>JANFAM010000006.1:10792500-13292500 GCA_024362665.1 Prunus padus | reverse complement strand
TTTGAGGAAGAAGGTGCTAAAAGAAGTGAGAAACTTTTAGAAATAATACATACTAACATATGTGGTCCCTTTCCTAGTCAAACACATGATGGTTTCAAGTACTTCATAACATTCACAGATGACTTCTCAAGATATGGTTATGTGTACTTGATATCTGAAAAATCAAATGCATTAGACTTGTTCAAAGTGTACAAGGCAGAAGTAGAAAACCAACTGGATTTAAGGATAAAAATAGTCAGATCGGATAGGGGAGGAGAGTTTTATGGAAGATTCAATGAGAAAGGAAGAAATCAAGGCCCTTTTTCCAAATTTCTTCAACAAGAAGAATTATGGTTCAATATACAAACCCAAGAACACCACAACAAAATAGTGTTGCTGAGAGACAAAATAGAACACCGATTGAAATGGTAAGAAGTCTGATGTGCTGCTCCAAACTACCAAACTTTCTCTGGGGAGAAGCCTTAAAGACATCAAATTATTTGCTAAACAGAATTCCTACCAAAAGTGTGCACAAAATCCCTTATGAGATATGGTGTAACAAAAAACCAAGTCTCTCACATCTAAGAGTATGGGGAAGTAAAGCAGAAGCTAATTTTTATAACCCAATGGAAAGGAATCTAGAATCTAAGACAATAAGTTGTTATTTCAAGGGATATCCAGATAGAACAAAAGGATACATGTTTTACAGTCCCAATAATAGCACAAGGTTTATGAAAGTGAACAAAGCACTGAGGAAAATTTTGATTTTAATGAAATCTTGGAAAATAAGGAATCTGTAGAAAAGAAAATCAAATAAGAGAAGTAATAGTCTTGCCATTCAATGATTTGAGTGCCAAGCAAGCCTTACCAACTCATGAAGAAGGAATTACAAGTGTACAATCTAGCAATGAGTGGACATTATTTCGTGATCAGTTGGCCAATAACATGTTTGTTGGTTATCAAACACGATAAGGTCTTGTAAAGTTCATGAAGAAAAATTAGAAAACTAATTTCAAACATTGTTTAGTTCTAATTATGTATTTTTAATTATATATTTTTAATTTCAAATGATTATGTAATTTGATGATATGTAGCGTTTGAATGAGAAAAAAATAACAGCAAATAAAACGGAATTGCTAAAAAAAAGGCAAAAAAAAAATATTTACAAGAAATTACCCAATCAAATCCCAACAACAAAATATTTAGCCAAACAAGTGATTTTATAAATCCCATAATTTGGAATCCCTTAATTTCAAAATCCCATCATTTTGAAATCCCCTCCATTTCAAAATCCCATAAGTTCAAAATCCCTCATCCAAACACACCCTAAGAGTCTCTAGGTCTAATGAGATCATGTTGCAGTAGCCAAACCCGATTATGATGCGGAACCAATCAAAATGTATACTTAATGAAAAAGGGGACAATAGAAACTCAGGTATTGACCTAATAGTAATGGATAATGCTCTAAATTACTCTTATTGATAAATTTAAAGAAAAAAAGGATCCCAGTATATATAAAAAGATTATAGCCGCTCGGCTATACTTTTTTTTTTAAAAATTACAAAAAAATCGAGTATAACCGCGCGGCCATACTATTTTTTAAGAAACATTAATAAAACCGCGTATAGCTAGGCTGCTATACTATTTTTTTAAAACAAAATATAAAAAAACCGAGTTTAGTCGCACATCTAAACTTTTTTATTTTTAAAGGAGAACCCGCCTGGCGAATAGGCGGCCACGTGTCAAAATAAGTATAGCCGCACCGCTATACTATTTGTTTAGGAAACATTCATAAAACCGAGTATAGCCACTCGGCTATACTGTTTACATAAATAAGATAAAATTAAAAAAAATAAAATAAAGAGGACCCTTCTAGCGGATAGGAGCCCACGTATCAAAATAAATATAGCCGTGCTGCTATACTATTTTTTAGAATAGTTAATAAAACCAAGTGTAGACGCTCAACTATACTATTTTAAAAAACAAAAAAAGAGAACCCGCCAGGTGAATAGGCGGCCACGTGTCAAAATAGGGATAGCCGTGCGGCTATACTTTTTTTTAGAATCGTTAATAAAACCAAGTATAGCCGCTCGGCTATACTATTTTTTAATTTTTAAAAAATAGAAAAATACGGAGTATAGCCCCTCGGCTATACTATTTTAAAAAAACAAAAAAAGAGAACCCGCCAAGCGAATAGGCGGCCACGTGTCAAAATAAGGATAGCCGTGCAACTATACTAATTTTTAGAATCATTAATAAAACCCAGTATAGCCGCGCGGCTATACTATTTATAAAATACTAAATGGGAAAAATACGTACGTGTTTTATTCGGCAAATTGCAACTTAAAAGTTCGGCCACTATATAATATTTTAATATAATTTATTTAAATTTTTAAATATATATTATTTTTATTCAATAATATGTGAGAATTATTTGTATAGCACTTGAATTTTGTGTATCTTATTGAAAATTTTGTAAAAAATACGTGTATTAAACATGAAAAATACGTACTTACATGTACAATACGAGTATAGCCTCCCGGCTATACTATTTTTTATGGAGGAGGTGATTTTAATCAAATCCCTAGGTCAAATAATTAGGACATGCGGCTATACTATTTTTTAAGTCGGCAATGGTTGTGAGTTTTGGTATACTTTTTCCGTAATATGGTTGCTATCATCATCATTGTTATAATTATTTTTTTTCATTATTATCGTTAAAGTATATGGATTGGGCGATATGAGGTTTGATTATGAAAGTATTTTATGGTAATTGCATGTGTAAGCAAGTTCTGAGGGTTATTTGATGTATATGTTGGGTCTTTAGGGAAGTTATGCCTTTTGAGAGTTTATTATCTGTACTATGAATAAGTATTCGGATACTGAGTGATGGACGCTATTATTGTCCAAATGTCTATGTGTTTGGGTTATGGGAACATTGGATATTGATGTGGGTTTTAAAGGGTTGTCTTGGAAAGTGAATTATAAGGGTTATGAATTCTGGTTTGCTGAATGGTATATTATACGTATGTGGAATTGATTTGAGATCAGATGTTGAAGTTATGGGTGTTATTTTATTGTATTTATTTATGTTACATGGAAACGATTGTTGGAAAAATGGAACCTTTGGGGTGTGTTACACCATATATATATATATATATATATATATATATATATATATATATATATATATATGTTGTGCGAAAACACTCCAAGACCTTGTCGTTGATGGACTATGCGATGACACACACACAAACTCCTTGAGAATAAAACACACACCAAACCACAAAGTAAACACACCCATAAGAACACAAAGATTTATAGAGGTTCGGCTTCCTGCCTACGTCCTCTTGGTGATCCACCTGAGAAATTCACTAGTATGTAAGAACAACTTTGGTTACAAACAAGCGCGAGGGCAATTCCCACCATTGCTTGACTTGCCCTCGCGCTTGTTTGAACGACCCCGCCCTCTAGTCATTACTACAAGACCTTCACTTTGAGAGCCTTCTTCGAAACACTGAAGCATTCTGTCATGCGTTAGGATGTCTTGCACGATCTCTTCATACTTCAAGGTTCCCTTCCCGAATATAAGTGTCATGTGGAAGTACTTATAAGACGAAGGTAGGGATGTCAACAACATCACAGCCTTGTCTTCCGACTTATAAACCTCATCCATCCTTTGCAAGTCTGTAATACACCTGTTAAATGCGCTAACATGCTCCATCATGCTTGCGCCCACCTCCGTCTTTAGAGAGTGGAGCTCCTCCTTCAAGAAAAGTTTGTTGGACAACAATTTTGCTGCAAACATCTCTTCAAGCTTTTCCTATGTCTGCTTCGCAGTATCTTCCATCGCATTACACAACACCTCATCAGTTAGATGTTGTTCGATGGATCCTCTAGCAAGCTCATCTAGGTCCTCCCATTCCACATTCATCATGGTTTCCGGCTTCTTCTCCTTGCCTTTCAAGACTTTACTAAGACCCTGCTGCTTAAGGACATGTTTCATCCTCATTTGCCAAAGCGTGAAGTTCTCCTTGTCCGTGAACGGCTTTAACTCGACTTTCGTGCTCTGATACCACTTGTTGTGCGAAAATACCTCAAGACCTTGTCGTTGATGGACTATGCGACGGCACACACACAAACCCCTTGAGAATAAAATACACACCAAACCACAAAGTAAACACACCCACAAGAACACAAATATTTATAGAGGTTCGGCCTCCTGCCTACGTCCTCTTGGTGATCCACCCGAAAAATTCATTAGTATGTAAGAACAACTTTGGTTACAATCAAGAACCCCCTTAGCTCTCACAAGAACCCTAGATCTTTTTTCTCTCACCCTTGGAAATACCCAAGAATTCACCCTTGAATTATGTCTTGTATTTCTCCCTTGAAAATTCACTCTTGAATTTTCCTCTCTATTTTGTGCTTATGAAAAACCTAGTTCTAAAGTGCCTATTTATAAGTATAGGGCTTTAGTACAATCATACAAGGAATAGGAAACCTAAAAGAATCCCAAAACATGGAGAAAATCTAGTCCAAATTTGACAAGGATTCCAAAA
Organism: Prunus padus; assembly: GCA_024362665.1. Lineage (NCBI taxonomy): Eukaryota > Viridiplantae > Streptophyta > Magnoliopsida > Rosales > Rosaceae > Prunus > Prunus padus. The sequence continues at coordinate 13,287,959 of JANFAM010000006.1, read as the reverse complement.
CAAGGAAAAAACCTAGTCCAAATCTGACAAGAATTCCATCCTTCCTTCTTTGGTGAGCCAATCTTCAACAATATATATATATATATATATATGGGGGCGGATCTGTGGCACCATATTTTTGACACAAGTTTTGACACAAATTTTGAACCATTAGATTTAAGCACTATTAATGGCTCAGATTAAATCTCACAACTAATTTATTATTATCTTTGAAATAATAAATTTATTCAAATTATTAATATTCTAATCTGATAATTATGAATTGCACACTACCCCAAATTCTACATCTCCTTTGCTCCATGTCTAGCGTTGGTCTGCTAATCTCCTCCATATATATGCCCAGCGTTGGTTATCTCTATTTCTTTCCATTTGAAATAGATCTCTGTTGTCGTCGAAAGAAACTCTACGCCTTCGAAATTTCCAGACCGGCGATCTTCGTCCAGTCACGGCCGCCGGAGCCACCACCCCAAATCGCGCTCGTGTGATATCATTTGATGTTTGATGTCATGTATTAACAAGAGATGAGACTCCTTATTGGCATTTAATATTAGGGATTATCTCTCCAACCAAGCCAAACCAAGCATCCATCACTTCTGTGTTTTCTTCTCTTCATGTAGTTTCCAGATGCCCTCCCTGTTTTTTATCTTTTGGAATTACTTAGGTTATCTCTCTTTATTCATTCATATCTCTTCCAAGCATCGTCCCTTCACTGTATTCTTCATGTCTTTTCTAGATGCCCTCCTTGTTTTTCCTTTCGATTTATTTATGTTTTGTTGGTCTGATTTGTGTTCTGTAATGATAGAGGTTGTCGTTTTCGACACATGCCCAGCAGTAGGCTATGGAGGAGATTACCAACGCTGGTCAAGGAGGAAAGGAGATGTAGAATTTTACTGTGTAATTCATAATTATTAGATTAAAATAATAATAATTTAAATAAATGTATTATTTCAAAGATAATAATAAATTAGTTGTGAGATTTAATCTGAACCATTAATAGTGCTTAAATCTAATGGTTCAAAATTTGTGTCAAAAACATGGTGCCATGGATCCACCCCTATATATATATATATATATACATGCGTTTATGAATGTGAGTTATAGAATTTGAGTACTCTACACACACGGGCTGACGTAGGATTCCAGCGTGTGGGCGGAGACTGATATTGGGTACTAAGTATGCCACACACACGGGCTGATGTAGGATTCCAGCGTGTGGGTTCACAAGTTCAATGAAGGATGCCGGCATGTGAGTTCTGTTCCGATCCGGACACCCTTGAATACTGATTTCTAGCATGTGGGCTCACTTGAATACTGATTTCTGGGTACTTTACCGCTCTTGGCATTGGAATTTCAGGCGTGTGGTAAAGCGTCTGAGCATATTTGATATCGTTACTTTACCCACACGTGCAATGGAGGATGTCGTCGCGTGGGCAAATAACGGATACCTGGGTACCGGTTACTTTACCAAATGAGCGATGTTGAATTCCGACGTAAAGAATCTAGAAATAGTGTATTATCTGTACGTACATTGAGCTTTCCCTGCAAGTGTCTGGCCAGGATTTCTTCCCAACCACCTGCCAGATTTGTCTGCACGGGTGGTTGGATAGTTTCTCCTCCTCGGTTGCCTCCAGTGGTTTCCTTGCACCTACATAGAGATTACTCTGCAGGTGTTCGGCCAGTGGTTGCTTGTACCTGCATTGAGCTTGCTCTGCAGGTACCTGGCCAGGATTTTCCCCAGCCACCTGCCTAATTTGCTTGCACATGTGGTTGGCCAGTTTTCCCCCATCCCCCGATTGCCTTCGGAAAAAAATATATATATATATATATTTGTTGCCTTCGGAAAAATCTATCGGTTGCCTTCGGGTGAAATTATGAGTTCCATATACCCCTTGGTGGGTGATAGCAAGAGATGAGCTATGCGGATGGTTACTGGCATGATTTAAAAGTTTTGGATTTTGGATTTGGTTTGTGTTGTTATAACAAATTAAAGAACTTAAGAGTTGGGTTATGAACGTAATTTTGTTTAAACTTTATATTATTATATGAATTGTGATTATTGTTATAAAAACTACGTGTGGCTTGATCCCTCACAAAGAGGTACATAGGTAGCTTGGGGTTTTACCTGGGTGCAGCCGCGAACTAAATTTTATTCCTGGAACTCTAATTTGGTTATTGAACCAGATCGTATTTATTATTTTTGTTGAAGTATGGTTTTGGAATTTGTCAGTGGTCCTGAAGCTCGATTGAAACTTAGGCGAGATTAAATGCTTGTTTATATTCCAATTTTACTAAGTGGTTGTTATTATTGTCAGGACGGGTCTGAAATCCATTTGGATTGATGAATGACTTTGGCCCAAGTCCTTAAAGCCACTTGCGATTGTGTTTGTTTGGTAAACATTGCATGCTGAAAGTTGGAAAGTTAATTTATGTTGATTAGTGGTTACGCATAAATTTATTTGGGTTCGCTATTTGTATTGCATGAAGGGTGGAAGCCTATTCTATAAACTGTCATAAACTACATATGTTGTGCTTGCATCTGTTAATGGTTACTGAGTCTTGAACTCGAAGTCGTTTGAAATTAAGGTTGAGAACTGTTTTTAGATTGGAGGGCCTGAAGCCCGTTGATTTTTTGATTTATTCTATAATATTTATAACAGAGTCTGAGTCCCTTTATAAATTGTGTGGTTGAATTGGAGGCCGGAGGCCTATTTGTAAATTGTGTGTGCTGAAGTTTGGGTAGTTTTAAATTGCGTTTTGAGCAGGTGAAAATTTGATAAATGTCCATTTTTCAAGGAAGACTCTGCCGAAATTTCGGTAGACGTCTTATCCCTTTATCTTCTTGAACGCAGGAAATATGGTAAATTAGTAGGTGGGTTCGGCTTTGGTTGGATGTCAGACGGGTAACAGGCTTCGACACTAATTCCGAGGGGGAATTCCGGTCTGGTCCTGTCATTAATTTGCTAGTTTCAACATATCCAAAGCAGATATTGAAGTGAGAGAAATTTCACACTAAATCAATCTGATAGTTCAAATTTTTCTTCTTTTTTTGGTGTGGAAATTTCACCTTAAATCAGTAGAGACTCAGGTAATGGCCTAGTAGTAATGGATAATAATCTAAACTACTCTTATTGATAAACGAAAATCGGAAAAAAAAAATTAAAAGAAAAAAAAGGATCCTAGTATATATATAAAGAGTATAACCGCTCGACTATGCTATTTTTTTAAAAAGAATTGAGTATAGCTGCATGGCTATACGATTTTTTTAAGAAACATTACCGAGTATAACCGCGTGTCTATACTATTTATAAAAAACAAAAACAAAAAAGCACCCGTGTTGTGATTAGGTGCCCACATGTCAAAATAAGTATAGCCGCTCGGCTATACTATTTTCTTTTTAAAAAAATTAAAAAACCTAGGGTGACCGTAACACGGTGATAGTTTGGGACTGGCCGTTAACAGGGTGACAAGTGCCATCATCTCCATGACTTTTCTTTCACTGTACAAGGCCATCACGATTGGTGGGGCCTTCTTTCTTTACGCGGGAATTGGACCATTGGGTTGGTCTTTTTCTATACAATGCTCCCCGAAATACAGAGTTTTGAAGAAATGGAGCTCTTGTTCGGTAAATACCATGGGTGGAGACAAGCCAAGACGATGCTGAAGCAGGGCAAGCATGGCACTTGTGGTTGTGGAGGTTGGAAAGCAGTAATTGTATTGATAAACCAAAAAAGGTCAGAAGACTACCTGGCATGTCAAGCCCCAAGGTACTAATCATGAATGGCTTTGCTCCTAGCTTTTATATGCACTCAGCAACATTCCTTGCTACCCCTCCTAGTACATAGCTGACCTGAGCAGATGATTCCCATAGATAAGCACACGCAAATAAATATCTAACAAAAGAACAATCTTTCCCAATATACGCCCCTGCTGAAAGATTCTTTCTATGTAGCAGTGAAAACCAATTTTTCATCATTTCAAACATAAACTTCAAGGTACAATTACTTAAACTTAGCCCTTGGTGGTACCAGAATTTGAAACGTCAAAATACAGCAAATAAATATCCAATAAAAGAAGAAGAAAAAAAAATCCCAATTTGCAGCCCTGCTGAAGACTCTGTGTGTTAGCAGTGAGAACCAAATTTTCATCATCTCAAAGCATGAACTTCAAGTTACAATTCTGAAAACTAGGCAATTTGAAGTCTCAATATACTCAAACAAACTCACATGAAAATTACCATTTTCCATCTGGGCATAATTCATTAGCCATTTTATATTCAATACTAAGGGAATTGGAGCAGAAGAACTTTTCCAGAAGCTTGAAATTGTTTAGCAAAGTGGAATCTAAAATACCAAATTGAATTAACTTACCAGACACAGAGTACAATTACAATGTTGGGCATACAATTCCAATTCACCTAAAAGAAAACCTTTATATGAAAAGTTTCATTCAAATAAAAATTGTGGGGGAAGAAAACTAAACTTACCTTACCTGGAGTAGTGGTTCTGGGATTTGCAACACCATTCCTCCTATCACCACCACAGACTCTGCCTCCTCACTCTTCACTTGCCCATTACTTAATAACAGCACCTTGCAGTAGTTAAAAACTCAAACTTTATCAAATACAACCTCTTTTCTTTTTCCACCAAGCTTCTCAGTACATAGTGCAAAAGATAACCTAACAAAAAATAAAAGAAGGAAAATGGAAAAAGATTGTGGATGAATCAATCTCACCTGCTTCAGACCATGATTAGCTTGAGTTCGTAATACAAGGTGACGAGAAATACAATCCAATCGCCACCGTGCACTCTTGTCCATTGTCGTCGTCCTGTTTACAAGTACAGCTTCTGAATCCTGCTCTCAGTAAGACTTCACGGAGACATATTTGTTCTTGGACTTTTGCTCTGATCAAAATCCTAATGGGTAGTTTTAGTTGAAGCCCATAAGGTTGATAATCGCCTTGACGAGATTGGGGTGAATTGTGTTTATCTATATGGGCTAAGTTTGCTGTTATTCCAGTCTTGAGCGTGGCCCATCACGCACACAAATTTTCCCAGCTTTTCAATTTTGACCTTTTCATTGATGTTTCTGAAAACTTCACAAGTAGTATAAAAAAATTTCAAAAATGTCAAAAAAAATTGTCATTGTTATCCTCATCTCATACATCTCGTCGAGTATAGTGAGTAAATTTTTTAGCATGAATGGCAAGGCTCTTCATTCTTTGACAACATGTCTTAGGGTTCGTTTGAAATTACTATTTTAGGAAGCACTTCTACTCGTAATCACCTTTATTTTAAAATTCTTATAAGAAATCCAAGTACTTTCTAGAGAAACACATGCTATGTGAAGTAGGTGCTATGACCCATAGGCACTTTTAAATATTTCTATCAAACGTTATCAAAAGCATTTTTTATTAAAATAAAGAGCTTTTAAGCGTTCCAAAATCACTCCTAAACATGATACTAGATATATAGTTAGTTAGGCCTTTATTAGACGTATAGTAAGAAATGAGCTTATCATAAAACTTAAAGGACCCAAATTCGAACCACACGTCCTCCAATACTTAAAAGAACAAATAAATAAAAAGAGAGCTCGTGAGTCATCTTAGAGATTATTGGCCCCGCACAAGATTAGGATGAGGCAAAATCTGAGGTCATAATATTAGGCGCCGCACAAGTAAAGTAATATAAACAAAAGGAAAAAAAAAAGTTGGTCGTTAAGCCCTTTTTGAAATTGTCCAAAAGGCCCTCCTCTCTTTCTCCTCCATTTGAGACAATAACAGTAGTAAACACTTATCAGTTGGCCAGTTATCCACGTCGACCACTATGAACATAAATTGCCTGCCCAGTGCTTATCCAACCGCCCGCCTTAGCCTATCCTTCTTTTTTGGCCACCTTGTAAACAGCACATGCATGCATTTCCACTTGGTTCACTTCTTTATTTTCTTACCCTTTTAAGAAATTTTTGTTCATAATTAAGAAAATTTGAGAAGATCTTCTTCACGCCCCTATTTAGGACGGTCTTCCACTTATCTTGATAAGTACGTGGGGAGTTTTATTAGACACTCATCTTTCTTAAATTACTAATCATATACTAACCATGCTACATCAACCTAAAGAAAGCCCGAATCATGAGCAGGGACGTTCCTACGTCCACTTGGGCAATTTAATATTTTATAGTCCAATATTAATACTCAGTCATCAAAGCACACCTCCACACACTGCATTCCAGTGATCCCATCCACATAATTTTTTTGTTCTTTAGTTAATTAATATTTATTATTCAGCCTTTTTCAGAAAACACACATTCCTAGATAACATCCTTTACTTTTTCTGTCAAAAAAAAAAAACTTTTCCTTTTCTAGTGTACATAAAACGTCCATTCATTTTTTTTTCTTATAAATTTTGGCTACTTCTTCTCATTTTTATTTTCCAAGTTGGCTTGAGTGGATTAAAATGGTTCAGTTTTTTTCTTTTTTTTTTTGTAATGGATAATAAATTATTTCAATTCTTTTCCTTTCATGGAGAAGTTTATCACGTAACTGCTAATTCACCTTAAAATTCATATTTCAACGAAATTCATTAGTACCGTCAAGTTTTTTTGGTTTGTATGTAAGATAAATTTAATCCACCCTATTTTCAAATCCTGAATTTGTCCCTGATCATGAGATCGAAGATATATAAACCTCGAAACTTTTAGCTTATAACTTCTCACCCGCCAAATTATTTTGATTACATCCACTTAACAAAATACAAAATCAAAGTAGCAAGGCACCAACCCAACCCAACCCATAAAGCCCATCTACTCAAGCGGAATACAATCTTTGATGAATATTGACATTTGAATTTTGAAATGATAAAGCGGGGTTCTGCTGAATTTTTTTGCAAACTTCAGTATGATGCTACTAAAAACCATGAACGTTTTCCGTTTGGGTAGCGGTGTCGTGTTGTGGATGCCCTTTTTGGTTCCCCGCTCCTTCTTGGAAATGGAGCAGGAAAAGAGAGGAGGTTGAGTTAACACCAATGCTCCAATTGGATCTCTGGCTCATGATGGCTCATGAAGGGACTATTCAATTTTCGACAAAATTGAAAGTTGGATCAGGTTGAAAATGGCATGAGAGCACAGGCTAAGTCCTAGCGACCTGCTTCTTTTGGCCCGATTCGTAGTTTGTGTAGGCGTGCCACTATTAGGGATGAGACCAGCCCAATAGACCTGGTATATGTGATGTAAAATGCTTTGTTTGATGGATTTGCGCTTGTTCTGGATCTCTGATCAAGCCATTGTGTTCTTAGGGGGGTACTGGCTCATATGAGTTTTTATATGCCTCAATTAAGAGGACTTCAATATTCTTTCAATTGTGCGTCTATGGCTTGGGAGGTACGAACGATGCCTAGCCAAACAAAAAAACCAATGTTGTGGTCAATGTTCCCTTGATTGGGTTCAAAAACCTAATTCAAGCCTAAGATAACCATAGATTAGGTTAAGACTTAGTTAATTCGAGCCAATGGTATGATTCGGCCTAAGTAAACCCTTGTTTTCGGGCTAAGAAAGCCCTTTTCGCACCTAAAAACCGTTGTTTTGGGCCTGTCCAGCAATGAACATTTATATTACTCTGAAAAGTAAAGATTCAAACATAAAGTGCAGGAAAGTAAGGTGCGTGAAAGATAAATGGCAAGAATGTAAAGTGCGAGTAAGGTAAATTGCAGAGGAAGTAAAGTTCCAGAAATTGGAGATTTCTCTATCCAGTCCAGGCATGATAACAAGTTAAGACAAAAACTAAAGATTTCTCCATTTAGCTGTTTTAAAGAGCAAGTTATAGTAATGAAGAGATTGGAGATTTCTCTATCCAATATGTTACAAGTTTTAGCTGTATAGAAGGAAGTTAGCCTAATTGTTTAACAAAGATCATACCAAGAAGATGGCTGAGCTACAAAAGATAAGCGCAGGAGTTGTTAATTTGTTATCTGGCTAGCAGGTTGGTTGTTTGAAAAGCTTGAAGTTTGTTCAAGTGTTTAAGAGACGTTGCGTCTCATTTTGGAGAGAGAGTCCTCAAGTGCTGTTGTTGAGCCTCTATATTTATAGACAAAATATTCCAACGATGAAGGTGGTGGGTGGAGGATAAAACTTGAGTGTTGTCCAATGTCAGCTGCAGACCTGGCCTCGTAAGTTGATCCACAAGTAGGAGAAAAAATATATTCGATGAATATATTGGTTTCAAGGGATGTTCCTTTGATTTGCTATCCTGTTGCAGTTGGAAAACCAGTCGGAAGATGGCTCCTCTTGGTTTTGGCGTTAGTCAGCCAGCTTGCTTCCTTGTTAAGAGAGACGACAGTTAAGTCGCTCTTAATGGTGAAAACTCATTTTTAGCAGGTTACGTGGGTCAACTTGATAAAGGCTACCCATTCACTGACTTTGGTGTGGGTCAAGGCTGAGATATTTTAATATATGAGCCTTTGAGTGAATTTAAACCAAGTATTGGCCCAAACACAAATACAAAAGCCCTTTTTGTTAGTTTTGAAAGAATGAAAGTGGGTTTGGGTCCAATGTAATTTTAATATTTAAAAAATAAACAAACTTTGGTCCGTTTTTCAAATATGGTACAAAAACGTGTAACTTGGTTAGAGCATCTCCAACAGTGGTAGTAAAAAAAACTCTTCAAATTGAAGTTTGTTGACCTACGTGGCAATTTGAAGAGCCTTATTTGCTACTTTAATATTTTGTGCCTCATCGATCTCTTCAATACAATTAATACAATATTTGACTTAAAACAATAATAATTAATAACATTTGAAATAAGTAAAAACATTCTTTTTTTAAAGATAATATTTATGAAATTTACATCAAACCCATAAAAAAATAAATGTTTTTAGCCTTTTGATATGATTTTGGTTCTCCCAAAACAAAATAAATGTTTTGAAGAGGCAATGTCAACGGTTTTGAAGAGAGAGAGAATGGGGTTGCAGATTTGATGACCGAGGTTGAAGAGGCGTTGGAGGAATTTTTCTGATGTGGCTCACCTATTTGAACATCCCAAAGTGGTTGAAGAGGCTGTTGGAGATGCTCTTAGCAAAGTTAAATGTATTCTCCAATATTCGGTTTTGGTATATCCAACGAAATCACAAACAACTGGATTTATAAATTGTAAAAACTTCAACAAAACTGAAGAATTTTCAATTCATATGCTTCATTTAGAGGCTCAAATATAGGATTTAAAGTCCCATTCATAAAAAATAACATTTATTTTCATCAATTTGTGAGCGTGTGAGAGAGCTAATGGGCGGGCTATGGCTTATCAAAAGTGGGATTTCGGGATGGATTGTCAACAAATAAGTTTGGATTTAGAAACAACTTGGTCTTCAGTAGTAGTCATTTTATGTTATATTAATGTTTTAGGGGAGGCTCCTTCAGGCAAAGGACCTACTAATGTAGTGGTTTAGAGCAATTACTCTTTCAGATAAGGTCCTAAGTTTGAGTCCTAGTATCCGTTTAGTGTGTGTGTGAGTTCAACATATTATCGCCCCTCTCAATAGAAAAAGTCTTTAAAAAATTATATATATATTAGGGGATGCCTTCAATAAATGTAGGGGTGGCAATAAATTTTTTCAAATTCTTCTTCCACTTCTTATTATCATTACTATTAGTCATCATATATCAATCGATCCTTTTATCATAGTCAAGCCCAGTGATTTTAAAGAATACCAAGCCCATTAATTTCAACTAAGAACTAAATGCAATAGGTACGTACTTCCATGATGCTGATGGTGAGCCCAATTTGATTATGATATATGTACAAAATTAATTTCAACATTGACAGGCATTACAATAAAGGTTGGAAAGGATTGGTGGTTCTGTAGCTAGATATGATGAAGCATATGAAAAAAGTACTGATTTTGCTTTGGTGGTGGACCAAGCTTGCTGGTTAATTATGATGAAGATATGTCCTTGCTCTCTTTAAAATTAGTCACACACCGCATTAATGGAATCCCTTGGCAATTATAAAATGGACAACACAAAGATTGTGGCCTACAATCTTCTAATTAATTCATCCTAAATTCCAAGTAATTAAGTCAATATTGACTTGGAGCTTCTGGTTGAAAAGTCTTCAAGGAAAAATCTGGCATCCATGTCAGTATGGAGTCTTTGAATGCCTGTTGTGTTCGAAGCAATTAGGCCAAGAGCACGTCTACCTGAGCGTCAGAAGTCGTTGCCCAAAAAAATGTCAGTGTATGTTTTTCCAATCTCTAGTTTGGCTAAAGTATAATGTGAATACAATTTTAGATATGGTTGTATTGGTGGACTTGACTTTTCAGAGGTTAATTAATCCTTATCCAATATAATGGTAAGTTGGTAACCCAGAAATCAGATTTAGCTGCTCATTATCTGGAAGAGTTATGATTTGGCCAAATTCATGCCCCTACTCAACATAGAGATAAGGTAGATTTGAAAAAAGCTACCAAAAAAGAAACTCCAAACAAATGAACTTTGTAAGATTCCAATGCTTCAAGATACATAAAAGAAGAAGGCAGCCAAGGAGAAGGAGAAGTTCTTGCAGGTTCCATAGTCAAGATTTTTCATCATATGCATAATTTGGTGCAATATGGTCCACAGACAGAATGAGAGAGTCCAAGTTGTGAACCACTACTAGGACTTGAAAAATATTAGAGCACGCTGCACTGTGTGTACCCACAACGTTCTAATTTGGAATTTAGTTTGGAAGGGCAAATCAATTTGAGAATAGAAATTGAAAAAAGAATCTATTGCAAGACAAATGTGATGGCTATATGCTTCCTTTTCCTAGATTTAGTAGTAATAACAATATATGCAGTTTTTCGTTAACTATCCTCTCAACTGCAAAAAGGATAAACTTTACATGTCAATATATAGGCGACTTGCCTTGCCCACTTCATTTTTCTTTCATCATTTCAGTTCTGGTATTGTAAAACCAAGTTGCATGCACATGCGGGTAAAGATACATACGAGTTGAGCCACCGAGGGTTCTGCTTCATTGAATCAAATACTTGTTTAACATTGATAGTTTTCTAATGATTTCTGGTGGTGATCCATCTTTATCTTAGATAAACCAGTTTATTGGTTGGTTTTGTCGTAACCCATTAATTCAACAGATTCAACCTGCTATGCAAATCTTGCGGGTCAATGTGGAATCTCCCTTGAAGAATTAAATGGATCGTTCATATTAATAATAGGATTTTACAGATGTATATAGAGAATCTCACCAATACCAATATTTATTAATATCATAGTGTGAAGAAAAACCCTAGCCGCTAAAAGAGAGAGAAAAAAAGAGAAAGCTTTAGATTGGGCCCCCGATCTCTTCGGATTTTCGGTGTTCTTCGGTTTTTGGTGAACTTATGTCGATCTACTCTTTCTTTGGCAAATCTATTGTCTCATATTTGGACTTTGGTTGTGCCTCATCTTGCGAGGCTGCTATTTGAGGTCTTGGTAGATCCACTGCTCATTAGTGCATTGAGGCCCTGAAGTAACTAGGTGGTGCTGTTTATGTTATGTTAGATTAGCGGCAGTTGATCTTCCTTTTGCCGGCATTGTTTTAGTTTTTAGTTTTGATTTATTTTGCTCAATAAAGCCCAAAAACTCTATGAGTTTTCTGTGTTTTTTTCTTATGATTCCTAAAACTTAGTTGAGTTTACTAGGTGTTCTTAGTCTCTCTAGGTGAGTCATGCCAGTTAGCAGCTAGTTTTTGTCCTTAATATTATTAGACTAGATTCGGGAAAATTATGGCAATTAAGAGGTTATAGAAAAGTTATTTTCGAGAATAATTCTTTCAAGATCATTTCAGCTTTTCAGTTGACTCGGGATAATAATGTATAATAATCGGAGAACAAAATAATTTATTAAGAATAATGCAGATGATGAGAATCACAATAAGTTGAAAAGTATTATTAATTGGGTAATGAATTGAAAATAAAATAAGGATCATGGTGGACCTAGAAAGCATATATATATAACGTGGGAAACTTGTATGCTGTCAAGATATGAGCCACACAAAACCCTAGTTCATGTGTGATTCACATGCAGCTAGCTGTTGTCGTATCCCTATCTGTACTAAGATTATTTCTTGCAATGATGAATGTTGTTGAAAATTAACAAGTTAGGGAGAGGGAGAGAGAGAGAATCAAATGTTTCCCAAACGTTTGTGTTCTAAATAATTTTCTCTCCAATTTGTGAAATGGAATTTTAGATGCATGGATGATTTTCTCTGCAGATGTGTGGAGAGCAGAGAGATTGATCAGGAAGGAAGGTATATGATTTGTTCAATTGTCCCTTTCCTTTGCCGGGACGCAACCATATATGTTTTGTCATTATGGTTTCATGGAATTTTACCTGTTCAGTGCTCAAATTTGTGCAAAGAAATTTAAAAAGAAGAAAGGACTGATGGTTCGTTTACCTCATCTCCCACATTCTGCTTTGGAGCACTACAAGGCCAACATTTTGTTTTTCTTTTTCGACACCATAATTATTCACCGAATTTTGTATGTGGCTCACTTTTTGACTCATTTATTCCCATTAGGTGATATATTGACACATCATTTGACAAACAAATTATTGGCTCTAGCTTTATTGTTTATGGCTATGTTGATTCTTTCCGATAAAAATCAAATTAATCATTTTTTTTATATTATTCGTGAGGCAAAAGAAAAGGAACTTATTATACTCTCAGCTGAGGTTCAATCAAATAAGATTCCTCATCTATTGGAATCGGAATTTAGCAAATTAAATTGTCATTCGTTTAACCTAATTATATTCTCAGCTGACATGACGATTAGATTGATTGTGTTGCAACTTGCAAGGCATTTCAACTATTATACGGTGATGGAATGTGGAGCGATGCAGAGTGGGCTTCGAGATGCATGGTAAATTCTTAGGTTGATTGTAGGCACATTGTATGTATGTGGATAATAATAATGTACATAATCCACGGAACCCTAATCTAACACCTAGGGTTAGTCAGAAAACCCATTTTATCAAAGGATGGAAATCCAAATGCCCCAAGTTTCTTTGTGACATTTGAAAGATGAAATAAAATTAAATAATTAACAAATAACAATTGAAATAAAGGCTAACAAAGGTTAGTGTGAGAATGTGAAGGTAAAAAGTCTCCCATTGGAAAGTTGATAATCCTAGCAAGAGCTTATAAGGAGTTGAGCTATTCCCCCCATTGCCAATTGGTTTTGGGGTGGAACCTCAACTTCCTTCATGGTATCAGAGCCAGGTTAGCCCGCGTGTGAAAGCCCAACGGCTACACGTGCTCCACGTCACCCAATATATGTTGTCCACATGCTATGTTTGAAAATTCGCCACACATGCGGGGGCGTGTGAAAATATGAAGGTAAAAAGTCTCACATTGGAAAGTTGATAAACCTAGTAATGGCTTATAAGGAGTTGGGCTACTCCCCCCATTGTCAATTAGTTTTGAAGTGGAACCTCAACTTCCTTCAGTTAGGATAGTAACTTAAATAGGAGAGCAAAAATGCACCGAAGTTTTGTTAAGTAATTTAAATTCAATAAAAAGAATTGTATTAATGGTGTTACTAGTGAACGTTGCAGTGCAATGGTCACTAGCATGTGATCGTCGACCGTTGCATTGGAAAGTCATGCCAGTTAGCAGCTAGTTTTTGTACTTAATATTATTGGACTAGATTCGGGAAAATTATGGCAGTTAACAGGGGTTATAGAAAAGGTATTTTCGAGAGTAATTCTCTCCAGATCGTTTCAGCTTTTCAGTTGACTCAGGATAATAATGTATAATAATAATAAAAAAACAAAATAATTTATTAAGAATAATGCCGATGATGAGAATCACAATAAGTTGAAAAGTATTATTAACTGGGTAATGAATTGAAAATAAAATAAGGATCATGGTGGACCTAGAAAGCATATACATAAAACGCGGTAAACTTGTATGCTGTCAAGATGTGTGGAGAGCAGAGAGATTGATCAGGAAGGTATATGATTTGTTCAATTGTCCCTTCCCTTTGGCCGGACGCAACCATATATGTTTTGTCATTATGGTTTCCATGGAATTTGTGCAAAGAAATTTAAAAAGAAGAAAGGACTGATGGTTCGTTTACCTCATCTTCCACATTCTGTTTTGGAGCACTACAAGGGCAACATTTTGTTTTTCTTTTTAACGATTTGGACACCATAATTATTCCCCGAATTATGTATGTGGCTCACTTTTTGACACATGCATTAATATTGTCACATCATTTGAAAAACAAATTAATCATTTTTTTTATATTATTCTTAAGGAATATGGAGAGGCAAAAGAAAAGAAACGAGTAATGTTATTTGGACACACAACATTGACACCCACTGATGTGTCAATGTGTCATTCGCTTGTTTTGTTAGAAAGAGAAAGTAACGAGAAAAAACGAGCAAATGACACATTGACACATCAGCGAGTGTCAGCTAAATGTGTTAATGTTGTGTGTCCAAATAGCATTACTCAAAAAAAACTTATACAGGTTCAATCAAATAAGATTCCTCATCTATTGGAATCGGAATTTAGCAAATTAAATTATCATTCGTTTAACCTAATTATATTCTCAGCTGACATGACGATTAGATCGGGAAATCAAGAACAAACAATCACTTCCATTCGAATGTGTGCTTTGCAAGGCATTTCATTACGCGGTCGAAGGCCAAGCGTGAACTTATATTGATTGTGTTGGTTTTGATTGCTTCAAACGATTGTGGGTGAGGAATGAACATTTATTGGCCGTTGGCTCTTTTACCTTGAAAATAAGGACTTGACACTAGTCTTCAATATAGTTTGGATTCACGAATTTTAGTTCGTCCATGGTCCCGCGATTTGTGAACTCAAATGACGAAGTTATCGAGATCAACTATTCTACGGTGATGGAAGGTGGAGCGCTGCATAGTGGGCTTCGATGTGATTACGTGCATCGCATGGTAAATTCTTAGGTTGATTGCAGGCACATTGTATGTATGTAGATAATCATAATGTACATAATCCACGAACCCTAATCTAACACCTAGGGATAGTCAGAAAACCCATTTTATCAAAGGGTGGAAATCCAAATGCCCCAAGTTTCTTTGTGACATTTGAAAGATGAAATAAAATTAAATAAGTAACAAATAACAATTGAAATATAAGCTAACAAAGGTTAGGATAGTTACTTAAATAGGAGAGCAAAAATGCACCGAAGTTTTGTTAAGTAATTTACATTCAATAAAAAGAATTGTATTAATGGTGTTACTAGTGAACGTTGCAGTGCAATGGTCACTAGCATGTGAACGTCGACCGTTGCATTGATAATTGTTGTATCATATTCAATCAACGGCTCCAAGAGGAAGAACAATGTATGGAGCCGAAGGAAACACATTAAAAGTTTGTCTGGAAATGCTTTATTAAAAGCAGTTTTTGGTACTTTCGAAGAAGTACCTACCAGGTGTTTGAATTTTTAATATTTAAAAAAATTGCGCTTCTAACGGTTATAAATAGAAGTGCTTGCTACAACATCATTCACAAAGCTGATGAATTTTTTTGACTACATAGTGTTGATTTCAATCAAGACAATATAATAGAGTTCTCTATACCGAGCTTGCAATAATACTAGAGAGACACCAACCATTCTCTCAAGTTTTGATTATTAATTCATGCAAGAATACACGAGTGACATATTAGTTTATGACTCTAGTACATATGAAGATTAAGAAGTGAATCTAAGCAGCGACGGCGTCTGTGATGGCGGTGGCAACAATGGTGGTATTGGTTTTGTTGGTTTTTGGTTGTTTGTTTGCAGTTTTTTTTTTATTCTGTAATAATTGCATCTACCTTGTTAGTTGGGTGTTAGATAGTTTTCTAGTCTCTACTTGTATTTTGTACTTGTGAGAGTTAAAGTTATAATTGTATTGGTAGATTTGGTCGCTATAATTCATGTCTTGTTTGTTCAGGCATGTGGCTTTTATGCTGAAATTTCTCTGGCTTTTTGTGACCTGTATCTGGATTAATCTTATGCGGTTACTATGTTTCCATATTTGTATTACCCCTTTGTGAGCATTTGTATTTGCCCTTGTGACAAATGATCTTTGTGCCTAATTGATGAATACAATTATCGCTTTTTTCTCAACAAAAAAAAAATGAAGTAAATCTAAGCAAATCGTCTACTTAAATATATAATTAATCTGATTTTTTCATTACAAGAATGAAGAAGAGGATTCTCTAACCATATTATTCAAGAAGATGTTGATTTAATCTTTTTAGCATCTATGTTTAATTTATAAGTCTCCATTTTTTAATCAACTAAAAACAAAAAGAAAAGGTCGAATAGTAATTTTCTTGATTAAACTGGGAATCAAGTTTATCATTCAACAAAATTAATCAAAGCATGATGGTGACCAAAACAAAATCAAAGTTGATGACTATAGGGCAAAGAACAATAAAAACGAAAGGAAGACTAATCAAAGTTGCACGTTTACTGGCATCGTGGCCAATAATGATCTATCCAATTTCCAACTTCCGTGCCCTTTTTTTCTTTATACTCTTTCTTTCTCCTACGCTAGCCTTTTCAAATTATTGACACAAATGAGTCAAATATATTAGTAATTTAATATATCCTTGGACCCGAAAACAATATTTGTGTGAATATTTTTTTAACAAGTGTGTAACAAATTACCATGGCGTCTAAGATGGCATGCGCATTGCATTGTCCTATCCTTATTTGTGTGAAAATTCACGAAACTATCAGATTTTGTTATTAACATTTTTTTGTATCACTAGTGGTCCTCAAAGTTAATCTCCGTACTCAAAGTCCTTATCAGATTTCATCATTAACGACCTACGTTTTTCTATATTATGTCTCATAAGGTATAGTTTGGGTTTAAAATTTGACATTAATGAGACACAATATATTAAAAGGAGGATAAAGTTCCAACATATTGAACAATTTTATGGCATTTGCGGGCTCTCAATACTAAACTGTGACCTTCTTTATGTATTACCAAAACAAAAACAAAACAAACAAAAAAACCTATTTCGATGCATATAAATTATAATTTTCAGAACACACATTAACTAATACTTAGCCGCCCACGCTCTCCAACTCACATTATAAAAGAATATAATGTTGTTTATAATCCATCAATTAATCAGTAACATAAAACAATTGTCTAGGAATGGACATTCAGTTGTTTATATAATCCATCTTTGACTCATATACTCAGGAGTTACAATGTTGTTGCTCACAAGCTTGTACGCTTTGCTTAGATCATGATTCATTTGGTTTGAGGATGCTCCTGATTTTATACATGATTTATTAATTCTGGATTGTGCTGATTTGTAGGCTTCAATAAAATTACGCTTTCTAAAATAAATAAATAAAAAACTTTGTATGTTGGTAGCTAATATCACATCGAATACGGGAGGGTGATAGAGGAAAAACAAAAACAATAACAATAACACGTACGTAGAGTTTATCTCATGTACAAATAAAACAACTATAAATCCTTTGTATAAAAAATTTATAAAATGAATTAGGTTAAAGAAAAAAATCTTTTGACAACATATTTACCGAAACGATGTCTAAGTGGAAGATATTTTGGTAAATTTTAAAAAAGATTAATACGAATGTGGCACATTTTTAATGGTTATCTCGTGACTTCACAGGAAGTCACCATCAGAAAAACCAATTGTAAATTTACCTTCGTACATAAACAAGTGATCTTGGTGATGGCGATCACAAGGAGGTTCAAGTCAACTAGGAATAAAAAGTCTACAATAGGATTTTTATTTAAAAATTGTTGTATATGTGTAGCTAGAGATGCTTCTGTTAAAAATATAGGAGCACTCACCCAACTATCAGACTATTCGTTTGTTTTTCTCACAGGCAACGTCTACGATACACAGGTTTATCGATATACTAGTTATTTTTAATTTGGCATGTGCGTTAATTTTGTTTTTTTATTTTTTAAAAAGGATTCGTGGAATTTTAACGTTAACAGGACTCCTTGCTCTTTAAACTATCTATGCTGCTGAACTTCAAACCCCAAAAAATCTCTACTACTGAACTTGATCCTCTGCAAGTGGTGAAGCTGTTGAACTTGGTGTCGCTGCTTGTGGTGAAGTTTGTCATCTCCTCCATTGGTTGTCACATGTTTCTTAAGGTATAAAGCACTGGATATCACTGGGTTTAGAGTTTTCTAAGGTTTGTGTGTCTTCTAGAATGTTTGTGTAGCAATAGCAAAGGTCTTAAGTTCCAACTTGTAGTCGACGTTTTTTAGCAAGGTTTGTAGGATGAGACTTTACTGTAGATCGATTTGTGAATTACTGTATATCGATTTGGAAATTTATGGGTATCGATTACGCAATTATGGGTATCGATTTGGTAGTTCTAGATTATCAATATGGCAATTCTGGTATAACGATTTGGCAATTACGCCATATTGGTTGGCGAATTATTGTCTATCGCTTTGCCATAATTATAAATTATTACCAAGTTGGTAGCCATTGATCGGCACCTCGAGAACTGATAATTACCTTCATAAAAGCCAATTGGGATCCTTACAAGTATAAATAGAATATTATCATATTATGGATTATGATTTACCATGACATGGTAAACCATATGCATAAACTTGTAAATAGGCACATAAATCTTGTTATTTAAAATATTTAGGTTCTAGTGTACAACGTTATGATATTCCACTTCCCCAACATTGTAATATTAGTCCTTATTATAGTAAACACATGTTTTTACTTGAAATATGACTTCATTTACATCTTTAACGTCCACCGTTTCCAATTCATTGTAATTGGGATCCTTACAAGTATAAATAGAATATTACCATATTATGGATTAGGATTTACCATGACATGGTAAACCATATGCATAAACTTGTAAATAGGCGCATAAATCTAGTAATTTATTTAGATAAACTTATGGATCCAAGTGATGAAAAGAAAAAAAAAATACTCGGCTAATTGATAGCCAGTAATTGACCAACAGGTAGCTATTGATCGGCACCTCGAGAACTGATAATTACCTTCGTAAAAGCCAATTGGGATCCTTACAAGTATAAATAGAAGATTACCATATTACGGATTAGGATTTACCATGACATGGTAAACCATATGCATAACCTTGTAAATAGGCACATAAATCATGTAATTTAAAAGATTTAGGTTCCAGTGTACAATGTTACGGTATTCCACTTCCCCAACGTTGTAATATTAGTCCTTATTGTAGTAAACACATGTTTTTACTTGAAATAGGACTTCATTTACATTTTTAACGTCCACCGTTTCCAATTCATTGTAATTGGGATCCTTACAAGTATAAATAAAATATTACCATATTATGGATTAGGATTTACCATGACATGGTAAACCATATGCATAAACTTATAAATAGGCACATAAATCTAGTAATTTATTTAGATAAACTTATGGATCCAAGTGACCAAAAAAAAACAATAATTGGCTAATTGATAACCAGTAGTTGACCAAAAGGTAGCCATTGATCGACACCTCGAGAACTGATAATTACCTTCGTAAAAGCCAATTGGATTTCCGTATCCAATTAGCCACCTCCGATTTGGCACTAGCAAAAACAAATTTATTTAGATAAACTTGTGATCCAAGTGATGAAAAGGAAAAAAAAACAATAATCACCTTATTAATAGCCAGTAATTGACCAAAAGGTAGCCATTGATCAGCACCTCGAGTGACAGGACCCGACCCGAATTCCACCCCGGAACCCGTGCCGAACCCTGTAGACAACCGACATTAACTCAATGTTGGGCCCACTTACTAAAAGAAACCCTCTTCAACAAAACAAAGAGAAAAGGAGACCAAGACTCATGTCGAAAAACGGGCAGAGTTTCCCCTGAAATAAGAACAAATCCAAAAGATTCAACCTGATAAAAACATACATAAAATGTATATCCAAGTGCCAGCATGCAAACAACGCAACAAAAGGCCTCAGGCTGTCAAATTCAACCCTAATGGGTGATACAGAGCAATCTAAGAGTAATTCGAATAAAGCGGAAATAACGTGTTTACAAAATAAGGGCAAGTGCCCTACAGTCAAGTCAAGCCTGAGAAGAGGAGCGCTCGGACGAACAGCTCAGATGCTACGACTACGGCCTGGTGAGGCGCAAAACAGAAAGAGTGTGAGTGGACAAAAATAAGGTTTCACAAGTTAAAACAACATTGTAACCTCACCGTTTCAAAACCGATGCTGAAATCATGCAATTCAAAACATTTATATAAAGGTTCAGTTAAGAGAATCAAAACCCCAATATCATAGTATAATAGCCTGAAAATCACATCATGAAACAAATCCCATTCTCACATAGTCACCACGACTAGTGAGGAAAGATCCTCACTAATAACAATACGAATACGAATTTAGTAACTCACGCATATACATATATATTTATATATATATATATATATATATATATATATATATATATATATATATATATATATATACGGTAATATCTCAACACCAAATCAAGTGTACCGGGAAACCATCCAACATGGCATAGTTTAACTGGATACGAGGACGACATCATAATGGCCCCGTACCCAGGGTTAAGCCGTCCATTAATGGACTAAGCTACCCGACCCGTATGGCAGAATCCTCAATACCCATACGTCCGAACTAGTCCATGCGTGCCGACTAAAATACTCAATTAAGAGTCTACAGCTACACCCCGTTAAGGTATGCACTGGATCGAACCATAACTCAGTAACCGTTTCCGAACAATAGGGGGAGGTACATAATACGGTGTTTACAACACTCACAACCATTGCCATGCAATAATCCATTTATACATATTCATATACTTTCACATTTCAACCCACAACCATGCACCCAACCCCAAATACAATTACCCAGACAAGCGTCCAAAACTCAATAGTCAACATAGGTATTCCAAGTAGTCAATAGCGTTGAAATCATCAAACTCATATGCATGTTGTTTATTCATTGACAATTATGTGTATTTGAAAACCAAGTCCACTCACAAGTAGTCCCAAGCAGCCTGACCCTAGGAGGGTCCTGCCTGCGAAGTATGAGGTGTCTGCGTACCTAATTTCAAGAATACGAAAAAAAGATCAACAACCGAACCGAAGAACGATAACTTGAAAGCAAACCCTTAACTAACCCCGACTCAAGTGTTCAGTTACGTCTTACGAAGAAACCTAAGATCCAGCAACGTCTTTTAACCAGTGGGACCGCCCCGGAGACTCTCGGTCAACCGGCGGTCAAACACCCCTTTTCGGTCAACCCGGGCCCGCGGAGCCCACGACCTCCAAAAGGATCTGGACAAACCTAGAACTCCAACAAAGCCAACTACACTGCAAGGCGACCTCGGGAAAGCCTCGGTCAAACCTGGTCAAACTTGGTCAAACCGACTCGAGTGGGTCAAACCGGGCCCGTGGGTCCCATGACCTCCAAACTTAGATCCGAAAGTTCCTATAGGTTCACTACGGTTTAACGAACACGTCCCAAAAGTTTGGTCTCGATCCGACGGTCGGATTTCTCGCGATCGTGCGATCGGACGGTTTCTAATAAACCTAACGCTAGGGTTGGTGATTCCGGAGTATCCGGGACTCCGAATCACGATCCGTCAAATCCTATAGACTCCTAGAAATACGGGGATCAACATATCCAAAAATGGATGCGATCCAACAGTTCAATCCTATCGAACCCGAGAATCGTGCAATAGGCGAGATTCGTTCGATGGCCAAACGATCTCCGAATTTAGATCCGTCAACTCCCACGCACTCGTAGCGATACGAGGATCTCAAAGGAACCTCGAACCGCCACCACACCTCAGCCCACGCGCCGCCACATGCGCCGCTGTGGGTTGGGTGTCTTGAGCAAAGACCGGCCAACTTCAAACTATCGAAACTTTCGACACAGCCTATACCAAAACACTCCCCTCCGACTCACAAGTCCAGAACCGGCCTCACCAGCTCCAGAACCGGCCGTGAACTAGCCGGAAATCAAGATTGAAAACCGACCATTTCTGGGTTTTGGATCGAGCTACCTAGACAGCAAATCGATGTCAATGCACCCCCAAAACATCTTCAGCTAGTCTAGAGGAAGGTTTTACATACCTTACGCGACGGAGCAGCCGCTGGAAAGCGCCGGAACGAAGACGCATCTGTCGCCAGAAGTTGCAGAGGTTCGGGTCCGTCAACGCCGGCGAGTCAGCCTCCGATCTTGGGTGGGAAATGACGAGGATGACGAGAGCTTTCGTTTGCCGGAGGTCTCAGCCTCAGCCGTGATCGGAAACCTCCAAACCGAAGAGAGAGAGACGACGGAGAGAGAGGGATCGCGAGGGAGGAGAGAGAGAGAAAACCGGGTTCTGATTGGGTGAGGGGTATTTATCAAATTTTGAAATGACCAAAATGTCCTCCGAACAATCCGTAACTCGCATCGAAACGTTCCGCCCGTCAACGGACTTGTTTCGACGAGCCGGACGCAATGGCACAACTTGTTTCGCCAAAATCCGTCCCGAAAATAAAGTTGACCAAAATGCCCCTTTAATTTAATAATTTCTTATTAAATTCCAAATTTATTATTTAAATCACTTTAACCCCTTTAAATTAATCAATTAAAATAACCCCCATCATTTATTTTAATTAAAATTCAAAATAAAGGTCAGGGACATCACATCGAGAACCATTAATTACCTTCGTAAAAGCCAATTGGATTTCCGTGTCCAATTAGCCACCATAGATTTGGCAATAGCAAAAGAAATTTATTTACATAAACCTATGGTTGCTAATGTCAGCATGTCCACAATTAGTACCCTTAACCTTGTAAAGTTTTTTTGGTTGGGTTTACTGATAGAAAGCCTGAAAGTGTAAAGATGAGACGGTTTTTTTTTTCTTAAAACAAGATGAGTTAGATGAGGTCTAATACTATAAAGATTTAAGTAATGTAGTGACTTGATTGCATGTATTATTTACACAGCATATAGCAGAAGTTCAGCTTTAGTCAGAGGGACTGATGATTAAAATAGACAATTTAATCCAAGTAGATTCTGAGTACAACAGCAATTTAATCCAATTCAATCTCAACTTAACAACAAATAGAGTATTCTTAAGTTGAACATTTCTTTATGAATCTAATGCATTAGGGCTGTGCACTTGAAGCCGAAATACCGAAACCAAACCCTAATCGTACCGTACCATATCGGTTCTATGTCGTATCACTTTGTGTTGGGTTGTGTTCGGTACCATACCGTACCGTATCATTTTAGTATGGCATGGGAGCGGTATTAGGATTTTGGTACCGTTTGACCCAAATGTTAAAACGCTAACTTAGTTAGATTAGATCTCTCTCTCTCTCTCAACTCACTCAAACCTCGATTTCTCATACTCAAACCCTTCGACCTCTCACTCCTCAACTAAAACTTCTCTCCAGCGCTCCATTTGTCTCTCGATCTCGCACGATTGGAAGCTCTCTCCAAGCCAAATCTTAGCTCGATCTCACTCGATTCAAGGTAGTCTAGTCTCTCGTCTCTGTCTCACTCTCACACTTTCGATTTGTCGATCTCTCTCTGTCTCACTATCTCTCAATCTGTCTCTCTCTCTCTCTGAATCTCTGATCTGTCCCATCCCTCTCTCATCTCTTTGGAATCTCAATCATCTCAGCCTCAAAGCAACGAAGGCAGAAATGGTAAGTTTTTTCTTATTTTTGTTAATTTGTTTAGGATTAAATCTTAATTTCATGTGTTTGTGGCAAATATGGGAATTATTAACACACACACACACACACATATATATATATATATATGATTAAGCGTATTGATATACGAACCCCAAAGGCAGCTACCCCTACTTCTAGTACTAGCAAGCAGATTCCCCAAATCCAGATTCCAATGGCCCTAGAGAACAGTTTTTGTAACTGTTTGGTTCTGTAATTGTTTGGTTCTGTTTTCAGTTAATAGGTTTTGTTTTGTTTGGTTTGTAGTTGTTTGGTTCTGTAGCTGTTTGGTCTGAAGCTTGAATTGAGTTGCAAATGAAGCTTGAGTTTGTTTTGTAAGTTGTAACCATTTGGCATTTGGTATAAGGCATGAATTTTGAGTTAACCATTTGGCAAAGGCATCAAACAAATACCATTTGGGTTTGTAAACTTTGTAATTCAGTTTGGTACCAATACCATTTCTGTAGGAGCACTTTGAATTTGTTGATTTGGTGTTTATGTCATTTCTGCCGGTTTGGTACCGAATTGGTACCGTATCATACCAGAACCAAACAGTTCCGGTATGGCACGGTATCAATTTTGATGAACCCTAACACCGTACCGTACCATACCGTAAATTACTTTCGATATCGGCACCGGTATCAGCCTAATACCGAGCCGTATCGTACCGTGCCCACTCTTATAATGCATCATAAAATAATCAAGTTGAACAAAGTAGAAATGAAACTGAAGCCATATATGGCATGCATTTGTATGAAGCCAAAGGCAGCATCAAATTTTTAGGAAGCTAACATTAAAACCCAAGAGAGAAAACCTGGCAGTTTGGTGGAAACAGTTTCGAAAATAGTCAATGACCATCCCTCATACATTTTTTCTACCTATTTCCTACCATGTCCCATTTCACCACCTCTAATTCACTTATTGTATAAGTGTTGTAATCAAAGTTAATTTCAAGTCCATTACATACATGTATGTTACATTTGGGTAAGTATACAAGATGTACACTATAGGATATCTCAGGCAGCGTTAATTCATTTGCTTATTGTATAAGTATTCTAATCAAATCCAATTTCAAGGTGATTACATACACGTACGTTACACTAGGATAACTATACAAGATGTACACTATACCATATCTTAGACAACATTAATTCATTCGCTTTATGATGTGGTAATTGGTAGCAAAATCAACATAAAATCTTCACTTTACTGTATATTGATTCGGCAATTGATGGGTATCGATTTGGTAATTTTGGGATAAAGATTTGGCAATTACTGGAAAAGAAATTTTTTTTTTTTTGGGTTGAAAATGCTTTCCAAACCTTGAGTTAATGCCCTCTTCAAATCCCAATACTTCGTTGTTAATATGCAAATAAGCAAAAAATACTTTTAATAAAAGGTAAAATAATCTCCCTTATGAAACTCAACACAACCCTTTCCATCATTGTTTAATCTTTACCAATGTGGAAGACAATTTCACATACTCATCTACGAGCCACCACCATGTGAAGATGACGACCACCACAAATCTAGCGACAACGATGAATATTTTTTTACGAAGCCCTAAATCACGAATAAGAGCCACCACTGCATGAACTATGTACTTGCCCTCTCAATAGTGCCAGTGCAATGACAACGCCAACAAAACGAGTTCTAATAAAGAAGAAGAGGAGCCAAGATAGAGTTTCAATGGATAATAATAACTGCTAAGCGTATTCACATTCTGGTTTATACATTTTCTGATTCTAGCATGGTTTTTTTATTTTTTATTTATACCAAATATATTTTAATTTTAACTTACAATAACAGGTTTTCAGGTTACCCCTTATTGAATGGTGTAGAATAGTGATTGCATTCTGTCTCATCTGTCTCTCTCTCTCTCTCTCTCTCTCTCTCTCTCTCTCTCTCTCTCTCTCTCTCTCTCTCTCTCTCTCTCTCTATGAAGATTGAGAAAGAGAAATAAAAGAAATTTAAATAATGAAGAAAATGAAGAAGAAACAACGAAATTGATTTGTGGGTTGGCGGATTATGTAGGTGTTTTAGCGGCTTGGCAAGTTGACCCATTTAATAAACGGGTTATATAGGTGTTGTAGCAGGTTGGCTGGTTGGCGTGTTGATTCAAAATTCATTCATTTATAAACGAGTCAATGGCGGTTTGACTCAAAAATGATCCAAAAATTTAATTGTACGGGTTGACCCTCTAATTTTCTGTGTGGATTTCGGGTCGTGTATCGGATTGTGTCGGAAATTGCCACCCCTAGCTAGAATACCATATAAATGAAGTCACATTTTCCCAAGAAATTCATGGGAAAGCCGGTGGTTGGTAGGAAGGACGCAAAGCAAACACATCTTATCGTCTACACTACTACAATATCTAGCTATGCACACTAATATTATTTGTGCTCTTTAGTTAAAAAGGCACAATTATTCGTGCTCTATATAAATAGTCACAGTGCAGCAACATTAAATTGGTCGGTTTCGTCTATTGGAGTTTCCATCGCTCATAAAGCACAATTTTACCATTTTCGTGTCCTTTGCTCCATACTTATGAGCACGAAAGTGTCATATCTGATTGGACTTTTATACATACATACCAATTATTCATTCGTGTCCAAAGTATTTTTTAATGAAAAAAAAAAATTTGATTGCAAAAAAAACCCTAGACCTACTTTTTTTCTCTCTCTCTCTCTCTCTCAAACCACAACCGTCACCTCCCTCACTGTTTCTCAACCATCGCCACCTCCTATACCCCTCCACCATCTAAATCAGCCTAGTTCCTCTTTCTCTTTCTCCACCTCCACCACATATCCCTCCACCATCTAAATCAGCCCACTTCCTCACCCTCTCCTCCATCTCCACCTCATCTCTCTCTTTCTCCTCCATATCTGGGTTTTCAGATTGCAGCCTCAAAACCTGCCCCAGATTCGAGCCGTACCACCACAAATCTCCGCCCGGTGCCTTTTCTCCCTCTATCTCCCTCCAAATCTTCTCTAGACACCCATCACCAATCTTCATACTATAACCTCTAAACCCACCTCAAATTCGAGCCACTGCACTCACGATATCTCGCAGCTTGTCAATCTGAAATGTGGGTTGGGTGTGGTTGCAGTCCATGTGGATGCAGATGGCAGTCGCTGGAATCTATGCTGAGGGAGGCGACTTTGGATGGTGGAGGCAACAAAGAAATAGAGAGAGGGAGAACGGCTGAGAAGCTTTCTGAGGGAGAGAGAGAGGAAGCAGCGTGCCAGAGAGAGAGAGAGGAAGTTTTGAGATATTTTCTAGGGTTTAAAACTTTAGGTGGATGCGTACCCAATAAAACACCAAAAAAAATTAATTAATAACTTTAGGGGGAGGCCGGTTTTAAACTTTACTTTTTTGGCTATCAAAGTTTTCAACTTTTGCTATTAAAATAAAACATTAAACATAGTTAGAAAAATAAAAATTCACTTCACATGTAATTTATTGTAAATTATTGGGCACAAAATGGTTTTTGTGTTTAGTATGTCAGATAAGGACACAAAATTTTTGTGTCTATCCAAATAATATCACTTACTTTTCTAGAGAATGTGTCAGATAATACATATATAATTATTTTGCCACAATTTTTTGTGTCTAATGTAAAATTGTGCCCTATGTGCATGAATTGAACACAATTATTTGTGTTTTATAAGAGAAAAGCACAAATGTGATTTATTTGTGCCTAATGTTAAAAAAGAAAGCACTATATTGTATTTGCGCCTTTATGCCTGTGGTCTTTGACCATTTTTTTAGTAGTGCTAGAAGCATGCTTTTACTATGGTGTCCCTTAACCATTGCAAAAGTGAAACCAAAGGTTGAGAAATATCAACCTCATGCTTCATGAAAATGATTGGAACCTACTCCACTTAATTTGAGAGTTTGGGTGGGCACTGTGCTTCTTTGGTGTGGGCTCGATTCATCAAACTTTGTCGGAGAACTGAGGACTGGGGAGAGGTGGGGTTTTTTTTTTTTTTTTGTAATGGAGAGGTGGGGATAGTTTGTCATTTATCATGGGCTTTTTGGGGTACAATTTATCGTGCATTTCTTTGTTTTATTCATTGCAGTACGAATACTTTGGGTTGCGTGACAAAAGCCCTATATCTCTAGTTGTAGATGGAAAAAGTCTGCCCCATGGAATTTCACAATTAATTAAATTTAGCATATGTTTTTACTTCTATCTTCATATAGTAACCAAAAAAATATGGCAAGTTAAATAGGTGCTTGAAAATATTTCAACTTATGCGCAACAATAACAATAGGGTAGTGATTTTCTCACTCCCCTTTTATCCACTTACACTCCATTTTTTAATAATTGTATAGTCTCACTCCCATTTTATCTTATAATAACATGCATTAAAAAACAAAAAGGAGTGTAAGTGGATAAAAGGGGAGTGAGGAAATCACAACCCAAACAGTATACAATTACAATATACCAAGACATTAGATAAAACCTATTAGAGATATTCTAAAGAGAGGTTTTGTTTTAGCCAACCCAAATTTTCATATTTAGGAAAAGGCCAAAATCCAATCCATATTTTGTCTTGGGCTTTGGCATTTTCCTAAATAATTTTACTTTCTTTGACTATACCCTAATAAATCTTATTCTAAACACATCTTGAACAAACATCGTCATTAAAAAAATAAAAAAATAAAAACTCCATAAGTTGCAAAAAGATGTTTCTAAATATGGCAAGTTAATAAGTTGAATGTTTAACCTCAATGCATTTACTTAGTTGAACGTTTAAACATTTAAGCCTTATATCATCCTATAACATTTCCCCCTCCTATTGTAAGCCTCTCGGCAAATGATTCTGTTAGGATGACCACTGCTAGGCTTGTCCCAGTGTTTTTTGTTTTTTTTTGTGTGGATTTTCTTGGGCTTTGGCCCTCCTTGTAATAATAAATAAATAAGCCCTCAAATCAAGAGAATCTCATATTCATACATATCTTCTTTTATTTCTTCACATCACATGCATACAAAACTTGAAAGAGTATTGCTAAACGAATCCTAAAATTAATTGTAACACCCTATAATCTAAGTACACCCTAATATTTAAATCAAAATATAAAATTAACTCAATACACCCTATTTAACTACCAAAAATACTCATGGTACACTCTATCACACAACACCTAACCCATTCATGAGTCCAATTTTACTGTTACCAAATGTCGTGTGCCCGACATGTTTCCCTTCTATTTTTTTTTTTTACATGTGGCAAACCACTTAACAACGCTTAACCATGTTAAATTGACCTCCCATCATCCCACCCACCCAGCCAACCCCTCCTTCCTCTTCCGACTTGAGCCCTCTCGCATCCAACCCAACCCACCACCACCGCCCTTTTCTCTCTCTCTGACACAGCCCAACTCCACCCTTCCCCTGCATACCACCAGCCAACCCAGACCCGACGAGCATAAGATTCTAATAAGCGTGTAATATCGTGTTGGAACCCATCTCCCTTCAACAAGTAGAAGAAGGAAAATTCCAAAGTGGGTTTGTTTCTTAGACTGTTGAGGTTGCTATCAACCCCCAAGGTATCTAATTAAGAAGAAATAGATTGTATTGGAGTTGTTGGAAGTTGGTGTTTGTGGTGCAAACAGCAACGTAATTGTCATTAGATTCATTAAAGGGTGAGGAGCTGGAGTTCTAGTGGGCAAGTGTAAGAGCCTTTTGGGAATATGCTCACTTGAAACCACCAACACCGTAGATGAACATCAAATTATTATTGTTTTGGGTGGGTTGAATGCATTTTCTGGGAAAACCAAGTCTAATGGACGAACGCCACATACACATGGAGATTCTGACTCATTGCAAACCTTTTAGAGCAAATAAGATAATTTGGATGAGAGAGAGAGAGAGAGAGAGAGAGAGAGAGAGAGAGGCGGTGGTGGTGGGGTTGGGTTGGATTCATAGAGTTCAACGTTACCCCCACCGAATATTAGGGTTTAATATGGTGAGTAAGGTGTATTTATTAAAATTACATTTGTTTCACAATTCAATATATCCTTTTTGGTCATTTTATATTAAGGTAAATTAGTAATTCAATAAATAGTTTGATAGTAGGTGTACTAAGTTAATTTTAGAGTTTGTTTAGCATCACTCAACTTGAAATCGTGTAGATTTCCATACCTTCACTAAATAGAGTCTAGAAACAATACAAACTTAGGCCATGTTTGACATGCCTTACTATGCTTCACTAGACTGGATTGGGTTAAATAGTAATTGAAATCCATGTTTGGCAAGGGAGAGGATTAACTTAAATGGGTTTGCATAGTCCAATGCAGAAAAAACATTGGACTCGCTTGTCTAATATAGCGAGCCCGAAACATAGTTCACAAAATAGCGAAGGTGCTATTTTGAACACACGAGTCCTGTTGGATACCACCACCACCATCAAACACGTGAGCCCGACCACCACCACCACCATGAGTCCACGACCGTCTGACCCCACCATCATCGAACTCATAACCAACCACCACAGACCCACTTCTAGGTTGATGTTTCGATTGGATCTACTCCAATCTGGTCGAGTGAGCAACCATCCTCATCCCGGGGCGCTCGCGACCTCCTGACCCCAACTTTTAAGAGAGCCAGATCCACTTATGGGTATGTGGTGGCTACAAAAATAAAAATAAAAATGAAACAAAAATCCAAACAAAATCTTAAATAGTGCGGCATGAAGAGAGAGTGAAAAGGAGGGAAGGATGAAGAAAAAAGAAAGGAAAGAATATGAAGAAGTAAATAAAAAAGAAATAGGGAAGGCAAAAGAAAAGATGAAGAAATAAATAAAATAAAAAAAGAAACGGGCCAGGGAACGAAAGGAAGAAGAAAAGACAAAGGAGTTAAGAGGAATAAAGAAAAAGAAAAAAAAAGAGATAAGTTTTAGCCTTTAAAAAATATTAGAATTTTCTTTATTTTCTTTTATTTATTTTTATGTCAAATCTGTAATTAAAATTAAATATTAGAATTTTATTTGTTTTCTTTTTATTTATTTATAGGTCAAAATTCTTTATTAAAATAAATATTTTTTAGTCCAACACAACACCAAACATAAGTCTTCACTATTTTTACAATCCAGCTTCTTAGTCCGACACAATATCAAATGTAGGTCAATACTTAATCCAGTTTAGGCCAATCCGAGTTAATCCAAGACAGTCCCAAGATTTAGTCCAGTCCATGATAATCCGCAATACCAAATGACCCCTTAAAGGATTAATTCCCAATACATTACCACCATACCACATACCCAAAATCCCCTTGTGTTCAATATTCAGAAATCGTTGTAATAAATCAAATGAAATATATATAATTCAAGACTACACAAGCCTTGTGAACTTATCAACTTATATAGAATATTACAACAGTTAAGGGATATGACATCATTTAAGGGTTTTAGATAAGACCCTCAATATAGAATTCTTACCCAATCCACTATAATACATATCCAAGTCTAAGAAGGGAACAGTATTATTTCTCTCAAAAGAACAATTTCTATTAAGTATTATTCAAAGAAATTAATTAGGAGCGTAATAACTCTTACCATGTAAAGATAATGTATTTACTTCTTATGATCCGCTTGGATAAGTTAACCCCGCGAGAACGTTTTACCATTTGAGTCCCGCATTTATTTGAATTTATTTTGGATATATCCTTATCCTCTAGATACAATCCAGAATTTGTATCCCAAAAGAATACGAACCCAGCGTACGGATAAATCCCTTTACAATAAGTTTGCCTATATATTGAATGAATTGTTTTCTATTATATTCCTCTCTCTCTCCCTGTCGCTGCTCACTCTCTGATACTTCTCTCTCTCTACCTATCTCTCTCTATCTCTGTCTAGATCGAGATGGCTGACCGGATAGCTGAAGACAAAGCCATCTCCGGCCAACCCAAGAACACACTAATTGCAGACTTTGATCCGCCACAGAAACCCAAGAGAAACAAATTCGCCATTGCCTGCTCCATTTTGGCTTGCATGACATCAATTTTACTGGGCTACGGTAATTATCCTATTAGCACTCGAAATCGTTTTCTCTTACTTTTTTTAAACTTAATTCTGCAAGAAAAAAATTGTTGGTTTTGGAGTGTATGAACTGAACGTGGTCACTTTTGTTTACAGATATTGGTGTGATGAGTGGGGCGAACCTCTTCATCCAAGATGACCTCAAAATCAGCGACGTCCAGATTCAAATACTTACCGGCACATTGAATATCTACTCTCTCATCGGCTCCGGCTTGGCAGGCAGAACCTCCGATTGGATCGGGCGCCGGTACACCGTCGTCCTCTCCGGAACCATCTTCTTCGTCGGAGCTATCCTCATGGGCCTTGCCCCGGGCTACGCCTTCCTTATGTTCGGCCGGTTCGTTGCTGGAATCGGTGTTGGCTACGGTCTCATGATCGCTCCGGTCTACACCGTCGAGATCGCTCCGACTTTGTCCCGTGGCTTCCTCACATCTTTCCCTGAGGTTTGTTTTCTTTCCTTATTTGTTTATTTACCTTTCTTTTTTTTAATGAGCCCAAAACAAAACTAAGCAGGTTTCATGTGAAACAAAAGTAGGAAGTGTTTGTTTCCTCACTTGTGATATCATCACATTACACAATCCGGGAAGCACTTTTGGAGACATCATGTGAAACAGCTTTTGATACCTGTGATGATGTTTATCCAGTTCTCCCCACCATATACCCTTTGTTTGATTTTGATTTTGTACTTTTGGATTGGATGTGGATGTGGATGTGGATGTGGTTGGAAACAGTTTTGACAACGTAAGATGTAAGATTTATTAAAGAGATTAGGTGAACGGGTTGTATGAGTTTTTTTGGCAAGTGTTTTATGACTTTCTGTGGTTAACACAGTTGATTTGGATAAATATGTACAGGTTTTCGTCAATATTGGCATATTATTGGGGTACGTCTCCAACTACGCCTTCTCCAAGCTCCCAGCTCACCTCGCCTGGAGGTTTATGCTCGGCATCGGCGCCCTTCCAGCCATGATTCTCGCCCTCGGCGTCTTAGCCATGCCCGAGTCGCCGCGCTGGCTCGTCATGCAGGGGCGACTTGGGGACGCCAAGCGTGTCCTCGACAAAACCTCAAGCTCCAAGGAAGAAGCTCAGTTGAGGCTAGACGACATCAAAGAAGCCGCAGGCATCGCCAAAGACCTAGACGACGACGTTGTTCCGGTCTCGAAGAAAAGCCATGGTGAAGGCGTATGGAAAGAATTGATCTTGCACCCAACGCCAGCCGTTCGCCACATTTTGATCGCAGCCCTCGGCATCCACTTCTTTGAACAAGCTTCGGGCATAGACTCTGTCGTCCTTTACAGCCCCAGGATCTTCGCGAAGGCGGGGATCAAATCTTACGACCACAAGCTCCTTGCAACCGTGGCCGTTGGATTTGTCAAGACCATTGCCATCTTGGTTGCCACCTTTTTCCTTGATCGGATCGGGCGGCGCCTGTTGCTTTTGTCCAGTGTGGCTGGGATGGTATTTTCGCTCGTGTGCCTCGGGATAGGCCTCACGGTCATCGATCATCACCATGACACAGTCCCGTGGGCCATCGGATTGTGCATCACCATGGTGTTGTTGAACGTTGGGTTCTTCTCGATTGGGTTGGGGCCCATAACATGGGTTTATAGCTCGGAGATCTTCCCGCTGAAGCTACGCGCGCAAGGAGTTAGTTTGGGAGTGGCCACTAACAGGTTGACAAGTGGCGTCATATCCATGACTTTTATCTCACTATACAAGGCCATTACAATTGGTGGGGCCTTCTTTCTCTACGCGGGGATTGGTGCGTTGAGTTGGGTCTTCTTCTATACGATGCTCCCCGAAAC
Organism: Prunus padus; assembly: GCA_024362665.1. Taxonomy (NCBI): domain Eukaryota; kingdom Viridiplantae; phylum Streptophyta; class Magnoliopsida; order Rosales; family Rosaceae; genus Prunus; species Prunus padus. The sequence goes on along the minus strand of JANFAM010000006.1, from coordinate 13,254,381 downwards.
CAGGGGAAGAACCCTTGAAGACATGGAGGTGATGTTTGGTAAATATCACAGGTGGAGAGAAGCGAATGCCGTGCTCAGGCAGAACAAGCAAGGCGATGGTGAAGAAAACAAAAGTCAAGTCAACTAGGATTTACAGTCCAGTCCACTAGGGTTTACTAGGGGTTTTTATTATTAGTAGTTGTATTTAAATTCTCTTCTTTTTATTTTAGTATAAATGTTTTCTATGCAATGAAGAAAATAAATTTTATCTATATATATAAAGCAAAAAGGAGAGAATGGTGAAACATTCAAAACTCCGAAAATATCCATAATAAAGTGAAATATTAAATCCCCAAATTTTAATTAAAACAGGGCATAATTGTAAAAGAACAATTAAGCAGAGCTTTAAAAATTTTGAAAACAAAAGAAAAAAGGGGCAGTTACACTCCAAAGCGGTAGTTTCTTCTGGCACGTTGTATTGAAATAGGATTCAATTTAGAAAAGAAAACTAAAACACGTTGAGACCCTCAAACTTGGAAACGTGTTTCCTTCCCCACCCATTTTTCGCAAAGCAAGAATTTGAAAAACAGATAAGATGCAGAGAGGGGATAAGGAGATTAACACGTTTGCAGTTGCACGTTCAAAAACTACAAACCATGTTCTAAAAATTCGGTGAGTGAGGGAAAGCCAATTTCACACAAAACAGAAAATCCAGACACCTCTTCCTTTTGGCGATGGTGGTTATCCCGCTTGGCTTTCAGGTTCAACCCCGTTTCTTCATATTTTTATTTAATTTTATTGTAATTCTATTTTGTTTTGTAATTGATATTTTTTTCGTTTTAAGGATTAACAAAGAAGGATTGGATTTGAAGAGGTCAATTTTCAGCTACAGTACACACTTTCCGAATTGTCCAAATTTCATCACTCAATTGCCTTGAATCTTCGTCTTTTTTCTCTACAGTATTTATAGTGGCCAAAGTTTGCGACTTGAAGTTTGCTTCTTGATTATTTGCCCTAAAGTTTCAAACTTATATCTTTTGGTACTTGCTTCCGAAATTTGGCAATATTGGTCTGAACGAATTTTTTTTCATGAAATTAGGCTGCGAGGAATCAAAAGGATCTGAGGTAGGAAGTGCTCCGATACCCGTCCATACTTGACTATGGCAAGTTTATAGTCTTCAATGGACTATTGCAGCTTATTATATACACCAAGGAGAAAAATGTCATCTTTTGCGGCCATGAAATTACCCTTTACAGGTTTAGTGTAGTTCAATTGTTTTGTTGTTGTTTGTTTTGAAATTATTTATGGTTGTTTAATCTGCTTATGCAGAGCATCAATGCTTTAAATGGTACGAGCCTCCCTGCACGCGCTTCCATGCATGCGAGAGGCTTTTTTCACGTGCGCTACGCACGACTTACAAAGTTTCGTAAATATTTTTTTCGCAATTGTATTTATATAGATGTCTGTTTCAACAGTTTCATATTTTAATCGCTCGGGTGTGATAAATAGTCATCTTAAGAGTTTTCCTTTGTCGCCTGTTTCTAGACGTCCATTTTAGCAGTTTACATGCTATAAAAGAAAAAAAAGAAACGTCTAAAATAGACGGCTAGAAACGGGCGATAAAGGAAAACTCTTAAGACGACTATTTATCACACGCGCACAATTAAAATATGAAACTGTTGAAACAGACATCTATATAAATACAATTGCGAAAAAAATATTTACGAAACTTTGTAAGTCACGCGTAGCGCACGTGAAAAAAGCCTCTCGCACGCACGAAAGCGCGTGCAGGAAGGCTAGTATATTTTTATTCGAAAGGATTTTCTAATGTGTTTTTCCCTTATAATAATTTTTTTTTGTTCTTTCAAAAGCAATAGAGGAATCACTCTCTTTCTCTATTTGGAAAAGTGGACTTCTTTATTCTCATTAATAGCTCAACAAGGACCCGTAACAATAATTGATATTGACACCCAACCATCATTCATGTTATTGGTAAAAAAAATTACATATATATACCTTATCTTTTGTTTTTTTTATGATAAGCGATAAAATATTATTAATGTGAACTAGTACAACAAGTCCGAGTTCATATCAAGGACAAAGGACAGCTCCTTGATTACGAATTACAGTCCTCATACAACACGTCAGAACTAAAATAAAAATTGGATTTCTCCAGTGACCTAGTGAGCATCACTTTCGAAGACTAACATTTTGAAAACCCCTTTCCATGAGAATACATTATCCATTTTAACCGCACAACCCACCACAAATTTGGCGCTGGAGTCTCTCAAGCATCATCCACATTGATTTTGAGAGTATTAACATGAGGTGGTGGCTGCCACTTTTGTTCTGCTTGACTATTCCCACTATATGAGACCCCAAGAAATCATTAACCCGCAAAAAATCTTGTAGCCACAAAGATGCACTCAAGCTGACTTGGTCAGGCCTAATCCTCCTATAGCCATCGATTACGTGTTTCCCAAATTGCCCAACCCACCATGAGAAAATTTCCCAAGTCATGATAACTGAGTGAATTTGCACATCGAAATACCCAATCCTTAGGTGAATGAGCATCATTGTTCCATTCCACCCGCGGTTGCTTGATATCGAACTACGCCAAGCAAGTCACGGAGGATATGGATTGTAGATTCGGTTGGGCCCCCACACAAAAGGCATTCCTCGTCTATGTCCCCCCTTACCATTGGTTGATCTTTCGTTTTCGTTGAGGTAATCACATCCTCTATTGAAAATTATTAGGGTGAGCTACATAAAATTATCCAAATTTTAAGGGTCGTGCTAAATTAGATAGAACGATGTAAGTAATGGATTAACTAATTTGTATATTTTTCATGAGTTTAAATACCTACGTATAAAATTTTAAAGATTTGGTACTAATTAGAAACGACCCCCAAAAGTTGGTTAATCCAAATTATTAGTAATGCTACACTTATCATATTTTTATCTCACATTTCCATACCACCTTATATGACAGATAAGATAGACATCCACATCAATAAAAAGATGATAAGGTTAGACATCCACATCAATAAAAAGATGATAAGGTTTTCTTTTTTGGTTAGAAGATTGTGATGTTTAACTACCGTTCATGTTAAGAGATAACCATGTAATAGCTTGTAAGAATGGTTTCTTTTTCGGTAGGAAGAAGATTGTGATAGGTATCTGCCATTAATGTTATTTTAAGTAATATACCTTTTCTTGCTTGGGAAAAAAATATACAAATATGTATATGCCTTATAACATCTCTTTTTTAGTTTTAATATATAACCATGTAAAAGATTGTAAAACTAATTTCTTTTGCCTTAATAATAAGGTGTTCCTTTTCTTGTAAAAAAAAAGTGGCATTTAGATTTAGGTGCCTCATATTCATATTTCTTAGACTAAAGATATATGTTTTTTTAAGAATTTTGATTCAACGCTCCCTTACAATTGTGTTGCCATATACATTTTTGGCATGTTTACTAAGGGTGGGCATGGTCCAATTCTATCTGGTTCTCACCCCAAATCGGAACCGAAATGGGCGCTATTCATTCGGTCTTGTTCAAGCGAAATTTTTTTTTAAAACGAGCTGGTTTGGTTTTGGTCGGTTCCGGTTTTGAATCGGTTTTTTTTTAATAACTTTTTTTTTAAAAAAAAAAATTTTTTTAAAATACAACTTATAATAAATAAGTTATTTTTTGGGTTTGAAAATTAACAATCCAATTCATACAATGGGAAATATTTTGATGTTGAAATTGGAAAAATATTAATTATAAAATTAAAAATATAGCATTGGATTTAAAAAATTTGTAAAACAAAAACAACCGACATGAATATTTAAATGAAAATCGACTATGAATAATAAATGAGAATCGACATGAATGCTATGCATATCATCTAGATTTACCCCTAGATTTGTGGTCGGCACCGATACCCAACTACCCTAAGAAATAATAAAAGTTGAAAAGAAAAATGCTCCAAGTTATGAAATCTTGTTGAGCACTTGTTCAGATCAACACGTTTTGACTTTTATTCATCTATGAAAATGAAATGCTGCCATTTCATTTCACACTTGATTTTTGGTTATCTTTGCCATTTAATTGAAAATCAATAAGAGACGTGCAGTTGGGTGAAGATTACTGGTTATAACTTATAACATAATGGATGTCTTGTACATGAGCAAGATTATTGTTTACATAATTAGGGTAAAAGGAAGATGATAAGCAGGCTTGGACTTTGACAACTCTTTGTATAAGCCATCATTTATCCAAGCTATGAACTTCCAATTGCTATATCATTTACCTGTTGGAACAAGAACAACACATAATATTCAAACCAAATTCTAAAAATCTTCAGTTTCTACGTACGGCTCGATGATGAAAATTAAAACCAGACAACTATTTTAAATTGAAAATGGTTACCAAGTTATACAAGTAATACAATAAATTCAAATTTTAACCAATAAACAGTTTTAAGCACACCATTGCAAACTTATTAGGGATCTCATGAAATCACTAATTCATTCTCAAACTATTACATGAGATGACAATTAGACAAATGAAGAGGAACATCACTTACCATAGTTCTGGCGCACAGTAGTGAACCTGTGGATGGCTTTAATTAGGGAACCATATCTCATAGACTCCAATTGTCCCATATGTCTGTAAAGCAAAATATGGGACACAATCAGTTCAGAAACAAAATCGGTACAAAAACAATACATCAAGGAGAAGCTTCTGTTGCACAAAAGTTCCCAGAAAATGTACTGCAGAAAAACAAATCTGCATGAGACAAAGGAGATAAATGTAAACACACACAAACAAATGTATATGTATATATATATTATACACAAATCAGCTGGCTCAAAACTAACAATTTTTTTCCGGTTCTGGCCTATTTTTATGGTTAGATTGGTTACTCCATCTTTCCCTGCACCATGGCTTTGTGGTTTAAGTTTCACTAGACATCAAGCAGACATATATAGGAATATATGCAGCTAACTGCATCACACATCTGTCGAAGAACACTCACATAATCTCAGTATATCGAATTCTCCATGCAGGGAAACCAAGGTGGCATCTTGCAGGTCCGTAAACCAATAGGAGGTCAGGGTCTGGCCCTCTACAACCTGAATGCATAATACCATAAACACCCGTAAGGTCAAATTGAATTGTGCAGGTAACCATTATTGTAGACAATTGAGCATCTGACAGTAAAACATACTAATAGCTTTTAGTGCCTCATCCATGTCAGGTTCTGTAAAGATTTTCTCTTCATGATCTCCAACTGATTTGGCCAACTTCAAATACTTCACAAAAAGTAAGTTAGCTGCTTTGGTTACAGCTTCTTTTCCATCAGAAAATGAAGAAAATTCCAGAGCCATGTGGTTTTGATCGACTAAATCTTCATAAGCCTGCACAGCATGGATGTTAAGTTGAGTATACACTTTGGCATCATCAATAATGCATAACTGTCCATTGTGAAAGGCACAAATCATTTATCAGATCTATATAATTAAAGAAAAAAGTACTACTTTGCATAAACTTAACCCTCACTCGCCCTATGTCAGTAATCTAGTGGTGGACTACCAATGTATGCTTTATATAGGAGTCATATTAAAAATATAAAACAAGAATTAAAGGCAATTGCTTGGTATTGGTATCAAAAGAAAACTCTGTTGGTCTCAACACAATCCTGAATTCTAGATACACCTACAATGGAAGATTGATTGTGACAGCCTGAACTGCTTCCCAGTATGCTAATTAGTTAATTTACGGTGGAGAATTGTAGAACCAGAAAGTAACTTTGCTGTAGGGACAGAAGACAACACCTTAAATTCTGTTGCGTTTTTCAGTTTATTGAAGATGGCTTCTTTTGATTTCTTCAACACTCCTGGACATCAGAAAAGTAAAATAATTACACAAGATTTAAATACATATGTTACATTGTTGCATACCAATAGTAGAAAGCGTCTGACATCAATCAGGATAGCAAACCACCATTACCTTCTGTATCGTAGAGGCACACACGCTTCACACCAATAGCTTCTAGCCACTGCAGCAGCTCAATTACTTTTGATGTTTGGTAAGCTTCTTCACTTTCTATCACAATTGCCAGGTACCGTAGCTTGCCCAAATTAAGGGCTTTGTAGCTCTTGAGTACTCCACCAGAAATAAGATAGCTTTGAAGCACATAAGCTAAACCCAATAGAAAGTACCATATGCTGACCAAAAGGTGTAGAATATGCCATAGAAGCAGAAGCCCGAGATTGCCAATCTGCAGCAACCACAACGCAGGATCAACATTGACTTTAATATCAAAGTAAGTAGCATACGAAATGAATGAATATCAATCAGCCAATATCATCCAAATACATTACTTTTCTGATATTGCAATAAATGGCCCAATAATTCACAATCCATTACCCTCTCAAAAAGCTTGCAATCTTTTCAGGCTCATAATTTATCTTAAAAGTTTATTACCTACATTAAAACTCATTTCTGATTACATGAACCGAGAAACAACATCAATTACACAAAGCCATCATCCAAAGAATAAAGCTTCAAAGATGCCTTCTTTGCACAACTTTATTCTTTTGTCAAATTATTTGGTGAGGTTGAAAACAAACTCAAGGTTTCCTACTTTCCGCATGCCAATTTTAAAGAACAACCTTCCTATAATGTACAGATCAAATAAAATCATATTCTTTTACTTCATTATGCCATATGAAGGTGCTTCAACTATGTAGAAGACAATAAGAAATAGGCCCATTCTTATATGGACTACAACAAATATCTGAATTTAAAACAAAACACAAAGTTGAACTAATTAGTAGGTCAATAAGCACATTTAAAAGCTTGTCAATACCATTTTTTTATGATCACACCAATCTTTTACAGTGACTATTCTATTGTTTGCCTACATGACCATTTTTAGTTAGATTGATTATGCTTCCAAAATAAATTGAAACATATAGACTAATTTCTCGTTTGTGGGCTAAAATCATCTACAGCAAAGCCTCAACCTTGATGTAGGATATGGGTGAATTTAGTATTTGGGTAATTTAGCGGAAGCGAAAACAATGGGAAATAGAAAATAGCACAAAAGGGATAGGTTTGGAATCACACCAAAGGGGTTTGGCTTCACACCAAAGGGGTTTGGTTTCACACCAAGAAGTCTCCAATCTCTGGAAAATAAACTTTTCTTTATATCTCAACTCTAAATTTTAAAGAATTACATGGGGGTATTTATAGCAAACTAAAACCTAGAGACAATAGGATAAAAATCCCTTACTAACAAAGAAATCCTAATCCACAAAGGAACCAATCCAAATAAACTAGGAAACTTAAATCAAATCCCACTAAAAACTGGAAACTAAAACTTAGTAAAATCTGGAAAATCTAGAAATCCTAGGGAAATCTGGAATCTGGAAAATTAGTTTTCCTATTGAAATCTGGAAACTAAGATTTCAGGAAACTAACTAAATAAATTAGGAAACTAATTACTAATTTCCTCTTCCATCTCTTTTCGTTTGTAAACCCTAATGGGTTTGACAAAGATGTCCTCATCAATTTTCCCTGGCTGAGAAGAACTCGACTCCGGCGAGTTAGAATCAAAGATGTCCTCATCAAACCTCCAACCAGGAACCAGCAATCTAAGTACAATGTAAAAGTAGTAAACTTCTAACGGGTAATTTGCACTGGAAATTAAAGAGCACAAGATATGCATCAGTCCCTATGTTGCACCGATACGGATACAGGTACTCCGATGCGATACGATACGCCAAAATGGTAATTCTCCAAAAAGTAGGATACAGATACGGCAATTAAAATAATATAAATATAAAAATTATAAATATATAAACATATATATATGTAAAATTATATATAGTAAAATTAGCGTTTTGGGCTTTTTTCTGGTTCCTTATGTTTTTCTACGCCATATATGACTTGTTTCAGTTCTTGGGCTGGGCCCAAATGAATGCATCAGACTAGGTATAAAACAATTTTTTAACACAGGCCACCTAACATGCAACTAAAACGGTGCGTATTGTAATTAGGGCACCTAACATCATCTTCTTCACTAGTTAGCCGCCTTTTCTTCGCACAGCAACTGTCTGCAACTGAAGATTCGCAGCAGCTGCAAGCGCAAGTAAGTTCTTTTCTTCTTCATTCTTCCTTCTTCCTCCTTCTTCTTCTTCTTCATTTTTGGTTGCCGTCAAAATTACTCCTTGACGTATCGCGAGCGTATCATGACCGTATCAATGGAGTATCGGAGCCGTATCGTAAAGTCAACATCCCCGTATCGGTGCCGTATCTGATACGGGCATACCCCAATTTTTGGCGTTTCGGTGCAACAGATATCAGTCCAAAGCAAAAGATACCCACTACGCAAATATCACAGAAGAAGAAACTTATGCACTTACTTGAGCAAAGGAAGCCCTCTGCATATCAATCCTCAAATCCATCATTCTGAAAAAGAAAAAAAAATCGATTGAAACCCAACAATTCAATAACCCAAATATTAAAAGGGTAGCAATAAATTTAATCAGAGAATCAAGAAATCATCAGAAACTAATCTCACTTACCAGAAAGAAATTGGCGAATATTGGAATGAGAGAAACAGAGCAGCACAGCCAAACCACCAGTCTCGCTGTGTATGAACTAACTCTTTCCCTGTTTTGCCCGAGCTTCATCCAATATATAAAAGCTGAAGTGAGCCTTAAACTAACCCTTGAACATAAATTGTGTACTGGATTTGAGCAACGATTTGTGGTTTCTGGGTTGTGATGTATATTTGCGATTTGTCTTCTTTCACACTTGTACTTGTGTTTCTGGTCGCTGCAATTGAGTTCACGTAAATTCCTGCTTTTTTTGGGTTCAGATTAATTGTGCTTCAGAGCATTTAGAAAGAGAAAATTTTAAAATATCTGCTTGAGAAGAGACAGAATGAGAGGAAATTCTCACTCCATGTGAGGGACAAAGAAGATCGTACACTATTTGCAGATGGAATGTCGAGACAAAAGAGAGGATGTATAAACGTGGAGAGTTTCCAACCCAAAAAAAAACCTGTGGAGAGCAACCCATACGACGTCGTTTTGAGTACCAGCTATGGAAAATTACATTGTGTGGCAGAAAAATGGAATTGGAATTGTAATAAAATTAAATAATCATTGTAAGTTAAAAAGAGAAAATATATATTGTTTAAAATTAAAAATATTGGAATGCTAATATAAAAGTTTTGTTGATTTATTTGGACAAGCTAGAAGTGCTTTTATCTGATCTTGAATTGGAACAATTCTGCTTTTGGATGCCATGGAAAATTAATAGGAGCCTTTGCAACGCACAACATTAGCAATGCTTCAGTGCTAGATACACAACTTTTAGCTCTCAAATTGGGGCTGGATTTTGCAGTTGATGCTTGTTTTTTGCCATTGCATGTGGAAGTTGATTCAGTAGACTAGACACATCAAATTTGGTGAATGCCAAGGAAGAAAGTTGGGCAACAATTGAGAATGTTTTCATTTCCAAGACATGCATACGAACAAGCAAAATCCCAATGCATCTTCACAATAGGGAATTGGTGGATGTAAAGCCTTTTGCAACAAGACTGGCACCAAAGCTCCATATGTTAGACCCCTGAAAAATTGCACGATATCATTTATATGAAAATGAGCTTACTTTCCAGCATTTCTTATATAAAACATTAGGCAAGAATAAATTACACACAGGAGTAAATCACAAAAAGAAAAACAACTATAAATTGACCATTAGTTTGTCTCATCGACAAAGCTCTTAGCTCTTGTCCAGCTGTTCAAAGTCTGCCAAAAAAACTCAACTCTAGTTCTAACAATACATTAGGGAAGATTAAGTGAAATGCAAGGGTAAATTACAAACACAAGTGTGTCTCTTCCGCTAAAACTACAACTCTTTGCCCAACTGAGGCAGCTCTCCGAGAAAAACCATATTGACTGAATGGAAAGCAGACAAATCTGGTCGTGGAACCTTGTATGACTGCATTCTATGCATTACATATCACCCAAACACAGGGGTCTATCACCTTGCTTTCCTCTGTTTGATTGAATATCTAACAATCTTTTCATTGTTGATAGCCCGTGCCCACAGACCTTACGATCCTCTGCCACAGCTTAAATATATCAGTTTTCCTTTACTCTAAATTGCCCAAAACCACAAAACCTCAATACAACACCTTCTTCTCTGGAGTTGAACTCAACTAAACGTGGTAGCACACATACGGGGCTAAATAAAAGCAGGTAAAGATCATATCTTCCAAGAAAAACCACTTAATAAGAATGAACATTGTTTTTAGCAAAATGTATGGCATGAATATAGGCCTTCGCATTTACTTTTAAACGAGTTTTGGTAGTATTTGAATTCTCCAATCATTTTCGTATGTATAAATGACAAAGAAAAGTGATTGAAAGAACAATATAAGTATACATGACGTTTGAACTGATTAAGTTCATGATTATTTTTTTTGAAAAAAAATAATTAAGTTCATGATCATAAAAATTTAAAACCAACAAATATGTGAAAATGTTCAAATTCCTGTCCTAAAACGCACACACGACACATACCTTTGATGAAAGAAATTTAAAACACACATACAAGAGATTATATGTAGAAACATTAATTATCAGATTGTGTAAATATAGAAATAGATTGTCGTAGCAGCCAGCCATACATTAAAAAGTGTAGCAACTACTTGAAGTGAGCTCAAGGTATGAACATCCGAGACACATATCTTTCAACAATCAATTTTTGTGTTTCCCCCACCTTTTCCATAAATAAGTTCATTATAAATGCCAAAGGGGACACAACCCAAGCTCACAGCAATAAGGAAATCACAACTCACTTAAGCTTGCATTCAAAATCATTTGGAGGGGGTAGCAGATGTTTTCTTAGCAAAAAAATGCATTACAAAATTCTCAATACGAGCTTAGAAGAACCTTCATACCTATTGAGCTGAATCTTCAGAGAATCTGCCATCAAAAGGAGTTGACAGATGAGAATGTGCTGAACCAGCAGCAGTTCCAGAACCATTTTGAAGTTCTATGACAAGCCATCGAACAGCTTTACTCATCTGTTCCAACCGAACTGCACTAATGGGTGGAAGACCAGTTGCGGTTTGCCCAGACTTCCCAGCCACCAAGCCAGTTGCCTCATCCACCAGACACTCTGAGCCAATCCTTTGCTTCACAGACTCCACAAATTCCTCCGCTTGATCACAAGTGACTCTGAAAAGTTCCCACTTCTGCTTAAAATTCTCAAGAGCAGCATCTGTGGCTGCTGTTTTCTGGGCGCCAGAAGTTTCCTTGGCTTCGAGCACATTAGCTGCTGCAACAACGAACTCTTGGTATGCATTGTTTAGAGAATCTACAATGTTGTCCATTTTGCGGCTCGTATTGGCTAGTGAATTTAGTGATGAAACGTTAGGAAACTGTGAACAATTGAGGGAAGGTAAAAGTTGAATAAATGCATATAACTGAAATAAAAATCCAGGGTAACCATAGCTTTATATTCAGTATGGTGAACCAACAACACAATGAACAAAAGATAATAGCTTTAATCTTTTTCTTTTTTTAATTTGAACCAGAATTTCATACTAAATCACAATTCTCTGTTACTTTAAACCTGGGTATACATTACATATATTAAAATAATCAAATCCGCTCGATATAGAAATTAAATTCTAGGCAAAAACATTCCACAACGGTAACATAGAAATACCAATCAGAATTCACAAAATTTCAACAACAAAAATTAAAAAGAGAAGCAAACTAAAGAAAAAGGGGGGTTTTTTCAGATATTAAAACCCAGATCAATTTGGAATCGATGTGCTTATGAGCTATGACAATAATTGATTCAAAGATCAAAAGAATCAAACACAAGGGCTGAAATTAAACTCATGAAATTGAAATTTACCTAATTAAAAAGGAGCCGATTCAATTATTTAGAACTGTAGCTGATACTTTTTCGAAGCTGGTTTCGGCTGTGAGATGGTTCTCTCTGTTTTCCCTTGCCCGTTTGTGGCTAATGAAAGATACTGTAGACCAAAAAATAGGGTTAAGGTTTTTTTAGAAATTAGAATTGAAGAAGAAGAAGAGTAGAATTTAGAACGCAGAAGAAATTCAGAAAAGAAGAAGAGGGCTGGGCGGGCTGTTATGTCCAAGGCCTTCTTCCTTTTTTATCAACTTTTTTATACGTTTTTTCTTTTATTTTTGCCTTTGGCAATTTGGAGAATGTAAAACGAATTTCAATTGGGAGAACTCCTATGAAATAAAGTTCGAAGAACCTATATAAACTATAGGGTTTTTCTTGTACTTGGCCCTAAATTTTTTGAAGGTTCTTTTTAGTTTTTAAAACTTTCGAGTCAATATTTAGAGGGCGTTTGGTATCCTATTCAAATACAGAGCTTAAAAATTTTAATTTTTCTTAAAAGCAAGGAGTTCTCAAATCTATTTTTAAGATTCAAAAATTTTAAAAATTTGAGAACTTGTTTGGGTGAATTCTTGAAAATATTTTCTTAGGGTAGGGGTATTTTAGTCACTTTTTGTTTGGAAATGAATTTGGGAACTTGAGTTGCACTATTGCGTGGAACTCGTCGTTACGAGTTCGTAGATAGGCAGGCTCAATTCCAATTTGTAACGAAGAAGTTACAATCTATGAAAATGTAATGACACAACAGTGGGTTGTTAGAAAAAAAATGAAAAAACAGATCTTTTTTGTTTTTAATAATTTGGGTGTTTTTGAGTTGTTCTTAAGTTTGAGTTTTTAAAAACAGGCTACCAAACAGGTTTTTTTTGTTTTGGACTCAAATTCTGTTTCAAGTTGAATATCAAACACCCCTAATTATTTGGTTCTATTATCGCATTTTTAGCATAAACTTTTGTTATAATATGTTGTGTCTCATCATGTGACAAGCTTTAAAATGATATTTTCATCCAAATAAATATAGACCATCCGTCTGAATTACAAATTAAAAAACTCACGTCATTTTCTCAACAAAACTAAGTCAATGAAAAGCCTAAGAGCACCGTTTGAATAATTTCATTAGGCCATTCAATCGGTGCTTTAGAAACAAACGAAACGCACATGTGCATTTTTTATAGTTTAAGTTTTAACCCAAGTTGTGGGTTCAGTTGGCCATGCGTGCGTTAAGCCAGTTGGTCAGGGTAGTGTGTCCACTCCATTGCACCCAACTTCGAATCTCCCTCTTCTTATATTAGATTAAGGGTATACTGATGATTTGTCCTCTAAACTTGTACCTCACTTTCAATTAGTCTCCTATCCTTTTTTTTTTAGAAAATTAAGGATATGAACTATTTTTTTCGCCAATTTCCCCCATGCCGTCAAAATCCCCCAGCCTACACCTGCAAAGAGAGAGAGAGAGTTTATTTTAATTTTCTGTTTTTTTATTTTTACTTTCAGTTTTTATTTCTTTTTAAAGCAAAATGACCATTTTGCCCTCATATTTAACGGCAAATTTGATGAAATGTTAACAATTTAGACGGCAATGTGGAAATTGGCAAAAAAAAATAGTTCATATCCTTAATTTTCTATAATAAAAAAAAAGGGATAGGGGACTAATTGAAAGTGAGGTACAAGTTCAGGGGCAAATCATCAGTATACCCTTAGATTAACTTAGAGTAATTTGGGTTTGGAATTTTTGGATAGTAGTACTAGTCCTGATGCGTGGGTGTTTTAGTGACTATATATTTGCTCTTTTTCTCGTTTTTTTTGAATGAAATCTTTTATTCATGTTCTTGAAAGTAACTTGTAATTCCTTACAAATTTAAAAATACTTGTTATGAAACATACGTGTAACTGACTCATGTGGTTTGTCTATTTTGCCCCCTTGGTATCAAAGTTAATAACATTGGATTTCATGCACAACATTTTGGGATTGGCTGTCATACAATATGCTGCTTAAATAAGTTTATTCAATAACATACAACGAATCCTCTACAACAAATACAAACATTATAATGGAGTTCAAAATTTCAAGTTACTATAGTAACAGAATTTTCCAGTATGCTATAATCCAAGGCGGCATATTGGGCTTCTCTTGATGAGACCAAGATCAACCTACAAAATAAGAGAGGCATCTGAAATTCAATCCACATGAATGACAGACAAAGCTTGAAGATAGGATGTAAAGGATATAAAGTGTTACCTTATGTCCAAAAAGATCTCGAATGTTGTCAATCCCATAGAGTATCATAGTCGGTCTGGTTCAAATTAAAATCCACAGAAGATAAACATCAATGAAGATAATTTTTTTAAAAATGGCAACGACGAACAGTGATGATAATTAATTTATTCTTACCTTTCGAGTGAAAGGCCCCATGCAATAACAGAAACATCTTCTGGGAGTCCCATAGGAAGCAGCATTTCAGGTCTAAACATGCCAGAATTTCCAACCTCTACCCATTTCCCAAAGCCTTCATGATAACTGATTGAGAAAGGAAAAATTTATCAAACTTTCCACTACCAAACATGAAACTTAATTTCCAGCTTATTGAACATAAACTATCACCTGAAAATCTCCATACTAGGTTCAGTATATGGATTATAAGCTGGCTTGAATCGCAGCTTCGACATGCCTAAAAGTAAAAAAAATAGAAAAGTTTCCTATTATAGTAATACCCAATCTCCAACATCACAAGCACAAAAACCAAGCCAGCAACTCAATGCCAGCTAGTGTCTTACCCAAACGCGAGAAGAAGTCATGTAGTACTCCTAACAAGTCACCAAGAGTAAGCCCTCGATCACATACCAAACCTAAAACCAGGAGCAGGAATTCAACTGGTGATTGATTTCCATAAACCAATTTAACCCAATTTCAATAATATCTATAACCCAGCAACAGCAACGTAACATGATTTACAAGACTACAAAGATATACTGAATATGACTCATTCTACTCTTATCACAGTTATGGTGTTAAGAACCAACAGGTGCTCAAACTGGAAGGTCAGTACTCAAATAACTACGCAGCTTATGATTATCAACTAAGCCATAAAAATCCAGATAGGCCTTGAAGTTGAAACTTGGTTCGGCCAAGTGTGGTTGCTTACAGGATTATTGACAATTTCAGGAACCAAGACCAAGATTGTTCACTTTAACTTAAATCTTTTTGTTAGTTTTATAGCAGAACCAAGATTGTCCACATATATGTAGCGCAGACATACATAAAGAGACTGAATAATACCTTCTATATGGTGGAACTCTGCAAGATGAGTTCGATCTACTGCTTCATTTCTGAAGACACGATCAATAGAGTAGTACTTTTTGGGAGCAAATGGTTTCTGTTGCCAAGAAAGAAAAAAATTACGATTTCAGGAGTGTGTCAGTGTGATTGTGTGTCTAGTTATGCAGGCACATGCGATTCAAAAAGTAAACAGACCTGTGCTAGTAAGTACAGCATCCTGGAGGAAACAGCAGTTGTGTGAGTTCGCAAAAGATTTTTTTCTGCTTCCTCTCTTTTCCAATCATACCCATATCTGTGAGAAAGAGAAAGGACAATAGTAGGTATCTCAAATCTTGTGGGGTTACAACAATAAAGGAATTTCTAATGTCATACCCTCGGGATTGATAACCACCAGACTCGTGAATCTGCTTCACCCGCTGAACATAATCTTCGGGCAGTTGTTTGGTGGTTGAAGGAGCTATAATCGAAAAAAAGCCAAACAATTATTAGTTGGGAGCCAGATAAATAAGCGTTCATGATAAAGAAAAAAATGTCAATGTGACCTTGTAGGAAAAATGTATCATGCGAATCACGGGCAGGGTGTTGTTGCGGCTGGAAAAGCGCATCAAAATTCCAAAAGCTGCAAGTAAATCAGAAATAAACATTTTTAGTATCCCACCATTAGTTACCATATATATAATGAGCAGAAGAAACTACAAGATGAGAGAAATTTTAAAAATCAATACTTTTTACAGATATAAAGAAGAGAGGCAAAATTCACATGAAAGTTGTGCTTTCTGTCTAGTTAAAAATATTCTATATTCCCCTTTATAAAATTTCACTATACTCCACAATATCCAGTAGATGTTTTAGCAATATGATACTTGTGATTAACTAGTAATGGCTAGAAGTCCTCGAGCTATTATAAGCTATTATCGACATTGAAATAATTATAAATAAGACAAGTTGGGTAAAAGTAAGATGAGATAGGATACCTGCTCTCGACATAATTGTTTGTAGCCATCTCCTCAAACCTGCAGTTAGTACAAAACATCATACATAAATGCCAGACATATATAGGGGAATGATCCTGCACACGACATCGTGCATCCACGATTTTGCCAGTAATCATGCCAACATGGAACTAGGTCATCTGAAGGAGATGCATATGTATAGGGGAAAGAACACATAAATCAGTAAATATTAGACAAGAAACGGATCTTACCCCATCTGTCTGTAAATATCCTTCAATTGCTGTCGTACCTGGAAACAGGGAGGTTCAATTAGGAATGCTATATGCAAATAGGTAATTTTATACAAAAACAACTTCCAAACAAAAAGTCTGCCATTGTGCATATTGATATTTTGTAACCTAGTCCTCCTCTAAGAAAGATATTTCTTTGTGTACAGCACCAGCTCAAACTGAGCACCTGCATACATTGATGGGATCGTTTGAAAGTCTGCTAAACAAAAGAATCACCAAGTGATCCTTTTGCACCACTGAAAAATCTAGCATATCAAGCCCTACTAAAATGCCCTGCTTGGACTAACAAATAGTAAATAAGATACTATCCTGATCAGTGTCTCTCTTCAGAGGATACAAATCTAGTATAAAGGTCACTAATCTTATCAGTTCTAAATTACCATGCCGAATCTTATCAGTTCTTAATATTCTATAATCTTATAATGCAGGAAATTTGCCTCTTAGAACCTATACATAATACCGGTATTATGCTACTCAAAGCAAAGCCACTTCAATTAAAAAGATACAATGGAAATTAAATCCTTGCCTTGAGCAGTGGATGTAAATGACCACCTTCAGTGGGCAGACCTTTGGCAGTGAAGTTATACTCTTTGAACTCGATTTCCTTCCAATCACCCCTAAATTACAGAAACAATCATTTAAATCCATCAGCAAGATAAATGCATCTAAAAGGATTCATTAATGGGTGTGCATTCACATAATAATAATAATAATAAGTAAAAAGAAAAAAGTATTCAAGTATAGTCTGTATAGTAGCCAAAAAAATCTAAGGAGTGTGCACAACTGTTAAAGTACTACCAAATGGAGAGAAATCAAATAAATATTTCTGTCTGAATGTTTGCATTGGGGGATATAAATGCACCCTTCCTTATTATTAATGTTTCTAAAACACATAAATGCATATTACAATTTAATTGATGCCTTTTGTATATATCTAAAACAACAATGATATAATTTTTTTAACTCACATACCCCAATGTATCACATCCTAGTTTTTCAAAAATTGCCATATTACTTTAAGAGCATTGTATCATATTATATCCCAATCCTCTATCACATATCCAGTTTCAGTGATTCCAAGTTCCCATGCTTCAAAGAGCTTTAGCACTAAACCATCCAATAATTGTTTTCAGAAATTCTACTGATCATGATCTACATTCAAAATAAGCAGGTGCTTACCTCTGCAGATTCTCTCGAGTCAAATCTGTAGCAACTTTCTTTCTATTTGGAGCATAATTGGGGCCCTTTTTCACTGAGTAGCCCTTCCACGTTCTATAGTGCAAGAAAACGGAACAAACGATCACACTACGAACAGAATATGGAACCTTTGCAGGTGAAATAACCAGAATCAAACTTCTATGGTACAAAATATACTTCCATATTCAAAGAAATTCCATTGGTACCCCCTGAGCATCAGAAGAAAAACAAGGGAACTATATAAGCAAAGGACATAAAAAGGAATCTGATTCTTACTGTGGAAGAATAAGCTTTCTTGCTTTGAGAGCCTTAATGTCATCTTGGTTGATGCCCTGCAATCACATATACGCAAAAGAAAATCCAAATGGGTTTCCTGGGGAAAACAAAGAGAGAAGATGATCTACTTAAGGATGGCAAATGTGAATCAGATAAGAGGGAATGTGGTACTGAATTAAAAACCCTATCTCCTTTCATTTCATGTAAGATAAAGTTATAAACACAATGCACCCAGCTCATTCAAAGTATGATCAGGCACAACAACCATTTGAATGGTTCACAAGACAAGCATTTTCTAGTATGTTAAACCTGATGCCCCCACCTCCTTAGGTTTTATTCAGCCCACTACAAAGCATGAATACATACCCCGTCAAAAAAAGTAATGTTACTATGGGTAAAGTTGATGCGGACATCTATGACAAATCTTTTAAGGTTTATCAAAGAAGGAATAAACGATCAGCCAATCCAACGTTATCATTATGGTTGGGGTGAAATCTTAGTTTCCAGATTTCAATACGAAAACTAGTTTTTCCAGATTCCAGATTTCACTAGGATTTCTAGATTTTCCAGATTTCACTAAGTTTTTTAGTTTCCAGATCTTAGTAGGATTTGATTTAAGTTTCCTAGTTTATTTGGATTGGTTCCTTTGTGGATTAGGATTTCTGTTTTAGTAAGGGATTTTTATCCTATTATCTCTAGGTTTTAGTTTGCTATAAATACCCCATATGTAGTTCTTTAAAATTCAGATTTCAGATATTAAGAAAAGTTTACTTTCCAAAGATTGGAGACTCCTTGGTGTGAAGCCAAAACTCTTTTGGTGTGAAGACAAGGCGTCTTTTACCATCTATTTTCTGTTTTTCCATTGTTTTCGCTTCCACTAAATTACCCAAATACTCAATTCACCCATATCCTACATCATAAGTGCATGTGCATGATTGCATATCATTGAAGTCTAATTTTGAGATTATCGTTGCTGAAAAAAATTATGCACCTGCCCTTCTTGTATCTGTAGAAGCAAATCTTTGACTCTGTCACCCACATGTTGGATCTGCAGAAATTACAGGGAGATAATTATGATGAAGTCTTCAAGCAATAGACATCATTCACACAAAACTGAGGCAAAACATGACAATGGAGACATTTGGACGACATTTGTAGATTCAAGATATAGCCAGAATCACTTAAAAACAAAAAGACAAAGACACACACAAACAGAACAAAGCTGGTGAACATTTATTAACAATGTCTACAAGAGTATAAAATGTGCCAAATGAATGTTTAAAGCACCAATGAACCACATAATAAAACAGACAATAATATCAGAGCCCATCTCACACAAAAATAAAGAATAAATCTTGAAAAAAGTCAAACAACGAGAAACATACAATTATTATCAACAAAGGGAAGAAAGAAACCAATCATAAATTCTACAAAAAGTCAGATTTTAGTGTATCTAAGATCAATTCTTTTCCTAATAACAAGTCTTTGGCACGATTCTCATTGGACAACATGACAGACTTCTGACACAAGCTAAGTATCCATGGCTTCATCAACCATGACACCACAACACATGAACAAAAGGGCCTACTTATTTAGAAAAACTGGAACAAAGTACTGGGTTAGGATCAATTCCAGGAAGCTCATAGCCTCTACTTAACATATCTAAAAGCATTGTTAACAGACATTATTACGTATAGAGATTTTGTTAATAAGGTGGTACCTTTCGGGTGACAAGTTGTTTTCCCATCTCCACCCATTTATTCTTTGCAGCCTGGGCGCAACCTATTTTGAAAACCGATGGATCCAGCTTTTTCTGAATAAAACATCAGTTTTAACTTTTAACCACAAGAGATATTATAGGACAAATTATTAAAACTCATGAACAAAGAGAAACTACAAGCACAGAACATAATTGAATAGGACCAATGGATCATGCATCATAGCAGAACTTGTAAATTAAAGGCCAGAGCCATAATAATCACCTGCAATTCTTCTTTTGGAATACCCTCTGGTGGTATGGCCAGAAACAGTTGCACTTCAGGAGATCCAGTAGCAGTATATGCCTTTCCTTCATCAGTAAGCACCCACGTCTCCCTTTTAATGTCCTGCAGATAAACAAGTATCAAAAGGTATTCAACTGTAAGAACCCTCATCATGAAGCCCACCAATTTACATTTAGTGTAATTTCAAAGAACAAAAAATGAACTTAATCCAACAAGAAACCAGAACTAACAACCAAAAGGTAATTCATTTCGCAGACAAATGTGAACTGCCCATCATAAAGTTTGTTAATTTGTAGCTCGAATTAACAAGAACATGCAACCCAAGAAAATTCAATCATAAAGCCTTCATTAATTTGAGTTAAGCAAACTTTTTAGTAACCAACCAAAAATAAGAGAGTTAAACAAAAACACTTGAAACAAATCCCAATTGTTGCCCCTATTCAAATAATGACGAAGAAGAGAAAATCCGGGGCAAGAAAGCTTGAGCACCTGAGCGTCAACATATCTGAAACCATGGAGGCTCTTGATGACATTGACAATTTCATTGTGATCGATTCTGCGTTCCGCTGCGAACTGGCCTGAGTCTGATATTTGATCGTTTTTCTCCAGGTATCCTAGAATCGCCTCCTCTGCCATTGCTCCTTCCTCGCTCTATCTGACATGAGCAGAGCAGTGACTTTAAGTAGAAGGAAGTAACTAATAATTTAAAGTAACTAGAAATGTGTCCTTTTTCATATTGTAGTAAGCTGGTCCACCCGTTGGGGGTTTGCCATGGCAAGGGGGAGGGGGCTAGGGGCTACTATTCACGTGAATAGTGGCTACTGTCCTTACAAATAATAATGTGCATTTTCAAGCATTCTTGAAAAGTAACTACTATTCTTTTTTTTTTGTGACCTAAACAATTAATTTGGATAATATTTTCGGATAAGATTTTTTGGATTCGTGTCGAATATTTATTAAAAATTCATATCTCATAATCGGATAAATTTGTCGATAAAATTTTGGTTCAAATTTCAGATAAATTTCATATGAATTCAAATTTCAAAAAATTTCATCTGAATTTCAAATTTGTATCAATTTCATTTGAATTTCAAATTGTGATCAATTTATCCGAATTTCAAATTTTATAAATTTCATCTCAATTCCAAATTTCAAAAAATTTCATCTCAATTCCAAATTTCAAAAAAATTTCATCCTAATTTCAAATTTGAGATAAATTTCATTTGAATTTCAAATTTAGATAAGATTTTCACCTCTAAAATCGCCACGTGTCATCTCTATCTGCTAAATTTTTCTATAAAACTAGAAGCTCGCCTCATACCATCTCACACCATTCTCAAACCAGGAGGCTCTTCTCTATATTTTCATTTCTCATATTTTAGAATTCATACTCCATTCTCGATATCGTCGACATATCGACGAGATCTTGGAGAGAGCGAGCGAGAAACTAGAGAAAGAAGGCGTAGAAGAGCTGCAGGTAAAAAGGGCGCGAGAGAGACCTAGATCAGCAAATTGTCATAGCGGTGGCAATGCTTGATGAAGAAAACCAGAGTCAGCCGTGGTTCACAAGCTCGTGGCGTATGTGAATGTGAGCGGCATAGGCATTCTAAGGGTAAGAATCTTATTGAAGATTATTTTATCCCAACTTCTCAGATTCGATGTTGATTTTCGAAGGCGATATAGAATGCAACCCCATTTGTTCAATAAAATCCATGCATCTTTATTTGCAACTATGATGACTACTTTGTTCAAAAGTGTGATCTTTGCTAGGGTTAAGGGACTTCTTCCGAGCAAAAGCTTGGTACCGTTATACGAATGTTGGCGTATGGTGCATCTGGCGATTAGGTGGATGAGATTGCAGGATAAGTCCACTACGTTAGAGAGCTTGGTAAGATTTTGTGACGCGATTGAAACTCAGACAGGGAATACCTGCGAGACCTACGCCCATGGACCTCCTGGCTTTTACAAAAAGCCAAAGCTCGAGGATTTCGGGAATGATTGGTAGCATCAATCGCATGCACGGCAATGGAAAAATTGTCCAAGCTGGCAGCAGGAGACTATGGGAATCGAAAAGGGCAAAAAGTATCATCCTTAAAGCCGTTGCTGGATTTGGTACATGGGTTTGGCATGCTTTCTTCGAGTTGTCGGATCTCAAAACGACTTGAACGTAGGTCAATCAGGTGTTCAACGACGTTTTGACAGTGCAGACCCCGAAAATCACCTCTGAAATCAACAATACCGAGTCTACCAGGACCCGTATTATCTTGCATATGGCATCTACCCGAGGTGGACTACATTTGTGAAATCAATTCCCCATCCCCGATCCTGGAAGCAAAAGTTATTTGCTGCCTATCAAGAAGGTTGAGAAAGATGTGGAGAGGTGTTTTGGTATCCTCCAAGCCCTGGCTTATTATTAGGGAGTGCGGCGCGCATGCTTGATGAGGAGGTGCTAAGGAGTATAATGATGACTTGCATCATCCTTCATAACATGATTGTGGAGGATGAGTATGATTACGATGTGAGGTGTACGAACGGATCCCATGAACACGGCCTTGACAATAGTTTATGAAAGGCCCGTGGGACCAAGTGGAGAACCATTGGAGCGACTCGAATTGCTGGTTAGGGAACGGCCGTTTCATGGACCGTATGATTGATCGATATACAGTGATGCAATCGTCTTATATTCACGAACGACGTCAAGTTGACTTGATGGAGCATTTATGGGCGGTGAATGGCAATGACGGTGAATGAAGTGAAGTTAAGAAGTTTTACTTTTAATTATGTTTAGGTTATGTTTTATTTTAAGGGATGCTTTGGTTGTGGTTTTTTTATTTTTAATTATGTTTTGTTTGATGTATGGAATATTTTGAATGAAAAGATGTTTTATTGAATGTTTTCTTTAATGACTCAAATAAAACCAGTACAAGTAATTAAAAATTACTACTAATTAAATAAAATACATGAATTACAACTATTGCAAACTAACTTAATGGTTTCATTATTTAACCAATCCGTGTTGCTAGGTCCATCGTCTTGGTCACGGAAAAGTCTTATTCTCATAACATCCCTTCGTTCTAACTTCATTTGTGTTTGCATAATCTATTAAAAAAAAAGAATGGAAATCAAACATTTAAAAAAATGGAAATGCAAGTTATGCAAGGCCCAAGTAAAATAAAAAAGCAAATACAAGAAACATTTAAAAAAAAAAAAGTGGAAATGCAAGAAACATTACAAATATTATGGAAATGCAAGAAACATAAAATATAAAAAAAAGTTGCAACATACATTTCAAAAAACTATTAGAATTGCAAGAAACATTAATTTTTATATCCGGGTTGCAACATACATTAAAAAAAAGTATTAGAAATGCAAGAAGCATTAAAAAAAATGAGGACATTAAATTTAATAAAACGGAAATTACAAATAATATACCTCATCGCTAAGATTTTGGCCGCTTCGATGGTTGTCCATCGCTTTTGCCAACGCATCTCTCCATTTGCCCAACTCTTTATTCAAAAGCTTCCACCTACTAGCCAATGCCATTTCCGCATAAATCGACATCGGATCTTTCAAAAAATTCGGCATGAATTTTTTCCACATATGAGAGAACTTCATCTCATTGCCGTGATCGGACAATGACTAACGTGGACCCAAGACTCACACAACAAAACATCTTCAATGGTTGACCATGGAACTCCGGCTTCAACGGAGGATGCCATAAGATGGGAAAAAAAATGACTCTTGAAAGTGAAGAAAATGTTGTGTAGAAAGTGAAGAATATTAGAAGGAGAAGAAAATGTATGAGTATTTGGTGTTGAAAGTGGAGGATATTGGTTGGTATTTATAGAAAAAAGTTGTATAATTTTTTGGTATTTTTTTTGAAGTTTTTTTAGATTTTTTTAGCCCAAAATAACAGAAACCGTTGGATTTGAGAAAAAATTTATCTGAGCCACTCAAAAACCCGACACGTGGCGTGTTACACGTTGGCCGCTGGCGGCGTGAGTTCAAAAAAAAAATTTGAACGCTGTCAGCCGACGTCATCCCCACGGGCTGGGCCTCAGTCGCCTCCCCGCGAGGCTTGCTCGGTGTGCGTGGGTCCCGCACCTTGCCTCGGGCTGCCCCTACCGTTGGAACCTCCATTTGGGCTCGGGCCCGTGGGTCCCACCCCCTCCCCTGGGCTGATAATCTTGGTGGACTTGCTCTAAGGTAGGGGTGGGCACGATCCGGTTTAATTTCAAATTAGAATCAAAATCATTTTATTTAATTGGTTTAGTTTGGTCCGATTTTAGTAAATTTGTTTTGAATTCGGCCTGTTTGGTTTTCATTGGTTTCAGTCCGGTTTTTTATTTTTTCGATTTTGAACCGAATTCTTTTTTTTATTTTTTATTTTTTTTAAAAAAAATATTTTTTATTTCTTTTTAAAAATTGTTTAAAATACAAATTCCAACTAAAATTTTATTTGTTGGGCTTGAAAATTAATAAATAATCCAATTTCATACAAAGTGAGATATTTTGAAGTTGGATTTGGAAAAATATTAGTTATAAAATTTAAATATTAGCATTGGATTTAAATAATTTTGTTAAAAAATAAAAATTATACACATGTTAAATATATATAAAATAAAGAATATAAATATATATAATATTAAAATATATGTATATATATATAATTTGGATTGGACCGGTTCCTTGAGATGAAAAATCAGAACCGAAATCGGTCCAAACATGTCCGGTTCAGTTTTTATTCCGATTTTTGACTTTTTTGGTCAACACGATTTTTTCTATTTTTACGGTTTAATTTGGTTTGGTTTTGCGATTTTTCGATTCCAATGCCCACCCCTAGGTTAAAGTGAGGTGGAGTTGCGGGTTCAATTCTATTTGGTGCATGGCTTAAAAGATAATAAATTAGAATATCAGGTCATGGGATTGAATGAATCAACTCAATATTATGAGTTTAATATAAGGGAAACTACGAAATGCCCCTGAATTTGTACCTAATTATCAATTTATCCCTTGACTTTTTTAAGAAAATTAAAGATTTGAACTAAATTTTATTCTCAATTTCACCCCGTCGTCCAAATTCTTAACATTTCATCCAATTTTTAGTTAAATGGTTAAAAATAAATCATTTTTGGGGAAAAATTAAAGAAATAAATAATAAATAATAAAAATAAAAACCCCAAGGTTTTGCAAGCCAGGTACTAAGCGCAGCTTCGGAGAACCAGTGTCAGTCTTGGGCAGCCAGTCTAAGTTGCTTAGCCTGCTCAATTTCGAGTCTTTGAGAGCTAAAACAAAACCAGCAATACCCATAAGATGAAATCAAGTTCGAACGAGAAAGAGCCTTAAATCCATGTTCGAATTGGCGAATCAAGGACTTCAAAGTTACCCTTTCCCCTATGATTTTTTTCCCCATAGCCTTAAAGGTCCAGACCTCTTCACCTCACGAGTTCATTGCCCCCTCACCCAAAATCTCGACCCCAAATCACACAACCCATCAATGGATTCAAGATCTGAATAAATGGGGCTGTTTGGAGGGGGCGGCTAATGGGTTTGGTCGTATAGAGAGAGAGAGAGAGAGGAGAGAGGGAAGAAGGGGTTTGGTCGCAAAGAGAGAGAGAGAGAGAGAGAGAGAGCATAGTCGCAGATAGAGAGAAGAAAGGGTGGGTGGGTCCCACCCCTCTGTTTATTAAAATGATTTTTTTAAAATTTATATGTCATACTATCTTATTTTATAGTATTTAATTATTTTTAACATATGAAATGACCAATTTGCCCTCATATTTAACGGAAAATTGGATGAAATGTTGAGAATTTGGACGACAAGGGAAAATTGAGAATAAAATTTAGTTCGAGTCCTTAATTTTCTAAAAAAATAGGTTATGGGGTAAATTGATAATTATGTACAAGTTCAAGGCACATTTTGTCAGTTTATCCTTTAATATATGGGCATGCATGGTAAATTTTTTTTCAGCGACAGACTAAATGACATCAAATAACTTATTTTATTTTAATTGTATGTAAAACTGCTAATTGTTTTATTGTGTTGTTCAAAATTTGGACAAAACTTAGGATATGCAAGATATGCGCATGCCTTCGGAATGTTTGTGTTCCTCCGGCAAGTTAGATAGACGGAAGAAGTAAACCCTACTTGAGGAGAACTATGATCCGCCCATTGCAAGATCTCATTGAGTTTCCAACGTGAAAGCATCACAACAAAAATTCAAATTCAACCAATGCACAAGGTTTTGATAGAGAATTGCTTTCATTTAAAAGAGGAAGAGACTTGATGCTAGAGAAATTCTAGTAAAGCTGGTTCCAGGCTAGTCATGCAAGAGATTCAATGTGAAAAATGAAATTGTACGCAAGATTTATCCTCCTTAACCTTCAGCAACTGTAAAAGATTTGTTGAACCCAAGTTTTGAGCCAGGCAATCGCAGCATGAAGTACGTTAAGAAAAGCTTCTAAAGGGGGATTTATAGTACAACGAAACTGAAACCGGTAAAAAGGCGCAAACTAGAAACACAAAGACAATAAAGCCACAATCCAGGTAAATGTGAGATGACCATTCCTTCGTCTACGATGCGGAGTTTCTGATTTACAGAAACCTGTTGGCTTTTGTTATTCCTTCGTCTAAGGTAGAAGTGAGATACTTGCTTCAAGTAAAATTGTTAAACCATGTCAAAGCATCTGATGATCAAGTTCATTTTCTAGAGAACTAGAAGGTGCAAAAGTCTGAAATAGGATGATCCTGAGGCAACATGAAAAGCTTTACTCATTCCATTTATCCCTCGAGATCATTTTGCCTTGTAACAAAATTACTGTTTCTTATGAAAGAGAACAGTTCATGCAAAGCATGTGAAGGAACTCAATATAAAAGTAAAAATATCCTAAAAATAACTGATTTTGCACCCTTTTTGTCAAGTGGATGAACTGGAGGCCACCTCCTCTTCAGTAAAAAAAGGAATATGTTTGGTTGGGGCAGGCAAGCGGCCGATGCTATCGACTTTGTCCTTCTGTTTTGGGGGAGGTCTTGCTGCCTTTGGCAATAACCTGCCTTTCTTTTCAAACCACTCAGGTTTCAGCAATGCTCGAAAGCCCAACTTGTTGTAATACACTCTTCTGACAGACCCACCTGCAGCTTCAACGGCTTCCTTTGCCCTCACAGTGACACGAGATACCTGCAAACCTCATTTGTAAGTCCATTTTTGGGTTGCATGCAAGGAAAAGAGGAAGCTCGCATGATTTGCATGTAAGTGACAACGATGATATCAAGTGCACAAGGTTACACTCAAGTCAATGTCAATAACAAAGTCTTGGAGATTACCTGACAAACCAGCACACAAAAGAATTACGGTGAAAAAAACCAAAAAGTCTAACCTACTCAAATTAAAATTTATCTGCAAACTAGTTTAAGAACTCTAAGACCAAAGTTACTTGAGTAAAGTAACTTTCATCCAAAGATGTTTATATGAAATAAATTACCTAGTGAAAACATTTCAGGCCATCACCAAACTTGATACTAATGAACATGATCAATCAACATTTTCCAGTCATAACATGGCTCTGCTTTATGAAAATAAAGTTTGAACTGTTCACATGGCCACAACCCCGCCCCCATGCGCCGTCGTCCATATCATGTAGAAAGCCTAGATGAACATATACCTCAAAATGAATCGGCCACTGGATCTGTTCAGCACCACGTCCCATCAATCGGACTCCATCTTTAATCTGCTTCCCTATTGCCCCTGTATCCTGTTGTAACAATAATTGCCAGACTGAAACAAAGTTGATGCAGGAATTGGTTCAATAGTCTGAGAAGGAATTTACTGCACCTTGAGTGTTTTCATTGTAATCAACTCAGACGAATCAATCTTTCCTGCGTTTATAAGTTTGGCAATTTTTCCTAATCCTACTGGCTGCCACAAAGACATGTATAAATATCAGAAAATGAATGGAAATAAAGGTGATACAATTAAATCCTCCAGAAACAGAAAAGGCTTTCAATAGATTCAAATTCAATTAAAAGGAAATTATAAATCTGATAGCCATAACAGCAAACTTTACTTCAGTACCAACTACCATTGCACCTTTGGAAGCTACTTCCCTTATTATATATCAAAAGAGGCATATTCACGCAGTTAACATAAAACCCTGGTGGTCATTAAAGCTCAGGGCTTGCATAAATTCAGTATTTCATTAATTACTAAAGGCTTCTACCATTTACGATGTGTGTGTCGACACACGAAAACACAACCAGAGCACTTTGGCCATCTTACAGAGTACATGATTGATGATCCCAAACATGATATATAAAACAAATATAACGAGACTAAGTTAATTGATCAACCTCTTTGTGCATACACCAAGTCTAAGAGACATGAAACAAACTAACTATTCAATTATTCTAATAAAAAGGGACCAATTGTGCTCAAACTCATGCATAAAGCATATCTTCAGTGCCAACATCTAGCAGCAAAACACCATAAACAACATAACCGCTCCATTTTTCCATTTCCTTCATATCCCACCATTTTCAGAGCAACCAAACAAATAGCAATACATATTACACACAATGAAAAAGAAAAAGAAAAGAAAGGGTACCTGAAAAGTGAGGCTAAAGGGGTTCTTAAACCCACGCTTGGGCAAACGACGTCGCAGTGGCGTCTGCCCACCTTCAAACCCCAACTTCCCGGAGCCTCTAGCCTTCTGACCCTTGTGGCCTCGACCAGCAGTCTTGCCTTTACCAGACCCAATCCCACGGCCTTTCCTCGTCTTCTGCTTCCTGGGCACCTTGCCTCTCAGATCGTTCAAGCTCAGCAGACTGTACGCTCTCATTCCCTGAGGCTGAAAGCCAAACCCTTTGGCATTGCTAATGCTAGGGTTAGGGTTTGGGCATTGGAGGAAATGGAGGGATTGGAATGAGATTGGTGAGGGTGAGAGAGTAGGTTTAGTGCGAATTGAGGAGCTGCAAATTGTGGTGGAGAGAAGGGATGTGACTCTTCTTCTCAGCATATTTGTTTGCTTGATGTGACTGTGAATCAGCAGTTTCGATTTTCCCTCTTCGTTTGGAGAAAGTTAGTTGAAGGGGGAATAGACTGTTTTGCTATAGCAAAATATCCCCGCTTCTTGGAAATCTTTGAGCCTGACCAAAAGTTTGCCCTCTTGGTTTGAGAAAAAATTAGAGGAAAAATAGAAAGAAGACAACCTATTGCGTTAGTCATGTATTTCAGAAATTCACGAACATGCTTTTTGTACTAGTTTCAATGAAATATTGACAAATTTTATGTATGATCCATCAATTTCATCTTCACACTTCCGTTCTCCCTCTTTTTCCTCTGTATTCTAGCATAAAAAATGAAAACTAAAAATTAAAATTAAAATAATTATCAAACGGGCTTTATTTTTATTTTTCCTTCAATGTTGCAGATCTCAAGGGTAGCAGCAAAAGCATGCTGCCAGTGGTGGTGTCTTGGGACGAAATGATGGTCTTGTTCTAAAGTCCAACAGGACCAAAACTCAAGCCAATTTGCAGGCTGCATCTTTTGATCATACAAACTTTCTAGTCACTATGAATGCCCCTCATTACAAAATTCATTTCATCAAACCCCTTCAATGAACAATTGCAATTCAAGAGAGTGTCACATAACATAATGGTAAAACTGATACGAGACAGAATACAAGTATGTCGTAATAATAGTACATGAAAAATCTTGATCCAACTAACCAACCAACCAACAAGCACCCTCAACCAAAAACTATATCATAGGAAACTAAGTTGATGGCTGCCACCTCCTGACCCATTCTGCCAAAGTAGAAAGATTAGTCGAAATGTCTTGGATGCTATCACTCTTTAAGGGAAGCACGATATCTTCTGGGTAGCTCTCTTTTGCCTCCTCAAGCAAAGTTTGAAATATTTCACATTCAATATTGTTGGAGAGCTTTGACTCCGAATATCCTCTGCCACAATTTAAAAAAAAACCCACAAAGCCATAAACATAGGTTTTCCTTTTCAATTCCCAAGGAAGCAACACTGGAAAAGAAGCAGTGATGAAGAAAATTACCTTCGAGTCAAGCGGTCATACAAGACGGTATTGTCAGTTTGGAGCACAACCACAAGATCAAACCATCTCTCAGGGAAGAAATCGCAACCATGATAGTCCACTATGTTCCCTCCTTCTTCCATGGTATCCTCAAGCTCATCGCATACCAGGTCTTCATTGATGATGTAACAATCTAGCTCATCATCCCACCCATCATGAAGATTCTTGGCCTTCACCAAATCACCGACATTGATGTGGTGGAGCTGTGTTGCCTCTGCTAAGGCAGACGATGTTGTTGTCTTCCCCGTTCCTGGTGTGCCCGTCACCAATATGTTTGGCCTCTTCCTCACCATGGCCCTCAAATCTGCTTCAGGGTAGAGCCTGGATGAAATTTAAGGTGGGCTAAGCCTCCAAAATAAATTTTTATCTTTTTGTTGCGTACAAGAACATTTTATTCAATCTTAAACTAACCAGCAACACAACCAAAAAGTTATACCAGAGCTGACCAACAAGTTAGTAAAACCGCTAGCTAACTAGAACTCAACAACAAACTCATTTGTGAACAATAAAAAAGCTAAATTAAAAGGTGCAACAGTAAGAACTTAAACCCTAACCAAAACAAAAACTATGACAAATTGGAAACTAAGTTCGGAAGCTCTTAACACACTGTTCTTATATGCAGCTGGGCCTGTATTTGGGTGACCCAGAAGTAAACATTACCAAACCCAGAATAAGAAAAGATAAGTTAGCAGCATAGTTGCCTAATTTGCTCACCCCCATATGAATTTCGATCTGGATCGAGCGTACCCAATCGCGGTACGGTATCGATCTGGAACGAAAGATTTAACGACTCAGTTCAAGAGGCGAGAACAATACCTGATAGACGTCGCTGCTACAGAACAGTAACTGACCGCCGACTGCAGACGAGAAATCGATGGCGCATGAGGGACTAGGGAGAGTGCTATAGCTGATGAGCCCACGTTTGATTCTTCGTCCCTGGTTCGGAGAGGATTTTTTGGACGAATGGATTCCAAGAGCCCAGCCCAGCCAAAAGCCTCCCCTGGTGTTCCAACATCAGCTCCAGCGGTGACATCCAGCCCGGGCAAGAGCTGGCAAGGCCCAAGGCAAGATAGCCCGAGCTGCCGTCTGAGGTCGCTAACATTAGCGAAATTTTTTTTAAAAACATTTCTTAAAAACCAAAAATTTCAGCAATTTTTTAAATACATACCTAACAAATTTTTATTTATTAATCTCATATATATAAACTCATGTGAATAGTAATTGCTCTTGAGTTTCCATGGTAATTGGTGGAAAAGCACCAAAAAAAAAAGGCAAAAAGTCACTTTTGATCCCTGTAGTTTGCCACTTTCACCACTTTTGTCCATGTCATTTCAATGTGATCAATTTTGTCCCTGTGGTTTCAATTTGAAGCAATTCAAGGACAATCTCTCATTTTTGTCAAATTAGAGTAACTTTCGTTACCCGTGGAGGGGCAATTCAGTCAAATTATTAAAATAAAAAATTAAAAAACTATCTTCTTCTCCCTCTCTCTCCTGTCCCCTCCCCTCCCTACCTTCACCCACAGACCCACCCCCATCGATTTCTTCTCCCTCTCATTTCCCAACCACCACCCACAGACCTCTCCCCCTCCTCCCACCCCCACTTGCGTAAAGCATAACCCCTTCCCTGGTTTCTTCTCCCTATTCCCCCACAGATTCCTTGTAAGACCCGTGTCTTGGGCTTGTAAAGCGAGAGAACAGTGAAGCAATCCCACATCGCTCGGGGAGGAAGGGTGATGTGCCTTATATGTGTGGGCACGTCTCTAACTAACACGAGGCCTTTTGGGAGCTCCTGAGCAGTTCCTTGAAACTCCGAAGTTAAGCGAGTTTCTTGTTTGGAGCAATCCCAGGGATGGGTGACCCACCGGGAAGATATTGCTCGTGAGTTCGAGGTGACAAAACCGTGAGGACGGAGGCCCAAAGCGGACAATATCGTGTTAGGGAGTCGGTCGTGACATAATGGTATCGAGCCTGACCCGATCGGAAATGTGCCACGAGACGCTGGCCCCAAGGGGTGGATTGTAAGACCCGTGTCTTGGGCTTGTAAAGCAGAGAACGGTGAGCAATCCCACATAGCTCGGGAGGGAAGGGTAATGTGCCTTATATATGTGGGCACGTCTCTAACTAACACGAGGCCTTTTGGGAGCTCACTGGCCGGATTCCTTGGAACTCCGAAGTTAAGCGAGTTCTTGTTGGAGCAATCCCAGGATGGGTGACCCACCGGGAAGATATTGCTCGTGAGTTCCCAAAGTGACAAAACCGTGAGGGCGGAGGCCCAAAGCGGACAATATCGTGTTAGGGGAGTCGGGTCGTGACATTCCTTATTCACCCCCAACCTACAATCCAGCCTCCCCAACCAGCAGAACCCAAAACCAATGCCCCTCTCTCTCTCCCCATCTCTTCTTTTCTCTGCCTGTCTTTTTTCTTTCTCCTCGACTCTGTACACACAACCCATATATGAATATGGGTTTGTTTTGTTGGGTAGGCATGACTGCCTAAAGCAAAGGTACTTCAAATTGGCCACATATTTCACAATCGCGGAAGCCTCGCTCGGGCCAATCATGGTGTCGACTACGTGTAGCCTAACAAAGCCCTTGCGTTCTTCAATGGCGTTCATGTAGTGGCTGCAAATCCCGAAAATTTTCTCGTAGGGTGGGGCTGGGTTGTTGGGGTGGGGAGGGATCTGTAGGGAATGGGGGAAAGAAATCAAGGGAGGGGTCTATGGGTGGTGATTGGAAAATTGGGAGGGAGGGGGAAAGGAGAAGGTGGTAGGGGTGGGTCTATGGGTGAAGTTAAGGAGGGGACGAGAGAGAGAAGGAGAAAAAGAGAGTTTTTTTATTTTTATAAATTAATTGTCCATTTTGTATTGTTTATTTTTAAAAGGAATATATTTTTTTAATAATTTGACCGAATTGACCATCCATGGGTAACGGAAGTTACTCTAATTTGACAAAAATGAGAGATTGTCCTTAAATTGCTTCAAATTGAAACCATTGGGACCAAATTGACCAAATTGAAACCATTGGGACCAAATTGACCAAATTAAAACGATATGGACTAAAGTGGTAAAAGTAGCAAACTAAAGGGACCAAAAGTGTATTTGTGCCAAAAATAATAATTTGCTATGTCATATACTATTCATGTGAACAGTAATCACTCTTACTTACCCTTATCCTTTGCCATGACAAATGGGTGAAAGTGCTCTAAGGGGGAACGTACTAGAGGTTGGGCGGGTGGGTGTGTCAATATTATAAAAGTACTGCTTCTCGTTCAAGAATTTAGTCCAGTTCTCCTCAACCCTATGATTCAAGGAAGTTGTGATTACCTACCCTTAGATCTAATCTAAGGATTGAGAAAAAAATAATTGGTTTAAATATCAATATGTCATCTTTTATTTTACTTTTACTGCAGTAAAATATTATTTTGGTTATTAAAACTATTTTTTTAAATAGAGTTTAATATCAGAGATGAAAATACAATATAGTTGCAGAAACCCAAGTCTGGATTTATAAGGGGAAGAAAAAAAAAGATGCCCAAAATTTGTTTATAAAAAATTGAAGTTTTCCCAAACTTGGTTCATGAGTTATTCAAATCTAATATTTATTTATAAACAGAAAATTGATCACAAAGGCAGAGAACAATAGAAAAATGACTTGGTTGTGGGTCCTTGAAATTCAATCACGTTGAAGTGTGAACGGATGGCTTGATGGCTTGATGGCTCTAGATTTGGGTCAACAAATTTTCTTTTGTTTCTGAAAAAATTGAATATTTGAATCTAAATCAAGAGATGAAATAGATAACCAATAAGAATTAGAGTGAATCTTAAACGACACATGTTCTTAATTTTCGTCGCAACGCCGGAGTTAAAGGTAGTTGTGAACAACAAAGGATGAAGAACATGTTCTTGGTTTTCAGAGAGAGAGAGAGAGAGAGAGAGAGAGAGAGAGAGAGAGAGAGAGAGAGAGAGAGAGAGAGAGAGAGAGTGTGTGTGTGTGTGTGTGTGTGTGTGTGTGTGTGTGTGTGTGTGTGTCTTTTGGTTAGAGTTTTTGTTTTTGTTTAAGTTAAATTAATATTTTGTACAGTAAAAGTAATAAAATAGTGATATATTGATATTTAAATAAGTTTTTTCTCAACTCTTAGATTAGATCCAAGGGTGAGTGATCAAAACTTCCTTGGACCCTAGGGTCTAGGAGAACAAGATTGTTCAAGAATTTCTAAGGAATAAGGAAAGCCACAGTTCTTTCAATACATTTAACAAATAAAATACATAACTTATTGAATAAATAAAAAACCACTTATTCATAAAATAAATAAGTTCATAATTAAAATTTGCATATTTCTTGAAGGAAGTGTTGATTAATTTCATATTTGTTGTTCCAAAGTACATTAATAATTTTTAAATGCCGGCCCTTATATTGTTAAAGATTTAAAGTGATTTTTATTTGGACCCTTAATTTTGAACTCTCCAAATCATTTTTAATATGGGCCTCAATAATTATATATAACATATACGAATATAAATGTTTTGGGCCCCCTTCGTCTAGGGCCCTAGGTTGTCATCTCGGAGCCAATGCTTAGGGCTAGCCGTGATCTCGTGAGGAAAGCTCTAGTGAGGACCATGGTGTACTGACGGCCGACCTAGTAGGAAGTTATGCCAGCAGCGGCGAAACCGATGAACAAGTGGAGGTTCAGAATCCCGACAAGAACCTCAACGTCCACATATGTGATTTTGAAGTGTATTTGTACAGAAAATCAATGAGAACAACACCTGCATGGAAGCAAAGAAAGAGGAGAAACAACACATCAAAATTCAAATTGTTTAATAATTTAAGTAGTAGATATTGTGCACCGAAGTAATGCTCCTATAACCCCAAAAAAATTGAAGGAGCTGAAGTTTTAAGGATATTTACCATAACCTAGCAATATGGAAGTCATGGAAGCCAAAATGGCACAAGCAATGACGTATTTGTTTCTCTTTGGCTTCTGGGGTTGGAGGCAGGTGACGTCCTTTTCTTCTGATCTCGGGTCAACCATCTTCTAAGAGCGAGAGAGAGGGAGGGAGAGGTTGAAAATGGTCTCAAATAGTTCGCAACAAAAAAAAACCATCAAACTAGAATAATTAAACATTTTCTTGAGCAAAGTGTTTGATTAATTGCACTATTTGTTATTACAAAGTAAATTAATAATTTTTAAATGTGGGCCCTTGTATTGTTAAAGATTTGAAGTGATTTTTATTTGGATCCTTAATCTCCAAAAATCACTTTTAATTTGCGCCTTAATAATTATATATAACATATACAAATATAATTGTTTTTGAGCCCCATTGGTCTAGGGCCCTTGGCCGTTGCCCTCAGGGCGCATGCCCTTGGTCGGCCCTGATGGCTAGGAAAAGTGTGGGGATGGTGCCTATGCCGAGCCACCAGCCCAACAAAATTCAGAGCTTTGAGAAGTCATAATTGGACACGTGACCGAGCAATATCCCAACATTGATAAACACCTATTTAAAAAAACCAAAAACTAAATCAATTTAATATACATTGGCCAAAAATAAACATAAACAAATTATTTTACAGAGTCATCATCTCTTGGACCCCTAGGGTCCAAGGATTTCGTGGTCACCCACCGTTGGATTTAAATCCAAATCCAACTACCACCTACTTTTGCACTTCTTTTAAGAAAATCGGTCGTTAGATTTAAATCCAACGGTGAGTGATCACGAATCCTTGGACCCTAGGAGTCCAAGAGATCAAAACTTTTTTAACATTTCATAACTTTTTTTTATTCAATGAATTATCTTCCAAGTTAAACATAAACAAAAAGAAAAAAGCATTCCCGTTAAAGGCAAAAGACATAAAGCACTTTTTTGAACAACAAACATAAAGTTATTTCAAGAATGAGAAAAAGGACCCAAAAAAATAATAATGAGAAAAAGGGTTATTTACGAACTAAAGAAAAATGGAAAAAACTTGTTTTGTATGAAACATTTTATTCCGTAGGGATATTGTAAATAATATTTTTTCAGTCAAGTATTTGTAAATAATATGCAAGATTATGGCAGGTAGAAAACAAACAAACAAACCTACTTTTGGGAAAGACGTGAGGAAGCCGTAAAGGTGTCAAATGAGTTATGTTGGGCAGGGCTGCTCTATTTAAATTCGTGTTGTACCGACCGATATAATTAATCGGGCCAACTCAAAGTCCAAGTCCACATTGAAATGGGTCATTCTCGTGCCGTGCTTGGTTCGGTCCGTGCTTAGCCCATTTAACTTTTTTATATTAAAAAAAACAATTTTGCATATTAAATTAATACAAAAAAAATTATAATATGTTCATAGCCTTCTTCCTTTTTTTGGGGGTAGAAAATAAACAACTTATAATAATCATAAGTTAATAATTAGTAAGAAAAAATGAAAAAAATAAAAACTACACAAGGGACGTGAGAGAAGCGTATTTCAATGTGTTGCATCATCAAATTCTACTCATAGATTCGAGGAAGCTAACAGTTGTATATTTACCAAAGAAGCTAAATAAGTTTTGACCAAAAAGAAGCTAAAGAAGAAGAGGACAAAGGATACATTGATATCTTACTGAAACTGGATATAAACCAAGATGGGTTCGGTGAGGAATTGAAGAAAATTCCTAAAGAAGAATCTTTTCACATTCTCCCCCCCTTCTTTCAAAATCCATATCCAAGAGGTCTTTTATGCCCCGATAAAGAGGTCTAAATTACACACTAATTATATATATATATTTGTTTGAGAAAACTAAATTATATATTATTGTATATAATAAAATGATCAATAATGTAGAAACATTATATTGCACCAATTACAACCTCATTGTGCTAATTTCATGTTTTTTTATTTTTTGCTTAATCAACTCAATTATTAAAACACAAAAACATAGAGGATGACTATACATACCTCTCTCTTCTTCTTTTTTCTTTTTAGTATTGAGAGCCCACACGACATAATTTTGTTCAGTATGTTGGAACTTTAGCATCCCTTTTAATATTGTGCTTAAACCCAAAATGTCAAACCTTTAAACCCAAACTAATGAGTACGGAGATTAGCCTTGAGCTCCGGGCTTGGGATGGCCCTAGCCCCTCCAAATGTTTTTGAAAACCTTGCATGCATGGGCTTAAACTCATATTTTTAACCATGACACACTAATTCAGTTTTAAATGTGTTTTGTATTACACACTAATGCTTATCCCAAATCACTAAGGTTTTTGAATATACACCATTTTTTACCTTAAAACTTAGATGTAATTTGTGGGTGATTGACTTTTATATCCACTCAAGGCCGATCGTGACTTGTGAGTGGCCTAAGGCCATAAATTAAAATGAGGTCCCTTTCTCTTTTGTTGTAATCATAGTTTAACAAGGATTTTTTTTTTTTTTTTGGGTTTATGTATATTTATTCATTTTTTGGCTTAAATATAGTAGTTTCATTTAAGGATCTTCATTTGGCCTGTGACCTGTGGTCTGAAGTGAGTAGCCTGGCCTGGCTTGATGGTTAGTCCCGCTCAATCTGGCATGCTCTAAGGTTAGGTAGGGCTTGGGTTTGGGATTTGAAACCCTCGACCAATCCCAGTTGAGCCCATATAGGCCCTAACAGAAAAAGCCCAAAAAGGCCTGGCCCGACTCACCTATAAATAATAAATAATAATATTACAATACAAACCCAATGATGTAGAAATTTCCCAGCCCAATGTTAAAACAAATAAATCAATTATACTATATTGGGCCTAATCTAGTATATTATCTTAGGCCCGGCCCAATGGACGGGCTCGAGCTTTAACATTCGAAAACTTTGGCCCGACTAGAAAAATAAAAAAATCCCACAAGGTCCGGCTCGAACCCAAAAATTTAGGGCCAGGCAAACCCTAGTGTCATTACACTACATAAATCATAAAACATGAAAAACCATAAACCGGCGCAATTCCCGCTAAGAGAAAGAACATCTCGGCGATTGTGATGCTCCTATATAATGAAATAAAAGACATCGAGAGGGCCCCACTCACCGCCCTATTCACGGCCACTCATATACTACAACCTCGAGCGCATAGCGGCAACGGGAAGATTTTAGTGCTATAGACCCATGTGATGAGCCTTATCCCGATCAAGAAGAAAGCGACGTACACTAATACCATGGTCAAGCACAAAACCTTGGTCCGCCTTTCTTAGTTATGATTCATGATCCTAAGGCCCAAAGTGAAAGATGCGAGTTAGACTATCATCCCTGCCACACTCATTAGAAGCAACGGACGACGTCCAATCCGATCTAGCATAAACATGGCCACCAGGATGAAAATGGTCTTGACGAATCCAACGACCATAGTGTAAAGTAGCAATTTGTTGGAGTTGATGTCGATCTCGGCCTTCTCGAAGACCATTGGGTTGTACAAAACGACAACGTTGATACACGAGGCCTATTGAAAGAAGTGTACACCGACGACTGAGATTAAAATATGGTGGACGGCTGGTGTTGGATGAAGGAGCAATTGTTTCCACATGTATTGGCCTTGGTTGCGATTCTTGACTTCAAAGACATCGTCGTTGTAGTGTTCGGGGATCGCCATTTGAATAGGTTTTTGAATATACACCACTTTTTACTTAAATTAAGGCCAAAAAGGGTTGATGTAGGGATTGTCATTTGGCCTATGGGCTCATGGGCTAATGGGGGCCCGCTGGCCCATCGAGAAAAAACCCAGCCCGACCTGTTAATTAGTGGGCTGGGCTTGGACTTAGGTGCTTAAACCCCAGCCCGACTTGTTTGACCCCACAAAGGCCTAGCCCGGCCCGCCCATCAAAGTCCGGTCCATAGGCCCATATTTAATTATATTATATATAACTTATTATATCAACTTAGAAGGCCCTTCTTCCATATCCTCTTTTGGAGTTTTACGGTGAAGAGAATGTCACAAGGAGTTCATATGAATTTTTGTTGTATTTTTCTAATTTTAAATTTATTTATTGTGAATTTTAGATAATTTTATGGGATTTTAGTATGAACTTAAATAAATGGGGATACTTCCTTATTCACATTGTAAACTTAAGTAAATGAAGTAATATAACAATAAATGAAAGTAAAATGCCAAAGAGATTTACTTAAATGTTGAAAATGTAAAATAAGGTAAGCTCCTAAAGAAAATAAAAATAAAAATTGGAAAAACAAATTAAGCCCATTTCAGCTCGGCCTAATAGGTCAAACCTGGGCACGGCTCGCTGGGCTTTTTCTGGCCTAGCCCATGAGGCCGACTTGGGCTTTTAATTTTCTGAAAAGGCTTGGCTCGACCCAATCCATTATTTTCTCTCTCCTCTCTGAAACCCAGCCCAAAGCCCATTAAATGTGGGCCAAGCTGGCCTGGCCCGGCCCATTGGCCATCCCTAGGTTGATGTTTCATTCAGTAGGGAAGAAAAATTTAGCTATGTGCTACCTATTGAATGGCCCTAGCTTATAACTATTGTTAAGATATTAAGTTAAAGGACGTCCTTAGTTAAAATTTGTGAAAAGTCCTTAAGAATAATAAGTTTTGTTTTATTTTTTTAATAAACAATAAGATATTTACAATATACTTTAACAACGTGTCAAAGTACCAGATTATTTGGTTGAAATGTCATATTGGCTGACGTTCAATTTGTTGTGGGAACTTTTTTTGCATGGTTTATTAGTCTTAACATCATATCTCACGAGAAAATTGAAGAAAAATTAGTCAAACTTAATCAATACGTTTTCATGTTCAAAATACACATAATACAAGTCTAAGCAGGATTGAAAACCAGGATGCATCTTTCGAACACTGTGCCATTAATGCTCATGACCAATTAAGTCCACGATTAATAGGATTTGGAAAAGAATTAGGACTAAATTTTGGGCCGTCACTAGGACCAAGCTTGTCTACATACAAATGCCACTACCTTATTTTAGACAAACTTTGGAACTCTACCACATCTTTAGGTCATCAAAATAAATGCCATTATTTTAGGAACTCCACTTCCTGATATGATTAATTGCTGATGTTTTATTAGAGTATCTACTATGATGAGGGTTAATTCAATTTTATTTTAATAAATTGAATTTTTGACTTACAGTGGTAAAGTTTAGTTCAATTTAGAGATTAATATTTTATTTTAGGGATTAATAGTTCATTTCAGAGGTCAATAAAATGAACTCTGAAATGAAATTCATTCAATAAGATGACCTACCATAATAACTATACAGCCTCTCTCTTATTGATACATGGACAACATTACTTTTTACAATAACCTGAAAAAGAGGTGCTCGGATGTGTTCTCATTTAATATCAACTTCCAATTCTTCAGAAAAAAAATGTTAATATAATATTGTCACCAACCAAAGAAAATTTTGTTATTAATTATATATATATATATATATTCAAATTGGTCTCTTTTAAAAATCTCTTTGAAATCATTTTAATTGTATAATTTTTATCGTAATTAATTTAATTAATTTTAATTTATTCAATCATTTAAAAATATAATTTTTAATTTGTAACCTATTAAACTGCGCCACTGCAAGTGAAACATCAGTTCATTTCAATAGCTGCCAAAAAATTTCAATAAATTGAATTATTAAACTTAAATTAAATGAATGATTGAGTAACCATTGCGGATGCTCTTAGAAGATTGCTTAATTTTTGTAATAATATTTTGACCTCTTCTAATAAATGAAGGCTATTATATAATATATTAGAGATAAGAGATAAGTTTAATGAACAAAATTAAGTGATTTCATTCTCAAACAACTCTTCCCAGACAGTAACTTGGGCAAAAACAAAAAAAGAATGATGGCAGGATAATCTCTAGGGCTTTGATAGATGTACCAACAAAGAAAGAGACTCATGAAGACTCATGATATAATGCACCCAAATGTCCTAATTGGCCTTGATGAAATTTTGACACGTATGTCTTAAACTGATGAATTAGGTTACATGCATACATTATACATATGCGTGCCCTAAGAAAGAGTTCCACGAGGCATCAAATTCTCACTGTTCTAGTGTTATATTGAGCAACGTGGAAAAAAGAAAGAGAGGAGAATGGACTATATGCCATTATGTCTAATAAATGTGGTATTTCTATGTGTTCGACGTAGCCACATTTTTTTGTTTAAGTATATAACATTGTTGTAATACAACATTTTGGGCATGTAATGGTTT
The DNA here is from genome assembly GCA_024362665.1 of Prunus padus. Lineage (NCBI taxonomy): Eukaryota > Viridiplantae > Streptophyta > Magnoliopsida > Rosales > Rosaceae > Prunus > Prunus padus. The sequence continues at coordinate 13,213,167 of JANFAM010000006.1, read as the reverse complement.
TACAGCCAAAATGTTTTATTGCATTCTGGTTAAAATTTACAGCTCTTAACAATTTTAATTAGTTTTTTTTGGGGTGATTTTGACAGTTTCTTGCAGTTTTGGGATGATGGTTGTTTTGAGAAGACTATCCCGATTAAGGTGTATTCAAAGAAAAATATAGGGTATTCGAAGATAAGTTAAAATATGTGAAAAAAGTGTTTTTTTTTTTTCTGAACGATAACATATGTATAAGATATTGTTTTTTTGGTTACCAAAATATACAAGATACTTTTACAACATGTCAAGTACCATATTATTTCTTCTTAATTAATTGTCTCCTTATATGTCATATTAGCTGACGCAAGGGCGGATCTATGAAGGGGCTCAACTGGGTTTTAGCTCAGTGCTGGTTTTGTATTTTAGTCTTTATTGTACAACAAAATCCACTACAATTAAATATTAGCCCACTTATCTTTTAGAATTCAACCTATCCTAGCCACCCAAATCTAGATTTTATTTTCTTCTACCCATTGAAATCCTACCATATTTTTATAAAAAAATATATTCCTACCATATAATATTGATTAGCCCAAAAATATCTAGTTATAAAATATCTCCCAAAATTTTTTTTTAACCCACCTCTAAAAATTTTAGGGAACTTTTGTTTTAGCCTATGAAGTGGAAAATAATTAGGAAAAGGCTAAAGAATAAGCCTAAACCCAAATCTAAAACAAAACTAGTCCATTGGTCTTTTTCTAATTATTTTCCATTTCATTGACTAAAACCTAATAATTCTAAAATTTTATAAGTCCGCCATTGGGCTGACGTTGAATTTGTGGTGAGAACATTTTGGCTAACATCATATCTCACGAGAAAATTGAAGAAAAATTAGTCAAACTTAATCAATACGTTTTCATGCTCAAAATAGACGTCACATAATACAGTCTAGGCAGGATTGAAGACCAGGATGCATCTTTCGAATATTGTGCCATTAATGCTCATGACCAATTAGGTCCACGATTCATAGGATTTGAAAAAGAATTAGAACTTAATTTTGGGTCGTCACTAAGACCAAGCTTGTCTACATACAAATGCCACTACCTTATTTTAGACAAACTTTGGAACTCCAACACATCAAAATAAAGGCTATTATTTTTGGAACTCCACCTCCTGATTTGATTTCTGATGTTTTATTTAGAGGATTGCCTAGTTTTTGCATTAAAATTTTGACCTCTTCTAATAAATGAAGGCTATTATCTAATATATTAGAGATAAGAGATAAGTTTAGTGAACAAAACCATAAGAGATTTTCTTGTAAAATAACTCTTCGAAGGACACTAATTTAGTCCAAAAGACTATTTAAATTTAAAGCAGATATGGAATAACCCAAGTTGGCTAGAGCAGACCCGAGTTTGAATGCCCCTCCCTTAATTTAAATTAGATTAAAGTAGAATATTGTTTGCATAATAATTAAAAAAAATATTTAAATAAAAAAACAATGATGGCCTAAGAAAGAGTTCAACGACCACGAGGCATCAAATTCTCATTGTTCCAGCGTTATATTGAGCCACGCGGGAAAGAAAAAAGGAAAGGAAAGCCCAAGCCTAACAAAATACTAGTAAGAATTTGAATAGTCTTTTACTTTCAAAATTTAAATTAGACTTTTAACCCAATCCCAATTCCTCCTATATATAAGAATCTGTTTCGTCTTATCTCTTATCTCCAAATCTCTAAATTTCAGCCTGTCTTCGTTCAAACCCCCCATTTCACAGTTTTAGTTGTTTTTACTTTACCTTCTTGCTTTCAACTACTCTTTCTCTCTTCCCCATCAAACCCTAATTCAGATGGATAACAACGACCAAGAAATCAACAACAAGAGAAAGAACAACAATCAAGATTTTCACCAACGAATGCTCTCCGAAGAAGATGAAGACGACATGCTCGTTCTCTCTCTCAATTCTTACCGTCCATCAAGGCCTCGGCGAAGTCCCACCCCGGTAGATCCACCGCCACCACCGCCTTCGCTGATGCCGTCATTGTTCATGCAAACCCTCACGGCCCAAAACCCTCCACCCCAACCTCTCCAACTCTCACCCTCACACCCTCTTTACATGACTACACAACAACCACCTTCCCTCATCCCCTCCTCCATGCCCTTGGTTTATTCCCAAGAGCCGGGCCGGGGGCCTTCTACATCTCGGCCAATTCGTACCCGGCGAAACCCTACTCAGGTTCCTCGGGAGGGAAAGAGTGAGACTGTCCCGGCCCCTTTCCCGTGGGCCACCACCAGGCGGGCCACGGTGCACACTCTTGAGTACTTGTTGTCAAGGGGTATCCGTACTATCACTGGTGACGTGCAGTGCAAGCGATGTGAAAAGTCATTCGTGGTGGAGTACGATCTGGAGAAGAAGTTTGCTGATGTTGGGAGTTTTGTTGCTGGGAATAAGGACTCGCTGCGTGATAGGGCACCGCTTGCGTGGACGATGCCCGTTCTTCCTACCTGCAAGCATTGTGACCAAGAGAGCAGTGGGAAACCGATCATAGCGGAGAAGAAGAAGGCCATCAACTGGCTGTTTTTGCTGCTAGGGCAGATGCTTGGTTGCTGCACGCTTGAGCAGTTGAAGTATTTCTGTAAGCACACCAAAAATCATCGAACCGGCGCCAAGGATCGAGTTCTTTTCCTCACCTATCTTGAGCTGTGTAAACAACTCGTTCCCAATGGGCCTTTCGACCGATTAAATTCGAGAGGGTGAGAGTCGAACTCTTGTTTCAATAGTAGTTCCAAGTGCTTTACCATTAAATATTTCATATTTGTTTCTTTCTTTTTGTTTTAAATCTTAGTCAAGATTGCTATCTTGTTACAAATTTGGTGATCTATGCAACGTATTAGTGCAATTTGTTTCTTTTAAATTTAGTTATTTTTCGGATTGAGTATTGAATATTGTTGGATATCAATCTAGAACATTTATGACTTATCAAAGACCTGCGTGTGAAAAAGCAATCAAAATTGATGACGAATTTATCCGGATCTTAGTTTTCTGAAAACATTTTGGTTCCTAGAGGCCCGCACTCCAATCTTCGTGAAAGAACGCAACTGTTGTGAGAAGTCTCTAGAAAAGAAAAAAAAAGTTAGATCTTATTAATTCCTCGAGTTATATATGCAAAGGACTGATCATTTATTCAGGCATTGGAACGCCATTCAAGTCCATTTGGATTAATATTTTTTCCTGCGACAATTAAATATTTGTCAACATTCTACGAATTGTCACCTCCATCACTCTTTCTTTAGAGAAAATGTCGTAAAATATACATGTGAAAGATGAGCTTGCAAAACATGTTGGGAAATTAATTCCCTGATCGCTCCAAACAGAACCGATGAAAAGATAAAATTAAAAAAAAAGTGTAGTCAAGATCATGATAAGTGAAAACACAACAAATTTATGAGGTTTAGTATTATGCCTACGTGTTCGGGAGATTGACCACCTTTCACTATAACAAGAGAAAAATATAAGTACGTATGCATAACATGAGGTAGTGTATTTTTGTTGTTGTTGCATTCATGGATTAACTGAGCTCCCTCCCTTTCTTTAAGGCTGGAGTCCTTGTAGATGATTGTCTCCAGGATGTTCTTACTCTTAAAGTAGTTTTACTTCTTCGTTTACAATAAATAAATAAATAAAAAGATTGAAATCGAGACCTCTTCTAATATTGAGAGGAAAAGAGAAGTAAGTGATTTCCGTTCTTAAGAAGTTAAGGACTCGTTTGGGACTGCTTCTCTAGGAAGCACTTCTGCTTATAAGCGCTGCTAGTAAAAGCACTTTTATTATAAAGACGTTGAAATTTTCATAAAAAATCGAAGTACTTCTTGGAAAAGCACTTGGGAGTGCTTCCTGAAGAAGCACATGGCGGTGCTTCTCCAGAAAGCGCTTCAATGGCCTAGAAGCACTTCTAAACTTTTATGCTAAACGATGTCATAAGCGCTTTTGGTTGTTAGAAAGCGCTTTTAACTGTTCCAAAAGCACTCACAAACAAGCCCTAAGAGACATATACGAAACAGTTATTAATCTTTAGGCTTAATATCACAAAACATCCCTAAGGTTTACGAAACTATCAGATTGCATCCTTAATGTTTTTTTGTGTCATTCGTGGTCCTCAAGGTTAGTATGTCTGATCACAAATGGTCCCTGCCTTTAGGTTTCGTCAAAAACTCCTTTAGTTTGCTGACGTGACATATATATATCACAAAACATCCATGAGGTTCACGCGCCTATCACAAATGGTCCCTGCAAATTTCTTTTAATTTTTTAATTTAAAATTCATAAAATTTTGGTTTTCATTTTTAAATTTTATGAATTTTAAATTATTTAAAAATATATATTGTATTTTAAATACATGTGACACTATATTATTGGAGATGTGGGCTCCACATATATGCCACATCAACAAACTAATGGAGTTTTTAAAAATAATTTAAAATTCATAAAATTTGAAAATGAAAAAACCAAGGATTTAGGGTTCATAAATGGTCCTCAAGGTTAAAATCCTTCTATAAATAGTTTTTTCTTTTTTAAATTTTATGAATTTTAAATTATTTTTTAAAAACTTCATTAGTTTGTTGATATGACATATATGTGAAGCCCACATCTTCAAAAATATAGTGTTACGTGTATTTAAAATACAAAATATAGTTTTAAATAATTTAAAAAAGAAAAACCAAAATTTTATGAATTTTAAATGAAAAAAATAAATTCACATGGACCATTTTGTGATAGGTGCGTGAACCTTAGGGATGTTTTATGATATATATATGTAACGACCCTGACCTGAAATATAAATAAAAATAACCAAACTAATTTAACAAATGAATTAGAGAATTTAAAAATAAAATTTTGAAAAAATAAATTAACAAAATTGGAAAATAAAATTTTAATCTAATTAAAGGAGGAAAAATGTCACTTAATTTTCGGGCGAGAATTTGGCGAAACGGGTTGCGCCATTGCGTCCGGCTCGTCAAAATTAGTCCGGTGACGGGCGGCACATTCGCATACGAAGAGTGTAACTCAAAGGGCATTTTGGTAATTTCAACAAAATCAGAAAATTGGATAAAATACCCAAAACTGACCAATCCCGTGCATTCTCTCTCCTCACACGGTTTCTCTCTCCTCTCTCTCATCTCTCCCGATAGCTCTCTCTGCCACTCGTCGGATTCGACGATTCCGAGCAATGCAGCGGTTGAGACCACCGGCGTTCGAAAGCTCTTCCCCGTGCGGTCCTAACCCACCCGAGATCGGAGGCTGAAGCTCCAGCGTTCGTCCTCGGAGAGCTCTGCAATTTCCGGCTTTTCCTTCGTCTTCTCCGGCGACGTTTCCGGTGACTTCAGCGACGGCTCCACTTGGGTAAGCTCCCTCTCGACCTCCTCTTTCCATTTTGTGTGGTGCGCGACAACGATTCACGGCGTAGCTGCCGTTCCAAACCACTCAGATCCGGCCAAAACCCTCGATGGTTTGGCCGTGATCTGGCGACGCGTTCGGCCGGTTCTCCGGTGGCTCAACCCGGTTACGAGCTTCCCACGAGGCGGTTCGAACCTGTGTGGGCGGTGTAGCGTGGCGTGGTTTGGTGGTTGGCGAATTACTCTAGCCACCCACCACCCTCGGCGGCGCTTGTGGCGGCGCGTGGCTGGGGTGGTGGCGGCGGTTCGGCGGTCCTTTACTCCCGTATTGCTACGAACGAGTACGTGTGGTCGGAATTCGATTCGGACGTCGTTGTGGTCGAACCCAATTACGCCTATTGCACATTGTTTGGGTTCGATGTGTTTGAACCGTTGGATCGAGTTCGATCTCGAATATGTCGTTCCTCGTATTGCCTAGATCGTGTGGGAATTGAAGGATCAAGAATTGGAGTCGGTTACTTCGAAACTTTAAACCCTAGGGTTAGGTTGACCAATGCTTGTTTGATCGTGAGATCGTAAGCGATCCGACCGTTCGATTGAGACCGAACTTTGAACGTGTTCACTAAAACGTGAACCTTTAGAAACTTTCAAATCCAAGATTGGAGGTCGTGGGCCCCGTGGGCCGGGTTGCCCAAACCAGGAGGGTTGACCACTCGGTTGACCTTACGTTTTTCCGAGGTGGTTTTCCTTTCTTTGAATCTTAAATTGACGCTAGAACTTCCAAACACCAAACCTACACTTAAATCTTGGGAATTGAGGGATTTACTTTAATTCCAAGTTTAATTCGATTATTTATTAATCAAGTCTCGTATTGTTCGGATTAGGTACTCGGCTACTCATACTTCAAAGTGACCCACTCGAGGTCAAGCGGCGTGGGATTACTTGTGAGTGGACATTGCTTTCAAAGTTTATGCTTTATTTTGGAAAGTAAACTATGCTTGATGATTCAATCATTTATTTACGTCATATGGATAAATTATGATATTATGCCTATGATTATCTATTTTTGCAACCATATTGATATATTTGGGTATTTGACATATTGTGAGTATCTTGAATTATGTTTGGTTGTTTTGAATACATTTTATGCTTATCGGATTTTATGTGGGTACTTGGGTGATAATGTGGGAAAGTGAGAAGTGTTGGTCATGTTGTCTTGAAGTGCTATATGCACTACCCTATGTACCTCCCCGATTTTGGAACTTTGGATATTGGTTACTTAATGGTTTGGATACTTGGATATGTCGGATACCAGGCACCCTTAACGGGTGTCGCTGTAGACCCTTGATTTGGGTAGTCTGCGCGCGTAGGGACTGGTCACGGTGTACGAGTATTGAGGATTCTGCGTGGCCGATGAGCTTAGTCACTTTGGACAGCTCAATTCCCTAGCCACATGGTCAATTGAGGACTCTTCCATGTGGACTAGTCAAACAATCCCCGTGTTGGATTGTTTCCCGGTACAAACTTGGTGGTGATATTTTGAGATGCGTCTTTTATTTTATCTATTTATGTACCTATACCTATATATAAATATATATTATACACATATACTACTTGTACATATTCGTTCGGTTCGGGGTGAGGATACTTCCTCGCCGTCGTACAACAGCACGCTTTCCGAGAGTGTTTTGGGGATGGTTTAGTAGTCCCAGTGTTGTTTTTGTTATTAAAGGTGAACTGTGGATTTTGGGTGTTATTTAAGTGTTATTAAAGTTTCAATGGTTTCACTTTTACCTATATTAATTATATTTTGAGTAGTGCTTGTGGTTTCGGTTTGATTTTCGTTTTCTTAATTGGTGGGATTATATTATGTTGCTTTCACTATTAACTAATCTTGTTTTCGTCCACTCACAATCTTTTGTTTTTCGCCCCCTTGTAAAGAGTTGGTGCTACCGCACGACCGACCGTGTTGCTCCACTTTCCGAGCATCATCTCGAATTGTAGGGCTTTGTGCCCCTTATCTCGTAAACTTTGAACTCGTTGTTTAAACTTTCTCTACTTGTAGTATTGCTCTGTTATTACCCACTAGATTTAAATTCAAGGCCCGAGGCCTATGTTTAAACTTGAATGCATCTGGTTTGGTGTGTATTAATCTGTTGTACCTACCAGGTTGATTTTGTTTTGGGTTTGTCCTGTTTACAGGGGAGACTCTGCCGAATTTTCGGTAGAAAGTCTCATTTCTTTAGTTGTGGGCCCAGCATTTGGTTAATGTCGGTTAAACTACAGGATCCGACACGGGTTTCGAGGTGGATTCGGGTCAGGTCCTGTCAATATATATGCCACGTTAGCAAACTAACGGAGTTTTTGACCAAACTTAGGGATCACACATACTAACCTTGAGGACCACGAATGACAAAAAAAAAATTAAGAACGCAATCTGATAGTTTCGTAAACCTTAGGGACGTTTTGTGATATTAAGACTAATCTTTATTTGTTTCCGTATGGGAATGTATTCCACCTAGCTAAAACAAATTTTCTTTTAATTACTTGCTTAGATCTTATTTTGTGTGCCCATGGTTATATACCTATATCATTACATTTTATTACGTTCCGATTAATTGAGTCATGGTTGCCCCAAATTTTAAACATTTTTTTTTCTCAGTACATTACATGGGGTTTTATTAAATAAAGAAGTGACAGATGCAAAGGAGACAAGATACAATGTTTACAATATACGACATCACTTGTTACCTGCATGCATGCCTGCTAGAGATGAACTTGTGTAGAGCCTTTGGTACTACTCAAGCCCTAGTTGCTGCATGCTTGAGCAGTTGAAGTTGAAAATTTTGGAAATGCCCAACTTATAGGTAAATCGAACCGAATCGAATATCATGATTTAATACAAAATTATTGGTTTACTACACATGTGACCCTCTTTATCGGAATTTAGAATATTATTAGGTTGATTTGAATTAAGTAGAAATAGAAATATGAAAAGTAGTACTGAAAATTGGTATCTTATAAATTATAATCCAATAACCAAAAATATGAGTGCTTTGGCTAATTAATTTTCGGCATGAAAACAATAATAAGAACTAAAATTTTGTGTGAGAAAAAAACCGAAACCAATCAACCTAAATAGAAAATCTCATAAAATCAAAACGAATTGATAGTTGGTTTAGTCAAGGATATCTGTCTATATCAAACTAAACCGAACCAAACTAATTCCACTCAGATTATTCAAAATTGGGCCCTTCGTTTGGCCATTGGTATATTATTGCGCATGGGTTAGGTATTCAAAAACAAAAAGTTATTGTGCATAGGTTGGAGCAGGTAACGTCTCAATCATCGCTGACGTCAATAAACCCAGACCGAAGCTAGTTTTACCTTTAGGCTTGCCTTGTTTGCTGGGCCCCACCTCCCGCTCAGGCTGCGTTTGACCGCTGGAACGAGCAGTTGGGGCTTCCGGCCCCCTCCTGCCCGGGTAAAAAGAGCCACTGGAACTGCTCTCATGTAAGTAAAAAAACTGCCCTTCTACTACCTTAGTTACATAACCAAGGGGTGGAGGAGGAAACCGTAAATTACTATATTATAATGTCAACGTCACGTGCCTTGCTGTCACTCACCGGGTCAACTCGCTCCTGTTGCAAAAGAAACCAAACACAGAATCAGAAAAACAAAAAGAAAAAGAAATCACAGAAAAAACAGAGCAAAAACACAGGAAGCACAACTGCCCAAAAACAGAAACAAAAGCGGACATTGCCAGAACCCGGACACTCTCCCTCCTTTCCTCTTTTACAAAAATGAAAACAACCACCAGCACCATATACAACAAGGGCACTACAAGAAATGCTGTTTGCTTCTGAAAAAACCCTAATTTCCTCATCCTCTCCCTCGCATTGTACGGACATGGAAGCTTCCAATCCAGCTCTGCGGCGGAAATCCTGAGGAGCTTTTTTTTGGCATTGTTTATGCGGAGTTGGAATTCTGTGGTATTTTGAAATTCTTTTGGATTTTCGAAATTTTTTCTCTCGGATTCGATCGCAATGGAGGCTTTGACGGAGCTCTGCGACCTGATTGCGGAGCACCCGACCCAATTCACCGAGAAGCTCTCGTGGATTTGCGGCCGGTGTCCACCCCCGGAGTTTCTTCTGTGTGGATCGCCTAGGGTTTCGCGGTCTCAGCTCAATGCCGTGCTCGCCGTGTCTCGCTTCATCTCCAAATGTCCCGATTCCGCCGATCCCCGCCCAAAATCGGTGGTTCTCGAGTTCCTTCGCTCGGTTCCCGCTTCGTTCAATCGGTCATTTTGGCCCCAATCGTTTGGAAATGACTCGATCGCTTCTTTCTTCTCCGATTTCTTGGGGTATGTCTGTAAAGCCACCGAATTGTCGTCGGATTTTGCTACAGAGATCACTGGGTTCACTGGGGAGATTGTGGTTACAGCGATTAGCAATGGTGGCGAAGATTTAGGGATTTCTAGGGCTTTTCTCATGGCTCTGTCAGAAAATTTCCCTCCAATTTTACCTTCGGATGCAGAGAAGTTGATTACAATGTTTATGGATCAGTTTGCGGGCTCCGGTCCCGTGGTTCAGTCCCCAGTTACACCGAGACGAATTGCCGCGAACTCAGAGACCTCGTCGGCGCAGAGCTCGCCGTTGAATGGCAATCATTACCAGGCCAATGAGAGTTCCAGCCCCAGAAATGAGGCGAGTAATGTGACGGGTTCATCAGGTAGTGTATCATCGAGGGGGTCGGTGATGGTGAATGGGAGCAGCATTGTGTGGAAGAGCGGTGTTGATCAATTGGGTCTGACTTTTAGTCTCAGTGAAGGAGGTGGAGCTGTGATGCTTAGGCAGCAAGTTTCTTCATTCGAGGAAGAGTCTGTGGAGAATTTGGAGAAGCAAGAGATTGCTTTTAAATTGGTTGCTCATATTTTAGATAAAGTCCGCATTGATTCTGCGCTTTTGGAGCAGGTCAGGTTTATTGCAAAGAGACAACTACAGTCGATGTCAGTGTTTCTAAAGGTAAGGTTTTTAATGTTACCATTTTGAATTTATTAAAAAAAAAACCATTTTGAATACAAAATGTTTCTATTAAAAAAAAAATTTATTGTTGTTGCAAATGAATAGCTACTGCTTTAGAGTGTTGTCTATGTGAGAATCTAGAAATCAAGTTTATTTGAGCAAAATGGAGATGTAAGAAAGAGATTTTCGTGTCGTTGGTTACATGTGGGCAGATTAGAAAGCGGGATTGGAATGAACATGGGGCGCTTTTAAAAGCCAGAATCAATACGAAGCTGTCAGTTTATCAAGCTGCTGCCAAGTTGACTCTTAGTTGCCTTGCTTGCTATGAAACTGATGTGAAATCAGCCAAGAAGTTGGCACATGAGACTCTGGCATTGTTGATGGATGCTGCTGAAGCTTGTTTGCTCTCTGTGTGGAGGAAGATGAGAGTTTGTGAAGAGCTCTTTAGTTCTTTGCTTTCTGGGCTCACACAAATTGCAGTCAAGCGTGGTGGCCAGGCACTGCGCATTTTGCTCATCCGCCTCAAACCCGTTGTGTTAACTGTATGCGCACAGGTACATATTTTTTATGGTGCTAAAACTTGCATATCAGTTCTAAAGTGTGGTAGGAAGTTTATTTTATTTACTTTTGCTTTTCTACAATGTGATTTTAACAGGCTGATACTTGGGCAACCAGCCAGGGAGCGATGTTTGAGAGTGTGATGAAGACAAGTTGTGAGATAATTGAATCTTGTTGGACCAAGGAGCGAGCTCCAGTTGACACATTCATAATGGGATTAGCTACAAGTATTCGTGAACGAAATGACTATGAAGAACAGGTTGGTTGTTTTGTACCAGTTTCTAACTAACAAATAACAGATTTACTTGTATAATTCACACTTGTACAGATACATACATCTGAAGTTGTAGTGTTTGTCTTTGTTTTAACTTGAATCTGTACATGCTATATGCACACATGCTTTTGTGAGAATAACTGTAAGAATTTTTCTTATAATATTTACTTTTTGATGAAATTATGGTTTCTCCCTTTCTTGTTTGTACTTTCTGTGAGGAAGAGTTTAGCTTATCACAAAACCTTCTGTTCTATTTGAAAGATTGACACACTGCATTTTCTTAGTATGCCAAACCGTGATGCCCTTTTAGTAATGAATAGCCTCAACTTTTCTTGTGTATCTAGCTTGACTTAATCTCATTGCATTCTTTTATCATCTTGCTAATTTCAGGCAGATAAAGACAAAGAGGCAGTTCCTGTTGTGCAGCTTAATGTTATACGCTTGCTAGCCGATCTGAATGTTGCCGTTAAGAAACCTGAAGTCGTAGACATGATATTACCTCTATTTATTGAAAGCTTAGAAGAGGGTGATGCTTCAAGTCCTAGTTTATTGCGACTCCGGGTATGGTAACTTTGCCTTTATGGCATGGATTTTCTCATTTAGGTTTTTCTTTAAACATCTTTACCAAGTAGGTTTGATTAACACTGATCAAGATCCAGTAAGAACTTAGCTATTGATTAATTATATGGGTTCTCAATTATTTCTTCTACTTTACTACAGCTCCTTGATGCTGTATCACGCATGGCAAGTTTGGGTTTTGAGAAGTCCTATCGTGAGACTGTTGTTCTAATGACAAGGAGTTACTTAAGTAAACTTTCAAGTTTAGGATCTGCTGAAAGCAAAACTGTGCCGCAGGAAGCCACAACAGAACGTGTTGAGGTCCGTATATTGTCTAGCATATGAATTACACATGATACTGTTAATTGCTTGACTTGATATCTATGAAATGGATTCTCACTGGTTCAATCTCATTCTAGACTCTTCCTGCAGGATTCCTTCTGATAGCTAGTGGTCTTACGAATCCTAAATTGCGTTCAGACTATCGTCACCGTCTGCTGTCTTTATGCTCAGATGTAGGGCTGGCTGCTGAATCCAAAAGTGGAAGGTAGAATTCTTTCAAATAATATCTTCTGATTGCATGTCGTTGTGTTTTTCATATAACTTTCATTTAATTCATGAAAACTTATGCACCCTGGAGGTTTTGGTTTTCTGATACTTATCAACATTTCTCATTGCATTTTGTGTTTCAAATTTTTTATCTGATATCTAACTATTGCAGGAGTGGAGCAGATTTTTTGGGGCCACTACTTCCCGCTGTAGCTGAAATATGTTCTGATTTTGATCCTTCTGTAGATGTGGAGCCTTCACTTCTAAAGTTATTTCGCAACTTGTGGTTCTATGTTGCTCTTTTTGGCTTAGCACCTCCCATACAGAATACTCAACACCCTGCAAAACCATTTTCCACTACACTGAATAGTGTGGGAAGCATGGGCACAATTCCTCTTCAAGCTGTGGGTGGACCATACATGTGGAATGCACAGTGGTCTTCTGCTGTTCAGCGAATTGCTCAAGGAACTCCTCCACTTGTAAGATTTTTATTAAGTATTCTTTTTTACATGATGTTAATTCATACAGTGGTTAGGGTTCGCTTTGATTTTGTGATGTGAAAATAATTATGGACTTGATTTTGGGGCCACTATTGTTGGGATGATAATAATCTCTGTCTGACTGTCTGTCTATCTCTTTTTCTCTGTGTTTCCCTCGCACACACTGACAACATCCATCGTATGGGAATTGGCTCTGCTTCTGTTGTAAACAGGAACTCATTTGTGGGTAGATGCTTGTACTGTAATTTAAAATTGAGTATGCCCCTGTGGTCTCCTTAACATGGAAATTTTCTTTGGCAATTAAATTTGGTTTTTGAATTTTCTATACTGAATATAGTTGCTTCAAACGTTTTCTTTTCTTCCTTTGGTTAAGCGTTTTGTGAGGATATGTTCCCAAATTGAAGTTTTTCTTTTTAAATTATTATTCTGGAGTTACAAAAACCTACGAAGTGTACACTACATAATGTAAGATAGTGAATCTTCAATGTTCATGTTGTTAGATGTTTGACGCTCCATAGCCATATGTATGAATCAATATTTTGAATGGTTCCAACTACACACAACACAACTGAAGCAAATGTATTTGGACAACCATTTTTTAGGTAAAAGAGAATCCACATAATAAAACTAAATTTTTGTTGCTCTGAGAAGAACGATTACAAATAGGAGGCTCAGACAACACACTATCTCAGAATTATCTCACAAGGACATGACTCTTCATACATAGGCCACTCTCTCTCTCTCTCTCTCTCTCTCTTTCTCTGTCTCTATCTATATCTATGTCTCCATCTCTAAATCAAGAAAATCTCTCTTCAATATACCATTGAATCCACCTAAAATAAATAAAATTTTTCTTCTTGCATCTTTCTCATGTTTGTTGTTCAATTTGAATGTATACTTTATGATGCTTAGACAGTTATAGCTTCAGGGGATTCTGTGTCAGGTGGGACTGATTATCCCCAGTGTTTACTACTTTTGTTTGCGCAGCTTTATTGAATTCAACTTCTTGCCAACTCAGGATGTTTGCATATATTTATGCACTTGAAAGCCATTGTCTGTATCTGAAGTTTTAACATGATAATATCTCTCTTTCAGGTTGTTAGCTCAGTGAAATGGCTTGAAGATGAGTTGGAACTCAATGCTCTTCACAATCCTGACAGTCGTCGAGGAAGTGGGAATGAGAAAGTTGCTGTCACCCAAAGAGCTGCTCTTTCTACTGCTCTAGGTGGGAGAGTCGACGTTGCATCAATGAACACTATATCAGGTTATTTAATTATTCGTACTAGTGCTTACTGGTGAAGTAAAGACACATTCTCTGTATTCATTAATTGACCACAAATCTCATCTTTGCTTTTGATATAAGAAAGAAAAGGTTCCTTTGACTTTGCTGGAAGTCACTCTTTCTACAAGCATTAAAGCATTACTTTCCAATGCTTTGTAGGTGTGAAGGCTACCTATCTTCTTGCAGTAGCATTCTTGGAAATCATACGATTCAGCAGCAATGGTGGGATCCTCAATGGTGGCACTAGTTTAGCTACTTCTAGAAGTGCATTCAGTTGCGTATTTGAATACCTAAAAACTCCAAATCTTGTGCCTGCTGTCTTCCAATGTTTAATGGCAACTGTGCATAGGGCTTTTGAAACAGCAGTGTCATGGCTGGTATGGCTTTGTTCTTTCATAAAACTTCTGAACTTATACTTTCTTTTTTCCTTTTTTTGTTTTGGTCTTTTCATTTAGACGCCATTCATCATCTAGGGGATGTTATAGAGTCATCATGTTGCATTGAATGTGTTTATGAGATCAAGGTTTTAAATATCTTCGATATTACCAAAATATTTGTAACATGGGGTTGCTGATATTCAAAGGGGGGGAGCAATATCTTTCCAGGATTTCTCCGAAATTGCAGAGATATTTTGGTAATATTGACAATTGCGGTATTTTGGTACAATATCTGATAAAATGGGGATTTTAGAGATCATTCAGTGGAAATTTCGATAAAATTTCAGTACAATTTCAATCCTAGGGTTCCTTGCATTTTCTAGTCAATATTCCATAAGTGTGATTTGAAATTCAAATGTTGCAAAAACAGATGTTGCAGCTGCCATGTCTCTGCATGTTTTCATTAATAAAATTTATCTCGCATTCTCGAGGTTTCTTATATTGTTATAAAGTGTACACAACATGGAATGGAACAGAGAAATTTTCACATATTGTATTTAAGATTCAGAGTCTTATTAGTGGAGCACCGAGCATAACCCCAACTTTTTCCCACCTTAAATGCAAATTTTGATTAAGAACAAAACTATTTTTCAAAGCTTATACGTAACATTGATGCAATTGGTTGGTTTTGAAGTTTGTAAAACTTTCAGTAATATATATGTTTTATATCACGTTTCTGTCGTTGTATATTTTTCTACTGATATTTCCACCGCTATCGATATAACTATCGATATTTCTCTAAATTTGGAGTACCGATCGAAACTGAAGTCCTTGGTTGAGATAGCTTCAGTTTGTATTTATTTCTTCTTGTCTGAATGTGAATTATTTAATATTGTTGGATACATTTTCATGCAAAATAAATAGCACCTTAAATAACAATGTAAATTATTAGAAGTGCAGTTTACAATTTTGTTCTAGTACAATGTTTGTTTTACTGCTTCTATTCCGCGTGCATGTGCCTGCCATGTCAACATCACTGCTGCTTTGATCTGGGTTCAGGAAGATCGGATATCTGAAACAGGAAATGAAGCTGAGGTTAGGGAGTCAACTCTTTCTGCCCATGCTTGCTTTCTCATCAAAAGTATGTCGCAGAGAGAGGAACACATTCGGGATGTTGCTGTGATCTTGCTGAGCCAGCTTAAAGATAGGTTTCCACAGGTAGGATTGTATTGGTAAAATTACTCATTTATCTCATTGTTTCCCAGTTCTCGTTGTCATTGAACTTGCCTAATAAAGTTGAAAAAACTCAATTGGCATGAATGCAGGTCTTGTGGAATTCATCTTGTGTTGATTCCCTGCTATTTTCAATTCATAATGATTCGTCTTCTACTGTTGTCAATGATCCTGGTTGGGTGGTGACAGTTCGTTCTTTGTACCAAAAGATTGTTCGAGAGTGGATCATCAAATCACTTTCATACGCTCCTTGCTCTAGCCAGGGTCTCCTACAGGTTGACTACTATACTTTCTATGTATGAAGTCAGCATAAGTTTATTCTGATTGTCAAATGTGTGAGCATTCATGTGGTATGCCAGTCCGATATTGGTAAATGATATCATTTTAATCAGTGAGAACCCCCTCTGAATGACAATTGTTTTGCTTTGATGGTCGGAACATATGGGCAATGAACAGTTTGCTATCTTATCCAACAGTCACTTCTTATCTCTTTTGATCAACAGTGACTTCAAATGGATCTTTAAGTACATGCTTTAGAATATTCTGTTCTTAAGATGTTATGCCTTCTTTATTACTGTTGTATACAACTTGTACATGCGTAGTTCAGCAACATAAGTTAATGCATCTACAAATCCTTTTAGGTGCTGTTTGTTGAAACTAGAAATTAAGTACTGAAAACTGATCTTTGAATTGTACATACTGACTTTTAAGAGCTGAATACAAGTGCTGGATATACTAAACCTGAAACTTATTGGTCGACTGCATTGTACTTTGCGCTTATTCTTAATACAAGTGTGCTTCTTCTAAAAAAGAAAAAATTGAGAATATAGTCAACATAATTTTTAAATAAACGAACTAATATAATTTGGTGAATAAATAACTTCCTAATGTACAACCCAAGAAGCTTAAAGTGTAATCCTTTATGTGGAAAGGTATATATGATACTTGTACACAGATTGAGGATGGTAGCAAACAAACGCCAGATTTTTCTGAATTAAATTATTATGTATTACAACCAGAAATATAATGTTAGGAGTGATAGTCAGGATAACAATGGTAATGGTGATAGTGGTGGTTGTGGGTTATGTTGCACTAATTGGAGTGAGTCCAAGACACCTCTTGGATTAATTCCAGGACAGCTCTGGTGTGATGCCAAAGGATGGAAGGAGCTGGATATCACTCTTTTCAGCATTCAGCTATACTAAATACATTCAATAATTTTTGTCATGTGCTGAATTGTTAGACAGTATCAAACAAGGTAAAATTTAAATGTTAAACATTAGAATGTTCTCAAATGAACATAAATCTGTTATGTGTTGAGTTTTTAAAATTCTGCTCATAATTTTGGGTTACCAAACATCTCCTAGACCTAATTTTTCATGTTAGTTGGTATTTTTTGGGTCTGATTGCTCCTTTCTTCTATTTGCATACTGCAGGAAAAGCTTTGCAAAGCAAACACATGGCAAAGAGCACAGCATACAACTGATGTGGTTTCTCTTTTATCGGAGATACGGATTGGCACAGGTAAAACTGATTGCTGGAATGGCATACAAACAGCAAATATTCCTGCAGTAATGGCTGCTGCAGCCGCAGCATCAGGAGCAAACTTAAAATTAACAGAAGCATTCAATTTGGAGGTGCTCAGTACTGGTATAGTCAGTGCAACTGTGAAGTGCAACCATGCAGGAGAAATTGCTGGCATGAGAAGCTTGTATAACAGCATTGGTGGATTTCAATCTGGCACCACACCAACTGGATTTGGGCTTGGTGTTGGCCTTCAAAGGTTGATCTCCGGAGCATTTCCTCAACAGACACAAGCTGAGGATGATCAATTCAATGGGATATTGCTCACAAAGTTTGTGCGTTTACTACAACAATTTGTTAATGCTGCAGAGAAAGGTGTGGAAGTGGACAAGTCTCAATTTCGCAAGACTTGTTCCCAGGCAACTGCTTTACTGCTGTCAAATCTGGTAATTATGTGTTATTTCTCTACATTATTGCATGCTCAATTCTTATCGCGTCATGTTATTTCTCTTCATTCTTGCATGCTTATTCCTAAGGCGTCATGTTCCTTTCTCTGATTTGTTAGTTTTGTTTTTCTTTTTTGCTTTCCAGGGCTCTAATTCAAAATCAAATGTAGAGGGCTTCTCCCAACTTCTCCGTCTTCTCTGTTGGTGTCCTGCTTACATTTCCACGCCCGATGCAATGGAAACTGGTGTTTTTGTTTGGACTTGGTTAGTGTCTGCTGCGCCTGAATTGGGATCTCTAGTCCTTGCAGAGCTTGTTGATGCATGGTTATGGACCATTGATACAAAACTTGGTCTCTTTGCTTCGGATGTGAAATATTCTGGGCCTGCTGCAAAATTAAGGCCTCACCTTTCTCCTGGAGAGCCAGAAGCAGAGCCTGAAATTGATCCTGTTGAGCAAATAATGGCTCATAGATTATGGCTTGGATTTTTCATTGACCGCTTTGAGGTTAGGAATTGTATTCATTGCATGCACGAGTAAATAATAACTATTTTGAAGTAACTATTCACCTCTTAAGTTAGTTTGTGGTACTGTGTTTGGGAATTAAATTTGCTTTTTATTGGCAACTTTAACAACTCTAAAAGACATTGATACTAGGACACTATTTATAACTATGGTGAATGAGGTGTATGTGTCATTCTTCTTGGTTTTAACGTTTTGTTATTTATTTATTTATGATTTTCCAACTGTTGGAGTATGCATCCTCAAAGAAAAGAAATTAATGTTAGGAAAATGGTTCTCTTTTATTTTATGTTGCAACTTGTGGTTCTTAACTGGTTTATGTGTGCTGACCTATATATTCTCTTCATATTGATTGGCTGTATAGGTAGTTCGACACAACAGTGTTGAGCAACTCTTGCTCCTGGGACGAATGTTACAAGGGATAACAAAGCTTCCCTGGAATTTTTCACGCCACCCTGCAGCTACTGGTACTTTTTTCACTGTCATGCTTCTTGGGCTCAAGTTCTGCTCATGCCAATCCCAGCGCAATTTGCAGAACTTTAAAACGGGGCTTCAGTTACTGGAAGACCGGATTTATAGGTTACTGCAATTATGTCTTTTACTGTCAATTTTATTGGGCATTATTAGATTTATTTGCACTTCATCAACCATATGAGTGCACCTTTGCTTGCATGTTATAATGTGTACTTGTTTTGTATTGGACTTACTTGCCTTTGCGTAATATGTACTTGTTCTGTAGGATGTTGTAATATGTTCTTGTTAAGTATCAGTAGGTATGCCAATATATTGAAGGTTGATGTAGGAGCATGTATTTCTTTATGTGCTATGCTCGCTGGTCTGGAACTGCTCTGCCACAGTCCTACATGACTGCAACTTTGTTCATTTTTATTCGTTGCAGAATTTGTTGTCGCACTTGTTATTTTAGCTATATGTGGTTGATTTCTTGTTTTTTGTTATTTTTGTTATTTTATAGCTTTGGAGCTTTATGACTATTTGAATTTAGTCACCGAGTTTGTGAAATTTATATTGTTGGTCTTTATTAGGATATTTGGCTGCAAGAATGGATGGGAAATACCATATTTTATGGAGTTTGTAGTTTTAATACTTTAGTTTTTGGTATATTCTCTGCCAAATAATGATATGAAATTTCTCATATAAAAGGGTGTCAAGCCAGTAAGGTTTTGAATAATTTTTATTCAAGTTGAATACATGTACAGTTCCCAATTTGGTTGAAAGTTTTCTTGATGCATGCTACAGGACCTCTCTGGGTTGGTTTGCATACGAGCCTGAATGGTATGACACAAACTACATGAATTTTTCCCAAAGTGAAGCTCAATCTGTCTCTTTATTTGTCCACTACCTTTCGAATGAGCGAGTAGAGGCAGCAGTCCAATCTGATTCGAAAGGGAGGGGACGAGAAAATGGGACCACTTTGGTTGATGCGGTAAGATAACTATGTTTGCAGCATACATTCCAATGGTTTTTCTGCATGAAGATGGTGTCTAATGCACATTCTTATTTTGTTTTTTGTTTTCCCTATTACTGGACACTGTTAAGGTTTTTTTTTTTTTTTTTGTTTTTGTTGCAATATATCCATAAAGTCACTTAATACTTGCAGAACGATCAATATCACCCTGTCTGGGGTCAGATGGAGAACTATGCTGCGGGAAGAGAAAAACGGAAGCAGTTACTTTTGATGCTATGCCAGCATGAGGCTGACAGGCTTGAAGTTTGGTCGCAACCCACTAATACGAAGTAATTTTTATTTACATATATATTCGTCACATTGTAAAGTTGTTAGAACCTTTTTTCAATACCCATGGTTCCATGTGAATTTTAACTTATTTCTTTTGAATTGCCTTTTACTCTTACTCTCAGGGAGAGTGCCTCTTCTAAGCAAAAAATTAGTTCGGAGAAATGGGTTGAGCATGCTAGGACTGCATTTGCTGTGGATCCTCGAATTGCTTTATCCCTGGCCTCGCGGTTCCCAACAAACACATTCTTGAAGGCTGAAGTAACCCAGCTGGTTCAGGTATGTCTGTCTGTAATAGGGAGAGTATGAATTGTAAAGTTTGGGTTTGGCTTATCGAGATGAGCAAGTAAAATTGTTTGAGTGTCTTAAACACTTGTGATATGTGAGAAGTTTGTTGTCATCTTGTTTATAAGTGGGACGTTAGACTTCTCTATGATTAGCATGCATGCATCTTTTCAGATTGGTGGAGGCCACGAATTGTCAAGAAAATACTGTTAATTAGCCGAGCAATTCGTAGTTTATGGCTTAAATTCAGTTTATGACCTAACTGCATCCTCCATGGCTATTGTTATAACTCTTGGTCACTTGTTAACATGTTTTAATATTAATAATCTGTTGCTACGGGTGTATAAATGTTTTCTTAAGTTGTAGGAGGAAGGGGGTACTTCGCAATGTTTTAGCAGTAGTAATCTGTTGCTATGTTTATACATATGTAATAATGTGTATACATGTATACAAGTTTCCTATTAGACAGACGTTTCTGCATGCCTGCATCGTGCCGTTCAAATAGCTCTGTAAAAAGGAGCAAAACACCCCCATTAAGTTGAAACCACTATTACCAGCCCAATGTTTTACAGTCCAAAAAATCTCTGTATTTTGAATTGAATGGTTAAATACAATCAGCAGGTTGGCCATATCCAGTTATAATAACTTTGCTTTTATACCTCATTTTTGGCAAGCGTTCTTGTTTCTTTTCTAAAAGTATTGAAATGTAAATTTGTTATAAATTTTATGTTGATATCAACCTTATTACCATTTGTTACTCCTGGGATCTTTATACATTAATACATCTTGATTGAACTGGGTTATTTCGCAGTCACATATACTGGATATCCGATCCATTCCTGAAGCATTGCCATATTTTGTTACCCCAAAAGCAGTTGATGAAAACTCGGCGCTTTTGCAACAGTTGCCACACTGGGCTGCTTGCTCAATCACACAAGCGCTTGAGTTCCTTACTCCTGCATATAAGGGGCATCCTCGTGTCATGGCATATGTTCTTAGGGTTCTGGAGTCTTATCCTCCTGAACGAGTAACTTTCTTCATGCCACAGCTAGTGCAGGCTTTGCGATATGATGAAGAGGTGAGTTATTGGAACTGGTCAATCTTAATTCCTTTAGCTACATTTGTTTTCATTCAGTGTTATATTAGGAATGGGATTGGATTGCATTAGTTAAAGCTCAGTTTTTACTTTATTGTATCCCATTCTTCATTCTTGTTAAATTCCCAATCAAGTTTTTAGAATCCTTGAATTCTCAATCTCATACTATAAACTCCTACTTAAACTCCCAAGTATAGGATTCGTTTTGATTGTTTGAAGAATAAGATCTATAACTTTCACTTCATATTGGGGTGAACTTCAGTGGTCCTCACTAGTCCCGATTGAGTTTTTTCTTTTTAAATTTGGTTGATTTTAAGTATACATATTACAATTTCTGAAAACTTTAATCTGGTTGTTGTATATTTTATATTTTAGATTACAGAAAATGAATAAAACTTTTATTTCAAATACAATTTGGAGGAGTTTCTAATGGGTGAAATGAGTACAGGTCCAATAAAGTGTTGGCATCTCCCAACCACAAAGTTGAATATCTTGATATAGGTCTAACTTATATTGCAGAAAACTTTGTTATTAGTGATGGTATGTTGAACACATTGTCAAGAATGTGTGACCGATTTCTGGCCAGGATTCTGATGAAAACTCCTTTCAGTTTATGCACTTCTACTTAAATAAATAAAGAACCTCCTCATCCATCAGTCTCATCTGTGAAAACGTGCATGTAATTCGTTTATTCATGCATACATATTTTCCAAAAATAGTATACACATTGTTAAATACAAAACACAATTTAAATTATTTGAAAGTAGAAATTGAAATCAGAGTTGAGATCATATCTATTACGTTATCTTTTTATTTTTAATTATAGTTATAAGTTTCTTCATACTTATATATATGTAATTATATGCTTATGCTATATATCTCTATTTAGTTTCTATATGAATATTTGGGGATAGTTGGTGCAACCGCAGTTCTGTAACCCAGATTGATTGAATATTTGGGGATAGTAGCACTCGTTTGAGGATCCTTAATTTGACCATATTTCTGGAGTTGCAAACCCGTTTAACATTGTTCCACATACTCTGTCTTTTGCAAGTATTTCTTTATGTATCTGATTTCTACTTAAATTGTTTTGCAGAGGTTAGTAGAAGGATATCTGCTTAGAGCAACTCAAAGAAGTGATATATTTGCCCATATTTTAATATGGCACTTACAGGTGAAGCCTGATTCTCTCTCTCTCTCTCTCTCACACTCACTAATACACACACACGAAATTATTTTTATCTTTAAGATTTTGATTGTGTGTTAAAAAATGGCAGGGTGAGACGTCTGTTCCAGAATCAGGAAAAGATGCTGTCCCTGTGAAGGTCTGACTAGAATCTGGGAATTGGGATTGGCCTTGTTTCTTCAAATTTTTTTTTGGATGCCACACATTTTGATTCTATATAGAAAGTTGATAACTAATATCTGCTTATTCCTTCATGTCTAACCTTGAGTCTGTTGGTTGGCATTGTGTTGAAAACGAATTTAGCATTGCATTGTTTAGTCTATACAATACATTATAAATAAAGTCATATTAGAAAGATTTATAAAATAAGAGGCTAACCAGTATGCTGAATGCTGTTGTATACTATGTATCTGCAAGCAAATTTTTAAAAACATGTGCAATGATAATTTTATTGCTTTAGAAGCCGAAAGTTTTCATTAAAAGGTTTGTATTATTTCTTTTAATAACTTTCTATGGTATTCAAACAGTGCAAGCGTTGTTGGTTACATGTTGTTGAGATGTGTTTTTGGGTAATGTCATGACTTAGATTAAACTTTTTCATTCTAGGCTTATAATCTAGTTGGAAGCCTCACCTGTTAATTTTAAGTCAGGTTCAGTGTCCATAGTTGTGGCGTAAGAAATTTGTGTACTAGTTTTTTTATGTGTGCTGTGTTATCATTTTTAACCGATAGAAAAGAAAACTGCCTAGTCCATTATCAAACACCTATTGCATCACCAGAAGATTGTAGTTCCATTCGGTATCCATACCTGGTCATATATGAGTAGAACAGTGGATGCTAAGATATGTTTGCATTATTGTTGTATCAATGCTACAAAAGCTACTATATTAAAATAGATATATGCATGCATTCACATAGACTGGGTTTCTCAATCATTCGTTGCTTAATAACTTGTATTTATTGATGCTGTCATTTCAGAATAGTTCCTTTCAAGAATTGTTGCCTCTCGTCAGACAGCATATTATTGATGGTTTCACTCCCAAGGCACTTGACGTGTTTCGAAGAGAATTTGATTTCTTTGACAAGGTTACATCTATTTCTGGTGTACTCTTTCCACTTCCAAAGGAAGAACGTCGAGCTGGTATCCGGAGGTATGCTTGTAATCTGTTGATGTTTCCTTAAAAAGAAGAAGCTTTTGATGCTTGCAAACGTAGTTTAAAAACATGCATGCATATATTTATGTCTCTATGTATGCATCTATGTGTATGCCGTTGAAGCTAATAGGCAATGTGCTTTACCAGAGAGTTGGAGAAAATTGAACTTGAGGGAGAGGATCTCTATTTGCCAACTGCTCCTAACAAGCTTGTCAGGGGTATTCAGGTAGATAGTGGAATACCCTTGCAATCTGCAGCAAAAGTTCCTATAATGATAACATTTAATGTTATTGATCGGAGTGGGGACCACAATGATGTAAAACCTCAAGCTTGTATTTTCAAGGTAAGCTTACCCACTTACATTTCAAATTGATTAGACCCATAGAAGGTGTTTTGTTCAAAACCACCTATGGTCCACAGAAGATCCATTTTCATTACCCCTTGATGAAAATCAACCAACCTGCTCCCCAGCCCTTTCTTTAACCTTTTTATTGTAATGGAATAAACAAGTTACATGGTGCAAACAACTTTAGTTTTGATTTGAAAGTTGTGATCTCTTATTTATTACTATGAAAATTTGACACCAGGAATTTTTTTCTTCATTCATGACTTAACTGAGCTCCTTATCTTCAAGGTTGGAGATGATTGTCGCCAGGATGTTCTTGCTCTTCAAGTGATTTCCCTTCTTAGAGACATATTTGAATCAGTTGGAATTAATCTGTATTTATTTCCATATGGTGTACTCCCAACTGGCCCGGAGAGAGGAATTATTGAGGTTTGAATCTCTTTCAACCCAATTACTAGGTTCATGCATGTGCACGTGTCTGCAAATGCATGCATGCTTTGAATGTGTGCTACTTTGCTGGTTCTTATGCTGAGATCTTATTCTTTAATCTCCAGGATACCATATAAGCAATAGATATTTAACATTTCTTCTCAGCACCTTACATGCTAGGCAAGCTTCAGGCTACATTTTTTATTTTGATTTTGATGAGGACCACAGCTGTTAACAAATATAGGAGAGAAAACTACAATTCAGGGAACAAGGTATCCCCTGAATGGACAAACCTTTAATGTACATCTAAGAAGCTTCAGGCTACATTTGACTTTTGTCTTTGTCTAATTCTTTGGCATAGTTTAACACTCCGGTATTTGGAGAAAGCAATTCAAAATGAAAGGTTTTATGAGTCATCAAAGTAAAATTTTCGGAACTACATTGATTATGTCCAAGGGCCCTTGGGGGTACGAGGGACTTGATGGGGTACAACATGTTTTTCTTATTCATTTTTTGAAATATTTTGTAATTTACTTAGTGGAAAGAAATCCCTTGTTTTTTTTTCTTTGTTTTTGTTTCTGACTGTAGTAGTACATGCATATTTGGTTGTTTTCTCAATATATTTTGTCTTGCAGGTTGTACCTAATACACGGAGCAGAAGTCAGATGGGTGAAACCACTGATGGTGGTTTGTATGAGATTTTTCAACAGGACTACGGCCCTGTTGGCTCTCCCAGCTTTGAAGCTGCACGTGAAAACTTCATCATTAGCAGTGCCGGTTATGCTGTTGCCAGCCTTTTACTTCAACCAAAGGATCGACACAATGGGAATCTTCTGTTTGACAAGTATGAATCTGATCTATCCTTTCTTTTTCTTCCATAATGTTTATCTTTTTGTCAATATTTGAGTTAGTAAGCACTATGTGAATCAATATTTAAGGCACACCACAACTATGACAACGTGGCAAACTCAAAACCAATCTTCTAACCCCTTATGCATGATAAGCCATCTCCAAATGCTAGTACTTGGATTGAAGCATATAAGATTATACAATACTTGATTTAAAACTGATGTCAACATGCCTGACAATGCAGCGTCGGAAGGCTTGTTCATATCGATTTTGGTTTCATCTTGGAAACTTCACCGGGTGGAAACATGCGCTTTGAAAGTGCACACTTTAAGCTTAGCCACGAGATGACACAATTGCTGGACCCTTCTGGGGTTATGAAGAGTGACACCTGGAACCAATTTGTGAGGTAGTAAGAGCCTCCTTCCTATGTTCCTGGGTAATCTTTTTACATTGAAATTTTTCTTCCGCTAAAATTTTAAACTCATGTTCCGTTCTGTATGATATGTCCGCAGCTTGTGCGTTAAGGGTTACTTGGCTGCCCGCCGATACATGGATGGGATCGTCAACACAGTTTCGTTAATGCTAGATAGTGGACTGCCTTGCTTCAGCAGGGGAGATCCGATTGGAAATCTTCGTAAGAGATTTCATCCCGAGATGAGCGAGCGTGAGGCGGCCAATTTTATGATCCGTGTCTGCACAGATGCCTACAACAAATGGACAACTGCTGGCTACGACTTGATACAGTATCTGCAGCAGGGCATTGAGAAGTAAAAAAGGAGAGGTTTGGAGCTTGTCTACAAATGTACATGATTGCTTGTATTTTATAGTAATTATTATCGTCGTATAGCTGCAATTTTTTTCCCGAGGGATCTCCGCTTTGTAGGTTTGAGAGGACTGTTAAAACGGCATGTGATTGAAATCATTGTATTATAGGGATGGAATTCCTCGTGAGGTTTGTAAAAATACAGCTTGTAGTTATTTTTATTATATGGAATTCAAAATTTATTGCTTCCGCGTGATTAATGCAACCAAGTTACAAGCACTCCTTGAATAAAATATGTAGATGACATTATGAGCTAAAATTGTGACTATCCATGGATGTCAAGATTTGGATAAAAAAGAAAGGAAGAAAACAAAGGATTTTGCATAGAATTTTATGATTAGCTTAGCTCGTCTGGTTACATTGGAAATATTTGAACCTCTAACCTAGTATAATCCTAATCCTAACCCATTTTCCCGTTATGCTTTGAATCAAAATCCAACAAAATATCTTATGTCAAGAGAATGAAAATGCAAAGGGAATAATACATGTCAAAGAATTCTAATGCGCAATAAAGAATAAAATGGCATGTAATTTATCAACAAAGGAATTATGGTAGCCAAAGATTACTCGTCGCAAGTTGTATTCTGTTTAATGGAAAACAATTGGCCGTCCACATCAAATCAATTTTAAAAGGAGATATCATTTTCCTTCTCAACTACAGGTTTTCTTCTATACCCTATGGATTTTTATTCTTTTGTTAACCAGTACATAATATATATATTTTTCTGAACTCTGAATTTTTTTTTTTGGCTTTTTACGAGACCAAAATGTCTTCCATATTTTTATTATTATTATAAAGCTTGCCATGCAATTCTCCAAAAGATAAGAAAGTCATTGATACCAATGATATATCGAACAAATAGAAACCAATGGGGTGTTAGGCTTTTGGTGTGCCTCCCAATTGGTCATGGGTTTAAGCTTCCATGGTATCTGTATCTGTGTGTGTGAGTTTCCCCCTTATCTTTCCTAAAAAAAAAAGACCAAGAAAATAGAAATAGAAGAAACTAGAATTAACCAAGAATCGGAGAGTAAGAGTAAGCAAAAACAGTTTTTTTTTTGGTCGAATAAGCAAAAACAGTTGAAGATACCACCAATATATTGATACAAAGTTCTTTGTATTTTGACACAATTTCTCAGTCGCCATACAATACAACATAAAACATATGTAAATACAAAAGAGAAAAAAGAAAAAAAATGAGAGAATGGCGACGGAAATCATTGGCTTAAGCTTGAGCTAGCGTTGAGATTATGTCAAGGCACGACCATCCAAAAGCATCACAATTCACAACCCCAAATGCCTCAGGCCCAAACTTCACTTCTACTGTTTTCTACTAGCTCATCTGTGATCATTGCTTTGGTTCTAAGTCATTTTCAACCACTCTATCACTCCTAGATTGTTCTTAAAGTTTCTAAAACTCTTCTAAAGTGATAGTTATGAATAGGTATGATAGGTATGATAGAAGAGTGTTTGGGATTTGAGGCAAAAATCTTCTAAGGTGAGTTAAATTTCAGATTTTTGACTTTCAACTTTGTGTTTGTGTGATTCTAGTCCCTTGAAGAGTATTTTGAGTAACTTGAGTGATAGGGAACTTGAATTGGAAGAGTTTGAACTTTCATTTTCGGGTTGGGTGGATAGAGTAATTTTTCAAGTGTGGGTGTTTATGATTTTGGTTCCATTTCAAGTTTTTGATGTGTTCCAATGATAGGTATGAACTTTAGAAGAGTTTTAGAAGCCTTAGGAACAATCTGGGAGTGATAGAATGGTTGAAAATGACTTAGAACCAAATCTGGAAAATTGCATTTTCTGAAAATTTTCAGTCTGCGAGCCTAACTTTGGTTGTCTTTTTCTCCTAATCCTTTGAGTTTTTGAAGATTATATTTGTTTTTTTTATACTAGACTTGGCAAGGAACAAAACACAATTGGTTTTGTCGAATTTGGTTGAATTTTGATATGTCAAACACATGTGCAAAATTTGAAAAAAAAAACACATTTTCTGCAGAAAACCAGTCATGAGCCCAACTTTGGATCTATTTTTTCTTTTGTTTTAACTCTGTTTTGAGTGTGGTTTGTTGGGTTAGAAACTAGAGGGAATAAGCTTCAAAACCACTGCTAGTTTACACAAGTTCGTTAACTTTTGGTTTGTCAAAATGTCTCACAAAATCTGAGTTTTAGTTTGGAAAAAAAGGGGAAATTTTTTCAGAATTTTGGAGAAGATGAACAGTATTTCGACTGGCTTGTTAGTGGGTCCCATGACTGCCACGTTAGCATTTAACGTCTGACCTGACGGTCAATGTAACGGTCGGTGTAAATTGGTCATATTTTGAAATGTCAGGTATGAAATTGAAATCTCGAGGCCCATTTCGATACTGACCATAAACCTTCAAGGACTAAAATGTAGTTAATCCTTAAATGTTCTATGCATCCTTTTCCTTTTCTCCACCATTTTTCTTGCTTGGCTATTAATCCCTTGCAAATGTTCTATGCATCCCTTCCGTCAGATTGGTTGAAGGTTGGATAGGATTAGGGGTTGGGGAGTTAGGGTTTGAATGTGTAAATTGAGTTAAAACTCAACTGGGGGAGGAATATTATCGGGCACAAGTGGAGGAGTTGTTGTTGCCTTCGTTTTGGCCAGTTTTTTATTTTATTTTAAAAATCTCTTGAATAGAACGACGTTGTTTTGGTGTGAAGAAAAAATAAATAAAGAGGAAGCGATGCACACAACGCGCTATGAATGCATGTGTTGTGCCCTTTTGGGGCATTTCATCAAACATGTTGTGGGCAATTGCAGAGGTCAATTTTTGCTCCTCAAGTGGTGGATTCTAGCGTTGCAGGAGTCAATTGACCACCCTTGTGCACCTCTGTGGATTCGCCACTAGGGATGATCTTTAAAGGAATACCTAAAATATAGACGGTTTGGATAATTGAAATACAATGAAGACCTACTCCTCATTGTATTTCAATTATCCAAACTGTCTATCTTTTAGGTTATCATGCAAAGATCAACCCTACAAAAAATCACTTGAATCCAAAATCATTTGACCACTCAATTAATGATTGTGATTTTAGTGCTTTCTTTAAGCACGGTGTTTGTCTATTTTGTTGGTCTAGACCAGATTCCTTAATGATTTTCAAATTTTCAAATTTTTTGCAATGACGATCTATGAATAAATACTTGAAAAATAGACGGTTTGGGTCTTAAAATAAAATTCGTATTGGACCCTAAAAGGTATTTGAGGAATTCCTCAATAGAAAGGAACTTAAATATGTAATCATATGTTAATGTTAAATTAGGTTTTGAAAGGTAAAAAGATGCATGCCAATATATCATAATACATATGTATTTGTTACATGTCAAATTGAGGTACGTAATACCAAAATTTCTCTATTAAACAATGAAAGAGTTACAATTTCTCAAACTAATGAAGGGATCTCTCTCTTAACGTCTTGATGTCAGCATAATACTCTAAATTTTCTGTTGGACTAAATCAATCATGACATACTCATATTTGAAATTTGGTACATAATTTGAGATATATATAAATTTTTGGTGTGTATGACATTGTTTTGTTCAATATTCTCTATTTAAATTATATATAGCCAACTATACAAGTTGAAAATCAAGGCTGCACTTGGATTTTTCGTTAGGTAATTTATATACAATATCTTTTAGCTTAACTTTTGATGCATTTAAAAAAAATTATAATTCCACATAATTGGCAGCATTAACCAAGCCAAATACATCTTGGATTTTTCATTGTTTTTGGAAGACGTTCTGCTTCCTCCCCCTCGTTTCTGTGGGTTTTATGAAATTGATCTTTTTGACCCCAAAAAAAAAAGCCATATTGAGAGTCAGAACAAAGAAGAGAGAGTAAAGATAATTTGTATTATTTGCTCAAATAAATTCGTTTGTTATAGTAACAAGCTCTAATTGTATCATAACAATGCAACTAGCATCTAATTTGATGACACTTGTCATCATACACTAACATTCTCCTGCGTGTTGGAATAACGTTTTGAATTAGTGATCAAAAGGTAACTGGAGACTGGTCGGAGACTAGGCTCGACCGGCCGGCCCACAGCGGTATTAAAGTTTGGTCACTTTCGGTGCGAACCAACCGGTAAGGCTTGATGGACGATGGTTAGCCCATCGCATGTTTCATGTTTCGATTTAGGGTGGTAATGGGACTACCAAAGAGGTTAGCTTAGCGTGGGACCTAGGTTACCAGGGTTACTTGATGTAACCTATAGAAATTGTGAGTTTTTTAGTGTATGTGGAATATTTTTTGAGAGAGCTTGAGAGAAAGGGATTGATTGAGGGTACGAAGGGCTGAAAGAGGCTTACTTCCTCTGCGTTGTAATCTTAAATTCTTTTGACATAGTGGATCGTCGTCATTATCGTTGCTGAAGTATTTCAAAATCATGAGGAAAAGATGCATGAAGTCACGAATACTCTATTTGTTTCCCTTTTGAGTAAAGCTAGGTGGTTCTTGGTGAAAAAAAAAATCTAGGTTGTCGTTTCTTTTTTTGTACCAAAAAATAGTTAATTCTTTTTTGGAGTTACAAAAACAGTTGACTTCAAATTAACACAAATGAGTCATTTCTCTTTACAATTTGGAGTGTTTAGAGCTAGTAAAAGCCAAGATTAATGCTCAAAGTATTGTAATCTTTTAGGAAAGAAGAATTAAAACACGGGAAGAGGTATGATATTGATTGCCAACATCTGAATTGTGTTGAAAAGAAATGCAGGTTTCTTGACAATGAATGTCACTTCTTTTAATTGATGACATGGCGTTCTCATTGCATCCCATCATATAGGTTGAAGAAAACTTTAAGTTCGGAGGGAAAAAAAAATAGGGAAATGAGTTGTGAATACAAGTTACAACTTGTTTGACATAAAGATCACATCTAGGCACTTGAGGTCTTCTTAACATGAAACTTGGTCTTACAAACAACAAACTAGAAAGCATATGAAGGATCAAAACATTACCATGAATGCTTGATCACAGTGCCAGCTCTTGGCAACTGATCATTATTCTACACACATGACATGAAATATGATACAAACAACTAAGAGTCAAGAACATTGCTACCTACTCACATAGTAGCTTTAGTTGGTGATGGGATCCAAACAAGATGATTTTCAGGGAAGAAATGACACACTGGAGAAGAGGCACCAGCTTTGATTCCCAGCAGGCCAAACAAACTGTGGTTAGGATCCCAATCAGATGTGTCCATGTGGCAAACAGCCATAGCTTCCACCTTATCTTCATTTTCACCTTCAAGTGAAACCTTGA
The DNA here is from genome assembly GCA_024362665.1 of Prunus padus. NCBI lineage: Eukaryota > Viridiplantae > Streptophyta > Magnoliopsida > Rosales > Rosaceae > Prunus > Prunus padus. The sequence continues at coordinate 13,181,739 of JANFAM010000006.1, read as the reverse complement.
AGAACTTGGTGTCTTTCTCAAAGTTGTGGCAGAAGAAAACCGCATAAGGATAAGCCATTGGGTGGCAAAAAACCATTTTGGAAGCTAAAACTTCTTTGGGGTTCTTCCAAAATGGTGTAGATTTGTGTGATGGCAGTTGATGTCGTGGGGTGTGTGGTTGAGAGAATATTGAAGCTAACACCAGAACCAATGATCTTGGTAACAAATTCTATCATGGACTCAAGAGAAGTGGCACAAAACTTGGTCTCCCCTGTGATGGGTTTCATCTCACATTGTTCGAGTGCATCTGCCATGTGTTTTGCATCTCGAGAACCTTGTGGGATTGAGAAGAGTTGGAGAAGGTGCGGAAGTTGTGGCATTGAGAATGGAATGGAATCAGCTACTTCTTTAGGCAAGAAACGAGAATGTTCTTGCTTGGGAAAGTTTAGGGGCATTATCTTACCTTTGTATAGATCATCGAACGTGAAAAAGCCTATCATGAATGCTTCATTGTGATCCATGGGAGATGATGAATGTGTATGCATATGATGATGTTCATGTTTCTTCAATGGTGGCTCTTGTGAGTTTTTGGTGTCTGAGGAAGGTGGATTTACATGCTTGTGATGTTTACATTTGGTTATAGCCTTTTCCTTTGCAGCTTGTGCAGAAATGTAACTGGTTATGTAAGGCACATCAACTTTTTTTGCCTCATTTGTGCCTCGTGCAGAAATGTACCCTGTTATGTAAGGCGTTTCAACTTCTTTTGACTCCTTTTTTCCTTGTGCAGAAATATACCCGGTTATGTAAGGCGTTTCAACTTCCTTTGACTCCTTCTTGGCTTGTGCAGAAATATACCCAGTTATGTACGGCACTTCAACTTCTTTGGTTCCATAACTCATTACATAAGGTGTCTCCACTTCTTTTGTGCCTGTCTTGGTTTCATAACTCATTATGTAAGGCATCTCAGCTTCTTTTGTGTCTTCTTTGGTTCCATAACTAGTTATGTATGACACTTCTTCTGCTTTTGAGTTGTGCCCTGAATTGTACTGTGTTATGTAAGGGGTCTCAGCTCTTTTTCTGCCTTCCTTGGTTCCATAACTAGTTATGTATGGCACTTCTTCTTCCTTTGAGTTGTGCCCTGAATTGTACTGTGTTATGTAAGGAGTCTCAGCTTCTTTTCTGCCTTCTTTGGTTCCATAATTGGTTAGGTATGGCCCTTCTGCTTCCTTTGAGTTGTGCCCTGAATTGTACTGTGTTATGTAAGGAGTCTCAACTTCTTTTCTGCCTTCTTTGGTTCCATAATTGGTTAGGTATGACACTTCTGCTTCCTTTGAGCTGTGTCCAGAATTGTACTGAGTTATGTAAGGAGTCTCAACTTCTTTTCTGCCTTCTTTAGTTCCATAACTGGTTTTGTATGGCACTTCTGCCTCCTTTGAGTTGTGCTGTGTTATGTAAGGAGTCTCAGCTTCTTTTCTGCCTTCTTTAGTTCCATAACTAGTTAGGTATGACACTTCTACTTCCTTTGAGCTGTGTCCAGAATTGTACTGAGTTATGTAAGGCCCATATGAAGAATCCTGTAGTTGACACGCAACTAGTTATGTAAGGATCATGTGACGCTTAACATTTGTGTAGTCTTATAACTAGTTATGTAATCACTTACCTCCGCTTCCTTCATGTTATTTGTAGCTCCATATGCTGTTTTGTATTGTTGTACATCCCTTGCTCCATTGGCGTGACCACACTACATTTGAATAACAAGAAATAGAAAGAAAAAAAAGAGGATTAAATTTGTTCATTATACATAGTTACAATTAAAGTGGAGCTGTGTTTACTCCATTCCCATTTTTCGTTCCACCTCATTCTTTAAAATTAATTACTTAAAAAAACATATCTAATTTCATCTTTTTTGGAAAAGAAGAACATGGCTAGAATGTTTTTTAAATTTCTTTAAATAAAATAAAATAAAAGCTAGGGATCAGTCTCGATGGCTCACTCCAGATGAGGATGCTGCCATAGATGCAGACTTTTTCACTCTTTCTTAATTTCTGGAGAATTGGTGCACAAACAAGTAGAATTTGAAAATTGCCGACAAAATTGCAACTATAGACGATGTATATATATATATATAACCAACTATAGTATATTGAATCTTTCTAGAAATGTAGGAACTAGCAGTAGTAGAGTACATTGTATATAAATAAACATAACCATTAGATTTTTGTCCTGAGATCCAGATAGTATCTATACAATTTATAATGAGGTGCTTATTTAAATCTGAGTATATTGCTCTTATTCTATAACTTCTAATCGTATTTCCAATTTAAATTACATGTATTTTTAGTTATATAATCAAGAAATTCAAGAAACTGTAGCAATTTTGTGGAACAATGTATCCTATTAAAGAAGTACATGGATCCTATCAAATTAAGAAGAGAGATACATAGCTTGATTAAAATAAACTAGTTCATGTCACAACAAGAAAAACAATATAAAATAGTTCCTTCTTCAGAATTTCTTATCAAGGACTTAATGGAAAAATCACAGTTATTACAGAAATTTATAAAACAAGTTTCTTTCATTTTATGTTAGATTTGAATTAAATGAAGGATGATTAAATTATTTTTTCAGTACAAGTAATTGGGGGAGGGAGATTTACACAAATATTCATTGGTTGTTTGAGGGTTTTTCGAACCTCTGCCCACATGAGTAAAGGGGAAAGAGCTCAACGAACTGAGCTATATCTCATTAACAAGGATGATTAATCTTATGCAAGCTATATAGCAATATCGTTTTATAATACTTAATGTTTAAACCTGTGATCTTAAAGCAAAATAAGTAATGAATCAAAACATGCGTACATCAATTGTAAAATTTAACACCAACTAGCTTATAGTGGTACTTTTCTTTCTAATATTCAAAGATGTCACAAGTTCGAAATCTCCTCTCCATTTATTTAGAAAAATTTATAAAATTTAACAATCGGTGATTAGGCACCAAATTCAATTTGACATCTAACTTTAGTAACCAGGGCATACAATAATCATCTAATCATGTGATATGCACAAAGGAAAATGGTAAAGAGACCATATTATTGTACAATACAATTGTATATCACCAATCTAATAGAGCTAGGACTTACTAGTGAGGGTTGTATCTCGATTAGAGAGGTGGCACACAATGTAGTACAATAATATGTAATCTCCGTAGCATTACTCACGCACAAAATAGTTATCGGTATAGTGTCATTTCTTTTTTCAATATTTTAAAATGTCAAAAGATCGAATTTTCCCTCCTCACTTAATTACAAAAGAAAAAACAAAGTGACACAGAAGCTCTAATAAGTAAATAGTTGTCACCACAAATATTAGAGCAAATAATAACTGAATTTCTTTTAGTGTGTCATTTCTTGTGCACAGTTAGTAAGTATACTGTTAGTGTACTGCGAGCAAAAAGATAAAAACTGTTAACTAGTGTATGATGAAAGAAATAATTGCCACAAAGAACAGAAGACAGAAGATTATGAATCTAGATGCCATCTTTCTTCTCTGCTTCAGGCTTTTCTCTGTGGCTCTTAGTGAGGGTGTGCAGGGGCTTTTATAAGCACTGAGAGCTTTGATTAGTATTAATTAAATAGATACTCGTTCTTATCCGAAAGGACTGTAAATATAATGCAACCAATCATACTTAATAACTGATTAATGAATGACAACTAATCATACTTAAATAGATTAATAAAAGACTACACCTCACAGTTAGTCCCTCACAATATACTTAAATAGAAAAATTTAAAAGTACTTCCAGAAAAAGCACTTACAACTGAAAATGCTCTTTACAGAAGCACTTCCAAACATGCCATTGTTACCTGAAGATTAGTAAAAGACTTGACGACACGACTGATTAGTAGAATAAGACAATTGGCCAAGGGACCACAAGATCCAGAATGGTAGGAACTAGGAAGGTTGCTGGACCAAAAATTAGAATAGGCAATTGCTATCACACCTTCAGTGGGTAGTTTTCCACAAATTAATATCTTATTATTGTTTTAAAATACTCACGAAAAGAAGATAAAATAACAAATTAGGAGTGAGAACAATTCAACAAGACATTATTGCACATTGAATTTGATGATCTTATCTTTATCATGCATTAACTTCTCTTTGCGTGCGCTTTTGCTTGGAGAAATTATAGAATATTACATAAAACTTGTTGCTTATAGTATTCTTTAAGGATTTTGTGCATATTACTGGCTTATTAAATTCTTAATTATTGATGTATGCAATGAGAGGATTTGTAAATCTCAAAATGGTAAGGCTAATAACTTTTCTGGAGCGTTTACTAATCCGTAATCAAATTGAGAGGAATTGAATTGAGGATGAATTAGATTGAAGAGGAATTGAAATAAGGCGGAATCAGAATCAGATTCCTGTTGAAGTTGTTTACTAAAACTGTCTGGAATCGGAATAGAATTCCATAAAGCTATTTACTAATTCAGCAGAATCGGAATATAAACCAGTATGATTACTAAAATGCCCTTATCCCAAATCAAATATTTTATATACTTTTTTTTTAATAAAAATTGATATAGTATATAATAGTAAGAAAAAATTAAATTGCTTTTTTATTTCATAGACACACTAAAATGATTTTGTTTATTTTTTATTTATTTATAAATTTAAGTATTTCTATTAAGTATTTTTTTATTTATAAATATAAGTATTTATATTAGTTAATCCTTAACACTTAAAATAATTTTGTTTTTATTTCTAGGGTTAAGGATAATCTTGGAAATAATGAAAGTAAGTGAGGGCATAAAGGGAAAAAAATTATCATTTCGATTGCTCCCTAAACCCGGAATCCAAATACCTTATCTATGTTGGGAATCCAAATCAGCCAAATCTTGGAATTGAATTCCATTTTTTGTGTGGGCCCCACGCACTTTTGATTCCTCTCAATTTAGTAAACACATGTATAATCTGTATTCGGAATCGAATTCCTTATTCTCATTCCGATTACGGGTTAGTAAACAATTCATTCATGTAATGCCACAAGATTTAGACAGCAGCTCAAGACTCCCACAAGGGCCGGTACCCCACAGATTATATGTTCCTCTCCCTAGGAAATTCATTTGCATTATTTGGCTTTAGGAATTGGGGAAAGAAAGGATATGTATGAGGTCAGCTACTCCTTTAATTAATCTAATTTTTGGTTGATGTGAAACTCACATATATTTTTAATTTCTTATGTGTTTGGAATAATTTTAATACCTATGTGTTATAAACACATAAAAAATAAGGAATCGGAATAATGTCAATGTACCATAAAATAATTGCAAACTACTTGGACAATTAAAAATCCCTCACGTCACCCTGCAAATTGGCTCTATAGATATGCAATCGGTGTAACTCATCTTGTGGACTTGTACACATAAGAGAGCTTCTATTGAGGAATCCCTCAAATAAGTTTAGTTGAGAAACATCCTTGTAGGGCACACTTCGCATTGTATTTCATTAATCCAAACCATCTATTTTGTAAATATTCATTCAAAAATCATCTCTACAAAAAATCATTTAAATCCGATATCATTTGACCCCTCAATTAAATTATTGAAATTTAAGTATTTTCTTGAAGCACCGTGTTCATTGATTTTGTTGGTCTCAATTAGATGCCTTAATGATTTTCAATTTGCAAGGATAATCTTTGACTGAAGATGTGAAAAATGGATGGTTTAGATCGTTGGAAATTTTTTTATAGAGTACCCTAAAGGGTGTCCCTCAAATAAAATTTTATAGCATTTTATTAATTAAGCCCATCACATGCTGGTGGATCCCAAAAGAAATGTGTGCTTTGTTTACATTTTTGTTACGTCACTAACCACCTAATGAAGTTAACTGATTAACCAATTAACCTTTAATTTAGGGGCGATTGTATCCATTTGATTGGAGGAAGTTTTGAATTTGACTGATATGAATACAGATAATTATATTTGTGATTTATTTGATACTTATTTATGAACAGCCTTATTGTAATAGTGTAACTTTGTTGAAAGTGCGTTATCGGGCCGTTGTCAAAATATCTTTGTAAATATGTTGTTCAGAAAAAAGAATTTGGATTTAATGATGAAAAATTGGTATTGAATACCTAAATGGTATTTCAATCATTTTTTAAGGTGGGGTGTTCTTTGTCGATTTCAATAATTCAAACGATGATTCTGTTTGTAACCATTGAATTATTCAATCATGTGAGCCTAGTACTAACACTTCCTTTATTTTTAGATAGAACTCACATTTTTTTATAGAGTAAGCGATAATTGAATTCATAACTTAGGCACCATGACCATAAGTCACAAGGGCATAAACTAACCAAAAAGAGTTGATACAAATGTGGAAGCACAATAACCACACAAGGTTAATCCATATACAGAGAAATACACCACAAGGTATATCTCCACTAATAGTCGCATAAAGCCAAAGAAAGTTCGGCAGGAAAGCTGCAAGCATGAACAAATCAGACATGAACCACAACGCCAAAAAATACTAACATAACTACACCTTTTAAATAAAAATACAAGTAGAGACTTGAATACAAACAAAGCACCCAACTCACAAAGAGTTGATGTAATTATTACAACCCAAGAAAACTGCAAAACCAATTGAAATGACAGAAAGTAGAGTCGCCGTCGTCGCAACACGAAAACAAGAACACCACTATCGAAGCCCAGATTGAGAAGGAAACCGCAACCACACAAGAACCTTAACAACAACAAAACCCACATATTATGTTTGTGTTTTTTTGGGTTTAAACATAATAGGAGTTACATAACTCTTCATTTAATGAGTTTTTTTAAAAGAGGTTATAAATTCAAATCTCCCCATCTACCATTAAAAGAAAAAAAGAAACATGATGACAGTTACCAAAGGGGCCACTATTTGGATGAGAGTAGTTGGTTTAATATTACAAATAATCAAGATATTTGGATGAGAGTTACCAAAGTGGCCATGCTTGCTATGTCACCCACCACCTTATTAAATTCATTGATTATCTAATCTAGTGGGAGTTTATATATGAATGCGATGACGATATACATTTGTGATAATTGCGTAACTAGTTGTGATTAGGCCTTTTGTGGTGGTATAGATTTGTTGTGGATGCATTATCCGGCCCGTTTTTAAAATTTTTAAATATTCTATCTTTGTAATAAATAAATAAATAAAAATTTGATTTTAGGGCATTTTGTGATGACAAATTGGGTATTGAATACTAAATTAGTATTTGATCCGTTCGTAAGGTGGGGTGTTCTTGTCGATTTAAATAACTCAAAGGATGATTACATTGGTCACCATTAAATTATTCAATCATATGAGTCTAGTACTTTTGTTCATGAATTCTTCTTTGTTTTTCTTAATACACCTCACATACTATTTTTTGTCTGAACATGATACGATTTACCATAACTCTTTGTCTTCTCAATATTAGATGTCAAATCTCCCATGGTCACAAATGACCATTGTTTGGATGAGAGTAGTTGGTTTAATATTACAACTGCAAATAATAATAAAGATATTTGACACTTCAAAGTGTAATTGTTGATAATACGGGATCTTTTTTTTTTTTTTTTTTTTTTTTTTTTTAATAAAAAATCGAAATAAAAGGCTTCATTCCACCAAAGAAACAATTACAAATAGCACCTTGCAGAATGCAAAAAGTGATCTCATTAAAACTTTTTCAAGCAAAAAACGTAATGCGTCATCCAAATGAAACGAAACAAATTATCTTCTTGATGTTGTCGGACTACATGAAAGAGAAATATCACTAAATTAATAAATAGTTAGTAATTTGTCAAATTATTTTATATAGAATATTTTCTTTAGGCCAACAGGGTATAGTCCAGTGAAAAATGGCCCTGACTTGCAGACCAATGGTCTCTGGTTCAAACCCATATGGCACCTTGATAGTGTGTGCGTGAGAAACCCACTCTCCCATTTGTAATTTAGACTATCCAGCGAGGACGCTGGGCCCCAAGGGGGGTGGATTGTAAGACCCATGTATTGGGGAATCAAGAACGTGAGCAATCCCACATCGCTCGGGGAGGGAAAGGTGAAGTGCCTTATATGTGTGAGCACTTCTCTTCCTAACACGAGGCCTTTTGGGAGCTCACTGGCTTTGGATTCCTTGGAACTCCGAAATTAAGCGAGTTGGGGCTAGAGCAATCCCAGGATGGGTGACCCACTGGGAAGTTGCTCGTGAGTTCCCAGAAACAAAACCGTGAGGACAGAGCCCAAAGCGGATAATATCGTGCTAGGAGAGTCGGGTCGTGACAGATGGCGTATACATCTTCTAGCTAGCTGCACGTTCATTATGCACAGAAAACAACATCCCAGCTTCTGCTCAATTTCAACTCTTCAATAATGCAATTGTTTTTGTGAATAAGCAAAAAAAAAAGCTAAACAAAAGAATTATTGAAACTGAGAAACCCATTAATCGCGGTTAGAAACTGAGAAACCCTTTATTTTTTCATTATTTTGATTCCTTTTGGAATATTTTAGGCGTGTCTCCAAAAGTCGCCCCAGAGGGTAAAACGTCATTGTATTATTGCATCAAAGTCCATCAAAAATGGCACATAATGTTCCCCAAGTGTGTAACCTGAGCCTTCAGGCACTGATGCCGGCCCTCAAAAAACTTAAGTCTAAGCCATAGTGCACTTCAGTCGATGGAAATGCCTCCGATCTTTAGACACGTCTCCTCCATATTTGATGCTTCAGCCATGTACTCATGCTTTGAAAGCAATGCCTTCAACGACCTTTTGTACTTTTTATTTACTTTGGACAAAAGTCATTTTTTGTCCATGTAATTTGTCGATTTTATCACTTTAGTCCCCATAGTTTTTATTTTATTGATTTATCACCTTATAGTGCGAGAGATATCAAACTACATGAATCAAATCGCCATAATTAAAACCATATGAGCTAAAGTGGAAAATTCAGCAAACTACAAGAACCAAAAGTGATTGTTTACCTCTTTTTCATTAGGAATTTCCGACATGTCAAATTTCCCACCATCAATGACCTACCCACAGGCTACCATCCTTGCTCATCTATATAAACTCAATGAAAATAAAATACTGATGGAAATGGTCCTTGAATTTATGCTCGAGTTTTATTTTGGTAATTCAACTAAATTTTTACCGAAGTGGTCCTCCAATTCTCTCTTTCGTGTCAAATTGGTCCCACCGTCAAATTCAGTCATTGTTGTCGTCAATTTGAGGGGTAAAATCATCAATTTTGACTATTAAGTAATGAGTTTTTGACCGAAATGGTCCCTGAACTTATGGATGAGTTCCATTTAGTCCTCCAACTCATTTAAAATAAATAAATAAATAAAATTAAACAAAATCTATCTCCCTCTATTGCCTCCCAACTTACCAATTCCCCACCTCCATCACCACTCCTATACTCGGCAGTGATGTTGCTCCGACGAACTCCATCACCGGCGACTGTCACTTCCAGCAAACTCCTTCCCATCCCAACAATCTTCCCTCTGGTGGCTGCATTTTTGTGGAGGAACAAAATGGAACTCGAGCATAAATTCCTGACCATTTCGATCAAAAAACAATTACTTAATTAATATCTTGGTCAAAATTGACAGTTTTAGCCCTCATACTGATGAAAACATTAATGGTGGGACCAATTGGCCACGAAAGAGAGAGTTGAATGACCATTTTGATAAATAAAAAAATGAATTGGAGGACCAAAATGAAATTTGGGCATAAATTCAGGGACCATTTCAGTCAACAAAACATTTGTATTCTAAATGTAAAGGCTCATTCTCCATAATAAAAAATAAAATAAAATGAGTTGTAAAGACTAAATAATATTTATGTACGGGCATGACTTTTATTTTTATTTTTTGGGCAAAAATTAAGGAAGAAAAATGGGGAAAACTCACGCAAACCGGTAGTACCATTAACAATTTAAAGAAAAAATAGCTATTATCACCCCATATTATTTTTTAATCCACCTTAAAGAAGAATAATATTAATTTCTTACCTACATTTATTCCTAAACTACCCTTAATGCATATATTCAACGAAACCACACTTCAAATAGTCTCCCACAAAAATTTTCATCTTACCAGCTCGTCCATTTTCTTAATCGTCAAATTATCCATTTTATAGGTTAAGTTTTAATTTTTGGGATTTTGATCACAAAACTTCATTCTTATTTCAAAGTTTTTTTTTTTTTCTGCTCGTTAGAGTTTGGGTCTTAATGTGCAGAAGAGAAGATAATATAGAAAGTTTGTTCAATTTGTCGTTCTCCAGAAACTGATTGATGCGGTTAAAAAAAAAAAAGAAGAAAAACAAAAGTAACACACCTTGGGTCAAAGTGACTGCCATATCTAATTTGGCTATTCTTAATAAATCCTAATAGGTTTAGGTCTATATCTAATTTTTTTTTTTTCTACCAATATGGAAATGGCTCAAGCTCTTTGGGATTCAAGAAAGAAAGTAAAGCAGATCAATGGCTCTTAGTCCTCATATGCTACTTTATAGGGGTGGATAAATAAGACCGGTGGTGGGAATAGCAGCACTTAAGATCATAAAAAAACAAGGTCGTCAGTGGGGTATATCTTAGTTGGTTGAGTTCTTCCACATCCATCCATGTGGGTAGAGGTTCAAACGAATATTCTGAGCCCAAATAAATATTTGTGAAAAATCTCATCCCCAATCAATTGTACTAAAAAAAAAAAGTCCAGTCTAGTAGGACCAAATGCTAATGTTAATGGGCCAGACTAAATTAGGTCAAGTAGGATCAGGCCAACTCCAAAGATATGATCAAGGCCCAACTCAAGTCAATCATGAGTTTTTTTCTTAACCAATGGAGGGGGAGGACTTGAACTTGCGACCTCTTTCAATATTGAGAAGAAAGATATAACTAGGTATATAGTTAGTTGATCAATTATGAGCTTTTAAAACTCTAAAATTCAGTAAAGGACCCACTAGTGTAGTAGTTTGGAGCAATTGCTCCCATGAAAGATCATGAGTTCAAGTCCTAACATCCGTATATAGTGTGTGTGAGTTTGGTATATTATTGCATCTCTCAATAGGAAATGTCTTTAAAAAAAAACTATAAAATTCAAATTTTAGAAAATGGTTTTTACCACCAATTGTCCTAGACGTTATCATAGGTCGTTATTTTGGACGTCGACACTTTTTTAGGTTGGAAGAGATGCTTTATTAAAAATAATAAGCACTATAAGAGTGTACAAAAATAGCACTAAAACAGCTAATACTATCCAAAACCCAAGCATGAGAGACATGAACAAATGCGTAATCTTTTAGGAAAAGACTCAACTCTTTATGTGATGGATTTTTTATTGTCATGACTTGGCGATCCCACTTCTCACTATTTTCCATTCCAAACGCACAGCTTCAGCCTTGCTTATGATGAAGCTGAAATTTGGTTACATTGATTATACTAACTTGTCCAGCCCACTAATTTACCACAGAAAGACAAATAAGGCCCGCAGCACAGAGTCCTCCATTATCAACTTCAAAGCAGATGAGGACATTTGGGTCATTTGCTGAAACCAATAAGCAGATTTGAAACTTTTCTAAACCCCACGTATGGAAACGCCCACTCTGATAAGAAAGAACACCCAGGAGGAGCAAACAAGTTTACACCAAACTTACAAATCTGCTTATGGGTACTTATATAACATCGACCTGAAGGAGGACAAATTTTTCGGTATGAATATAACATCGCTACGTGATGCTATCAATTCACCTATATATAAGTACATAGTTGGATTAGTATTAGTAACACCGGACAGTCACACCCTTTTTTTTTTTTTTTTTTTCCAAATGAACACCATTATAAACTTGTACTACATATTACATATCAAACAGATAAGGTTTAAGGTTTAAGCCATGGCTTGATTTACATTTGGAGTTGGGTATCATGTGTTGATGGTAATTTAAGGGTTGTTTTCTTTGTTCTAATCGAAGATCCAAATAAATAATAATAATAATAATTTACATATATATACGCAGGTCAGCAAAAATCCAATTGTATATGTTTATCTACTCACTATAGACACACAGTCATATACACTTCTGCTCAAACACAGCCATGGCTATATACCGTCAGAAAGTAAACAAAGGGAATTGCTAGCTTGTCCAAAGTAAAGCTTTTTTAGAAGTAAACGATGCACAGGTTCATAAATGTCAGGGAAAAGATTGTTTAGTACTGAGCATAAATTGTTTAGTATCGAGCATAAATTTATAGTACGTAACCTAGAATAAACATCGATGGATCATTATATATATAGAGTCCAGAGTACATACATTTAAATAAAGTAATGCAGTAATTGAAAATGAAATTATAAATAATTATTGAAATTAATGCAATAAAACTTACAGAAAATTTTGATTGAAAGATTTTATTGATGGCTTGTAGTAGCATACAAAACAGCACTCACACTCATATTTTACAACAACTTCTCAGAAGGGAACTCAGAGAAATCTTATGAAAACTGAAAACTAACTTTGCTGGAAAAACAGCTTACATAGACTGGTGCCCTGAGGCTTCTAATTAAAGACCAAAATTACTGTAATGTCGGCAGCCTTAGATGCTGAGAATAATTGGATTGAAGTTACTGTGAGAGCACGCAGACTCAAAGACTTGTCTCCGAATAATTGAGTGAGTGGGATTACTGTGGAGGCACGGAAGTACTGTAGAAAAAAGTTGGCACTGTAGATGAATAATGTCTGGTCGGGTTTATTATTTAGCTTTGTCTTCATTGAATAGTAACCGAGAATGATTGAATTAGTCTTCAGTGAGATCGTAGGGATCTTGACTGTCTTGGTAATCTGCCCAACGCATCTTTTGACTGGGAGTCTACTCCTGATTAAAGGAGGATGCCTGAGAGGAATGTGACTTGGGGGAGGCGTATTCTTCATCACTCATCTGGGAAGCTTGAATCATGAGTTGTTTTGCTAGTTCTTTAATTTCAGATTTGGTTCTTCCTTTGATTGGGAGGGAAGAATGGGAGGCTCCAGAGGTTGATAGCCTTTGCTGAGTAATTTTGATTGGAGGAAATTCTTCATGGACTTGACCAATGATTCTGTCTGATTTAAACTTATCCCACCATTTGACTGAAATTTGTTTGGAAAAGATTCTTGTTTCCCAATTGGCTTGATAGGACCATTTGAGGATCCAAGGAACTTTATATTTGGCTACAAAAATCAGGAGACTAGGAAAGAAAGCATCTTCTTCTTTAAATTTGTATTTACTGGTAAAATAAGTAACTGAATCTTTAAGCTCAGGGGGAAGATTGTCAATGACTGGACCATGCTTATCCCACCAGAAAGAAAACCAAGAGGGAAAATGACTTCTAAATTTACTATCAAAGTTGACAAACCAGGAATGACTAAAGTCTTCAGTTTGGTGAAGGAATATGTGATGCCGTGCTTCAATATAATCATAATGACTGTATTGTGAGAATTTTTAGAGAATAGGGGCGATCACTCCAATCAGATTGACTGAGAATTTGATGGATATACATGGAATGGTAGAGGATTATGTTTGGATTATTTTTGTCTTTGATTGGCTTAATTTATAGGGATTGGGTTTCAAGGAGAATGTCTCTATAAAATTTGAGAGACTTTTCTAGATGATAAGGTACAAAATGATAAGTGGGCGGAAAATAGGCTTTGGCTATCTTAACTGGATTGGAGAGGTTATTATAACAGGGTTCAATTACAAAGAAATTTTCATTGCTTCGGGAAGATATGGAGAAGTTTTCTTGTAAGATATTGATGGCTGGGATGGAGAAGGAGTTGTGACTTGGAAGGGATCATAATTGGAGATTAGGGTGACTGGTAATTGGGGTGAATATCGTGGGCTGTAGATCCAAGACTAGTGAATCTATTGGTGATTTGGATTGGAGAGTATCCCTTTTCCAGCAAAGTTAGTTTTCTGTTTTCATAAGATTTCTCTGAGTTCCCTTATGAGAAATTGTTGTAAAATATGAGTGTGAGTGCTGCTTTGTATGCTATTACAAGCCATCAATAAAATCTTTCAATCAAGATTTTCTGTAAGTTTTATTGCATTAATTTCAATAATTATTTATAATTTAATTTTCAATTACTGCATTACTTTATTTAAATGTATGTACTATGGACTCTAGATCCCCTTCTGGTATCAAGAGCCATAAGCGTTGTTGAGTTAATCTAATCTGCTTCTCATTCCGCCCAAGTGGCTGGTATTTCCATTATGTGTTTGAAGTCTACCCTTCAACTTCTATTGTTCATTCATAGCTTACCTGTTTGTCTGTCACTCTCCTTCAACCCAAACAATAGAAGTTGAAGGGTAGACTTCAAACACATAAGAGGAGAGAGAGAGTCCCTAGGTTTTCAGGTAACCTTGAGTCTACAGTAGAATTTTAGGATTTCTTCTTGCCCAGAAGTGAAAACCAGTAATAGGTCCTTATGAGTCGCTTTTTTATATCAAACTCTTGCAGCAGTAGCAGTTCTAGAGCCAGTATTAGTAAAGTCCCAGACATAGTAAATGAAGAACAAATTGAGCATGAAACTAGTAATGAGGTAGATTGGAAAGATTGGAATATTCCCAAAGTTCCTACTATGGAAATTTACAAGAAAAGATGGTCATTGTCTTCCTTTAAAAGTACAACCCATGTCAAAACAGTTAAACAAGTTTATGCCCTTAGTAAAGAACATGAAACATGCCAATTACTAAATCTTGAGTCAATAAAGAAACACAGGAAAGATGGAAATAATTTCCTCCACATTGGTCTAGTTCAAGTTGCAGTCAAACCTCTAACAAGAACAGGTCTTAATGCTTCTATTTTACTCTATTTAAGAGATGCTAGATTTAGCAATTTTAGTGATAGTACCATAGGAATAATAGAATCTAGTTTATTTAATGATCCAGTTCACTTTGATTGTTATCCAAATTTTACAGTAAGTCTTAGTGATCCTCACATACAAAAACTTTAACTTTAAACATTAAAACCTCGGGATATGCAATATTACCTGGATCCCAACCATTAGCCTTAGTTTACCGAATCTATTGCAAAGTTACAGGAACCAATATGAATTTTCAAGCCCTTCATAAAAGCCCCAAAGACCAAACCTTACTCATTCAAAGTAATCATGCAAGTGCTAATATCAAAGTTCCCCATTCCATTAAATGGTCAGAAGTCACTCTTCCCTCATATTGGACCTTAGCCACTGAAAATCAACCCACTTCAATACAAAATAATTTATCTAACTTAGATTACATCCAACAATACTTAGATGGTACAGTCAAAATCAACTTTGGAAACCAGCCCCCAAAATCCTCGATCTGACTACAACAATTACCAACCCCTAATCAATCCCAAAGGCATAATCCAGCCCGACATTCTTTCGCAGGATCTTCTTCTACTATAGAAAGAGATCTAGAAATAGAAAAGGCATTAATTGATTGGAAATTAGAATCCCTTAGAAAAAGCTCCCAAGTTGACCAACCTTGTTACTCCAAGTCAAAAAAGCCAATTGAAGAAAAGGAGCCAACCTCACCCACTCAAACAGACTTTGAAGCAGATGCCATTCTAGTCAATATCAATAGCCAATTAAGAACTCTTAAGAGAGAATCAAAAACTCATAGGGAAAAATTGATCAACATCTAGAGAATCTGAGATGTCACTATAGAAAAACCTATCCCAAGAAAGAAGTAAAAACCTTGACCCAAGAAAAATGGAAAAAGAAGATAACATTGAAGTAATTTTTGGTCATCGCCCACAGAAACAATAATTATAAATCACAAAAATACCAAGATTTTAGCTAGTCCTTTTAAAGTATTAGATCCTAGTGACAAGAAGATAGTAGAACAAAACAACTACACAAATCGAGTCTAATAATAATAGGAAAACAGCTAGACAAGATTGAAACAAATATTGATACAGTTTTCAGTCAAGAGGTGCAAATTAATCGAGAAAAATGAAAAGCCTTTAGTGAAATTCCAGGATTTGAAACCTGAATCAGCGCTTAAAACAACTCCCACAATAAAGAAAATAGAAGAAATGCTTGCACAATTAAATAAAAGAAAAGCCATTAAAATTGAAGACTATTCAACTATTAAAGTACTACAAGCAGACTCCTCTGACACAAATTATTCTTCCAGTAACAATTCGGATCACAACTGCGAATCCATTAATATATCTAAGATTGAAAAAGCTTTTGACAATTTGAAGCTTAATAGATTAAAAAACAAAGTAAACCCTACTAGTTTAACAAAAAATTGGTACCCTAAGCCAACTCCTCCAGATATCCAGTTTGAGGAACGAAATTCCCATAACCAATTCTCAGTCTCTTCAGACAAACTCTATGAATGGAACATAGATGACCTATTTGAACAAGAAATCCTGAATAAGTTACAACACATGTCCATGGTTGCCAATAGTTATGTCACTAATCATAATTTAAGACAATCAGAAGTAGTAACCCTTCTAGAAACATGATTCACTGGCACTTTACGTGCTTGGTGGGATAAGCACCTTATTGAAGAAGCAAAACAAAGTATCATACATGCAGTTAAAGTTGATGAAGAAGGATTACCCATATTTAATGAAGAAGTTCCTAATATGGGAACTGAAGATGGAGTCAATACTTTGTTATACACGATAATTAAACATTTTATTGGAACACCTAGTAACACCACAACCAGAATTCATGATCAACTTAGTAATCTTAGATGTCCAAAACTAAGTGATTTCAGGTGGTACAAAGATGTTTTCATATCCAGAATCATGCTAAGAGATGACAGTAATCAACCATTTTGGAAAGAAAAGTTCATTAATGGTCTACCCAATCTATTCGCTCACAAAATAAGAACAGTCTTAAGCAATGACAAAGGTCACATAGATTTTGATAATCTTACTTATGGCAGTATAATAAGCACAATTAATCAAGTATGAATGAAAATGTGTGTAGACATGAAAATAGGTAAACAAATCCAATCAGAAAGAAACTCTACCAAATATGAAATAGGAAACTTCTATGAACAATATGGTTTAACCTCAGTACCTCCCTCCAGAAAAATTAAACACAGAAATTATGAAGGACAAACTAGTAAAACAAGACGCTATCAAAGAAGAAAACATTCCCTTAAAGATAATGATGAATTTTACAAAACACGTAAATATAGGAAAAAACAAATTGGTCTAAACCACCTAATAAAAGATATAAAAAAGAAAACTACAGAAAGGATAAGAAAACAGACAAAAGCAAAATTGAATGTTGGAAATGCAAAAAATTTGGTCACTATGCTAATGAATGCAAAGTTAAAGACACAATAAAACAATTAAAAATCTCTGATGAAGAAAAAGCTTAATTAATTAAAGTTCTTGAATTACGAAACTCTGAGTCAAGTGGAAGTGAGATTTTAGAAAAGATTCAGACAACTACAGCTCATCTGATTCCCAGTCAAGTTCCCCCACTATTCAATTTGGTTGTAAAGATAATTGTTGCAACACAAAGTCAATACATGTCCTTACAAAACAAGAACAAGAAGAGCTATTAATTGATTTAATCAGTAAAGTAGAAAACCCAGAATTAAAATCAGAATATCTGAAAAAGCTAAAGAAGGTAATTAGCCAAGGAGAAACCGGTCAAGTCACCGGTCAAGTCATTCTAAACCCTAAGATAAGTCTAGCCATTACTTTAGAAAAATTTAACCAAAAAAAAAGAAATCACTTACAAGACTTGCAACTAGAAGTTAAAAATGTAAAGAAGGAAATCATTACTCTACGACAAATAAGTCATGATTTACAAAATGAAAATTATGAAATAAAACATGACCTAATTAATTTAATGGGACAACTTGGATCTAGTCAAGAACAACCCAAAAAACACTCTGAAGAAGAAGACGAAGAAGAACCTTCTAGTAGTGACAAAGCTATTAACCTAATAAAACAAATAAATTTCAGAAAATGGTATTCAAAAATAAGTATTTTCATTAATAACTTCGAATTAAAGACCGTAGCTCTCTTTGACTCAGGTGCAAATCTTAATTGTATTCAAGAAGGATTAATCCCCACTAAATACTATAAAAAGTCTAAAGAATCCTTAGGCACTGCTTCTGGTTACACCTAAAATATGAAATCCCTAAAGTCCATTTATGTCAAAATAATGTTTGCTTTACAACCTCTTTCGTTTTAGTAAAAGACAATACAGACGAAGTCATCTTAGGTTTACCATTCATTTCTCTACTCTACCCCTTCAATGTAGAATATGACGGAGTTACCTCTACACATATGGGAGAAAAAGTCAAATTTGAATTCCTAGCGAAACCAGAATTAAGAGCCCTAAAAGCCCTTCAAAATAATGCTGTCTCAAACACAATCAATTTAATTAAAAACAAACGCCAGCAAGTCAATTTCCACAAAGAAGAAGTCAAATTCAAAAGAATTGAACATCAACTTGAAGAAAAAGCATTACAAGAGAAAATCAACCATTTTGAGGACAGGATTAAACAAGAAATCTGCTCTGACCTCCCTAATGCCTTTTGGAATAGGAATTCTGTAAAAAGGAAATAACAGAGTTAATTCAGAAAGGTATAATTCGTAAAAGTAAATCCCCCTGGTCCTGCCCAGCTTTCTATGTCCAGAAAAATGCAGAGTTAGAAAGAGGAGCACCCAGACTAGTTATTAATTATAAACCTCTTAATAATGTGTTAGAATGGATAAGATATCCAATTCCTAATAAGAGAGATCTTATTAAAAGATTAAGCAATTCAGTTATCTTCTCCAACTTTGATATGAAGAGTGGTTTCTAGCAAATACAGATTCAAGAATGCGATAGATATAAGACTGCCTTTGTCACACCTTTTGGTCATTATGAATGGAATGTTATGCCTTTTGGTTTGAAAAATGTGCCTAGTGAATTCCAAAACATAATGAATGAGATTTTCAACCCATTTAGCGATTTTTCCATAGTCTACATTGATGATGTCCTCATTTTCTCTCAGTCTAGAACAACATTGGAAACACCTATATAAATTCCTCCAAATAGTCAAAAGTAATGGCTTAGTTGTTTCTGCCAAGAAAATCAAGTTATTTCAATCCAATGTCAGATTTTTAGGGTATAATATTCATCAGTCACAAATTGGCCCAATAGATAGAGTCATTCAATTTGCTGACAAATTCCCAGATGAAATTCTTGACAAAAGTCAACTCCAAAGATTTTTAGGATCTCTTAATTATGTCTCTGATTTTTATCGAACACGAGAAAACAAGTGCAAACCCTTGTTTGACAGACTCCAAAATAATCCTCCTCCTTGAACTCCTAGTCATACAGAAATAGTCAAGAAAATCAAAATCCATGTCAAGACATTACCTTGCCTTGGCATTCCCTCAATTGATTCTTTCAAAATTGTTGAAACTGATGCCTCAGAAAATGGGTATGGTGGTATTCTCAAACAAAGAGTCTATCCAGGTCAAACAGAACAAATCGTCCGATTTCATTCTGGAATTTGGAACCAGTCACAAAGTAATTACAAGACTATTAAAAAGAAATTTTATCTATTGTATTATGCATCTCAAAATTTCAAGATGATTTACTTAATCAAAAATTTTTAGTCAGAGTTGATTGCAAAAGTGCAAAGCATGTTTTAGAAAAAGATGTTCAAAACATTGCATCAAAACAGATTTTTGCACGATGGCAAGCTATTTTAAGCGGTTTTTTTTTATTTTGATATTGAATATTTGAAAGGAAGTGAGAATTGCATTCCCGATTTTCTTACACAGGAATTTCTACAGGGAAAGAAATGGGAGAAAAAGAATCAGAATCAGTCAAACAAAGCAGTCAATCAGTCATAAGAAAACTCCCAGCTTCTATGAATCCAGTAAAAACATAACCTTCCCAAATTGTCCTTTACCCGAGATACTCACCAATCCAAATCACCAATAGATTCACTAGTCTCGGATCTACAGTCCTAATCTCCAGTTATGATCCCTTCCAAGTCACAACTCTTTCTCCATCCCAGCCATCAATATCTTATAAGAAAACTTCTCCATATCTTCCTGAAGCAATGAAAATCTCTTTGTAATTGAACCCTGTTATAATAACCTCTCCAATCCAGTCAAGATAGCCAAAGCCTATTTTCCGCCCACTTATCATTTTGTACCTTATCATCCAGAAAAGTCACAAATTTTATAGAGACATTCTCCTCGAAACCCAATCCCTGGAAATTAAGCCAATCAAAGACAGAAATAATCCAAACATAATCCTCTACCATTCCATGTATATCCATCAAATTCTCAGTCAATCTGATTGGAGTGATCGCCTATTCTCTAAAAATTCTCACAATACAGTCATTATGATTATATTGAAGCCTGGCATCACATATTCCTTCACCAAACTGAAGACTTTAGTCATTCCTGGTTTGTCAACTTTGATAGTAAATTTAGAAGTCTTTTTCCCTCCTAGTTTTCTTTACGGTGGGATAAGCATGGTCGATCATTGACATTCGTCCCCCGAGCTTAAAGATTCAGTTACTTATTTTACCAATAAATACAAATTTAAAGAAGAAGATGCTTTCTTTCCCAGTCTCACGATTTTTGTAGCCAAATATAAAGTTCCTTCGGAGCCTCCCATTCTTCCCTCCCAATCGAAGGAAGAACCAAATCTGAAATTAAAGAACTAGCAAAACAACTCATGATTCAAGCTTCCCGGATGAGTGATGAAGAATACGCCTCCCCCAAGTCACATTCCTCTCAGGCATCCTTCTCCAATCAGGAGTAGACTCCCAGTCAAAAGATGCGTTGGGCAGATTACCAAGACAGTCAAGATCCCTACGATCTCATTGAAGACTAATTCAATCATTCTCGGTTACTATTCAATAAAGACAAAGCTAAATAATAAACCCGACTAGACACTTTTTTCTACAGTACTTCCATGCCTCCACAGTAATTCCACTCTCTCAATTATTCGGAGACAAGTCTTTGAGTCCGCGTGCTCTCACAGTAACTCCACTCCAATATTTCTCAGCATTCGAGGCTGCCGACACTCCAATCCAATTATTCTCAGTATCTAAAGCTGCCGACATTACAGAAACTTAGGTCTTTAAATAGAAGCCTCAGGGCACCAGTCTATGTAAGCTGTTTTTCCAGCAAAGTTAGTTTTCAGTTTCATTTTGAGAAATTGTTGTAAAATATGAGTGTGAGTGCTGCTTTGTATGCTACTACAAGCCATCAATAAAATCTTTCAATCAAGATTTTCAATAAGTTTTATTGCATTAATTTCAATAATTATTTATAATTTCATTTTCAATTACTGCATTACTTTATTTAAATGTATGTACTCTGGACTCTAGATCCCCTTATGGTATATATATATATTTTGATAATGTATCAAGTATTTAAAATTTCATAGTCGGTACCATCCAATCACTCCTTTAAGCATAACACTGTGGGTGACAATCACTCCTTTAAGCATAACACTGAATGCCACATGGCTAGGGTCCCACTGAGAAGTATCAAAGTGGCAAACAGCAGCAGCTTCAACTCTTTCTCCATTCTCACCACCAAGCGAAACTTGATACAGCCTGTTCTCACTTTCTTGGCTATGGCAATAGAAAACTGCATAAGGGTAAGGCATGGTATGGCATCCAATCATTTTAGGAACCAAGATCTCCTTGGGAGCTTCCAAAACGGTGTAGTTTTGCAAAAGGGTAGTTGAGTTTTTGAGTTGGGTTGTGGTTAAGACCTTGAACTTGGTTCTTGATCCAAAGAGGGCACCTACAAGATCAAGCATGGATTCTATGGAGGCCGCACAAAACTTGGCCTCTCCTTTGATGGGTTCAAGCTCACATTGGGTCAATGTGTATTCAATGGCCTTGGCTTGGGGAGAGTCTTGGGTGAAGGAGAAAAATTCAAGAAGGTAGGGTAGTTTTGAGATTGAGAAAGGAATGGAAGCAGCTTCTTCTCTATGCAATATTCTAGGAGATGTAGAAGGGTATTTTTGGAAAAGTATATGGGCATGGTTTTCCCTAGCTTGAGATCTTTTGGGGTGAAGAAAACATTTAGTGCAGGGTCTATGTGATGCATGTGGGATGATGATAATGATGATGTTGAATGATCATCATCATGCTCATTGCCTTGATACAAATCAATCAAGTCTTCATTGTTGTCTTTCCCATTTCCAAAAGAAATAATCTTCCTGGCATTATTTCCTTGTGCAGTCTGAAATTATATGTTCAAACTTCAAGCAATTAGAATGAAACAAAAAATAAATAAATAAAAGCAAAAAACTTCTAGACACACCGCAACAAATGCTGTTGAACTAAGAACACAATCAAAGAAATTATTACATCAAATTCAAGAAAACTTTGATGAATTGGTGAAAATTCAGTGAGGTGGAAATTAATGCTTACCAATAAAACAAGTAGTGCGTATAAAATGAGGCTCCAAGAAGAACACATTTCCTCTCTTCAAATTGTCTCGATTTTCTTTTCTTTCTGATCTGCTTTCCAAGTAAGGAAGCAATAATATTATGATTTATCAGTTGGGGACTTAAATTTAATGCAAGTAGAGTTCTTTAATTCCTCTTATTAAATTAATCCGCACATTATGCTAGCACCTAGGGAATTTCCTTCTTTTTTTTTGGTAGGGGAGGACAGGAGGAAAGGGAGACAGAGAATATATTCTTTTCCTCTTATTATTATACTTGATGCATTGTTTGTAGGTATTACAAATTCATAAGATCATATTATATAATATTCATTTTTCTAGTTATGTAATTAACCCAAGTTTTAATTTTATTTTTTTTCTAATAGTATAAATGTAGATTAAAATTTATATTTTCATTTCCTTCGGATCTTCATTGCTTAAAAAGGTGTTCCAAGGGTAAAATTTCAATAGGGCATTTGATAATTGCATTTACAAAACTTGTTTTTTTATTTCATAAATATCATTCATAATATTTGAACTTATTACCTCTTTCAATAAATACAACTAGACCGAAATGCTCGATGAATTTATAGAACTTGTCAAGAAAAAAGTAGCCTTATCTAATCAACTTGTAATACTGTCAACTAAATAATATCAATACGGCGCTTTCTGACAACTAAAAACGCTTCTAACAGCATTTGACAAAACAGTTTAGAAGCTCTTCTGGGTCATAGAAGCGCTTCCTGGAAAAGCAGCTGTTATGTGCTTCCTCAGGAAGCACTCCCAAGTGCTTTTCTAGGAAGCACTTGAATTTTTTATGAAAATTCAAGATTTTTATAATAAAAGCGCTTTTGTTAGAAGCGCTGATGAGCAGAAGTACTTCCTAGAGAAGCGAGTCCCAAATGAGCCCGTAGTGTGAAATTTTCTTGTAGTGACTTTAATTGTGTTCCAAGAGATTAAAAAAGGGCTTGTCCAATATAGGTCACTATAATTTCTATTTCCTAGACATATATCCATCATTCTATAAGTCTATGTGTAAAACCCAATTTCAAACTTAAATGACCAGTAGGATATAAGAGGTCAGTATTCCTATATTTTTACATCGTTGCCATCAGACTTCATATTTTATTTAGGAAAAAGTACAGTAAGCCCCCCAAACTATAGGGTCATTTTCAAGTTCTTACCCACATTTGGAGACATTTACGAGTACATACTCAAACTCCGAAAACCCTATAATTTACCCCCTCCGTTAGCCAAATCGTTAGTTAATATGTTAAATGCTGACGTGTCAAAAGTGGAACCCATTTTTTGATGATGTGGATTTCCACGTGGACCAAAAACTAATAAAAAATTATTTTACTGTTTAAATTATTTTAAAAAATTAAACATATGAAAAAGAAACAAAAATAAAAAAACCCTAATCTCTCTCTCTCTCTCTCTCTCCTCCAACAAACCCAAAACCATCCCAGCCATAACCCAGCCCCTCCCAACCCCTGGCTGCCATGGATCCACAGTCGGATCCGTTCAAGAGCTTACAGTTGAAATCGTGCAGGAATTAACTCCGAGACCAGAGATTTGATGGGGCAAGTTATACTCCATGGCAGCTTGCTCAAGAACTTGAAGAGCACCTCCGATCAACCAAAGAAACAAATAATTTTAAAAATAAAGATGGTGAAACTTCTTCTTACCCAGAACACACACACGATGAACAAAAAATCAAAAAAAGCGTAAAAAAACAAAATTCCCGAACCCTCAATTCAATACAAAGTATTGCGATCGAAGAATTTTTCCCTGGAATCCCATACCAAAAACTTCCACTACCAAAGTTCCTCAAAAAACTCGTGCCTAAGCCAAGGGAAGAATACGAATCTATTGGTCCAAGGGGCAGATACAAAAGTCGAAAACAAAGAAAAAGAAAACAAATTCAAACGCAAAAAAGAAGACCCTCATACAATAATTGCTCTATTTCCTGAAGCTGGAAGGTGGACTGAGGGCGAAGAATCTGGGCTTTACGATTTGGCAGAAGAAACGAGTTTTTCCGATATGCGTGGAGTCGATTTGAATCTGTGTGTATGTGCGGGTTTTTTGGGAATAATCTGGCATGTGGTCGTTGTCAAGGACAAAGAGGATTGAGGGAGAAGAAGGTGGTTGGATTGGTTATTTGGGCAGCGACAGATTGGTTATTTGGTTGGATTGGTTATCTGGGTTCGTGGGGTTTGAAGGATGGTGGTCATGGGGAATGCAGGGAGAAAGGGATGGGGGAATGAAGAAAATCGCAGGGGGATGGGTTATGTGGGTTAAAACCAATCCACACCATCCATCATTCTCGATCTGCCATGGAAAGCCAAGAAGGACAAATGCTGCATCAGCACAAACCCAATTGAAAAAGTCAAAATTATTTTTAGATCCAATCGAACCAGGAGAGAGAGACAGAGACAGAGAAAGATGGAGATGGTAAAGCAACTAATGGTTGTTTCCGATATGCGTGAGTCGATTTTGATCTTTCTCTTTCTATGTATGGTCATTCCGATGCTTGGCAGAAGAAACTATAGTCCAACCATTAGTTGTTTCCGATATGTGTGGGTTAGAGAGAGAGAGAGAGAGAGAGAGAGAGAGAGATTTTTAAAAATTTAATATGTTATTTTTAAAATAATTTAAACAGTAAAATAATTTTTTATTAGTTTTTGGTCCACGTGGAAGTCCACATCATCAAAACATGGGTCCCACTTTTGACACGTCAGCATTTAACAGATTAACTAATGGTTTGGCTAACAGAGGGGGTAAATTGTAGGGTTTCCGAGAGTTAGTATGTACTCGTAAATGTCTCTAAAGGTGAGTATGAACTTGAAAATGACCCTATAGTTTGGGGCAGTGGCGGATCCAGGATTATGTGACCAAGGGGGCTTAGTGTAAAAGTTCCAAAAATTTTCTACAATGAAAATAATGCTAAAAAGATAGAAATATGGTACTTCCATTCATAATTCATAACAAAACCAATAATACAAGTTACAATTGTTCACGACGAGTTTTCATCGTTTGAAAACGTTGTATTATAGTTTCATTATCAATACAAGCAAAAACATCTCTCTCAATGTAAACAATCAAACTATCATTCAACCATTGATCTCCCATTCTGTTGCGAAGTGGATTTTTAATAATATTCATGGCGGAAAATGCCCTCTCCACTGAAGCGGTTGCAACCGGCAAAACTAAAGCCAATGTAAGAAGCAAATACACATAAGGAAATGTTTCATGAATTCCTTTCTCCACCATTTTTTCAGCAAGACAACTAATCCCTTCCAATTGAGAAAAATCACCACCCAAATGCATAAAACGAACATAAACACCAAGTTCATCTTGAAGCCTCAATAAGTCTTGATCCGAAAAATCTTGAGGATAAAATTGAGCAAGACGAACTAACTTTCGTTTGTCAAAAGCTACAAATTCATTTTTCGGATTCAAGCATGCCAAACAAGTAAGCAACTCAGTACTTACCTCGTTGAAGCGATCATTTAATTCCGCAAGTTGCCCAACAACTCCTCTCCAAACCCATCATTTAATTCACATTGTTTTCAAGCCAAATAAGATAAGGACAGATTTTGAGTATTGATACCAATATTCAATATCTACAAAATTATCATATCAAATATCAATCAATATTCAATATACTCAATCAAGCATAAATTATCAATCTACATTATCCATCAATATGATTCATATCCATAAATTTCATTAAAAAAAAATTCCAATATCAACAATATATATTATCACTATAAATTTATTAATATAAATTTTGACTTGCTTACTTGTAGTTGAGAAAAAGGCCAGCAAACGGCGGCACAAGGTGGTGGTGATCGGCACTGGGCCACCAGCGAAGACTTGATGGAGGTTGGGAGGTTAGGTTTGAGAGGGTTGGACTTGGAGCTGTGAAATTGGGAATGAAGGGTTTGGAGAGGAGAGGTGCTGTGCAAATATCGGGTAAGAGAGCTTATGTTCCTTTTTTTTTAAATTAAAAACCTGGCCCAAAACGACGTAGTTTTGAGGCCAGGTCAATTAAAAAAAATTTGACTGCACCTTGAACCAAACGACATCGTTTGGCAAGGCTTGTTTTGAAAAAAAATTAGCTAGCAGCCCAGCTGCACAGCTGCGCAGCAGCAGAGGACTTCGCCTGGGACTTCCATCGAGCACTTGGTGTGCATACAAGGGGGCTTCTAGCAGCAGTCCAAGGGGGCTTTCATGGAGTCCCTTCCCAAATTTCCAGCCTTCCAAGGGGGCGTCCGACCCCTCTTGTCCCAACGTCGGTCCGCCTCTGGTTTGGGGGGTTTACTGTACTTTTTCCTTTTATTTATAATTTATTCCAAGCATTTCATTAACAGCCAATTATAATTAAAACTCCCTATTAATAGTATATCAATCACCCGATTTCTTTTGGTTGTCATTCCGTCTAACATATCGCCCCCTCAAATTATTTTTCATAAAACAAGAGTAATAGGTGCTTTATTTAGAGAAAAAAATAGGTATATTATTTAGAGAAAAAAATAGGTACATTATTTAGAGAAAAAATAGGTTCATTTATATTAAAAAAAATGTTTTTCAAAAAACAAACAATAAATAGATTATCAAATTATTTTTCAACATAATTAGAATGTACACTATTATTCATAAAACGATAATAAAATATATTACTAGTCGTATAATTCATAAAAGGAAAACAACATAATTTTTTTATTAAATAAACCAAAACGTTAATCATCTATAGATTACTAATACGTTAATGTTGAATTTAATATTTAATTTCAAATAAGTTTCTAAATTTATTCCTACATCCCTTACAACCATTTGGAGATCTTTCCAAATTCAACGTGTGTCATTAGTTACACCCCCCTCCCCCCCTCCTCTATAACACATTAACTTATAAATACGGGTAGTTTTGGAATTAGAAAAATACAATAAATCCGCTTTTAAGTTATATTAGGTAACTTGCTTAGTTGGGTCCTAGTTATCGGGTATTATTTGAAAAAATTGGGTAATTTAAATAGAAAAATAAAGGGAAGAGTTATAGGTAATTTAAAATAAATTTTATGAATCGAAGCTCAATTTACTATTAAAGAATGCATACTATTAGCATAGCATCTCATGGCTATGAATTACGTACGATAGATATGGTTAGTGTAGTACTAATACTATCTCGTTGACATTCACAATAAGATGATAAAAAGGAAGCCGAAACAAGGGACATGGTGAGTGCCAGGTCAAAAAGAAAAGGGATTCGAGTGCCTAGTTTATATCATGAATGGCTCTCCTTACTTAGACTTTTGGTGAAAGAATGGTACTTCAATTTTGGTACTCATGAAAGAACTCAATTTCGGGTAATGTCCTTTAACTAATTTCTTTCAATGATTTTATACCTGCCTACTCCCACTAACTTTAGTTAAGGTTGTGGAGGGAAATGGAAGATTCTCTTTTATCATAGAGGCTACTTTTAGTACTTGAATACGATATCGATTGATAATCTAATAAAATAACATGTTAAACTGCGTTAACGAGATAAAACTTACTACAATTTCATCTTATAAACGATTTCGATTGATAATCTAATAAAATAACATGTTAAACTGTGTTAACGAGATAAAACTTACTATAAGAATCGATTATATGATTTTACAACTATTTTAACTTTTTTTTTTCTCTCGTCTTCTCCATCGTGAGCTTAAGAATCCCAATAAGCATATAGATAAACCCTAGATGTGGCCTGGTTCAATGTATAAACAGCCAACAACTTCACCAATAAATAGTTAGCTTTTCCAATTTCAAACCCCCACTAAATATACGTGAAAAAGACGTGCAATAGGAATGATGTGGTTTCACTCGACAAATTTATACACAAGTCAATGAACAATGAAATCTCTCTTAAAAAAAGAGAGAGAGCGAGAGAGAAGATTCTGCTTTTCTAGATCTCATAAATCAACTCGTTGAAAGTCTATCGCCAGTGTACAAAGTCTTTTGATTATCCTCACCGCCCCAATGCATGCATCAAATTTGGTCATCATCATAACCAAAATGAACCTTTCAATGGCTAAGAATTTCTTCACAGAAAGTGATAACCATTAGCAAAGCACAGACCATTCCAAATCGTGAGCTCACATGCACATCCACCTGTCTGACCATTTTGAGCCACCCTTTTACCAAAAGTTGATCGTGGAAAGATCATAGCCAATAGACAAATAGGCAACGACCCTCCAAAAGACCTATTTTACTTTATTCATCACATTGTTTTGTCCTTTTTTTTAATAATGCAAGTTGACATCATTGTGTTTTGTCGCTTTTTGCAACCTGATGAGCTAAACTTAACGTGATCTCTAATGAATAAAATATATATTGGAAGAAAACCAGAAAAGTACAACTAGAAACTTCTTTATACATGATCCAGAACTCAAGTTGACTTTTGTAAACAAACATGTTGCATTGCTATATTCTCAAATCTGAATTATTAGATTACAAGAATTCTCATTTGAATATGAGTTATATGCCGAATTACCCCTAAACTTATAACATATTTTCGATTTACCCTTCAAACTTTTTTTTGGCCAATTAAGGATATGAATTAAATTTTATTGCCAATTTACCCCATGCTATGTAAATCTCAATTTATATAAGGGCAAATTGGTCATTTTATATGTTAAAATAATTAAAATAAATCTAAAATAAATAAAAAATCATTTTAATAAATAGTGGGGCCCACCCACTTCTCCTTCATCCCTCTCCCCCACCTTACTCCCTCTCTCTTCCTCTCTTCCTTGCTTCCTTTCTTCCTCTCTCTCACCCTCTGTTTTTTCCTCTACCCACGCCACCCCAAACCACCCACAAAGCCATCTCCCTCCTGTTTTTTTCACCCCCACACAGCCACGCCACCAAACCCACCCACTTCTCCTTCATCCCCCTTCCCCCACCCGATCCCTCATTCTCTCCCTCTCTTCCTCTATGCCTTTCTTCCTCTCTCACCCTCTGTTTTTCTCTCCTCCCCCCTCCCGATTTCTTCCCCCATTCTTCCTCATCTTGTATGTAGGAAGGGAGAGAGAGAGAGAGAAAAGAAGAAGAAAAGAAGGGAGAGAGAAATCGGGAGGTAGTAAGAATGGAGGAAGGGAGAGAGAGAAAAGAAGAACCAGGTTCGTGATTGGCACGGAGAAGAAAAAATAAAAGAGAAAAGAAGAAAAGAAAAAAAGAAAAAAACATTATTTTATTTTATAGTGGGTGGGTCCCACTGTTTATTAAAATAATTTTGTATTTAATTATTAAAATATAAAAAATGACCAATTTACCCTCATATTTAACAACAAATTAGACAGTAGGGGGTAAATTGGCAATAAAATTTAATTCATATCCTTAATTGGCCAAAAAAAAAGTTTGGGGGGTAAATCGAAAGTATGTTATAAGTTTGGGGGGTAATTCGACATTTAACCCTTTGAATATCTAAAAAGAGAACAATATTGACAAAGTACAAAAATTATTTTGGTTAATTGCCACACGTACGGTCGGTTGTTAGTTGTTAATACATAGCGATCTACGCCGATTTGTAACCCACCTTATACCTATAAGACAACTTTATTAGTAGAAAAACGATTTTTTAAGCAAAATAGAATACGTTTTTATGGATGAAACCAAAAAAAAAAAAACAGTAGGTTTTTTTAAAAAGAGTAATGTTATGTGAGTGAACAAATAAGAAACAAAAAGTACAACTAGACATTTCTCACAAGACAAGCACAAGCACACAATTTATAATATATTGTGGTACACATTATAAGTTGACTTTAGCATAAAGAGCCAAACCACATTTTTGGTGGGGATGCACTATAGAACCTAATCGAACCGCCTTTGAGTTTGCCCCCTTGTTATCTTCGGAGAGTCTTGATCCTGCATGGAATATTACACACTAGATCCAATCTGTATTTTACAATGATTATTAATATTTTGCAAAGTTTTGATTATGACTGCTTAAATAATTATAGCCTCATAGAAAACTAATATATCGAATGGTGATGTCAACGGAACGTGTAGATAAGTTTGTGACATGTATTTTTAGTGGAGATAAGTGTATTAATATCTGTATTTTGCTATGGAAAAATTGGAAACAAATCATTTCTTAGATGATATAATATGAAGGTCAACTTGTTATTCAAAAGTTGAAAGTTTGAGTCTCTTTGGTGGATATGTCAGGATGACTCCATCTTCCATCACATGGAAGGGAAGGCAAAGTCGAACTCTCTATCTTTTTTGGTGTGGAAGGCTCTCTCTTATGAATGTGGAGATAAACACTATTTATTTTAGTTATAATCTCAATTGTCACATGGGTATTTATATATTATATAGAAGCGATATTGGGAGAGGAAGGAATCGGACCTAGAACTAATGTTCATGCTCGTGGCACCTCATCTTGAACAGCACCATAGAAAGCGGGGATGACATAGTCTCATCTTGCTTGCCGTTCGAATAGTTACCATTTCTAATGATCACGGATGACACAATGCAGCTCTCCTTTGCTCTCAGGGATGAGGAGAGACTAAACGTAACTTGACTCAATCGGAGCCAAATGTACAATCCTCGTAGAAGTAATTAGCGCTTGAGTTGGCCGATCTAAATTGTAGAGAGAGAGAGAGAGAGAGAGAGAGAGAGAGAGAGAGAGAGAGAGAGAGATTGGACTAACGAGGAGGGGGAGCTGCCCGAAGAAAGAGTGGCACTAGCATCAGTACTCGACGTTTGTAGATGGAGGCGTTGATTTATTTTTAATTTTATTGTGAGGGATGTCTTGGAACTTAAATTAACCAAAAAATTTGTTGGTTTTGAAGAGAAGAATTGTGCCTCCCAATAAAATTTCCCTTATCTTTGCTCATAAGGGCCAAGAAGTTGCTAGCTACTACACTACCTGCAACCATAGTGCAAGTTTTTGTGATTGTAACTATACAACATAATCCGAGCTCCCTATGTAATTATTTACTTGTAATTTTAATAGGAAAAATTAATACATAAATTAATCCTCGGCCTTTGATTATTTCTCAATGGTTCATTCGAAACATATGACCAATAATTTTTTTTTATATCCAAGAGACATGTCAAATCCATTAAAAAGAAATACAAAAAAGAAAACGATAATATGACTTTCTCTCTTTTCTCACATGTACATCGTGCTCATTACGTCTGATATTAATAAAATTATTTGTGAGATCATCAAATACATAATGTACTTAGATATAATTAAACTTATTAGTGCCGGTCCTAATTTTTCCTCTGTATATAATAAAACGTGCTTTATTTTGACCTTTTATAAGGTGGATTTTTGAAGATCATTTCAACCCTCCCTCTTGAGAGGAGCCAATAGCTAATAGCGCTAATCCGTTACTTAAAACTCTAAATATACAAAAGCATGACCTAGCCTAATAGCATGTTGTGTAATTAGCCAAATAGATTAATTTGCTTGCTTGTTTTGCCGTTCCCTAGCTAGTAGCCCCGGGCTACACCTGCTCCATTGAAAATTTAAAGAGATTCCTAGTATTTCTATAGAAGAACTTGCAAAATATCCCACCAAACTAAGTTATTCACAATCTTGACCCCTTCGGACAGTATTTTATAGCTCTACACGTGATTTGCACATTTGAAATTTAAAGACATTTCTAGTATTTTTATGGAGAATTACTAAACATCCTTTCAAACTAAGGTATATTCACAATCTTGACCCTCTTCGAAAATTAATTTCTAGCTCCGCCACTTATTCTAATGTGCACATTTGAAATATTAAGGCATGTGATGTGACAAGTGACGTATACCATATGAATTTTCTTATATAAGGAACTGTATTTAGGTCAACTTTGGATATTTTGTTAGCCCTAATAGTTTCCGTGGATCAGTATTTTGCTTGGGGAGTTTTGATTGTTAACATATTTGCACGAAACATATACAAATTAGTATTTTGCATGACAGAATGGTGCTGCTTTTGTATATCTTTGTTTATCATATGTGCATGTGCATCTAGAATATCTGAATGGCAACCCTCCCTCTCTTTTGTCCCTCTTCTACTTTTCTTCTAGAACTTGTTTAGTCTCTCTCTTTTTTTAATCAAGGTTTAGTCTCTCTTGTTAGGTAAAACGAAGAAAAGACAACAAGTATACTAAGCGAGCAAAATAAGTTTTAAATAAGCAGTGCGCATCGTATTTACTAACAACACTACTCATCATATATTTCGTATAGAAATTTAATTTATCAAAAACACAAAAAGAAAAATATATACATACGTGTCAAACTATGATTGACAAGAAAGTAGGAGTTCCTACTTCCAGAGAAGGAGGCAATTATTTTCCTTCTTTTCTTTTATTCTATATTTTTATATAACTTTTGAGAGCATAGGACTTTTGGCTACCAAGTACACCCTGTCATACAAAATCTAGAACCTGTTATGTCACCCAATTAACAGCCCAAAAATTAAAATAATCTTTGCAGTAATCTAAAGGGGGAAAGTTGCGTGCTCTGACCTTTAATTGAACTTTGATCAACATTTTGTAATAAGATAAGATGGAATGAATGCTATCAATTTTTGGGCACCTTTATACTATATGATCATTATGCCAGGTGCTCTCAAAATTTGATCAACTAGTAATTGTCAAATTCAACTCGAGAGGAATATTCCATGAAACCCACCTGGATTTTGTTTCACAAGTCAAACTACCCCTCCAACCTAAGCTAAATTGTCATCTCTATTTGGTCAAAAGTGTTGTAAACTTTTTTGTTGTTGTTACTCATAAGTCTTTTAATCTTGTAAGCTCCATTGATATATGTGGGATTCACACTTGAAATGAAAGCTGACATCATCAAAGTTCGAAGACGATTAGGTAACACTTCGGTGCTTATATCTTTTTATCACATATTAAATTTAATCGCGTGACGAAATAGATAGACATAAATACATATATATGGAAGTTTTTCTCTACCTTAGATCAACAGTTGACAGCCGTACCCCAAACGCACATGAGTGTCTAGAAGGCTCACACCAGCAATTGTTGCACCAGTTGCAATTTAACCCTATATGACATATTTGGAACAGTCCAAACCCCATGCCAGCATTACTTAAAGGGGGTTTTTTTTTCATTGCAGGGTCACAAGTTCTGCTAAATTGCATAAATGTCTCAAAATATAAACAATTAATGTGTTTGACAGACAGCATGCATAGCTGCCTATAAAGAGACACAGAGCAGAGAGAGCTGATCATTTAGAGTAAGTGTGTTCTCTTGAGCTAGCCAAGATATGAAGTTCTCTATCTCTTGCCTTCTTCTAATTCTGTCCTCCATTCTCATGGTAAGCGTTTCTCAAACAGCTTTTAGTCACATAGTTTTTCATATTTAATTGAATTCCTTTTATCAAAATTTAAGAAATTATTATAACTTTGATTCAATTTTCATCATCTAACCCTTTTTCGTGGAACATATATAGCTTTCTCAGCAGAGCAATGCAAGAAAAGACTTGGGAGGCTACTGGAAGAGTGTGATGAATGACCAGCCAATTCCAGAAGGCATCAGAGACCTCTATCTCCATCAAGATCATGAAGATCATTGGCCATCTCTCCCTGGTTCAAGAGAAAAAGACGATTTTGTTAGGGACTTTGACATTAGGCCTAATGCTATAATATACCATGGAGCTCATCATCATCATCATCAGCAGCAGCAGTCTGCAGAAGACAAGCCCATGCATGATATGGAGCCCAAAGAGGAAACTTCTTATATTGAAACAGTCACCCATGGCTGAAGAATCAGATATTCAGGAAGATCAGGAATATATTTCATGTGTTTTTTCTGTTAGAACAAGTTTGAAATAGAGGACCTAGCTCTTATGTGTGTACTATATTTAGTAGTGTTTTGTGCTTGGGTGTTGGGATTTCTCAGTTTTTAATTATGGTTATGTTTCCATGTTGCCAAGGCAGTGATAAGTGAATGTTTATATACATTTAGTGTGTGAAACATGCATAATTAATGGTGGAATTACTGGATTGAATTCTAAGGAATATTTTGGATATTTTCAGAGTAAAATCTTTAGTTCTTTTCTGAGTTTGAAATAAATCAACCACCACTAGATCATCCATATGAGAGGGATCAAGAACAGAGAAGCAGAGGTGACTTTGCAGATGGAAATTTTTTCTGTTCTTTCTGCAGATGAAATTTCAACTATAAACATCTAATGAAAAGCTCTGGTTTACAGATTTCTTGGTGGATAAAGTGAACAAAGCCATGTAAAATTCAACGTTTAATCTCTTGAGAAAGCTTCAGTCAAATACTAAGAAGCAAAGCATGATGAGCGCCTGAATTTACAGAAATATTTTTGTTTAACATAACAAGTGAGAGGAAGTAAGGTGGAGTTGAAATTTGAAAGTGCTAGGATTTTAGTGCTCTGCCCTGCAGCTTTGAGACTTGGTCAACAAAAGCTGCTCCATTTTCAATGTTCAATCAATTCAAATGCATGCTTCCAAAGATACAGAACCATTTCTGCAGTGTCACAAGGAAAATAAGCAATTCTTTTGTGCATGGTTGCCATTTGTTCAATCAATTCAAATGCATGCTTCCAAAGGCACAGAAACATTTCTGCAGTGTCACAAGGAAAATAAGCAATTCTTTTGTGCATGGTTGCCATTTGTTCAATCAATTCAAATGCATGCTCCCAAATTTAAGCAGATTCACAGAGAAAAGAAGCAGTTCTTTTATGCATTGTTGCCGGGCACAGCCTAAAATGTTGAAAACTTGTGCATGGTTGCCATTTTTCAGTTTTTGACTGCATTGCATAGTAAATTGTTGCTCACTAAATTTAAGAAGCATAGGTAATTGTGCTGTCACGTTTTATTTTGATGTGGAGAAGAATTTACATGTTTTATTTTTATGTGGAGAAGAATTTACATGTAACGGACTATAGCGGTATTCCAATAGAATGGTACATGACTTT
Organism: Prunus padus; assembly: GCA_024362665.1. Classification (NCBI taxonomy): domain Eukaryota; kingdom Viridiplantae; phylum Streptophyta; class Magnoliopsida; order Rosales; family Rosaceae; genus Prunus; species Prunus padus. The sequence goes on along the minus strand of JANFAM010000006.1, from coordinate 13,146,342 downwards.
CATTTTAATAGAATGGCAACATGACTTTTTCTGCACTTATAAACATTGTACAACAGTACAGTACAGAACAGAACAGGCCTAGTACAGTATACTGTACCACCACACTGACATCACACAAGCTATTTGTTTTCTTTTTTTATCATCAAAACGATATTAGGAAAAAGGTGAATGCGATCATTATGGAAAGAGAGGAATCAAATAGAAAATTGTAAGAGTAAATGTTAATAATCACTTGAGTTACAATCATCTGTGTTTGAAAGAATCAAACCTTTTTTTTTATTGAAGAACGAATCGAACTTAAGACTAAATATGATCTTAATTATTTGGACCATAAGAGTAAATATGATGTTAATTACTTGAGCTATAGAGTGTAAGAGTGATCTTAATCACTTGAGCTACAAGTATACTGATACTGAACAGATAGGACTCAACTCAGATTGCTCACCAAGGTTTCTGATGCCTCATGCATAGAAATTTAGATCTCAAATTACTCACCAAGGTTTCTGTTGCTTCATGCATAGAAATTTTTAAGTCGTTTCATATTCCATTGAGGAATCTTTTTCTATTTTCAAAATTGCACTTTTTCCTTGTGACATAAAATTTGTAGCCTAATCAGACAGATATTTTGCAGCCTCTTGTAAACCTGTTTGGTTGACTAATAAACTTTTATTCTGTCTCTGATTCTTTTATGATAGTATTTTTTCTTCAAGAATCAACAATCTGGTCATCAAAACTTCAGTTCCAGGAATTTCAGTGGAAAATCAAAAGGTTCCAAAGAAGCTTGACCTTTTATATTATGTTCAGACACTGCCCTGCATTAAAATTACAACATGGAAGTGGATGCTGGAACCCACACAAGATTATCAGCAGGAAAGAAATGACACACAGCAGAAGCCCCTGGCTTAGTCCTAAGCACACTGAAAGATGCATGATTAGGGCTCCATTGAGAGGTGTCCAAGTGACAAACAGAAACAGCTTCTACCCTATCTCCATCCTCACCACCCAACAAAACCTTGAAAACCTTGTTCTCACTCTGCTGGCTGTGGCAGTAGAAAACTGCATAAGGGTAAGGCATGGTGTGGCAAGCCACCATCTTGGGAGCCAAAATCTCCTTAGGCTCTTCCAAAATAGTGTAGTTCTGGAAATTGGTAGTTGAATTTGTGAGATGGGTTGTGGCTACAACACTGAAAGGGGATTCCAATCCGAAGACGCCACGTGTGAAGTCAAGCATGGATTCTAGGGAAGTAGCACAGGACTTGATCTCTCCCTTGATGGGTTCAATCTCACACTCTCTGAGAGTGTCTTCCATGGCCTTGGCTTGGGGAGAGTCTTGAGAGAAGGAGAAGAAGTGAAGGAGGTGGAGGAGTTGTTTTGATGAGAAAGGAATTTGATCAGCTTCTTCTCTTGGTAACAAGTGGGGAGATTTTGAAGGGTTTCTTTTGGGAAAATAGATGACCATGGTTTTGCCCTCCTTTAGATCCTCCAAGGTGAAGAAAATCATAACTGAAGGGTCCATGTGATGATGCATGTGGGATGATGGATGATGAGCATGATCATGCTCTGTATGTGTTGTTTCATGGCCATCACCATCATGTGTTTCACTCATCTTCCTGCCTCCAGTTCCTTGAACACACTGCACAATATTTAAGCAGAAACCAAAAAAACAAAGAAAAAAAGGTTAAATTTAAAGGAAAACTACCAGTTATTAGAACTAGAGATTCCTATGATAAGAATATGAAGAGTGGGAATAAATTGAAGTTACCATAACAAGCACAAGGAGATGAAGTAAGGGGCTCCAGAGAGCAAGTCCTGAAGCCACAGTCCTTGCCATTTTGTTCATCTGGTAATTTTGAAAGAGAGCCACAAAGATATATAAAGTTCTAATCTTTGACTATCTAGACATAAAAAGGCTATTTCTAAAAGAAATTATTTCCCTAGGAAAAACTAAAATTTAAACCAATGTGCTAAAAACTCATTTACTGACCAAAGGTGAGCAGCTATGGCTTGGACATGCTCTATAATGCATCTTTTGACTTGCAGGTGTTGGGCCTATTGGCCATCCACTTGCTCTTGTCTCTTTAGTTTGTCTTCTTATTATTAATATTATTATTATTGCAAGTGTAAATTCTGAAGATCCATGCTTTTCATGTGTGGGGTCTTTGGGCCTTTTGGGCTTTCCTTAATGACAGTAGCATTTCACTCCAAAACCAAAAGAGACAAGCAGGGTCGGCATTTTTTTTTGTGGTTAGAAGAATAGATGCTTTAGTAAAATAATATGCACCATAAAAGTGTACATAAGATATCACTGAAAACTGTCAATACTATCCAAAATTCAAACATGAGAGACAGGAATAAATGCATGATCTTTGTTTAAAAAGACTTGCGCTTGAACAACTCAATGGGAAAAAAAGTGAAAGAAAAAAAGAAAAATAAAGAGGAAGCTTGAACATCCCTTCAATCTGCTGGACAACATCAGAAACTTGCAACCCAAAACAATATATCAGTGGATCCCAAGAATGGAGCAATAGTGGCCTCATTAAAACCTTGCCTTAAAAAACCTCAAAATCAGTTAAGGAAAAATAGTACCACTGTGAAACTTGCTCATCGACAACAACCAACATGCAAAATTTTGGCCAATAAACAATGAACGAGTTGCAAGAACAACTGCAGTGATTGTGATAAATTTAAAGAGCACAAACAAAATGTCGCCAACCTTCAAGATTTGATTAGATCTTCTCTGCTGTAGATAAAGATAAATAATAATAGAACCCACCTGAATAACTCAATTATTTTTAGGATTTTAATTATACCTTCTCATTTTTCCAACATGGAATGACTGATTCAAATTTTTTACATTGCAATTGATTTGCTAATCTTGAACTTATAGATTTAAAATTGCAACAAATTTTAGGACGGTCCAACCATTATATATATATATATTTCCATTTGTGATTTTTTTTTTTGTCATAATATATCATTTTCTTATAATGAAGAACACATATAAAAAAAAATTATAAAAAAGAAATCTATATAAGCAGCCAATGATGAAGTATATGATTGGTGTAAAAAATTTTGAAGTACACAATTCTGCTAAAAAGAAAAAAGAAAGAAAATAAGCTCTAGTTATAGTATGTATTTCCACAATTATTTCTTTGATTAAATTATTTTTCTAAATCATCATTCAACAATCATTCCTACAAAATAAAAATAAAAATAAAAATTCAACCAAACTAGATATCAGTTTGTCATTTAATTAAAGCATGATAATTCATTGTTTAATCAAAACATTAAATTTTTCTATTTATTTGATAGCAATTAGATGACTAAACAATTTAAGCTTTCGTTTATATTTTTGGAGTTTAAACGGTGGCCTAAAAGATAGAAGATTCTGGTTATCAAACTACAATGGTACAACGTATAGGGTTTAGGGTTCAGTCATCTAAATATTGCTAATCACCCGATGCTAATCACAATGAAAAATATCCTTTGTCAACAATGACCCGATGCTAATCACAATGAAAATATGTCCATAATCATGCAAGTCACTTGTCAAATATAGAATGCTTATTTTATTGCATTATTGGAGGTCCCAAAAGAAACAAGAAATTATTTACAAGTAGAGCCCCATGCATCTGTGAAACATTTTTGTTGGTATATGTCGACATTGAAGTGGATAGTTTTGGATTATTGCCATTAAGAGTCAATAGAGGGTCATCTTCCAAGAACATATGTGGAATCATATCACATAGATTTATTAATAGAAAAAAAAAATCATATCTATTTTAGAAATCTTCCAAAAATCTAGGGCCCTATGCCCCTGATCTCTTCTAAGTATAATAATCCAACTGTGAAATATTAGTAGATGATCTTTACTTGAGCTCATAGATATAAACTTGTAGTTGTATTTATAACTTTGGGCGATTTATTCTATATCTGATTTGTTCAGGCGTGTGACTGTTACGTTAAAATGAATTTGGTATTTAGGGTCATTAGTGGAGATACAAGCCATGCGATGTCGTCGGTGTATCTTCCTATATCTGGATTAACCATTTGTGATTACTGTGCATCCATCTTTGTATTAACCTTTTATGGATATTTGGTCGTTGTGCCTAAATATTGAATATAATTATCGCTAATTTTAAATAATAATAAAATTGTAACAAATTTTAGGATGGTCCAACCATCATATTTTCATTTGAATAGTTATAATTTCTCATTTGCTTCCAATTTAGTAAATAAATCAGACAGCACATATAAGTTGACGGGTTGGGGATCATTCATAACTGAATTTTTGTATTATGGTTGGACCGTCCTAAAATTTGTTACAGTTTTAGTAGAAAAAGATATTTCGTCCTAAAATTTCAATTGTGAATATCTTCTTTCATTGATCAAGATTTTATTTTTAAAGAACAGTCTAAAAAATAGTCGTTTTCGATTATCAAATTACATTGTAAAATAAGAACGATATAAAAGAAATAAAAGAAAAAGATAATTACCTCATAAAATATTATAATATGAGTAATCGTACAAGGTAAGAGTTATTTCTGATTGGATTAGTAGACCAAATCTTTTGTCAACAATGACCCACAGAGGATCTTGTCCGATATTAGTCATAATGAATATATGTCCATAATCATGCAACTTAGCTTTCACTTGTCACATATAAAATGCTTATTGCATTAGTGGACGTCCAAAAAGAACAAGACAGTATTTACAAGTAGAACTCCATGCATGCATGTGTTAAACATGTTTACATTTTTTATGGTAAAGCTATGTGGACATTGAAATGGATGTTTTGGATTAATGCCATTAAGAATCGGTCGAGAATAATAATCCTAATTATCTGGAAAAGCCTCGTTGATCTAATTATTGGACCCCAAGAACATATGTCGAGTCATATCATATGCACAAATTTATGTGTGAGATTTATCACTGCTTGTAGCTCAAGTGATTAAGAGTATTTACTTCTACATTCGAGATTCTAAGTTTAATTCTCTCCTATCCTAATATCGTTGTATTATGTTTATACCTGATTTGAACTACCAATAAGGAGATTACACGTGGAAATATAGAGTCATCAGCATATATATCCTTCGGCACCGAAGGTACCGAACGCAACTCAAAGCACTCAGGAAACCTCATTTCTCCTTTGGGACACGTGGAGCCTTATCAGGCAAATGTCTACAGTCCCACATCGAAATTATACTCAAAATGCACACCTCCCAAGACCTATAAAGACAAGCACAAGTCCCAAAAATGAGGTAATCAAGAGCCTTCGGCCACTTAGCTATTACTCTGCTAAAATTGCTATCAACTCCGTACTTATTCTAACTTAAATATCGGAGAGTCTTCGGCCGGTACCACACTAGTGCCTATCGGTCGGTACCACACCAGTGCCTATCGGCCTTACCTATCACTTCTTGCCTTACAGATCGATCGCTCCACTGAAACCAAGGGACTGCCGAAGGCAAAGACATCACAGTTGAGCCCAAAAGTGCGGAACCATTTTTGAGTATAAACATATTATAAATTAAAAAAATAACACACAACATCGGCTACATAGAAAAACATATCTATTTAGAAACCTTCCAAAGATCTAGGGCCCATAATTAGATCCGCCCCAGATTTGTTCCAAGTATTATTATCAAAATTTCACAAAAAAATAAAATAAAGGGCCCATAATTGGGTCCTGCCTGCCTTGATGCTTTCGTTCTAGTAAATTATCCATAAGTAGTGAGGTTACATATCCTTGAAAAATACAACTACAAATAACTCTTTTGTATAGTATTTGTAGACATGAAGTCCCTTTGTGCTATCTTAGCTCTTTTCTCTCTTATTTTGGTAAGTGTTTGTATAATACCCTTTCTTCCTATTGTTGCTTATGAAGTCACCAATTTTTAAAGCCAAGAAGTTACTAGATATATAGGACTGACAAGACAAATACAACCAAAAATCTTATATTATGCTTGCATGAAAATATTCTCTTATAAGACTCTAACTTATGTTGGCACATACTGTAAACTTAGACCGCGCATTCTAGAAACAATCAACTTGATTAATGGTTTATATTCACATTTTAGCAACATAAACATCTTATATTGCCATACAGGGTAAGAGAACATTTCTCTTCGTATGTCATATTATATTGTCAAATTGTCAATTTGAAGTGAATTTTTGTTAAATATGTTGTCTAAATTGACAGTATAGATTTCAACATGATCATTTAGAATGCCTTAGAAATTTCTTTTTATTTATTTTTATTTTCTTTGTCTTGTGGAACAGTTTGCCAAAACTATAGAGTCACGAAGAGATGTCGGGAAATACTGGAAAAATGCCATGAAATGAAAGAGCAACCTATGCCACAGGCAATTGGCCTCCTTGTTGATATATATTTCTGATTCAACACCAAAAGAGAAAGCCGACTGCCATGAAAAAGTGAAAAAACCTTTTGTTGAGGTTGAGGTTGAGGTTGAGGAATTTGAACCCAGACCCAGTGTCACATCCTACAATGATGATGAAACTAAAGCAGAGCTCTCTTCCAAAGACAATGCTGGTCCTAAAGCGAAGCAGTCATTTGCAGCAAAAGAAGATAAGCAGCCGTTTGAGGAAGATTTTGAGCCAAGGCCAAATGTTTCGGTTTACAATGACTAAGAGGTTGAATTATTGCAATTCTGGTGATGTTATTGTAAAATATAATGAGCTTGCCGGGCTTGTACGTAGCTTCTAAGCTTCATCTCTGTTTTATGTACGTAGCTTGGTCATGAATGTAATTTTCAATTCTAAGTTAATAAAAGGAATGCTTTGGCCACCATGAATGTGGTTTTGGCAATAGTCTCTACTTTTGTTGTCATGTATTTGTAGCAATTAGATGACTAAACAATTTCCGCTTTTGTTTATATTTTTGGGAGTATAAACGGTGGCCCCTAAAAGATAGAAGATTCTGGTTATCAAACTACAATGGTTCAACGTAAGAGTTATGATAGGATAAACAGACCAAATCCTTTGTCAACAATGACCCTCAAAGGATCTTGCCCGATGCTAATCACAATGAAAATATGTCCATAATCATGCAAGTCACTTGTCAAATATAGAATGCTTATTTTATTGCATTATTGGAGGTCCCAAAAGAAACAAGAAATTATTTACAAGTGGAGCCCCATGCATCTGTGAAACATTTTTGTTGGTATATGTGGACATTGAAGTGGATAGTTTTGGATTGTTGCCATTAAGAGTCAATAGAGGGTCATCTTCCTAATTATTTTCGGAAAATTATTGGAGCCCAAGAACATAAGTGGAATCATATCTCATAGATTTATTAATAGAAAAAAATCAAACCTATTTTAGAAATCTTTCAAAAATCTGGGCCCCATATTTAGATACGCCCCTGATCTCTTCTAAGTATAAATTGTATAATAATCAAACTGTGAAATATTAGTAGATGATCTTTACATGAGCTCATAGATATAAAATTGTAGTTGTATTTATATCTTTGGGCGATGTATTCCATATCTGATTTGCTCAGGCGTTTGACTATTAAGTTAAAATGTAATTGGTTTTTAGGGCCATTAGTGGAGATACAAGCCATACAATGTCGTAGGTGTATCCTCCTATATTTGGATTAACTCTTTGTGATTACTGTGCATCCATTTTTGTATTAACCTTTTATGGATTTTGGTCTTTGTGCCTAAATATTGAATACAATTATCGCTAATTTTAAAGAATAATAAAATTGTAACAAATTTTAGGATGGTCCAACCATCATATTTTCATTTGAGGTTTTTTGTTGTTATAATTTCTCATTTTCTTCAAATTTAGGAAATAAATCAGACAGCACATATAAGTTGACGGGTTGGGCATTGGCGGAACCAAGTTAAAGGCTACCATGAGCTCTAGCCCAGGTAGCATTTTTTAAAGTTAAAATACACTAAATGTATTTTAATGTAATTTTAGATTAATTTTCTTGATTAATTAAGAAATAATCCCTTTGTAAACATTCATGACTTTAACTCTCTACATTTTCCTATTTTCTCCCATTGTTTTCTTAATTTGTATTCATCAATATTCATTTTAACGACACATTTCAATTAGGTAGTCCAAAGGGTGGGTGCAGTGCGGTTCATATGAAGAATGAGTTTATAGCATTTTCTATTGTTGTCTACATTGAAAAAGAACTTGCTGACAATATAGATTCATACACAATAACAAATTATTTCAATTCTCTCAAAGATCATAGGGCTTGAATATGTGCAATTTCAATTCTGTTGTTGAACATATTTTCATTTTGATACTATGTGTGTTTTTGGTTGCATTTCACATGTATTTTAATTTTATGTTAAAGCTTATTGAAAATTAGTCAATGGAGCTATGAATTAGCGTGGTTATATGCTTTAATATATATTTTATTTCTAGAAAAACTATATAAATTACAAGAAAAATTATCATTAGATTTTAAGCCAATAACTTTAGCTAGCCCACCCATTGGAAGATTCCTGGTTCCGCCCTTGGGGTTGGGGATCATTCATAACTGAAATTTTTGTATTATGGTTGGACCGTCCTAAAATTTGTTACAGTTTTAGTAGAAAAAGATATTTCGTCCTAAAATTTCAATTATGAATATCTTCTTTCATTGATCAAGATTTCATTTTTAAAGTACGGTCTAAAAAATAGGCTTTTCTGATTATCAAATTACATTGTAGAATAAGAACGATATAAAAGAAATAAAAGAAAAAGATAATTACTTCATAAAATATTATAATATGAGTACTCGTACAAAGTAAGAGTTATTTATTATTGGATTAGTAGATCAAAACCTTTGTCAACAACGACCCTCAGAGGATCTTGTCCGATATAAGTCCTAATGAATATATGTCCATAATCATGCAACTTAGTTTTCACTTGTCACATATAAAATGCTTATTGCATTATTGGACGTCCAAAAAGAACAAGAAATTTACAAGTATAACTCCATGCATGCATGTGTTAAACATGTTTACATTTTTTATGGTAAAGCTATGTGGACATTGAAATGGATGTTTTGGATTAATGCCATTAAGAATCGGTCGAGAATAATAATCCTAATTATCTGGAAAAGCCTCGTTGATCTAATTATTGGACCCCAAGAACATATGTCGAGTCATATCGTATGCACAAATTTATGTGTGAGATTTATCACTGCTTGTAGTTCAAGTGATTAAGAGTATTTACTTTTACATTCGAGATCCTAAGTTTAATTCTCTCCTATCCTAATATCGTTGTATTATTAATTAAAAAAATAACACACAAACATGGGATACATAGAAAAACATATCTATTTAGAAACCTTCCAAAGATCTAGGGCCCATAATTAGATCCGCCCCAGATTTGTTCCAAGTATTATTATCAAAATTGCATAAAAAAATAAAATAAAGGGCCCGTAATTAGGTCCCGCCTGCCTTGATGCTTTCGTTCTAGTAAATTATCTATAAATAGTGAGGTTACATATCCTTCAAAAATACAACTACAAAGAACTCTTTTGCATAGCATTTGTAGACATGAAGTCCCTTTGTGCTATCTTAGCTCTTTTCTCTCTTCTTTTGGTAATTATTTGTATAATACCCTTCTTCCTATTGTTGCTTATGAAGTCACCAATTTTTAAAGCCAAGAAGTTGCTAGATATATATAGGACTGACAAGACAAATGCAACCAAAAATCTTATATTATGCTTGCATGAAAATATTCTCTTATCATACTCTTATGTTGTCATACTGTAAATTTAGACAGCACATTCTAGAAATAATCAACTTGATTAATGGTTTATATTCAAACTCTAGCAACATAAACATCTTATATTGCCACATAAGGTAAGAGAACATTTCTCTTCGTATGTCATATTATATTGTAAATTTGAAGTTAATTTTTTTCAAATATGTGATCTAAATTGATAGTATATATTTCAACATGATCATTTAGAATGCCTTAGAAATTTCCATAACTTTTTATTTGCTTTTCTTTTCTTTGTCTTGTGGAACAGTTTGCCAAAACTATAGATTCAAGAAGAGATGTCGGGAAATACTGGAAAAATGTCATGAAAGAGCAACCTATGCCACAGGCAATTGAAGGCCTCCTTGTTGATATTTCTGATTCAACACCAAAACAGAAAGCCGACTGCCATGAAAAAGTGAAAAAACCTTTTGTTCAGGTTGAGGTTGAGGTTGAGGAATTTGAACCCAGACCCAGTACGACATCCTACAATAATGATGAAACTAAAGCAGAGCTCTCTTCCAAAGACAATGCTGGTCCTAAAGCTAAGCAGTCATTTGCAGCAAAAGAAGATAAGCAGCCATTTGAGGACGATTTTGAGCCAAGGCCAAATCTTTCTGTTTACAATGACTAAGAGGTTGAATTATTGCAATTCGGGTGGTGTTATTGCAAAATATAATAAGCTTGTCGGGCTTGTGCGTAGCTTCTAAGCTTCTATGTACTGAAAATAAAGCCATTGGCTCTGAGAGAAGTCTATGTTTTATGTCTGTTTTATGTTGTACGTAGCTAGGTCATGAATGTAATTTTCAATTCTAAGTTAATAAAAGGAATGCTTTGGCCACCATGAATGTGGTTTTGGCAATATTCTCTACTTTTATTGTCATGTATTTGTAGCGTTAAACTTTAAGAATAATAAATAGGAAACTACAAAGAAATTTATTTATTTATAGTCGTAATACTAAAAGATGCAATTTATTTATTTAACTGTAGCTAGTTAGAGCATCTCCAATAGCCTATTCAACCACTTTGGGATGCTCAAATAAGTGAGCCACATCAGAAAAATTCCCTCCAACAGCCTATTCAACCTCAGTCATCAAATCTGCAACCACATTCTCTCTCTTCAAAACTAGTAAGTTGACCTTGCCTCTTCAAAACATTTATTTTGTTTTGGGAGAATCAAAATCATATCAAAAGGCTAAAAACATTTATTTTTCTTGATGAGTTTGATGTAAATTTCATAAATATTATTTATTTTCCAGAATATTATCTTTAAAAAAAAATAATGTTATTAATTATTATTGTTTTAAGTCAAATATTGTATTAATTAAATTGAAGAGACTGATGAGGCACAAAATATTAAAATATTAAATTAAAGAGTTTTTTTTGCTACCACTGTTGGAGATGCTCTTAGAGCCCCTCATAAGCGTTTTATTTGAAGAACGTCGAATTTTTTGTTAAAAATTCAAATTTTTTATTGTAATTCTTTAAAAAACGCTTGCTAGATCTGCCATTGATTTCTCTCTAATAATAAAAACAAATACCCTAATTTTACCTGATTGCGATTAGTACCATAATATTTTATTATATTCATCATCATTGTCCTTCTTGTGCAGAAGCGTCAACCAAACACGTGCTAGATAGTGAGAGCAAGCAAACAAGAATAAGCTAAAGACAAAGAAAGCAAACCAAACAACAACAAGAACACCAAGATTTATACTGGTTCGGCTTTGTAGGCTTACGTCCAATTTTAATATGACGGAGCAATCCACTATAATCAAAAGAGAGCATAAAAAATTTTATCACTCAAGAAACTCTAAGTCTCAAATACATCCAAGCTCACACACACTCAAATAATGGAAAAAGAAACCAAAACTAATACAATATGTATATATTTAAAAGCAAGAACAAGTTGAGAGAATGTCTCCCTTTGTCGTTAGGCCTTCTTTCTCTTCTCTTCTTCCTCACAAAAGGTGCAGTTGCTCAATGATATCTTCCAAAGCTCTCAACCACAATAATAATCAATTACAATGGTGCTACAACCAATACAAAAAGTATACTCTTCAAATGCTCACCTTGGGGTTCTCACTAAAGTGTGCCCAACAAGCCATTAATTACTCAAGTAGCTTCTTCAATAGGGAAATTGGCGGCTTTGCCCCAGCTCACTTGTTTTTTCTTCATTAAAGTCCCCTTTTTTAAACTTAATCATAAATTCCCCTTATAAAAGCTTCATATTGTATGTGTATTATTTGTTTATTGTGTGTGTTGGGTCTCTCTCTACTCCATTTCTCTTCTTCTTCTTCCTCATGGCAAACCTCACAAGAAAGAAAAAGATATATATTTTCGATTATCAAATTACATTGTAGAATAAGAACGACATAAAAGAAAAAGATAATTACCTCATAAAAGAAAATAAAAGATACTATCTCGTAACAACCCAATATTATAATATGAGTATATGTCCTTTTTCAACGTAAGAGTTATTTATGATTGGATTAGTAGACCAAATCCTTTGTCAACAATGACCCGCAAAGGATCTTGTCCGATATTAGTCATAATGAATATACGTCCATAATCATGCAACTTAGTTTTCACTTGTCGCATATAAAATGCTTATTGCATTATTGGACGTCCAAAAAGAGCAAGAAATTATTTACAAGCAGAACTCCATGCATGCATGTGTTAAACATGTTTACATTTTTTATGGTAAAACTATGTGGAGTGGATATTTTGGATTAATGCCATTAAGAATCGGTCGAGAATAATAATCCTAATTATCTGGAAAAGCCTCGTTGATCTAATTATTGGACCCCAAGAACATATGTTGAGTCATATAGTATGCACAAATTTACGTGTGAGACTTATCATTGCTTGCAGCTTATGTGATTAAGAATATTTACTTCTACATTCGAGGTCCTAAGTTCAATTCTCTCCTATCCTAACATCGGTTGTATCATAAATAAAAATAACACACCAACATGGACTACATAGAAAAGCATATTTATTTAGAAACCTTCCAAATATCCAGGGCCCTAATTAGATCCGCCCCAAATTTGTTCCAAGTATGATTATCAAAATTTCGGAAAAAAAAAAATTTAGGGCCCATAATTGGGTCCTGCCAGCCTTGATGCTTTCATTCTAGTAATTCGTTGGATTAAATTTTAATGAGGTGACATATAAATAGAAGAAATCAAGCATATTATGACAGAGAATCCAAGCAGAGTATCCAAAATTATTAGGCCCACACTACTAAAAAACTGGGCTAAAAGCACGAATTTTATTTGTGCCTTTTGTTTCTAATAGCACAGATAATCGTGTCTTATGAAAATCGCCATTGTGCAGCCACTTTTTACTGGTCAGTCTCCCATATAGGAGTTTCAATTGATTATAGGGCACAAATGTTGTGGTTCGTGGCAAATTTTTACAGCACAAATCAAGCATTTGTGCTTTTATTTTGACAAATGACTGAGATAATTGTGAGCTGAGCATAGTTTCAAAATCGTGCTCAATGGGTATATATTTCTAATAAAAAAAATAGACACAATTTAAAAAGCGTGCCCAATGCCAATTGTTTAAATAAATAAAAAATTACACACTGAAATTTAATTTCCACTTAATATAGTATGGTATTTCAGACACACACACGTGTGTATATATATATATATTATTTAATGTATAAATTCAATAACAAACTGAAATTTAATTTCCACTTAATATAGTGATTAGATACAATAATTAAATAAAAAACTTGTACTTAAAACTGAATGTAGCTAACACCAATGAATTAGAAGCTCCAAATAAAACATACTTTATGAGCCTATGTCCACCTTTGTGAGCAGCCTCCTTAATCACATTATACGCCAAATAAGAGCATCGGTATTAGAGAGAGGAGACAGAGAATCTACCACAATAGATAACCAGCTAGTAATCATAAACTCTTCAAGTTGGTTTTTTTTTATAATAGAAACCATTTGTGTTCAAAATAAGAAAAAAACAACAGAGGAACAAAACAAAAGAAAAAGGAAGCAAAAGCCAGAGAAACAAAACACACTGCCACCCTACACGAGAAAACAAACAGCCTCACAACAAGGCAACCCCTAAGACACTACGATCTGCAAATTACGCATAATTGTAGGATAGGGAGTATCCTTAAAAGCATATGAAGTTGATGCGCAGAGGGCAGCGAACTTCACCTGTCCCATAACTCTACCACTCCCACTCCCTTATAATCCTCAAATATTCTCCTATTGCATTCCAGCCAAAGGTTCCAGATTACTGCCTGCATCATATCCTAATTGTTGTTTATTTAGGCGAGCAAAAGAGAACCAAAAGATCCAGTTAAACTTAGTTAAGAAATAGTTTTTAAAAAAACTAAAAATGAGCAAACAATGATATCTAAGCTCAAACACCAAAAACCCTATGAAGAACCAAAAGATCCAGTTGAACTTTAACTAAGAAGCACTAAAAAAATTACTACAAATGAGCAAACAAGGATATCTAACCTTCAAATAAAATTTAATACACTGAGCAGAATCACCAAAAACTGCAAAGCATGTCTTTAATGATAATTCTAAAAAAATTTACAACCAAAAGTAATTATCTAGAAATTCATCCAGATTTCTAATAAGGACCAAGATTTGTGATAGGGACGCACATTTCACTGAAACTGAATTTACTAGTGATTTAGCATCTAGCATGATAAGGTAAGAAAAATTGAAAGCTAATTTTTGAACATCAGGGAACATACATGGTAGCATATAATGAATCTGAAAAACAGCTGCAGAATATCAAAATATACTACCAAGTGGGGCAATGAAATAAGCATCTACACTAAACCATTACTTCAAGTACTAATACAGACCCCAAGTTCTTGCAAACTTTGCTCAACCCTCTTGATAGTCCACTCAAGCTTAACTATGCTCTTAAAGTTTTCTCTACATGCATGTACATCTATCAAAATGGACTCAGAGAAAAAAAAAATGAAAAGATCAGGACAAAAACTAATAAATGACATATCCTCAACCAATGGCATCTCATATCGTGCACATATACATTACCAAATATAATTAGCTGCTCTTCTTAGCTGAAATTAGTGCAGAGAAAATTTGAACTCAATTGTGCACAATATATTACTCCAAACAATCTCATTTCCTCAAAGCCATTTATATTAGCTTCAAAATTAATATGAAAGCATAACTATTACAGTGGACCATATTAATACACCCACTTGGAGGTTAAAATATAAACATAATAATAGCAAGAGAGCAAACAATAGCATGTTCTAATCATTCTTGACCAAACAAATGCATGAATAAAAAATTGAAATAACAGCACAAATGCTTTGTCTTTGAGCTTTGAAGCAAAGTACTATAAGCAAAATGGCATTTAAATGCTCAATGATAAATATGGAAAACATGTTCAAATGAATACTTAATTGTAGAAGAGAGAGAGGAAGAATAATATGTCATCCTCCTCCTCCAAATGAAACAAGCCGAGAGCTAAAAGAGAGAGGGATAATCCTCCTTCAATATTTCAGCAATACTATCAAGTTCCAACAAAACCAATGGCTACATACTTCATGGTCTACTTTGGATTCAATGTAAATGACAGTACCATTTCTTGGCCTCTTGAAGTAAATAACAGTAGCATTTGGGTGATCAAATTATATTAAAAGAGGGAACTAAACCAAATCTAACTACACAATTAATACTTCTCTATTATCAAATTCTCAAAACTTTAACTCTTGGCTTTGAATTCTACATAGATATTTGTAATCTTGAATGTACAATGAAACTAAAAGTTAAGTAATACCATTAACAGAAGTATAAGTTTTGACCACACACACCTAAAATTTTCCCTCTAATTAGTCTTACTATTTCCCCACATCCAGGTTGCAATGCATATCTCACTTTCATCACTCAAATCCAACTATTTGAACCTAAACATGATATCTAAGAACTATAGAAACCAAAGCATACGGCACAAGGAAAACAAAGAATTTAAATAATTTAATTCTATATATGGCAATCCAAAATCCAAACCACCTAAACAAGCCTCAAATAGAAGAAAATAATATGTACTGTCTTTGAAGGTTTAAGATTGACATCAAACTCCAATAACACATTCCCAACCTCATTCCCACACCAAAAAAAAACTAAGTTAAAAAAACCCAAAAACAAAAATCAACAAACAAACAAATCAAAACAAACCCATAACAAAAAATGAAATAACAGCGCGAAAACCAATTATAAGTGAGAACCAATTATCTGTTCTACTCAATTGAGCCCTTCTCAAAATCTGAAACCCAGTAAAAGAAGGAAAAAAACTTTATCAAGAAAAGACACATCTCGTCCCTCTCTCTTTTAGAGAAATCATGCTCTATTACCATCCAATCTCACAAAACTATATCACCTACTTTAGCCTAATTGAACAAGTTGTCTACCTAATAGTGAATTATCGTATTTACAAACAGAAAAGGTGAAGGGAGCACATTTCAAACTCTATGACCAAATCATAAACAAAAACAGAATATAACCAAATCAAAACACAATAAATTTACAATATAACCAAATGAAAATAAAAAACACATCAACATATATAACTTAAAAAACAGTGCCAATATCAAATACCCACAAATTAAAAAAATGTTACACTTTAAAATAAAACCAAAGATTAAAACCTAGTAGGACCAAACAAAACCATTCATATCATCTTATCAAATCCTAACCTAGTAGGACCAAACAGGCGAAAGATTAAAACCAAAGCTTGAAGCAAGCAACACACGAGAGATTGAGGCAGAGAAATATGTATACCTTCAATTTGGCCTATTAATCCAAACCCACGGAGACTAAGCTCAACAACTGCAAAATTAAGAAAAAATTGCTTTAATTTCAACAGAATACCAAAATTTCAAAACCCTAATATTCTGCTAAATTGGGGAACGTGAAAACAACTAAGAATTAAAACCAAATACATACAAATTTACCTTAGAATGAACCAAAGCCCTCCAGAATTTGCAAGGATTCGGTCCAAAATCGAATGAAATTGGATGATGTTTGGTTAGGTTTGGAGAGGGAGAATGAGTCTCTCGACTCTAAGACACTTACAGAGGTGACTAAGAGTGAGAGAAGCGAGCGCGATAGAGACGAGTCGAGAGTGAGAGTCTGAGAGGGTTAGGTTACTGAGGGGCGACCTAGAGAAGAGATGATACCAGATGACAGACAGAGACGAGATCGAGAGAAGAGATGATACCAGAAGAGAGAGAGAGAAATCGATGAAGCCAAGCCGACGCTATCGGCGACTAAGGTCGGGAGAGAAGAATCGATAGAGAGAAGAGCTGAGGTCGGGAGAGAGAGAGAGACGGCTAGTGAGAGTTAGGTCAGAAAGAAGATTAGAAGACTGGGAGAGAGAGAGAGTCGTGCGTGAATCGTGTGAGCGAGAAGAGCTTTAGGCACGATTTTAAGTTTTTCGTGTCTAATTATCTAACTGAATTATTATTTTTAAATATATCATTGGGCACAAATGACAATATTCGTGCTATTTAAAAATAATATTGAGCACAAATTGCAGTATTCGTGCTCTATTGGTAACCTAAAAGGGCACGGTTGCAGTATTCGTGCTTTATGGCAACCTAAAAGGCACGATTGCAGTATTCGTGCTCTATAAGCCATTATACCCAGTAAAAAAGCACACTTGATCCTTCTTCTAATCAAGTTGGACATAAAACTATTATGTCTTCTCTACATATGACACAAATACTATATAATTGTGTCCAATGTGATTCAAAAGGGCATGATCCTCTTTTTTGTGGCCTTTGGATCGTGCTTTTTGTCCAGTTTTGTAGTAGTGTCAATAACATATGTGGAGTCATATCACATGCACAAATTACGCATGAGACTTCTAATTGCTTATAATTTAAGTGGTTAAGAGTATTTACCGTTGTATTTGAGGTTCTAGGTTTGATTCCCCCTTCCCTAATATTGCTTTCTTAATATTGCTCGTATAAAAAAGAATTATTAAAAAAAACACACAAACAAACATGTGCGACTAGACTGCATTGAAAAGCATGGCATACCTAACCTTCCAAAAATCTTGGGCCCATAATTAGATCCGCCCCAGATGTTTCCAAAGTATGATTATCAAAATCTAGGGCCCATAATTAGGTCCTGCCTGCCTTGCTTTCGTTCTAGTAAATTATCTATAAGTAGTGAGGTTACATATCCTTCAAAAATACAACTACAGCAAAGAGAACTCTTTTGCATAGCATTTGTAGACATGAAGTCCCTTTGTGCTATCTTAGCTCTTTTCTCTCTTCTTTTGGTAAGTATTTGTATAATACCCTTCTTCCTATTGTTGCTTATGAAGTCACCAATTTTTAAAGCCAAGAAGTTGTTAGATATATATAAACTGACAAGACAAATGCAACCAAAAATCTTATATTATGCTTGCATGAAAATATTCTCTTATCAGACTCTTATGTTGTTATACTGTAAACTTAGACCGCACATTCTAGAAATAATCAACTTGATTAATGGTTTATATTCACATTTTAGCAACATAAACATCTTATATTGCCACACAGGGTAAGAGAACATTTCTCTTTGTATGTCGTATTATATTGTCAAATTGTCAATTTGAAGTGAATGTTTGTCAAATATGTGATCTAAATTGACAGTATAGATTTCAACATGATCCTTTAGAATGCCTTAGAAATTTCTTTTTATTTGTTTTTATTTTCTTTGTCTTGTGGAACAGTTTGCCAAAACTATAGATTCAAGAAGAGATGTCGGGAAATACTGGAAAAATGTCATGAAAGAGCAACCTATGCCACAGGCAATTGAAGGCCTCCTTGTTGATATTTCTGATTCAACACCAAAACAGAAAGCCGACTGCCATGAAAAAGTGAAAAAACCTTTTGTTCAGGTTGAGGTTGAGGTTGAGGTTGAGGAATTTGAACCCAGACCCAGTACGACATCCTACAATAATGATGAAACTAAAGCAGAGCTCTCTTCCTAAGACAATGCTGGTCCTAAAGCTAAGCAGTCATTTGCAGCAAAAGAAGATAAGCAGCCATTTGAGGACGATTTTGAGCCAAGGCCAAATCTTTCTGTTTACAATGACTAATAAGTTATTGCAATTCTGGTGGTGTTATTGTAAAATATAATAAGCTTGCCGGGCTTGTACGTAACTTCTAAGCTTCTATGTACTGAAAATAAAGCCATTGGCTCTGAGAGAAGTCTATGTTTTATGTCTGTTTTATGTTGTACGTAGCTAGGTCATGAATGTAATTTTCAGTTCTAAGTTAATAAAAGGAATGCTTTGGCCACCATGAATGTGGTTTTGGCAATAGTCTCTATTTTTGTTGTCATGTATTTGTAGCGTTAAATTATAAGAATAATAAATAGGAAACTACAAAGAAATTTATTTATTTATAGTCGTAGTACTAACAGATGCAATTTATTTATTTATTTAACTGTAGCTAGTTAGAGCCCCTCGTAAGCGTTTTATTTGAAGAACGCCGAATTTTTTGTTAAAAATTCAAATTTTTTTATTGTACTTCTTGAAATTTTTTATTAGTGAAATCCTCTTCATTCAATCAATACACAACGGCTTGGATGATATATCAATGGACACTGCTTAGCTCCTTGTAAGTCATTCCTCCATACGAACAAATCACTATCTGGCACATATGCACAAATACTCTTTTTTTTATGAACAAATAACTCATTAAAATTACAAAAAGAAACACATAACAGACTGATTTATCTGCATGAAGCAATGACTCCTTAAATATAAGAAGCAAAGTTTTTCCTTTCTGAATATCCAAAGTGAAAATCTCAAGATCCATGCTTTTCATGTGGGAGGGCTTTTGGTCTTTCTTTTGGGAGTTGTTTGATAATAATTTCATTTTCACTTTCTTCAAAAACTGAAAAGTAAAAACTTGTTTGATAAGTCATTTCAATTTTTAGTTTGTAAAATGGTGAAAATTGATTTCAAAATCAGGGTACTAAACTTCGATTTCAGATTTAACTATTTTTTTTATTTTATCAAAGAGAAACTTCATTAGATCAACTTCAACGGTACAATCAATGACATCTAAAGTACCAATCCCAAGAGGGCAACAAACTAACTTTTTTTTTTTGAGGACCTTCTCTATTGAGAGGGGTGATACTAGACTCACACACATTAAACGGATGCTATGACTAGAATCCAAGACCTTGCCTGAGGGAGTAAATACTCCAAATCACTACACTAGTGGGTCCTAAACAAACTAACATTCTAAAAGCAAAACTAGCGCGAACAAAAGCCGACTAAATCAAACTTAATGACGTAGCATTTCACACAGAAAGAGACCATCAAGGACATGTCTATTGTAATTACTTGTACACAAACAAAATGTCGCCAACCTTCACATTACATGTCTCATTTATTTGATAGAAATTAGATGACTAAACGATTTCTGCTAAAAGATAGAAGATTCCGATTATATCAAACTACATTAATTGGAGAATGAAAACGGCATAGAAGTAGATAAGAAAAAGCTACAAAAAGAAAGGTAACTCGCATACCCCATAAACATATTATAATATGAATTACGGTACAACGTAGGAGTATGATAGGATAAATAGACCATCCTTTGTCAATGGCCCGCAAAGGATCTTGGCCGATGCTAATTTTAATGAAAATATGTCCATAATTAATCATGCAAGTTATTAGTTTTCACTTGCCAAACATAGAATGCTCCAAAAGAAACAAGAAATTATATACAAGTAGAGCCCCATATGAACATTTTTGTTGGTAAATACGTGGACATTGAAGTGGATAGTTTTGGATTAATGCCATTAAGAATCAGTTGAGAGGTCATATTCATAATTATCAAAAAAAGACTAGTCGATATAATTATTGGAGCTCAAGAAGATATGTGGAGTCATATCATATGTGCACAAAGTATGTGGACTCGTCGATATAATTATTAGAAACCTTCCAAAAATGTAGGGCTCATATTTAGATATGTCTCTCTTCTAAATATAATAATTAAACTATGTCAACTGACCTAACTCACATATGCTATGAGTAGACAATTTTTACTGGGACTTATAGATATAAAACTATAACAAATTTTAGAGAGTCCAACATCTCATTTGAGGTTTTTTTGTCACAATATCTCATTTGCTTATAATTCAGGAAATAAATTGGAGAGCACATATAAGTCGAAGGTTGGGGGTCATTCATATAACGATGTTATGACTGAAATTTATTTTGCATCATGTTGTTTCCTGACTTTTTTTTTTATCCTATTGTTGATCAATAAAAAAATCAACATTTTGTTTCCTGCTGTAGATATTATAATTGAGGGGAGGAAGCCACTGTTCTTCCTCCTATCTCCCCTCCTCTCTTCCTCCCTTATCCTTTCTTCCCCCATTTTCAGTGATAAAAGGTTTCCCTTTTTTGTCTTCGCTTTATTATGATTTTCCTCCACCCATCACAGGTAGATGCATCTTGGCGTCGGAACTCCACCTGTATTTCGCCGTCGAATCACCACCGCTATCTTTTTGTGGTTTCTTTATGTTTAGAATAAGTCGCAGAGACTCTTTGGGTTTTCTGTGTAGTTTTCACATCTTCTTTTGTGAGAGTTTTCCACCTCTCTTTTGTGAGAGTTTGATGTTAGATCGTTATGTTATTGTAATGGCCCTTTGTGGCTAATGACTTTTTTGGCTGAATTATGAATGCAATCCCAGAATTTCTCAACAACAAAAATATATCATAATTGAGAGCAACACATAAAGACAAATTACCCAAAAAAAAAGACTATCTACGCAACCCCTAATGAAGTATAGGACAGGTTTTTAAAAAATATATAAAAGATTGGAAGTTATTCTGTTAAAAAAGAAAAAGAAAACAAGCTATAGGCATAGTATTTTGCATAATTATTTATTTAATTAGATTAATTTTTAATAGATTATGTAAACAGTCTATAGTTGTTCTAAAATGATGATTATTAATTATATTTAAAGTATACGAATTAAATTTTTTTTAACGGAAGAGGGGGTTATATTTTTTTTTAAATGAAGCGAAGAGGGGAGTTAGATTTGAATTATAGAAAAAGAAATATTACTAAATTAAGAGCTAGCATTATTCTTAAGAGCTAATAGGTATAGGTTCATGTTAGGGAGACCAACTTTAGATACCAACTTGTGTACCATCTCTCTAACAGAGGTGGAGCCCACCAATACAATGAGTCTCACGCTCTATTAGAGAGATAGTACACAAGTTGGTATATAAAATTAACCTCCCTAGCATTTTCCATAGGTATATGAATAAAGAGATCTCTTTATTATGAAAGGGGTTATCTTCTTTCATTGATCCTGATTTCGTTTGATTATTCTGATGTACTCATTTATTTGGTTTCGTCATTCTTCGTGAAAGACAATTATATATGAATTATAAACCACATAAATGATAGTCCCATAAGACAAAGCAAAACATATAAATGAGAATCCGATTGATATAGTTATGTATGTAATACAAAGGGTTCATTTCAATTTAGTATCATGAACTCTTACTTTTAAGGCACGTTTGTCTTTGCATTTTCAATTTTAACGGTTACATATCCTAAGTTTTTCAATTTTGTGCAATCTGGTTTTGACATTTACTTCATCATCAAAATTTCCATTAATTGCTTGTGTGACAAGCTTGTTTCCCACCTATTTACTTCTTTCAATGTCATTTGAAGAGTATTTTGTTAAAAAAAATGGTTTGGTATTAATGCGTGTAATGCATTCTTCATGGACCGAAAGACACCAATTACCCGAAAATACTATTCAACTGACATCAAAATAGGCGAATAGGTGAGACCTATGTCTGCCATGCAAGCAATTAACAGAAATCTTGATGTCGAAGTTAACGCCTGAACCAGATTGCAAAAAATTGAAAAGCTTAGGGTATTGGATTAAATTTTAATAAGGTAGCATATAGAGAGAAAAAATCAAGCAGATTATGGCACAGAGAATCTAAGCAGAGGATCCAGAATTATTAGGGCCCAAGAACATATGTAAAGTCATATCACATGCACAAATTACGCATGAGACTTATAATTACTTGTAATTCAAGTAGTTAAGAGTATTTACCGTTGTATTCAAGGTCCTAGATTTGACTCCCCCATTCCCTAATATTGCTTGTATAAAAAAGAATTATTAAAAAAACACACAAACACAAACATGTGCGACACTAGACTACATAGAAAAGCATGGCATACCTATTTTAGAAACCTTCCAAAAATCTAGGGCCCATAATTAGATCCGCCCCAGATTTGGTTCAAAGTATGATTATCAAAATTATAGGGACCATTCTTCAAAAACAAATCTAGGGCCCACAATTAGGTCCTGCCTGCCTTGATGCTTTCGTTCTAGTAAATTATCTATAAGTAGTGAGGTTACGTATCCTTCAAAATACAACTACAAAGAACTCTTTGCATAGCATTTGTAGACATGAAGTCCCTTTGTGCTATCTTAGCTCCTTTCTCTCTTCTTTTGGTAAGTATTTGTCTAATACTCTCCCTCCTATTGTTGGTTATGAAGTCACCAATTTTTAAAGCCAAGAAGTTCCTAGATAATAATGACAAGACAAACGGAACTAAAAAACTTATTTTATTATTGTAAGAAAATATTCTCTTATGGCGGATCCAGGATTCGAAAGTCGGATGGGCAAAACTTACATACTAAACTCAATGGTACGAGTGAATTTCATTAATAAACATAAAAAGATACACAGGGACGTAATGAGCCTTACCCTAAAATGCATCTATGTACATACCAACATTTTTTTTATGTAGAAAGAATTTTTATCAAAAATACCAACAAAAAATGAAACAAATTGTCATAGAGCATCTCAACAATATCAACAACAAATCGAACATCTCAATAAAATTCCTTACATCAAAGCCTTAATTAATTTTAACAAAATCCCCAAATTATAATTTATCCTAATTAATTATTAGAATACTCAATTTTCAATTAAAACTATAATTATATATAGAAGATGAGAGAATGAGAAGAATACTTTTTGTTGACAATGAGAATGCGAAGATGTTGTTGCCCACTCAAGAAGAGAGAGAGAGAGAGAGAGAGAGAGATGGAGAGAGTTGGGCTGGACTTATAACATATGTAGGTGTTTTTTGTTTTAAAAAAATTTGGGATGGGCGGGCACCCACCCTGCCCTGTGCACAGAACTGTTGTCACGACCGACTCTCCTAGCACGATATTATCCGCTTTGGGCCCTACCCTCACGGTTTTGTTTCTGGGAACTCACGAACAACTTCCCGTGGTCACCCATCTTGGGATTGCTCTAGCCCCAACTCGCTTAACTTCGGAGTTCAAAGAATCCGAAGCCAGTGAGCTCCCAAAAGGTCTCGTGCTAGGAAAAGAAGTGCCCACACATATAAGACACTTCACCTTTCCCTCCCCGAGGGGTGTGGGATTGCTCACCATTCTTGCTTCCCCAAGCTCACGGATCTTACAATCCACCCCCCTTGGGGCCCAGCGTCTTCGCTGGCACACTTCCGATCGAGGTCCAGCTCTGATACCATTATGTCACGACCCGACTCTCCTAACACGATATTGTCCGCTTTGGGCCCTACCCTCACGGTTTTGTTTCTGGGAACTCACGAGCAACTTCCCAGTGGTCACCCATCCTGGAATTGCTCTAACCCCAACTCGCTTAACTTCGAAGTTCCAAAGAATCCGAAGCCAATGAGCTCAAAAGGCCTTGTGCTAGGAAGAGAAGTGTCCACACATATAAGGCACTTCACCTTTCCCTCCCCGAGCGATGTGGGATTGCTCACCGTTCTTGCTTCCCCAAACTCACGGGTCTTATAACCGCCCATGCTCTTATTAGACTTACTGGACTTATGTTATCATACTGTAAATTTAGACTGCACATTCTAGTAATGATCAACCTGATTAATGGTTCATACATGGTAAGAGAACATTTCCCTTATGTCATATTATATTGTTGAAATGTCACAAATTTTTGTTTAAATATGTGGTATATATATGATCATATAGGATGCCTTAGAAATTTTTGTAACTTTTTATTTACTTTCTTATTTCTGTGTCTTGTGGAACGGTTTGCTAAAACTACATAATCAAGAAGAGGTGTAGGGGAATACTGGAAAATGTCATGAAAGAGCAACGTATGCCACAAGCAATTGGAGGCCTCCTTGTTGATATTTCTGATTCAACACCAAAAGAGAAAGCCGACTGCCATGAAAAAGTGAAAAAACCTTTTGTTGAGGTTGAGGAATTTGAACCCAGACCCAATATCTCAGCTGACCATGATGATGAAACTAAAGCAGCGTTCTCTGCCAAAGACAATGATGGTCCAAAAGCTAAGCAGTCATTTGCAACAAACGAAGATAAGCAGCCATTTGAGGAAGATTTTGAGCCAAGGCCAAATCTTTCTGTTTACAATGACTAAGTTATTGCAATTCTGGTGGTGGTGTTGTAAAAATATAATAAGCTTGCCGGGCTTGTACGTAGCTTCTAAGCTTCTATGTACTAAAAAAAAAGTCATAGGCTCTGAGAGAAAGTCTGTTTTGTGTTGTACCGTACGTAGCTAGGTTAATAAAAGGAATGCTTTGGCCACCATGAATGTGGTTTAGGCAATAGTCTCTACTTTGTTCAAATATTTGTAGCGTTAAAGTTTAAGAATAATAAATGGGAAACTACAAAGAAATTTATTTATTTATAGTCATCATAATGCAATTAATTTATTTATTTAAATGTAGCTAGTTAGGGCCCGTTTTCAGCTCATAAGCGCTTTTATTTGAAGAACATCCAATTTTTTGTTAAAAATCCAAATTTTTGTTTGTACTTCTTCAAAAAAACGCTTGCTAGATCCGTCATTGATTTCTTCTACTAATCAAAACAAATACCCTAGTTTTACCTGATTGCGATTAGTACCATAATATTTTATTATATTCATCATCGTTGTCCATGCATACGTCATGAATCTTATTCATCGCCGAACCCAACATGACTCTAGTGTCCTGCCTTGTTGCTTTTCAAGACAAATATTCTCCTGGTAAATTATCTATAAGTAACATGAGGTTACATATCCTTAAACGCACAACTACAAGGAACTCTTTTGCGTTGCATTTTAGACATGAAGTTCCTTTGTGCCACCTTAGCTCTCTTCTCTCTTCTTTTGGTAAGCATTTGTATCCTCCTTTTCCTCTTGTTGCTTATTATATTGTTAATTAAGTTATCAATTTTAACTATTTATTTTGTTTAGAAGAGTGATCGAGATTAACAATCTGACAACTTTACAATACCTACAATATGATTTGAAATGTAAGATGATATCTTTAAACGCCTTGGAAATTTCGGTAAACTTGATGTTTGTTGCTTTTCTGTCTTGTGGAGCAGTTTGCTAAAACTATAGAATCAAGAGGAGGTGCAGGAATTGACTGGGAATATATCAGGAAAGAGCAACCCTTTATGCCAGGCCTCCTTGTTGAACATTCTGATTCAACACCAAAAAAAGAAGCCAACTGCCATGAAAATACAGAAAAACCTGTTGTTGAGACTATGGAATTTGAACCCAGACCGTTTATCTCAGCTTACAATGAAGAAGAAGGCAAAGCAGAGTTCTCTGCCAAAAACTCTGAGCCAAAGTCCCAGGCTTACCCTGACGAGCAGCCACTTGAGTCAAAAGAAAATAAGCAATCCAAGGAAATATATATTTCTTTTTACAATGACTAATAGAACATCAAGTGTGAGTTGGTGCTATTTAAAAATAAAATAAGCTCGTACTAAGCACTAGTGTTAGATAGCATTTACCCCCGAATTTAAAGGTGGAGTTGAAACCTCGGCCCCCTTTGTTCTATGTAACCAAAAAAAAATTGGCTCTGAAGAAGCCTATGTTTTATGAACGTAAGATATATATGGTTTGGTGTTTATGTGTCTAAGCTAGGTCAGGAATGTAATTTGGAATCCTGAATTAATAAATAGCTTTGGCCATGAATGTGTTTTTGGTTACTTTTTGTAGCCAATTAGTCTTTGAGAAAAATTCATAAATGGGGAACTCCAAAAGAAAAATTAGTGTGTATCAAACACATGGCACCGAAGATATACAAACTTGGCCAATAGGTTCTCACAACAATGGTGGTGGATTCCCCCTCCCCTCCATGACATCCAGGCTCGAACATGATCGAATCATAGTGGCGTTTCTTTTCTCCAATGTAACCAAAAAAAAAGATATACAAACTTGATTTTTATTAAGGGTTTTGTTTGGATGCTCCATCTATGAAAATTACAAATACAACTTGTTCTCCGAAAGTGGATTTAACTCAAAAATGAAAAGTTAACTCATCTTCACAAATGTGATATTTCGGTGTCTCAATTGTGATTTCTTTTCTGCCTCTTGCCTTGGTTTGAGAACTCAAACTTGTAGTTGTTTCTGATTCTCAACTCAAACTTTGGTTCGAGGCATCGATTGGTTTGGGGCTTTGGGGGCTGGCCTCAACACTGCAAACAATAAAGCAGAACTCGAAGTCTGACATTCTAGTCAAAGTCCTTAGAATGATCTTTGATTTATTCTCTGGAAAGTTTTTAAAAATGACTATTTTTTGTATTGTTTTGCTTCTTCTTTTTTAAAAAAAAAAAACCAAAACCAAAACACTATGCATATTCCATGTATATGTCAATTCCTTTATAATTAATTTGCCCCTACTGCTAAACTTAAAGTTATCATCACTCATATGCTTTTCAGGTATCACAAACAAAAACTTTATTGCAAAAGGTGAAGGTCCATTTCATAACCATTTCAGTTTTCAGTTTTAAGAAATTGAAAACAGAAAACTTGTATGTTAACTAATTTTAATTTTCAGAAAAATTGAAAATTAGTTAAAAGTTGTTTGGTAACTAATTTCAGTTTTTAGTTTTAAGTGAAACTTGGAAATGAAAATTTTTCGAGATCAAATTGTGAATTTGAGATCATAGAATGAAAGTGTATATCACAAAAAGTTCGTAGTACTTTTCGGTGAAGTTTTTGGAATTATGATGATTTTTTTTGTTATGAATTTTGGATTTGGAGGTCTCGAGACTTGGTCTGGGTCCACAGTTGAACACAACAGTCAGGCGGCTGAGTCTAAGTCGAAAGGTCCCAAATACGAGTTTCGGCAACTAGAGTGTAATGCATGTGTAGTGATATAAAATTTGTGAATGAGAAAGGAGCGCAAAAAAAAAAATTGAAAATGAAAACTAAAAACACTTTCAAGTTGTTTTTTTTTTTAAAAAGGGTGATTTTAAAAACTAGATCTCACTCTTTTGAGAACTGAAAATGAAATCTATTACCAAACATATTTTTTCAAAAAAGAAAACGAAACTTATTACCAAACATGTTTTTTTTTGTGAATCGTAAGTGGGATTTTTAAAAAAAATTTATTTCATGTTCAAATTTTAAAGTTTCATAATTTTCTCTGGACACCCAAACAAATGTTGAAACATCCCAAAACTAACCCTTTAAAAATGATTTTTATTTAATTTTAACTGAAAAGTAAAAACTAGCAACAAGAAGACAAGTTTGAAGTTCGTCAAAGAAGAAAGAGAAAAATAATGAAAGAAAATAAAGACAATGAAAATAAAAGAGCTTGAATTTCCGGGTCAAAGAAAAAAAGAAAAAAGAAAAAGGGAAAGAAAATGCTCATTATATTTGAAAAAAAAAGAGTTAATTTAACTCTAAAATAGAAATTGTTGAGATAGTAGTGGGTAGAAATAGTATTTTGCGGGTGTCAATAGAATCACCCCACAGCAATAATTGAGAAAATAATTATTACTAATAGCACTATCATTTTCGCTAATTCCAAACTTGTTCGCACCCCAAATTCCAACAAATAGGAATAGCGTTTGCTGGCTAGCGTGGAAGCAAGAAAATTAAGAGTGGCAATAATAATTAACAGCAATAGTGCTCAACTGTGTATATCTGCAGAGCCCAAAAAAAAAACCAAGTTCTCGAACCAAACCCTCCCAGAAAAACACAAACATCATCAATCCATGGAAGAGAAGCGCCGTGACGCCGCCGGAGTTCAGCCGCCGTCAAATGCCGACTCTCCGGCCGCCGAGCCATCTTCTGCTCGGCGCCGCGGCGGAGCCCAGAAGAGAAAGGCCAGCAGCCTCGGCGGCTCCACCTCTTCATCCACGCCGTCCAAACGCTTCACTCGCGAGAAGGCTATGCTCTCTCACCCTCCGATCCACAATGGCCCGTTGACCCGGGCCCGCCAGGGCCCAAGCAGCCTCGGTTCGGCTTCTGCGTCTGGGGCTGCCGCGAAGCCGACGCTAATCAAGCGGCCCGACCCGGTGGGAGACGTGTTGGCAGAGCTGGTGAAGAGGGAGAGCGAGTTGGAGGCTCTGGAGGCTTCTATGGAGGCTGAGTTTGAAGCCATTAGAGCTCGCAATGCGAATGCTCATGTTGTTCCAAGTCATTGTGGTGAGTATCTTTGGCTCTTGTGAAAACCCTCGTCTTTTTGTGCACATTTTTATTAAAATTGGGTGAAAGTTTTGATCTTTTTTGCTGTTTAGTTTGTGATTGCGTGTAATGTGTAGTTATTGGTTAGTAAAACTCAGAGGCTGAGCTAAATTTCCTGGTGCTGAACTTGTTCCAGCCCTTAAATTCGGAAACTTTACTTTGAAATGTTGCTTAATGAAGCTACCCTGAAAAAGAAACACCGGGCGAAAGTCATTGTGATGAATTAATTTCTTAGGCATTATTTAAATGGAGCTAAGGGTGTTTTTACCTTGCATTTTGATTGAACCATTGTTTTGGCTTCCAGGTTGGTTTTCATGGACAAAGGTTCACCCCATTGAGGAGCAAATGTTGCCATCTTTCTTTAATGGGAAGTCTGAGACGAGAACTCCTGATGCATACTTGGAGATACGTAATTGTATTATGAAGATATTCCATGCGAATCCCGGCGTATTTATTGAATTGAAGGATTTGTTGGAGCTTGAAGTTGGCGACTTTGATGCTAGACAAGAAGTAATGGAATTTTTGGACCATTGGGGTTTAATTAATTTCGACCCGTCCCCACCAACAGGTTCTGCTGTGGCCAATGCCGAGGGTGATGGGGTGGCAGAAAAGGATTCTTTGGTTGATAAGTTGTATCACTTTGAAGCAGTACAATCACGCTCATCAGTTGTTCCAAAGACTAATATAACAACCCCAACTGTGCCATCTGGGTTGTTTCCTGAGTCTGCAATTGCTGAAGAGTTGGTGAGGCCTGAGGGGCCAGCTGTTGAGTACCATTGTAACTCTTGTTCAGCTGATTGCTCACGCAAGCGCTACCATTGCCAGAAGCAGGTTTGTTCATTTATAGGAGTTATTGATTTTATATTGTACTTTGTAGCAGTGCTTGCTAATGGAAGGATACACTTTTCTGACCTTCATTTTGATCTGACTGTGGCTTTCTTTAATTCTAAAGTGTAGAATATTCCTATTGGTGCTAAAGTAATTTTACCAAACTTTTCCATTGTTTCGTATTTCTGCTATGCCTGAAGGGTGTGATCTAACTATCCAAATCAAATCTGTCAGATACATGATTGTTTTCATCTCTGGGATGTTGGCAGTTATCATCTGCTGATATTAAATTGTTAATTCTGCCTGGTGAATACACTTTGCTACTGTCGTAAAGGCGTCCCACCTTGAGAACTTTATCTAGAATGATTTTCATGTCATGCTAATGAAAATTTCTGTTTAATGAAGTGGATGTTATGATTACATATTAATTATCTGCTTCATGTTTCAGTTCCCTATTAACATTTATTCTGTTTACTGATTGCATTCATTTTAACAGGCAGATTTTGATCTATGTACTGATTGTTTTAATAATGGGAAATTGGACTCTGGTATGTCTTCATCAGATTTCATTCTTATGGAGCCTGCTGAAGCTCCTGGGGTAAGTGGTGGGAAGTGGACGGATCAGGAGACTCTCCTTCTCCTTGAAGCATTAGAACTTTATAAAGAAAACTGGAATGAGATTGCTGAACATGTTGCAACAAAAACAAAAGCTCAGTGTATATTGCACTTTGTTCAAATGCCAATTGAGGACACCTTTCTTGATTATGAAGATGATATTGATGCTAGTGCAAAAGAAACTGCAGATCCTACGTCAACTGACAATGAATCATTGGCCCCCAAGGATGCCCCTGAAACAACAGAGAATAAGACTGGTGCTAGTGAGAGTGACCCCCAAACTTCCCCAGTGGAAACTTCAAAAGAAGTGACTGAAGTAAATGTTGGACAAGATACTTCAAAGCCAGAGGATGTAAATGAAGTCAAAGTGGGTGAGGAAACTTCAAAATTGGAAGATACTGGGGAATTGAAAGTTGATCAGGAGACAGATGAGAGCTTTGCACTGAATGCTCTTAAAGAAGCGTTTGAAGTTGTTGGTTATCCTCCAACATCTGAAGGTCAACTTTCATTTGCAGAAGTGGGAAACCCTGCCATGGCATTGGTAAGTTGAATGCTTGTGTGTGGATATATGGTGCATCTGTTGGTGATTTAGTGACACATGACTGTAAAGTATATATGTTGGACCTGTTGTTCCACAGAAATGCATAGATTAATAACTATCTTAAAGATTAAGTTATGAACTCACATATGAGCGTTTAAGTGCTTCTGAAATAAACTGAAATGATGCAGCATTGGGTTACCCAGGATAGCCTACACTTCACATGGTTAGCTGAATATCAGTTTAGCTTAACAGTAAATAACTGGTAGTGATATTTAATCAAAGTACCCATTTTTTTTACAAATTTCAACAACTTACAGTAATTTTATAGCTTTAGTCTGCCTGCGTTTCAAGTTATCAACTTCAGGTGCATTCAGAAGTTTCCTGCTTATTGCCAAAATCTGAGATAACTATATATCTGAATTTGATACCTTTCACTGTTTTCCTGTAGAAGCATTTGAATTGGTCTCCCGATTCTATTGCATTATACATTATTCATGCATGCCTGTTTAATTGTATGCATGATGTATGTATGTCTATGAGTGCATGCATGCATCAATAGATTTCTGATGCATATATGCAATGTATTTCATGGGATCTGCTCTTAACCCTGGGGCTTAAGCATCACCTTGCAATAAGCAAAACATATAAATGATACTTTGGCCTTCAACCACTATTAATGTGTCACTACTTATAGGTTGCACTCTTTTACAGGCAGCATTCCTTGGACGTTTGGTGGGACCTGATGTTGCTATTGCTTCAGCGCATAATTCTTTGAAATCCATATCTGCCAGTTCGCCTGGCACTGAGCTGGCTGCAAGGCATTGCTTTCTATTGGAAGATCCACCAAGTGACAATAAGGAACAAGCTGGTCCTGATAGGTATGTGATTTTGGTGTGGAGCATTTATCCTCTATCGGTTTGTGTATATTCTATCTGATGTCAGTGATGGATTGCAGTGTTGCTGCTGAAGTGCAGAAAGACAAAGTCCAGGAAGACATAGTTGATGAAGACAAAAGCCAGAAAGAGGATAACGCCACCTCAGGTTTGGAAGATAAAGATTTATCAAATGATAAAGGTGACAAGAAACTTGAAAAACATTCTCCTGAAGAAAAGTCACAATCTGCAGAAGAACAGGATGGCATAGTTTCTCATGAAGAAGTAGGAGCTGATAATTTGAACAAATCAGACAATTTAGAGTTACCAAAGGACCAATCACTAACTACTGTGGGGAGGTTGGATGATTCAAAACTCGAGACAGAGAATCCACCAAGTTCTGAGAAGGAGTCAGGAGAGGGAATTTCAGTAGGAAAGCCTTCTGAACCTACGGATACACCTAAGGATGTGGACATGTGTGATTCACTTCCCTCAACAAAGGATGAGCCTCAGCAGCCAGTTACATCAAATTCAGTTGAGGAACCTCCCCGTTCTATAGAGGCATCAAAAGATCTGGATGTGTCCAATTCTCCGGCTTCACAAATAAATGAGCCTCAGCAACCGGTTACTGCCAAATCAGAAGAACCTCCTCAACCTACAGAGGAATCAAAGGATGTAGACATGGTGTCTGACCCTCAGCCCTCAGAACAGGATGATTCTCAGCAACCAGTTGCATCGAATTCAATGGTTGAAACTGGAGCAAGTACACCTTCCTCTCTCCCTCTCTTCTCACACCCACACACGCGCAGACACAGGGGTATTTACATCATATTGGAGTTCTTCTGGCTGAATACAAATAAAAATATGGGAAATGGGTCTCGTGCATGCTAGTTAGCTTGGATAAAAAAATAAAGTTGAAAGAGGAAAATGTTTGTTCAACTAGTTGAGTTTCACAAAATTCAAATTGAATGCCTTGGATTTACTGATGTCTCATTTGTTTGTACTTCGCAGGTGAGGATCAAACTAACGATGGTAAAAGTGAAAAACATGACACTACAGAGACAAAAGTGGATCAGAAAATTGATAAACTAAAGCACGCTGCAGTTTCTGCAATCTCAGCAGCTGCAGTGAAGGCAAAACTTCTAGCAGAACAGGAAGAAGATCAAATCCGACAACTTGCAGCAATGTTGATAGAGAAGCAGGTCATCCCAATTCCAAATTGCCTCTTTATTGTTTGTTATTAGTAATATAGTTTTTGATTTTTTGAGGTTTGTGTTTAACTGCAGTTGCATAAGTTGGAAGCCAAATTAGGTTTCTTTAGCGAGATGGAAAATGTTGTAATGAGGATGAGGGAGCAATTGGACAGGTCAAGACAGAAGCTCTACCATGAGCGGGCACAGATAATTGCAGCCCGCCTTGGCTTACCAGGTTCCTCATCTAGACCAATGCCATCGTCAATGCCTGCCAATAGAATGGCCATGAATGTTGCAAACTCAGTTCCAAGACCCCCACTAAACATGACTTCCCTAAGGCCGCCTATGTCAAGACCCATGGGGCCAGCGGCTCCAACCTCAAACCAATTTTCACCCACAGCCTTGGCAGGAAGTTCAATAAGGCCTCCTAACCAGGACAAACTTTCTTCAGTCGGGTTGAAGTTAAGCACCTGAGAACATGTGAATATAATTAATCCATTCCTGGCAGCGGCGTGATCACGTATCTTTTGTACCAAATGAGTTCGAGAACGGCAGATTCGGGAATGCTCGTTAAGAAGTTAAATATTGTGCTACAACTGAAACAGCCTCTGCCCCTGTTGCCAAAATTGCCATTCGAGAGATTTTCAGCAGTCCACTATGCTCTGTTTTGTAACATTATCTTTGAACTCTGTAAAAATTGTAGGGTGAAATGCTAAGCAAAGGAAAAAGTTGGGAAAGTTGGGAGGGAAAGGATATCTTTTTTATTTTATTTTTTTAATTTATGTCCACTGACCACCCCGAAATCCCATATTTAAAATGCTATTCATGAGTCTTGTGTAATTGAGTTTCTAACGATCTGATAATGTGCTCCAATGACTTTCTCATCTATCAACGAAATATTCGATTGTTCTCAAAACTACCCATCAACCTTTTTGTAATTTGGAGACCAAAAATTCGCATATTTTTTTCTTTGTAAGCTTCCATTGAAGTCAAATTTCTGCTTGAAATTTTTGGAGGCCAGGTGAACTTTAGTCTCTGTGTGAAAATATTTTGTTTCTGCAATTGGCTTTACCTGGTTGAGAGTGACCCAATACATGTTCACGTATTAGGCTTGAAAGTTCGCCACATGCGCAGGGGCGTATTGAGAGTGTCCCACATTAAAAAGTGTGGGAGTTGGGCTACTTCCCAATTGCCAATTGATTTTAGAATGGAGCCTCAACTTCCTTTAAAAAAAAATTTAATCAATAGAAAATGGGAATTTAACGTTGAAAAGAAATACCACTATATCTAAAAGCGAATTGGTGTCATATATACCATGTTTAATTTTCGTGAAACACAATATATTGTTAAATTGAATCCATTTTGCAGGCTGCATGTGTTTTATTTCTTTCAATTCGACCTTAGTTTTCTTCCAGATATATTCATTTGTTTCTGTTCATTGATGGAAGTTGTGCATTCGTTTTTCATGTGTCTACAGCTACTACATAAAGAATGTTTGCCAACCTCTCTTTAGGAAAAAGCGGACATAGCACCCAAAAAAGCCATGCACAAAAGCATCAACAAAAACGTGATCAGATACAGCTATTGCCGGCTCGACTCCATGGAAGACTCATTGACTGGATAAGTTTCTAAGGATTGAACTAGAAATGTGTGATCAATCCATAAACAAACTCTATGATTAAATGAAAACTGCATAATTTTGGTGAAAATATAAGTTCCAAGATCTTTTCCATACTAACAAGTGGATATCAATGGGATGAAATCCAATGTAACCTGGTCAGAACAAACAGAACTCAGAACGAAAGGCACCATCCAACCTATCTGAAAAAAGCATTGATGAGGAGACCAATTTGTTTCCCACACAAACACTAATGTACAGTGTCACTGCATACGTACCAACAAATATACTTCCAAAGATGACTTATTTTTTACTGGAAAAGAATTCCGGTAGAATATTTAACACTCGCATCCGGTTGATCTTGGCTGATTGCTGCTTCCAACGTCAATGGTATCCGGCAAGTATCTTCATGAAGCAGAAAACAAAATAAAAAAGATATCAACAGGTGACCACTGGAAAAGACAACTGTCAACTGTAGCATTTATGTAAAACTCGGGATCAGAACTGCTAGAGTTTTGCTAGAGTTCTATAAGGGAAAAAAAAAAATCAAAACTGCTACCATATACTATAGTGAGATTTATATGCTAACTATATAATTCCTATAATAAAGGACATAAACAACTCTAAAATGGAACTAAAGGACATTTTGCAACACCAATTTTGATTATGTGAACAGTTTTAACTTCTAGGTATTAGTGGCACTGCTGTTCGTGGGAATGATAAATGAAAGGGTTGGTTTAAGGAAAACCACTAAATCATTAAATAATGAGCGGGTGATCCGTAAAAACTAACTGGGGTATTGTGGATGCTTAATTCCCGAAAGGAAATAATTGGCTAGTACTAGATGATTCATTTTGTTAATGCAAGTAAATGAAATGAACTGTCAAAACTCAAGAGGACGTGTGCATTAGCATATCGGTCTCTAGTTCAACTTACATCTCCTCTTCTTCCCCACTCTTCAGAGCATCCTTTGCTATGCACTGGAAAGCTTCTTCCACATTAATGCCTTCCTTGGCAGAGGTTTCATAGTACGGAATATTTCCTTTTGATGCACACCAAGCTCGAGCCTTTTTCTCTGAAACCTGGAGAATTAACAAAAAGTGGTATGTCAATATGAAACATATAGGATAACAAACTCATGTGTGCATGTGCATATGTATGTAGAGGTGTCAAGCGGGCCGTGCGGCCGTCCCATTTAAATTCGTGCTTTTAACATTTTCGTGCCGTGCCGGGCCGCCCATTTAATTTATCGGGCCGTGCCGTGCCGGCCCATTTAGTAAAATCATTGATCCCGGCCCGGCCCAAAGCCCATGTCCACATTGAAACGGGCCGGGCCGGGCTCGTGCCGTGCCCGTGCTCGTGCCATAATCGGGCCCAAGAACCAACCCATTTAATTTGAATTTTTTTCACATGATTTTTTTTTCCCACTAGATAATTCAAATTATAAACATTAAAAATATAATTAGAGGCAAGAAATGATGAACTATTTGAAAACATTAATCAATCAAACATCCAAACAATATGAAATGGCGGAGGGCAAAAGTGTCCAACTCCACAAAGTCAGTTCAACTTTTTATCTTTAAACAACTTATTATTTTATATGTGAAGAAATGTCTTGCTTTGATTATAAGAGAAGCGTATATGTCATATGTACTAATTAGATATCAACTCTAATATTGTTTAATTAATTTGTAGTTGATATGTTTAATTAATTAAGGACCCAAGTAATTTCCTAAAATGAAAGACATCAAATATATGTTTATGATTATAAAAAATAAAATAAAAACCATATAAACAATGACATTAGATGTCAAATTTTTGCATTTTGACTTTTGAGAAAGAAAAAAAGTTAAGTGGGCCGTGCTTAAAGCGGGCTTGGGCTCGTGCCGTGCTTGAAGCGGGCTTGTGCCAAGCCCGGCCCATGTCGTGCCATGGGCGGCCCGGTCCATTGGACCTCATTTTTGATCCCGGCCCGGCCCATGCTTTCGTGCCGTACGGCCCGGCCCATTTAATATTCGTGCTCGTGTCGTGCCGTGCCTAATTTAAACGGGCTGGGCTCGTGCCGTGCTGGGCCGGCCCCTCCCGTTTGACACCTCTATATGTATGTAAGAGAAAGAGAAGATGACAATTTTCTTCCGAAAAGAGATGCATACCACTCTACTATTTCCACCATCTACATCAACCTTGTTTCCTATGACAACAAATGGAAAATTTTCTGGATCTGAAGGACTTGCCTGCAGAAGTTGTCATCATACCGTAAGTTCAATTTTCTTTTGTAATTGATAAAAAAATGGAAGTTGATGCAGAAAGAGAAATGACAACTGGAAGAGTTTGCAAGTGACCCAATACTTAAGAAAATAGCCACACGCCAAAAAAAAACAAACAAAAAACCCCCAAAACATACCTGAATAAGAAATTCTTCCCTCCAGTTGTTAAGGTTATCAAATGATTTCATTGAATTAACATCATAAACAAGAACACAGCAATCAGCACCACGGTAAAAAGCTACACCAAGGCTTTGGAATCGTTCCTGGCCAGCTGTATCCCAGATCTGACAAAACAATAGAATGTGTGTTGACTGTTTGGAAACACACTTAGGCACCAACTTATCCAAGAATTTAAAAACATAAAAAGACTACTGCAGAACCTAATGGTAGAAGTGGTGAGCTAAAACATATAATTCCATAGAATACATGACAGGTTGTTTCACAGTGAGTAATTACAATAACAATAAATTAGCAATCAATTATCAAACTCTAATAATCTGATATCCATAAATTAACAGCTTGAAAATGAAATTATTTTCATGCTGTTAATATCAGTATACTAACGAGACAGAGAGAGCGAGGCCCCACATTACAAGCTTCTTTGGCTGATAGATACAAGTCAAAACCTGATTTTGTTTGTTCATATCAAATGAAATATTTTGAAACCAAAACTGAAGCCAGGTTATGCCAACATACCCAACACATAATAAGGAAAAGGCATAAATGGATAACGTATACCAGTCAACAATTATCAGTAAGGATAACAACAGTCAGAGGGTAGAGAATGAAGGCAATGCAGATTCATCAATAATGTCATCGTGAGTCTTTAGGGACAGAAACAAAGCAATTTATATGAATCCTTCTCCATAGTGACAGTAGAGAAAGTTGTGACAAAATGCAGGGGAGGAAATGCAAGCCTACACATGCAAAATTAGCAATTTGTATTTTATGTGTACTTCCTATAAGACATCATCTGAAAATATTTCAGAGTGAACAATTGTCCAATTTCTGCCACTACTTGCGCATAGTGACCAAATAGAGGTCTACTAATGTACGATTCTCAGAAACATGAAATAAGGGTCCTTGAGCAATTCTACTTCCAATCATTAAGAACATCACAAATTCTGATTTAGTGCAAGAATACCAAAAGGAAAATTGATAGGTTGGAGGAACTTGATGAACCAACTGGTGCAGGCTGTACCGGCACAGGTTCCATAAACGTAGGGCCAACGATTGGATAAAGACAATGCAAACCCAATCAACATAGACAAATCCCAAGACATGCATCCAAATATTAACAACCAAACATGCTCAGTTCTAATGCGCACCTATTTTCCTCTTATGAAAACTAAACAGCTGGGACTTTTGAATCAATTAGAACTAAAGAAACCTGCAAGGTGAAGAGCCTGTCTTCAAACTGAACTTCCTTTGTCAAAAAATCAGCTCCAATCGTCGCCTTGTATTGATTGCTGAACTTCTTATTTACATATCTATAAGAATCATGTTAAAGGCAAACCCACCATCTAAACAAACAAACAGCTGAAACTTAACAGCAAAAGCATTATATTCAAAATTAAATAACCAAACACACAAATCAACATTCTAGCTGCTGAGGATACTGATTCATCAAAGAAGTCTTCCCCACCCTGCAAATCACAAATTAAACAAAACCTTTTTAGTCTTCTACCAAAAACAGCAAAAAAAAACACAATCTTTTTCCTAAATAAGTATAACAATTTTAAATTTTACTACTCTTAATTTTCGTGAGAACCCAATTCGTAAACTGGTACTAAGAGACGAAAACTAGGGTTTCAGATCATTATTTGTAAAGTAAGATCTAGAAAGATCTACCCAATCTCAAGCGTAAAACCCTAGAACACAACTATTACGAGCAAAACAGAGAGAAAGATGGAGAGACACAGACCCGCTGTCGCCGAGGATGATGACCTTCAGGAGCGTTCTTCTTCGAGACGGCATCGTTTTGAGACAGAATTGGGAACGATCTGAGGAGTTGGAGGGGCAGCTGTCAGAGACAGTAGAGCGAGAGAAGCTGGTCGGAGGAGCGTTCTTCAAGTCTCGTTAGACTTCCCTGGTCATCCAAAGCTGGAGCTGACCTGTGCTGGTTTATAAATTTTTAAAAATACAAATAAAAAAAATTTATTTATTTACTTTTTGAGATGTGTAAATTTGGAGCAAAAATTACTAGGCGATAAGTTCGAAGTGGGAAAAACTATCAGAGTTACGATAGGTTTAGGATAGCAAAAATATTGACTCTTTATATTTCAATCCAATTTGGTGTTATAGTCTTGATCGATTTACTTTGTGTTAACTTATGGGTGGATAGGTTGTATTTTGACCCAAAAAAAAATTCTTTAATGTCGGTCATGTGCCACCATATGATCAATTTTAACAAAGATGTTGACTGAATGCGATAAGAGGGATAAAACTGATGTATAGCCAAAAATATTGAAGATCACATTGATTAATTTGAAGGTTTAAAGACTCATATTATGAATCTTTTAACAGTTAAGGGGCCATTCTTGATAAAAATTCAAAAAATTTAAAAAAAGATTTGGAGGACCTTTCCTATTGAAAAGGGCGATAGAATACTAAACTCACACACACTACACGGATACTAGGACTCGAATTCAAGACTTTGCCTGAGGGAGTAAATATTTCAAACCACTACACTAGTAGTCCCTTTGTATCCAAAAATTAAATATGAACATGCGTAAATGTACATAAAAGCGTGATTGGTTGTTACAATGTATAAGACCGTAAAATCATTCGTGTTAGGTGAACATAAGTTGTAAAATAAATGTCATGTGTTGTCAAAAGGGAAATTACCTTAGTAATATCAATTTATTAATATGACAAATAATGGAGATAAACAAGTATGAGCACTATATCACTTGGGTTTAGAAGTATGAAAATTAGATCTAAAGACTAAAGTACCAAAGGAAATACATCTAGTCAAATTTTTTTGGGTACCAACTTCAAGTCGCAAGTTCCAGATTTGAAGCACAAGCACAAGCATGAATTTATCAGTATCTCGGTTTCAACTTTAGTTTTTGCCAATGTATATGAATTTACCAATCTCTTGGTTTTCAACTTTAGTTTTTTTCCCCTTTTTGATAAATACATATAGTTGTAGATGTGTTTCTTCGTACGATGGATGAATAGTTGTTCCTTCGGAATTGATTGTACTTCTTGTTAGGGTGTAAAATCCAATCCAAATCGATTAAACTGACCAAACTACCCTCTGCTAATTCAAATGGCAGCAAAAAGACTAACAAAAAATAGTAAAATAGTAAAACACATGTGTTTAAATTAAAAATAAAAAACACATCCATACCATATCATCAGTTTATTCATCCAAATTAAGGAAAATGAGTGTTTGGCACACGACAGCCCCTTCGGAGAGGCTAGTAATAGAACCACTCCATTTACTTGTATCTAGCAGAAAAGAACCACCATTGCACCTAGCAAGAGGAAAAGCTCATGGCCAAGTTACATTCTTGGTCTATGTAGTTTGATATATTTTCACTTTAGTCTTCATCATTTTAATTTTGACGATTTTACTCGTGTAGTTTTCTTTACGTAACAATTGAGTCATCAAACTTTTACCAAAAATTTAATAACCAATTAATTATGTGACATATGATAGTATTTTACTTATTAGATTTTTCTTGTTGCTGAGAATTTTACTAGTTAGAAATTAGACGAGGGCAAGTGAGCATAGATCTAATAATAAATTAATGAACTGAGCATAGCATTACTCTTGAAACATAGAGTAAACCACCAAAGATACAAACATCATGAAAAATACATCTAAGAAATATTTGGGGACATAAGAAAATATTAAAGCTTGCGACTCATAGGTGAAACCTTTTTTTTTTGGTATATAAAAGGTGAGAAAATTTATATGTTATCATCTTTTCGAGGGATTGGTCCTGCTTGCTATAAGTTTTTTTTTCCTCTTGTTACTAGAAACTATTTTATTTTATTTTTTGTCAATCTCCTCACTGGCCGGGAATATCATATATATATATATATATGGGATATATATTACTTTTTGTATTAATAGAAAATACAAAAGAAAAGAAATTTATGTATACTATGAAAAAAAATGAGAAAAATCATATCAATTTTCTGTGCACGTGGGTGATCGGTTGGAGTGCAAAGGGCTCATAGCTAGATTGCTTTCTATATGTGGTTGGGGAACGATGCATGTGAGAGAGGATGGGGAGTGACAAGAGAAAGAGGAAAGAGGACTTGGGGTGGAATCGTGCAAACTCTACATTTGAACTCGTACATGCTGATCACGTGACTTGTTATTGTTGACGACATAACCTTGCAACTCTAACAATCTTTGTTTTTTCTAATTACTATTTTTGGACAAGGATTAAGTGTGTTAATTGCGTCTGTTAATTGTGTTTAAAATAGACAAGAGGTAGAGAGGAGAGGACAGGGTCAACGAGGACTACAATTTGAACTTCCTTAGGTCTGTTTTGTACCAAAGAATTAAAAGTGCAACCCAAAAATAGCAAAAAACAAGAAAGGTTTGCCTGAAAATAGAAATTGGGTGGAGAAAATCCTCCTGCTTTGTCGGAGGGCGATCTGTTCCATGGCTTCCTCCTTTCCTTAGATGGAATTATTACCATGCAACCTTGTTTTCCTGTCCCTCCTTTGAGAAACCTCCCCTGTTGCATGCCCTTCTGCTTTAGGTACAAACTTCTCTCTCTATCTCTATCTCTGTCTCTATCTCTCTCTAGCACACAACCACATGTACCTAGCTTGCTAGGTACGTCTACGCCCAACAATGCATGCATGATTTACACATTCTTAATTAATTTGTTCTTTGCATGCATGCATTCAGTTATGTTTGATCTAAACTCTCATTTTGATTTTGTTGGGTTTGTTTTTGTTTTTGAAATTACTGGTGAATAAGTTTTGTTTGCTTGTTTATTAATTACATGTTTAACTAATTTTGTGGTTAGGGGTCATCAGCAGGCTCACCTTTCAGAGGAGCGGTGGGGTTTCTCCGGCACAGACCCACGATAATTCTGGTCGGAAACTCCTCCTAAAAATGGGGTCCTCTGACGATCAGAATCCGCCATCGGATACCCCACCATCTGACTCTTCATCTTCATCGCCAACTCCTCCATCTTCCTCGTCCTCATCGTCATCGTCCTCATCATCATCCTCATCACCGTCTCCACCATCATCGGATTCAGGTTCGGGTTCAAGCTCAGGTTCAGGTTCGGGTGGAGGTTCAGGTTCGAGTGGAGGTTCAAGTTCGAGTGGAGGTTCACCGCCCTCATCATCACCACCTCCAAAGGACTCATCACCGCCTCCAAGCGACTCATCCTCCTCAAACAACTCAAACGGCGGCTCGTCATCTTCAGGAAACTCAAACAGCTCATCCCCGCCTTCCAACAATAACTCATCGCCCCCTTCCGACAAGTCCTCCGGCGGCAACTCTAACAACTCCGGTGGCTCCTCCTCCTCCAACGATTCGAATAACTCAAACAACAACTCAGACAACTCGAACAATTCGAATAACTCATCGCCTCCCAGCAACAACAACTCGAACAACTCACCGCCTTCCAACGACAACAACTCCGACAATTCCAACAACAACAACTCCAACAATTCCAACAACAACTCAAATGACTCAAACAACCAAAACCAAAAGTCCCCTCCACAGTCCAATTCTCAAAAGAGTCCTCCATCGTCCTCTAACAATAACAATAACAATAATGGAGGGAATCAGAACAACAACAACAACAACGGCAACAGCAACCAAAACAACCAAAACAACCAAAACAACCAAAACAACCAAAATAACCAAAACAACCAAAATAACAACAACAACAACCAAAACAACCATAATAATAACAACAATAACTCTCACTCGTCACCCAAATCATCCAATGGGAACAATTGGTCACCAAAATCCTCCAATAATTGGTCACCCCCAGCCATATCAGGCAAGTCCCATCCATCACCTGATAATGATGGGTCGCCACCGCCTTCGCACTCGAGTTCGAGCTCCACGCCCATCATCATAGGAGTTGTAGCTGCGGCAGGGGTTTTGTTGCTTGTCATGGTGTTGTTCTTCTTGGCGTGCTCTAAGAGGAGGAAGAAGAGACAGACTTCTTCTCACCTCATGGAGAACCCTGAGCCATATAATCCAAATGGTAATGTCTAAACTCCAACTCTTCAAACTCATAATTTCTTCTTCTAAATCTAATGGTATAGCATTTATACTTTCTTTTTTTTATTTGCATGGACATTCTTATTGATCATCTTGGCTTAGTTTGTGGCCCCGTGGATATCTTATTTATTTACAGGCATGTATAAAATTGTCATTTTAAAATCTCATTCTATCCAATGGGACTTGATTATTTCTTGGTGATAAATAATAGTAATGTTCATGGAAATTTATATTTTGTACTTAATGACTTAATTTATATTTTATATAATTTGGGTAATGTGCATGAGCAGGAAGTGACTATTGGCAAAACACTGGACCTAAAAGTACCGAGCACGTTATGAACATGCCTCCTTCTGGCCGCGCACCCAATGGAGGTTGGACTACATCCACAGCTCCACCGCCACCCATGATGAGCAGCGAAATGAGTTCCTCCAACTTCTCCGGTCCACACGGTCCCCCCTTGCCGCCGCCACACCCTAATGTGGCTCTCGGGTTCAACAAGAGCACTTTCACCTATGATGAAATGGCGGCTGCAACATCAGGGTTTGCGCCAGCTAAGCTAATAGGCCAAGGTGGTTTTGGGTACGTGCACAAAGGGGTTTTGCCAAACGGCAAGGAAATCGCTGTGAAGAGCCTCAAAGCGGGTAGCGGACAAGGCGACCGTGAATTTGCAGCCGAGGTTGAGATCATTAGTCGTGTTCATCATCGCCACCTTGTGTCACTTGTGGGGTACTGCCTTGAAGGAGAACGAAAGCTGTTGGTGTATGAATTTGTTCCTAACAACAACCTCGAATTCCACCTTCACGGTACGCAACTAAACTATTATTCCAACTGTTTAAATCTCGACTTCTCAACTGATGTGACAATATTTCATTTGTTTATATTTAGACTCACCTATAACTTTAAAATG
The DNA here is from genome assembly GCA_024362665.1 of Prunus padus. Lineage (NCBI taxonomy): Eukaryota > Viridiplantae > Streptophyta > Magnoliopsida > Rosales > Rosaceae > Prunus > Prunus padus. Next base: position 13,102,019 of record JANFAM010000006.1, on the reverse strand, counting down.
AAATCCTTCATTAGTTAGTAATTAAAAGTTGGTAATTTAACAAGTCTTAATTAATATCACTATTTTACAGGACCAAATCGGCCACCCTTGGAATGGGGCAGTAGGGCCAAAATTGCATTGGGATCAGCTAAAGGGCTTGCTTACTTGCACGAAGACTGTAAGTAATTTGTGAAACTGCAGCCATCTTTTCTTTTGATCTATTGCTCTCTAGTACCTTAGTTATAGTGTATTTTGATACTTGCAGGTCACCCCAAGATTATCCACCGCGACATTAAGGCTGCAAACATTCTGATTGACTTTAGTTTCGAAGCTAAGGTAGGGTTAATATATGTTGTTACATATAGCTTTAGCCTAGAAAATGTTTAAGACATTTTAGGATATAATTAATGTTTTTATTGGCTGATAGCTAATTGATTTAAGTACATACTAATTACTAGTATGCATGATTTGTTCAGGTGGCAGATTTTGGGCTGGCAAAGCTGAACCAGGAAAATGTCACCCATGTATCTACCCGTGTCATGGGAACATTTGGGTAATTTCTTGACTCATATAGTACTTTAAATTACAAACTAACCACAGAAGATGAAAGTTAATGTGATGGAAACAAATTGATCAAAATTATCATGCAGGTACTTGGCTCCTGAGTACGCATCGAGTGGAAAGCTAACCGAGAAGTCTGACGTTTTCTCTTTCGGTATTATGCTCTTGGAGCTCATCTGTGGACGCCGCCCTGTGGACTTGTCTGGAGAATATGAGGAGGATACCTTAGTAGACTGGGTTCGTACTCTCCCTCCCTAATAAACATATAAATTATGTTATCTTGTTAAACAGAAAAATATGTTATGTTACTAGACTGTCAATTTAGGACCGACCATTAGTGCCAGATTGACAGTTTGTATCCTGCCATGCATTTAAACTGCTTATTTTCAACAAATTTAGAATTGATTTGCATCTTGACATGGAAAATATGAGTAATTCTTTGCATTATACGTGATCAACAACAGGCTAGGCCTCGCTGCCTGAAAGCAATAGATACTGGGGACTATTCTGAAGTGTTGGATCCACGGCTAGAGAACAATTATAACCATGAAGAGGTGGCACGAATGGTGGCATGTGCTGCTGCGAGCGTTCGACACTCTGCAAAGAAGCGACCAAAAATGAGCCAGGTAAAAAAAAAAGAACCATTACTATAGACTGATCTTTGTGTTTTTGGTGCTGATCTTGTGCTATGTATAGAGTCTTATGTAACCAAATATTTTTTATTTATGAACAGATTGTTCGTGCATTGGAAGGCGATGTCTCGCTGGAAGACTTGCACGAGGGGATCAAAGGGCAGTTTGGCTCTGGCTCTACCAGCATGGCTTCATCTGAGTTTGATGCTGACTCGTACAATGCGAAAATGAAGCCGTTCAGAAAGCCGGCACTGATTGACAGCACAGACTATCCAAGCAGCGAATTCGGCCACAACTCCACCTCTGCAAGCAGCAATCACTCCCAAGAGATGGACAACAAGAAGGGGATGAACCTGCCACAAGGTCCAGTTTGAGCAGCAAACAATGAGCTGGAACATGGACCGAACCGATCGAACAAGATAACCCAGAACTGATTTTATAACCTTCGGAGTACTATATTATAGAAACATAAAGATTCTGCAGGTTAATTAGTGTTAAAATTAAGATTGATGATGCTAATATATTTGTGTATGTATCATGTGAAAAAGTGATAGACAAGATTGTGTGTCACTCTTCCCTGCAGACATTTTTGTATTGGCCATGCATGCACCTTACTGCTTACCAATTATACCTCTGATTAATTTCAGGTAGATAAAGGTGGTGGTAGATGCACAGTTGTGACATTCCATTAAACATGGGGCACACCAAATGATGGAGGAGTTGTAATTTTCTTTCTTTTCTTTTTCTTTCTTATGTTCTGTTGGAAAATGGGTGAACCTAGCTATGTGTGTTTGTATGTACTTGCTACTAATGTAAAACAAACACATGCATTTGGAGGAATTGGTAGCTCGTGTGTTTGTATTTTCTATATTTTATATCTAAGTATTATTGTTAAGAATTGGTGAGAGTTGAGAATGGATGGAAATTTTGGCTAGAGTAGTAATGTTTCTCTACCTCATGGATATCCAGGTAATTTATAATTTTTTTTTTGATACAAGCGATAATCTACTTTAAACTAATATAAATTATAGGAATAGGAATTTTGGCTAGAGTAGCATTGTTTCTCCTTTTTTTTTTTTTTTCTTTTTTTTTGTCAGTAGAGTAGTGTTGTTTCTCTGTCTCGTGGATATCCAGGTAATTTACAATTAAGGTATCAGAAATTGCAAACCAACATTAATTGCCATGAGTATAATCTGTAAAGAGTAATATTATTGCTTGCAATGTACTTTTGCAGTATGGTAGTATCCTGATTTTATATATATATATATATAAACAAATTAACCATTCAAATGGTGACATGGGCTTTCTATTAGGCATTTGTCTTCAGTAAAAATAATTACTTTTGGATTTGCTGTAAAAGAAATCAGCTGTGAATGAAAGTAGTTTAGCGTTTGGTAAACTTTACATTGAAAGTGATTTTGATACAAAAATCAATTTAAGAGTGTTTGGTAAATGTTTGTGTAAAACAGCTGTGAGCTGTGCAAAATTACTAAAAAGGATATGATGTTGAAATAATTTTTTTTATTCAAGTGTTTTGTATTATAAATTAAAAAAAAAATAGTCGCACTTCTTTTCTTTTTTTGGCCCAAACATTGTCACTTTCAAGTATGCAAATATTTTATTAAATATTTTAGTTTAGAGACACCCTGAATAAAAAAACATTAAAAAATTAAAACAAAATTAACCCACCCTCTCTGCACCCCTCTTCCTGCCACAGCCCCACCCCAACCCAACCCACCCTCCCCTCCCATAGATCCACCCTGATCTTGACAATCAACACCCTGAAAAGCTCCCACATAGGCAATAATGTCAAAGTCAAGATTCAATACAAGGAGAGTATTCTGCCAGACCAACAGAGGTCGATCTTTGCTCGCAAGCACCTCCAGGATGGCCGCACCATCGTCGACTAGAACATCCAAAAATAATCCACTCTCCACCTTGTGCTCTGACTTCGTTGCAGATAGAGAGAGTTACGTCTCTTTGGCTGATTGAAGCTTAAGGACGAAAAACCCACTATTGCTCTATCAAATTATTCAAATATTTCAATTTGTTGTGTGCAATAATGCTTTGTCAATGAAAATGGGAGGATGTACTAAAATAAATGAAAATGGGAGGAGTTGGAATGGGTTGCTTTATCAAAACATTCCCTGGAGGTTTGAGAGGTTTTCACCTTTGAAACGTTGTGAGAAGAATGAGATGGTCTATGTGGGAAGAAGATGAGGGATAGTTGGAATGTGCTTGGGTAGAAGAAGATGAGGGATAGATGATGTAAATTAGAAAAGTTAACATGGATATTATAGGCAATTCATTAAAATTCATTAAACAACCCGGTTCCTTGTTTAGCTTTCGCGAAAGTGAAATAAAATCAGCCCTTCAATCGCTTTCCAAAATCATGGTCGCCGACGCCTATTTTATCCCAAAAGTGATTATCTCGCCTTTTACCAAACAAGGTGAACTTCAAAAACTTTATCGTAAATCACTTTTTAGCCCAAATAATCAATGCCAAACGGGCACTTAGTGTAAAAATTGGAAAAATTATGACCCTCTTGTTACCTAAAATCCACCTTCCCAACCTAGCTCTCTTCTTTTTTGTCCAAAACCTAGCTACTTCAAGTTGATCATGATTTAGAACATCAAAATTGAAAGTAGCTCCTTAAGAAGAATGCAATGCATGATGACCCATTTTTGAAAAAATTCAGAAGTTAATTTGTAAGGACACAATAGCCTTCCTTTGAAGCTCTCCTTACATGAGAGACTAAGGCCATCTCCAGTCATAAGTTTAAATGTAGTCAAGGACTAAAAATTTAGCCCTCCAAAATATTAATTTTTAAAGAATAGTGGAGGCTAAAATTTTCCATCTCCACCATACAAAATATATTTTAGGGTCATTTAAATTTTATTATTTTGAAAGCATGGGGCCATGAAAAAGTGAATGGATTTTAATGTGCGATATGAAAAGCACGTCATGCATGAAAAATTTGGCGTAAGTAAAGAAGATAAAATGTGGCTGGTTGGAGGCTAAAAAGGCGAATGTGGCCTCCAAATTTGGCCAAAATTTTATTTAGTCGTAGGTGGAGATGGGTTTCTTTATTTTAGGGTATATTTGAGATATAGCTCATGGCTGGAGATGGCCTAATGTATCGAACTTGCGCCCAAAAACCAGCTTGTAAACAATGGGTGCGCTAGAGATCTTAAACCATCTTATTTTTCCAATATAAAAGTAAACATGAAATTTTCTGAGGGTCTGGTACCGTGCGGGAGGAAGAAATTTTCTGAGGCGACTTTGAACTACGAAAGTAAACAAGAAATCATTATTATGTATGCCTACGAGAGAGAAACTTTCCAATCTTCCGATATTCAGATTCAATACCAGCGGAACCAAACAATACAATTCACTTCTTTGTAATTCAGAGTGCTTCAAAATTCATATCTTGTACATTAACAAATGTAATGGAAAACTACACTTGAATTTAAAGAAAAGAAAAACAAAATGACAGGGTAAAAGGTAAGTCAATCCAATGAGCTTGACACGATTCTTCCGACTATTATTACTAATTAAACAGATGGGCAGGCAAATGCTCGATAAAAATGCAAATTGACCTCTTGCAAGCCCCCTCAACTTTCAAATGTAGTAATGTGCAATTCTTTCTACAAAATGTTTGATCTGTATACAGCCATCTCAGCCAGTGCTCTCATTAGAGAAATGAAAAGACCGTTGTATCAATAAAAGATCGCCTGTATTAACCAACTAGCCGCTGCCCACAATCTCATGAATGGCATCACTGACGGCTTCATCCTCAGATCTAACGGCCAGTTTCATGGCAACCTCCTTTGAACTATCTATTCCAAAAGACAACCGCACAAGGACCTTCACATTGCCTATGTATACACCAGACAATAGACATGTGTGTGACCTTGAGTTGCTGGCGAGAACCTCTGTGCCCTGAAACCACACCGAGAAAATACGGCATAAAATATACACATACATATAATTTAGTCAACTTATTTTCAAAAGTTAAAATACATTTGTGAAGTATCCAACGCAGATTATTATTAGTGATGCATCCATCAAGTATCCATGGGGATACTTCGACCACTAAAAGCACATATAAGGCAACACTACATCAAAAGAATCCAAAAGTGCCTAATCGACAAATGATTAACATTTGATTTTAAAACAAAATTACCTCACAGGGCTGCAGTCCAAGGAGGTTGATGACAGTATTAACAGCTTCAGTCAAGCTCTCCCTTTGTCCCAGGCCATATTCATCTATCCGCTCAAAATCAGGGCCCATGCTTTCCCATGCATTCCTGAAATTGAATACTGGAACCTTCAAAATGTAATCAGCAGGGACAACCTCAAGATCCTCCAGCTGGTATTCATCTTCCACACCATCTTCCTCTGCCTCGCCAGTGGTTGGATCAACCTGGTAACACACACCCAACTCATAAGAAAAGAAAATAGACAAAGCTCAAAACTTCTGACGATTTGATATTTCATAATGTATATCATTGTGTATATCCTTAGAATTTTTCATTAACACAATTAAAAAATTCTCATGAACACAAAACAAACCCATAGAAGAAAGATGTACAGTCACCGAAATCAAATTTAAGGAGCAAGGTATTATGAGTAGAGAACAACTAGAACAACTAGTGTTATTTGCCAACAATGTGTATGGTGAAGTTTAGCAAAAGCTTTGAGCAAGACATCCATCCATGTGATAGTTGTGGATGACAAGACTTGCAGATTATATAGAACTTCAAAAATCACATATAGCTTTTCCATAGTTTTATTAGCTAAAGCCAGTTTCACTCCCATGTCTGGTCCTTAATGATCAACTCGCTGTCAAGAAACTCAATCTAAGCACATGGATAATGGTAGAACTTGGTACCTCTTTAACAATGAACCTCAATGTGTTTGAAAATTTTCCGACTGCAGGGACACCTTCTGGCCTCTCAAATGCCAAAAAGGTCTGTCCAGGTGTATCATAAGGAAGAGACGCGAGAGGCTTGGATGCAACTTCAGAAAATTCCTGTGCTTCTGAAGCATCCACGGCGACAATAACCTGGCAGACAGAGAGTTATAAAGAAATTCTCAAGGAGAGATACAAAATTAAAAAGCTGTTTCAAAATAACCAGTCATTACATTTTCCAGTAATTGCTCGGGAATGGTATTGGTGCAGTTGTACTGGAATACAACATGACTATCAAAAATGTGCTTGACAACATTAACTGCATATTCGGTTTCTGGCTCTGTCAACTCCACAGGTGCTGAGGACTGATATGTGAAATGGTACACAATAAATTCCAAAGCAAAAAATATATATATATGAGCTGTAACATGCATGTAAAGTATGAGGAAATATTCACGTTGCAGAACCTTGAATAGCTTGCCAAAGTTTGAAAACTCTGGAATGGAGGAAAGCAACTTCTCATAAGCATCAACTGTGGATACAGGGGCACTTGGAGGCGCACCCAGACCAGTTGGCTTTTTACTCTGGGCTTTCTTCTCAGCAAGTGGCTGGGACTTAATCTCCTTGGGTACAGAATTAAGGTCAAAAGGTTCTTCTGAAGCCTCCTGTAATTGGCATTAACACAATCCTGAAAACATGAGATAAGGACCTTAAAGGAAAAAATGGAAAAAGCAAATGGAGATTACTCACATAATTCTTCAAACTTGTCTCCAGATTGACAAGTGGCACATCCAGAGACCCAAAGAGGAAGTCCTTTACATCACTGTCAGTCTCAACAACTGAACCATCTCCTCCAAGCGTATTTAGATAGAGCGTTGCCCTATCACGAACCTGGGAAATTGCAGAAAAGAGAAAACTATTCAGTATATCCTGAAGGACAGAGAATACTAAAACAATTAAGTTAATCCCAAAGCTAAAACAAACAAAACATGAAAGCAACGGCACAGGAACACAAACAAAGATACAGACAAATGCTCAGAACCACACACCTATTCTTAGGTCAATGCTCATTCATATATGTCATATATTTATATATAACATAAACATATTGCCTCAAAAATAGATATAGCATACCTCATCATCACTGTCAAAGAGGCATCGTCTTAACAGAATAAATACTCGTGGCTGAAACATAGAAGAACAAAAAAATTGTTTACTTTTATCAGAAACCATAGCCAGCAACAAAACTCATTGCAGTAAAGAGGGGGAGATAAGAGAAGACATTGTTCATTTAAAAAGATATCACCTTCAATGAATCCACCAAAGCACCAAATTTTGCCAATGTGCTCACAGCACTGGCTCGAACAGTGGCATTCTCAAGATGTACTCGATTATAAATATACCGTATGTATTTGCTTGGATCAGAGGTTTTTGGCCCTTCAATACCCAAAAAGTGGAGTATCTAACAATACAAGAACTCAATCAGCCAAAAAACAATAAAAGTATTAAATTCTTAACAAGTTTATGATAGAGAAAAATTCCACCTGTGTAGAAAGATAGGTGAATTCACAATCTTCAATGAACTCACAAAGATGAAGCAAGCCACTTTCTTTTGCATCAGGGATATCTCTTATGAGAATCACAATTGAATCAACAATTGCCTTTTTGTACTCAAATCCACCTTCTTCTCTGAGAATGTTGCTGAGAAAGTTCATCCTGTGGAAAACGAGAGACAAGGAACATTACTTGAAAAAATATAGACAAATAAGAATATGTGCAGTGAAACTAATAACCATATTAAACCAAACATTTTGAAACCAAAAAAAACTGTATCTGATATCCCACTCACAGAGCTCTGTACTTCAGTGGAAACTTCAAACACAATGATCTTATGGCTTCCACAACTACAATTTTGAACTCATCAGCAATATCTGACATGAAATTAGTTATCTGCTTCATCAAGCGATCCACACTTGATTCATTTCCTGTCTTCAGAAGTGTGGTGATTGCCAGTGTGGCAATGCTTCTGTTCTGGTCAGAAATCAAACTCTCCATATCAATGTTGCAGTTTGTGACAGCCATTGGATGTGTCATTGCCACCTGAAAAAAGTTCAAAGTTGTTAGTATAATATATCAGGAATAATATTTACCAAGAATCAATAAAACAACTAAAATCAAAGTAATAAGGACCAACATGCTTTTTTCCAAACAAAAAACCCAGATAATCAAGACCTACATAGTATGGATAAATGTATAATACATTGATCATACAATCAAATTCATTTCATACAGGATTTCATATCTACCTCAAAACTACAAGAGCAAAATTCATGACAGAAGGTCAGTCTGATTTCATTTACCAACAAAAGAGAAACTAAAATAACATTATATCAAATTATCATAAATTTCAAATACAACTTGTAGTACAGTAGGAGGAGAGGGAAACCTTGTTCAAAGTGCGGACAGCAGCAAATCTTAGCACTGGCTTGGAAGAGCTCAAAAATAGCTGAAGAACTGTGATTGCAGGAGTCAGTTCTCTGGTGGTCACGCCATGGAGCTCTGTAATTGCTCTGGCAGCCTCAAAAATCACCATCTCTGCTTTGTGGCGAAGACAACCCTCAAGATAATCGTAAAAAGGACGGTCGCCCATTTGTGCATTTCCAGCTGACTCACGGATAACCTTTAGACAAATAATTAATTAAAATAAAGCACCAAAAAACCAAGTTGACTAACAATTTCCAGCAGAATAAGCACCTGACTAGTATATCGGATCAATAGACATTGGGCCAATGGTGAACGGACAGTCCCCCTTGTCAAGCTGGTAACCAACTTGCTAACAGCAAGACGGTCATTCTGTCGTATCTGCAGTTTCAAAGGTACAATCTCCTCAAAACCTTTCAATTCTAAACATGATCGATATAATCTTATCTAAGGATAGCTGTTGGGTAGATGAAGAATCTTTCTTTATATTCCATATAAAAACTTTTAAAAAAACTGTTCCTCTACCAGAATCAACAATATGGCATAACTACCAAAACAAGGAAACTAGGCCCATGACAAAGAGTTAAAAAGCTAAACTATGGCTATGCAAATAACAAATTATTACACAAACTTCACACCTAGCCTGCTTGTTGCACTTGCTCACATGAACCCAACATATGTCTATGAATGCAAATAATTAGTTAGCTATATGGTAAACTAACCATAGGGAGGATATCAGACTAAGAAATTACTCTATGCTTTGAAAAAAAAAACCCAGAGTCTAAACCAAACCAATCACACATACCTGATGGAGCAAAGCCAGTGCATGGAACTGTACGAGGGCAGCTCTTGACTGGACAGCTTCCTGAACCTCATTACTCCACCTTTTGACAATCTCTGGGTTAGTCTGTCAAAAGAGGAACGTAAGATGCAAATTCAGCAAACAACTAAATCCTGCAACTAGGGATAACAGAAACAGTACCTGGAGTAGATGGATCCCACTAACTAGAGCTGCACTTGCAACCACTGGATTCTTGTCGACAATGGCTTGTTTCAAATACCGCTCAATCTGGGTCAGAAGGGTTCCATCTGTAATCCGACACAGCACACGGATGGCATTTGCCCGATACATGTCAGTTTTACTATTCATATCCTTCATCAGGGAGCTTGTCACAATAATAACCTTGTCATCGGAAACATATCTGAAGTCAGTCCCAATCTTTGTGCATGCAAATATATTGAGGAAATCAAATCATATCAAGTTATGTCACCTCATCTGCAGAGGGGGAGAGCTCTTTTATGATCAGATAAACCATTCTCCTCAATCCTATATCTCTCGATTGGAAAAGCTTAGTCACGGAAAAGAAAACTTCTGTAGCTTCAACCTATCAGTTTAATTCCAAATAACATGAATCAATTGATGAGCAAAATGCAATAACAATGCTGCAAGTAGATCAACAAAATTGACGCATAAGACACTGATACAAGGAAGCAACAGAACTATTCAGACAGAAGGAAATTGACCTTTGTAAAGGTTTCTCCCTGGTTCAGTAGATACAGAAGCTTCGTAATGACCTGAAAATGCAACACAATGCACACTACCCAAAATTAATTTCTGAAGAGCAAATAAGAGGACAGAGAAAATGTGATTAGATGGATAATTCGGTGGTGCAAAGCAATAACCTGAGCGCATCTTCTAGAGTCTAGCTGAGGATCATTGAAAACCCTGGCTTCCTGAAGAACAGCACCCTTCTCGATCCCCAGAAACGGAGAGTACTCTGCTGTGAACCAACATCACAAAAGATACAGCCTTACTACGCAGCTAATTACTATAAAACTCAGAGAATTGACATTGCTAATACCCCAGAACCTGAACCAATCAACAAGGCTACAAGATCCAAATCACTAGACCATTCAAACTAAAACAAGACAAACCAATTAGATTTGCAATAAGTTTAGTTTCCGCATTGCAACATTGGCGCAACAAAACTTATAAATGAACCAGATCAGCATAAAGTGAAGCCGATCAATAATATTTAAACCTAATTTACTGCAATCCCATTCAAACGCCTCAAAATACGTAAATCTTGGGAATAAAACAGCTACAAACAAAGAGATCTGGGAGCACAAATCGCCGAATAAGAATTTGCATACTAGAGACCCAAAATTTAACCAAAATTGGGAGTGAAAAACCAGATCGATTTGGAGAGCGAGAAAAATTGAGAGTCTATGAGTGGAAGGGGCATACCTTCATCGTCACGATCGTCGTCCTTCTTTACGAGAGGCTGAGCCATCGCAACGCCAAATGAATCTCTGAGATCTAGAGAAACTGTACAGACCTGTTAGCCCCTCTCTCTCTAAATGTTTGCTCGTTGGCCCGCTCTGAGAGCAGTTAGTGAGGTTTTGAAGGTGAAGAAGAAATAAGAGGAAAAATAAAAAGACGCTTTGTTTCTAAACAAACGCACACACAGGGCTCAGATCAGATGAACTAGAAGATGGAGTTTGGATCCTGTACGGGTGTGGGTCTGGTGGTGCTGACAGTGTTTGATTTATGGGAGCACGCCACGTCATGTGTGCCGGTGGATCCATTAGGAGTAGAAGTTCTAAATTACCCTTCCGTAGAAGAGGAAAGTTCAAAACTACCCATGAAGTACCAAACCCAAACCGTGCGACTTACTTCAAATGCCGATTGATTAAAATATGAATAGCCTGTACCTTCTATTATTCCTTGTTTCTTTTTCAATTTATTAGGTATTTATTTACCCCAAAAAAATGTCTTGCATTAATACAACGATGGTTACTCACTTTTGATATTGGAAAGATAAATATCGGCCGTTTGATAACCTTTTTAGTTCTTAGTTTTTAGTTTTTATTTTTAAAAAATTGAAAACTTGTTTCATATAATGAAAGTGCATGATGGTAGTATTTTCTGGTGAATTTTTGGGAATTATGATTTTTTCTGTGAATTTTGGATCTGAAGGTCCCGAGGCTTAGATTGGGATTATGGCCGAACACAAGAATCGAGCAGCCAAGTTCAGGAATGAATTTTTGGTAAATGGAGTACATTTGATTTCATGTGTGATGATGTAAAATTAGTGAATGAAAAACGTGCACAAAAATCGACTAATATGAAGAATTGTGTAAGTGTTACTTGACAATGACATGAACACTAATATGACACAACCTACTAAGCACATAGAATAAAATTGACCTAGAGTCAAGTGAGTAATCCCATTGTGACACAGAGTGTTAATCTTAACAATTTATGAAACTCAAACACTAAGGCTGCGTTCGGTAATGTTTTTAGAGCCTGTTTTCTGTTTTTGTTTCTGTTTTTGCAAATACACGTTCGGTGCATCATTTTCGTTTTCCTCACAAAACGCTTTCAAAACAAAACTAACTTTGTGAACAAAAGTTGAAAACGAAAAAAGTTGTTTTCGGTGATTTCGTTTTCAATGTTTTCTCGAAGAGACGAGACTGCATCTCATCAACAACTCTAGCTCTCTCTTGACAATCGATAAACCCACACCAGGAAAAACACCCATCTTCTCCGACCCATAATAACACAAATCTACAAACTAAAGAAAAAAATTACAGAGGAAGAAGAGAAGAAAAGAAAAACAGAGAGAATAAGAACCACCACATACCCAGCTCAAACACCATCATCACCGTGCTCAGGCGACCCATCTCTGGCTGGTGTGTGACCCATGGCAGGCTGATGTGCGACCCCAAGGCGCACACCAGGTGTTTGAGAAATGGCTTGAAGGAATCAATTGGTCATTCGAAGATGGAGAGTAGCCGTGAAAAAGAATAGCTCTAGAGAGACTGATAGAGAGAGCCATGAACTTTGGAGCGACAGAGGGAGAGTAGTTGGGGAGATGGGGTTCGAAGCAGTGGTTGGAAATACATTGGGTATTTCAATATCATAAAGAGTGATGTTTTCCAAGAGGAAATTGCTTGAAATAAGGAACGGGTATTCCAAAGTAATTATAAATTAAACTAATAAAAAATTAAATTACATTAACTTTAGTCTATAAAAATATCAGAATTTAAAAAAAAAAGATTAGAACTGAAATTAGCAAAAATACACCTGAAAAACATTGTCCTACCAAACACGTTTTCATTGTTTTTATTTTCTGAAGATGTTTTCATTAATCTACCCGACGCATTTTCATTTCCTGAAAATGCAAATTCATTTTCTTGTTTTCATTCTCTGAAAATATTTTAAGAAAACATTCTCCGAAAACGTTACCAGACGGCCCCTAACCTTGCTCAGCCTTATTGTCGAAATTGTCGATATTCCTTACAGAGATTCTTCTCCTTAGATGTCGATGCCTCATACTCTTATTCTAGATGGGGTGAATGCTTTTGAGTTGTGTGTGTCGATCTAGGAGGGAGCTCTCAATTTATAAGGATCCCTCAAGATGTCTTGCCCATCAAGAAACAGCAAGAGATGGCCTTAATGCAGTAGAACAATGAATCTCAATACATATGGAACTAAGAACCCTTTAGCCTTTATATTTAACTTAAACACTGATTAAACACTGATTAAAAAATAAAAGCAGCTGGACGAGTACATGTTGAATTCTTGATCAATACCGAGTCCTAGACAGACAATAAATCATCTTACACAGAGAACACATTTAATGGCTCACAATATGTAGGGGGTCAATCAATCTGAACAAGACACAGTTAGAATTAAGTATTTTTATTTTGGTTTTGTTTAATTTGGTTTTATTTTTGTAGTAAAAATGGGTTTTGTACATTTGTGCAAACCATAATCGACAAACCCATGATCAAACAAAACTACTCCACTCCTTTCAACTCCCCTTCAGTTTTCTTCTGGTACACAATTCTCAGTTAAATTTTCAGCATCCCATTGTACCTATCTCCATGAGAAATTCATCTCCTAATGATTAACCTAGAAGTATTAACTGATTTAGCTTCTCAAAATTCTCCCATACCCACAATATAGTTGTTTTCCACTGTTCCATTTCTTTACAAAGGACATGATTGTACGTTTTAAAACTACAAGGACGAAATTGTAAACTCAAACAAACTGCAGAAACCAAAATGTATCTCTCCCTAAACGAAATTGGGGCGTCCTTGCGAAATCAGTCGAGACTAAATATCAATTTGCAGCATCGACTCTTTAACACAAAATAACTGCATCAATGTGTTAAAATATACCGGGAGAGAAAACCATACATGGAAGAAGAAACAGTCATTTACAACATGCTAATGGAAAGCTACATGGTGTGAGATTGGTAGCAGCTACAGAGGGAAAATATTCAGGCAAAGAGCAGATGAGGTGGTTTCTCAAGCCCGAGTTCTCACGAAATGTATATGTATCTTTTGCTCAATATTAAAATTGTCAGTTTTTCCAATGAGTGGGTTACAACAAGCAACACATTAGAGGATTCTAGTTTCTCATACCCAGTATCTTCATCAACAACACAGAAAGGTACAAAGGATATACTATGCGAGGCATTGAGAACCGTGGGTCTGAGAGAAGCTGAAATTCAGGATACAAAGAGGAGATGTCTGCTCCCTAATAGGCTTAAATTATTTTCCTATGGCCTCCAAACGCCCATATCTGCAACGTAAACACAAGCAAAGTCATATTTCATTAAATGAACGACGCATTTGGACTGATTGAGAATATAAAGAAGAAACCCAACATAACTACCATAAAAAGGGACCAAAAGACATAACAAATAAGACCATACTGATCCAAGAATATTAATGGTCTTACAACGAATGGCAGGGTCTATCAACCCAACAAACAAACATTTATTATAGTCAGATACTCCAATAAATCTAACCCAAAGAACATTATAGCACCGAAAGAAATTTAACATGTTTTGTAAGGAAATGATTCCAATTTTCAAGATCAATAAAACTATTTGTTCCATATTTATTGACCACAGCACTGACCATATCTCTCGCACAGATGACACCCATGGGGGATCGACTTGGATTCTCATGAGAGACGTAATCAACAATGTGGTCCTTAAATGTGGTATTATTCTTCCAAGATTAGATACAATGAACGAAAGATACTGAGTAAACAGATGCAAAGAAGGACACAACCCGATAAGAAGGCAAAATTCCAACAACTATAAGCGCTTCAGCTCTATAAAGCATCTTAAAATGCCACACAGAAGTTACTAGTTACTACAACCTCTTCAAGGTTTATGAATCTCAGAGTTATAGAATAAACTAGAAAATATTTGGCCCAAGTTACCAAAAGCATTATACTTCATAAGTACATCATACATAAAAAAATATTTTTGCAGGTCAAAGTAACTAAAATGGGTACTGCTTGCAACAGAAACATCACATTACACTGCCTTACTTTTTCTCTACTTCTATTTGCATTCATGATTGCAGAAAAAAACACATTAAGAATAAAAAATCAACAAAATATTAGGAAAAATGTTGTTTCCCATGCACATTGCATGCCCTAAATGAAATAACAGAGGCATGCCTTAGGAAAATAACCTTTAAATTTGTATCCCAACTTCCTGTACATAAGGCACTTCCATCAGCTGACAAACCCAAACAGCTAATCTGGGCCTCATGTGAGTTTTGGAGGGATCCCAAGTTCAAAACCACCTGCCACAAAATGAACCAGCAATTAGAGCCATTCCATCCAATGACATCCCTGACACAAATCCGTAAATATTGATAAAAGGATGGAAGAAAATCAAAATGCAGGATTGATAGGATCAATTTATGACATAGACATTCTAAAAGTATTACACACTTTTTAAAAATTCGAAGCATGACATTTCATATGACGCATCATGGACAATCATAACTGTTCAAGGTGGAAGCCAACCGCTACTCTTTCTACTTTTCCCCCTCTTAGGTATTGAAGTACGTTTGCTGAACTAATTTTTTTCTTCAAACTGCATGCAAGGCTATATGTTATTTAGACATTATGATATCTCACAGTATAGGCAGGGCATGTGGCAATAAACTTAACCCAGAAAATATTGACAAATCTGAGATGTAATTTTTTTAAAGAATAACTATTACAGACAAAAATCTTAACAGTATTTTCACCCAAGTAAGAATTATATTCAGATTATCTCAAGTGCTAGAAGCTAAGACAAACAGAAATCAAGTGAGAAATAAGAGCTACAGAATATCATCTACTAAATGGAACCAGTTGTGTAGGTTGACTTATTTCATAAACAGAACACTCTGCTGTGTTTCAGTGTCAAAAGAAAAATATGCACTCGGTCACCCAGCCAACCTTTGATCCTAACTCCAAACTTATTTATCTTTTGTGGCCAGAATTCATGTTATGCTTTTATTTACAAGAAATATTTGAGAAATAGAAATTAGTTTATATAACTCAAGTCTAACTTAATATACGAATAAAATTAATTATAAATCTTTTGCATGTAAATGTGAAGTACTGCCCGTGCAAGAATTTGCCTTTATACATTCCGAAGAAAATCCTTATACACTAAACTAGAATATAAAGTACAAGACAACATGATCGGCATCAGCAGTAATAATTTCTTAGGAAACGAAGTGCGCTCAATTGATCATGCAAAAGCATATGTAGACATGTGAATCAAACTTTCTTTATATTACAAATACCTTTGCCAATAAAGTATCCCATACATAGCAATCACCGTTTGTGTATCCAGCGAAGAGAAGCCTTCCTGATATTGAGAATGCAATGGTTTTCACAGGAGGGAAGTCATTATCACCATGTTGCTGGTGATATACTTGGAGCTGA
The DNA here is from genome assembly GCA_024362665.1 of Prunus padus. Taxonomy (NCBI): domain Eukaryota; kingdom Viridiplantae; phylum Streptophyta; class Magnoliopsida; order Rosales; family Rosaceae; genus Prunus; species Prunus padus. The sequence goes on along the minus strand of JANFAM010000006.1, from coordinate 13,085,691 downwards.
TGCCCAGTCCTGATGTCAAATAACCTGCAAGTTCCATCATCTGAGCCAGTTCCAAATCTATTTCCATCTGGAAAGAACTTCACCACATTCACATCTCCCTCATGACCAGGAAATGTCCGCACTGCTCGACTTGCAACACGAGTGTCCCACAATCGGGCAGTTGCATCACAAGAACCAGAGACAAACAATCTTGAGTTGCTTTGATTGATGGATACACTGAAAGAATGCAAACAGTGAGGTGAGTGTTACATTTAGAGGACTCATGATAGGAAAGCAAAACCAAAAGGTACGGAGGCAATATATGGTTTGTTGAAGATTCTTTTAAACTTATTTATACAGAATAAAAAACATTCTGTCGGGATTAACAAATGTGCAGATGTACAGGGTCCAATCCTATAATAAACAGGTGCTACAAATAAAGGGTAAACCACACTAGCAGCCTTCAATAACAACAATAAAAATTAAAAAAACTGTAGACACAGTTTCTCTCAGCATTGAATAAATTAGAGCAAACAGTTCCATTAGATTGTAAAATCAATGGACATGAATTTGGACTGCCCGTAACGAACCAGAAAACTGCTAAATCACCGAATTTCAGAGCAGATCAATTAAAAGAACAAGTTTTTATGAGTTATAGTTTACAAGTTATTAAGTAGTTTTAATCTCTACTGTTCAGATGTACCAACTTGTAAGACCTTTTTTTCTCCTTTTCCTTTAACCTAACAACTCAAGGCTCAAAAGTAAAATATGCAGGTATTCATTGAACACGAACACCCTGAAGCAAAAGATGTTATAAATACAGCCATTTAAAACCACCCGATATACCTCACTACATCTGCAGTGTGTCCAGACTGAAATTCACCTCCAAAAACTGAAGTCCTGAGTCCAGTAGTAATATCCCACAAAACACATGTTTGATCACCAGATCCAGTAATCAGGTGAGTGTCCTCATCTGGAACATATTGACATGAGGAAACATAACCCTTATGTCCACTAAGTGTTCTTGATACAGGTAGATTCCCGTCCTTGTCACACAGGGAATTCAGGTTGAAAATAGAGCAAACACTATCAAGACCACCACAAGCAACGGATTGTCCGGTCGGTGAGAAAGCACAAGTCATGACCCATGCACAAGGCAGCTTTATGGCATGAGTCTTCTGGCTTGTTAGTGCATTCCATACTATCAAACGTCCATCTTGAGATGCACTGACAATTCGATTCTTTTCAGAGGTCCAATCTAATGAATAGACCTGCAACAGTAAGTCTTAGTGAGCATAAATCCTATTTAACCTCATCCTCTTAGAAGTGGAATCATAGTTATGGTAACTAAATGTAACCTTGGTTTTATTACTTCGAAAGTCCAAAAGTAAAACAAATAAGATTGGTTAGCAATAGATAGTCTGTAGCGGTTTAGGACTGGACAAGCACAACACAAGACAGCCATAACTCATAAGCAAAAGCAAAGAGAACAAGTAAATAGAAAATCATACGGATTTTAATACTTCTACTCTGCAGTCTTCAGCTCAATATTTATACAGAGAGTTTCATATCATATTTGCTAATCTGTCAATAGAAAAGTGAATAAATAAAAACAAGCAATTTTAGAATTAAGGCTTTGTAATTTTGCTGTCCATCGAACTATGATAACTGTCAGAAGGGTTTAATGAAATTATGATACCAAAAACGTGGCAACAAACCTCATCAAATTGACTGAAATCTAAGTAAACTTCCTATTCTATCATCACAATTCTTTATTTGGAAGATTGCAATGACTTACACACTTTCTTTCCCATCATCAATAAGATGCATTACTACAAAGAATGGAATAAATTCTAATGCGTTCCTCCATCTTTATAGTTTCTTTAGAAGTATTAAAACAATGGCATCAATAGACATTATACACCATGGAATGGGATATTGTCTTGCATATCCTTTGTTATACCATCCAACATTATTACATAAAGTCCCAAAGTATGGAACCCTAAAAAGAGATTGGCCTGACTTAAATGGGAAAGTGATGAGCATCTGGTGTAAACTTAAGGATCGATTTGAACAAAAGATTACACAAACAGGGAAAGTAGTTGGAAAGTAGAAGCTGCTTTTTTAACTTGGTGTGACGCAGAAACTGCGGGATAGGGTTTTTCTACTTGCATCCTACAGATGAAGATTAGAGGAGAGGAAGTGCAGAAGAGAGAGAAGAAACGAACTATACACAGACATAATGTAAAATATGTCAACTTATTTCCATATCCTTGCTGTATCTGAATCCTAATTTCGGAGATTTATTCGTATCTTCTTCTGTATCTGATATCTGTATCCGATTAAAATAGAATCAAAATTGGTTACCAAATCTACTTGACATAAATCGAAATTGGTGGGTTATTTCTTAATCTTTCTTTTTTTTCCTTCCCATAATTTCAAAGTGTGAATCATTAATTTAATTCCTGTATAATTTCCCAAGTTTCGCATATCCAATTTAATTTTACAAATCAAAGTGCCACACTGATTTTTCTCCACTCATTTTCCGTTTCTCTTTCAATCAAAATTTATTAAATAACTTAGCTAGCCGCTCAACTCCAGAAAACTATAGAGTAACTTTATCTATGAGCAGTTCTTTTTGCACCCAAAGAGTTGCTCTCTTACACCTTTAGTTTTCTTAAAGGGGAAATGTTACCCGACACCCATGATTTCAAAAGAAAATGAAAGAAGACATGGCTAAATCCAGACCCAACTGGCCATGGGTTCTTTTTGAAAGAATTCTTTTTCTTAATTATCTTTTGGAAATGTGGGTGTAGAAGGGTAAAGTCTTCAGTTAAGAAATGAAGGATGTAGAGAGCTACTCTTTCAGTGGAAATCAAGCTACCCTTTATACAGGCCGTGCAACTTGATTCTTCCTGATCATTATAAGTAATCCTCCTACCTTTGGTCCATTGGTTGTTCTTGTCCATCCATAGATTTGGTCTATTGTTTTCACTTGAGTTCCTAAGGTATTCCTGACTTAATAATCCTAGAAAATAATTTTTGTATTTACCTAACATGTCACTGCCTATTAATAACACTTTTGACCACTGTCTTCAATACCTTTAACTTAGTCCATATCTTCAATACATTTAACTTACTCCATATCCCTAATCAACCTATCCCCTTTTTTGTTTTGCAAACTTGTAAATGTCATTTCTCCTCTTTTGTACCTAACTTGCTAAATAAAGCATCTAGTGCTTTTGTGGACTTTTGTTAGGCATGATTTCCCTCTCAAAAAATAGTCGATACTCTCCAAACTAGTCAAACCCCACGAGTACGAATTTCGCATACTCAAAATCTAAAAAATTTAGCTTTTTATTCTGCATAGCACACTTCAAACTACCAATGCCCAACAATTCCATTAACCCATATGAATGTGCATTCAAAAGAAGCTCATTTTTACAACTAACCACACAAGCACAGAAAGCATATGATGTATATGTATTACGTATATGTATGTGTAAGTATCATACCTTTCCTGTATGCCCTTGCAAGGTTCTACAGCAAACGAGATCGGTGGGGCCAAAAGTGAGCGGAGTCTTCCCCTGAGACTTTGCATACGCAGCCACTGCAAGAATTCAACATCAAAAACCAATTAGATCTCAAACCCCCAAAAGACCAATATAATAATAACATCCATTGATAATTTAGGAAACCACAAACCCTTACACCATACCATCTGTGTCGAGCAACGAGGCTCGCTTCTGCTTCAAGCGCTCCCTGAGCGAGTTGACGGTCTCGCTCGCCGCCACGTGGCGCTCTTTGAGCTCCGCGACTGACATTGCTCGGAATTCGAGCTTAGAAGCCGGTCATGGAGCGGAAGTGAAAGAGCTCCTCCGATTCAAAGCGAAATTAGGGTTTTCATTTCATCTTCTTCTTCAATTTGAATCCGGAGCTCGAACTTGCGAGGAAGTACAGGAAGCTCTCCGTACGTGTAGGTTTGAAAGGCGAAAAAGGAGAAGGTGGTGGTTTTGTGGTCTCGCCTCTGAACGAGTCTCTGAGATTGGCAGAGAGAGAGTGAGAGCTGTAATGTGAAGAGGTTGGTGACTTGGGCGTGGGTCGTGAGGGTAGAAGTGTAATTTCGACTGGCGGCTCGGGGCCCACGTCGGTCCACTTGGCTTTTTTTTTGGGGAGGTGTGCAGGATGGGAGACACCGTGTGAGTCCCATAGCTCCACAAGTCACAACTCACATGTGAATGCTATTATTATACTTTGATGACATGTACATTTTTGTTGGCTGCGCTTAATTTTGGTGTATGAACACTTTTTATTAAAACAAATAGACAACAGTTTAACATATTGTGTTTTACAAATCACACTTAGAGAGATGAGACTCACAAGACTGACTTGAATTCAACTTCAATTCAATCTAAGTTGGGCCACCAAATGAGGCTTAATCACTTGAGCTATAAGCTCATTGCATCATGAGTTTAGTTTTAGTATTTAGGCTAATGGGGTCTAGTATGGTGGAAAATGGTCTTAACTTGCAGATCAATGATCTCATGTTCAAACTCCCATGACACCTTGATAATGTGTGTGTGAGAAAACCATCTCCCCTAATATCGATTGTTTTAACCCAAAAAAGTTTTTGTATTTAGTTCATGGCAAAAACAATGCATTTAGCGTGTGTGACTAAAAAACACCTCTCGCCTCTTGAGTGTGCAGAAAAGTCAAATGAATTTTTTTCTGGATGTGGGTATTTTTGTTATTTGGGTTCTAAGGACATCCCTAATGGAGGTTCTATTTGGAGCTCAACCACCACAAGGCTCCCATAAATACAAACTCTCCTTAAAAAGACATCCCCAATAGTATAAATTGAAGGCTTTAAAACTTGAAGCCCAACCGGAGGAGTCCCTAAATCTATATGCTTGGTTGAAGCCCTTGAAATCAAGTGGGTCCCGCAAGGAGAAAAGCTGCAGCCCACATTTTTTGGTCTCTCACTTGCCTTGCGACTGTAGAAAGCCATACCTTCCCACCAAACCACATGCACGGGGCCCACCAACACATAAATGAATTGAACAAACTTGCTTTTTGTCTCTCCTCTTCTTCTTCCCCTTTTTTTTTTAATTTTCAAATGAAAGTGTATTTTTATAGAAATAAATAGTTACTTTTTTTTATCTTTACTCTAATCACTTTTTTAAAAATTTTGTCCAAATTTTGATATTTTTGGGTTGAAATGTTCACAAAAAAACCTAACATAACATAAACATACAATAAAACAAAATAAGTTCACAAAAAACAAAAATAAGGGTCTTGTCCAATATAGGTCCCTATATTTTCTATTTTCTAGATATATACCCATCACTCTATAAATCTATATGTAAAACTCAATTTCAAACTTAAATGATCAGTAGGATACAAGATGTCATAGTATTCATATGTTTTTACATCGTTGCCATCAGACTTCATATTTTATTTATAATTTATTTTTAGCATTTCATTAACTGCCATAATTGTAATTAATACTCCCTATTACTAGCATATCAATCACCCCATTTATTTTAGTTGCCATTCCCTCTAACATATCGCCCCCTAAAATTGCAAACCAAAAAGAAATCTGTAAATTACATATCCAATTTATGAGAATTTTACATGAGATTAAATTTATTTATATGTATGAGATTAATAATAATAAAATTGTTAGGTATGTATAAAATGTTTATGAATTTTTTGGAATTTTTCATATTTTTTTTAATAAAAAATTTGGTTGCTGACGTCAGCAAACCCAGGCAGATCTTGCCTGGGCTGGACTTTGTGCGGTGGAAAATTTTTTGGGGCAAAAGGCCCCCACCCTTGCAGTGGAAGTGCTCTAAATGGGGCTCTATCAACCCATTTTAGAAGCCCAACCATTGGAGATGACCTAATAAAAAGTTTATATGTGGTGCTCCCTTTTTTTTATCTGTTTTATTTCTCTATTTATTATTATTATTTATAAATTGCTATGTATCATTCTGTTCTGTCGTCATCATATCAAATTGTTTTCTTTTGATTTCTTTTCAAACAAAAGGTATTTGAAGGTATATATATAGAAGATGAGGTGAGGAAACATGATTATTTTATTTCCACATTTTACTCTTAAATAAAAAACAAAAACTAAAAATATTTAAAAGATTTATAAATAAAAAAAAAGAAAAAAAAAAGGATGCATGTGCTATCTATCTTAGGAGATGTAGTAATGTCTAAAAATGAAGCTCTTATTCCTCTGGCACTTCTTCTACTTTCTTGAATTTTCACTATTCATAACTGATGCAAGTTGAGGCACAGGAAATGCTAGAAATGATCAAACTTCAATTTGGGCTTCATAATCTAAATTTTTGTAAATGATTTCCATTATCAGTCTTGAAATCCATTGTAAGCCATTTTCGCAAAGTCTAGAGGGAGAAAGGCTATGTCCCAAATTAGCTAAAGCATCATCAGTAAAATTTGCTTCATTCACGAAATACATGGTGAAATTGAATTGCCTCTTCTATATGCAGATTGTTGCTTCAATAAAAAAAAATCTTTATTATGCTACAAATGATGACGTATCACACCAATATGTTTAATCATTACATTGATGTTGTTGGCATCACAACATTATCTCTGAGGCAAAGGATGGAGCTTTTTTGATGTGGATCACTCATTTTTGATATCTTCATCTGGAGGATATATTCTCTGGGATAGCATATTTACAAAAACAGTTTGCATTGAATTTTTAACGTGTATATTTTTGGTTTTGTTTGATATGTCACAACAAGTAATATTCATACTTTTAAAAGCAGGAGAGCCTCTCAGTGTAGAAAGACTTCTATTAAATGGAGATATCATTATTTTGCAATGCCCTATTAATATCGCTACCGCTACATTTCCACATTGCAAAACATTATTGGCTGAAGATAACAAAATAGTGACATCTCCGTAGCAACTAAGTTTTTCTCCTCTCAATACTTGCATTATCATTTGTACGTGCCAATGTCAGGTTGCCATCAATGGAACAATAACAAAAACGCGGCCCACTCTCATAAAACATGATTGGAGAGTGTGTGTGGGGTGCAGGGTATACGACATTTCTATAGAGACAATATAACCACATGATCATGTTACTTGAACATGAGAGTATATGCGACTGTCAACTGTTAATCCACATTAATGTTTGACACAACACATAGGAGACCGTCAATTTTTTTTTGGCTGGTAGTAGTTCTTGAGTTAGGGAATTATCATTATACTAATGAAGATTCATTTTCATATCAGATTAGAGGTCTGAAATGGATTTTTCTAGCATAAGTATTTGATAACGCTTTGGTTAATGTAAACTTCATAATGAAATCCATATCCATCTGACGACTCCGAGTTATTCACCCGTCGCCATTAGCAAAGTTCATGTTGCATTTTTATATGTTCTTTAGAAAAGGAGTCCTACAAACCCCACACAATTTCTACAAGTCTACCTGTAAATTGTGTGGTGCATCCAATGTATCGGTGAATTGTTGTATCAACGGTCAGATTTTACCAATTATATTTGCATAGGCAAAGGAGAGAAGCAGTACATTCACATTCCCAAATATTATACTAGAGTTCTTACAATTAACAGATATCTCAATAAAAACTAGGAATCTTTACAATTAAAGGGCTATATATAATAAATTAACAACAAAAAAAGGCACACCAAGACCTTATTCCTTATATTCAGTTGATTTCTAACCTTAACAAATCCGTCACTAGATATCATATTAATTGTCTTTGCTTCACTACCATGTAGTCATGTATTTCCACCAGGGTAAGTGCAAGCATTATAACCTGCAACCAATTGAAATACTTAATTTAGAAAATCAAAAGCTCATAATCTTTTAGATTTCTAATCAGTCACTTCATAAATAATTAAAAAGAGACAATCGTCCTTTTGTAGAGTATGTGCTTCTAAAGGTGAGGAAAACTTACTGGGATTTGAGGATGTGAGAGTTGCTGTCTGTGAGAAATCACAATTGAGTGGAACTGTCCCAACAGTGTGATAATACAGATTCATGGCATAGGCAGCATGGGATGCTATGGTGTTCGGGTCGAAACAGGCGCCTCCCGGTTGGATTGCACTGCAATCGATGCCATGGCCGCAAGCATAGTCAAGATTTGCCTGCAATTGAGCATCAGAAACGCCAGCTTTGGGCACACACCATGCTGAACTAGGCTTAGGTGAAGGAGTCACTCCTGGTGTCGATGGTGTCTGAGGATATAAATATAAGGGTTAATCATTAAGCATGAAGATTATAAAAAATAAAATGCCTACATGTTACCCTGAACCCTAAATAGTTAACCGACAATCTACCTAGCTAATCGCCTAGATTGACAGCCAACCAATATATATAACATATCAAAATGTGCGGTAAGAGAACATTTCCCTAGAAGGTTTTAATGGTGTCACCTGGCTACTCTTTGAGAGACCAACATCGTATGTCAGGGTTAGATCAGGCTTGTACAGCCCAAATGACCGTTCGGAGGTCCCGCCGGGTTTCAAATCCTCATCATAGAGTGCAAAGATATAAGTCTCGACAGATTTTCCAGGCATCAATGGAGTTCCAACCAGGGATCTAAGGTGTGCAATCAAATTGCCATTATATGCCCTTGCATTCTCAACACTAGGTCCAACCTCATTGCTATCTCCACGGTATGGCCATCCAGTCTCAGCAATCAAAATCTCAATGTCGTTGAATCCAATTGCATTCAAGGCAGACCGTACGGCATCAACCTGCACATTCAAATTGGGCCATGAATTTTAATGTCAAATCAGTGACTCCAAACTCACAAGGGCCAGCCAAGCCAAACCAAGCTATTGAAGCTCTCCAAATTCTAATTTAGCTAGGCAGTCATTATCAATTGCATAATCTTCCTACTGCAAAAGAATCCAACGCCATCATCACAATGATTTGAATTTACAAAGATGACCCAAGAAAACAATGTTACTAAAGTTTCACTAACATTTTGTCCAAAAGTAAGAGGTTATGGTGGTCCCAAATTAATTTTTTTTCTGTCGACGAATCGACATCACTTCGATTTTTTTTTTTCCTTCAAATTCATTCTAAATTTCTAATAAATCCAATTTTTTTTTTTTTTGTCACCATGCATCTATGTAGAGGTCACATCAGATACGTTTCAATGCTCCCATAATTTCACTTTAAAAGGCAAGGACAATAATACAAAGAATAATATGACTCACACTATGGCAATTACTCTTGACATAGTGTGCACTTCTAGCCAACCCTATTGATTTGAGACTAAACCTAACTGTTCTTTTTTTTTAAAATACAAGTAAGAGTCTAAATTACACGTAGTAAAATACATTTTTCTCTCATTTCCTTTTCAACCAATCCTCTCATTTCACGCGTCTAATTTTCTAGGGTAGAGAAGGAATGGAAGGTACTAGAGAGAGGGATGTGGTTCATGGTTGAAAGGACTAATAACAATAAGAACGGCCACAGAGGAGCAGCACCCCTTAAGAGCCTTAAATTCCTACGTCAATGTCGTGAACTCATAACGTATGAGTCGTATAATAAAATAAAGCAAAGACCAACCGTATACGATTGTCCGTTGGCGATTTAATCCACAGATCAACGTTTCAAAACTGGGTGGGCCCACGCCAATTCACCAAAAAAGCCTAAACCCGACCCACCCGACCCGTGAGAACTTGAAGAAAAAAAAGCCACTCACCTGGGAATCGAACATGTTCATGTACTTGATCCCGGTCCCCGCGTCGACTCGTCCCGCGTTGGGCTGGAACAAGCAAAACGCCAGCGTTTCGGGCCTCGGGTCGCTCTGGTAGGCGAAGAACGGGTACGGGTTGACCGCGAACGGCGACCCATTGTCCCTCTGGAAGGTGAGGAGCCCCTTGAGGACGTCCTGCAATCCCGGGTTGAACCGACCCGACGAGGGCGGGTCGGACTGGGTCAGCAAGGTCATGGCGTGGACCGTGGAGACACGGACCTTGCCGCCGAGGGATGCGGCGGAGAGGGCAGATTGGACATTTCGCATGGCGGGGAGGAGCTGCGAGATGAGGCCCTGGTCGTTGGAGAAGAGGACCTCGTTGCCGACGTTGATGAGGTCGATGTTGCTGGCCGGGTAGAAGGCGAGTACGTTCGAGTTCACCCACTGAGCAGCCGCGTTCGGATCGGAGGCGAGCGCCGGGATGTCGCCGTTGGATGCGCCGATGGCGATTGCGATTCCGGTGCCGGCGAGGGCCTTGATGATGGCCGGGTCGGCGCCGTAGAGCCGGACGCGCTTGATGGCGGTGGATTGGAGGAGCTTGGCGGTGGCCGCCGGCGAAGGGAGGTTATCGGCGACTTGGCCGTAGTTGACGCCGATGAAGGACTGCGAATCTGCAATTAGCAAAAGAGAGATAGCAGAGAGTCGTTAGGTGAAACGGTGCGTTTCGGGGGTTTCACGATTTACAAGGTAAGTAACTGAAATAGAAAGTTTGATGGAGCTGAACAGTGCTATTAATTCAGTTATGGAAATTTTAAAGGTTTGTTTCTTTTTCCGGGAAAGTGCAACTTCTTTTAAGAATTTTCCGGGAAAGTTTTGGGAGGAAGTGATTACCTGCAGAATAGAAAGCTGTGAATAAGAGCGAGAGGAAGATGGGGAGGTGTGAAAGCGATGCCATGATCTGTTTGATTTGAAGCTCTGCTGCTTGTGCAGAGTGTGGAAGACAATGCAGGAATATATAAGGCAACGTCAGACCCCAAAAAAGAAAAAAAGAACAATTTAAGTTTGTAAACAAAGGATAAGGTAACGGTAAGAAGGTGAGATTTATTAGAGAGAGAGAGAGAAAGAGAGTGAATTTTCAACTAGCTTAGCTGGACAGGACTTGGAGTTCTGGACTGGAGTGGAACTCGTGGGGTGAGGACCCACGTGTCTCTCAAACTTCTTTTTTGGAGTATTTTTCTTACCAAATGGCGGTGAGTATTATCACCACCACGTTAATTGCAGCTGGATGAGTGAAATTCATCTAACGGTAATTTAATTTTCCTCACCAATTACTGTGGTATAGTGAGCAAAAATGTTCGTCATTCATGCAAAAATGTGACCATAAAGAACTATTCACGCTTAAATATCGAACTCATCACAAAGATATAACTTTTCCAAATTTATGTGAGTCGATCATAAAACCTCTCTAAGTGGAGATAAATAACACCGGTCTCCAGACTAACAACTAATAATTAGTTCACAATTACATAATATACTTGTTTGTAGTAAATTAGAAATTGTGTTGATAGACATTTCATCCTTCTTCTAGGGTTGAAGGTTTAGAATTGATCAATCAGATAGTGGTGATTATATCTATCTAATTGACCTTTGTTCCACAATCGCTCGTCACATTGGATTTGGTCATGCTAAGTAAACTAGTCCATCATAACCTTAAAGGATTCAACATCTGAGTCGAATGGGTTCTTTTCACATCACTCAGATTGGGTCATACTAGACAGTCGAGTCAATCATGAACTTCCACGTGGCAACATCCATATGTATAATAATAAAAAATAAAAAATAAAAGAAACGTTAAAAGCTAGGATGGAGCCCGACGTGGTTGCGTTGCTGCCATTAATCTTTCCTTTGGCAAATCTCATCAGCATCAGCGACAACCACCTACCGCGTGTGGAAACTATAGAATTCAAATGCAGTGGGAAAAGGGGACTTTTTGCTAAAAAAGTATTACTTTACACTACTTTTTTTTTTTTGCAGCGAAATTGTGTTGTGGAAAAAAGCTGAAAGAAAAACTTGTCCGAGGGGAAAGTACAGAATGACTAAAAACAGTAAATTCGTGGCAAGTTCTTCTTATGTTACCTACTCTTTTAATAATCTTTTGATTCAAGTCAACACAAAAAAATGAAAACTCTTGAGGTTTTGGTCAATGATAATTTATGAAATGGAAGGATGATGGAAACTACCAGTGGGCCAACCAAACTACAAAGTTCTGGGTTGCTTGGAGAAGACTTGGAGAAGAAGACTTGAAGCAGAAGACTTGAAGAAGAAGACTTGAAGCAGAAGACTTGAAGAAGAAGACTTGAAGAAGAAGACTTGGTGAGTGACTTTGAGGCTGGACGGTGAGTAAATATGCTGAGGAAATGCGGTAGCGATAGCGAAGAGACTTGGGGCCCTCGGGTTGATTACAAAGCGGATGGAAGGATTATGAGGGGAAGAATTTCGACGAAACGAGGATGCCACCGTGTCGATATCCCAAGATAATCACACATTATCATATGAAAACGTTAATATGCATGAAGATAATCACATTATCATATGAAAAAGTTAATATGCATGAAGGGCCGCAAGTGAGTTGGCTGGCTGGCTTACGATGAGAGAGACTTGCACGTCAACGGGATATATCCCCTTGTTCCTTTGTCTCTCATCACGCAACTTCCCCCTTCCAGGCAAGTTTTTCTTGCATGGAAGAGGCCTAATTAAGAAGCTGGGCCATGAGACTGCCAATGGCTGTTCATTGTTTTGGCAAGGACACAAGGATGAGGGGTTATTGTGAGGAGTCCTTAATAGCCGTTGGATCCAATGCAAAGTTATTATTGGATTGTTGAATTAAACCCCTCATTAAAACCCCATTGTACTAGTTGTATAAACAGTTCCAGCCGCGTAACAAATGTGGTTGACATTTAACAAGGATTCAACAGTTTCACATTTGCTTAACATGTTTTCTTCTACTTGGACGAGTTTTTAGCTTTTATCAGACACCTCTTGACTTTACAAGTACAAATTTTTACAGTCCAACCACAAATTTAACCCCCTTCAGTAAAATAACAAATTCCCAGCCAAAAAATGTTCCATCTTTAACACATCACTTCTATGTCAAGATAATGTAGAAGATGACTACAAGCATATAATCAAGAACAAATTTTGACATTACAAGCGCACAAATGCTCACTCCAGCTCACTCGCTGATGCGAAAACTTCGCTACAACACTCATCTAGAAACAAACTTTTGAAAAATCATGCAAAAGACTCGTTGTTTACGAGACATGCAAAAGAATCCCCTGGTTTGATAAGCCAACAAAAAACCAGTGGGACTGATACGAACTTAACCAGCAAGGCTGTGAATGTGTCACCCTTATATACTGAAAGCAATGGTAATAAAGGAGAAAATAGAAAGAAGCCACCCCTCAACCCATCCAAGTAAATGATTAAAATAAAAGATATGCAAGCACTTAATCAGCAACCGAAAGAGTCCAAATTACCCTCCTGCTGAGTGAGAGACTGGAGTAGTTTCAAACCGACCATCCTTAAACACATGAATAAACTGTTCTGGCAAAGCATGCTCCGCCTGCAACATTAAAGATGTAAATGGTAAGCCCTCCCCGCTAAGCTCAAGAAACCAACATACTAATTACTTCTCACTTCTTATTTTGATCAGAAAATATGCATTTCCCATTTAATGCAGAAAATTTATCAAGGAAACTAACCGTTAGAAACTACATGCAATCCCTCATTGTCAAGAAACTGAAATGATTTATATTTTTATATTTTTTGGTAACCCATAATTGTTAAGGAAATAAGACCATTATATGATACTCCAAATTAATATAGGTAGAAAGTGCAAATATAGTTGATTGGAATAAAAAGAAAGTATCAGCTATAAATGGCCAAAGTAGGAAATAAAGATCCTAATACATCGGAGTATGTCCCCAGATGCTAATGGTATATTAGTACCTTAAAATATCACAGTGAATTACTATGTACCTACAAAAACTAAATTATGTAGGTACCATATACGAATAAAAGGACTTCTTCAGGCTCTTTGACATACAAGCATGTAGATATATCTCGTATATTGCAAGACAATAATGTAGTCCAACTAAAAGCATACAGTATTCCTACCATTAAACATGTGAACCCACCAACCATTGTGGTAGACTAGTTTTTTCTTAATTTTTAAGAACTTTTTTTTGAAAAGAAATTTTAAGAACATCACATTCAGAACCATGGACTTCAAGCCTAACCCTAAAACCCCACCTTCCATCTACACTACAGGCCAAGTCACCGGAAAGTTTATAACACAGGGAAATTCACTTTGAAGAATGCAGATACTTGATATGGCCAGCATCTATATGAGAGATAAAAACACTCTCAGGCAACTACCCAACGGAAGCTCAACTTCAACCATCAGAGTATATCACCACTACTTAGATGCATATTAAGAATGCTATCTACCAATGAGAGGAAAAGACAAGACTGTTGTACGCTCTACCATTTTTCAGCAATTAAATATGTAACTTAAATTTCAAGCAACACTGGATTTAACAAGGGTAACACATTTAGTAATACAGTAACACAACACTTTAGCCAAGCTTTCAGTCAAAATAAAATATGTAGCATTTGTACAGATTTCTAGATATATTCCCCAGCTTGCTAGATTTAGGAAGTCAAAGAACCATCTAGATTTTAAACCACTAGCTTGCATTCCAAGATAACTTTAAGTCCCAGGGAAGAACAATCAATGAAGTCTTCGAAAATGTCAAACAAATACATTAGAATAGAATAAACATGGAAACATACCCAATCACCATCAGGTCCAGAAGCAGGTACTAATATATTGACCTCACTTGACTTAGCAGTTGTTATAGATGCCCCCAAAGCATCTTTGCTTAAGTAAAATTGGCAGCCAGCTGTATTGTCCACTGAAACTGTAGGAGCTGAGCCCTAAAATAGCCATAAAGATAGTGCATATAACAAAGATTACAAGATGGTTTTATATATCATCATATACGAAACAGCTGAATGGTGATATTTGGGATGACAACGCTACAAAAATTCAATTTTGATGTCCAAAAATTATGATGGCAACATTGGAAACATCCAATTTCTTGTCATAGAACCATTAAAAGTTTCATGGGAATAAATGGTACCTGGCATTGCACCTCAACACGGTTGCAATTTACGATCTCACAAGCAGCCACAACATCCTGTGTTCACAAGAGAACAGAAAAATGAGCCTAGATACATCAAAATGTATTGCTTCCATTACTAATCTCACACTAACCGTAAATAAGATTCCCATCTTTGTGCATTTGTCAATTGTAATGTTGTTTACTTTCCCTGCAAATTGGGAAAACAATTTTAAGTAGCACAGGCTTAGTATTTGTGTAGAACATGAATCTATAAAGTTTGTATTGAAACACATTTGACTTTCAATGTATTTATACAATTCGGAATAAAGTTTGTCATATAGTTAAATTACCTTGAATTTTCACAACAGAGTCTTTGCATCCATAAATATAAACAGACTGTTTCGAATCACAGTCGCTAATAACCAAATCTTTCTTTCCAATCTGATTCTCAACAGCCCACCTGCCCAAGGCATAAAAATGATAAAAAGCAAAATTACATGCTGGAATAAATCCCTCATATGTAGTTTAACCATGGTAGAATGATTATGCTTACTCACTTGCGACCCATTTGGAGCTCAAGCTTTGGTGGTCCTGCTTTAGAAAAAGAAGGTGAACTGGTACGACTTTCTTTCTCCTGGGTACCAACGATGCCAGTTCTGTCGGCCCGATTCTTTGTCTTCATATCATCTGTTACCCTTCTCAGACCTAGGGGACAAGAAAACCAAATCACATCCCTCAAACATGAACTTAAAAATTTTAATTAAAAGAAAAGAAATTACCTGTAGTCACAGGCTTGCCAGAATTAATCTCTTGGAAAACAGCTGCCATCCCTTCTTTAGGGCGTGATGATGAAGCCTGAGAAGTTTCAGAACTGAAAAGTGATGCTGATGGAGGAGGTGGAGGAGCAGGGGCACCTGGTGCAGGAGCTTTTGGTTTTGATGGAGCAGCACTGACAGCTTTGCCAGTTGAACTCCAAACTGGACCCAACGGATAGAAACTCTTAACATAATCTCTTAAACCAGGCAAATATAGTTCCTTGAGAGCTTTGGCCCACTCTAAATGATTTGGGTCTTTGGTTTTATACTCGACAAGAATCTGTATTTTACGAATCACAGAGTCAGCACCTACTCATTGATAAATACTGCAAGAGAAATGACTGAAGGAAGTTGAGGTTCCACCCCAAAACCAATTGGCAATGAGAGGAGTAGCCCAACTCCATATAAACCCAGGCTAGGTCCCTTAACTTTTCAATATGGGACAAATACTCTCAACACGCCCCCGCACGTGTGGCGAACTTTCAAGCCTAACACGTGAACAACACATATTGGGTGGCGTGGGAGCACGTGTGGCCGTTGGGCTCAACACGTGAAGCCTTGCTCTGATACCATGAAGGAAGTTGAGGTTCCACCCCAAAACCAATTGGCAATGGGAGGAGTAGCCCAACTCCATATAAACCCAGGCTAGGTCCCTTAACTTTTCAATATGGGACACATACTCTCAACAATGACATGTGCAATTAGAGCACGTGATTCTATTCTTTTCATGCAAATTACCAGATTCTCACAGATATGCAAAGTACCTTGTTGTTGTAAAATTCAGCCATCTGCCAACTTTCTTCGACATGTGCGATAGGCATGCTCATACCTTGAAAAGGGGAAAGCATAATAAGGGATTGGAAAAATGAATGAGTTCATCTGCTTCTAACACAACTTAGAAATCATTTATTTTGCTTACCACATTCTTTCCCTGTATAGGCAATCCAAGCCAAAGCTGAGAGACTGTCAACAGCACTCTTCAAGTGGTTGAAAAAATCAGACCGCCTCCCTTCTGTCAGTGCATTTGCCTTTGTGATAACCTCATTCAGAGGCTTCAGAAATTCAGCCAACCCTGCATTGTCAGGTTTCTGCACAACAACGAGCATTCCCATTGAACATAATGAATTTCATTTCACAAGGAAAAGAACAAGATGGAAAACATTTAAAGTAGATAAGCTCACACTCCTTGCTACTACTAACATTCACAATATCCTAACAATTGTAACATTAATCATTCGAGTCGCCCCAAAAGTCAGCAACACCAGAGTTTGAACAGGAAAATTGATCGTTGCCCGACTATGTTATAGCTAATATAATCCAAATATCGTATTTTCTTTTCCCCAATAATCGCTAACATTTCATCGGTAACATTTCTTTTCCCCATCAACTGCTCACCAAGATGAAATGAACACGCACCAATCCGATCCAAACCCAACAAGGTAGCACATTCCTTTCATGGTCCTTTACATAAAAGATAACGTTTACGACCCAATCACTATTTAACATCAAACACACGTTTTTTAAAATCCAATCAACATTCATAATCAAAACATAAACCTCGTCGAATCTTTATACTCACCAAACAATCCATAAGTAAATCTGAAAATTTAGCACCCAAACAAAATGATACCCAAAAAAAACACATAAATTCACAGTCAAAACTACTAGCGCAAAGAAAGCATTACGATTTATGAGTGAGACTGACCTTTGTTTGCTTCACCTGAATCAGCAGGTCCTTCTGAACAGCAAAAGCCTGCTGGAGAACCTTGGTGACGTCCAAGACCAGTCCCCCAATCTTCTCGGCAGCGGCCGAAACCCTACCCAGATACTGCCGAATCAGATCCTCATAGGCCAAAATCGACGGGTCCAGCGGCACGTCGTCGCCACTCGCCGCCGCAGACGCCGCACCGCCCGACAGCGACACTGACTCTAGGCGCGCCACAGCCGATTCCAGCCTCTGTATAAGCTTCTCCTCCATAGCCGCAAGCTCAAACTCTGTGTGTCTTCTCTGTCTTTGTCTCTCTCTCTACGGTTAGATTAGATCTGGTGGATTTGGTGCGGCAGTTAATTAGTCGAGAAATGACTTCGTTCGCTTTTTTCTTTTTTTCTTTTTATATTTTTAATATTTGGGATTTTTTTGACACCGAAAGGTGAAAGGGGAATTTTGATCTGGCGGGTGTTAATCTGAGTCTTCGCGCGCGGTTTTTGGGGTTTGGCCTTAGGAGACGTGGGGACACGTGGAGGACAGAGAGCGAATCTTGGCTGTTTGTGCGTTGTTAAACACCTTGCCTGAAAGTAATTAACTTGTGCTAACTCAAATTATTATTTTTAATTTGTGGGATATCATCAGACAAAAACAACAAATTTCTGAGGGACGATGTAAGGTGGGAGTGGGACCCTTCAAATTTATCTGGTTCTTTCTATTCATAAACTTTTAAGTTTTTAATAATTTCATTTTATTGTCACGTTACCAGTCACATGAGTTCATACTCTCTAATTTCTGTATAAAAATAACATAACATAACCTATCAAATTATGTAATAAAAAATAATATTAATATTGATTGAAATATATAACTCATGAAAAAATACATCAATTAAGTAATATAAATTTCATATCGTTGCACTCGAGTTCAAACTCCTCCATATACATTAGTGTAATTTAAGGAAAAAAAGACTATACACATATAAGGAACCAAATGTTATTTTTCTACTGTCCTTCAAGTGGACCGGATGAGTCATAATAGTCATCAACTGAAGATGAGAGGGTTTGGGTAGCCCTCCTCGCCGGAGCTGAGAGTGTTCGGTTCATAGCCCTCCTTGTATCGCGGCGACGCCAATTGGTTTGTATAAGATTTGCAGAGAGATGTACGGGCATCCGAGCATCCGTGCCAAAATGCCTCCAGAATTTAGACACTATAATCTTCAAGTCATTGGCCATGAGTGCAAATGCTTCAACTTTTGTGAGGGACTTGACAAATCTTGTGGAGATGGGTAAGTCTGAAAGCGGGGAGAATGTTGATGCCCAGGTTAGAAGTTCTTCTCCATAGAAATCACCTTTGGCAAGACACTTGGTGGTTGAAGAACCTCCACTACTTCTTCCAGCACCATTGTTAGTTGTGTAGGTCAACAAAATGCCTTGAGTGATGAAGAGCATTTTAACATGTGGTTCACCCTCAACAATTATATGGTTGTCTTCTGTATAGCTCACTGGCTTAAGATTGTCAAAGATTTCTTTCAACACTTGATCGTCCATAACTTCAAGCATTGGCACCTAAATTTAGATGTTAATTAAGAAACTTAAACAGTACAACATGTTTAACAAAGAAAAACTAAACTACGAATTATAAAATTAATAAGAAAGGAGACAACTATTTTGGAGTTCCAATAACATCTCCCCTTACTAAATCAAATAACGAAAAATTGAATGCTTTGGAGATGAGGGGAACTTACTTTCTTCATTGTAGGCCAGCAGAGATGTCGCTTAATAAATCTCTTTTGTTCAAAGGGAAGAATAGAGAGGATATTCTCCACATGAACATCTTTGTTTTGTTCAAGTTGTTTGTGCACCTTTTGCATGATCGAAGCCTTCATATTCTTAGGGATGTCATTTTCAGATAACCAGAATTGTACCTCTAGATCTTTCATTTTCAGCTGCTGTATAATTCTCATCTTGGCTGATGTTCTAGTTACCAACTCCATACATATCTGTTACACGACAATCATGAGTTCTTTTAACCCTAATTTCCATGTCAACACCATCTAGCTTTGCCAATGACCATTTTGTCAAACGACAGTCTCTATGTAATTTTTTGATTTTCTTTTTTATAAAAAATATATCACCATCTAGCTTTATTAAGCCAAAATAATTGTTTGATGAACTCCACGATTGAGATCCTTACAACAAAACTCCAATACTAAGAGCCGGTTTGGGAGTAATTCTGGCCATCTCAGAATCACTTTAGGGGAGAAGCATCTCTCATGTGCTTCTCTATAAAATCGCTTAAAACCACTTAAAGTGATTATAAGGAGAAGTGATTATTTGCTTATCGAATCACTCACAAATGAGCCCTAAGTTAATTGAGATAGACATTCTGTTTAATCTAGAAGTTCTGGCACCAACCTTCAAATTTGTAGTGAGGTATAGTAGAACCAGGAGCAAGCCACTTAGAGAAATAAAAATGGCAAAGATGTTTTCCCATGTATAGTTACTCGTCTGGAGGTTTTGCCCAAGAGAACTGCAGAATCGAAACAGAGGAAATATATAAAATATAATATCTTAATTAGCATTTATAAATTCAATGTGCTGCAAATAATAAAATATTCTAGGACCTCTCATCTATGTTAAAGGCATGACATGTTAAAACACCATTAATACATGTGTGTGTGTGATGTTTGGCGACATAAAAGAGTAATGTTTGGAAGACCACATGTTTTAAATTTACACAGTGGTAAATTTGTTCCTTCTAAAAATACAGTAATGCAAAATTATATAGCCAGGCAATGCAAAATTATGTTCAAACCTTAGATTTCGCAAGCCCCACCAAAAACAATGAAAGAATTTTTTCGGTAAATTTGTCGACTCCAACACACCAGATTGAACAGCCTCAAGAAACATACCAAAATCGAAGGATGTTGCATTAGTATTGTGTGGATTTATAGAACATAAGTTGTCCAGAAATGTGACGTTTTTGATTGTACGACCATTGCAGTAGAAGGTAGTAGGTTCACATCCATTGTTGTTTCGACAAGCATTTTGCCAGCAAGCCGTCTCCTCCGGATAGCTAAAAAGTACCAAAAAGCTCCAAATACCTAAGAACATCAATAAGTTAATAAGTTAGCGAACAAACTTTTGAGAAAAGTTTCTACAAAGTATATATAATTCATAGGAAATTAAATGATCTTTATTTTGTTCATAAATTGGTGACAAGGTTGATTAATTTGAGAACTTAGTTTCCATCCAAGAAATCCAACCAAAATTTGGTAACTAAATGGAGCATCACTTTGAGATAAATTAATATATGAAGATTGAAACTTACATGACTAGCAAGGATGTACAAAAAGAAACTGAATGCACCTTTAAATAAAATCCAGATCTCAGTCTCTCTATTAGGAGTCTTGTTGAGTTTTGTACATAATAAGTAGATGCGAAGAACCCGTGGTACATATTGCAACAGAGCAAGAAAAGCCAAAAACTTCCTCGTATTCAAAGAACTAGAGTCCATGAAAATAAGGATCACTGCCTACAATGGATTAAGCCAACGGTTAATTTACCTTTATTCACATATCCGAATTTCAAATACAATAAATTTAGTTGAAAAACAGAGATTGGTCGTAAAACAATTTACTCATACCTGTGGAATGGGAAGAACAGCTAAAAAGTCAATTAAGATGTGTGATGAGATCCTCCAAATCCTGTTAGCCATTGCCAAAGCATCTTCAACTAATATGGTTCCTTTTGTCAAAACTATGGTATGGAGATATGATCTCCCCATGACCCTAAATGTTGGAACTTTAGGTTCGATATAAATTTGAATAACAATGTTCACTGCATAAAATAGATCCGTTGTCGATCGTAGTGAAATAACCGCTCCCTTCAAACTTTTGTCCAACCCGATGCATTTCGTATCCTTGTTGACGATAGGAATATAAAAGAATAAAGGATCTATTAAGACCCCAAATAAACATGATGCTAAAAATGCACCCTTCCACTTTGGAAGAAATGGCCGACCTCGATAAAAAATGCTCTTTACTATTTTTGGCCATTCTCTACTACTTGATCTATGACCTTCATTTACAGTGGCAGATTCCTCAACTGCCCAACTGAAAACACATCATAAACAACATATCAAAATCAGGTACTACAAATATAGATAAATAAAACCCTAATTAAATTTTCTATGATATAAGGCTCATTATGGATCCATGCGTTCTTTCGTTTTTATTACCTTCGTAGTGACAATTCTCCTGGTGCAGTGTGTTCTACAATGCTGAAAAAGATATAACAAAAAGATGTTGATGTTCAAAATTAGATCAAAAAGGGAGAAAACTAAACGATATCGTCCACCCATATTATAACACGTGTACAACCATATTGGATCAACAAGATTAAGGCAGCAATTAGAACAAAGTAAAGAACTAGTATCGGCCTTGTCTAGTGTGAGAGAGCCTTTACATAGGCAAGAGAAATTGGGCCTTTATTATGGGCCTTTTTTTAATCCAACCAAACAAGAAAGAATTCAAGAGAGGCATTGAATAAGAAGACAATCATATCACATATATATATATATATAATATTGGCTTCTGAAATAGGATCAGATTGAAATAACAATAACATGGGATCAGATTGTTTCAATACAATTTTATTTCTTTAAATTAAATATATAAAAAGAGAGAAATTAAGAAATAATATAATTAGAAGAGTAGAAGAAACTAACTTTACAGCTATTTCTTGGGCTATTTCCATAATTGTTGAACCAATAATAGCTCCTCCTGCAATATAGAGAATCGAAAACTTAATTAATTATACAATAAAATATATATATATATAATCTAGATTCTAGTCTGTGTAAAATGCGGACGGATATGTGCTTCAGAATACCTAATCATCAGTCTAATATTTTGCAAAATGAGTGCTTCAACAGAGAGGGAGCTGAAGGTGGACATAAAGAGATGGGAAAATTCTCATAAACAGAACAAAATATATATAGCTAGTCTACAAGGGAAAGAGCTTGGGAGGGCTAGCTAGCCATGTTCCTCAACTTTTCTAGGAAACTTCATAGTATAGTTCGTGAATTCTCTATTTAAAACTCTTCAACTTATTGTCGGTCTTAATTGACTTCATTGAATTGGCTGTTAAGTTCCGCACTCACGCTGGCCTCCACTAGCAGTCAGACGTCCCCGCATTTGAGAAATGTGAAGAAATGTTCATCCATGCGGGGATGTCGAGAATATGAAGCACGTGTGGAATGCAAAGAAATGTCCACATTAGAAAATTGAGTTCCTTTCAAAGCTTATAAGGACTTGAACTGTTATACTAAACATTTTTTCACCTTTTCACATCCTTAATATCAAAATGGAATTAAAAACGGAATTACGAATCTCACAAATAGCACAAATGAGTGAGTACTTGGAGAGGGGGAGGTGAAAGCAAGGTCTGATTAAAATTATTATTTGTTGATGGGGTCCATGAGGGTATTAAATAAAAATAAAATTCTTCCCGACCATAGTCAACAAGGGAAGACCTGATCGTAAGAGGAGTAGCTATGTTATGTTCCTTTTATTTTCTAGGAATCTTCATGGTATAGAGTTCATGAATTCTCTATTTTCCTTTAAATTCCTAGGAAACTTCATATTGTCGGCAAGTATTCTTCCCACTGCGGAATTGGATAGTCTGCCTTCGTGATCAATGGGTCATGGGAGAAGATAATTCCCCCCCTTTTTTGTTTTCCTTTATACAAAAGATATTAAAGACTATGCCTTTCTCCTATGCCCTTTACTATGCTTACAGCCTATGACTGGAGATGACCTAATGTATTCATCATTCTTTTGTTGTTCATGATAAACTGTGTCTTGGTTTCATTTGTTTTGGTTTAATTATTTGATCTTGTATTTTTTTCTAGTTGGCCTATATGTTATTTGTTGAATTGGCTTTGGCGTTTTGTTTTTATTTTTCTAATAATTTTTTTTGGCTTGTGTCTTGAACCGAGATTTGGTTAATATTTTTCTTTTTACAAAACAAAATAGTATGAATGAAAGTAGCCCAAAAGATTCTTGCAAGTTGTAACTTGTATGAAAGAACATTAGTATTGGGACCATGGTTTGGGCCTCACTGAAGCCCACAAGGAAGCTCGTAATGGATGGCTTAAGCTGTTATATGGGCCATAGATGTGAACTTCTCATATGGACCTTCATATTAGCCACATCTATAATTCATATATGACACCGTCACTATAGAATTTGTAACCGAAGTTTCACTCTCATTTTACTCTCTCATAGGCTTGAGAGCCTATGTACAATTTAACAACCGTATAGTTAAAACAACCGTACAACTCAACGTGGACATAGCCCATTCGGGTGAATCACCATGTATCCTTGTTTTCTTGGTGTGCATGTGTGTCGTATATGGATGACCCAATTGTTGGCGTCAACAATTAGAAACCTTGTTTTCTTTTTCTATTTTTCGTAATTTAGTTCATTAAACTGATGCCACTTGCTTGTAAATATGCTTAGCTTGTTTATTATTTTTTTTGGTGAAAAAAAGTTTAAGGGGAGAGGAGACTACCCATCTCTGAATTAGAGCATACCAAGACTTTTTTGAGGCCTTAGCTTGTTTATTCAAACAATTATATTTATATGATTTTTGAAGTTCCATGGAATGTAATTACTGGATGAAATCATTTGTCAGGATTATATCTTTGTAACAGCCCTTGAAGTCAAATTCTACTTCATTCCTTCTTCCAAAAACATTTTGTAAATTGAGATTAATATTGGAATAAAAAAAATTTGCAAGTGTTTTTCCTTTTCACTAAGGTGATATTATTGCACAATTTTGATTAAAAATTTGCAAGTGCCACAAAATACTTGTTTATCCAGTGGAATGCATGGATCATGATCATATTATTTATAATTCAAAAAGGATTTTCCCAGCGTCATATATAAGTTGTTTTACCAGAGTAAACCATAAAAACATGAATGTTTTGTTAGAAAATTAAATTATAAATATTTAATTTTATAATAATGTGAATGGAAATTATAGTAAGTTGTGGGATCCGTGCCTTTTCAAATTGGTACATGATGAATGGGTTTTTGTACATGACCGTTGGCTTTTGTGTGACTCTTTGGGTTACATAAAAATAAAATATTAATTTTATTATCAACACCTATGATTGATGGGAGAAAGTCACTAATAAAATAATATGAAAGGTTGCAAATTGCATAAAAGTGACGTTGCTATTTGCTTGATGTACTGTTGTATCTGTTGGGTAAAGGTGTGGATCAAGAGACAACCAAAGGTGGTGTCTGCCCAAACCTGGAAAGTTGCATTGTTTCTGTATGAAAACACACGACTTTGTGCAATTTTTCAGTCACATCTTTTCTGAACAGATGCCTAACTCTCTATAAATAGAGAACAGTCCCAAACTTCAAATCATCCATTTTTCATCCAATAATAGTAGTTCTAGTTTTAGAGCATTCTTAGCATTATATTTCCAGAAATATAGTGAGATAGTAAGAGAGAGTTCATACACAAGTTTGAGTTCGCTTTTCTTGGGGATTGGAGTGCTACTTCCGCAAGAAGTCGATCGTTGTATCCTGGGAGACGTTTGCCAAGAAAATCCTAGAAGCACCTGTGAGGAGGCAATTTCGTCTTAAGGAGATAGAACCAAGTTCTAGACTCGATCATCTGTAAAGTATTCTTAATTTTTCCTTGTCATTATTTCCTTGTATTTATTTCGAATTTATAGTGAAGTTTTTATTTTCGAAATTCTGTAAATATAGCAATTATCCTATTATTTTACCAACATGTTTAACAACATAAACGATAAAGGCATGAATAGTAAAGGAAACCATGTTACATAGTAACGAAACTCAATAATAAATCCCAATTCCATAATCTGGAAAAGAAAAAAAAAAGGTTATTCTTTCTGTTCCTAGATTTAATTTCTACTCTACTTTTTCTCTTTGCATATGGATACACTTGTTTATTATGAGATGTTGGAGAAAGCTAAACAAAATTTTATAAATTACATAGAAACACCTAGCTATCAATTGTTTTTTTAATTCCAAGCGTTTTTATTTTTCTCTTTTTTATTTATATTTAATTTTTTTTTTCCCATATGCAAATATCATTTTTTTTACATTAGGTAAATATATTGATATTTAAAAATATAAATTAAAAAAATAGAAAAGAAAACAGAAAAAAGAACGTGGTTGGAGTGGAGTGGGGAGTAAAAAGCAGAATGTGGATGGTGTGGGGGAGTAACTTCCTCTATATAATTACTTAGGTGGAATTTATTTTGATATTTTATAATTGAGCAAATTAGTGATTTATCATTTTACCCCCAATATATTAATTTGCACTCCTTTGGCAATTTGGTTAATTAAGAGCATTTTTTGGGTTTTTGAACCATTCTTTACTTAATGTTTTTCTATAAGGTTATTTGCAAGAGAGGTGTATATGGTCCAACCTCACGAGGAGTTAAATCAAGCTTTGGTGAATGTTTGCTATTTGCTCTCATTCTAGTCTTTTTCTAGTTATTTTGCCGGAGACGCAACATCTCTAATCCTTTTTGCCAAAGAATTCTTTTATTCATCTTGTCAGTAGTTCATCAACTCAAAATACGTCAATCATGATCGAGATGCAGCAGAAGGTTAATAGATAACACTACCAGCCTTCAATATTTTTATCTAATTATGTTGTATGAAATCAAGAATAATATATTGATATCCCAATTGCTCTTAAATCTTGTTCTTCCTCATATAAGATTGTGTTGTAGTAAAATGAAACAAATTTTATGCAAAATGAATGAGATTTATGATTTGAAAAGCTTATTTCCATAATCTCGAGAGGCTTTCTTTTTATTGTGTAAGCTAATAGGTTCATTAATGTAAGGATTTGTGGAAGAAAAAAAAGAAAGAGCAAAAAACTCATGCCGACTAACCTTACACTTTTTCCAAGTCCAACTCTAAATTATCTCTCTTTTCTAGGTCCAATCACATCCTTTTGCATGAAATTAGGCCATTTGTGAATTTTTAAGCCCAAAAAATAATATTTTAGTTGGGTTTTGTAAAAAAAAATCCGGTCCAAAACCGGAAAAATAGGAAACTTAACAGGCTTATGGGCAAGTGGATAGTACTGAACCGGATAATTTTTTCGTCAAAACCAGACCAAAT
This sequence comes from Prunus padus, assembly GCA_024362665.1. Classification (NCBI taxonomy): domain Eukaryota; kingdom Viridiplantae; phylum Streptophyta; class Magnoliopsida; order Rosales; family Rosaceae; genus Prunus; species Prunus padus. The sequence goes on along the minus strand of JANFAM010000006.1, from coordinate 13,059,102 downwards.
CAAACCAAATGAATAGTACCAATTTGAATTCCAATTTGTGATGAGAATCAGACCAAACAGAACCGTGCCTACCCATGATCCTTTCTTTTGTGTACATTCTATTTGTCAAACAAACATATATCAAATTAGGACTATTGATGTTGTATCATCAACACATTCAATGTCTGATAGCATCTTCGATTTGACTTCTTGAAGATTTGCCGGATATTATTTGTCCTACAAATTCAAGTGAATCTACATAAATATGATGAATTAACAAATGTAGTTTTTGTTTTCAGCTAAATTAATTCGTGGTTTCTTATGAACTCTTTGAACATTTAAAGAGTACGTATATGTGTAATTATGCTCATTGATATATGTCTTTCAAACCTCCATATCTAAATCTTCTGATCTATTCAAGTTTAGGATTCTTTAATTTTCACGGTCCATTATAAAATTTTCTCAGATCTCAGCGGAAACTGATAAAGAAAATGGATATATTCTTAACAGACCTGACCTTACATATAAAAATATATGAGTACATAAAGAAGCTCCTTTATAAGTATGGATCCAAATAAATCAACAAAATCTATAACCAAACAATCATAAAAAATGAGAATAATCAACTTCCCTTCCACTCTTTCCTATTTCCTCAATTTCTCGAGCAACCAAAAAAAGAAATGTGACGAAAAGCAGGAAAAAGCCCAGAAGTAAAAGAGACCTTCTTTTGTTGCTGTTTGTACCATATTTGGTAAAATGCCAAATTTGGTAATTTATCTAATCTTAGGCTCAAGCCCAAAAAAGGCCCCTCTTTTCTCCTTCGTCAATATCCGGGCTTCAGCTTAAAGAGAAAAGCCCACGCCTTTTTTAAACAAATATCCCAAGCCAGACCCACCATGTCAGAAGTGGTTGAATTTAATTAGAGTGATTCACGTAAAAAACTGGAGTGGGTTTTCTCGCCATTAAGAGCGATATGACTGGCGTCTCTGGGCAGAAAGCACCCCGACTTTCTGACCCCATACACTAGCAGAAGCCGTCGCTCTTCCACCTGTTCAAACTGAGGAGGCTCAAGGATTCATCCCCTCAAGACCTAAATTCATCCAAAATATATCTCTCTGTCTTATTCCTGGACCAGCTCATGAGGAGAAAAGTTTTTCAGACTCAAAACCTACACCCAGAGCTCCCTCTTGCTACCGCCATCACTGAAGATATTTTGCTTATAAATATAGAAGCTCCACAGCAGCACTCAAGGACTCTCTCTACAAAATCAGACTTAACGTCTATAACTTGAAAAACCTTCAAGCCTTCAAACAACCTGTTTCTCTCCAGATAACCAGTTGACAACTCTTGCATTTATCTTTTATTGCTCTGCCATCTTCTTGGTATGATGTTTGTTTAAACTGATCGGGCTAGCTACCTTGTAAAATCAGCTCAAACTTGTAACATATTGGATAGAGAAATCTCTAGTCATCTTGTTATGAAGTTCTTTACTATTGTAACTTGCCTCTTAAAAAGCTAAATAGAGAAATCTTTGGCTTTCTTTTTTAACTCACTTGCATGCCCGGAATGGATAGAGAAATCTCCTTTCCCATGGACTTAAATTTCTCTGCAATTTAATTTATCCGCACTTTACGTTTATGATGTTTATTTTTCTTGCGATTTACATTTAAGTCTTTTACTTTAAAATTAACACTGTTTATTGCTAAGACGGGCCCGAATAAAGGGTTTTTCAAGTCTAAAACTAGGGCTTCCCCAGGCTCGACGACAGGGACTCATAGGCCCGAATCGTCACATCGGGGCCCGAAATTACCAATGTCATGGGCTCAAATTAAGGTTTTTCGAGCCCACTCAAGGGATCATTAACCAAAATCTTGGTTTTTCCATTTGGCTAGGTAGCACCTGTATCTTCCAAGCCATGAACGCACGATTGAAAGAATGTTAAAGTCCTTTTAATTGAGGCATAGAAAAGAACTTATTCGAGCCAGTACCCCACTCGAAGCACGATGACTTGATTCAGAAGTCCAGGAAGAAGCCTAAATCCACCAGACTGCACACGCTATACCAAAAACTAGGTCTACTGGGCTGGTCTTAACCCTAGTAGTGGCACGCCTGCACTCGTAAGTCCGAATCGGGCCAGGAGAGGCAGAGAAACCGAGCACCCACCTCTCCATCATTCCAACCTGATTCAACTTTCAATTTTGTTCAAGAAAATTGCAAGCAGCCATCTCTCCCCCTTCACGAATGGACGGGGAAGAAGGCCAGTCATCATCGACGCAAAGAACCAAGAAAGGGCATTTGTTGTCGAGACCCGGCTCTCGGGCACGAGGAGGACGTTCCCAGACGCGGGACCCTTTTCTACACCAACAGTTGCGCTTAGCAGCGTCATGCGTCTTGCGCTTCTTCTCGTCCAGCTTGTTCTCAAAGTACCTCATCCTCTTAGTTTCTTGAATAACACCGGCCCTCATGACCTCTCTTTTGAACTTATTGAGCAGCCTCTCCTTGAGTTCGTTGTCGTCCACAATCATTTGCATAATGTATGCTGACTTAAAAAAGAGGGTGTTGGCATAAGCCAGAGAGAGGCATATCACAGACTCTACAGTAGAAGAAGAAGAAGATGATGAAAAAGGACCATAAGCAGAGGGACCCCCTTGAGCCATCAGTGGGGCCACCCCATCTCTGGTCTTCTGGGACCCCTTTGAGCCATCAGTGAGGGAGGAGAACAAGTTGCAGAGAGAGGATGAGGCAGCCATGGATTACTTTGTTGATTGGAGTGGTAAGACTTGTCGACCGTCTGATTTTGGTGTTATCTTCTTTTTCGGTTTTTTTTTTCTTTTTTTTTTGTTGGGATGGATAGGAATCAAGATAGACAGAGTGGTCCAAGGCTCCAAATGGGTTTGAGTGTGAGATTAGCCTGATAGAGTTGGGCCTGGTTTGAAAAAATTTGGTCCTGTCGATTTGTATAATACATCAATGTGACCATAAGTCCTAGTCAATCACTTTGGAGTTAGACCTGACTTCTCAGGGGCCCAGTTCAAAAAAGTGACCGTAATGTTTTGTGCCTTACTTTTTTTTTTCTTCCCTAATACAAGGGATATTAGGAGGGGGGAATCAAACTTAGGACCTTGAATGCATGGATAAATAGTCTTAATAACTCGAGCTACAAGCCCCTTACGTTTCGTGCCTTAAGTTGAGTTGGAAGTTGTAATGTTGTCAGAGTAAGAGCTATTTGGTCATATTAACTGCATAAATACCTTTTATCGAACTAAAGTGGGTGGATAATAAATGGGATTTTTTTATATTTTTGGTCTGGCTAAAAATACTAAATAGGATGAGTTTAGGTTTTTGTTTGATTGATAAATGATTTATTTGTAAGAAATAGTAGAACTTGGATTGGAACCAAACGTTGTTTTTCTACCGTCCTTCAAGTGGGCCAGATGAGTCATAATAGTCAGTGGTGGATCCAGGAATTTTCATTCCGGTGGTTAAAGTGTAAAAGGTTTTTGACCTAGATTGATCTTAGGTCCCTTCATGCATTCATATGATACATGAAAAATTGTTTTATCTAAAAATATTGGCTAAGTATGAAAAATGGTTTTTTCAGAATAATCATTTTCTCAAGATAATTTTTGGTGGCTTTTATTCCTTACACATCAAATACGAAAACTTGATTTTATGAGATTTTAGTATGAAGTATTTATTGACTTAATGAGCCATCATTTTTAGCCTAAATTGTATTTTGCACTAAAATCGATTTTTCATATTTTGATTTGACGGGAATTTGATTATCTAGTATTTTTATTTGAATCCAAAATGGGGGGGATTTCTTTATTTACATTGTAAACTTAAGGAAATGGAGTAATATAAAAATAAATGAAAGTAAAAGAACAAAGACATTTACTTAAATGCTGAAATGGAAATAAGGTAATCTTGCGCGCGCCTGCCTGCTGTGCTGGTGTGCTGCGCCTTCTGGAGCATTTCATCAAGCAGTCTGTGGGCAATTTGTAGGGGTCAACATCTTCACCTCTAATGCTGGATTCTGGCCTTGTAGGGGTCAATTTTCCCCTATGTGGATCCGCCTCATATAGCCCTCCTTTGGAGCTGAGACGGTTCGGTTCATAGCCCTCCTTATATCGCGGCGGCGCCAGTTGGTTTGTATAAGATTTGCAGAGAGATGTTCCGACATTCGAGCATCCGTGCTAAAATGCCTCCAGAATTTAGACGCTATAATCTTCAAGTCATTGGCCATGAGTGCAAATGCTTCAACTTTTGTGAAGGACTTGACAAATCTTGTGGAGATGGGTAAGTCTGAAAGCGGGGAGAATGTTGATGCCCAGGTTAGAAGTTCTCCTCCACATAAATCACCTTTGGCAAGACACTTGGTCGTTGAAGAACCTTCACTACTTCTTCTAGCACCATTGTTAGTTGTGTAGGTCAACAAAATGCCATGAGTGATGAAGAGCATTTTAACAAGTGGTTCACCCTCTCCAATTATATAGTTGTCTTCTGTATAGCTCACTGGCTTGAGATTGTCAAAGATTTCTTTCAACACTTGATCGTCCATAACTCGAAGCATTGGCACCTAATTTTAGATGCTAATTAAAAAACTTAAATGGTACGACATGTTAAACGAAGAAAAACTAAACTACGAATTATAAAATTAATAAGAAAGGAGACGACTATTTTGGAATTCCAGTACTCCCTTTACTAATTAAAATGACAAAAAATTGAACGCTTTGGAGATGAGGGGAACTTACTTTCTTCATTGTAGGCCAGCAGAGATGTCGCTTAATAAATCTCTTTTGTTCCAAGGGAAGAATAGAGAGGATATTCTCCACATGAACATCTTTGTTTTGTTCAAGTTGTTTGTGCACCTTTTGCATGATGGTCGCCTTCATATTCTTAGGGATGTCATTTTCATATAACCAAAGTTGCACCCCTAGATCTTTCATTTTCAGCTGCCGTATAATTCTCATCTTGGCTGATGTTCTAGTTACCAACTCCATACATATCTGTTACAGGACAATCATGAGTTTTTTTAACCCTAATTTCCATGTCAACACCAACTAGCTTTGCCAATGACCATTTTGTTAAACGACATCTAGTCTCTATATAGTTTTTTGATTTTCTTTTTTTTGTTAAGCCAAAATAATTGTTTGATGAACTCCAAGATTGAGATCCTTACAACAAAACTCCAAGAGCCTGTTTGGGAGTAATTCTGACCTCCTAAAATCACTTTAGGGGAGAAGCATATCTTATATACTTCTCCATAAAATCACTTAAAACCACTGAAAATGATTATTTACTCATCCAAAACCACTCCCATACGAGTTCTAAGTTAATTAAGATACATTATGTTTAATTTAGAAGTTTTGGCACCAACCTTCAAATTTGTAGTGAGGTATAGTAGAACCAGGAGCAAGCCACTTAGAGAAATAAAAATGGCAAAGATATTTTCCCATGTATAGTTACTCGTCTCGAGGTTTTGCCCGAGAGAACTGCATAATCGAAACAGAGGAAATATATTCAATGTACTGCAACTATTAAATTCAATGTACTGCAAGTAATAAAATATTATAGGACCTCTCATCTATGTTAAAGACATTACAAGTTAAAACACCATTTATACATATGTGTGTGTGATGTTAGGCAACGTAAAAGAGTAACGTTAGGAAGACCACATGTTTTAAATCTAGAAAGTTGTAAATTTGTTCCTTCTAAAAAAAATACAGTAATGCAAAATTATGTTCAAACCTTAGATTTCGCAATCCCCACCAGAAACAATGAAAGAATTTTTTCGGTAAATTTGTTGACTCCAACACACCAGACTGAACAGCCTCAACAAACATACCAAAATTGAAGGGTGTTGCATTAGTATTGTGTGGATTTATAGAGCATAAGTCGTCCAGAAATGTGATGTTTCTGATTGTATGACCACTGCAGTAGAAGGTAGTAGGTTCACATCCATTGTTGTTTCGACAAGCATTTTGCCAACAAGCTGTCTCCCGCTGGATAGCTAAAAAATACCAGAAAGCTCCAAATACCTAAGAACATCAACAAGTTAATAAGTTAGCAAACAAACTTTTGAGAAAAGTTTCTACAAAGTATATATAATTCATAGGAAATTAAATGATGTTTATTTTGTTCATAAATTGGTGTCAAGGTTGATTAATTTGATAACTTGATTTCCAGCCAAGAATTCCAACCAAAACTTGGAAACTAAATGGAGCATCACTTGAGATAAATTAATATATGAAGAATGAAACTTACATGACTAGCAAGGATGTACAAAAAGAAACTGAATGCGCCTTTAAATAAAATCCATATTTCAGTCTCTCTATCTGGAGTCTTGTTGAGTTTTGTACACAATAAGTAGATGCGAAGAACTCGTGGTACATATTGCAACAGAGCAAGAAAAGCCAAAAACTTCCTCGTATTCAAAGAACTAGAGTCCATGAAAATAAAGATCACTGCCTGGACACAGTACAATGGATTAAGCCAACAGTTAATTTAGTTTATATTCACATATCCGAATTTCAAGTACAAAAAATTTAGTTTTAAAAGAGAGATTGGTAAACCAATTTTCTCATACCTGTGGAATGGGAAGAACATCTAAAATGTCAATTAAGATGTGTGATGAGATCCTCCAAATCCTGTGAGCCATTGCCAAAGCATCTTCAACTAATATGGTTCCTTTTGTCAAAACTATGGTATGGAGATATGATCTCCCCATGACCCTATATGTTGGAACTTTAGGTTCGATATAAATTTGAATAACAATGTTCACTACATAAAATAGATCCATTGTCGATCGTAGTGAAATAACCGCTCCCTTCAAACTTGTGTCCAACCCGACGCACTTCGTATCCTTGTTGACGATAGGAATATAAAAGAATAAAGGATCTATTAAGACCCCAAATACACATGATGCCAATAATGCCATCTTTACTATTTTTGGCCATTCTCTACTTGATCTATGACCTTCATTTACAGTGGCAGATTCCTCAACTGCCCAACTGAAAACACATCATAAACAACATATCAAAATTAGGTACTACAAATATAGATAAATAAAACCCTAATTAAATTTTCTATGATACAAGGCTCATTATGGATCCATGCGTTCTTTCGTTTTTATTACCTTAGTAGTGACAATTCTCCTGGTGCAGTATGTTCTACAATGCTGAAAAAGATATAACAAACAAATGTTGATATGAACAAAACTGGATCAAAAAGAGGGGAAAATAAATGATATAATCCACTCATATTATAACACATGTAGAGGCATATTGGATCAACAAGATTAACGCAGTAATTATAACACGTGTACGGTGTACACCCATATTGGATCAACAAGATTAAGGCAGTAGTTAGTACAAAGTAAAGAACTAGTATCTGCCTTGTCTAGTGTGAGAGAGCCTTTACGTAGGCAACAGAAATTGGGCCTTTATTATGAGCCTTTTTTTTATCCAACCAAATTGTGCCTTTATTGTGAAGATCAAGTAGTACTCTAATGTCCTCATAGGGTGAATTCATTGGTGGTTGGATTGAAGAAAAAATCGTTGAATTAGTCTTGGATTTGAGGAAATTTTTTTTGTTGAATTTGGGGAGGAAAATAAGAGGTTGGGTGTGCTGAGAATTTGGGGGATGGGGTGGTGTGCGCAGTGAGGGAGAAAGCGCAAGGTAGAGGTGATTTGGTTCGCTGGGGGTGGTGTGGTGGGAATGGTGGTTTGGGTTTGCTTCGCCAGGATGGTGATTGGGGTGGACTTTGCTCGCTGTGCGGTTTGGTTGTTTGGGGTTGTATTTGGAGATGGGGTTGCGCCTGGGTTCATCCGAAGAGAGAGAGAGACGGTAAGGAGATGGTGGTATGCATGGAGGAGAAGAAGGTGTAGGCAGCTAGATAATGGTTTTTTTTAATAAATAAATTTTGTTTATTTACTTATATTTTATATTTGTTTTAAAAAATGTATTATTTATTTCATTGTTGGTCAACATAGGACAAATCCAGGAGTCTAAATTTTTTGTCTACGCTTTTGTGTGTCCTTTCTTGTCTATGCTTTAATTTTGTGATACGTGACATTATTTTATTATTTTATTTGTATTAAAAGACTATGTTAAAATAGGATTATGTGAAATACCACATGTCAAAAAATCAAGGCATGGACAAAGAGGAGCACACAAAAACATGAACAGAGGATTTGAAGTGCAAATCCAGTCGGTCAAAGTCATACCACGTCATCAATTCCAAGCTCATGAGTTAACGGAGAACATGACGAAAATATTAACGGAAGTATGAAATTGATAGTAAAAGTAAACCTTAGGAACGAAAGTGAGACGAAAAAAACTTTGTGTAGTAAAGTCAGAATTTCGGAAAACTTACATGTAATAAAGTGAAATTTACCTAATATAATATTGGTTTCTGAAATAAGATCAGATTGAAATAACAATAACATGGGATCAGATTGTTTCAATACAATTGTTTTTCTTTAAATTGAAAAAAAAAAAGATGAGAAATTAAGAAATAATATTATTAGAAGAGTAGAAGAAACTAACTTCACAGCTGTCTCTTGGGATATCTTCATAATTGTTTAAGCATTAATAGCCTCTCCTGCAATATAGAGAATCGAAAACTTAATTAATTATACAATGATAAAAAATATATATTATATATAATTTTAATATAGATTCTAGTCTGTGTAAAATGTGGGCGAATATATGCTTCCGAATACCTGATCATCAGTTTAATATTTTGCAAAATGAGTGCTTCGACAGCGGCGGAGCTGAAGGTGAGCACAATGAGATGGGGAAAATTCATGCATAAACAGAACAAAATATTTATAGCTAGTCTACAAGGGAGACCCTGGGAGGGCTAGCTAGCTACGTTCCTCAACTTTTCTAGGAAACTTCAACTTATAAAAGTTATGGATTGACTTCAGTGAATTAGCAACTTAAAGTTTGGCGGTCTCGCTGGCCTCCACTAGTAGTCAGACGTCCCTACATATGAGAAATGTGAAGAAATGTCCATCCGTGTGGGGGACGTCTGAGGATATGAAGCACATGTGAAATGCGAATAAATGTCGAGTTCCTTTTAGAAGTATTCACAATTATGTTGTTTCGTTTTTAGTTATAATTTAGCTAAAAATATATAAAAGTTATTTTAGGAGTTTCCTATGAACTTTAAACTCCAATAATGCTCTTTAGTTTAGGGAGTCATAAATATTATAACTTTTTAAAATTAATTAATCTCTATTAAAAAATAATATAAAAAATAATTAGCATTAATTAAAAGCTTGATTGGTCAATCTCTGTTAAATTATAGGAAGCCACTATGAGTTCTTTCTCTCTCTTAAGATTTGGAAGCTCTTAAAGGTCTCTCTATTTTAGGAGGTGGATATGGAGCATGGTTGAAATTGTATTTTTTCAATTCCTCCCTAAAATTTGCCTAATTAGGTAATTTAAAGAGCCCATTATAGATGCTCTAAAGACTTAAACTGTTATATGAGACATTTCTTCATGTTCTCACATCCTTAATATCAAAATGGAATTAAAAAGGGAATTACGAATCTCACAAATAGCACAAATGAGTGAGCACGTGGAGAGGGGGAGGTGAAAGCAAGGTCTGATTAAAATAATTATTTGTTGGATGGGGTCCATGGGGTATTAAATAAAAAGAAAATTCATCCAGACCATAGTCAACAAGGGAATACCTGATCGTAAGTGGGGTAGCTACGTTATGTTCCTTTTGTTTAGGAATATTCTCTATTTTCCTTTAAATTCCTAGGAAACTTCATATTAATGCTAATACACGGCTACAACTCATCCTTAAAGACTGCAACTTGCGAGAAAAAGATATCGAAAGCTAAGTAGTTTATGCTCACAGTTTATGGTTGGAGATGGCCTAATGCATTCATCATCCTTTTGTTGCTCATAATAAACTGTCTTGGTTTCATTTGGTTTGGTTTAATTATTTGATCTTGTATTTTGTTCTAGTTGGCCTATATGTTATTTGTCGAACTGGCTTTGGCCCTTTTATTTTTTATTTTTCTAATAACTTTTTTTTGCTTGTGTCTTGAGCCGGAATTTGGTTAATATTTTTCTTTTTACAAAACAAAATAGTATGAATGAAAGTACCCCAAAATATTCTTGCAAGTTTAACTTGTATGAAGGAACATTAGTGTTGGTACCATGGTTTGGGCCTCACTGAAGCCCACAAGGAAGCCCACAATGGATGGCTCAAGTTGTTATATGGACCATGTGAATTCCTCACGTTGACCTTTATATTAGCCACGTTTATGGTCAATATATGGCACTGTCATTATAGAATTTGTAACCTAAGTTGTTATTTCTCTCTCATTTTACTGTCTCAACGGCTCTCAAGCCTATGTACAATGTAACAACCGTAAAATTAAAACAACTGTACAACTCAACGTGGACATAGCCCATTCGGGTGAATCACCATATATCGTTGTGTTCTCGGTGTGCATGTGTGTCCTATATCAATGACCCAACTGAAGGCGTCAAGAATTAGAAACCTTGTTTTTTTTTTCTTTTCGTAATTTAGCTCATTAAACTGATGCCACTTGCTTGTTAAAATTATAATTGTCTTTTGAAAGTTGAAGCTATCAAGTAAATATGCTTAGCTTGTTTATTATTATTTTTTATGAAAAAAAGTTTAAGGGGTACTAAGGCCTCTTTGAGGACTTAGCTTGTTTATTCAAACAATTATATTTATATAGTTTTTGAAGTTCCATGGAATGTAAGTACTGGACGAAATCATTTGTCAAGATTATATCTTTGTAACAGCCCTTGAAGTCAAATTCTACTTCATTCCTTCTTCCAAAAACATTTTGTAAATTGAAATTAACATTGGAATAAAAAGATTTTGCAAGTGTTTTTCCTTTTCACATGGATCATGATAATATTATTTATAATTCATAAAGGATTTTCTCAGCATCATATATAAGTTGTTTTACCAGAGTAAACCATAAAAACATGAATGTTAACAACATAAACGATAAAGGCATGAATAGTAAAGGAAACCATGTTACATAGTAACGAAACTCAATAATAAATCCCAATTCCATAATATGGAAAAGAAAAAAAAAGGTTATACTTTATGTTCCTTGATTTGATTTCTATTCTACTTTTTCTCTTTGTATATGGATACACTTGTTTATTATGAGATGTTGGAGAAAGCTAAACAAAATTTTATAACTTATATAGAAACACCTAGCTATTAATTCTATCTTTTATTTCAATTCGCCTTTTTATTTTTATTTTTTTATATTTAAATTTTTTTCCCATATGGAAATATCATTTTTTTATATTTGGTAAACATATTGATATTTAAAAATATAAATTAAAGAAACAGAAAAGAAAATAGAAAAAAGAAGGAGGGTGGAGTGGAGTGGGGAGTAAAAAGCAGAATGTGGATGGTTTGGGGGAGTAACTTCCTCTGTATAATTACTTAGGTGGAATTTATTTTTTATTTTATAATTGAGCAAATTAGTGATTTATCATTTTACTCCTATTATATTAATTTGCAGTCCTTTACCACTTTGTAATTACCAATCAGGTGCTTTTCATAAAAGGAAGGGCATGATTAAATGTACTATTAATAAAGGGCATTTTTTGGGTTTTTAAATGTTTTACCATTTTTCACCTTTTGCTTTATATATGTATACATGATGTTGGGGAAATATATATAATTATATATTTTTCAAAGAACTTATTTTTTTTGCCAAACGATAGGAAGATTTTATTAGAGCCGAATAGAAAGTTTTACATCTTTTGCCGTAGTGTTAAAGAGCCATTACGGCCATAAACAGTCCCACAAGTGGGTACCCCTATTCGACTCACAAAGGCTGCAACTAAATGAGCAGCTTGATTACACAATCGAGGAATACAAGAAAACATAACCGATCAAACTGTTGAGCCAGATTTTTATATCAAAGATAATTCCTTCAATCCTAGCATCAACAGGGTTTACTCCTTGAAGCATCCGAATAAGCATTGCGAATTAGACTCCACAATTACTTTGTTTAAATTCGCACTTTGAGCATTGGTTAGCGCATCACGAATAGCTTCAGCTTCCATCATAAGGGCTGAATGACTAGGCAAGCTACCAGTTCCGCCTGCCAATAGCATCCAGCCCTCACTATCCCGAAGAACCCAACCCACACCTCCAGTCTTTGTTTGCTGAGCCCAAGCCCCATCACAATTAAGTTTCACAACCCCATCAGGAGGTTTTCTCCACGCTGGAGGAGGTTTATTGGCGTTGGCTAACAAAGTAGATTGCTCCAGGTCTCCATGCACTTTTAAAGGTTTGCTTCCCAAGAATTCAGAAACCTGGGATTGCATTAAAATCATAGCCTCATACGGGTTTAAGATTTGACCTTTAAACACGGCATTATTTCGGCATTTCCAAATCCTCCATAATCCGAAAGCAAACATCTGCATGACCTCCTCAGGGTGTGCCGTGTCTTTATACCTTTGTACTAAGTTGGTCCAACATGTTATGAAGTCATTGCCATGGAGACAGTTAATGTCAAGTTGAATGGGACTGATAAACCAGAAAACTCTCGCATAATCACATTTAAGGAGTAAGTGAACAGTAGTTTCTTCATCCTTCCCGCACAGCCCGCAAACATTCTCCACATGAACCTGTCTTTGTTGTAGATTGTGACGTACCGCTATTGCATTCCGACATGCACGCCAAATGAATAAGCGAATTTTTGGTGGCACATTCAACTTCCGGATAGATCGCCAAACCTTTGCTTGTTCGGTTGGATTGCTAGATTCTCCATCTCCTTTGCGACCAAGTTCACCATTTCTCATTAAATATGACGCAATCTCATAGGCGGACTTTACGGTGAAAATGCCATGTGAGTTATGATGCCGATTAATTTATCCGGGCATCCCCATTTACTTACTGCATGCTAGTAATGATCTTCATTTCCCCGGGTCAAAAAGCCTTTCAAGCAAGTCATTATCCCACTTTCTTGTTGTAGGGTCAATAAGGTCGAGACTTTGTAAGGCATCTCAATATGGTGTGATTGAACCCGGTAAGAATGAGGAATTGGTAGCCACGGGTCCTCCATAATTCGCACGTTCTCCCGGTTCCAATTCTCCATCGAATCCTGCTGTGAGAACTTTTCTCCCTTGAAAAATACCCTTCCAACCCCATGAGGAGTTCCGCATCGCACCACCCGTCAGAAAGAACCATTGGGGTAATATTTCTCCTGTAAGAGTTGGGCTAAAATGGAATCGGGGTATTTAGAATTCTCCATCCCACTTTCGCAAGCATAGCCAAATTAAAACATATTAAATCCTTGAAACCCAAGCCTCCGTTCTTCTTTAGTCAGAAACTTTATTCCAAGCAATCCAATGAATGCCATTATGGTCATTGTTTCCTTTCCACCAAAAAGTGGCAATGACCCGCTCCAATTCTTTACATAGCCCCACTGGAAGCTTAAAGCAAGACATTGCATAGGTGGGTAGGGCCATTGCAACAGCCTTAATGAGAACCTCTTTGCCACCGTAGAGAGAAATTGTTCCGCCCATCCAGAGAGCCTATTTAATAAGTTTTTTCAACCCCTTCAAGACCTTCTTTTGGAATGTCCGAAGTCAGCATTAATACCAGTGTATACGCCAAAATCAGTCTTGTGTTCAATCTGTAGGGTGTCCACCATTTGCTTCCGAATGCGAGCAGGCGGTTTTATCAAGAACAGAGAACTCTTGTCGAAATTGATGCTACGCCCTTGAAGCTTCCTCATACACTGTAAAATGTTAAGTAAACAATTTGCTTCACGGATATTGGCTCTACAGAAAATTACCGAGTCATCAGCAAATAATAAATGAGAGATGCTGAGGCCATCCTGCTTGATACGAAAACCATGCACCAATTGCCTGTCCTCATAATTTTTTATTAACGCTGTGAACCCTTCTGCACAGAGCAAGAACAGAAAAGGGGATAAAGGATCGCCCTGCCGGAGTCCTCGGGTAGGAATAATATATCCAGATGGTTCGCCATTAATTAGAACGCTATACGTCACCGTAGAAATGCATTCCTCAATCCATTTGCAGAAAGTATCTGCAAAACCAAGGTATTTCATCAAACTCAATAGGAAACCCCATTCCACCCTATCATACGCCTTTGCCATGTCCAACTTTAGTGCCATATCATAATTCCCTTGACCCTTTTGATGTTTCAGGGAGTGTAAAATTTCATGGACAACCAGAATGTTATCAGTGATTTGCCTGTTAGCAACAAAGGCAGATTGATTGCAACTGATGACCTTGGACATAATTGATTTCAACCTGTTGGTGAGTAGTTTTGATACAATCTTGTAAATCACATTGCATAGAGAAATTGGCCTCCATTGAGTCATCTTCCTGGAACTGTCCACTTTTGGGATTAACTCAATATGGGTATGATTCATCTTTCTCAAAAGTTTCCCAGAGTGAAAAAAGCTCTGCACAGCTCCCACAATATCATTTCCAATGACATCCCAGTAAGAGTGGAAAAATCTTGACGTAAATCCATCTGGCCCGGGAGACTTTGCTGGGTTAATTTGGTTGGCCGTTTTAAGCACCTCATCAACATCGGGGCATTTTATCAAAGATTCGATTATCTATATCGAGATTCTTGGATTGATACAATTAAACACATCGAGAATCATTTGAAGGGTGACTCGTAGTGAAGATATTTTCAAAATAATTCACCGCAATTTGTTTAATGTCCTGGGTCTTCATGCCGATACCACTGGGTCTTCCAAACCTCTAAGCTTATTCCTCCTCCTGCGAGCCATCATTTTAGAGTGAAAATTTTTGTGTTTTTATCCCCTTCGTTCAACCATTGAATACGGGACTTTTGCTTCCAAAGACAATTCCTCATTGTGTAGGGCCTGCTTTAGCTCTTTTTCTTTTTGTCTCACTTGGTCCCCATGAAAGGTAGTTGCCGAATACTCCTCTTTTAACTCCCTTCTTAGGTTGTCAATCTGAATCTTGGAATTCCTTACATTTCGTTTTCGCCAATCAACTAAACCCATTCGACCCATTTTAATTTTTCATAAACTTGTAGCCCACGAGATCCTGGAAAGTTTTCCTCCATCTTTCTTGGACCATCTCGCTGTGACTTTCTTCTTCGCACCATCTAGGATCATAAAAGAACCTTGATTTACATCTCGTGCTCAAAAGGTTGGGTGTTGAGCACAAGCATACTATGGTCCGAACCTTCCACTAAGTGATGGGCCACTTTGGCTTTAGGATAAATATTAATCCAGAGGTTGTTGGCTAGACCACGATCTAATCTCTCTTGAATGAAACCTCCCTCTCTCTGTTCCGCCACGTGAAAGGCCAACCCACGAAACCCAAATCTATTAACTGGTGTCGATCGTAAAATTGCGAAAATCTTGCATCTTGCTCATTGTCCGCGGAATACCACCTTCTTTTTCGGAATCATCAAGGATGTCATTAAAGTCACCCATAAGCAAGCAAGCCTCCTGGCACGAGGTGATGCGTTCCTGGAGGATACGCCATTGAATTCTCCGGTACCTAGAATCGATTGCTTGCGTAAATGGTAAAGAAGCGCCACTTGCTTTTCTTTTCCTCATCTTCCACTACAACTTCAATAAAGAAATCAGCATATTTTACTAAAAGAACATGTTGATAATTTTTCCACAACAGGAAGATGCTCCCACTTAAGCCTTTAGGATCCACAAGATGCATAAAGCTCATGCCAAGCATGCGCTTTAGAAATGAGAAGCGGTTCCCCTTATTTTTTGTTTCCACTAACACTACCAGATCGGGTGTGGAGCTTTACTGCTCCTTGAGGCTTGAAACTGTCGAGTCACCCCGATACCCTCGACAGCCAGGACTATTGCTTTCATGGCGTGTGGAGACCCGTTGTGGCCGGTCTCCGCTGCCTCATTTAGAGGGAGGTCAAAGGGCAACATCCTTCTTGCCCCACCGCTCTCCATTGTATTTGCCCTTCTACCGCTAGGCACTCCGTCTCGATCTTTTATCCATTACATGTTGGATGTCTTCTCTGCCACATTTATTGCTTTTCCTTTTCTCATTTCGTTTTCCTTCTTGTTGAAGATTACTGATCAGTGGACCTAACTTAAAGGGATCGAGAATCCTGAGTATAGCCGTGAGGTTCTCCTGCCTCGTGCGTCGCTTCCTTCCTCTTCGTCATGAACCTCGGGGTTTGGTTCATTTTCTTTCTCCACAGTGCCCATTACCACATTTAGATCAATCATTGTGCCATTCTCGGAGGGCACCCCGCCAATGTCCCTTCTCCTTGCATCCCTCTGTGTCACAAGGTGGTCATGCACATTTGGATGGGCACCGTCGATCGCGCCCCATCATTTTGAGTACCATTACTCATATAAGGCCTCCCTCCTCTATCGAATTGTCCTTCATTCCATGCCTTTTCTCTTAGTGTGCGTGAGGTTTCCTCCTCCTCTCTTTGTTTTCTAATTGATGCTGCAAGGCGAGTTGTTTGATGCGGTCTTGCATGGTGACGACGCCGTGTCTTCTAGCTCCGCTCCTTGGACTTTGTCCCAAGTCGACCTATCACGTCCGAAGAAAGTACTTTTATATTTCTCCGGCTTAGCTGTCCATTGTCTTTGGTTATCTCGCTTCCATCGAGGGTAGTGGCCTTCCTCTCCACTTGTGTCTCCAGAGTTTGAATTGTACGATGTTCTCCTTATTATTGGTTTCGTTTCCTCCCTCGTATGTCCTCTATCGCTTCTAGTCCTGTGTAGGTAAATCTGTCCTCCACGATATTTGTGACATGCTTGCCTCGGTTCCTTCATGCTGCACTTTCTCATTGGGTGTCCTGTGCACCCACATTTGAAGCAATATTCGGGAGGAATTCGTGCGAAAGTCCACCCATCGACTTAGATGTCGGAAAGTTCACAAATGTTCCCCGCATTAATGGCTGCATAACATCAAAGCGTATGCGGACTCGCAGAACCTACCAATGCAATCTACTTCATCCGACTTATCGATCTCTAGAACTTGCCCCATTAACATACCAATTTTTCTCGCCACCGCCGCTGTCATATTCAAGGGTGGAACGCCATGTATTTGGAGCCGAAAACTCCATATGACAGCTCCACTTTTCGTACATCAGCACCCTTTTCCACCTCTGTTAGAAGAACCAATGAGTCACGGAATGTCCACGGTTCCATAGCTAGGACTCGGAACTTATCTTTTGATTTTTAAATCGCACCAGGAACTTCCTTTCCTCAATCTCCTTTATTGAAACCTCCTCTGCTCCCTTCCAGAGCGGTTGAAAACTTCCAGAAGCTTTCTCGGTTCACGTTTTCATCGTTATAACTTGGGCTACTAAGGTGTTTTGTGACCCGAGCATCATGTCTGCCACTTCCCCTTCTTCAATGACAACCCCCGTTCGTTCCCGATCTGAGAGTCGCATGTTGGCTCCAAATTTTTTCTCCAGTTCCTTCAAAACTCCATCTTCTCCAGTCTCCATTCTTTCTCTAAAGAATTGTGTCCGTCACCCAATAAAGACAGTACACTCCCAGGCTATCCAGCTAAGGATTGAGCACCAAGGTGCCCCTGTGCCTCACGAGCACCAAAAAAAACTGTCAACCCATCTCCCTTACAGAAAGAGAAAGCGACTTGTTTTTTCTCAAACTCTTTTTTTTTTTTTTAATCTTTTTTTAAAAAAGTTGACGACCAAAATGTTGCCTCCACTCAGAATTCCAGGCACCCACAGCCCACGTCTTCTGGTTGCCTTCTCGCTTTTCCCGATCCTTGTCTTGGCTTTTCCACCGAAAGAAGCACTACCCAAAAAAGGAACCTCAAGCTCCACCACCCAAGGGAAGTTTTGTTTGCTTCCCCATTAAAATAATAAAAGCCAAACAAAAGGGGCAGAAAGAACATACGCTACTTTTCTTCTTCTTCTTTTTTTTTCCCTCCTTTTTTTTTTTTTTTTCTCCTTCTTCTTCAAGCGTTTCCTTCTTCCACTCAGATTAGCCCTTGCAAATCTACATACCTAGAACCACTACACCAGTCTTCAAGCCTGGAAACATTACCTTTTTCAAAGAACTTATATATATATATTCTTCTTCTCCTCTGAAGAAAATCTATGATATGAGATTTCCTTGGAGGTTGTTTCAAGATGATGCGTTTGATTATGGAGGTATGGCGGCGTACAAAGGGCCCATTTTTAGGACAAATACAAGACCATGCTCGTTGCTATGTGCTTTCATCAACTAGAAGTGCAGTTTGATTGATTTCTTCATTGGTAGTTCTTTTCCACATGGTCATTTACAAGAGGGATGTATTTTTTAATCAGACATTAGTAATGTTTTTCTATACGGTCATTTCCAAGAGAGGTGTACATGGTCCAACCTCACGAGGAGTTCAATCAAGCTTTGGTGAATGTTTGCTATTTGCTCTAATTCTAGTCTTTTTCTAGTTAATTTGCCGGAGAAGCAACATCTCTAATCCTTTTTGCCAAGGAATTCTTTTATTCATCTTGTCAGTAGCTCATCAACTCAAAATACGTCAATTATGATCGAGATGCAGCAGAAGGTTAATAGATAACACTACCAACCTTCAATATTTTTATCCAATTATGTTGTATGAAATCAACAATAATAGATTGATATCCCAATTGCTCTTAAATCTTGTTCTTCCTCATATAAGATTGTGTTGTAGTAAAATGAAACAAATTTTATGCAAAATGAATGAGATTTATGATTTGAAAAGTTTACTTCCAAATTCAAACAGTTTTTAGGAATATTGGTAATCTAGAGAGGCTTTCTTTTTATTGTGTAAGCTAATAGGTTCATTAATGTAAGGATTTGTGGAAGAAAAAAAAGAAAGAGCAGAAAACTCATGCGGACCGACCTTACACTTTTTCCAAGCCAAACTCTAAATCGCCTCTCTTTTCTAGGTTTAATTACCTCCTTTTGCATGAAATTAGACTATTTGTGAATTTTTAAGCCCAAAAAACAATATTTTAATTGGGTTTTGTTAAAAAAAATTCCGGTCTAAAACCGGAAAAATAGGAAACTTAACCGGCTTATGGGCAATTGGACCACACTAAACCGGATAATTTTTTCATCAAAACTAGACCAAATTGAACCAAATAAATAGTACTAATTTCGATTCCAATTTGTGATGAGAATCAGACCAAACCGGAGTGTGCCTACCCATGATCCTTCCTTTTGTGTACATTCTATTTGTCAAACAAACATATATCAAATCAGGGCTATTGATGCTGTATCATCAACAAATTCGATGTCTGATAGCATCTTCGATTTGACTTCTTGAAGATTTCCCGATATTATTTGTCCTACAAATTCAAGTGAATCTACATAATATGATGAATTAACAAATGCAGTTTTTGTTTTCAGCTAAATTAATTCGTGGTTTCTTATGAACTCTCTTAACATTTAAAGAGTACGTATATGTGTAATTATGCTCATTGATAGATGTCTTTCAAACCTCTTTCTACCACAAAGCACTTGAAAATAAATTATTTATAATTGAATTTAGTCCCGAAGGCTCCGTATCTAAATCTTCTGATCTATTCAAGTTTATGATTCTTTAATTTTCACGGTCCATTATAAAATTTTCTCTGATCTCAGTGGAAACTGATAAAGAAATGGATATATTCCTAACATACCTGACCTTACATATAAAAGTATATGAGTACATATTTACAAGCTCCTCTATAAGTATGGATCCAAATATATCAACAAAATCTATAACATAGTAATCTCCACCTCCCTCTCTCCTTTTGTTTCTATCCATGGAATGCTTGGACTGGATATTGAACATAATTAGATGCAGCTGCACGGGAAGGGAAACGATCTTTCTATCGAGCTGATCGGATTTCATGCAGCTCATAAAACAGAAAAATGAGGAAGTTGACACTACTACAATTTTGTTAAACTACGACACTCAATAGACGACCGTTTATATAAAAACTGTCGTGGTATTTTAAAAGACGACCAATGTTATAATACTGGTCGTGGTAAGGTGTCTAACACAGTGGTTTCTGAAAACATATTTCAAAATCACGTCGGTTGTCAATACGAAACGACGTGGATTCAAAACACGCTAAACACTGTTCACTTAAGTGACCTAAATTTTCACGACTCGCGCTTGCTCTTCTAAGTTTCCCTCTCGTCGCTCTCGATGAAAATTTCCAATCTCTCTTGACCTCTCCCTATCTGGACCTCACTTGGTTCAAACCATCTTTCTCTCTCGTTCTATCATATCTCTAAGGTCGTCATCTCCTTCGCGTTCACTGTGGATTCCGTCGATTTGGAGTTGTCTTGTCGTGGCTTCCGTCCGTATTGGCGTTCCATGCCCTGCCCTTGGCTGTCGTCGACATTCGCGTTCTCTGCCGTCGATTTCTCGTTCCCTGGGCTTACGCCATTAGAGGTCACTGAGCTCCCTCAAATTGGCGACGCTTCATCAACGCTAGCTCTCAGGTACTTTCTCTAAACCTCTTAGTCCTTTTACTTTGTCAATCAAGAATTCTAAATAGTTCTAATAAAAGCCCAGATCACACACAACCCCTTTCTCGTGCCCCATCATTCCCAACCTCTCTCTCTCTCTCTCTCTCTCTCTCTCTCTCTCTCTCCATGGCAGAGCTGGTTGGTTCAGGCCCTGAGCTATGTTTTCCTCCATGGCAAATTTGGAGGTTCTAGGTATTGTTTTTAACTTTTTGAAATTTAATCTTTTAGGTGCGATTTGGGCATGATTTGTAGGTATTCGTTTAAAATTTTCTTATAAATTTCTTCGTTTACATTTGTATTACCCCAGATCTGAAGGAAGATGAAGGAGTCGAACCCGTTACCCAACCCTCTTCTGGACTGTTTGCAGTTCCAATTCCAGCGGCTTCTTCCCTGCATCTGAGGTATTCTTCTTTGTGGCTCCGTCATTGGTCAATGGTTTGTGAGTTAGATAGACAAATTATGGAATTAGTTTAGAATATTGTGATATGGAAATTTCGAACAGAACATGTAAGTGGTAGGTTTCAGATAAAAGAAACAAAAAAAACCTGAAAGCAGGAGTTGGGGAGGTGAAAGCAGGAGTTAGGTTTTCCGTGGACTTTGTGATATGATGAATACAAACTGAAGTATCTTGTACATGATTAGGCAGTGCAGAGATAGAGATGAAAAATACAAAGAAATAAGCCAGAAGCTAATATAAAAGGAGGTATATCAGAATTCCTGCTTTTTATTTTCAGAATTTTAGATTCTTGGTTTGATTTTTATTGTGTTTAATTAATTTATGCAGGCCTCTGTTCAAAACTTTGATTGCCTTTGAGATTGGACAAGGATTGGCTATTGCTGTGAAGGTCAGTAATCAAAGGGGGAAAAAGAAAATTGCTCTACCTGTGTTTGATATTGCTGCATTTTTTATGGGTCTGAATGTTTGATTGGGACTGCTTGTTTTGTTTTATGAATAATTTGGGACTGCTTAAGCTTTGAATGTTGTTGTTAAAGCTGCTCTATCAAAATCATTTTGAAATGGGTATTCGTCTTGAGCAAAGAAGAGCAAAATCATTAGACAAGCCAGGCTTCTAAAGATTACACAAATAGTGGACTGTTGGATTTCTGGCAAGTTTGTGTAGAATGTGTGAAATGTTACTGCAATGGGCATCTAAAGTTCTTTCTTGACGTTGTTTCTTTACTTTCAAATAGTTTATTTCTCATTAATTTTACAATTTACCCTTAGCATTGAAGAAGAGTCAAAAGGAAGCGAGGATATTTGTTGAGAAAAGTTTCAGGGGAAAGGAGATTGATACTAAGGGCTGGCCACACCCAAACAAAGTGTCAAAACTTGAATATGATCTCTCAAGTCAGTGCAGATCACTCCTTCACGTGGAGGATTTGCTTGTTCATGAAAGAAACCATCTTGTTAGTATAACTTTTGTTTGCTATTGCCTGTGTACCTCCTTTGGGAATTGACCTTTTTATCGTTGTTTTTATTTTGGACATTTTTTCATGCTCGTCTCTGTTTCAGTTTTTCATTTATTTTAATTTTTATGTAAACGATCCATACCGTTTTCTTAATTTTCATGTATCGTTGTTTGGACGATTGTTTTCTTCTTCATACCTTTTTTCTTAATAAGCTATAAACTTTCATTAAGTTTGTGTCATATAATTTCTATTACGCCTTGCTTGGACTAATATGGCTTGAAGAATGTTCACTTTGCCATTTATCTACCTTCAATCCTGACATGGCTCAAAATTTTCATTTCAGTAAGCCTTGGGATGAATTTTATGACTTTCTTGGTGGTGAGTTTCCGTATTTATTACCTTCAATTTTTACTGATTGAAGTAATTTTTTCTCAATTGTGTTGATATTTTAGTGTTGACAAAGTAAAATGAAAGAATTGATTTGTCTGCTGCAATGAAATTGATGATGCTGTTGTTAGATTGTGAGATTGAATGCCTCTGCTATCATTTCAATTGCAAGTTTAATGTCACTAATGTAATGACATATATTCTGTCAGTGTTAAGTTAAACATCAACTATCAGGGTTTTTCTTGGCTGAGAAGGCTGAAAATGATAAAAACATTTGGTTGAGTTTTTCTTACTCAAATTTTAAGATTAGGTTTGACATGAGCTTTTCTTGGCTACAGGTACCTTTCCATGCTCCTTGTATGAAGAGAAAAAAGGCAGCTAACTCACACACCCAAGAACAAAGTGATGAAGTTCAGATAGAATGCAGAGGAAAATTGGTGATGATGAATGTATATCTCTATATTAGGTATAGGAATTTTGGTGTATTATTGTAATTAGGCTTGCAGCTTGTAGTTATTGGCCTTAGAGTACTTTCATTTTTTAGATTTTATTTTGTTCTATTGTACTCTTGATATTCTATTTATGAAAGAAACAATTTTTGGATATATATATTGATGTATAGAGTGGGTAATAGCATATTTGAGTATATATTTTTGATACCATTGGAAACAAGAAAAAAAAAGAAGCTAAAATGTAAAATTCCTACGTTAGTTTTACAGTTAATAGACGATGATATTTAAAGAAATCGTCGTCTTTACAAGGAATAGACGATGGTTCTTTAAAAAATCTGACGTCTTTAGTATAATAAACGACGGTTCTATTAGACAAACTGTCGTCTTTACACCTAATAGACGGCGGTTCTTTCAAAAAACCGTCGTCTTTACAATTAATAGACGACGATTTTTAGTAAAAGTGTCGTCTTTACATAAATAGGCGACAGTTCTTTAAGAAGAACCGTCGTCTTTACATATAATAGACGACGGTTTTGAGTAAAAGCGTCGTCTTTACAAATAATAGATGACAGGAATTTACCGTCGTGGCTTTATGCATCAAAAGATGTCGGTCGATTTCACGACGGTTGAAAAACCGAATAGACGACGGTGGATTACCGTCGTCTATTGCGATTTTTGTAGTAGTGTGAAAGTCAAGAACATGTTAATGTGATCTTGAGAATATGATGTAAATGAGGGATCTGTAATGCACTACAAAACACCAGTCTGTATAATTATTGAAAAATTTCAAGTGATACCATTAATCTGTCTACAAAACATTTCAAGTGATATCCTACCAGTCCATCCCTTAATAGAAAACGGGTGTTGAGATCATCAGTATGTAAAACTCATGGCGTGATGCCCAGAATTGAGTCAGCATTAAAGCTTGCTTAACAAATTGATATAACACCAAGTGTGCTAAACTTAAATTGTAATAACCCAAACCTTAAATAATATTTAATATTAGAGAAAAATACAATTTTATCCTTAGAATATTTTATTGAGTTTAAAATTAACTTTTATTGTTTGGGAAAGAATTTGGGGAAGTGAGCCACACCATTATGTCGGGCTCGTCGATACTAGTTCGTGGGTATATTGTGGGCTCAATTCCGAGTCATATTGAAGATTATACGATGAAAATACATTCAGGGGCAAAATGGTAATTTTGGAAATCAGAATTTTTAAAGCCCTATCTCCCCGTGCGATTTCCCCTTTCCCACTAGTTCAGCCGACGCCACCCCCTCCCCCTCCCCTTGCAAACCACCCAGCCGCCGCCACCGGCCACCAACTGGGCCGGGACCACTCCCAAACGAACTGCCAGCCTCCACTGATCCTACCTCACCGCTTCCCCCGCCACCTGCCGCAGCGAAACCACTGGAAAATCGAAGAATCGCACCGGTTTTACCAGAAACTTCGCCGGCTTCGTTCTCCTTCCTCCAGCCACCTATTTTTCATGCTCTAGCTGATGGTTGGGTAGGTTTTGATCGATTTACAGCGTTGATAGGTTAAAATTCAAGTTAAAGTTTAGGCCGGTTTTGGGCCACTTGTGGTTCAAATTGGACTTTCCCGTAGTTGAAGAAAGTGTTTGGGAGGTCGAGAACTAGTTGTAGGTGGAAGGACAGCTCTTGGTTTGGAGTTTGTCCGAACGTTGAATTTATCGCTTTTTAAGCTACAGAATCTGCCTACGCGTGGACTCACTTTTAGCCGTCAATCTTCATTCCTAAATTATCCTTACGTAGTCACGAGCACGTAGGCGTGCTCGGATTTCAATTTGGAGTTCGTATGACAGTCGAACAGATTTACGCCTATTGCGAGTTATCCGGGTTCGATGTGTTTGGACCGTCGGATCGGTTCCAATTCTTAGTATGTTGTTCCCCGTATTTCCAGGATCGTGTTGGATTCGACGGATCGTGAATCGGAGTCCCGGATACTCTGAAATCGCGAACCCTAAGGCTAGGGTTACAGAAAAGCATCCAATTGTCCGATCATGCGATCATGAGCAATCCGACTGTCCGATCGAGACCAAATTTTCAGGACATGTGTCCTAGGCATATTGGAACCTTTAGGAACTTTCAGATTGGAATTTTGAGGTCGTAGACCCCACGGGGTCCATAGTTGACTTTTTGAGTCCTGGATCTTTATTAGACCATTTTAAGCATTGAAAAAGCTTATGTGGTTATAGGAACGACCTTAAAGTTAATGAACGCACTTGTAGGAGCCGGGGGTCAGGGTTTTTAATTAAATATTATATTGAGCAATTTTATTAATAAAATATTATGATGATTTAATCAGGCACCTGGGCTCAAGCCGACCCGCAGGAGGGACCTTCGAAAGGTCCAGCTAGCACGGACCAGTAGTGAGTGGACTTTTATTTTATAAATGAATTTATGCAATTCAATTTCATTATTTGATCTTGAATGAGTATTTAATAGCTTGTGTTTTCCTAGCATATTTTGCTGAGTTTAAATATTTTATTTATATGCTGCCGAGTTGAGAATGCTTACGAATATGAAAATTTAGAATTTCAGAGAGTTACTAGTTAAGGTGGCAGCAGAGGTTTAAGATAAACAGAATTCATTTTATGTATTCCAAACTTTTCATGAATTTATATTTTCTTAGAAACCACCCAAGGTACCCAAGCATAATAAAGGTTGCCTTCGGATAAATTGGTTGCCTTCAGATAAATTGGTTGCCTTCGGTTAGGTCAGCACGCTTGACTTTGCCCCACGAGTCCCAGGGATAACCGGACTGTGCAGAGTGAGGAATGCGGTTCAGGCTGACTAAATGTCACCTGAATCCTACAAGGAACGCGGCTCGGGTCGACTTTGTATTACCGAGACCTGCGAGGACTTGTCACCATGGTGACACGAGGAATTGACGGATTATGTGGGATAAAACGGAAATAAGGAATTCACGGAAATAAAATGGTACACCTAGGTGGTAGATCAAAGTTGGTTTCAATGTTTTCAAGGAATTATTGTTTGATTAAAAGTATGATTGGCCTTATAGATATAAATATGAATGCGATGATTTCAGTACGAGTATAAATGAAAAAAATTGATCTAGTTTTCACAACTGTTTTTACAGTGGGGTTAGTATGTTCTTATGTACTTTCAAAACTTTGTTTTTGTCCACTCACAGTTTTAAATGTTTTGCGCCCCCAGGCAGTAGGCGTGCACTAGGAGGCCACCACAGGGCAGATTTCCCGCTCCGCTCCTCTCTTACTCTATGTAGGGCATCTAATGTAAACAAATTAATTTTTCTTTGTAACTCTGAGTTAGTTACTCTGATATTGCACTAGGAACAAATTTAACTGTTGGAATCATGCATGCTGGCGGTTGGTGTATATAATTATATGCTTGTTTGACAGGTGAAATTTTTGGGAAACGTTCAAAATACAAGGGAGACTCTGCCGAATTTTTGGTAGTAGTCTAACCTTGAAGTTCTTTGAATTTTGAGTAGATGGGCAATTAGGTCATTTGTGCCCGGCATCTGCCAGGTGTCGAACACGCACAAGGTTCAGCTCGGATTTCAAAGTGAAATTTGGGTGGGGTCCTATCATAAATGAAAAAGGGGGGCTACTTCTAAGTGGGACAGAAATATATATACATGATAAGCAAGGACTTACCAACGAAAAGGGAAGTCATCTGCCTCAAGCATAAGAACAATGTCCCATTTTTGGTCGCTTATTGACATCTAAATCATTTTTGGCCCCTTACTCTCCATTCTTCTTCTTTTGTAAGGCCATCCCCAATGGGAGCTCTAAAGGGGACTGCACCACCATTGGACTTAGAGTTGGCAATATTATATATGACCCGTTAACACGACACAAATTTGCACGAAAAATTCAATAATCGCGTATGAGTTAGCATATCGTGTTGACCTGTTAGCCACCCGTTAAGCTAACGGATCGTTTTGGTGCTCATTCGCGAATACACCAACCAACCGGGTAAGCGGGGGTAATTTTGTAATTTGCAATTATAAAAAATCCCTCCTAACCCTAGCATCTCTTCATTCCGCATTGTCTCTGAGTCTGAGAGCATCTCTTCTCCGCAGCTTTCTCTCCCTCTCAAGTCCTCATCTTCTCCTTCTTCATGCGATCTCTCTCTTGATTTCTCTCTTCCAAAATTCATTCATCTTCTCTCTCTCTCTCGTCCTCATATATATATATATATATATATTTCCAAATGCTCCAACCCATTAACCCCACCATCCAGCCTTCAATCTCGAATCACTTGCAATTTCCCCTTCCTTCTTTTCATAAGTCTCCTTTTCTTTTTCCTCCTTAATTTCTTCTCTTTCTTGCTGTTGGTTGTTTAATGGAATGTCTTTGGCTCAAAAAAGAAATACCCAGATTCAAAGCACGGTGGTTTTTTATTATATTTTTTATAATAATTAAATTAAATTTTTTTTTTCAGTTTTCATTTTTAATTTTTTTTAATGATTCTTAACGGGTGAAATGGATCATGTCGTGTGATTCGCGAATTGAAACGGGTCGTGTTCATGTTTGATATTTTCCACTCGTTTTCATAACGGGTCGTGTCTTGTCAACCCGTTAAGAAAATAGGGTTGACACAAACACGCCACGAATGCCAGGTCTAATTGGGCTACAATATATTGCAACCAAAGCAAAAAAGTCATCCCTAGTGGTTCAATTTTGAGGCCTTAAATGATTGAGCCCCACCGGAGCTATACACATATTTATGTACGTGGTTGAAGCCCATGAAATTCAATGGGGCCCGCATGGAGAAACAACTGTCAACCCATGTGTGTTGTTGATGACTTGCCCTGTGACTATAGCTCCTCATACTCCCTTCTTGACCAATTGATGCTTCCTCTTTCTTTTATTTTTTATTTAATGTGACCAATGAAAAGGATGAGCTAGATAAGGTTTGTGTTTGGGTTTTTTTTACGGATGAGGCTTGGTTTTTTTTTTCAAAGCAACAATCAAGTTTTTTAAAATAGATAAGATTTTCAAATCTTGTCCAAATTTTGATTTTGATTTTTGTCGAAATGTTCACACACAAAAACTGACATATCATTATATACATTAAAGCAAAAATAGCTTTTTATAAATAAAAAATCATACGTATATAAAATTATATTGAATATAGAGCTCCAGATATAGAGTGCTCTTGTTGTGAGAGTGATGCCTTTAGAGTCCCAAAGATTCCATCGGAGCTCTAAATAGGACTATATCAACCTTTTTTAGAGCCCCAACCATTGAGGATGGCCTAAAAGTGATGAGCTCAACCTCCGTGAGGCTCCGTGAGGATGGCCTAAAAGTGATGAGGCTTGGTTTTTTTTTTCAAAGCAACAATCAAGTTTTTTAAAATAGATAAGATTTTCAAATCTTGTCCAAATTTTGATTTTGATTTTTGTCGAAATGTTCACACACAAAAACTGACATATCATAATATAAATTAAAGCAAAAATAGCTTTTTATAAATAAAAAATCATACGTATATAAAATTATATTGAATATAGAGCTCCGGATATAGAGTGCTCTTGTTGTGAGAGTGATGCCTTTAGAGTCCCAAAGATTCCATCGGAGCTCTAAATAGGACTATATCTACCTTTTTTAGAGCCCCAACCATTGAGGATGGCCTAAAAGTGATGAGCTCAACCTCCGTGAGGCTCCCAAATACGCAACCCATACTTTAAAACGTTGTCACATCCCAGAATCGCTCCGCCGTAGCACAACATTGTCCGCTTTAAGCCGGGGCCCTCACGGTTTTGTTTCTAGGAACTCACGAGCAACTTCCCAGTAGGTCACCCATCCTGGGATTGCTCTAAGCCACAACTCGCTTAACTTCGGAGTTCCCACAACTCCGAATCCAGTGAGCTCCCAAAAGGCCTCGTTCTATTTGGAGGTGGGCATGTACATATAAGGCACATCAACCCCTCTCCGTTGGCCGATGTGGGATCTCACAACGTCATCCCAATAGGTCCGAAACGGCGCTTTAAATGCTTAGTTGCAAAGGAAAAGTTCATATATTTGCACTTTCTTTTTCTTCTTTAGGCTATCAAAGAAAGTTCATATATTTGGGCTCAACTATAATCATTTGTTAAGATGATATCTTTGTAACAGTCCTTGAAATTAAATTTTACATCATTCCTTCGTCCAAAAACATTTTGTAATATTGGAATAAAGAGAGATTTTGGTAGCGTTTTTCTTTTTCACAAAGGCGATATTATTGCACAGTTACTATGATTAAATTTTGCAAGTGTCACAAAATACTTATTTATCCCGTGGCATGGATCATGAATCATGATCATATTATTTATAATTCAAAAAGGATTTTCTCAGCAGCATATATAAGTTGTTTAACAAGAGTAAACCATAAAAACATGAATAGCTCAAAATGTTTAACAACATAAACGATAAAGGCGTGAATTGTAAAGGAAATCATGTTAAATAGTAACGAAACTCGATACTTATTTCTTTCAATAAATCCCAATTCCAAAATCTGAAAAAGAAAAAAAAAACCTACTAAAAAAAGTTATACTCTCTGTTTCTAGATTTGATTTCTACTCTACTTTTTATGTATATGGATACACAAGTATCATTTAGCATTTGTTTAGTATGAGATGTTGGAGAAAGCTAAACAAAATTTTATATCTGATCATATTCATGAATATGATATGCCTAGCTAGTGTAGCTTTATGATTAGTTACATGAGAGAAGTTGTTAATTCCTCCACTTTGGGTAGCGTGCAAGAGAAGTTGGTTAGTCGATCAGTTTGTTATTTCCCGCTATTTCTGTGTGCATAGTCGATCAGTTTGTTATTTGCCGCTGAGAGTAGTGAGTATGTGTGCATGTGTGTATGGGGGCCGAGCCCACAGGGTATCATGTATTAGTCAAACAAACCGCCATGTCAGATATATCGAGTGTCAATTTGTTACACTGGTAGATTTACCAATTATATTATATTTCTGTGCAAAAGGTCAAAATCGAACTCAATGAATAGTATCAATTTCAATTTCAATTTGTGATGAGAACCAAACCAAACCGGATCATGCCCACCCATAATCCTTCCTTTTGGTGTACATTCTAGTTTTCAAACAAACATATATCAAATTAGGGCTATGGATGTTGTTTCATCAAAAAATTCGATGTCTGATAGCATCTTCGATTTGACTTCTTGGAGATTTGACGGATATTATTTGTCCTACAAATTCAAGTGAATCTACATACATATGAATTAACAAATGCAGTTTTTGTTTTCAGCTAAATTAATTTGTGGTTTCTTATGAACTCTCTAAACATTTAAAGAGTACGTAAATGTGTAATTATGCTCATTGATGGATGTCTTTCAAACCTCTTTCTACCACAAAGCACTTGAAATAAATGATTTATAATTGAATTTAGTCTCAAAGGCTCCAGATCTAAATCTTCTGATCTATTAAAGTTTAGGATTCTTCAATTTTCACGGTTGATTATAAAATTTTCTCTGATCTCAGCGGAAACTGATAAAGAAATGGATATATTCTTAACAGACCTGACCTTACATATAAAAGTATATGAGTACATATTTACAAGCTCCTCTATAAGTATGGACCCAAATATATCAACAAAATCTATAACATAGTAATCTCTACCTCCCTCTCTCCCTTGGTTTCTACATATCTCTCTTGAAAAATGGACATTTCCTAATTTCAATTCACTTGTAAAAACACAATTTTATAACCCCAAACGCTCAGCATGCAAATTTAGATTCAAACTGAATGGCATCTTTCCTCAATACAAAACATAAACAAACCAAAATCAATAACTTTTCATAAAGCCAAGCAACACAAGGCGCACTATAAAAAAAAAAAACCACCCGTTGTTAACCCATTTCAAAGCATAACTCAACAACAATTTTGCTGCTGCACCTAGGTTAACCTAAGTTGCCTACGTAGCCTTTGCTGAGGAATCAAGCCACACGTAGTTCTTTCAATTAAAAAAACCACAATTCACATAACAAAATACTGAACCAAACTTGAGTTGTAACCGACCCTTTATATTCTTTGAATTTGCAAAGTTATATTTAGACAATTTCCAAACTCACAATCCTATTAAATCCAAGTTTCTAAGCCAAACCTTTTACCTGAACCCATACTTGCAACCAGTCCGCATATGGCACATCCTGCTATCACTCACCAAGGGGTATATATATAAATCCAAAGGCAATTGGGGAGGAGGGAAACTGGCTAACCACTTGTGTAGATAAATCGGGCAGGTGGCTAGGGATCCTGGCCAACCATGTGCAGAAAACATGAGTAGGGTGACCGACAATATCCTGTTAACTGTACCATCCTTGCCGAATTCGGGGGACACTTGGTCAGCCTGAGAATGCGTATCCTTGCAGAACTCGGGGGACACTTGGTCAGCCCGAGAACACAATCCATCAATTCCCACAATGTACCATCAATTCCATTAATTTTCCGTCAATTCCAGGTACTACACATGTGATACATCCTCACAGTACTTGGGAAACACGAAGTCAATCCGAGACGCATTCCTCACGCACTCGGGGGACACTTGGTCAGCCTGAGAAGCAAATCATAGTAGAATTAGGTGATCAGCAAAACGCAATCCTCCTGCACTGGAGGACACCAAGTCGATCCGAAACACAAATCCTCGCACCACACGGTTTGGGCGTCCCCGAGACTCGTGGGGTGTTAACATCTTGAGTAACTATTCCAAAAGCAACATGGGGGGCGGGGATACTCCTGTGGTGGGTTTGAAAACCAATTTCAGAACTATTTTCCAAATCATTTCTTACTTTTTAACAAAACAATCCACAATTAATTCCTGATCCTTTCTGAAACTGTTTAACCTTTTCAAACTGTTCGACATTTATAAACATTGTTTTAAATCTATTACCAATTCTAGAACCCAATATAATCAAAGACAAAAACTTGTAAATAAACAATAAACACGTCATTTAATAAAAATCCATGTCTATAATCCTTTCCTGGAACCGTTCTCAAATCATTCTCAACTTCCCAAGCTCCTAACCTTAACAATTACATAGTCATATAAAATCAATTCAGTTATAACTGCGAGTTAGTGAAGTAAAACTATAATTAATTAATGTATAATTATTTAATAAAAGTATTACTTCATGAAAATCACTTATGAGTTAAACATCTCTCCATGAACTCTCTCAAGTCTTTTCTAATGTTCGAAACACTTAAATTCATTTCAAAAATAACTAAATAATAATAAGATATAAATACGTCCTACTTGAAAATAAAATTGACAATAAAATCCTCCATAATATTTAATCAATTTAATATAACATGAAACTATTTATCAAGTACATGTAAAGGAAATGGATTACAGTCAAGGTCTAAAATATCGATGGTATCGAAAATATCGGTAGTCCAAAAACATGGAAATTTCTATGGAAATATCGGGATATTATCGATATCGATAAAAATTGAATAAAAACCATGGAAATTGTAAGAAAAACTTGGAAATTTTTATTGAAACTTTGGAGGATATTTATTTAGTAAATTATCTATTAGTTTATCACACAAAAATTGGAAGGAAATGCATTGCATGATGGGTTTAACTGATTTAAGTTGATTATATAGCGAGCTGACAAACAGTGTGAGTGTAGAAAATATGTAGTAATTAATGAAAGAAGATTAAACACACCATAATCATTTATGTATAATGATTTACTACAATATTTTACACTTTATACATTGCTTGGTAAGATACAAGAGTGACTTAATACCACATAGAGTTCCTATGAGGTTCAAAAGTTTCACTATTTTCATAATCTCTATGTGTATAGTAAGTGTATTGTAAAGAGTAGTTGAAAAGTTTAAACTTGAAAATGAAACTCATTCTTATGTGCAAGTCAAAATTTTCGATATTATAGCGATATCATGTCGATATTTTGCCAAAATATTGCTGAAGTTTGAGCGAAATTATCGACATCGATATTTCCTGGATATTTCGTCGATATTATCGATATTCATACGATATGTGTATGGATACGTTCCAAAATATCCGTGACCCAAAAAACGATAATATTTTCGATATTTCGTCGATATTATCGATATTTTGGTCCATGATTACAGTTATATACAAGAAACAGAAATCCTCTGTGTAATATGACACACTAACCTAAATAAGTAAGATGCTTAGACTAGTTAAATCTTGCATAAGGAACATTTCTCATTGACTGGGGAAATCAGCAACAACTTAAGGAACTATGCCAAAATGGGACATGCACAAAGAGTTTCACATCCTCAAGTAGCACACTTTATGGCTTAATTGGAAATGGAAACTAAACCACCCAATCGACAAAACACACGCAAGTGAACACTTAATTATGATTTCCAAATCAGAGAGTGCCATCTATGATCTAACTAGAAGCCATTGGGTTTAATTGGTATGGATCCAACGAAGGTGGAATCATCCCATCAACAGAAACCTTCATGAATCAGCAGCAACAATAAAAACTCCCCTTCAATTAAAAGTCTAATGAATGTGAGCTTTGAGAAAACAAAAGAGGTCTTTATTTAATTCTTAATGAAGTAGAAATATCCTTAACTGATGCAATTCGAAGCAGACACAAGAAGGCCAAAAAAAATGAAAATAAAATAAGCAATAAATAAAGACATGGTTTTACCATATCACCAATATAGAGCGAAATTTGAGGGTGGAAAGGCCAACTGACTGGAACTTTTAGAAATCTTATGGTCGAGAATGAACTTTGCAACAAAAAAATTAATAAAACAGATCTCGCCGGTTACAAACAAAACTAACAACAATTTGCAACTATGAAAACCCAGAACCTACAGTAACAAATTCTGAAATTTCCCATCAAAATTTTTAATAGCCAACAAGAACAATCAATACAGAAGAGAATCACCACAACTAGGGGAGTGACTTTTGGTCTTGGACCACGGCCAAAAAGTGACTGCAGCTAGCCGGAAAACACCTCTACAGTCGGCTCAAAACTTAGGGGTTTTTATTATTATCAAACTCTAAACACTCAAAATTGATCCCAACCACTTATACCAATAGCTAGAGCTCTGAAAATGGATGAAGAAGCATACCTCAATCGATTGATCCCGTCGCCGGAGCCGCCAGAAACGGTGTCGGAAAGTCTAGAGGAAATTCGAAGCTTCCACATGTTCTCACCGTCGCAAGAGGGCTGGGCTCACCAGGAAAAGGGGTGGGATGGATAGAGGAGATCAAGGTGAGCATTTCAAGGGGTGGATCGCCTCCAGCCGTCGTCGGAGGTGGAAGAAATCGCCGGCCCTTTGGCCGATTAGTAAGGAGAGAGAGAGAGGTCTGACCAATTTTTTTTAAAATTGGCTTTTGACTTTCCAATTTTACCCCCGACTTCCGTAGACCATAACCTCTTCGTTTCAATTCCGATTTGAGCCCACTACGCATTTATGAACTCGTGAGTTCACGCACTGTGTAATGGAGCTTAGAAATTTTCCAAAACCATTCCCGAACAAAAAGGTCAACCTTAACCCACTTAGGTACCCTCAGAGTAAAATTGTCTTTTCACTTTAAAATTTCAAAAATTAAATTAAATTTTGGGGCGGGATATTACATTATAGATATTAATTTGCTGTTTCAACTCTACAAACTAGTAAAACTTAGTTGCATAATAAATTGTTTAGTAATCATTAACAATTTTGGCAAGTTACAACTGAAAAGTTCGATCACTATATAATATATTTAAATTTTTTAATATATATTATTTTTATTCAATAATATGTGAAAATTATATGTATAATACTTAAATTTTGTGTGTATTATTGAAAATTTTATGAAATATACGTGTATTAAACATGAAAGTGGTAAATTCTTTATACGAGTAATAACTCTGAAAAAGGAAAAAATGAAAAGGGGACAATAGAGACTCGGGTAATGGCCTAATAGTAATGGATAATGCGCTAAACTACTCTTATCGATAAACAAAAATCGGGAAAAATTTAAAAGAAAAAAAGGATCCCAATATATATATATAAAGAGTATAGCAGATTGACCATACTATTTTTAAAAAATTAAAATTAAAAAAATCGAGTATAGCCGCAGGGCTATAGTATTTTTAAATAAACATTAATAAAACCGAGTATAGCCGTGCGGCGATACTATTATATATATATATATATATAAAAATCAGAAAAATAGAGTATAGCCATGCAGCTGCTATACTATTTGTACAAAAAAAATTTCAAAAATCCGAGTATAGCCGCATGGCTATACTATTTCTAAAAAAAAGATAGGACCCTAGCGATTAGGCGCCCACATGTCAAAATCAGTATAGTTGCGTGGCTATTCTATTTTAAAAAAACAATAAAAAACTGAGTATAGCTGCACGGCTAGACTATTTATATTAAAAAAGAGGACCCGCCTTGCGATTAGGCGCCATGTAATATCCCGTTCCTAAATAAATATTTAATTATTAAATCATTCAAGTAAAAGACAATTTTACCCCGAGGGTAATTTAGTGGGTTTAAAATAGACTTTTGTTTGGGAAAGAATTTGGGGAATTGAGTCGCACCATTGCGTCGGGCTCGTTGATACGAGTTTGTGGGTATGCGGGACACTCAATTCCGAGTTGTAACGAGAGAAAAAAAGTCTAAAAACGGAAGTTAATAAAAAAATAAAAAAATCAACGTGCTATAGTGCCGGCTACAGTAGTCGGACAGATGTTTATTTCCCTCTTCTTCTTTCCCCCTCCCATTTCTCATCTCATCTCTCTCTCTCTCTCTCTCTCTCTCTCTCTCTCTCTCTCTCTCTCTATCTCCATTTCAAGCCTGATTTTCCACTGGCAATTTCGTCGCCATCCGGCCCCAGATTCCAAAGTGGAATTTGGGTTGGGTCATGTCAACTTGGTATCAGAGGAAGGTTAAATTCATGTAGAGTCGGCACCTCGTGTGCATCCTTATTATGATTGGGTGTTTGACGTCGTAATACGTTGTCTCACCTTCTCGGCGTTGCGGAGCCTGAGGTATCAAGAAGTGTTTGAAAAATTTGTTGAGGATTGGAGAAAGTAAAATTGGACATGTTAACGTCGAAAGAGAAATAACAAGAATTCGGAAAATTGATGTGTGAACAAATACAAAATTGTAGAGAAAATTAAAGTTGTGGAGTTGTCATGTAATTTTACGAAGGTTAAGGGGTTGAAGTGTAATTCAGACGTACCAAGGCAGTTATGAAATTTTGAGGACGAAATTTTTGTAAGGGGGTAGTTTGTAATATCCCGTTCCTAAATAAATACTAAATTATTAAATCATTCAAGTAAAAGACAATTTTACCTCGAGGGTAATTTAGTGGGTTTGAAATTGACTTTTTGTTCGGGAAAGAATTTGGGGAATTGTGTAGCACCGTTGCGTCGGGATCGTCGATACGAGTTCGTGGGTATGCGGCACGCTCAATTCCGAGTTGTAACGAGAGAGAAAAAGTCTAAAAACGGAAGTTGAAAAAAAAAATAGCGTGCTACAGTGCCCGCTACAATAATCGGGCATATTTTTATTTCCCTCTTCTTCTTTCCCCCTCCCATCTCTCATCTCTCTCTCTCTCTCTCTCTCTCTCTCTCTCTCTCTCTCTCTCCATTTCAAGCCCGATTTTCCACCAGCGATTTCGCCTCCATCCGGCCACGGATTCCAAAGTGGAATTTGGGTCTGATCCTGTCACGCCACGTGTCCAAATAAGTCTAGCCGAGTGGCTATACTATTTTTAAAAAATAAAAAATAAAAAAACCGAGTATAGCCGCACGACTGTACGATTTATAAATAAAAAAAGGAGAGGACCCCATCCATTAGGCATCCACGTGTCAAAATAAGTATTGCCACGGGGCTAGACTATTTAATATATAAAAAAATTAAGAAAAAGGACCTCCTAGTTGCATTAGTTTATACTTTATAGATATTAATTTGCTATTTCAACTCTACAAACTAGTAAAACTTAGTTACATAATAAATTGTTTAGTAATCATTAACAATTTTGGCAAATTACAACTGAAAAGTTCAGTCACTATATAGTATTTTAATATAATATATTTTAATATTTTAATATATATTATTTTTATTCAATAATATGTAAAAATGATGTGTATAATAAGTGAATTTTGTTTGTATTATTGAAAATATTTTGTAATATTTGAATAAAGAGAGATTTTGCTAGTGTTTTTCCTTTTCACAAAGGTGATATTATTGTACAGTTATTATGACTAAATTTTTCAAGTGTCACAAAATACTTATTTATCCCGTGGCATGGATCATGAATCATGATCATATTATTTATAATTCAAAAAGGATTTTCTCAGCAGCATATATAAGTTGTTTAACAAGAGTAAACCATAAAAACATGAATAGCTCATAATGTTTAACAACATAGACAGTAAAGGCATGAATAGGAAAGGAAATCACGTTAAATAGTAACGAAACTCGATACTTATTTCTTTCAATAAATCCCAATTCCAAAATCTGAATTTTTTTATTTTTTATTTTTAAAGTTATACTTTCTGTTTCTAGATTTGATTTCTACTCTACTTTTTATTTTTGTATATGGATACACTAGTATCATTAAGTATTTGTTTATTATGAGATGTTGGAGAAAGCTAAACAAAATTTTATATTTGATATGAAAACAGCTAACCATCAATTTTTTTAAAAAATTTGTAAGGTGTTGGAGAAAGCTATATAATTTTATATTTTTTCAAAGAACTTGTTATATTTGGAGAATTTTAATTACACGATTACACTCGTGATGTTTAGCCTAATTACAATAAGACCCTATATGTTTAATTTATTCCCTCGTTCTTTTGTGCTACTCCACCTTCTGATTTTTCATTACATCGTTTATTTGCTGCATCTTCTTCTGAGTTAGAAGTTAGATTGGATGTTAACTTTTATTGTTTGGGTTTGAAGTTAAACTGAATTTGAAATGCATGGACCTTAGCGCAAGGTATAAAAGCTAAACGGCTGCCGGGATGTCATTAAGAAGAAGCTAACAACTTCGAAGGAAGTGGTAAAGATATTTTCCCAATTTGCTTCACTCGTCGGATAAAGATGCAAATACCCCATATTATTTGTAATATCCCGTTCCTAAATTAATAATACATTCTTACTTTATTTTAGTAAAAGACAATTTTACCCCAAGAGTATTTTGATGGGTTTGGAATTGACTTTTTGTTCGGGAAAGAATTTGAGGAATTGAGCCACACCGTTGCGTCGGGCTCGTCGATACGAGTTCATGGGTATGCGGCACGCTCAATTCCGACTTGTAACGAGGGAGAACAAGTCTAAAAACAAAAAGGACGTAAGCATCATTTCGAAAATTGAGTTAAATAAATAATCAGATTTTAATTCTCTCAATTCTCTCTCTCCCTCTCACGATAACTCTCCTCTCTCTCTCTCTCTCTCTCCCCCTCTCTCTCGACCTCCATAACAAGGCCGGCGCTTCGCCAGCCGTTTGTCACCAAATCCGGCCACCCCAAGCCCCCAAATTACATCTAAACTTCCTCTTTCTTTATCCTCTACCTAGCCCACTAAGTTTTAAGGATCGAAATTGAGCGATTTGAGGTCTGCAAAGGAGGGAAGTTTTGGCCGGTTTTCTCATCCATTTTCCGGTGATTCCAATTCCGACAAGTGAGGTATGGTTTTTCATCCTCTCGATGTGTTCTATCCTTTTATGTAGGTAGTTTGGATCGATTTCGCAATTTGCAAATTTGATTTAAACACCCAAAATGCTCCGACTATTTGGCCGTGTTCTACCTGTTTTCGGCTACTTTTTGACAGGGGTCCAAGAGTTAAAAACACTCCATTGAAGGTGCTTAACAAATTGGCATAGGTATTGGCAGGAGATTTTGAGATTTTTAAGTCACTAGAATTTACTCAATGCACCCACCGTCGGCGGCGGCGCATCGGCGGGGTGCCACTTATGTATTTTTTACTTAAAATTATCCTCATGTGGTCCCGAGCATGACGGTATGCTCGGATTAGCGTAATGTTATTGTTTGAGTATAAAACCAATTTTTACCTATTAGGCATGATTCGGGTTCGATATGTTCGGACCGTCGGATCTTGACAAAACTCATAGGATATGTTAATTGGATTTTTATGACCATATAAGAACTTTCGGATTATTAATCGGAGGTCGTGGACCCCACGGGGGACCGGGTTGACCAATATAAGAATTTATTCGGATAATTAATCTTGGGCATTTTAGGACCATTCCAATTTTATCGGATGTGACTAAAGTGGGCAGTGTCGGCTTCTTGGAAGCCGTAAAGTGAGTTGTAATGGTGAAGAGACTTATAATCAATAAATTGTTTTCATGTTACATTGAATTGATTTAATATTATGGAGGATTTTATTGTCAATTTTATTTTCAAGTAGAACGTATTTATAGCTTATTATTATTTAGTTATTATTGAAATGAATTTAAGTGTTTTGAACAGTATAAATGACTTGGGAGAGTTAGTGGGTAGACGTTTAACTTATAAGTGAATTTCATGAAGTGATGCTTTTATTAAACGATTATATATTAATTAATTATAGTTTTACTTTATAGGCTCGTAGTTATAACTAAATTGATTTTATATGAATATGTAAGTGTTAAGGCTGGGAGCTTGGGAAGTTGAGAATGATTTGAGAACAGTTCCAGGAAAGGATTATAGAAATGGGTTTTATGAAATGTTGTGTTTATTGTTTATATACAAGTTTTGTCTTTGATTATATTGAGGAGTTCTACAATTGATAATAGATTTAAAACAATGTTTATAAATGTTGAACAGTTTGAAAAGGTTAAACAGTTTCAGAAAGGATTAGGAATTATTTGTGAAATGTTTGGTTATATGCTCATTTATTATGTTATGTGTTTAATGAGTTGAATTTGAAATATGGGTGCCTCAGAAATGATAATGTCTTCGAACAAGTGTTGCCTTCAGATAATGATGTCTACGGACAGTTTGTTGCATTCGGATATGTCTGTGAGCGTAAGACATCTGCCCCACGAGTCCTAGGGATATCTGAACCGTGCAGAGCGCGGAATGAGGCTCAGGTTGACGTGTGTGCCCTAAGTTCTGCGAGGAATGCGGCTCAAGTTGACGTGTGTACCCTGAGTTCTGTGAGGAATGCGGCTCGAGTTGACTTTGTGTTCTTGAGTTCTGCGAGGATGTATCACACAAGTGGCCACATGTGCGGTACCTGGAATTGATAGTGAATTAATGAAATTGACGGCACATTGTGGGAATGGATTGCGTTCTCGGGCTGACCATGTGTCCCCCGAGTTCTGCGAGGATACGCGTTCTCGGGCTGACCACGTGTCGCCCAAGTTCGATGAGGATGTAACAATTAACAGGATATTGTTCGCCACCCTGCTCATTTCTTCTGCACAGGGTTTGCCAGGATCCCTAGCCACCTACTCAATTTATCTAAAGATGTGGTTAACCCATTTCCCCATCCCCAAGTTGCCTTCGGAAAATATATTAGTTGCCTTCGGATGAATTTATGTCCCAGATACCACTGGTGGGTGATAGCAGAATACAGGCATTATGCGAATGGTTTCTAGTATAAAAGGTTGGGTTTTAAAGGGTTTTAAATGAGTCTTTTGATTATAAATACTTGTAATTTATGCTAAGAGTCGGTGAGATGTTAGTTTTACTTCTCATTACGTTTATGAGCTTTATATGAGTTTTGAAGGAAAGTGCTGGAATTTTATAAAGTGGTTTATGAGATTGTTTGGTTTTATATATAGTTCACGTAAGAAAAGTGTAAGTTGATGTATGAACTTAAGGAACTGCTTTAGAGTCAGTTTAAAAGGGAAGGAAACAATTATTGAAGTTAGTCGAAAGAACTACGAGTGGCTTGATCCCTTAGCAAGGGGACGTAGGCAACCTAGATTAATCTAGGTGCAGCCACGGAAGAGAATGTTTTGGGATTTGATTTTGGAGTTGAATTCGGAATCTTTTTAACAGTTTATTTGAGTTCAATTTAAACTTATGTGTGGGCCCAAGGCTCGATTGATATTCGAGTTATGGATTGTTTTGCTATGTTAGAGTCCGGGTTGGTTGTAAGGCTAAAGGCCATTCAGACTAAATGTCTTTGATTGTGTGTGATTTGTGCATGCTGAACGATTGGGGTTTTTAAATTGTGTTATTTATAGGTGGAAATAATTTTGCAAAATGTCCATTTTTCAAGGGGGACTGCCGGTTTTTCAGTAGAAATCACAAACCCTCAAGTGGTTTTATATTGGAATTAGGGCATGAGGGCATTTTGGACATTCATGCCCAGCACTTGACAGGTGTTGAACACGTACAGGGTTCGACGCGGATTCCAAAATGGAATTTGGGTTGGGTCCTGTCATTATTAGAGCTACAGGATGAGATCAATTTCTGATACCTAAAAGAAAAAAAAGAAAAAAAAAGGACGAGATCAATATACTTGGAAGAAGGGTGAGTCAAGAAAATGTGTACATGAACCCACCAATGGTGGTTGCCAAATTACATAAATAAAAAAATTTAGCAATTTTTTGCAAGTACCATTAACACTGATTGCAAGTAATTGAGAGAAATTCATTTGGCATAATTTCTCTTTCTTTCATAAAAAAAATCTCAGTCGCATGTATAAGTTGTTAAACTACGGTATAAAAAAAAGACATAGACTTTAGCTAAGTTGCCTAGAACAAATATACTCTTATTTTGCACCCGAGTTCAAATCCGTCTCCCCATATTTAGATTAGATTAAAATAGATTATCGTTTATATTTTTTATATAAAAAAAACGACAGTATAAAAGCATGACAATTTTGAACATTTCATACATCCATTTAATTAAGCCCTCCAACCTATCTAAGTAAAAGAAGAAAATAAAATTTTATAAAAAGCACAATAAAGAAAAAAACCACAAACCTATCAGCCTCCACACATGACCAGACCACCCAGTTCAAAACAATTATGAAGCATCTCAATCTATTGTTTGTGCAAATAATTTCATGGGAGAATATTCGCGTATGATCCTTTTCACACTCGAATCTCTTCGAATCTTCCTTGATCTGTGCAAAATAGATGTTGGCCAAAGGCGCTTTGATGTCTAAGTCAATTAAATGGTCTCGGGGAAATGCAGAGATAAGGAAATGAATTATTATTTTCCTTAATGATAGGATAATATCAACGAGATTTGATGGAAATCGGATCCTTGATTTGGGGAGATATTCCTATCGTAAATCAAGGATAATCGGCTAATTAAATCCGATTTAATTAGCACAATTATTTAACCTAAGGAATATTCCTCTATTCACGTGTCATTTTGTGATTGGTTGTCAAAATTCATGTTCCCACACCCATCACTTCTTGGAATATTTCGACCTTCACTACTGGATCCCTAAGAACACCCACCCATGTTCCTCACACAATAGATTTCCCCGAATTTTAGTGAAGCCACAGAGCATCTCCACAATAGATAACACTATGCCACATTTTTCTCTCTCAAACTTATTAAGATTTGCCCAGGTAAATTTTCTTGTTTTGAATAAACAAAAACTCTAAGGGGCTGTTCGGTAATGTTTTTCAGCATTGTTTTTCGATTTCTAAAAATGAAAACACGACAAAACGCGTTCGGTGAGCCAAATCGTGAAAATGCAGAAAACAATATTCCGAAAACAAATTCAATATTACGCTTTAAGTTTGAAAACGTCCCAGAGACGTTTTCCGCGTTTTCATTTCCTGCAGCGCTCCTCTTCTATTCTTTCAATATTTCTGCAACTGAAGCAGTCATCTTTTGCACTTCTATTATTTGAATTGATCTACAAACAACAAATAATCATATTGCCAAAACTGCAAAATTGAAGACATGGTTGCTCACCACCTTTCATCTTCTTCTTCTTCAAACCCCACCTCCGTCTATTATTCAACAAGGGCAGATTCCAACAACTCCTGTGCCCACCAATCCTAAATTCACAAGTGCTTTCATTATTTCCACGATTGAACCCAAATTCACAGGTTCTTTGGGACTAGCTCCATTTGTGAGCAAATTGGACTCAGGGCAATGAAAACCACGAATCTTTCTTTTGTGTTTAGATATTAAAATTTTATTTTATATTTTATATTTTTTGTATGGATGAGATATTTTTGTCATATTTTTTTCCTTCTTCGTTGCACTTCTTCATTGGTCTATTTATATATTATTTACTTTCATATTTATTTTAAACTAAAGAATATAAGAATACGTAATATAAAAAAACAATTCTATTCTTTTGCTAAGGTGTTGGTTGAGGTTTTTTTTTACTTCTTAAAAGATAATTCTTTTAGTTTTTTTACTTTAGAATTTTATTCTATTTTTTAAAATTATATTTATTTTTCTAGATGAGACATTAATAAAAATACTTTTGAAAATAGTTCACAAATTGATTACATGATGCAACATTCTTTATTTATCTTTTTGTTGAATTGTACTACCAGACACGTTTAACTGTTTTCCAATTAAGCTACCATACGCATTCTTGAATCTTCAAAATGCAAATTCGTTTTCTCGTTTTCATTTTCTGAAAACATTCTCCAAAAACATTCTCCGAAAACGTTACCAAACGGGCCCTAATATTGCCGAACCAACCCATCTCTCTTCTTCTCCCATTTCCTCCCTTCTTCTTGGTTTTCCTTCCCTGCGACCCCTCTTAGTTTCAAGGGTTTTCCCCTGGAACTAACCCATGCAGCTAATAAATCGGGCGTCGCTGATGTACTGGTGTTGCAAGGACTCTTCTTGATCCCCTATTTGTTAACTCTCAATGAGTTGGGCTTCAATTGTAATGTCTATCCCTCTCCGTCTTGCTGGATTTATTTTTCCAAATTTATTGTATGCAAGAACCTCCATTTGGGGTGTATTCTTCTTGTACATCTCTTGTATTAACCCCTATATTAATGAAATTCTGCTTGTTCTTAAAAAAAAAAACTCTAATATTGCCAACCTCATCATGACCCTTAATTTTCTCAAATTTACAATATGAGATTTTACATCTTCCAATAGTTCCTTGGATGTCTAAGTCCCCAGTGCTACAGATCTAAAGCTTCTGATATTCAAGTTTAGAATTCCATTCACGGACCATTATAAAATTTTCTCTGATTGCATCGGAATCTGATAAAAAAAAATGGATATTCTTAACAGACCTCACCTTGCATATCAAAAGATATAAGTACATATTTACAAGCTCCCAAATATATCAACAAAATCTATAAGATCATGGAAAAAAATTATAGAAAATATTATATGCACATTCAAGGCTTGTAATATCTTTTCTATATACTAATGGAGAATCACGATAAGAAGTCAAATGGCCTCAGGAACTACCTCTTGTCTATATACTAATGGAGAATCATGATAAGAAGCCAAAACATAATAACTCTTCATTTCTATCCATGGCATGCTTGGATTGGATATTCAACATTATCAGATGCAGCTGCGTGGGAAGGGAAACGATCTTTCTATCGGGCTGATTGGGTTTCCTGCAGCTTATAGAACAGAAAAATGAGGAAGCTGAAAATGAAGAACATGTTAATGTGATCTTGATGTTGAAGAAATAACACATTGGCAAGTAGGTTGCCAAAAAATATGATATAAATGTGATCTTGATGTGGAAGCAATAACACATCTGCAATGCATCTACAAAACACCAGTCTCTACAATTATTGAAAAATTTATATCCTACCCGTCCCATCATCAGACCAAGTGCTACCTCTCCCAATTAATGGAAGACAGGTTTTGAGATCAAACCATGCGAAGGCAGAAATTTGTGTAGAGGGCAACTCTTTAATATACGACTCGAAATTTATGCAAAGTCATAATACTGGTGATCGACCAGACCAAGAAAATTCTAAGTGGTACAGAAACATACATGATAAGAAAGGACTTACAGAACGAAAATTAAGGGAAGTCATCTGCCTCAAGCATATGAACAATTTGCCCCATTTTTGGTCGCTTGTTGACATCT
Organism: Prunus padus; assembly: GCA_024362665.1. Lineage (NCBI taxonomy): Eukaryota > Viridiplantae > Streptophyta > Magnoliopsida > Rosales > Rosaceae > Prunus > Prunus padus. The sequence continues at coordinate 13,014,374 of JANFAM010000006.1, read as the reverse complement.
AAATCTATACAACGGAGACAAAACAGCAATGCTCGCTTCATAGCTCTTGGAGAGGGCTGAACTTCTATCAGAGGATCTACAACCTCCTCTCCACGGCGACTTAGGATCATTCCTTTTAACCAATCAACCAGGTTCATCTGATATACACCAACTGAAACAGTTAGGACATTGTTGCAGCGCTACTAGGAAACAGAGAATGAAAACTTGGCTTTACCTCTCCAGCTGGTCTGGAATAGTCAATTGGGCTTCTTCCTGTAATTATCTCCATGAGTAGAATTCCAAAGCTATATACATCACTCCACTCATTAAGCATACCTGTGCTTGCATACTCTGGAGATACATATCTACAGAAAATTACAGTGAAGAATCAGTACTACAACATAGTAGTGATACCATCCAGGTAATGTCTCATTGAAATATCTTCAGAATTCAAGAAAGAACTAACCCAAAAGTCCCCATTACACGTGTAGTCACGTGGCTTGACTCAGGTGCTAAGAGCTTGGCCAGGCCAAAATCTGATACTTTTGGGTTCCATTTTCTATCCAGAAGAACGTTGCTGGATTTTATATCACGGTGCACCACCTTGGGTTCTAACCCTTCATGCAAGTAGGCCAGCCTGTTAGAAAAACGAGAATAGGTTTATAGTGATGAAGGATAATATATTTTCATAGCCAAAGTAAGGAGATCGTGAGAATGACAAAAGCAGTGCAATATGTTACAGATCCTGTCATACTGAGACATATAATCGTTAAAAACAAGCAAAATGAACAAGGAGAATACAGAATTATCTTACCCTTTTGCTGTCCCGACGGCTATTTTCATTCGAATATCCCAGGTCAGAGGGCTGACAGGCCCAACATCACCATGCAACCATTGCTCCAAATTGCCATTGTCAATGTATTCATATACAAGCATCCTGGCAGAGCAGTAAAAGTCCCCATGGACATGTTAATTAGAGGAAGAAACAGGTTAATCTGAATTCACCTAAAAGATATGACAATAGAGTTACCTTTGAGCACCTTCAGCACAATAGCCAATTAGACCCACCAAGTTCTCATGCTTTACTTTACCAATGGCTTCCACTTCCACCTTAAACTCTGTCTCTGCCTGACCCCTGTATGTAAGATGGCAAGCAGCAATTAAATTTTGAGTTAAGAGAAATGTTATACAAAGACCAAGTTCAAATCTGAAAATTTGCATTCATGGCAAACAAACAACTGCACTTCATATAATTTCACTTCACAGGAAATATTTTCAACATCCATCATGGAGCCACGGCACTGTTTATGTTTTTGCTCCTATTGTTTCTGGTATGGTATTTTAATATATTTAATATTAAAATGGGAATGTTTCGATGACAAAGTAATATTTGGTCAATCAGAAGTAGAAAATCAATCATGAAAAGTGAAAACAAGCTCTGAAGATCAGACATAACAATGAGGCATGAAGAAAGCACAAAGTTGAAATTGTATATAGTAAAGATATTAAAAATAAAAGGAATGAAGAATAGAAGTGATAAAAGTGCAAAGTAATTTTCTTTTCCTCGTACAACGGAACAACAAGGTTTAGTCTAGTGGAAAACGGTCATGACTTGCAGACCTTCCTCTCGTAGTTTAGAGTATCGCTTGTATATATATATATACTAACGTGAAAATTTTATACAGTTTTTTTAACCAAAAGAATAATTATACAGTTCAAAATGCACACCGCTGATTATTATTATTAATTTATAAGAAAACTAATGTGAATAATGATACAGTTCACAATGCGTATACATATATTACATGCAAAACGTCTATATTGTGATGTTGCATACCAAATTAATGATACGGATTAATTATAAATTCCATTTTGTAGAAGCAAGTCTAAAGTCAAATTTCATATTATTAATTTCATTATACAACCAATTAGTTATTGATTTAGGGATTCTTTTCTTCCTAACATTGAAAGAAATCTCAAGTTCGAATTCTCTCACCCTTCACCATTGACCAAAACTCTCATGGAGTGACGTTAGTTGAATAACAAAGCATACCAAATTATGTCACGTTTACTTACAAGTAATGGTAATAAAAAGAAATGAAATGATTTTCATTCCCGACTTCCCCTACGTATAATTATACAGATTAATAACAATTAATAACGTGCACTTCGCAGTATTTTTGTTTTTGTAAAATCAAAGTTTTAACGTAGCTTCTAGATTCCCCACCAGCCTACCTTAATGCCACTTGAGCTTAGAGAATTGAATAAAAAATATATATCTATAACTAAACATTATTAGCTGTTGACTAAAAATACATTATTAACCACACAGCTTGGAAAGACCCTTGGATCTAGTATGAACGAGAAACAAAAAAACATGTAAATTATTTTCCCCAACCATTCCTATGCATTTTTGGACCGAAAATATTTCGATGAAAAAAAAACAAAAATGGGCAAGATTTGAAATTGAGTAAAAAGACACGTACTTGTTGTTGAGAAGGTTCTTGACCGCCACTACACAGCCGTCCTGCAAAATTCCTCTGAAAACGACGCCGTTTCCTCCTTCTCCAATCACGCTCTCTGGAGAAAATCCACGCGTCGCAATCTCCAGCTCTTTCAAGCTATAGCACCGGCCCCACCCGAAGATCTCTGGAGATGAGAGGGTTTGGGTAGCCCTCCTCGCTGGAGCTGAGAGGGTTCGGTTCATAGCCCTCCTTGAATCGTGGCGGCGCCAGTTGGTTTGTATAAGATTTGCAGAGAGCTGTACCGGCATCCGAGCATCCGTGCTAAAATGCCTCCAGAATTTAGTAGCTGTAATCTTCAAGTCATTGGCCATGAGTGCAAATGCTTCAACTTTTGTGAGGGGCTTGACAAATGTTGTGGAGATGGGTAAGTTTGAAAGCGGGGAGAATGTTGATGCCCAGGTTAGAAGTTCTTCTCCATAGAAATCACCTTTGGCAAGACACTTGGTGGTTGAAGAACCACCACTACTGGTTCCAGCATCATTGTTTTTAGTGTAGGTCAATAAAATGCCTTGAGTGATGAAGAGCATTTTAACAAGTGGTTCACCCTCTCCAATTATATAGTTGTCTTCTGTATAGCTCACTGGCTTGAGATTGTCAAGGATTTCTTTCAACACTCGATCCTCGATAACTTGAAGCATTGGCACCTAATTTTATATGTTAATTAAGAAACTTAAACGGTACGACATGTTAAACGAAGAAAAACTAAATTAAGAATTATAAAAGTAATAAGAAAGGAGACGACTATTTTGGAGTTCCAATAACATCTCCATTTACTAATTAATAATGAAAAGTTGAACTCTTTGGAGATGATGAGGGGAACCTACTTTCTTCATTGTAGGCCAGCAGAGATGTCGCTTAATAAATCTCTTTTGTTCCAAGGGAAGAATAGAGAGGATATTCTCCACATGAACATCTTTGTTTTGTTCAAGTTGTTTGTGCACCTTTTGCATGATCGGCGCCTTCATATTCTTGGGGATGTCATTTTCAGATAACCAGAATTGTACCTCTAGATCTTTCATTGTCAGCTGCCGTATAATTCTCATCTTGGCTGATGTTCTAGTTACCAACTCCATGCATATCTATTACACGACAATCATGAGTTCTTTTAACCCCAATTTCCACGTCAACACCATCTAGCTTTGCCAATGACCATTTTGTCAAACGACATCTAGTCTCTATGTAAATTTTTTATTTTATTTTATTTTTTATAAAAAAATATCACCATCTAGCTTTATTAAGCCAAAATAATTGTTTGATGAACTCCAAGATTGAGATCCGTACAACAAAACTTCAAGAGCCCGTTTCGGAGTAATTCTGCTCTCCTAAAATCACTTTAGGGGAGAAGCATATCTTATGTACTTCTCCATAAAATCACTTAAAACCACTTAAAGTGATTATATGGAGAGGTGATTATTTACTTATCCAGAACCACTCCCGTACGAGCCCTAAGTTAATTAAAATACATTATGTTTAATTTAGAAGTTTTGGCACCAACCTTCAAATTTGTAGTGAGGTATAGTAGAACCAGGAGCAAGCCACTTAGAGAAATAAAAATGGCAAAGATATTTTCCCATGTATAGTTACTCGTCTCGAGGTTTTGCCCTAGAGAACTGCAGAATCGAAACAGAGGAAATATATTCAATGTACTGCAAGTAATAAATTCAATGTGCTTGCAAGTAATAAAATATTCTAGGACCTCTCATCTATGTTAAAGACATTACAAGTTAAAACACCATTTATACATTTGTGTGTGTGATGTTAGGCAATGTAAAAGAGTAACGTTAGGAAGACCAGATGTTTTAAATCTAGACAGTTGTAAATTTGTTCCTTCTAAAAAATACAATAATGCAAAATTATGTTCAAACCTTAGATTTCGCAAGCCCCACCAGAAACAATGAAAGAATTTTTTCGGTAAATTTGTTGACTCCAACACACCAGACTGAACAGCCTCAACAAACATACCAAAATCGAAATTGTGTGGATTTATAGAGCATAAGTCGTCCAGAAATGTGATGTTTCTGATTGTACGACCATTGCAGTAGAAGGTAGTAGGTTCACATCCATTGTTGTTTCGACAAGCATTTTGCCAACAAGCCGTCTCCCGCTGGATAGCTAAAAAGTACCAAAAAGCTCCAAATACCTAAGAACATCAACAAGTTAATAAGTTAGAAACAAACTTTTGAGAAAAGTTTCTACAAAGTATATATAATTCATAGGAAATTTGATGATGTTTATTTTGTTCATAAATTGGTGACAAGGTTGGTTAATTTGATAACTTGGTTTCCAGCCAAGAAATCCAACCAAAACTTGGAAACTAAATGGAGCGTCACTTCAGATAAATTAAAATTTGAAGATTGAAACTTACATGACTAGCAAGGATGTACAAAAAGAAACTGAATGCGCCTTTAAATAAAATCCATATTTCAGTCTCTCTAGCAGGAGTCTTGTTGAGTTTTGTACACAATAAGTAGATGCGAAGAACTCGTGGTACATATTGCAACAGAGCAAGAAAAGCCAAAAACTTCCTCGTATTCAAAGAACTAGAGTCCATGAAGATAAGGATCACTGCCTGGACGCAGTACAATGGATTAAGCCAACAGTTAATTTAGCTTATATTCACATATCCAAATTTCAAATACAAAAAATTTAGTTTTAAAAGAGAGATTGGCAAACCAATTTTCTCATACCTGTGGAATGGGAAGAACAGCTAAAATGTCAATTAAGATGTGTGATGAGATCCTCCAAATCCTATTAGCCATTGCCAAAGCATCTTCAACTAATATGGTTCCTTTTGTCAAAACTATGGTATGGAGATATGATCTCCCCATGACCCTAAATGTTGGAACTTTAGGTTCGATATAAATTTGAATAACAATGTTCACTACATAAAATAGATCCGTTGTCGATCGTAGTGAAATAACCGCTCCCTTCAAACTTTTGTCCAACCCGATGCACTTCCTATCCTTGTTGACGATAGGAATATAAAAGAATAAAGGATCTATTAAGACCCCAAATACACATGATGCCAAAAATGCCCTCCTTACTATTTTTGGCCATTCTCTACTTGATCTATGACCTTCATTTACAGTGGCAGATTCCTCAACTGCCCAACTGAAAACACATCATAAACAACATATCAAAATCAGGTACTACAAATATAGATAAATAAAACCCTAATTAAATTTTATATGATATAAGGTTCTTTATGGATCCATGCGTTCTTCCGTTTTTATTACCTTCCTAATGGCAATTCTCTTGGTGCAGTATGTTCTACAATGCTGAAAAAGATATAACAAACAAATGTTGATGCACAAAATTGGATCAAAAAGGGGGGAAAATAAATGATATAGTCCACTCATATTAAGGCAGTAATTAGTACAAAGTAAAGAACTAGTATCTGCCTTGTCTAGTGTCAGAGCCTTTACATAGGCAACAGAAATTGGGCGCCTTTTTTTTAATCCAACCAAAAAAGAAAGAAGACACTTCAAGAGAGTCATTGAATAGGAAGACAATCAGATCATATATAATAGCCACATCAACTGATAAAAATAAAATAAAATAGATTAAAAGAATTAAAAGAATCAATTAACAATTAAAAAATTAAAAATACATTTTTGAAAACTCTCTCTCCTCTCTCTGCAACTAACGACACAGGGTGGGTGGAGTGGGGATCTGGGGTCGGGGAAGAGAGAGAAAGGGAATAGAGATAGAGGAGGGGCTGAGATTTGGGCAGGGGTTGGGGGATGGTCTCGGGTGAGGCTGGGGCTGGGGGTGGTTGTATGGTGGCGTTGGCCTTGGGGGTGGTCTGGGTAGAGAGAAAAACAGAGGGTGAGAGAGAGGGAGGGAGCGGGTCGGGGAAGGGTGTGTGTTTTACAGATCTGGGTATTGTTCTAAATTTCAAAGGGTGTGTGTTTTTTCAGGTCAGACACTGAAGCTGATGATTGGGGTTGTGAAGATCAAGTAGTGCTCTAATGTCCTCATAGGGAGAATTCATTGGTGGTTGGATTGGAGAAAAAATCGTTGAATTAGTCTTGGATTTGGGAATAAAAATTGTTGAATTTGGGGAGGAAAATAAGAGGTTGGGTGTGCTGAGAATTTTGGGGATGGGGTGGTGTGCGCAGTGAGGGAGAAAGCGCAAGGCAGGGGTTTCGCTGCGGGTGGTGGGAATGGTGGTTTGGGTTGCTTCGCCAGGATGGTGGTTGGGGTGGGCTTTGCTCGCTGTGCGGTTTGGTTGTTTGGGGGTTGTATCTGGAGATGGGGTTGTGCCTGGGTTCATCCGAAGAGAGAGAGACGGTGAGGAGATGGTGGTGTGCATGGAGGAGAAGAAGGTGGCGGCAGCTAGCTAATGGTATTTTTAATTTTTAAGTTTATTTATTTATTTACTTATATTTTATATTTGTTTCTAAAATTTTATTTATTTATTATTATTATTTTGGTTTCATTGTTAGTCAACATTGCACAAATCCAATGGGTCAAAATCATGCCACATTATTAATTTCAAGTTCATTGACTGTCACATTATTGGTTAACAGAGAACATGACACAAATATTAACGGAAGTATGAAAATTGATAGTAAAAGTAAACGTTAGGAATGAAAGTGAGAAGAAAAAAATTTGTGTTGTAAAGTCAAAATTTTGGAAAACTTGCGGGTAATAAAGTGAAATTTACTCAATATAATATTGGCTTTTGAAATAGGATCAGATTGAAATAACAATAACATGGGATCAGATTGTTTCAATACAATTTTATTTCTTTAAATTGAAAAAAAAAGATGAGAAATTAAGAAATAATATAATTAGAAGAAGAGTAGAAGAAACTAACTTCACAGCTGTCTCTTGGGTTATCTCCATAATTGTTGAACCATTAATAGCCCCTCCTGCAATATAGAAAATCGAAAACTTAATTAATTATACAATAATAAAAAATATATATTATATATAATTTTAATCTAGATTATAGTCTGTGTAAAATGTGGGCGGATATAGCTTCCGAATACCTGATCATCAGTTTAATATTTTGCAGAATGAGTGCTTCGACAGAGACGGAGCTGAAGATGGGGAAAATTCATGCAGAAACAAAACAATATATATATAGCTAGTCTACAAGGGAAGACCTTGGGAGGGCTAGCTAGCCATGTTCCTCAACTTTTCTAGGAAACTTCATAGTATAGTTCGTGAATTCTCTATTTTTAATATTTGGGATTTTTTTTTTGCACCGAAAGGTGGAAGGGGAATTTTGATTTGGCGGGTGTTAATTTGAGTCTTCGCGCGCGGTTTTTGGGGTTTGGCCATGGGAGACATGGGGACACGTGGAGGACAGAGAGCAATTCTTGGCTGTTCGTGAGTTGTTAAACACCTTGCCTGAAAGTAATTAACTTGTGCTAACTCAAATTATTATTTTTAATTTGTGGGATATCATCAGACTGAGGGACGGTGTATCATGTATGGTGGGACACTTCAAATTTATATGGTCTCATTCTCTTTTTTTTATTATAAATTTTTAATAGTTTCATTTTATTGTCGCGTTACTAGTATCACAAATTATACATTGCCCAATCATGACGACTGATTAGAATAAAACTAGTATGTAAATGGCATCCAGTAACATAATGTACAGTAAAAAGGTTAAGATTTCTCTCTACATTTAAGGTCATGAGTTCATAACCTATCAAATTATGTAATAAAAAATAACATTAATATAAATTGAGATATATAACTCATTAAAAAAGGGTAATGATTTTCTCATTTCCCTTTTGTCCACTTACACTCCATTTTTAGTAATAAAATGAAGTGTAAGTGGACAAAATAGGAGTGGAAAAATCTGTTCACTAAAAAAATACATCAATTCAGTAATACAAATTTGCATATGTCGTTGCACTCGAGTTCAAACTCCCTCTATATACATTAGTGTAGTTTAAGGAAAAATGACTCGATACATATAAGGAACCACACAATGTCTTTCTACTATCCTTCAAGTGAACCGGATGAGTCATAGTCATCAACTGGAGATGATAGGGTTTGGGTAGCCCTCCTTGTTGGAGCTGAGAGGGTTCGGTTCATAGCCCTCCTTGTATCGCGGCGGCGCCAGCTGGTTTGTATAAGATTTGTAGAGACTTGTACCGTCATCCCAACATCCGTTTTCAAATGCCTCCCGAATTTAGACGCTATAATCTTCAAGTCATTGGCCATGAGTGCAAATGCTTCAACTTTTGTGAGGGACTTGACAAATCTTGTGGAGATGGGTAAGGCCGAAAACGGGGAGAGTGTTAATGCCCAGATTAGAAGTTCTTCTCCCCAGAAATCACCTTTGGCAAGACACTTGGTGGTTGAAGAACCTCCACTACTTGTTCCAGCATCATTGTTTTTAGTGTAGGTCAACAAAATGCCTTGAGTGATGAAGAGCATTTTAACAAGTGGTTCTCCCTCTCCAATTATATAGTTGTCTTCTGTATAGCTCACTGGCTTGAGATTGTCAAGGATTTCTTTCAACACTCGATCCTCGATAACTTGAAGCATTGGCACCTAATTTTATATGTTAATTAAGAAACTTAAACGGTACAACATGTTAAACGAGGAAAAACTAAACTACGAATTCTAAAAGTAATAAGAAAGGAGACGACTATTTTGGAGTTCCAATAACATCTTCCCTTTACTAATTAATAATGAAAAATTGAACTCTTTGGAGATGAGGGGAGCTTACTTTCTTCATTGTAGACCAGCAGAGATGTCGCTTAATAAATCTCTTTTGTTCCAAGGGAAGAATAGAGAGGATATTCTCCACATGAACATCTTTGTTTTGTTCAAGTTGGTTGTGCACCATTTGCATGATCAGTGCCTTCATATTCTTAGGGATGTCATTTTCAGATAACCAGAATTGCACCTCTAGATCTTTCACTTTCAGCTGCCGTATAATTCTCATCTTGGCTGATTTTCTAGTTACCAACTCCATACATATCTGTTACACGACAATCATGAGTTCATTTAACCCTAATGTCCATGTCAACACCATCTAGCTTTGCCAATGACCATTTTGTCAAACGACATCTAGTCTCTATGTAATTTTTTTTTTTTTTTATATATAAAAATATATCACCATCTAGCTTTATTAAACCAAAATAATTGTTTGATGAACTCCAAGATTGAGATCCTTACAACAAAACTCCAATACTAAGAGTTGGTTTGGGAGTAATTCTAGCCATCTCAAAATCACTTTAGGGGAGAAGCATCTCTCGTGTGCTTCTCCATAAAATTGCTTCAAACCACTTAAAGTGATTATACGGAGAAGTGATTATTTGCTTATCCAGAATCACTCCCAAACGAGCCTTAAGTTAATTGAGATAGACATTCTGTTTAATTTAGAAGTTCTTGCACCAACCTTCAAATTTGTAGTGAGGTATAGTACAACCAGGAGCAAGCCACTTAGAGAAATAAAAATGGCAAAGATGTTTTCCCATGTATAGTTACTCGTCTGGAGGTTTTGCCCAAGAGAACTGTAGAATCAAAACAGAGGAAATATATAAAATATAATATCTTAATTAGCACTTATAAATTCAATGTGCTGCAAGTAATAAAATATTCTAGGACCTCTCATCTATGTTAAAGGCATTACATGTTAAAACACCATTTATACATATGTGTGTGTTGTTACGCGACATAAAAGAGTAACGTTAGGAAGACCACATGTTTTAATTATGCACAGTCGTAAATTTGTTCCTTCTAAAAATACAGTAATGCAAAATTATATAGCCAAGCAATGCAAAATTATGTTCAAACCTTAGATTTCGCAAGCCCCACCAGAAACAATGAAAGAATTTTTTCGATAAATTTGTTGACTCCAACACACCAGACTGAACAGCCTCAACAAACATACCAAAATTGAAGGGTGTTGCATTAGTATTGTGTGGATTTATAGAGCATAAGTCGTCCAAAAATGTAATGTTTTTGATTGTACGACCATTGCAGGAGAAGGTAGTAGGTTCACATCCATTGTTGTTTCGACAAGCATTTTGCCAGCAAGCCGTCTCCCGTTGGATAGCTAAAAAGTACCAGAGTTCTCCAAATACCTAACAACATCAAGAAGTTAATAAGTTAGCAAACAAACTTTTGAGAAAAGTTTCTACAAAGTGTATATAATTCATAGGAAATTAAATGACGTTTATTTTGTTCATAAATTGGTGACAAGGTTGATTAATTTGAGAACTTGGTTTCCAGCCAAGAAATGCAACCAAAACTGGGTAACCAAATGGAGCATCACTTGAGATAAATTAATATATGAAGGTTGAAACTTACATGACTAGCAAGGATGTACAAAAAGAAACTGAATGCACATTTAAATAAAATCCAGATCTCAGTCTCTCTACCAGGAGTCTTGTTGAGTTTTGTACATAATAAGTAGATGCAAAGAACCCGTGGTACATATTGCAATAGAGCAAGAAGAGCCAAAAACTTCCTCGCATTCAAAGAACTAGAGTCCATGAAAATAAGGATCAATGCCTACAATGGATTAAGCCAACAGTTAATTTACCTTATATTCACATATCCGAATTTCAAATACAAAAAATTTAGTTGAAAAACAGAGATTGGTCGTAAAACAATTTACTCATACCTGTGGAATGGGAAGAACAGCTAAAAATTCAATTAAGATGTGTGATGAGATCCTCCAAATCTTGTTAGCCATTGCCCAAGCATCTTCAACTAATATGGTTCCTTTTGTCAAAACTATGGTATGGAGATATGATCTCCCCATGACCCTAAATGTTGGAACTTTAGGTTCGATATAAATTTGAATAACAATGTTCACTACATAAAATAGATCCGTTGTCAATCGTAGTGAAATAACCGCTCCCTTCAAACTTTTGTCCAACCCGATGCACTTTGTATCCTTGACGATAGGAATATAAAAGAATAAAGGATCTATTAAGACCCCAAATACACTTGATGCTAAAAATGCCCTCTTCCACTTTGGAAGAAATGGCCGACCTTGATAAAAAATGCTCTTTACTATTTTTGGCCATTCTCTACTTGAACTATAACCTTCATTTACAATGGCAGATTCCTCAACTGCGCAACTAAAAACGCATCATAAACAACATATAAAAATCAGGTACTACAAATATAGATGAATAAAACCCTAATTAAATTTTCTATGATATAAGGCTCATTATGGATCCATGCGTTCTTTCGTTTTTATTACCTTTGTAGTGACAATTCTCCTGGTGCATTATGTTCTGCAATGCTGAAAAAGATGTAACAAATAGATATTGATGCTCAAAATTGGATCAAAAAGGGAGAAAACTAAACGATATCGTCTACCCATATTATAACACATGTACAATCATATTGGATCAACAAGATTAAGGCAGTAATTACTAGTACAAAGTAAAGAACTAGTGTCTGCCTTGTCTAGTGTGAGAGAGCCTTTACATAGGCAAGAGAAATTGGGCCTTTATTATAGGCCTTTTTTTTTAATCCAACCAAAAAAGAAAGAAGAAACTTCAAGAGAGGCATTGAATAAGAAGACAATCAGATCATATATATATACAAGCCTCTCCGCACACGCTTCTGTGACTGCAAGTGAACTTTTTTTAAAAAAAATTTAATTTATTTTAGAATTAAAAAAGATAATGGTTAGTTATGTTCCATAAAAATAGGATCCACTAGCTTATTTTTCTTTTAATTTTAATTTTTTAATATGAAAAAAGTGTGAATTTACCATATTATCCTCATTTAATTAATAATTTCAGTTCTTAATGTTTGCATTAACCAAGGGCATTTTTTGGTATTTTGAATGTTTTACCATTCTCTGCCTTTTGCTTTATATATATAGAGATAGATATAATATTGGCTTCTGAAATAGGATCAGATTGAAATAACAATAACATGGGATCAGATTGTTTCAATACAATTTTATTTCTTTAAATTAAAAAGAAAAGAAAAAAAATGAGAAATTAAGAAATAATATAATTAGAAGAGTAAAAGAAACTAACTTCACAGCTGTTTCTTGGGATATCTCCATAATTGTTGAACCATTAATAGCCCCTCCTGCAATATAGAAAACCGAAAACTTAATTAATTATACAATAATAAAAAATATATATTATATATAATTTTAATCTAGATTCTTGTCTGTGTAAAATGTGGGCGGATATAGCTTCCGAATACCTGATCATCAGTTTAATATTTTGCAAAATGAGTGCTTCGACAGAGAGGGAGCTGAAGGTGGACACAAAGAGATGGAAAAATTCATGCATAAACAGAACAAAATATATATAGGGAGGGCTAGCTAGCCAGCCATGTTCCTCAACTTTTCTAGGAAACTTCATAGTATAGTTCGTGAATTCTCTATTTAAAACTCTTCAACTTAATTATTATGGTTCTTCATTGACTTCAGTGAATTGGTTCTTAATTGACTTCACTCAAGTTAAAGTTCGGCGGGTCTCGCCGGCCTTCACCAGTAGTCAGATGTCCTTGCATGTTATATGACGCGTTTCTTCCCGTACTCACATCCTTAGTATCAAAATGGAAATAAAAACGGAATTACGAATCTCACAAATAGCACAAATGAGTGAGTACGTGGAGGGGGGGAGGTGAAAGCAAGGTCTGATTAAAATTATTATTTGTTGGATGGGATCCATGGGGTATTAAATAAAAAGAAAATTCATCCAGACCATAGTCAACATTTTGTAAATTGAGATTAATATTGGAATAACAAAATTTTGCAAGTGTTTTTCCTTTTAACAAAGGTGATATTATTGCACAATTATGATTAAAAATTTGCAAGTGCCACAAAATACTTGTTTATCTAGTGGAATGCATGGATCATGATCATATTATTTATAATTCAAAAAGGATTTTCTCAGCATCATATATAAGTTGTTTTACCAACCAGAGTAAACCATAAAAACATGAATGTTTAACAACATAAACGATAAAGGCATGAATAGTAAATGAAACCATGTTACATAGTAACGAAACTCAATAATAAATCCCAATTCCATAATCTGGAAAACAAAAAAAAGAGTTATTCTTTCTGTTCCTAGATTTGATTTCTACTCTACTTTCTCTTTGGATATGGATGCACTTGTTTATTATAAGATGTTGGAGAAAGCTAAACAAAATTTTATAACTTATATAGAAACACCTAGCTATCAATTCTATTTTTTATTTCAATTCGCCTTTTTATTTTTATCTTTTTTATTTATATTTAATTTTTTTCCCATATGCAAATATCATTTTTTTACATTAGGTAAATATATTGATATTTAAAAATATAAATTTAAAAAACAGAAAAGAAAATAGAAAAAAGAACGTGGGTGGAGCGGAGTGGGGAGTAAAAAGCGGAATGTGGATGGTGTGGGTCAGTAACTTCCTCTGTATAATTACTTAGGTGGAATTTATTTTATATTTTATAATTGAGCAAATTTGTGATTTATCATTTTACCCCTATTATATTAATTTGCAGTCCTTTAGCACTTTGTAATTACCAATCAGCTGCTTTTCATTAAAGGAAGGGCATGATTAAATGTACTATTAATCAAGGGCATTTTTGGGTTTTTGAATGTTTTACCATTATTCACCTTTTGTTTTATATATGTATAGATGATGTTGGGAAAATCTATATATTTATATATATTTTTTCAAAGAACTTATATATACAGAGAGCTTCCATTGAGGGATCTCTCAAATAAGCTTATTTGTGGGACACCCCTTGTAGAGCCCACTCCGGATTGTATTTCACTTATCTAAACCGTTCATTTTGTAGATACTCATTCAAAGATCATCTCCACAAAAAATCACTTGAATCCGATATCATTTGACCACTCAATTGAGTTATTGAAATTTGAGTACTTTCTTGAAGCACCATGTTCATTGATTTTGTATGACACAATTGGATGTCGAAACGATTTCCGATTTGTCTAATTTTTTGTAAGGATGATCTATGAATGAAGACCTAAAAAATAGATGGTTTGGCTCATTGGAAAAAAAATTGTAGGGTACCCTAAAGGGCGTCTCTCAAATAAAATTATTTAAGGGATCCCCAATAAAAGGGGACTATATATATATATATTCTTCTTTTCTTTCGAAGAAAATCTATGATATGAGATTTTCTTGGAGGTTGTTTCAAGATGATGCGTTTGATTATGGCGGTAGGGCGGCGTACAAAGGGGGCCATTATTAGGACAAATACAAGACCATGCTCGTTGCTAAGGGCTTTCATCAACTAGAAGTGCAGTTTGATTGATTTCTTCGTTGGTTAGACATTAGTAGTTCTTTTCCACATGGTCATTTACAAGATGGATGTATTTTTAATCAGACATTAGTAATGTTTTTCTATACGGTCATTTGCAAAGAGAGGTGTATATGGTTCAACCTCACAAGGAGTGAAATCAAGCTTTGGTGAATGTTTGCTATATGCTCTAATTCTTCTTTTTCTAGTTATTTTGCAGGAGAAGCAACATCTCTAATCCTTTTTGCCAAGGAATTCTTTTATTCATCTTGACAGTAGTTCATCAACTCAATCATGATCGAGATGCAGCTTAATAGATAACATTACCAGCCTTCAATATTTTATCTAATTATGTTGTACGAAATCAAGAATAATAGATTGATATCCCAATTGTTCCATGTTTCTCTGTTAAATCTTGTTCTTTCTCATATAAGATTGTGTTGTAAAATGAAACAAATTTTATGCAAAATGAATGAGATTTATGATTTGAAAAGTTTACTCCTCCCAAAGTATGCACCAAATTGAAACAGGTTTTTGGAATATTGATAATGTAGAGAGGCTTGCTTTTTATTGTGTAAGCTAATAGTTCATTAATGTAAGGATTTGTGGAAGAAATAAACAAAAGCAGAAAACTCAGGCGGACCGACCCTACACTTTTTTCAAGCCCAATTCTAAATCACCTCTCTTTTCTAGGCTTAGGGCCATTTGATTCTTTGTCTTTGTGAAAATAATCATTCTATTGTGAGAGAAATCATTGTAAGAGAAAGTTTGGTGTTTGGTAAACTTTTTGTTAAAAGTGTTATTGGTACTAATTCCCACATAATCACAAAAATAATTCCCGCATAATCATTAAACTCGCTTCTTCAAAACCGATTCTGCATAATCGAGAAAATGAAAGCACTCATTACCGCTTTCCTTATAAATTTTCTCTCAAAGAATTTTTAATAATAAGTGATTTTCTCATAGTTACCAAACGGTCGCTTCCCAAAATTTTTTAAAAATCACTTATCATCGCAAATAAGAATGCCAACCCAGACTTAATCACCTCCTTTTGCAAGAAATTAGGTCATTTGTGAATTTTAAAGCCCACAAAATAATATTTTAGTTGGGTTTTATTAAAAAAAGGGTCCAAAACCAGAAAAATAGGAAACTTAACAGGCTTATGGGCAAACTAGACTGCACTGAACCAGATAATTTTTCGTCAAAACCAGACCAAATCGAACTGAATGAATAGTATCAATTTCAATTCGAATTTGTGATGAGAACTAGACCAAACCGGACCGTGCCCACCCATAATCCTTCCTTTTGTGTACATTCTATTTTTCAAACAAACATATATATCAAATCAGGGCTATTGATGCTGTATCATCAACAAATTCCATGTCTAATAGCATCTTCGATTTGACTTCTTGAAGATTTGCCGGATATTATTTGTCGTACAAATTCAAGTGAATCTACATAAATATGATGAATTAACAAATGCAGTTTTTGTTTTAAGCTAAATTAATTCGTGGTTTCTTATGAACTCTCTGAACATTTAAAGAGTACGTATATGTGTAATTATGCTCATTGATAGATGTCTTTCAAACCTCTTTCTACCACAAAGCACTTGAAAATAAATGATTTATAATTGAATTTAGTCCCAAAGGCTCCATATCTAAATCTTCTGATCTATTCAAGTTTAGGATTCTTTAATTTTCACGGTACATTATAAAATTTTCTCTGGTCCCAGCGGAAACTGATAAAGAAATGGATATATTCTTAACAGACCTGACCTTACATATAAAAGTATAAGAGTACATATTTACAAGCTCCTCTATAAGTATGGATCCAAATATATCAACAAAATCTTTAACATAGTAATCTCCACCTCCCACTCTCCCTTTGTTTCTATCCATGGCTTGCTTGAACTGGATATTGAACATTATTGGATGCAGCTGCACCGGAAGGGAAACGATCTTTCTATAGAAAGAGAAATCATGTTAAAAGTTATACTCTCTGTTTCTAGATTTGATTTCTACTCTACTTCTTATTTTTTGTATATGGATACACTAGTATCATTTAGCATATTATGAGATGTTGGAGAAAGCTAAACAAAATTTTATATCTGATATGTAAACACCTAACCATCAATTTTTATTTTTGTATTTGTACGGTGTTGGGGAAAGGTACATAATTTTATATTTTTTCAAACAACTTTTTATATTTGGAGAATTTTAATTATACGATTACACTCTTGAAGTTTCGTCTAATTAGAATCAGACCTTATATGCTTAATTTATTCCTCGTTCTGAGAAGGTTTTTAAAAATTTGTGTTGCTAAAATTTGTTACTATCTTCTCGGGTTCATTCTTATTTTCATTTATGGGTTTATTGTTGAATTGATTTGTTGGTTACTGTGTATTTTCATTAGGTTACGTTTAGTTTGATACTAGCAAAAGGTGCCTCGCCACGATGCAAGCGGTTTTAAAATTGTGTGAAATGTGTATAAAGTTTAGAAAATAGGCAAGTGAAAACATTGTTTCTATTTATATATACATGAAATTGTAAATAGTGCTATCTTGTTCAATACACATGCGTATTTTTAAAGTTAAAAATATTCAGAGGAAAACAAATACGTACTGTTTTCTCTTTCAAATGAAAATTGTAAGTCATATAATCCCAGAAAATGTTAAGCCAAAGAGTTCCATTACCTTAACATTCACTTCTTCCCAGGTGCGGTAGAAAATTCTTGACAACTGCAAGTACCAAATGTAAAACAATGAATCAAGATTCGAAAATTCAACTGTAGTTGACATAATGACCTCCTAAATTTTATTTTTAAAACTCATATTAAAACACACAAAGAGAGACACTGAATAAGAAAACAAATTCATATAATTTAAATCATAAATCTTCTTCCTTTCAAATTTCCACCGATTATAATCTATCATTTTGCTCAATTAACGCACATTATTGCTTTTGATTATACCTTTTGCTTTTGATTCGTGTTACATTGTCTTCACTCTAGTATTTGCTGGCAATATCATGTTCCTATGACTCTTATCAAAAGCAATATCATGTTCCTATGACTCTTATCAAAAGTATTATCATGTTCCAGCACACCAAAAGGTATAATAAAAACAATATCATGTTCCTATGGGTCTTATCTACAACCCTCCAAATACATCACATCTTCCATAAACTAAAAATAAGGAAGTAAAAATATTAATATGTATCTAAGCACAGATCATACATCAAAAAGCTTGTCATTGGTTCAAACCACATAAGAATTACTTGGCTCTATTTATAGCTGCACAACCATAGGAATTAGTTCAAACTTATCCCAACCAATTGTCAGTTGATGCCATTAGCTAATTCCTATGCTCTATTCACAAAAAGTTAAAACAATTAATTGGAATTTCAACCTAGAAACTCACCTCTGCTCAACAGAACTGAAAACACCAACCAAAACTGCTCTATTCAAAGCAACAAAAGACCACCTGCAAAAGATCAAAAGAAAACATGTTTTTTTTTTTTAAAAAAAAAAAGAGAAGAAAAAGGAAGAAAAAAACTGAAAAATTGAGAAGAAAACCACATAGGAAAACACATATATCCATATATAAATCAATGAAAACGAAAACAACATGAATCAACAAAAGAGAAATTACTCAAGATTCTCCGCAATGATGTCCAAGTAGATAGCGTAATCAAATACTTGAGCCTAATAATACCTAATTCACTATGTACAAAGAAGTGATGGCTCAGAGCATAATTACCCTGGCTTATACTGATTAAGCTTCTTCGGAGCGCCCATTGATTTGGAACTTTCATGAACCTATCAAAGTCATCAAACATGTTGACAGCAAAAATATGTGATCGGTCCAACTTGTATCCATGAGTCTTCCTTGGCAAGCTCGGCCCTAAAATTACATTAACACATGGTCACATATCTCAATTCAATTGTTCACGTATTTAAACATAGTTTGGAACCCAAGTGATGGTTAATGGTTATACTTTTGTATCAATTGGTGAAAATTCATTCGGAGCACAAAAGAACACATAAATAGTTAATTTTTAATAGACAATGATACCTCGAGGAGTATTATACTGATGAACCAATAGCCCAATGTTCTTTGGGTTTCGGGATCAAGTGGCATCCAAAACCCATCTTCCTTGATAAGACCAATCTGACTGTAAATTTTACGAATGACATTTTCAAGCTTCTCATACTTTTCTTCAAACCACCAAGAGGTTATCAACAACAATTATGTTGCCAAACCTGAGTCCAATTCTCCGAATTTTCCTCTTGGTATAAATCCTCATCATCGCTACGCAAACCATAAATTGATTAGTTAATTAATTAAAAATCGCTCTAAAGCATGCTACAAAGACAACATACGTAGATTTGAATTTCATACAGCCAAATCTTACCATAAATTTTTTTGTGTGTGATATAAAAAGGCAGAAAATTGAAAAAGAATTTTCTGGGAACAAAGTTATGATCTTTGAAAAGTATCTACAACTTCAACTTTCTATGAGAAACGATCCGAACCCCTTCCCTATTATGCAGAGATCACCATCCATAAACGTGCCGCTTTTGTCCCGCCATACCACAAAACCTACAACTCAATTTAATTAGATAAACACATATATAATATACAACATTGAGAATGATAGCTAAAGGGAGGGGAAGAGAAGAGAATTACAGAACTTAGAGATGGAAACTTCATCAGGATGAGGGGAACAACATCAGGCATCTAAGGATTTGGAAGACCTTCTTGCTTGTTATCTCTCACTCAACTCAAACAAATATCATGATCTCATTGTCAAGGCCTTTGAGCAAATTTGGTTTGATATGGCTGACATCAAAATGTAACATTCTTAGATTCTTAAATGTCAATGCAGATATAAATCTTTTTAAGTTATGATGACTGCTTGTGGATATATTAGCTAAAGTTAAACATGTTGGCACCCAATGTGGAAAACCGCAGATGACTTACCATTGGTCAAAAATGAAAAGGAACCTTTAAAAGTACCTATAAAGGAGTAATATTTTCAATAATCCTTGTTAATGAAAACCATCATTTACAATAATACAAAATACAAACTTGAGCTAAATTAACTGCTTACTTGCCCGTAAAATAAGAAACAAAAATCAATTTCTACATTGCTTTTCAATTTGCTAAAAAATAAAGGAAATTTGTTAATTTAGACGGTGACAACATGGAGTTCTTAGTACCTGAGGTTCCACAATGTCAAATGCAATTCCAATGAAGACCTCGCAATGCAACCAAACATCAACTTTTAGCTATTTCTAGAATTGTCTTACAGCTTTCTCGTAAGACAAACAGAGAATTGAAGAACAATGGTTTATACATAATGAACCAAGAAGAAACCTTTGTATCTAATGTCATGAATGAGATCCAACTTTTAAACGAAACCAACTATATATTCCTGTCATATATGGAAATAATTATGTAATTTTTATAATAATTTTAGAAACCAAAGCAAATACTCAAGATGATTGTAGTCCCGCATAGTTGCAAACTTAATTGACGTGGTGACAAGATGAGATATTTGTATCTAATGCATGACTCGAGATCCAAGTTTTAAACTTATACCAACTATATGTTTCAGCGGCCATGAAAATTTTCCTATAAATTGAACTAATAAATCTAGTGTTTCGATGATTGGCTTTGTTTTGCTTATTCTTACAAAGAAAAAAATTTCCCACCAAAGCGTATACATGTACACCGGAGATGATTGTAGTCCTCAGATAGTTGAATACTTAATTTCTATCTATGATCATGTATTATATACCGAAACATGCAACAAACTTAATTGCTAAACGGCACAATTTTCTGAAAAACTTTGAGCAAGGATGTAATAATCAACCTTATGAAACTAAGTATATTTTGTCATGTTTTACCTTCTGAACTCGTTGAGTCACGGCAAGGAGGTGCCTTTGAGTCACGGCAACAGAATAATCAACCTATTGATGAGATGAAGAAAAAATTTGGAAACGGAAGAGCCAAAATTCTCATCATTTTCTTCATTTCTACACCATCACGTACAGACATTCAAGTGAAATGTAAAGGGGAAACAAACCCAAAATGAATATTGTATGACCAAATATGTTTTTGAGAAAATGAAAATCCAAAAATTCAAGCTTTATCCTAACTCTAAAAGAATCTTAAATATTGTCGAGTGGAAAGCAATACCAGAAAATGTAAGAAACAATTTTACCCTAAAAGTATATATATAATTTGTATTGAGCTTCCAATTTAAAGGTATACTGTTTTGAATGCTTTGGAGTAGTAAAATCGTGAAGTATACATGCTATATGACTTTCAACATTTAGTTTCTCATTAAAGCTTACATCTCCATAACGTAATGCTCCAAAACTATTGTCAGTATGACATGAAAGTGGTTATTGTGTTTCTACACTTTGACTTGAGACCTAATAATTCCAGATTTTCCACTATGTCCTTTTGTCATTTCCTTCTCAGCTTTCAGAAGCTAGAATTCTTTTAATTTCTTTCAATCAACATCTTGACTTCAGAGATTTAAAGGGCTTTCCTAAGTCTGAATTCCCTTTTTTCCTCTCTTTTGCGATTAATCCACACATTTGGATTTATAAATTCCTCTTGCTAACACCCATTTTCCTTCTCCATTTAATCTGAGGAAAACCCAAGAATGCAAATCCTCTTCTTTTGTTTCTCTGCTATTCAAAAAATGGTAACGCTTCCATTTGCACTTTATTCTTCCTAATACCAATGAGCTCATCCTTCCAATCTGAGCTAAACCCCAGAACCTAAGCCCACTTCAATTCTCATTTCATCATCCAAAACCACAGCGAAAGATTTCTCCAAATCAGATTCCACTACTACTTAAATAACAAAATTAAATTAAAAAGAACAAACCAACCAGCAGAAAATAATCAAAACCAAAATTTTCAAATTCAGTTCGAAATAAACAATGATTAACGTACCGATCAAAGCCCCTTCCACAGCAAAACATTAGAGCAAAAGCCATAGCCAAACCCACCAATAAAAATCGCTTCTTTAGTCAATCAGAAAACGACCCACCAAACCAAATCAGCTCTTGTTCTTCTTTCTCCCAAATTTTCAAGTTTCTATTTTTACTTTGAGCCATCCTGAAGACCCAAAGTTGCAATTATGGTGCTGAAAGTTTAGCAAAAGTTGATCAGATTGATACTTGCATCTACCACAAAATCTAGATTGTCAACAAATACCCAACCACCCAGTTCGATTGAAGCCAGACAATAAACTTAGAGAGACTCAAAGGATAAATTCAAACACACACACACATACAGAGACAATCAAACAACATGCTTTTTTTATATTTTCAATATCAAACAACATGCTTATTTTAGGGTTTAGAGGTTAAGATAAGAAAACTAACCACTTACTGATGCTATGCTGAGCTCGAAAGAACGATCGGAGATGGTGGACTCCAAAGAACGATCGAAGATACTAAACTGAAGATGACGATTTGCTGGTTGAGAAAGGAAGAGAAAGGAACGGTAAAAGAGAGAGAGAATACGTTTGATCTGAAGAAAACAACAAAAACCAAACCGTTCCATAAAAAGAAACCGAAGCCTCCAGAAGCCAGATATAATATAATATGGGCTTGCAAAACCGTAAAGAGGAGGGGCATTTTCGTCAGTTCACTGTTCAAGGAACAGTGCATCCGAAACTGAGTTTTAGTATATATATAATTTTGTGGGTTCATGTACAAATTTTCTTGATTGACCCTTCTTCCAAGTTAGTATATTTATTTATTTTGCAAGTACTTGAGAGAATATTCATTTGGCATAATTTCACTTTCTTTCATAAAAAAAAATTATGTCACATGTGTAAGTTGTTAAACTATGGTATAAAAAACAGACATAGCCTTCACCATTTGGGACTCGATTATAAAATTTTCTCTGATTGCATCGGAATCTGATTTTTTTAAAAAAAAGGATATACATAACAGACCTCACCTTACATATCAAAAGATGTAAGTACATATTTACAAGCTCCTAAGTGTGAATCCAAATATATCAACAAAATCTATAAGACCATGGAAAAAAAATTATAGAAAATATTATATGCACATTCAAGGCTTGTAATATCTTTTCTATATACTAATGGAGAATCATGATAAGAAGTCAAATGGCCTCAGGAACTAGCTCCTGTGCCAAAACATAATAATCTCCACTTCCATATCTGCCTTCATTTCTATCCATGGCATGCTTGGATTGGATATTGAACATTATCAGATCTGCAGCTGCACGGGAAGGGAAAGATCTTTCTATCGGGCTGATCGGGTTTCCTGCAGCTTATAGAACAGAAAAATGAGGAAGCTGAAAATGAAGAACATGTTAATGTGATCTTGATGTTGATGTTGAAGAAATAACACATTGGCAAGTAGGTTGCCAAAAAATATGATATAAATGTGATCTTGACGTTGAAGAAATAACACATCTGCAATGCTTCTACAAAACGCCTGTCTCTACAATTATTGAAAAATTTATATCCTACCAGTCCCATCATCAGACCAAGTGCTACCTCTCCCCCTTAATAGAAGACAGGTTTTGAGATCAAACCATGCAAAGACAGAAATTTGTGGAGAGGGCAACTCTTTAATATATGACTCGAAATTTATGCAAAGTCATAAAACTGGTGATCGACCAGACCAAGAAAATTCAAAGTGGGACAGAAACATACATGATAAGAAAGGACTTACAGAACGATAAGGGAAGTCATCTGCCTCAAGCATATGAACAATTTGCCCCATTTTTGGTCGCTTGTTGACATCTAAATCTATACAGCGGAGACAAACCAGCAATGCGCGCTTCATAGCTCTTGGAGAGGGCTGAACTTCTATCAGAGGATCTACAACCTCCTCTCCATGGCGACTTTGGATCATTCCTTTAAACCAATCAACCAGGTTCATCTGATATACACCAACTGAAACAGTTAGGACATTGTTGCAGCGCTACTAGGAAACAGAGAATGAAAACTTGGCTTTACCTCTCCAGCTGGTCTGGAATAGTCAATTGGGCTTCTTCCTGTAATTATCTCCATGAGTAGAATTCCAAAGCTATATACATCACTCCACTCGTTAAGCATACCTGTGTTTGCATACTCTGGAGATACATATCTACAGAAAATTACAGTGAAGAATCAGTACTACAACATAGTAGAGATACCATCCAAGTCATTTATCATTGAAATATCTTCAGAATTCAAGAAAGAACTAACCCAAATGTCCCCATTACACGTGTAGTCACATAGCTTGACTCAGGTGCTAAGAGCTTGGCCAGGCCAAAATCTGATACTTTTGGGTTCCATTTTCTATCCAGAAGAATGTTGCTGGATTTTATATCACGGTGCACCACCTTGGGTTCTAACCCTTCATGCAAGTAGGCCAGCCTGTTAGAAAAACAAGAATAGGTTTATAGTGATGAAGGATAATATATTTTCATAGCCAAAGTAAGGAGATCGTGAGAATGACAAAAGCAGTGCAATATGTTACAGATCCTGTCATACTGAGACATATAATCGTTAAATACAAGCAAAATGAACAAGGCGAATACAGAATTATCTCACCCTTTTGCTGTCCCAACGGCTATTTTCATTCGAATATCCCAGGTCAGAGGGCTGACAGGCCCAACATCACCATGCAACCATTGCTCCAAATTGCCATTGTCAATGTATTCATATACAAGCATCCTGGCAGAGCAGTACAAGTCCCCATGGACATGTTAATTAGAGGAAGAAACAGGTTAATCTGAATTCACCTAAAAGATATGACAATAGAGTTACCTTTGAGCACCTTCAGCACAATAGCCAATTAGACCCACCAAGTTCTTATGCTTTACTTTACCAATGGCTTCCACTTCCACCTTAAACTCTGTCTCTGCCTGACCCCTGTATGTAAGATGGCAAGCGGCAATTAAATTTTGAGTTAAGAGAAATGTTATACAAAGACCAAGTTCAAATCTGAAAATTTGCATTCATGGCAAACAAGCAACTGCACTTCATATAATTTCACTTCACAGGAAATATTTTCAACATCCATCATGGAGCCACGGCACTGTTTATGTTTTTGCTCCTATTGTTTCTTTCTGGTATGGTATTTTAATATATTTCACATTAAAATGGGAATGTTTCGATGACATTGGTCAATCAAAAGTAGAAAATCAATGATGAAAAGTGAAAACAAGCTCTGAAGATAAGACATAACAATGAGGCTTGAAGAAAGCACAAAGTTGAAATTGTATATAGACATATTAAAAATAAAAAGAACGAAGAATAAAAGTGATAAAAGCGCAAAGTAATTTTCTTTTCCTCGTACAGCGGAACAAAGGGAGGCTCTTTTTCTTTTTAATCAAAAGAAAAGCAGGTCACTGAGTGTACAAACAGTGATTACTATATTAGTTATTGATTCGGTGAAGCCAATGAGATTTAGTCCAGTTGAAAAGGGTCATGACTTGCAGACCTTCCTCTCGTAGTTTAGACTATCGCTTGTATTCCAAAAAAAAAAATACTAACATGAATAATTTATACAGTTTTTTTAACCAAAAGCATAATTATACAGTTCAAAATGTACACCGGTGATTATTATTATTAATTTATAAGAAAACTAATGTGAATAATGATACAGTTCACGATGTGTATATTACATGCAAAACGTCTTGTGATGTTGCATACCAAATTAATGATACGGATTAATTATAAAGTCCATTTTGTAGAAGCAAGTCTAAAGTCAAATTTCATATTATTAATTTCATTATACAACCAATTAGTTATTGATTTAGTGATTCCTTTCTTCCTAATATTAAAAGAAATCTCAAGTTCGAATTCTCTCACCTTTCACCATTGACCAAAAATCTCATGGAGTGACGTTAGTTGAATAAAAAAGCGTACCAAATTATGGGACGTTTACTTACAAGTAATGGTAATAAAAAGAAATGGAATGATTTTCATTCCCGACTTCCCCTACGTATAATTATACAGATTAATAACAATTAATAATGTCCACTTCACAGTGATTTTGTTTTTGTTTTTTTGTATAAAAACAAAGTTTTAACGTAGCTTCTAGATTCCCCACCAGCCTACCTTAATGCCACTTGAGCTTAGAGAATTGAGTATAAAAAATATATATCTATAAGTAAACATTATTAGCTGTTGACTAAAAATACATTATTAACAACACAGCTTGGAAAGACCCTTGGATCTAGTATGAACAAGAAACATGTTAACCAAAAATAAGCACAAAACACGTAAATTATTTTCCTCAACCATTCCTATGTAATTTTGGACCGAAAATATTTCTATGGAAAAAAAAAAAAACAAAAATGGGCAAGATTTGAAATTGAGTAAAAAGACACGTACTTGTTGTTGAGAAGGTTCTTGACCGCCACGACAGAGCCGTCCTGCAAAATTCCTCTGAAAACGACGCCGTATCCTCCTTCTCCAATCACGTTCTCTGGAGAAAATCCACGCGTCGCAATCTCCAGTTCTTTCAAGCTATACCACCGGCCCCACCCGATGTTCTGCGGACCCGACCCGTCACTCTCCAACCCGCTCCGCTTCCCTTTCCCTCTTTCGATATCCAGAATCTCCATCTCCTCCTTCACATTTTGATTTCCGATTTTGCCCTCGCCAATGTCGAGGACGGCGCGCGGGCTAGGAGATTTGATCTCGGCGATCTCTTTGGAGACAAGCGGGATTGAGCCGGAGCTGTGCTTGACTCGCATCTTGCGCTTTCGCGAGGCTCGGGTCGTACGGACGCAGAGGAAGATGAGGAGGGCGGCGGCGAGGAGGCAGAGGACGAGGATGGCGATGACGGCGTAGAGTTTGAGGCTGAGGAATGGGGTTGTGGAAGTGAGCTTGTGGGAGAGGGAGGTGTTGTTGGATGTCTGAGTGGTCTCGCCGGATACCGTCATTGTTTCCGGCGAGCGAGGTCGGTGGAAAGTTTGAGCTGATTTCTAGAGAGAGAGAGAGAGAGAGAGAGATATGGTGGGAGTGTTTGTTTGGTTGATGGGTAAATAACTTGAAGTTAAAGTTCAGTCAGCAATTTAGACTGTTAGAGGATTTTGCAGAGAGAGATTGAGAAGGAGGAAATAGTACAGTTTCAACGGACACAAAAGCGAAAGGCAAAGGTTGAAGTGAAGGAAAGAAAAGAAAAAGGGCAGTTGTAAGATTATGGGTTTGATATTTGAGATTATTACAGAACTGCCAGTCTACAGTGTACAGCCAGGCAAATCGCAGTGGCCCTTTTTTTATTTAATTCATTCAACAATTATATAGTTTATGAAATTAGATGTCTAGAACAAAGTGATATCTAAGAACCGTTAGTTTTTTTTTGAAAAGAAATTGTATTGAACAAATATCATAAACTGTGTACAATGTCAATGGATAACAGAACAGTTAGGGCTCGTTTTGTATGTCGGACTATACTGACTAATTTTTGTCGGATAATATTAATCTGTTATGGAGAGTATTGATTGTTTATCCAAAATATTATAAAGCGTTTGGTGATGTTCCGGATAAATAGTCTAAGTTATACTGTGTTTGGTGATGTTCCGGATAACATCGGATCATACTATTTTTTACAAAAAATTCTTTGATAATTTAAGTGGAAATTGAAATTCAAATGACACGAATTTTTTTTTGGTAAGATTCATATAACAAGATTTGTTTTTCAATTATTTTTGCCAAGATTTATTTTTTTTTCATATAACCCATTATCATAATTGTAGTATCTAATATATAAAGAAAAACTCAGCAACATGTATTGAGTTGGATACACAACCACATGATGATAATTTGAGTATTTGATTATTGAGTCAAATACATAGTTGCATGTATTGTTCCAATACAGCAAGAAAAAAAGGTCAAAACGGAAAAACTCATAACCTAAGTTCCACAAAGATTAAATAAAAGAGAAAAAATATAAAGAAGGAGAAGATGAAGACAGAAGAAGAGAGAAGAAATATATTGGAGAGAGAGAGAGAGAATATATGAATACTTGGAGAAGAGTGAAGAGAATAACATTGGAGAAGATAGCAGAGAAGAACCCTAGGGAGAAGAAGATGAAAATAGCGTCGTCGGATTTTTCACATGAACGTTTGTGTTCTTTTTCCCTATCTGTATAATTAATCGTGTATTATCTAAACCGAGGTGTGTAGGTTGTATTAATTAGTCAAGTAAGAAGAGTATTAAAAGTTCAACCCGTTTAAAATAGTCAGGTAATTAAATAATACAAGTTGACATCAAACACTTGATATCAAGAGTCTAATATAGTGTACCAAACGAGCCCTTAATTCACAACTCAAACATCATGATCAGGAACAAGAGCATAATCTTAATTAAAAGATTCGCGGCCTGAATACAATCACAAATACAAAAAGAGTAAAATTTCATAATTCTCTTTTTCAAAAATACATTCATGTCATTAATTTTAGGATTAACTACAGTAAACCCCCCAAACTATGGGGTTCATTACAAACTCATACCCAATCTTTGTTGACCCGTTTGACCAGTACACAAACTTCACGGAACTTTTCAAAAGACACTATATATTACCCAATCTATTAGTAGATCCGTTAAATGCTGACATGGCAATGTAAATACAATTTTTTTTTTCTAATGTGGCACAAAAAAGTAATAAAAAATAAATTTCCTTAAGAAAATTATTTTTATTTCTATTTGTAAACCTCTGTCTCTCTCTCTCTGCCCTATGAACCCAACCCATCTTCTCTCTCCCCGTCTCTTCCTCTCTGTCCGTATCTCCCCAGTCCTTTTCCAGAGCACCAAACCACCCACCCCCGGACTCCAGCCACCACCCCACCCACTTGACCCCGCCGGCCACTTTGCTCACCCACATCCAATCTCCCCTACCCCTCTCTGTCTTCGTCTCTCTCTTTCCCTCTGGTCTTCATCACAGATATCACTACCAAAAGCAGAGCGACCCCGAATCTTCCACTTCCAATTTTCATCCAATTCTGAAAGAGACTGAGAAAGATCACATTCGTCGAGTCCAGACCAAAAGGAGAGGGTGGGAGAGAGAGACGAAGACAGAGTACACATATGTAGATATAGTAATTGCAAAACCCAAACCCACCCCCAAATCCAACGTAAGGGTGTCTTGATCAATTCTCTGTGCAGAACCCACCCCCCTATGCAGAACCCAAATCCAACGTGAGGGTATCTTGATCAATCCAACGACCCCAACCCACCCCCTGTGCAAAACCCAAACCAACCTCCGATCTAGATAGGCTAAGAGAAGGGGGTTGCGAGAGAGAAAGGGACTGAGAGAGAGAAATGGAAGGTTTGATTTGGGGAAGGGGGTTGCTAGCTAGGTTTGTGGGGTTGATAGAGAGAAATGGAGGGTTTGATCTGGGTAGCTGGGGAAGGGGGTTGAGAGAGAGAAAGGGACTAAGAGAGACGTTGTTGGTTGGGTAACTGGGGAAAGCTGGGTTCGTGGGGCTGAGAGAGAGAAATTGAGGGTTTGATCTGGGTAGCTCCAAAGTTGAAATTGAGGGTTTGATCTGGGTAGCTGGGGAAATAGGTTGCTGGCTGAGTTCGTGGGGCTGAAAGAGAGAGAAAGAGACTGAGAGAGATGAGGACAGAGAGGAAGAGACGGGGAGAGAGAAGATGGGTTGGGTTCGTGGAGCAGAGAAAGAGAAAGGGCTTGAGAGAGAGACAGGTTTTTTTTTAAAAAAAGTAATTTTCTTAAGGAAATTCACTTTTTATTACTTTTTTGTGCCACATCAACAAAAAAATGGATTTAATTGCCACGTCAGCATTTAACAGATCTACTAACAAATTGAATAACAGAGGGTGTCTTTTGAAAGGTTCCGTTAAGTTTGTGTACTGGTCAAACAGGTCAACAAAGGTTGTGTATGAGTTTGTAATAACCCCCATACGTTGGGGGGTTTACTGTAGTTAATCCTTAATTTTATTCTCTAAAAATAAAATAAAAACAATAAGAAAAGAAATACAAATAGGAATACATGTCAACGGATGTTACCGAGTGAAAAAGAACCTTGACTTACAGACCATTAATTTCATATTCGAACTCCTATAATAACTTAGCAGTGTGTTCTAAGATTCAAATTCAAACGGTTGTGAAAACTCACCCTAAGAGCATCTCCAAGAATAGTAGCAAATAAAACTCTTCAAATTGAAGTTTGTTGACCTATGTGGCAATTTAAAAAGCTTTATTTGTTACTTGAATAATTTTTGCTCCAACAGACTCTTCAATTCAATTAATGCAATATCATGGAAAATAATGAAAATATGAAAACATGTGAAAAATGTCTATGTATTTATTATATGAAAAGAAAAAATGCATGTTTTTAACATTTTCAAGGTAGGTTTTGTTTTTCCAAAGTAAAATTAAATATTTGAAGAGCCAAAGTCAACTTACCAGTCTTGAAGAGAGAGAAAGAGGTTGCAGCTTTGATGACTGAGGTTGAAGAGCCTGTTGGAGGGAATTTTTCTGATGTGGCTCACCTATTTGAGCATCCCAAAGTGGTTGAAAAGACTGTTGGAGATGCTCTAAACCAGTTATAAACTTTCACAGCCGCAATTATACTCGTGTGGATCAATCAATATGCATATAATAAGATAATTATTTAAACCGATGCACATGGCAAACCACAACACGATCAACTACTTCGATTTATTTTGCTGGATATGTTTAGGAAGAAATATTATTTGAGAGAAGGTAACATCTCTTTGTCAGCTATCTCTTTAGTTTGAAACCAAATATTCCAAGTTTCACTAATTTATTATAGGATATAGATCATGACGCATGAACAGTGAAACCCTTTCGTGGTATATAATCTATTATAAAAAATGAATTTTCCTTCGAACCAAATTTGTCCTTAACTGGGTAGAGGTTTGGACGTGACTATCTAATGTTGGCACACCACCTAATCCGTTGTTGTAACCCTTGGATACCCTTTGCTAATAGGAATTTGATAAGAACATGCATGGGAAGAGTATTAATATATAAGTGAAGAAAAAGAGGACTAGTTAGTTAGAGATCATCTTCTTTGAAATTTCAAAGTAATGAAATTCTCCAATGACGTATAGTTGTGGGATGTAGGTGTCAGTCTATCGACACTTTATACCGATAAATTGTATTGCTAATGGAGCTAATCGAGTGGAAAAGAGCCTTAACTTGTAGATGAGTGATTTCATGTTCAAACTTTCATAGCACATTGGTAGTATGTGTATGAAAAAACCAACCAACTGTATTATGCCGATTGACCGACACTCGCTTCCTACAACTATCTTGCAATACTCATCCCGCATTAATTGTATAAAAAAAACATGACGAATGGCCATTTGTGAAGTGAAAAAGATCAAGAAAGAGTGAT
Organism: Prunus padus; assembly: GCA_024362665.1. Lineage (NCBI taxonomy): Eukaryota > Viridiplantae > Streptophyta > Magnoliopsida > Rosales > Rosaceae > Prunus > Prunus padus. Next base: position 12,983,255 of record JANFAM010000006.1, on the reverse strand, counting down.
TGAACACCACTGGAAAAATGCTCAAAAGACATTTAGTCCCTTTTGTTTTCTTTGGTACGGAAGAAGAACTTGGATCTAAAACGACCAATTATTTTGATAAAAATTTGGATACACTCGTAAATTGGGCATGGAAGAAAACAATTTGTACCAAAGGGCTTTGTTGTAAATGTTGTGCCAAATAGAGGTATTTTTATTTTGTGGTGTATTTGCCTGACTGGAGGGAGCGTGAGTAGGACCCTTGAGCATTAATTTTCTTTTGAAATTTTCGTGAGCTGGAACAGCCGAGATATCAATGTGTTGGAATTTCTTTTAAAGGAGATCATGAAGGAAATGCTTTTAATAGGACGCATGCATTCATTCATGTCAGATTCATAGGCGCAATTTAATACAACTTTGTAACAAAAGAAAAGCTGTGCAGAAATGGAATTCATCAGCTGTTCAATTTCAAAATTTTGGCAAGAAATTATGATAGATAATTATTGTAAACCAATGTATCAAGAAACAGTTTGGCTCTATCCTTTAGCTCACTCGTACCTCGCTTTCATCGTAAAACCTTCCCACCTAAGTTAAGAGAAAATCTTTCTTGACACGGGTGTGATGTCTCATCCTCTCTATATCACTCAATATTTGATTGATGAGTGAGATAAAAAGAATAAGACATTACACTTGTTAACAGCATTACTACAGTCAAGTATGTACTAGTCACGTGTATGGTTAGCTGGCATGTAGCTGGCAGTCACGTGACAAGTTAGTTAGATTAGTCAGTTAGATTACTTAGCGACTAAGCAAGTTCATTAGCTATATAAGCATGCACTTAAGCTTTTGTTTTCATTCAGTTAACATTGTAACAAATCTTTACAACTGAAATACACAGAGTACAATTTCGTTTTCTTCTTGTTGCTTCTTCTGCAAAACCTAGCTTTCATTTCACCATGGTTATCATGGTATCAGAGCTTCGGCTCTTTGATTTCTGATCCTGGTCTGCTTCCGCTCTGCTATTCCATCATCAATTTCTAGATCTAAAAGCTATCAATTGTATCAATGACGGCCGCTCTATGGATGCAAATCTTTATCTCAAATCTGATCGTTGTTTTGGCGAGTCTGCAAGTTTTTCTGGCGAACTTCTTCTGTGCGATGTTCTTCCTGAATTGAAGTTTTCTTCATCTCTGGTATGCTGTTTTTAGCCTGAATTTCTTTATAAGAATGATGCGTCTGCATTAAAGCACGAAGCTGTATTCATCAGTTACTTGAAGCACGAAGCACTTTTCTTTGAGTTACCTGAAGCACGAAGCAGAATTTCTATAAGCACGAAGCAATTCTCTTTGATTCATTGAAGCACTAAACTCACTATTCTATTCTATTGAAGCACTAAGCTCACTATTTGCTGATAAGCATGATGATTACTGCTCCGAAAATTGAGAACCTGCTAGGTGTATTGACTATCAAGTTGAATGATGATAATTTTGTGAAGTGGAATTATCAATTAGAGTCTGTGTTACAAGGATATGACTTGTATGGGCATTTTGATGGATCCTCTGTGTGTCCATCCAAATATGTTGTCACTGAGTCTGAAGGTGTTACAACTGAGATAACTGAGGATTATCGTAATTGGATTCAAGTGGATAAATCCTTGTTGAGCTTGCTGATTGCCACACTGTCGGATGAGGCCATTGAATATGTCATTGGTTGCAAATCAGCTAGGGATGCATGGTTAAGTCTCATCGATAGGTATGCTTCAGTCTCAAGGGCTCGAGTAAATCAACTTAAAACAGAATTATACACTATTCACAAGGGAGGTGATTCTGTAGAGAAGTTTCGCCGTCTTGAAACACATTCGAGATCAACTTTCAGCAGCAGGATTTAAACTTTCTGATGATGACATCATTATTGCAGCTCTCAATGGATTACCACAAGAATTTGACATGATCAAAACAGTCCTTATTGCCAGAGAAACACCTATAACTCTTAAGGAATTTCGAGCTCAGTTGCTGTCAGTTGAGAAAAATATTGAATCCAGAATGTTAGCACTCAGTCACTCTATGACTGGTTTGATGAGTATTGGTTCTTTTGAGCATGGTTCATCCTCTCAATCTAAAGATACTTCTCAGGGATCTAATTCTACAGTTGGCACTATAACTGCTCAGCCTCAAGTCTCCTCTTTTCCTATGGGATTCACTGGGGTTAAGACACAGTCCACTAACTCTCATGATGGAGGTTCATATCAACCAGTAGCAAATTCATCAGCAGACAATCATACATATCAATCTCATAATGCTTCTGCTTCTTTCAATCAGTTTATTCCTCGAGGTAAAGGTGGTTTCAATAATGGTCGGTTTTCTAACAACCATAACCACAGAGGAGGCTTCTTACCAAGGTTTTCATCTGGACCTCGATCTCAAGCTATTCCTAAGTGTCAAATATGCAACAAGAGAGGACATACTGCGCCTAATTGCTACTTCAGAATTCCAGATAGTGCTTCATCTCCTATACTTGAGTGTCAAATCTGTGGAAAGAAAGGACACATTGCACTTAATTGTTACCATCGAGCTAACTTTGCATATCAAGGATCTCCACCTCCTCCTCAGTCTATTCAGCCTATGTCAGCTAATTTTTTTGCACATTATTCTCCACATGATCTCTGGATTGCTGACAGTGGCGCTTCTCATCATATGACTCCTCATGTACATCAACTGCAAGCATCTGCTCCTTATGTCTCTGAGGAAAAGATTACTATTGGCAATGGGGAAGGTCTGAACATAGATCATGTTGGCCAGCCACTATGTCAAATTTACCAGGAACATTACACTTAAAAACAGTGTATCATGTTCCTCAGCTTGCTGCCAATTTGCTCTCTGTCTTTCAACTTTGTAAGGATAACAAATGTTTTGTTATATTTGATGAAGCTCATATATATGTGCAGGACAAGCTCACAAGACAGATTCTCTATCAAGGTCCGAGTAACAATGGACTCTATGCAATTCCACAGTTACATTCTCAATCTTCTCAGATTCAAAAGTCTTTCTTCGCTTCTGCACCACCTACTATGTCAACTAAAGAAGTAGTTCTTAATAAAGAAGAAGGGTCTATGGCAGCAAAGGAAAGCTCATCAAAGTGTTCTACTTCAAGCTCTCATGCACTACTGGGGCAATATGTCAAGACCAAGCTTTGGCATCTTCGTTTAGGTCATGTTTCCAATGATGTGCTTAATCACATGTTAAAGGTTTCTAGAATTCCCATGCTTGCCGATTCATCCACTGAAATGTGTGATGCCTATATGAAAGGAAAAATGCATAAATTGCCTTTTCCTTCTTCTTCCACTATTAGTTCTCAACCCTTTTCGAAGCTACATACAGATGTGTGGGGTCCTTCAGCTGTTGTAGCCTTAGGAAGTTATAGATACTTTCTCACCATTATAGATGATTGTACTCGTTACATGTGGGTGTTTCCCTTGATAAATATATTAGTCAATATCAAGCTCAAGTTCAGTTAATTCAATCAGATGGGGGTGGTGAGTATATTAGTCACTTGTTCAAAGAGTTTCTAGCCTCTAAAGGTATTGTTCATCAGTTCTCTTGTCCATATACACCTCAGCAAAATGGATTGGCTGAGAGGAAGAATAGGCATCTTATTGAGACCACTATAGCTTTGTTAACTACAGCTAAGTTGCCTCTCTCGTTTTGGTTTTATGTTGTAACTCATGCCACATTCTTGATCAATAGAATGCCAAGTAAGGTGCTTGCTATGCTGTCTCCATATTACAAATTATTTGGAACACATCCGGATCTTCTATCTCTAAAGGTATTTGGCTCTGGGGTATATCCTTTATTGAGACCTTACAATGCTCACAAATTGGAACCTAGATCAAGACTGTGTGCATTCTTGGGATATTCCATGGGATATAAAGGTGTCCTATGTTATGATCTTCAAAATCAAAAGGTTCTCATTTCTAGACATGTCATTCACAATGAACAGGTGTTTCCCTTTTCTAATATTTCATCGTCAACTCAATCCTCTCAGCATCTGTCCACTTCACAATCTTCAGACAGCCACTCTTCACCAGTTGCTGTTGTTCTAAACTCTATTCCATTTTCTCACCATGTTCCATCACCAATGGTTTCGTCTTCTTCATTGAATCTAGAATCAGATTCTTCTTCTTCTGTTGAATCTAGAGTGCCAGATGATCAGCTGCTGCCTGTGTTCACAGATGCTCAATTAGAGGCCATACTTCCTCTTGAATCTTCATCAACACAGTTGCCAGATTCAAATCCTTCTTCTGATCACTCTTCTCCAAATGTTTTCAATAGCCACCCTATGCAAACTAGATCCAAATCTGGTATTGTCCAACTGAAGAAATTTCCAGGCTTTACTTGTTTCCATACTCAGCTCAATTCCATTACTGAACCCAATGCTCCTTCCCATTTTAAACAAGCCATTGGACATCCAGAATGGAAACAAGCCATGGCAGAAGAAATTCAAGCGCTTGACCAACAAGGTACTTGGACGCTTGTTCCTCCTCCCATCAATACCAACATTGTTGGTTGTAAATGGATCTACAAAATTAAAAAGCATGCTGATGGAACTATTTCTCGCTATAAAGCTCGGTTAGTGGCTCAGGGCTACAGTCAGGAATATGGTTTGGACTATGAAGAAACTTTCAGCCCTGTGGTTCGACATACAACGGTGCGTCTTATTCTGAGTTTAGCTGTTAATTTTCAATGGGAGTTAAGGCAGTTAGATGTGAAAAATGCCTTTTTACATGGTGAATTACAAGAAGAGGTTTTTATGAAGCAACCTCTAGGTTTTGTGGATTCCCAACGTCCAGATTATGTGTGCAAACTTCAAAAATCCCTCTATGGCTTGAAGCAAGCCCCTCGTGCATGGAATGCTAAATTCACAGGCTACTTACCTACCTTAGGGTTCCTGGTTTCCCAATCTGATCCCAGCTTGTTTGTGAAGAAAACTGCTTCTGCCATTGTTATTTTGCTACTCTATGTCGATGATATCATCATCACTGGTTCCAATGCTGCAGTAGTGAGCTCTGTTATTCATGATCTTAGTGATGTTTTTGAACTCAAGGACTTGGGTCAGCTTAGATATTTTCTTGGGCTTGAAGTGCAATATCATTCAAGGGGAAGGATCTTTGTTAATCAGGCTAAATATGCCAAAGATCTTCTTAAAAAGGCTTCCATGGATACTTGTAAACCTTGCAGCACTTCTTCCAAACCCCATCATCAAGTGTTGAAGGATGAAGGCACTCTTCTTATAGATCCTACTTTATTTCGAAGCTTAGTTGGTGCTCTTCAGTACCTAACTTTTACTAGACCTGACATCGCTTATGCAATTAATACAATCTGCCAATTCATGCACAGTCCTACTGATGTTCACCTTGGTCTGGTTAAAAGAATCATTCGATATTTGAAAGGCACTTTGCATTGTGGTGTCATGTTTGATCCAGGCTCTATGAGTTTATCCGGTTATTGTGATGCTGATTGGGCTGGAGATCCCAATACACGCATGTCAACCACTGGTTATGTGTTGTTTCTTGGTTCAAATCCTATCTCTTGGTCTTCCAAGAAACAAGCTTCTGTCTCTCGCAGCTCCACTGAAGCCGAGTATCGTGCATTAGCCCATTGTGCTGCTGATATATCTTGGATACGTCAAGTTCTATGTGACTTACATATGGTCATTCCTGAAGCACCTATTCTGCACAGCGACAATCTGTCTGCTCTGGCTCTTTGTGCAAATCCTGTGTTTCATTCACGTATTAAACACATGGATGTGGATTATCACTTCATCAGGGAGAGGGTTCAGAGTAAAGATTTGCTTGTGAAGTATGTTCCCACTGATGAACAGGTCGCTGATGTTCTAACAAAAGGATTGCACAGTCCCATATTCAGTAGACACTGCTCCAATCTCAGCCTTGGGTCTCCCCCTGCTGAGCTTGAGGGCGGGTGTTAACAGCATTACTACAGTCAAGTATGTACTAGTCACGTGTATGGTTAGCTGGCATGCAGCTGGCAGTCACGTGACAAGTTAGTTAGATTAGTCAGTTAGATTACTTAGCGACTAAGCAAGTTCATTAGCTATATAAGCATGCACTTAAGCTTTTGTTTTCATTCAGTTAACATTGTAACAAATCTTTACAACTGAAATACACAGAGTACAATTTCGTTTTCTTCTTGTTGCTTCTTCTGCAAAACCTAGCTTTCATTTCACCATGGTTATCAACACTCTGACACCAAAATATCTCCTCTCAATTTCCCTATTATGACAAACTGACATGGTACGACAAATAAATAATGAGCTAGTTCACAATTTTACGTGTAGAACTCATTTTCTTTTAAATTGGAATTTAGAAATTTGTGAAACCTACATGATATGAAATTCAATGATAAAAAAGACCTTCCTAAGGAATGATGTGGGTCCCCCAAATAATGCTACGTTTTATCTTAATTATTATTTGTTTTATTGCATGAGAATATGTGATATTGACGACATTTTTACGTAAATAACTTAGTAGGTAAGGTAAATGTAGAGTTCAATATGGTTAGGGCGTAATTTTTCTCATGGCCATTATGAACTGGACACGTACAAAATTACTCTAACCTTTAACGTTAATGTTTAATCCCCACGAGCTAGCTCTCTCCGAATATGACGTGCAAACAGAGAAGACAAATTTATAATTTTAACTTTGAAGTTAAGGTATTCTATAACGGCTATGTTGGTGATAGAACAAACGATATCTTTACATCTTCTCAAACTCAAAAACCAAATTGGGTGTTTTCAGAGGATAAAGTTAGCTACAATAGTGCATGGAAAAAGTACATCCCGATTCCCAATTTCTTATAGTTTGTTTACTCTGTTTATGGAGAAAAACTTCTCTATTTCCGTTGCATTGCCTCTTTCTTTCCATCTCTCTCTTTATGTCACTTATCAAAGAATGAGAAAGATAGGAAGAAAGGAACAGTGCAACGAGAATAAGAGAGTATTTCTCTCGTTCATGAATCATGAGATTGGTCTATTTGACATTACAGATTGGGGGCTTAAATAATCTCCAACTCAAAAGGTTCAAGACCTAACTTTTACACACTCGAGTGCATTTATTCATCAAGATAAATTCTGAAACAGAGAGACCAACCACCCAAATTAAGCCCATCCATTGCATGGGCCCTTGTGCTGTTGGATAGAAATTTATCCAAAATGCAAGCTTTGGGTCCACAACGTAGGGTCTTGTATTTTTTTTTGTTTCGGATTTATCATTAGTTCATGAACTATGTGAAAACACACACCAATTTTAGTCCCCAAACTTCAAAATCACTTGACGTTATTCTGTCCTTTGATATAGATAGATATCATCCCTAACATCAACTTCGTACAGAAATCCTTCAAAACAAGTTACAAACATGGAACGCAATTAATTTTTAAAGAGTATGTGATTAGTGTACTTCGACGATAGGACTTGTTAAAATTTGATTACGTGCGTGCGTGGTTAATTATGTGACCGATGTGAGGATGATTACTATGATAATGACAACGTATACACATGCTGAATTGAAAAACTTTTCACGAGGATGAAGTTTGGACGTCGTTCTACTACTAGACCATGACCAAAGATAAATATGTACTATATGATGGTCTTTGCTAAAATTCATATCTAAGTTATTTTCTATCCAGCTGTTCTATTATTGTATTGAATTAGATTTTGTTGATAATTATATCTTTATCAAATTAGCTATCAAATTCATTTAGATATTATGTCTTTAACATCTGCGAAAATTAAAGCTGAGACATAGTTCGATTAATTTGAAACATCACTTAAACAACTAAATTATACGTGTTTTTTTTCTTTTCCAAAGTTAAAGGATGAAGTTTTCTCACACACACTCTCAACATTAGCGGATACATGAATTATTTTGTATGGGGAAAGAGAACCCTACTATCAAATCACTAATAATGAAGATGATCAATTGAGTCTTAAATGTAAAAGAACACAATCATATAAATATATCAATGTACAAATTAGTAGTACAAACTCTATACGTTCTATCTAGTTCTTTTTAGAGTCTTCAACAAACCTAAAATTAACTAAGTCACCCTACTACCAAACTATTTATTGAATTACTTAATTTACCCTAATATAAAATGACCAAAAAGAATATATTGAATTGTGAAACAAATATAATTTTAATAATTACACCATACACCCTACTCACCGTATTTAATGGTCTTCATGCCTGCGAGGATGAGGCCTCTCAGAGCAATGTCACACGCCATATCTCTAAACAAAACAAAGACAACCGAGAAGAGAAAATGGGTTTTACTGAATAGGGTATAGGTTTTCTTTGAGAATCAAACATTGGTTTTGACGGGTTTCAATCAAAATCCTCAAAAATAGGAAACTTGGGTTCCCAAAAGCTGACTCTCAGCTATCTCTGCAATCGTTCCAAACTGGGTTTTCGAGAGAAAGAGTTTGCCAAAGACAAAGCTCGAGCTTGTGGAGGAGACTGAAAGAGAGTAGGGACAAGAAGCCAAAGCTCGAGACTTTGAATCTATCTCTAGCCTTACCTTACAAAATGGTGACCCTCCAGATATGCCAAGGCCTAGCAGAAGTGTACAATCTTTGGCACCATCTACTAACAATACACAAACCGCTTGTTCCAATGAGATGTAGGAATGTGAACTGCAAGAGTTTATTGCTTGTTGAGGATTGTGACTGCAAGATTTGCTCTGCAAATAAGGGTTTTTGCAGTTAACCTACAAGGATATGAATCCAAAAATTCACAGGAAAATCTTGTACTTGGCAATCCTAAAATCTAAGGGAGAAGATCGGAACAATTTGTACATAGTTGGATGACCCGAAGATGTCAACCCAAGTGAATAATCTGTATTAGGTTGGTGTATAATATAGTGTATTAGGGTGTAGTATGGGTATTTTTTATAGTTCAATAGGATATACTTAGTTAATTTTACATTTTAATTAAAATATTAGGGTGTACTTAGATCATAGGGTGTACTCAGTTAATTTTAGGGTTCATTTAGCAACACTCTTCTTTTATTGCACGGCACAAAAAGAAGAATGAGAAGAGTGAGTCTAAGGAACAAGAAGAATAATAACATAAGTAGAGGAGTATAGCAAGTTGCCTCTCTTATCATGCCTTAATCTTCTTTGAGGCATTTTATCAAACAATTTATCCCAATTAAATACACAACTTCATAAAAATTTGGCACCTTCATAATTGAGTGAAGGGAAGTGCAATGGTCATGTTTTGACTATTGAGTTTTGTTCACAAGCTAAGAAAAGAAAAAAAAAAAAATATGAATCTGATCCAATGGGCCTTTTTGCAGGGAAGTTGGTTTACTTGGGAGTGTTTGCTAGCGTGGTCCCATCTAATTCTTTTTTTAATGATTAATTTACTTTAAATTTAAATTTTAAAGAAGATATCCTCTCTGGAACTTTCGCCTTATCGACTTTGTTAAATTGGCACGCAACTTCTGAAAGTGATAGCCACACCCTATGCCCTATGATGATGTTTTATTTGTATGTCCCGAAAGTTCTCCGATGGGCTCTCTATTTGGATAAATTTTGCTCTAATAAATGATATATATATATATATTTTTAAACAAGCGATATTAAAGAGGAAAAATCAAACATAAGATCTTGAATACATCACTTGAATTATAACTTTCTTACAACTAATTATATCATTAGAAACTTAAAAAAAAAGTTAACATTATCTTCAAAAAAACTTAGCATATCTTTTTTTTTTCAACAAGACAAAATGAAGAAATGTCCTAATAGATTATCTGTGAATTCATATGAATATATACGATATACTAAACTTGTCTAATCATAGCAAAAGAAAAACTTACCTAATTAAGAAAAACAAACCTTAAGCATCACGCAAGGAATACTTCCACGTGTCCAGCCTGCAATACTTAGAAAACTGAAAGGCAGAAACTGTTCCTTTGATTTCCTTCGCCCAAAAATGAAAAATCTAGACGCAAATCACCCAAATCCCAATATGGTAACTGGTGGTGCCTCCAAAAAGCGGCAGCGCGCCGTACAACCTGCCAACTCACCTACCGCCAGCAGCTCCAGCCGCCCTTGTCCCGCCGTCATCATCGACTCCGACTCCGACTCCAAACGACCCACCCACCCGAACCCGAACCCGAACCCGAACCCGTTTCCCAAACCCAGCCCAACCGCTTCCCACTCCTTCAACGACCCTTCCTCCGCCGACGTTCTCCTCCGCCTCTTCGTCGACCCCTCCCCTCTCGACCCCCCAGCGACGTCGTTTTCTACCTCCCCCACAGCCCAGTCCCAAGACGACGTCGTTCTCCACCTCCACGCCCACGCCCTCCGCCGCTGCAAGTATTTCGCCGCCCTCTTATCCGACCGATGGCAGAGCCACCCCAAAACGACGCCGTCCGCAACATCAGCCTGCGGGTCCCACCGACCCCTGGCGCCATGGATGCCCGCATTGCCCTTCTCGAACTCCTCTACACCTCCGACCTCGCTTCCGCCATAACCACCGTATCGGCCGCGCTCGACCTTCTCCCAGTCGCTTCCGAGCTCATCTTCGAGGACTGCGTCCGATTCTGCCTTCGCTTCCTCGAGGCGGTTCCATGGACGCAAGACGAAGAAACCCGAGTTCTCGCCCTAATCCCTCATTTGAGCGAAGACGAAGCCAAAGACCTCATGGCTAGGGTTTCGGGAGCTCCCGATTCGAGCGAGGAGATGCTGTACGGCCTCATCCTCGCCGTGACTCACAACCAGAGCATGGCGTTCGTCAAGGCCTTCGTCGCGAAGCTGCTGCGCGAGTTCGGGTCCAGAGAGCTGGTCGAGCGGGTTATGGATCGGGCGTTTCAGACCACCTTCAAGGTCGTCAAGGAGGCCATGGAGGAGTACACGAGCCCTGGAGTCCGTGGCAACCATGATGAGACCGAGGCCATCCAGAGGATCAACCTCCACACGGCCATGACCAACGGCAAGCACCTTCTGTGGCTCGTCGAAAGGATGATCGAGCTCCGAGTCGCTGAGTCCGCCGTGAAGGAGTGGAGCGAGCAGCCGGCTTTCACCGCCGATTTGCAGAGGACGTTTCGGGACGACGCGTGGAGAAATATTGTCCCGAGCCTCCCTAGCGTCTTGCTTCGCTGCACTTCGAGGCTGGTCAATGCGGTCGCTGCTGGTACCATTTTGGTTGCTGCTCAGGTATTGTATTGTTTTCTTGTTAGAGTGGTTGAATATCATGTGCTTGAATTGCTTGCTTGGGTTTTTGTTTGTTCTACTTTTGGGTATTGATTGGTTCACATGGTGCATTGCTCAATTAGATATTGGGAGCCATAGTTTTGATGTTTGTGGCTCAATTTTGATGGGGATTGCTCAACATAGGAGCTTTTTTGGTTATGTTTTTTACCCCATTTTTCAAATTGATAGTTTAGTTGAATAACATTAGAAATTTAGAACAGAACAGGAAGGTGGAGCTAATGTGCTCTGATGTCGATTTCTTCAAGTATTAGCAAAATGGCCTTTTGTGTGGAATCTGATTGGGCTGTTTGGATTTATGCTGAACACACCTGAGCAATGGCAATGGCATTGACAGAGCCAGCAGTCAGTATTTTCTGTAAATGGTTCTTCAATAGTAATTTTGGATTGAGGGAAATGGAAAGAAGAGTAGAGAGGTGGAGGGAATTTTAACAGTTTTCCCATTTGGATGGTTAAATGTGGATAGAAATGGAGAGAAGAGAAGAGTTTCGCAATCTTATGTTTGGGTCACTTTTTACAACTCTTGAATTGGATTCGGAGAAAAAATGAGACTTGCATCTTGTTTGATTATTAAAAGTGGTTTTTTTTTTCTCCATCTGTTTCCTATCCATCCAAACAAAAACAAAAGATAATAGAACACTTGTCTGTTCTCTCATATTTATTCTCTTTCGTTGAAGCGGAAAATACATTGTATGTTGCTTTTTACTGAAGTGTGTATAGGCGAGATCTATGCTCTTTTTCCTCTTTGGCTGGGTGTGGTTATTTCCTTAAAATATGTAGTAGTTATGTTTCTCTTTCTAAACCGTGCTTCAGAAATATGTTTTCCAGTTTACTTGATAATGCTTCTTGGTTATTAACACAATTTCACCACTGTTACTCGCATCCTTGTTTCTTAGGTGTTCAGGGGATTAACCAAGTTATTTCGATTTCTACTTTGAAGTTACTGGTGTCCCAGACAGATCAAGTAACCTAAAACTTGTACCTATAATTGCTTTTCAGGTGCGAAAGAAGCTTGTCAAAGATTGGCTTCCAGTTCTGATTGTTTGCAAAGACAATAATGCTTCACCTCTGACACCGAGTAACAAACCACTGTACTTGGATCTGGAAGAGACATTCCTCAGAATCATCTCTACACTACCTATGCCAGATGCACAGGAGTTGCTGCAGCAGTGCCTCAGCTTCTCTACCCGAAATGTTGAGGACTGCCCTCACTTGGTCACAGCATTCAACACCTGGTTCCGCCGTGCGACTCATCCCCCTCAGGCACAGAATCTTTGTTAGAACCACTTGGGGTTTGTCTTTTGTTTATAGATGAATTAGTGCTGCCTTATAGTCTTGCCTTGTGTATATTTAGGCTCTCCTCTGGCATTGTGCATATTACCCTGTTGCCCTAGAGAGCCAAAACTTTGCACTAAGTATATAAACATAGAACCTCTGCAACAAAAAAGAAGTTTAACTGCTTTTGATGCTATTACTCGTAGCCTCTTTTTTTTGGGTCGAATGCAATTACTCGTAGCTTACCTTCCTGGCCACCTGTGGTTTTTCATTTTACTTGAATTTTAACCAGTGGTTAAAATTTGAATGGATAACTGGATCCTGGAAAATAGAATACCCCCCTTAGGTAAATATTCGTTTTGTTCGGCCGAGCTGCTGATGCCACTCTTGTACACATTTATATAAATAACTGTTTTCAAGTTGTATTTGTTGGCTTACTAACTTGAAACCAATTTTGGTGATTCTGAACTGATCTGCCATCAAATTTGGGGCTTGCTTGCTTGTGCTCCTGCTCCTCTATCATGTCATTTGGGTTTGAGGTTTGCAAACTCCAGGTGATTTTTTTTTTCTCTCTTTGGTCAGTTATTCCAGGCTATCTTTGTTACTGGCAATTCATAAGAGGCTTGCGCTTTTTTTTTTTCTTTTTCAAGAAAAGCACTCTAAACAAAACCCAACAAGTTGGTGAACCATTTAACAAGAATGACGTATAAATTTTGGTCACATTCCATTCAACCAAAAATCCACTCTTATCAACACAGAAACAGGTTTTGGGAACCTGGTGCCTTTATGGCATGTTTACATTTGAAACAAATCACCCTATTATTTCAGATAAGACATGAACCTTGATCCAAAAAGGGATTTGTGAGAAACCACTTATACTTATCTGGCATTGGATTGTGGCTAAAATGAAAATATTTGGAAATTTAAATTACAGTAGCTGCCTTCTAACGTTCCGGGTGGTGCCTTGGTAGGTTCGTATGAGCAACCCAACTCCAATGCCAACCCCGACACATATGCTCAAGCCAATCCCAACACCCACTCTCACACCAGCATTGAACCATGAAAGCTCTCCATCTTCACCTTCTACATATGCTGTCCCCCAGTACATGTTGTTTTCTCCATTTTCTGGTTTGTAATATGAGTATTCCGACTCCTGTGAAGTTAAAGTAAATTGACATGTTCGAATCGAGACAAATTAAAATGAAATGCAGAATGCTTGTTCAAACTGAGTGATGAAGCATAATGCAGGTGAACTAAGACTCAGCTGCACAGAAGGGTTTCGAAAACTTAATGAATTTAGTTCTATAGGTATGCATAGCATGCAATATGGTCTCAAAAGACAAGTACAGAAGAGGTAATTTCCTATACTGTTCTATTTTCTTAAATTATTATTTCATGAGCGAATTCGGGGCTGGAGAATTTGCCGAAATGAAAAATCACAGGAATATCGTATATCTATACCATATGCAACTCAAGGACATATAAAATGATAGAACTGAGTATTATTCTATTGATCTGGGCATCCAATATGCAATAACTTATCTGTTTTGTTTATTTTTTTATGCTGATGTAACAGCAGAGCATTGAGCAGTAACAAACCATGAAATCAGATCAGACATGGCCATTGCTAATGAAACATTAATATAACATGGAGCAAGGCATCTCAAACTGAAATTCAAAATACATAAAGCCTACAAAAATACCAAATGGACAGTAGGTACCTGAAAATCAAATCTAGAAGGATTGTTCCTCTGGTTTTCAGTTGCCTCATACTCTGGTATGGAATCCAACAACCCTTTCCTCACATGCTTCTTCCAAAGGCCAAGCTGCAAAGTCTTTGTTAAAATTATTGGAGTGCCCGAGAAGGACCCTGTGATGTATACCTCAATCGAAGGTGAAGCAGATTCTGCACCGGTAAATTGCTTTCCTTTAAAGAAGCCACTGCTTGCACTTATATCAGATTCACAATTCATGCTCCATCTCTGGCCATGGTGATCTGTTTCTGCATTGAAACCATTACTATTACACAGTTCTAAGACCCCAGATAGCACAACAACATCTTTATCGAAAACCTCAAACTTTACACTTCCAGTCATTCTTATACTGTCAGTGCTCACAAATGTAGCTTCTTCAGACTTCTTATCTAACCGGTCCCTTCGAAGAAGGGTTGTTGCCCCATCTGAATTGATGCTAGTTCTAAAACCATTGACTTCAAGAAGGGTATCAGGATCCAATGGAATATGATTTACTATGAGGAACTCTGGAGCTGAATCATCGATCTCGCATTTGCTAATTCTAACATAAAAGACTCTTACATCAAGCCAGGGTAGTGATACCTTGATGCAGGGTTGGTAGTTGGATTGCCTCACAACCATTTGGCCATTATCAGTTGGCCCATGGCCATTTGATGCCTCATAAAAATTACCCATGATCCTCAATGGTTCACTTTTCCTCAATTAAATCCTTCCACCTCAATTCAGTTGATGAATAAAGATAGTCCATACAAATGGAAATCCTATGAGCTTAAAGAACCTGCATCCATATCAGTGAAAAGAGGAATTTATTTAAAGTGAAAGAACTTTCTATTTGTAAGAGAAGATAAAAACAAAACCAAGTAAGACAAAGGAGAACCCAGTTCATAGAGACACAACCATTATCAGAAGAAAATAAAAATTGCAAGAGAGGAAGCTAAACTTAAGTGAGAAACAGAGAACAAATCACATATGCAAGTTTTTCTGTATAGAACTCAAGTGAGAAACAGAAAGCTATTAATTGCTGAACCTGAGCAGAAAACCATATATGCAAGTTTTCCTGTAAGAACTCAAGTGAGAAACAGAAAGCTATTAATTGCTGAACCTGAGCAGCAGGAGAAAGGCTTCCATGAACCAGGGATAGCAACCCCGGCCAATAACGCTATGGCATGTATGATAATATTTCCACGTGGCATAGCATTATTGATTGGGGATAACAGTGCTATCTCGTTGCAACTAAGTTTTTCTCGAGCTGAAGGCCAAAGAAACACCAAAGCAAAGCAAAATAAAGAGATAAAGGAAGGGATAAGATGGAAATTTTTTTTTGGAGAAAATCCAAAAACCAGAAGTCTCGAAATTTGAAACCCAAAGATTAATGGCTGAAGCACAACATCAGGGTTAGTTTTAAAATCACATCAAACCAAAAAACAATATACAAAAAATAGAGATGGAAGACTAGAGAGACAAAGCCAAAGGATTGAACTACAAACTTACAATCTGGTAGCAGCAGAGCAACAAAGCTAAAGGGTACTCTTCTACTCCAAATTGTTGAATTAGTATAGAATTCAATACAAGCATTCAACCCAACTGCTGACCCTGCAAACAGCAAAACTGGTTATCATCATAATTCGTAACTGACTGAAGAAGAAATTAATAGACCTCACAGACCCCAACAAAATGACCGGCGATACACGACATATTTCCCACGACATTTAACAAGCAGACAAACTGTGTGTGTGCGTTTAATCACCAACACTAATTTAGTAACGTAAAACTCACCACGTCACTAATATCTCGCAGGCTCCAATGGTCCAATACAAAAAATAAATAAAGCTTTTGATTCACCACAGAAAATTTGTGGCCAGGAAAAGCAAATCACAAGCTATCGAATCAGAAAATGGAGAGCTACCCAAGTTCTGGTCATGAGAAACAGAACTGGGTTGTGATTGATTTGCAAGTAACAAGACCAACCCGAGTCCTCAAATTCAGAAAGAACAACTGGATTTCTCTTAATTTCGGATTTTTTTAGTTTTATTTATAAGAAATGGGAGCCACTCTGTATCCGATTATGATATTCCTCAGATGATCAGATGAGATCTTATCCTAGAAGGAAAGAGAGAGGGAGAGAGAGAGCATGCAGGTAGGCCAGGGTAATGAAATGAAAGGGACGTCCTAGCATTTTCGGCCGTGAGAATCTGATGGAGGAGGATCTTAATAATCCCATGTCGGTAAATAGAACAAAACCTACTTTGATTTCGACATCTTTTTCTTGCAAGTTGCAAGCTTTAAGGATGAGTTGTAGCCGTGAATTAGTATGAAGGCAAGTTTAACCAAACGATTTCGCATGGCTAGTATTAAGGCTAATGGCGGGGACCAACAAGGACGTTGACATTTAAAAACAGAGTGGGCTGTGAACATAGGAAAAATACAACATTTCTCTGCTTTTTGCTTTATATGTATAGATAAACGGACAATATTCACTTGTTAAACTTATATGTACTGCTGCTGACCAATCCTTTCGGTCGATTTTCTGTCTAATCTTTGACGATTAAATTCTTTTAGTTTGTTTATGATTTCAATTAAGGACAATTTGTTAAATTTACAAACAGAAATCAACGTTATGTTACGTAATAAACGAGTGGAGGGGTGAAATTTAGAGTTTAGTAGGTCTTTCTTCAATTTGCACCTTCAAATGTTCTTGTTACATAATAAACGCGTATAGGGGTGAAATCACCAAATTGGATTTTCTCATTCTGACCACGGAACTTCTCTTTGCATCTAAATCTCTAACACGCTCGAAAATGCCAAATTTGCCTCTCCATGTGTTCATCACGTGACGAAAAGGTCAAATTCTGTTTGTTAAATATACGAATTGTTCTTAATTAATTTTTTTTTGCCAAACTATATGTTTTTTAATTCCCAAAATTAAAACTACATGTCCTCAGATCAGATGATAGCGAGGACCATTTATAGACTCACCCATCACCATAGGTTTGTTCGGTTGATAAGTCCTCACATGACTTGTTTCTTTGTAGCATGCTCTTATGTGCTTTCATTCATAACTTTCAGTTGGCACTCGTCACTAGTGGCACTACTAGAATGTGTATGTGATCACTTAGAACTCGTTTGGCACCACTTAATAAGCGTTCTTCTTAGTCATTTCAGAAACAGTCTCAAACATACCCTTGATTGAAAATCAATTTCAGCAATTGAACACCGCGTCTCCAAATTCCAACAAGTAACCATTTATCTATGTATTTTAAAGATATGGCATTAACATCTTCATCTGAAGAGGAGAACATTTGGGTCAAATTCTCATGAATCTTATGAACTTGATAGAAACTTGCTAGTCACACTAGATGGATGTTATCTTAATCAACCGAAACAATGGAATTACAATGATGCGAGAGGTTTTCACGGAAATCGTTATACATCATCACCCATCACCCATCACCCATCACAAATGTCTTAACAGTTGAAGTAAAAACCAAAATTGATTACAGAAATCCTTATAAGAAATAGCAATTTATATGCCATTGGCACATAAGGAGGAGCGCAGTACAGTTCAACTTCATCGAACCGAGGCCAGGTGGCTTGGTTAAATTCGGTTCATGTTCAGCTTGAATCGAGAAGCCCTACCCAAGAATAAGTTATAATTAGCCAAGGTTAAATTCTCATTAAACAGAAATCATCATTTACTAAAGAAGCATATGTAAAAAATCACACAATTAAAGTATCAAACATTTGAGGTTCTCATGTTTGAGTGGTTTAGTGGAGGTGCTTTAACCCATTAATAGGTCTTATTGCAGAGTATTAAAACATATAAACTTCACAGGTGATCAGACTATGCAGTAATACCTGATAGATTATGGTAACTAAGCAAATTATCTGCATTCCAAATGGACAGTCGAACAATTTATCCATCACCTTGACAGGTATAGTTTCCTCTCTAACATAAAATGAGATATGCCCGGTTGAACTAGGAGGATGGCAATTGAATAGTGCCCCACCCTTCAAGCCATGTCAGGTCTAATCACCCAACCTATCTCAACTTTTCCTATCTATATTATAGAATACAAGAGTCACCAACTATGGCTTCAACTTAGCACCACCTGGAAGAAAACCCAAATCCTAACCCATCAGGGTGCTCCCTAGGGAACTATCTCAAATTTCTCTATCAGCCATTGGTCATTTTGAAACCCACGAAGAGCCAACCGAGGGAATCTCATGAAAATTTGCAGGAACTCCAACCCAGCTATATTCTCCACACAGCACAAGTTTGTAAATGCTTTGGCCATTTGATTGCACACAAGTCTTTTCTATTTGTTTTTAAATTCTTGATTTAACAAACCATAAGTCCTACATTGAAAGATAGGCAAAACCAAGTTTAGCTTCACTCAATCAGTCTGAGGTCACTTATTGACACAATCTCTATAAGTGAACGCATGTGTATTCAGGACAAGAAAACACAAAAATTGTCCTCAGACGCCTATCTTAGAAACGTACATGTAATATTTAAGGCAAAAGTGAAAACCATTATTTTGGAACATCAAGTGTATCTCACACAATGCAATTGCCAGAAAGCAAGGGGAAACGAAAAAAGGCAGAGGATGGAGTAACCAATATGCAAGCCAATTTGGTTCAAAAACTTGAAATGACCCGAGCCTGGAGTCTTTATCACCGAGGAACTGCAGCTTCTAGAAAGTCCAATGAAGAAAATAGGAAGAGATCAGCGGATGAAGAAATTCTACCGATAAAGAGAAAAAAATTTGTTTACTGTGAGTAGGATAAAATATATTGATGAAGGGTGTGGCACGGAAGAGCCTAAGATTAATACATCAATTCAAAGGGGAATGATGACAACAAACTGCATCATATTTCAGATCAGCAGCAAATCAACAAAGTCAGTGGTTCTTTCATGGAACCAGACTTGCACTAGTGTACATCCCATAGATGTTTTGAGAACAATGAGAAGATTTTAATTTGAAGATGTCCAGCTTGTATTCTTATTTTCCTCTATCTACCTAGATGGAAACAAGAAGATCAAGTGTATACAACCTTGCCATAGTGATGTAGGACACGTCCTCATCAAATAGAATATCCCACATTTTCATACCTTCTGCTGGCAGAGGTAAGAGAATTTGGTAATGAGCAAGAAATGAACACAAACAGGTCTAGCTGAATAATGCTGTGACCTAAAATATACTTAAATTTCTCCCTTCTCCCTGACCAACAACCAGTCTTGCACATTTTTCTATTTTTCTTCTTAATAGCCATATATAGTAGCATGATCAAATATGCCATTTTTCCATCTCAAAGTATCAATTATCAAATCAACCAAGCCTAACAGTAATCTAGTTGTTTCACATTCACATTAAAGAATATACACAATATATGCAACTATGAACCATTAAAAGAAAATATATTGACAACACAGAAAGTTGCAAAGAAAAAATTAATGCATCCAAGTGGATCATTTTTATCAAACTGCAAATTCTGTGCAAATTCCATGTAATTTGAAATTTAGAAAAAGCAGAATATCCTCAAAAGTACCACTGAACATCTAACGGAAGTTTAACGGCAGCAACTAAGTAGCTGAATTAACCAAGCTGACATAAGCTACGCAATACAGAGTCCAAAAGTTCAAGACAGTGAAGATTCTTTTTCTGTTGAGAAAGTGACACAGAAGGGAAAACCTATGCACCGATTACCTCACATAGCCAGCGGGCCTTGTCACAATGGTGATGCAAGACCTATACCACGATGCAGAAAAATGAGTCAGAAGACACCCAATGCAGAAACAAGAGGTAATCAGTGCGCCACTAGACAAGAAATGACTACCTTAAGAGCCATCCATTAATGAACAGACTGCATTAACCACATCTGTGCACTGGAAACTTGAATTAACATCTAACTTTGACACTGACCCAACTTTTGGTTCTCCAAATTATTGAGAAAAGAAGGCTAAAATTTATGTAACTGGAGAAAGGAGACAGCTTTGTTGAGAATTATTTCTTCTTTATTTACTCAACTATTCCAAAAACCAATAAATCCTAAATCTACTTCACACAACAACCAAAAGAAATAAGAAAAGAACTACAAAACACTCCCTACTTCCCATTACCAATATAGTTGTAGGTCCAAATAACAAAACAAAATAGCCCCCTAATGAAACAGAAAAAGGAAACAGTTCAACAAGACAAACATAATTGAAAAGAGGAAAAGAGAGTAGGTGTGTTACCTTGAGAAAGGCAGCTCCAGCAGGTGGAATCGACGGCAATGTTGGATTTGAGCCGGGCAGAAGCAATGGCACTGTGAAGTGGCATCATTGACTCCATGCTTCCCAATACCGAAACAAACCTATACAAATTGCAATGACAACAATTTCAGTTATTTTGCTTGTATTTATATCTTTCTTGAGTGAAAATGGGAGACCAAAAATGGGTTTCCGAAGCCATTGAAATTGTCAAAAACGGCTGAGTTGAAGAGTTTTGAGAAGATTGTACCTTGTAGCGCAAGGGATGGTTCTGGTGGCCGAAGCAAATGGAGACGACATGGCTGCAGGGTTTAGGGAGTTTAGGGAGCTCTGGCTGAGGGTTCTTGAGCGAGCTATGGATCTCGAGCCGGCCATTAGAGCTGATCTGCAGAAGGAAGCCATTTCTTGTTTCGGGGGATAGAGTAGCAGTGTAAAAAGAAGCAATGAGTTGAATGAATCACAGGTCGATGATGCAGAGATGCAGACTCTCGCTTAAACCCTACCCCCCTGTTGATGCGGCTTTCTACGACGCCGTTTCGGTTCGCAATATACACCTTATTTCTACTTCCTTTGCCTGCAGTTGTTTGGGCTGGACCGAGTCCTTCTGATTTAGGGCTTGGGCAAACTTTGCCTGATGGGCCAGGTCAAGTCATTCTCGGCCTCAGGTCATTCGGATGTTTAACGGAATTTGGCGAAATGACGAAATTGGATCGTTTGCGCAGTTGGAGGATGGCAGTAACTAAAAACTGAGTCGGTATTATGACATGTTTACTTAGCAATAATTGAGAAGCCAAAAAATTGATCCCATTTTTTATTTTGAGAGTTTGATTACGAATTTTAACGTGGAATTAATATAATCTTTTTTAATTTCTAATATGTTAGTAATAATTAGTCCCGTTCTCTTGGACTACAGAGCCACCCTTGAATTTAATCCAAAGGTTGAGAAAAATTTACTTTGAAATATATTTTTTATTTTACTTTTTAAATTTAACTTAACAAAAAAGGGTAAAAACTAAAAACCCAAAAGAAACTAAAGCCGATCAAAATCGTGGTACAAATATATTCATCTACAGCTATCACTTGTACAATTAGTATCTTAGATACAAGCCATGAGCTCTTCCATATATGATTCAGTCCAGTTACAGTAGCTGCTGCTTCTGTCGACATTCTCAGAGTTACTTGGGCTGCAAACATCCTCTACTTCAGTTTCACAAAGTATTTGTTCAATGTTGAATATAGGATTGTCCTCGAAGAATGTCAGATCAATCGGATCAACATCATCATAAGAGACCACAAGTTCACCACCAGTTAAGCTAGAAGAGCAGCATTGTTGTACGTGTGATGATGATTCTTCCGTTGATTCCATTTGATGATCTTTTTTCATCTTTCTGTTTGTGCTCCTCTTCTTGTGTATTTGATCTTGTGATGAGCGCTTCAAATTTGTTTCCTTACTCGGGGCCCTATCGTTCTTCCTCATCCGGCAAATCACGAAATCGAAATCGTAACTACGATCATTTTAGTCATTCTTGGGACCAACAGAAAGACTATATTCATCCAATAACCACCATGTGTGCTCCTCGGACCCTTTATTCTCAAAGCGGAATTTTCGTTTTCGGCCAATGGGGTTCGGGTTTCCATTGTCGTTCTCAACGAGTTTGAAGGATTCAGTTTCACTCCAGGTACCGCCGTGGCCAACGCTGCGATCCATGCGCTTTGGGGTTAACTTCTTGAGCCCGGAGAGGAAATACAAGTCTTGATCAACAAGTTGAGGCCCTCCGTACTTATTCCAAATCTCCGAAGGCTCTAACTTGTTGCCGAAGAGATTGCAGGCACGGATGAAGTTGCTGTACGGCGGCATCAAAGGATTTCTCTCGACCAACAAGGTGTGGAGAAAGGAACCCACAATCTCTTTATCAGTGGGGTGGAAACGGAAACCTAACGGCACATTCTGATGATGTGCCATTGCTTGCTTGCTGGTGCTGCTAATTAAGAAGAGAAGCTTGCTTGGTGCTGCTAATTAAGAAGAGAAGAGAAAGAGAAATCAAGTGACGTTGTTTGTGCGTAATCTGAATTGTATTTATAGGGAGTGTCCGGTTTAGGGTTTCTTTAGTTTCCTTCCTGCGTGAGGAAATAGAATTCCATATGAAACATGGAAACTCTTTTTTGTCTTTTTCTTATTTTGTTTTAATTTGAAAGAAAATTTGATTGGCCTGAGCAGTTTTGGTACTTTATTATTATGTTTCTTTTTTGTCTTTTTCCAAATTGAATTGAATAAAAGGAGATTGTATCGAATTGGAAGCCACAATGTACGTGGTTTTGGCTTGAGTTTAAGTGCTTTGATTTTTAGTGATTCATGAATTACCAAATTTTCAGACAACTCAAGTAAATTACTGAATTGCTTTGTTTTTTTATGGAAGATATTTTCTTAGCAACCAAACAGTTGTAAAGTGTATTCTCTTATTTCAGCATATATAGTTTTTAAGCAACTGAAGGTTTCTTTCGATTTCAGGTGGGTATTTGGTTCTTGCCCTCAAAGATGAATGATCTAATGACTAAGTCAATCCTCAGTTACGTAGACCTCAAGAAACAGACCATGAAACACCTTGAATCGGAACCCGACCTCAAAATGGGCAAAGTTGGCCCTGCTGATGAACAGAACCTCACCCAATTTTTCAAACAAGTGACCGCAATCAAGGCTGATATGGAACAGAACCTCACAAACCTTCTTCTTGATCTTCAGGACCTGAATGAAGAAACCAAGTCTACACAGTGCTAAAGTTCTTAGAGAGGGCTGACATGGTAGCTATTCTGAGGAAAGCAAAAGGCATCAAAGCAAGATTGGAGTCTTGAGCGCTCTAATGTGGCTAATCGAAATGTATATCAGTGGAGTACAAGGAAGGCAGCCCTGTTGATCGAATGAGGATTTGGGTGACTAATGGTTTGAGAATTAAGCTGAGAGATATGATGAATGATTTTCAGTCCTTGAGAGAACAGATCGTTCAAGAGGACAAAGGAGGTCTCAAGAGGAGGTATTATTATAATGCCACAGGAGAGGAAGCAAGTGAGGAAGTGATAGATAAGATGATTTTGGAAAGTGGGCAGCTCAAAGTTTTTGAGGAGAAGGCTGAGCTGGCAATGGAGAATCAGGAAAGGCACGAGGCCATGAAGGACTTGCAGAGAAGCGGTCCTGATGACTCTAATACCATAGAGAAGAAAGACATCCCCACTGAAATAAATTTTGAAGAGGAAGTAGACATTGCGATAAAAGTTCTAAACAACTTGATCGCACCGTCTGCCACAGAAACTTCTCATGATGATCTCGCACTGCCCCAAAGGGACAAGGAGCCGTCTATTTTTGAATCTGCTGAGGAGCCCAGTAAATCATCTTTTGAGACTGCAAAAGCATCAGATGTTACTAAGCCTGAAAAGTTAAGCAAAAGCATGGCACCAAATCTTGAACAGAGACGAAGAAGATGATTTGCACAGAACAATTTTCATAAGCAATCTTCCTTTTGATATCAATAATGAAGATGTCAAACAAAGGTTTTCTACCTTTGGGGAAGTGCAATCTTTTTTCCCAGTCCTTCATCCAGTCACCAAGTATGCTTTAAACTTTTGGTTTGATATGATTCCTACATCTTTATTGTGCTATTATGTTGTGGCAGGCGACCAAAAGGAACTGGCTTTCTCAAGTTTTAAACAAAAGATGCAGCCAGTTCCGCAGTTTCAGCTGGGAATGCTGCAGTTTCAGGAGGTTAT
This sequence comes from Prunus padus, assembly GCA_024362665.1. Classification (NCBI taxonomy): domain Eukaryota; kingdom Viridiplantae; phylum Streptophyta; class Magnoliopsida; order Rosales; family Rosaceae; genus Prunus; species Prunus padus. The sequence goes on along the minus strand of JANFAM010000006.1, from coordinate 12,958,948 downwards.
GTTGAACTCTTTGATCATTATGTCTTGTTTGGCAGATTTATTTGATTAGGGAGCTTCAAACTACAAAGGTAGCTTTAGGATCATAAAAGGCTTCAAACTACTTAGAGATGTTATGAGGAAAGTGAAAGCTTCTAATTGACAAGTTCTTTATATAAGGTCTTATAACGTTGAATTATTACCGTTTTCAGGGAACTAAAGCACATTTCTTCTCGGCTATCAAACAGGCCACGATATACCAAAAGAACCTCAGCTTGTTAGAATTATTCCTCAGATGTGTTTAATGCAGGTCTTTTTAAGTTCTGGTAGATTAAACCTAAAAACTTGGGGCCAATGTCATCCCAGAAATTTGTTGCATGAAACAGGGTTTAAATTAGCATTTAAAAGGATCCGATACACATTACACCTTTTTATTGGGTCTTAAACAAGAATTTTGCTTGTACAACTCCTGCATTTTGCAGGAGTGTTTGCAAGCAATTGTCAGCCAAAAGGCTCAAAACAAACAATGGTTTGTGAGTTCTCCGGTTCGAGGAACTAACAAGGTGGAAGGTCTGTAGGTGGAGGTAAGACAGAGTAATCTGAGTCTTTCCCATTTTCCACCACGAATGCAGTCTTCAAACCCCAGCTGGTATGGAGCTCCAAATGACAGTGCATGAACCAGACACCTAAAGTAAAGATGATCAAATAACGTTCAAAATATTAGTGAAATATCTAAAAAAAGAAGAGAGATTATTCTTTCTTAATTAGTAACTTTGAAGTTTAATGTAGCATGCTATTTGGTTAGTTTGATGTGTTTACCTGGATTATCAGCCCTGAACCTTATGGCAACCCAACCACCGGTAGGAACTCCGATTGTGTTTCTTTCAGGAGGATCCACCAAGTTATACTTTGCCGGGTCCTTTTTGGGGTCGAAGTTCCCAACTCCTGTCCCAACAACAAAGAAATTGTAACCATGAAGGTGGAAAGGATGGGACTCCACTGTGAGAAGATTGGTGTCTTGTAGCACCAACTCAACTGTTGAATTGAAGGCAAGTTTGCTAAGCCGGGTGCCTAGTTTAGTGCCAAGGTTGGCAGTGAGTGGTGCACCAGTGTAATTGAAAGGTGTTGGAGGGCGGTCTGGGAAATCTGTGGTAAATACTCCCTTGGTGTTGAAATAATGAGCTTGAAGCAGCCCAATTTGGGGCATCACAAATGTGATATTGTTTAAAGAAGCAGTGAGCTGTGTTCCATTGAGGCAAGTTGTGCATTGGTTAATTCCCAACCCGATCGTGTAAAAGAGATGTCGATCAACTTTAAGAGGTACACTGGCCGGGAACTGTGCTGTGTTTAGACTTCTTAGCTTGGCATTGAAGCTCAATGCAAAAGCTGTGTTATTGAGTGCTGGAAGTTGGGGAAGAACTGGCTGCACAGTATTTGGGATGCCTTTGTACTGCAGTATTCCAGTGGCAGTTTTGTTGTCAATGGAAACCGGTGCGTCCATGAATGGCCTAGCTGCCATGAAATATCTTCCGGGCGCTTGGTTGGCTTGAATAAGAACATTCGTGGTCTGGCCTGGTGCTATTAGTATTGCTTGAGATGTGAATGGTTTGGTGTAGACTGCATCAATTTCTACCACTGTCAAGTTGTGACCAGAAAAGGCAAAGAATAGCTCATCATTGAGTTCAGCATTGATGATTCGTAGCAGTTACATCTTTCCCTGTTCAACCTCCAATGCATAGGTATCTGAGATAGCAAAAACAAGAAAGGATGAGAATGCAAAGTCTCATTTTTCATGTCCAAATGGCAGTGTCATAAAACAAAAGTGGTCTCAGAACATCTAGTGTCATAGATGGGAAAAGTTCTTGCATACAATGAGTATATACAACGTAGCTCTCACAATAACTAGTTGCTCGTCCACCATGTGCATTGTATAAGCTCATTGTAGGCAAGAACTTTTCTACAAAAGGCGGTGGCTTACGTTTTTCAGAACAGGGAAAGAGAGGCCCTGGCTTCCCATTGATAGTGTGTGCATCTGACATATTTGGTGGCAATCCCAGTTTGTTTCCTTGTTTAACAACCTCTTCGACATCATTATTCCACCATTCTCCTACACCATTCACAAGAAACAATACAATCATTTTCTGCATAAACTCTAAAAAGTTCTGTATATAGTTACAAATCTTATGGTTGCACCAACTCACCTAAGACAATATTAGCCTCCTTGTATGGCTGAGGAAATGGAAAACCAGTCCCTTGTTTAGGCAAGATGACAATTGCTCCATACACAGTGGCTCTTAGCCAGAAAATATGTGCATGCCACCATAGAGTTCCTCTTTGCCCTGTTACAGTGATATTGTAGGTGTAACTATGTCCTGTCTTGATAGGACATTGGGTGATATAGGCAGGCCCATCTGCCCACCCATTTCTATATTGCTTTAATCCATGCCTGCAAAATTCAATCAAAATGTGACATTAATAAACGCAAATGTTCATTTTAGTTTTACGCTTGCATAATCATATGAATTCAAATATAAATTTCCTACCAATGAATTGACATATTGTATTGTGCATGGTTGGTAACATTGACAAGAAGTGTATCTCCTTCTCTAGCATAAACTGTAGGTCCAGGGAACATCCCATTTACTGTAACAATTGGCTTAGAATGGCACAACCTGCTCACATTCTTCACTTGAACCTGAAAATAATTTTTGGAACAGATAAATAATAACCAGATATATAAAATGCATGCAATTTAAGTCTGCCATTTTGAATTGCTCACATCGAATCGGTATGTCTTCAAAGCGGCTTTTGCCAGAGTGGAAAAGAACCCAACTAAGCATAAGAAGAGAAGTCCAGAAGAACCCCAGCAGAAACTGTTGGTTTTTGCCATTTTTCGTGACCGAATCGTTTCGTATACAATGGCGAGTTTGTAGGGATGGGACATGGTAGCAAGTCAGGTTCTAATGGTTTTATATGGCTGTGCCCAAAATCTAAAATAAACCATCAGTTTGTTTATGTTAGATGGAGTTGGTGTTGTCAACATTAGGTAGAGGCTGTAGAGGTTGTACATGAAAGCTTTGAAGCAAAATACAGATGGAGACTTTTAGTGTAAAGCCAACTTGAAGAGGCAAACAGAGTAGCTGAAGAACTTAATGTTGTATTTTTTATTGTTGAGGAAAATATAAGTATAAGCAGGAGAGCTACTTGAAGCCTAGATATGGATCTCTCAACTTTACCTTCAAGGAAAATGGTTGGCGTCAACGTATGTTTTCTGTTCACATATACACTTTGAAGCCTAGATATGGATCTCTCAAAAACAGTAGCGTTTAGGATAAAAACTTTGAACGAAAATCAAGCCTGAATGACTCTACAGATTCTGTCGGATTCTGACAAAATGGGAGTATGCGCAAAAGCAAGCCTAGCTGAGCTGCCGAAGCTGGTGTTGAGTGCAGATGTGTTCAGTTTTGCTGTTATGCACACCTTTGCCATCAATGGATAAATCAGAAGCATGGAGAAAGGCTTTGTTGGTTCACATGTCATTCCTTTATATTGCCTTCGTTGTATTACATTTCTATAGTTTCGGAGCTTGTTCTATAGATCCGGCCATTGTGAACACACCTTGACGTCAAGTACTAAATAGCATATCTGTGAAGCGTCATGTCCCTGGAAAAATTCCCCTTTATTTTCTCCCATTCATCTCGCTTAAAATTTCTTAAATCTCTTTCTATGAACCCAACACTTTCATGTCCGCCAGCTTGTGTCTCCAAGAGTTCGAATTGTTGATATAATGGAATGTTCACATTGGAAAACTTCTTAACCAACTTCCTTTTTGTATCTGATACACCACGATGAGATCTTAACAAGTGTACTGTAGATGGTGTTGCAAGTGGATGAGTATGTTCCTCAAGTGGATGAGTATAATAAGAAAATTAATAAAAACATATGTAATAAACAAAGGAAAAACTTGAATGGAAGAAATAAATAAAAATTAGATTTTAACATGTTAATCAGTAACAAATAGCATAGTTGCAAGAATCCGAGATTGAGCAGAACACGGGGGCAGCCATGGGGGGAAGAAGAACATGTTAAGAGATTTTGGGTTTTTAATTTTTACCTTTTTTTGTTAAGTTAAATTTAAAAAGTAAAAAAAAGATATTCTAAAGTAAATTTTTCTCAACCCTTGAATGATTAAAGTAAAAAATTGGAATCATTCTAATAAGGGCAAGTTTGGCATTGTTATTGCTATAAAAATAATCACTGTCAGATTTACTGTTAGAGAAATTAGATGTGAAAGAAAGTAGTTTGGAGTTTGGTAAACTTTTTGTTAGAAGTGTGGTTGGTACCAAAAAAAAGACAGGGTTATTTTTGGGATTTTGAAAGTTTTATTAAACCCAGCGCCTCTTCAAAACTGATTCCTGCATAATCAAAAAATGAAAGCAGCTCATCACCTGCTTTCCCTAATTGCTTTCTCTCACAGCAATTATTCAAAATAAGTGATTTTATTATCTTTTACAAAACAGATTGGGCTTTTAAAAATTTCAAAATAATCACTTATAACCCTTAATAAGCAATGCCAAACAAGCACTAACATGATATTATAGTTCAAAGCCATTGTGGGGAAAAAAAAAACCCAATAAACGCGCATCATTGGGCCATTCCATATCAAAACGCACCGTTTACATGGTCACAACCGACTGGTGGCAACGAAACAATCTGAACTAAGCACCGGACATCAATTCCCATTTCCATTTTATTGGCATCACAACCTGACTCGTTTCGTTCCCAACGTTCCCAAATCGAAACCCGAGTCGCATAGAAGAAGACCCATCCGACTCAGCCATCATCAGCAATGGCTGCGATCTTAGCTCGCAAGTCTCTTCAGGCTCTCCGCGCCAGGCAGCTCGTAAGTTTATCATCTGCCCTAACTGCTCTTTTCTCGTTCTCCGTTAGGTTTCTGAGAAAATGGGCAAAGCAAACCAAAAAAAAAAAGCTTCAATCTTAATGTTCACTTTTGGATACCTATGAAAGTCAAATTTTCCAACTCTTTTACTCCTTCCAAATTTCTTGGATCAGGAGCATAGTACTGAGACTTGATTTCTTTGAGCTGAACTGTGCCATTTGTTTTATTTGTTCTTAAATTTTTCGATTGAAAATCTGATTTTCATACATTAGCTCCACTACTGATATATAATTGATTTGATTTTTTTTTTTCAATCCTATAGAGCTGCCACTGTTTTAAATTTCAATACTGAATAGATATAGAAAGGGTTGGAAGCTAATTTCTTTGCCATTTTGTTTATTGGGTATTATTGTGGTTATAGACCAATTCTTGCTTTCTGAATATGCTATGTCTTGCGACCTTTAGCGTGGTTTTTGGTAACCTAATTTTTGCACAAGGGAGGTGGATTACCTTTTTTTTTTGTGTTCTATTTTTTCATTTTTTAATACATGTCCAAGTGAAATTTATAGGGCTACCTGGGTATTTCATTGTTTGTGGATGACCCTTGAACAAAGCATGTGGTGCACCAGATTTAATATTTAATATCAGATATTATGACGGGTATTGGAACGGATACACAAAACCGAAGAATTTATTATGCCTTGCAATGTCATTTGCTCTGAGAATTAGGGCAATTGTAGTGCTAATCAAAGGAGCTTAGAAGAATTCTGGGTTGCTCAGATTTAGGGTGTGTTTGTTTCATGGAATGGGGTTTTAAGAATCTATTCGTTGGAATGAGATTTTTAGGAATCAGTGGAATTTAATGATTTTCATTTCAGTGTTTGGAAATGTTGGAATGAAAGTGATTAAGACACCAATGAAATTTTACTGTTTAGAACCAATTGCATAAGGTAATCGTTTTCATTTTGATTTTTTGAATGTCAAAAGCAGAGAATGGGGTTAGAAAGCCCACCTCGTCCCTTGGGTTAACAAAACTTTTGTTTTGTGGGTTTTGGATATCTATGGGAAAACCAACACAAAATGATTTGTACTTACCAAACATAGAATAACCTCATTCCTCAGCATCTATTCTGCAAATCAAACACATTCATAGTGTTTGGGAGTACTTTGGCATGATCAAAGTATACAACAATTTGAGGTGTAGTTGACTGGTAACTTGAATTAAATTTGATTGAAAATACTAGTTTTCTATTTGAATTTGGGTCTTCAATATAGAAGTTTTCTGCTCCTTCCAATAAATGAACTGATTATTGTGCGTTGTCACCAAATTTTGATAGATCAAAGATTGGATATAACTACTCAATAAATAGTGTAGGAGATCACATTCATCAACACATCGTTTCAAAATAATCACGGTAATGTATGATTCGGATTAATGTAGGGTCAGTTTGAAGACAATGTTTCTGTTTTCCGGTGTTTCTTTTTAATCAAAGAGAAAGAGGGGAGCTGGGGATGATAAAAGAATGAGAGATGGGAGTGCTTAGGAAATAAAGGAGATAGAATATATAACATTAAAACTAAATTCCCCAAAACCTAAAAAACCATATAAAACTGTTTTTGAGTTTTTATTGTAAAATCAATTCTGAGTTTTATTTCTCTTATCTCCTTAAGTTACTCTATTATCTTTTTCTTCTATCTTCCCTCTCTTTCTTTAATTAAAAAAGACGAAGAAGAAAATCACACAAAAAACATTGTCAATAGGTTCTCAGATTTTTTGAATAGTTTAATTTTGGTCCTTGTAGTTTGACCTTTTTTTCACTTTGATTTGTCGCTTTAATTGGCAATTTACTCCTGTAGTTTTATTTACTTAGCAATTAATTCCTACAAAAATAGACAGAATGCTTACATGGTCCTGATTACAAACTTTTTGGAGAGACAAGAATTCCCTTACATGTGGTGGTTGCATGTTGACGGAGTTTACGATTTGGACGTGATTGCAAAACAAACAAAACTACATTTGAATGCCCTCACATGTGGTGGTTGCATGTTTCATATGTTTTTTAATTTCAGTATAATTATAGCGAGAGCTTTCTTAAAACTTTGGGTTTATGTATACCTGTTCCGTATTCTTTTTTAGCTATTGGACGTTTTACTGGTCTATTTTTTTGGTTTGTGTTTAGGCTGTACCAGGGCAAGCTTTGCAGGGTTCTTACTACTATGGACCGCGTTCCAGTTCACACTACTTCTCCACTATAAAAGGTTTGCTCTTCTGCAGGGTCATGGGTGTTGTAATAATGATAGTTTAAGATAAAATTATATCAATATCTTCAATATCATGTTATTTGGCCTGTACGGTGCTTCATCATGGTGTGATATTATCTTTTAGATTTTTTTTTTTACTTCTTTATTTATGCCAACTGCAGAGGATGAGGAAAGAGAGCAACTCGCAAAGGAGATTTCGAAGGACTGGAGTTCTGGTAATCCCCCTTCCCCTCAAGAAAAAAGGGAAAAAAGAAAGAAAAAGGAAACCATTATTTTTGGTCTTAATTTGGTGTTATTACATTATTTTAGGCTATGTGAAATATAAGCCTGGTTTTTTAATTACTGCAGTCTTTGAGCGAAGCATAAACACATTGTTCCTCACTGAAATGGTTCGAGGTCTGATGCTGACGCTTAAGTACTTTTTTGAGAAAAAAGTTACTGTAAGTATCTTCCAATACACATTGCCAAGTTCACTTTTCATTTTTCCGTGGTGAACTATGAAATCTATCTTTTGTTTTGCAGATCAATTATCCATTTGAGAAGGGCCCTTTGAGTCCTCGTTTTCGTGGTGAACATGCCCTACGGCGATATCCTACAGGAGAAGAGCGTTGCATTGCATGCAAACTTTGCGAAGCTGTAAGAGTTGAAAACTCTTTTGTGGCTATTTTAGGTTTTCAAATATGAATTAAAGACAACATATAAATTTAGGTTATGATGCTGAAAATTCCTGCCTGCCAAAACTGGTTAGAAAATTTCATAATTCTTCATCTAGTATATCTGGGTTAGTTTACTTGTTTCTGCCTTGATGTTTATTTTTGTTGTTGATATGCATTCCTTGAGCTGCCAATGGGCAGAGCCTGTTTTGTCATCTTGGACAATACCTAGAGCTAGAGGCCAAACAACGCTGCCTCCTGTCACATTCAGTAAACTATATTGGATTTTTGGCCTTGTTTGGCAGCTGTGCCTCATTGATGTCTAATTACTTTCCAGATTAGGATATATTCTTGATGTGCACACGTAGTGTATCATAGTATTCTGCTGTTACACTGATATTTGTATACACGGTGTGTTTTCTGCTCTTATGCTTTATTCCTTTGCCTAGGATGTAATTCAGTCTCATGTAGAATTTGAAGTATCATTTCACTGCGTAAATCCGCAACTGGCTAGCTTCATGTGTTACTATGTTATAAGGCATGAGCAGCTGAATATAGCATTTTAACTCACAAAGCAGTTGTTTTTCTCAGATATGTCCAGCGCAGGCAATCACAATTGAGGCTGAGGCACGAGAAGATGGTAGCCGTAGGACTACTAGGTGAAGGATGACTCTCGCTTCTCCCCCTCCCCCCTCTTTTCCCTCTCAATCTCCGCCTCACACTCGTCTAGTTTTTCAGGTATGACATTGACATGACAAAGTGCATCTACTGTGGATTCTGTCAAGAGGCATGCCCTGTTGATGCCATTGTAGAAGGACCGAACTTTGAATTTTCAACAGAGACTCATGAGGTTACTAAGCATCTTTTCTATTGACTCATAGCAACTAATCCTATGTCTTCATCTTTAGTCAAATCACATTTTCTGACAACTGATCCAAGGCGTTCTTTTCTGCTGCTGTTGCAGGAGCTTCTTTACGACAAAGAAAAGCTGCTTGAGAATGGAGACCGATGGGAGACTGAGATTGCTGAGAACCTCAGATCTGAAAGCCTCTACCGCTGATTTTCCACCCCATGGTTCTTTCCTAGTTAACATACTCGCACTTTCTTGACTTTTTGATGATGTGGAAAAATAATAGATCCATGCATGGATCTTAAAGAGGTTGTATTGTTGGTATTTTATTACCCTAATCTTTGTAATTGAGTCATTGTAAGTAATGATTCCAAATGCAAGGGATCAAGTTTCTTTCTGTAAGATCTTTAAACATGTTGAGCATGGCTGGACGTGAATTTTTACCAATTTATTGACCATCCTCTAGTTTCGCTTGAACAATGTGAGTTAGTAGAGAATTTGGGTGTTGGAGAAGTTGAAGTCTACTGACCGTGTGTTAGGATCCTATGGATCCTAAATGATGCCATCCCAATATCAGGACCCGAGTCCATTTTCCTTTTAGTTGTAATAACACCTGGCATCTTTGGATTACAAAGATTCCTTTTTTATCCGTTAGTACTATTCCTAGAAATGTGGCAGTTGTGATGACCAGCCTATAGGACCTTGTATAAACCTTAGCCATTTGGGATGGAAATGGTATTGAGTAAAAACTGAACCTTTCTCTTCCTTATTCTTTCTCTCTTCCTGTTATTTCTTATTCTATTGGTAAGGGTACCTACTATTTGGTATTAGAGCGGTGCCTTCCATGGGCAGCACCGAGGCTCAGTCCTCCTCCTCCGTTCCTGCCATCGAGTTAGAGGTCTCTTGCCTCTCTTTCCTTGCATCAGACTGAGCTTCAACACTCTCTCAAAGATGCCATCACTGCCCTCACCCTCCAATAGACTTCGTTTCAACACACCGTGCTTGATGCCCTTAAGCGTCTGCCTCTCATGTATTTGGCATCTTCCCTTTAAAAAAAGGGAATTGACTCAATCTCATTGTATTGTATTATTTTGTGTCTCATGTTTTCCTATTCTGTATTATTTTGTGTCTCACGTTTTCCTATTATGTATTAGTCCGTAAAATCGTTAACCAACCACGTAGTGTATCCAGAACATGCACAAATTACTCCACAAACACAGCCATAGGTCTCTTTCTAGTTTTCTTGGAAATAGATTTTGTCTTGGTGATTAATTCAACTGGGTTTGTGCTTTTTTTGATTATTTTCTGATAAGTATCATCAGTCTCCCTCTTTATTCTCTTTTTCATTCATTTACTTTTTTTTCAATATCAAAAATTTCAACACTAAAAAGTGAAAACCATAAATCCTAAATTCATAAACGCCACTCAAAATCAAATAGTCATATTGAAATCTCAATTCAAATTCAAGTATATATCTAAATTTAAATTTATATATACTATCTGACTTGTTTTATTATAATGTTGTTAATGATTTGTTATATATTTGATAATTCATGTACATATTTGGTTAGGCTTGATGATTGATTCACATAATCACACACACACACACATATATATATATATATATATATATATATATATATATAATTAGATTTTCTCCTATACGAACGTTATGTATTTTCTACTATCATTCCATACTTTCCTCCCTATCTGATGGTGTTCGCATTTATAATAACGTCAAGACGTCCAGGATGAGAGAAGAACTAATATTATCATTATACTATATACAATATGTTTGTTTTATAACACTAGGTCATGGTAAATTATTGTTTTGATAAGTTCAAAAAAAAAAACTAACAAGAGGGTGAAAATAGAAAGGTTCACAAGTATGTTTTAGGAGGTGTGGTATGGTGAGTGATTTGTTGGGTGTGCGTAACACCATTCTAAAATCAAACCCAACATCACCCAAGCCCAGCCTCAGTTTCAGACTAGTCGACCTATGTGTCAACAGCCACTCCCTCCCCATTCTTCTTCTTCGGCTCTTCTTCGACAAAACTGAATCAGTTTTCTTCTTGTTCTTCGATTCTTCTGCTTCGACAGTCAATCCTTGGGGTCTTGTAGTTATCAGCATTTGGTGGGTAAGTAAATTTGTAGTTTTATTTCAGTTGGTTCACTAGTTTTCTTTCGTTGTTAATCTCATAAACCCATTAGGTTAGTTCTCGTTTTTGTTTTTGGTTTTTGGTTTTCTTTTTCTGCATGTTCATTAGGTTCGGAGCCTGATTCAAGTTGTTAGGGTTAATTCAGCAATTCCCTCTTCATTTTGTAGATTCTTTTTCATGTTAATTAGCTTTTTCCTTTCCTAGTTCTTTCATTGTACAAGTTTTATCTCCAAAAATCAAACTTGCAAAAAATAAAATAAAAAATTTGCCAGAGTCACTAACCGCACTTGCAGCATTGTATTCGGAATTGAAAATTTTCTTTAGAGTTCATGTAAATAAATTAGAGAATTATGACTTGACATGAATTTAGTCTCTGTATAAATATAAAGTCACATACTATAATTTACTAGGAGACTACTAGCAATATTTCAACAACTGAGCTTAAGGCTGCTGGTTTCTTAATTTTCTTCAGACCCCAAAAACAAATGGCAAATATCAATATATTACTCCAAATTATAATCATGGTTCTGCTCATGTCAGATAGAGCGAGGAGGGAGCAATGGCAGAGGACGCGATTCTAGGATACCTGGAGACAAACGATCATATTTCAGACTCAGGCCAGTTCGCAGCTGAACGCAGAATCGATCACAACGAGATTGTCAACGTTATCAAGAGTCTCCATGGTTTCAAATATGTTGACGCACAGGTGCTCAAACTTACTTGCCCCTGATTTTTCTTTCTTCGTCATTATTTGAATAGGAGCAACAATTGGATTTGTTTCAAGTGTTTTTGCTTAACTCTGTTCTTTTTGGTTACTAGAAGGTTTTCTTAACTCAAACTAATGAAGAGTTTATCATTGAATCTTCTTGGGTTGCATGTACTTGTTAATTCGAGCTACAAATTAACAAACTTTATGATGGATAGTTCACATTTGTCTGCGAAAGGAATTTCCTTTTGGTTGTTAGTTCTGGTTTCTTGTTGGGTTAAGTTCATTTTTTGTTTTACTTAATTGAAATTACACTAAATGTAAAATTGTGGGCTTCATGAGGGTTCTTGCTGTTGAATACCTTTTGATACTCGTTGATCTGCAGGACATTAAAAGGGAGACGTGGGTGCTTACTGATGAAGGAAAGGCATATACTGCTACTGGATCACCTGAAGTGCAACTGTTCCTGGCCATACCACCAGAGGGTATTCCAAAAGAAGAATTGCAGGTGATTATTATGGCTCTCGCCTGTAATTTAGAAAATCTGATACGATGCATGATTCATTGGTTCTATTCAATTATGTACTGTGCTTGTAGTTTCTCTCTGTTCACGAGTTATTAATCTTTGATGCTACATGTGTTTTGAAACTGATGTTTTATTCAGAAAAAGCTGGATTCATCAGTTTTCAAAATAGGTTGTGCCCAGGCTGCAAAGAATAAATGGGTGGAGATGGGAAAACAACTTGTCACCAGAAAGGTAACACCTCACTAACGAAATCTCTATACGTAATAATGTCTGTTAGGAATGTTTTAGATATGTTACTTAGGGGCTATGATCTTCCTGGAATTGATCCTAATCCAGTATTTTGTTCCAGTTTATCCAAATAAGTAGGCCCTTTTGTCAATTTATTTTGGTGTCATGGTTAATGAAGCCATGGATACTTGTGTTGTGTCAGGAGTCCTTCATGTTCTCCAATGAGAATCCAGCCAAAGACTTGTTATTAGGAATTTTTTTTTTTTAATCTCTGATACACTAAAATATAATTTTTGTAGAATCTGTGATTTTATTTTAGTGTGTTTTCTTTCTCCCCTTCATTGATAATTATTATATGTTTCTCGTCGTTTAACTGTTTTCAAGATTTATTCTTTTATTTTTGTGTCAAATGGACTCTGATATTATTGTTTGTTTTATTATGCAGTTCTTTTTTTTTTGGGGTCAAGATATGTGGTTCATTGGTGCTTTAAACATTCATTTGATACATTTTATATTTTTGTATACATTGTTTATAAATATTCAGCAGCTTCGTTCTGTTTGTGTGTCTTTTTGTTTTGAAGTGATTCTGGATGTATGTGGAATCCACAAATGTCTGATGATGCTAGTACAGCCATGCTTTGCCTCAGTTGTGCGTGTATGATGTCTATGACTTGAATACTTTATCAAAATTATCACTTTGTACGTTCTGCAGATCCAACATGTGGATGACAAAGTCAAAGATTTGCTTCTACAGATACAAGAAGGGCAGGTGCATAATATTTTTTAACATCGATAATCTCACATTGGATTTCAATGATATGCAATCATGCACATGCACTTATGTACACTGTGCGAGTATATGCTACCTCTAAGCTTCAGTGATGTGTATACCATAGTAACATTATTCGGGGTGGGGGATGGGTGTGTTTGTATTCATCTTTTGTGGTGGGCTGGAGCCTGATCAAAACCCATGGCTGTCTTGTGAATCATTCAATTGGTTGTTGGGCCTGCTTGTACTTTGATGAGCTGGGTGCAATGTGTTTATAACTTTATCGTACATAAAATGAAATGAGATGGGGGTTTTTAAAACTTTTAATTCAGTACCACATTCCCTATTGGGTGCACATTTTCCATTGTTCAGTAGATCATCTCTCTCTCATTGTTTTTCCCCTCTATATTAACTTTATTGGCAACTCATTTGGATTTTCTTTTCCTTATTTGTGATTGCAGGCCATCAACCAAGATGACATTAAGGCTCTCAAAGCAAGAAAGCTTATTGTTCCACAGTAAGAATCAGATGCTTTTTATGTTCTTTGCTTATACAGTTCCCTTGCTTTTCTTTTGGTGCCAGGGGGTAATCAATGAATTTTCTTTGAATATGGCCGTATATTTTGTACCATAGAAGTTTGATTCTGGTTATTTCACCTGCAAAGGTTTCATACTCTGTTCATAGTGTTATCGTCTTTTTCTGTTTTCTTGCACTATAGAACATGGAAGGGCTACTCAGTGAAAAAGGGCCCCAATTATGCTCCAAAAAGAAAGAAAGTTGCTACGGATTTGACTCGAGAGAATCTGCAGAGGTAAGCACGTGATTGTTATGAATGTAGAATAGATCACGATCAGTAGAATTTATGACAACAATTACTGGATGGGTTTAGTGCTAAAGTTCTCTGAAGCATAGAACTCGGAATCACCGAAACTGGATGGACGATAAGAGGATAGGGATACTATATGATACAATACTCTTACAGTAATATGGAAATTCTTGAAAACTGGGATGTGATACATTGGGATATGTGATTTAAAAAATGTATGTTATGTGCATTATTATATCAATTATAGGCATCAATTAAATTGTAATATGGAAACAATAATAATTAGGAAGGGTGCATTTATATCCTGCAATGTACGCGTACAGACAGAGCTATTGTTTGATTTCTATCCATTTTGTTTTATTTGGGTCCTTAAAAATTGAAAATAGAACAGATAGACGACTCTTCTTTTTAAGTTAACCCAAGAAAAAATTGTAAACTTACAGTTTAAAGCTCATGTATCTTGCCCCGATTGTTATATCATTCCAATATGTAAGCTATTGGTATACATATCCCCACAATTTGCATATATTAACTGTTGTACACTCCTTTTTAAGCGTTTCTGGCTACTTTACTGACTATACAAGAATACTGTTTTCTTTTTGTTTCTTTTTTCTTTGTTTTTGCATTATGTGAATGCACACCCATTAATGAGTGCTGGTATATGCAGTTATCTTGCTGATTGCTTTAAATGATTGTTTCTGTAATATAGGGGTGATTGGAAGGAAATAGAGTTCAAAGAATATAACTTCACCGCCAAAGGTCTGCCTACTGAAGGTGGTCATCTACATCCACTGCTCAAGGCAAGGACATAATTTCCATTGTATCTTTTTAATAGAAGTGGCTTTGCTTTGAGTACCATAAAACCAGTATAGTGTATAAGTCCTCAGAGGCAAATAGAGTTGAAAGAGAAATACAAGGTGATTCTTTTGTTTTAGCAGACTTTCAGATGATCCCACCAAAGTCTGCAGGTGCTCAATTTGAGCTGGTGCCATACACAATAGAAATATATTTCTTAGAGGACTAGGTTACAAGATGTCATTATGGTAGACTTTTTGTTTGCAAGTTTTGTATAAAATTACCTGTTGGCATATAGCATTGCTAATTGAATCTCCCAATTTTCAGGTACGACAGCAATTGAAGGATATTTTCAGACAGATGGGGTAAGACCTGTTTCTTGTCTAATATTTACTGATTTATGTGTTCTATCTACATATACATCTCCCTCTAGGCGACCTAGTTCCATGTTGGCATGATTTCTGGCAAAATCCTGGATGCACGACTTCGTGTGCGGGATCCTTACCCTATATATGTCTGGCATTTATGTATTGTTTTTCTGTACTAACTGCAGGTTTGAGGAGATGCCTACAAACAATTATGTTGAGAGCAGGTAGCCTATCTCGTCTTACTTTTAGCCAACTTGTCTTATTTATATTATTTCAATGTAAATCTAGCTTATAATACGTCGGGGATTTCTAGCCATACCATATTGCTAAAACATCTACTGGAAATTGTGGAATCTAGATGCAAATTTATAAATGGAGATAAATTCAAATTCTTTTCCAACAAAAAATATAATTTGATTCACAAGCCTTATTCTAGGGATCTGTTTCCATAGAACAAGATGCCAAGATTCTTTAGTCAACAAATTCAATATAATTTCTGGCCAGAAAGAAAGGAAAAAAACATGAGTATTCACAGGTTATTTTGTATTGCTCACTGATATTTCTGTTATAACTGGACAGCTCACGGAGTGAATATAAATTATTTTATTGATATTTCCAGGTTCTCTCAAACAATTGGTTTCAAAAACCGCCCATAAAGTAAATATTCAACTGAATATGTTATACTAGACACGTGAATTTTGCCTCTCTTCTTTATATCTGTAAAAGTTTTAAAAAAAAATTCTCTCATGTTTATAGTAAAAAGGAAAAAAGAAATCTCTCATGGTGCATTTTCTTCCGTGAGATTTCAGTGCTTACAGCTCATTATGTATGTGGTAGCTATTGGTGAGATAATAAAAAATGTTTATTTTTGCTTTACTTGCAGCTTTTGGAACTTTGATGCGCTTTTCCAGCCGCAACAACACCCTGCCCGTGATTCTCATGATACGTTTTTTCTACAAGGTCTTTTTAACGTTGCTTTTATCATGAGCATTTCTGTATCTAGCTCCCAACTAATAGTTGTCTTGTGTTCTTATTTTTGTAGCTCCTTCAACCACCAAGGAACTGCCTGAAGATTATGTTCAGCGGGTGAAGCAGATTCATGAGTCTGGTGGTTATCAATCCCGAGGGTATGACATTTGAACTTCCTTTAATGTTTTAACCACACAAGATTTGAGATAATGACTGTTATCTTTTCTCTTTTTGGCAGATATGGATATGATTGGAAAAGAGAGGAAGCAGACAAAAATCTTTTGCGAACTCACACAACTGCTGTTTCCTCCAGGATGCTGTACTTACTAGCACAGGTGTGTTTATTTTATGAATCTCTTCATGGCTTTCAATTGATCACTCACTATTGCTGTTTTATTTACTAAACCAAAGAGGAACTCTTCTATGTTAGCTTCAAATTCTAACCTTTGTATTCAATTAATGCTACCTTGGTGCAAAATTTACTCTCCTGACAATGACCTTTTTGTGATGGAATTTTGCTTGCACAATGAGTTTGTTAATGTAAACCAAAAAGTATTAAATCTTGACTTAGTATCACATTTTTGCATGCTACGTAGTGTTATTTCTAAACATTTGAAAGTTGGAATTTTGTCATAGTAAGCTTGCATACAACTTGTAAAGTTTAGGTAGAAATTTCTTCATATTTTCCCCAGCAGGTGTTTCTTATTATTGGTAGTATTATTTGACATAGTTTCTAGCTACCTATGGTAGTTGTAGGTTCTTTAATGTCTTCACGAATTCGTTTTGCATGCACCTGCATAAGTAGACACACAATCCCACTAACGCGGTCCCAAAGTCATAATTGTTTTTCTTTCTTGGCATTTACAGAAACCATTTGTCCCGAAAAAGTACTACTCTATAGATCGTGTATTCAGGAATGAAGCGGTAGATCGAACTCATCTTGCAGAGTTCCACCAGATAGAAGGTATTATTCGGTTTGTTTATATATACTTGAGCTAGATATCTGCATACATTTACTAGGTCCATAGCTCTGTTCATCTTGGGCTCTGCTATAAAACTAAGAACTGAGTTACTCTTAGAGATTTAAATTAAAATGAACAATCTGGGTCCTGGTTTTAGGTTTGGTATGTGATCGAGGGCTTACTCTTGGTGACTTGTTAGGAGTACTCCATGAATTCTTCGCACGTCTGGGTAAGACACTGGCTGGCAGCTGACTTGGTTTTTGTGCTTTGATGTTAGAGATTGGGTATTACTATAATAGGAAACTTATTTATTTTTTGTTTTTCTATTTTTAGGCATGTCGAAGTTGCGATTCAAGCCCGCTTATAATCCATATACTGAACCTAGCATGGAGATTTTCAGGTGATAATTAATGCTCAATAAGGTGGAAATGGTTGTTTAATGTTTGGTAGTTGAAAGTTTGATAAATTTTTCCTTTTTTTGTCAATCAGTTATCATGAAGGCTTTGGGAAATGGGTAGAGGTTGGAAATTCTGGCATGTTTAGACCTGAAATGTTGCTTCCTATGGGACTCCCAGAAGATGTTCGTGTTATTGCATGGGGCCTCTCCCTCGAAAGGTAAGAACAAATTAATAATCGTTACTGTTCATCACTACCATTTTTTAGGGATTCTTTCTAGAAAAATACTACACATGATATTGATGTTTATTCTCTGTGGATTTTAATTGGAACCAGACCTACCATGATACTCTACGGGATTGACAACATCCGAGATCTTTTCGGACATAAGGTAACACTTTACATCCTATCTTCAAGCTTAGTCGTTAGTTTTCCATTCATCTGAATTGGATTTCACCTGGTTTTCTTATTTTGCAGGTCGATCTTGGTCTCATCAAGAGAAACCCAATATGCCGCCTTGGATTATAGCATATTGGGAAATTCTGCTACCGTTGCAAAAATTTTGTTTTACTGCATTTTGCTCATTTCGAATACAAAATGTACGCATTTCTTCATTAGAAAGTATGGCAGGGAAACTTGTTTGATAAATCAAATGACAACAGCTAGATCAGGTTTACCTTTTGTTTCAAATTCCTTTTGCGGTGATTTAATGACTCACTGGTGAGACGAAGATTGTTATTACTGTATTGAATCCTTTATTGAAATTTCGAACTCCATTGTAATGATTTGTATTTGCTCAACAAACATTAAACAATACAAAAAAATACAAATACATTATTACGGGTTTCATGTGAAGAACGATCCATGACAAAAACAAATGAGTATTGCTAATAATTTTGTAAGCATCATGGACGTTTTGAAATAAAACCCGAATTTCTTTTTTTTTTTTTATAAACGTATGTAATTGACAAAAGAAAAAAGTTTTAATCACAAAACATTCCTAAGGTTTACGTAACTATTAGCTTTGATCATTTACGTATTTTTTCTGTTAGGGATGGTCCTCCAGTGTTAACTCTTGCATATCAGGTTGGTCTTTGCTGTTCGATTCTGTTTAAAAACTCTGCTAGTTTCGATGTGGCATGTGTAGGGGACCTTTTCTTCCAGCTACAGGTGGGTCTTGTAAGGAGTAAACCGATGCAAGTGTCCCTTGTGCGAGTTCGAAAATCAAGCCCCAAGGATGTCTCGAAAGAGCAATGAAACCTTAGGAAACTCCTTGGTTACCTTCACCAACGAAAATAACAATGAATTACAGATAAATCTTCTAGCTTGGCATGAGAGACTTGTGGCATGGGAGCAAAATTGTCATGAGTTTAGTGCTTAAGGAGGGAGCTGTGAATTCCTATAAAAGACAGAGGTTCTAGGGAAGGAGAAAGAGATTATGAGAGGGTTTGATAAAGGGGGAGAAGGATGGAGAAGAACAATGGGTGGCCTTAGTGATTTCCAGCAGCTTGACAGATTTCCAGTGAGAAACTCACGAGTCACTGCTTAGAAAAGGGGAAATAAAGGGGAATTGAGAGGTAAGACACGAAAATTACTCACTTTGCAAATGAGAGAAGGAGCTTGCTCTCTGAAGGGTGTGTTGAAATCTGATGGGTTGAAGAGGTCTTACTTATAGTAGCTGGGAGCTGCTCTTCTCCAAGAAACCCTAGTGGTTTCTTCCCAAGCTTAGCTAAACTTTTCTCTACCTTTCTTCTTCTCCTTCTTGACTTAACCCATGGTGGCAAAGTCGGCTACGCCCAATCCCACAAAATCGGGGATTTTGGGCGCTCGATGCTTCTCTCTGCATTGCATCGGAGGAGCTTCCATTCTCACCCATCTTCTTTCTCCTCTTTCTTCCTCTTTCCATGGCCAAATCGGGATGAAGGAAAGGAAATGGGTTCACCTATTGGTTTAGGGGATGGCATCCTTCTCTGCGTGCCAAAATCCTCCGGTCCCTTGAATGCTTTTGCTTGGAACTTGTTCTCTCCATGTGGAGCTTCCCAGTGACCTTTCTCACGTGGCTCCCCTCTTGACCAAATGCGAGGGCTTGGACTTCCCCTATTCAAATGGTATGGGTCTTTTATCATAGAAGGTAAATTTATCCAGGGCTAAGTTCACCAATTATTTGGGCTTTGTGGGCTACCTAAAGTAATGGGTTATTTTTACTAAGGTGATGGGCTATTTTCTCCTTTGCACTTACCCACATATCTGGACCTAAGAAATGGGCTTGAGTCTCGAGGCTCCCAAGCAACCCGAGCTCTTCATTTCTTGGCCCATCAATGGGCCCCATGACAATTTATTTCCATCCATACCACAACCCACTCAAGCAAGCCCCGGGTTTTTGAGTGGCTTGGGCCCACTTAAGCTTGTAATGTGCTTGGGTGTGAAATAATAATTTCGCACTTGGCACGGCATGTCGCTCGGCATGCTTTTAATTATGACGCTTGATAATTGGCATGAATTTGTAGAGCTCAATGCATTTCATAATTTTTAACCTCAATTCCCAGCATGGTGGATTTCTCATTTGGCATGGCATGCGGAGTGTGACTCGTGCACTTCGTGTGCTTCAAATCAGGTCTTTTCTCAATAATATATCGTTTTTGGGCCGGGCATTTACTTGGGCCCAACCATGAATTTTTGGGTCTCAACAGCATGCTATGTGGAATAAATAAAAAATATATTTGAAGTAATGCTTTAAATTTTGAAAATTCATAAATAAATAAAAAGAAAAAGATGAAAGTTAAATGGACCCAATCCAGGCCCGCCCGATAGGCCATAATCCCCAAACTAACCCAAACCCTACCCCATTTGTTGTCAGCTCTCTGTCTCACACTCTCTCTCTCTCTGTCTACGTTTCCTTACTCATCGTCGCATCTAAGCTCGCTCACGACGAAGCCTAGCTTGGCACTCCAACAACCAGGTTTCGCTTCTCGCATAATAATATAAAGTCTTATTCTTTGATTAAGTTTTTGCAATTTTACTGTGTTTTGGTTTCTGGGCATTGCTTGTCTGTGACCTTCTCTGTAACTTTGATTTTCCCCTTTCGAATCCATGATCTCTGAATGATGTTAAAAATGGTAATTAGATAAAATGTATCTCCATCTTTGACTGGTTTTCATTGGTTGTCTGTTGGGCACTATAATTTTTTGTTGGAGGTGAAACAATTGGGTTCGATTCTTTTCATGCTGGGATAGCACTAACTTTTTGTTTAGTTTGATCTGCGTTGTTCTATTTTTGTCATTTTCAATTTGAAAAATGACACTTTCTGTAACTTTGAATTTCATTTTAGAAATTTAATTTAACCCATCCTATATCTCCACGTGCAATTTATGCATAAATAGATTTTAGTTGAGGGTTCTCACTGGTGAACTGAACTAATTTGGTTTTCAAAGCATGAGTTTGATGTGGTGATTTTCTTTTAGGTTTTTCTTATCATATAGAAAACAACACAATGAATCTTGCAGCATCAATATGCAGTAGATTGGGTGTCAAGCACCTGGTTTCGAATGCTCCTGTGTACAGCAGAGCTTCTGGTACGAGTTTCATATCAGCCACTGGGTTGTGCTATTTTAACTGTAACATGAATGTGTTGTGTTGCTGCTTCTAAGTTCTGATGTTTTACTAAATGTGCTAATTTTAGATGTCACGGCAGAAGGATTGAGTTTGACATTTAGGCGCTGGGCTACTAAAAAATCTGCTGGATCCACAAAGAATGGCCGAGACTCAAATCCTAAGTTTCTTGGAGTGAAGAAATTTGGTGGAGAGGTGAGAGGCTGATGCGTACTTAAAGAAAAAAAAAGTGGAGGATTCATCAATGCTTGTTGAATTCTTTCGTTGAGATGACTGAGGTTATTCTGTTTATGCTGCAGAGAGTGATACCTGGAAACATCATTGTTCGCCAGAGGGGCACCCGATTTCATCCTGGAAATTATGTTGGCTTAGGGAAGGATCACACCCTTTTTGCTCTGAAAGAAGGCTGTGTAAAATTCGAACACCACAAGCTCAGTGGACGCAAGTGGGTGCATGTCGTGCCCAAGGAAGGTCACGTGCTTCACCCTGTCTATGCAGATGTTGCAACCACTTAGTTGTAGACAATGTCATACGTCCTTGTAAGTTTGTTTTAGATCTTTTTAAGTTCAAACCTTTTCCCAGGTTGATGATTACAATAACAAAAGCTTTTTTATGCCAAAAGTCAACAGGTTTCTGTAAATCAGAAACTCCGGATCTTAGGCGAAGGAATGTTCATCTCACGTTTACCTGGATTGTGGCTTTATAGCACTAAGGTCTTTCTGTTTCTAGTTTGGCCTTTTTACAGGTTTCAGTTTCGTTGTAATTGCCTTTAGAAGTTTTTACTGGTTTCCCCCTTTAGAAGTTTTTCTCACCGTACTTCATGCTGCAATTGCCTGGCTCAAAACTTGGGTTCAACGAATCTTTACCATTGCTGAAGGTTAATGAAAAAAAATTCTTGCATACAATTCATTTTTCACATTGAATCTCTTGCATACAATTTTTTTTCACATTGAATCGCTTGCATTCAATTCATTTTTCACATTGAATCTCTTGCATGACTAGCGTGGAACCAGTTTTTCTAGAGAGATTGTATACAAGAATTTCTCCAGCAGCAAAGTAGTGACCGATTGTCATCTAATTTCGTAATTTCACAGCCTTTGCCAGCCTCAAGCTCGAATCCTTTACATGTGCATGCTTTAACCAGCGATTTAAATTGAAGTATACCAAATGTATTAATAATAAATAAATAAAAAGGGGGCAAAGGCCCCAGTATATACAACGTATACCTTTACAAGCGTAGAGAATCTATGAATTCTAACTAGCTACTCGACTACCTACATTTTTGGCTTTGGACAAGTCTACACTTCGCCAAGTACTGCATGAGAAGCAAACTTGCCAACACCCAACAGCAATGGCCGCTGAAATGAACGCCCTGCACTTCTCGGGCAACAGAATAGTGGAGGGAAAGGTGGTTCATTGTTTCTTCTGCTTTCTTCTACATCATGCAGCGGATTCACTAACGCCATACGTCTATGAACTCAATGATCAACTGTTACATCATTTTTGACAACGGATGAGCAGAGTTCAATGACATATAAAGCACTTGTAAAAGAAAATATATATCATAAAGAGAACATCAAGCATAGGCTTCATACCTAAGGGCATCATCTCTCTTCATGGTTCATACTCTTTACTGTCTGGGGAGATGGCAGCCATGGATTTCCTAAGCAACAAATCTCTTCCTTTTTTGACAGCTTGACTATAACTTAAGTTCAGTTTTGTAAGTCGAGATTGTGACTGGTAAGTCGGAGCGTTGTTCATCTTAGTCTGGTACACCTACTGCAACAAGCAGAGTAATT
Source organism: Prunus padus (assembly GCA_024362665.1). Taxonomy (NCBI): domain Eukaryota; kingdom Viridiplantae; phylum Streptophyta; class Magnoliopsida; order Rosales; family Rosaceae; genus Prunus; species Prunus padus. Next base: position 12,936,195 of record JANFAM010000006.1, on the reverse strand, counting down.
ATAATTCTGCCTCACTATCACTGTCATCAAGCATAGTTGATTCTGCCTCACTTTCACCGTCATCAAACATAGTTAATTCTACCTCACTTTCACTTTCATCAAGCATAGCTCCCTTCACAGGAAATTCATCGTCATCACCTGTTTGGGAATTAGAAACATCCTCACTTGTGACACCAGATTCAAATCTTTTGCGCCTTTCCACTATAGCCTTGACCCTCTCCTCAAACTCTTCATCTGTGCTAGCCAGCATGTAGCGTAGTTTTAAATTAATGCAATTCTCTATCAGAACCTTGTGCCTTGGAATAATTCTGCCCTCAAGGGAGTAGCTGAAAAACCTGGACATGATTTCATCATGGTCAAATCCAATAGTAGAGAAGAAAGAAGATAAATTATTACACAAACGAATAAGCACAAAGTGACAAGGTAAGTTTGAATTTGAATTCCCAAAGCTTGAATTTCTGTCGTGATGCTTTCACCTTGGAAACTCAATGAGATCTTGCAAAGGGCGGACCATAGTTCTCCTCAAATAACGGTACTTTGGACGGAGAACATCTATATTGTACCGGAGCAGCATGGGAAAATCAGCAATCATCTCACCCAAAACTCTAAGATGTATGCCAAGGGATAGAAAATATTTCACATTAACCTCAAGCTTATTCACAATGCTGCATCCCAAGAGCTCTGGTCCCAAAGCTATTACCTTTCCAATATCCCTCTCACTAACTCCAGCTTTGGTCATCAAGAATATGACCTGTATGATATTCGAGTAACATGTTACCAACAGGGAATGCTAAAGGTTACTCCTTTTGATTAAAAACTGAACCTGGATATTAAATTTTTATCAAGTAGGACCTACAAAATGCAAAAGTCCTCAGTACAGCTATCTGTTTTAATGATACTAACTTCTAACTATTTCATGAGTACTATCTGTAACAATTTTTGGGCTTTTCTCAAGTACACCTCAATCAATGAAGCAATTAAACAATTACCAGTTACATACAAGCAAAACTAATACAAAATCAAATCAGTTATCAGATTTCATTTAGTCTGTCACTGAAAATAATTTACTATGCCTATATATTAAACTCAGAATGTTAGGTTCATTCATTCAATTAAATGACCTGATATTCTAATCTATTTATTTTTAGGGCTTCGAAAACAAAATCAACCCATGCACCAAACAGAATTGAACCTAAAACTCCACCTCACTTTAATCAGCTGACTACAATATGAAAAAGGACATATTTCCATGTTTAACTTCTAGAAATCTATTGCTACATAGATTTTGCGGTACAGAAAGATATACTTAATTGTGCAGATGCATGTGCACAGATGGTGTGTGTTTCGGAAAGGTGGGCTGGGTGGGTGGGATCTGTTCATACAAATAACCCTATAACCTTAGGGAATGATAGGAAACAATAACAGAACTTGAAAAGAAAAAAACAAACCACTGGCCGGATTTTCTTGTAGAGGCTGTATGTTAGCAATGGAGGAAACTTTACAAGCATTTTGCCTATCGCATCATCGTGAATGCCTATGTCCTGAAAAAACTTTACCTGCATGATGGAACATAAGTGCCAAAATCATCAAACATGTAGTTTGTCTATTTAGCATAAACCTATTTTGCACATTATACATGAATAATTATGAGAACTAAACAGTAGTTGAGAGAACAAGGATACCTAAAACAGGATGAGATGGAAGGTAACCAAATGGAAAGAAGAATTCAGATAGATTAGATTGTTCAGGTTGGTATCATGACATGTAGGCATCTGAACCAAAGTTTAAGGCATTAAGTATGACATACCTTTGGCACAATGGTTTTGTCCAAATCAACACAGAAAACCATCGGTTTTATGATAAGCATTCTCCTCATACCATCCCGAGTTATGCCATGGTAATACAAATACTTAACTAGAGGCTTCCATCTTTCCTCAATGCTACAACCCATCAGCTGTGGCCTAAATGCTAGCAATTTGCCAACATCCTCGGCACTAAGACCAAATTCCTTCAAATAGTCAACCTGGATAAACAAGAGCAGCATCTCACTACATGTATACGCAAATCAGTAAGTTTTTTTTTTAATTTTATGAAAATCAATAAGTTTATATATATATATATATATAATACACCCAAATCAGTAAGTATTAAACTCCACATTCTCCTGAATCAAACCCTAATATATATGATTTCAATGAATCAACAATCTGCAGAAGGACTCAGCTACCTTTTGGTTCATCTCATCCAGAGTATAGTAGCCAAGTACCCGAGGATAATCAAAGACCATTGTGCCAAAATCCTTGTCATTGATGCCCATATCCAAGTAAAACCCGGCACGAGTTTTCACTTCTTCTAAACTGTAGGACAAGAGCTGCGGACATCGGCTCATGACACAGCCCATCCAATCCCTCCTAACTCCATTACTCTCCAAATACTCAACAATCTCATCCAATTCTTCATTGCTGCGCTCCAAAAAATGATCTCCCGACTTCACAAGTGCCACCCCAATAAATCTTCCCTTAACATGAGTTGACTTCAACCACAGAGCAAGTCGTCTAATTGAGCCGATGTCTCCCTTTGACAAGCAAATGAGCTTCCCAATTTGGGGATATGAGAGTGAATTGTGCTTCAACCACCTATACAATGACACTCAATTAAACCCAGTTGTGGACAAACAAATCCCTTTAATTCCCTACCTTTCATTATAAGTGTTTCCTGCACACTACTAACTAATAGCTCATGTAATTGCTACAAAAATACACATAAATTGGAAATTAAAACCCCCAAAGAAAAATACCAGAGAGAGAGAGAGATAAGTGTTTGATTACCTGATACAGGGCACAACTTCAGAGTCTTCAATGACAGTCTTGGCGCGTAAATTATAGGTGGAGCTGGAGAACTCCGGCGAGAGTTTCATGGCGGCGGCTTGGACCATGACGTAGTCAAGGAATTCGGTCAAGGTCTCGACCAAATTGGTGGCATAGGTGATGCCAAACTTACCCTTGGTCCTCATAACCTCCTTGAAAATCTCTGCGGTGACCTTCCTGCGAATCTCCAGGGCCCGCATTATCATCCGATGCTCATCGTCTTCATCATCAAGAGAAGTGAGAGAGGAAGAGTCGAGAGAGATGGAGCCAGGGAACTGAGGAGTGCGCTTGCGGAGGAGAGAGCGTTCCAAGAGCTTGGCTTTGTGGCCGGAAGGGCGAGGGTCTGGGTGTTGCTGGAGGTGGCTAGGGTTAGGGTTGGGGAGGTGGGAGAGGCGCTGGAGGAGGAAGGCGGTGGACTTGGAGTTGTGGTTCCGAAGAGGGAGGTCTGGGGGGTCATGGTGATGGGGTTGTGGGGTTTCGTGGAGACAAGAGAAGGTGTTGAATTTGGTGATGGAGTGTGCGTTTTGATGGAGGTGAATATGAGGGTGGTAATGGTGATGGTGGAAAGGGAGTGGAGTGAGGGGAGAAGACAGCACCATTGTTGCTCTTTTGGGTTTGCTGTGATTTTGCTGGTCCACAGCATTTCACAATGTTTGGATTATGGGATATTATCCACCTCAACTCTCACAAGTAAATCCCAACTCAATCCACAGTCATTCAAATTATCTATCTTTGATTGACTTAAGTGACTTGTATTTCAAGTAATTAAGAGGATTTATCATGTCCATTTCATTCCTTTCTCATTTTTCGGTATCACTTGTATCAATAATTTAAAATAAATTGTCAATAAATTAGTTAATAAGTTGCACGAACGGACTAATTATGGTGTGATACTAATGTATAATCGTAAGGTATAACTCGTGTGTGCGTCACAATTAAAAAATATTAAAATGGATATTTATCAACACTATAAGTAAGAAATTTTAACACGGTCATCCACGTGTATGACTATCCTTAACATTGCTTGTTAGTTATTGCGTATTTATCCATGCGCTTCCAATTCAAGTGATGTTATTTTTTTATGTGATCTCAAGTGATGTTATGATAATGTAAAAAATGATAGATTTTAAGTTCAAATCACATCACATGAAATTAACTATGTTTTTTTAGGTCAATAGTATGAAATTACTGCTCTTCCAACTCAAGTGATGTTATTTTTTTTATGCGATCTCAAGTGATGTTATGATAACGTAAAAAATGATAGATTTTAAGTTCAAATCACATCATATGAAATTAACTATGTTTTTTTAGGTCAATAGTATGAAATTACTGCTTTTAACAGACAATTTTGGGCCAACAGGGTTTAGCCCATTGGAAAATAATCTTGACATATAAACTAGTGGTCTCATATTCAAATCTCTATGACACTGTGGTAGTGTGTGTGAAAAACCCCCCTCCTCTGTAATTTAGATTATCGCTTGTGCTCAAAAAACAGGCAGCTTTGGACCAAAAATGCAACTGGCTATGGTGTTACCATGGCTTGTCCATGACAACAAGTCCAATATTTTAGAAATATTGACAGATGAACCAAGTAATATGTTTTCTTCTCTTCTTTTTTTATCCTGACAAATGGAAAGTCATAATGTTAAAAGGTAGATAGGTGAGAGCTGAACGATTCAGGGATCAGCGTCAGTCTATGTAGATTGTGGAGATAACAATCAAGAAATCAAAAGTCTCTGTATATAAAGCTCTCTTCTGTTCCAATTCCCTTTTTGGTGTTGTGTTTTCCTTCTGAACCAAAATGTGAAATCTGCTTTGAATGAAGTAATCTTTGACAATCACAATTTACATTGACCAGAAACTGAACAGGAACAGAACAAATCAATTACACATAAAATTTGTTGCTTGTTTTCGCCATAAACAAGCGCTCCCAACAAATACAAACCATATCCGCCGATGGCACCCCTTATCCTCTTCTCTCACCAAATTTTCTGTGAGTCCAGATTCATCCTCAAACTACATTCAACATCCCAAAGATATAGCAATTTCATGCAACTTCAACTTCAGTGTCCCTTAAGAGAAGCTGTGGACCATGGAACCACCCCCATGTACAAAAATTGGCTTGGAACACCACTTAACTTCAAAACCAAAGAAGAGCTAGCTGGAGCACCAACAAACAAGCACTCAAATTAGCCTGCTGTATTATTAACAAAGAATCAAGAACAATCAACATGAATCGGCTAGTCCTGGTCAGGTCTCTCTACATCTTGTACACCAGATGGTTCGGGGAATATATCCCTAGAATGCCGTCTGCGTGAGGATGAAAGTTCACCACCACCATTTGGGCCACTTCCCTGCGAACCAGTGGTTCCTGAATGTTTTAAGCCACTCCCTCCTTCCCCTTTGGTAGTGGAGGCTCCTGGTATGACCACTACCTCAGACGAGCTGCGCCAACTACCAAACACAGCAGCATTCCAAGACCCTCTGGAAGAGGTTGTTCTGAGCCTTGCAGAGGCAGAACTATCTTCCCTCACCACCTTCAAAGGATTTTCCAAAGCCTTGAGAATATATCTCATTAGGGGGCGCCTTGAGGGCTTGGGATTTAGGCAGGACCTGGCCACAACGGCCATGGCCCACACTTCCTCTAATAGGTCCTCATCCACAATCAGAGATGGATCCACAATTTTTGTCACAAGTTCCTTGTCATATATACTGATGTACGGTAACGTCTGATCTAATAATTCCTTCATTTCAGCATCACTGGAAGCACTGATGCCCAACTTACCTGTTACCAGTTCAAGTAATACCTTTCCAAAACAGTAAACATCATAGGCACATAATGCTGTCGATGAACCTGGTAATTTGAGAGAGATCAAGAATTGGGTTATTCGAGTGCAAGAAAATAACAAAAAATAGCTAAGGATCATAATTCACTATGGACTAAGACGAGCTTGAAGCCTTAGTGATAGAAACAAAAGCATAAACTACCCCAGATTTAAAAATATAAGCTACACCACTTAAAGCTTTACCAAATAGTAAGTTAGTCGTTTGGAAATTAAATAGGCAAGAAGAAGATGCTTGCTTGTATTTTGGTCATGGCATTCGACTCATATAAGGATATGAAAAGGCTTTTTTTTCTATTTCGCCCTTAAGACAACATTTCCTGACAAAAAATAAAAAATGAAAGACATGCTTGTATTTCTTTTTAAGTTTTCTCATTTTAGTTAAAACAAACAACAGAAAATTTTGTGGAACTATTTTCCGTCCAAACATATGGAGCCTTTGAGCGTTATTAAACATGTCCGTCACTCTTTAATGCCTCAAAGATCCAAAAGCCTAAAGGACATGTCTAATAAAACTTTTATGAACAAAAAAGAAAAAGAAATTAACATGTATAGTTGACCCAAAGAGCCGCAAGTCTGTTTCAGTGCTAGGAAAATCAATAAAAGGACAGCAAGACATAAAAGTAAAAAGGAGTTAAAATGATGTGGAGTTTTATAACCAGATATGTACATACCAGAAGCACCTTGCTCAGATGACCTGCATTGTAAAAGGAAAACTAATAAGAACTGTATACACGCAGATCTATTAAATCTTTACAAATGATAATAAACCTAATGCAAAGGCTACACGTAATTCAGCAAAGATGAAGAAAATAAACAAATACAATTAGGTGTATGATAATAATTCTTAGTTTGACAGGATCCACATCACTTAACCTTGTTTCAGGCTTTAGCTTCGTTTAGGAGGCAAAGATAGCTAATACCAATTAACACAAAATGTCTTATAAAAGATATGGCAGACAAAAACATATGTGTCATGTTAACAAGCGAATAGCGGAAGGAATACCACTGAGTCAGTTAAAAATTTGTACGGGGTGGGGTGGGGTGGGGAAGATAGAACTCATGATGTGGTCGCACCTAAGGGTTTTTCATTGGACATGCAGATATCATGAGATTTTTTTTTTTTGGGATGGCAGATATTATGAGAATTAAAGAAACTCGTTTAATGTAGAAGATAAATTGCAAGAAACAATTACTAAAGCAGTACTTGATTTAAAATAAAAATAAAAGCAAGGAAAACGTATGGAGTAAGCAACTAGGACAGCAGCAAGAAATGGATATAAAAGAAAAATTACATGCTGTCTTTGCAAAAAAGACTAAACATGTCAGGAGTTACCATAGTAACTCAACAATTGACTGAATAGCAGGATATATCAAAAATAAATACACAATAAAATATAAAACAAATAGAAATTGTTCCTCCAGGAATAGTCACAGTTTGGAAAGAGGAGACAGGTGAATAGATACAATTATGAACAGGACACTTACTGTGGCAACCGCAGCAACCTGGTAATTCTGCTTTGATGAGTATCTCCTTCTTGAGAACAGACATCAGTCAGGCTCCCTAGCCGCACTTCAAATTTATCATCCAGAAGTATACTGCTTGCTTGAACATCCCTTCATTGACCAAAAGAAAGCTATGTCACTACATGCACCACTAGGCATAAGTTCTATAATCTGGCTTGTGAGATCATCAATTTTACTAACAAGAATGCTAAACTAACAAAACTGGGTTGCTCGCTCTCACCTAAACAAATTGACTGTTGACAAAGTGCAAAGATGCAGCACATAAAAATCTTCACTCATTGAAGAATTTACATATATAATTAACATATGAAAATAGTAACAGTTCCAATATTTTGCTACATATTCGTTTCTACCTAAACAGTAATCATCCAAATTTATATGTTATTTTATTCTTTTAAGAACAATCTTACTTAGGCCTAAATGTCGCAATCATCAATCACTATCTGTATAACAACCATGCTTTCAAGTTGGTCAAGTTGAATTTCAAGAGAGTGCCAGGCCTCAGTTCAAAACCTCAAACAGATAAATCATTACCAGGAATCTTATTGAACAAATTTATAGATTCCCCATCTTGTGCCTGTGACATTCATTTGAGATACAAATCTATAGCTTTCCCATCACTTCTGTACTTTAAATATGCAAACTCCATTAACTAATCCACTGCAACAGCCATCTGATACTGAATTATGATGAAGATTTAGTCTAAAATCAATTTGGCTTTTGACTCATTTAAGCATATGACTTTATGCCGCAGGGATATTATAATCACCTCTTACAAGCTCCAACCATAATTGATGCTCAGCTATTTTTATAAATGAAATAAAACAAGATAAAAACATTATCTTACCCTTAAATTTGTCAAACCCATTATATAGTTTCTTGTAACTAATAAACACAGGAGTATCTTGACCAATATATTTGACCAACAGTTTTTATTCCTGAGACTAGGAACAATGAAATTTTGTCGATAGAATAACATATGCTATGGTTTGTCTCAATTCAATGTACTGAGAGTGCAAAATTTGAATGAGAGAACCTCTTACAAAGCCATAGTTAGTCCATTGTATCTTTAGTTTTAGAGTCATAGAGCCTCTGAAACGAACAAGTAGTTTATGCGAGTTCCTAAATGGTTTTAACTTCTAATGTTGAACAAGTAGTTGATGCGAGTTCCTAAGTGGTTTTAACTTCTAATGTTGCACAGAAAGCCCTTAGAAATCCTAAAGACGCCATTAAATTAGTGCCCTTCTTGAGGAAATGTTACAGAAAATAAACTCCATCTAAAAATCAATGTTACATATCCATCTAAAACAAAGAAATAAAGAGATACTGTAAGTCAGAAATAAAGGAAATTATGAGAACCTAATTGCATGGAGAATAAATGAAAAATATCAGAAAGGGAAGAATTGAAACTTAACAAGAAGTAACTCTTAACCTACCTGTGAACGAGGGGGGGATTGCATTCATGATGCAGATAGGAGAGACCCTCTGCTGCACCTAATGCAATCTTTAATCTTGTTATCCAATCCAATGACTGTAAACTATCATCCACTGTCTTGGTTTTCTTGTACAAGGAACTTGATAAGTCCCCATTTGGCATATATTTGTAGACAAGGAACTTCTCATTCTCATTCTCTAAACAGTGTCCCAAAAGGGGAACAAATCTTGTATGTGACACCTTATTAAAGAACTCCAATTCCTGTATGTATGCTTCCTTTTTCATTGAGCGTAAATGAATCCTTTTGATGACCACAGGGATCCCATTTTCCAAGACACCTCTGAAGAGATCCCCTGAGTGACCATTTTTAATCAAGTTTGTATTGCTGAAGTCACATGCGGCTTGGAGCAGCTGCTGATATGTGAATGCATCTCCTACACTAGAAAAGTTAATTGATCCTCCAGGCGGTGGTGGACCGCTGCCAGTAGTAATTGGCCCCACACCAACCCCTCTTTCAGTTGTAGTGCCCCTCTTGCGTAAACATAGGAGTAGTACCACCAAAATCAACACTAAGAGCACAATCAAACCAACTCCCCCCAAAACTGCTGCTAATATGATCACCTTTTTATTGCTCTTCCCAGGAGGTTTTGCTGGAGGAGGAGGTTGTGTAGAATTTGGCTGTCCGAAATTATCAAAAGTCAAACCCCTACCAGTATAGAATGATGAACATTCTGCCAAAGTCTTTTGATTCTTCACATTTCGAAGGCAGTTGCGATCAAGAGATGCACTAGTGCCCACATAGCCTGGTACACCACCTTGAAAATAGTTTCCCGAAATATCAATAACACTGAAACTTCCAAGTAAAGGCGTAAGACTTCCATAGAACAAATTCTGAGAAATATTGAATACTGCAGCAGTGGCATTAGCATTCAAGCTAGAATTGGGAAGCATACCAGTGAAATTATTGCCAGACACATCAAGAAGACTCAATCCGGGCATTGACCACAGTACTTTAGGAAGACCCCCCGTGAAACCGTTGTTTCTCAGAACTATGACCTGCAACTGTGTTGAAGTCGGAAACAGATTGTCTGGCAAAGTCCCACTAAGCAAATTGTCTGCAACTATCATTCTCTGCAAGTTCCTTAACCCCCTCAAATCCGAAGGTACTGACCCGGCCAATATATTGGCACTGAGATCAAGGTCAACCAGGCTATCAAGGTCCCCAAGTTGAGCAGGTATTGAAGCAGACAACATGTTACTTGAAAGGTTCAAATACTGAAGCTTCATGAGGGTCCCAATGCCCGGAGGAATGGACCCGGATAAGTAATTCCCAGAAATGTCAAGCACAGAAAGATTCCGAAGATTGCCAAATGATGTAGGAATGGATCCAATGAGCCGATTTCGCGAAAGATCAAAAGCGGAAAGGCGAAACAACTGGCTCAAACTAGCAGGAATTGTCCCAGTAAGGTTATTATGAGACAAATACAGACCAGTTAGATTGGATGAATTTCCGAGACTCAATGGAATAGGACCAAGTACAGAACAAGAAGTGAGATCAAGCACTTGCAGGGTCCCAAGTTGTTGGCCAAACCAGTCAGGAATGGAACCCGGAAGCAAGAAATTGGAGGCATTAAACGACTGCAAAAGGGTGAAATTGGCTAAAGCATCGACTGAAAATTGTGGGTTTTGACTGCCAAGTCGAGTCCTTCTAAACCCAGAAATGTTAATCCCAACAACTCTACCATTCTGGCATTGAATCCCTCTCCAGATTAAGCAAGGGTCTGCCTTTATGGGCCAATCCCTGCTTCTCAACCCTAAGGACGATCTGAGCTCTAGCAGAGACACTCGCTCAGTGGTTGAACCCAATGGCAATGGCTGGCTCTGTTGCCCAAATGTGGGCTCAAACAGCAACACCACCACCAAAAACAAGGCACAAGAGACTATGCTTCGCTGATCCACCATGGCTCATAAAGATCCAACCATGCCCATCTTAGCTCTCTCTCACACACACAATCTCAAACATGTACATGTGTTTGACTGCTATAGAACTCCCCAGAATTACACATGCTCTGTACACAATAACAATACATTTCTCTTTCTAAAAGCCCCCAACTCTCTCTCTCTCTCTCTCTCTCTCTCTCTCTCTCTCTCTCTCTCTCTCTCTCTCTCTCTCTCTTCAAAAGAAAAGCCAAAATGGAAGACCCTTACCTCAAATTCACACGCTTTGAGTCTCCACTAGAAACTGTTGAGAGATGGAGAGAGAGGCAGACAAATCTGTCTCCACTTTCTTTGCTTTCCTTTCTTTACTCCCAAAATCTTCACCTTCATCAGTTGACAAATCAGGGAGAAGAAAATAGAGAAAAGACGTAAAATTTAGAAAATGAAAAACCCATTAATTAATTATTAATAAATTTGGAGAGAGAGAGAGAGAGGGACAGAAAGTGGCTGGTCAAAGATCAAAGAGCAACTGTGGACTATCAACAGCTGCATACAAAAAACCCAAAAAAAAACAGAGAGAGAGAAAACCAAGCCTTGATTTTCTCTCTTAACTTCTCTATTTTATTTGGTTTCTGTGTTGAAGGGGCTGCTGTCACTGAAAGAGATGGAAAGTTGAAGTCTTTAGAATGTGGGCTGGCCAATGTGGTTGTGGCTGAGTCAGCTGAGTCATTGACTCGGGGTTTGGACTAGTGAATCGGTGATGGGTCTGAACCCAGGTCCGACGCCGGTTTTGTCTGTGAGTCTCAGTGGGTTGGGTTGAATTTGACCTCCGGTAATCCCGCCCATTCCAGCTCACACCCATCCACTGTTTTTTTTTCTTTCCTATTTTTCTCCTCTTCTATGGAAATCTTATAAACAGCAAAATTTAAATTTAAAAGAAAAAAACGTGAACAATGGAAATGTTCTATACAATTATTGCTATGACCCAATTGTTTAGGGAATTTACTGAAGGGACCCTTGTGTGATTTTTTTTTGTGATTTCTAGGCTGTCAAGCATTGGGAATATGGGTCTATGAACAAAAATGGATGCTCTGTTTTTTTTCTCTCTGAGAACAAATGGATGCTCTGTTTTTAAAACACTATCTCTGACTCTGGGAAACAAAGGTATGAAATTTGGGTAAAATGGTAAGTTTTTTTTTAATCCAAAAAATGGTAGGTTTTGGTTGTGTAACATTGGTGTGTACTTGATGGCCTTTAATGATACTTTGTAGTACATGATCATTTTTTCTTTAGAATTAAAGTTTGTCTTTTTGGTGAGGAAAATGGTGACCAAGTGTGCAATCACTCCTAGCGGGACCTGTTTGCGGACAAAGCTCTTCTCAGATGGTGTTTTTCACCAACTTGGGTTTCGACCCTAAATGGAAATAAAGTGTTGTTCTCTCTCTCCTCTTCTCTCTCACTAACCCAACTTACCCACTTTTTTAATTAGGAAAATATCTTTTCAAGGAAAATACTAGTGGGAAGAAGTGAGGTGTAAAGAAATAAAGTAAAATTGAATCTGAAATTAAGAAGCACTTAAGAATACAATGAATTTGTAAATGACTCACTAGTGTAGTTGTTTGGAGTAATTGTTCCCTCAAGAAAAGTCATGGATTCGAGTCCTAGCATTCTTGTAATGTGTGTGAGTAGTTTGCTATCGCCCTCTCAATAGGAAAAGTTATATATAAAAAATATATATACAATGAATTTTGCTTTGGATTTCATAGATATCATGTATATGATGATTATGGTAACCAAAGAACAATTTCATCATTATCTGAGGTTTCTTTGCTTCACATAGAAAGCATTGGGGACATGATGAAGTGGAAATTCAAAATTTTTTTGTGTTACATTAGGTAAGTGAGTTGGATTAGGTATGAATTATTATTTTTGGTGATTCTAGCCACACATGAAGAAAAATATATTTTAATTGAAAAGCAATTACAGCTCAACAACAATACTTGTTATCTCAAAACATAATTTTCCTTACAAGGGCAGTTTTCTGAAAACTTATTCTCAAATCAATACATGACATGAGATATATACTCTTATCCTAAAATTATATATGTATATAAAGAACCTTTTTCTTTTCTATGAAATGGTATGCTGAGACAAGTTCAAACTATTCATGCAAACCGGTGAAAGGTTCAATCAAATACAATTTTTTTATATTTTGTTTGTTGGATTGGATTTGAAGATAAAGAACTTATTAACTGTATGTGTTTTTATTTTTTGCTTGAGTTAATTTTAATATATTTGAATGTCTGAATTTGTAATTGTTTATTAGAATTTTTTCCATTATTATTAGGGCTCGTTTGGTTTGTGAAGTGGGGGCACAATTTCGGATCAATTCGACCAAACCGTCCAATCCATTATTAGAGGGTTGGGTTGGAATAGTTTACTAATGAGCGGGTCTTGGGTTCAAAAAATCATAAACTGCTATGTGCGGGTTGAGTTAGAGGGTGGAACCAAAACATAAAGTGTGCTTAATTATGAGTTAACTCGACCGAATCACCCAACCCAATCACAAAAGGGTTGAGTTGGATTGGGTAAATCATAAAACCGCTCTATATCGGATTGGGTTACGAATTGGGACAAAAAATGACCCAACCAAACCCAACCCATTACTACCACACTGCTTAGGATCTTTTTTAATATTGGGAAGAAAAATACAACTAAACAATGCCCTAGTTCATAAAATAAAAAATAAAAACCTAAGTCAAGAGAGTATGTTGCATCTGTGAATTAGGCCAATTGACTAGAACAGTGTGCTTGCTTCTTTGCATCTGAATTCAATCTCACTCTCCGTGATTTAGGGTGAAACTATCCAACTTCTTCTTTTTTTAAGTAAAGAAATTAAGAGAGGATGTCAATATATATAATGGTTCGAGCTAACGTATTGTTAACTCGCAAGTGCACGGGCCATTGGATAGTATAGCTTGTGTAAGTACGAGGTCGATCCCACGAGGATTGATGATAGATTGATTGAATTTGATTCCCTGCACAAAACAGAAATCCAAAAGAAAATAAATAAAACAAGAAAGAAAGAAAAGAAATTAACTCAAGCAAATTAATTACCAAGTTCAATTCATATTCTTAGATTGATTCTAGCTAAGGTATGATTAAGCCATGGTGTCTGGTCCTAACCTTGTATTCCTAATTTCCTAATTAGATCCTTATTGTCGAACCTAAATTAAGCATTAGAAATCCATTAAGCAAAGAAGAATGTTTTAAACAACCAAGCATGTATCTAATCCTTGTTGTCGAATGTCCATACATACTCTTCCTATTCATAGTTCAATTTGAATTAATGCATGGTGTCTACTCTTAATTCAAACCAAGATAGCTAACATACAAGTTTTAATGGTGATCACTCATTCAAACAAGCATATTAACTTATAAGCATAATGAATAAGAACAAGAACTATAATTGAAACTTGGAAACTAATTAAACTTGAAAACTTAAGAAAAGAAATTACATTACAATGAAAAATAAATTACAACTAAGAAAAACTTAAAGGAAAATTTAGCAAAAGGATTTTGTTACAACAATTGAGAACTAAAAGGAAAACTAAGAGAATTTGAGGGAGAGAAGGAGAGGAGCTCTAGAGAGATGTTTGAGAGCTCCCCCTTGGGGGTGTGTTTACATGTTTGGAGAACTCACTATTTATAGGCCTAGGGAAGTATAAATCTGATTATACAATTGAGTTTATTAATCACACTCACTTCACCAACTTACACCACTCAATTCACCACTAAAATGATTAGCTCATGCATGACAATGCATTGCAGTCAGCTTGTGGGCTCGATTTGGGCTTGTTCCTTCACTCTAAAAATCTGCAAAAATATGGATCTTGAAGCTCTTTGTCTTATCTTTCCAAGCATATGCAGCCCAACTCAAGGAAAATTCGGGAAGGCCTTCAAAAGTCATTTTTGGCCCAGTAATGCAGATCCTGCCGATTTTGACCTTAAGCTGCTAAAACTTGTATAACTTCCTCTAGAGGACTCGGAATCACGAACCGTAAAATGATCCAGAAAATAGACTTCCGTATCTTTCCAATGACGTATGGCTCATTATCTGGTTCTTCTTGAGCAATTAGAGTCCAATCCGTGAAGTTGACTGATCTGCAGACACCGTTTTGAGCTAACTTGACTCCAAAATGCATTAAATGAGTCAAACTTATTACACTGAAACAAACACAAAATAGATTAAAAGCACAAGTTTAACTCAAAAACATAACCAAATCATAAGTTAGAAGGGTACAAAATGATATGCACCGATCACGTATTTATTGGTTTTTTTTTATAAGTATTTTTCTCACATTTATCTATCTACCCTACCTTTTGGTCGAACTATTCTTCAGTGGGAGGTTGAATGACTAATTTTTACTAGTTCGCAAATGTATTATATTCTTATATCTCGATTTACTCACTTCGGATTGAAAAGTATAAGATAATGGTTGGTATCTTTCTGATTTACATAAACAAATGACAATTTTCCTTTTGTTCATAAAGAAATCCATTAAATAGATATCGAAAACTAGTTTATGGAATACAAGATCATGAATGATATTCTCACAAATAAACCCATCAAATAGGAATGAAAAACTCTTTTTTTTTTCTTTCTTAAAACCTAGAACCTGTTCAAGTAAAACAAAAATGGATCTATGTCATTGAAATGTTAGAGACAATCGTTTATGCGTGATTGGACGGCTCAATGATTAAAAGTTCCCTACTCGCCCGTGGTACTGCCAAGCATGTTGAAAATGAAATTCTCATTTTTATCAAGCAGTGAGAGCATGTTAAACCTAAAGAAACCAAAAATTTGGATGGAATTCTATATGTTTTCACGAGCATTTACCAATATATTTTTTCAAATTTTATTACCGTCGACAATGTAACATGGTTACATTTTGTTTTTCTTTGATACAAGCGATATTGGGGATGGGGGAATCGAACTCATGACATCAAGTGCATAGGTAAATGCTCTTAACCACTTAAGCTACAAGCCCCTTACTTGTTATACAAATACATAAATTCATAGCGAGGTCAATAATATATTGTTACAATTTGGTTTGGCATACCATCCCTATCAAGTCTCAACTAATTTTTTTTGGACAGAAAAAGCAAGTGTGAATTAATTTTCTCTTGAATTGCATTAAATGCAATTTCCATCGTCGTTAAGAACAAAGAACACAAGTGCAAGTTGAGCTATCAGTTATTATAAAGAAGGTCCATGCAGCAGTCCTAGTCCTATACGCATGCTGTTGGCTCCATGCTTCTACGTTGAAAGAAATGAACACAGCAAATAATGCTCAACTGCTCACTTTGTTTTTGGCCTCACACACCACAAAATTACAACAGCATGAGGAAAGTGTTCATCTTCCTCAGAGGCCTTTTTTCTTTGGTCAAACAAACAACTTTCTGCTAGCTAGCCAACTTCTGAACCGTGGTCCTGCCTATGTCTGCTAGTTTTTGGGTCGGGATCAAATTAATGTATGAATTCTTAGCCAAACAAGACAACATAAATTTCAAAATTTGTGTACCACCTAGTATGAGATAGTTGAAGGACAGTTAGATCGTGAAGAATATTTACCCTTGAGCATTCAACATGCATGAATTTAGGGATTGGTTTTTTTTTTCTTTTTTTTTTGGTACAAAACATTTCGTTTTAGGTTAAAGTAGCGTGTATAAGGACAAATTAGATGGCTCAAGCAAGTACTGAGTGATTTTTATTTTTAATAAATAAATTTCCTCGTACAGTCGAAAGTTTAAATAAATAACAAATATGTACAACCGTATCCGATAAAATCGCGTTCTAAAATAACACTCTTGTATTAAAAGATCACTTGATACAATATATACTGTATACATATTTGCGATTCATAATTTTTATAATTTTAAATGAATAATGTTTCACTTCTTATAACATTTCTCTACAAATTGAGATGAACAATTCACAATTTGAAATGTATTGAAGGAATGACTCGTAAGTTTAATTTGTCCTAGGATTAATCTATGGATATAGGAGGAAGGGCCAAATTGGTTCATGAAGCCTAGGGATATAATTATTCTAGTCCTGGCAGTGATGTAATTAATTTCTTCTGTTGATCAATAAAAAGAACAATATAATATAATTTTCTATAATTTAAATGTAGCAAACCCTAAAGCTAGATGTAGAATAATTCCCTAAACCCTAAAGGGAAAAATAATACAAAAAGGTTGGAGAAATATCTAACTGCACTACCAAAATGGGAGAAATTTTTGGGTGTTAAGCATGCCTGTGCGTGGGTGGTGTCTTATTCACTATATGTGAATGCATGTGGAATATTTCTAATGCAGTCATCATATGTCATAAAAATAATACAAGAAATTATAAAGTAATTTCACGTGTCTAAGTTTATTGGATGGTACACCAACCACGTGGTGTATCCAAAATATTTAAAAATTTCTCCCAAAATGGATTTCTAGTTGCCGAAAGGAAATGCGCGAGTCAATGTTCAAACGCCCATATAGTGGTCAAAACTCTGCTTTCTGTTTGGATCTCTCTCTCTCTCTCTTCTTTGTGACACAGGTCGCAGCCACAATGTTTAAGAAAGCAACAACAACCTTTGACCAAAAAAAAAAAAGAAAAAAAAAGAAAGCAACAACAACAACAACAGTAAGAGAGACGCACAGAAAAAGATTGTTCGAAAGCAACCATCGGGTTTTCAGTGGCTGCTACTGTTACTGAAACCCTCTCTAGGGTTTTGCTTTCCTTATTATTATTTTTATTATTATTAGGATAATTTTCAGTTTATTACAATAAAATTTATCTATTTTTAAAGTTCGATACATTTAATTTTTTTCATCTTAATCATATATATAAAGTTGATTTTCTTATCACTTTTATACATACCGTCAGTCTTTCCATTAACAAGTCTGTTAACTGCTGACGTGGCAATAAATATGCCACGTAAACTAATCATATATGGTGTCGCGTGGTCCACATATTATTAGTTAATTAAATAAATTTTAAAACATTATTAAATAAAAACATTAATTTAAAAATAACTTTTAAAAAAAATCATCTCTCATCTTCTTCTCCAAACCCTAGCACCCATCTCCTGCCACCCACCCTCTCCTCACTCCCCTCATCCCCACCCTCTCGTAGCCTCCGCCCATCCCCTCCTTTCTTTTCTCCCTCAACCCGCAGCCTCATCCATCAGGGAAGGCCTAAAAAGAAGTTGAAACAAGGGCCCTCTTGCACAAGTTGACCTTAGGCATTATTTGCTTGTGCTATAAATTCTGACCAAAATAGCTTCTTTGACCGCCAAGTGTAGCTCTAAGCCAATAGCAAATTAGCAAATTGGTTAGTCTGATGTGGACCAAATCCTTGAGCATTGCCAATTTGCCATTGTGCTTTTTTTTTCTTTTTTTTTCTCAGTTGTCCAAATTATCAATTCAGTCGAGTCAACCACTTTTTCTTGTTCCTCATGAGTCATGAGGTAAGTGCAGTGAGGTGCACCACTTGCCGCAATATATAATATAAGGTGCACTTGCTTTGCCCTTTTTCTAAATGTCGGCTGCAATGTCACGATCTAGCTAAGCCCACACGTTTCTGCTGAATTTCCACTTTTAACAACTAATTAATGTATTTAGACACGTGTTCAATTACTGTTCATATCCTAAGAATTCGTCAAAATAAATGTTGACCTAATACATAAGTTCCCACCTTGAGGATATGAGTACTTTTCTAACTCTGAATTGACGAATTTAGATAAGGGAATCAGATTAACTACTCTCCCTTAGTTGATTCATTTTCGATTTTGAGGATATTTGATTATGAATTGTAAGGTGAAAATCACATTATTTTTTATTTTTTATGTGTTAACAAATGAGGGAAAGTCAGGTATTGGAATCATTCAAATACCAATTTCTGATAAGTAAATAAGTCACGTCATGCATTTTTACATTTTATGTCCGTAAGATTAATCAAAAAGTTGAGGGAGATGAATAACTGAGTTACGAGTAGAGGAGGTCAAATTATATGTAGAGCCATACTTTTCATACTCTCTTAAACCATTTATTCATTTTGCTGGCATAAGCCATTTGACTAGCATATTCATATCTTTACATTTCATACTTCCACCATATGGTTATTCCATTGCCAATATTATATCCCTAGTGTTTGATGTATATGTGGTGGTAAGATAATTGACTGGTTTAATACGATCATCACATGTTTGTCCTTTGTTAAGTACAATTTTAATGATGAGATCAAATCTCAATAGTTTTTTCTTTTTCTGTTTAGATAATTGACTTGTGAACAATGATGACACATTCCATGGAGATGGGAAACCTAAACTAATGTTTGTATGGGCATGGTCTTCTCTTTTAATTACTATGTTGAAGCTAAGGAGGCACTCTTTGAAAACTTCAATGGAATAGTTCCTACTATTTATGCATCAAGGGGCTTCCACTAATAGTTATTTCATACTCAGATTTCTATCCTTAGTAATAGGTAAGTTGCGAATGATCTATTTGTGTAGTGGTTTGGAGTAATTGCTCTTCCAGGCAAGATCATGAGTTCAAGTCCTAGTATCCGTGTCGTGTGTGTGAGTTTAGTATATTATCGCCCCTTTCAATAGAAAAAAATCCTTAAAACAAAAAAAAAGGTAAGTAAATAAAATACTTCAAACATATCTAGCTTTCCATCTGTATATATCTTTCAAAATCCAAAGTTTGTGTGCCATTGACTTCCTAATTTTGACATTTTCATGCATTAATCCAAAGACTATAGTTATGTTAGGTGGTTTACATTAGGTACTTGGTAGGTTTAGACAAGTCCTTGTATTAGGTACGTAGGTTCGATCAACGTCCACTACTACAGGTCCCTGTCCCCCTCTCATTCAAAGCTCACATCTCCCGTTGTTTTTAAGTGCAAACCCCCAACACCGTTCCACCAAGCTTAGAATAAAATTAGCCCCCTTTTTTTTGTTACATTAGGAGGAAAGAAATCCGAAAGGATTTCGAACCTGGATGTCAAGTAGGGAAAAAGGAGGAGGCCACCACTGTAGTACCTGCTCTCGACAAATTAGCCCCTTTTAGTTTGACTAATACTAAGATAGCCCCTTTTAGTTTCACTTTTAATAAAATAAAATTATCCCTAAGATTAATTAAGATAACCCTGGATCAATTGACTCAGATCTCAGACTGTACATTGTATACGCAGGCATAACTGCATCAATCTGAATTTGTCAGATTTAAATACTAGACAGAGATTCAATGAACACTCATCCAATATATATATATTTACTTTGGCTACCTGTTCATCCAACTGTAGCGATGTGATGCTCATTTATATATATTATTTTGGTGGGCAAACGGTACAAAAAATTTAAACAAGAATTAATTAAAAAGATTAGAATATACTTTGGCAACTAATCAAAGCTAAATTACTTTTATTGAACGTGGGCGTTTGCTTATATCTTTGTTTATTTATTATGCTTTTACACCTCACACCACGTACGTTTTTTCTCTTTTTGAATTTTGTATGATAAGTTTGGAGACGAAGAGAGATTGCGTGGATACCATATCTGATGATTTTCAGATGATTGCACTATATAGCATAGGCACTTAGTGGTAGTGGCTGGCGCGCATTCTATTTGCATGTCTAAGTGAAAGAAAAAACAGAGAGTAAATTTTCTTCATTTCGTTTGGATGAGGAAAAATAACTCTAAATTTAGTTCAAAGTCGGGAATTTAAGAGGAAAAATTGACAATTCTCTTGTTTGGCAACTTAAGCGTGGAATTTATTAAGTGACATGTGGAAAAAAAATATGGAAATTAGGGCATTAAATTCTCGAGTTTAATTTCCACCAAAATAAGCGTCCTTTGACAATTTTTATAGTGTCATTTACAAAATTCAACATACATAAATCCAAACACTAAAATCTTTAATTGCTAGAAATTGACATGATGGAAATATAAATTCTATCATTTTAGAATTCTATGTAATTTTCAATTCATTTATCCAAACGAAGGGACCTTTAATGATTTGGGCTAGGAAACTGGGCAAGAACTTAAAAAAAAACAAAGACAGAAAAGTTCAAAAAAAGAAAAGAAAAGAAAGTAGAACATTGTGCTTTGCTTACATGAATCCATTGTGACAGAATTTGATGACCAAACAATTTCGGATCTTAACGAATTTTTTGTAAGGAAACTTAAATATAGACGATTCCGATGGTTGAAATTGCACTTTTCTTACCATTAGAACATCCTTAACATAGAAGAAAAATTCATGTTATATAATTATATATTGAGTCTTTGTAGCAAGAAAATCATATGGATTAAGTCCTCCTTTTTACTTCCTTTTTTTTTAATTGCTTCTTTTAAAGAGAATGCCCAATATTCCACATATAGGAACCATATTGCCCATCACAATGCTTATTATGTCCTTAGAAGGGTGGGGCAAACATATTGACAAACATTCATGGCCATGTTTCACCAGAAATAGACATAAGGGCCATATAACTGGTTCTAGATGGGAAGACGGTTCAATATTAGGGATACAAAATTTATGAGGTTTGGCAGAATTTCTGATTTTTGGTTATGGGAGGTTAAAGGGGTAGGAGGAGGTTTAAATTGATGAGTTATTTACACTGACACTTCTTGAGATTTTGGGTTTTTTTACAAAACCCTTTGAGGTTTCAAAAATTACATAAACACTCCCTGAGGTTTCAAATTGTTTTAACAAAACTCATTTTTGTTGATTGTTCGTCCAAAAATAAATGATTTCATAAATAAATAAATAAATAAAAACCTTAAGCAAATGACAAAATTAACCTCAATGAATGTATTCTCCAAAACAAAAAGAGGTCAATGAATGTATGTGCAATTAATCTCAAATGCTTACTTTATCATTTTGATACATTTTTTTATTATTTAAAATCATCAATCGTTAGATGAAAAAACAACGCAAAGGGGTATTGTGAAAACAATTTGAAACCTCAAGGGTGTTTGTGTAATTTCTAAAACCTCAGGAGGTTTCGTGAAAAAACCGAAAACCTCAAGCGAAACCTCAGAAAGTGCTAGTGTAAATAACTCTAAATCATCAACATATAATTGGATGGCCCCATATTATTTTCTGGGGAAGGACTTGCTCCAATCTTTTTTGTATTTGTTTTTCCTTTTATATTAACTTAATCAGCGTGTATTTTAACAAAATTATAGCACTTAATGATTGTGTATAAATCACGTAAATGCACATTACATTAATTAGAAGGTAAACTTCCCTTAAACATTAAAAAAATAAACAAATAAAAAATTAGAGGGTCAATCAATCATACAAATCAATTACACAAAGTTTTGACCCCGACAAATTGGAATTGGTTATCCCTTTTCCATGACAAAAAAGTATTCACAAAATGTTTGTTTGTTTTATGTTGAAACTAAGATTGAACAAAGAAAAAAAAAATTAAAGTGCCATTATCTTTAATCTCTTGATTGTGGTCAAATCTATTTGTTTATAAGATTTTGAATTTATGAGAGTGGAGTGTTGAGGAATGTAACGCATAGACAAGTCAATATCGCATTATCATATTGGACTCTACACTATAGTGAGAGATATTATTACTCTACTCTGTATTAGGGATAGACGACTTATCCATTCAGTGGATTCAAATCCAAACATAACACCTACGGGTAGATAAGAAATGTTATTAAATTGATTGTGTTTAATGAATAGATCCGATCGCAACTGCTAATATGGAATTTATAAGGAAACTTGCTTTTCTATGTTATATAGACTTGTATGTAACTATCGAGAATGAAATATGATAATGTCATATGAGAGATGGTTCAGTATTATCTATACGTATATCCGTATATGTGTGCATACGTGTAAAGAAAACAAAAGAAACTTTTTGTATATTCATTTGCACACACACAACCAACTTGGTTTTGCGGCAACTTGAAGTTTATTATGTTTGTCAAGACAAATCAAAATATCAATATCAGTATATAACAAACAAAAATTACCATAAAAAAAGTGTTATAAGTAGGGTTTTCAGGTAGTGCTTATGTGGCACCCAACTCATCACTTCACTGGTCCCCTTTCTTCTCCAACACCTAAAGTCCCTTCCATTATTCTACACTTTCATGATGGAGGTTTGAAAGTAACATATATCATATATGGATAGTGGTTGAGAACATAAAAAAATATATAACTCCAACTGGTGCACGTGAAAGATTTTACTGCGGAGTTACCTTGATACAATTAGAAGAAAGAGTCTTGAGGGTCAAATGATTCGTGGTCACTCACCGTTGGATTTAAAACCAACGGCCCAATAGATTTTCTTAAAAGAAGTGTAAAAATAGGTGAGCCGTTGGATTTAATCCAACGGTAGGTAACCACGAAAATCCTTGGACCCTAGGGGTCCAAGAGATCATGACTCTTACTGTAGGGTAATTGTTTTGTTGGTTAATTGAATTTGTTTTACTGTGTTGGGTGGCCAGAACAAAATTTAAGCAAATAATCATATTTCCATTTTGCTGCATATTGACCCAAAAAAATGTTAATTAGGTAACTTGGCCGGCCCAAATTCTATATGTTATTTCCTGGGCTCAACTGCAGAACTAGATGGGCTTAAGAGTTTAGAATGGGTTGGGATCATATTGTTATTTGAAACTTAAGAGGCATAGAGCCCGACCCAAATAAAGGTTTGTCGTACTTGAGGCGAAGCATAAAAGAATTGTGTTTTTTCTTTTTATCAGGATGGGAGATTCGAACGCTATCACCGTCTATCATTTTTACGTTGTTTGTACACATTAAGGATGTTTGTGTTTGGAATTATTGACCAGCTGATATAAAATGTTAGGACTCAAGATCCTACATTGGAGAAATAGCGTATTCTAGAGTGAAAGTTATTGGGCACCCTTCCCTTACAAGTAGATTTTTAGGGGCAAGTTCTACCAATGGGCTATTAACATTGGTATCAGAGCCTGGTTTCACCACGCAATTGGCCCCAATTTAACGAAGGGGGCGACCTATATGCTGAATTAAAATGATCGGTGTTATGAATGGGCATGATATCGAGTCATTGGATACTGATAGTTGAGTGAAGCCGCTTCAAAGGAAGGAAATGGCTACCATTGGGTCAATGTCAATAGAATGGGCCAACGAGGACGTTGAGTATGGAAGCATGGTGGAATATTAGGACTCAAGATCCCATATTGGAAAAATAACGTATCCTATAGCGCTTTAAGAGCTCTTGAACACTCTTCATTTACAAGTCGGTTTTTAAAAACTAGTTATACCCATGAAATCTTAACAACCCAAAATAATGCATAGAAAATAGTCAGTAGAGAAGGCGCATGCTTAAAAAGGGCATTTGGAAATGCCTTGTGCATGTATTTGTTGTGGGTGATTATGATATGGGCACCCATTTGTGATTTGAAGTTGAAACCCAAATACCAGACTCGTAATTTTATAACAATCTTGGGCTAGGCCTTAGGAAGGTTCACTTCTCTCCGATCAAATCATAAAACTGACACCAGCAGGCCCATATATAGCCAAGAATACATAAGAGCCCATAAGGTCAATCAATGAACAAGAACTCTGATTGGGCCTGCAGATCATAAAATTAAAAATGTAATAAAAAAATTTAATGTAAAGAAACCTAGCGACTGTATGAGAAACATGTCGACTATAGGGCGGTGAAAGTGGTGGCACTGCACAGAGCATCCGATTTTCCCTATTTGTCTTTTGATACAAACAATATGGGAGAGAGAAATTCGAATATATGACTTTCGGTCCAAATGTGTAACTATTTGAGCATTTTTTTGTTTGTCAAAGTTAAAAAGCAGAGGGAGAAATTCACAACCTCGAATACCATGGTGATATAAATCTATAACTACTTGAGAGCACAGTAAAGATCTGAGCAAATCCAACAAACGCATCATTGATGGTGGTATAACTTATGTTGCACAGACACGAGTACGGAGACACGAAAATGCGACACGGCGACACGGAAAATCTCAAAAAATAGAACACAAACACGGCTAGGACACGACAATTAAAATAATAATAAAATTATAATAGTATATACTTATATATATATATATATATCAAAAAAATTTGCATATTTAATAATATAAAAACATTACTTTTGTTGGGCAATGCACCTGACAAAACATAAAAAACACATCACATTAACAACTCTCTCTCTCTCTCTCTCTCTCTCTCTCTCTCTCATTTTTCCTTCTTCTTCTCTCCCTCTCTTTCTTTCAAGAATCCGACTCAAAGTAGGCGTTGTCTTCTTTCCCAAGTGCACAACGCCTTCTTTGCAATACATAAATTTTTCCTTTTTTTCAAGTTGTGTCTTGACTACGAGTTGACCGTGTCTTGACTATGGATACGGCGTTGACCGTTGGACACGAGTGTCCGAGGTGTGTTCGAGGAGTGTCCGAGTGTCCAAGTATCCGACACGCCGACACAACGGCTCGACGGAGTATCCGTACAACCAATGAGGATTTCATGTATGTGGGGGCCTCTTGCAAATTATAAAGAATCAAAAATTCGAACTCACAATACATACGAAAAATAGTATATATATATATATATCACATATGTCAAGAATTATATTGTTTATTGGTTGAAATCATAATTGTCCTCGACAATAAAGGGATAAACAAATACATTCTAAGCAAGAAATATTTCAAGAGATAGACAAAGAGTAGCGATTTAGCAAATATCTTTAATACTTTTTCCCCCCATTAAACCCAATAGAAAGAAAACATCAAAATTTCACAAACTAAAAATAACCTTAGGTCCCTTCATGCATTCATATCATACATGAAAAAATATTGACTAATTATGAAAAATGATTTTTCGGAATAATCATTTTCTCAAAATAATTTTTGGCGGCTTTTAGTTCTTACACATCAAATAAGAAAACTTGATTTTATGAGATTTTAGTATGAAGTATATATTGACTTAATGAGCCATCATTTTTAGCCTAAATCGTATTTTGCATTAAAACCGATTTCTCATATTTCGATTTGGTGGGAATTTGATTTTCTAGTATTTTTATTTGAATCCAAATGGGGGGTACTTCCTTATTTACATTGTAAACTTACGTAAATGGAGTAAGATAAAAAATAAATGAAAGTAAAAGATAAAGACATTTACTTAAATGCTGCAAATGGAAATAAGGTAATCTGACACCTGAGTGCAGCACCACCACCAAATAGAACGAACTCCTGCATTAAGAGGTCCTCACAACACACGTAGGTATATATCAAAACGTAAAGTATTTAAAATAATATACATATACAATTACATAACAATATATTACTTTTAAAATATAAAAAAACTTGAGTGGGGGCCCGAGACCACACTAGTCAGTATGGCTCCGCCCCTACATACAACATAGGGTGTAACTATTTGGGTTACAAAACCTTTTTAAATGTTCTTGTTCTTATAAAAATCTAAAGCTAACGTTGGACTGTAAATTTAAAACATGAATAAATTAATAACACCACCTATTTGTAATCACGTAAAATAATACCACTAGGCATTATCACATACAATAGTATCTCCATGTGAGGCCATATCACAGGTGCATATCCGTTAAGAATTTCTCGATATCGATACCAGCCAAAACATTAAAAAACAAAAAACGGTCAGAGGCGCGGAGATACCAACCGGGGGCCACACAAGCAATTTCCTGCAAAAGACAAGGGTAATCCCGTACTTACACTCTCGAGATATTTTCCAAGCAGTTAAATATCTCAGCGGCGACAATCATGTGATGAGTGGAACCCACCCATAACCCGTCCCAGTCATTTTTTTTAAATTTTTTTAAAATTTTATCGTTTTCAACCAGAGTCCGTAACGCACCAAAAGCCACGGCTCTATCCTTTCCCTGTTTGGAAAAACATACCAAACACGATGACGTGTCCAGATGATGATTTCAAAACCGGGATAGGGATATTATAAATCCCGTAACCAAAGATCATAGGTTTGGATTTGAACCTGAGTAACCAAACAAGCTAACCCTAGTTGTGGGGCAAGGGGCTCTATATAACGAGGGTTTGGGCATAGGCGTTCTTCGTGCTCTATTGTTCTCTTCTTCCTTTAGCAAAAATTCCAGTTCTCTTTTCTCCGGTTGCTTTTCAGCAATGGCCTCTGCCGAGATCGAGTTCCGTTGCTTCGTCGGAGGGCTCGCCTGGGCCACCGACAATGATGCGCTGGAGAGGGCCTTTTCTCCGTTCGGTGAGATCATCGAATCGAAGGTCCGTTTGACGCAGAGATCGGATCTGACCCGATTCGGCCTCGCGGCCATCTGTTGTTCTCTCTCTGCTACTTGATCTTCTGTTTCTCTATGTTACTTGATCTATGATTCTCTGTTACTATATGATTCTTATTATTACTCACTCTCAAAATCGGGTACGTTCATCTTCATGTTTTTCTCCCAAGGATTGAAGATCGATCGGTTCCTTTTCATTTTCGCTTATTTTTGTGTTTTGGTTATGATTATACTCCGTCGATTTGGTGTTTATGGACGGATCTAATTCGACTTGGTTCATTTTTGTGCTTTCAGATCATCAACGACCGTGAGACCGGGAGGTCCAGGGGCTTCGGCTTCGTAACCTTCAGCAACGAGAAGGCCATGAGGGACGCGATCGAAGGCATGAACGGCCAGAACCTCGACGGCCGCAACATCACCGTCAACGAGGCTCAGTCTCGTGGAAGCGGCGGTGGTGGTGGCGGTAACGGAGGAGGTTACAGCCGCGGAGGTGGCGGCGGAGGATATGGCGGCGGTGGTGGCGGCTACGGAGGTGGCGGTCGTCGTGAAGGAGGTGGTGGTGGCTACAGCCGTGGAGGTGGCGGTGGAGGATATGGCAGTGGTGGCGGTGGATATGGCGGTGGTGGTGGCCGTCGTGAAGGCGGTTATGGAGGTGGTGAGGGCGGTGGCGCTCGCTACTCCAGGGGAAGCGGTGGCTCTGAAGGCGGCAGCTGGAGGAGTTAAATTTTAGGGTTAGGGTTTTGGAATGAAGTGTTGCTTTTTTGATATGTGTTAGGGTTTAGGTGGTTACCGGATCTGGTTCTCTGAATCTTTCTCTAGTTTGATGGTGGTGTGTTCTTTGCGCTCGATAATTTTGATCGATGACTATGTTACTTTTTCCTGTATTTTTGTTCCCAAAGAAAAAAAAAATGGTGTTTGAGAAATGAAGTATAGTTCTTCGTTCGCATATCTCTGTGTTATTTCATTTTAAATTTTCTTTACGTTTATTGTTTTAAAATATAATTTAAATTAATTAAGCTAATATTTCATATCTATTAAATCAGTAAATTCCATCAAAGTTAAAAAGCTCAAATGCAGTCATTCGTAAGTAAATAAATTGTGTTTGGTAAATTTAACTAATTTATTTTTACTGGCATAGTAATTATTACTTGTAACACAAGAATTCTACCACGAGTTGAAGCACAAGGGTTTAAGTATTTAATGTCAATAATGCCCATGCAGAATTGAATACAAGTGTAATAATTCGAAACGAAGTCGAGGTTAATCTAGTAATTTCATTACCAAGTAACTAGTATATTGTTCTTGTTTATTTGTCGTAAGTTACCCCAATATGATTGGGCCGTTGACGTTTATGTTTATTTGAAAATTTTTTGATAGGGTTAATTCTATGCTTATCTTTTTAATCATTGGACTGTCTGCGTGGCATGAAAATATCTTGGCACCAACTAAGAGCATCTACAATTTCTAAACCACCTCCTTAGATAAATTTTAGGGAGGAATTGGAAAAACGCAACTCCAACCACTGTCCCTATCCACCTCCTAAAATAGGGAGACATCTAGAGCTCCTAAATCGAGGAGAGAGAATGACTCTAGTGCTCCCTATAATTTAATGACGCTTTATTTAATGAGTATTTCAAACCTTTAATTAACGCTAAATATTTTTATATTATTTTTAATAGAAATGGACCAATTGAAAAAAGTTAAAGCATTTATAACTCTCCAAATTAGGAAAGAGTATGGTTGGAGTTAAATTTTTTTAGAGTCTCCTAAAATGGCTTTTTGTATTTTTAGCTAAATTTTAGCTAAGAAATAGAAAGCATCATTGTGGATGCTCTAAGGGGACACTTTCCGGTGGTGAGCTTAATTTACTATTTAGTATCCTGTATATTTTTTTTTATTTAAGTGTTAATGGGATGGAATTAAGTGCGGAGAATCTGGATGGCGGTCGGCCAGATCTTCAATTATTTGATTTGGTTTCTAGCTTTATACAAGATTTGATTTCAAATTCCTTATAGTTACTTGGAATGGGAGTAGTATGAGACAAGTACTCCATCGATTCAATCTATAATTAATAATTTTAGAGGTATTATATTACGGATTTTAACGTGGAACATACATAATTTTATGAATTATAATAATTGTAATACCTATATCTTAGTAAACAAAGAGAGTCAGAAATCAAAATCATTTCAATATTCATTTCAGATAAGTAAATATGCGATAAAATCATTTCAATATTTACTTATCTGATCATTTCAATATTCATTTTGGATAAGTAAATATGCGATTCGATACTAAAGAATGTCGGATATGCTTATCATTCTCTAAAGAGAACGATGAAGACGGAAATGATGATTTCTAACTTGCTATCAAAACTTTCCAGTAACCTTTTTATGGGAATATACTTTTGAACTTTCAATGGTTTTCAGATGGTGACAATTTAGTAAGACTGGAAAAAGTCTTCCTATCTTCCATTACACGTTAAACATTTTCATACTCCACTATCTTACCTTGTCAAAGGTGGAAGTGTGTTTGGGCTACACTTCTTGGTGGTTGCATATGGCAGGTTAAAGCCCAAGTAGCTCATAGCTTTTTTTTGAAAACATATAGCCTAGCTCTCACTAGAACAAAAAGCCCAAACCAACACAGTAAAAAAGCCTTCCAAAGTATAACCAAGTCCATTACACCAAAAACTTGAGAGTTCATTAGAAACCCAATTTTTGTATAGGGAACCCAAATTGTTTTGTTGTTACATTGATGGTTATTTGTGTATTCATATTTTTGCCCAAATTTTTGTTTTGTTTTGTTACATTGATGTCTTTATGCTTCTTGTGGGCATTTTGCCTTTTAGTTGGGCCTCTGGTATTGTTGCGTTGATGCTGAACTCAGTTTGTTGAGTCTCACTTGTATGTTGTGGGTTTTTAATGAACTCTAGCTCCGACAAAAAAAAACTCATTAATCTTTTTCTTTAGTGGTGCCTCAACTTAGGGTCGGGTCTCATTAAAACACGAAACTTTGAGTTGGGTTTAAAGGTTTGCATATCTCATGAGTGAATTATTCAAGCATTTGTGTTATGTGTGTGATTGTGATTTTACCATTTAATCCGTTTATCCAATTTCACGATAGACACAAACCAATTCAATATAAGCTCAGATTAAGAGCAGGATTGAACTTAAGATCTAACAAAATAGAGAACGAGATACACAAAGAAGCTCCTCCACTAAAAAATGATTGCAGGCAAACCAACGTGGAGCGCCCAAAACAAGGGCATTGACTTGTTGAAATATAGACTTTGGGAAGAATGACAAGTTGACAGAAGAATCCATCCATGCCCCACAATATCTTGGTCTGTTCTTGCTGGTTCTTGTGACGCCTAGAATCACCGAACAAGCAAGGAATGGAAAGATGATGTTTTTGTTGCCTCAAACCCATCCACGTCCTTCTATTCTTAACATAACCCAACGCGAATGATCTTGATCTTTCAACAACTTGATAACAATTTCTTGGTGAGCCCAAAATGGACGGAAATGCTGATTGGTGGTGCTTCTTTATTGGTTATTATCTGTGAGTCGAGTCCATACATATATATCATTTTTTTGCATGGTTCATCTCCTAAACTTTGCTTCATATATATCTTGTTCAACTGATGTTAGCCACATAAGGATTATCAATTCACAACGACCAAAAAAAGAAAGAAATCAATTCACAAGGTCCTTCAATATGTATATATCCTTTTTTGGGGTTAAAATTGGAAGATTGTTTGGTTCCGTACGTTATATATTTTTAACATTTAGTCGATATTGTACTAATTTTGGTTTATATTTACTAATGTCAATCAAGACAATATATCATATACAATAAATTAGTACTCAATATGAATGAATGAGTGCCCTATGTCAGATTGATGTACATTAGTGTCCAGATGCTAAACTTTGAATTTTTAGGGTTAACTTATTATTATCTAACATGGTATCATAACTAGAATTCTGAATGTAGTTGGTCTTGGGTTCAAAAGGTCTAATCTTTTCATTCCTAGTTCTTTTTTGAATTGCAAGATGCATGACAGGTCTGCACGGTGTATGCCTCTCCACTTGTAGGATATGTGAAAGAGGGGTTCGTCGTGATTTGATATACATTATTAGTCCGTTCCCTAATAACGTGTGTATTCCATCGTAATTACACACACAAAGCACTCCAAATTACAATAATAGAATGTTTACTAATCCGATTGCGGATTAGGAGGAATTGAATTGAAGATGAAAAGAATTGAGGAAGAGTTGGATTGAGGAGAATTAGATTCCGGATTCCTATTGAAGTTGTTTACTAAACTATATGGATTGAGGATAGTTAGATTCTGAATTCCTATTGAAGTTGTTTACTAAACCATATGGAATTGGAGTAGGAGTGGTAATAATGACTAAAATGTCATCGTTGTTGGGTTAAAGTAGATGACAAATTTGAAATTTTTAAGTTTGTGCGCTTATAGATATAGTTGTTGTATCCCAATGGAGAGTCTAGATCCGAACACAAGAGAAGGAGATGTTGGGGTAGATTGGCGAAAAACAGGGGACACAACAACATGAGACATTTAATCTCAGCACAGAGCACAAGGCTCAAGCAATCACCACATTAGGACCCAACTCTCAGAGAGAGCCACGAGCACATCCAAATAGGCTCAAATCGAAAAAACAATAGAAAAAAACAAAAAGAAAAGAAAAAAAAACAGAAAAATCGAGAATCACTTTGTAAAAACAGAGCAAAAGCCCCAAAGAGGTGGAAGAGAAAGGAGATGGCAGGAAAAGGGGGATGAGGGAGAAAACAAGAAAAGAAAGAAAGAGGAAGAGGAAAGAAAGATAAAAAAATCCGAAAAATGTGGAGGGAGAGAACAGAAAACGAGAAAGAGAGGAGAGGTGGGGAACGAGGGAGGAAGGGGAAGAGGGAACCAGAAAAAAGAAAGAAAAGAGGAAGAGGAGGAAGGCAAAAAGAAGAAAAAACTAGAAAAAGAACATTTGCCTTTCTTCTTGCTCTGCGATTTTTTTCTCCTAACCCTAGCCCCCCTCTCTTCTTGCGCCACCAGGGGGAAGTGGTCACTGACCCTCCTCCCCTCCCCTCCTTTCACCGCCTCTTTCTCTCTCCCCCTTCCTTCCTCCCTTGATGCCCTCTTCCTCCCTCTTCATCTTATCTTTTTCTGGTTTAAAAAAAATTAAAAAAATTCCTAATGGGTTAGTTCTCTAGGAATTAGAATACCGCCTCCTACCCAAGAATTGAATTCCTCCAAAATCAAGAATTCAATTCTTAATTTTGTGTGTACTCCACTTACTTATTAATTCCTTGATGTGAATTGGAATTCAATTCCTGATTAATAAACACACCATAAGTTTTTTTCAGACCACATCATTCACACAAGCATAACTTTCCATGCATACATTCATAAAATCCTTACAATAAACAAATCCCCAATTTAAATATCTATTTCCACAATTCCTCTTTTTGATCAAAGATTCCATCCAAAAGATGATTTCTATGCTTTGCGGCCAACTTAGGACCAACAAGAGAAAGGTATGGGTGGTGGACTTTTGTCCCTCACTATTGAGTAGTAGATTCCCAATTCCATAGTTCTTTAATATGTAAATTAAAGGGCTTAATCTGAATTATATTTTGGATATTCTCTCCATCAACCAACCCAAATATAGAAACAATAAGTACAAAATTAGGCTCAGGACCAACATATATATAGAGTCCAAGCTTAACCACTCTCTCCAACTTGTAGGGAAGGACCACACTGAAGGAGAGGACCGAATCAAGAGATTTGGATTTCTAATGGAGATAGACTGTGCGTGATAAGGATTCGAAATATCGATTGCTAGGAGGGCGTATGTGCATCTCAAGCCATCACATATTTCGTATAGATTCCTAGAAAGTTGCTCAACGTAGTTTTCAAGCTAATGATAAGTGATAGCCCCATTTGCATGTGGCCAGTATCCCATGACCTGGACTGATGCAACTTGACCATGGAGGCCACATTTACTTTCTATGTTTCGGTACGTGCTGCAGCTTAAATCAACAGAAAATTTCCAACTGTTGGCTAATAGCCTGTTTGATAAGATAAGAGATCAATTTCTTAGGGACGGCA
The DNA here is from genome assembly GCA_024362665.1 of Prunus padus. NCBI lineage: Eukaryota > Viridiplantae > Streptophyta > Magnoliopsida > Rosales > Rosaceae > Prunus > Prunus padus. The sequence continues at coordinate 12,903,122 of JANFAM010000006.1, read as the reverse complement.
GGGTGGCACAAATGTGTGGAGAGCAACATGGTTTCGTAGATTAACTTTCGGCGCAAGAAACTGAATCTGAATGCACGTCATAACTAAGACAATCCATATATGTTTGTAAAGAAGAAATTATGATTTAAATTAGGCTTAATTACACCAATGCTCCCTGAAACTTCGGTCAAATCCCACTTTGCCCCCTCAAACTCAAAATGCCCCACTTTCATCCATTGACCGAGGTTTGGTGACCCATTTTGCCCCTTGCCGTTAACTCCATCTAAAAGTCTGTTAAATTTGATGATGTGGCACATGTAGGGCCCACATTATTTTCTTAAATTGAATAAAATAATATTTTAAAAACACAAATTAAATTAAATATTAATAAAACTTTTAAAATTCAATTTTTTACTAAAAAAAAAAATCTTTCTTTTTTCTCTCTCTGAACCTTTCTCTCCCTTCTTCCCGATCAAACCCAACCCCCCTTCTCTCTTCCCTAACCAGTGAATCATCAAATCATACACATCAAACCCAACCACTCACCTTCTCCCCTCCTCCCACCCCGCACCGCAGAACCTAGATTCCAACCCCACGGACCCCTCCCCTTCCTCCCTTCCCAACCAAGCCATCCCAACCGTCCTCCTAACCCCCACCCTCCCCGAATATCTTCTCCCCATGACCACCAACCGCAACCCCTGCAAAAAGAGAGAGCACCCCCACCGCAGAATCCCGAACCTAGCCAAAGAACCTTCCCCCTTTCTCTCTCCAACCCTCTTTCTTTCTCTCTTGCACACAGAAATTGAACCTATCGCACCAGCACGCCCTAGATCCGAACCCTACCACCATCGCCATCCTCTCTCTTGATCTCCTACCAACCTCAACACTAAACTTCAAATCTAAGTTTTTAATGTGAAAACCGAAGACAGTTATGGTTTTACAAGTTCAATTGCAATTTGAATTATATCTTTCTTTATTCACGTTCCTAATTATCTCAAGTTTGATGTGTATGATTTGGAGCTTTCTAGTATTCACTGTAACTCGGATCGGGAAGAAGGAGGGGTTGGGTTTGATGTGTATGATTTGGAGCTTTCAAGTTTGATGTGTGATTTGGTGACTCACTGGTTAGGGATGAAAGAAGGGGGGGTTGGGTTTGATCAGGAAGAAGGGAGAGATAGGTTCAGAGAGAATAAAAAGAAAGGTTTTTGTTTTTGTTTTTTAATAAATAAAAATTGAATTTTAAAAGTTTTATTAATATTTAATTTAATTTGTGTTTAAAATGAGTATTTTATTTAATTTAAGAAAATAATGTGGGCCCTACATGTGCCACGTCATCAAAGTTAACCGACTTTTAGATGGAGTTAACGACATGAGGCAAAGTGGGTCACCAAACCTCGGTTAAGGGATGAAAGTGGGTTATTTTGAGTTTAAGAGGGCAAAATGAGATTTGACCGAAGTTTTAGGGAGCATTGGTGTTAATTAAGCCTTTAAATTACACATTATTGTCAAAAAGTTGCAGGAACCATACGCCCTATATTTTCTGAAATACAGAAATCTGATTTTCCTGCCATTCAACTCCTATATATGCTTCTGGAAACAAAAACTGGTTATGTGGATCTGAGAAGTCTTGAATTGACTAAACTGAGGTCTAGTTGCAGGATCTTTGCAAATGTAGACCCATAGGCTGGGGCTACCTTAACCAAGTTGCAGACTAAAGACATGGCACCACATCGCCGCCCCTCTAAAATCGGATGCCTTATTCTGAACAGATATTCTCTTCTTGACCAAAAAAAATTCTGTCACTCTCGTGATTGAGATACGCCTTAACCTTGTGTTATGCATGCAAGTTAAATATGGTTCATCTGACTACTAGAAAGCTACAGGAAACCCTTAATGCTGTTACAGCTCATGTGCCAAACAGACACGATACTAGCACACAGTTATGGTGTTCCAATGTGTATTGTTTTGTTCGGAATTCGGGCTTGTTGATGATGCTAAATTTACAGGTACTCAACATATCTGATGCAAGAAATAATATGAGGACATAATCTTAGGTGTAGCCAGTTGTATAAAATTTTCCAATCTCTATTTTTCACATGACTAGTCACGTGATAAAAGAGATAAGAACATGATTGTATACAACTGGTGATAGACACGAGGGAAAGTCAAGTTCCTATCATTAATCAGCAAATTTGGGTTCTTGTAACAATTTATAGGCTTAAAGAGAGAATTTATTCAATAAAATTAGTGGGTCAAAGACTAAAAACAACCAAACTTCCTCTAACATGAAAAAGTGTGAAGTTTCAAAAATTCAAAAACCACAAATGGGCCACTTTAACTCTGGCCAGTAAAAGATTCTATCACATTATTGCAAGTAGTTTGCCCATGAGTTCATGACTAGGATGATATCAGTTGGGAAAAAAAACAGATTCACAGCCAGCCAGACTCAAACCATCTGAGAGGTTAAACTTGAAACACCTTTTTCTTTTATTTGAGAAATAACCAAATATAGCAATTAGAAACAGTGATTTCTGGATCAAAATGAGCTAAAATCTGAAGAACAAGTGGAGGGCTGTGGGAATTGGTGTTTGTGACTCCAAGGCATCATCCTGAAGCAACAGCTAAAGACAAAGCAAACAAGATCATTATGTGCGGATAACCTTGTTATATATAGCAGGTGCAGTAATTTGTATTTCTCCATTTAACTTTAGAGCTGTTTGGCCCAAGAAAGGGCCAAAATCATGAACATTACAACAATAATTCATACCAATTGGTACCAGATTTGATACAATTATTTGATACCAGATTTCTACACACATGGTTTTTCTGCATTACCTAAACATGGTTTGAAATGACAATTAAGAGGTCAATCTCAATCCTTTTCTTTCCAAATGGTACATAATTAGATGGGTTCTGATTGAACTCTGATTGAACTAAAATGATTGAAATTTCAGGGTCTGATTGGAAGGAAATCTCTCAAGTTCAAACCATTGAACACTTTGTGAATACACCAATAGGTTTATGTGGCGATAACCAAACTATATCAGAAAGGGCCCTAACTGCTGAAGAGTTAGTGACATTATGTTGACCTTTCCTCAGAGAAAAAACACAATTGAATCATTGTACGGATCCAGCAGGCCAGCTAGAGAGCTTGGAACGTTGTTCAGGACAGAGGACACTAACAAGGTCATTTGTACCTAGCAGCACAGAGGCCTCTTGCTTAGAGAAACACTTGTGTGGAACGGAGATAACACTGTTTTGCTATTCCGGCCAATCACGGTATGCCATGCGTGATAATTTTTCCAATTGGCATACTGTGATTAGTCGGAGATGGCAAAAAAGAGGTATCCTCCTTCCACACAAGTTTTTCTGCTCTTCCTCTTGCTATGAAACTCTGTAAAACAAAAAATAAAAAAGGAGAAGGTTAAAAAGGCTTGTGATGTACACGTGAAAGTTTAGTACGGTTATCTGATTGACTGTGGTTTTGAGCATGAGGCCCCCCTAAAGATCCTGCAGAGTTAGAGAATAAAACAGAGAGGGTGATGTAATCTGCAGGAAATCTCAACAGATGAAGAAGCTCTCACCTTGAGAATTTCCACTTTGTTTTTTCCTCTATTGTTATGCTTAGCTTTCAAGCCTCTAAGTCACCAAACTTACCATTTTTTTTAATCCAGAAGCTTGCAAATTACATGAGGCCAAACAGAGAACTTCTAATTTCACACTCCATAAATAGTCATTTAAGACCAATTTAATGAACGAGTGAGCAAACCGCGAGTAATGCGTTATTTCTTTATTATAGTGTGGATATTAACTTATAAAAGAAAGAAAGAAAGAAAAGGACTTCAATCAACTTTATTGAATTTTCATTTATAAAAAAAATTCTTTGAGATACCGATTCTCCCGTAATTGTTCTTCATCTTTGTCTGCTTGATTGAATAATTTTGTGGTAGCTAAGGTGACCAAATCATTCAAATTCCACATCATTTTTCCAAAATCTCTTTGCCAACTGGCGCTACCCCACTCACCCCCTCGACTCACTCCTTATAAAGAGCATGTATTGCCAGCACTCAGCACAAAACACACCCTCCTCTTGAGTCTTGACTTAAGCCTTCTCTATTGACTCTCCTCACTCTCTCCTTTGCCTTCCAAGCTTTTCCAGTTTGTTTCCACACCACCCTTTTCACTCTAGACTCTTCTTACCCATATTGTTTCTCAAAAGACCATTTTAGTCCTAGAAACTAATGGCATCAAGTTCAATGTCCTCTTGGACTGCCAAGCAAAACAAAGCCTTTGAGAAGGCTCTGGCTGTGTATGACAAGGACACCCCCGACCGCTGGTACAATGTTGCTAAGGCGGTCGGCGGCAAAACCCCGGAGGAAGTGAAGAGGCACTACGAGCGTCTTGTTGAAGATGTCAAGCATATTGAGTCAGGCCAAGTGCCCTTCCCAGGCTACAGAACCACTGGGAGGGAATGATGAGGAAAAGAGGTACATATATATATATTATATACATAAACTATTGTCAAAGTCCTCCACCTAAAAGAAAATGACTACTTATAAATATTGTTATACTTAATTCCAACTCTTTGACTCAATGTGAAATTTGTGCTTAAAATACACCGAACTTTCCTTTCCATTTTATTCCATTAATTCCAATGCTTTAATAAGACTATGTCCATTGACTTCCAAGACCACTATCCTACCAAAGTTGAAATTAACTTGAAAAGCTTCTACACCAGAAAACACTGCTGTAACCCAATTCTAGCTCTTGGCTTTACATCTGTGCTCAACATTTTAGAAGCTTTCTTCCTTGGAAAACCAACACTTCCATTGAATTTTGTTGTGCTTATTTTGCAGGATGAGAAACCTCAAGCTCCACTGAAGCAGTGCAACTCCATCTACCCGCTAGTTAATAAATAAAAACTTCATCGCTAGCTCTGCTCCATTTTAGTTTTACTAGTTTGTGAAATAGCAACCTGTGATTCTTCTACGTATGTACTTTCAAGTAGTTTCACTTTTTTTTTGTTTTTTTGTTTTCTTGCCGCTATATAAGCTTGTGTGTGTATGTATGTATGTACGTACGTGTGCATGTACCAAAGGCATGTATAATGTACTCTGTAATTCTACGTGTAAGATTCAACTAATGGAATCATAATTTATGTGTCATATAATCGTATTAATTTTTGTTATGTATACGTGAGACGATGGTATTTTGCAATTTTCAGATATTATATATTCTTCTCCATATAAAGCCAAATACATAAAATTACGCGGGTACGGTACAACATGTTCTAAATGCTATTTTTCATTTATGCTGAAGCTATTAAACATTAGCTTATTAATTATAACTAGTAAGAAATAAAAAGAAAAAGAAAAATAATTAATATGTCTGACATTATAAATAGAACAAATGAAATATGAAAGAGAGATGAAAGGAACAATAAGAGGCGGGAAACTTTTTTATTTTTATTTTAAAAGACAGCACTCAACACAAAACTAGGGGTGGGCACAGTTCGGTTCAATTCGGTTTTCCTCTTGAATTGGAACAAAAACTGAAACTTGCACACAGTCCGATTTGGTTTGGTTTTTTTATAGAAAATGTCTAGAAGAATAGAATCAAACTGGACCCATGCGATTTTAGTTCGATTTGGCTCAGTTTCTGATTTGGAAATATAAAAATATAAAGATGTGAAGAATAGAGAACTATGATGTACAGAAAAATAGGAAAAAGAGAAAAATATATACCAAGGATAAAATAAGAGAGAAATAGGTGAAGAGATAAATAGGAAGATAAATAGAAAGAAATATGTGAAAAATAGAGAAAGACAAAAGCGCAACAAGAACAGATATGGTTCATTGAAAATAAAAAGAAATTGGGCTAGAGTAGTTATTTAATTGGGTATAAAATTGAACAAAGACATTTTGTTATTAATTGGGCTAAAATATCTAGATATTACTTGGAGTTAATGTTATTTGAATATTAACTAGGCTTACTAATAATTTTGGATATAAATGAATAAGTAAACTTAACATAACCGGTCTGATTCGATTTATACTAGGTTTTCCAAGCCAAAAACCATTACAGGAACTGATCCAAAGCAATGCGGTTCAGATTTTTTTAGCATAGATTGACTTTTTTGGCCAACACTGTTTTTTTCTAGTCTTTTTCGATGATGCGGTTCACGGGTTCAAATACCCACCCCTATAAAACACACCCTCCCCTATTGACTCTCCTCACTCTCTCCTTTGGCTTCCAAGTTTTTTCCACACCGCCCTTTTCACTCTAGACCCTCCTCTCTTACGTAGTGTTTCTGAAAACACATTTTAGTCAACATATTCCTAGTAGAGTAGGGATACCAAATATATTCACTAAATTTTTATTCACCTAATGGTGTGACATTGTTGAAATGATTTAAATCTGGTTCAATTTAAACAATATTAACTAGGCTTACTAATAATTTTGGATATAAATGAATAAGTAAACTTAACATAACCGGTCCGATTCGATTTATACTAGATTTTCCAAGACAAAAACCATTACGGGAACTGATCCAAAGCAATGCGGTTCAGATTTTAGCATAGATCGACTTTTTTGGCCAACACAGTTTTTTTCTAGTCTTTTTCGATGATGCGGTTCACGGGTTCAAATGCCCACCCCTATAAAACACACCCTCCCCTATTGACTCTCCTCACTCTCTCCTTTGGCTTCCAAGTTTTTTCCACACCGCCCTTTTCACTCTAGACCCTCCTCTCTTACGTAGTGTTTCTGAAAACAACATTCAAGTCAACATATTCCTAGTAGAGTAGGGATACCAAATATTTTCACCTAATGGTGTGGCATTGTTTGAATGATTTAAATCTGGTTCAATTTAAACACTATTTATTACTAACGAGTATCAACACATCATATTTTGAACATAATTGATGACTAACATTTTTTCTTCTTACAACTTTTAAAATATTGTCATTTTATCCGTCACACCACATGGTAGAGTGATTTTTTCTTTGTACCACCGTAGTATTCTATAATTTGTCCACATGGCGGATAATATTTGGGAAAGGCTTTGGTTTCCAAATTTCTTACTTGTTAGAAATAATATTTATAAAGAAAATGAAACAGTATCAGATTAGTTGAAGTTCAAAATTTAAGGATTTGTGCGGGTGCATGTATCATTATTAATTATTGAAACAATAACACTTGTGCCATCAAATGATACATTTTTTTTTTCTTTTGAGTACAAGTGATTGGGGGAGAGAGGTTTACACAAATATTCATTTGGTGCATGAGGATTTCGAACCCCTGTCTAGGGATGGTAATGGGTCGAATCGGGGGTCGGTATGTTATTCCCATCGCCATCCCCATTAAGCTTTTTTTCCCCATCCCCGCCTTCATACCCGCAATATTCATATCGGGGATTCCCCATCCCCACCTTCGTTGGGGAATGGGTTCCCCAACCCTCCCCATTACGGAAGAAAAAACCAATATACAACTATTTTGTTGAAAAAAAAATTACTAAGGCAAGATAATGAATATATATCACATATACTTATAAGACAATATAAGAATGTTTATATATAAGTTCTAAACGGGGATGGTTCAGGTTGGGGATTAAAATACCATCTCCGCCCCTCCCCGAACACCATACCAAAAAAATTCCCCGTACTCGTCCCCATACCCGACCCATTAGGGTCGAATCCCCGCAAAGACCCTTACCGGCGGGGAAAATTGCCATCCCTACCCTTATCCACACGGGTGGAGGTGGATGAGCTCAACCAACTGAGCTACTGCCCACTAGCAATGATGTTATTGTTTTATATGTTGATATATTTGGTTCAATATGAACCTCATTTATTTAACTAAGATATTGTCAAGTGGGGTCTAACCCAGGGGAAAATGGCCTTAACTTGCATACTATCTCTTGTATTAATATATATATATACGATGCCGATCTCTTGGACCATTGGGGTCCAAGAGATTTGTGGTCACCCACCGTTGGATTTAAATTCAACGGTTCACCTCTTCTTGCACTCCTTTTAAGAAACTTTAAATCCAACGGTAGGTGACCACAATTTCTTGGACCCTTGTGGTCCAAGAGATCAGACTGTATATATATATATATATATATATATATATATATATATATATATATATTGTCATCTCATCCATCACATGACATTTGTAAAAGAAACACTACAACATGTTCAAAATTTTAGGATTTTTGTTGGTGTGCATTATTGATTTTTGAAACAATAACGCTAGAGCCACAAAAATTTTCTCAATTTTTGGTCACCAAATGTTGTTCATATTTGGTGATACTTTGAATTTCATCTATTTCTAAGAGGTAAGATATTGTCATGTTCCACCAAATCATTTGGTTTGGTGAATAACATTTGAAAAATATGTACTTGTTCAAAATAAGTAAGTTCAAAATGAACCTTGATATGAACAACTAAAAATTGTTTTTGTTATATGTTGCATTACTTTTTTTTTTTGGTCTAAAAGAGGTTGTTGTATTAAAACAACCCAGAAAGGGAAGCGAATGCAACATAGCTGGCAGAGCCAGCAAGAAACAAACAGAAGCAAATTACAATAAGGGCTAGACAAATCTAAAGCTCCGTCGTCGGAGTTTAGTAAAACTGTCCTAACCCTACCAAAATAATAGGGTAAACCATCAGAATTCAGGATCCCAAGAAGAGACAATGGTGGTCGAATGACCCAACTTTGCAGTTCCATAGCTCTCAAACCAATCGTTGCAGACACGTGAGCTGCATGATTTGCAGATCTTGGCACCCACTTCCACCTCACCTCATCGAAATGTTGAGAAAGACTACAAATTTTGTCGAGAATTGGAAGGATAGTCCAAGAGTAGTTTCCATGATTCCCAAGTATACTATCCACAATAACTTTGTAGTCAGATTCAAATAGCACCTTGGAGAAACCTCTGGCAGTTGCATAAGAGACTGCACAGAGGGCAACAACAGCTTTTGCAACAAAGGCAGAATTACAGGAGAGTGGAGAAGCTGTTCCACCCTGCCAGGTACCACAATCATCACGAACAATAACCCCAATATCGCCATGAAAAGTACCAAGAGACCAGGCCCCATCAAAATTAACTTTAATTGCATTAGTATGAGGAGGGAGCCAACGATCCTTGCCGATAGGAGGGGAGAAGGGGGAAGTCCTTAAACCAGAAAGCCTAGAGAAACAGGTGGTGGCTTCCCAGAATTCTCTGTAAGAGTCATTTGCCCGCTTAATAACAAGCCATAGGTCGGGATTGATGCCTTTAAAAACAAAGTTACATCTAGTCTTCCAAATTTCCTAGCAGAAGAAGTTAAGAAGAGAAAAGCGATGCAAGAAGTCTTCATGGGGAGTATCCGGGTTCCGCTTGTTCATAATTTCACACACGCATTGGAGAGCAGTAGTTGGAATGGGGCAGGTTGGTTTGATTACTCCCGAGTTTGATGCAGATATCCAGTTATCCTTCCAAATATTGGTTGAAGCACCATTGAAGATTTGGAATTTGGCTTCCATTAACAAGGCACATCTCGACCTTCAATTAAGTTAGTCCAAGCCCAAGAAGACCTCGAACCTTTTTTTGCCTGCAAGAAGTTACTATGGGTAAAGTATCTAGCTTGGAGAATTTGAGCCTAGATTTGTTAACAAAAGAGAAGTAGAGAGAGAATTAAGAAGAAGATGAACAAATCTGTATTATTTTCTCAGAGAACTATACAATACAGAGAGTTAAGCTTTATAAGGCTCTAACTGATTACAACAACTTACTAATTAATTCTAACATCAGTCAATGACTAAGTGACACTTGTCACAATCCTAGCTCTACATACTCTAACATCCCCCCGCAAGATCATGGGTGGAGAAGCCAACCATGAGATTGGAACAATGTCTAAACCAAAAAAAGTAGAAAAGCCTTGAATTTGCTATAGTTGAAGCTGAGTAGACTACATATTTGTTTTGCTTGGAGCACGAATCCAAAGCTTGAGATAGAAGAGTACTGTTATAGTGAGCTGCATGTGAAGCATATAATCCAGCAAAGTTGGCCAATTTGAGGCATATCAAAAAGAGTACCAACTCTATTCCATCGTTTTGCTCCAATGAAGACATGCTTAACCTTCCATTGATCCAGAGATAGTATAGTAACCACAGACAACTCAAATACACCCCATCAAACTTCGGCAATTGACTAATTCACTGTATGAACCATCAAGTATCCCAAATTTGCCAAATAATTGCATTCATCTAGAAAGAGACAGAATAAGAGAAGAGAAGAGAAGAATAAGAGAAAGAATAAGAGAAGAGGGAAATTCTTTGTTGCTTGAGAATGTAGAGAAAAGAGATAGAAAGAAAGAAGAACTGGGAAATTCTTTGTTTCCTGATAAGAGAGATTGTAGAAAGGAGATAGAAAAGAGGAAGAATTAATAAATTCTTCGGTTCCCTTAGAGATTGTAGAAAGGAGATAGAAAACTTTGTTCCCTTAGAGATTGGAGAAAACAGATAGAAGAGAATTAGAGATTGGAGAAAACAAATAGAAGAGAATGAGATATGGGAAATTCTTTGTTCCTTGAGATAAGAAGATTGAGAAGATAATTGTGACAAAACCATGTAAGTATTGAACGACTGAAGATGTGCTTGTCCTCCAAAGAATTGGGATCTAAAAGGCAAGAATAAGGGTACTGAGCAGATAACAAATGAACCAGCAATATTTATAGCAAGCAAAGGTGAATAGAAAGCTTGAATATTTGACTATAGTAATTCTCCGATTATTGAAATCAGAGGGAAAGAGGATGAACAACAGACATACCCAATCAGAAGAACATCCATAGGACCCAAATAGGCGTTAGTAACAGTAGAAAAACAATCCTTCAATGTAACCCACATGTTGCAAGAACTGGTACACCTAATTACACAGGAAATTGTAGTGGAAGAGAGAGTTGCAATAAGCAGCTGCATCAAGGCACGATCATGCATCTTCCAGACTTGATAAGCATCAATCTCAACACCTTCAAGATCTGAATCTTCATCAAAATGTGCAGGACATTTCCTGGAACCATCCACAAAACCCAAGAGGCCAACCTTCAATAAGATGATTCATTTGGAAATGCCAAGTCCAATCATTTGGATCATCAAGCTTAATTGTCACAGATGTAGAAATAGTAGGAATGAGAGTTGTAATCGGAGATTGAACAAGTTGAAGTTGAGTAGGAGTCACCATCTTGTTGAATAACAGAAAGAAAGAAAGAGTCGCAAAGAATAGTCGGTGAGGCAATAGAGCAAACATGTAGTAGGCAAAGCGTAGAGAACAATTCTTGGCACCATCGTGAAGAAAGAAAAGCTAAAGAACCAAAAACAAGACAACAAAGATGCGTAGAGCACTACAAAAAAAATGTCTTTTTATGACGTAGATTTAATGATGCATCGAAAATACGCGTCATTAAATGTTATAAACTATGACGTGTTTTTAAAATGCGTCATTGAAGTGAGTTTATGACACCATTATCACGACATTTGCTGAATGCGTCATTAAAATCATTTTCAATGACGCAGGATGTGTGTCATTGATTCTATTACATTTAGACGGCGCCTATTATACGTCGTTAACATTGTAAATTTAACGACGTCTTCTACACGTCATTAAGTGCTTATACCACGACGCAGGACCTGCGTCATAGATATACCCTATACGACGACGCAGGACCCGCGTCATAGATATATGCAAAATTTTGACACTACACGACGACGCAGGATCCGCGTCATAAAATATTCATACAACGACGCATATTGTGCGTCATAGATGTACCCCAAATTTTTGCGCTCTTTTTTTCACGGAAATTTAATTCCCCCGCTACTTTTTTAGAAACACTCTCATTATCTCCTACCCCAATTCCGAAACTCGCTCACTCTTCTGCTACAAATTTCAGTCTCCCTCTCAAACACTTTACCGTCTCCTCTTTTTTTAGGTTAATAGTCTCATTTCTCTTCATCTTCTAAACTCTCATATATTCTCTATCTTCTCTCTCCATCTCTTGTGCTCTCTCACATATCGCTCCCATCACATTCATTTCAAACCCAGTTATGGAACCCTAGACATTTCCAAGCCGCCACCCAATTCCACCATCGATCTTAGCCTCCTACTTCAACCGGTCTTTTCGGGCGATATTAGGTGAGTTGTGCTTTGCAATTTTCTGTCTTTATCTCGATCTTTAATTTGTCGCTCTCTCACTCCACTTTCTAAGTTTCTAGTTTGTTTATTGAATTTATGGGCTTGGTTCTGGTTTTGTTTTTTGTTTTTTGTTTTTTTATGAATAGGTATTTTCCAAGTATTATATATAGCGGGTAGCCCTCATTTGCTGCAATGGGTTTGGGACCAGTAAGTTTGCCGTTGTTCCTAGCGAGTGCAGGTATTTTCTATTGTCTTGATTAGTTTCAGATTAAATTCATGGGTTTTGCTTAGTGTAGACAATGGTTAATTAGATTTAGGTCCTTAATATGGGTATTGGATTTGGAGTTGAAAGCCCGAAGCTCCTGAAGCTTTAATGGGTATTGTTTGGATCTGATTAGGTTTTTAGATCTATTATGGTTCTAAGGGTTTGTTTGGACAATAATGCTTTTTCCAATTCCCCTTACCAAGTATTTGAATATTGAAAGTAATGTTTTTGAAATTGAATATCCACTCTCAATTTGGTAGCATCTGCATTTCTTATGATTCCAACTTGTTTCTTTTTTGAAATTGTGGCCACATGTTAACAGAAGGGGAAAGACACTCAAGGAATGATTGAAATTGAGAATCTCAGTAAAACCAAATAATTTGAAGGCTAAAACTATCAATGTAAGCTAGTGAACAGATTTTTTATTTACTTGCAGTAGTAACTCCAATTATCATAATTGTTTGGTGTTTTTATTTTTGTAGATTGAGTAAACTACTGAACTCTCAAGGCATGAAAGGTATGCTATGTTCCTCACCTCTTGTACATTCAACATCTGTAGGCAAGTTCTTCACATTTGTAACCTAAAAAATAGTCTGTACCATGATGTTGACGCTATTTTTGGTATGATCTGTTTTGGTCTCAAAAAATAGTTGATAAAGACAAGGAGCTTGGTTCAAGGCTTTTCCATGGACTGTCATGCAATTAGTGTCACTTTGACTCAAAATGTATCCAACCTTTTTTCTAACTGTCTTACTGTTCTTACCAAATTAATCTTTTGGTATGTTTCACTCCTCTCTTTTGCTTTGGCTTTAAATTCTAATTTTTCTTAACAATTTAATTTGTTATTTTCAGCTTGGGACATTAATGGAAGCTACCATGGAATGGCAAGGCACACCTGCATATGCTATTAGGATAACAATTGGAATTTCTACAACAATTGTAATTGATTTGTGATAAATTGGGATTGATTTAGCACTAATTCAACAGATGCAGGTAAGCAAAACAAGTTTTAAATCTCCCTAGATTTTATGGTCATTGATATGTGATGAATGTATTTTCAACTTGTGTTTGGTGCCTTACAATATACATATATATATATATATATATATATATATATATCCCATTGATTAGGATAAAGTGAAGAGAACAAAAAGAAGAAATTGATACTTGTGTTTTATTGAAGGAGTGCTACGAATCATTGAAGTACATCCTTGTATATGTGTGTGTGCTTGGGTGTGCCTGTATGCGGTGTGTGTTTTGTCATTTTTAACTGCTAGTAGGAAAATGTAATGGAGAGTCACGAGCATTATGATCCCACTTCTAATGTATATCATTGTTGCAAATTGAATAGTTTTTTTTCTTTTTCTGGAATCAGGAATGTATTTGCCATGTTTGCTGAAATTGAAGAAAGCATCTCAAGATCAACTCTTCTTGAGGATTTTAGGATGATTGAACTTCCACTTCTTCTAGCCAAATGTATCGAGTTAATGGAACTTCTGGTGACTATTCCACTTCCTGCAAAGTCATTCTGTTATTGTTGATCACATACTTTATAAAAATCAGTACTTTAAGTCATCTTGATCTTTTGTATAAACGTTATAAGGTTGAGGGAAATGAAGACCATGTGTTAAATAGAAATATAATTTAGAGTACTTTGCCTTTGTGTCTTCAATTTTGATTTTATATATTAATTTCTTTTTGCATAATTAAAATGATGGGATATATATACAGATTAAGAATTTTTATTAAAAAAAAAATTCAAGAACTTCAATGACGTCTCAACTGTGTCATGAAAAATATTTCAATGACGTCTCATCAACGTCGTTAAGTTCAATGACACACTATCCACGTCATTGAAAACCCATTCCGTGACGCAGAATAGGCGTCGTGTTTTGAAAAAGTTTTCACGACACGATATCCGCGTCATTGAAACTCCATTCCATGACGCGGAATAGACGTCATGTTTTGAAAAAGTTTCCACGACACACTATCCGCGTCATTGAAACTCCATTCCATGGCGCAGAATAGACGTCGTGTTTTGAAAAAGTTTCCACGACACACTATCCGCGTCATTGAAATCCTATTCCATGACGCAGAACAGACGTCGTGCTTTGAAAAAGTTTCCATGACCCCCCCTTTCGATGACACAGGTTACGACGCTTGATCCGCGTCATTAAATGTCTTCCATGACGCAAATCAGACGTCATAGAAGAGCTTTTGTGTTGTAGTGGAGATTGAAAGAGGGAAGCTAAAAAGCTTGGAACTGAGTATTATCCCAAAATAAGCAACAAAACCCAATTGAGACGTCAATCCAAGAATGAAGTGGAAGAATCAGATATCAACGTCGATTTCCATGGAGTTCCAGAAAAAAAAATGTCAAGGCATAGAAAGCGGAAGTAGAAGAACGCAGGATCGATCCATGGCTCTTGATACCATGTTAACAAAAGAGAAGTAGAGAGAGAATTAAGAAGAAGATGAACAAATCTGTATTATTTTCTCAGAGAACTATACAATACAAAGAGTTAAGCTTTATAAGGCTCTAACTGATTACAATGACTGGGGATTTTGTACAATTCTCCACGCTTGTTTAGCTAGAAGGGCAATATTAAAGCTAGAAAGATCCTGGAAGCCTAAGCCACTGAACTTCTTAGAAACACCCAGTTTTTTTCCAAGATTTCCAAGACCAGTGCCCTCATCAGAGTTTCCCCACCAAAATTTCGCCAAGTCCGAGTTGATTTCATTGCAAGTGCCTTTAGGAAAACGAAAGCAAGTCATAGGATAAGTGGGAACAGCAGTGGCCACTGATTTAATGAGGACCTCATTTCCAGCCACGGACAAAGTGTTTTGTTTCTAGCCAGCAATATTTTTCTTAACCCTGTCTCTGGTGTAGCTTAGAGCGGTTTTTTTTTATCTACCCCAAATTGTTGGAAGGCCTAGGTAAATCCTCGGGTTATCCACCCCATCAATGTTGAGAATGGAGCATAGGAGGATCCTAATGCTCTCAGTGGTGTTTGCGGAGAAGAAGATGCTCGATTTCTAGAAGTTAATACATTGACTCGAGGCAACACAATACTGGTCAAGCACCCTTTTGAGATTACTGAAATTTCTAGCCTCAGCTCAAAGGAAGAAAAGAGAGTCATTAGCACAAAATAAGTGAGAAAGAGTGGGGCACCTTCGAGCGATTTTAACACCCATAATGTTACCTCTGGCAATAGCCTTTGTTATGTTCATTAAGAGAGCTTCGCTGACCAATAGGAAGAGGTAGGGAGAGAGTGGGTCACCTTGCCTTAGACCTCTGCAAGGCTTAAAGAAACTACCAGGTTTGCCTTTCACGATCACAAAAAAGGAAATAGTCGACACGCAGGCCATGGTAAGCTGAATCCAATTTCTAGCAAACCTCATTTTATGCATAAGAGCCTCCAAAAAAATCCCACTCTATGCGATCGTAAACTTTATTCATGTCTACTTTGATGCCCGCTTCAAAGGTCGCTCCAGTTTTTTTTTCAGTTTCAAGTAATGAAAAACCTCATTGGCAACAAGAATATTATATTGGATTAGTCTTCCTGGAGCAAAGGCATTTTGAGTGTCAGAAATGATGTCATGGATGATAATTTTCAATCTGTTGGCCAACACCTTAGCGAGGATTTTATAGGAGTTGTTGCAGAGGCCAATCGGACGAAATTGATTGGTATTTTCAGGAGCTAGTGTTTTCGGAAATAGAGCAATGAAGGTCTTATTAAGTTCATCAAGATGGCAGTGGCCATTTTGGAAGTCACGAGAAGTTTCACACACCAGGTTCTGCACAATGCTCCAAAATCTGCTATAGAAAATTCCTGGAAAACCATCAGGTCCAGGGGCCTTGGTCACACCTAACTGATGAGCAGCGACTTTGATTTCATCATCAGTAAACGGAGCCAACAAAGTTGAGTTCATCTCGTGAGTGATTAAACTATCAACATTGTTAAGCACTTCAGTCCAGTCGCAGTGGCCAAAAGAGCGAAATAAGTTTCGGAAAAACAAATTGAATTCTCTAATAATCGCTTTTTCTCCCGTGAAATTGAATTCTCATCATTGTTGCATTACTTATTGTCGAAAAATTAATACTAGCAATATATACTATTTCTAGGATCACCAAATGATATAGCATGTGTTGCAGAAGTATTTTAGTTGCTTTGAATTTCATTAATCTTTAAGAAATAAGATATTAGTGATCCTAATTTCAATAACGTAGGTGGTTGTTTGTAGGAAATAAACGAGTTTACTAACCAAATATAATAAAATAAAACACTACCACAGAAGTTGAGATTCAAAATTCTAAAACACATTCTTATTTTACTCTGTCTTTGATGTCAGTCATTGGATAAGATTCAGATAAATTATGGCGGTTAAAAAGGTTTTAGAAAAGTTATCTTCGAGTGTGATTCTCTACAGACTGTTTCAGTTTTTCGACTGGCTCAGGTTACTAGGGAAGTTTTACCTTTGGTTGCCATATTGTTATTGGGATGGTTCTCTTTACAGTCCTTGTCTTTTGTACTATTTATTCTTATAAATTTAATAAAATTCTATCGCTTTTTTTTTTATATATCAAAACTGTCAAAAAGAAATTATTTGCACTCCAAAGTAAGCTTCTTGCACGCCTTGGAGCACAAATAACATTTCCCTAGTCTTAATGAAATCTTATTATCACATACCTAATTTGTTTAACTATTCAAAGCTTAGTGCTCCCTTCACAACCCCCAAAACCCGAGAAATTATAGAATACTACCGTAGTATGGCCACGTGGTACATCTTGTGCACGTGTTATAATATTAGTGGATATTTGTAGATATTATTCCCTAAAAGGGGGGAAAATAAACCCTAAAAGGGGGAAAATAAACCCTGTCGTCCACCCATATTATAACACATGTACAAGATGTACCACGTGACCATACTACGGTAGTATTCTATAATTTTTCCCAAAACCCCAACTCTCACCAATAAGAAGGGAAACAAAATCTACATCTTTACTGGTTTAAACTGGACCCAATACAAGGTTCCATATATTCTGCCATGAATACATATCCAGCAATAATGGCAGGTAGATTTTAGGGAGGGGGTTTGTTCACCTACCACTCGCAGTAGACGAGAGAGATGCATGTGCCTCTGCCTTCATTCGATTAGTATGTAGTAGAGTGCAGGTCAACCAAGTAACCACATCCAAACATGTTACTTGCCCTTATATTAAATACGAAATTAAAAAAACGTTTTTTTTTTCACATTCCTTTGTTTAAATCTCTCAACTCATGTGATAAACATTTCATTTGCTTATATTTGGATCCACTTGAACCTTGTTTAAATCCCAACTCTTTCCTATGCAATTAGCAATTTTTTATTTATCATGAACAGTCTTTTTGTTATTATTATTTTAAAAATCAATGTTGATATTTTGTCAACATTTCCATACCAATAGGTATTTACGAGAAAAACTTCTATGGGGGATATTCCTATCATGTAACAGTACTCAATGACAGAACAATTTAATTAAAAGGTGGCATGTGTTCAAAGTTGATGATCGGTTTTTAAACACATGCCATTTTTTAACTGTACTGTTACTCAGCACTGTCACATGATAGACACAGTTCCACATAAGTTTTTGACCATGAATTATAAAGAAGGGAGTTGAAGGTTTAATTTATGGTTTAGGATTTAGGTGCAAGAGAAGGTAGCATCATAGCATAAACCAATCAAAGGAAAGCAAACAAGGTGAAAGATACAAAGCAAATTAAGAGACGAAAATAGAAATTCAAAGATATCGTTTCAAAGAAAAAATTAAGAAAGGAAACAAAGTACACAAGTACCTTAAAGAAGGTGGAGTTGATTTGTAAAGAATGATGGAAAGCTTGTTATCTTGATGCCCTATGAGTGACGCAGCCGCCGAAAAACAAAAGTTCAAAAGAGAAAGAAATGTGAGATGGTTAGGGGAAGATTAGGGTTTAAATAGAATGCACGTGAGTTAGAGTTTGGCTTGGATGAGTTAAATTTATATAATATGCCCAAAATTCTCTCTATTATGGCCCAAGAAAGCCCAAAAGTGATTACGTTTGTGTTTGTATTAAAATAAATCTCGACATGTTAGTGGGTATAGCTTAGTTGGTTGAGTTCTTCCACACCTCTACCCATGTGGGTAGAGATTTTAAACCTCCAAACCACCCAATGAATATTAGTGTTCAATTGCTTGTACTCAACACAAAAAAAAATTCCCGATAGTTTAAGATACGTTTGTGTTTCCATTCTCCAACTTGCTCTTATTCTAGTCGTATCTATTATCCAATGCTGGACAAGGTCCCATTCAATTCCCCCGTCCTTTCTTTTGCCCTTTGCAATTTGCAGGGTTTCTCTATTTGCCCTTTGCCTTCCACCACCCTTTTCCCCTTCTTCTTTTTTCAAACAATTTATCACCTCTAATGCTTTGGTGGTTTCGTTTTTGTAGGAGTTATTAAGTCTTTGATGGTCGGTTTATGTATTGCGAGGGATTTTCATATTTGTAGTTTTTGTATTTGTTTTGTGTGTTTTGGTGTATTTGCAGTTCTTTCACTCATCATTAATCCTGGTGTCGATGTCTCGGTCTTCATGGAAGCAGCGGCAGTGGTACTTTGGCATTTGGTGGTGTTTATGCTTTGGTTGGCTCTGACTTTATGCCAGTTTTGTACTCTGACTTTATGTCAATTTTGTGCTCTGGCTTTATGCCAGTTTTTATTTCTAGTGGGCTTTTACTGTTGCATTTGTTTGGACTCATTTTTTTGAGTTCCACTCTTTTGTAATTGACATTGCCTTTCTATTAATGAAACTTGATTCCGACAAAAAAATGCTCAACTCTGCATTTGGTAGTCCCTACAACCTATGAGGTGAGTTTGCAGTAATTCCTACCAAAATCTAATGGCTGTTATCCTGAAAATAAGACGGACTCGAACAGCTTAGATCCGCCACATAACAAACTACCGGCGCTCAGGCCCTGACAGATTCTACAATAGAAGACCATAGAGGCCAATGATAGACAAAAACTTCGCCCAAGCACAGCTTATAAATGGGGGGAGAAAATGGTGGCATCAAGTAGCAGCCCTGCCACTTCACAAGTTTCACAATGATGAAATGTCCCCCCTGTTGAAAGAGCAAGCTGATCGTACGAAGAAACAACAAATGCAGCCCTGTTTTAATCTCATGTAGGAGGTCAATTTTCTATTTGTTTTGCAACTCCATAATTGATCACTGACCAAATTCAACACTGACTTGGCACATACAGAAAAAAATATATGTAGCAAAGCTAAATAATCACAAGAACATAGTCATAACACTAAGTAATCGGCTTCATAATAGTGACCAGTTAACCTTACAAAGTTAAATTTTCTCGTTCGTCAAACTGAAACTGCAGTGCCACAATTTTAACAAATTATACATCAGAAGATATTCTATTTTGCCACTGTGGTTTGAAGGGGCAGAGAACTTTCAACTTCCTTGGTGTCGGAACTCCTCTCAGCGACAATCTTTGACATGCCAAACATCTGAAAATGAATGCACAATAATCCAATCAGAATCAGTAGCAAACCAATTAACCAACGAAAACATTTCTTTACAAGCAATATTAGCATTTAATTTGAAGTGGGAACAAACCTTCTGCATGGTCTTCTTGAAGCAAGTTTTGTGTTCATCCATAGAGGCATGGATAAAGTCATCAATATGATCCTTCACATCCTCCAAGAAACTGGCTTGTTCACTCTTCTTCTTTCGACATGAAGTGGTGGAGGGGTTTGCAGCAGCAGGCGATGGCTGTTGTTCATGTTGACTTTTCTGTGATTCCATCCTCAGTAACACCTGACCCAGAAGTCAGTCGTTACAAAAGATTTGGAAGAGATGATTACAATTGAAAATAATGAAAAGCAATAAATTTGAACTTAATCCCAGGCCTAGCTAGCCACAACAAGCCACCGCAAGAAATTCAGTTATCTCATCAAGATGCAGGGAAGAAAATTGATGCAAATCATTAGCTTTAAGTGAAAGGTAAAACACTTTTCAGGACTATTTTACAAAAATTCAAAAGGAAAAATAAAAAACTTGGAGTGGAAGTAATAGATATACGAGCCCTTAGCTCATATCACAACATCACGAACACACTAGAGCCAAAATGAAATGGAGGGTTCCTTTTATTTCTCATGATAGCACTACTATGAGATTCAAAGGTTGTATATCAAATTAGATCACAAATGTCCTCAATGTGTTCATTATTATCACAACCTCTATAGCCACATCTGTGCAACAGGGAGGACTATCTTCAAAAAAACTTCAAAAAAGGAGAACTTTCCTTCCATAAGAAAAGCAAATAAAAGAAATCGTCAACTTCTTCAGCGGTGTTGGGCTTGTGATGCATAAACAAAACTATTTTACATCTTATTAAAAGTGGGCAATCACGAATAAAATTTTATTTAACATCAAGCACAACTGATTTTCCCTCATCAATCACAAATTCAAGAGAGCCTAAAATCCAACACCCATAACAAGGTGCGTGTTCAATTGTCAAGGCAGTCTGAAATGTTTAGCATTTTATGATATCAGACTGTGATCAGGTAGATTTTTGTTGAACACATGGTCCAGATTGACCTCCACAACAGTTCGCAAGCATGTGGACACACACACAAGCATAATACAATGCCACACAAACAAGTTTCAGCTCCACATTTATAAATCTAAAAACCGCACAACAAGTGTTTGAAGTAATGCCACAATGAAGCTATCACAGAAACACAAGACTACAGAAATATATCTGATTCAAAACTAAGGTAAACGAAAAGTTTATTCAGCAGAAATTGGTAACAATTGTTGCTAAATCAATGGCAAATTCTGCTTTCTATGGGCATATAATTGGCACGCAAAACAAATACTTTAAAAAAACGTCGAAACAAGAACATTCAATCAATATTAGCTGATAAAAGTAGAATAAAAGCATCAAGTTCAGAACCGCATTACCTTTGATCACAAAGAAAACAAGTGAAATTGTAACTTGCAAATAGATTGAGAAAATATTTTTTGTTGTTTTGAGGAAAAAGAAAAATGGGGTCTTGTATTTATATCTGGTTGGTACAAGGGGAACCGCCATGAGTTAGAGTATTTGCCAAGAAAACGGAGAAGGTCAGAGCCCGTTGCAGGATTGAAACGTGGCACTACATTATTGGTGGTAAAGTCACAAAGCCAAACGGGGGTACCGTCTGCCTGTTGTGCAAGTTTTCTCTTTGGGCTTTCTAATATCAAGCCCCTTTATTGAAGGGTAATGACGTTTCGTATCAGTGTTGCTGTTCACACCAGAAAATTTGATCATCACACTTGGTACCCAATCTTTTTATTTTCCTTAATTTTTTTTTTAGTTTAAATTTTGAAGATAATTATTAGGGTTATTGACCGATTTTAAGCCTATTGGTATTTCACTTTTTAATGTCAGAAGATGTCTCAAATTTGAAGCTTCAATTCCACATTAATAAAGATTTAAAAAAAAAAGCATAATAGGATGATAGGAGCAAGGAAAGTTTGAGTGCAAATAGAACACTCTTCTTCTTTAAGTTTTTGGGTTGTAAAAGCCAAAAGCAGTATATGCATAGTTCATTTTTAAATAAAAGCAATATCAAGCACATATGACTTAACCAAGTTGGTTAGAGTGGATGACTTAACCAAGTTGGTTAGAGTTGGTTAAAAAAGTAAGAGTTCAAACACATGACCTCAAATGCAGGTATTCTTAACCACTAAAGAATCAATAAATCAAGTCATGCGAAGAGTCATTCTATAGTGAGGGCCTTATATATGACCTTAAGGTAATGTCTTATCTCTTAATCATTGAATTAAGTTAATCAATTTGATTCAACAGCTAACTAATCTAATCCAACTGTTAAAAAATTGGACCTCACTAAGTGACAAAGGGTTAATTACTGTAGGCGTCCTTAAATTATGGGCCGATTTGCAATTGGGTCCGTAAACTTTTTTTTTGAGGCAATTACATCCTTTAACTTTTTAAAAAGTTCAAATTAGGTCCTGCCATCCAACTCTGTCAATTTATTCGTCAAAATGAGGGGTAAAAGCGTCATTTCAAGTTCAAAGTCTCCTAAAATTAATTAATACTTTTAAAATCAAATACATATAGAAATTTTTTTTAAAAAAAAAAAACAAAAAAAACAAAACCAAGCTCTGGTTGGGGGGCAGCCATGGAAAGCCAAACTTCCATCTTCGAGATTCGTTTGGGCCGTTGACAGGAGTGGAGATTTTGCTTGTACTCGTTGACAGGCACGTGTTGAAAAGCAGAGCACCTCTCGGGGTGGGAAGCGTCATTAGCGCCAAAGAAGACGGTGACAGCTAGTGGCCTTCTCTGTTTTCACTGCTCGGAAAGACCCTCTTCAAAACTTGCAGAGCCCACCTCATGTTGTAGCCACTGTACCCTCTTAGCACCACGTCAACCTGGTCAAGCCCATTATGCACCAACCCATCAAAAAACACATCTCAAAAATCAAAACCCAAAATCACAAATCGCACAAATATCACAAAGATGACCAAAGACTTTGACTTTATTTCATACCGTGCGAGAGACATGGTGGGCAAGAGAGGCAACCCAGCCACCATCACCGAAAGACTCCTCGGTGATTGAGTCACCAAAAAGGTAAATCTTTGGCCTCATCTTTTGATTTGATGAGAGAGAGAGAGAGAGAGATAGAGAGAGTCTAGGGCTGGCTGTGTGTGTTGTTGGTCTCGTTTTAGGGACTGGGATTTGATTTGAGCAAGTGAGTGGCTGATGAGGGTGGGTGGATGAGGGTGGGCTTGGGAGGTATGATGTTGTGTCTGGGTTAAGGGTGCTGTCCGATGGCTGGGTGACGGTGGAGGGTGTGGGTCTAGGGTGGAGATGGGATGAAGGTTTAAGGAGAAAGATGAGTTTAATTTGGGATGAAGGTATGTGGGGTGGGATGAAGGAGGGGGAATGGATTGTGGGAGGAGTTGAGGAGAGAGGGAAAGAGCGAAAGAGAGCTGAGAGAGAGAGGGATTTTTGGTTTTATTTTTTATTTTTAAGTTTTATTTAATTAATTAATTAATTAAATATTAAATATCCTTTTTTTAAAAATAACTTTTTCCAGTTTTTTGGGTTAAATTTTAAATTTTAAAATATTTTAATTGAAATGGACGGTTTTAGCCATCAAATTAACGGCCAAATTGACGATAGGACCTAATTGGAACTCTTTGTCGAGTTAACGGACTTAATTGACACAAAAAAAAATTCACGGACTCAATTGCAACTCGGTTCATAATTCAGGAACGGCTACAGTAATTAACCCAAGAGACAAATATAAGGCCCTCATTATAGAATTCTTAGTCGTGCGAAATGTCAAGCAATAGGGCCATTGTGTAAAATACACGGGCACCAGCAGTAGGCCCATTTGTCTATATCAGTAGGCCCATTGTGCAAAATATATAACGCACCAAACATCTTCCACAGGATTATCCATCCAAAAGATATTACCGACCAAAATCTAACATGATTGAAAACCTAATGAGCCATATGATTTCTGCGTTTTTATTTGAACGTGAAAAAAGTGGTCAACACACTCATCGTTTAATGAAATTTTATTATGTTATTTGCGTGAACTTCATTTCTTTGCCACTTTGGAACATTGACTTCTGTGAGAAGTTCAACTTTATTAATTGGTCATGTGTCTCCCACATAAAGAGGGTGCATGCCGATGCCAAGAGAGAGATTCCTTAGGGGAGAGATTCGATTACAATTTCCCTTTTTTTTTACTAGCATAAAGAGAGCGTCGGCGTGACGGTATACGGGTGCATTTTTGCTCACCACTTTAACCTTAGGTGTACCCTCACCACCACCTTTAATGCTTGACACGTGTCCATAGGTATAACCATGGTTCCATAAATACAAAGCAAAAGTTAACTATGATTATGCCTATGAACACGTGTCAACCATTGAAGGTGGTGGTGAGGATACACCTATGGTTAAAGTGGTGAGCAAAAATGCTCTCGACGGTATACACGTAGCTCTATAGCGGGGCTAGTCATTGACTGATGAGAAGACATGAGAAATTCTTTTTAAAAAAAGAGTGTTGTTATTTCTACCACGTGTCGTATTTCTCTATTCACTTTATTTATAATAAAAAAAAATAGCATTAAGTTTCCTCGGATTATCTCAGATTTTATGACAACTCGAGATAGAGTTGACTCTAAATTATTGTGATTATTCAACCATAATAATAGTGAGGCAGTTGAGTATGATCTAATCATTTGCCCAAGCATGTGCTTGGATATGGTGGATGATTAGAATTTGACCTTGAATAAAGTTTTCTAGGGCTAGTTGTAAATTTGACTCAAACTTTAATTTTGTCCTTATTGATTTGTTGTTGCTTTTATATTCATTGGCTTCATTCAATCCATTCAATTATCATATATTTAACAACTCATTATACTCATAGATAGTCTAACATCCATATTTTTCCGCAAAGACTTGGAGCTCAAGTGATTAACAATAGTTATTCATAACACTTAAGGTCCTAGGTTCAAATCTTTATCCTCTTACTTGCTTGTATAAAAAATAAAAAATAAATTCTTATGGATAAATTCTTATGTTTTATAGATAACTAAAATATATATTTTTATTTAAATAAATTGTGAATGTTTTATCCCTATTTAATAAAGTGTCGGTCTTTTGCCTTTATATATAGATTTCTTTCAAACGAATATTGTACGACTCATTCTATGTGGAAGCTAGAGAGTAAACAATTTTCTCGTTAAACTCAAGCATCCCATTGTACTTGACACACATATACATAATTAAATTTCCTATTTAATGAAAAAAGTACGTTATAATCTAAAGATTCTCCTTTTTTAAAACGTATAAATAAATAAAAACTCTTTTTACGAATAAAATTTTGGAAAAACTCACCCCTCACTCCATGTATGGGAAGTACACGAGCGCCCAACATAACACATCTAAAAAATTTCTGTCAGTTCCAAAGTCTAGACGTCCAGAGAAATCGCTTTGAAGCTTCCGCTCCTCTCTCTCATTGCGTTTCTACTCGACACGTCCAATCCCCTCCCATACTTAACATTCCAATCACCCCCCAAATTCTTTCCTAAAATTTTATCAATAAATCTTCGACCAAACAGAGACAGAGACAGAGACAGAGGGAGGAGGGGTAGCAGAACCAAACGGCAAAACAACAGACCAACCCACTCACTCACTCTCTCTCTCATCAACGTCACAATCTTCATGCTGATGCAATTCATTCACCTCTCTTGTCTATAAATCTCACTTGGTCGCTGTTCTTGTTGTATTAAACTATCAGCCCTTCTATTTCTTCACTCAGATCCGTCTTCTTCACCTTCACACTTCACTCTGTTCACCATATATATAACCCTCTTAAGCCCCTCCACTGAAAACCCCATAGTTTCAAACCCAAGTGCTTATTTCGCAGACCCATCATGAGCTCTGAGCCCATTGTCAATGGCGGGGTTCAGATCCACCAGAGCCGTAGATTACCAGACTTCTTACAAAGCGTGAACTTGAAGTATGTGAAATTGGGTTACCATTACTTGATAACCCACCTTTTGACTCTCTGCTCAGTTCCTCTAATGGCGGTCGTTGTCATTCAAGCCTCTCAGATGAACCCAGATGACATTCACCAACTCTGGCTCCAGCTCAAGTACAATTTGGTCAGTGTCATTATTTGCTCTGCTGTAATTGTTTTTGGATCCACCGTTTACATTATGACCCGCCCGAGATCCGTTTACCTTGTGGACTATTCGTGTTACAAGCCGCCTTCACATTTGCAAGTGAGATTTCAGCAGTTCATGGAGCATTCGAAGCTCACTGGGGACTTTGACGAGTCTTCACTTGAGTTTCAGCGCAAGATTCTTGAGCGCTCTGGCCTTGGGGAGGAGACTTATGTCCCTGAAGCAATGCATTACATTCCGCCTAGGCCGTCCATGGCGGCGGCTCGCGAGGAGGCAGAGCAGGTGATTTTTGGTGCTTTGGATAATCTGTTTGCTAATACAAATGTTAAGCCTAAGGACATTGGCATTCTTGTTGTGAATTGTAGTTTGTTTAATCCAACCCCTTCACTGTCTGCTATGATTGTTAACAAGTACAAATTGAGGGGGAATATTAGGAGTTTTAATTTGGGGGGTATGGGGTGTAGTGCTGGAGTTATAGCTGTTGATCTTGCTAAGGAAATGTTGCAAGTTCATGGGAACACTTATGCGGTGGTTGTTAGCACTGAGAATATTACTCAGAATTGGTACTTCGGGAACAAGAAATCCATGTTGATACCAAACTGTTTGTTCCGTGTTGGTGGGGCGGCGGTTTTGCTTTCAAACAAGTCGTTGGATAGGCGTCGGGCAAAGTATAAGCTTGTGCATGTTGTGAGGACTCATCGCGGGGCTGATGATAAGGCATTTAGATGTGTTTATCAAGAGCAGGATGATGCTGGGAAAACTGGGGTTTCATTGTCGAAGGATCTCATGGCAATTGCTGGTGGAGCTCTTAAGACTAACATCACAACATTGGGTCCCCTTGTCCTGCCTCTAAGTGAGCAGATTCTCTTCTTTGCTACTTTGGTTGCAAAGAAGTTGCTCAATGCGAAAGTCAAGCCTTATATCCCGGATTTCAAGCTTGCTTTTGATCATTTTTGCATACATGCTGGTGGGAGGGCTGTGATTGATGAGCTTGAGAAGAACTTGCAGCTTCTACCAGTTCATGTCGAGGCATCTCGGATGACACTCCACAGGTTTGGTAACACCTCGTCGAGTTCGATTTGGTATGAGTTGGCTTATACCGAGGCAAAGGGGAGAATGCAAAAGGGGAACCGTATCTGGCAGATTGCTTTTGGTAGTGGTTTCAAGTGTAACAGTGCAGTCTGGGAGGCTCTTCAGAATGTAAAACCTTCTCTTCATAGTCCATGGGAAGATTGCATTGACAGGTACCCTGTGGAGACTGTTGTCTAGCAGAGCTCAGCCAGAATTTGGTCAGGAACTCAATTTAAAGGAAGGAAACGTTGATGAATTAATAGGTCAACTTATCTTGTTATTTTTTCTGCCCCTTTATCAATAATTTTCCTTTTTTCTAATTCTTGATTTATAGGGTATGTTATGTGTTATTTGGTCATTGAAATCATGAGATCCCTCATTCGCGTAGCCCTTGAGCGTTGATGTTTAGATAATTTGTTTTGCCAAATGCAGTCGTACTGTGATTACTATGATTTCCTGCAGAGCTTTGGAGGGCAATGGAAAAGCTAAATGTATATGGATATCATTTCTTTTAAAGAATTTCAATGTATAAGTTCCATTGTAAAAAATATTAGCATTGAGATAATTAAGTCTCATTATCTTATTCCAGATAAGCATATGGAAGCCAACAAAAGGTATAGTTGTAACTTTTAGTGAATGTTATTTCCAAATGGCTTTCAAACGCTCTCAAGAAACTTCCATATGGCCTGGAATTGGGCTCATGGAAGCCCTCCTTTGTGAACTATGATCAGTCATATCTCTGCCTTTGACAAGGGTTTATCTTACAGTGACGCAGGTGAGATTTATTTCCATTTTATGTGTAGATTGCTTCAAAGTGACATTTTTCTACTCGTTTCCCTACTGCTGGGCAGTGTTACCCAACTCCTCTTGTCGTCATTCGTTTCTGATTGCCGGTTATGGACGTTCGGATTTGTATTCATCTGTATATTTTTTGCAAGTGGCAACTAAGCCTTGCATCATTAGGGCACAGGTTGTATCTTCTAATTGCTTCCAAACAATAGATTAGTGTTATTGTAGGGCCTGGCATGACATCGTAGATAGTTGAAGTGAGTTTTTATTGGTAGCAGTTAGAAATAAAACCATAATTGAGTTTTTAAATAGCTTCAGGCTCCTTCTGGTTTGGCTGTAATTGTTCTGTGTTGAACAAAGTTAATCGTTTGACATTTCGTCTGAAACTGGGTTTGCGAAAGCCGACATGAATGAGAGAGCAATGAATCTTCTTTTCTTGTTTGTTACCTGGGGAAAACCAGATTAACCTTGGAAGGAAATAGGCCTAAAAACTTTGTCCTTGCATTGCGAGTGAGGAAAATTAGTGTAAAATGTCTTTTCAACTTTCAAGTGTCTTTACACAGCTGGTAATCCTTTTTGGGTTAGGGAATATATGCGTTTCCTTTTTTCTTTATGGTCACAACGTGAATGAACGCAAAAAGATTTTTCGACTGAAAGGGTCTCCTAACTATGGTTCTAGTATCATTTTGGTCCACCAGCCCGTTTGATAACCATTTCAATTTTAGTTTTTAGTTTTTAGTTTTCACTTTTTGTGCTAAAGTATAGAGGAAAAAGAGGGAGAATGGAAGTGGGAATGAGAGTGGAGATGGGATTGAGAGGGAAGAATGTGAGGGAGGAATAATAAAAGTGAAAACAAAAACTAAAAACTGAAATATATTTGAAATTGTTTTCACTTTTGTTACTCCTCCCTCCCATCCTCCCTTCTCAGCCTCCCTTCTCATCATCTTTTGAATCTCATCCTCACTCCCATTATCACTCTCATTTTCCTATATACTCTAGCACAAAAAATAAAAAATAAAAAACTAAAAATAAAAAACTAAAATTGAAATGGTTATCAAACGGGCCATAAATTTTTCATTTCAATAGTCCTTTAACTTTCTATTTCGTGTCAAATTGGTCCTTCCGTTACATTTTCCATTAAATTGGATCACATGCTCGAATTTTAGGGGTAAATTGGACTTTTTACCAACAAAAAAAAACCCCAACCTGCAGCCGCACCTCTCTCTCTCTCTCTTCATGTATGTAGAATGCAAACAAGATGAAGAGCAGGATACGTAATGCCATCCCACAAATTGCACAGCACTGGAGGTGAATGAAATTTGAAGGCTAATTAGCATTAGCTTTTGCAAATACATTAACTCTCCATCAATAAATAAACAACGAAAACAAATGTAAGCTTACCATTGCATTGTGCCAAATTCCAGCACAATAAATTCGAAGAGCAGCAAAACAAGACAATGGTTGCAAACAATTTGGGAGTGGGTTCTGCCGAAATGGAAGAGGGGTTGGTTGAAGGCTTGAAGCCCAGAACTTGAAATCGCAGTAGCAGCAAGAGATAATGGTAGAGAGACACGGAGGCGATCATGGGTTTGATTTGAGTGGGAGTGAATGGGTAGAAGACTGATGGGTTTGAGTTAGATTTTTTGTGGAAGCCACTGTGCGTGCTTGCTGAGGAAGGGAAAGTCAAATTTTTTATTATTATGGGTTTTAGATGATTGGGCATTTCAGTTTTTAATTTTTAAAATAATATTTTACTTTTTTGCCCATCGATTTCATGGAATATTGGATAGTAAGACTGTTTTGATACCAAAGAAAGAGTTGAAAGACTATTGAAATGAAAATTTTAGTTGATGGACTAAAATAGGGACCATTTCGGTTAGAAACCCTTTAAAAAACTACTAAAGAACACTTCGCGGCAAAGCCCGGACTAATCCATCATCATCCAAATAGGAATCAAAGAAAAAGAAAGGTAGTTCTTCTGTACAAGTTTACAACTCATTTCTGGCTTGCCCATCCCTGATATGCATGAATGAATTCTATTTTTCTTTTTGGGTATACAAATTGAATTCATTTATTTATATTTTTTAAGTTTTGGCTAAACTGTAATATGAATGACAGACAATATTATGGGGCGCTGAGATGGCAATGCACAGGCCCTGCAACGACAATGCTCATGTCATGCTTGGTTTACAGAATTTGTAACATGTTCTTAAATTGTGAGGATTTAAAACTATATAAATAAAATTAACGAGTTAAAACTTGGGAGATTCACTATTATACCCAATATAGGGGTCCAAATTATAAAAAAAATCCTATATGAAATGGACTTTAAAAATATACCAAAAGCTCATTTACAACATAACAAAGAGGCTTTTAACTTCTTATAAATTACAAAATTCCCATCGATTTTTTAAAACAAGCCTAACCCCAAACCCTCATAAAAAAAACTCAAAACACTCAATATGGTATCAAAGTAATTTAATAATTAAAATTAAATTAAATAAGACAAGTTGTCATTTTTTGGGTTTCTTTTTGTTTGTTTATAGAAATTAAATTGTGTAGGATTTATTTATATCATTAATGCTAAGAATGGATATATCACTAAATATCTTTTGAAACTACAGAGATCGAAGTAGTAAAACACGTAAACTACAGGGATGAAAAATCACACTTTACCTAAATTATAATCTTGAGTGATACTACTGAATGCCACCTATATGGGTGAAGTGGCGATTTTCTAACGCCTAGCAAGCCACGTGTCTGAATGCTAGTCTGTCATCACCATAGATCGAGTTTCCCACCGTCATTCATAAATTCTGCACCTAATCCAAGCGTATGGCTTCCCTCAATTCTAGGCATTTGCTTTTCCTTGCTGTTGTTAAAATCTGGTGCAGATTTTTCTTGCACAAGTCTGTTCTGGTGCGAGATTCTTGCTCAAGCTTTCAATCAATCCGTATAAACAGGCTGTCCTAGCTCCAAACTTGGGAAGTCTCGTTTTCATTTTCATATATTTAATGTTGAAAAGTAAATTGCTCTCTAATTTCTCATTAGTGAACAGTTTACTTAGCTTAGTTAATTTCTGTTTTTAGCTGAGTAAGTTTTATGTATGCTTGAGCTTATATGCCAGGTGTATGGTCTTAGATCAGTTAGTTATTTGCCAACGGCTCACATGCCCTGTACTGCCATGTGTCATAATCACATTGGCTCTTGTATTTGAATGGTGACGATGACTGATGTAAGAGAATGAATAAAAAGCGTGACTGTGCAACGATCAGAGAAGCAGAGCTGATTTGTTTCCATTTCTGAGCTGAATCCTTCTCTCCTTTTCTTTTCATTTTCTTCTTTGCTCTCTTTGAAATCCAAATATTAACATGGTATCAGCAGCGAAGGTTGGATCTGGATAGTGGGCGTTGAAGTGTGTGAGCCGAGCTTGGAAATTTCAACGAAGATTTTCAAACTCGGATCATCGATTCTGGTCTCAAATGGTCGGTCGTGGGAATGATCTTCGGGCTCCAATATTCGGTGGTGATAACTACGAATTTTGGAAGATCCGAATGAGAACGATTTTTAAATCGCATGGAATCTGGGATCTCGTTGAAAAGGGTTTTGAGATTTCAGATTCGAAAGGGAAGAAGATTGATGAAGAAGGGTCATCGGAGACAGAGAAGGTGTCTCTGCTAATGAAGGATGCTAAGGCACTTGGGATTATCCAAGGGCTGTCTCAAATGACATTTTCCCTAGGATTTCGAATGAAGAAACCTCAAAGGGTGCTTGGGATATTCTTCATCGGGAGTTTCATGGTGACAAGCAAGTCAGATCCATCAAGTTGCAAGGTCTGCGCCGTGATTTTGAGTACACAAGGATGAGAGATGATGAGACCTTGTCTGTGTATCTCACTCGGTTGCTTGATCTTGTGAATCGATGAAGGGTTATGGTGAAGATCTGTCCAAAGGAAGGTTGGTTCAAAAGCGCTTATAAGCCTCGACAAAAGAATTTGATCACATGCATTATGTGATTGAACAAACCAAAGATATTGAAGCGATTGAGGTGCAGGAGGTGATTGCTGCATTGAGAGGTTTTGCTCAGCGTCTTGATAGACATCGAGACCACTCTTGAGAAAGCATTCAGCGGTATGAGTATAAATCAAAAAGGATCTCGATCATATTCAGTTCTGGTCAAAATAAATTCAAGAAGAACTGGAAATCAAAGGACAAGAAATGGGATTTTAAATCACAAGGTTACGCCAATCAAGGGGGAAAACATAGCCAAGGAGAAAAACTAGATCAAGCTAAAGGGAAATGCAAGCACGTGACAAGCTTCACTATGGGGAATGCTGGTTTAAAGGAAAGCCAAAGTGCTATGGATGCAATCGATTTGGTCATCTCATTAAGGATCGTGAATCAAACAAGTCTCGAGCATCATGCAAACTTGGCTAGTAAGGTAATGAACTCGCAACCATGTTTTATGCCTGTCATTCTGCTACTATTGGAAAAAAATGTGAATGTGTGGTATGTTGACGGTGCATGTAGTAACCATATGACTGCGCATGAGTCTTTGCTTATTGATATAGACAAAAATGTGAACTGTAAAGTTAAGATGGAGTGCTTGGTGATTTGGTACAATCAATAGGCAAAGGTACATTGGCCATAGATGTGCAAGGGGTTACTAGGTACATAAGGGAGGTTATGATTGTACCTGGTTTGGATGAAAATCTGTTAAGTGTAGGACAAATGATAGAACATGGGCATTGGTTGGTGTTTGGTGATAATGAGGTTAAGGTTTATGAAGACAAGCAGGGTAAAGAGTTGATTGCAAGAGTGCAAATGAAAGGGAACAGATGTTTTCCCTTAGACCTCAAATATGTGAACCTTCAAATGGCAAGTAGAGCAACACTG
Source organism: Prunus padus (assembly GCA_024362665.1). Lineage (NCBI taxonomy): Eukaryota > Viridiplantae > Streptophyta > Magnoliopsida > Rosales > Rosaceae > Prunus > Prunus padus. Next base: position 12,870,205 of record JANFAM010000006.1, on the reverse strand, counting down.
GAAGAGTCTTCCTGGTTGTGGCACAGAAGGTATGGTCACCTAAATTACACTAGCCTATTGCTGCTACAAGAGAAAGGCATGGTGCAAGGTCTGCCTAAGCCGCAAGGATCCGAGAATGTACATTACAGGCTGTGCTATAAGCAAGAGTCACAGGAACTCGTTTGATAAAGAGAAGGCATGGAGAGCTACTCAACCGCTTGAACTGATCCACTCAGATATCTGTGGTCCTATGCAGGTTACCACTCTTGGAGGGAATAGGTATTTTCTCACTTTTATTGATGATCATACAAGAATGTGCTAGGTGTTTTTCTTACAGCATAAGTCTCAAGCATTCAACATTTTCAAAAGGTTCAAAAGCATGGTTGAACTGCAGAGTGGTTATCAAATTAAAAGGCTAAGAAGTGATAGGGGAGAATATACCTCCTGGAATTTTCTAAGTTACGTGAAGAATTGGGATTAGAAAGACAATTAATCAGTAGCTTACTCTCCACAACAGAATGGTGTTGCAGAGAGGAAGAATCGTCTGATGGTGGAAATGGCAAGAGCCATGATGCATGAGAAGCGATTCCACTGAAATTCTGGGGCGTGTCGTGAACACAAATTGTCTATTTACGTAATCGTAGTCCAACAAGTGCCTTGGACAACTCAACACCATTTGAGAAGTTCAGTGGGAGAAAACCAGGTGTTAAACATTTGAGAGTATTCGGCTCATTGTGCTATATCCATATTCCTTCTCAGAAAAGGCACAAACTAGAGGAAACTGGAATGAAGGGAGTTTTCCTTGGATATGGAATCTGTGAAAAAGGATATAGGATTTTCAATCTAGAAACTAAAAAGATTGAACTCTCAAGGAGTGTTATCTTTGATGAGAAAACAATGTGGAATTGGGAGTTAAATGAAGAAACACAAGTGGCTATTCCATGGCATGAAGAAGAAAGTCCAAGAATAACAGAATTTGGTTCATGCTCTAATGAATCACTTCAGTCTGCTCAATCTCCACAGAGATCACATGTGGTTAATAAGCTACAAACCCCTATGGAATCAGCTACACATGATTCATCAGTTTCAATCTCTGAAATTTTTTATCATACTCCTCAAAAATGGAAGAATTTAAGTGATGTTTATGCTCAATGCAAAATGAGCATTATTGAACCAGAAAGTTACAATGAGGCAGCTCAAGATGATGCTTGGAACAAAGCTATGACTGAGGAGATATCAATGATAGAGAAGAACTCCACTTGGGAGTTGGTTGACAGACCAAGCGGCAAACCTATTGTGGGAGTGAAGTGGATATATAAAACAAAGCTCAATCTTGATGGCTCCATTCAAAAACACAAGGCAAGACTTGTGGCCAAGGGTTACACTCAGAAACCAGGGATTGATTTCAATGAAACCTTTGCTCCTGTAGCAAGGTTAGACACTATTAGAATTCTAATTGCTCTAGCTGCACAGAAAAGCTGGAAATTGTGTCAATTGGATGTCAAATCAGCTTTCTTGAATGGCATACTTGAAGAAGAAGTTTATATAGATCAACCTGAAGGTTATGTGGTAAAAGGGGCTGAGGACAAAGTGTATAGATTGAGGAAGGCTCTCTATGGACTCAAACAGGCTCCAAGGGCCTGGTATAGTGAAATAGACACTTATCTAACTGAGTGTGGTTTTCATAGGAGTCCAAGTGAAGCAACTCTTTATGTGAGAACCAAAGAAGGTGTTGGAACACTAATTGTTTCAATCTATGTAGATGACATAGTGTATACTGGAAGTAATGATGAAATGATGGAAGAATTCAAGGTGAAATGATGTGCAAGTATGAAATGTCAGATTTAGGCCTTCTCCACCATTTCCTTGGCTTGGGAGTGACACAAACTGAAGGGAGCATATTCATTCATCGGAAGAAGTATGCTCTAACCTTGCTGGATAAATTTGGACTCAAGGATTGCAAATGTGAGTACTCCTTTGGTTGCTACCGACAAACTACAAAGGGAGGATGGATGTGAATCTGCAGATGAAAGTTTGTACAGGAAAATTGTTGGAAGTCTCTTATACTTAACAGCAACCAGGCCTGACATTATGTTCTCTGCGAGCCTACTTGCAAGGTTCATGCACAGTCCTTCAAAGAAGCACTATGGAGCTGCCAAACGAGTTCTAAGGTACATACATGGAACAATTGATTATGGAATTGAGTATACCGCTGGAAAATCTGCACTCTTGATTGGATCTTGTGATAGTGATCGAGTGGATCCGAGGAAGACATGAAAAGCACCTCAGGATATGCCTTCTCTTTTGGCAATGGTGTGTTCTCATGGGCCTCGGTTAAACAACATAGTGTAGCTCTTTCTACAAGAGAAGCGAGTATGTGAGTGCTTTGTAGCAACCTCACAAGCCATTTGGCTTAGGTTTGTCCTTGAAGATTTTGGGGAAGAACAGACCACAGCTACTACTTTGTTCTGTGACAACACTTCAGCAATAGCCATGTCTAAAAATCCTGTTTTTCACCAGAGAAGCAAGCATATTCGAAGGAAGTTTCATTTCATCCGAGATGCAATTCAAGATGGTGAGATTGATTTGATTTATTGCAAAGGTGAAGAACAAATTGCTGACATTTTTACCAAGGCTCTTCCCAAGGACAGATTCAGTTATTTGAGAAGCTTACTTGGAGTGAAATCAGTTAGCAATTTAGAAGGGAGTGTTGAAAAGTAAATTGCTCTCTAATTTCTCATTAGTGAACAGTTTACTTAGCTTAGTTAATTTCTGTTTTTAGCTGAGTAAGTTTTATGTATGCTTGAGCTTATATGCCAGGTGTATGGTCTTAGATCAGTTAGTTATTTGCCAACGGCTCACATGCCCTGTACTGCCATGTGTCATAATCACATTGGCTCTTGTATTTGAATGGTGACGATGACTGATGTAAGAGAATGAATAAAAAGCGTGACTGTGCAACGATCAGAGTAGCAGAGCTGATTTGTTTCCATTTCTGAGCTGAATCCTTCTCTCCTTTTCTTTTCATTTTCTTCTTTTCTCCCTTTGAAATCCAAATATTAACATTTAAATCCCTCCTCCTCAGTCTAGGAATATATATCCGTTCTGTTTCTGCCGGATGCTGCGAAAAACATATAAATAACACACATGAGTCATGCATTGAAAAAACAAATCAAGAGAAGCATGTAAACCTTATTTATGCATTTGATTTTGCTTGTGGAATGTCAACCACATCAATTAGATGGACAAAATAGCAAAATCAAATGCATAAATACGGTTTACGAAATTGATAATATCTTTACATTAATGTTGCTATCATATGTCACTGTCATGATCTCTATGATTATCTGTCAGTTGTTCTTTTAAAATAAACAAAAGATTGTGGAAATAATTCACGTATGCTAGCTGCCGACAAGTCTTATATAGTTAACACTGCGTTTAGTCTGTCTTTGTGTGCACCAGAGAGAGAGAGAGAGAGAGATATGGTGAACATTTTTTCAGTATACAAGTTTATTCTACATGGAATTATGAAACTAGTTGGGGTGAGACCCCAAACTGTCGAAATAGAGCCAGGAACGATTATGAACTTCTGGTTCTCTAGTAATATCCCCAACAAAATTGAAAACACACCAAAGAAATCGAAGCCAGCCGTGGTGTTCCTTCATGGCTTTGCAATGGATGGTATTTTCACATGGCAACTTCAAGTGCTATCTTTGGCCAAAAACTATGCCGTTTATGTTCCGGACTTTCTCTTCTTCGGGGGATCCATCACCGATAAATCGGATAGGTCACTGGAGTTTCAGGCTGAGTGTGTGGCCAAGGGTTTGAGGAAGCTGGGGGTGGAGAGGTGCACCTTGGTGGGGTTTAGCTTTGGTGGGATGGTTGGGTTCAAAATGGCTGAGTTGTACCCCAATTTGGTTGAGTCCATTGTGGTGACTAGTTCAGTTTTGGCTTTGACCAGATCCATCAGTGATGCTTCTCTTGAGAGACTTGGGTTCAAATGCTGGCCTGATTACTTGCTTCCTGACTCAGTCAAAGGTGTGAAAAACATGTTAGAAATTGCTGCCTACAAATTTCCATATATCCCTGATTGGATTTACAAAGATTTTTTTGAGGTAACCCAATATACATAAGCTTTTAATTAATCATTTATTAGTGCAAATATTTTGAGGAAAATGGTCTGGTGGTCTTAAACATTTCAATGATCCATGAATGGTTGCAGGTTATGTTTGACAACAGAAAGGAGAGGGAAGAACTTCTAGAGGCATTGGTAGTTGATGACAAGGCCTTGACCATTGCTGATTTTCCACAGGTTTGTTGTTTGTTGAGCTTTTCTAAATAAATTGATGTTAGTGTTCTTCAATTATGATCACAATTAACGACATACTCGAAGCTGGAACATGACAAACATGTGTAGCTTGGGTTAAATTTAGTGCATCGATCCTTCCAGCTGTTTTGACAAACATGGGTATTGCTTTAAATGTTGCATCAATTTTCTTTGATATTAGGTTTACCGAGTAGTGTTCTTGGTCACCTAGTGACCAAGGAATCCGTGGTCACCCACCTTTGGATTTAAATCTAAAGGCCCACCTACTTTTGCACTCCTTTTAAGAAACTTTATTGAACCATTGGATTTAAATTCAACGGTGGGTGACCACGGATCCTTGATCACTAGGTGACCAAGAGATCACTACTCTAGGTTTACCATATTTGTTTTCTAAATTATTTGTTGGCACTTGGCATACATGTACATTGTACATACTATGTTACTTTAGTGGGGGCATTTTGTTTTTTAATTTATTAATACAAGCGATAGTCTAAACTATATAAAAAAAAGGGCGGGAGATTCTCACACACGCACTACCAATGTGTTAAGGCCCTTTCCCACTGAGTTAGAGCCCCGTTGACACTCTATATGTTAGTGGACACTTATTGAATAAACGAAAACTATCGTATTTTTTGGTGATCAAATATTAGCGAGCATATCAGTGCTCAGATTTCTTTAATAGGCTAACGATTCATTTTCTTGCAGAGAGTGCATCTTTTGTGGGGAGAGAATGACAAAATTTTCAACATGGAAACAGCCAGGAACCTAAGAGTGTACGTTATTCTACCATGCTCAATGATGTTGACCTTGACTTCGATACTAAACAATAACTGGCTGAAATAATTGGATTTGTGATAGTGAGAAAAATCTTTTAGACTTGACATATAATTAATTTGAAACCCTGATATTGACAGGAAATTGGGAGGCAGCGCAAAACTGCAGTCTATAGAGGAGGCAGGCCACCTTGTGCAAATAGAAAGACCCTTCGTTTACAACAAGCAGCTCAAGGAAATTCTTGCTTCTTTTTCAGAAGATATGCACCAAGACTGAAGAGACCTTTTTTGTTTTTTCTTTTTATTAAGAACTAATGAGAGTTTTAGAGTGTTGGTTGGAAACATATAATTTGTACTGTGGTTTTGGTATTTATGGAGACTGCTGCTAAATTCATGGGGACCTAAAATCTCAACTGGTAGGAAGGTATCAATATGAACTGTGTTGCATGAATAGGAAACGATCTTCTCCACTCTCTTTGAGATTGAAGCTGCTTGCCGAGGATGGGGAATACTGTAAGGCTCAAATTAATTTGAGAATGATGAGTTACAGGAAATTATTGAGTGATGCCACGAATGTGGCATGTCGATATGATGTTACAAGTGTACACAAATTATAACACGTATACCTCATACTCATATCGGACAAAAAAAACTTGTATGAAGAGTGCTATCTTCGACTAATCACATATTGACACGTGGAAAAGTGTTTCTCCATATTGGGCACATCATGTATACATTTGGAGAAACATGGAAGAATACCATCATTTGGTAGAGTCGCGTCGCGATATGTGTTGATGTTAACTGGGAAAAGACATGAATACCCTTTATAGAAGCTGGACCTAGCCTTAATGTTAAATGGGCTGGATGGTGGGATCTATAGAAGCCTCAAACTAATTAATTATAATTCGGCCTAATATGCATATCAAGCAAAAGCCCATAGTGAAATGCAAAAATATAATAAATAATTTCAGCATCAACCCACCCCAAACTCTCAGGCTGAAATTTTAAGCTTGGGCCGAGCAGAGGGCCCAGTTTTGCCATTTCACTTACCTACTAAGAATATTTTGATTCAAATCGATTCACGTCGAGGAATCACATTGCTTGCTTCAAGAATGCTATAGTGAGGGCTTTATTTAAGGTCCTTAGATGAGACTCTATTTCTTAAGCATTTGATCAATTTGTTAGTTTAATCTAACGGTTGAGAGATAAGACCTCATCTAAAGGCCTTAGATAAGACCCTCACTATAGAATGACTCCACATTGCTTTAGTATTATTATAAAGTTGACTTGCCATCTTGATTTGGTTGGTTAATGTTGATAGGAAATATAAAAAAATTATTATTAGCAGCTCTTGGGTGCAATATGCGTTTTGATTTGCTGCACATCTCTTTGCTTGTGGTATATATTGATAACAGCTATGAATTTTCCTCAGATTTTTATAAACCTCTTTTTTTGACATCAATTACACTGTGGAGAGAGAGAGAGAGAGAGAGAGAGAGATAGATGATCATATAAAGAGGCACATTTTATTTTAGGGAGACATGTAGTCAACCTTTTCATGAAAAGGTGGCAATTGACTTGGACTCTACTGCAATTTAAGATACTTCAGAAGCCTGCAAAGCAAGCAAGCAATGTGTTGTTGGCAAAGGTATGGGTAGAGGTAACAAAAGGTAAAATGATACGAAACAAATAAGAACAAATATTAATCTCTCCGAAATATCCAAATGCTTGGCCTATTGGCATGGTGTAAATGCATCATGTCATCAGCTAAATGAGGTCAGAAAGACGGTTCAAATATCATACAGAATAAAATTAAGCATGCTATTAAGAATGTGTAAACTTCGAAAACAAAAATAGCTTTAGTAAAATTCACTTGACAAAATGAAGAAAGATTTTAAAATTTGTTAGGGCATCATTGTTCCAACCACTCCATCTTGCATGTACAAGAAAAAGATAGAGGATGTGATGTACCTTTCTTCTTCATCAACATTAATGTTGCTGCTGCTGCTGCCGCGGCCACCACCACCACCGCCATAGGAGGACTTGTAGTTCGGAATGAGAACGTGGCCGGACTCGATTTGCCTGAGGTCTTCTAGAAGGATGTCATAGTGCCTCTTGACTTCCTCAGCTGTTTTATTCCCACCAACAGCCTTGGCCACATTTTGCCACCTCTCCGGGGTATCCTTGTCGTACAAGGCCAGTGCTCTTTCAAAGAGTTTATTCTGTTTTGGTGTCCAGGAAGAGTTGTGTTTTTGGAGGGACGCCATTAACTAGTTAAATACTAGTTTACGCAAATTCTACAACTAATGGAAAGGTTTCAAGGGCTGTGTAAATAAAGAAAAAGGGGAAGAAGAAAGGTGCATATGTGTAGCTTGCAGGGTTAGAGGGGAAGCTAGGGATGGTATATGTGCAAGAAATGGCTAGGGTGCTTTGCCTATAAATAGTAGTAGTGGAGAGCGATGGAGTGGAGCCATAAGCCAGTTGGCGAATCTATAAAGCCAAAATGAGAAATGAGGCATGATTCGTCTCCTTTTGGAGCCACAACTGAAAAATCTCAAGGTGCAAGCAGAGAGAGAGAGAGAGAGATAGATCAAATTTTCAGAATTGTGTGTAGTTTGGGAAAAAATGAATTGCAACAAGTACATGTCTCAAGTTTAAGACTTCTAGTTAGATTTGATCCCAGTCCACAATGGCGGAGAGCCAGAACCTATATTTTATTGCAATGCATTATCTTATTTGCCTTGATTATATTTCTATCATTGTATTGTTATTTTGTACAACTTAATCTTCATAAATATCGCAAACACTTTATAATAATAATAATAATATTTTTATAAATTGGGTGACCAAAAAGGACAAAAAATGAAGAATAAAAAACAAACACCCGAGAAATTTTTTGGTCTGACCAAGTAGTTAAAAACAAAAGAAAACGTAGTTAATGTCAGTAGGGTATAGTTTAGTTGGTTGAGTTTTCTCTCTCTACTCATATGAGCAGAAGTTCGAAAATCCTAAACACCCAATAAATATTTGTGTAAACCCTCCTCCACAAGTGAAAAGTGTGCTACAAAACAGATAACGTAGTAACTACGTTATTATAGTTTGAGGTAAAGAATTTTTATTGGTAAATAGATGAAATGTCTTATTCGGATAATTGCTTAAGGTGGATGTGATTGATGGATTATATTAAATGCGTAAAAGCTTCTTGTAAAGGTTAAATTGAAGAGAGAGAGAGAGAGAGCACAAAAGGTCAGAGTGGAGCACATTAGACAACAAAAGTACTCGAAAGAAAAAATAGATATTGAAAGATGAAAAACTTACGGATCATTATTGGTCACTTTCACTCTCCGATCAGACTCCGGTATGCATCTTTCACCTCATGGTTTTCTCTTAGCCCTTTTCCTATTTTCAAACCCACATAAGATTTAAGTGGTAAAAATAACGAGCATATGGAATTGTAAAATATAAATATCATTACATCAAGAATTTAAAAGTTGTAAATTCAAATATTTGTTAGAACTGTTGATAGTATTTCATATCGAAATGATGAAAGTTTATCTTTAGAGCTTAAAAAATATGGAGATCTGTATTATTTTTCAATTGGTTTTGAATGGAATACTCACATTCTAATAATAAGTTCAAACTTTTCCCCGTGAATCAAATCGCTTGAATTTAAGTAAAAAGTGTAGTTTACATATAATTACATGTATTCACAGAGTTTACTAAAAAACATAACATTTACTCATAGTTGCTTGGTTTTCCATACTCCTTTTTGAGCATATGGAAAGAACTAGTGGCTAGTAATTACGTACTGATCCACAAATTCAGCCATATCTAATATTTAGATTTCTTATATGTGGATTTAATTGTAGCTGAGATAATTACTGAATCTACTATTTTTTTCCCTTATAAGTAATAACCCATCAAGAAAATGGATGTATACTCTCTCAAGGTGTTTTCTTTTCTTTTCTTTTCTTTTTATTTTTGTGTGGTAGATATCAAATAAAACCCTTTACTAATATCAAAGGGGTGTACTGCTGAGGATATGATTGATCACAAGGTGAGGGTCAATTGGTGATCACTGACAGGATCTTTAGGACAAAGCAAAGAGCCAAAGAGGATGTACTTGGGTAATCGGGTTTCATGCAGAGCAGAGATGTTACTTGCTTGTATTAAATTTTCAGATCTTTGGAATTAGGTTTTCGGATCTTTTCTGAACAACATTCCAAAACTTGTAGCTGGCTACCTGATCCCCGTACCCTGATAACTATAGATATTAAAATGAAGTTGTTTGTTTCTGCATGTAAAATGCATTATTAAGGAGATAGTCAACAGGTGTTGCAAGTTTTCTACTTGGATAGGATAGGATTGGGGTTTTTGTGTCAGTTGATTGGTACGTAGGAGCCTAACGTTCCATTCTAAGCAGTGAATCATTGGCCAGTTATTTTTGTTTTTTTACTTTTATTTGATGGTAGAAACTCAGGTGAAGTAGCAAAAAGATGTGTAGTAGTGGTCCAGTAACCTCTAGTGATAAGATAAAGAGATGTGTTGTAGTGCTCGCAATTATCACTTAGAATATATCTGTTCTCATCTGTCACAATTGTACCATTATCATTTAGGTCGGAGGGCGATCCACAATATTAGCAGAAACTTTTGCCAGGTATACTTAAGGAAAAAACGATAGCTCTAGGAAGTACATATCAAAACCTACTCATTGCTTCCTTTCCTATCTCCATTTGGGGGAATATATTTGATTGAGTTATCTCCGAGTCAAACTTTTAGGGCTTGGTTGTCTATTTGTTAGAATGCGAGCATTCAACTCAACGCAGTTGGCAACATATGGAGAAACATAAGATCTTGAATACTACTCTCAAATCAGTTGGTAACAATCCTCTAATAACATGTTTACTAACCTGAAATGGGAGTGGAAAGAATGAAAATCTCTCCTAATTAGGTCATTCCCGTGTTTATTAACACTTTCGGAATCAAAACAAGGTATGCATGCATAAAATGACTGAATGACATTCCTGATATGTTTTTTTTTCGAGGAATGAGACTACATATAGCGAGGGAGTGGTATTGTGATTGCTGAAAATCAAAACAATTATTACGTACCTCAAAGAGCATGCCATTGCGGAGAATGAATTGCATTGCACATTATGCTAGCTATTATGAGTTTTTCATGAAATCAGAAATCAGTGAGTTAAAGTACATACACATTCGTTAATATTTATTAGTCAATTAAATCATCAAAATTTAAATATGGTTAATATATATTGTTGAGTGGTAGAACAATCCAGCTAAAAGATATTATGTGTCATACTTCTACGTAACAATAACAACCCCACATAAATTTTCCATGAAACTAATTCTGTAAAGAGAAAGTTGCCATTAACAACTAAGTTGCCTAGGTTTTTGGTATATTATTTGAAATTGATTGGGACAAGTCTGGCCGGTGATTATTTGTTGAAAAAGGCAACAAATCTTGGGGTCTCTTTAACTTTATAGTTAGAAGTGGTCCTCTTCAACACCAATCTGTGATATATGCAGATTCAGCATCTAAGACGACTCTTCGACAGGCTCCATTCATGGCCCTATCACAGAGGCCCTTATCCTACTGCAGGTGGTCCTCCTAAAAAGATGGAAGGTGTTTCAAAAGCTTGATATCAAAGTAGGGGGAACTGTGACTTTACAATAACTCAGATATATATCCACCACTCACACCTGGTCCATGAAATCGCTAGGGCAAGCATAATATATACATATAAAAGGAGGAATCTCTGTCGAAGAGAGAAACCAAATTATGTAAAACCATATAAAATATATATTTTTATTTCGGCCATTGTCTATTTGAGGATAAGTAGATAGATGTGCCAGTCTTGAGCACCAACCAATGGGAATCATGCTAATCGCTCACAATTCATAGATGATATAAATCAGTGATATTTTTTTTCTACAAGTTGGACCTGGATTTCTCAAAATGTGTTGCAAGAAAGGAATTGAACTATATGAGAGAGAGAGAGAGAGAGAGAGAGAGAGAGAGAGAGAGAGAGAGAGAGAGAGGGAGAGAGATTGTGAAAATAAAATTATCAGAGAGTACCAAATATTACAATGTGAGTATTCAATAAAAAATCAATTGGCAATGAGTGCAGATGCTCAAGATGGTGAGAAATTCTATGTTGTGAAAATAACATTATCGGAGGGTACCAAATATTAGAATATGTGAGCATTCAATCAAAAACCAATTGGCAATATTGACCAAAAAAAACCAATTGGCAATAAGTGCAGATGCTCAAGATGATCTTTTAAACTATTATTCTAGGGGATATCGGAATTCAGACTATCAACACGTCCCCACACGTGTGGCATCATTTATGCTCCTATCATGCGAAGACCACACGTTAGGTGAGGTGAGAAAGCAAGTGGACTGTTGAACTCAACACCATCAATAACATTCTATAATAAAATGTGAGCATTCAACCCAAAACAAATTCACAATACAAAAATCTTTTAAGCTTTTAAATTATAAGCAAAGGGAGAGACAAGAAGCTATATATTGAATTTGGTTTGAGGTCCAACAAAATACAATTGTGGTTGGAGTTTGAAATGGATGCTTTGTTTTAGAAGGGGATTATGGAATTGTAATTTACGAACTAGACATTTTCAATTCAACGATCAAGTTTGTGGTCATACCTGTTAATATAGTTTGTTCAGCAACTGCATTCCAACTGCCTCTTAATTTTGCTAAAGACATCTGCATGCAGGAGGCAGGGTTTCCTAAGGTCGACCCAAGAAGTGTAGTGCCATAACCAAACTTGTGCTACAGTCCTACACACAACCGACGAAGAAGGTCCAACTCATTAAGTTGCCCAACAAAAATTTGGGTTTCACATCGTAAAATGTAAAGCCCCTATGAGAAGGGCATCAAATAGAGTGATTTTGAGGAGGGCCTCCCTTCTCTCTAATCCTTTCAATTATTGCAGTGATTTACAAACCCAATTTAACAGGCCTATTTGTCTCTGTCGGGACAGAAGTGAAAGTATCCATTAGTGCTCCTCTTGTTACATTTAAAAAAAATAAATAAATAAATACAAGCGAAACGATATTGGAAAAGGAGCGAATTGAACATATGACCTATAATACGTTCTAAACCTATTCTTTTAATAGTTGAATATAGTTCGTAGGAGCTCATGAGTAGAACTTACCCTTACAAAACCAACATGCAAAAGAATTAAGAGTTTAATACTAGTAATTGTCTAATATACGACTATCAGAGGTTTGATTACAGAAGGTCTTGACATGCATTGGTAACCTATATATTCTCCAACTCTTTTGGCTAGCATATGATTGTCTAACATTATATGATCTCCATGATATGATATCAGGATATATATATATCATCACCACAATTATCTCATTGCCTTTTGAAAAGTTGAGGGTACTTCGCTTTTGACCCTCGTTCTTTCTTAGTCGTCCTTGAAAATCATTAATACTGGGTAAGATTTTTCTCTGGGCCATGATTTACTTGTTCAGAAGATAGACTTTGGGAACACAACTCTATCTCTCTCTCTCTCTCTCTCTCTCTCTCTCTCTCTCTCTCTCTCAGACACACACACAAATACATCATATTATAATAATGACTTGTTACAGCTGGCTGTTTCATGATCAAATTGACTTTGCTTGCACCCAACCAGGCACCATCATAATATCATAGGACCAATATCCCCCACCAATATCTTGCAGTTGGGTTGGGGGTACCCACATAAAGTTTTTCCAATGAAATGCCAAGCATATACTTCACTGAACTTTAAATTCATGATCATGCAACTTTTTCTTGGGTCACAAGAGAATTATGCTATAATATGACTAAAGTAGGGAACATGATGAATTATGCAAATCAGTACTTTTCATATCATTAGTGGTTGTTATTCACACTCTTAGTTTTCATTGAATTATGTTATAATATGACTAAAGGAGAAAACGTGATGAATCAAGAAGATACGCTGATTGGTACCATTCATATATCATTAGAATAACCACATTATTCACACTCTCAGTTTTTCGCCTTATTGCATCTTAAACTAATTATATTTAAAATTCTAAAACACTCACAAAAATGTGCAAAATGGCAATTAAGAATGTGAATATACGATTAAACGCTTGACTATTCAAGTAATTTGAAGAAATTTATTCAACCTAATGATAAAACGCACATATGGAATCTCATGAGTGCAAAACACTCAGATTTATCTAATAAGTATGGTGTGTGGGTGATTATACATATCCTATATAAGTTGTTCATTGGATGACAACCAAAATGGACAATGTAATCTTGGACCCCATGAATATTAAGAGTAATGTCAACTATATGTCTCTTCTGTACGCCAAATACAAGAGGATGCAAGAGTTGTGAACATATATATCAATATAAATGTCTGCCAATGAGTGCATTTGTTATAATCAAGCTTCCATTACCAGTACTGTTAAACCTGTTCTCTTCTAAAACCCACTACTCCACTGAGCTCATATCATATGCTATCACTATCTGCACCAAGAGCTCGTGTTACACCTCTCAATTCACCATTTGCCTCTCCATTAATTGCATTTCTAAAGTAGCAATCGACCCACGTGCCATGGTCCAATATGTTGTTATATGTTTAGATTTTCCCTAATACCATTGTTAGGTTTTGACAAAAGCTCATTACCTAACATATATATATATAGTCTCATTCTATTAAGGAATCTTTCAAATAATTTTATTTGAAAAACAGTTTTTTATTAGAGAGAGAGATATATATATATGTACCGCAAAACATATCACGTAAATAACTAAGGGAGAATAAAATTTAATGTTTGGGCTCCAAACCACTCTTGGAAGTAACACTAAAAGGATGCCACTGTGTCTTGGAAATGCTAGGCCCATGTATGAACATGATGATGCTTGTTGGATTACATATTGCATCCCTGGTTGAGCCAGTAAAACTAATCCTGTCTATGTCCAGTGATGATAAAGAAAATGCGATGACCAAATTAATTACCGGAGAAGGGGAAATGTCAACTTGAAACCTATTTCAATATTGGTAAGAGAAATACTATTAAATTAAAGTTTGTTCTTAACTCTATTTTTTGGTTACCAAATTGTTATTATTATATATTATTATGTATACGTGTGTGTCTTGTGAGCGAGAGCTGGTCCGGGGTAAAGCTACAATAGGGCCCCTTTGTATGCACTCATAGCTTTCATATGAACACAGAAGTACATTTTTTTTATATAACTAATTTATTAAACCGGTAACATGTGTACGCTAAGAGCGTCTCCAAAGGGAGTACACAAATGAAGTAGGCAAATATGTACTTTAAAAATTGATAAGGCATATTGTTGCCTACTCATTTCTCTCATCATGAAAAATCTTTTGATGTTTCATGGAGTCCCTTTCCACTTCTTTTTCTGTCCATAAAGTCTAGAAAAGTACACTAAAATATATTATCAATATCATTAGAAGCTGGCCAAACGCTTCAATTTGAGTTATGTTAAGGTATTTAATGAATAAATTTGGTATAATTAATATCGTTTGAAAAAGGGTTGGGATGGGTAGAAGAGAAGAAATGGCAAATAGGCACATATACACGTCAGCAGTAGGTTGCAGATCAGGGGTTAGGAGCTAGGGGGAGACACAAGCTAGCAAATAATGAGTTGGAAGACAATGTATGCATATATGCAAGGGAAATTGTAGACTAATATACAAGTTGAAGTGAGTTTTGTGTATTAAAATTTTGGGAACACACCCATATGGTGTTGCGAGAGAATGACAAAGATCCTCTCTAAACACTTGCCCAACTTTGTCTCCCCTCCTAACCCTAAAATTCTCCTATTGATCCTACAAATCCAAGACAAAAATCTTTCATTTCAACCCTATGATGTCATTTAGGCCTTCAATATGTCCTTGTATCCAAAACCACTCATGTGGTAATGTCGACTCTCTCATATTCTTTTACTAATATTAATACGCATATGTCACCCAACCCTAATTTCAACAAGTGGGTTTCCTTCTCTTTGGTTCCTTGATTAAAAAAGAGCACAAAACATCATCTAAGTTGGTGGAAGCATTCATTTCAAGCTGTTTCTTGTATGACCCTGAATTTCTTTATTCTAATTAAAAATGGCTGTCGATGTCTATGAATCCAAGTGTACAAGGCTAGTGGGTAGATATGTTTGTATTATCAGTCAGTCCCTTAAGAGAGAGAGAGAGAGAGAGAGAGAGAGAGAGAGAGAGAGAGAGAGGCTAGCTATTGGGTAGATTCTTAATTTAGCTAATGAAGATATGGTATCATGTATATATTCTTGAAAAAAGGTTTCGCAGCAATTAGAGGGATTTATATTTGAACACCCATCTTATTCCTATTCTCGGCAGCTATGCTTATTGCTTGAAATGTTTCAAAATTTTGGTTCTCTTTGGATGTCCTCCGATAATTGGTCATTCATGAATTAATTCTTTAAACACGACTAGATTGGCATGACTTGGATATGTTTTCTTGCAAATCCTACATTTGCATATTCTCTTCGCTTCAATCTAAATGCACTTTCAACAAGGTCTAGGGAATGTGTAAATGATCCTCCATCAATTTTAATAATTCAACACTTGATGTTAGACTAGAATTTCAAGTCATGTCTGCCTAAATTGAGACAGAGTTGACCCAAACTGTAAGAAGTTATTCCACGCTGAATCTGACCAATGGATGCTCAGAGTGCGTCTTCACAACCAAGCTAAGTACAAAACTTTAGGGCCCGTTTGGTCGTGAAGCAGTAAAAAATTAGATTAAAAATGCATTTGATAGGCTGTGTATATTAAAATTATACCACATGTTTAATTATTCAATATGAAACTCCAAATGCAATAGACTTGTGGCTTAAATTATTACAAGAATTCTCGTCTGCCACTTAAAATGTTGTGATCGATTCTCTCTTTCAATATTCTTTGTACAAAAAGAAAAGATTAAACCCTAAAATGTTATAAAATTTAATTTAATTAATAATGTCATATAACCGTGTCACGTGGTGTTATCATTAAACAGAATAATTTTTCTTGTGATTAACCAATCTAGAATACCCAAAGATGGGATCGCCAAATCGGGTAAGAACCAGAAAATTAATTAGAAATGTACGTACATGTTTTATTTTTGGTATAGGAGAAATGTAGTGGCATGTTGGGTTGGAGGACATGATGGCGAAGCAGAACCCGACATGGAACTTGTCTGTACTGCTGTCTATAATTGATGGGGTAGCTGGCTGCTGGCATATATTATGTCTTTGACCATAATTTTATGCTTTGACTCATCCTTACACTAATGCATGCATGCATCCATGCGATCTCCATGCAAACACTTAGATGTCCTTTGGGAAAAGCAAAAGCTATTTCCTTCATCTATGTCTCGTCTTATCCTCATAAACAGTTTCTTCATAGAGAAATTGGATTGCACTGCCCACAAATATACAACAGGAGATCCACAAAACAAGTGACTGAGTTGTTAGTTTGTGGATATAATTAAGTTAAACCAATCTCTCACCCAACTGTTATTTTACTGTTTTACTCACCACACAGTTAAAATTTTAGAGTTTGCTGTACAAAGATGTTGTATTGAATAGATTTGCATATCCAGGAGATCAAGCAAACCTCACACAAAACTAGAGAGAAGAGTTGGTGAAAAATAGGAATTAAAGATAGTCGTGTACCTCCTTATGGGTCCTCCATAAAGCCGACGCCGTTGCTGCACCTCAACTTTTTTCGCTGCAACTCATTTTCGTTCCGCTTCTTAATTAGCTCCTTTATATTCTTTATTTACTAGAATCTCATTCGTGATAAGTTGACACGAGTGACACCTATTAAATGCCAAATGCTTCTCCTTTTTCCTCAGCTTTCTGAGCCGTACTACAAGATACATAAACAAAACGGCTAGCTTGAATTAAGTATAATCATGAGTGAGAGCATAATCGTTCTCTATTCATTCCGAAAGCAACTTCAAGATCAAACTTTCATCTTTTGAGGTTTGATCTAGTGTGTTTCAATTTGTGAGAAATTGATTGAGGAAAGATTCGATGCTGTAAGGATTTGCAAAAAGAAAGTATAAGTACTTTCTAAGAAAAGTGATTCTTAATTTGTTAAGAGAAACATTTTTTCAGTTTAACTTTAAATCACAAAACTAACAAGTAATATATGCAGGCTTCCTTAATTAAGTATAACTTATGACTTATAAACAGATTACATGATAGATTCTATTTGTTGAAGAAACTTATCAAGTAATTTAGTTATGATGCAATTCTAGTTATTTCTTTAGGGTTTGAGTATTTTAGATTTGGTTTTGTTATGAAAAATTTGTTGATTATCTGAACAAAAAGCAAGTTCCTATCTTGCATAAAAAAATTACAAGACAAAACACAATCTAAGAGAAAACCCTAAAAAAATTGATGCGAATAGTGTTTTCTGCTGTGAATAGTGTTAGGCCTCAAGGTATAACCTAATTTAAACTCTAATCAAACCTCAATAAGTCAATAACTCATCAAAATATAACCTAGTATCTAGTGCACCGATTTAAATAGGAATATAAGATGACATTCTTTACTCAAAAGTTTTCTGAGAAATCAAACTAAGGAAGTTATCCCAAAAAAATTCAAGTAGGCCCTACGGCGAGGTAACATAGTGTCGAGAAATGTTCATTCCTAGAGGTTTGGTTTGGGAGCAAGTACCCCTTCACCGCGCACTCTTTAACGAGGGAGGGAGGTTACTACGAGGTTTAAAATGAGTCCAAATATAAACAAATGAAATATTACTAGAGATTGAAAAAAGTTGAATAACAGGTGGTACCTATTGAGACTCCCTTTCAAAATCAATTGTCAAAAGTCCATACAAGATTACTTCATTTTCTGATATGGGGCAACTCTTCACTTCACATCCTTACAAGAATTATTGGTTAACTTATCACTCTTCGGCAGTTCCGAAGTGTCGATGCTAATAATGAAAGATAAAATATCTCTCAACAGGTGGATCTGAGAGGTGTGAGCTCATTGTTGCATTGAAGAAAGAGAAGGAAGCCCATAGCGCATCTCAATCGGCCGTATGTATATGTATGACTAGATATAATAGCTACAAGGGGAATGGAGCCATGCACAGACACAACAGTCTCCAGTGAAGCCTAACTTCAGTGATCTCTCTCTCTCTCTCTCTCTCCTCATTATATAATGAAGAGGGGGAGGGCCTGCAAGAACTAGGATTCCCTTAACATCGGATCTGGATGCTATCTTCAATTGCCTCCTCACCCATCTCTCTCCCGGCTTCCCTCTCTATTATTAATTATATATGCATTCATTTTATCCATTGAAGATAAGATAAGACCTAGAAGCTTCAATAAATTTTACAATATCAATAACTAGAGTACTCGAGAGCTGAGCAACATAGCTCTATATATATATTGGAAGCAAATGGGAAAGCACTGCATAAGGTGATAAATGAAGACTTGGCTGGACCAACCACAAGTCATGTTCATTGGGCAACCCTATTACCTATAATTTGGTGAACATATTGTGTGTATATGTTTGGACCAAGAACATTTGTGTATTTGATACAATTAATATTAATATCCGAACCTTAAAGTTAGTATATTGAATCAATAGTTTGCACAAGTTATAATATAAGTGGACTAAATTAAAATATCATGTTGGAATGCATTTACTAAAAAAAATATAATAAATTTATGTAATCTCTGTGAGAATGTGAAGGCAAAGAGTCTTATATTGGAAAGTTGAGAAACTTAGTAAGGGCTTATAAGGAGTTGGGCTACTACCCCCATTGCTAATTGGTTTTGGGGTGAAACCTCAACTTTCTTCATGGTATCAGAGCGAGTTAGCCCACATATGAAAGCCCAATGGCCACACGTGCTCCACGTCACCCAATATGTGTTGTCCATGTATTAGGCTTGAAAATTCGCCATACGTGTGGGGGGCGTGTGAGAACGTGAAGGTAAAGAGTCCCACATTGGAAAGTTGAGAAACCTAGCAAGGGCTTATAAGGAGTTGGACTACTCCCCCCATTGCCAATTGATTTTGGGGTGGAACCTCAACTTTCTTCAATCCCAATCATCTCATGTATTGTATCTTTTTGAATCACCCACTAGTGTGAGTCTAACTTATCTTGAATCTCACTTCTATTATAGCGATGATACAGAAGATTATTGATAAGTTGAAATGGTACAAAATAGTACTCTATTATTAGTTATTTGTTTTGTAAGTTGGAAATTATGGTTTGAACCAATGCCACGCCTTCGTTTTTGGAGGCATAGAGTAAAGGAAAATACTTGTCTCCTTCCCTAGAAGTATGAACTCATACTTTCCTGTCAATCACAATTTGACATGTGTGTAGAGATTTTTTCTTTTTGTGATTTTCATGAAGTAGGAATGCCTCCTTCAAGAGAAGGGAAGTAGTGTAAAAAGCTATAAAGGGGCTCATTTTGCACACGCTCATAGTTTCCACTTGAAAAATAAAAAGAAGTGCAAAAAAAAAAATTTCTTTTTCAAAATGTGCTTTTTTTTTTTCTTTTGCTAATTTCCTCAAAGATGAAATGATACAAGAGTCAAGCATATGAACCAAGTTATTTGGAAAGAAGTGGTTAAATATGACGTTTGGTGTTCCAAATATATATATATATATATATATAACAATTTGTTTTGGACATCTCACCAAGAAAAAATATTAGGTAATTGAATTTTAACATTCATACTTATCTATAATTGTAAATTTTTTTTTCATTATAATTTAAGAATGAAAAAATTTGGGGCCCTAGACGATTGCCTTGCATGCCCATGCTCAAAGACGAACCTGGTTTTGAACGGCCAACAGAGAGAGGGAGGGGGTTTGCTCACCATGGAATTTTGATTGGACCACACATAGATGATGACTATGTGTATGAGCAGCAGCAATATGGTTACTTACTTTGTCTCACTCTACAGTGAACACAGTTGGGTTTATTTCCCATTTCCAGCATTTCAACCACCACATCTTGGGGATCTTTTTTGTTTCAAAGTATCATGAACACAAGAATATATAATCAATACTTTTGGTGCTTGAAAACATATTTATTCAAAAAATTAATTAATTAATTAATTAAATTCGATAAAAAGAATTGGAACAAATAAATAAATAAAATAAAGAACAACCCACTTGCCTGTTGCTATCTTAGGGCCGGGGTTCCCCTCTCAACTGGTCCTATCTAAAGATACCTTTGAAGATTATATTATTCAGTGTACTTAAGTCCTTCGGGGCTTTGGTCAATCCAAATGTAAAGATGGAAACCACTTGAGCAAGCACCAAGAGAAAAGACACCAACAACAACAAAACGAAGGGGCAAGAGTAGTTTTCTGTTCATTAACACCACAAATGCAGAAAACTGATGGAAAGAATGAGAGATAAAGACAACAATAGGCCCCATATGCCTTCGGTAAAGGTGACCTTTAATAGTAGTAGTGCTTGCACCATTACCATAAAGATTTGTTAAAAGCCATTATCTTTAGTACTAAGATGGAGGTTAAGGCTGGCATATCCCTAATAATGAGATGACGTTGTGGAGTGGATCCAAATGAGAGATGACGTACCATGTATTAACTTACTTACTGTTTGATTAGTGTTTAATCACTCATATTCCTTTACGTATGAGTTCTCAAAATTTGAAGTGTGGTATATGATATTTTCAAAACTACAAGTGGGAAGAAAATGAAAATTATTTCGAAAGGAAAACAAAAGCAATTAAATTGTAAAAAAGTTGTAAATTTAGTGTAAGAAAATGAGGGGCCACCTTGGTATAGAAGACAAAGGCCTGTGATTGAATGAGATGATTTTATTCTTATTTGAGTTTGTACAGAGACAATACATTTATACACGTTGTGAGTGTTGAGAATAGGAAAGTAAAAGAATTTACCATAACTACAATTTCCTAGTTAATAGCTGATTGATTACAATTAACAATATATGGAAATCATTGACTAAAAACAAACAGCAAGTCTTTAGGAGAGATGACAGCAATCAAGTGATTTGGTGGGAAGAGGAAATCGTGGCTGATTGTTCTTGATCTGCAGAATCTCCTAATACGCCCCGCAAGATGGTGCTCCCATTGGAGACACCAAGCTTGGAACGTAAGAGAGTGAAGCGAGGGCGAGATAAGCGGCTTGGTGAGAGCATCAGCAATAGCGATCTTTGGTGGCAACATGTGAGACCCGAAGAAGACTTTTTAGCAACCATGTCACGAACAAAATGAAAGTCAATGGCAATATGCTTCATCTTGGAGTGGAATCTGGATTAGCACAAGCAAAAGTAGCTCCAATATTATCACGAGAAAACCACGGGAGCTTTAGGAAGAGAATAGCCAAGCTCACCAAGTAAGGACTTAAGCCAGGGGAGAGTTACGCAAGCGGTGGAGGCAACGACACGATACTCGGCCTCCGTGAAGCGATCGAGCAACGAGCGTTGCTTGCGAGAACTCAAGATATGGGATTACCGCCAAGATAAATAACATAAGCGAGATGTGGAAGTGCGATCATCACGATTCGGCCCAATCGATCGAAGAAGGCATGAAGCGAGCGATTAGCAGTGACGCTTAAGAAAGATACCATGAAAGGCCCGTGCCCTTGAGGTAGCGGAGTAGGCGTTTGACCGCTGTCCAATGAATAAGGGAAGGCTTGTGCATGAATTGAGACAACTTATTGACCGCATAAGCAATATCGGGGGTGAGTCAAATTAAGGTACTGAAGGGCACCAAGAATGCTCCTATCTTACGAGTAGCATCGGCAGGAGGAGAGCCATCAAATAGTGTAAATGAATCGAGTGGCGCAAGAGGTGTGCTAACCTCCTTGGCACAGTCATGTTAGCCTTATCAAGGAGATCACGAATATATTTGTGTTGAGAGAGAAACATGCCATTACGTAGAGATAACCTCAACACCCAGAAAATAATGGAGAGAGCCCAAATCTTTGATAGAAAATCGTTGAGCCAAAGTGGCAATAAATTGGGAAATAAATGGAGCATCACTACATGTGACAATAAGGTCATCCACATATACTAAAAAATAAACCACAATATTTCCATGATGATAAATAAAGAGCGAGGCATCAGATTTGGAATTAATAAAACCATGAGATAGTAGAAAACCACTAAGCTCCTTGTACCAAGCCCGAGGAGCTTGCTTAAGGCCATAAATAGCCTTGCGAAGACGGCACACATGAGAAGGAAAGTCCGAGGCAATGAAGCCGGGAGGTTGAGACATATAAACCTCTTCTTGGAGAGTGCCATGAAGGAATGCATTGTTAACGTCAAGGCGCCAGATTGGCCAACCATGAGAAAGTGCAAGATGAAGAACAACCCGAATGGTGGTGGGCTTCACAACGAGAGCTAAAGTCTCTGAAAATCAATACAGGCGTTGGTGAAAACCTTTGGCCACTAGCGGGCTTTGTACTGTCAATACTACCATCGAGTTTACGCTGATCACGAAAAACCCATTTGTATCAATAAGATTTCTTTGAGGCCGAGAGGAACAAGCTCTCATGTACCATTTCGCACTAAGGCATTGAATTCATCGGACATGGCAGTGCCAACGAGGGTCGCGGATGGCTTGAGAGACACATGTGGGTTCGAGGTTGGGAGAATTGGGTGTTTAGTAGTGACATGAATCTGTTTAGGTCTAAAAATATTATTTTGGGAGCGAGCAGTGACGAGATGGTTGAGATGGTGGAGGTGGAGGAGGTGGGAGGAGGGGGCGTTGATGGCATAGGTGGTGAAGGGAAGAAATGGGTAGCGATGACGGTGACGATGACGGCAAAAGGAGGATACGGAACAAATCGGACAACGATGAGCGAGACATCTCCGAGGCATGAGGGAACTTGGAGATGGAGCCAAGTACGAAACAAGTACGAGGAGGATGGTGGTGTAGTAGCATGCATGAGTGGCACAATTGGGAGCAGGTGGTGCATGAGAGGCAAGAGTAGACCAATTAGAAGCAGTTGAAGAAGTGACAGGGAGAAGGTGATGGAGTAGTAGAGAGAGAAAGGGAAAAACTGTTTCATCAAAGGTGACATGACGAGACACAAAAAAAGAGCGATGGGTAGATAACTCAAGACATTTATAGGCACTTTGGGATGGCGAGTACCCAAGAAAAATGCACGGGCGAACGTAATTCAAGTTTGTGTTTGTTATAAGGACGTAACCACGGAAAACATAGACAACCAAAGGCTGCGGAGCTTGTGATAGTTTGGTGTCCGAGGCCAAAAAGAGCAGTGAAGGGAGAGTTGTTATGAAGAAGAGGAGTAGAAGACGATTAATGAGGTAGCGGCTGTTTGAAAAGCATAAGACCATAAGTTAAGGGCATATTGGAATGGTGAAGTAAGGTAAGACCGGTGTCGCGACATGGCGATGACGGCGTTCGCGGAGCCATTATGTTGGGGGTGTGGAGGAGTGGTAAGATGGGTGATACCATGGGTCGCGAAAAATCTCGAAGTTTAATATATTCCCCACCCCATCTGAATAAATTGTGACAATGGAGGTTTTAAAATAATTTTCAACAAGTGATTTAAACTTTGGAAAAATTGAGGACACATCATATTTGAGTCTAATAGGAAATAGCCAAATGTATTTGGTGAAATGATCAACAAAAAGGACGTAATATTTAAAACCATCAATAGATTGAACGGGAGCTGGGCCCCAAACATCAGTGTAGATAAGATCTAATGGACCACGACTAGTAAGAGTTGAACTATGAAAAGGGAAGCCTATGGCTTTTAGTACAACGACATGAGACACAAGAAGACATAGTAGACTTAGAGGAAATTGGCAGAGAATGAGACTTGAGAAGGTGGTCAAGAGTGCGTTGGCGGGATGACCAAGTTGTTTTGTGCCAATCATGCATGGAAGTAGATACACCAACCATCATACGGCTTTGGGAGAGGCATCACGTACAGAGACTTTGGCCACTCATACACACCATTCCTATTACGGCCTCGAAGAAGTATGGCCCCGTGCGTAGATCCTTCACGAGAAAAAGTGGATGGAAAAAAATTCAATGGAGGCATTATTAGTGTG
This sequence comes from Prunus padus, assembly GCA_024362665.1. Lineage (NCBI taxonomy): Eukaryota > Viridiplantae > Streptophyta > Magnoliopsida > Rosales > Rosaceae > Prunus > Prunus padus. The sequence goes on along the minus strand of JANFAM010000006.1, from coordinate 12,846,017 downwards.
ACAAAATTGTGAAAGCCCAGAAACCAAGTTTTTTTAATAGCGGGAACACATAAGACATTAGAAAGGGAAAAGGAATTAGAAGGAGAAGAAAGGTGAGCGAGCCAACATGTGTGATACCCAAAGCACGAACTGCGGGTTACCAATAATGATTTCATCAGGACCTCATAGGGACTATGAAGAGAGAGGTGCGCAAGTCCGAGGTGACATGATGAGACGCGGAGAATCAATAAGCCAATTTGGTGGAGGAAGCAGATGTCGGCATGGAGGCAAAGTTGGCAGGCGAGCTCATGGACAAAAGCGTAGCGCGAGGACATCACTTCTACTGTGTCCCTTGTTGATCACGAGTTGTGAAACCACGGTATCCTTGGCGGATTGTGCGAGGGTGCGTCGAAGGAATTAGAGGGGCCACGTAGAGATGGGCTAGAACACGAAATATTACGAGGAGAAGAGGACCCACGATTGTAAGAGGAGGCGGGGTGAGAAATTGTTGGGGTGGTAGAAGAGCCTCGAGTGGAGAAGCGAGAAGATCGGTGAGCGTGATAGCGGTAATGATAGAAAGGTCGCTCGATGTCTTCCCGCTTTAAGTGTCTCGTGCTCCACGAGTTTGTCATGTAATTCTTCAAAGGAAATGGAGGTTTCACGACACGGATGGCAGCAGCAAGTTCCTTGAATTCAGGTCCCACGCCATTGAGAATATGGATCACAAGGTCGTCGTCACTGATTGGTGCATCAATAAGAGCCAGTTCATCGGCAATGGATTTAATAATTTGCAGAAATTCTCGACACGTTTTGGAATCACGTCAGTGAGTGTGAGGCGCTCCTTGAGACTCATGACTCGGGCGTGCGATTGGCGTACAATTTGATTAGCTTATTCCAGGGCTTCGTGAGAAGTCTTGCAGCGGCAATAAGTGATACTATTTGCTCGGAAAGCAGAGGCAATAATAGCATGCAACAACAAGCGATCTGGCGTTTCCAAAGGATGCAATCAGGATTTGGTGCACCATCTTTATCGTTGATGGGCACGAAAAGAGAGCCATCGACATAGCCCATGGTCATAGCCAAAAAGAAGAGCGTTGAACTGTGCACGCCAAGAAGGATAGTTCAAGGGTGTGAGTTTGATGGGTAGTTGGGCAGCAGCGTTGATGGTTATCAAGGAATTGGTAGAGTGTTGAACTGGAAGAAAGAGTCGCAGTGACTTCTGGATTGTTGAATGGTTTGTCGGCCATGAGGGGATAAGAGGTTGTTGATAAAAATTTAGTGGGTTATTTTCTTGGGACCTATGCTCGATGGAGCGTTGGACGCTCTGATACCATATAGAAGACAAAGGCCTGTGATTGAATGAGATGATTTTATTCTTATTTGAGTTTGTACAGAGACAATACATTTATACACGTTGTGAGTGTTGAGAATAGGAAAGTAAAAGAATTTACCATAACTACAATTTCCTAGTTAATAGCTGATTGATTACAATTAACAACATATGAAATCATTGACTAAAAACAAACAGCAAGTCTTTAGGAGAGATGACAGCAATCAAGTGATTTGGTGGGAAGAGGAAATCGTGGCTGATTGTTCTTGATCTGGAATCTCCCTAATACTTGGCACGTGCCCCGGGGCCCAACCATGGTGACTTCTCCCTTGATCCCAAAATTTGTTTTGTTGAACTTGGAACGCTAACAATATCTAAAAAAATCTAACAATATATTTAAGAGAGAGAGAGGGGGTCCTAAAGATTATAAATATACTGTACTTTTGGGTGTGGCTTTGGTCAAACCAAGTGTAAAGATTGAAAAGCACTTGGGAGAGAGAGAGAGAAAAAAATGGGAAGACATAAAAAAGTATGGGGCCAATTGTAGTTTTCTGTTCATTAAAAACCACAGAGAAAGTGATAGAGGAAATGAGATGGAGAAAGCCTAGGTCCCATTTGCCTTCAGCTACATCCTAAAGTCTTATTTATAGTATTATTATATGCAACTAGAGAGAGAGAGAGAGAGAGAGAGAGAGAGAGAGAGAGAGAGAGAGAGAGATTTGGGGGAGGGGGCGGTGCGGAGAGATGATTTTGGGCCCATGAATTGATAATGGAAGTAGCCTTCATCCTCTCTGGACGATCTGCTGCTTCAAGCTTCAAATGGCTGCATGAATTTGCAAGTAAAGAATGATTTGAATAATTTGAACCCAAAAGTCTCAATCCAAACTGTTGCATCATTAATTAAGGTTCTGTTAAGATAACATAAGCTTGTTAAGAATCTAGATGGTTCTTAATGCCATTACATATCTTAACCAACTAGGTCTTTGATCAGCTGCTTACTAGCTTAAATTTAATTCATGTATTGTACGGAAGAAACTTTAGCCGCTCTTTTCCTCTATGATTCCTAAAGGAAAACTCCATTGAGGGGGAGGAGGAAGAAGCGTCATTGCCCCTCCCTCCTCCCACTCTTCTCTATTCTCGTCTTTTCCTTTTAGGTTAGTAAATAAGTCCACTGGGGTGTTTTGAATAAAAAGCCCCTTGTGGTGGTTTCTTCTGAGCCATAGTTAGATTGAAGTTCCTCATCACCCCTTTTAGTCTATGTTCTCAATCAAATCTTGCTCCCAAAACCTGCTCCCTAATGCCGCTCATGTTCTCTTAATTTGATTATACATCGTCTTTGACGGAGGTTGCTGCAAATCACCCAATTGTTCTTTGGCAAGGTTGTTGTTTTCATTTATTTGTTAGCTCTTATGCGCAGGTAGATCGTTGGAAATCATATTTTCCCCAGATCTATTACGGATGCGGTGGTGGGTGTGGCCGCGATGACGATTCTTCAAGTGGTGGTGATAGGGTTCGTCTAGGCTCATAGGTTGTTTTAGGGTTTTGGTTATATTGGGTTTGTGGGCTTTGTTTGGAATTATGGTTAATTGTGGTGATGTGGGCTAGTAGTTTTAGTGCGGCTTTTGTCCATGTTAGTTTTGTTTTTAGCATGTTAGATTGTTGCTCTATTGGGATTGGTATTTTAGATGTCTTTGATTGTACCGTTAAAGTTTATCTAATGAAATTTCTATTTGATCAACAACAAAAACTAGGTCTTTGATCTAGTGATATTTGTCACAACATGGTTAGAGGAATGTCTCAAATTCGACTTACATGAATGATAATTAAAAATGATATATATTTATGATGAGTTCGATACGACGTACTTCTTGTTAGCCTCAATGCCTCATTGTGGTAGTGTAGATTTGTTTTGAGTGTATTGGCTTGTTGTAAAAGTTTGTAGATATGTTATCGTTTATCAAAAGGAAAAACCCAAATATCCCTCATATATGTACGTGGTTTGCATGGAAATATATATATAATTGTTTTTCTTAACACTTCAATCACTTTTTAAGTGTAATCTTAATTAAATATGATGCCTTGAATAAGTTTAAGGTATAACTTTGATGAGGTAGAGTCAATGCCTATGCCGACAAACGGGAGATGCTAAACTTCCATTACCAATAAACCTTCTTAGTCAAAATTTCTGAGTTGGGACCAATGATTAGTCGAAAATCAATTCATGAGTGAAATACATAGATTTGTTTTGAGTGTATTGGCTTGTTGTAAAAGTTTGTAGATATGTTATCGTTTATCAAAAGGAAAAACCCAAATATCCCTTATATATATACGTGGTTTGCATGGAAATATATATATAATTGTTTTTCTTAACACTTCAATCACTTTTTAAGTGTAATCTTAATTAAATATGATGCCTTGAATAAGTTTAAGGTATAACTTTGATGAGGTAGAGAGAGTCAATGCCTATGCCGACAAACGGGAGATGCTAAACTTCCATTACCAATAAACCTTCTTAGTCAAAATTTCTGAGTTGGGACCAATGATTAGTCGAAAATCAATTCATGAGTGAAATTGATTGATTGGCCTTTTACATTAGATATATTCTGAAAGAATTCTTCATATAATTTCTTTATTATAAAAACATAAACCTCTAAACATAACTTTTTCTTCTCTCATAATATATATATATATATATTATGGGGCTTGTAGCTTAATTGATTCAAAATAATTATTCATGTACATGAGGTATTTTGTAAGAATGCGAAGGTTAAATTGCCCCATTGCCAATTAGTTTTGTAACGGAACCTCAACTTCCTTCATATTTCTCTTCTTGATATTAAAAGAGGTAATATATTCAAATTATGCAGGTTCATCAAAAAAACTAAAGTAAAACATACTAAGTTTTGTACATTCATATCAAGGAGCTTGTAGCTGAAGTAGTTAAGAATATTTACCCTTACATCCGATGTTTTAGATTTGATTCCCCATCTCTCAATATCCCTTGTATGAAAAAATAAAAAAATGTTTTTTTATATACGTGAGCAGAAATCCACCAATTTTCTCCATGCTAAGTTTGGTCTAACCGATTTTGTTATACGTGCAATGCAGGGATAAGCATACTGTGAACTTCCTTAAAATAGACTGATCGGATTGCAAACTTATTGGCTGTGACCTCATCTCTGCTATTTACTTATTTTATTACAAATGGGAAATGTAAGACGTCATCTACTTCACAACTCGCAAGCAGCCTTTTCTTTTCTTTTTTATTTTTGAGTTCAAATTACAAAAATTCACAATGCGATATAAGAATATGAAAAGATTAAGGAGCATGCATCTTCAATTGCGGCAAGTGATGATGTTAGACATTGTAACCACTTGTGATGCTAGCCGCTTTTGTTTGGGGGCCAACCATCAAAGATTTTTCTAAACAGTTGCACATAGATTTGTAAATTTTACATAAACTTGGACGAAGCTCTTGAGCTTGGTAAATTTTACATTAAATTTCACAAAATTGTTACAGGTCTGAATGTAGCTCCGCTCCTAGTTGTGAGTCATTATAATCGTATTGATCCATCAAAGATTGTTTTGTTGTATTAAGTGTACACAGTCAATACGGTTAATACCAGTGTAACTTAGTTCTCATACCTTTTTTGTATTGATAATTTTTTCATTGCTAAAATTATGTCATTTTAAGCTATAATTTAAATTTGTGTCCTATAATATAAATCTTTACCGTTATATACACAATATTAACATTTTTTTTCAATTAAAATGACCATATACCTTTTATTTTCCATAATCTAATTAAATATAACGCGTAAACTTCCGGATTCTTAAAATTTCAAATAAATCAGATTGTAATCGAAAAACGTACAGAAATGTTGAATTTTTTATTTTATTTTCCTAATCCTAATTCCATAATACTTGGGACATCTATGGATTCGAATTATTGTAAATTTTGAGTTAATACGTATACACCAAGTTTAGTTGTATTTTTCTTTCAAAAATTTGAACGTTCAAAGTTGGAATCCCTTATATGAGAGATGATTTCCACAAGCCTAGTAAAATGTCCTTTATAGCCTGAAATCAAAGGAAACAAACACTGGTGTGGTGTTTGTCAAATAGTCTTCGATGTCTAAATTGGACTTATGGTGTGCTTATTAATCAGGAATTTGAATTTTCATAAGGAATTGAATTCCACCTATGAAGGATTCATGCGTTTACTTCACATTAAGGAATTAAAAAGTAAGTGAGACCTACACAAAATTAGGAATTGAATTTCTGATTTTGGAGGAATTCAATTCTTAAGTGTGAGGTGGTATTCTAATTCCTGGAGAACTAACTCATTTGGAATTCTTTTTTTTTTACCTATTATATCCTCACACAATTTTAAAATTTTAAAATTTGCCATCTACTTTAACCCAACAACGAGAATATTTTAATAATTAGTACCACTCCTACCCCAATTCCATATAATTTAGTAAACAACTTTAATAGAAATCCAGAATCTAATTTTTCTCAATCCAACTCCTCCTCAATTCAATTCATCCTCAATTCCTAAATTTAACTACAAATTAGTAAACATGCCATTAGTGAAAAATTCAAATTATGTCACTTCTTATCAAGTACCTCAAGTAGGTAATACCATTTACATTGTTTGCAGTGAATTACCATGATGGGCCTATTTTTCCCTCTTTGTATTTGAGTTTTACGTAGTTTGCAAGCCCAATGCGTGATATGCTTTCTTTCTCGGTTTGTCCCGCATAGATAGCCTCCTTGATTGGAGCGTTTCAAACGATATGGTCTGCACTTAACTTACGTACACCTGTAATTATCTCATTGGCTGTAAAATTTGTTTTCCCATACCCTACTCAATTGATAAGAAATAAAGATAAAAATAAAAACTAACATTCATCTTTATAGTAAATATATCATACTGTACATTTCGTAATTGATTTGATATGTTTTCTAATCTTGAGGACAAGTACTTTTATACACTCAATCGTAATTGATTTTGCATGCAAAGAGAATAAATTAACGTCTCAATCTTAATTTTGTGTTAACTACAAAATAAGAAAGTTGATTGACATCATATCATATCTTACGTGGAACATTATTATTAATACATGATCTAAACTAATAGTCTCAAAATATAACAATGTCATAATCATATTTCAAGTTATTCATTTTGCTGTGATGTGTAGTTGTCATCGGTGATACGACTAGACATTCACAAACAAATAGTGGGCAACTTTATTAATAGTGAGATTATAATTACAATTTGCATGCAGACTAGTGAAAAATGATTTTTGACTTGTAGATCAGTAATTTCAGTTTCGAAATCTCATGACACTTTATTTTTTTGTCGAAAGACTCATAACACGTTGATAGTATGTGTAAGTAAGAAATCTCATCCCGCTTGTAGTTTAAACTCTCGTTTTTATTTTAAAAAACATAATAAATATAACAATTTGCATGCAGTCGTCGTCATCATGCAGAATTAGCAAAAGCAGCAAAACCCCGTTCCGTCCGAGCCACCATTCTCCGTTTTGGTCAGGACACGACCACGTGGAGGTCATGTCAAACATGGCCCACAACCCACGGCCTCTGCTCATGTGGATACATTCGATGGCTCTCTGCCCCATTTGCTTCATCCCTCTCCGCCTCCACTCTCTCTCTCTCCTCTGTCATCATCATCTTAAATTTCTCTTTCTCTCTCTCATAATTCCGGCTATTTCTTATTTCTTTGTCAGATTCCGGCCAAACCGTTTCTTTCTCTTTATATATACCTAACCCCCCTGCCCTTCATTTTTAGGACCCTCTCTCTCTCTCTCTCTCTCTCTCTCTCTCTCTCTCACACACACACTCCAACGGTTCCAATACCATCATCTACCAGCTCCCATTATACCCATTTACCAAATTTGCATAATTCAAAGTACTTTATGATCAAATCGCAGTACGTACTTTGCTTACAAAAACCCCTCAACGTGTTGGGCATGAGCCCTAATCCCTAACCAATCTCACCACATTTTCGAAAACTAATCACTACCCACTATTCTTCACACCCGGCAAATTCATTTCCCCTTCCAATTTCTGCGTTCGTCTCTCTAAAATTTCCAATTTTTCGACGGTGGGTGGCCAAAATCTGCTTGTTTGTTTTTGTCTGTGTGATGAACAGAGAGTTGCCAGAGATGCTGAACTGTATGAACGCCCCGGGCACCTTCCTCGACGGGAACTGTACGGACATGACTGTGCTCGAGCGGCAGAGGGCTCGGATGAAGTGGCACCAGCACGAGCATAATGATCCAATTCAGCTGCAGCAGCAAGGGTACAATTTTAGCGGGAACGAGCTTAGCGGAGTATTCTCCGTTCCGATTCCGGCGGGTCAGGCTCAGGGCTTCATGGGTTTGGTGTGCGGTGACTCGGAGGTGAAACCCGACCCGTGTTCGGAAAACAGATGGGCTGAATTGGGTTATGGGTCTTGTGGGTTGGTCGTGAACAATAATGGCGCAGCAGGGTTTGAGGAGATGATTAATGGTCACAATAATAGTAGTAATATTTCCAGGACTTTTAGCTGCCCACCTACTGTGGCCGCTGAGAAAAAGTCCAACGACGCCGTTTTGTCTCAGAAGATTAGCTCGCCGGCCGGGAAGGAAAGCTTTAAGAAGAGGAAGGCTGATAAGGTGCAGAGCAGTAAGGTGTGCCTCTATGCTCATTTTTCTGAATTTTGCTTTCTATTTTTTGAAAAAAAGGAAAAAATTATATTGGTCTCTGTAGTTTTGACTCTGTTTCATTTTTGGTGTTATGATTTACTTTCTATTCAACATGAAGAATATAAATTTTTTGTTTCTTGACTTCTCTGTTTGTCTGCTTTAATTTGTTTCTTGACTTCTCTGTTTCTCTGTTTGTGTTTAAATTGAAAAGTTTTTGGGGTTTTAACTTTTTGGCAGTTTTGAGAAATTGGCTGATGCTTATATTCTGTTTTTCGGATTTCTAGGCTGTAGCTGCAGAAGATGATAGGACAGAGAAAAGGATGAAAGGGTGTGCAGAGGAGGGAGACTCCAAGATCACAGAGCAAACCAGCACCAAGAACAACACAAACAACGACAGAGAATCTTCTGGTGATACTTCAAAAGAGAATTCAAAAGCTTCTGAGGTTCAAAAGCCTGATTACATTCATGTCCGGGCACGGCGAGGTCAGGCCACTGATAGCCACAGCTTGGCTGAGAGGGTGAGTAGGACTAGTGGGGTTTCAAATTTATATAAATCTTTTTCTCTTCTTTTGCATATCCTCTTGTTCAATTGTTTATGCCAATGTTTGATTGTGATCATTCAGGTGAGGAGGGAAAAAATCAGTGAAAGAATGAAGTATCTGCAAGATTTAGTACCAGGGTGCAACAAGATCACTGGCAAGGCTGGCATGCTCGACGAAATCATCAATTATGTTCAATCTCTTCAACGACAAGTAGAGGTGACATAACATTTGATCTTTTCCCATCATTGGGTTCAAATACTTTGAAATCTTTTTGCTGTTCTGTATTATTAAACGGATCCTCTTCATAATTAACAGTTCCTGTCTATGAAACTAGCTGCTGTTAATCCGCGGCTTGACTTCAACATTGACGATTTGTTTGCGAAAGAGGTCAGGAAACTTTAACGTACTATAAGATCAATAAGTTTTCAAAGACTTTGAGTTTGTTATTGATTTACTTGTCAAAAAGTATTGACAAAGGGAACAAGATTGCTTGAATGGCTCATCACAAAAGTGTTTCTAGCAAAATTTATGTTCCTTTGCTTGAGAATTAAAGAAAGACTTTGTTTGTTCAAAACTTCTGTTACTTATAACTCTTCATTTTGCTTCAAAATCAACAGATGTTTCCTGCGTGTGCGGCCAATTTTCAGTCGATTGGGATGTCATCAGAAATGACCAATTCTGCATATGTGCAGTTTAATCCAGTACAGCAAATGGTTTCATCTTGTGGCTTGGATATGGGGATAAATTCCTCCGATTTGGCGCTTCGAAGAGCCATCAGTGCTCCTGTATCGATCCCCGAAACATTTCTCGACACATGCTGCTTCACTGTAATGTCTCCACACTCATGTATATATCTATTTTTGACACTATAAATTTAGCAATGTTTTGACAGTAGATCTTATATGCCCCCTGCAGCAAGCCCCTCCTACTGCAATTTGGGATGCTGATTTACAAAACCTTATCAATGTGGAATTCCATCAAGGAAGAACAACACCCTTTCAATCGCAACCATTTACAGGTAGATAGAACTAATCTTTCTTCCTACATTCCCATACCATTGCCCATGACTCCATGTTTGTATGATAAAGAATCATTAGGTTTAGGCTACCTCTAAATCTGATAGAGACCACACCGACCCCACAAAATGTCTAATGATTTTGCTCAGGAATTTAGTAGGTCCTTTCTAATTGGACTAGATTAAAGTTTTCTAAATGAATGGTTATCTCCTTTTTCCACCTAAATCAATTAAAAGTAGAGATTTCCTTGTTTTCTTTATATGATTATGATCTTGCCTCAACATTTTGGATAGAAAGGGGGAGCAGTTAAAGGTGTGGTGCAATTTTGAGTCTGTAAAACACATAATAGCTATCACCTGTCAGTAATGGTAATGGTGTATATCTATTATGTGAAGTCTTACTCAAGATGAAGTGGTCCCCATTTTAGAAAGTTTAGACTGCAATTCACTCAATCCAATAATGATGATGCTTTTGATTGTTCAATCATATTTTCTGTTGTATTTGGAGAAGGTAAAATAAGAAAAAAAAAAGTTACTTTACTGCTAAAGTTGACTCTAAGATTCCTTCTATCAATTTTTTTGCAGGTTCTATTGAAGCTAGCAATTTAAAGATGGAGATGTGAATCAAACATCATTCATTTGATTACTGGAAGAGTTTACTTGATGCCTCTGATCCAGATTATTTTTTCTTATCTAAGTACATAACATATTTATATATATGTTTGTATGTATACCTGCAACATAGTATGAATAAAATACAAAGACCTTCCATTGTCTACAAATCATACCATCATCACTATAGCACCAACCTATTAACAGGGAACCAAATTGGAAGCCCTAAAATAAGGTTGATGGAAAAAAGAAAATGGAACCAAGCATTATGGTTGAAACCAACTTTAAGCCAATAGAGGGTAATTAGGGTTCCCTGCAATTTCCACACTACTACAAAAAAAAGGTCATAGACGACGGATTTGTACCATTGTGGAGATTGAAAATTACCGTCGTCTATGCTACCGAGGACTATCGTACCCATTTAAAGACGAGGGTTTGTAACCGTCATCTGCCACAATTCAAGAACCTTTTACAAGATAAATTGTCCCCATCCCAATTTGAAGTGAACGACAAACCTAGCTGTCATGGGAATGCAGAAATTGCCGTATCATACTTGTAATTGATGGGAGAATGCAAGTTGACCCTCTGATGGATGAAGGTTCAGAGACAAGTTCAAGCAAGCACTACATGAGGGACAGTGGCCATGAGCCTACCTGTGTACCAACCCAGCTCCCCTTTGAGAAGAAGAAGAAGAATAATATTTGTTGATAGAGACCCTGATAATAATGCAGAAAGAGTGATGATGAATAGGGTGTGACCAAAATTTAAAGAAGACCAAGGAAAGCAATTTGGCAAAGAAACAGGACAAAATTGCTTATCCATTCCTACTATATTCAATTGGTTAGAGTTGTTCTCATGTGCCTAGTGTAAATAATAAGGTAGCTTCCACAGAGCCTTTACATCAATTATTTTGAATTATCATTGTCAAAAATCTTAGGGTGAGATGTTACTTGATATTGTAATTAAAAGAAGAAAAAAGTGCTGATGGGTTTTCAAGAATTATAATTTATTTAAAGTGAGGGAAAGCAACTTGACAAGATTTTTTTGTGTGTGTGGAGAATCTAATGTATTTGGAAAAAACATTGTGTAGCATTATCCCTTCTCATGTGGCTGATTCATAAAGCCAAGTTTGGGCATGGAATTTCTTTGAAATGTGAGGTTGGATCCAACTCAAAGAGATGATAAAACATCTTCCTCAATTACACCAGCTAGCCTACTTGGTTCATCCTCCCTCAATAGATGGTTATCTCAGAACATGAGAAGGAAAACCTAGCTACTATGTGCAACATTGCAATAACGGGTCTAAACTAGCTACACGGATCAAGAACTTAACATATAGGGTTCATTCAGTGATCTGATTTCATGATCCAAATCGTTTATTTATTATATTCTCATCTAAATCGAGAATCATGTATATATCCAATTGTGACCAAAATAAATTATGAACATAGTTTTACCGATAAACACGGAAAATCGTTACGATAATTAAATGGTTAAACGATTATTGATTTGATTAGAAACACATTGTAAAATGAGGCCCATACATGCATGATCTAAAGTTATGTCCTAAAGGCACTAATTTAGATTGTCACTTTGTCTATATACCCAATTCAGTTGGGCAATGTAAAATATTCGCACATGATGAATGGTGATAATTTAGACATTGAATTTATTTGGTATTCAATCTGAACGCGATAATGAATTCGCAGAAACATAAAAGTTGAAACGGCCATTGCCAAAAAAGATGCATGACAAGAAATTCAAGAATCGACCAATGAGAAATAAATAGTGAGAAGGGGTGTGGTCAGTGGACCTGGCCGCATCCAGAGAAATAATCTCTTTCATTTTCTTTGCTCCACTTGATGGTGAGAGATGATTGATTTTGCCTCTTCCTTTTCTTGGGTCCACTTCAACTTTGTGTGAAAATTTTCCCTTCCAAGGAATAAAAGCTAAAACCTACAAAGATTCTTTCTGCAGATTGCAAAAATTGGTGCAACTCTAAAAATTTGTTTGGAGGTAGCCAGAGCTCCTAAGTTTGTGTCTTTTTCTTGCTAAAGGAATCCAAAATGGTTACCAGATGACCCTAACAATGTATGGCTAGGTTTTGACGGTGGCTAAGGATTAGAAACTGTGAACCCTGAACAAGCTGGTGAAAGAAATATCTTGCTCAAGGATGAAAATATCAGCCGTTACGCTATATCGGCCAATAACAATATTTCTAGGTATCGACTTAGGGGTAAGCCTATTTCTTACCTAAATAAATCATTCAATACTCTAACACACATACACACATTGCAAACTCAAAACTACAAGAATATAAGTGGCCATCTTTGAAAGTTTTTTCTATTTGGTTAAGAACTCTTGTTGAGAGTTGAAAGGTCCAAGTGAAAGTTCAGAATATAGAGTCTATAGAATGATAAAGGAGCTATGCATTCTGACCAATTCATCCACATAACCTCACTCACATTGTTCCATCAATTGAGATTAACAAATCAGCAATGAGGCAAAACTTGGGCAAAACTCAAATAATCAGAGATCTTAATCAATACCTGCAGCTTAGCATATACTATGAATTTTGAACATTTCATCCCATAAACTATTAATGGTAAGACTTGGCCAATTGATTCTTACAACCCCTCCAAGTTCAAATTACTACATACACAAGCTACTAAAGTACTAATAGAAATTGCACAACATTAATCAGGACAGAACTGTTCCATACATACCATGAGTTCCACTAGCTAGATCAACGACTCGTCTCCAGCTTCTGCCAATTCAAGAAACAGATATTATATGTTTCAATTCTCTAAATCCAATGAAGCTCAAGGTTCCAATCATATACAAGATGGGAAGTTATACCTTTCCCTGGAACGATTACAACAGGAGCTGATTTACAGTTGTGCATGCAATACTCGCTGACACTTCCCTGTAGTACACTGCAGAAATCCCAGAATGAATTTGAGTAAGTGATCTGTGTTTGAGAGAGAGAGAGAGAGAGAGAGCGACCTTTGAATGAAATAGTTGAAATAAACGGAAGAAATGGAAAGGCCGAGAAAGAGAGAGAGACCTTTGAATGAAGCCCCTGCCTCTGGTACCCAGGATAACAGCTGCAGGCTTTACGCGCTCTGCTTCCTTGCAAATTACCTTACCCGGATCTCCTTCCACAATTCGTGCACTCGTCCTCACCTATTCCCATACAGATTGTTCAAAATTTAAACATAAAACGATCCAAGGAAAGTAAATAATCTGAAGTTGGTTATCATGAATTTGTGTGTGTACATATATTCTACCACACAACTCCCATTCACGATATTTGAACTCAAGAATTCCTCAAACAAAGGTGGAGACTAAATTCTACTAAACCAAATATTCATTGACTATATTGGGGTTATCCAAAATAATTGCAGTAAATTAAGCTTATGCATCAGAATGACATATTATATACCAAGTGCAGGCAAACCATGGAACTAATTCAATGCTGCAAATGACTGCACAAGGTGCCAAGTTTACTTGATGGTCAAAAGTTGTATAAATGTGATTTCATGTGCAGGTTACGCCCTAAATTACATCATCCACAACTGACATATAAAATTAGACATGGCTAATAATGTTCCAAACACAAGTTAATGCCTCAAGTGCAAACATTAATTATACTCACCATGGCAACTTCAAATGCCTCAATTGCAAGGTTCTGCATCAGGACCTGGCTCGCATTGTAAACAATCTCGTTGTTCACACCTAAGTACGAAAACAAGAAGAGATTTGCTTAGGCTAATCGCTTACACGCTACATGAGAAAATCAAACATGAGCCCCACTGTGAGACTCACATGCATCTACGTTTAAAAAAACAAACCATAAACTGGGGCACGTCTTATGGGACCTCACCTCATGGTTGAGTGTGCCCCGAAACGCGGGTCCCACTCCAGAGGTCCCATGGGACTTGCCCCACTGAAAGAACTTCTCCTATGAATGATAATAGCATATGTCACAAAGATGATACAAAAAAACCACTCATGTCACAAAATTAAATTCTAAGATTAAAATTCATAAGGGTATTAAAAAAAGTAAATAGAAAACACAGAGCGTGATAAAAAAGAGAGTATGTAAGTGAAAGAATGAATTAACTGGAAACAGCATGAATAAGATGGATGGTATCAGCAAGCCTGCAAAAGTGAATAAGGGCCCAATCGAAAGCGTGCTTGCTGTTGGGCCCATGATCCACAGCGATGACTATGTCACGGCCACGCCTTCTCTCCACAGTCTCCCTCTCAAGCTCTGGGATCGACGCCAGGTTCACTTCTCTCCAGCTGTAAACTTCTTCGTCTTCCTTCACCACCTCCAATGACATCACAAACTGTATTTCAAATTCAAATTTCAAACAAGAGAAAGACTAATTTCCAGTGATCTGGGTTTCTGAGGATTTTCAGATTGGTGTAGGTTTTGATTGTTTTGGGGGCCTTTGAGGAGTTGGTGGTCGATGAGCCGCGGCTTTGGTGCCAGCTGATAGGAGACTATATGTGTGGGTTCCATTTCTTTGCTTGCGTAGTTGGATTGTGTACGTGCACTTAATTTTCTTTGCTCCTTTTTCTCTTTTGGGTCCAATTTCTTGGGCCGCCATTTTTTTTTATTTTTGACTAACTTCCCACTTGCAAACGTGGGCCAGGCCATTTGCAGATGTGAGTGAATTCGTTTCTTTACACTCAAGTTTAAATTCCGTTTAGTAGAAAATTAGATTAATGTAGTGTAGTTTAGATATTATCGCTTATAGAAAAAAAAATTAATAACTCTCTACTAGGACTGATTTTCAAACGTATATCGGAATAAGTGGATTTCAATTCCATTGCAAAATTTATGAATGAAAATTATATTCCAATTCCGTTGGAAAAAATTGATGAGATTCAGATGGCTTTTAATGAATTTTGGTTTGAGTTTAGGCAAATTTAGTTGGCGTGTAAAAAGAATGTTAGCTTTCCTATCACCCTTGCCCATATGGTTGAACTCCAAAAAATGGGTTTAGGTTTGGTGCCAATGAAAAACCCAAAACCTCCATCCAATCCAACCCACAGAATAAGCAATGAATATTTTGAGGCTTCGGTCCACTAAGCTTGTCGGCGTTGCTAGAATTGCAAGGATGCACGTTGCACATGTTCTTCATGGTTAGCCCGTATTGAGGGGATTAGAAACTTGTTTCAGTGAAAGAAGTGAAACAGACTTCCATTAGAACTTAAATTCTAGATTAACCCTTCTTGAAGATTAAATTCTGTTCACAATTTGATTTGAACACTAATCTCGTCATATTCATAATTCATCAAACACATTTCCAAGTTCAATCATCGAAATTCCCTTATGATTTCTGCTTGCCCCAATTGGGTTATCACCCAGAAAAATAAACACAAAAAAAAACGAAAAAAATTAAAAGAAAGTAGGGAAGTTTGAGCGCACAGGCAAAACTGAAACTTGAAAAAAAAAACTCCTCCAAATAAAAAGAAAATGAACGGAAAGTATAAAATGAAGGAAAGGGTGCTCAGAAAGATTATGAATGGATGAGATAGTTTCTCCTCATATCAATATCAGATTAACGAGATTATAAATTTCTCATCATCATCGCACCTGCCTTCCCCAACATTAAAACAAAACTATACAATTACAGACAGACGCACACAAACAAAGAGATTAGGTTTGTGGTCACTCGGACGGAGCAAGAGAGGGAGGAGGGGAAGAAGAAGAGGGGTAGGCTGCAGGATTAGGTTTTCCATATTTATAGCCAAGAGAAAGAGGGAACAATGCCTTTCCATCGGGGCCCAACTAGGGTTTTTTGAATCCAAAGGCCCAACAAGGAATTGGAAATGGGACCATTCTTTCAATTCTTGATTTCTTTTGGGCCTAGATCAGCTGGACTTCTTTTCCCAACAAAGGCTGATGATGTTCAAGCCTCGTTTCTCATTACGGCCTAATGAGACTGTAACGAGGGGGTCCTTACATTCATCCGAAATTCATGGAACAAAATATCCATAATATCCCGATATTTCCATCGAAATTTCCGTATTTTTGGACTATCGAAATTTCCGATACCATCGATATTTTAGACCTCCATGGACCAAAATATCGATAATATCGACGACATGGACCGAAATATCGATAATATCCCGATATTTCCATCGAAATTTCCGTATTTTTGGACTACCGATATTTCCGATATCATCGATATTTTATTCCTTGCCGAAATTTGAAGCTCGACCAACATACTTGGATAAAACGATGATTTATAGTTTTAGTATGCTAGAAACGCAAATATTTCTCAACATCTAGTTTTTTCAATAAGGATGCTCTGACTGTCTCCATACTCCATAGCTATGTAGTTTTTTTATTTTATTTTTTAGGGTGATCTTTGTTCATTACAATTTATTTGTTCATGCAGTCAGCCATTCATCATATGCATAAAAAACTTGCCCCAAATTTTCTATATAAGTAAAAAATATTTACAAAAAAGATAATTAGTACTTACTATTCAATATCCGACAAATTTAACCTTAAATCAAATTAGGGACATAACAATTGTTTTGTTTATACTAATTTCATTTGTTAGACTGACTAGATCATAAAGGTTGGGACGTTGGAAGAGAGAGAGAGAAATATCACTAAATCAATATCAACACCAAAACTTCATTCATATTCATCTCAATTTTTAAGTTGAAATCCACAAACAAAGCATCAATATTTATCTCATATATTCAATCTGCAGTCCATCAATTATTGTGTAAGTGCAAGATTTAGTCCTTGGTATCAATGTCACCCAAATGCTCTCATCTCTATCTGCCTCTAAATCTTCTAGTACGTCTGAGATCCCCAACTTGAGATTGGTTTTTCGATTAGCATCCCTCTTGCCGTGAGGTATGTGAACAAAGGTTCCTGCAAATTCACTGAAACTTGGGCTAACTATACTCTCATCCACTAAATTTATATACACGTCAAATTTAACATACTCATCAGTTTGGACATCAATTCCATGAACAACCAAGACCTCTTCCTCTTCTTCTTTCTCTTGCTTTCTTCTATTGTATTTCGACCTGTGCACCTTCACTGTCATGGAGCTGTCAAGATTTCGACCACTCGATCCAAACTCCGCTGATAATATGCGTTCACGCCGCGATTGCAACATGGTTTTGTTTTCTCTTAGTTTCAGTGCTTGCTTGGTCATTTTGGATGGAACATAAGGCTTTGGACGCATATTCAGCCATGGAAGATCAGCCTCCTCATAAACAGACCGAAGCTTCGTAGTATTGAGAACATCACGAACATAAATTCTCACAAGCTGAGAATTCTCATCATGGAAGTAGAAAGAAGAGTTGAGCCAATCAGGATCCATATTGTGCAAGTCAAATTTGTGAACCCACCTCCAAACCTCCCAAAGACGGTCTAGATTTGCGTGGTGTGCGTAGAACGTAGGGTCCCGAGCAGCTGAGTAGAATGCTCCCATGTCTTCCCTTTCAGGTTGGAAATTGCTGCCAACCCATTTATGCATTGTGTTGTGAGGGGCACGCTCTACGGTGCCTGGTCCATCACAAACACCTCCCTCACCTGCCTTATAGGGGCATCCCATGAACAGCTCTGGCCTCTTTGCACCGGATACAACCTGCTTATACATGAATGCCAGGTTCAAATGAATCTGTTCCTCAGGTTCAAAATCATTGTCTTCAAGGAAGTTCAAATCGCAAACTTTTGGTGGAAAGTGCGAAAAATCGCGCTGATCATCAAAAAAAGGCTCATTCATGTACCACCCAGGAAGTGTCATTGCATCAGGGGAGTCCCAATTCCAAAATGGCAGAGCAAATGCGTCATCCCCAATGAGGCTTCCGACTATTCGTTCGTGGAAATGGAGCATCATGCGGTGCCAAGGGAAAAAAAACCATTTCCTATGGATATCAATAGGAAGATTGGAATGTGGCTGGTCATAAGCACCAGTGCAATAGAGACAATGCATATTGGCTTGACGACTAAAACTACGAGGGTCACTGTTTGGCAAGGACTTCATGATGGTTAAGGCCCTTTTGTACTTAGCAATATAATCATCATCAACATGATGGGCAGGCCTTCGAACTCGCAAAGGGGTCGAAGGATCCGGAAATTGAAAATCAATGATGGCCTCTTCTCCTTCACTTTCTGGAGGGCAGCAATGGACAAGGAGATCAGGCCTACCATAAGATGAGTGGCAACTAGATAAGTTGGGATTCACAGACAGGTCCTGAGTGTGATCTCCACTGACCTTGTAGTTTCCAGAAGGATATATTGAGTCATCTTCTCCTAACATGCCTAAGATTTTGTCCACAAATTCCCTGCAAACATTAGAGGCCATAAGTGGTATTTTTAATTTAATCAATTTGCACCCTAATGTTTAAAATTCGACCAATTTACACCCTCCGTTGGTACTTAGTTTGACTGTTTGATGATCTTCAGTTAAATTAACCATGGACTTGGTCATTGATGTTACAAATAAAGCTACCATTTGTTCTATTTGACCAAACTAGGTTGTGCAGCTGCAAACAGCTACTAAAGAAAGAATCAAAGAAACAAAATCCCTCAAAACAGGCTACACACAGAGGCAGACCTAGCAAAGAAAAAATAAGACCACCCAGGTACAACCAACTACTACATAACTTTTAAGATTATTGTTAATTAGACATATAGACCAAGCCAATACAACAACGGACCCATTTCTAAATTAAAATAAATTTTTAAAAAATAAAAATTTCCTGTTAGGCCATTCCTTTTCTGAATTCTTATGTTTTTATTGTCTAGGCTCCATTTCAGTAGTTATAAATGAACAACTAATGGTGATTATCAAAGGGCTAGAATCCAAATAGTAAAAGAAAATTGCAAATGCATACCATACCATGGTTTATTAGGATTCTGCAGGATTAGAAGAGTCAAAGGCACTACAGCAAAGATGAATATCAAGGTTATAGCAAAACCCCATTTCTTTGCTTCCATGGCTTGCCAAGTTCCCAAACAGCTACACAAATTTTCCACCAGCTAGCAAATCTAACACTGCCCCTCTCTCTCAACCTACACCAAGAAATGAGTTATAACAAAGATAAATTCAGACTTCTGTAATAAACTAATATTGAAAAAACTTGTATCGTAAAAAATACCCAACTGTTAATGTGCGCTGTCTCTATGCATATGATGAATGGCTGAGTGCATGAACAAATGAATTGTAATGGAACAAAGAGGACCAGCAGCCTTCTCACCTTCATGAGTCTTCTCTTGACAGGTCTTTGCTCCCATTCCTGACTGCTGATACTTCTACAGAAACGAGAGGCCCTGGAAATGAAACTGCTACAGAGACTATATTAGTATGGCACATTGTGTAAGGTCTCTTTAATAGAGGTGAGATTTACTTGTGTTTGTGGACCCTACCTTTAATAAAGAGGTAACACAATGTAATACAATAATATGATTTCTCTAGCATTTACAGGCTGAAAAATACAACCATGCCAGTTGCATTCTTTAAATTTCTATGAGGCATTTTATCGAGCACCTTACCCACCTTAAGGAAAATGTGAGTGAATATAGTGTCTCCATTGAATAGTTTATGGTTCCTGCCAGTGGGCAGGACCGTGCGGCTGTAAAACCCAGCGACAGCCAGAGGACCTGCGGACAATATTCGTCCAGCAACGATTCAATTTTGTGGCTAAAAGCCATTGCATGTACGTTGAATGTAATTATCTAAGACCTACACAATTACTTGAAATAATTTTTATTTTTTGACAAGGCAATTACTCTAATCTATTAAGAATGGGATCCAACTTGAATACAAGAAGAGGACGAACATGTTTTATGATTGACCGACTTAACTCACACGCTAATAAATGTACAACGGAAGTAATTAATCATAATAGTCTAGTGCAAATGCAGCAAATCAAGTGTTTTTTTTGATATCTAATGTTTGTGAGTTGAAATGAGGGTGATGATATCTTCGACCCCTAGGGTCCAAGGATTTCGTGGTCACTCACTGTTGGATTTAAATCCAACGGCCCACCTACTTTTGCACTCCTTTTAAGAAACTCTATTGGGCCGTTGGATTTAAATCTAACGGTGGATGACCACGAATCCTTGGACCTTATGGGTCCAAGAGATCATCACTCTTGAAATGAGATAGGTTTCGAATATACATCGATTACATTTTTTTTTTCATACACGATTACATTTCTCTTTTGATATCTTAGTGGGGTTTGATCTTGAACCAAGCAAGACAATGCATTGCAATGCAAAAATCCAAAAATACTAAATGCATGAAAAGTGTTAACGTGGCTTAGTTTATGTCACACAACATATGTACTTACTTTAGTGTTAGGGCCCCATGTATAAAGTCAAGTCACATTTTCCTTTTTTTTTTTTAAAAGTTAGGTCACATGTCCACCAAAAAAAGCCACGTGGTGTCTGTTTATGGGGGCCCACTAGGCTAAGTGACTTAAAAGCCCATATCTCATCAAATAAAAAGCAAAGTAAGATTGTAGACTTAAAAAGAGTCATTAGGGTCTCATCTAAGGGTCATATATAAGGCCTTCATTAGAGCATGTCCAGCGTTGCAGGGGGGCGGGCAACAGGGAGCCCGTAGGCCAAAATCCAACTCCAGCGGTGCAGCCCGAGCCCAGGCAAGAAGGGGGTCCCACCAGACAGGGCAAGTCCGAAGGCAGTTTTTGCCTCAGCCCAAGCCCGAAAGCAAGCTGACGTCAGCTTGCTTCGTTCAAATTTTTCACCGTTGGCGCGTGCAATGCACGCGCCAACGTTAAAAATTTGACCAGCGTCTTGTCGCGTCGAGCCCAAAGGCTCTTTGACACGTGGCGCGCCCTGGAGCCTCCGATGAGTTTTTTTGTTAAATCCAACGGCTGGGCAATTTTTTGAGGTTAAAAAATTGAATTTTAAAAAAAAAAATATAATAAAATTTTGGTAATTTTTTCTATAAATACCTACCATAGCCATTCACTTTCCACACCTAATTTGCATACAACTTCATCTCCTTTCAATATTTTTTACTTTCCACCCAATATTTTCTACTCAAAAATTCTATTTTGTGTAAAAATAGAAATGACCACTTCCATCGAAGCCGGAGGTTCGTGGAGCACCATGGAAGATCTTTTGTTGTGTGAGTGTTGGGTCAGAGTTGGTCATTGCCCGATCACGGGCAATGAGATGAAGTCCCAAAATATGTGGAGAAAAATTCATGGAGAATTTTGTGAAAAATCCGGTTCCGTTTGTACGGAAATGGCATTGGCTAGTAGGTGGAAACTTCTAAATAAAGAGTTAGGGAAATGGAGAGATGCATTGGCAAAAGCAAGGGACAACATTAGAAGCGGTCAAAATCTTTCGGACGAGGTAAAATATTTATTCAATTTAATGTCACAATTTTTTTCCATTTTCTTGCATTTTTTTCTATATTTTCTTGAGGGTAAGTTTTTTAATATCTTTTCTTGCATTTCCTTTTTTCTATATTTTCTTGCATGTCAAATTTGTTTATATATTTTTTTGCATTTCCTTTTTTCTATATTTTCTTCCATGTCAAATTATTTTATATATTTTTTTGCATTGTATTTTATTTTTTTGATTGTTTTAGTTGTTTCCTTCCATGTCCAATTTTTTAATATTTTGTTGCATTTCCAATTAATTTTTTGTAATAGCTTATGCAAGCACAAATGTGGTTTGAATTTAAGCTTTGTTTGTGTGAGATTTGTAATGAATTAAGCTTTGTTTTTATTTATGCTTCATTACAAATCTCACACAAACAAAGCATAAATAAAAACAAAGCTTAATTCATTACAAATCTCACACAAACAAAGCATAAATAAAAACAAAGCTTAATTCATTACAAATCTCACACAAACAAAGCATAAATTCAAACAAAGCATTAAACTTGACTTCATCCACCGTGATTGCCTTTCATCTCCCATAAGTGCTCGACCAAGTCAACTTGACGTCTCTCGTGAATATAAGAAGATTGCATTTCATGATAACGGTCAATCATAGGGTTGTTGTATCGACCGTCTCTAATCAACGGTTCGTGCTCCACTGGTTCTCCATTTGGTCCCACTGGCCGTTCATAAATTCTTGTTAATGGCGTGTTCATGGGATAGGGTTCGAAAACCTGCGGGGCATCATAATCATACTCATCCTCCACAATCATGTTATGGAGGATGATGCAGTCATCATGATGCTCAAGCACCTCTTGATCAAACATACGTGCGGCACCCACGATAATTGCCCAACGAGCTTGTAGGATGCCAAAACACCTTTCGACATCTTTTCTATAGCCCTCTTGAAAGGCAGCAAAGTTTTTCTCCTTTTCAAATTGAAGATTTGGAATTGTTTTGACGAATGTCGTCCACCTCGGATAAATGTCGTCGGCTAGGTAGTACGCACCTTGATATTGTGTATTGTTTATTTGATACGTGATCTTGGGGGAATGACCTCTCAAGACATCATTGAATACCGGGATTGACCAAGCACATTGAGATCATTCGAGATCCGCAACTCCAAAGAATGCATGCCAAACCCAAGTGTCGAATGAAGCTACAGCCTCCAAAATTATACTTTTTTGGCCCTTTCGATTCCCATAATCTTCTTGCCAAGCAGTTGAGCAATTCTTTCACTGCCAGTGCATGCAGTCGATGCTCCCGATCATGCCTGGGAAACCTCGAGCCTCAGCTTTTTGTAGAAGCCTTTTGAGGTCCCTCCGAGTGGGTTTGCGGAGGTATTCTGCCGTGTAGAGTGCTTCTATTGCAGCACAAAATCTGACCATGCACTCTAGGACAGTTGATTTCCCCATCCTAGCAATCTCATCCACCTGGTCTGCAGATGCCCCGTACGCAAGCATTCGTATGGACCGCTAAAACGACGGTGGGGTTGGCTTGATTGATTCATCATATGGACCGCTAAAACAACTTCTTCGTCCTCTTCATCCATCTCAAGATCTTCTTCAACCCGTCTGCGCATGATTTCTTCCTCTTCTTGTTGTTGCCTCTCCAACTCCCTCCTCAAGTTTGACATTGAGAATATAATGTGTTTTTCTGAATATGAGAAATTAAAGGATAGAGAAGTGTGTGAGATGTTCTGAGTTGAGGGTGTAGTTTTATAGAGAAATTTACAAGATAGAGATGACATGTGGCGCAATTTAAGAGGGTGAAAATCTTATCTGAAATCTGAGCTTAGAATTTTTTAATATATCTTGACACGTGTCAACAGAGAATCTTATCCGAAAATCTTATCTGAAAATTTTTTAATGAATAGTGACATATGGCAACCCAAAAGTTTATCCGAAAATTGTATCCAACTTGATTGTTTATGTAAAAAAAAAAAATTAAAGTGAATAGTATTT
The DNA here is from genome assembly GCA_024362665.1 of Prunus padus. Classification (NCBI taxonomy): domain Eukaryota; kingdom Viridiplantae; phylum Streptophyta; class Magnoliopsida; order Rosales; family Rosaceae; genus Prunus; species Prunus padus. The sequence goes on along the minus strand of JANFAM010000006.1, from coordinate 12,822,453 downwards.
GCCCTACCTTGCCTTTCCATGGGTGGAGCAAAAAATGCAAGGGCTGCCACTATTCACGTGAATAGTGCCCGCCCTTGCCCTTGCCCTTACCCTTGCCCTTATGGGTGGAGTTGCTCTTATAGAATTCTTGCAACCGGGTTTAGTATAATAGAAAAATAACTTTTATTTGCAGAGTATAGCCTAAAGACCATCCAAGAAGAAGATAGTGAAAATAAATTGACCAAACCAAGATATTTCTCAATTTACCTAAAAATTTAGAAAATTGGAAATCTTTTTAAGAGCAGGGTGTACTGATCAATTTTTAGGGTGCATTTTGAAGCTTTTTAGAATTTGGGCTTGGCAGTTAGCATAGACTGACCCAACCCAAGAAAAAATAGTGGGAAAATAATGAAAAAGTTCCTATCAAACACCTACAGGCACCTAATCAAATTGAACAAATAAAGTTACTCTAGCTTTTGGTTTTGTTTTTTGGGACAAATTACTCCGGTTTTTGGTGATCAATGCCATTTTTAGATGGCATTGCAAAGCTTTTGTCCTCAATAAGCAGTGACTACCAGATATTGATTAAACAATTGGACCCAAAGGTTAGAAGAAAGGTTTTTCTTGTTTTCCCTTACGATATCATTAAAGAATTTAAATTTTAAATAGATAAATGAAAGTTTTTGCTTATAAGATTTCATTTTTCTGATGATCGAGATTGACAGTCTAGCAACATAATGTGCTAGGCGACTTCACGACGGAAAATAACCTATTCAAATAGAGATTACACTATTTGAAATGAAATTAAACCTTCATTTCATAATAACAAAACTCTAAACACTAAATGCTAAATCCTGTTTTAAACAAACAAATCCACATACAATGTCAACAATAGTAAGCCGAAAAAGAAAAAAAAAGGCCCAAAGTGTATATGTGAACAGAAAAAAACGCTTGATGCCAACCATTTTCCTTGAAGGTAAAGTTGAGAGATCCACATTTAGGTTTCAAGTAGCTCTCTTGATTATACTTGTATTTTCCTAAACAATAAAAAATACAAGATTAAGTTCTTCAGCTACTCTGTTTGCCTTTTCAAGTTGGCTTTACACTAAAAGTCCCCATCTGTATTTTGCTTCAAAGCTTTCATGTACAACCTCTACAGCCTCTACCTAATGTTGACAACACCAACTCCATCTAACATAAACAAACTGATGGTTTATTTTAGATTTTGGGCACAGCCTTATAAAACCATTAGAACCTGACTTGCTACCATATCTCATCCCTACAAACTTGCCATTGTATAGAAACGATTCGGTCACGAAAAATGGCAAAAACCAATAGTTTCTGCTGGGGTTCTTCTGCTCTTCTCTTCTTATGCTTAGTTGGGTTCTTTTCCACTCCGGCAAAAGCCGCTTTGAAGACATACCAATTCGATGTGAGCATTTCAAAGTGGCAGACTTAAATTGCATGCATTTTATATATCTGGTTATTATTTATCTGTTCCAAAAATTATTTTCAGGTTCAAGTGAAGAATGTGAGCAGGTTGTGCCATTCTAAGCCAATTGTCACAGTAAATGGGATGTTCCCTGGACCCACAGTTTATGCTAGAGAAGGAGACACACTTCTTGTCAATGTTACCAACCATGCACAATACAATATGTCAATTCATTGGTAGGAAATTTATATTTGAATTCATATGATTTTGCAAGCATAAAACTAAAATGAACATTTGGGTTTATTAATGTCACATTTTGATTGAATTTTGCAGGCATGGATTAAAGCAATATAGAAATGGGTGGGCAGATGGGCCTGCCTATATCACCCAATGTCCTATCAAGACAGGACATAATTACACCTACAATATCACTGTAACAGGGCAAAGAGGAACTCTATGGTGGCATGCACATATTTTCTGGCTAAGAGCCACTGTGTATGGAGCAATTGTCATCTTGCCTAAACAAGGGACTGGTTTTCCATTTCCTCAGCCATACAAGGAGGCTAATATTGTCTTAGGTGAGTTGGTGAAACTATAAGATTTGTAACTATATACAGAATTTTTTAGAGTTTATGCAGAAAATGATTAAATTGTTTCTTGTGAATGGTGTAGGAGAATGGTGGAATAACGATGTCGAAGAGGTTGTTAAACAAGGAAACAAACTGGGATTGCCACCAAATATGTCAGATGCACACACCATCAATGGGAAGCCAGGGCCTCTGTTTCCCTGTTCTGAAAAACGTAAGCCACCGCCTTTTGTAGAAAAGTTCTTGCCTACAATGGGCTTATACAATGCACATGGTGGACGTGCAACTAGTTATTGTGACAGCTACGTTGTATATATTCATTGTATGCAATAACTTTTCCCATCTATGACACTAGATGTTCTGAGACCACTTTTGTTTTATGGCACTGCCATTTGGACATGAAAAATGAGACTTTGCATTCTCATCCTTTCTTGTTTTTGCTATCTCAGATACCTATGCATTGGAGGTTGAACAGGGAAAGACGTACCTGCTACGAATCATCAATGCTGCACTCAATGATGAGCTATTCTTTGCCATTGCTGGTCACAACTTGACAGTGGTAGAAATTGATGCAGTCTACACCAAACCATTTACATCTCAAGCAATACTAATAGCACCAGGCCAGACCACAAATGTTCTCGTTCAAGCCAACCAAGCGCCCGCAAGATATTTCATGGCGGCTAGGCCATTCATGGACGCACCGGTTTCCATTGACAACAAAACTGCCACTGGAATACTGCAGTACAAAGGCATCCCAAATACTGTGCAGCCAGTTCTTCCCCAACTTCCGGCACTCAATAACACAGCTTTTGCACTGAGCTTCAATGCCAAGCTAAGAAGTCTAAACACAGCACAGTTCCCGGCCAGTGTACCTCTTAAAGTTGATCGACATCTCTTTTACACAATCGGGTTGGGAATTAACCAATGCACGACTTGCCTCAATGGAACACAGCTCATTGCTTCTTTAAACAATATCACATTTGTGATGCCCCAAATTGGGCTGCTTCAAGCTCATTATTTCAACACCAAGGGAGTATTTACCACAGATTTCCCAGACCGCCCTCCAACACCTTTCAATTACACTGGTGCACCACTCACTGCCAACCTTGGTACTAAACTAGGCACCCGGCTTAGCAAACTTGCCTTCAATTCAACAGTTGAGTTGGTGCTACAAGACACCAATCTTCTCACAGTGGAATCACATCCCTTCCACCTTCATGGTTACAATTTTTTTGTTGTTGGGACCGGAGTTGGGAACTTCAACCCCAAAAAGGACCCAGCAAAGTATAACTTGGTGGATCCTCCCGAAAGAAACACAATCGGAGTTCCTACCGGTGGTTGGGTTGCCATAAGGTTCAGGGCTGATAATCCAGGTAAACACATTAAACTAACCAAATAGCATGCTACATTATACTTCAAAGTTACTAATTAAGCAAGAATAATATCTCTTATTTTTTTAGATATTTCACTAATATTTTGAACGGTATTTGATCATCTTTAGGTGTCTGGTTCATGCACTGTCATTTGGAGCTCCATACCAGCTGGGGTTTGAAGACTGCATTCGTGGTGGAAAATGGGAAAGACTCAGATCACTCTGTCTTGCCTCCACCTACAGACCTTCCACCTTGTTAGTTCCTCAAACCGCAGTGGAGTACTTCTTGAGGAACACAAACCATTGTTTGTTTTTAGCCTTTTGGCTGATAATTGCTTGCAAACAATCCTGCAAAATGCAGGAGTTGTGCAAGCAAAATTCTTGTTTAAGACCCAATAAAAAGGTGTAATGTGTATCGGATTCTTTTAAATGCTAATTTAAACCCTGTTTCATGCAACAAATTTCTGGGATGACATTGGCCCCAAGTTTTTAGGTTTAACTACCAGAGCGTAAAAAGACCTGCATTAAACATATCTGAGGAATAATTCTAACAAGCTGAAGCTCTGATAACAAAAGAGCAAAATAGTTCAGATCTGAGGAAATCAGGCTTGACTGCAGTCACTTCTTAGAAAAATGTGTTCCCTGAAAACGGTAATAATTCAACGTTATAAGACCTTATATGCTGTATAATATATACTGACAATATATATGATGCATTAAAAATCAATAGAAGTGAGCTCAGGAATATGTCTTCTACTCATGCACTCACTGATCTGGCCCAAGAAAAATAGGGTGACATATTCAAAATGTTCCTCTCAAACACTCAAACACCTAACTATATGGCAAGGGTGGCTATATGGTGATCAATACCATTTTTAGATGGCATTGCAAGCAGATATTGAATAAACAATTGGTCCCAAAGCTTAGAAGCAAGGTTCTTCTTGCTTACTATATTATTAAGGATTTTAAAATTTTAAATCGACAAATGAAAGTTTTACATCTGTCGTGTAAAAATGGTACCTCTCTAGGAAAAACCCTTTTGCTTGTTATGTCCATCTTTCACTAGGTTATGTGGGAGCCATCGTTTATTTATTTATTTTATCAATCGGGGAGGGAGGATTTGAATTTGAGACATCCTCCAACATTGGGAAGAAACGTACCACTATATCAAGAGCTAGTTGGTATGTGGTAGCCAGCTAGTGGATTTCACTTGTGTTCTGAATGCTCCCAAAGCAGCTTATTGTCTATGTTCAAATGAAGGTAAAGAACATTGTCAAACTAGTTCACATTTAAAAGCTTTCAAATTTTGACCAATTACTTTAATTTTCTAAAAATCAACAGGAGAGTGCGATCTTGGGAACTATTCTGACATATGTTTAGCTTGCTTAAACCCTCATTTCTCTAAACAATAAAAAATACAATATTAGGATCTTCAGCTACTCCGCTTCTCTCATTTCTCTAAACAACAACAAAAAAATTCCTAATTTTGCTTCCAAGCTTTCAAATGAAACCTCTACAGTTTCTACCTAATGTTGACAACAACACCTCCATCTTACAAACCGATGCCCAATTTGTTTTATATTTTGCCCACAGCCCTATAAAACCATTAGACCTTGACCTGCTATCATGTCTCATCCCTACAAAAACCAACAAGTTATGTTGGGGTTCTGCATTTCTATTCTTATGTTTTGCTGGGGTTCTTACAACCATAGAAAGATGCATAAACAAATTTGCCAAAATCCCCATCTTACACTAAGTTCCAACAAACGAAGCCTCTTCCTACGAGTCACTACAAGTCTAAAACTTTCAACTACAAGTCCAAAATAAATATATAAAACCAACTGAAATTCTATATCACAGGTTTGTCAAAATACAAAAGATAATACAGTTTGTCAAATAGTCTAGATTAAAACTATTGAGATCGCGTAAAGAACTTGTCAATTAGAAGCTTTCGCTTTCCTCATAACATCTCTAAGTAGTTTGCTCCCTAATCAAATAAATCTGCCAAACATGACATAACGATCAAAGAGTTCAAAACTTAACCTTCTGAACTGGCTGCATCTTTTGTTTAAAACTTGAGAAAGCCAGTTCCTTTTGGTCGCCTGCCACAACATAATAGCACAATAAAGATGTAGGAATCATATCAAATCAAAGGTTTAAAGCATACTTGGTGACTGGATGAAGGACTGGGAAAAAAGATTGCACTTCCCCAAAGGTAGAAAACCTTTGTTTGACATCTTCATTATTGATATCAAAAGGAAGATTGCTTATGAAAATTGTTCTGTGCAAATCATCTTCTTCGTCTGTCTGTTCAAGATTTGGTGCCATGCTTTTGCTTAACTTTTCAGGCTTAGTAACATCTGATGCTTTTGCAGTCTCAAAAGATGATTTACTGGGCTCCTCAGAAGATTCAAAATAGACGGCTCCTTGTCCGTTTGGAGCTGTGCGAGATCATCATGAGAAGTTTCTGTGGCAGACGCGATCAAGTTGTTTACAACTTTTCTTGCATTGTCTACTTCCTCTTCAAAATTTATTTCAGTGGGGATGTCTTTCTTCTCTATGGTATTAGAGTCATCAGGACCGCTGTCAATTCCATCATGGTGCTCGGACTTATTACCGAAATGCCCAGCATCGCCCTCTAAATCTTTACTGCTACTATCATTCACTTCCATCCTTTTGTCCTGTAAAAATCTCTGCTTTTGTATCATTAGATGTAGATACAATCATACAAGCAAGTTCCGAAATAAGTATGTATTCATCAAACAGTGCATTCTAGATGACAAATGTAATGAAATTAACCATTGATTCCGTCAACTCGAGTATGTTATTCACAGACCAAAACTCCACTACAGCACAACAATAACAGCCACATCCAGGATGAACTTTGATCTCTACGATTTCAAGAAGCTAAGATGGAAATCAGGCATACCAGCAACACAATCAACACCAAAGCCCCAATCCAACAAACCCATCTTCCTCTTCTCTGCTTCATCTGCTTAGCAGAAAAAAGAGCATTGGTTCCACCATGAATGTAAGCTCCAGCATTAGCCACATTCTGTTCAATATCATCCATTTGTTCCCCTTGCTTTTCAACCATCACTGCCATGTCCAGGAAAACTTGATGGAGTTGTGTCAAGCTTCTCTGCAAATCCTTCAAGGCCTCATGCCTTTCCTGATTCTCCATTGCCAGCTCAGCCTTCCCCTCAAAAACTTTGACCTGCCCACTTTCCAAAATCATCTTATCAATCACTTCCTCACTTGCTTCCTCTCCTGTGGCATTATAATACCTCCTCTTGAGACCTTCTTTGTGCTCTTGAACGATCTGTTCTCTCAAGGACTTAAAATCATTCATCATATCTCTCAGCTTAATTCTCAAACCATTAGTCACGGAAATCCTCATTCGATCAACAGGGCTGCCTTCCTTGTACTCGACTGATATACATTTCGATTAGCCACGTTAGGGCGGTCAAGCGACTCCAATCTTGCTTTCATGCCTTTTGCATTTTTCATTCAGGTCCTGAAGATCAAGAAGAAGGTTTGTGAGGTTCTGTTCCATATCAGCCTTGATTGCAGTCACTTGTTTGAAAAATTGGGTGAGGTTCTGTTCATCAGCAGGGCCAAGTTTGCCCATTTCGAGGGCAAGGTGTTTGATGTCCTGTTTCTTGAGGTCCACGTAACTGAGGAATGACTTAGTCATTAGATCATTCATCTTTGAGGCAATACCAAATACCCACCTGAATTCGAAAGAAACCTTCAGTTTACAACTGTTTGGTTGCTAAGAAAATATCTTCCATAAAAAACCAAAGCAATTCAGTAATTTACTTGAGTTGTCTGAAAATTTGGTAATTCATGAATCACTCTAAAAATCAAAGCACTTAACTCAGGATATCTCTTTACATTCTTAAAGCAAACATTATATAATAAAAGGAGAAGAACGACATTGAAAAAATTGAAAAAAGAAAACCCTGACTCCGAGAAAGGAAAGTCAACTGCTGGAATCTTTTCTCTCTCTGGAGAAGAATTTTGGTGACTGAAGATTCAGGATCGACGAAATAACAATAATAGGAAAAGCAATGAACTTGACTTACAATTGAACATTAAAAATTTTAAAATTTAAATAATAAAGTACCAAAACTGCTCAGGCCAATCAAATTTTCTTTCAAATTAAACAAAATAAGAAAAAGACAAAAAAGAGTTTCCATGTTTCATATGGAATTCTATTTCCTCACGCAGGAAGGAAACTAAAGAAACCCTAAACCGGACACTCCCTATAAATACAATTCAGATTACGCACAAACAACGTCACTTGATTTCTCTTTCTCTTTCTCTTCTCTTCTTAATTAGCAGCACCAAGCAAGCTTCTCTTCTTAATTAGCAGCACCAAGCAAGCAAGCAATGGCACATCATCAGAATGTGCCGTTAGGTTTCCGTTTCCACCCCACTGATAAAGAGATTGTGGGTTCCTTTCTCCACACCTTGTTGGTCGAGAGAAATCCTTTGATGCCGCCGTACAGCAACTTCATCCGTGCCTGCAATCTCTTCGGCACCAAGTTAGAGCCTTCGGAGATTTGGAACAAGTACGGAGGGCCTCAACTTGTTGATCAAGACTTGTATTTCCTCTCCGGGCTCAAGAAGTTAACCCCGAAGCGCATGGATCGCAGCGTTGGCCACGGCGGTACCTGGAGTGAAACTGAATCCTTCAAACTCGTTGAGAACGACAATGGAAACCCGAACCCCATTGGCCGAAAACGAAAATTCCGCTTTGAGAATAAAGGGTCCGAGGAGCACACATGGTGGTTATTGGATGAATATAGTCTTTTTGTTGGTCCCAAGAATGACTACAATGATCGTAGTTACGATTTTGATTTCGTGATTTGCCGGATGAGGAAGAACGATAGGGCTTCGAGTAAGGAAATAAATTTAAAGCGTTCATCACAAGATCAAGTACAAAAGATGAGGAGCACAAACAAAAAGATGAAAAAAGATCATCAAATGGAATCAACGGCAGAATCATCGTCACATGTACAACAAGGCTGCTCTTCTGGTCTAACTGGTGGTGAACTTGTGGTCTCTTATGATGATGTTGATCCGATTGATCTGAAATTCTTCGAGGACAATCCTATCTTCAACATTGAACAAATACTTGGTGAAACCAAAGTAGAGGATGCTTGCAGCCCAAGTAACTCTGAGAATGTCGACAGCAGCTACTGTAACTGGACTGAATCATATATGAAAGAGCTCATGGCTTGTATCTAAGATATTAATTCTACAAGTGATAGCTGTAGATGAATATATTTGTACCACGATTTTGATCGGCTTTAGTTTCTCTTCTTAGTAGATACAAAGTTTCTAAATTGGCTAATTTGACCAAAAATTGGAGCTGCTCTCTTGAATTCTCCTTGCTAATTTTTTGCATGTTTAGATTTTCCTTTTAGTTTGCACAAAAGAAAAGGGTATGCCGACAAAGAATTAGCAACGCAGCTTGAAAATATTCCTTTTAGTTTGAAAATATTGCTTAAACGTTACTTGGAGAAATAAAAGCCTAAGTTTGAGGTCAGGCGGAATTGAACAAATCAATAGTTTTCCAACCAAAATGCCAGACAGTAAATTTCATGCTTACAAATATTGCCAAAAGTTAAACAATGTGCAAAATTTATAGCAACTGCTTTTACTCCTCTCTTGTGAAACTTTCATGCAATTTTACAAAATCAACATAAAATTATGTTGGAACCATTTACTAAGCTTTCTAGAACCTTGCTTTTCACCATCAGTTTGGATGGAGCTCCGTTGCGACTACTTGGATCTATATTGTTCAATCAGCGTGTCGAGTTTATCTGTAACATTGATTTTTGCGCATCAATGGCCACGGTTTCACCTTCGGATGATCTTCCACCACCAGCCTTCCTGCCATCTTGATGATTGTTTGGTTCACGTTTTGAGCCTTCCGCCTTCTTTGTTGTTGAGTGTCCTGATACCTTTGATTAGATCTTTTTTTACTTTCCAAATGGACCATTATTCTGCCTCTTAGAAGTTAGAACCTCTCTGTCTTTCGGTGGCAGCTCCATCACTAAACTTATTTTCGACTTCATCTTCTTTATTTGGTACTGAATCATCCAATTTTCGCTTCTCCCCTTATTGTTTCGAGTTTTTGGACTTCTTGCTTGGATGAGTATCTGGTCTATTTGAGCTTTCATTTTGATGCACGTTTTCCTGATTACGATGAGCTGCATGCTGCTGTGCTTGTATCTTAGCATTTCGTATATTCAATTTTTTAACATTCTCAAGTGCAAACTCCACAATTGGGCGATGCTCAGGACCAAAAGTTTCTGCAAGTTACATCACATTAAATTATAATACAATGGAGTTAATGCATTTGAATATATATATATATATATATATATATATATATATATATATATATTTCCCACATAATAAGACTGAAATTGAGACTGCAGTTTAGAGATTACTAATAATCAGCGTCATATGTCAATATGGATATTACACTTTTGAGGAATTAAGTTACCAGGATTGTTGTTCAAAACTCACAGGGCCACAAGTGCATGCTGATGCTCTGTAAACTCAACGAAAGCAGCTCCACGAGAGAAATTCTTTGCAACAAGCTTTCCTTTCTTCACATCCTATGAGAACTTTGTCTGCATGAACAATATCAATTACAAATAAGAGAAAGTTCCATTCAAATATGTTTATACCCTATCTAGACTACCAGTAAGAAGATTACACGTGGATATTCATAGCCATCGGCATGAAGGGCGATCGGCACCTAGGGTACCGAAGACCCTTGAAGAACAGCCCCAAATCTCGAATCTTCCACTTGACACGTGGAGCCTAACTATGCAATGTCTACAGTCCCACATCGAAATTATACTCAAAATGCACACCTCCCAAGACCTATAAAGACAGGCACAAGCCCCAAGAAGGAGGTAATGAAGAGCCTTCAGCCACTTAGCTATTACTCTGCTAAAAATGCTATCCACTCCATACTTATTCTAACTTAAGCATCGGAGAGCCTTCGGCCGGTACCACACCGGTGCCTATCCGGCTTACCGATCATTTCTTGTCTTACAGATCGGCTGAGCACACCAAGTCTGGAGGACTACCAAAGGCGAAGACATCACAGTTGAGCCCAGAAGTGCTGATCCATTTTTGAGCATCAACAAAATATACCCAAAAAAAGCCTCAAATAGAGATTGACTAACCTGTTGGATCACAGGTTTTTGTTTTGTAGCTCGTCAGGTAACAGCATCGATACAAAGTTTTTGTAGTTCTTTTGCAGTCATGGGCATCAAACTAACCAAATAGCATGCTACATTATACTTCAAAGTTACTAATTAAGCAAGAATAATATCACTTATTTTTTTAGATATTTCACTAATATTTTGAACGGTATTTGTCATCTTTGGGTGTCTGGTTCATGAACTGTCATTTGGAGCTCCAAACCAGCTGGGGTTTGAAGACTGCATTCGTGGTGGAAAGTGGGGAAGACTCAGATCACTCTATCTTGCCTCCACCTACAGACCTTCCACCTTGTTAGTCCCTCGAACCGCAGTGGAGTACTTCTTGAGGAACACAAACCATTGTTTGTTTTGAGCCTTTTGGCTGACATTTTCTTGCAAACACTCATACAAAATGCAGGAGTTGTGCAAGCAAAATTCTTGTTTAAGACCCAATAAAAAGGTGTAATGTGTATTGAATTCTTTTAAATGCTAATTTAAACCCTGTTTCTTGCAACAAATTTCTGGGATGACATTGGCCCCAAGTTTTTAGGTTTAATCTACCAGAGATTAAAAAGACCTGCATTAAACATATCTGCGGAATTTATTTCGAAATTCAAACTCGGAAAGTTGTGAGTGAGAGATATCAGTCTTTATGGAAGAGTAACCCATATGAATAATTCTAACAAGCTGAAGCTCTGATAACAAAAAAGCAAAATAGTTCAGATCACACGTAGGGCCTAAGCCATACATACCAGGCTTCAAAATTCAAAGCATTCAAAAAAGAGAATCTCTGTTCCCAAAAATCCAAACTATAGGAAGAATGAGATGGGGAAAGATGAAGAGATATAATCAAACATATTAAACCAATAAAGGAAACAAAAATCACCAAAATGCATCCTCCATGACAAATGTAATGAAAGTAATGGTTCAATCCATCTGCCATTATAATCAACAATCACAGCCAAATTCAAGATGAAATTTGATCTCAAAAATTTCAACAAGTTAAGGAGGAAATCAGGCTTGATTGCAGTCACTTCTTAGAAAAATGTGTGAGGTTGTTTTGAGGTCCAGTTTGGATTCAAGGTCTATCGTGGCCTGTTTCATAGCCGAGATGAAATTTGCTTGAGTTCCCTGAAAACGGTAATAATTCAACGTTGTAAGACCTCTTATACTGTATAATATATACCGACAAATATATGAAGCATTAAAAATCAATAGAACTGAGCTCAGGAATATGTCTTTGTATTCTTAACCAGACTCATGCACTCACTAATCTGGCCCAAGAAAAATAAGGTCAAATATTCAAACTGTTCCTTTCAAACACTTAGAGACCTAACTACATGGCAAGGGTGGCTATATGGCAATCAATACCATTTTTAGATGGCATTGCAAGCTTTTGTCCTCAGTAAGCAGTATAACAACCAGATATTGAATAAACAATTGGTCCCAAAGCTTAGAAGCAAGGTTCTTCTTGTTTTGCTTACTATATTATTAAGAATTTTAGAATTTTAAATAAACAAATGAAACTTTTACATCCGTCGTGTAAAAATGGTACGTACCTCTCTAGGAAAAACCCTTTTGCTTGTTATGTCCATCTTACACTAGGTTATGTGGGAGCCATCGTTTATTTATTTATTTTATTAATCGGGGAGGGAGGATTTGAATTTGAGACATCAGCCAACATTGGGAAGAAACGTACCACTATATCAAGAGCTAGTTGGTATGTGGTAGCCATCTTTTATAGTGGATTTCTCTTGCGTTCTGAGTGCTCCCAAAATATCTTATTGCCTATGTTCAAACGAAGGTAAAGAACAGTGTCAAACTAGTTCACATTTAAATTAAAAGCTTTCAAATACTATAAAAAAAAAAATTAAAAGCTTTCAAATTTTGACCAATTACTTTAATTAGATTTAAATCACTCAAACTGACATTAAAATTTCCATTAGATTATATATCTAATAAGCTCTAAAACACTGAACACTAAATCTTGTTTTATAAAGGCATTTATACATACTGCATAGAAGGTCAAAAAAGGGGGAAAGTGGATATGTCAACAAGAAACACACGCTGGATGCCAACCATTTTCCTCGACTCTGAAGCTGAGAGAGCCATATGTTTCACGTACCTCTCTCTTGCTTGCTTAAACCCTCATTTCTCTAAACAATAAAAAATACAAGATGACGATCTTCCGCTACTCTGCTTCACTCATTTCTATAAACAACAACAAAATTTCATTATGTTGCTTCCAAACTTTCAAATGAAACCTCTACAGTTTCTACCTAATGTTAACAACAACATCTCCATCTCACAAACTGATGCCAAATTTGTTTTATATTTTGCCCACAGCCCCATAAAACCATTAGACCTTGACCTGCTATCATGTCTTATCCCTACAAAAACTTCCCATTGTCTATGAACATTAAAGTCAAATGGCAAAAACCAACAATTTCTGCTGGGGTTCTGCATTTCTATTCTTATGTTTAGCTAGGGTTCTTACAACCATTGAAAGATGCATAAAAAAATTCGCCAAAATCCCCATCTTCACTAAGTTCATCCATTCCACTTCGTAGAAAAACAAAAGATGAAAACTGTAAGATGCAACTCAGCCCCATGAGACCAAAAAGAAAAAGAAAAATAGGTTCAACATGCAAGTCATAGGGTGTCATATTAATCCATTAAAAAAGGTACAATGGACATCAGTCAAAGTGTCATACTTATTTAGAGCAAAGTAGTAGAATACTTAAATTCAAACAACCGGCCAAAAAAAGAAACACAGAGAAGGAGATACATTTATTTTGGATGCTACATGCTTATACCCTTATCTATATGCTACAAGCAAAACACCATTTCGATTTATTAAAAAATCCATTTCCGGAAGCAGAAAAATTGCAAACAATTACATGAAGAACTTCGAAACGCACCGGTTCGGTGGCTACCAAGATGCTTTCTTGATGCCATTGAGCATGCCTTTAGATGCCAGAGTACGGAAGACAATACGGGACATACGGAAGGTCTCGTAGACGGCGCGTGCGCGACCGGAGAAGATGCAGCGGTTCCTGATGCGCGTGAAGGAGCTGTTTCTGGGCAGCTTGGAGAGCTTGAAGCGGTTCTCCTCGCGCAGGTCGCTGGGAAGGCTCGGGTCCTTGCAGAGGGCTTTGTACAGATTTCGTCTCAGCTCGTATTTCTCCGCCAGCAACCGCCGATGGTGGTCTCGGATATTCGCATTTTCCTCAGAAACTGACATTTCTTCCGCCGATGGAGGAAGCGCGCACTCTGAATTTGTATGTTTTTTTTTTTTCTGGTTCTAGGGTTTATTATGAATTGTTTTGTAAAACCAGCAAATAAAAAATAAAAATCAAAGTTGAGATTCAAATAGCCACGTGGTGTCTGTTTGTAATGGCCCATTGGTCTAAGGCCTTCTCCAACCCATTTGGGACTAAATCCAAATTTTCCCCATCCAAAAAGTAATTATTTAAGTTTTGCCCGGATTCAAATCGTTTTTTCTCCCAACTCTCCAGACTTAAATTTTATTTCTGCAATTTTATTAAATTGTTTCATAATGGTTTAAGTCTAATTTTTTTTTTATGAATAACTTTTCTTCATTCAATTTTTTTAAATAACTTCAAGATTAAATTTTTTGAACAATTTGAGCTAAAAAAAATTGAAATTCCACAAATATAATTTTATTCCAAAAGAAAACACACAATTCACACCTCTTTGAGATTTTGTGACAATGAGATTGACAAAGGAAAAATAAATTGAGAAATAGATAAAATGTTTTTGGTAGATTATTTGAGAAATAGATGGGTATTTATAGAGTTTGAAGTGAGTTTTGGGGTTGGATATGATCTAGATTAATTTAAAATATTATTTTGACCGTTGGATTTAAATTTTTTACCGTTAAAATAGCTTAGATTTAATATAGATCATCGATTTGAGTTACATTTAGAATACAAAAAAAAACGAATTCAATTGTTGCCGTTGGATTCCAACGGCAACTTCACAGCAGCTTGACACGTGGCGTGACAAGGAGACAAAAAGCAGCAGCACAGTAGGAGCTGGGGCCCACGTCATATGCTTTGCACATGGGGGCTATTTCAGATGCAGTGGGCTCCACTGAATAATTTTGGGTCTAGGCAATACTTGGACTTGTATTTGGGTCCAAGTTTGGGTTTTCCCAAACTTTGGCCCTTTCATTTTCTCGAGTTGAGAGAGGTTTTGAGCTATAATTTGGAATATTTAGGGTTTAGCCTCATGGGTTGGAGATAGCCTAAATGAGTTAAAACACCATTTCCTTATTGACCACCCAAGAAGGCCATCAAGGACTAATCGAGTGGAAAATAGCTTTAATTTATAGACAAGTGATTTTAGGTTCGAACTCCATGTCATTGTAGTGTGTGCACTTTTACTATAAATAAAATAAACCATCCAAGAAGAGTAGGATATACTGATCAACTTTCTGGGTGCACCAAGAAATTTTTAAGAATTTGGGCATATATTATAACAAGTTAACAACCAGATATTGAATAAACAATTGGTCCAAAGCTTAGAAGCAAGTTTCTTCTTCTTGTTTTGCTTACTATAAATATCAAGGACTTTAAACTTTTAAATAGAGAAATGAAAGTTTTATATCCGTCGAGTGGTACCTTTCTAGGAGAATCTCTTTTGCTTGTTTGGTCCATCTTACACTAGATTATGTGGGAGCTATCGTTTATTTATCTATTTTATCTTTTTAATATTAGGAAGAAAAGTACCAATATAGCAAAAGCTAGTTGATATGTTTCTGTGTATTTTCTTTGGTTTGGGCTTTGCCCCCTATATTACCCAAAAAAGAAGAAGAGATATTTAGTCATGTACCCATTCTAAGCACTAATGATATAGATAAACCCTACACCATTTAATTCCTATAAACAAATCCAAAAAAAACCCAAAAAATGACAGTTGGCCCTATTCAATTTAATTTTGATTATTAAATTAATTTGATGCCCTATTGAGTGTTTTGGATGTTTTATGAGGTTGTAGCATTAGGCTTGTTTTAAGAAATCGATGGTAGTTTTGTAATTTACAAGAAGTTAGAAGCCTCTTTTTTATGTTGTAAATGGACTTTGGATGTGTTTCTAAAGTCATTTCATATACGGTTTTTTTATTTTTATAATTTGGGCTCCTATATTTGGTATAATAGTGAATCTCAAAAAAAAAAACCTGGTTGGTATGTGGTAGCCATCTTTTATAGTGGATTTCATTTGTGTATCCGAGCACTCCCAAAGTAGCTTTTTGTCTATGTTCAAATGAGGGTATAGAATAGAACAGTGACAAACTAGTTCACGTTTAAGTTAAAAGCTTCCAAGTACGATTTTTTTTTTAATATAAAAAGCTTTCAAATTTTGACCAATTACTTTTTTTCTCTAAAAATCAACGGGAGCGTGCAATCTTGGGAACTATTCCCACATATGGAAGAGAAGTACCACTTAATATGTTCCAATTCAAAGAAGGGTAACAACACAACAAATGATCTAGACAGAGCGTCTAGCAACCATTTTCCTTGACTCTAAAGCTTAGAGAGCCACATGCTTAGGCTTAGGAGCAGTTTGGTATTCTTTGTCTTTTAAAAAAGCTAACCTGTTGTCTTTCCAGAAAATAAATAGGTGAAATGAAGCGGTAAGTGTTTGTAATCTGTATTTTTAAAAGTCTTTGTGAGTATGAAAAAGCAGTGTCAAAGTGTTTGGTAAACTTTTATATGGAAGTCTTTGTGAGAGGGTATAATGACGAAAAAGGGTATGATGATAAAAGTTTAAAAAATAATAATAAAAATGTATAATTTAAGTGAACAAATAAAAAAATTTAAAAAAACTCAAAAGTAATTTTTAGCCGACACCTTTTTCCTTTTTCTCATTTTTATTTGTTTCTTCCTCTTCACTTCCTTTCTTTCTTCTTCTTCCCTTCCCAGTTTTTCTTTTCTTCCTCTTTTCCTCTTCCCTCCCAGCCGCCCCCTCCCTTTTTCCTTTCCCCTTCTCCTCTTCTCCTCCTTTCTCTTTTCTTCTTCCTTCCAAGACTTCTTCCCTTCCCAGGTTTTTTTAATTTCTTCCTCTTTTCTTCTACCTTCCCAACCCCCTCCCCCACCTTTTTTCCTCTTCTCCTCCTTTCTCTTTGCTTTTTCCTTCCCAGACTTTTATTTTTATTTTTAAAGTTGGTATTTGGGTTTGGCGATGAAACTTGGGACGTCGATGCTACATGCCCACCTCTCTCTCTTTGCTTTATGGATGTGAATAGTGGGATTGTAATATTGGGTTGTGTTTCGGTGGGGAAGGCAAGGAAGTTGGTGGTTTGGTTTTCTTTTGCTGAAGGAGATAACTTGTGGGTAATCTGGGTGTTGAATTTTTGTGGCTGTGGAGATGATAAACTGTGAAGCTAACGTTGGGGTTTTTTGGTTGGAGGAAGAAGATATTATGGGTCTATAAAATAGGGAGGTGGGTTGAGATGGTAGCTTTGACGGATTGAGGAAGGGGAGCAAGTTGCAGATAGAGGATGAGGCGAGCAATCCAAAAAATCCAAGAGGAACGACATTTGGGAGGCTCGAACTCGGGATGACGAGGATATAGCATGTAATTGTTTGAAACAAATAAGGGCAATATGGGCAATTTGAAAAATTCATTTAAACCTCCGCATGCTTCTCCTCGCAGCAGTTTTCAGAAGCAGGGTGTGAGTTGCTATATCCTCGTCATCCCGAGTTCGAGCCTCCCAAGTGTCGTTCCTCTTGGATTTTTTGGATTGTTCGCCTCATCCTCTATCTGCAACTTGCTCCCCTTCCTCAGTCCGTCAAAGCTACCATCTCAACCCACCTCCCTATTTTACAGACCCATAATATCTTCTTCCCCTCCAACCAAAAAAACCCCAACGTTAGCTTCACAGTTTATCATCTCCACAGCCACAAAAAATTCAACACCCAGATTACCCACAAGTTATCTCCTTCAGCAAAAGAAAACCAAACCACCAACTTCCTTGCCTTCCCCACCGAAACACAACCCAATATTACAATCCCACTATTCACATCCATAAAGCAAAGAGAGAGAGGTGGGCATGTAGCATCGACGTCCCAAGTTTCATCGCCAAACCCAAATACCAACTTTAAAAATAAAAATAAAAGTCTGGGAAGGAAAAAGCAAAGAGAAAGGAGGAGAAGAGGAAAAAAAGGTGGGGGAGGGGGTTGGGAAGGTAGAAGAAAAGAGGAAGAAATTAAAAAAACCTGGGAAGGGAAGAAGTCTTGGAAGGAAGAAGAAAAGAGAAAGGAGGAGAAGAGGAGAAGGGGAAAGGAAAAAAAGGGAGGGGGCGGCTGGGAAGGAAGAGGAAAAGAGGAAGAAAAGAAAAACTGGGAAGGGAAGAAGAAGAAAGAAAGGAAGTAAAGAGGAAGAAACAAATAAAAATGAGAAAAAGGAAAAGAAAGGTGTCGGCTGAAAATGGCTTTTGAGTTTTTTTAAAAATCTTTTATTTGTTAACTTAAATTATACATTTTTATTATTATTTTTAAAACTTTTATCATCATACCCTTTTTCGTCATTATACCCTCTCACAAAGACTTCCATATAAAAGTTTACCAAACACTTTGACACTGTTTTTCATACTCACAAAGACTTTTAAAAATACAGATTACCAAACACTTACCGCTTCATTTCACAGTTATTTATTTTCACAAAGACAACAGGTTAGCTTTTTTAAAAGACAAAGAATACCAAACTAAGCCTTAGCTTCGCGTACCTCTCCTGCTTGCTTAGACCCTCATTTCTCTAAACAATAAAAAAAAAATACAAGATTAAAGATCTTCTGCTCCTCTGTTTCCCTCTTCCAGTTTTCAAATGAAACCTCTTCAGTTTCTACCTAATGTTGACAGCAACACCTCCCTCTTCGAAACTGATGCTTAATATGTTTTAAATTTTCCCCACAGCCCTATAAAACCATTAGACTTTGGCCTGCTATGATGTCTCATCCCTACACAAACTTGCCATTGTATACGAACATTGACATCACGAAAAATGGCAAAAATCCAAAGGTTTCTGCTGGGGTTCTGCATTTCTCTTTTTATGTTTAGCTGGGTTAATTTCAACTCCAGACAAAGCTGCTTTGAAAACATACCAATTTGATGTGAGCACTTCATAATATTGTCACACTTTAAAAGCATATCTATAGTATAGGTTGCTTTATTTATTTATCTCTATATCTATTTTCAGGTCCAAGTGAAGACGGTGACCAGGTTGTGCCATTCTAAACCCATTGTTCAAGTAAATGGGAAGTTCCCTGGACCTACAGTTTATGCTAGAGAAGGAGATACACTTCTTGTCAATGTTACCAACCATGCACAATACAATATGTCAATTCATTGGTAGGAAATTTATATGTGAATTGATAAAAATATGACACCATAAACTAATATGAACATTTGGGTTTATTAATGTGACATTTTGGTTGAATTTTGCAGGCATGGATTAAAGTAATATCGAAACGGGTGGGCGGATGGACCTGCCTATATCACACAATGTCCTATCAAGACAGGGCATAGTTACACCTACAATATTACTATAACAGGGCAAAGAGGAACTCTATGGTGGCATGCACATATTTTTTGGCTAAGAGCCCCTGTGTATGGAGCAATTGTCATCTTGCCTAAACAAGGGACAGGTTTTCTATTTCCTCAGCCATACAAGGAGGCTAATATTGTCTCAGGTGAGTTGGTGTATACAATGCAACTCTCACATGCTGGTCATTAGACTAGTTATTGTGAAAGTAACATTGTATGCAAGAGTTTTTTCCATCCATGAAACAAGAATCAAGATACTTAAGATCACATTTTTTTTAGGGTGCTTTAGTTTATAGACACTATATATTTTACTAATTAGGAAAATACAAATTCAATTCACTTAATTAAGAAAAGGCCAAAGAATAAAAAATATGATGTAATATTACAATCATGCATTACAAAAAACTAAAAATGACAAAATATGCCATTATCCAAATTTTAAGTAATTCATTTTAAACCAAAAGACAGCTGTCCATTCTCATTCCTTCTTATTCCTTCCTGTTCCACCATTTTGAGTTTGTTGCTCTGGTTCTTTTGTTTTGCCGTTTCCACCCCACTTTTTTTTTTTTTTTTTTTTTTCTGTTTTATTGTTTTTTCTAACTAGTTTATGCTTTCCAAAAAAAAAGACCGATTCCTTACTCAAAACCATAAATTAGTCATACATCAATGTAGAAGAACTCAGCCAAAACCATTATATAAAAAAATAATAACATAAGGAAAAGTTATGCTATTCCCATGGATGAAAGCAACAGAAAAGAGACAAAATCAAATTCATTTTAAACCAAAACATAGTACCTAATTTTACAAAAATGTAATTAAAAAATCAAAATTACACAAAATGTCACTCCTTCTAAGGCAAGCACACTATGAAGAAACAAAGTCAAATTCTCCTCTGTCTCATAATCAACAACTCCAAAAGTAAGAGGATAAAACCCTGCAAAACAAAACCAAAAGCACAGTGTAAGAATAACATAAAGCGCATTGCGAGAAAAACATAAATCGCATTGCAAAGATAAAACCCCGATTCTATGTTAAAGTCTTTAAGAATCAACACTTCAACCAAGAATCGGGTTAATCGCTTATGGCTCAGGGTATATCCCTTATATATAATATATTTTTCATCTAGGTCAACTTATGCCAGATTACCACTACGTAAATGAAATTTCCTTATTCCTTATTTTGTGAAACAATGACAAGTTTTTTCCGCCCTCCATCCCACATTTCCCTATTTGAGATCGCTTTCCAAAGAGCCCAGTCCCGATTGGAGCCATGGGCTACCCGTCGTTGCTTTATATCCTCCTTACCCAAAGTGAATTAGTGATTAAAGGTAGCTAAACCCAATGTCATCCCATAGGTTGTGTTTCTACTATCCCAAATTTCCACCGACAAACATTATCTAGTTAAAAATTGACTCCAACGAAAAGGAATGTAAGATTTCAAAATTCATAAACAAGCATTAATCGCCAAAGGTACCAAGTTTTGAACAGGACTGTGACATAAAGCGCAATGCAGAAAACATAAAGCGCATTGCAGAAAAACATAAAGCGCATTGCAGAAAAATATAAATCGCAATGCAGAAAAACATAGACTGCAATGGAGGTGCTTTCATGTTTGTGATAGGAAAGATGAAAATGAACAAAAATAGAAAATTGAGGTGCAAAATTTGAGGTTATATTAGTAGTTATGGCCAGCAATAAAAAGTTTTAAGGGTTATAGTCACCTTGCAAGCAGTGTCAAAACCAAAACTTGTGGGGACCTCTTTACACTCTACAGTTTATGAGCGACTCATTGCGTAGGATTGAAGAGCCTGCTCTAAACTATGCAAACACTCAATGAACCACTGATCTATATGTTTACATACAATCTTAACAATCTCTCATGGTTTGTATTGTAAGGAAGTAGATCTTTGTCAAGGTAAATGCTTAACCTCCGAAGCTTAAGTGGATCAATCTCTTTCCAAAAAGTTCAATAAAAAAAACTAATATTTACCTATTCCCGTGATTACAATTAAAGGAAATCACAGATCTAATCATATTCCAATAGAGAACACCTATAACTAGCCCAACATCCAAAAACAAACACATAAAATTTTCCTAAAGATGCTGAATTTCACAGATCTAAAGCAACTCACAAAACAAGTAACTAAGTAAGCAAAAGGAATCAGATCTGAATCTTACATGCTATTCACAAAGAGCAAAACCATCCTCATGCACCATCTCGCTCGGTGGAGGAAGTACATGACCGTCCGATGTGAAAACGTCATCATTGATTGCGTGCTCGCCTACACCATAGCCATTTCCATTACCGTTCTCAACGGGTACCGAATCGAACGTGGTGGAGTGGGAGTAGTTAGAGCTCGGATCGTCGAATCCAAAACATCCGTCAACGCACCAACGGCTTGGTCGGCGGATACTTCGGCGTCGGCGGAGCTCCACCGGAGAAGCTAGAGTACTTGGCGTAGTCGGTGTAGTCTTCGACGATGACGTCGTCTTGGTCAAAGTGATTGTTGGAAGCGTTGAGATCATCGTCGTCGATCTTTGAACACGTCGAATGAAGCCATTCTTCACCGTGTTTACGCCTAAAGACGATTCAATGTAAAATGTGTTTAAATGTGAGAGAGCTGAGAAAGAAAGAAAAAGAGAATGGATAAAATGGCTGAAATAGATATTTAATTTGATTTTTTATTTCAGTTTTTAATAAGAAGGGTAGCATTGTCTTTTCAGTTTTTATTTTTAAGCTGGCCCAACAAATCTGGGCCTCCTCTTTGGGCTAATCCAAAATAACAATTCTTTCTAGGGTATTAAAACCCAAACAGAAATACCCAATATCTCAAAAACTAATTAGTAAAATTATTTATGTCTAATACCTAATTTTTCTTTTTTTTTAAGACACCGCTATTTAAAACTGAAAAATGGGATTTTGCTTTCTCATTTCTTGTTTTGGCTATCTCAGATACCTATGCATTGGAGGTTGAACAGGGAGAGATGTACCTGCTACGAATCATCAGCACTCAATGATGAGTTATTCTTTGCCATTGCTGGACACAACTTGACAGTGGTAGAAATTGATGCAGTCTACACCAAACCATTCACATCTCAAGCAATACTAATAGGGCCAGGCCAGACCACGAATGTTCTCGTTCAAGCCAACCAAGCGCCCAGCAGATATTTCATGTCAGCTAGGCCATTCATGGACGCACCTGTTTCCGTTGACAACAAAACTGCCACTGGAATACTGCAGTACAAAGGCATCCCAAATACTGTGCAGCCAGTTCTTCCCCAACTTCCGGCACTCAATAACACAGTTTTCGCATTGAGCTTCAATGCCAAGCTAAGAAGTCTAAACACAGCACAGTTCCCGGCCAGTGTACCTCTTAAAGTTGATCGACATCTCTTTTACACGATCGGATTGGGAATTAACCAATGCACGTCTTGCCTCAATGGAACACATCTCACTGCTTCTTTAAACAATATCACATTTGTGATGCCCCAAATTGGGTTGCTTCAAGCTCATTATTTCAACACCAAGGGAGTATTTACTACAATTTACCACAGATTTCCCAGACCGCCCTCCAACACCTTTCAATTACACTGGTGCACCACTCACTGCCAACCTTGGCACTAAACTAGGCACCCGGCTTAGCAAACTTGCCTTCAATTCAACAGTTGAGTTGGTGCTACAAGACACCAATCTTCTCACAGTGGAATCACATCCCTTCCACCTTCATGGTTACAATTTCTTTGTTGTTGGGACCGGAGTTGGGAATTTCGACCCCAAAAAGGACCCAGCAAAGTATAACTTGGTGGATCCTCCTGAGAGAAACACAGTTGGAGTTCCCACCGGTGGTTGGGGTGCCATAAGGTTCAGGGCTGATAATCCAGGTAAACACAGCAACATAACCAAACAGCAGGCCACATTTTAATTCAAAGTGGCTAACTAAGGGTCCGTTTGATAATCATTTCAATTTTAGTTTTTAGTTTTCATTTTTTGTGCTAGAGTATAGAGGAAAATGAGAGTGAGAATGGAAGTGAGTATGAGATTGAGAGAGAGGATGAGAGGGGAGGATGGGAGGGAGGAGTAACAAAAGTAACAAAAACTTAAAAGTGAAAACAATTTCAAATAGATTTCAGTTTTTAATTTTTGTTTTCACTTTTGTTACTCCTCCCTCCCATCCTCCCCTCTCATCTTCCCTCTAAATCCCATCTCCACTCTCATTCTCACTTTCATTCTCCCTCTTGTTCCTCTATACTTTAGCACAAAAAATGAAAATGAAAAACTAAATTTAAAATGGTTATCAAAAGGGCCCTAAGCTAAACTAATTTTTAACCAGATTTAAATGACTAACTATTTGTTGATTCAAAGATTTTACTAATACTTTGAACGGCTTTTATGTTTTTTAGATGTGTGGTTCATGCACTGTCATTTGGAGATACATACTAGCTGGGGTTTGAAGACTGCATTTGTGGTAGAAAATGGGAAAGACTCGGATCACTCTGTCTTGCCTCCACCTACGCACCTTCCACCTTGTAAGTTGCTTGTACTGGAGAACTCACATTAGAGTTTCTTGGGGAACATAAACTCTTGTTTGTTTTAAGCCTTTTGGCTGACACTTTCTTGCAAACATTTCTGCGAAATGCAGGAACTCTGCAAGCGAAATTCTTGTTTTATGACCAATAAAAAGGTGTAATGTGGTTCCGATTCTTCTAAATGCTACTTTAAACCTTGTTTTGTGCAACAAATTTCTCCCAAGCTGTTAACTTTAATCTACCAGAGCTAAAAATGCATGCATCAAATGTATTTGAGGAATCCCTCGTGTCCAGCCCTCCATATTGCGATATATAAGGCTCCTTTAAGCTCTCTAAACCCTGGACCTAGACCAGTGATCCCTTCCTAGCATATTTGTAGATGCAACATGAAAAATAGAAATAAACTATCAGCTTCAGTCGATGAGTCACCAACATGCATAAGTAGGGCCAAAATCATGCATATCAAGCTTCAAAACATTCAAGAAGAGAATCTCTGTTCCAAAAAAATCCAAATTACAGGAAGAAAAAGATGTGGAAAGATGAGGAGATACATCAAACATATTGCTATGCCTAAAACAAGAAAGTCATCAAACCGTGCATTCTAAATGACAAATGCAATGAAAGAAACCACTGAATCCGCCAGCCAGTATAGTCAACTCCAGTATATTATTCACAGACCAAAACTCCACTACAGCACAACAATAACAGCAACACAAGCAACACCAAAACTCCAGGATGAACTTTGATCTCTACGATTTCAAGAAGCTAAGATGGAAATCAGGCATACCAGCAACACAAGCAACACAAAAGCCCCAATCCAACAAACCCATCTTCCTCTTCTCTGCTTCATCTGCTTAGCAGAAAAAAGAGCATTGGTTCCACCATGAATGTAAGCTCCAGCATCAGCCACATTCTGTTCAATATCATCCATTTGTTCCCCTTGCTTTTCAACCATCATTGCCATGTCCAGGAAAACTTGATGGAGTTCTGTCAAGCTTCTCTGCAAGTCCTTCAAGGCCTCATGCCTCTGCTGATTCTCCATTGCCAGCTCAGCCTTCCCCTCAAAAACTTTGACCTGCCCACTTTCCAAAATCATCTCATCAATCACTTCCTCACTTGCTTCCTCTCCAGTGGCATTATAATACCTCCTCTTGAGACCTTCTTTGTGCTCTTTAACAATCTGTTCTCTCAATGACTGAAAATCATTCGTCATATCTCTCAGCTTAGCTCTCAAACCATTAGTCACCGAAATCCTCATTCGATCAACAGGGCTACCTTCCTTGTACTCCACTGATACATTTCGATTAGCCACGTTAGAGCGGTCAAGCGACTCCAATCTTGCTTTGATGCCTTTTGCTTTCCTCAGAATAGCTACCATGTCAGCATTAATTCTATCTCTTAGCCCTCTAAGAACTTTAGCACTGTGAGTAGACTTGGTTTCTTCATTCAGGTCCTGAAGATCAAGAAGAAGGTTTGTGATCTCTTCCATATCAGCCTTGATTGCGGTCACTTGTTCGAAAAATTGGGTGAGGTTCTGTTCATCAGCAGGGCCAAGTTTGCCCATTTCGAGGTCGGGTTCCGATTCAAGGTCTTTCATGGCCTGTTTCTTGAGGTCCACGTAACTGAGGAATGACTTAGTCATTAGATCATTCATCTTTGAGGCAATAACCAAATACCCACCTGAGAGAAACCTTCAGTTGCTTAAAAACTATGTAGAAATAAGAGATTACACTTTACAACTGTTTGGTTGCTGAGAAAATATCTTGCATAAAAACCAAAGCAAGTCTGAAATTTCTATTTAACTTCTCTGAAAATTTAGTAGTTCAACTTCCCAAGAACTCTACAGTTTTAATTATGAATTACTGAAAATCAAAGCACTTAAACTCAGGATTTTTATGTACATTCTTAATACAAAGATCTAGCACAACATTATATAATTTATGATATTTCATATGAGCTAGGCAACAACAAAAAACACGGGGAAAAACGAATTTGAAAACATTGAAAAAAGAAAAAAAAACTGAGAAAGGGTGAGAAAAAGCAAACCTCGAATAAAATGATAAAAGTGCAAGAAGGAAAGTCAACTGCTTCAATCTTTTCTCTGGAGAAGAATTTTGGCGACTGAAGATTCAGGATCGACAAAATGCGCCCTTCTGGGTTTGAATGAAATAAGAAAAGCGTTCACACCTTTTAGAATGGGTTTGGTTTCTGCAACTTTTTTTTTTCTCACTTTCAAATTTGAATTTTCAAATTCAGAAAGGTTTATATAATAGCCGTTATGTTTATGAACTGTTGAGGTCCATGATGCCCATTCATGAATTGACGTCGTTATCCAAAACAAAATTAAAATTTTGTTTTCCTTTTTATTTTCCAGAAAATGTTTCATTTTTCTCAAAACGATATTGGTGAGAGGAAAATGAAACACGAAACCGCAACTGAGCTACAAGACCTTCGCAAAATAAAATTCATTTTTAAATGTTAAAAAAAATGTTTTTAAAAATTCCTTAGAAACAAGAAAAGAAGTACTTCAAGCAAAACTTGGCCCATTTTTTTAAGATAGGTTTTTTGCTAGCAATATTTTTGTGGAAAAATTATACAAACATCACATTGACGGGTGTGCATATAGATCATCCAAATTAAAGTTTTTGGCAACTTACCTTGCAAAGTATCTTTTAATGTGAATTTTCGTCGCCCCACATCACATTCTGCATATGTGGACCTTTTTTAAAAAAAAATTTATTCAAAGACCTTTTCTATTAAGAGGGGCGATAGTACTAAACTCACATACACTACACGGATGCTAGGACTTGAACCAATGACGGATGCTAGGACTTGAACCAATGACCTTTCCTGAATAAGCAATTGGTCCAAATTACTGCACTAGTGAGTCCTTTGCATTTGGACCCATTCTTAAGTTGCCAAAGTACACCTGAAAATGGACGCCCCCTCTCTTTTGTTTTACCGATTAGTATATTTTACATTGGATGACACTCACCACCCAAAAATGTCTTCTCATCCTTTCACCATTACAATCTCGTCACAACACTTTTCTGCATCCATCAACATTTATGGCGCGTTTATTAACCCGTAATCGGAATGAGAATTCAGAATCCGATTCCGATTACGGATTATACATGTGTTTACTAAAATTGGGAGGAATCAAAAGTGCGTGGGACCCACACGAAAAATGGAATTGAATTCCAAGATTTGGGTGATTTGGATTCCCTAGATACATAAGGTATTTGGATTCCGGATTTCATCTGTAATCGGAATGCTAATTTTTTTTCCCTTTATGCCCTCACTTACTTTCATTATTTCCAAGATTATCCTTAACCCTATAAATAAATAAAAAAATCATTTTAGTGTTAAGGATTAACTAATAGAAATACTTGCATTTATAATAATAAAAAATACTTATTAATAGAAATACTTGCATTTATTTAAAAAAAATACTTAATAGAAATACTTAAATTTATTTAAAAAAATAAACAAAATCATTTTAGTGTGTCTATGAAATAAAAAAACAATTTAATTTTTCTTACTATTATATACTATATCAAATTTTATTTAAAAAGTATATAAAATATTTGATTTGGGACAAGGACATTTTAGTAATCATACTAGTTTATATTAGATTATCTGAATTAGTAAACAACTTTATGGAATTCTATTAGATTCCGCATGTTTTAGTAAACAACTTCAACAGAATCTAATTCTGATTCCGCCTCAATTCAATTCCGCTCAATTTGATTACGGATTAGTAAACGTGCCATTAGTTAAACCAACACAATCCTGCTTGAGTAAAATTGTATTCATGGAATAATTTATTATTAAAGAGTATAAACTTTCTACTAAACGGCTATAATATGTTAAAATAAGGAGACTACTAAAAAAAAAGTTATAACTCATCTGACCCTCAATTACTGGGTAGTGAGCTTGTTACTTCGGCCAATTAAAAAAAAGGAATTATTAAAATAGCATATTTAAAAATAAAAAGGAAAGGAATTAGTATTAATCTATCAAATCAACAAAATGAAAAGGCAAAAAAAAGAAAAAAAAAAAAGGGGAACCTGTCAGACAACCGTGTGACCACCCCAATCAGATAAACTGACTGAGAACGATCCTCTACGGTCACGATGATCACAAGGACCATCAGAATGTTAATCACGCTCTGATCACACGGTCATGATTCATCCACCAGGTTGGGATTCCTGTCTCCTTAGAAATCAAGGATACAGAGGTACGATTACTATAGAACAGATCCTGTCCAAGTAAGGTCGTGGCCTCTCAGCCGTCAACTAGGTATATGAAGCGCTTCGGTGTTTCGTAAAAGGTCGATGTGGGACTAAAAATCGGACTCTTGTCGCTTTGGTCTCTCTGGTCTTCAGTTCAATTTTTTAATAGTTGGGCCTCGGAGATTGCAACGTGGCTTTTATTTGAAAAAGTGAGCAAGAAAAGATTTATCGATGAACAATAAAAAAATTGTTATAATAACATTATTGATTTGTACAATTTATATTGTAAGGTTGTCATTATTTGGATCCTTTTTAATCAAGCGTGATACTTGTTTCGATGAATCAATGCAATCCTCTTCTCCAAGTTTGACACATGCCTTGTTGATCTTTTGCCTCCAATTCTCCTCCAATACCTGTATATACAAAGAAATAGCAAGAAGTTAACAATAAATACCCTGAATTTTTTTATTTTTTAAAAGATTATATGATTGCATTTATAATTCAGCTAAAAAAGTAATTAGCCACAAATTGCCAATACAAACTAGCTATAAAGGGTCATTACAATAACGGAGCAATCTAACATCAAAATTAAAACAATATTGTGTGTCTCCACTAACGATCACGCATGAATCATGATCGAAAAAACTCTGGCATATGCATCCCGACTAAGATTGCAAACTCAAAATAATCAAAAACATATAAGGCTTGAAAAAATCAAGCCATAACAATACAAATAAAACTCTCACAAAGAATATATGAAAAGTTCTCACAAAGGAGAGGTGAAAAGCTCTTACAAAAGGAGATGTAAAAACTACACAGAGAACCTAAAAGTCTCTGCGACTTATTCCAAACTGAAAGAAACCGCAAAAAGGATGGTGGTGGAGATCCGAAGCCATGACGCAACCGCTTGCAATGGTTGGAGGAAAATCATTATAAAACGAAGACAAATAAGGAAAGCCTTCTGTCTTTGAGAATGGGGGAAGAGAAGACGGGAGGAAGAGAAGAGGGAAGAGGGGAAGAAGAACAGTGACTTCCTTCCCCCTCAATGTGAAAACGGCTCTAGAAATGTTTTTTCTAAGAGAAAGGGGACTAAGGTTTCTCACGTCCTAAATAAATACCCTGAATTTAAATGGCTATTGAAGCTATCTATAACTCAAAAATTAAATAAAAACTAAGACATATACGTAATGTTCACTTGTCAAACTGTGCGATTAACATAAGTATTAGATTGAGTCATGCAACATAAAAATATATTGTGATTGAATATGCGGTCAAAATGAAGGAAAATTAAAATAAACAAAAATGGAAGGAATTAAAAAAAATAGGGGAACCTGTCAGACAACCGTGTGACCACCCCAGACAGAGAAGACTGACTGAGAACGATCCTCTACGGTCATGAGGATCAACAAGGACCATCAGATTGTTAATCACGCTCTGATCACACGGTCATGATTCATCCACCAGGTTGGGATTCCTGTCTCCTTAGAAATCAAGGATACAGAGGTACGATTACTATAGAACAGATCCTGTCCAAGTAAGGTCGTGTCCTCTCAGCCGTCAACTAGGTATATGAAGCGCTTCGGTTTTTCGTAAAATATCCATGTGGGACTGAAAATGGGACTTCTGTCGCTTTGGTCTCTTTGGTCTTCTGTTTTTCATTGAGGAAGAAGTGAAGGTTGCACTAGAGGAAATTAAAAAGAAGTTGGTAGTGTTTATGAAGAATGTAGAGGATTTGGGAGCTCAAGCTGATACCTGCAGCCGTGATATTCGAAGAGCAAGAACTGTGAATTTGTGTTCGAAGACAACTGACAGCTTGAAAATCGATGATCCTCGATATTTAACCAGTTTCTTTTTTTATGTTGGAAGACATTTGAATTTTTGTAACTTTCTGTTTTTTCTTCAATTTTTTTCATTCTTAGATTGTACCTTTCGATCCAGACAATTGCATTAATATATAAAAGAAATAATGTAAAGACTATATAGACAATGGACCCGAATGACAGTTAATGAATGGTTAAAATATAAAGAGAGGCCTATGCCTTTTGCATCAAAGATAACAGAAGCAAGCAACAGTGATTGGTTAAAATATGATCGATTGTTCTGTGAAGTTTATGTTTTTCAACTGCCCATTTAGCCTCTTGAAATCCATGGCCATACTCGTAAGAGGAATGCATATCCACCACATACTTGTACGTTTCAATTAGGTTTCTCTGAAATTGAGTCTGCTCTGTAGTCGCTGATGAGGTCTTGCGATCCCGGGCTTCCAACCACTGCAACCATTTTCCACCTATCACTTGGGACATTCCTTCTTCCACTTTTAGTTCCAGTTTAATTCATTTGACTATGAAGGAAAATTAATAAGGTAACAACCTTTTCTTATCCACATTCATTACCTTTGGCGTAATGCAATTGAAAGACAGCTTGACTTTTATGAGGATGGGCAGAGCTTAAACTTGGCTGAAGAAGCATACATGCAGCAGACATCCTGCTGGCTCTCTCTCTGCTCCCATCAAGCAATATAAAAACTTCAAAAAGCTAGGCAAGGCTTTTGTTCAAAATCACTGGTAGGTTGTGCTGTTACAAATTGTGGACCTTTTGTTAACAGGATGACTTCAAGAATGGTGACACTTTTGGTGATGATGCTATGTTTTTGTTTAAGAAATTATGGCTGCAGCAAAGTCATGGCCATGTCTGCTCCAACAGAAGACGACTTGGAATTAGAAAGAGAACTTCAGAGTCTTAACAAACCTCCTGTCAAAACCATTCAGGTACTATTCTTGATTATATACCCACTTAATCTTGTATTTGATTGGAATTTTCTCAAAAGCAATTTTTACTTTACCCTTTATGAAAATAGTTACCATCTAGAGCTAGCTAGTAGATTGCATTTGTTACAATTTTTATACTTTTGATATGAGTCATCCAGCCATATGGATTTACCTGAGTCACACTCTGATATTATAGATCTGTTTTTTTTCTTTTTTTGTGGTCAAAATTATCAATGTGATTTGGATTTTTTTTTTCCCTTTTTGTGTCGAATTAAGCTCGACAGTGATATCATAGATTGCGTAGACATCAATCATCAGCCTGCCCTCGATCACCCTTTACTCAAGAATCACAAAATCCAGGTACACTAAATAATCAGTACCTGTGGATTACTTTCATTTCTTGCTCTTGTTCTTATTTTCACCATGATTGATGGTTTATGTAAAATACCCTGTTTCTGTTAAATAATTAATAGTATTTATCACATTTGTGCAGCTAAGACCAACTTCAATTCCAGCTACTCAGACGAAAAAATCAGCTCTTGTGAATGAACCATTACTAGCAGGGTTTATGCAGGCAGGATGCCCTAATGGAACAGTTCCTATCCATAGAACCACAAAGGAATATTTAACAAGGGCAAAAAGTCTTTCACATCAGATGTTTAGTAATATCAGCCAAATTAATGCTATTGCCCCAAATGTTCATGTAAGTATTTATCATAATTTACATCATGATGATCTCCCTTTCTTGTACAATAACGTCTCAAGTACCTCGTACGGGAAAATGTTCCGGCCAGGATATCTTATATTGCCAGACTGTGATGCATATCCACAGTATAGCAACAACATAAGTTCAGCAAAAGAACATTACTCAGACTTTAATAAGTCTTCTAATATCTTTTGATTGTGAGATGCAGCAAGTATTCCTTAAAATAAACGGAAGTATGCTAGTAATTAGATATGTCGGAGTTCTTGGGAGCGGTTCGATATTCAGACTAAATGTGGCACAAGACCAATCTAGTACTACCCATGTTTGGGTTGATAGTGGTCGGCCTTACTACGTTACAAGACTTATTGCTGGATGCTTGGTAATGCTTAAACATGCTTTGATCCTAAATTTCTTTCCAATATTCTTCTTCATTTGAGCTCCAAGATCACAATTAGCTCACATTGACATGTCGTAATGTCACAGGTCTCACCATCAATCAATGGCGATAGCGAACCTCGATTGTTTATATATTGGACTGTAAGTAGTTTAATTTTCTCTTCTCGTTTGTTGTTTAATGTCATGTTTCCCCTTATCTGAGCAGAACTCCAAAGTGTTATATGTTGTAAGACTATGAATATAAGCTATGCATTCAAATATGAATTCACTTTATGCATGACATATCAATTAACAACTAGTAACATAACATGACAGATTATCTGGTGTAGCAAAGAGAGAACTTTTCCTTCTTATAATGTACATACTCAACATTGTGCTTATGAATAATGTATAGTTGAATGCGGATAAGACGGGGTGCTTTAACTCACTCTGCCAAGGGTTTGTACAAGTCGACCGAGACATAGGCCCCAAAACTCGTTTCGATCCGGTGTCTAGTTTTGGTGGAATAACATACGATTCCAAATTCTCTATCTACCAGGTAAAACATCAATCCCGAAGAATCATTTTGTGTTTCTCTCTTCAAACTGGCCCATAGTCTAATCCTAATTCTCTTTCAGAAAGTTGGAAGATGTCACAAGTTCGAATCTTCCATTCTCAAATATCAGAAAACAAAAACAAAAATAAAATTACTTTGAAGTCAACCAAAAATTGATGGTTACATACATTGTTGTTTCCATTTATAGGACTCCATATCAAAAAATTGGTGGCTTGTGGTATCAGACAAGAATGTTGGGATAGGGTATTGGCCAAAGGAGCTAGTACCTAGTTTGGAAATTGGGGCTGGAGATGTGGGGTGGGGAGGAATTGCCATGGCTCAAGAGAACGAAAATGCTCCCCCACTAGGCAGTGGCCAATACCCAGATGGCACGTATCAACATGTTGGCTATTTCAGAGACATACATTTCATGAAGGATGGGCTTCACCCAAAAGTTCCAACAGATGCTGATCCTGTGTTCGAGTATGCAGAAGTACCATGTTATGGTCTACAAAATGATAAAGATTCTAAGATCGCCTTTTGGGGTTATAGATTTGGTTTTGGAGGGCCTGGTGGTAATTGTACAGTTGTTTAATTACTCTATTGGAATGTATAAAGAGGATTTTGAAATAAAGGTTAAAAGAATAAAATTCCCCTATGTTATCCAATCAAAAGTTTTAAGTTCGATTTTTTTGAGTTGAATATACTCTTAATCACTTAAGCTACAAGCCTGTTGTGAGAGAAACTTAAAACTGAACTCTTGTTTTTCTTCTCTTTCGCCATATGATGTGCCTTTCGCCAACGAAATTTAATTTTGTGAGAAGTAAAAGTAGTTGTAGTTAGAACATGTGTATTATGGTCCAGCTTCAGCACATCCTGAAGACCAACACTCATAAGATCTTCATAATATTGAGATGATGACCAAGTCATTGGCAGCAAGTCTTTGAGGTCCAGTGATTTTATGAGAGCCTTATTTTCAGAAGGTCATGTGCCTGATTCCTTTTTTCATTGTTGGTTTAAGGGTTTATTACAGAAACAACTCCTGGATTCCTTTTCAAACAACTCAGATAGTGAAGACGCACGATTATGAGTCTCGGCAGTTAGCAACTGTGCAAATTATCTGCGTTTCAGAAATGATGACCAGGAATATTAGTTATGGTGAGGTTTTCAAAACTTTGCTTGATTATGTGGTTTCATCCTGTGACAGGATTCCTGTCATGTGTAATTATTGTTTTGCTCATTCAACCAAAAAGAACGGGCTTAGCAATTTTAGTGAAGTTTGCAGAGTGAGTTTCTTGAAATATTATGATATTTTGGCTTCTGTGGCAGTGATTAGTAGATTGATTTTCTACTCTAGCCTTGTTTTAAAATTTTAATATCAATCATAAATTATGTACAGCAGGCTCGCTGCAAAATATCATATTTTAAAGGTATAGCCGCGCGGCCATACTCGGTAAATATAATATCTTAAAAGTATAGCCGCGCGGCTATACTCGGTAAATATAATATTTTAAAGGTATAGCCGCGCGGCTATACTCTGTAAATATAATATCTTAAAGGTATAGCCGCGCGGCTATACTCGGTAAATATAATATCTTAAACGTATAGCCGTGCGGCTATAATCGAAAATATAATATTTAACTGTATAGCCGCTCGGCTATACTCGGTGAATATAACTTCTTAAAAGTATAGCCGCGCGGCCATACTTCAAAAGTGGAATATCTTAACGGTCTAGCCGAACGGCTATACTCAATAAATATAATATCTTAAAAGTATAGCCGCACGGCTATACTCGGTAAATATAATATCTAAAAGTATAGCCGCGCGGCTATACTCCAAAATATAATATTCTTCTAATAATAAAGGTGAAGAAGAGATCATCATTGTAAAGAAAACTTATGATTTTACTAATGGATTTTCCATTTTGAAAAAAAGAAAAGGAAAGGAAGTTATAATAATTAAGGTCAAAACTTTATCCTGTCCACATTAATTACCTTTGTAATCTTGTAAATTAAGATAGCTAGCTGGTTTTTAATAGAAGCAATAAAGCTCTCTTCAAAGTCAGAAGAAGGACTAGATATTTATCTAAGTAAAGTTTTGTGGTGTTATCAGTTGTGGGTTCTGCTAATTAACATGACCTCAAGAATGGCAAAACTGCTGCTCATCCTATGCTTTTGTTTAACAAATTATGGCTGCAACACAGCCATGTCCATGTCCACCACTAGAGAAGAAGACTTGGAACTGGAAACACAGCTTCGGAGTCTTAACAAACCTCCTGTCAAAACCATTCAGGTATTCTTGGAATTAAAATAGTTATTTTCTAGTTTTTGTATGTGTTACATGTTTTTTTTTCTGTCACTGAAACCTTCTTGAGGAGCAATTAGATGCCTAACATGTTTGATTTTGGTTCTGTGTTTTTGTGTCAAAGCTTGAAGAAGGCGATATTATCGATTGCGTTGACATTTATAAGCAGCCTGCCTTCGATAACCCCTTACTCAAGAATCACAAAATCCAGGTACTTTACTTGAAGAAAAAAATATTGACAGATTTTGTTAATTGTCTTACAAAAATCCGAAAATGAATTACAATTTTTTATGCAGCTGCGACCAACTTCATTTCCAGCTCAGATGAAAAATTCAGCTCCGGTGACTGATCCGATATCCGAAACATGGTCTAAGAGGGAAGCATGCCCTGATGGAACAGTTCCCATACACAGAACAACAAAGGATGATTTAGTAAGGGCCAAAAATCTTGCACACCAAATGTTTCATAACACCGGAAACACGAATCCTCTTCCCTGGAACATTCACGTAAGTTATGCTCCTCTACGGATGATCTCTTAATTTTTTGTACAATTAATAATGTCTCATGTAATATATCTGGCATAGGCCTTCTAACATCTTTCAATATTGCTTGTTGTGAGATCACAGCAAGTATTCGTTAAATTGAAGGAAACACAAGGTGTCAAATACTTTGGAGTTTGGGGGATTGGTTCTGTATACAACCTAAGCTTGGATTCAGAAGACCAATCTAGCTCTGGCAATGTTTTTGTCATAAGGGGCCCGCCTAACGAACTTAATGTTCTTGTTGCTGGCTGGATGGTAATGTTTAATTTCTAAAACATCATAAATTTCGTCCCCGGGTTTTTTCTTCCATCCATTAACATGTCATATTGTCATAGGTTTCACCATCAATAAATGGCGATCAACTGCCTCGGTTGTATACGTATTGGACTGTAAGTTGTTGATCTGTTGTAGTTACTAATTCTTCCTTATTATCAGATATCTGACATGCTATGTTCTTAAACTGTTAAATTATATCACGTTAAAGAAATCAAGTTTGACTTAATTGATTGTTCAAATTGACAATCCAACATCATACAAAAATACCAAATTGTTTGGAAAAGTGAAATTTTTTTCTTTCTTTATAGCCACATGACTAGCTAATGTGCTTCCTCTAAATTGTGCTTATGAACAGGTAAATAATGGGAAGATAGGGTGCTTTAACTTGCTCTGCGCAGCATTTGTACAAATTGACCGGACGTTTACTCCGAAAATGCCTTTGTCACCTGTGTCTACTATTGGTGGACCATCATATGATATGAAATTCACTATCTACCAGGTAAACCAACAATAATTAACTTGAGTAAGATGAGGCCGAAGAAGAAAATACTTGGCTCCTTACATACAAAGTGTCATTCCTCCTTATATGCAAATTACAAAAAGAAAAATGTATGCACACGTATTAAGTATGATTCGTATATAAGGATAAATGCTCGTTACACATTATTCGCCCAAGAATGCTTTCTTTTACTAATCATGATAATATCATTGCATTAAATTAATTTGTTTATTTGTACTTTTTATTTTGTAGGATACCCAAACATCAAATTGGTGGCTTGCAGTAACAGACAGGAACATTACAGTAGGGTATTGGCCAAAGGAAATGTTACCTCATTTAAGAAATGGGGCTGGAGAAGTAGGGTGGGGAGGAACTGCCATGGCTGCAACAAAACGTAGCCCCCCAGTGGGGAGTGGCCAATACCCAGATGACCAGAAACCTGCATTTCATGAGGGGTTGGCTTAAAGAAGTGGTTCCTTCGGAGACTGATCCTGTGTATGAGTATATAGGGAAATCTGGCTGTTATGGCTTAGAAAATGGTAAGGATACCAAGGTTGAGTTTTGGGGTTACAGATTTGCATATGGAGGGCCAGGTGGTGATTGTGGGCCCTAGAAATTTTATTGAAATGTATGAACAGAATTTGGAAGAAATTTTATATGCTATCCAATAAAAAGAAAGTTCAGGTTAAAGGAGTTGATTTTCTTACTCCCATTTTCTCCACTTACACTCTTTTTTGCTTTTTAATATTTTTTAATTAATTTTGTTCTTTCTCTCTCTTATTCTATCCTTACCTTACATTAATTTCTTTTTTACTTCACTTTTATATTATTTCTTTTTTTCCTTCTTACTTCAGTTTTATATTATTTCTTTTTCTTTATACTTAATTTTTCCAACTTACACTCCATTTTAAGTATTAAAGGAAAAAAAACCTTCTTACTCGATTAAAGGAAAAAAATTACTGAAAATGGAGTGCAAGTTGGAAAATTAAGTATAAAGAAAAAGAACTAATATAAAAATGAAGTAAAAAGAAATTAATGTAGGGTAAGGGTAGAATAGGAAAGAGAAAGATCAAAATTGATTAAAAAGTATTAAAAAGCAAAAGGGAGAGTGAAGAAAAGGGGAGTGGGGAAATCATATCCCTAGGTTAATTGGATTTTGAGTGTTTGTATTTCCTTCATCAACATTCTAATTAAAATTCTTGTAGTTTCTAAGAAAACCTAGCATTCATTCCAAAATTACCCCAAAATTTTTGTAGTTTCTTGTATTATCATTTCCCTATGTTTGTCAGAGGAAAAAGGTCAGAGCACAAATTTCTTTCTATGATACAGGTGATATTTTAGATGCAGAAATAACAAAGGAATAAAATATCGATGGTATCGGAAATATCGGTAGTCCAAAAATACGGAAATTTCGATGGAAATATCTGGATATTATCGATATTTCAGTCCATGTCATTGATATTATCGATATTTTGGTCAATGGAAGTCTAAAATATCGATGGTATCGGAAATATCGGTAGTCCAAAAATACGGAAATTTCGATGAAAATATCGGGATATTATGGATATTTTGTTCCATGAGAATAACTGCTCTTCACTAATTCACCTACAAGCCCATTTCGGACTCAAAGTACAATTTAATTGCATATGAGTATGACATTGTTGTATAAATGTATTTCCAAGAAGCATTCGATGTTTTAGAAAAAGAAAACAAATGTATATGTCAGAAATAATCTAATCCATCCAATGTGGTCTAATCCAATGGCACAAAAAATGTGTCAAAATGTGTTGTAAATTCTTCCTTGGTATAATCAGGGGAGCTCATAAAAACACGTTGATGATTGATCCAAGAAAGGTAAGAAGTTAGCAAAAAAAAAGGGCAAAAAGTCACCTTTGGTCCCTGTAGTTTGTCACTTTTACCACTTTAGTCCTTGTGGTTTCAATTTGGTCAATTTTGTCCCTGTAGTTTCAATTTGAAGCAATTCAAGGACAATCTCTTATTTCTGTCAAATTAGAGTAACTTCTGTCACTTGTTGAGGGGTATTTCGGTCCTAAAACAAAGGCTGGAAAAATAAGAAAAAGAAAAAGAAAAAAGAAAAAGAAAAAGAAAAGAAAAGAGAAAAGGGAGAGAGAAGCCCTCACCGAAACCACCAACCCAACCAGTCAGTCCACATTCTGCCTCAATCTTCCCAACCCATTACAACTCTACCACATCTGCTATGCCGTCAAGATCGTGTACTCTCTCTTGTCTACTTTTCAATTCCTTCACTCCACCCCAATCACCCATAACCCGTTCCCTCTCAACTCTCTCTTGCTGACTGCATCTTCATGTGTCTTCTTTGGTATTTTAGCTTTTTAAATGGAATTTATTGACCAATATTGGGATCACATCACTCATGAGCTAGCTACCTGCTTTGAAAATTCATCATCTTCTCACCCAATTAAATTCCTTCAAGAAAAAATCTTGCATGTTTGTTCTTTTTGTTTGTTCAAAATTTTCTTTTCTTTTGATGAATTTGGGTTTGATGGCTAGCTGGAGATATAGCAGCCGTATGGGCTTTTTTTTTTGGTTGGGTAAAGTATCAAATCCGTTAAAAAAAGAAAAATCAATGGGTCTGTGAGGGTTGGTTGGTTGGTCTGCTGGGGGTTTGGGTTCGATAGAGGAATGGTGAGGTAGGGGCAATGGGTATGTGGGGTGGTTGAGTGCGATGAATAGAAGGTATGTGGAGGGACTGTGTGCAAGGTGAATCAAGGATTCGATCAACAAAAAAGGTGAATCAAGGAGGGACAGAGAGAGAAAGAGGGAGGAGGACGGGGGGGGAAGGGGAGATTTGGATGTGGATACGGTGGTTTGGATGAGGATTTGGAAGAGAGAGGGGTGGTTGGTTGGGAGATAGGTCGGTGGTGGTGACTGGTGTAACGGTTGAAGGGGTGTTTGATTTTGTGGGAACGGAAAGAGAGAGATTGAACAGTTAATTTTTAGGGGAGAGAGGGTTTAGGGGTGAGAGAGGGGGAGGTCTTGGTGGAGTAGGTGCATGTGTGGGTGTCGGGGTTGGCTTGGGAGAAGAGAGAGAGAGGTGGGGTGTCTTGAGAAGTTTTGTGGTGAGAGGGTGGTTGCTGGGTGGGTGATGTTGGCTAGTGGCTTGCTGGGTAGGTGATGTTAGCCAATGGCTTGTTGGGTGGGGTTGGAGTGGTGGTGGTGAGGGTAGCTTTAGGTTGGGTGGTGATTGTGGTTTGATGGTGAAGTTTGGGGAGGGAGGGGACGGGAGAGAGAGAGAGGGAGGGAGAAGAAGAGAGTTTTTATTTTGGATTTTTACCATTTCTGAACTATTATTCGAACTCACTGAATTATTTCATCTGCCGATTTACCCTCAACTCATAATAAATAATCAATTTCACCGTTAAGTTTATCTAATTTCATCTATTTTTCTATTAATAACAAGAAAATTTGTAATTTAACTTAAAATTCATAAAAATATTGTAAATAATTAACTTTTAGAAGAAAAAAAAATTATTCTCCCCACAAACCCCCACCCCACCAATTTCTTCTCCCCAAAGATTTTTTTGCTTATAAAAGTTAATTATTTACAATATTTTTATAAATTTTAAGTTAGAATTACAAATTTGCCTTGTTATTAACAGAAAAATGGATGAAATTAGATAAACTTAACGAAGTGAAATCGACTTATTTATTACGAGTTGATGTAAATTGGCAAAAACGAAATAGTTCGGTAAGTTTCAATGCGCTTTATAGTTAAAACCGCACTTTACCCTTTTATTTTTTATGTTTATAAATTAATTTTTTCATTTTGTATTGTTTATTTTTAAAATGAATGATTTTTTAAATAATTTGACTAAATTGCCCCTCTATGGGTAACGAAAGTTACTCTAATTTGACAGAAATTAGAGATTGTCTTTGAATTGCTTCAAATTGAAACCACGGGGCAAAATTGACCAAATTGAAACCACAGGGACCAAAGTGGTAAAAGTGGCAAACTACAGGGACCAAAAATGACTTTTTGCCAAAAAAAAACTGATTTTGAGAGATATTTTTACTTTTTCTTTTTGGGATTTGAGAGTGTTTGAGAAATGGAGAAGAGCAGGGTATTGATAATCGGAGTGACAGGAAATCTTGGTCACCATTTGGCCAAAGCCACCCTCCAATTTTCTCACCCCACCTTCGCTCTCGTCAGGCCCTCTTCCTTCTCCGACCCTCACAAGTCCCACAAGCTTCACTCTCTCTCCAATGCCGGCGTCACACTCCTCCAAGTCTCTCTCTCTCTCTCTCTCTCTCTCTCTCTCTCTCATCATTTCTCTGCTAAAATGTACTGAAACTTTTTCAACTAATTCCTTCTCTCTGTTTCAGGGTTCACTTGAAGACGAAGAAAGCCTTATGGCAGCAGTGAAGCAAGTGGATGTGGTGATTTGTGCTGTTTCGTCCAAACAAGTCCTCCTTCAGAAGCTCCTTGTCCAAGTGATCAAAAAATCTGGCTGCATCAAGGTTTGGAATTTGAAAACAATTTCATTTTCTTTAAACTACCCAGTTTCTGCTTTTTAGTGAAATTTATGAACTGGTGCTGGGTTGCATTGCATTGCAGAGGTTCATTTCCTGAGAATTTGGCTTATATTGTATAATTTCCTCTCTTTTTCTTTTATAAATTGCCCACTTTATGTTTTTAGTGAAATTTATGTATTTGTGGATGGTGGTGGGTTGCAGAGGTTTATTCCCTCAGAATTTGGGTTGGACCCAGATAAGACTAGAATA
The DNA here is from genome assembly GCA_024362665.1 of Prunus padus. Classification (NCBI taxonomy): domain Eukaryota; kingdom Viridiplantae; phylum Streptophyta; class Magnoliopsida; order Rosales; family Rosaceae; genus Prunus; species Prunus padus. The sequence goes on along the minus strand of JANFAM010000006.1, from coordinate 12,781,728 downwards.
TCAGACATGGACTACAACTTTTATAAGCAGAAATCTGAGATTAGGCGTTTTGTGGAAGTTCATGGTATTCCCTACACTTACATTTCCTGCAATTTCTACATGAGTTATTTGCTTCCTCAGCTTGTTCAGCCAGGCCTCAAGGTCCCTCCGAGGGACAAGGTTACAATTTTTGGCGACGGGAATACTAAAGGTCTGTTGAAATATTGAGCATTTGTGCTGTCATTGATGTATTTTTTTATTTGCTACTGCTGTTTAGTGGTGTGGTTTGTCTGCAGGTGTTTTTGTGAAGGAAAGTGATGTTGCTGAGTTCACTATCAGGACATTGGATGATCCACAAACGTTGAATAAGGTGTTGTATTTGAGGCCACCCGGAAATGTGTACTCAATGAATGAACTTGTTGAGCTTTGGGAGAGTAAGATTGGGAAGAAGCTGGAGAAGGTATTTGTATCAGAACAAGAGCTTCTTAAGAAAATTGAAGGTATTTTTCTAGTTTATACTATTTGGGTATTCAAAATGTTTGATAGGTTGCCTTCACGAGGCATATATGACATTTCCGTTGAGGGTAGGGACAAAAAAGAAAAATAGAGGAAAGAAAATAGTTGAGATTAAAGTGCATTTCATGACCAAAACCTACAGAAATCAGATCATATTGTCACCAATTAATCTTGTAAGTATTGCGGTTGTGGTTGGAGTTGGTTCAAGATCTCAATGGGATTTCTATACACGTCAAGTTTTATGTAGGAAACCTTTGCTTGCATTCATTAACTTTGGGAGGCCTTCATATAAAATTATTGACTCTTTGATATATAATAATATGGAGAAAATCGAATTGTTTTAAGCACCTAAAGAACTAGAAGAACCCTTTGTTTCAAAGAAAGGACAGGTTATTCACATCTCATTTGATGGTTAGAGGAGAATTGAAAGCTAAGCAGCTCTTTGCTCCCAGTTTCGGTGTAACAGCTATATTTTGAGTCATCGTTTGGGAGCTCAAGGCTCTAGAAACCCTAGCAGCACAAGGTCCTAAGCTTAGCAACACGGCTGGCTAACATGGCCAGCAAAGTTGTCTGCTAATGTGGCGGTCACTTTATTCTTTTTTATTATTAGTTTGTTTTGGGATTTATAGGTGCAAAGTGAGATTCAAAAGAAATTACAAAGGAAACAATATCTGGACATGAAAGAAACATGTATGCCCAATATTGATGTGGTGGTCCATGAGCTTAGCTATATTTTTAAAGCCATTAAATAGGTTTGTGTTAATGGCAGTAACGTTTGTGAACTATTTCCAATTCACAATCAGCCGTGATTAATCTTTGTAGAGTCTTTACAATTGAAATTGTTGTTTGGATATAACTTGGATTTGGACCAGAGAAATTCCCTTAGGTTGAAGCTTTGATACCATGAAAAATAGAAGAATCCAGAAGGAAAACAAAAATATTGAAGTTTTAAAAGTACAAGAAAAAAATTTATGTTTCAGAGAAGAAGTTTTCTCATTGGTTTCGTTAAACAGCATTTACAAGAACAACACAATATATGGATGAAGCAGGTTAGAATTTGTTACAGATTAGTTATACACCAACAATCTTCAACCATGATCTGTTTGACTGTTTGATGTACAGCTGGATGGCCTGCTGACATGGCCGCCATCTTGTCTGCTGATGTGGCAGTCATTTTGTTCTCTTTGATTATTAGGTCGTCTCTCTTGTTGTGATTGTAATCTTAATATATGGCTCTGCTGCTGATCAGCAGAGTTTAATTTGAATAACTAGAGCTTTGACGAGCTTTTTCTGTTAACTATTTGTACCATGAATAATTTTGCAGTTAACATTAGTTCTTCATTTTCTTTCCTAGTTTGATACCAATAAAATGTGGCTTGTTGCATTGCAGAGACTCCATATCCTGACAACATAGAGATGATTTTTATATATTCTGCATTCGTAAAGGGAGATCAAACTTACTTTGATATTGAGTCATCCGGTGGTCTAGACGGTACAAAACTGTATCCAGAGCAGAATTTTACTACAATCAGTGAATATTTAGACACCTTAGTGTAACAGCTTTTTTCACTCAATTCTTGAATCTTCATAACAGTATTGATCCTATCTGACATTTATTACTTATTTAGGCTGAGCTACTTTTTTGATGCCTAGAGGATTCAATTTAACAAGCTCAATAGTGTTACTTGGATTTCCTTTCAAATATATGTGAGTAGCACCATCTATTCTCATGGCCTCTTTAGTGTTGACTTGAAAACCAATTTTTTAAAGTCTTTCAGAGCTCGTAGTGCTCAGAAACTGATAATTCATTATTCAAATGCATAAAGAAAGGGGGATTCATATTTTATGACCAACTAAAGTTGTGAAAGCGCACCTCCATTATTGGTAATGGAGAGGGATCTTTCACGTTTGGTTTTTTATTTGTATTTTATTAGGGAATGGAGGTTTGCAGTTGGGACATCTTACAATAAAGCAGAGAGAAATATCACTTCATCAATAGCTAGTTGATAGTTATCTCGTTTGATTCGAAAGCGATTGACAAATAAAATTTTGATTTACTGAAATATAAGTATAGTTTATTTTGGGAACTATGCTTCCTTGGTCATAAGATTTTGCTACTCATTTCCTAAGGGATTGGTAGGTTGCTTGACTCATAGTTGGGCAGGGCATCCATCCATTGTGCCCAAAAAAGGCATGTGCTTTGCCTAAAGGCCTATCTTCACCTACAGTATTCTTCTAGAACTTGGTATGCCTTAGTAGGTGCAACAGTCTTTGTGTGGGGTTACCTAGTTAGTCCTACTTATGATACTTACATTTCTGTATGTTAGGTGCACAAGATTATCAAACAACTCCATCTGTAAAATTTGAATTCTGTGTGTTACCAAAATGAGATGAACAGTTTGCTAACAAAAAAAAGGATGAACAGTTAAGATTAAGAAGATGAAATGATGATCTCGCCCAGTGGTAAAGGGTCTTGATTTGCATATTAATGGTCTCAGGTTCGAAACCTCATGGCACCTTGACGTGTATGTGAAAAACTCCACTCTCATTTTAGTTTAGGGTCTATCTCTTATATTAATATATATATTCTCTTAACAGTGAATTTCCAACACATGTTTTGACAAAAATCAATATTATTCGCAATTTTTCAAAACCTTCTCGTACGATTTGGAAAATGTGCAAATAACAACGTCATTATGGCAGATTGTTATATGCACTCGTATAGAATAAAGCAAGGAGTATTTTGGATTTGAATAATTAAGGATTTAGTCGCAATTTTCCAAAACCTTCTTGTACTATTAAGGTTTTAGTCGTAAATACAAATAACAATTTCGTTCTACATATTTTCTGTCTCCTTGCAATAGTTTTAGTTTTGGGCATGTTTACTTTCCTGGAAATGGAATGAAAGGAATGGGAGTCATTTTCATTCTTGAATACTCCTTTATTATCGTAATGGGAGTCATTTTCATTCATGAATACTCATTTGTTTACTTTTTGCGCAACCTTAGAAACAATAAATTCATATTGAAAGTCAAAAGTTAAAAATAAATAAAAATTCTTATTAAAAAAAAAAACAAGTCACATCAAATCCATAAAATTTCTCACATAAAAATTCTTATTGAAAGTTGGTTTTTTTTTGTTTTTTGCTAAGAACTTACTGGTACGTAGTTTTAGACATGAATACAATACGAAACGATAATAAATAATAAATAAATAAATAAATAATAATAAAAACATGCAAGACATGGCCAATCTGAGGACACTTTCATTCAAAGGAATGAACCTGGACGGGTACCCAACCAGCTACAAACCTAGCATCATGTAAACGCAAGTTCACCTACCCCGGCCTTGTTCGCTGATGAACTAGAGGAAGCTCCAAGGGCATTTTCGTCATTCCACTCATCCCCACTCAGTCTATAGATTCTATATAGTGAAGCCACTTTCCTTATTGTCAATGGCATTATCAGCCACCCGTCTTGTCCTCCTCTCACTCGTAACGCTCTCTCTCGCGCTCGCTCTCCAACTCCTCCCATTCCCATTTCCATTTCCCAATCCAATGGCAGCAACCAAATCCAAAATCCTCTTCATCGGAGGCACTGGCTACATCGGCAAGTTCATAGTCGAAGCCAGCGCCAAGGCAGGCCACCCAACCTACGCTCTGGTCCGAGAGCCCACTCTCTCTAACCCAGCCAAGGCCAAAGTCATCGAGAACTTCAAAGCTTTGGGTGTTAATTTCGTCTTGGTATGTAAAATTTCCTAGCTTTTTCAGTTTTTTCTGCTTGATCTGCCATTTGGGTTTTGCTTAATTTTGGTTCTGTTGTTTTTGGTGATCGTTTTCAGGGTGATCTCTACGACCATGAGAGCCTCGTGAAGGCGATAAAGCAAGTCGATGTGGTGATTTCAACAGTGGGTCACGGTCAGTTGGCTGATCAAGGCAAGATCATCGCTGCTATCAAGGAAGCTGGCAATGTTAAGGTAAAAGTTTCGATCTTTATCTTGGTTTTCTATGTTTTGCTTCTTGTGTTTGTGTTTTCTGTGTTGCGATTGTGAATGTGTTGTTGGGTTTCAGAGGTTTTTCCCATCTGAGTTTGGAAACGACGTGGATCGAGTTCATGCTGTTGAGCCAGCAAAAACTGCATTTGCAACCAAGGCCAACATTCGCAGAGCTGTTGAGGCTGCGGGGATCCCTCACACCTATGTGGCCTCCAACTTCTTTGCTGGCTACTTCTTGCCCACTCTTAACCAGCCCGGAGCCACTGCCCCTCCCAGGGAGAAAGTTGTCATTTTGGGTGATGGAAACCCCAAAGGTAAACAGAACCCACTTTGGCTTTTCACAGAAATGAATCAATGAGATGGTTGTTTCATTGCTTTGAATTTGATGCATGGACCAAAATATCGATAATATCCTCGAGGATATTATCATTTTTTCGGGTCACGGATATTTTGGAATATATCCATACACATATCGTATAAATATTGATAATATCGACGAAATTTCGGGGAAATATCGATGTCAATAATTTCGCTTAAACTTCAGCAATATTTTGGCAAAATATCGACAGGATATCGCTATAATATCGAAAATATCGATTTGTACATGAGAATGAGTTTTCTTTTCAAGTTTCAACTTTCCAACTACTCTTAACAATACACTTACTCTACACATAGAGATGATGAAGATAATGAAAATTTTGAACCTCATAGGAACTCTATTTGGTACTAAGTCACTCGTATATCTTATCATGTAATGTATAAAGTGTAAAATTTTGTAGTAAATCATTATATATAAATGATTATGGTGTGTTTAATCTTTTTTCATTAATTACTACATATTTTCTACACTCACAGTGTTTGTCAGCTCGCTATATAATCAACTTAAATCAGTTAAACTCATCCTTCAATGCATTTCCTTCCAATTTTTTGTGATAAACTAATAGATAATTGACTAAATAAACATCCTCCAAAGTGTCAATAAAAATTTCCAAGTTTTTCTTACTATTTCAGTGGTTTTTTTTCAATTTTTATCGATAATATCCCGATATTTCTATCGAAATTTCCGTATTTTTAAACTATCGATATTTCCAATACCATCGATATTTTAGACCTTGATTTGATGCACCCACTTTGGAATTTGACTGAATATTGAACTACCAATGAATTAATGTGATGGGGTTTCACTTCTTTGACTTGTTACATAAAAGCCACTTTGGTCTTTTATTTCTTTGACAAAATGAGGAAAAGCCAATGAAATGGGTGTGATGGGGCTTTTAATTTCTTTGATTTTGCAGCCATTTTCAACAAGGAAGAGGACATTGGGGCCTACACCATTAAGGCCGTGGATGACCCAAGAACCTTGAACAAGATCCTCTACATCAGGCCCCCAGCCAACACCATCTCCTTCAATGATGTTGTGTCTCTTTGGGAGAAGAAGATTGGCAAAACCCTTGAGAGGATCTATGTTCCAGAGGAGCAACTGCTCAAGAACATTGAAGGTCAGTAATAGGAAATACTAGAACTTAGCAACAACTGGTATTTACTTTGTCAATGGACTGATTCATTTTTCTCATCTTCTTCTTTCTTTTTTCTGCAGAGGCTGCTGTGCCAATCAATGTGATTCTATCGATTGGTCACTCAGTTTTTGTGAAGGGAGACCATACTAACTTTGAGGTCGAGCCCTCATTTGGAGTGGAAGCTTCGGCCCTTTACCCTGATGTGAAATACACTACTGTGGACGAGTACCTTAACCAGTTTGTTTGAGCCTGAAAGCCTCATCTTGTTGGGTTTTCTTTGAGTAAAACTAGCACTGTCTTTGCAAATAATTATCTAGTTGGTGTGCAAAAATAGCATATGGGGGCTACCCCATTTATGTCATCCTTGTTGTACTGTGCTACCTTTGGTTAAATGATGGAAATGAACGCCTGTAGATTTTATTTTAATTTCTTTTGCAATTCCTTTTCTGTTTCTTTTCCGGTGGTCCTGGTTTTCGGCTTCTGTTGAATTGTTCATCATTATGGCCATTACTTTTTGAAGATGCAATTTTGGATGAAAAATGGTAAATGGTGATGCATGTGAAGAAACTAACAGCCTCAATGGGATTCTCCCCCATTTGGTTGAGGAGTATAGGTCGGTTGATTGAGCTCTTTGGACTTGAGCCCTCGGTAGAGACTATCTGCCTCAATGGGATTCTCCACCGTTTAGTTGAAAGTTGAAACAAACAAATAATAGCCGGTGGGATATAGGTCAATTGGTTGAGAAAGTTGAAACAAACAAATAATAGCCAGTGGGATATAGGTCAATTGGTTGAGCTCTTTGGCCTCGAGCCCCGTCGGCAGAGACTAACAGCCTCAATGGATTCTCCCCCATTTGGTTGAAACAAATAAATAGCAGCTGATGGAGTATAGCTCGGTTGAGCTCTTTGGTCTCGAACCCTGTCCACAGAGCTATTTGTACCCAAAAAAAAAAAAAAAACTAACTAACTAATAGCTTTAATGGGATTGCCCCCATTTGGTTGAAATGTTTCTCCTTTCGGTAAAAATCATACCAATGGAATGATAATCCTCACTAACTTGTGCCCTAATATTCTCTTAATATAATAAAATAATGAACCACAGACAAGTACTATTGATACTTCGATTATTATGTGTCTCTTAACCAGAACTAGACAATTCGTGAAAAGACAACTCTTATTAATCTTAAGCCGATATGTATGTTAAAATGATTATTATTTTATTATTCTGAGCTCAACTAATCCTTCTTTCGTACTCTATATAATGAATCACAAAATAAAACAATAAACATCATTTGCAAGGATTAATATAATACCATGGCAAGAAATTGGAACATAAATTGTGGGATGTTATGAGCACAGTTCCTTGTTTATGCGACAGGCCTCACTATTAACAAGTTCAGTATTAACCAGGCATAACATGGTGCTACTTTGATTATCACATTATATCCAATCTGGCTCAAGAAATAAACTACACAATACTGAATTACTCATTAGCTTTTGAGTTATTTACACTGACATCCTCTGAGGTTTTAAAAATTATACAAACACCCCCTTAGGTCTTAAATTGTTTTCCCAAAACCCCTTTTCCATTGATCTTTCGCCTAAAGATTGATGATTTATATATAAAAAAAGTTCTTCAAATGACAAAGTTAGCCTCTAAGATTAGATTGTACATACATTCTTCGAGGTTAATTTTGTTATTTGCAAAAAAAAAATAAAAATTATTATGCATGAAATCATCAAATTTTTGGATGAAAAACTAATGAAATGGGGTTTTGTGAAAACAAATTGAATCCTCAAAGGGTGTTCGTGTAATTTTTGAAACCTCAGTGGATTTGTGTGAAAACACCGAAAACCTCAGTGATGTTAGTGTAAATACCTCTAAGCTTTTAAACATTGAACCATGGATTTTGTTAAAGTGCAAGCCAACCAGAGAACATATGTTGAGCACCACCCAAAAAATACAAAAAAAACCTTGGTTTACTGAGGGATTAATGTTTTGAACCATGATTACAACAAATAACTCACAATTATAGCTTATTTCAATAAACAAAAATGGAATAACAAAATATTAAAAAGGAAAAACCAAAACCATGTCGGAAATTTGCGAACACCTATTGATTAAAAAGGAAGCTCAGTCATGCATGCCCATATTTTTTCATCTGCCACCCTTCCTTCCTGGCTTTGCTGAAGCCTTTCCAGGCCCCTTGCCTTTCTGAGCCTTGCCACTACTTTTACTTTTCTTTGAATTGCCTTTTCCTGGCCTTTTACCTGCTCCGCTACCCCTTGCATCCTTTTTCATCCGTCGATCGACACGGACCTTACCCTTGCCAACCCTGACTTGAACTCCTTTCTTTGCAACCACATACTCCTTCTGAGGCCTCTTAGGCTCGGCCTTCTTATACATTTGTTCAATTTGCTTCCTCTTTGAACGATCAGAGATGTCTGCCTGGTCTGATATCGTGTTTGCCTTCTTACGAATCTTCTCAAGCTTCCTAAAGGCAACCCGCTTCTTTCGAGCTTTAGCCTCTGCCAACTTCTTTACAGGCCGGGCATCAATTTCTTTAAATTGCGCTTTCATTGCATTGATCTCTTCTTTGGTCACAGGTTTGATTGGTTGGCGGTGCCTCTTTTCCTCATCCAAAAACCACCTGGGCAAGCCCTCATCATCAAACATGTACTTATTATACGCATCATCAAGCATATGTTCCCTTGGCTTTTTCCTCAGCATTTTCTTTGCACATGCCAGTATCTCAGCTTTCTTATCAATATCCATATCCTCCGATTCATCTGATGATGAGTCATCACTTGAATCTGTACCAGGAGCCGGTACTATCTCAAAATCGTCCTCTGCCTTTGAAGCGTGGACTTGATGGTGATTGGACCCTGCAGCATCGTTTTCATTCTTTTTCTTAACATTTTGAATTGCATTATTCTCCTTGGCCTTTCCTACCAAGGAAGGTTTCTCCTGCCTTTCAACCTGCATTTCATCTTCACTATCAGACTTATCCAAATCCCCCTGCTCTACAGCTTCGGCAAAGATATCCTGACTAAACCAGTTATTTGTAATCTCTTCCTGAGTAGGCCCTTCCCCGTCATCAAGTGCTTCCAAGAGAGGATTCTTTTCCTGACCACCCTGCTCTTTGTCTGACTCATAGTCAGAATGAACCACATCACTGCCATCAACATCCTGCATAGCCAAAAAAAACAAAATCTATGAGCACAAACACTAGTCTGTTGTGCAACACCTAGTAGAAAGAAAAATATTGTGCTGACAGATCTCCCGTGCACATACGTTGCCAATCTGTTTATGCTAATATATATATATATATATCTGTGTTTGTGTGTGTATTTGCACAGAGAGATTAAAACATTAGCATACTTTTCATCATCCATGCACCCATGCCTAACAGAAAAAAAAGTTCTACAGAGAGACCACATCTCAGTGAAATTTTTATCTATATCTGCACGCATAATAATAGCTTCATACCTCCAAAAGTTGAGCGTCTTCAGAATTTGCTTGTTTTATACGCTTCCTCTGCTTTGCACTTCCCTCCTTTTTCGACACATACTGTTCATAAGCCTGATCGAGAAGGTCTTCCATTTGTGCATCGTATCTAGAATCATAAATAGCAATACTTGATTTAATTTCATAGACAGACGATAGAAGAGACAAGATGTTTTATATATTTACTACTAATAGCAATGCTTGTTTTATATATTTACTGCTAATACAAGGGACAAGATGAATCACCTTCGGCGTTCCTCATCAGAGTCTATATCACTAGATGATGCTTCTTGGGTTTGCTCATGGCTTTCCTCATTTTCACTATCTCCCAGGTCACCATTCTCACCATCATATTCAGTGGAATCAACGGCTACCAGATCTTTCTTACCCTGAAAAACAACCATACAAACACAATAATGATATTGAAAAATATTCAGTCATATCCATGTAAAGTTCATTGAGTCGAAACCTACGATCTTCATCAGGAAAAATTAAAGATTAGAAATATGATAAATACCAAAACAAAGATTTTGACCGTTGAGGAGAAAAAATCAAATCCTTTGAAGTGTCTAAAGACCAAGGGAGAAAAGCCAACTGCTGAAATAGTAGGCTAGTAGCATGAAAAATGCTTGGAACACTAATGTACGATTGCTATGACAGGCATATAAAACCAGTAATATTGGGCATTTCCAAATTCCACCGACTACAGTCAAACTCAATTTAGATATGTAGAAAATAATGTCATGCTCTTCTGTTTCCAATTAAATAAATAAACCCTGTACATCAATAAGGGGTCCCAATGGCTCAAGAAAAGAAGAAAAGAATCTGTGAAAAATAGAAGGCACCATATGTGAAAGCCAAGCTATCTTAGTTGGTAAATTCCTTCAGTATTGTACCAAGGGCGTGAGCTTGAAATCTAACCTCCACTAAGGCCTATAGAACCAATGGTCCTCCAAGGGAATAAAAGAAAAGCTAGGAAATGGATACAAAGACTATTGGATGAATAAAAAATGTGATTCCCCGAACTACTTGCCAAGGTGGGTAATGTGAAATGAAAGCATACCTTGATGGAAGCGAGAGAAAATAACTCATTGTCAGTATAACCATCTTGCAGTGCATCTATTTGCATCCCTGTTGCCTTCCGTACCTTGTCCTGAAAAATTGAGATTTAATGAAAGGGAACAAATCAGTAAGACAATTGCATATCTATATAGGAGACCAAACATGAAACTATTGACAGCACCCAAGAAGCTGCTAAACTTTCAGGCTTCATGTTTGATTGATAAGTTTAAACTATCTTTTAAGCTGTATATAATCAAAACTTGATCCTAAGGATCAATCCAACAAAGAACTTCATGAATCCTGTAAGGTCAAACTTGGCAAAGCCCTGCACAAGTCTATCTTGGTACTGAATCCAACTAAAATGCTCATACAAGGCACCCACAACACTGATTAATAGATATTACAAAACCTAACTTTACAAGATCAGGCTTCATCTCGAAACTATGGTGTATATTCTCCAAGAACAATAACCATGTACCAGTTTCATGACTCAACAAAAACAATGAGTAATCATGCATGAACACGGGAAAAGAGAGAACAAAACGCTACAAACCTGAGCTCGTCTTTTGGATAGAAGCTTCTTTGTACGTTTCTTCTTGCGTTCCATAGCATACGTCAGCTCCTCCATTTCATTGAGTATTTTGTCTTCGTCATCCTCCTTATTCTCCTCATTTTCAACTTCCTTGGCAGTAGAAGCATTAGCCTTCTCAGGAGATAAGGCCTTTCTAATCTGCACCCGCCACCTAAATAACAATACAAACATGACAACTCAGCATGCATTAAAAAGTAAGAAAGCTAGACTCTGCATGTCTAGCAGCAGCATTGCAATTGAACTATTTTTCTTTTTTTCTCTGCAATCTGTATTGTCATTACTAAAAATACTTCTGATTTCAATTATTCTTCCAACAATCCAAGAGGTGATGTAAAACAGAACTGTAAACCCTCTGATATTTACTTCAGAAGAAATTTTAACAACCCATCAACTGGAAGGTAAGACCAAATAACATGAGCCAAGTTAAAATAATTATATAATTGCCGAAGCCAAGTGGAATAATAATTGCCCTACTCAGCCTCATGCAGTCTCAGAGATACAAGACCAAAACTGATGTAATAACGATCATAAATTACATACATCCTACCTTGCTATCAGGAGAGGGCCAATACATGCCTCACAGCTGAATTGATAAAGGTTATATCTAAATTGATACATATAGTAAGCCCAACCTAAACCTGAATTATATTGGGAGTCATATAGTTCCTAAAAGATATGGTGATCCCAACTATTATAGTTAAAGGTGGTAAATCACCTAATTAATTGCCACTACTTCCACCCTTTGCTCAAAAGAATCAATTGATGTCACAACGATAACTGCAATAGCTAAAATAGCAAGAAAAATGCAATTACAGCAGAGACATGTGCTTTACAGATTTATAAGGGAAGAAAAGAAAAACTTGTAGTCTGGAAATGCAATCTTTAGATCTAAGAGATAATGAAAGAAATAGCATTTCTTACTTCAAAAGATGCTTGAAATCTTGCTTCCCCAAAACACGCAAATCATCACAGAGAGTTTTAACCTGTCAAACCATAATCGTTAGATTGGTCGGAACACTGAAGGGGTTCCAAAATATTTAAGGGGAAAAGAAAATCTATTTTTTCAGCAACTAGGGAAAAGAAATCTAAACAAAGAGAAAAAATAATACAAAGGAAAAACATAAAAGGCTACCTCTTCCGTTGTTAAAGCGTGCTCCTTGATGGGCAAAGATGCCTCACCCTCAAAGTTTATGGAAGTAACGGAACCAAGGATATCAAGAGGAGCCTCAGACCAAATGAAGTCAGCAGCTGAAGAAACTTTTCTCAAAATTGTGTCACCATCTTCATACCTGTATATACAACCCAATCAGTCAACTGTTCAGCTTCCGTATATAAAAGAACCAAAAGAACCCAAAAATAATTGAACACACAAGGTCAATCATGGTGAACAGAGCAAAATCATTGACCCATTCATGTTATTCTGCATTTACAAACCACCTATCTACATTCAAACTGTATACACATAAACAATTACAAATACTCAAAGCATTATACAATCTTACAGAAAACGACATGTAATCTCCTGGTTCGGTAATTAAAATGTTGAACCTCACATAACAGTGATTATGTGTATGTGTGAAGATATAAAATTTTAAATTTTAAAAACAATAGCGAAATTAGAAAGAAGGTGTACCCATCACGGTGTCTTTTTTGCTTTGTTCCTCTTAGTACATCCACCACCTATATCAAGGAGTTATTAGGAGAAAAAAATATAATAGAACAATTTTAATAAAAAGAGCAAGATATTAGTCCATACGTGAAAGAAGCTGGTATTCTGTTTCATCTAATATGAGTTACCTTCTTCTGAGGTTCTACAGATTTAAATAGATGCTTCACATCAAGTAGACGCGGATCAATCTTTGCAGGAGCCTTGTACTTAAAACCCAAAAGATATGTCTCAGCAGATGAACTACGACTAGCTGCTGGTTTATCCTGTTCAACTTTCTCAAATAACTGCAAAATATATGCCAGGATCAGATAGGCACATCAATCTAAAGAGCTATAATAAATATGTTTTAAAAAGAACTAGAAAATCACCTCCTTCATACAATAGTAGACAGCATTATAATCTTGCGACCTGAAGATCTGAGAGAAAACAAAAGATAAGCACTCAGCATTCAAAAACCAAATGTAAATGTACATAGACACACAAACAAAGTCATATATACATGCATACATTCCAATTAACCAGTACAGATCCACAACAAAATAATCATATGTTTAAGGACTTCCACAATTCGATTCTTAACAAATTAAACAGTTTAAGTTCCAAAAACAAATTGAAAATAGCTATTGCATGCATATTTGAAGTATAAATAACTGCATCGTCCCATCCAGAATACAAGTGATGTGAAACATATTATGGAAACAATAGAGAAAAATTAAATACAGACAAATAAATTTGAAAACAGAAGTTTGATGAAATCATGTTCTAAAAAGATAAAGCATACATAACATGTATGTCACTACATTATGCTGCTTACCAGTTTAACATGGAATGCAACAATGAGCCAAACCAATAGAACTCAAAACTTACAAACTCAAATTTAGATTTTTCATTTGAAGTAACCACGCAGACAATCCAAATTCCAACCCATTTTTCAGAGAGTACCAAAAAAACCAATACAAACCCACAAAAACCCATTTCCCATTATGAAAATTCAACACATACTTTGGTGATGAATGTGCCTTTGGGAGCCAAAAGCTGGGTAGCCAACTTCACCGAATCAACAACCAAAGCGTTCTGCGCAGTGGCCTCCGAAGACCAGGCCCCACCGACATTAGGCGACCCATCATGAAGCACCAAATCGAAAGCCGAGCAGCCGTTCTCCTTCATCAGCTTCCGGAGCCTGGCCGTGCACTCGGGCTTGGTGATGTCCTGCTGGATCGAGAAGGCGCCGCGGACTGGGGCGATGGGGACCAAGTCGACGCCGACGACAAGGCTGCCGACGGGCACGCGCTGCACGGCTACTTGCATCCAACCGCCGGGGGCGGCGCAGAGGTCGAGGACGGCGTGAGAGGAGTGGAGGAACTGGTGCTTGGTGTCGAGCTGAGCGAGCTTCCATGAGGCTCTAGAGCGATAGCCATGCTCTTTGGCTAGGCGGTAGTATTTGTCCAAACGATGCTTGCCCTTCACCTTGCCCATGGCTCTCTCTCTCCCTCAACACGCAGAGTGTTGAAAAAAGTCTTTGCTTGCTTATTAGGGTTTTGCTAAGGTTTTATAGATTTTCACCGCAGAATCAAAACGCAGCGTTTTTGTCTAAAGTTTGAGAAACGAGACAAAGCGGTACTCATAATAGTTTCTTAGGGCCGTTTGGTCAATTTTTGAAAATAGTTTTTTCGTTTTTCAGATAAACGAGTGTAAAATGCAATTGGTAAATTGATAGTATATTTTTGAAGAATGAATTCTGAATTTCTGAAAATGAAAATGAAAATCTTGGCATAAAAAAACATAAAAATGTCTTTTTGCCAAAATGTCTTTTTGCCAAAGTTAGAGAAGGGAGGGGGAAACTCACACATGCGGGTACCATGATGACTTGAACCCATAATCTCCGATTCCCTTGATAGCACACCAAAGACCTGGGCCAATCTATTAATAAATACAAATGTCTTATTAAAACGTCAGATTGATATTTTTCGTGTTTTCTGATAATATAATCCAAATAAGTGTCCTGGGAAAGGTAGCAGGGTATTGGGCTAGGTTGAGATTTTTCTTTTTTCTTTTTCCAATTTTTTTAGTTTTTAATGAATTAAGAGAAAATTATTAAAAAGTCCTTTACACAATTTGCAATGTTAAATAAGTTCAAGACGTTTTAAATTGCTTCTTCCAGTCCATGTCACTCTCAGTGAGTGACATGAGAGTTATGCATGCAAAATAAGATCAACTTGTTCAATATCACTCTCAGTGAGTGACATAAGAGTTATGTATGCAAAATAAGACCAACTTGTTCAATATCACTCTCAGTGAGTGACATAAGAGATCATTTTGTCTTCGTGCCCTCCTATTTGTCCTTATATGGTAAAGCCCCATAAATTAATTGTTAAGGTATTTTTTCCAGTTCAATAAGGTTTTCCCCGAATATTTGAGGTTCCTCTCAAAAAAGAAAAAAAGAAAAGCTTAAACAGTAACTCACTTTGAGATTTTGGACAAATATTTGGATGGAATTTGAAAAAATGGTGGCATGGACCATTTTAACATAGTTTGAGTGCTAAAATGACCAAAAATAGTTTATTGGTCAATCTCGTCTCTAAAGACTTCAGAGTTCGAACAAGGAAGGTCATGGATCAAGAAAGTCAAGAATAGAGGAGAGAGAACAAATGAGTATGAGTATGAGATCAAGTAATCAATCTAATTTCTCATTATTCAAGTATTGAATTACATAGAACACAAGCTATAAGTATATGCCACATTCACCGACAAAATGAGGTACCTGCACAATCCTTAAAATTGAGAAACAAGGAGAAAGGAAGCCCAAAAGCTTATATTCAATTATTTCAATGTGAGACATTTGGGATATGAAATCATGGCATGCATCAGAATAACTACTGGAAAGATTCCATGAATAAGATGTAACAGAATTGGGGATGTCTCTGCATCATGCATAACAATGGGAGTAATATCAAAAATTTAACTGGATAGTAATGTGTATAACAATTAAAGACCACACATAACCCAATTGTATGTTTTGTGATGGCATAATGAAATCCATACTTGCATATCCTTCCAAGAAAAATTCTACTATCAGTTTCATGAATTTTCACAATGCCTAAATCTTTCCTACTACTCCCCATCAGTCACTTTTCTATTTGTTCTAATTATGTGACAGCTGAGGGCTTCAGTCTTTCCGGCCACTGCTGCTTGCAGAAGGTTTCTTGCCGCCATACCTCTGTGAAAAACAAGGGAACCAGATTGTTATTTTTCAAACACCAGAAATCTCATTACATGACAAGTCAGATGCTGATGCCAGTGCAATTGTAATCCATAGAATGAACAGATGGTGCTTCTAGAAGTGATTGTGGTGATATACATAAAAATAACGAAAAGTAATTGAGACTCACCTGCTTCCCAATGTTGAATGGAACATATTTGTATTTGATCATGTGCGCAATTTGACGCCTCATTGTTAGGATGAACAGAGCAATCCAATAACAAAGTAGTATGGGCCAAAAGACAGGGACATCAAATACAGAGAAGAAGGTCATGACAAATGCTATGCAGAAAGCCTTTGTGAAAGAATACCTGGAACCATGAATTACTTGCATCAATGCATAAAGAAAATAACAAGATTTTTCCTTTAACCTTGTAAAGCCCAGTTAATTGAAAAGAATAATCATTTAACTTATATATATGGGCATGTTCACATGTTTCCTGTGACAGAAGCACAAAAGATTATTGCAAATGGGAAGAAGCTTCTCCAAGGGGGCAGCAACTACATAAGACAAGCTCAATCAACAAAAAAGTTTTGATACCCTTAAATAGTGTTATTCTTTGGCAAGACAACAATTTATATTGTGCCAGCTACAAATAGGCTTGGCTCTCTAACACGATTCTATGGCTGCAGCAGTCACATGAAACTTTCCACATCTTTTTTTTTTTAATCAAATCAAATATATTAATCAAAAGGGGTGCAAACATGGCATATGCTTACAATTATAGCAACCTATGAACTCTTTGAAGTTAAGTTCACTACATAAGCTCCTGGCACCTAACCACTGAAACAGAATACTAAGTGCATAATTCTTCAGATGCACAACTTTAATTTGTACTGAAAAGTGCAACTATACGTCTGCCTCTATAGAGTCTAATGTGGGATAAAACACCTCCACTCGCATGCAGTGACCAACAGTCACACTTACCCATGGATTCTTGTTCCTTGCCAAAGGAAAGAGAGAAGGGAACAAAGCATTTGAAGCATCCTCGCCACAGCACAAAACTTCACCCCAGTTCCTAACCCAAACTTCAGCCTACTTGAGCCTTGCTCATTTCCAAAAAGATTCCAGCCACTCATTATAGCCTTCCAAAGTCATCAGCCAACCCTCTAGCCTACATGCCTTTCCACCCACCTTCTATACAGCCAAACTTTCATTGCACCATCACCCTCCACAGACTCTCTTTCTCTACCATAAACTCCTATAACCATTCTTCCAACAAAAGCTTCATTTGCCAAGACTAACAGCTTAATCCAAGGACCACCAAGATCTTTAGGCAGGAAAATTGTCCTGAACTCCACAATATGGAATTTAAAGTCTTCATGGTCCCTGACTGAAATTTCTCTTGGAATCTAGAGACTGACACTGGAAACTTAAACAACAAACATCTTTGGGCATATACATCAATGAAGAAGGAGGGAGGGGGGGAGAGAGAGATGGCAAGTGGGAAGATGAGAAACATTTCCAATAAGTAAGATAAAGATAATATAACTGAGCTAGTAATGGAAAAATCAAACATCATGGTTCAAACTTTAACGAAGCAGAAGAACCAGCTCACTAAAATTTCTTGAGCCTTTCACACAGCAATGAAAACAAGACTCCTGCTAAAACTAAAAACCATTTGAACATGTATGGGAAATTAAAAGAAAACTTTCAAAATAATAATAATAATAAAAAGAGTGAGAGAATTTCATCAAATGCAATGCCTTGAACACCATTTTTCTGCAAGTAACCCCGATTACCACACAATCTCCATGAAACAAGAAAAGCATAAGACCCAAAGGGGCAACCAGTAAATGTTTCACAAACCCAAAAACATTCAGGATTACCATATAGGAGTGATATGAAGATAACCAATAACCTATAGAATGCAAACAATGTAAAATACGATAAAATGGGAACATTAAGTTACCAGAACTTAAACTCAGGAAGTCTGCGAATGAAAGGCTTGAATTCATCTGAACCCTTTGTCGGCAGTAAAGCCCCACTTGAAGCCTCCATCTCAGGGTCAGTCAATGGTGATAAAAATCCAATGAGAAGATTTAGTATATAGATCCCAAGACCATATGAAATGATGTAAAACCCCTGAATATAATAAACCCGCAGTGCATAAACAATGACCAAAGCAAGAGTTCCAACCCATCTTGGGACTGAATGAGGAGTAGTCTTATCCAGATAATACTGATAGAGCCTCGACATGTCAAATATCCATTTGTTGAAAGGTGATGCCGCCGAGGCACTCTCGTCCCCAACTCCCTCCATTCAATTCAATTTCCAAGCTTCACAATCTGTTAATACAATGGTACGGTCATATCAAACTAAGTAGTCACCATCACAAGAAGCACCAAACATATACATATGCGTATGAATGAGTTTATATGCTGATATATGTATGTTGATGTGTATGTCTATATGTATGCATCATGTATGATAGGCTAGCAGCAAACTCAAATGCACACACCAGATCCCTTATGCAAAAAACTATCCCAGTGAAGGATATGTAGAAGAGAAGAAATCCCAATGTGGATTTCCAAATGCTAAGAGAATGTAGAATGAGAAACCTTAGAGGCTTTCACTAATTTTGGGGCCCAAGAAAAGTTGGAAAACCAGTTAACTAAGCAAACTACTAAATATTTCATTACATGTAAACATAACCAACAAAAATTACAACTACCCAAAACTCAACTTGTTCATTTCTCTTCCCATGCTTACTTTTTTCTCAGCAATACAGCTAAAAGCTAGGGTTTGGCACAAACAGACAATGTCCTCAAACAAACAAAGAAGCTTCAAAATACAGATCCAGCATCACCAGCTCCCAAATACCAACATCCCCAAATTCAAAACACACAAGATGGAACAAAATTTTCTGGGATTTCCCAAAAAACGAGTGATTGAATGCAAAAATGAGAGACAACATAAATGAACACTAGCACAATCAAAGGCAAATCCAGATCCAAAACAACAATGAACAACGGGAAACCAGTAAGGAAAGTGATAGGGAAGCTGACCTTCGATGACTGCCAAGCTTGGAGAGCGGCGAGAATTGATTGGCGAGAATTGTTGGAGAAGAAAAAAAGCGTGCAGATCTGTGTGGGTTTTGAAGTATTTTTATTATTTCTCTTCTCTTTTCTATTTTTATATTTAACGGACAGTAACGCGCATGAATCGTTGTTGAATAGTAGTCACCAAGGCAAGGAGGTAGAATCTGAATAACGGGTGGGTGATGGGATAATGCCTTATGCTATCGGACAATTTGGTAATTTTGCACAAAATGACCAAATTCTTTGATTACACTACTTTCTTTTTCAGCCTTCTTTTTTTAATTCTTATTTCCTAAGAGTATATTTTAATCTTACATTGTTAAAAAAAAAAAAACTGAGTTTTTTTCTGTCACTTGTGAGCGATTTTCATCCCCAAAGAATATTCGTCTAAAGATCCCTTCTTCCTCCTCGCTTTCTCTTTCTCCCCGCAAAACCAATCGGAGTAAAGGACCACACTGGGGTGTTGGCCAAAGCCTCCGACGCCAAGTTAGGTCGAGTGTTTGTAGGAAAACAATAGCTAACAAAAGGGTACTGAGCTCGCGGAGAGAATCGGGTGGTCGGAGTCGTGTGTGAAGGCCGGAGCCTTGTAGAGAAAATATGGAGAGTGGAGAGGAGAGAGCTTCGGTATTTTCAGAGCCTAGAATGTGTTCTGAGAGTTTAGAATGGATTACCTCATGCCTTCGTAGCCTCCTATTTATAGAGCCTCGGGGCTAGGGTTTCGGAGAGATAAACCCTCGTAGAGATAAGAATTATCCTTCCACAATAAATAGGATAATTACTGAAATTTAGATAATTAATAGGGTTTAGATAATCGATAGGGTTTAGATAATTAATAAGGGTTTAGATAAATCAGAAACTAGGATAAATATGGAATTAGGGATTATGATAAATAAAGAAATTAGGGATTAGGATAAATAAGGAATTATGGATTTAAATAAAGAAGGAATTAGGGATTAGGATAAACCGTAATTTGTAGTAGGAGTCCCTAGGTTAAATAACTCCCAAAAATTAGAAATTATTTAATCTAAGAATATTTACGGTTCCACATCACTTGCATCATGCGACCGGAGAAAGATTAGGTAATGAGAGCATTTGCAACAACATTAGTCAAATTTTAGTTATTTTAGCATGAAGATGACTTTAAAAGCGTGTTGACGAGCCAGTTTTAAAATTTTACTTCAGCATCACTAGCTATTTTTAACTAACCTTGAATATTTTGTTATTAATTTTTAAAAACCAAAATGCTTTTTCCATACAATTTTATGTCTATCATTTTTATTCGTGGGTGAGATCTAGTAAATAAGAGAAATAGACACAAAATTATATAAAATTGAGTGTACTTAAGAATTGCTCATCTAATCGACCCTTG
Source organism: Prunus padus (assembly GCA_024362665.1). Classification (NCBI taxonomy): domain Eukaryota; kingdom Viridiplantae; phylum Streptophyta; class Magnoliopsida; order Rosales; family Rosaceae; genus Prunus; species Prunus padus. The sequence goes on along the minus strand of JANFAM010000006.1, from coordinate 12,761,223 downwards.
TAACCTATAATTTTCATATTAAAAAAACCTGTAATTTCTAATCATCAAAATATGAATTTAGTCTTCAAACTATAATGAATGTGTTACCTTTTTTTTTCATAATAATAAATGTGTTACATTAACGAAAAAAATATGAATACAGGCTGAGGAACAATCGCTGAGCATTGACTTTTGGTCAAACTTTTCCGCCATGCATAATGGTTTGGGTTGGGCCAACAAATTGGGCCGTTCCCCTTAAGGTTTGGGTCGAGATTCTGCTCCATGAGTTTTGGGCCGTGAGAACTTTTAGTCAATATTGATTTGGGTCATAGACTTGGGCCTACTTTGAATCTTGGGCCAAGACTTGTTTCTTGGGTCGAGTCTGTTGTGTCACGATCGTGGGCCTTTGGGTCTCATCCCTTTGTTTTTTGCTTTGGACTTGGATACTTTAGCTTCTAGGCCCAAGACCTTGACTCAATGGGCCCTTGCCACACCATTTCTTAATGTGGGGCCAAAAGGGAAAAACTTCAGGTATTTTTTGGAGCTCAAAACACTCCAAACTGTTGTAAAGAACGTGGTGGAGCCCATATAAAGAAAAGAATAAAATAATGAAGCAATTTGTCTGCCATCTTCACTTGTAGCCAACCGAATATCACGGGTGTTTCAACCTATTTAAAGGCTTCATCTCTTCATTGCTAGAGTGTGAGAAGAAACGGAAAAGAGAGAAAAGAAAGGAAGAAGAAAAGAGAGTGAGAAATCTGAGAGTTAGCGAGTTCTATCTTAGAGGAAATTCTGTCAGTGTAAAAACCACAAAAGTTAATACAATTCCACTCCCAATATTCAGTGGTACTTTTCATACTCTGATTCTTATTTTATAACATGTTATCAGCACAATAGTCTCTCTTATTTACCTCTAAATTTTCCCAGCTACACACTATGTGGTTATTTTTCTGTCTCCTCTCTATCATATGTCTACTCTCATTTTACTACTACGACGACATTCAAACTTTCTTTTTTGTACTCTCACAATTTTTATGTTGTTTCATCCATGTTTGTTTAATTTATTTTTCGTACTGTAATTTGAAATGGCGCGGTTTTATACCCCATCCTATTATTTTCTGGTGGTGTAATTTCATTGCCCATCACGTTGTAACACATATTATCGTAATAAAAATGATGTTGTGATTTTAAAGCCCATCTTATTATATCTTAAATAGTGGTGCAGTTATATTGTCCACAATATATAATATGTTATATACTTCATATATATTAGGTGGTGGTTTTATCCCCACGTTTACTTTATTAAAGGTATGAAGTAGAATTAGTGCCCATACTAGCACATTTACTTTAAAGGGTGGCACAACTTATAATGTCCACGCCTCGCATTTACTCTACCACAAATTTAGTTTATCGCACATTTACTTTAAAGGGTGGTGCAATTTATAATGTTCATGCCTCACAATTTATTTTATCACACATTTACTTTTATTTAAAGTATGGTATCGTCCATACTAGCAATTTATTTATAGCACTTTATTTTTATGAAATAAATCATTAGTTAATATACATGAACAATAGGGGCCTAAAGTTCCTCAAACAATTAAAGGACATGAAGTTCCTGTTAAGAAATAGCTTAATGTCCCAGATCCTGAACCTGAAGTTTCGGGTAAAATATGCAAGATCTTTTTGGCTTGAAGTTCAAAAATATATTGGGAACCTGAAGTTCTAACAAAGTGCAAACAGATTATTGCAAATTCTGATACATCTCATTTTCTTTTGAAGATGGCAAACTTGGCAAAGCTGGAATTTGCTACCTTAGACATATTTGGGAACAATTATCTATCATGGGTCCTAGATGCCAAGATCCATCTGCGTGCCAATTGCCTTGGAAAAACAATTGTAGATGGAAGTGATGCATCTCCAGAAGAACACGCAAAGGCCATGATTTTTCTTCGCTGTCACATTCTTGAAGTGCTGAAAAGCGAATACATGGCGGTCAATGGCCCACTGGTTTTGTGGAAAGCCTTATGCGAAAGATACAATCACCAAAAGACGGTGACCCTCACAAGAGCCAGATATGAGTAGACACACTTGAGATTCCAAGATTTCAAGTCAGTGTCTGAGTACAACTCGGCGATGCACAGAATGACCTCCCTGATGATGTTATGTGGTGAAAATATCGCTGATGAGGATATGCTTGAAAAAAATCTCAGTACCTTTCATGCCTCAAATGTGCTCTTGCAGCAGCAATATAGGCATACTGGTTTTTTACGAAGTACTCAAAACTGGTGTGTTGCCTTTTATTGGCTGAGTAGAACAATGAGCTTTTATTGAAAAATCACCAGTCTCGCCCAACAGGCTCAGCACCACTCCACAAAGTGAATGCTGCATCTCATGAAGTGAATGCCACCTCCTCTCGTGGCAGTACCCACATACGTGGGCGAAGAGGCAAGTGTGGCCGCTAGCAAGGGAATAGAAAAGATCGTGGTGCCTATTCATATGACTTGGGTCCAAGGAGCAATCCATCCACGAGCAACAAAAATGCATCCCGAAATAAGGGGAAAGCCCAAACAAGCCATGTGCCTAAAAATGTTGAAGGCACTTGTCATAGATGTGACGTAAAGAGACATTGAAGCATTTCGCGAATCTTTATCAATCTTCACTTAAGGAGAAGAAAGTGGAGACAAATTATATTGATCATGTTGATTTGATGAATATACCAGATCCACCAGCCACACACGGCCCATTGGAAATATCGCTTCAGTTAGATATGACGCATCTCGATGTTTCTGATTTTGTTATTGAAAGAGGGAATGAAGTTTATGGGTTCGAATTAGACTAAATCCCCTTATGTACCATTTGTATTATCTAAAGTACTGTTTTTCATTTTCATTTCAATTCAATAAAAGTGGTAGTGTTTTTCCTTTACATTGAATAATTGTTTATTGATTCAGCTTATTTTATTTATTTGAAGGCATGGATATAAATTATGGATGCTCCTAAAACAAGAACTCTAGCAAATATATTTGTCTCGCAGACAGTACGACTACTCATATGATCCTTCGAGATTGAAAGTATTTCTCAAACTTGATGCTTATAAAAGCAAAGGTAACAACCATATCAAGTTCTGTAAATCAGATTGCAGGCTCAAGAACAGCTCAAGACATGTTACCAAATGGAACAATACTGTCCATTCAAAATGCTTTATATTCATCTAACTCCAAAAAGAATGTGTTGAGTTTTAAAGATATACGTTTGAATGGCTACCATGTTGAAACAAAAAATGAGGAAAATGTGGAATATCTTTGCATTACCTCCAGTGATACCCAGAAGCGTATACTGGAGAAGCTTTGTGCGCTCTCATCATGGTTGTACTATACAACTATACCTACAATTGAGGCACATAATGTCGTGGACCAGAAGTTCATTGACTCAAATACTTTTAAGCTTTGGCATGACCGGTTGGGTCATCTTGGATCCACCATAATGCATAGGATCATCATCAATTCTAAAGGACATCCGTTGTTCACAAAACATATTATATTGTTAAGTGATAGCTCTTTCCAAGCTTGTTCACAAGGGAAGTGAAGGAAACATGCATTTAATGCTTAGTAAATAAACTTTAGCCACAACCTATAACACAAAATCATTCTAAATGGCGGATTCATTTTGTTTATGCTAGTTGAGCTAAACCTTTCATTATAACCCAAGTATCTTTGGCCTAATCTCTTTGAACACAAAACAAAAAGGGGGAAATGAATAGATTTTACCCTTGATGACCCTTTCTTGATTTCTAAAAACTGAACACCTTTGTTGGAAAGGCCTTTTTCTTTTTCTTGGAATGTTGATTCATTCACCTCAAGGCTCCAAGATTAAAGTCCTCTACCTCACCACACCAAATGCTCCTAGAGATGAAGAGAAGACAATCAAGAAGTATGGATGCTAGTCTACCTCTTGATTGGACCAATTTTTGGCTTATGGAAGATGAGAGACAAAGATGATGCACTCACTCATCAACCAAAGTAGGAAACCAAAAACCCTAGATAGGTTTTCTCCAAACTATAGCTTATATAGGACAACACAAAAGTAAGGGGAGGGATTCCCCTATAGGTGTTGAAATTTTGGGTGGGAAATGGGGCTCCATTTGGATCCATGGGTCATGTCATCTTATGCCACTTATCCCTGGGGCCCAATTGCCTTTTGGGCTATTTTGTCCATTTCCTTTTAAATTATATTTAAAAGCCAAACCCAATATTTCTATATGTTAATATTAATTCCATAATTAATCTTTTAATTATAATTTAACTATTAAATCATAATTATAGTCTTATTTAATTGACTTGGTTGAACTATTTGACTTTTTTCAATTGCTCCAGTCAACATGTTGACTTTTGACTTTTGACTTTGACATATGATTATCAACCATTGACTTGTGTCTCCTTATTTCATTTCTCTTCATTTGTTCCTCTAATAACATTCCTTGGGTGTGCAGATCCGTAGGTTCCCTTTAGCAAAGTAGTGGGTTGACTCAACTATTTAGAGATGATGTATGAATTAAATTCCATAATTTAACAAAGGTTAATTGAAACCTTTTAGGACACCCACAAATCATGGTTGTCGCCTAGCAGCACGTCACGGTTATCCGAGCTAAATGAGACGTTGTGAAAGAACCTATTCAAATTGGAATGATCGTGCAATTGAATCATTCTCTTATATCAATATTCCTTATTCACATTATTAGATTATGGAATTCGATTGTCAATATCCTAATGTGAATTATTCCTTTTATATGATTATCCTAGTAAGATTTGAAGAGCTCTTCTTTCAAATCTTATCCACTACTTTGCGCAGGGATTTGACAAATCATATCTTGGAGTATTCTCTCTCCTTTACTGAGAGTAGAGATTCCTTATTGTACATTCATTTGCCTTCATGACTCTATTGAGAATCCCGATGAACACATTTAAGTTATGCCTATTTTAACACAACTGTATAGTGCCACCAAAGACTAACAACATAGCCACAAAACATCTATGATGTCTCAGGTCTAAGGATTAGTTTGCATCATTACAATTTATGAATTCTAGTTTGACATGTGAGTAAAGACTTCCATACTAGAATGCATGCATTGGATCGCGTTTAGTGTACTTGTTCTCCTACAAGCACCTACACACATATCTAGGTGTCGCCACACTCAATGACTTGAGACCTCACCATTTTCTACATATAGAGATGATATTGTGTGTACCGATCTTTGCGGAATATTAAAGCCCAATTGATATTCCTATGACCAGAAACATATTTAAGATTAGGGATCATGATCAGTCTCAATGTATGTAATCTCATTACATAGTTCTCCTGTCCACTTTTATATTCCTAGGACTATAGTCTTTTTATTGTTATGATAATTGACCAAATATAATGGTTGAAAACAACTGGTCTTGCTCATGAATAACTTAATAAGTCATTAGAAAAGATGTCCTTAACATTAATTATCATGTAATTAGTTGGCTTTAAGGTTTGGCTATTGCATGATAACTATTGCATGTCACTAGGCATTGACATTGAACATCTTGTTCCTCATGTTCATTCTCAAAATGGTTTAGCAGAAGTTTTAATTAAGCGTCTTCAATTGATAGCTCGCACTTTGCTCATGAAGACAAAGTTGCCAGTTTTTGCTTAGAGCACTTCCAGCAGTTTGCCCTTTGCCATGGCAAGGGGTAGGCTAGGGCAGCTACTATTCACATGAATAATGGCTGCCCTTGCAAAAGGTTGTGGTGTTTCCACCAATTGCCATGGCAAAGGGCAAATACTATTCAATTTTTTTACCTAAATAATTAATTTGGATAATATTTTCGGTATGAGAAGTGAAGAATATGACTAGGTATTTATTTTAAAAAATTATAAATTTTTGGTATTTTTTAAAGATTTTTTTCAATTTTTTTAAATTTTTTTTGTTGCTGACGTCAACAAACCCGGGCTTGAACTCTAGCCCATCTTGCCTGGTTTCGTGGGCCCTAGTAACTGCCCTAGCCAGCCCTTGTTGCTGGAAATGCTTTTTGGGCCTAAAGCCCCCCCAACTCCAGCTGCTGGAAGCGCTCTTAGAGACATGTCATTTTACATGCAGCATCACTTGTGCGGTTGAGGCTCATTGTCAACAATCAATATTCTCCGATACAACTTGTGTTGGGTAATCAATCAAACATTTCACATTTAAGAGTTTTTAGTTGTGTTGTTTATGTGCTCATTGCACCACTGCAACGTACTAAGATGGGTCCTCAACGCATATTGGAAATTTATGTTGGCTTTGATTCACCATCTATCATTAGATATCTGGAGCCCATGACGGGTGATATCTTTACAGCACGGTTTGCGGATTGTCATTTTGATGAAACAATTTTCCCACTATTAAGGGAGAAAAACCTGTTCCTAAATAACAAGGCAAACTCGTTCCTTAAGAATGACGTGAATTATTGTGGGATGTACCCACTTTGTATCATCTCGATCCTCGTACCACTCAATGCGAAAATGAAGTGAGAATGATCATTCATCTTCAAAGTATTGCCAATCAAATTCCAGATGCATTTAATGATGCAGTAAAAGTGACAAAATCACAAATCCCAACTGCAAATGCACATGCAAGGATTGATGTCCATAATGGACAAAACAATGTGCCAGCAAATGATTCATCTGTTGCACGCCTGAAGCTTGGCAGACCACTAGGCTCAAAGGATTCAGTCCCTCGAAAGGGGAAGTCAATGGCCAAAATGAATCCAAATGAAATAAATGGAGAGCCCACAATTCATAACTCAAATGCTCCCGAAGAGGCACAGGTACTTCCTAAAAAGGAAAATGTCATTTGTGAGACAAATGCCCCTTTAGTGGCAGCAGTACCTGAGAGTCAAGAAGTCTTCATAAATTATACATCCACTAATGAATTGTGGAATAGAAATGAGATGATCATCGATGATATATTTGCATTCTCTGTGTCTACTGAGATCATAAAAGATGATGATATTGAGCCATGCTCTATTGATGAATGCACACAGAGACAAGATTGGCCTAAGTGGAAAGATGCAATCCAGACATAATTAAATTCTTTGGGAAAAATGAGTGTTTTTGGACCTATTGTTCCAACTCCACCCAATGTGAACCCTGTAGGTTACAAGTGGGTATCTGTAGGAAAACGCAATGAGAAAAATGAGATCGCAAGGTATAAAGCGCGACTCGTTGCGCAAGGTTTTTCAGAGGCCTGGAATTGATTATGAGGAAACATACTCTCCAGTAATGGACGCAATTACGTTCCATTACTTAATAAGTTTGGCGGTTTCAGAAAACTTTATATGAGACTTATGGATGTCATTACCGCATATCTGTATGGAGGGTTAGATACATATATATACATGAAAGTCCCAAAAGGACTTAAGATGCCTGAAGCAGCCAGGAATAAACCACGAGGCATTTTCTCAATTAAATTGAGAAGATCATTGTATGGGCTAAAACAATCTGGGCGAATGTGGTACAATCGTATTAGTAAGTATTTACTGAAGGAATGATACACAAATGATCTTATTTGCACATGTGTGTTTATTAAGAAATTAAAGTCTGGATTTGCGATAATGGCAGTATATGTCGATGACATGAATCTAATTGGAACTCCTGAAGAGCTCCTAATTGGAACTCCTGAAGAGCTCCTAATTGGAACTCCTGAAGAGCTCCAAAAGACTGATGATTATCTCAAACGCGAATTTGAGATGAAAGACCTTGGAAAGACAAAATATTGTCTCGGCTTACAGATTGAGCACATTGCTAGTGGTATTTTGGTGCATCAGTCAACTTATACTGGAAAAGTATTGAAGCGGTTTGGCATGGATAAGGCTCATCCACTTAGCACTCCAATGGTCGTTCGGTCGCTAGACACTAAGAAAGATCTATATCGTCCAAAAGGAGATGATGAAATGGTCCTTGGTCCAAAAGTACCATACCTTAGTGCAATAGGTGCTTTATTGTACTTAGCACAATGTACCAGACCAGACATAGCATTTTCAGTAAATTTGTTAGCAAGATACAGCTCTGCTCCAACAAGCCGACATTGGACCGACATCAAACATATTCTACGATATCTTCGTGTGACAACAGATATGAGCTTATTCTATTCCAGTGAATCAACCAATGCCCCGAGTATTGTTGGATATGCTGATGAAGGATACCTTTCTGATCCACATCAAGGACCCTCACAAACTGGGTATGTGTTTACATGTGGAGAAACTGCAATCTCATGGCACTCAACGAAACAAACGTTGGTAGCCACATCTTCCAATCACTCAGAAATACTTGCCCTCCATGAAGCCAGTTGTGAATGCGTTTGGTTAAGGTTGGTAATCCATCACATCCGAAGCACATGTGCCCTACCCTCAACAACACACTCCAACCATCCTGAATGAGGACAATGCAGCCTGTATTGCTCAGATCACAGGAGGATACATCAAGGGTGACATAACCAAGCACATATCACCAAAGTTTTTCTACACACATGATCTTCAGAAGAGTCAAGAAATTAAAGTCAGACAAATCCATTCAAGCGATAACTTGGCAGATCTCTTCACCAAATCTTTGCCAAAGTGTACATTCCAAAAGCTAGTGCATGGTATCGAATTACGCCAAGTCTACAAGCAATCAAATTAAAGCATGCAAAATCAGGGAGAGCATTCAAGAGTCCTCTAACATATGAGATATGCGCGTTGTACTCTTTTTCCTTCAACTAGGATTTTTCCGAGTGGGTTTTTCCTAGCAAGGTTTTAATGAGGCTACATGAGCGCATTTAACATTATTCTTATGTCCCAAATGAAGTTGTACTTTTTTCCTTCGCTTAGGTTTTTTCCCACTGAGTTTTTCCAAACAAGGTTTTAATGAGGCAACCAATCAAGGGAAATGTGGTCTCTAAGGGGGAGTGTTGTAAAGAACGTGGTGGAGCCCACATAAAGAAAAGAAGAAAATAATGAAGCAATTTGTCTGCCATCTTCACTTGTAGCCAACCGAATATCACGGGTGCTTCAACCTATTTAAAGGCTTCATCTCGTCATTGCTAGAGTGTGAGAAGAAACGGAGAAGAGAGAAAAGAAAGGAAGAAGAAAAGAGAGTGAGAAATATGATAGTTAGCGATGTCACATCCGGCCCGGCCCGACCACTTCCCGGCTCAACTCGCCATATAGCACGATATTGTCCGCTTTGGGCCCCCTCTCGCCCTCACGGTTTTGTTTCTGGGAACTCACGAGCAACTTCCCAGAGGTCACCCATCCCGGGATTGCTCTAAGCCACGACTCGCTTAACCGGAGTTCCCACAACTCCAAGCGTTAGCTCCCAAAAGGCCTCGTGCTATTTGGAGGTGGGCATGTACATATAAGGCTTACAGGATCCCCACCCCGGGCGATGTGGGATCTTACAAGCGAGCTCTATCTGAGAGGAAATTCTGTCAGTGTAAAAACCACAAAAGCAAATACAATTCCACTCCCAATATTCAATGGTACTTTTCATACTCTGGTTCTTATTTTATAACACAAACATCATATTATTGTTCAAGACAAAGGGTAGGTCATGCCTCATAAGGGTGCAACTCTTCTATACAGTGTGAGTTGAGGTAGAAAGTGTGAGCATGTAGGTCCTGCCCCATATGGTGGTTTATTGCCACTTCACTTGTTGGTATCTCTTTCTCTAAAACAAGCAAAAAATATTGTGCACTAGCTGCAAATAATGTTGAGTGTTGGGAAAATAAGACACGGGTTGAAAATAACAGCACTCATAATTTTGGAGGCTTGGTTTTTCTTTCATTATTATGTTAGAATTTGATGAGCAAAATGCGATTTCTGGTTTACATTATAAGGAGGAGAATTTTGATTAAGATGGGCAAGTTTTTATATATTTTATATATTTATTTCTTATATGATGGGCATCTAGTTAGACATGTGTTGTCTTCTTTCATTTCTTCTTGAACAAAAATATGTGGAGATAAAAAGAAAGGTTTGAATTAACCAGTACTGGATAAGAAAATGAAATAACAAAAAAAATATCACGATATTGTAACGTCTCGGACCTAAAATAAATAAATAAATTAAATTAGAATAAATTAAATAAAATGAGGTTAAAAAAAATAAAATAAAAGGAGTTAATTTAATAAAATTGGAATTTAATATTAAGGGGCAAAATGGTCACTATATTTTCGAATAAGAATTTGGTGAAACGAGTTGCTCCATTGCGTCCGGCTCGTTGAAACGAGTCTGTTGACGAGCAGCACACCTCAATCCGAGCTTTAGAACACAAAAAAGACATAAGCGTCATTTCAAAATTTGATTAAAAAAAGGATAAAACCCCACAGCCAATCAGATTGCGTTTTCTCCTTCTCTCTCCTCTCTCACTTACTCTCTCTCCCCCCGTTAGCTCTCTCTCTCTCTCTCTCTCTCTCTCTCTCTTTTTGTTGCCGACCAACCAGGGCACGGCCTGATCTGAGACTGGTCGCAAAAGGATTGGCTCACCATCCCGATCACAACCCTCCCAATATCTTCACCGGAGTCAACGAATCCAGCCGGCGAAAGCGAATGGTTTTTGCCGGTTTTTGGCCGGAGTTTTTTCCGGCGTTCCAGCGAGTTTCTCCGTCGAACCAGGTATGAAATCGAACCTACTCTTCATGCCTGATTTTGGCCGGATTTCGATTCAAAATTCCGGCCAGTTCTGAGTTGTTTTGAACTCCTTGGTTTGTCCTAATTCTAATGGTGTATGGGTTGTTGCCGGATTCGACGAAATTCCGATTGCCGGAATTTGATCAAGACACCCACACGCTGCCGACACGTGTGGCGGCACTTGGGTACTGTAGCAGTGGTGTTTCTTTGTTCCGATGCGATCCTTGTGTTGTCCTGAGAGCGTACATGTGTTCGGATTACGATTCGGACGTCGTTCGAACCTCGAACGGATTTACACCTGTTATGCGTTGTTCGGGTTCGATGTGTTCGGACTGTTTGATCGGATCTCAATTCACGTATGTTGTTCCCCGTATTTATAAGATCGTGTAGGAATTCGCGGATCGTGGATCGGAGCCTCGGATGCTCGGATCAATGACTTAAAGTATAAATTAACGAAAACAGCCGATTGTGCGATCGCAAGAAATCCGACCGTTCGATCGAGACCAAACCTTCAAATATGATTAGTTGACTTTGTTGGACCTTTAGGAACGTTCAGATCCATTTGGAGGTCGTGGGCCCCGCTGGCCCGGGTTGACCGAAATGGGATGTTTGACCGTGAGTCTTCCAAGGCGGTCCCACTTGTTAAAAGACGTAGTTTGACCCTATAAACTCTCCGGACGACATACACGTACACTTGGGTCCTGGTAAGAGGTTTGGGTTTTGAATTTAAAGTTCTCGTTCGCGTTGCTTTCGTTAATCCGGTTCTTGTATTCTGAAATAAGTACTTCGACTTCACGTACGCAGTAGGCGGACCCTCTCAGGGTCAAGCAGCATGGGACTATTGGTGAGTGGACTTTTGTTTTAAAGTGAGCATTATTTCAAAGAATGAAACGCAATGCATATAAAACGGATTTTGATATTTGTTTTAAACCTTGGATTTGATATTCGACGGTATTACTTGAATTTAAATTACATTGAAGCTTATGCATCTTTTGGGTCTTGGTCTATATGTGGGACATCGAGGGTATTACCTTAATTATATATATTCTTGAGTATTGAATTTGGGATGTGGCAAGCGTCAGGAGGTCTTTGCGTACGGTTTTGGGTACGGTGGGAATATTATGGATTCTTTTGATGACTTTAATATTTGAAAGTTGTGAATATCGTGGATTATATCCTATACCTTTAGGAATTTATGTTTTACATTTTTGGGGATTTATATTCTATACTTTTGGGAACTTATAATTTTATACACTTGGGAATTTATAATTATATCATTGGGAAAACTTATATCTATATTTCGACTTATATCTATATTTCGAATTAAATATTTGGGCGATGAGTATGGACACTATTGTTGTCCGGTTGAATTAGTAGTTGGGTTTGGATTATAATTTAAGTTTTATTATTTATACATTATATATATATATATATACATTTGGGTGATATGTATGGGATTATAATATTGTTTTAATTTTGAACTTTGGTATATTATGGATTCCTTGGATTATGTTGACATTGGAGTTTTTATATTGTTTTTAATTATGAATTTAATGGATATTAGTAATATGTGAGATTTGCGAATGCCTTAGCTTTAGATACTATATTTTTAAGAATCGTTATTTATAATTTACATATATATATATATATATATATTGGGTTTGAGTTACGGACGTTTTGGATGTCCGGATATTACGTTTGTGGGATTTAATATTTGGATGTGTTTGGTTGTGAAAGCGGGTCTTCGGGACTCGGCTTTGGATTAGGGTACTATGTTGTAGTTTTGAGGTGTCGGAGTCACACCATGGTTTGTACCCTCCCTCGTTTACCCACACGTGGCGTTGGAAATTTCGGCGTGTGGGGGAATGTATTTGGTTACTATGTTTCACTATACGTGGCATTGGAAATTCCGACGTATAGTGAAGGTCCGGGCACATTTGATCGAGTGTGCCGAAGGCCCTTGACGAGGTAGTCTACGCTCATAGGACAGTGGTATGGTTTGTACGCACGTGGCGTTGGATATTCTGGTGTGTATACGGTAGAGTGGTAGTCCCTCGGTTGGATAGCTCATCCCTAGTCGCAAGGTGGAAAGTTTGACCTTGCGGGCTAGTCAAGCGATCCTCGCGATGGATCGTTTCCCCGGTACTTATGATGGTGTGAGATTATCTTACTAATATTATATACATATTGGGGAACTTGTCGTATTCTCTACTTATTCAATTTTTGGAAGCTTTCATAGCTTATGATTATATATTTATAAACTTATACACTTATGAGAATTTATTTATGTTATATTTATATTTATATTTATGCATATTCATATGGGTTCGTCTTGGGGAGGTTATACCCCTAAAAAGGTTAGGTCGTTCGGAAAGGTTTTGAATTGGATTATTCCTATGACTATTTTCTTATATCTTGGTTTTGAATCAATTATGTATATAAAGGATTTCAATTGCATGTTTTGCATCGTTTTGAAACGGTTGGGTTAGTACGTTGATTTAAGTATGAAACTTTGTTTTTGTCCACTCACACTTTTCTGTTTTGCGCCCCCAGGCAGTAGTCGCAGTGAACTATTCAGTCTAGCCGAGCACTCCTCTTCTCGAGTTTCGACTAGATTGTAGGACATCTATGTCCATTATTGTAAACTTTGATTTTCTGTCGTTTAAACTGACATACTCTTAGATTGCTCTGTTATTGCCCATTATGGTTGAATTGATGGCCGGAGGCCTATTGTGTATTTGTAATGCATGTTGGCAGTTGGTGTATTCTATTTTGTTGTTTCTGAACGGGTTGAAATTTTGGGTAAAGTCCATTTTTCAGGGGAGACTCTGCCGAAATTTCGGCAGAAGTCTCGGCTCCTTTTTCTATTGTTTCGGGAAGAGGGTATTGGTTTAGTATGTGGGCCCGGCATTGGGATGATGTCGGTTAAATCATAGGGTTCGGCACAAATTCCGATGGGAATTCGGGTCGTGTTTACAATATTTGGAACTTAGGATTTTCTTTGTAGATCTTTTGTTTAGTTGTACTTTTGTTTATAAAAAAAATCACGATATTGTGATTCTAAATCTGAAATTATTATAAAATTTTTTTTTAACAAGATAGGATGAAATTTGATCATTCAAAATCATTGCAGACAAAGCCAATTGTTAAGTCCCGATCATGAGGTGAATAAATTTGACCCATTGAAAATATTGATAAACAGATGTTGAGTTGGTAGTTCCAATTACCTAAGACATAGGTGAGGCCCAAAAAAGTCACGAGAAACCCAAAGATATTTAAAGCCCAATATAACATATAATGGTGGTCATGCATTAATCCAAGCTGTATTTTGGGAATTAATTCATAGAAATAATGTACATGCCATGCCAAGCCAATAATACATTTTTCCTATGTCAATCACTTACCAAGCCCACATGAACCCAAGTCATGTGGTTCACGGAGTTTGCACAAGGGATTGTGGTGTGGAACGTTATGGAGGTCCATAAGGCCCACGGAAGCTCTTGGATAATGGAGACTTTGGGCTAGCTACTTGGGAGCACCAAAGTTCAAGCCCATTGCTTGGAGTTCTCCAATGTGGGTGAGCAAATAAGATATCCTTCAGGCACTTCCTATTACCCGTTGGAAACAAGCCTTTTCTAGCACCCCTTATTTCCAGATTACCCTATGGAAATAAGCCAATTCCGACACCTCATTTTACCCATAGGAAATAGTCATTTCCCAATTCATAGTTTTACTTGCTGGAAAATAGCATGCCCCAATGCCCCCTTTTAACCATTGGAAATAAGCTGGTTCCAGCACTTCTCTTTACCTATTGGAAATAAAGGAACACTCTCATCCTCTATAAATTGGCATTCATGGCTCAAGCACAAACCATTCAGACCAGAGCCATCAAGCCCCCTCTCATGCGACTGCTGCAAGCATTTCCAGTAGCCATCAACCCCTTTCCTTAGTCGTCACACCATCTCTTGGTTGCTCAAGCACCCCAGCAACCACATCAGACATTCATTCCTTCCTTCAGCTGCTGCAAGCTTTCCAGCAGCCATCCCAACCATAACTTTCAAGCCTCAAGCTCTTCCTTCCTCCTCATACCATTCTAAGCTTTTCCTCCATAGCCTTCAAGCTTTTCCTTCCATCTCTTCCCTATAAATCCTCACCAAGCAATACATCAAGCTTTTCCTCCATAACCATAGCCTTCAAGCCTCAAGTTTTTCCTTCCATCTTCCCTATAAAGCCTCACCAAGCAATACATCAAGCTTTCCCTCCATAGCCTTCAAGCCTCAAGTTTTTCCTTCCATCATCATTCTCTTGAAACTCTTAAATCACCATAGACATAGCCACAAACAACAAACAACAAACTCAAGCATATCCAACACCAAGCCAAGCACATGCATTCTCATTTGCTAAACTTGTGGGTCTTTAGCTCCCACACTCCAAGCTCTCATGTCAAGCTCATATAATTTCAGTTCAACATTATCAAGTCACCTTCAACCATCTAAAAGCATGACCAAGCATTCGTCAAGCTACTAGAAATCTACTCAAGCCACCCATCCTTTATCTCCATATATATATATCTCTCTCTCTCTCTCTCTCTCTCTCTCTCTCTCTCTCAAAAAGCTCTGTCCTAAGTCTAAAACATCCATCCTCTCAAGCTAAAACCATAGTCATTACCTTTTTGGTAAGAAAACGCAGGCATCGCAAGCTCTTCGTCTAGCTGCCGAAAACACCCAAAATCTCAAGCCTTAACCCTTTCTTTATGCTCGTTCTCTCTTAACTCCCACGCCACAAGCCTCTCATGCCAAGCCTAGTAGTATCTTGATTCACCAAAGCAAGCTCTCATGCCAAGCCTATGCAACATTAATGCACCATCTCCAACTCTTCGTCTAGATGCCGAAAACGTCAGAACAAAATACGCAGCCACTGGAAGAAGAACAAAGTACTCCCCTGGGACTTGCTTCTCTCTCAGGATGTTTTGGGTCTAGTTCTCGCTAACTCAGAAAAGGGGCAATTTCAACCGTTCGCTCTTTCCAACAGCTCATGCTCATTCGTCAATCTGTTGGAACAAAAAAGACCCCAACAATAGGCAATAGAAAAAAATTTTAAAAGAAAAATAAGAGAAAATACTTTTAAATATTTCTCATTTGATTTTGACATGAATGAGAGAAATACTTATATAAAATATGGATAATACTATTTTGCTATTATCGGTTAATCACAATATGTTATATATAATAATTTTTTCATGTGATAATTTGTAATTAACCAAAAATAACGAAACTGTACTATTCCTGCTTCATACAAATTTTTCTTCATGAATGAATGGATGGTTGGTGTTATAATGTGGAATGACAGACCAACAGACAATATAGTACAAGTGTCCCTCTCCAGGAAATGACGTGGACAAAATATGGCCAAACTGATTATGCTTGGTGGGTAAACAAGGTTTGTGGCAATGTAACCCTCCAACAAGTCATCCCTGTACATTTAAAAAAAAACTATAAATTTTAAATAAAATAAAAAAATAAAAAAGGTAAGATTGATTTTCTGGATCTCTGCTTGGCTGGCTCCACACTCTAAACCAGCCGAGCCTGCCACAAAAATTTTGCTTTTCATTTTCAGTGTTTTGTTGTACGCGTCTTCATGCTTATCCGACTGACTCGTTCTTCTTTGGTCTTTTGTTTTGTTTTTGTTTTTAATATTTATTTTCTTTTTCTCCAATAGAAGGAAAATAAATTGCAACCAATAGGAAGACTACACCTGAAAGAAGTGGCTAATCAGCTGAGCCTATTCATTTACTAGTGGTGGAGGGCCATAAACTGAAATTATATCAATTTTTCTTTATATTTCTTTCCACACCCTACAAATAAACATGGGGTGCCAAGGCCACTTCTGGTTTATGCTTGCCTCCACCTCATTATCATGTGACATGTTGACGTAATTTTATGAGTTTATTCGGATGATAATGTATGCATAATACATCTAAACTTTTAACTTTAAAATGGTATATAAAAAATACAATACAAATTATAATTTACGTCGATATGTCACATGATGTTTCTTTTCTTTTCTTGGAGAATCATGTAGTGCAAATTAAAGTTTTCAAAGTAAGTTTTTTTATTGCAATAAAATATATATGTAAAACAAATTTACTGTAAACATGCATTGTATGCAAAATAAATATCATCTATATATATCTGGAGAGCAGGCTTCCTTAGATATTTGTCCATGATAGGGATCTGTGCTTGTCCATTACTTCAACTTGCAAGCTCAGTCAGTTGGCCAAGATATTTGCAATGGGGAAAATATATTTCAGCAGTTTTTTTTAATAGAAAAAGTGCCCATGTCTCTCAACAAATCTTGGCTTGAGTATCACGCTACATTCAAAGTCAACCTTATGCGGCAGGTCCAGATCCTAGGAAGAAAAATAATAATATAATATAGAATGTCTTTTATCATGGGTTATATCAAATATTGTGTGACCAGCACATTACTTTTCTATGTACTTTTGTTTTATGACATATTTTCCTTCCTAAATATCCATCCCCTAGTGTGTTGGGTTGGTCCCTCTACGTAGTTTTTGAATTTCCTACTTCCCTATTTTTTTAATATATTTTTTTAGTACAAGCAACCGTCTAAATTAGAGGAAATGGAGATTTCTTACACACATACAAACTAAGATGCCATGGGAATTCGAACATGAGATCTCTTATCTGTAAGTCAATACCCTTATTCACTAGACTAGATCCCAATAACTCCGATTATTTTTATACGAGCCATAATCTACAAGGCGATTGTAATAATTTTAAGTCCAATCGTGTTGGATAAGAAATGCAATAAAAGAAATAATTGCCAAGTACAATGTCCTTACAATGTAACTGTTATGCACATATTGCATCATAATTAACCATACATTGCATACACTCATACATATGGTGCGTTATAACTCCATTTAATACATCTTACCTTATAAAAAAAATACAAAAAAAACATATGCTATTCTGAACATATAATGAATATGTTTACCTAGAAAAAAAAATGCAGTGAATTATATAAAATTTTGGTGTTACCTTCTTCGTATTGGTACTTTAATATTTATATTAACTTTTGTGGCGAACGGTGTTTACTTCTGAATTATGGATACAATCTTTCGATTATGACAAAAAGAAATGTATAAAATCTTTAAATGAATAAAAAAGAAAAAGAAAAGAAAAGAAAAGTATAAAAAGAGGAGGACCAAATGGAAAAGTGCAGGTTAATGGGTCCCTCCCTTATTTGGCTCACAGATTGTGGCTGTGGCTGTCTTGGCTGAGCAGAGTGCCAAGCCTCGGCTTTCAGATGCTCTTTGCTCTGCTTCCCATCTCATTTTAAAAGCTTTTCTCATTTTTGGGTTTTATTGCTTCATCTCTCACACACACTTTCCACAACCTCACACCTCTCTCTGTTTCTCTCTCTCCCTCATATCTTGCAGCTTTTGCTTCCATCTCGCCCTCGGGATCTCTTCCGTCAAACGCTCACTGTGTCAAAGTCTTACCATCTTCACCTTTGGAGGTAACTTGGGCCTAAATTCTCTTGTTTGTGTATTTCATCAAATAATAAACGTTGGAATTTTGTGTGCCTGCGTTAGCAAAAATGAAAAAGGAGGTTTCTTTAGTAACCCAAAAGAGTTTTCTTTCTCCTCAATTACTATCTAGAAAAAAGAAAGTGAATTTTGTACTATAAATTTGAAATCTTTATATCCATGAGGATGAGGATGTGGATTTACAAGGCTTTAACCTTTCATGTTTGATATACATATGGTGGTATGATTTTTCAGGTGAGTTCTGGTGAGCCATTGAAATAAAGTTGTTTAAACCAAACTGGACAGAGTGTAAAATTGTATTTGTCATGTCTGATCGGGTTGCACGATCATATCATGCTGGTGAAGGAACAAGTAAGCGAGCTTCATATCCTTCTGAATCCTTTTGGATGGGTCATTGGATGTGCACAAGTTCTAAGTCAGAAACCAAGGCATGTGGTCATGTATCAATTCATTATGAGGATGCCCAACAAAATATTCATGATTTTAAGAAGCATGCCCTGTTTAGAGGGTTTGGAGAAGTAACTGAACCCAAAAGAGTAAGAAAAATCAATGAGGGTTGTAGTCTGACAGAGAGTTCAAAGGAAACAAGGAAAGAGAGATGGGAAGGCCAGTCCTTTCCAATGTTCAGTCTTCCTCCAAAGATTAGTTTGGCTAAACAGAACCAGCAAAATTCTACTGTCCATGCTGGTGTACTTAGTGAGAGTAACTCACCTGCAATGCCTGCCTGGGCTCTGCAAGCCACCCCACCGCTTCCCGGGCGGCAGGTGAAATATCATAATTTTCTTGAGAATAATAGCCTAGCTGTTTCTGAGTCATTTCCAGATGAATTAATGAGATCAGATTCTGAAATTGTGCCACATCAATTTAAGGGTGCGAGCACTTCTTTGCCTTCTTTCATGTGTAGAGAGGAGGAAATTAATCATTCTAACTCTCTTCTAGCACCTCGACAAAATGTCAGAAATACTATTAATCACTCAAGTTCCACATTGTTGGCTGATGAGAGGAATATCAATGGCAATTCCATCTCTAGAAGATCAGAAGGTTCATTGTCGAGGCAGAATGATGCGGTTTTGTTACAACATGACCCCTCGAGAAGCAGTAAACAGAAACCAGATTTTGTTGGTAAGAATTTCTGGGAAATGCAAAATCAGTCTGGTATTGGTTTGCTTCCAAGCAGCAGCAGTCCCCCAGAGGTGACCAAATTGGAAAATGTATATCAAGGATACTGTTCTCGGCCAAGCCTTCAGCTTTCTGTGCATAACATGGATACTATGAGAATATGTGCTACTGTCAACGCTGAGGAAGAATTATCTGGAGGTCCTCCCAAATTTTCAAACACAATTCACCATTTTCTGTTCTCAAAAAACAGCGGTGTTAACTTGTCTGAAGGAGCTCAAGTGTTTGGACAGTCAACTGTATCAAAAATGTTGAAGGGAAAAGCTTCCAGTGAGCTCCGTGGTTTTTCTCCAGAGTATGTTCTCCCTGTTCAGCCTGGATTCAAGCTGCTACCTTACAGGAGCTCTACAGACAGTGAAGGAGAGGAAGATGTACGAGATGTCAAGGCTTCTGCGGTTGAATCATCATCTGAAACAGATATTATGGGCATGGATGCTTTCCAGGATAACCTTCTTCCTGGTATTGACACACTCTATCTCATATGTTTCAGGACTCTCAACTTAGTTGAACATCATTTACGCCATGTTATATGTATGGGCTATTTAGGTTTTACAGCATCATGCTTAAAATTAATATATGTTTCAGAAAGTAATTATCACTAAAGTTCATAGAGTAGCAGCATATAAGAAGTTTTCTGTGTTCTGCTTTATTATGTCTTTTGGCTAATGATTCTGTTTGTTGTATCAGGTGTGGTGGCGTTATCCCCATCAGATAAGGTAACTCTTACTAATTTTGTTTTTGTGAATAATTTGTTGAATCAGTATTTGTTCACCCAAAACACCTTAAATGTTGCCTTCCAAGTAAATTGGCCTTTTAAGGATCAACTATGTTGGATTGAATCTGATAACATATTTAGCATAACACTAAATGGGAACCCGTTTCGACTTTTGAATTTTGCAGCATGTTGAGAGGGGCGAGACGTCACCTACATCTCGATCAGCCTTCACTTCAGGCAGAGAAGAGATTGGAGCTAGACTTGCTTACACAAAATTATTTGACATAAATCAGGTTGCACCTTTTGCAAGTTCAGCAGAAGAAAGGGAGACAAGCACTTCAAAAACCCAGAGTTTGGATGTGGAACATCTCCTTTCCCATGCTGAGCAGCCCACACATTCAAAATCCAGTGCAAGTCCAGAAGGACCTCAGGGACCAGAGCCAGGCAGCAGGTGGGTTAAACGTCTCAAGTTGAGTGCTTCTCAGTCTGCTCATGGTACAAAAAGCTCAAAAATGGGAGAAGCCTCTTCACATGAAAAAGTAAACAAATTTTCTAACAGGATTATGAAATGCGGTATAACTAGTTCACAACCTGCTATGGGCAGATTTCTTGGTAAAGAACAGATGGCATCGAATCAAACTGCAACTTTATTAAGAAATGGTGAGTCGTCTTCCATTGACTCGGGGGCGAAAATTCAAAATATAACACTCTCACATCCTTGGATTCAGAGGTGGTCTAATAAAATAGCATCCCAAAAGAAGTCTGAAGCAGTGGTTGTTTTTAAATCGCAACGTTTGAAAGCAACAGTAGATGAATTTCAAAAGAAGCAGTTTCCAAGCGTTGCTGCTATGGCACTCATGGGAAAGGCCATGAGTGGTTTCCATCCATGTGAGTTTGCAAACAAGGGGTCATTTGTGGTTTGGAATACCAAAGGATTTTAAATAAATGTCATGCATCTCTGGAAAGAAGAGTAGGGTATACAAAGCATGGGATGATGGTATTGGCTTGATGAAGATAAAGAATACGTTGTCCATCTACGAGAATCCATGATGAGTGCTGGTTGTGGAGTTATATATTATGAATGTTGCATTGGTATGTTTCCAACTTATAATGTTGGTTTTTTTTTCCTTTTCTTTAGAGAGTAAGGATTAATTAGAGGCTCTTGTTTCTCGAGTATGGCCACTACAATGGAGGATGAGAGTGGCGTGTCAACTTCTTTTACTTAATTTGGGTAATTGGTAAACAATGTCCTAGATGTGCTCCTTTTGCTTTTCCCAAAATTACTGGAAGGAATCTTCAATGATCATATTAGTCATCCCCCCAATCTATGCATGCCTGAACAATTCTATTGTTAGTTTTTACATGTTACTATAATCTGGGGCTATTAAATACTTCCATAACTTGCTTGTGGAGAATGGTTCAATTATCATTGAAGTTGCCGGAGGAATCATAAAGGTGAATTACTCTGATGGCCACCCATTAGGGATATGGTCTGGAGCTGCTGATTCAGCTGATGATGCAAGGGAGGTCTTCGTAGAGTTAAGGATACATGATGCAGAGGATCGCTTCCATCGTTCAACTCAAGCCGCGATAGTCTCATCTTGATACACCACAACATCCATAGACTGAGAAGGAGAAACTGTTGATGATCTTCTGCTTTGAAATAGTAAAGAAAGATGTGAGCAAGTTTTACAATTCCTGCGCCTTCTGATTGGCTGTCTATATACTTTTATGCTGTTTTGGTATTTGGTTGCCCTCCCCGGGTCTTGCTTTTTGATTCTTGCTTTAAGGTTCTGTAACATATGCCGTAAATTTTCCTCCATCTTCTTTGGAGAACAGGTTGGTTGTTTAAGAGACAAATGAATTTCCAGTTTTGTAAGGCATGATGGGGACAAGTTTTGTTGATCCATTTGATCAGATGTAGACAACAAAGACATGCCATCCAAACATTTTCAAACTCCTTTAAGTTCTTGTTCTTCAGTACTGCAGCTGTTGCGAATAACAAAAGCATGCCATCTCAATATTTATCCAACTTGTTTTGCACTCGTTTTTCAGCTATAGTTCTTACAAAACTGTTTGAGCCGGTGCGGGGTTGGATCAGAATTTCACAAAACTCGTACACATGAACATTAGCCACATGCATTATGCTGGTTAATCATTTGGATGTGTTTATATTGCAGTGATGTTGCTTTTCAATTCTAATTTCTACATCCATTGTAGCTGTTTGCTATTAATAAATAAAGTTCAAAACTTCTTGCAAATAGTTTTTATTTGTATTACTTCAAATCTATTAAAAAAGTAATAAGCTGTTGATTTATCCATAAATTGCAACCAAAAAATCACATCCAGCAGTGGTTGGATGGGCTGATTAATTTAAGAAAAACTTACACGTAGGTTTGTTCCTATCACGTAGGAGTGCTAAGCAACAAAATAGTCTAATTAAAAGGTAACATGTGTTCAAATTCAATAAACAGTTTTTATTTCTCAGTAGTTGTGCATCAATGAATTTTTCTTGGGGGCAAGGTGAAGAAGAGCTCAAAGGAACTTTGAGGGATTTGATCAAGCAGTTTGCTCCACACCTTTAAAGAAAATATCAAAGAATAATGAGTTGCTAGGACATTTTGATGGTGGGCATTTTGTTAGTATTTCTTAAACACATGCCATATTAATTAATTGAATTGTTCTACCACTCAACACTGTCATAATCTATCTGAGTGTTTCTCGATTCTTTGAGGGTTTATAGACTTAAAAGTATTTACTAAGCACCTTCTTATCTTAAGATATAGACAATCCAATAGGGTTGTAGTTTAGTGACATTACGGAAAGTTATTATAGAGTTAGTGGTGGTGAAAAGGCAAAGATTTTTATTGAGTGAGCAGAAAAGCTCAGTGTACCAACATTTAGTGCTTGTATTCTATGTCCCACGCGGTGTCCCTCTTATTCTGGTTTGTGTTATTGAGGTGAAGGGTAAAGATGCTCATCTATATATGGAGCTGTCTAGTCCAGTCCAATCCAATCCTGTCTATGGATTATGGAATGGCTGAAAACGGATTTGTAAAAACTGCTTCAATTTTATAGGAAACTCTTCAGACTTTATGCTACCAAATTATCCTTTCAACCCAGAAAAAGAAAAAAAAGGAGAAAGTCTGGATTGATGCATAATAATGTGTGGAACAGAATTTAGAATACATTCTTGCCAGTACGTCCCTTGTTCGAGCCATACAGACAATGGAAACAGCTCAGGAAAATTCTCTTATCTGCAAATTTATTCTCTTGAAAATTGGAAGTACCCAATTTTTTGGCCTATTGGCATATGCTTGGAAGTTGGATTTGATTAGGTGATGATTTAGTGATGTGGGTCATGCCACATGGTCAACCCTTGTTTTTTTTATCGAAGTAGAGCGGAACTCGCTCGAACTCTTGTCGTGAGTGTGAGAGTAAATGCTCTACCACTAAAGCTATGAGTGGGTTGACTTTGTTACCTTCTCTAAGAGAAAAAAAAATAAGGTTTTAGAAGTAATTCTTGAAAGAAAAAAAAAATTGCTAAACAGGTAGCATAATTGCTTCTGCTACTAGAACTATAGATATATAAGTTTACGGAAATATGAACAGAGCTATAAGAATATTTACATTGCACTTTTGATATAGCAATGTACAAATACTTATAGAAACACCCCCCCACCCCCAAAAGAAAAGAAGGGGAAAAAGAAAACAGAAAACAGAAAACAGAAACTTTTAGATTATACCATCCCATAATTCACACTAGTTTACAGAGAACTCTTCTTGAAGTCGAAACTTCTGCTGCCTGGCAATGAAAGCCTCAACCTTGGAGCGAAACTCCTCATTACTCATGGAGTCTTCAGGGTACGCACTCTCTGCCAATCTCTCACCAGATTCAACCCTTTTCTTGATTTTTTCTGTCTCCGACCGCCTCAGTAAACGCCGTGAATTCTTGCAAGCCTCACGCTCTAAGTTCTCTGACTGGCTCCTTGTAAATTTCTTGATTTCCCCAGAAAAAGTATGAGCCTGCTCAGAAGCTGTGCTGTCCTCAGCTCTGCTCTGTATGGCATGGTATTCGATCGCATCGCTGCGAATCTTCTGGTTCTTTTCGCTGTTGTGAATAAACTCATCGTAAAGATCAGCTCCTGCGCTGGAGTCTTTACCTGAAAACCTGCCGGACTGGACAAAGAGAATGATGACTATTGCATTTCCAACGACGAACACGAAGCGAGGGCTGACCACGAAGCCTGATATGTCCCGGAAGTAGAAGCCAGAGTTCTTGACAGCATGAGGGAGCTGAAGAGAAAACCTGGAAAGCAGGAGCAGAACAACAAGCACCTCTATCAAACGAAACAGGTTTGCAATCTTTCGAAGCGGGCGGTACCTCAATATGGCGTTTGCCTTCTCAGCTTTTATGTTATAAAAATTGATTGAATTCATTTCTCTTTTTTAAAAAAATGGGGTTCTGAGAGAAGAAATCAATGAAAATCCTGAAAAAGGGTTTTGAGGATTTTGTGTGGTTCTCACTCGAAAACGAATCGGATTTTTCGCAAGGCTTGGTAACCTACCATGTCTCTGATCAGAGCCAATATTGGTAGCACTACTATCAGAGTAGTAGATTTTGTGAGGGGTTTGATGATTGGAAGCATGAAAACAGAGGAAACAGAGTCAAATGACTATATGATGTTTTAGACAGAGGAAATAGAATGATAAAATGATTGTGTTGTTTTGTAGGATGAGATTTTGTTGTTGTTGAAGCCTTTACATGGTGCAGGCTTTCTATTTATAGGCCATGGAATATAGAACTTTTTTCCTTTTTCTTTTGAAATGTTTTTTTCAGGACAATTCTATTTTCTTCTATTTTTTTTTGGACAAATAGGACAATTCCTTTTTCTTTAGCTTATATTCCTTTCATTCTACTTTATTTCAAATTTGCAAGTTGAGGGTTTATCCAAGGCTCCATGAGTTTGTGGAATATGGTATACTAGGATTAGCATATAAAATAGCATGGACAAAAATATGGGGAATAAAAAGATAAATACATAAATATATGCAAGAAACTTTTCCTTCTGTTTTTTTTTCCATTTGTTTAGAGATCTATGATATGGATCAAGATTCTACATTGATATATGATTTCAGTTAAGGAAAATACGGACGCCACATTTATGTATCATGTTTATAATAGAAATGGACTCATCGTGTGAGCGGGTTCCATCTCAATTAGAGAGAAATGGTACATAAATGTGATCCCTGTAATATTACTCTTCACGTAATTAATAGTTATTAGGCTAATGGATTATTCATGGTGAATAAACATAACTTTTTGTGTGGATAAAATTAGCTGAAGTTATTTAGAGTTTTTGAGGTATTAGGTTCGATTCCCCCTCTCTCAATATCGATTGTATAAACAAGTGAGTAGAATTTGCAGAGACTAAGTATCATTATAAGCCCATTAGCAAAAAGAAATAAGTATCATTTAATCACTTGAGTTTTTTTTTGGTTGAGAAATTTTATTAGGTATAGTTGTTGGAATTGAAAAATAAAAGATTTAAAAGAAAAGTAAGAAAAGCTTTTGAAGAGTTCTAGAAATTAGACTTCCACAGTGGAACTAGACCCTCCACTCCAGGTGGCAAACATATGGAATACAAATACATCATTGTCATCTAGATTCCAGGCTTCAATTTCTTACTCACTAAGAATGTGCCAAGTAAAACCTACTTTTCTCTTGCTTTTTTTATTTATATTATTTTAAAAATATATATTTTCTTTCTAAATAACTTCTTTTAATTTGCAATCACCTTTCTTCTTTAGTGGCTTTCAGTTACTTCTGTGCCTTAAGTGACCCACCAATAATTGTGTACTGCCCTCTCTTTTACTTGTGGACCAGGGGGCTACGTGGCACGTTTTGATGTCGGTTTCATACCTTCCCCATCAATCCTGGAATGGACCTGAAAAATATTAATCTTAGCTCAAATGATTTAGGCAAATGTGAGATTTACCTTTAAGTAAAAGAAAGTTACTAATGAAAACCCAAGGGAGAGGTAGGTTTATGCAGAGTGTATCTCTTGATACACAAGTCAAAGTTCTGCATAAGCCGTACGTTGAGTAAGAAAACAACTATAATCAGTGACGGAATTAGGAATTTATCTCATTTAGGCAAATAATTGAATTAGGGTCATAACAATTCATTTTTCATAATACAAACGATTAACTAAATATTAGGATAATGATATCAATTAGTGGTATTTTTTTCCCCGACGTTAGAAGAAGTTTAAAGTTTGAATTCCTTCTCTCGACTAATAAAAAGAACATTAGCATGATGATAAAATATCCTTTAAGAGTTATGACATATAATAATAAATAACAATATACATATAGAAGAAATTATTTCTAAGTTGTTCGATATATTATGTTGTCGGACTATGCATTTAATGCATCGATGATGTGGATATTTGTTGAATTTGGGAACAAAATTGATAATTTGGCTATATAGCATGCCAAAAGCTGCTTGACATGGCTATATGCCAGTTCCATAATTTGGCTAATTACATTCCTCATAACTTTGTTGAGGTATAACAAAGTAAATTCATACAAAAGAAAATTTGGAGGGCCGGCTGAGTAGGTTAAACAATTCAAATAGAGAGAAGGATCACAAATTGTGGTTTCTAGGTATAAAATAATATATTTAGGTAACAATTTTTATATTTATTGGAAATACTGTGAGCATATACTGTGGACAGCGACCAGACCCCGCATTAGTAGTGCAAGTGACTTTTAGGCTTTACCAAAAGAGAACTCGCATTACTTAATGATAATAATAATCATGAATTGGTTATAGATTAAGCAAACCCTTTGTTTTTGTGAGTTAATTAATCTTTGTAATTTTTTTATTTTAAATTATAAAAAAATATTTTGTTCTAAAAACCAATGTTTCAAAAAAAAAAAAAAAAAAAAGCCAACGAGGGTTGGTTTAGTTGGTAAGGTCCCTACATTGTGTGTAGCACCACCGGTGTTCGAGTCCCACTGCCAACAATCCTCGTTGGTGCACGATCTATAATTTCCTATATAAATTTATACTGGTGGCTGCTGGCAGTTAGGTGCTATGCGTAAGTCCTTCCGATTCGAGGTAGTAGGTCTGCCCTGACGCCGGTGGTGAGAGTAGCCAATCTCCCCTAAACTTTCTTTCATAACAAAAAACAAAAACAAAAACGTAAGTTGCTATTAAAAATTTAAAAAACTTCAAATTAATTATATAAAAAAACTAGTATTTTTCTCTCAGAGAAATTAAAAATTCTAAACACTTATCTTATTTTCTCTCTTTCCTTTCCCCTTGGGTCTTCGGTACCTAACATTTCCATTACTTAAATCAATCATATAGCACACAATATCAACAAAAAAAAATTGAATTATTACTTTTATATTGTCTATAAAAAAAAATAGTTTTTTTTTGGGTAACCACTTGGCAGACAAATTTTATTAATGATTGCGGTTTTAACTTCAAACGGGCTAGATCTCTGGGCTCCATTTTCCCTTTAGGTTTACATCGTGTGTGTGTGAAGAGAGAGACATGGATGCCTTTCGAATATTAAAAATAATGCCAAGTCCCGTAGGAAATCCTTCTATCCAATCCATATATACCACAATAATTATCGAATCAGTGGTTGATTCAAGTAAAAGCTTTTGCTGTTATGCCACTTTTCCCTTGCCTGTAAAGGTTTTCATTGAAGAAGAGATAAGGTTGCAAAAAAGATCAAAGCTGCCCAATTTAACTAATCATTTTTAGAAAACTAAGCCCCTTTGTTAGTTGATGAAACACCCAAATTCTTCTTTTAAAGATTGTTAAGTTTTTACATGTTACTTTATCACTTTGATCGGTTGAGATTCGATCGCTTGAAGCTGAACTGATTTACCTAAATTATCTAAGAAGTGATGTTTTCTTGTCAATCTATTTGATATGTTATATTGTTAGACTATCAAATTATCGGACACCATATATTTGATAAACGACCTAACTTGATCTGTTGACAATTCTCATGACATTTTTATTTATTTCAAAATTAGTCTTGATTGAGTATTTCATTTGCCATCAATTATTGTTTAGGCAAACACGTTGGATTCGACTGCTATCGACTTTAGATTCCACTAACTATATGGTGCGTTTTTCTTTTGTATATACATTGTTTTTTCTTGGGCAGAACTCAAAAGACGATGGCCTCTTGAGTCTTGACATGTCTGCCGGTGAGGAAACTCAATCTTTAACAACTCTCCTTTCCTACAACATGATTATATTATATAATGAACTTAAAGCACGTTTAGTGCCGAATCATTATATAAGATGTGGAAGTTTATTATAAAATCCATCACTAACAAGCATTTGATTTCGTAATTTATTTCTTTCGTAGGGTCAAGATAAAGAAGCTCTCAAGGATTTTTTGTTTGCCTCTACCTAAGCTTCTTTAAGGCATTTTATCAAACAATTTATCCAAAAAACAATGAGTTGTTGGAGCATTTTAACAGGAAGCATGAAGGGTAGATAAAATACTAACATATTACTAGGGCCGGTCCTGACTTTTGGGTGGTCCTAGGCGATAAATTAAATGAGGCCCCTTTCTTTAATATACAATTGCGAAAAAACAACAAATAAAATTATTTTATGTAGCGCGTAGAGCGCGTGAATAAAAAAGGTAATATGCATTATAGTAGGAAAGAGTCAAGGGTAGGTGGCATGAAAAAGTGGCCTCGTTAAAACCTTCCCGAGGAAAACCACGTGGGATAAAACCCCCACAGTAAGAAAGAGTACCACACACGCCAACCATACAACATAAGATTTCTAAAAACAAGGAAATTAAAAAGAGTTTGCAACTAAATCTGATTACCACTCCGTATCTCTCTGTGTTTTGTTCATATTGGAAATTGAAAAAATAGTTTGCTGGATAGGAACAAATATAAAGAAAAAAAATTATAAATCTGATTACATTTTTAATTTCTCATGCTCCTCCCCTCTTGGTCACCACAATCTCAAAGACAATTTGTGAACTTTTTAGTGTGAGATTGATTCTTAGGGTTACAATATGATATGAGAAAAGAGGGATGAGAGAAACTGAAAATAATGGAGGGATGGAAGAGAGATGGGGAAAACAGATAAAAATATGGTTGTGGATTATTAAAAGATGGGTGCATTAAATAGAGTTCTTCCATGGAGAAACTAACTAAGAGAGGAGTCGCTTTCTGGGAAGAGGAAAGCATGTTGTTTATGTTTCGGCTTGGAAAAAGAAGAAACCATCTGGGAAGAGGAAAAGAAGAAATTTAATCGCTTTGTTTCTATTTTTAATAAATAAGTTGTACAATATTATATATAATATAAAAAAATTTTGGGGCCCCCTTAATTGGAGGCCCATGGCCCAAGCCCTTCTTGCCTACCCCCAGGGCCGACACTGCATATAATGACCAACATGGTCTAGCCTAGTGGAAAATGACCACTTGCAGACCAGCGATCTCAGGTTAGAATTCTCATGGCACTTTAGTAGTGCGTGTGTGTGAAAACTCCATCCTCAATATCGCTTGTATCAAAAGAACAAAAACATATTACAAATGATATACAATATACAAATAATAAACAAGTTTGGATCGAATCTAAGTAGACCGGATCTCATCGAGTTCATATATATCGGGCTTAGGTTTAGAAACCCCAAGTACAACCCACTAAAACTTTAAACTGCGCCGGTGAGCCAAATAGCTCGGGTGGGATCCAGTTTTGGCCCGTTGGTCCAGGCAGGCTTGATTTCTGCCTTTAGACAACATGCCAACAGGGCCGGCCCTGACTTTTTGGAGGCCCGGTGCTATTTAAGAAAATGAGGCCCTTTTTCTGCTTGAATTTTTTTTTTTTTTGCTTAAATATAAAACATTATGCACATGTATTCCTTTTGGTTTAAACATAGTAATTTCATTTAAATAACAAAGGAAAAGTAGCAACAAAACATGAAAAATCACATTTAGGTCCATAATCAAATAGATCTAAAAATCTGAAAAGAACAATAATTCTTAACAAAAATTCTAATGAAGTTCATATCACTCTTCAATGCACAATTTCACTCAAATAGCTTTGTTTGCTTCAATAAAAACAACTTTGTTTGCTTCCACTACACCATCTTCAAATCAAAAAACAAGTATTAAAACTGAGAAACGATTCCCAAACTCATTATCAAGTGTTAAAACCGTGAAACTAACAATCTAAGTTCAAACAATATGAATTTTCTATTTTTTAAAAACTTATCAAGAGTTCCTTTTTGAGTTTGAATCATTTTTCTATTTTTTTCCTTTTATGCCTTTTTTGACTTCCAGACTCATGTTTCCTAAACATTTTCCTATTGCAAGAAAGTAAAAAAAAAAATAACAAATGAACAAAACACACCAAACACAACCAATGAACCAATGTACTACCAATAAAAAAACTAATAAACAACAAACAAGAGCAATAAAACCTGATTTATTCTTATATATAATTTTAGGAACTCTACTCTCCACTTGGACCTAGTTGATGCAAATCTGCAATGATTTTATTGAGAAAAAATGTCAGCGTTGTTGCAAAGCTTTTGATTGACTGAATTTTGTGAATTCAAAAATCTGATTACCTTCTCAAGAGTTAATCCTCGTCAATTCGTCTCCTCTCTTAGTCACCATCAATCTCGGAGAATTTTTTAAGGAGGTGGATGTGAATTGAAACTTTAGGGTTAGAAATATGAGAAAAGAAGGATGAGGCAAATTGAGAAATAAAAGATTGGAGAGAGCTTGGAGGCTTAACAATGAAATCTGTTCCATATAAAAGAAGAAGTTTGGGATAACCATGGCTATTGGAAAGATGAAGGAGACGAAGCGTGGTCTTGGTATATGGAAGCGTGGTCTTGGTATCCGGAAGCGTCTTGATTGTGTTGGTTGCAACTTGCATTTGACTTGGAGGTTTTTTTCTCTTCTTTAGATGCGTCTTGTGTTTGTTGTTTGACTGGAGTGTTTTTTTTTTTTAAATGTAGTTAATCTAAAATTATAATATTTTATTTTATTTTATATGTGTGCCAATATAATAGTATATATATATATATATATATATATAATTTTGGGGCCCCTTTAAGTGGAGGCCCATGGCCATCGCCCTTCCAGCCCATGCTCGGGGCCGGCATGCCAAATAATTATCCCTAATACAAATTGACACTTCAAAAGATCAAATTTTGCTGAACTAAATTTTGGCATCAATGCCAATGCCCCACTAGTAGTGGCGGACAGGACGGACCTACAGTATGTACAAACTGGGCTATAGCCCAGTCGAGTGCTTTTGTTTTCTTATTGTTACTATAAAAGACATACTAAATACGTTGCAATGAGTTGTGCGTTGTCAACTAATGTTTATTTTAAGCATAAATAATCAATTGTTGCTGGCATTGTTGGTGCAAAATTGGACTCTTTAAATAAATAAAATATTATATATTCTTAAATTAAATTTATATAATATTATGATAAATTCCATAATCCTCCCTATAAGGTTTAGTCGAACCTAAAATCTAGTCCACCTCATTTTGAAATCCTGGGTCCATCCCTAGGATTTCATATGTGAGGGGATCTCTCATAAAATATAAATAATAAAAAATTTGAACTCATAATACATACCAAAACATCTTATGTATCACCTATATAAAAAATTCAATTGCATATTCATTACAACACTCTCGTTCTCTTGGACCCTTATGCAGTGGCGGAGCTAGTAGCTTGTCTTTTGGGGGGCCAGTAATGTAATTATAAGGTATTATAGCCTTATATTTCAACTGATATTCACTAGCTTGTCTTTTGGGGGGCCAGTAATGTAATTATAAGGTATTATAGCCTTATATTTCAACTGATATTGCAACAGGTGTTTAAGACTTATTGGCTTTTTCATGGAGCTTAGGGGGGAGGGGAGGGGAGGGCACGGCCACTGCAGGCCTGTAAAGGTTTTCATTGAAGAAGAGATAAGGTTGCAAAAAAAGATCAAAGCTGCCCAATTTAATTAATCATTTTTAGAAAACTAAGCCCCTTTGTTAGTTGATGAAACACCCAAATTCTTCTTTTAAGATTGTTAAGTTTTTACATGTTACTTTATCACTTTGATTGGTTGAGATTTGATCACTTGAAGCTGAACTGATTTATCTAAATTATCTGAGAAGTGATGTTTTCTTGTAAATCTGTTTGATATGTTATATTGTTAGACTATCAAATTATCGGACACCATATATTTGATAAACGACCTAACTTTAATATGTTGACAATTCTCATGACATTTTTTTTTAATTTCAAAATTACTCTTGATTGAGTATTTCATTTGCGATCAATTATTGTTTAGGCAAACACGTTGGATTCGATTGCTATCGACTTTAGATTCCACTAACTATATGGTGCGTTTTTCTTTTGTAGATACATTGTTTTTTCTTGGACGATGGCCTCTTGAGTCTTGACATGTCTGCCGGCGAGGAAACTCAATCTTTAACAACTCTCCTTTCCTTCAACATGATTATATCATTTAATCAACTTAAAGCACATTTAGTGCCAAATCATCATATAAGATGTGGAAGTTTATTATAAAATCCATCACTAATAAGCATTTGATTTTTTTAATTTATTTCTTTAGTATTGCTATTGTTAATTTATTTCTTTTGTAGGGTCAAGATAAAGAAGCTCTCGAGGATTTTTTGTTTGCCTCTACCTAAGCTTCTTTAAGGCATTTTATCAAACAGTTTATCCAAGAAATAATGAGTTGTTGGAGCATTTTACTGGGAGGCATGAAGGGTAGATGAAATACTAACATATTACAAATGAACAATGGGTCTAGTCCAATTAAAAATGGCCACTTGCAGATTCGTGGTCTCAGATTCAATTAGCAGTGCGTGTGTGCGAAAACTCCCTCCTTAATATCGCTTGTAATCAAAAGAAAAAAAATTACAAATGATATACAATATACAAATAATAAACAAGTTTGGATCAAATCTAAGTAGATCGGGTCTCATCGGGTTCATATATATATCGGGCTTAGGTTTAGAAACCCCAAGTACAACCTACTAAAAATTTAGGTTGCGCCAGCGAGCCAAATAGCTCAGGTGGGATCAAGTTTTGGCCCGTTGGTCCAGGCAAGGTCTAAAATATCGATAATATCCTGATATTTCCATTGAAATTTCCGTGTTTTTGGACTACCGATATTTCCGATACCATCGATATTTTAGACCTTGACCAGTATACTTGGTTTCAACCATGGACCAAAATATCGATAATATCGACGAAATATCGAGGATATTATCGTTTTTTCGGGTCATAGATATTTTGGAACATATCATATGAATATCAATAACATCGACGAAATGTCGAGGAAATATCGATGTCAATAATATATTTTGGCAAAATATCGACATGATATCGCTATAATATCAAAAATATTGATTTGCACATGAGAATGAGTTTACTTTTCAAGTTTCAACTTTCCAACTACTCTTCACAATACACTTACTCTACACATAGAAATGAAGAAGATAGTGAAAATTTTGAACCTCATAGGAACTCTATGTGGTACTAAGTCACTCATGTATCTTACTATGCAATGTATAAAGTGTAAGATATTGTAGTAAATCATTATATATAAATGGTTATGGTGTGTTTAATCTTCTTTCACTAATTACTACATATTTTCTACACTCACAGTGTTTGTCAGTTCGCTATATAATCAACTTAAATCAGTTAAACCCATCATGCAATGCATTTCCTTCCAATTTTTTGTGATAAACTAATAGATAATTGACTAAATAAACATCCTCCAAAGTTTCAATAAAAATTTCCAAGTTTTTCTTACAATTTCCATGGTTTTTATTCAATTTTTATCGATATCGATAATATCCCGATATTTCCATCGAAATTTTCGTGTTTTTGGACTACCGATATTTCCGATACCATCGATATTTTAGACCTTGGGTCCAGGTATGCTTGATTTCCACCTTTAGACAACATGCCGAATAATTATCCCTAATACAAAACTGACACTTCAAAAGATCAAATTTTGCTGAACTAAATTTTGGCATCAATACCAATGCCCCACTAGCAGTGGCGAAGTTAAGATTTCGTATGCAAGGGGGCTTCTCATAAAATATAAATAATAAAAAATTTGAACTCATAATACATACCAAAACATCTTATATATCACCTATATAAAAAATTGAATGGCATATTCATTACAACAGTCTCGTTCTCTTGAACCCCTATGATTCAAAAGTCATTTGGTCGCTCACCCTTGGATTTAATTTAAAGGCTAAAAAAAACTAGTTTAAAAAAATCTGTTTTGTTTTACTTTTTACTTCATGACACATTAATTTAATTTAAACAAAAAAATGTTTCAAAAAAAAGGAAAAAAGTAAATATGCGTGAAACACATTCTCAGCCCAAATGTGTTCTTCTTCCTCCCATCGGTCGCCGCCACAGCACCTCCGACTCCAACGCCACAACAACCATCCCCATGCTAAAGATTTATCCATGAAGAAAATTTGTTTTGATTTGAACGTAGACAGAAATATTAGGGTGAATAAGGGTCAAGGTTCAAGTCTCTTCAATGTCACAAAATCTTCTCTCTCTTTTTTAGGGTGAATAATGGGCAACGGAGTTGGTCCCCGACTGTCCGGTGATAGGGGCAACGTCGACTGGCCGGCGGAGGGGGATTGGCGGAGGTGGACATGTGATATAATGTACTTGTCTTAGAAGGAGTGGCATTGTGTGTAATTTTGATATTTTAAAATTACATTATTGTAAAATTAGGTAATACTTTTTGGTTTAAAATGAAATAGCTAAAATGACTTCTTTTTTTTGTAATTTTTAGCTTTTTTGCAATGTATGATTGTAAAATTACATCATATTTTTTTTTATTCTTTGGCCTTTTCCTAATGAAGTGAAATTGAATTTGTATTTTATTAATTAATAAAATATATAGTGCTTAAAAACTAAAGAACCCAAAAAAAATATATAACAGAGAAGAGAAAAAATGTAAATATAACTCCTACATTAATCATGCTTTTAGCACATGGGCTTACTATTTGGTTTTTAACAAAATAAAATTTAAAACTCATCCACTATATCCAAAATAAAAATAGGTAAGGTATTATATGCTAATTACTAAAGTTTTTTTCTAATTTCTCTTTAATTCAATTGCTTAATGTGGTTAATAAGAAATTGACAGAAATTCCTCAACAGAAAATAATTCTTTTCAAAAATATAAAAAAGGAAAACAGGAAGAGAAATAAACTCATACGCTGAACCAAAAAGAAAAATATTATCATGACTGACAATACCATATGTGCATTTTTTCTGTATACAATATTTTTCTCTAAAAAGCCATTGTGGTAGGTAGAACATCTGAACATGGACAAGCAAAGTTTATTATATAAAATGCCTCTCATGCCAATAGTAAATACAATACAATCAGAGGAGAAAAAAAAAGTTGCTTATATAAGAAAGAAAAATTCTTGAAGGCTTTCCAACATGAAGTCATGGTTCCTGTGTTTGCTTTTCATTAGCATGACGGTGTTGAACCATGAGGTAGCGGCTAGGATTCCTGACCTATCAAAGATACCAAGAGGGCAACTCTTGGGTTTTCATTCCAATGACCAAGGTGTTCTTCCTCCTCCTAGTAGCCCTTATAGTCGTGGCTGCCAACCGATCAAAGGATGTCGTGGAGTTGTTCCGGTTCCTCCTGCTGTTCCTGAGATCGAAGCTAAAGCTCACTAGTAGAATGAATTTTTTTCAAAGGAGCTTTGTGGAGAATAAATGCTTTCACTGATTTGAGAAATATTAATCAACACATAAAATATAAGCAGGCTATCTTGTTGTTTCATTCTACTCTTGCAATGAAGAAGGTTCAATTTGATATAGATTCAAATTCCTATTTAAGAGTTGAGTTTAATTCTCGAATTTTGTGTTCTTGATCTAAGTCGTGTG
The DNA here is from genome assembly GCA_024362665.1 of Prunus padus. NCBI lineage: Eukaryota > Viridiplantae > Streptophyta > Magnoliopsida > Rosales > Rosaceae > Prunus > Prunus padus. Next base: position 12,725,114 of record JANFAM010000006.1, on the reverse strand, counting down.
ACTTTTATACAACATAAGATTACACTCATTTTTTAAATCTTCTTATGTAATGATATTTTTTTTCTTTTTCAAATTATTGTTTTGTTCCATTTATGCATCCTTATGATTTAAATCAAATAAGAGTGATTTATATCATAATAATTACGGGTAATTATATTTTTGGTCACTAGAATTAGGTCCGAATTTAAATTTGGTTACTGGGTAATTTCATTGTGTTTGTGTAATGTTCAAGATTGATATTGAGGAAGTTGCTTTACTAGCCTGGGTTTAGATTTGAAGCTTTGTTCGCTTAGTGTGGGTTTTCGAAGGGCGAATTCTGTGGAATGAGTAGTTTTGTTGATAAATTGTCGAGTAAATGTCAAAGTTTCTCTGCAAGGGATTTTTGGAGAACCACATGTTGAGAGAGGCGAACCGTAGTGTATCAAGTGAGGAGACCATCAGATACTGTACCTGGGTACTTGGAGTGGTACCTCAACGTGGGATATCCATTTGTCCAGAATCCTAATTGTGGAGTTGCATTTGACCCATTTGCCTTAATGCAAAGCAGATATTATCATGTAAAATTATAAATTTGTTATGACTTCCACTTTTTCAATTTTGTAATTTTATTAAGGCATTGAATTCAAATTCATTACAGGAGCGTGACGACTGTATATTGTCCCATACTAGGCCGATCGTGGCATTAGGGGAAACAGTTGCATTGCGTACACGACCTTCAAAACTTTATCAAGCAGTTGAGACCTTGTAGCAGATTTTAGAGGGTACAAACATACGTCTACCATGACATATCAACGTCGTCATGGTTAATTGATTTGCTAGCATGTTTGTATTAGAATTCATGGAACTTTGCTTGTGTTGATTAATTTTTGCATGTTTGAATTATTAATTTTTGCACGTTTGAGTCTTCTTTTGGTGCTAAAAAAGCTCGTTTAACTAAGCTTATATCCATTAAAAATAAGTTGAATAATTTGCTAGCATGTTTGAATTATTGGAACTCATATAACAAAATAACAAAATAATTATAACTCATATAACAAAATAATTAGAATGATTAGATTTATAATTTCAATTCTGTAGTGGGTGCATTTTCGTCAGTCATTAGGATGGTCGTATCAGTAGCAGATACATTCTCCACTCCTGGAAGTTGTTGAAATGCATCCATACGGGCTTGGTACCTCGAGTACAAATGCGTTACATTGCATATGTCACTTTGTTCATGCCACATTCTAGAAATTGGTGGAATAGGATGATCTAGAGACAAATGAACCTACAAAACAAGAATTCATTAATATACATGTAGCATATAAATTAAACTACAAAATATAAATGAACCTACAAAATAAATGAACTCATCCCTTGACATAGTGATCATCATCAACAAAGCCAATGACAATCTCACGTAGCTTGGTTTGGCTTGATTGAACTGAGAAGGGAAGAAATGTAAGGCATTGACTCATGCTTAGAATGATTAAAACCACATTATAACATGTGGCAATAATATGCCTCATATCAGGCATGGTCATCTAACAAAAGAATGGTGCACATCCATCACCAAAATCATTTAGCGCTCGCTCAATCTCGTTGTACCGTTTGTGCTCCAGAAAACACTTCTTAAAAATAGAAGGTGGAGCAGTGAGGCTTTGCTTTGGTTTAATTTTAGGTGGAGCAGTGGAGGCCGATCGTGCAAGGGCGGCCTCAGGAATCTCAAATGCAGATAGCAAACGACAAGTAGAAGTGTCGACTTTTCGCGGTCTCCCTTTGGTCTTCAACTTCTCTTTTGGTTCAATAAGCCCAGTAGAACTAGGGTTCATGAGCTCCTCCAGTGTCACGTGGACTTGTCACTTCATTTCCTCGATATTTCGTCGATATTCATACGATATGTATGGATACGTTCCAAAATATCCGTGACCCGAAAAAACGATAATATCCTCGATATTTCTTTGATATTATCAATATTTTGGTCCATAGTTGCAGCCTCATGGTCTCCGTTTGGGATTGAATCCAAAGCTGCCTCCCATATGAAATACAAAAGGTAAAAACATCATTTCCAATACATATTAAACAAGCCCTAAAGCATATGGGAATGCCATAAAACATCTGACTAAGTCCAGAACACAAGTAGCTCATTCACTAAATTCTTAGGGCTCGTTTGGGAGTGCTTCTTTCTGAAGCGCTTATGCCAGTAGTGCTTATGTCAGTAGGGCTTATGACATAAGCGCTTTTATAAAGAAGCAGTTTGTCGTTTGGATGTCACATTTAAAAGTGCTTTTACACTGCATAAAAGAGCTTTTGATATTTTGTTGAGTGTTTGGCTAACACAGTAAAAGCGCTTTTAAAAGTACTTTTAAAAAAATTTAAAGAATCCCAAAATATTATAATAAACATAGGAAATAAAAATTCACATGATCTCAAAGTAAAAACATGACTTAAAAAAGTATGAACTTCACCAAGTATAATTTTTAATCATTTTTTGAAAATAAAAAATGAATTAACCAAACATTTATCTTGAGCCTCATCATCCCAAATTTTTGTAAATGCATCAAGAGCCTCATCATCCCAATGAGCCTTTCCTTGTTTCTTGCTTTCTTCTCCACATTACAAGCTTAAAGATGCCAAAAAAATTTGCAGCCCTCTTCTTTCAATGTTTTTTTAAAGTAAAAGTTTCATATTATAGATGGCTGCGTAATGGATTTCACGTAATTCAAAACTGTTAGCTACTCAATAATACAAATACACAAGCAGAGCACCCGACACTCTGCTCTGTATCATGTCCTGTTGCTAATAAATCCTTCAATCACATCCCTAAATTTGCTAAATTAAACAAGTCACATTCTTTGAGGACATAACATTCTTCTAAACATTCTTAGAGATGAATATCACGTGGCTAACCTCCTGCTTTTATGATCTCGTTTGTGATCACGAGATCTATGATCTGCATGGTGCTTCTAGTTGTGTTTGCTTCCAGATTTGTTGTTATCTTCAAATGAATCTGTGGCCTCTAATCTATTGGAATGTCTCCTATGGCTTGATTGGCTGGTACACAGTGATCTGTTTTCACTTTCACACTTGCGATCGTCATGTGTAGACTTTCTCCTTGATTTCCGGTGTTTTGAATGAGCTACCTTGTCAGATTCATATTGATCGGAGAGAAAAATATAGAAAAAGAGAGAGAGAAAAAAAGGAAGGGTATTTTGGCATTTAAAAAAATTAAATATGGGTATTTTCGGCATTTTAAAAGTTTCATTAAAGGGGGCCAAGTGCTTCTCGTGTTTTTGTCTTGCAGCACTTTTAAGAAGAAGCACCTCTCAAGTGCTTCTTCCAAAACCACTCCAAGTGCTTTTGGATCTCACCCAAAGCGCTTTTGCAATTTTTGCCAAACACCATTTTTAAAATACATAAGCGCTTTCACCCATTTAGAAGCGCTTTTCACTGCTCCAAAAACACTCCCAAACGAGCTTAATATTTTACATTTTATTGAGTATAACCAAAATTTTCTTATTAAGTAACCATATGTGCTCATTTATATTTCTTACAAAAAGAGAAAAAAGTGCCCATATGGTAGACATTATTAATTACATTTCTTAATGTGATTAATAAGAAATTGACAAAAATTCATCAACAGAAAATAATTCTTTTCGAAAATATAAAAAAGGAAAACAGGAAGAGAAATCAACTCATGCGCTGAACGAAAAGAAAAAGGTGCTTTAGTTTATAGCCACAATATATTTTACTAATTAGGAAAATACAAATTCAATTCACTTAATTAAGAAAAGGCCAAAGAATAAAAAATAGGATGTAATTTTACAATCATGCATTACAAAAAGCTAAAAATTACAAAATATACCATTATGCAAATTTTAAGTAATTCATTTTAAACCAAAAGACAGTTGTCACAATTTAAAAATTGAACCCAAAATGCAAACATGTTCTACCCGAAACGACAACCCAAAAATTCAGGCCCACGAAAACACGCGCTCACTCTTTTCTTCCCACTCGAACTTTCTTTCTCCCTCATTTTGTTCATATCGTTCTAAACCCTCACTCTTTCTCTCTCAAATTTCTCTCTCAAATCGAAACCACTGACACTCCGAGAAGCCAAAATCAACGAAGAGAAGACACTACCTCTCTCTCACTGAAGAGCAAAGCATTCGAAAAACATGTAAGAAACTCTATCACACTCCCTCACTAAATCATACATTGCAATGCAGTCTGATGGGTCTAATGGGTTTAATTAGAAACTACGATGCGGTTTTTACTCAAATCTTCGTCGTCTACTTCGCAAAATACATAGGAGTTTTAGGGATTTGACCTTCAGATCTGAATGGGTTTATGATTGCATGCTTGAGATTTGACCTTCAAAAAACACATAGAAGGAACACTAATTTTGGTTTTGGTTGACTCTGTTTCTTGGGTTCCAAATTTAAGTCTATGTTTATGTTTTGTGTTTTGATTGCAATGTAGTGTATGTTCTGTGTTTTGGATTTAGGGTTTTGATTGCAATGTACTTTATGTTTTGATTTTTGGTTTTGGGTTTCGGGTTTTGATTGCAATGAAGTGTATGCTCTGTGCTTTGGTTTTGTGTTTTGTGTTTTGATTGCAATGTAGTGTATGTTCTGTGTTTTGGGTTTAGGGTTTTGATTGCAATGTACTTTATGCTTTGTGTTTTGGTTTTGGGTTTCGGGTTTTGATTGCAATGTAGTGTATGCTTTGTGTTTTGGGTTTTGAAGTCACTAGTCCCAATGTTGTTCATACTCCATTATTTTTGGTTGACTCTGTTTCTTGGGTTCCAAATTTAAGTCTATGTTTATGCTTTATGTTAATTTACGTTTTAGTTTTTGTTTGGTGTCTCTAAAATTCACAATCTGCTTGTTTGTACACATAAACTGCTTCAGCAGTTTATTTGTTTCTGCAATGTTGTTTATGTGTTTCTGCCATGCAGTTTATGCGTTACTTGTCCTAATAGTGTTTTCATTCTTGTTTCAGATCACAAATGGCACCAAAACCGTCAACACGAAAGAAGCAAGATCAATAACAAAAAAAGTCCAAGAAAAAAAACAATGGCTCAAAAGATACAACGAAAGCCAAGTTATGATAGAAAGGCAAAGAACCCTGACTATGTCCAGTTTCGGTGCAACGTCAATGCCTTTAACAACATGATAACCAACATCAAAGACAAACTAAATGAAAGGCAGAAGGAAATGCTCCAGAAAACACCATTCTGGAATTTGATTGAGCCATTTTACAATTAGAGAATAGACATGCGCTGCATGACTAAGTCGGATATCGACTTAGTGAAACTGCTCAAGCAGTTTGATCCCACCACAAAATTTTTCACATTCGACAGCAAGGCTTTCAATATCACATCAAAAGCGGTGACCCAAATCCTTGGATTGCCAAATGAAGGAAAACGTGTCAAACTGGACAAGGACAAATACGAGGCAACCTTCAGGACAAGGAACTTTGGATGCATCCGACCATATAAAGCACGGCTGGAAGAACAAATACACAAGGCAATTGACTTGTCAAATAAATTGCAGAAACAAGACCCCAAGACAAAAACAGACAAGAAATCCAAGAAAAGGAAATAAAAAAACCCAACTATAGAATAAGAAAAAAAGGAAGAGGAAGAGGAGGTTGTTGACTACGACAGGGATGTGGTCAGCCTAATCCTGATTCACCTCTGCCTAACATTGCTCTTCACAACCGCTTCAACCAATTTGCACTGGAAAATTGTGGAGCATTGTGAGAAGCTAGACACCCTGTCAAGCTACTCATGGGGAAGGGCTGTTTCAACGTACATAAATGACTCCTTAGTCGCAAAGGCAAAACTGAAGAAGGAAGGAAAAGAATCTAAAGGGGTTGTTGCAGGTTGCACTCTCCTAATATTGGTAAGTCAAACAAAATTTTATGTTATTTATGTCTTGTCAATAAATTCACAATCTGCATTGCAGTTTATAACATAGTATATATATCTTCGTTTTGAACTGTTCAGTTTCTGCTTTGTGAGAGGACTAATATAATTCAACCAATCGTTGGAATGGAGAACACAACTCCTGGAATTTTAAAATGGAGTCTTGTGGAACTCCACACAAGATTACATTATTTCAGTGACCTAAATCAGTTAGAGGGACTTTTCAAAACCTCTAAAAAAACAAGAAAGTACCAGAAAAGAGGAAGAGAAAAGGAAGACGAAGAGGTATGCAATATTTCTTTTCTGCAATGCAGTTTATGTGTTTCTGCAATGCAGTTTATGTGTTTTTACAATGCAGTTTATGTGTTTATGCAATGCAATTTCTAACAAGTGTTGTTCAATTTGCAGAAACAAGATGGAGCAGAAGGAGAAAAGGAAGCAGGAAATGAAGAAGAAAATGAAGGAGAAGGAAAAAAGAAAATATTTGAGATTGGGGAAGCAAAAGAACCTGTTAGGATTCATGGCTGCATGGTCAACTCTCTGGAAGTCCAAATCAATTACCGCCAACGACTTGATCCTAGCTGGGTTTGCCCAAAACGCTTACAACTGTGGAAGGATGAAAATAATCAAGACAGTGAGAAGAAAATCCAAGATTTATGGAACATTTTCTTCCAAGCAGAAATCAAAACAAACTAGCTGGAAGAGGAATTGGCAAAACTAAAAGAAAAATTAACTGATGAAGAATGTGTGACTGCTACAATGACAGTGGAATCTATCCTTATGCGTCATGAAATGAACAATCTGAAAGAGAGGATTGCACAGATGGAATGCAAGGGACCTGAAATTGAGCAAGTGCCACCAAATGAGAATGTGCAAATACCTCAGCAACAACTCAATGACACGAATCCAAGTGCCAGCATTCGAGAAAAGTACAGAGAAGAACTTGAAAGCATGTTCTCAGACCCAACAATTTTTGAAATCGAGGGCGATGTCCCTACACCACAACCACTTAATGATCAAAAAGGTGGAACAAGTGCAAATACCTCGGCAACAACTCAAGGACACGGATCCAAGTGCCAGCATTCGAGAAAAGTACAGAGAAGAACTTGAAAACATGTTCTCAGACCCAACAATTTTTGAAATCGAGCGCGATGTCCCTACACCACAACCACTTGATGATCAAAAGTGGAGCAAGAAGAAGAGAAGAAAGGAGAAGAGAAGAAAGAAGAAGAGATGCAAGAAGAAGAGACAGAAGAAGAGAAACAGAAAGAAGAAGACAAAGATCAGATAAAGAACAAAAAAAGGAAGAAAGATGCTGACACTCCTGATCTTCCAACAAGAATAAAAATTATAAAGAGCAGGCAAATAAAGAAGCGTCAAGCATCATGCTACAAATATGAACAACATAAGCAACCCAAGCAAAAGAAGGCAAAAAAGGCTGACGTTGATGAACAATTGTTGCAATTCAAGATTATCTCTTCCGAGGAGCAGTCAACACAAGAAGAACCTATGATTACTACAAATCAGGTACAGGAACGTAACTTATCTTTTGTTTTCAGCATTGCAGTTTCTGCAATGCAGTTTATTTGTTTATGCAGTGCAGTTTATATGTTTCTGCAATGCAGGTTCTAATTAATTTTGTTCAATTTGCAGTCGCAACAAGACAAACCTCGTCATAATCTAATAGTTGTAGATTAACTGAAAACAGATGCTGAGGATGACCCAAAAAAGCAACAAAAGAGGAAGATTAAGAAGACATTAGGATGGGGAAACAAGAGGGTGTGGCAAAAAGTACCCAAAGAAGACAGGGAAAGAATTCAAAGATACATCTTAAGTACTGACTTAAAGTAATGTCCCTAACCCAAAAAGAACAATTATTTCATGTTAATTAAAATTAAAGTGACACTAATCTTGTGAATTTCATGTATTCAAAATCCACAGAGCTAGCTTCTGGAAAGGTGATCGTGACGTCATTTCCAACATAGATATCAAAGATATTGTATGCAACTTGGAACTAGCACAAACTGTAAGTCCAAACTACTAATTCTAAAACAAACATTGCACTGCCGTTCTTGTTTGCGCCTACTAAATTACCTATTAACAATGCCCCAAACAGGTTATTGAAAGTTTTATTGAGATGGAGGAGGAGAAAATAGATCCAATGGAGACAGGCATTCCACAATACATGTCTACATGGACTTGGGTAAGAATAATTTCCAAAATTCAAAATTGATTAAACAGAAAATGCACTGCAGCTTTCAACAAAATAAATATACTATCCAATTGCCATTCTATGCTTGCAGCAATCGATGGCTAGCTTCGAAGAGCCAAGTTGGCATTATGCTATGTATGAACCTCTATTGGAAAAGCTGGGGAAATGCAATGTGCTCTTCTTTCGAATTATTTCAAAATCCGAGTACCACTTCACCTGCTGGCATTTCACAAATCCGAACAAAAGTGGAGACACTACAATCCACTTAGGTCACTCAGGGCAAGGAAAGAAGAAAAATGCATTGACATTGCTAAGGATATTGTAAGTGGAATGAACCTTTTTTTAATTTCTCAACACAAACACAATCTGCAATGCAAACCTTGATTATCCTTTCTTTTCTTTTCTTTTTTCTTATTAAAAAAATAGGTCACAGTTGTTGAAGGGTGTATGCAATACGTGAGACCCAGCGCACAAGAATTCATAGAAACTCAAACAGTACTAAAACTAATAAAGCAAAAGGGACTAGCCCCAACACCTATTCAGCATGACTTATCTGCAAATGAGGAACTGACTCTCAATTTTATTCTCCAAAGTCCATGTCAGTTTCCATTTGAGGACGACCCAAAATGTGCCCAACAACATTCATCTTCGTAAGAATTGTTTCTACTCAACTATTCAATACAATTTGATATCATTCAAAATAAAAAACCAATCACATATTATTTTGCAGGTTGGACTGTGGGATGTTTGTCATGTTTTACATGGATCAAATAGCAAAAGGACAGCCCATTCCATCAACAATGGACAAAAAAATCATGATTGAATATAGAGCAAATTACATCTTGAAACTCCTACACCACAACAATTGCCTTGTCTCCCAGTTTGAAGAAACATTGACATGAAATTATCTTGTTATTGGATCCTAGAAAATATTTGTTATATATCTCTACTGTAATATATTCTTAGAACAACTCTACTGTAATATTTGTAATGGAGTTTATGTTTGTCTCCCATGGAATTTATGCTGTTCTGAAATGGAGTTTATGTTTTTGGCAATGCACTTTATGTTTTTCTGCATTGGAGTTAAAGGAATTACTGCATTACAAACGGAAACTAAGATTCTCATCAATCTCCTACAGCAATAACAAAAAAACTTCACGAAAGAAAGCAAACAAGCCTCTCAACAAAAGTCAAAAAGGAATATCCATTGATGAAACAATTGCATAATTTCCATTAACTCCAAAAAAAAAAATCACAATATCCAATTACAAGCAGTTTATTTGTAATCTTAAAACAGGATGCAATGCAGTGTATGTGTTTCTGCAATGCTGTGTATGTGTTTCCTCATTACAAATGGAAACGGCAAACAAACAAACTTCACGAAAACAAGCAAACAAGCATCTGAAAAAAAAAGAAGTCAAAAAGGCATATCCACTATGAAAAAAATGCTTAATTTCCATTAACTCCAAGAAAAATCACAATATCCAATTAAAAGTAGTAACAAATTATAATCAACTATAAACTGCAATGCAGATTCTTCATATACCTAACATAAGCAATTATAAATTGAGAAGGAATGTTCATATCACAGCCTTGCAAGTCTTCCGATTGTGCCCAGAAACACCACACTGACTGCATTTCAATGGCCTTGTAGCTTCACCCAAAACTTTGATCCTCTTCGTTGGTGGTCTTCCGGCTGGCCTCTTTGTAATTGGCGGAAGAACAACTCCACCAGCTGAACCGTTGCTGCCCAAGCCTTTCCCAATATCTGGAATAAGAAGAATAGGAATATCATAGGATTTTCGAAAGAATTCAGACGTGTAATAACACTGGATGTAATCATAAACTGAATCTTTCTTTACAAGAATTGCAGCCACTGCATGCGTACAAGGAAAACCATCAATTTGCCATAGACGGCAAGAACATGTCCTTTGCTCCAAATCACCAAACACTTCGAAAACAGAAACACTAAAACGACGAACAACCCAAGTCCTTCCAGCTTCCGCATTTTCAACAAGCCTAGTTTCCATCTCCGGACACAAAATAGTTGTCCACTTCTCAGCTTCAAGTCGTCGTTGTGAATTCAACACCATCAATTTCTGTCAAATCTCGTCTATCAAAGGTAACATTGGTAGATCTCGAAACACACCAACCCAATGGTTAAATGACTCGGCTAAATTGTTTGCCATCTCTCCATAACGCATTCCATTGAAAAATGCATTGGCATAGTGATCTCTAGACAAATTAGTTATGAATGTCTTCACTTTGGAACTACCAACAGTCATCAACTCATCCATAGCTACTTTAAACTCATCCTCTGTAACAACATATGCACATTTAGCAAATAGATTAACAACACGGTCTTGGAGCAGCTTCCCAAAACCTGACTTCGGGTACTTAGATATCAAATTTTGCTTCAGGTGATAATAACAGTAGGAATGAGGGCATCCAGGAAAAAAAGCAGCCATTGCATTCAACAAACCTTGATTACGGTCAGAGAAAAAAGTCACCACTTTACCCATCGGTAACAATATAGCAGCCAAATGTTGAAGAAACCAAGTCCAATTCTCCTCTGTCTCAGAATCAACAACTCCAAAAGCAAGAGGATAAAACCTTGCAAAACAAAACCAACAGCACAGATGAGAAACAAATAAACTGCATTGCATAAACAAATAAACTGCATTGCATAAACAAATAAACTGCATTACAGAAAAATAAAAACAGCAATGCGAATCCAAAACAATTGAGTAATCATACCTTGATTCCCATTCTTTCCAGAAGCACAAAGAAGCTGCCCTTTGTACTTGCTCTTCAAAAATGTAGCATCCATGAACAACAAAGGGATACAATATTTGAATCCGGCAATTGAACCGCCAAACGATACAAAAAACCATCTAAAGCGATTAATTCCAGCATCACATTCAAGCTCGCAAATAAAACCAGCATTGGTTTCTTTTACAGCGTCCACGTACCACACTAATTCATTGAAGGACTTCGACTGATCACCGTGAACATCCACTTTGGCTAACTCTTTACCAAACCATGCGTGGTATTATGAAATATCAAGACCATAATATTCTTTGAATTCATTGATAATCTCTACTGGCTTCAGCTCTGGTTTTGCCCTGATTCTATCAACAAGCAGCGAGGAAACAACACGAGACTTCATCTTTGTTTCACGTATCCGACCCGCACATGTATGAACATTATTTAAGGTCCGAATTACAAAACAACCCGAAGCTACACAACAAGATGCATAAACACGCCAACTACAACCTTCCAAGTTCTTATTTGAGCACACTGCAATCACCTGCCTCTTGTCATTGCTCACATATAAAAACTGAAATCCTACTTCAAGAGCATACTTGCACAATTTCAACCGGAACTCCTATGCACCACCATTAAACGTCTGCCCTACATGATGTATATATGTGTGCCACTCCATCGACAACAATGACTTAGCAATTAATCTCTTAGACCTACCCAAGAATTCGTTTCTATCTTCAAGAGTACTACAACATGATGATTCACCCTTTTCACACACTAGCAAATCCTTATTTCCACAAAACGGACCACTAGACTCACTGCGCAAACATAAACCCTTAACTAAAAGGTCCACACTCTTTGCATTCGCAATCCCCAAACATGCCATCATCATGTCTAAATCACCATCTGTTTCTAGTATGCATCTAGAATACCCAGGCAGTGAATATCTCAACATAAAAGTGCCTAATTTCAAACAACTAAACCGTAGACAAACGGTATTTGAAATATCAACAATAGACGACTCAGCTGTAATTGGAAACATCGTTGTTTCCAAATTATATGTGCACTTGGCTATAACACAAAGCTCCATTCCCCCCCTTAAAATGCAAACAAAACAAGAAGAAAAAATAATTAAACAAAACTGCAAACAAAACTGCATGGTATGATCTTGAAAAAAACATAAACTACATTGCAGTTTATATGTTTTCGCAATGCAGTTTATAATTTTCTACCAAAATTCTGAGGAAAAAATTGAACAACTCATACCTCAACAGCAAATTCCAAAAAAAATCCACAACCAAACAACAGCCACAAGGTCCGAATCAAACAGATATTTTCGAACTCAGAATCGCACACACCACAAGCAACGCCAAAACTGAAATTAAATCTGCATGAAAAAACAAAATTAGGAAGAAACCATAAAAATCAATATAAAAGCCACAAAAAATAATCCAAAGAAAAGACAAAAAACGAACAAAATAAAAGAAACCAGAAGATCAGAGCAAGTGTTATTCAAACCTAAAACTTTATGCGCATTTAAGAATTTAAACAATGCAAAATCACTAATTGCCAGCCGTTGATATTCATATGTGTGTTGGTTGAAGACTAAAATAGCAAAATACTTGATGATGACGTAATCGATTCCGATAAAGGAAGATTGTAGGAAAGTGACTCAACATGTTTAAAAATTATGAGCATATATAGCTCATAGGAGACAAGATTAGCTAAAGCTTCACCATTCACAAACCTGCCTTATATTTAGCCAACTTGCATATTGTCCTTCCCCCCTACTAGTCACCACACCCTACCTCATCTCTTAAAATATAATCATGCCAAACAGAAAGTAAAGTGACTCAAAAAAGCAAGGAATCCCAAGATTTTGCACCCAACATGAATATTCTAACAACAGCCAAACAGAAAGTCAAGTGTTTCTGCAATGCAGTTTATATTTTTTCTGCCAAAATTTTGAAAAAAAAAACCTGAACAACTCATACCTCAACAGCAAATTCCAGAAAAATTCACAACCAAACAACAGTCACAAGGTCCGAATCGAACAGATCTTATCGAACTCATAATCGCACACACCACAAGCAACGCCAAAACTGAAATTAAATATGCATGGAAAAGCAAAATTAGGAAGAAACCATAAAAATCAATATAAATGCCACAAAAATAATCCAAAAAAAAAGAAAGAAAAAAGAACAAAATAGAACGAACCAGAATATCAGAGCTCCATCGAACCTCAAGAACCACAGCTCCATGAACGAGAGAACAAAATCTGCAAAAGCCACAAAAACAACGAAGAAAACATAAAAAACACAAAACATAATCAAAATCAAAGACAAAAACGAAGAAGTTTGAAAGAAAACATGCCAGAAGATCAGAGCTCGATCGGAGCTCTCGAATCAGAAATTGACGACGTGAAATAGGGAAGCAGAGCGAAGAAGAGCGAAACGAAGAGAATGGCCAAATTTCAAATCGTGGCTACTTAAAAACTAAGAGGGTAAAAACGTAATTCAAAAATAAATTTTAAAGTTGGGCCAGGCTTTTCAACAGAAATGGTACAAATGTCTTTTCCGTTGTTAATCTAAGTTGGGCCAAAAAATCAGGGCTTGCTCTTTGGCTAAATCCAAAAGAAAATTTGGATTCCTATGTGCAAAGCCCAAACAAAAACACTATAGGTATTAAAACCTGATTAGTTAGGATTCTTTTTTGCTAAAACCTAATTTTTTTCTAAAAGAAAAATATTATCATGAATGACAATACGATATATGCATTTTTTCTGTATACAATATTTTTCTTTAAAAAGCCACTGTGATAGGTAGAACATCTGAACATGGACAAGCAAAGTTTATTATATAAGTTGGCTCTCATGCCAATAGTAAATACAATACAATCAGAGGAGAAAAAAAAAGTTGCTTAAATAAGAAAGAAAAATTCTTCAAGGCTTTCCAACATGAAGTCATGGTTCCTGTGTTTGCTTTTCATTAGCATGACGGTGTTGAACCATGAGGTAGCGGCTAGGATTCCTGACTTATCAAAGATACCAAGAGGGCAACTCTTGGGTTTTCATTCCAATGACCAAGGTGTTCTTCCTCCTCCTAGTAACCCTTATAGTCGTGGCTGCCAACCGATCAAAGGATGTCGTGGAGTTGTTCCGGTTCCTCCCGCTGTTCCTGAGATCGAAGCTAAAGCTCACTAGTAGAATGAATTTTTTTCAAAGGAGCTTTGTGGAGAATAAATGCTTTCACTGATTTGAGAAATATTAATCAACACATAAAATATAAGCAGGCTATCTTGTTGTTTCATTCTACTCTTGCAATGAAGAAGGTTCAATTTGATATAGATTCAAATTCCTATTTAAGAGTTGGGTTTAATCCTCGAATTTTGTGTTCTTGATCTAAGTCGTGTGACTTTTATACGACATAAGATTACATTCATTTTTTAAATCTTCTTATGTAATGATATTTTTTTCTTTTTCAAATTATTGTTTTGTTCCATTTATGTTTCCTTATGATTTAAATCAAATAAGAGTGATTTATATCATAATAATTACGGATAATTATATTTTTGGTCACTGAGATTAGGTCCGAATTTAAATTTGGACACTGAGTAATTTCATTGTGTTTGTGTAATGTTCAAGATTGATATTGAGGAAGTTGCTTTACTAGCCTGGGTTGAGATTTGAAGCTTTATTTGCTTAGTGTGGGTTTTCGAAGGGCGAATTCTGTGGAATGAGTAGTTTTGTTGATAAATTGTCGGGTAAACGTCAAAGTTTCTCTGCAAGGGATTTTTGGAGAGAGAGAGAGAGAGGGTGAAATTCATTCCACAAACTGATCTTTCTTGATGAGTTTAAAATGGGCAAATTTAAGTGAATTATTTCTACACCAAATCAACTTGATTTTCAAATTGAGTTCAAAAATGACTTGGGCTCCTCTCAGATCTGTCTTTTGCAACATGCAACCACCAATCTTAACACTAGCTAGATGATTCTCTCTCAGATCTAGGTTTTTTTTTTTACGAATGCTGGTTTTTTTTTTCTTGTCATCCTTTTTTCATTTTTGTTTATTTTTTGGACTTAACTGATAAAACTAATGGATTTGACTTGATTTGTTAACCACTGCAAGTACAGTGACGAAATTCGGAAAATTGAAATTTCGGTGACCAAATTTAAATTCGGGCCTAGCCCCAATGATCAAAAATGTAATTACCCCTAATAATTAGCTAAATAGTGCAGTTATTGACTCCGAATGCAATTCATAAATGGGTAAGATCATTTAGGCCAACAATTATTTTATTTGACCTTTTAAATAATTATGATTTTAATATATAAAATATTTTAATTTATTTTTGTCTATCAATTTGAATTTTGAAAATCATATAAACATGTTATGATAAACTAAAAAACATTCCTTTAAACATGCTAAGACGCTCTTCGGTTTCTTTTATGAGTTTTCTTCTCCATCTTCTTCATGTTCTTCCTTCTTTTTCTACTTACAATCCTGAGAGTTATTTCCTTGGTGGGTGAAAATGAATAGGCCTCATACATATAGGTAATAAATCTCCCACGAATAGAGACCTACAAATGAGGAAACCCAATTAAAGGCATATATACCTTGCCATAAGGTTAACACAACGTAGAAAACATCATATGATGTTTAATTACCTATGGATGTATAATTATATGTGAACGAGGTATATACATGATGTAGGAGGAAATATGGATCAATTATGGTGTGAAAATTAATTAAAATAAAGTGGCTCAAAATTGGAAGGAAATTGTGCAAGAGAGAAAAGTTCCGATTAAATGTCAATTATGGCGCTAGGAAATGAAGGAAGGCGCATCGTTGGGCTTTTTGGATTGATTGAGGAAGTTTATGGATTATGTCAAGATTTATATTTACTTTGTCATCCATTTCCTCTTCTTAATGGTTTAAGAATCATGTTTATCTAATTCTTCGTCGTCCAATTCCTCTTCTTCTTTTTCTTCCCCGATTTCTTCATTCCATAGTACTGCATCTACTTCTTCCATCTCCATTAATGACAAAAAAAAAAATCTAAATTGCACATATAACATTGTAAATAACTATATAGATTAAAACGAAATACCATTAATGAAAAGACAAAACTGAAAAAGCATAAAGGCACATAAAACACAAGCAATACTCATAAGTAACACACATAAACAGTACCCAAATAATTAATTCTAAACCAAAGTTTCCAAATTAATAAAGTCTTAACACTTCTCCAAAATGGTAAATACTTCCAAACCAAAGTCTTAAAAATATTTTAAACCAACGTGATAAAAATAGTTTAAACCAAATAATCTAAAATGGTAAACATAATCTCAAAGAACCACATTGATTCCATATTGTATAGTATCCACTCTGAGCACTCTTCAGGTAACATTTTCAGGAATGCATTTTTCATTCCCAATTTATGAACCAGCCCAAGTGCTTTGTAACAAGTACGATTATCCAAGTTCGGAGTCTCCTTGATAGCATCCCAAACATTGTTGGTTTTCTCTCTCTATTTCTCTCTTTTCTTCCTCGAATTTCAGTGGTAATTGCAGCAATTGAATCCATGCCCACATAAACTTTTTCTACCAGTTCAACTCGAGTTATGGTCTCAACTGAATTGTGATTTGCTCCAGACTTGGTTTTAGGTTTCTTTCTTTGAGGGAGCTTTTCTAATGGAGCCTCCAAATTTGTGTATAGAAATGGTGATAAAGTAAAATTACCAGACGACAAAGATTGGTATGATGTTTCATTTTGACTTGGTACAAATGCCTCATTGGTATCATTTTCGTTGTTGTGAATCTCCCATTTATAATGTTACTAGATAATATGTGCAATCTTTAATTAGTTCATAAGAAAAAATATATATATGAAGATAATTTTTTTCCTTTTTGTTTTGGCATGTACTATATATATTGTACATTGATAAAGAAGGAAAACGCAGAAGAAAAAAAAGAGAGGATGATTGTAGATCGATGAAGAAGGCTATCATATATATGATATGATGTACATAAACAAAACAAAAAATAACAGCAACCAAAAAAAACAAGGAAAAGTACAAAAAAAACATAGAAAAATAACAACTCGTTTGATGTACAGCAATAAATATAATGATGATGTACTATTCATTGATATATGATGATGGCAACAACAACAACTATTCAAACAACAACAACTATTCATATTAATGTGCATCGAATACAGACTACTCCTCATATCCAAGGCACAACAACTATTCAAGCAATATCATTGCTTGGATATATGATGATGTACAGCAACAACAATTATTCAAGCACACTATGAGAGATTATACATATATGAAAGTGTAGAAAAAGAGAAGAGATTTTTTACCTCCACTTGACAAGAACACACGTTCAATGACTAGAAAGCGTAGAGCACGTTCAAAATTTCTAGGATTGACATAAGATTTGTCAGAGCCTTTTGTATTTATACTTACCACTTTAATTTCAAACGAAATCGGACAACTAATTAATTCTTTCAAAATAAATAACTTTTCAAATACGCCTAAACTTTGTTTGTTTTAAAAAGTCATAATTCAATACACCTATATTTCAATGTATTTTTTTAATGTCAATTGAAATCTGAATTAAATACACCCAAATTTTTACAAACACTTTTAAAATCTCAATTGAATATACCTAGACTTTTAAGGGAGATTCACTATTATACCCAATATTGGGGTCCAAATTATATTTAAAAAAACCATATATAAAATGGACTTTAGAAACACACCCAAAATCCATTTACAACATAATAAAGAGATTTCAAACTTTTTATAATTACAAAACTACCACGGTTTTCTTAAAACAAGCCCAATCCCAAAAAACTCATAAAAAAACCTAAAACACTTAATAGAGTATTAAAATAATTTAATAATTATAATTAAATTCAATAGGGCATTAAATTCATTTTTTGGATTTATTTATAGAAATTAAATAATATAAAATTTATTTATATTATTAATGTTAAGAATAAGTATTTAACTAAATATCTCGACTTTTAAACTCTTTTAAAATCTTAATTAAATACACCTCTTAAACGTCTTTACATGATTTGAAAGGTCTTCTAAAATTTTCTACAACTTGGAAGCTTTAGGAAGGAAACACCCCTCCCCCTCGTATTGATGAAATTTACAATGTGAACCACAGTGGCAATCAAATGAAGGGACCTACTTGAAGGGCAAATGACAAAAATGACAAATGGAGGGACAAAAGTGCCAATTTAGTCAAACTTAGTGGCAATTCAGTCAAACTAAGTGCCAATTCAGTCTGAGATCTCAGCTACTTGATAATCTCATCTCACTCTCACTCTCACTCTCACTCTCACCCTCACCCTCACCTTTGTTTGAAGCTCTCATCTCATTTTCACTCACCAATGCTTCCTGTTTCTGTGTTAGCTGATCGTTTTGATTTTCCATTGGGTCAGTGTTTTGAAATCAATCTGCAATTTCCAACTGGATTTTTCTGGGTTTTCAAGGAACCCTAGATCCAGCTTCAAATTGCTTACATGTGCTGGATAAACCCATAATATAACTGGAAGCAAGGTGGGCAGAGGCTTCAAACAAAGGTGCGTGCTTTATGGTTTTTGGTCACAGCTTCTAGTTCTTGGGCATTTTTTTCTTTTCAATTTCATTTGTTTGGGTTTTTATTTATTTATAAATCTGATTGGAGGTTTGTTCAATATTTTTAACTGGGTTCTGAATTAAACCACAAAAATAGCAGATAACAGATGCAGAAGTATCAAATCAGATTAAAATTGCTATTTGACTTGTATTTGATGTGAATTTGATGCTTGGATCTGTGGTGTTTGATTCATAATTTCATATATGACCTTTTGATTCACTGACTTGTGTTGTTTCCTGAGAAATTTCATTGTTTTTTAAGACCTTATAATCTTTGTATTGCAAAACAGTCAATTGCTTCATGTTTTTTGCCTTATTAATATCATAGCTGCTAGCATTACCTGCATTTAGAATATTTTGTGGTCAAATGCCATATCTTTATTGTTCCAGTACTCCCTCCGCCATGTCTTCAAAAACTTTTCAGTTCAGTTTTCAATATCCTCTTTCTCTCCCTGTGCAGATGCATGTTTCTCTTCTTTTTGGTTTGCTGAGATGCATGACCGTCCAACCATCTTAGCTATTGCTGGAAGAGTATACTTAAGTGTTATAATACCCAGGAGTTAATCAATCGAACATTATGTATTGATTAAGCTTGAACAAGTCTTAGTTCTATAATTTTGAAAAACAATGTGCACTATGTAGGAGAGATCTGTGACTGATTGCAAAACAAGAGCTGCTATCTTCAGGTTTTTGTCCAACCCCAAACACTTTGTATCCTCGTTGATGATAGGAATGTGCAGGGGAAAAGGATGTTGTAAAAGAACAAATATTAGATGTAAGGCGCCATACTGTCTGGTAATCCAAATCCAAATCCAAATTCACTGATTACGATGGAAAATTTTCCATAAAAATATGGAGATAGATGAAGCGAAAAATAATCATAAATAGAGGGCAGTGGCCATTTCCTTCCAAAGTGGAACATATGTGTGTTTTCTCTATTTTATTAGATCCTTAGTTCCCACGCATTCCTATTATCAACAAGGATACAAAATGCAATGGAATTGGACAAAAATCGAAGATAGCAACTCCTGGTTTATGATCCATCATAGATGTCTCTTATACGGTGGACATTATTTTTCACATTTATATAATTATGACCTTTTCCAGTTTAGTCAATATGTTTCCTTTGAGGGGTTGCTCCTATGTATTATTGAACTTAAAAGTATATAAAATTATGCGAGGATTAATGGCGTATAATTCTATGGGATGCTTAGATTCAGGTAAGACCTATATGATTTGTTAAATTAAGTTTGAAAATCATCAAGTGCACGTGGCTTGAGTTTTCGGTTTATTTTCGTTACTCTATTTCTCTCTTCCTCCTCCCCTTATCTTTCCCTGAAACTCTCTCTCTTCTCTAACCTTCTTGCTCTCTCTAAAGTTCTAAACTAACAATCTCTTTCTTTTGCTTTTCTCTTAACAAGTTAGATCTCTTTCCTTTGCTTTTCTTTTGTGTATCATGGCCGATGGGTTTGAGTGTTATGGTTTTTCTCCCAATTTTTCTATTGGCCCAAGGATTTCCATGCCTTTGGACTTAGTTGGCAAGGACAAACAGAACAATTTAACATAGAAGGGCCGGATTCTCTAGATTCACTAGAAGAGTCTCCCTAATCAAATAAGGATTTCCACAAGTGTTTGGAGTAGATTTCTTTCTTTTTCTCCAAACTGATTGCTACTAGAAAGTCTTAGACAGTGATGTTCAAGGAGAAAAAACGGAAAATCAAGGTTCTCTAAACTAGAAGTAGCTAGTCATCACAACCATGAGGGAGAAAGGGGGAAACAAATTCACTCTAGGACTAGTATACTGCATGATAATTACATTATAAATATCATGAACTGGTCATTGGATGCTTACAAATTAGTAAGGCATTCATGAACTTGACATTATTGCTGAGCGAAGAAAATTCAAGACCTTATGCACAAAAAGAGAGAGAAAGATATGTCGCATACCCAAATCACAGGTTCATTATGGTCAGATTCTGATGACAGAGCTGCTGCATCATGGTGTAGCTCCTTCTCCATTGTGCTCCCCTCCCTCCCTCCTCTCCTTAAAGACCCATTTTCTCAGAAGGAGTGAAGGGAGAATGGGAAAAGTGAGCTCTCACTCTCACTTTTCAGATTGAAAGCAAGCTTTGTTTGTGTAAATTTGTGTTTATGCTGTGGTAGGTGTCCTATGCACGTGACACTCACATGAGAATCAAAGTGAAAACCTCCCCCAAATCATTAGAAACAACGTTGACTACAAAAAAATTATCAGCATGCTTCCCTCTTGCTTGATACATAAAAGTTTTAATTTTCTTAAAATTTGGATGGAACTGGGATTTGTAGATTTAACTGTATTGGGGCTGGAGATATTTTGGTGCCAATACAATATATCCTTTTCCTGTCTTCTTCCTTCATGCTTGATACATATATTATGTTACTTTTTCATTGCCATTTTTCAACGATTAAAGTGAAGCACACTGTATATTTGTTCGTTCAATTTGGTTTAAATAATCATTATTTCATTCAACAGTTCAATTGTTTTGGATTGGGTCATTTTTCTATTCTCTCAATAGGAGACTTCAAAAATAGACGGGTGTGAGATATGGTCTATAAACAGTGGCGGATTCATGAATTTTTTAGAGTAGGGGCAATATTTAATAGGATAACAAAAGCCAAATATGAAGATCAAGCACTTGGATTAAACTGTCATACATTTTGTATATATCCAGAAAAGGTCACAGAAAACATTCGACTAGTTTAGGTTGAATGGAGAAACTTAACGTTTTGATTTGATCCGAAAGAGTCATAGATAAAGTTCGAACAACTTGGATTGATCAAGAACCTATGATGACTCGACAAAAACCATTGTGAAAATAGATTAGTACCAAGGAACAAAAAATCGAAAATATCGGTGATATTTCGGTGATTTTTGAGGAGCGATATTATCGCAAGGAAACAACTTTTTTTCGTAATTTTTTTGAAAATATCGTCAAAACATCGCCGGCGATATTTTTGTTTAGTTTCTCACTGAAAATGTGATAATATCGCAATAAAAAGTACACACTAATAGAAATAGGGAAATAATAGGATAAAAAGTACACAACAAAATTTCCCTTCAAATTGTTGCTTAATTACTTAAATCTCTATAATCATTTTCTTTATTTCCTATTTAATTCTTCCTTGAATAACTTTATTTATGTTCCTAGTTAATTTTCAATCTTCACTATTATTTTTTAAGCATGGTAAAGTGCCTAATTTTCATGACAAATCAAGTTGGTTTACATTTTTAATTATTTTTCATTTTTTTACAAATAATAAATATAAGAACGTGTACCATGTCTAGTGAATAACGTGAAATAAGGTTACTCATGTCTCTTACCATGCAATTTATAAAGTGTAACATATTGTAGTAAAAATGATAAATAAATTACTAGAGGGTGTTTAATTTTCTTTCATTAATTACTCCAAATATTCTAAATCACAGAGTTTGTCAGCTCACAATATAATCAACTTAAATCACTCAAACCCACTGTGCAATGCATTTCATTCCAATCTTTTGTGTCAAAATAATAGATAATTGACTAGATAAACTTTTTATAAAGTTTCATTAAAAATTTCCATGTATTTATTACAATTTCCATGGTTTTTATCAAATTTTTATCGATATCGATATTTACCCGATATTTCTATCGATATTTCCATGCTTTTGAATCACCGATATTTCCGAAACCTTCGATATTTAATTCCTTGATTAGTACAAGTGCAATGGTGTGCTAATTCAAGTGACTTGTGGAGATCTTTGAACTTCTTTGAACCAAGCACACTTATTTAAACTAAAACCATATACCATACTTTTTGGTTGTGGATATAAGTGATATTCTATTTTAATTTAATCTAAACTATAGTGAGGTGCATTCGAACTCGAATGCATAGTGAGCAGCATAACCGTTCTAGTTAATTTGGCTAAGCCTATGTTTGCACCTTAAACCTGTTAGAAGTTTGAATCAAATCCAAGACACCTTTGTTACACATTGATAGAATAGAGAGAAGGGATTGGTCCTTACAAGTGTGGAATGTCCTAGCGGAGGCAGTTTGGGCTTCACGTTGAGTTCGGTCCAAACTTTAAAATATTTAATTATAAAAAGATGGGCCTTGGGCGTTAGACACTTCTTATTTAAATTTGATTTTTATTTTTTCATATTAATTTACTCTTCTGAAACTTTCAGAAGTCTATTTAAATTAGAAGTAGGCCCTCATTCGTTTTTTACATAAAAAAGTATCAAACAATGCATTCATTCATATTGTCTGAGTGGACAACAAACAAAGGGTAGGATTTAGAATATAGATAGTTGAATTTTGGGAGGCAGCCACCTGAAGAACTTCAAGTGCCGGGTGAAATTACTGTTGATATTAAATCAAATCTGTAAGTCTCCATTTCGAATTCAAGTCAGTGAATTCAATTTCATTCTTTTATGTATATCATATTGGTTTGTTAATATAATGCTATTGTTATTATATTAAATTCGTTGAGTATATTTAAATTTCTGTTAAATATATATGTTGTTTATATAGTCACTAATATATTATTTTTTTCCTATAATATCAGACTTTAAGCAATGTACGAGGAGCCAATTACAATCAAAGTACAATCCTTACAACAACACTGGACTGGAATTCATTAGGTTTAACCTGTACAAAGAACATGGCCATCTCTAGACTTTTTCAGACTTTTTCAAATGGTCCAATTCTTTAGCTCAAGTCCACCTTTTAGAGATCCACAATTCATTCAACCTCCCCATTGGCATCTCTCAAACACTACTTTGATCTACTCCTTAGAACTATCTTATAGAGTTAAAGACTTTGCACTAAAATGGCAAAAACTCCAAACTCTATTTACTTCTTTGTTATCTTAGTTTCCTTCATTTCCCTTGCACACTCAGCTCAGTAGGTTCATGCATAACTGTAAAATTCGAGAAATATTTTTATCTCGAAGCATTGTATGCGTTGTTACATTGTAGACATACATCTCTATTATCCTTTAGGGTTTGAATTTCCATGCCCTTTTCATATAAAAATAAATCAAATAAGTCCAAATAAGAGCAAGTTAAACTTGGACCATTCCATCGCCAATTTGTTGGGATTCATTGGATGCTTTTTTAATTAATAATAAACTATGAACTGAAGGTTCATATTATAAGGATCCATGGCACTTTTGTTTCATATTATTGGGTATGTAAGTCCCCATTGAACAAGCTTGAAAACCTTCTGGCACTTAATCAAAATTTACATGGTATGAAGATCATTTGGCCCTCAATTAATTTTTTTTTAAAGAATTGAGGATCTTCGGGGCCTCATTTGAGTATAATAAGCGTTGATGATCTCATGCATGGAACAAAATATCCATAATATCCCGATATTTTCATCGAAATTTTCGTATTTTTGGACTACCGATATTTCCGATATCATCGATATTTTAAACTTCCATGGACCAAAATATTGATAATATCGATGACATGGACCAAAATATCGATAATATCCCGATATTTCCATTGAAATTTCCGTATTTTTGAATTACCGATATTTCCGATACCATCGATATTTTATTCTTTGTCTCATGCAATCATTAAGATTGTGCCAATATCAGAATCTTTTTCCCTTGATTATAAATTTGTTGACTGCAAAATCTACCCTTCGTGTCCCGTCATGCATAAACTAACACTTTATGTCAGAATATGTGTATTAGAGGTCCCACCAAGCATTCCAAAATATATATGTTTGCCCTAAAATATCCAAGCCTCAGAGATAGGCTTCAGATTGTATGAATTTCCCAGCGTGCCACTATTAGTGGTGTAACACCCTAATAGATTTGAATATGAATTAAGTAACTTGCGCATCAAAAAACTAACTTAAATCAAACGACTGTGAATTGAACGGAAAAACTAATTAAATATAATTCTTTTCTATGCCTCTAGACAAATGAGGACTTCAATATTTCTCTAATACAAAGGAAAATAAATCAGAGATAGGATTTTGAGTAAACAAAAAGAATCAAATCTACAGATCTGATCAGAATTGGTACATGGCTTTCTACATCACTAGAAATATTAGATTACATCCAATTTCAAATGAGAGATTTAGGTATGAATTATTGAAGAATTCGAATCGTTTGAGAGAAAAACGTACGTTAATCAAACTTACATTCGGATTTTATGAACATATAAGAAATTAGTATTTCTAGAGTAAAATATTGAAAATATGAAATATTGAAAAAGTTTATGGAACTCCAGTCACCTTAATGTGCAAGGGAAATGAAGGCAATAAGATCACCACCACGTAAATGATGAATTTGGGAGCTTTAGCCATATCTGAATTCTTTTTGCGTTCATAAAAGCACCACGTGGAGCGGGGAATGCTTGAATCTATATTGTTGGAGCCAATGCAATACGTTGGAGCATGCTATCGGGGGAATCTGCTATCTGAATTCTTGCTTTTGTGTTTTGTGTTAAAACAGACCAAAATGAGCATCATATTTGGGACAGTCTTGATGTGTATATATATATAACCACGAGTTTTACCATTGGGTAATGTTTTTACATAATTTTTTTGCGACAGTCCAAACAGTTTGATTGTAATATTTCATGAATTATAAGCCACCACTTGTAGCTCACGAATATCTGCATCACGATGATTAAAAGTATCTGCATCATGAGTATCTACGAATATCTGCATCATGATATTTATGTACGTACGTTATATGTACACTTTCGCCCCTATTATGCTTTAGCAACGCTGCTTTTTGAGGCGTATAAGTTAGGGGCAGATTTACTCTGTTTTCCGCCCTTATTAGGCTTTACAGGGGCAATTTTAAGCGCCCCTAATTCTCACTTTTTTCGTAATGCGTTAAGAAAAGACTATAAAAACAACCATCTAATTGAGTGATCAAATGCTTTCGGATTTAAATAAATTTTTTCTTTTGCAGATATTGTCTTTGAGGCAATATCTAAAAACAAGACGGTTCATATTATAAGGATCCATGGCACTTTTGTTTCATATTATTAGGGTATGTAAGTCCCCATTGAACAAGCTTGAAAACCTTCTGGCACTTAATCAAAATTTACATGGTATGAAGAGCATTTGGCCCGCAATTAATTTTTTTTTTTTTAAGAATTGAGGATCTTCGGGGCCTCATTTGAGTATAATAAGTGTTGATGATCTCATGCAATCATTAGATTGTGCCAAATATCAGGATCTTTTTCCCTTGATGATAAACTTGTTGACTGCAAAATGTACCCTTCGTGCCCCTGTCATGCATAAACCAACACTTTATGTCAGAATATGTGAATTAGATGTCCCACAAAGCATGCCAAAATATATGTTTGTCTTAAAATATCCAAGTCTCAAAGATAGGCTTGAGATTGTATGAATTTGCAAGCGTGTCACTATTAGTGGTGTAAAACCCTAATAGACTTGAATATGAATTAAGTAACTTGTGCACCAAAAAACCGACTTAAATCAACGACTGTGAATTGAAAGGGAAAACTAATTCAAAATTCAATGTAATTCTCTTCTATGGCTCAAGAGAAATGAGGACTTCAATATTTCTCTAATACAAAGGAAAAATAAATAAAAGATAAGATTTTGAGTAAACAAAAAGAATCAAATCTATAGATCTTATCAGAATTGGTATTGCTATCACATTGGATCATTTCTGAATCGATTAGAAGGCTTGAGAGCTCGGCAACAGTCGAGCAATGGTAACAGAACTTGCACTATGGTCAAACACAACACAACGCCTCCAATTGATGTAAATCAATTGGAAATCGATACTAGAGACAGATATGGCCAAGCAATTATCAATAAATCGGTTCGCAATTTCATTAAAAAGTTGCGGTAACTGAACCGCAACCACCCCTACAAGAAACACATAGACTCTCTCTCCTTTCTCAAATACGGTCCAACCGTCTTTTATGTTTTATTATATATTAAGCTTTCTTTTCAGAAGAAAAATGGAATTAATATTTCCTTAGCTCTTATTAAAAATGCCATCCTTGACTTATCCCTTAGTCACGCGTTTTACAATTGACCTAGCTTTTTGCGTCACTCAAAGGGTTCAGGAACTTGTACATAAATACATACCGCAATTTATAAAGGATCAACCGATATGGCTAAAGCTCCCAAATTCATCATTTACGTTAGGGGTGGGCATCTAAAACCGAAATACCGAAACCGTACACTAACCATACCGTACCATACCGATTTTATACCGTTTCATTTGGGATGGGGAGATAATCGGTATCATACCGTACCGTACCAATAGAGTATGGTATGGTAGCGGTATCAAGTATTTGGT
This sequence comes from Prunus padus, assembly GCA_024362665.1. Lineage (NCBI taxonomy): Eukaryota > Viridiplantae > Streptophyta > Magnoliopsida > Rosales > Rosaceae > Prunus > Prunus padus. The sequence continues at coordinate 12,698,234 of JANFAM010000006.1, read as the reverse complement.
ACCGGTCAATACCGTACTGTACCGAAATATAAACATGTTCAAATAGAAACATATAGTTGTTGTGATGAACTGTGAAGGAAGGAAGGAGATTTTCCAAAGTCCCGTTTTGCAAATTTGTACAGATAAAAAAGAAGAATTTCAGGAGGCTGCTGGGGATTTGGGTAGCTGTTGTTTACTTTCTTTGATCAATGTCTATGAATTGTTATTTTCTTTTTGCATCTTCTATCAATTTTTCTCGGATAATCATATCTGTAAGTTCATTTTCATGGCTTAGTTAATGTAAATTTCATTTCCTCAAATTTTGTTTTCCCCATTTCTGCAATTGAGTTGGGTTTTTCCCCCCATAATTAATGTCTTGCACATATAAGAAAATGTTGTAATTTAATCTGGGTAGCCAACATTATGATGAAAAAAGTTGTGTTTTGTCTTCAAGCTTCAGTCTGAAGCTTTGGATTCTCAGGGCATATCATATGAATGAATTATGAAATTTAGTAGCTACTTTTATTTTCTTATTCATTCCGTCTTGCATTTTTTAGTTGTCATTTTGGTACCGAAATGGTACCGATAACGATTTGGCACGGTACGGTATGGTACCAACTTTAGCAAACGATAATCCCATACCATATCATACCGGTTTTAATTTCCGATATTGGTAGCGGTACGAGCTCACCGTACCATACCGTGGCCACCCCTAATTTACGTGGTGGTCATCTTATTTTCCTTCATTTCCCTTGCACATTCAGGTGAGTGAAGTTACATAAACTTTTTCAGTATTTCATATTGCCAACATTAGAAATACTAATTTCTTATATGTTCATAAAATCCGAATGTAAGTTTGATTAACGTACGTTTTTTCTCTCGAATGATTCGAATTCTTCAAAAAAAATCAAAATCAAAAATCAAAATTATCTACAGTCCAATTAATCACCTTACACTGAAATAATTCATACCCAAATCTCCCATTTGAAATTGGATGTAATCTAATAATATTTCTGGTGATGTAGAAAGCCATGTACCAACACCACCAGAAAATAATGCTATGCTGAATTCTTTTTGCGTTCATAAAAGCACCACGTGGAGCGGGGAATGCTTGAATCTATGTTGTTGTGTAATTTCGCTCCTCGCCCTGTCAACCCCTCGCAACAGAGAGGTCCTACCATTTTTAGCACGTGTACGGTCAAAAGAGGTCCAAAATAATTTTCATTTTTTTGAGCCATGACTCACCTACTGCAGTCACCTGTCAAATATATATGATGAAGTCAAACTCCTAATCAACATGCCATATATTATGTGGTTGCAGGTTTCTTAAGGTTGTTAGGGCCAAGCCATGTTTCATCAGATCATGAATCATCGAACACAAAATTAATGACACATTGTCATTCAGTCACTTTCGCCTTCTTTATCTTCTAGTGTACTTCTTATCTACCCGTCTTAACACGTGGATTAGTAACATATTATGTCACAATGTGACTCTGACGGTAAAAAATTTCTCTAATTTTTAACTTTTTGTCCCCAAAAGAAAGTGTTTATATTTTATGAGTGTATAGAGAAATAATTATTGACCTATTCAGAACCCAAACGAAGACTTAGGCCCAATACAACTATTATAATTGAAAAATGTTTTGTAATACATGTATGCAATACATGTTTTGTAAATTACACAATTGTTTTGGCAACTGAGCATGATTTAGAATTAACTGTCACAAGCCATGGACCAAAATATCCCGATATTTCCATCGAAATTTCTGTGTTTTTGGACTACCGATATTTCCGATATCATCAATATTTTAGACTTCCATTGACCAAAATATCGATAATATTGACGACATTAACTGAAATATTGATAATATCCCGATATTTCTATTGAAATTTCCGTATTTTTGGATTACTGATATTTCCGATATCATTGATATTTTAGACCAACCATAATAATTGAGAAAAAAGTTGAAAACTATAACATTATTTCGTGCTTTTTTTTATACGAGCTACATTAAAAGAGAGTGGTTAATCGAAACTAGAATATCGGGTGCAAAGTAAATATTACTTTTAAGTTGCAAGCCCTTTACTGACCAATCTATAATCGACGAATCCAAAATGTTTTGGGGAAAGTGTTCGTAAAAGTTGACACATCCTCAGTGGCTTCAAAGGCTGGGCTGGACTTGACATGTTGAGCATTTTGTGGGGCCCACCTAACACAAACATAGGACAGCTGGGCCGCCTGGGGTACAGCCATGGGATGCAATGAGAACCGTCCATGAGGTTGGGTGGGGCATGCGTCCAAAACGCAGACAGGTGACCACACGGGGGACCTGCATGATTGAAAGATCTTCTTGTTTGGACTCCGTTTCTTGGGCCCACCACACTTAATTTCTGCTAAACATTCCAGAATAGAAACAAGACAATAATTGTTTAACAGGGATTCTTGGTGGGTCTGATTTCTTTTGTTGCCGTTGAGGTTTACAACCAGTCAATACCAATAATTGTTGGGAACTTGGGATTTAACCTAACATTCCCTAATTGTTTTCTTTAATTTTTGTATACAAGCAAATATTGAGAAGGTTGAATCGAATACATGATTTCGAGTGCATAAGTAAATAGTGACAAATTTTATTATGTAAAAGATAAATAACATGAAAAACTAATATGAATTTTTTGAATAAATTAGGAATGAGGAATATCTTTCTCACGTCGTTGGTTGCGGTGGAAATCATTTTAATACGAGGGTGTGGCAGAATAGTCTTTAATGGATTGAAATCTCTCCTAGAATTCCATGGAAATCTCTGAAATATTAGGAATCTGTTTGGAATCAAATGTGTATAATCTTTGAAGAAGAATATTCACCCAGGTCACTGGTGGATCAAGGTATAACTTGTTCTCCAAACTAACCCTTGTAAAACTTCCATTTTGACGAATATTCCCTATAGTCGATGTGTGTGTGAGAGAGAGAGATTTGATATATTCCATGGTGCTTGGCTCTTTGCTGAAGAAGTTTGGTTGGTGATTATAGGCAATCTGGGATGTTAGTTATGTTATGTCCTCTTTGCTCATGAAACATGTGCGCCTTGGGTTATTTCCACCAAAAGGTCCCCTTCATTTCCCTTTTTTGGTAAGATCATGAACATGAATCTAAACTTTGCCTGACAAAACACTAGTACAAAGTAGTAGGGTCAATAAAAATGTTCCCATTTGATTCTCTCCATCATGGTAGTTTTTTTCCTTCTCATTGCGTTGAATTTTAGAGTCTCTGTCTGTAACTGTATCAAAAACATCATCAAGCATTATTCACAGTTGATTTTTGGTAGATGTATGTATGGCATCAAATTTAAAATTACCCTTGTACACAAGTTACTTGAATTGGATGAATGATGAAGAGTCTTTATTTTGTAAGAAAAAGAAACAAACATAAATTAGTTCAATTCATCTTCTAAAAAAGGTTGGGGCTCGAATCATAAATTAGTTCCAAAGATTTGTTAGCTTCAACTTTACCTTGTACACAAGAGGAAGCATTTTAAAACTGAAAAGAACATGATCATTTACTAAGAAGAGAGTTTGAGGCGAGCTTTGAGATTAAGGAAGGGATTATTTATTTTAAAATTTCATATTACTATAACATTGTATGGGGAACTTCATAAAATATTTATAAATTAGAGTATAAAGCTTTGTGGTCACTATTTGAACTTTGGCTCTGATTGAGCTAAAAAAATTAATGATATTTTAGTATTAGGTAAATACGTGTTCTTTTAAAACTTACATTAGTGAGATTTTAAGAAAGAACTCATCACCACCGTTGCTACTATGACCCAGCAAATGGTGAAAGTGTGGGCATAAATATTATAATATTTATTTATGTAGTAATATTATTGTAGACATCAAAATTTTGGCGAATTAAATCCCCCCAAGTAAGAAAAGAATTAGGATTTGGTGGATTACATTGTGGGCCCCATAATTTGCTCACATGGCGTACAACTCATCAAAATTGGGTTAGTTGTCGAAGGTGACGTGTCGACATCCGAAGGAGTGCGGTTGGAAGCAAAGAAAAAATTAAAGGGAAGAATCTTCTGTAATTGACTTTGATTTAAATCAAATATAAATCAAGTCAATTAATCAAAGATAATTTGGTTAAATTACCAAATTATCGGAGTTGATTTTAAATCAAATCAGAATTACATAAATCAAGGTCCTAAAGATGGAAAGTTCTTTAGGTCAAGCATCCTGCTGGAGCCTATAAATAGGAGGCCCCGAGACAAAGGAAAGGGCCAGAAAAATACACCCAAGCACTCAGAAGAATCAGAAAACTCTCTACATTTCTTCACACCACTTCGGAAGAGCCATCAAGTACCACAAACACGTGCCGGTTCCTCCACCCTAGAAAAGCCAAATCACCAAACAAGTCTTGTGCTACCCGTTTGATCAAGATCAAGTCTCTACGACCCTTGTGTCAAACACAAACCTAAACTCTCAAGTTCTTCATCAAGCTCGTGGAGAATCAACAAGCATAACAAACACGTGTCGATTCCTTCACCCCAAAGCCGAAGACTTTCCACCACGTGACACTACCCGTGGTCCTGACGTGCTCAAGATCAAGCCGTGACGGCCCTCGACGAAGTCTCAAATTCCGATTCAAGATCAAGTGCTTGACACCCTTGAACCGTACACACCCTTGGAGATTGAATCAGAGGAAATTCTTTTATTTTTGTAAAAGAATACCAACAGAGATTGTAACCTACACACTTGATAAATCAATACAAATATTATTTTGTACACGTGTTCTTGTCTTATTTGTCGCAGGAAATTTCGTGTTTACAATTATATATTTATATAACTACATTATTATTTTATGAAAGATCACACAAAATACACGTGGGGTGGGATGGGAGACAAACTAAGTCATTTCTTAAACTGGCTTGATATGTTGGGCCTTGATAGTGAACCAACTAGGGGCTATTCACGCAAAAATATTAGGTTGAACATGCAAAATATTGCCAAAATGTTCTATTTATTGTAGCCTACATGATTGAAGAAAACATTTAAGTAGGTTCGCTAGTGACTATCACTACTACTACATCTACCACTACTACGGCCGCTACAACTCTTATTGTCGCCATAGTTGTAATAGCGGCTACTTTCACTTCTGCACTCAACATGTCGCCTTCATTTTATAGACACCACCACCATTGTGGTCACCATTGCCACCCTCATGGGCCGGCACAACCGTCTTTGCTACCGTAGTTTTATTCATTACTATCTCTTATCACCACCACTACCACGACACATTTATATTTTCATTCATTCTCTCATGATAACGAAGAAATTTCACATTTTATTCTATCATGTTGGATAAGTTAATCCTGTTAAGAGTTTGCTATCATGAGCATTCTCAAGTGTAACGGCATATGTGTAGAGAGAATACAAATCCTAAATTTAAACATCGAAATATAAAAAGGTTATAAAGTCAAGTGATTAAAATCATTTACTCATTCACGCAAAGTCCTATATTTTATCTATCAATTTAAATCTTATATCTTCCAAAAGTATAATATTTTTTTTTCTTTAACGCGATATGAACTCAGAAAACCGAAAAATAACTATTCAGGGTAAACTTTGGCCTAATCAAATATCATCATAGAAATACGAATGAAGACATTCAAAACTACGCAAATTCAAACACAACTTGTCTCATCATAAGACGAAGATGTTCAACGACGTACAAGAAGTAATCAAGTGGCTTCATAAATAATGGTACAAAAGGACAACACACTCTGACACTTAGTCTAGTCACTTGCCTATTTAGCATATCAAGTGGCGGGAAATATCCTGCAATATCAACCGTCGACGGAGAGAGAGATTACATCCGTTGAAAAATGCCTAATGACCCATTAAATATTGTTGATCTTTTTACAGCTAATGATGAACCAAAAGTATATCTCACTTATTTTGGGCTTGAAATGGACAGGTGTTTGGCTCATAATGGTTAATGCAACAGCAGCCTAGAAACTTGTACTCTGATGAGTCCAGTGATCTGTCCCATAATATATTTTCTTATTAAAATTTAAATGTTTTTATTTTCATTATTATTTTTTGTAATTTTGCTTGTGGTGCAACTAAATACAAGATTTGCAAGTGTTCTCGTGAGGGCTCACAAGCCAATAAAGCTAATAACTTTCTTTCAAAATCAATTCACGCATTTCACTCCATTATAAAATCTGACTTCCACTTCCCGTTTTATAAAATCTCAACTCCTTTGATCACTTCCAAACCACTCCCAAAATCTCGCTACTTTATATAGTTCATAGAGCTCAAAACAATACATTTTGGTCTGTTCACCTAGCCACCCTGATTTTTGTTTTTTTGCATTTAAATCTCAAAAATTTTGGTTTTTGGCCTTCTTTGTACCTGAGATTCTACTTTTTAGGAGTATCTGTGATCTGGGTATCTTCAGTTTTGGCTCAAGATCCATTGCCAACTTTTCTCAGATTTAGCTGTTTTATTCTTAGAGCTCTGTTTTGGGTTTGATGGTTTTAATCGTGTAACTCCACCAATGACCTTGAATATGTCACTGACTGTAACTTAATAATAATTATCTTTGTGTGATCTGTACTTTTCTTGGTTGCTTAGATAATAGATCACATCTCTTACTCTACTTGGTTGATTTGGGTTCAGTTTTGAGTGCACATTTTCTGATCTGTTACCATTAAACTAGAATGGATTCTTGCTGTGTGACCTTGAAACCATACACCCATTTGAGAAAACCAAGTGGTCTCTGTAATGGTGATGCTGGGTTTTGGGGGGAGAGGGTTAGAGGGAGCCTCAATAACAAGCTTTGGGACAATCAGTTGACAAAGGCTCTGAGAGCTGAGAAGAGGGCCAAGAAGGTGAAATCTGGTGTTGTTCTTTCTGTTCTTACATCAAGTAACACTGAGGCTGTGGTAAGTTAATATCCTTTTCAGTTACCAATTTGATATTTATTGAAATGAGCATTTTATCTGTGTCTATCTTATCTTCAAGTTCTGTAATTTATATGATCACTGCCATTTTTGTATGTTATTTATTTATTTTGGGTATTAATTTGTGTTTGTTGATCTAAAATTGTAAAGTTTGTCACATTCTTTTTTTATTTTCTTTACTTTATTTATTCATGTATGAATTCTGTTTTCTTAATTTTGTGTTCAATATCAGGCTGTGCAAATGCCACCTATATATAGACGGAGAGTAGACCCCAAGACTGTAGCTTCAATCATTTTAGGAGGAGGCGCTGGGACTCAGCTCTTTCCTCTTACCATACGATCAGCAACACCTGCAGTAAGATAAATTATGTTTATAGATATATTGGATTTTGCTGATTTGTTTTAAAAAATTTTGGTTGAATGATCCTTCATTAATAACCATACGCGCACATGATTCATCAAAGCTTGTGATTCAATATCGCAATTGAAGTTGTATTATGTATTGATTTGGTATGATTGCAGGTCCCAGTTGGAGGATGCTACCGTCTTATAGACATTCCAATGAGCAATTGCATCAACAGCAATATAAACAAGATTTTTGTACTTACGCAGTTTAATTCTGCTTCTCTCAATCGTCACATTGCTCGCACCTATTTTGGAAATGGTATCAACTTTGGGGATGGATTTGTAGAGGTAAATAAATCCTTTAATGCAGATTAATACCTGTATCATTTTGTGATTGGTCTGTTATTAAAGTAGTTGTAGGCTGATAATTATGTAAAGATGCTGCAAAAATCAGTTTTCAAACTGATAGTCTGATAGGGAACCTTTAGTTGTAATTAATGTTAAATGAAGTAGTTCTCGCTATATAAGAAAGAAGAAGAGGTCTTATATTTAAAAGGATTTAATCATTAAAAAAAAACATCTGGTCCAATGTGTTATTTCTTTTTCAAGTTCCTTGATTATTTTGTGACTCAAAGCACACTTCAAGTGCAGATTCTGGCAGCCACTCAAACGCCTGGGGAAGCAGGAATGAATTGGTTCCAAGGAACAGCAGATGCTGTGAGGCAATTTATATGGGTATTTGAGGTGGGTAAAGAAGTTTGCAACAATGGTATTGTTTTAAAATTAAAGAAGGGGGGAACTGATAGTAATAGTGGGTCTGTATGTTGATCTTTGGTTTGCAAATAACTTGATTTCGGGTACAATGCACTGCATTATTTCTTGTAGGATGCCAAAAACAGGGATGTTGAGAATGTACTGATTTTGTCTGGCGATCATCTTTACCGAATGGATTATACGGACTTTGTGCAGGTTTAATAATTTCCCTTCATATAGGACTTGTTTGTTATTAAATTTTTCTTACACATTTTCTATGATATACAGAGTCACGTTGATAGAAATGCTGATATTACAATTTCATGTGCAGCAGTGGGTGACAGGTCTGTTTTTTTTTTCTTTCTCCTTTTGGCCTTTACAAGACTTTGAATGTAACTATTGTTTCTTTTTTGGTTTTTTTTTCTCTTTCATTGGCTGTCGATAAAGTTTGTTGGTTTACCATAATTCGCAAAATCTTAAGCGATTAGGTGTGAGTCAACCATTGTTTTATATTCTAACACCTCTCCCACGTATCGAGTTTTCTCCACGACTAGAGATCCCATATGTAAAATGCAACATAAATTGGGTAGTTACAGTTGTACGGATTTGATCACAGGATCTTGGCTTTCTATCGTGTTAGATTTTGTTGTTGGTTTAAAACTGCTTACAAAAGTTTAAGCTGTTGTGGGGTGGGCCAACTGTTATTATATAGTGTAACAATTGCAAATTGACAAGTAATGGAACATCAATCACATAGTAGTTTCCTCTTGCACATTCTGTTTTCTTAAGCTAACTTATGAGGCAAAAAATAAAGATTATGTCAATGATATCCCCCGACCCCAAAATCCTCGTTCTTATAATTTCCTAAATATCTCTTCTAAATTCCATCTAAAGTTGAACGCATGCTTTCCAGCCGTGCGTCAGATTATGGATTGGTGAAGATAGACAGCAGAGGTAAAGTCATCCAGTTTACTGAAAAACCAAGGGGAGCTGATCTAAAAGCAATGGTAAGCAAGAAAAACCAGATATTATGCTAATCAGATTATTTTTCTCACTTTCAATGAGGTTCAAAAATAACTTTTGCATCCTGTTATTGAAATGCTCATTTGGAGGAACATCACAGACTGATGCTTTTCTTCATTACTCTTTTACACTATTTTCCAAGTTCATCTTATTTAAATTCCCTGTGTCTTAACATTACCCGTGTATTTAGACTTACATGATTGCATTAATGAATAATTTATCTTAGACATAAGTTTTACCCTTCTTGGTTGACATTCTGCAGCAAACAGATACCACGCTTCTGGGATTGTCCCCACAAGATGCCATGAAATCCCCATATGTTGCATCAATGGGAGTTTATGTATTTAAGACAGAAATTTTGCTAAATCTTCTGAGGTGGAGATATCCAACATCAAACGACTTCGGGTCTGAAATCATTCCTGCAGCAGTGAGAGAGCACAAAGTGCAAGTAAGATAACCATTACAGTTGAAGTGTCTTCATCTATATGAGTTTTTCCCTATCCATAAAGGATTGAAGGAAACAGAAGAGTGAAGCCTCAACTGAAAGACCATAAAATTTGAGCCATTTGCATGAACAATTCATGATTCTTCATATTTTCTACTTACTGATTTATCTGTTTATACTCAAATATTGAAGAAAATGTCTGTATAATTTGCCTTTGCTTTTACAGGCATATATGTTCAGAGAATACTGGGAGGACATTGGAACTATAAAGTCTTTCTATGATGCTAACTTGGCCCTCACCGAAGAGGTAGATTTCATTGTTTTTATAGGGGCAACATTTCATAATTCCATTTCCCTTCAGTTCAATTCCTTGAGGACGTCAAACATTTAGACATGGCATACACAAAAGGTTCACGTCACCCTCCAAAAAAAACAAAAACAAAAACAAAAGGGAAAATGAAAAAAGAACAAACGTGCCTTTTCATACTATTTTCTGGGGCACCCTGTTATTCTAGACTATAACATGCAAACACGGAGAACATATGATGAAACCCTATAATTGTGTAGAGTTCTTAAATAATGTCTTAATATCAATTCTGTGAAACAAAGAGCAACATCATTTTCTTTCCCTGATGTGTGATTAATGTCCGGGAAAATTACCTTCTCTTTTTGCAGTTCACGAAGTTTCAGTTCTATGACCCAAAGACACCTATCTACACCTCTCCTCGATTCTTACCACCAACCAAGATTGACAAGTGCCGGGTATGCTAATGTACTTAGGCTCATATTGGAAACTTCATTGAGGCTATCTGCTTCTCATGCATTACTTTTGTATTGCAGATTGTGGATGCAATAATATCACATGGATGTTTCTTGCGAGAATGTAGTGTCCAGCATTCAATTGTAGGTGAACGTTCACGATTGGATTATGGTGTTGAGCTGAAGGTGAATTTTCATGGTTTTCAAAGACAGAAGTTGAAAACTGGACTGGTTTGTTTACTTTCACTCTGATGACTATGTTTATTAAGTTGTTACCTCTTGCTACAGGATGCTATAATGATGGGTGCAGACTATTACCAAACTGAAAGTGAAATTGCATCTCTGCTTGCGGAGGGGAAGGTCCCAGTTGGTATTGGAAGGAATACAAAGATTAGGTAATTAGACTCACAAATTGAGAAACATTTCTTAGCTTTACATGGAATGTAGAATGCCGAGGTCTCTAATTATGTCTTCATGATTCTTCCTTGAAGGAATTGTATAATTGATAAGAATGCGAAGATAGGGAAGGACGCAGTGATCGTGAACAAAGATGTAAGCATGGCTTCCCATGGTCTAGTCTCATTTTTCTAGGATACATTGATATTTTCATTTTACCTTTTAACCAAACTTGACTGGGAAAACTTTTTATTGAGTGAAATATATACCATCATATTCAATCTTATGGTCGTCTATATTCTCTGGTTCTGTAGGGGGTTCGAGAAGCAGATAGGCCAGAAGAGGGATTTTACATTCGTGAGGGAATCACAATTATTCTGGAGAAGGCAACAATACAAGATGGCATGGTTATATGATGGAAGACACATCTCAAGTACTTTTCAAGCACAGTTGAAAAATGGTAGTGGGAAAGACTTGCAAACGCAGTGTGCATTTGGCAGCTGAGGGGTATATAGCTTCTGCAGCATTTTTGCCTTTTAAACTAGGAAAATCCTTCAGTACTTGTAAAAATGGAGTTTATAAGCTTATAAGAGTTCTAGAGTCACGAGATGTACAAAAATAAGGTACAACAGCTGACCCGCCGCCGGCTGCTTTCATCCTTCGTGGAGGTGATATATCCATAAGAACCTATGAACTTACTGTATCATTATTGATTATGAATAATGTTTGAAAAATAGTTGTATCTCAGAAAAAGAAAAAGCATTTTATTTAACTTGTGGACGTGTTCATCTTTGATAATGTTGGTTCAAAGAGAAGCCACCAGCAGCCTATGGCAATGGAGAAGAACAGAGTTAACAGGAATCAGAGAATTCCAAATTCTAGCAGTGTTTTTTCATATTATATAGTTATCAGTAGGCTATGCCTTTCGTAGTAATAATTCCAAGTTCCAAAGGTACACATGAAACATTTTTCTATTATAAAGCCGTCATCCTTTAATATCCCATCCCTCATTTTCATATTGCAATATGATAATTCAAGTTTTAACACTCCTTTTATTCATGTATTGTTAGGAAATCTTTTTCACAGTTTACTGTTGTATTCATAGAAAAATATAGTCAAAACTATCTACAATGTCAGGGAACTCAGAAAAACAACAACCATGATCAAGGGTTTTCAAATTTTGGTTGCCAAATGATCTACCTTGGTAGTGCGGAAATGAATTCTATCATATTAGTTGGAAACAAAATTTTCGAGTTTCTTTTAGCATATGTGGCATCACTCTTAAATAAATCTCCCAGTCTTATAATGTACTGGCTTATTTCGGATCAGGAAAGAAAAAACCCTTCTCTTTAACAATGTGTACAGGTATATATCAAAGAAGTTACCAGCCACAGAAAAAAAAAAAAAAAAACAAGGATTTGTGGCTCAAGTGGTTAAGAACATTTGTCCATGTATCCAAGGTTCTAGGTTCGATTCTCACTCCCTAAATATCGCTTGTATAAAAAGAGAGAAATAAATAGTAAAGATGAAAATTGAAGGGAGAAAATCGTACCCCAAAACTGAGTCTTTAGAACGCCACATGGCAATACAAATAACACTTGGAAGGTTTGCACTCTTGACATCTGTCTAACACATGAAAATGAGATTCATTGGGGCAGGAGGAACTCAAAAGCAGATCACGCAAATACAAGAAAGACAGAAAGGGAACCTCAAAAACAGTTGAACATCCAATCTAACTTCTAACTCAGACAAAAGAAAGAAGATGCAGCAAATAAAGGATGTAATGAAAAAATCAGAAGGTGGAGTGGCACAGAAGAAAGAGAGCCTTGTTTCCAACCTTAAAACTCAAGAAAACAACCAACAAATTGATTCAGGCTCTGCCCTCCAACTCTTTCTTGATAACATCCTCATCAGTTCTATCCCTGGCATCAAAAACTCACCCGGTAAGCATCATATCATTTCCAATGTTCCATTATCTTTGTTTTTGGTTTGTTTTTTGAATTTGGTTACCTTAAAATCCCATTATGAAAATGTTGTTTTTTTAATTTTATCTTTCATAAAATGGATGCAAAGTTTTGGAATTGAAAACTGGGGATAGTGTAAGAGATGCCATTCATTTGATGCACGAGAAGAATGTGTGTGGTGCACCAATTACTGACAATACCAAAGGAAGCTTTTCGGATCCTTACATTGGTTTCATTGATTTTGCAACTATGGTTCTTTGGTTTTTTGAGGTAAGGATGTTCATTTTTGTAGATTTTAACGTTTTAAAAGCTACCCCCAGATGAACATTTGTGTAGTGTTATTTACACAATTATATATATAACATTTGCTTCTCACGAAAATTTTATTTCGAGGAATGTGAGAATCGCAGAAGAGACACTGGAGCTGAAGAAATTGGCAACTATGGTGTTTTTGACATGCTTGAACAGCATCCTCACATTGGCCAAACCAAGGTTTTTATTTTTTATTTTTGTCCTTTTAGTTCTTTTTTATTTTATTTAATATGGTAAGTAGACATAGAAGATAGAACAATTCAATATAAGCCAAAAAGTCCATTTAGAGAAATACAAGTCCATAACACTTAACATCTTCACTTCATTATGTTAGCCCTTTGCTATTTCTTTCAACTGAAAAGTTTTATGTTTAACAATGTTGATGCCATGGTCTTCGAATCTCTAAAGTATAACCTGCCAAGCATTTTAAAACACGATATTATTCGAAGTCTTTCTTGATGACATGCAGAGATATTTGTGTTGCAATTTCCTTGGCTATGTTATTAAAATGCCAACCATGTTATAAGTTATAATTTATAATTCAATCCCTTTGTTGTATTTTAGAACCTTGAAGTACTACTTTAATGCAGATTGTTAAATCTTTGTTTCATTATGAGCACTTCTGTTTAATTCTGATAGATTGGCGAGCTGGCTAAGTCGTTTCTATGGAATTCGTATTTCCCTGTACACTTGGATGAGACACTCTTCCATGTTCTGCTGCTACTTTCAAAGCATCGGCTGCAAGTTGTGCCTGTCATAGAGAGAACCAGTTCTAAGCTCATTGGTTTTATTTCACAGGTATATTTATCTCTAAATTCTACTTCATAAATGGTACTTTTGAGAAGCAAATATGGCCATTAGCAGCAGGCCAAAATGAGAATCTTTAAAAGTAACAAGAAATTGAGATGATCTTTGGCGGTTTTTGTTTAAAGCTTACAAAACATCACTAAGCTTAAATTCTTGATTATCTATTATGTGTCGATAGCATGGAGTACTTCTTCTGCTGCTTCAATCAAGTGGTTTAGACTGGTTTGATAGCATTGCTGACAAGCCTTTATCAGAGTTCCGGTATGTCAACCCGTAAACTGTTCTTTTTTTGGGGATAAATCAAGCTATAAGAGTAGTTTACAATTGAATAGTAAATTCTCATTTAGTTTGGAATTGCATCTCTACGGATGTTTCAATACAGGTTTGGTAATGAAGAGCATGTTGTACATGTATATGGAGACCAAAGCATGACAGAAGCTCTTCATGTTCTATGGAAAAGCCAAAATGGTGCAGTTGCTGTCACAGATAGGAAAAGTAAGAGGGTCATTGGTAGCATAAGGAAATGCGATATCTACCTCCTTCTAGAGAATCTACCTCGCAATATAAAGTAAGTTACATCCATTTTTTCGTTCTCCCTTATATGTTTTGTTTTGTAACATATAGTTTTCGTTTTATTTTTCGCGATTGTTTTTTAATAATAGAGAGACAAGGAGGAGAGAGGAGGTCCCCAACTCCCCAAATTCAAACTGATTGCCGACTATCTCCAACTTAACCATGTTGTGGAGTTCAGATATTGAATTTTATCTCAAAAGTTTTATATGCCATGAGATATGCTACTTAAAATTTCCAATGTCAAACCGCCATTTATCCAATATGCTACTAATTAATGAACAATTCCTAACTTCGCCGTTCTGTTCTCCCCCCTTCTTCTAGTTGACAAAGAAAAACAGAAAACAGAACAGAGATATGCTTCTAAACAGAAAAGAGATGCATCTAAAGGAGTTGTTAGTTTCTCATGTCCACTTTAGTGTAGCATTTGATCTGCAAATTATATATATAGGCACATATAAATGTCCACACCCTTGCCAGTTATATCTTAATAACAGCGTGAACATGACAAGATCATGGGCTTGTTTGGTGCCTAGGATTGGATTGGATTGGATAACTCATTGGAGCTAAGGCGTGTTAAAGGAAGAAAAGAAGAAATTTTAACCTGAGATATGTAATATTACATGTTTAATTTGATGTTTAATCATATAATTGCAGAAGTCTAACTGTGGAGGAGTTCATTCACATGGAGAATGATGATCATAAAACAGGCTCTGATCCAACAATTGAAAGAGACATTGGGGCTCTTCTCTCAGCCGGCTTTCTGCGCCTCAAAAACAACTTCGCGCCAAGAATGGACTCACCGGTTACCAACAAGAAAACCGAAACACTGAAGCAAGCCATGAGAAACATGGCAGACACAAAAAGCAGTTTCAGCTTCTTGGTTGATGAATCAAATCAGGCCACAGGGATGCTCACATTGAGAGATATGATCATCCACTTTGCTCCACCATGTATAGATTCAACCATCCATGGTTGTGGGTTCTTTGAATCTGCTCTGGAGCAGACTGGTTGCCATGTCAAAAATGGAACCATAATCTCTGATAATTGATTGATTTGATAGTGTTTCTAATGTTAATCTAAACCAAATATGTTTGCTCAAAAATTGAAAAAAACCCAATATGCTAACTTAGGCTCTGCATTATTTCTTAGCTTTTGGAACATTGTGACAGCCTATCAGTGTACTTTTAGACTCTACACTGCAACCATGGGTGCAGGAACACATGATATGCTTGACATCTAGGACCAGTATCACATCTCTGAATGGCATTATCTGGTTCCTCTGCTTCTACCTTTTCTTTTCATTGCTTTGGAATTTAGAGCTTTTATCTGTTGTCAAATTTCCAGCTGAATATATGGTGTAGTTCGTGGATCATGACATCTATGTATCCCATAATAGTCTGCTTATGTTTTCTGTGCTGATATTTTTTATGTGTCTTAAGCTACGTAGTTTAAGATTTTAAGTTAAGCGGGGATGTAGATCCTCCACTTGGATTTTCTTTGTTAATATCTGCTCAACTCTTATAATAAGTCGTCACTTGAAAAAAAAAACAGAAATCAAATAAAAAAAAAAAGAAGAAAATCATTTTCACACAACAATTTTTTTGTTTCTTCTTCTGTTGTCCTCTGTTTGGTCGAAGGACAAACTTTTAGCACTAGAGGTGATGGTGTGTTGGGTCACTAATAATGGTGTGGCAATCTCATATTAAAAGTCAAGTACATTCTAGATAAGTCTGATAAACGCTAATACGACACCAAAACAGAGAAATATAGTCCACCTTTCCAGTACCACAAACATTTTCAACCTCAATTTGAAACATCAATTTCATAGTATGAACCCTTCAATCTCAATTGTGACCACCAATTTCAAAGTTTGAATTGACACATCTGCCGACCTCATTTAGTGGGCTCCACTGGACTGTAGCCTAGGGGGATTTTTTAAGGGGAAAAAAATTTATACCTATATAGCCCAATATGTTAACATTGTTAGAGGGACTTTATGTTAAAATACATAAAGTTATAGAATTCTATACATTGTTAGAGGTCTTCCACCTTTGTAGCTACTGTCAAAGAACGTCCTAACACCAATATGCATAATAAGGGTAAAATCTTTAGCCCTAACTATTTAAGTTTAATTTTTTTCGTTGATTTGTCTCCAAGAGAATTAAAAAAAGAAGAAAAGAAATTCACCCTTTTGCGAACAATATGGCTCTAATTCCATTGTTCTTGTGTTTACAACTAATATGCAGGATAAAGTTAATTATTTATGTTTTTACATTTTATATTTGGGAAGCTTACTTGATTGATGCCAGTAAATTTTAACGGACTCAAACTGTAAAGGTCATATTTTCATTTTGACGATATGTGTTATTTGGTTGCATTTAATATGTATTTGTTATATGTTAAAACTTATAGAAATTAATCAATGGAGTTATATGAACTAGTGTGATTTATATGATTTAATGTTACTTTTATTTCCCAAAAAAAAAAAACACTATAGAAATTGTTAAGTACAAAAAAAAAGGATCATTAGATCTTAAGCTAATAATTTTAGCTAGCATACCCGTTGAAAAATTCCTGGTTCCTCCCTTTCTGTTGTGTGACAAGTGGCTATTAATTCTATTCAGAGTGATGTTTCTACTTGTAATTGGGAGTTGTATCCTATCCTTAAAGATATTAGGTTTCTTAAAGCCTATTTCACTAATCTGATTTGGGCATGGGTACTCCGTGAAGCGAACCGGACTGCGGATGTCGTTGCCTTGCTTGCCAGGAGGGTGATGTGCTTGGAGTCATGGCTTGTTCGACCTCCATCCTCTCTAGTTCATATTTTATCTCAGGATGGTCTTCCTTGCCCTCCGCCTGTTGCATAGTCTTGTGTTGTGTGGTTTGTTTTGTTTGCGTTGTATTAGTTTTGGTGTGTCTGTCCTATTTGTTTGGATGGGTTTGGCTCCCCTTTCGGCCTTTGCCGGTTGGCTTTTATGATATCTTCGTTGACCCAAAAAAAAAGCATGTCAGGGTCGTGAAACACGACTCTGTGTCTATTGTACTACCAGATGGATTGATGAAGAATATCAAATGGAAGGATCTCTAACATGAGCTTATCTGTTGGGCACCTTTGTAGTAATGGACGTGAATCCTGATCTAATTATGATATGATTTACTTGCCCAATTATGTGTATTTATTTACTTGATTCTTGTATATTCTCCTTGTAAATCAAGGCATTGTTTCTTACCTAGAATAGGCGATACTTTGTGTAATCACCAAGTAAAGGCTCTGTATATATTTCCTATACTGTTTATCAATGAAAATCATCAAAGATATTCAAAAACCTTTCATGGTATCAAGAGCCTGAGGCTTACCATATTCAATCCATAGTCTATTTTGCCCTTTTTTTCCTCGACCCCATGGCTTCATCCTCTGCTCTTGACCTTCCTAGCATTATTCACGTTATCTCTATTCATCTCGAATGTGATAACTATCCGACCTGGCTTGCTCAGATTGTTCATATTCTTCGTAGCCACCACTTGCTCTCCTATGTCGATGGTAGCTTGGGTGGCGTGGGTTGTTAAGACCATCGAAGATGATGATGAGAGCAAGGTACATGGGTGACAAGGGAAAAGAGGATGGGGGTGGCCGGGGCAGCGGAAACTATAGCATTGGAAAGGAGAGTTTCCAGGTTGATTGACTTGGCCTGAATAACTGGGCTTTTACCCTTACCCCTTACCTAACACGCGGTGTTTTGGGCTTGATTGATTAACTATGATGTGGAATTGGCTCCACGTGAGGGGGCGTGTTGAAGAATATAAAGTCCCACATCGGAAACTTGATTAAGGGCTCATTTGGGAGAAATTCTAGATTGACCATAATCACTTATGGAGAGAAGGTACTCCCACATGCTTCTCCATATAATCACTTTAAGTGATTTTAAGTGATTCTCAGGAGAAACACCTACCCGTTCTCATGTCCGTTTTTTATCCTTCATACTTGACTCATTAAGATCGAATCCCTGTGAAAACCCTTACCCACAGGAAAAATTGCCATCCCTATTCGTAGATCACAAGTTAAAATCCAAATTTGCTTGTTTTTGACTTTGCACCACATTATTGTTGGTGGTACACAAGATGAAACTTGGACCATTAAACTCACATTCTTACCCTACACTAGCCGACACTAGGCTCTGCTGCATGATTGGGCACGTCATTATAAGCTCCAAAAATGGCCCTCTCCACACCAAACGAGTTTCACGAAATGGACGGCCAGAAAAAAAAAACATTACTTTCATGCATATCGTTTTAAATGTCCATTTCCAGCAAAGTACAGTACAACAATAATAAGGCAGATGCAGGTTAGGTTAGGATAGGTGAGTTGTACAAGATATCAATACACCTAGTGCATTATTGACGTTGCCTATACCTAAGTTCAAATTTCTCTCTCTAGCAATTATAAGTCTTGAAATTATGGCTTGATTAATCAATCATATGAAAATAGAGGATCTCGAACCTCTATATTTAGAGTTCATACATTTACTTGCATTTCATTTAATCTAAACCATTGTAATAATATAACAGCTTAATACATTACATGTCCACCGGTAAAGATTAGTTTTTTTAAAAAAAAATAAGAAAATTAATGGGTATTGACGATTACTAACTGCCGTTATCTCTCTGCCTCTCTCTCCCATCGTGACCAGCCCCTCCATCTCCTCCCTCTCTGTTTCTCCTTCTCTTCATCCATAGTAATTCTTGCTTATCAACTAAGGTATTAGATTTGTTCTAAACTTCTAAAGATGAATTAATAGGAGACTATTCTTCTACATTGACGAGATGAATGTCTTATGTATGACTGCGGGAAACATACGCCTTTGGATGAGAGCTGATCTCGTTGATACTATTCCAGAGTCCTAGGGCTTGAACTACTCCAGAAGCTGCTCTTACGACTTCATGATGGGAGGGACAGACAGAGATAACAGCAGCTAAGCCAACGTTGAAAGCAATAAAATATTTAGAATAAAATAAAATAAAATAAACTCTACCATTTGACATGTCATATTTTAAGTTATTAGATTATTACAATGGTTTAAATTAAGTGAAATGCGGATAAATGCACGAATTCTAAATATAAAAGCCCGAGATCCTCTATTTTGATATGATTGACTAATCAAATCATAATTTCGAGACTTATAATTGCTAGAAAGAGAAGATTTCGAACCTAGATATAAAGGGGCGGGCTCATTATATTGGGCAACTGACTTAACCGAACCTGCACTTCCACACTTCCATCAATTTTTTAATTCAAGGGAATTCATAGTTAAACAAGTAATCTTATTGTATGCCATCTACTTAATTAGCGCACATTGTTTTTTTTTGTCCTTTTTGTCAAATGACGCCAAATATGTGTTAGTTCCGTAGGAATCTTAGTTTGTGACGTATGGAGCCTTACGTAATAAGCTGCACTATTTGACTAACTAAAGTCACCTCTCAAATCTTAAGTAGGTTGTTTAAATTTGTGCACTTGGCTAACCATATTATATTTTTCTTTAGCTTATGACGTGCTTAATCCCACGTAACCTGTCTGAGATCATAAACCTGTAAACGTTTCAAGAAGTCCCACATGGAAAGGAAAAATTCCTTTTGAACAAGACCATTCAATCTCACATTATTGGCCCTTTCGGCTCAGCTGCATGATTCATTGGTCATGGATGAACCACGTCATTAAGCTCCAAAAGATGGCCCTCTCTCTCCACAGACCACGAGTTTCACATGATGGACATGTATTGTACAATACATCCGAACGAAAAACAATTATTTTCACAGTCCTGTGATTTCATGTTTAAATCTCTCATCTCCTAATATCGTTTGTAAAGTATAAAAAAAAAAAGCAAGATTTAATTGTCCATTTGTGGCTACTTAATTATAGCAATTACGTCTCGAAATTGTGCCTTGGTTAGTGAATCATAGGAAAGGAGAGACCAGCACTTCCATCAATTTTTTAATTCAGGAAAAGTGATAATTAAACGAGGAAAATTGATGTATGTATTTGTCCTTAATTAATTGGTGTACACTGTTAGACAACTAATGCTGCCAAAGATGTGTTAGTTACACAGGCATCTTAATACATAGGACCACTTAGGATATATAATTAACGTTTGTGACTTATGGGGCCCTACGTTTAGCTGCACTATTTCACTAACTGAAGTCTTCGCCTCTCAAAAGTTAATTAGGTTGTTTGTACACTTGGTCAATCAAATCATATTTCTATCTTATGACGTACTTAATCCCACGTAAGCTGTGTTAGATCATGCACCTCAAAACGTTTTGTGAATTGGAAGTCGATATCATTTTTTCGAGGTAAAAAAGTAACAAGTTAGTTGTGTTGGGTAAGCATTTTGCTATAAATATGAGGGAGTCTTCCAGCAGAATAGATACCAAAAGAGAGCGAGAGAGAGAGAGAGAGGAGTATTATTTGAGAACATAAAAATGGAGGTAGAGCAAGTCCTACACATGAATGGAGGAGTTGGGAAAACAAGCTATGCAAATCGGTGCATAATTACATATCATTTTGTACCCTTCTAACTTATGATTTGGTTATGTTTTTGAGTTAAACTTGTGCTTTTAATTTATTTTGTGTTTGTTTCAGTGTAATAAGCTTATGACTCACTAAATGCATTTTGGAGACAAGTTAGCTCAAAACGGTGTATGCAGATCAGTCAACTTGCTCAGGAAGAACCAGATAATGAACCATACGTCATTGGAAAGATACGGAATTCTAGTTTCTGAAGAAATTTACGGTTCATGATTAGTCTTCTAGATGAAGTTATGCAAGTTTGGGCAACTTAAGGTCAAATTCGGCAGCATCTGCGTTACTGGGCCAAAAATGACTTTTGAAGGCTTTCCCGATTTTTCCTTGAGTTGGGCTGCATATGCTTAGAAAGATAAGACAAAGAGCTTCAAGATCCATATTTTTCCAGATTTTTTAGAGTGAAGGAACAAGCCCAAATCGAGCCCACAAGCTGACTGCAAATTGCTTGGTCATGATTAGCTATGCATGTGCTATTGTTGATAGTTCTTGGTCATGAGTAGCTATGCATGTGCTATTGTTGATAGTGGGGAAGAAGCATGTTAATTGTCATAATTGAAGTAGGTTGTGTAAGAAATAAAGAAGCAAAAGCATCAAGTGGGAACTAGCCAAATGATGAAAGGAGATGGATGCTCATGTGAACTTGAGGTGGCTATGCAACTTGTTGTCAAAAGAAGAATATTGGCATGTGAGTTTGATGCTTTCCTTCTCCTATAAATAGGAGGCTTGGCTAACCTTCAAACACACCCCAAGGGGGGGAGCTCTCAAACATCTCTCTAGAGCTCCTCTCCCTTCTCTCCCTCCAATTCTCTTAGTTTTTCTTTTGAATTCTCAATTGTTGTAACAAAACCCTTTAAGTTTTTCTTAGTTGTAATTTATTTTTCATTGTAATGTAAATTCTTTTCTTAAGTTTAATTAGTTTCCAAGTTTCAATTATAGTTCTTGTTCTTATTCATTATGCTTATAAGTTAATATGCTTGTTGAATGATTGATCACCATTAAAACTTGTATGTTAGCTATCTTGGTTTGAATTAAGAGTAGACACCATGCTTTAATTTGAATTGAACTATGAATAGGAAGAGTATGTATGGACATTCGACAATAGGGATTAGATACATGCTTGGTTGTTTAAAACATTCTTCTATGCTTAATGGATTTCTAATGCTTAATTTAGGTTCGACAATAAGGATCTAATTAGGGAATTAGGAATACAAGGTTAGGACCAAACACCATGGCTTAATCATACTTTAGCTAGAATCAATCTAAGAATATAAATTGAACTTGGTAACTAATTTGCTTGAGTTAATTTCTTTTCTTTCTTTCTTGTTTTATTTATTCTCTTTTGGTTTTCTATTTTGTGCAGGGAATCAAATTGAATCAATCTATCATCAATCCTCGTGGATCGACCTCGTACTTACACACATGCTTTATACTATCCAACGCCTCGTGCACTTGCGAGTCAACAACAATTCCCTACTTCAAGTGAGTCTCTCTCTCTCTCTCTCTCTCTCTCTCTCTCCCTAGTTGATTTTATATGAAGTACTAAGTAAATAATTTGTATATTCACCACTTAAAGAGAGCAGTGATTTAAACTTTTTTTCACTGCGGTGAATGGAGGACTTGGGATACTTATAAGTGGCTCTTTCTCAAACTATTTTGCTAACCAAAACTACGCAATATATTCATGCTTTCTTAAACTTTTTTTTTTCTTCAGAGAGGAGTGATTTCAACGGTGAAGCCTATAGTTGATGCAAGCATAGAGGAGCTGTGTTGCACTCTCTTCCCAGAGTGTTTGAAAATAGCGGACTTGGGATGCTCTTCAGGACCCAACACCCTTTTGGTGGTATCAGATATCATAGACAACATCCGCAACACTTTCCAAAAACTCAACCGCCCACCTCCATCACTCCAAGCCTTCTTGAATGATCTTCCCCGAAACGATTTCAACACAGTGTTCAAGTCATTGCCAGGCTTCTATAAGAAACTTGATGAAGAACCTGATAAGAAGCTTGGGCCATGTTTCATTGCAGGAATGCCTGGCTCTTTCTATGGCAGGCTCTTCCCCAACAATTCTCTCCACTTTGTTCACTCTTCTTATGCTCTCATGTGGATCTCTGAGGTTGACTTTTTTTTAATCAATCGTTGAGTCGTTATTATAATGTTTACTCTTTCTCAATCAACAAGTCTTCTATGAATTTTTTTATTTTTTATTACTTTATTCAATTGGTAAAATAATAATAATTATAAAATCGTGTCTGATAATTTAATCTGATAAGTGATGAGCATAAACGTGTGTACGTAGGTTCCAAAAGGCTTGGTGACCAAAGAAGGAGAGGGACTTAACAAGGGGAACATATATATAGCAAAGACAAGCCCTCCAGCTGTGTTTAAGCAATACTTGGAGCAATTCAAAAGGGACTTCAAAGTCTTTTTGAGGTCACGTGCCGAAGAGCTCGTCCCTGGGGGCAGTATGGTCCTCACAACAATGGGCAGCATAAAGAGTGACGATCCCCTCTGCATTTGGGAATTTGTAGGAATGAAACTCAATGACATGGTTTTAGAGGTAATTAAATATTAGATCATATTAATTTCTAATAGATTTGGGACACAATAATTATTGCTAATTTGAAATGTACTTTGATGAATTTTCAGGGTTTGATTGAAGAGGAAAAATTGGACACATTCAATATGCCATACTATGCACCTACAACCAAGGAGATTGAAGAGGTGATCGAGGCTGAAGGATCTTTTATTTTGCAAAACCTTGAAGTTTTCAAAAATGATTGGGACTCTTATGTCAAGCAAGCTAACAGTGGACTTGATAAGAAGATTAGGGCTGCAATATTTGCCACTGACATAAGGGCTGTGGGAGAGCCGATCTTGGCAAGCCAATTCGGAGAAGCACCCATGGACGATTTGTTTCGTAGGTTTGAAGCAGATGTTCTTGATCACATGGAAAGGGAAAACTGCCAGTTCATTAACCTGGTTATCTCGTTGACGAAGAAGCGTTGAGATGAATATTCAAGAAATGGAGCAACAAGATTTATGTTCCATATGCTTTGTTTATGTAACGTTTGTACCTTTGAGTCTCTTGGACTTCAGTTTATTGTTAAGAATAAAGTTGTTGACATTTGGTCATCTTTGTGTTATTCATACTTCGATTTAAAACACGTTAAGGGAAATGGAAGCGAAGTTTCTTCTGAAAATTATTGATCTAGCTTCAGTTTTCGATTCGTAGAAAACCCAAAATCCTAACTAGCTATCCAAACTCAAATTTAAGACCCTTGAAAAAGAAGTTCATGTTTAAGATTGTTGATTAGAATCACACAAAGAAGATTTAGAAACTCCAGTTCAAGTTTAAAAAGATTTTTTTATTAAAAAAAAAAATTCCACCACACAATTGATACTTGAATCCAAAACTCCAATCTAGTTATTGTATGCGAAATTGAATGTGAATTTTTATGATTTAAGCTTGTTGGTCATTGATATTTCCATGTAATTGGATTTTTGTTTCTCATGCCCCATAATATATTTTCGCGTTTATGATCCATTCACATCTTGGTGGGATCACATAGTAGACATAACCCTTACCACTCGGTTGGTACGGCTTAACGTTTTTCTATGATTAAAAGTGTGATTGTGATAGGATAGACTAAACGGAACACATTATCTTTAAAATAAAAACTCAATTTATTTTTAATTAAAAATAGAAAAAAAGCCTTATCTTGACTTTCTGATAACTTACAGGAATTAAAAGTTACATGGACGATAAATTATTGAAACTCTAGAGAAATAGACTGCTCCATCTGCATCCACAATATACATCAACACCAAAAAAGGAAAAGACAAATAAGGAGTTTTTTTTTCTTTTCTAAGGATAAATATTATTGTTTCGTTATCGGCTTAGGTCCCATATAGGCTTGCATAAGGAGTGTACACTAAAACTTTTGCTCTTGCGGAGAGGTAGTACTTCTCTTTAACATGCATATAAGAGCATCTCCATCGGTATTGTTTTGCCAGGGCAGGAGGGGCTGGCGGTTTTGGTTCCATGAGTAAAGAGCGGGTAGGCTCGTGGGCTCCACAAGCTCAGGCAGGCTCGAATTCTTGACGTCAAGAACGAAATTTTTAAAAAAAATATCGAAATTTTTTAAAAAAAAAATCTAAAAAATACCAAAAATTTCAACATTTTTAAAAAATAAATACCTAGTCATATTCTTCACTTCCCACACCAAAACTCTATACAAATTCCTCTCCTCATATGTCATGTGAATAGTAGTTATCCTTAGGTTGCCATGGCAATGGGTGGAAACACACAAGGCTTTTGCAAGGACTACCACTATTCACTTGAATAGTAACAGCCCAAGCCTTTCCCTTGCCCCTTGCCCCTTGCCATGGCAAATGGGTGGAAGTGCTCTAAAATAGAGGGTGGTGAGTGAAAAAGGAGATTAAGAATTTTTTTTTTAATACAAGCAATAGTCTAAATTTACTCACATAATTAAAGATGGGAGATGTCATGGGGGTTTGAACTTGAAACCTCAGGTCTGCAAGTCAATGCTATTTTCCAATAGACTAGACCTTGATGGCAGGAGATTAAGATTTTATTAAAACTATGTACGTGTTGTAAAATAGGAAAATGAGGTTGTAATATCACAACTCTAAATTTATTTGAGTGAGACCCACGAACTTCTTAGCTATAATCATTCACCAGTTATTAATCAAGCTCAGCTAGTTGACAGTTATACCCTAAACCCTAATATGTGAGGTACAATGAATAATATAGATCTATGAAATCTGGCAGGGCCCTTCATGAAGGGGATCCCATTTAGCTGGGGCGACAGCAATAGCTATCGGACATTTAAAGAAGTGGAGGGAGATCGAAGACAAAAGCAGAGGGGCCAAGGGGTAAATAATAGTAAATTTGTCTTATTAAACAGATGACTATTGCACAATCTTAGCCACTCAAAGTTCGCATATTTGGAGAATATGGTTTTAATATGGTGTTTTTTTTGGGTTAGGCTTTTGAGTTCAAAGTTTTGGAGATAAGGGTTTCTCAATTCATATATTTGAGGTTTTTTGGTTGTTGTCAGTTGTTTTTATGTAAGTAATGTTGGTCTGTGGTCCTATTATAACTCATGTAGATTATTTTCTTTTGGTCTGGAACTTTACTGTATTAAAGCAAGCTAACAGTAGTGGCCTTGATAAGAAGAAAGGGCTGCAATATTTGCCACTGACATAAGGGCTGTGGGAGAGCCAATTATGGGGAGCCAATTCGGAGAAGCATCCATAGACGATTTGTTTCGCAAGTTTGAAGCAGATGTTCTTGATCACATGGAAAGAGAAAACTGCTAGTTCATTAACTTGGTTATCTCGTTGACAAAGAAGCGTTGAGATGAATATTCAAGAAATGGGGCAACAAGATTTATGTTCCATATGCTTTGTGTTGGAGATTTGGCTCACCATAGATGCAAGCAGAGGAGGGAATTCGAAGTGTTCGCATGATGCGACCGGTCGCAAGGTTGGTGCGACGGTCGTTTTGAGTCGAAAAGCTAGGAAATTCGCAGGAAGCGGCCGGTCGCAGGTTTTGGGCGACGGTCGCATGGAGGCAGATTCAAAGGTGTTGAATCGTATAAAGCGGCCGTCGCAAAGAAGCGACGGCCGCAAAGAAGGCGGCCGTCGCATGCTGCTTACTGGCTTGAATATTTCCACGTGTTTTCAAGGTGTTTTTTCACATGGGTCATTGTCCTACCCAACTCCATGTGCCTCCAAGAGACTTTTATGAGTGCTAGGACATGGGGGCTACTAGGGAAAGGTCTGAAACAACATAAAGTATAGTTTGGTGGGTTGTTTGATTGCCTACCACTTGTGCTTTCCTTGAATCATGGATCTGGTTTTGGGTGGCTGGTTTGCCACATGTTGGAGACTTTTACAGGGTGGCTGAGGTTGGTGGGAGGCTTCTCACTTGTCTACTTAAGTGGGAAGTGCAGACATTGCACAAGAGAGGCTCAAGAGAGGAGCCAAGTGCTAGAGTTTGAGAGCAAAGGCTTGAAGAGCACAAGGGGAGCTTCTAGCCCCAAGTGGGGGCTGGGAGTTCCAAGTGCTTAGAGAGCAAGAGAGCTGAAAATGCAAGGTGTCCAAGAGAGCTAAGGCAAGAGGGCTGAGGCTATGGGGCAAAGGGAAACACAAGGGAAACAAGCATTGTAAGCTTTGCAAGAGGGCAAGCGGGGGCATCAAGGGTTTGAGCAAGGGTGTGAGAGAAAAGTGAGCTTGGGGAGAGAGTAGTGTTCTAAGGGGTTTTCTGTGTAAAACAAAGTTGTAACATACTCTTTTCATTAGTGAAATTTCTCAAGGGGATCACCAAGAGGATGTAGGCAAGAGTTGGCCGAACCTCTATAAATCTTTGTGTCCATGGTTGTATGCTTGCTCCAAAGGTGTTTGCATTAAATTCATCCGTGTATGTTCGTGTGTGTGCCAGTCACAAAGTCCATTGATAACAAGTTCTTGGGGAGTTTCCGCAATCCAAGAGGTCTTGGAATGCTCTGTCGCTCACCGAGTGGCATCCGGCTCGTTGGTCTAAGCGAGAAGGTGCCAAGGAGTCTCGTGTTAGGCGAATTGCACAACACTTTGTTCATGTAATGTTTGTACCTTTCAGGTCTCTTGGACTTCAGTTTATTGTTAAGAATAAAGTTGTCTACATTTGGTCATCTTTGTGCCATTCATACTTCAATTTAACACGCGTTAAAGGAAATGGAAGCGAAGTTTCTTCAGAAAATTTTCGTTTTAGCTTCCGTTTTCAATTCGTAGAAAACCCAAAATCCTAACTAGCTATCCAAACTCAAATTTAAGACCCTTGAAAAAATAAGTTCATGTTTGAGATTGTTATTTAAATATTTTTGTTGATTAGAATCACACAAAGAAGATTTACACTACTACAAAAAACACTTTGTGCGACGAAGTATTGTTGGTCGCGCAAAGTAAAATTTCGTCGCGCAAACCTAGAGCGACAAAATTTTGGTCACGCAAAATCCGTCGCGCAAAGGTCGTGAAGAAAGGGTTTGCGTGACGAAAAATAATTTTTGTCGTGCAAAACTACTTTGCGCGACGAAGTGTTGTTGGTCGCGCAAACCTTTGAGCGACGAACTTCTTTTGGTCTCGCAAACCTTTGCGCGACGAAGTGCTGTTGGTTGCGCAAACCTTTGCGCGACGAAGGGTTGTTGGTCGCTCAAAGTTTTGCGCGACGAAGCGTTGTTGGTCGCGCAAAGTTTTGCGCGACAAAATATTTCAAATTTGTCACGCAAGATTTTTGACTTTTTGTTTTATTATTTCTCTTATATTAATTCAATTATATTGATTTTTTTTCGAATTTTTACTTTTTAAATTTAATTTAATTGTATGATTTTCTTTTTTTAATTAATTTAATTGAAATTGACATATTCAAAATAAAATTACACATTTTGACACTACAAGAAAAAAGGTCAATAGTGACCAATTTGATTTCAGTTTTCTCCCAATATCATGTGAGCTTGATTTTAGGTTCAATTTTGATTTCAGTTTTGATTTCTCTTTGAATTTCGATTTTGAGGTGTGATTCCAAAAAGCTTGATGCCCTAACTTCCTAATTGGTGTTGCAGATGTTTTGATTTTGAGCTATTCTGAAATCAACTTTTGAGACCATCAACTCATCTGGTAAGAAATCGTCGATCTCTGGCTTTTTGATTCCTAATTGGTTTGCATTTTCATTATTCCTTTTTCTTTTCTCTTATTGGTGACTTTTGATTATGCTCTCTGACTTTTTGATTCTTGCTCTGATTGTTGCATTTTTTTGATCTACTGCTTGTTGTGAATTTCAATTTGCAGTGGATATGTTCTAATATAAACAATGCATGACCAGGTTCAATGGGTGTGGATTGGGGTCCATGTTGGATCTCTTGGTTTTTGTTTTATTGATATTATTTCCATTCTTGTTTAATTTAACAAGTGTTTCTGTTAAACTGATCTTGGATTCTGTGTTTTTTGTTTTTTATTTTATTTTATTTTAAACTGATCTTGGATTCTGGATAAATTGACAGACAATGAAAATGATGCAATTATGAGGTACAGTGCTCGGAGAGTTAGAGTTCGCCATTGCAGGAAGCAATTGAAGGAACTTTCTGCTCTTTATATGGGGCAAGATAATCAGGGACCCTTAGGAAAACACCGGATTCAGCTTGTGTTATATTCCCCCCTAAAGTCTTTCGGATATTGGAGAAACCATTGCATGAATTTCATGGGCATGATGGTGATATATTGGATCTCTCTTGGTCAAGGAATAATGTAAGTGATTATTTGAATTGCAGCTAAATTTTAGGAATCTAAGAAAATATTGATCATTTTTTAGTGAAATATGGCAGAAATTTAATTTGGTATTTTGTTTTGGATGCAGTGTCTTCTGTCATAATCTGTTGACAAAACTGTTCGTCTCTGGCAAGTGGGATGTGACCGTTGCCTCAAAGTCTTTTCCCATAGTAATTATGGTGAGTTTCTGGCTGTGTATATGATTATATGAAATAGCAAAGTGCTAGTCTCTTCTGTGGTATTATATTGAATCTACCTCTTATCATTTTTCGTTATGTTATGGTGTTGTGCAGTGACCTGCGTTCAATTTAATCCTGTGGATGATAATTACTTCATCAGTGGTTCAATAGATGGCAAAGTACGCATTTGGGGAATTCGTTGCTGCCAAGTTGTTGATTGGAGTGATATAACAGGTATAGTTACTGCAGTGTGTTATCGCCCTGATGGGCAGGTTTGGTGATTTTCTTGCCCTTCCATTGTGTAGAAATGTTGATGTAGGATCAGATATAGACTAATGTTTATTTAAACACTATCGATTCTTGTGCAGGGAGGAATTGTTGGCTCAATGACTAGCAATTGCAGATTTTATAATATATCAGGTGTGCTTTGACATTTAAGACCAGCATTCCTCACCCTCCTTCTGTTCACCTCGTTTTCATAGGAACTGACTAGATGTCTGCTCAATTAAATTTTTTTTTGCTGGTTGAGTAATTTCGTCATATTTAATTGCAATTTTTAAATTTCCAAATTCATTTTTGTGTAAATTTTTTGATACAAAATGCATCACAATATCCCAAATTCTTTTCATCAGATTTTTGTTATACTTGCGTCACATTTTGACCTTCAAATCGTTGATTTTGGGGATTTGTACTGATGAATTGGTTATGTTTTTCTTGGACAGACAATCATTTGCATGCTCAAATATGCTTGTGTAGTAAAAAAGTCTCCCTGCAGAAAGATTACAGTGGGAGAGGATGATTGGAACTACCTAGTTCAATTATGGCAAAAAGATGAGTGGAAGGTGAGACACTAACTGGTTCCTCTTCATTTCGATATTGTGTACAGCATGAGTTCCATTTTTTGCAGTCTATTACTTTTCTGGAACTTAGAAAGAAATTGGGTTCATTTTTGCAGAAAAGTAGTGCAAAAATAAGGAAAATAGAAAGAAATTGAAGATCACACATTGTGCTGGGACAAAGGCCTTTAGTCGTATTAGATATGAAAATGTAAGCTTCATTTGACCCTTACAATCTTCTTACATGGAATTTTATTTGAAAGTGTTAAGAATCTTAAAGATGCTCATTGTCTATTATGATGCTTCTCATACGTTGATTATATACTGTGAGAACAATCATATTGGGCTTTAGAACTGTAGGTTCTGCTGCAGTAGCATAGGGTTGCTGTGGATTTTCTTGTTCCCCAATAGCAGTTTGGCAAGACTTGTTTCATTAGATATAGGTGTGAGATGTAAACAAGTGTTTCCACAGAAAACTCTGTGATATGTTTAGTTAAATATAGCTTTATAAAACTGATGGAAAGGAACAGAAGACTATAATTTACTTATGTCTTCCGAATATAATTAGAAGGGGAGAATCATCAAAATAGAATATATAAAGATGAAAATTCATTTTTGTAATCATAAAATTAACAAGTACCAAACAGTTCTGCCATGATTTGGAAAATAGAAGATGCATTCATTAGCTTTCTTTATTGAGAAATTCATCATCCATGTGATATTAGTTTCTGAAATTGTTTCTCATTTTTTTGTTCTTTGTTTGATGCAGGACCGATGGACAAATTTCTAGTATATCAGAGGATAGAGGAAAGAAGACAATCGACTAATGATAAATCTTATGTTCTTTGTTTTTGGGAATCATTTGACATTTAGGTTGAACTTAAATATCTAGCATGTTGTTTTTGAGACATCTTGTGAATTTGTTGGAAGAATGTTATATATATATATATATATTGCTTTTGAATGCAATAAATTGTATCTACAACACTGTTTAAAAAAAATTAATTGTGATTTCATATTGTAATACAATAAATAAAGAACATGGAGAGGTAAACCTAATTAGTTACCATTTTTTTAAATACATTAGTGACCAAGCAAGTAGGTCACTAATGTGGGCACGTGACCTAGTTTCAGTGACCAAAATGCATGTTTTGGTGACCAAATTGTAAGCCCTTTAATGACCAAAGTTGTGGTCACTAATAGCATTTTTATTAGTGACCATATAGGTGTAGTAACTAATTCTTTGTGGTGTAGTGACCAATAGTTGACAATAATCACTAAATAGAATTTGTGACGAGCTTCTAGTGACCACGCAGTGACCACCAATATTTGAACACTAATTTCATTCAGTGACCAAAAACAATATTTTCTGTGACCAAGTAGCTGGGCACTAATACCTGTTTTTCTTGTAGTGTGATTAGCTTTTACACATTTTGGTCAACTCACTTTAAGTCTTTGGTATTACGTGAACGTCTTGAACAAGTAGGAGGCTTTACGTGAACGTCTTGAACAAGTAGAGGCTCCTCCACTCTAAGCATAGTGGATGAATATAATTAATGCATAGAAATTAGTGAAATATAAATAAAACAAAATCATTTCGAATAATTCATAATTCATTGCAAGCAAAGTGCCATATCATCATCATGTTTATTTGTACACGCCCATTCGATTATTCAAAAACAAGAAGTGAAAATAAACCACCAAATTAAAGGACTAAAACATATTTGATGACGAATTAGAAATTGGGTTTATGCTTCAATTAATCTAAGAAGCAAACTCAATCTTGACAGCCCCATACTTGGGCACCAAGGTCACCACCACGCTCTCATCATCCTCGGCATCAATGTCCTCCAACAAATCCGTCAACCCCAACCTCAAGATGAGTGAGTGAGTGAGTGAGTGAGAGTGAGAGTGAGAGATAGTGAAGAGAGAGTAAGTGTAAGAGAAAGGGTTGGATTTGGGGAGAGGAAAAGAGAGAGGAGAGGTAAGAGTAGAGAAAAACATTGAGAAAATGGTGGAGGAGTTATTTTGGTTTTAAAAACCGTATCACTTTGCGCAACGAAATATTGGTCGCGCAAAGTCTTTAAAAAAAATTCCCACGTCCTATTTTTGGTGCCCGCCAATTTTTTAGAGTTTTGCGCGACGAAATATTGGTCGCGCAAAGTCTTTAAAAAAAATTTTAAAAATTTCCCGCGTCAAAATTTAAAATTTTTTTAAAAAATTTTGTAAAGACTTTGTGGGACGAAGTTACTTTTTCGTCGCGCAAAGTCAAAATTTTAAAATTTTTTTAAAATTTTTTGTAAAGACTTTGCGCGACGAAGTTACTTGTTCGTCTCTCAAAGTCACTTTGTGCGACGATCTAATTTCATCGCGCAAAGTCAAAAATTTTAAAAAATTATTTTTTTATTTTTGTAAAGACTTTGCGGGACGAAGTTGCAAGTCAAAATTTTAAAATTTTTATTATTATTTATTTTTGTAAAGACTTTGCGGGACGAAGTTACTTGTTCGTCGTGCAAAGTCACTTTGTGCGATGATCTAATTTCGTCGTGCAAAGTCAAAAATTTAAATAAATTATTTTTTAATTTTTGTAAAGACTTTGCGGGACGAAGTTACTTGTTTGTCGCGCAAAGTCATTTTGTGCGACGATCTAATTTCGTCGCGCAAAAATTTGTCGCCCAAAGTGACTTTGTGCGACGATCTAATTTCGTCGCCCAAAATTTAGTCGCGCAAGATTTTATGGGATGAATTTTTGAGTTTCGTCGCGCAAAGTGACTTTGTGTGACAAATTGTTTTTCGTCGCGCAAAATTTGGTTGCGCAAGGGTATTTTTTTACTAGTGTTAGAAACTCCAATTCAAGTTTAAAAAGTTTTTATTAAAAGAAAAAAAGAAAAAACAATCCACCACACAATTGATGCTTGAACCCAAAACTCCAATCTAGTTATTGTATGCGAAATTGAATGTGAATTTTTATGGTTTAAGTCAAGGTCTAAAATATCGATAGTTTCGGAAATATTGGTAGTCCAAAAACATGGAAAGTTCGATAGAAATATTAGGATATTCTCGATATCGATAAAAATTGAATAAAGACCACAGAAATTGTAAGAAAAACTTGGAAATTTTTCTTGAAACTTTAGAGGATGTTTATTTAGTCAGTTATCTATTTAAACTCTATCATTTGACATGTCATATTTTAAGTCATTAAATTATTACAATGGTTTAAATTAAGTGAAATGCGGATAAATGCACGAACTTTAAATGCAGAAGCTCGAGATCCTCTATTTTGGTATGATTGACTAATCAAGCCATAATTTCGAAACTTATAATTGCTAGAAGGAAAGGACTTAGAACTTAAGTATAAGAGGCGGGCTCAATATATTTGGCAACTGACCTAACCTAACCTGCACTTCCATCAATTTTTTAATTCAAGAGAATTCATAGTTAAACAAGTAATCTTATTGTATGCCATCTACTTAATTAGCGCACATTGTTTTTTTTTTTTGTCCTTTTTGTCAAATGACGCCAAATATGTTTTAGTTCCGTAGGAATCTTAGTTTGTGAAGTATGGAGCCTTACGTAATAAGCTGCACTATTTGACTAACTAAAGTCACCTCTCAAATCTTAAGTAGGTTGTTTAAATTTGTGCACTTGGCTAACCATATTATATTTTTCTTTAGCTTATGACGTGCTTAATCCCACGTAACCTGTCTGAGATCATAAACCTGTAAACGTTGCAAGAAGTTGGTGTACAAGCTATAGTAATTAAGTGGGACTACATACTAATCGGAATTTTGATACCATGTTAAATAATTACTGAATATTTAAAATTTTCGGGGTAAAATAAAAAGGTAACAAAGTAAGCATTTTTTGCTATAATGTGGGAGTCTTCTAGCAGAATTGGTACCAAGAGGGAGAGAAGTATTATTTGAGAACACAAAAAAGGAGGTAGAGCAAGTCCTACACATGAATGGATGCAAACAATTAACAACTTCAAGTTAGTCACCCTGTTCTTTGCTTCGAATTTCAATGTCTTCTGAACTTTCAACTGACTCAAGTCATGCCAGCAAGTTAACATTTTTTTTTTGCCCAAATTGATGAAAGTTCAAGGGAAACATTAAAATAAGACAAAAAAGAATATTGGGCCTCATTTTAGTTTCTTCGCAGCATATTTGAACACATGAGAAATTGAGAATTACCATGGAAAGGAAATTCCTTTTGAACATGACCATTTTTTTTTGGTCAACGAACATGACCATTCAATCTCACATTATTGGCCGTTTCGGCTCAGCTGCATGACTCATTGGTCATGGATGAACCACGTCATTAAGCTCCAAAAGATGGCCCTCTCTCTCCACAGACCACGAGTTTCACATGTTGGACATGTATTGTACAATACATCCGATCGAAAAACAATTATTTTCATAGTCCTGTGATTCCATGTTCAAATTTCTCCTCTCCTAATATCGTTTCTATAAAGAAAAAAAAAGCAAGATTTAATTGTCCATTTGCAGCTACTTAATTATAGCAATTACGTCTCGAAATTGTGCCTTGGTCATAGGAAAGGAGAGACCAGCACTTCCATCAATTTTTTAATTCAGGAAAAGTGATAATTAAACGAGGAAAATTGATGTATGTATTTGTCCTTAATTAATTGGTGTACACTGTTAGACAACTAATGCTGCCAAAGATGTGTTAGTTACACAGGCATCTTAATACATAGGACCACCTAGGATATATAATTAACGTTTGTGACTTATGGGGCCCTACGTTTAGCTGCACTATTTCACTAACTGAAGTCGTCGCCTCTCAAAAGTTAATTAGGTTGTTTGTACATTTGTTCAATCAAATCATATTTCTAGCTTATGACGTACTTAATCCCACGTAAGCTGTGTTAGATCATGCACCTCAAAACGTTTGTTGGTGCAAGTTAGTAATTGAGAGGTACTAGTTGTGAATTGGAAGTCTGATATCATGTTAGATAACCACGTACAGAACTTTTAAATTTTCGAGGTAAAAAAGTAACAAGTTAGTTGTGTTGGGTAAGCATTTTGCTATAAATATGAGGGAGTCTTCCAGCAGAATAGATACCCAGAGAGAGAGAGAGAGAGAGAGAGAGAGAGAGAGAGAGAGAGAGAGAGAGAGAGAGAGAGAGAGAGGAGTATTATTTGAGAGCATAAAAATGGAGGTAGAGCAAGTCCTACACATGAATGGAGGTGTTGGGAAAACAAGCTATGCAAACAATTCCCTACTTCAAGTGAGTCTCTCTCTCTCTCTCTCCCTAGTTGATTTTCTATGAAGTACTTATAAGAGGAAAAGTAAATAATTTGGCTCTTTCTCAAACTATTTTGCTAACCAAAACTACGCAATATATTCATGCCTTCTTAATTTTTTTTTCAGAGAGCAGTGATTTCAACGGTGAAGCCTATAGTTGATGCAAGCATAGAGGAGCTGTGTTGCACTCTCTTCCCAGAGTGTTTGAAAATAGCGGACTTGGGATGCTCTTCAGGACCCAACACCCTTTTGGTGGTATCAGATATCATAGACAACATCCGCAACACCTTCCAAAAACTCAACCGCCCACCTCCATCACTCCAAGCCTTCTTGAATGATCTTCCCCGAAACGATTTCAACACAGTGTTCAAGTCATTGCCAGGCTTCTATAAGAAACTTGATGAAGAACCTGATAAGAAGCTTGGGCCATGTTTCATTGCAGGAATGCCTGGCTCTTTCTATGGCAGGCTCTTCCCCAACAATTCTCTCCACTTTGTTCACTCTTCTTATGCTCTCATGTGGATCTCTGAGGTTGATTTTTTTTTAATCAATCATTGAGTCGTTATTATACTGTTTACTGCTAGTAGGCATAAACTCTTCATACACCCATGAGAAGACTTTCTCAATCAACTAGGGATTTAAAAACTATATATATCAACAAGTCTTCTATGAATTATATATATTTTTATTACTTTATTCAATTGGTAAAATAATAATAATTCTAAAATCGTGTCTGATAATTTAATCTGATAAGTGATGAGCATAAACGAGTGTGCGTAGGTTCCAAATGGCTTGGTGACCAAAGAAGGAGAGGGACTTAACAAGGGGAACATATATATAGCAAAGACAAGCCCTCCAGCTGTGTTTAAGCAATACTTGGAGCAATTCAAAAGGGACTTCACAGTCTTTCTGAGGTCACGTGCAGAAGAGCTCGTCCCTGGGGGCAGTATGGTCCTCACAACCATGGGCAGCATAAAGAGCGACGATCCCCTCTGCATTTGGGAATTTGTAGGAATGAAACTCAATGACATGGTTTTAGAGGTAAGTAAATATTATATCATATTTATTTCTAATAGATTTGGGACACATTAATTATTGCTAATTTGAAATGTACTTTGATGAATTTTCAGGGTTTGATTGAAGAGGAAAAATTGGACACATTCAATATGCCATATTATGCACCTACAACCAACGAGATCGAAGAGGTGATCGAGGCTGAAGGATCTTTTATTTTGCAAAACCTTGAAGTTTTCAAAAATGATTGGGACTCTTATGTCAAGCAAGCTAACAGTGGACTTGATAAAAAGACGAGGGCTGCAATATTTGCCACTGACATAAGGGCTGTGGGAGAGCCGATTCTGGCGAGCCAATTCGGAGAAGCACCCATGGACGATTTGTTTTGTAGGTTTGAAGCAGATGTTCTTGATCACATGGAAAGGGAAAACTGCCAGTTCATTAACCTGGTTATCTCGTTGACAAAGAAGCGTTGAGATGAATATTCAAGAAATGGGGCAACGAGATTTATGTTCCATATGCTTTGTTTATGTAACGTTTGTACCTTTCAGGTCTCTTGGACTTCAGTTTATTATTAAGAATAAAGTTGTTGACATTTGGTCATCTTTGTGTCATTCAGACTTCGATTTAAAACGCATTAAAGGATATGGAAGCGAAGTTTCTTTGGAAAATTATCGATTTAGCTTCAGTTTTGATTCGTAGAAAACCCAAAATCCTAACTAGCTATCCAAAATCAAATTTAAGACCCTTGAAAAAAGAAGTTCATGTTCAAGATTGTTAATTAGATGTTTTTTGTTGATTAGAATCACACAAAGAAGATTTAGAAACTCCAGTTCAAGTTTAAAAAGATTTTTTTTGAAAGAAAAAAAAAATCCACCACACAATTGATGCTGGAACCCAAAACTCCAATCTAGTTATTGTATGCGAAATTGAATGTGAATTTTTATGATTTAAGCTTGTTGGTCATTGATATTTTCATGTAATTGTATTTTTGTTTCTCATACCCCAGAATATATTTTCGCGTTTATGATCCATTCACTCGGTTGATACGGCTTAACGTTTTTCTATTATTAAAGGTATGATTGTGATATCACACGGACGATAAATTATTGAGACTTCAGAGAAATAGACTGCTCCATCTGCATCCACAATATACATCAACACCAAAAAAGGAAAGGAGTGTACACTAAAACTTTTTTTCTTTTCTAAGGATAAATATTGTTGTTTCGTTATCGGCTTGGGTCCCCTCTCCCATATAGGCTTGCATAAGGAGTGTACACTAAAACTTTTGCTCTTGCCGAGATGCAACTACTTCTCTTTAATATAAATATAAAACAGAGGGTTGGTGAGTTGAAAAAAGAGATTAAGAATTTTTTTACAAGCGATTGTCTAAATTCACACACATAATTAAAGATTGGAGATGTCATGGGGTTCGAACTTAAAACATCTTGTCTGCAAATCAATGCTATTTTTCAATGGACTAAACCTCGATGACAGGAGATTAAGGGTCTGTTCAGTAACGTTTTTGGAGAATATTTTCTTCGAATATTTTTAGAGAATGAAAACAAGAAAACGAATTTGCATTTTCTGGAAAAGAAAATGCGTCTGGTAGATTAATTAGAAAACATCTTCAGAAAACAAAAACAATGAAAACGTGTCCGGTACTAGTACAATTTGAAATAATAATATGCTAGCTATTTTTATGAAAACGTTTCCCATGAGAATGAAAAGAACTTTTTTCTGTTTTCTACAAGTATACATGAACTTGTTTTCATTTTGTAAAAACATTATCAGTGTTTTCTGTTTTTGGGCCACCGAACTTGTTTTTGCCTCATTTTTGTTCTCTGAAAATGAAAACTACCCCTTAAAACATTACCGAACGGGACCAAGATTTTATTAAATAGCTATCAGACATTGAAAGAAGTTGAGGGAGATCGAAGACAAAAGCAGAGGGGCCAAGAGGTAATAAATAATAGTAAAATTGTCTTATTAAACAGATGATACTATTGCACAATCTTAGCCACTCAGATGATAGAAAAATCCTAACTGAATACCAGAATTAAGGTTCGGTTGTTTTTGTTTTGAATCCTCAGCCTCAAGCTTTTTCATGGCCATGTGAACCAAAGTTTGTCTGAAAAAGCGATAAGGAAACTAAGGAAAAACAAGCAGATACTTGTTGCACCTAGTGTTTGTGTGTGAATGAATTAATATGGCACACACTTCCGGTTAGCACCTAGGAAAAACAAGCATACAGAGCCATGATCTCCTCTACATTATGGAATTGGTCTGATTGAAACTCAATGACATGGTTTTAGATGTAATGTGTAATATAGATTAGATATTAGCTAGATAGATAATAGTAAGTAGCTAGTAACTAACATTAAACCACATTTATTTCTGTTATCTAGACTACATGTGATTGTGAATGCTATTCACAATCGCTCAAAAGCGATTGTGGCCGAACTCGCTATACACGTGTCATAGCAAATGCACTTTCAAAATTAGCTATTAAAATAATATAAAATATTATTACCACTTGCATACAATTTGCAGCATCGGATACAACACCCATACTGACATGCTCATTCTGCTTGTTACCAATTTTACCCCTCATAGGCTTTGTTGCCTTTTTTTTTTTGGTCGAAGGCTTAATTGCCCTTACTTACTCCCTTATTTTGGTTTTTGGTCAGACTTTACTCTCTCATTCTTATTACTGTAGGAAGCAACAAAGGGCTTCTATGAAGTGATTTTTTGGTTAGATATTTTCTTATATAATTTTTTTCTGCTTCTTGTATTTGTTGGTACTGTACAAAAAAAAGAAAAGAATGCAAAACAGTCCTTATCGACTATGACATCATCAATTTTTTTGGTCAAATCATTCATTTTGCAAATGCAAAAGTTGGCTGAAAACTCAGTTTAGAGCTATACAGCTCTCTTACAATCTCCCAAATCATTAATAGCAATTACAAATAAATAGACCTTAAACAACGAACAATTACTTTTGTCCATTGATTAAATCTCATTCCCCTCCAAATTCCACACATGAAAAGGATTACCATCACTTGCTGCATTTGGGCATGAACCTTCCATTCTATTAGGCAGTCCAATATTTTTGTGAACCTGTAAAACTAACAATGAAGATGTAATTGACATGCAAAATGAAAAAAATTTACAAATGATAATAGAATTTAAATGAAAATATCAACATTGTTAAAATCTTTACACTAACCTTTTTTTTCCTCGTATCTTTTATCTCTATTCCAGACTTTATTCTCTTAGGAGCTCCTTTTGTCTTCGAAACTTGTGGGTCAAGCACTGATATTGCATGCATATTATCATGCACATTCTCCCCATCATGTAGTTCACACGTGAGATTTTCTGGGATTTTGAGAGATTGATTAGCCGTTGCACATTTTTTCAAGGCTTCTTTCATTGCAAGATATGCAATTTCAAAACTTTCTTGAGATATTGACCCCTCAGTACTCAACTTGGTAGCTTCTTGAAACAATTCATCAAAACGTTGTTTCTTGGACTTAAGGTCTTTTGGGATATGCTTTATGGTATATATGCTCTTCACACTTTTAGTCCACCGCTCCAATATATAGTGAGATGGGATGTGAAAAATTCCCAAAGATTGGAGCACAGCCATAGCATGTCTACAAAGAAATCCCATGTATTCAAATAGATGACAAAAACAATAAATCTCATACTTTCTTGCATCCCATACTACCATGAACTCATATTTTTTCTCAAAGTCTTGAACTTTAAAAGTCTTACTCATATTGTCTTCACTTTCTTTTAGAGCATAACATCCTCCAACTCCTAAAACCTCAACTTGAAACTTCTTAAGAACTTCATGTGTGTAAACTATGGACATTTGTTTTTCAAAAGGTGATGGAGACTTCAGAGCGGGCTCTTTATGCCTTGTATTAAAATCTGCCTGAGCTTCTTTTTCATACCTATCTTGTAGAGCCACCTTATATTGTTCAACAAACTCTTTTAAAGCTGTTTTCTTATTCACATATTTATCAAAAAAAGAGTTTATACTTTCAGAACGTTGAGTTGTAGACATTCCAGCAAAAAATGTGTCTCTCATATAAGCGGGCACCCAATGTAAACGATCTTCAAATAAAGATGCAAGCCATTCATCTTTCTGAAGCTCAAATCTTTCAATCAAATCCCACCATTTTCTCTCAAAATCCTCACATGTCCATGAATATTTAACACATCTATTAAATACTCTAATAAAATCTTCATGTTTTTTAATAACATGACTAAGCTTTTCCGGGACTTTTTTCAATATGTGCCATAGACAAAAGCGATGTCATGAGTTTGGAAATACCTTTGCAATAGCCAATTTCATGGCTTTGTCTTGATCAGTTAGTATAGATGTTGGAGGTTTTCCACCCATTGCTCTAACCCATGTTTGCATTAACCAAACAAATGTTGATGTAGTCTCATCTGCAAGCAATGCACATCCAAGTAGTATAGATTGAAGATGGTTATTCACACCAATAAAAGGAGCAAATGGCATCTTGTATTTATTTGTGATATATGTGGTATCAAATGAAACAACATCTCCGAAAATCTTGTAATCTTCACGACCTTTTGCATCAACCCAAAAAACATTTTTCAGACGTTGGTTTTCATCTAAATCCATTGCATAAAAGAAATTAGGATTCTCTTCTTGCATATGCATAAAATGCTCAAGCATAGCTTTAGCATCCCCTGATGCTAATTCTAAACGCCTCTCTTTATCAAGAAGATTTCGAACATCCTTTTCCATAAATCCAATACTTTCATATCCCCCATGTCGTTTGGCCATTGCAGCAAAAATCTTACTTGTTTTTACACCAACTGCATGTAAATTATCAATACTACTTTTGTCCATAGAGGAAATACTCCTATGACATGGAAGATAGTGTGCATAGTTGGGACAAAGTTCGTGGTTGTGCTCTTTGATAAAATTATGAACAACCCATTTATGATCCTTCATTCTTTTCACATGCAGGGTTGCTTTACAATCCATTTTAAAGCAAGATCGTGGATTAGAGGCATCATAATCTTGTTTCTTTCCATGTCTAGTACACGCAAACTTCACATCAATAAATTCTTTAGATGCCTTTGATCGACGACTAGTTTTAATTGCGGCACCAAATCCTATCAATTTTGCATACTTTAAATAAAAAGATTTTGCCTCTTCATGTGAAACAAATTCCATGCCAATGTAAGGTTCTAATACTTTGTCTTTTTCATCAAAACCCTCTTCAACATCAATTAAATTTTCATCCACATATACATCTACATCCTCATCACACTCTTCAACATTTTTGTTTAGATCAATATTTAGGCTCATTGTCACCTACATCAATATAGGGAAAAAATATATTTATCAAAGAACAACTAATTTGATACCATCACTATATAATGACGTCCAAAAATAAATTACCCTAACAAATATGGTAATACATAAATATAGAAGAAAAAGAAGATATAAGAAGATTACCTGATGCCTTTTGTTTTCACTTCACAAGCAACTTTTCTTCTTCCTACAGTAAGAAGTCTCTGCAACTTTTCTTCTTCCTACGGTAAGAAGTCTCTGCAACTTTTCTTCTTTCTACTGTTAGAATGAGGATGTAAAGTCTGACCAAAAATAAAAATAAGGAAGTAAGTAAAGTCAACAAAGCCTATGAGGGGTAAAATTGGCAACAAGTAGAGTGAGCATGTCAGTATGGGTGTTGTATCCGATGCTGCAAATTGTATGCAAATGGTAATAATATTTTATATTATTTTAATAGCTAATTTTGAAAGTGCATTTGCTATGACACGTGTATAGCGAGTTCGGCCACAATCGCTTTTGAGCGATTGTGAATAGCATTCCTCATTATTTAATTGACCAAAGAAAAAAGTTTCTCTATTATTTAAGGTGTGATTGTGATATCCGATGGCTGAGAAATTATTGAGACTTTAAAACAGAATGTTCTATCTGCATCCACACTATTTTTTATGGACGAAATCTGCATCCACCCTAAACATCAACAAAACACCTACACGAAAATTAAAAAAAAAGCCAACAAGGTTTTTTTAAATATTATTTATAAATAAAAGACTTGTAGATTAAGTAACTGGCCTGTTTGGGAGTGCTTATGGAATGACTAAAAGTGCTTCTGACAATAATTGACAGAACAATTTAAAAGCGCTTCCTAGAGAAGTACCTATTATGTGCTTTCTCAGGAAGCACTAGAATTTTTTTATGAAAATTCAAGATTTTTATAATAAAAACGATTTTGTTAGAAGCGATATGAGCAGAAGTACTTCCTAAAGAAGTAGTCCCAAACGAGCCCTAAGCATGTTTATCCTTACACTTGATGTAGTTTTATTCCCCTTACCGTAATATTGTTGGTATGGAAAAACAAATACGGAATTTTTAAAAGTGCAAAATATTTTCATATTCTCGTAGGCAAATTATTGGTTAGAAATAGAGAGAAACAAAAAGTCACAAATCAAATCGAAATTTGCTCGGAGATGGAGAATGAATCCCCTCCAGGTACTCATGCCTTTAATTTTGTTGTTTTCTGTTTGCTTCTCGGGAAAATAAGATTTTTTGAGTGTTTTCTCAAGCCCCCTTTTGTTCTTTTGGTAGATACGAATTGATGAGCATGGTGAAGAAGCACTCAAACTTATATTAGGGAAAACAGTAGTTGATGCAGTGCGATAACCTCTTTTTGTTCTGTTTTAGAAGTTGAAGCTGTTGGATTAAAATTTGGTTTACTTACTGCTAAACGTTTTAGTTTTTCTAATATAATTGTTGAAGGTCATTCACATTTGTTAAGCTCTCCTCAAGATCCACCTTGGCCCGTTGAGACTTTACTTTATTCTATTTGCCCAAGGTGGAAACAATAAGCAAACAAAAGCCTAAAATGCAAGTGGAAACCATATTGGGTCAAAAGGGTCATATGGACCCTAATACTGTCACCTATGCTATGCATATAAAGCTTAGGTCTTCTCTCTTATGCACACATTACAAGCGCAAAAAACCCTACCCTACCTACATAGGCTTGCATAAGGAGTGTAGAGTAAGACTTTTGCTCTTTGCCTAGATGCATCAACGGCTTCTTAAAATAGGAAAATGGGGTTGTAATAGCACCACTCTAAATTTATTTGGGCGAGAGTCGCGAACTAGTTCTAAGCTATAATCATTCACCAATTATTAATCAAACTAAGCCAGTTGACAGTGATACCCTAAACCCTAATATGTGAGGTACAATGAGTTATACCCTAAACCCTAATATGTGAGAGAAGGGTGCTAATATATGATGGTGACCTTCCTAGATAATTTGGGTATATGCCCCCATTCCTGCATTGCATGGTTATGCACCGACGCGCATGGAACAGTGAAAAGATTATCCTCTCCAAGTGTTTTTTATAAAATATATATATATATATAAAACTATTTTTCATGTCTGCTTTTCAAGGCCAATTTTGATAATTTGCATATCGTTATATTAATAATCTTCAGAATTGCGCCTTGATTAGTCAACAATACTTGGAAAAGATCGACCAGGAGCATCAATATCTTGATGTCCATGTTCTTAATTAATATACACGACAACTAATGATGCCGAAGATGCTTTAGTTAGAGCAATCTTAATCCGTAGGTTGTTTGTGCACTTGGATAATTATATAATATTTTTTTAGCTTATAGAT
Source organism: Prunus padus (assembly GCA_024362665.1). Lineage (NCBI taxonomy): Eukaryota > Viridiplantae > Streptophyta > Magnoliopsida > Rosales > Rosaceae > Prunus > Prunus padus. The sequence goes on along the minus strand of JANFAM010000006.1, from coordinate 12,654,004 downwards.
GATATATGTAATACACACCTTATTTCCAATTAGTTTTTTTAAGTCAAATCATTGGTTACTGGATCGTGTTTGTTGGATTTTTTTAATTAATTCAAGTATGGTATAAGAATATAATTTATTCACGTATTACGCCTTACGGCCACACATGCTTTCACATTATGATACATGTGAAAAGATGTATCTCACATTATGATAAAGTTGTTTATCATGAAAAAGTCAAAGCCTTAGAATAGATTTTGGGAATGTGTGAATTGCAACCAGAATAGTTCTTCAATATTTTAGCAAAAGATGTAAACGTTAATCCTTAAAAATAAAATCTCTACATCGTTTGAACAAAAAATAGTATATGTCAAATTACTAGTATGTTTTAAAATAGACTCTCAATATCACTGAGGGAGTAATATCAACCAGTCTTCTACGACATTATTTATTTATTTATTCTTATTGGAAATACATTAAGAAATGGACATGCGCAAATTTTAAAGTTGTGTCTGATTATTTAATCAGATCATACTTATTTATTATATGATTAAAAAAAATTAACATGTGTAGGTTCCAAAAGGATTGGTCACAAAAGCAAGAGAAGGATTAAACAAGGGGGACATATGTATATCAAAGAAAAGCTCACATATTGGAGAAATTTTTATATGTTGCGAGTATACTGTAAGGCTTAGGTCAGAAGGGTCAGAAGGGTCATATGGACCCTGATACTGTCACGTATACATATAAGGCTTAGGTCTCCTCTCTTATACACACATTACAAGCGCAAAAAACCCTACCCCATATAGGCCTTGCATAAGGAGTGTAGAGTACCGTATCAAAAAAAAAAAAGTGTAGAGTAAGACTTTTGCACACATTACAAGTGCAAAAAACCCTACCCTATATAGGCTTGCATAAGGAGTGTAGAGTAAGACTTTTGCACACATTACAAGCACAAAAACCCTACCCTACATAGGCTTGCATAAGGAGTGTAGAGTAAGACCTTTGTTCTTTGCCAAGATGCATCAACGGCTTCTCAAAATAGGAAAATGGGGTTGTAATAGCACCACTCTAAATTTATTTGGGCCAGATCCGCGAACTAGTTCTAAGCTATAATCATTCACCAGTTATTAATCAAACTAAGCTAGTTGGCAGTAAATACCCTAAACCCTAATATGTGAGGTACAAGGCTGCCCTAGCATGGTGCAAGTGGCGCCACTGCACAGGGCTCCCAATTTTTGAGGGCCCCTGAAATTTTTACTTTATATAATATATATTAATATTATAACAACTATATATATACTCCAACTTGCAACATATTGACTCAAAAGTGTATTTGGTGTAGTTGGTTTCTAGCACATATCCCTTGGTACAAGGCCTATGTTCGAGTCTTAGTGATGTGAATATATTCGTAATTTTATTCTCTTTTTATCATAACAACGAAATTTAAAATAGTTTAAAAAAAGAGGCACGTGAAAAAAAACATGGGAAAGATCCAACTAACAATAGTATATATCACACCCATATGCTTTCTCCTTTAAAAAATTACTTTCTTCCACTAAAAACAAAACCAAAAAAAATTCATGTCTTCTTCTTTCTCTTGAACTATTTTTTTTTATCAAACACACTAACATTTAAATTTATCAAATGAAACCATTAAAAAATTTATTTTTTGATTTTTGATTGTTAATTATTACATTCTAATTGATGATGAATTTTAGTTATAAAAAAAAATTTATTTTATGACATTAAGTCATGAATTTTTTTAGTATTTCATATTAGATTATGTGAGAGTTCCATCTAAAGTTTCACACAGGGCCCTCAAAATCTCAAGACCGGCCCTGAATTATATCGTGCATAGCCTTTTATAAAGGGGATCCGCTTTCACTCTTGACTTTTTCAGGGCTAGGGCAAATGTAAAAAATTAGGCCCCTATGTATGCAATTTTTTTCACTTAAGTGCTAGACTCACTCTCATTTTTCAATCAAGATTTAACTTGTTGGAATTAATTAAAAATTTATCATTCAAGACAAATAAATTATATCAATTCAGACTTCAACATATAAAAATCTAAAATAAAAGGCTACGCTTGATACATTCAAATCTAATCCATAAATAAGATAAATACTTGTAACAATTTAATCATTTCTTTTTCTTTTTTGACTTCCAGATTGTTGTTTTTTCAAGAATTATTGCTACTTGAAATCAGAAACAAGGAAATCCAATGATTTTTTTTTGTTGGGTATGAAAAACAATGAAATTTTAATACTTCAAATAATAAACAAAGAACAACATAACTTGGATTTCCTTCATATGACGTTGACCTTCCTAGATAATTTGGGTAAGTCCCCAAAATTAGAAAAACAAATTAACCAAAATCTTGTGTATGACACTTATCAGAGTAATTACAGAGTTAATCTTTAACATAATGACTTAACTAACTCTCTCAGATTATGACACTTGTCACTATCTGAGGAATCTTATACTCTAATAAACTTGACACTTTAGCGAAATACCTTCAAGTCCAATACTTTAGAAAAACATCTTGATGTACTTTTAAATGGGAAATTAGTAACACAGTAAGAACCGATTCAAAGATAACAAGCTAACTGAAGACTTTTTTTTTCTCCAATATTGGGCTCTCCAAGTGTTTTTGAATAAAAATATATATAGTTGTCAGAATGTGCAAAGGTAAGAATCAGAAACGATGATTTCCGAGAGAGATATATATATATATATATATATATATATATAACTATTTTTCATGCCTCCCTTTCAAGGCTGATTTTGATAATTTGCATATCGTTATATTAATAATCTTCAGAATTGCGCCTTGATTAGTCAATACTTAATGTATAGTATACCCTGTCCACTTGGATAATTATATCATATTTTTTAAGCTTATGATATATGTAATACACACCTTATTCCTAATTAGTTTTTTTGAGTCGAATCATGGTAATATAGTTTATCAATATCTTAATGTATAGTATACCCTGTCCATGTTGAGCTTAATTAATGTACAATGTAGACAACTAATGATGCCAAAGATGCGTTAGTTAAGCAATCTTAATCCGTCGAACTTAGGTTGTTTGTGCACTTGGATTTAATTATATAATATTCTTTTTAGCTTATGATATACGTATATACACACCTTATTCTCAATTAGTTTTTTATGAGTCAAATCGTTGGTTACTAGATCGTGTTTGTTGGATTTTGTAATTAATTCAATCATGGTATAAGAATATAGTTTATTCACGTGTTACGCCTTACGGTCACACATGCTTTCACATTATGATACATGTAAGAAGATGTATCTCACATTATAATATGTGCTAGAAGACATTATGATAAAGTTGTTTACCATGAAAAAGTCAAAGCCTATTGCGACCATAATAGTTCTTCAATATTTTAGCAAAAGATGTAAACGTTAATCCTTTAAAATAAAATCTGTCCATCGTTTGAAAAAAAAAATTAGTATATGTCAAATTACTAGTATGTTTTAATCAAGGCGCAATTCACCGGCCACGTATTGACTAATCAACCAGTCGTCTATAACTTTATTTATTTATTTAACTTTATCAACAAGTCTTCCAAAAAGGTTGGTCACAAAAGTAAGGGAAGGTTTGAACAAGGGGAATATATGTATATCAAAGGCAAGTCCATATGTTTGGAGAAATTTTTATATGTTTTGGGTACACTACATGGTTGGTGTATCATCCAATATATATGGCCATATAAAAATATTTTATTTTTATCTCCTATATGTATTGGAGAATATTTTCACATGACTCATGTGTATTATATAGTACACCAATCACGTGGTGACCTAAATCATACAAAAATTACTCCACATGTTGTGTTCAAGAAATACTTAGCAATTCAAAAGGGACTTCATGGTCTTTTTGAGGTCACATGCACAAGAGCTGGTGCCTATTATATCCATGGGAAACATCAATAATAATATTCACCGAGCAAAACAACAATAATATTCATATTTATAGTACTATGTATAAGCACCAAGATTAAAAGTGATCATCGGGAAATCAGGAAATCCTATCTCATGTCCAGCTAGCTAAAGTACCAAATTTACCCTTAGGAAGTTCTCGAAGTTGTCGAATCCACACTTTTAATCCAATTCATGAACAAATTCAAATCCAAATTATTATTGAGCAATCTTCACTCTATTTCTCCTAAGACCAGTAAACCTCAACTTAACACCTCAACCTTACGCATTTCAAAGATTTTGCATGAAAATGACGACAATGCCCTTAGGACCAACCCGGGGTCCAAAGCAACCAAACTCATCCAAAATAATATAAAACTATGTCCTATACCCTGTCAACACTGAAACAAGGCCAACGATACCCGTTATCCAAAAGTTACCATTTGGGTCCCGTGGGCCCCACAACAACCGATACTTTAAACAAAATCCACATCAACGCACAACCTCGGATTGACTCAAAACATATACCATCGGACTTGAATCGAGAAATCGAGTCGGATGTACTAAAAATATGGAGTCGAAGGTTGTTAGAACAGCCGCCACTCACTGGAGACGCGAGTGGGCTTGGCTAAGGTTACTGTTCATATTCTCCAAAAATTCTGACATTTCCCCCCCTTTTTTTTAAGACTAAAACCCAGAATTTGTGAGACATTTTGACCAACCAAAAGTTAACGAAATTGGGCACAATTGCGGTGGTTTTGAAGCTTACTCCCTCTAGTTTCTAACCCAACAAACCACACTCAAAACGGAGCTAAAACGAAGAAGAAATCAAGCTCCAAAGTTGGGCTTGTGGTTTGTTTTCTGCAGAAAACAGATTTTGTTTCAAAATTTTGTAGCCGCGTTTAACACAACCAACTTAATCAAATTCGACGAAATTAGTTGTGTTTTGTTCCTTGCCAAGTCTAGTTTAAAACCCAACAAATGGCTTCCTCAAAAACTCAAAGGATTGGGAGAAAAAGAAAGCCAATAGCTAGCGGACTGAAAATTTCCAGAAGATGCAATTTTCCAGATTTGGTTCTAAATCGTTTTCAACCATTCTATCACTCCGAGGTTGTCCTAAGGCTTCTAAAACTCTTCTAACGTTCATACCTATCATTAGAACTCATCAAAAACTCAAAATGGAACCAAAATCATAAACACCCACACTTGAAAAACTGCTCTATCCCACCCAACATGAAAATGAAAATTCAAAACTCTTCTAAGTGCCAGTTTGATATTGCTTATTTGGGGTGATAAGTGATTTTTAAAAAATTTAGAAAGCCCGGCCCGTTTGGTAAACTATGAGAAAATCACTTATTGTTAAAAATTGCTGTGAGAGAAAGCTTTAATTAAAAAGGCTTATCGTATTTTGGGAATCTTGGGAGTATAACCCTCGGATGTAAGTGTTATATTTTCAGGATCCTCAAGGTATGTGCCTCTGTCATGTGTCTCGATTTTGGAGCGTGACACAAAGGCTGCTCAATGCACTCTTAAACTCTTTTTTTTTTTTATCATTCTCATCATGTAGTTCGTAGTTTTTAATCCTTGTTTTAGGATTTTGAGCATTTAGAGTAGAAAAGCTTAGAAGGACGCCTTTGTTAACACTCCTGCTCGGCCCGGTTGATTAATTGTCCATTTTGCAGCTAAGTATAGCAATTATAAGGTATGAGTGGGTTAGGTCAGTTTCCCAGCACATTGAGCCCACCCCTTACACCTGAGTTTCACTACTACAAAAATCGAGATAGACGACGATAATTTACCGTCGTGTATTCTGTTTTTCAACCGACGTGGAATCCACCGACATCTTTTGATGCAAAAACCACGACGGTAAATCACCGCCGTCTATTCATATAAAGACGTCACATTTGATAAAATACGACGTTGTTATCAATTAAAAACGACGGTTTATTTTAAAATACTGACGTTGTTCAAATATACAACGTCGTAGTCAAATAAAAACCGACGTCTACTCAATAAAAAATAAACAACCTGGATAACTTTAGACGTCACCTTTAGAAAACGTTTTACAAAGGAACAATGTCATTATTTACAAAAATACAGACGTAAAAATAAGTAACCACGACACAAATTATAAACTTAGAGACGTTGAAAAGTCATTTTACGTCAGTAATTTAACTGTAGATCGCCGTAGTTAATTATATTAGATGGCCATTTTATTTTTAAAACTGACGTCTATATTTGTATTACCACGTCATTAATAATTTCCAAAACAACATGATTTTAACTATCCACGTCATGAATAAAACCATAACCGACGTTATTTCGTTTTTCTACGACGTATTTATTTCTAAAGAAGACGTTGTTAATACTTCAAATGTCCTATTTCATAGAAATTCAAACGTGGCTACTACTTTATACTTCGATTATATAATTAATTCCGCCGTTATTATACTTTTAGACGTCTGTTCTTAACGTCTTACCTACGTGCAAAATAAATTTCAAAATTGAAAAGACGACATCTTTAATCAAAACCAACGTTGTTAAAGAAAAAAAAACGTCAGTTTTTTTTACAAATATGACGTTGTTAGCATTGACAACGTCTTATTCGGATAAAAACGGACGTCTATTTAATGAAAATTTTAATTTTAAATATCCTCTTTGATAACCTTAGACGACCCTTTCAGAAAACCTATGTCGTTTAAAGTAGAAACAATGTCGTAAGTTACTAAAATATAAACTTAATATGATGTAACCACGACGGAAACTATAAATTCATCTTCTTTGAATGACATCTAACTAAAAATTACCACGACTGTCCGTATATTACCGCCGTTGTTCTATTGTTTTCTACGTATCTTTGAATGAATTGACTGGTTATGATAGTTATTATTTAGACGTCGGTACATATATTATGGATGTAAACGTCGTTAAATATCATTGAGACGTCTTATTTTGCAATTTTTCAGATTACCGTCGTGTTTTGCATCTGAATCCAGTTTTTTTTATTACTGAAAGTTATGTTGCGAAACCTGCATAATGAAAGTGAAAGAAATACATTACAATTTCTTACAAAATTAATGTCATACACAGCCATTTAGGGCATAAATAATTTCATAAATCACAATAGCATCATTCAATCCATATATCTTCACACCCATCTCGAATATTTTCACTCCCAAACTCACGGGCTAGTTCATCAAATGTGTCAACATTTGGCATCCCTCTAGTAAATGGCTCACACTCAATTCTAACATCACCTAAGTCATCATCACCAATAACATCATTATATTCTCTATTAGGCATTGATAACACTACCGACCAACTATGATGCATTGGGTCGTCAACAAAAAAACTTGTTTGACTTGAGAAGCCAAAACAAATTGGTCATTCCTATGTCCAATTTTACTCAGATATACAAGGGTAAATCCGAGTTAAATCGACTACAAGGCCAGAAGTGTTATCTATCCAATCACACCTAAAGACTGTGATTGTAAACTTTTGGTAGTCAAGATCCCAAATATCTTGAATGACACCATAAAAACCCATATTTGAGACAATAGGGTTTTTATCCTTGGCACTAGCAACTTGCATAGTATTTGCAAGTAAATAAACTCCACTATTTTGAACTGCTCGCACATCATCTTGTGCCTTGGTGTTAAATTTAACACCTTTAATAAGATAGCTCTTATATGATGGCACTGTCATGCTTGGACCACTTGCTAGCCACCTCAAATTTTCTGAAACGCCATTATTTTCTTTCTCATTGATTTCCCTTTGAACCTGCAAATTAATCATATGTTAATTCAATGCAACATAGATATGACAATAAATCAAACTCCAATGTTTTATTCAATAACATACACCTTAAAGCGTAACCATTGAATGAAAGTGATGTTGTGCTTATCTTGTAGCCACTTTGTTCTCTTTTTATATTTTGGATAAGTGGTCTTGAGGTGGATCATATGTTCCCTACATGACACAGAAAATTCTAGTATTCTTGTCCCTTGTATTTAAGAGAAACATAAGGAATGATTTAAAACATAATGATTAAAAGTCATACTCGATATATGGTTGGACTTCCTCTGTATTCTCCAACACATATAGATGTGCCTTGTTCAAAAGGTCCCAATCAACTAAAGTTCTTGAGCAACTTTGATAGTGGCTTTGAAAGTCCCATCTTCTGGTTTAATGGCACTCCAATTGTTCTAATATCGAGATAAATGCTCGATTGCAAAACTCCACGACTTCTTCACTATATAGCACTCTAGCAATGCAACCTTCAGGATGATTACGGTTATGAACATACCCCTTTAGCACTTTCATATATCTTTCGAACGGATACATCCATCTAAAATAAACAGGCCCACATAGACGAACTTCTCGACAAGATGTACTACTAGATGAACCATGATATCGAAGAATGAAGGGGAAAGTATTTCTCAAGCAAACATAAAGTAACTACTACATCTTCTTCCAACTTATCTAGAGAGGAAACATCCACGGTCTTTGCACATATAGAATTGAAGAAGAAGCACAGTCGAGTTATTGCATACCTTGCAGGCTTTTCCAAAAGCAGGCAATTGCCACGAGGAGCAATTGTTGCATCAAGGTATGACAATCATGTGATTTTAGGCCAAGAAGTCTTGAATCTTGTAAAGATACAAGATTTTTTATGTTTGAAGAATAACCTTCAGGGACCTTCATACCATAGAAAGAATTGCAAACCGTTCTCTTCTCTGCTCTTGATAAATTCCAAGGCCACGGAGGCAAGCGAGTACGTCTTTCTCCATACTCGAGTTGCAAATCAGTCTTGACCCCCATGTTCAATAAATCTAAACGAGCAGCAATCCCATCTTTATTTTTCCAGGGATCTCCAACAACGTACCAATGATACTATCGCAAATATTCTTCTCAATGTGCATCACATCGAGGGAATGCCTCACAGAATGTATTTCCAATACTCGAGATCAAAGAATTTTGACTTCTTCTTCCAACAAACTCTGTCACCGTCATTTTCACCTCCACCTCCCCTTTTTCGACCCCCATTTGTAATTAATACCTTCAACCCTTTGTAGCACTTCTTCTCCGGTTAATGGCTTTGGAGGCATGTCATATTCAGGTTCCCCATTAAAAGGCGCTGCAGCTGCCTCCGATATGGATGATTTGTTGATAGCCATTTTCTATGCCCGATGTAACAGATTTTGTGGCCATTTTTCAACCTGTGACTAGGCGTATCATCGCCGCATATTGGACAAGCTTTATATCCTTTAACGACACAACCAGATAAGTTTCCATAGGCGGGAAAATCATTTATTGTCCACAGTAGTGCAGCTCTGAGTGTAAAGTATTCTCCTATGTGTGCATCATACACTCCTCTAATCCCATCCCACAAAGATTTTAAATCATCAATCAAAGGCTCTAAGTAGACGTCTATATCATTTCCGGGTTGTTTAGGACCGGAAATCAATAAAGTCAACATCATGAACTTTCATTTCATGCATAACCATGGTGGGAGATTATATGTAACTAAGATAAGCGGCCAGCAATCGTATACGCTACTTAGAGAAGCGTGGGGATTGAATCCATCGAGATGAGATAGCCGATCTCAAGTTTCTCGGCTCTTTACCAAACTCGGGCCATTTATCATCAACGAAGTTTCCAAGGCAGGGAATCCTCCGGATGAGACATCTGACCGTCAATTGATTTTCTATCAGCATGCCAAGTCAAACTCTTAGATGTCTTACTTGATTGAAACATCCTTTTAAACCTTGGAATTGGTGGAAAATACCACACCACCTTTGCTGGGACACCCTCTTTCAAAGCTGAATCTTTGCCTTCCTTCCACCTTGAGATACCACAAGTAGGACAATTAGTTGAATCTTCATAATCCTTCCTATACAAGATGCAGTCATTGGGGCATGCATGGATTTTCTCATAACTCAGCCCCAATGCACACAAAGTCTTCTTTGCCTCATACATAGAGGAATGTATTGTATTTTCTTCTGAAGCAAATCTCCTTGAAGTATCAACAATTCAGAAAGCAGACATCACTCATCCCATGTTTTGCTTTCAAATTGTATAACTTCACTAATGCGACAACTTTGTGTACTTACTACAACCAGGGTACAAGGGTTGATCTCCATCCCCAATCACATTGGCAAACTCATAAGGATCGGATCCAACATCACCTAAATCATTATCATCCATATCTATTTCTTTAGAAACAAAACTATCCCTACTATGGTTATCATCTTCATCCACATTTCTACTAGCATTAGTAGTTGATCGCCAAGGTTCTCCGTGAAATGTCCAATTCTTATAGCTTTGGTCAACTCCATTAAAGTACAAGTGGTCCCTTATAATTCCAACCCAAACAATCGAAAATTCCCACATTTAACACATGGACAATGAATATGTGTTGTAGTTAGAAGATTTCCTACAAAAAATCCAAAAATGCTTCCACCCCTAACTCATATGCCTTCGATCTTCTATCCGCATGCATCCATGACTTATCCATCAACGACACTATAACCTATAATATATAATAAAGTAAAAGGACAAGCAATGAATATCACTACAGAATATTATGTACATTTTAAAAGCAAGTAATATGAGTTACAGACGACGGTTTTTCCAAAAACGGCGTATTTTATAAAGCAGACGACGGTTTTTGTAATAACAATCGTCTTAGGCTACTAAAAGAAAAGAGTGAACAAAGAAGATTATATAAATTTAAATAAGTATAAGATACAAACGACGGTTTTTATATAAAACGGCGTATTTTATAAAACAGACGACGGTTTTTGTAATAACGATCGTCTTAGGCTACTAAAAGAAAAAAATGAACAAACCAAATTATATACATTTAAATAACAAGTATAAAATACGAACGACGGTATTTTACATAAAGCGACGTATTTTATAAAAAAGACGACGGTTTTTTAATAACAGTCGTCTTAGGCTACTAAAAGAAAAGAGTGAACAAAGCAGATTATGTGACATCCCTGACCCAATTTAATTGAATTTATTCAATTTAAATAATTTTAGCGAAATTACAGTTTGCCACTGGGATTAAGGGTATTTTAGGCACTTTAAAAATTCCATAAGGATTTTGGAGAAATGGGTTGCGCCGTTGCGTCATTTCGTCGAAGCGAGTTCGTGGATATGCGAGTCTGCAGAATTAGTGTTGTAACGATCGAGAAGCGATTAAAAGAAAATATTAAAATAAGTGAATTTTGGATTTCACTATTCGGCACTGTAGCCGCTACAGTACCCCCGATTTCAGCCTTCTTCTCCCGCTCTCTCTTCTCTCTCTCTCAGTCTCTCTTTCTCTCCCGTGCGCAGAAACCCCTCCCCCTTTACTGTCACTATTCATCCGGTGGCTTTTTGAGCCACCACCGCCACGTCCGGCCACCAAATCCGGCGGGACCGGTACCAAAACGACCGTGTCGTCTCCCTCTTTCCATCCCACCGCTACCCAGCCGGAGGCGCCACCTGTAGCCACCGGAAAACGCGAAAAACCGGCCGATTTTACGTAAAACTTACGAGCGTTCGTTCTCCCTCCTTCGGCGACGGAATTCGACGAGTAAGGTATGAAAACTTAACTACTCTTCGAGCTCTAGCTATCTGCATGGTTGGTTTCCTTCAGTTTGTAGCGTAGAGGGTCGAATCTGTGTGCCAAAGTTTGGCCGGTTTTGAGATTCAATTTCCGGCCACTTGCCGGTGTCTATGCAAGTTCTCGTAGTTGAATAAGTTGTTCCAATCATCGAGTAGTATAGGCTGGTGGAAGGGCAGCTCTTGGTTTGGAGTTTGTTCGGAAGTCAAATTTATCGCTTTGGGCACCCAGATGCGCTGCCAGTGTGGGTGGCTGCGCGGGCCTACTAGTAATTGTCAATCTTCATTCCTAAATTATCCGTGCGTCTTCACGAGCGCGTGGCGTCTTCGGATTTGATTGGAGTTCGGATGACGATGAAGCAATTCACGCGCATTGCGCGTTATCAGGGTTCGATATGTTCGGGCCGTTGGATCGGTCCCTTTTCCAAGTATGTTGTTCCTGTATTTTTAGGATCGTGTAGAATTTGACGTTTGAGTTAAGCGTGTCGTCCGATCGTGCGATCGTGAGCAATCCGACCGTCCGATCGTGACCAAACTTTCGGGGCGTGTTAGTTAAACCGTAGTGAACCTATAGGAACTTTCGGATCTAAGTTTGGAGGTCATGGGACCCACGTGCCGGTTTGACCTATTAGGTCGGTTTGACCAGGGTTGACCGAGGGTCTCCGAGGTGCATTTGCTGATGTAGTTGACTTTGTTGGACTTCTAGGAATGTCCGGATCGATTTGGAGGTCTTGGGCTCCGCGGGCCAGTTGACCGAAAATGGGTGTTTGACCGCCGGTTGGCCGTGAGTCTTGGACGGTCCCACCAGTTAAAAGAGGTAGTTTGACCTTAGAATCCTTCGTAGGACGTGCGTGCACGTTAAGTGGGGTTTTGTTAGGGTTTAAGTTTTCGATTCTCGTTCGGTTCGCAGTCTTAATCCAATCTTCGTATCTATCGCTTTAGGTGCTACTGTTTGATGCCTTGTGAGAGACCCTTTGGGGTTATGCAGCGTAGGACCAACGGTGAGTGGACTTTGTTTTCAAATGAGCGTGATTTGAATGTTTTGCATGAATGCTGTGAAATGAGATTTAATGGTTTTAAATCTTGAATTTATTAATAATTTAAAGTCTTGATTTGACTTTGATTGAAATGTATTAAAAGGATTTGCATTGAGGTAAATGCATGATTTGGAGTTGCCGGTTTATTGTGGGCCACGATGGCTATTTTATTATTATTTATACCTTTGGGTATCAAAGCGGAGACGGGGTTAACGCCCGATGGTTTTTCGTATTGAAATTGGGTTATCTAATTGAGCTATTTTAAGCTTGAAGTCGTATACGTTATAAAAGGAGAATTTATGGATTTTGGGATATTATATTTATAAGGTTGGTTTTATTATATATTATTTATATAATTGAATAGTTGGACGTTAGCGTAGTCCATTTGGTCACGTATTCGGTTTTGGCTTTTAAAACCTTTTGAAGTATAATTACTTATACCTTGATTATATATATGTATATTTTCATATATATATATATATATATATATATTGATTTTGAATAAATACTTTGGAATAATGGGAATTGATTACACGTATATTCATACATATTTATATACATAGATATGTATATGGGATCGGGCTTGAGTTTTTGTACTTTAAAGGATCTTTATGTTTTATGTATATATATATATATATATATATATATATATATATATATACATATGTATATTTTGGATTATACGTCTGATTTAACGGTATGTATTTACGGACGAGTTCCTTATACTTTAATTATATATATCTTTGGGTTGGAATGCCCGGCGTCGGGACGTGAGGTCCCTCATATAATTATATTGATATTTTGAATATGGAAATATATGTTTGGGACGGTGATGTCCTTATTTTGAATATATATATATATATATATGTTGACCTTGAATTTTGGACGCTTGGAGTCCGGCAATCGTATTTGGGTTTGGGTGCATAATTGTGGGTTGAAATGTGAAAGTATATGAATATGTATAAATGGATTATTGCAGGGCAATGGTTGTGAGTGTTGTAAACACCGTATTATGTACCTCCTGCTCGATGATGATGATACGGTTACTTGGATATGGTTCGATCCGGTGCATGCTCTAACGGGGTGTAGCCGTAGACTCTTAATTGAGTATTTAGTCGGTAGCATGGACTAGTTCGGACGTAGGGGTATTGAGTATGCGTGCTACGCCATACGGGTCGGGTAGCATAATCCATTACTATGGACGGCTAAACCACAGGTGCGGGGCCACCGCGGTGTAGTCCTCGTATCCAGTTAAACTATCCCTGTTGGATGGTTTCCCGGTACACTTGATCTGGTGTTGAGTTGTTATTGTATATATATATATATATGTATATATATGTATATGCGTGGGTTATTATATTCGTATTCTTATTTCTTTTAGTGAGGATCCCTCCTTACTTGTCGTGCTTGCGAGCACAGGATTGTGAGTTAGGGAAGTTGGGAAACTTTACACTTACTTTGACTTGATATTTGATTGGATTTCAAAGATCGGTTATGTTTTACTCGTGGGATTGTGAATCCGGATTTGATATTTATATATATGTATATAAATGCTTTGAACTACAATAAATGGCTATATTCTTTGTCGAGTTGGGTTTTCTTGACATGTACGAATTATTCGGCATTTAAAGGTTTGTTTTACTTTATGAGAATTTTATTCCATCTTTATGCTTTACTTTAACAAAGGCCGTTTGTTTATGTTTTATAAACCGCTTGGGTTGATTTGAGAGGTTACGCCTCGGGAAAAGAAAAAGGGTGTTTTATTCGGAAAAAGGTTTTGAAATTTGGATTGCTCTCATGTAATTTGAGATAATATGATTTCTAAATTAATCACGTATATAAAGGATTTCATATGCATGGTTTGCATAGTTTTAAAAGGTGGGGTTAGTATATTGTTTTAAGTATGCAAAACTTTGTTTTTGTCCACTCACACTCTTTCTGCTTTTGCGCCCTGCATCGTAGTTGCGTCGACACTTTGTTCGGCCGTGCGCTCCTCTTCTCGAGCTTTGTTGAAGGGTAGGATCTGTTGTCCTTGAACCCTAAACTCATTTTCTGTTTATTCTTTTCATTCTTGATTTCCTAAACTCTTAGATTGCTCTGTATTACTGTAAGGGTTAATTTGTTGGCCGGAGGCCTGGGTAGTTTATACGTAGCATCTTTGGTGCTTGGGCTTGGTTTCGTTGCTTGTTTGAGCGGGTTTTAACTTTGGGGATTGTTCACTTTGTAGGGAGACTCTGTCCGATTTTCGGCGAAGTCTCGGCCCAAAGTTTGTTGTTTGTCGAGAAGAGGGTAACTGTTCGGTTGTGGGCCGGCATGGGTTGGTGTTGGGCCCATCAACGAGGTCGGCTCGGGTTCGGTGGAATCTGGGTCGGGTCTGTCAGATTATATAAATTTAAATAACACGTATAAGATACGAGGCGACGGTATTTTACATAAAGCGGCGTATTTTATAAAGCAGGCGACGGTTTTTTACATAAAGCAGCGTATTTTAAGATTACAGACGACGTTTTTACATAAAACAACGTATGCTAAAAAAAAAAATTAAATCTCCTTTGCCATTCCACATCCAAGAACAAATTGAGAACCAAATAAATATAACACGTATCTGAAATATTGATTAAGACCCATAGCAAATGAATTTTTATGAAAAGCATGCAAGTATTAAGACCCATCACGACAGAGAGTGATTAAGAAAACCTATCTGAAGAACCATTCCTATGAGGACGCATAGCAAATGAAGAACATCATTCAATGAATAAAAAGAAAAGTCATATTACGTTTGTACTTAAGAACCCGAGCAGAATATCATTAAATGAATAAAAATTAAATCGAAGAGATTAGGGTTCGAACTTACGAGTAAGCGCAGAGTGATAGGATAAGAATTAGAGTGGAGAATTAGGGTTCGAACTTATTGCATTCGACAGAGGTGGAGAGCACAACTAAAAATTAGAGTTGAAGCGAGAAAGCGAATTATTTAACACTTAGAGCGAAAAATGAAAATTTTAGGTCACGCGTGAATTTTCAGATTGCGCGCTTCTTTAAACATCGACGAAACAAAATAAAACCGTCATTAAAGTGTTAATTTTAAACAGTGATTATTATTTTTGTATTGACGTTATTTAAATTTTCTACGCCGCTATATAATAAAGATGGACGTCTAATTGATAAAATAAATGTAATTTAAATCGACGGTAAATATATAAAATATGACGTTTTAAATACAATATAACGTCATTAAAATAAGAACACCGTCGTCAAAAATATTAAGTATCCAGGATTGGTGTTGGGATTGAAATTGTGTCGCTTGGGTGGAATTGAAAGAAAACAAAAGAGAAAACCGGCGTCGTTTCAATAAAACCTAAACCCTAACCCTAACCCTAAACCCTAAACCCTAAACCCTAAACCCTAAACCCTAAACCCCGAACACCGAACCCTAATCCCTAAACCCTAAACCCTAAATTATTTTAAATTAAAAAATAATAAAATAATACAAAAGGTTAAGGGTGGTTTTGTCTAAACCCAAAATAAAAAAGAAAACCGTTTTCTTTTCAATAAAACCTAAACCCTAAACCCTAAACCCTAAACCCTAAATTATATAAATTTTAAAATATTATAAAAAATTATAAAGCATAAGAAAAATTAACCAAAAATTGCTACGGACTCCTTATTACAATGCCTTGTGGACTAGGATGATAAAAACATATTTTTAATATATTTGAATTTATCACAAGAATGGATGACACAAGCCCCATAAGAATATGTTATGAAACTATAAGTGTTTTTTTAAAGCATTAGAAGTAAGAAAATATATTAATGAGAGCATTATAATTTCTGTTTTTTTGGAATTTTTTACAATTTATTACAAATATTATAAAATAATTTCAATTAAAATCAAATAAAACCACGTCGTTATGAATTCATAACGGACGTTGTAATATAATTAGACGTCGGTGTAAAGTAAAATATAGGCGTTGTATGTACCGACGTTTTAAATAGAACTTTTAACGTCATTATTTTTTATAGACGCCGTATTAATCACTTTACACGTCGGTGTGAAGGAAAATATGGCCGTTGTATTTACCGACGTTTTAAGTACAACTTTATACGGCATTATTTTTCTATATATCGCCGTTTTAATAGATTTCGACGTCAGTAATATTTTTATTACCGACGTTTTAAGTGCAACTTTATACGGCATTATTTTTTAATATATCGCCGTTTTAATAGCTATAGACGTCGGGAATAAAATATCGCCGTTGTATTTACCAACGTTTTAAGTAAAACTTTATACGGCATTATTTTTCTATATATCGCCGTTTTAATATCTTTAGACGTCGTTATTGTTGAATATATCGACGTTTTAATATTTGTTGACGGCAATTTGAATGAAAATAATAACCTTTTTTTAATATAACGCGAGTTATATTTGTATACATGTCATTTCAGATACGTATCGACGTGGTTTGGTTGTATACATTTCATTTTGGTTATGTACCGTTGTATTTTTTAAAAAAATTCTTGTGATTTGATAATTTTATACAAAATTTTAATTCATACTAAAAGAAAATGTAAATTATAACCAAAATATTTACAAAAATTTTCAATTCTTGTGATTAATGTTTGTCTAATTCCCTAATCCATATGAAGGCTTACAAATTCTGCCAATTCCTTCCTGACTTCATCAATGGCTTCTTGGGGTATGGTGATTGATCTTTTCCCTCAAAGATACTGCAAGCCATAAAATAAATAAAAAAATAAAATGTTAAATAAAAAAAATAAAAAAATAAAATGTTAAATGTTAAAATATATAATTTTCCTTTTACCTTCTTCTCAAATTCTAGTGCAGGATCCTCGATGATGTCTTTCATAAAGCGCATTACATAGTACCCACACTCTACATTGCTTGGTTGCTTTGGAGTGCCTTTTAGAGTTTTCCAAATGGGTGATTTCTGCCGTGCACTGCCTATGTGGGTATTATAGGTTACGATAGCACTGTTTCAAGGCAACAAAGTGTTATTGAAAATACAGAAACATAGTTGATAAAAATAAACACTGAACAAACAAAACCGTCGTGGTAATTATATACGACGTCGGTTCTTAAAATAAAATGACGTTATATGATAATTAAGACGACGGGAACTTAGAACCGACGTGGTATGTTATAATTACGACGTAAAATAACAAATTCAGATTTATCCTTAAGCTTAGAAGAAATACGGATAAAATCAATTGCAGAGAAAATTAGAGTACAGAGAGAGAGAGAGAGAGAGAGAGAGAGAGAGAGAGAGATAGTGGGATCACTTAAGTGAAGAAAGCTTGCTATACAAACACATATGAGTAAATCAACTTACGTGTTCACCATGTTTTTGCACTCGTCATCAATCATTCGGTTTGGCAGAGGATCCAGAAAATAAACAGTCTCTCTCTTTGCTCTCACAATGAACAAGACCCAATGAAAGCTACACACAAAAAAAAACATAAAGGTTAAACACTTTAATGTACAATGCATCATACAAAGAAAATCTTGGTAAGGTGACTAACCCTAGATTGTAAGGCATCAAGAAAATCTGTTCCCCATCTGCCCTTTGAAGTCTAGTAGCTAACACACGTGATCTTTGAGTTAATGAGCCAGAGTTAGCACTAACTTGAGCGGGTCCACAAGGCCAACCATGTTCAACATATTTGAAGTTTTCAATGTTTCAAATAGGCACCTAAATATATGAAATGATCCAATGAGTTATTCCTTTTAAAGAAAGAAAAGTTTAAAATGAAAATTTGATAAGGACAATTACCTCATGTATACAACAATGACAGTGGCTCCAACTTCTTCCATTGCTGCAATTTGACTAATATCTTCGTGCAAGATGAAGTTTCACAATCATTTCCAAACACTTCCTTCTCAATTGTAAAGGTCATAATCCTATCATGAACCCTCAATGTCGTCTCAAAGATAAGAACAAAGGGCTTGTAGAGAAGAAGGCAAGTCTCCCACTTGTTGTTCCTTCTCAGGAACATCCATGACCTTGGCCTTCTGTTTTAAAAATACACAAAGAAACATGTTCAAAAAAATTACATGAATACAAAAACCGACGTGGTATTTATATACAGACGTCGGTTCTTAAACTAATACGACGTTATATTACATTTTGACGACGGTAAATTAAAACCGACGTGGGATATTATAATTACGACGCAAAATACTTTCCTTTTTCAAATTCACGGATTAACAAATTTCAGGTTTATCAACTTTCTTAGCAGAAATACAGAAAAAATCAATTCCAGAGAAAATTAGAATGACAGAGAGAGAGAGAGAGATGGTGGGATAACCTATGTGAAGAAAGCTTGTGATACAAGTAAACTAAATAGGTCACCCTCTATACCGTCGTGGAATGTCTATCTCAACGACGGTTTTTTCAAAATTGTGACGTGGTGTGTTATTTAAAACGTCGGAACTAATAACCGTCGTTGTATTACATTTATAACGACTCTAATGATAAATAACGACGTCTAAAAATTAAGAAACAGTGAATTTAAATCAAATTAACTTACCATTTTTTCTTCCCGACTTGTTGCATTGTTATTTTCTTCCTCAAAATTGATGGCTTTCACACCAATTGCCCCAGAGCAGCTTGCTTTGTCGGACATTGGATTTTGGGACTTTGCTCTTGAGCTTGGATTTGAAATGGAGGAGTTGACTGTTTGATCATGTTGGCATCAAAATTTGGAAGCAGTTGGCGCACTTGATTCGATATATTATCCCTCTCACCTGCTACCAATTGTTGTGTTCTAGCCTCAAATTTCAGTTGCTCTTCTTGCACAATAGTTACGAGACGTTCTTCAAATTTATCTTCAAACTTTACCCTCCGTTGTCTAGGTAAATTGAAGTATTTGAGTGGAAACCCCAGTCCCTGCAGCTCTAACTCTCCTGGATGCTCGGGACCCAAAGCCATAGTCAACACATCATTGCTTCCCGATACGGTGAGAGTGCCTTGAGAGACTTTTTGTTGCAATTCATCCTAACACAAAGACACATTAAAGTCAACAAAAACAGGAAGTCAGATCCACATGCAAGTCTAATTAAAAATTAAATGCAGTCTATTACAAATTTAAAACATAAATTGTCTAAATTTAGAAGCTTACAATTATTTTTGCTTTTTCTGCAACTTTTGGATCGGGAAAGTTACCTGTTTGTCTTCTCGGCTTTCTTCCATAAGGTAGATCGATCGATTTCTACCCGGGCATGGTTTCCTCCAAACTCTCCTCCAAACCAACATATCCTCGTCGAGACAACCGATGATTGTACTCGCATTTCTCCCTCCTCTGTTTTTGTTCGGTATGCACTGACCTCAAATTCTTTGGATAACCTTGAAGCTACAAAGGCATCCCACTGTGCTTTCAATATGAATGGATATAGTTTAGGGGTTCATTTAACTTCTCCTTCTCATTGATGAATGGAAGGATATGCTGCCTAGTTAGTTTATTCTTGAAATCCTTCCATTTCTTTCCAGCAGAAGATAAGACCATGTTCTTGCCCCCTTGCCTACAACAAAAGCCATGTCAATGGCTTCCCAAATCTGCTCTTTTACATCGTTGTCCACTTGTTTCCATTTAAGGTCAGAAAGTGGGACTGCGAGCATGCCAAGACACCAATGTAGGACTGCATCTCCTTATTTGCAAGGCCATATGGTTGACCCTTTTTGTTGTACTCAATCACCGGCTTGATTTTCTGAAACTTTCTCTTCACAACACGAGGCATTGTGGTTATACCACGCCCGACTTTGGTTCTTCAACAAAAGTAGTCGTCTTTGTCTGAAGCTTTATCAGCAGAAGATACAAACTTCATCTTCTTAGAGGATTTGGTTGTAGGTTGTGAAACTTCAAGATCTTTACCTTGATTCTTTTCCAAGGTAGCTTTCTTTTGCTCAAGCTAGAAGCCTTACTTTGAGATTGAGAAACCATGTTCTGAGATAAAAATCAAACACGCAAGTGAAATTATTTCAGATTATAAACTACTAAACACGACGGTAATTTTAATAATACGACGTAGTATTTAACATCAAACGACGCTATCTAATAAGTAATGACGTAATTTAAATTTATCATGTCGGTAGTTATTTACCGACGTGGATAAATACATAAAACGTCGTAGTATTTAGTTTCACACGACGCTATATACTAACCACCGACGTTATTACTGTTTTATCACGTCGTAGTTAATTACGAGGCGTGGTTTAATTAATAAAGCGGCGTAAAGAATCGATTACCGTCGTCTTATTAACATGAACGTCAAAAAGCAGATTATTTTTTCACTTCTAATTAGTTATTTTTCTTTATATTATATCAAATTGGAAAAGATTAAATGAATTACAAAACTAACACTTATAATGATTTTCATCTATTGCTATTGAGAAAAAAACATGGAAATGGCAATATTTCATAATTTTCAAACATAGAAAACGATGGTAGAATTTATTTTATGACGTCGTTATTTAAATACCGTCGTCATTATATACTTCCGACGTCTCAAATAAGACGGCACCGTCGTCGTATTAACAAGATACAAAAAACAGTGTATTGGTACGATACCCTTTCCTTCTTTGTACGTAAAGTGAAAAACGAAAATGATTTTCAAAAGAAAAAAACATATAAACATTTCAAAAGATAAAACATATAATGAAAGTTTAAAAAAGTACGAAGCAATGGTTACCTTTTTCTTGCAACGAAAGTTTTCTCGGGTTTTCTCGTCTTTGAAGTGGTATGTTCTGGTCAGTGACGCAGGCGAAGTGTGGGAAGACGATTAGTTTCAGACAGGGACGAAGACGAAGAGTGGGGACTTGGGAAGGATAAACGAGAGGAGTGTGAAATTTTTTCTCGGTAATCGAAACAGTGCAACTTTAGTAGCAAAATATTTAAATAATGTCGAATTGTTATATAAGACGACGCTATTTATAAAAAATGACGTGGTATAAGTAAAATAAAACGACCTCATTTATAAGATACCGACGTAGATACCAATGGAAAAAAATCTTTTAAAAAAATTAAAACGACGGTTCACAAATAGGCACCGACGTATAAAAATTAATACGACGCTCATTTAAGGGAAACGACGTGGTTACTACAACTCTATACGACAGTAGTATTACATTATTCGCCGTTGATTGTTTACAATTAAACGTCATGATTTATAATAGAACCGACGTGGTTAATAATAATAATTTCTAACATGCGATACGTCTGTTAATAATACATTACCGTCGTGTTTATTTTATTCTTGACACGTTGGTATTATATGTAAACGGCGTCTATAATTACTACGTCGGTATATTTACACATACCGACGTTGTTTATTTGTCTTCTGCTTTCTTACCTGATTGGCATGTTTCATAAAACGACGCTTTTAAAGTTTCATGCGTCGTGTTTTAAAAATACCCAAATGAATTTTCAATTTTTAGGTGTTTTAGTATCTAATCGACGTCGGTTTTTATATTACCGTCGTCGTTTAAAATTTAACGACGGTATTTATTTTGTCCGTCGTCGTTTTACCGACGTCTATTTCGATTTTTGTAGTAGTGTTTGAATCCCTCTACCTCTAGCAATTATAAGTATCAAAATTGTAGCTTGATTAGTCAATCATAGGGAAATAGAGACTAGCGACAGCACTTCCATCAATTTTTTCATTCAAGAGAAGTGATAGTTAAACAAGGAATCTTATTGTATGCGATCTACTTAATTAGTGCGCACTGTTTTGTTATTCTTTTTGGCCTAGGATATATAAAGTCTGTGACGTATGGAGCCTTACGTAATAAGTTGCACTGTGACTTATGGAGCCCTACGTAATTAGGGTGTTTAAATTTGTGCACTTGGCTAATCATATTATATTTTTCTTTAGCTTAAGACGTGCTTAATTTCACGTCACCTGTCTTCTATAAATATGTGGCTATAAATATGTGGGAGTCTTCTAGCAGAATTGGTACCAAGAGGGAGAGAAGTATTATTTGAGAACACAAAAATGAAGGTAGAACAAGTCCTACACATGAATGGAGGAGTAGGGAAAACAAGCTATACAAACAATTCCCTACTTCAAGTGAGTCACCCTCTCTCTCTCTCTCTCTCTCTCTCTCTCTCTATATATATATATATATATAATATCCACCACTTAAAGAACATGGTTCTTTCTAAAATTATTTTGATAGTTATAAGTTATCACCAAAATTATGCACCAAAAAAAAATCTGGTAGAGAGGAGGAATTATGCAATATTCATGCTTCCTTCAAACTCGTTTATTTTTTTCTTCAGAGAGCAGTGATTTCAATGGTGAAGCCCATA
This sequence comes from Prunus padus, assembly GCA_024362665.1. NCBI lineage: Eukaryota > Viridiplantae > Streptophyta > Magnoliopsida > Rosales > Rosaceae > Prunus > Prunus padus. The sequence continues at coordinate 12,631,102 of JANFAM010000006.1, read as the reverse complement.
GTTGGTGCAAGCATAGAGGAGCTGTGTTGCACTCTCTTACCAGAGTGTTTGAAAGTAGCGGACTTGGGATGCTCTTCAGGACCTAACACCCTTTTGGTGGTATCAGAGATCATAGACAGCATTCACACAACTTACCAAAAACTCAACCGCCCACCTCCATCACTCCAAGCCTTCTTGAATGATCTTCCTGGAAACGATTTCAACACGTTGTTCAGGTCATTGCCAGGCTTCTATAAGAAACTTGATGAAGAACATGAGAAGAAGTTTGGGTCATGTTTTATTGCAGGAATACCTGGTTCTTTCTATGGCAGGCTCTTCCCCAACAATTCTCTGCACTTTGTTCACTCTTCTTATGCTCTCCACTGGATCTCTGAGGTTGATTTCTTTTTTTAATCAATCATTGAGTCGTTATTAGGCATAAATTCTTCATACACCGAGTTATATATAACTCATTAGCTACACCACATGGAAGGATGCTCCAGTCAAACATAAAAATGTCTCCATGCGGAGACTTTCTAAATCAACTAGGGATTTTTAAAATATATATATCTTGCAAGTTTGTCTAATTTTTTAGCTCTATCAACCAGTCTTCTATGAATATTTTTATTTTTTTATTACTTTACTTAGTTGGTAAAATAATAATAATTCTAAAATGGTGTCTGATAATTTAATCTGATAAGTCATGAGCATAAACGTGTGAACGTAGGTTCCAAAAGGCTTGGTGACCAAAGAAGGAGAGGAACTTAACAAGGGGAACATATATATAGCAAAGACAAGCCCTCCAGCTGTGTTTAAGCAATACTTGGAGCAATTCAAAAGGGACTTCGCAGTCTTTTTGAGGTCACGTGCAGAAGAGCTTGTCCCAGGGGGAATTATGGTACTCACAACCACTGGCAGCATAAAGAGTCATGATCCCCTCTGCATTTGGGAATTTGTAGGAATGAAACTCAATGACATGGTTTTAGAGGTAATTAAATATTAGATTCTAGCAAGTAGGGCTGCAATATATTTCCTTTTTAGCTATTTAGAAATGTATATTTTGATGAATTATCAGGGTTTGATTGGTGAGGAAAAATTGGACGCATTCAATATGCCATTCTATACATCTACAACGAAGGAGATAGAAGAGGTGATCCAGGCTGAAGGATCATTTACTTTGCAAAACCTTGAAGTTTTCAAAAATGATTGGGACTCTTATATAAAGCAAGCTAACAGTGGCCTTGATAAGAAGACAAGGGCTGCAAAATTTGCCACTGACATAAGGGCTGTGGCAGAGCCGATTCTGGCGAGCCAATTCGGAGAAGAAGCGATGGATGATTTGTTTCGTAGGTTTGAAGCAGATGTTCTTGATCACATAGAACGGGAGAACTGCCAGTTCATTAACCTGGTTATCTCGTTGACAAAGAAGCGTTGAGATGAATATGCAAGAAATGGGGCAACAAGATTTGTGTTCGATTTGCTTTGTTTATCTTTGTACCTTTTAGGTCTTGGACTTCAGTTTATTGTTAAGAATAAATTTGTTTACATTTGGTTATCTTTGTGTGATAGAAGTTGAGGTTCCAGCCCAAAACCAATTGGCAATCGTGGGAGTAGCCAAACCCCTTATGAACCCTTACTAGATTTCTTAACTTTCCAATGTGGAACATTTTTTGCCTTCACATTCTCACATTAATGAGTCATTCATACTTAGATTTAAAACGCGTTAAAAGAAAATGGAAGTGAAAGTTCTTCGGAAAATTTTCATTTTAGTTTCAGTATTTGATTCGTAGAAAACCCAAAATCCTAACTAGCTATCCAAACTCAAATTTAAGACCCATAAAAAAGAAGTTCATGTTCGAGATTGTTAATTAAATTTTTTTTGTTGATTAGAATCACACACATTAGAGTAATTTAAATGCAGCAGAAGAAGTTCATTTTGCTAAAATATGAATATGGTTTGAATACTTTAGGTTTATTGTATTCTTCTCCACAAGGAGATATATATTGGAGTTTACAAGGAAATATATATAGTAATCAATTAGGAGAATATCTCCTAATTAGACAAGGATATGTCAACTATATAAAATAAGGAAGTAAATTACCTAATTAATCAAGGAAATAAATCTCCTTGATTAATTAGGATAGCTCACGTCAACACTCTCCTCAAGTTGGTGCATACATGTCACCAATGCCCAACTTAGTAAGTGAGTCATAAAACACTCGTCCACAAATAGTTTTTGTTAAGACATCCACTAATTGATCTTCTGATTTTACAAAAGGTAGATAGATGATTTTGTTCTCAATTTTTTTCTTTGATGAAATGTCTATCCACCTCAACATGTTTAGTTCGATAATGTTGAAATGGATTATGAGCAATATCGATAGCTGACTTGTTATCACAATGTAACTCCATTGGCTACTCTTGTTTAAAACCCAATTCTGTCAAGAGTCCTCTAATCCATAATAATTCACACACTCCTTGAGTCATTCTTCTATACTCTGCTTCTGCACTAGATCGAGAAACCACATTTTGTTTTTTACTTCGCCAAGTGACTAGGTTACCTCCAATGAATGTAAAGTAACTTGCTGTAGAGTGTCTATCTGTAATGGAACTAGCCCAATCAACATATGTATATCCAACAACTTCAAGATTTCCATTCTTTGAGAACATTAATCCATTTCCAGGGGTTGACTTTAAGTATCTTAAGATCCGATCAACAACATTCCGATGAGAAACACTGGGTGAATGCATAAATTGACTAACCACACTCATAGCATATGCAATATTCGGTCTTGTGTGTGCCAAATATATCAACTTTCCAACAAGACGCTGGTATTGTTCCTTATTGGTTGGCAACCGGTCCATATCTTCACACAACTTGTGATTCATCTCAATGGGTGTGTCAGCAGGCTTACATCCAAGCGTTCTTGTTTCAGTGAGTAGATCCATCACATACTTCCTTTGAGACAGAAATATACCAGTTTTTGACCTTGCTACTTCAATTCCGAAGAAATATTTCAAAGCACCTAAATCCTTCATCTCAAATTCTTGAGACAAATACTTTTGTAGCTTTTGTTGCTCTTCTGTGTCGTTCCCAGTTACAACCATGTCATCCACATAAACAATTAATGTAGTGGTTTTTCCTCCATCATGCTTCAAAAATAAGGTATGGTCTGAATTACTTTGAGTGTATCCAAAATTCTTCATGGACTTAGTAAATCTGCCAAACCATGCCCTAGGAGATTGTTTTAACCCATATAATGATTTTCTAAACTTGCAAACTTGATTTTTCTTGTCATGAGATATATTACATCCTGGTGGTAAATCCATGTATACCTCGTCTTCCAAGTCTCCATATAAGAAGGCATTTTTAACATCGAACTGATGTAGTGGCCAATCTAGATTTGCTGCTAGATACAGTAGGACTCTGATAGTGTTGATCTTGGCTACTTGGGCAAAGGTCTCTTGGTAATCCACCCCATATCGCTATGTGTACCCCTTCGCCACCAATTCAGCTTTATATCTTTCAATGGATCCATCTACTTTGAGTTTTACAGTAAAGATCCACCTGCATCCCACCGTCTTCTTTCCATGAGGTAAAGGCGCGAGCTCCCATGTGGCATTCTTCTAAAGGGCTCGCATTTCTTCATTCATGGATTCTTTACATTTTGAGTCTTCTAGTGCTTCATTCACACTATTTGGGACATATATATTAGCCAACTGCTTCACAAAGTGCGCATGTGACTCTGCTAATCTGCTTAGAGATATATAATTATTGATGGGGTATTTCCCTTTGGAAGCTGATACGTAGGGGTATTTACCACGGTTCTTCCTTTCTGGAAGCTGATATATAGGGGTATCTGTATCCTTTATGTTTTCTGAAATCAAATCATCATGGTATATTTCATTAGTGTTATTAGTTTCAATGGGAGATGTTACCTAAATGACTTCCTCAGAAAGTGATTGGTGTGGTACTAAAGCTAAAGGGGGTGACCGTTTGTTTTAGAGAGGCAACCGGTCGTTTTGATGTTGAATCTCTTCCATTATGAAAAAGTCCAGAAAAGTCGGGGTATTTGGCTGTAGATTCTCCTCCTGTGCTTCTGAAAAATATATGTTGTGTTTCCAGAACACTACATCCATGGAGGTATATACCTTTTGACTTGGAGGGTGATAACATCGGTAGCCTTTCTGATGAGGGGCATAGCCAATGAAAACACACTTTTCTGCGCGGGGATCCAATTTGTTATGTTGGTGATCATGTAAGTGTACGAATACAACACATCCGAAAATTCTTGGTTCAAGATTTGGGGTAGGAGGTATTTGAAGATGGTGGTGAAGTGTTTGAATAGGAGTTTGGAAATTGAAGATAACACTATTTATAAGATAAGCTGCAGAGAGGACGGCCTCGCCTCAAAAGGATCGAGGCATGTTGGCACCAAATAAAGATGCACGAACTATTAGTAGTATGCCCTTAAAGCCAACTAATTACATGATAATTAATGTTAAAGACATCTTTTGTAATGACTTATTAAGTTATTCATGGGCAAGACCAGTTGTTTTCAACTATTATATTTGGATGATTATCATAATAGTAAAACAACTATAGTCATAGGAATATAAAAGTGGACATGAGCACTACGTAATGAGATTACATACATGGAGACTGATCATGATCCCTAATCCTGAATATGTTCCTGGTCATAAGAATATCAATTGAGCATTGATATTCCACAAAGATGAGTACACACAGTATCATCTCTATATGTAGAGAATGACGAGGTCTCAAGTCATTGAGTGTGGTGACACCTAGATATGTATGTAAGTGCTTGTAGGAGGACAAGTATATAGAACGCTATCCAATGCATGAGTTCTAGTATGGAAGTCTTTACTCACATGTCAAACTATAACTCATAAATTGCAATGGTGTAAACTAATCCTTAGACCTGAGACATCATAGATATCTTGTGGCTATGTTGTTAGTCTTTGAGGGCACTATACAGTCATGCTAAATGAGGCATAACTTAAAGGTGCTCATCACAACTCTCAATAGAGTCATGAAGGCAAATGAATGTACAATAAGGAATCTCTACTCTCAATGAAGGAGAGAGAATACTCCAATATATGATTTGTCAAATCTCTGCGCAGAGTAGTGGATAAGATTTGAAAGAAGAGGTGTTCAAATCTTATTAGGATAATCATATAAAAGGAATTATTCACATTATGATATTGACAATCGGATTCCATAATCTAATAATGTGAATAAGGAGTATTGATATAAGAGAAGGATTCAATTGCACGGTCATTCCAATTTGAATAGGTTCTTTCACAACATCTCATTTAGCTCGGATAACCGTGACTTGTTGCTAAGCGACAACCATGGTTTGTGGATGTCCTAAAAGGTTTCAATTAACCTTTATTAGTATGAAGAATTAAATTGTGGAATTTAATTCGTACATTATCTCTAAAGAGTTGAGTCAATCCACTACCTTACTAAAGAGAAACTACGGATCTGCACACCCAAAGAATGTGATTAGAGGAACAAATGAAGAGAAATGAAATGAGGAGACACAAGTCAATGGTTGATGATCAAATGTCAATGTCAATGTCAACGGTCAAAAGTCAACATGTTGACCGGAGCAATTGACCAAAGTCAAATAGTTTGACCGAGTCAATTAAGTATGACCATAATTATGATTTAATAATTATATTATAATTAAAAGGTTAAGTATGAAATTAACATTGACATATAGAAATATTGGATTGGGCTTTTAGATATGATTTAAAAGGAAATGGACAAAATGGCCTAAAAGGCAATTTGGGCCAAGGGATAATTGGCATAAGATGACATGACTCATGGACCCAAAAATGGAGCCCCAAAACCACCAAATTTCGGCACCACTAGGGAGTTTTCTCCCTTGCCTTTGTGTCATCCTATAAATACATAAGTTACGAGAAAACCTACCTAGAGTTTTTCGTTTTCCTACTTTGGTTGATGAGTGAGTGCATCATCTTTGCCTCTCATCTTGATTGCCTTCTCTTCATCTCTAAGATACATTTGGTGTGGTGAGGTAGAGGACTCCAATCTTGAAGCCTTGAGGTGAAGGAGTCAACATTTCAAGCGAAAGAAAAGGCATTTCCAACAAAGGTGTTCATTCTTGAGAAATCAAGAAAAGGTCATCAAGGGTAAAGATCTATTCCTTTTTCCCTTTTCTTTCGTGTTCAAAGAGACTTGGCTAAAGATACTTGGGTTATAATGAAAAAGGTTTAGCTCAACTAGTATAAACAAAATGAATCCACCATTTAGAATGTTTTTGTTGTATATGTTGTGGCTAAAGTTCACTTCCTAAGCATTAGATGCATGTTTCCTTCACGAACGACTTCCAATAAATGTCGATTCTTTCGCTCAGTCAACCCATTTTGTTGGGGAGTATATGGACACGAGCGTGATGTATGATGCCATAATCCTGTAAGAATATTTTGAGATCATGATTAAGAAATTCTCTGCCATTGTCAGAACGGAGAACTTGTATTTGGGCATGAAATTGAGTCACCACCATTTTATGGAACTATTGAAACACTAAACTGACTTCCCCTTTGGTTTTGAGAAGGGAAATCATTCGAGTGCAGTCATCAATGAAAGTGACAAGCCATCGAGCTCCAGCTGGAGTAGCGATTTGAGCAGGCCCCAAAACATCAGAATGAATAAGGAGAAGGGAACTAAACTTTTATTTGTACTTAATGGGAATGGAACACAATGACTTTGAGCCAATTCACACGTATCACACTGGAAGCTGGAAACATCAAAATTGGAAAATAATGATGGAAACAACTTCATATAACCGAACGAGGCATGCCCAAGACGTTTATACCATAACCAAACTTTGTCTCTCTGCCTCTCAGAACTAGCTCCACTTGTTGTAAAAGCTTGACCAACCTTGGTCTCACTATCAGGTGCCTAGTCCAAGTAATAGAGTTTGTCGTGCCTAGTACCACAACCAATCATTTTCCCCGTGAGGATGTCCTAAAAAACATTATGATTTGGCCAAAATGTTACAGTACACCCTAAAGTAGTAGCAAGTTGTGCAACATACAACAAGTTATGGTCTAAGGATGGAACAAGCAATACAAAATCTAGATGTAGGGAGTTAGAGAGAGATAGAGAGTCCTCCCCAACCACAGGGGAGGGGGTACCATTAGCATTAGACATCACCGATGGAGTGGATGGTTTGCAACTAATAAGTTGGCCAGGATCAAATGTCATGTGATCCTTAGCACATGAGTCAATAATCCATGCGGGCTTTTTAGAGGACGTATGAAAAATAGAACCTTTGGTGATGGCGATAGAAGCACGAGCCCGAGTAGCCGGGTCAGCAGGATTGACCGCATGCTTCTGTGAGTCTGCAAGGAGGGAGAGAATCGTAGGGGCTCTTGACATCGCAGCGGAAGGAAGATTTGATATGAGTGTGTGTTTGTGGTTAAAGAGTTGATTTGAGAATTTGAGGAATTTGATTTGACGACTTTGATGTATGAATTTGATTTAGGACTTTGATTTGAGAGGTATGTGTTTAAGGAGTTTGATAAGAGGATTTGATTTGAAAGGGTAAGATTTATATTTGAGGAATTTGATATAGGGTTTGGGTTTGAATTTGAGGGTTTAGAGACAACCTAGAATCGATTGCTTTGATACCATGCTAAAATATGACTATGGTTTGAATACTTTAGGTTTATTGTATTCTTTTCCACAATGAGGTATATATAGGAGTTTACAAGAATACTTTACAAGGAAATATATGCAGTAATCAATTAGGAGAATATCTCCTAATTATACAAGGATATGTCAACTATATAAAATAAGGAAGTAAATCACCTAATTAATCAAGGAAATAAATCTCATTGATTAATTAGGATGGCTCACGTCAACACATTTCAACTAAATTTTTCTCCACTTACAATAGTTAACAAATCAAGTCCAATACCACATTTCAACCTAAGTTCATTTAAGCATAAGAAGTTCATTTCAACTAATTTTTTTGTGGTCAGAAGCAGAGCCACTTTTGACCACAAAATAATAATAATAATAAATTTGTAGAGCCACAGCCGTGGTTTTGCAGCAAACTTTCATTATGTCCCATGAAACTGTAGATTAAATCACAATGCAAGTCGAAGGTGTGCTAATTAACTTATTTCCTGGAATATAATTTGGGCACACTGACCAAACTTCAACCCCATATGCACCGCCATTTCGAACCCCCAAAAAAAGGCAAGCTGTCATTTAGTTATTTGAGATTACAAGTCAAAATCAAGGTTCGATTGTTTTTCTACTTTGAATCCTCAGCCTCAAGCTTTTTCATGGCCACGTGAACCAAAGTTTTTCTGAACATGCGATAAGGAAACAAAGGAAAAACAAGCAGACACTTTTTGTTAGAGTTGTTTGGTTAATCGGGCTGGTGGGATTGATAAGCTAATAACTTGTTTGTTAAATCGGGCTAAAGAAATGAAGAGAGGAAAATGGATAAAACCTCTACTCTGCAAAATCGAGTAGAGAGAATGTCTGTATATTTGTCTTAGCTCACTCACTGTGCATAACGGTTAGTTATGCATAGTGATGCTCAATGCTTCCAACGTGAAAACAATCTCAGCCTCTCATCTCTCTAAAATAATGGATCTCTCTCCACATGTCACTTGGACAAATTACAATAAAGGCCCTACACTTGGTTTATTTACCAAAGTGAATACTCACATAAATACAAGGCTTTTCTTAAGCTAAGCTTTGATTAGCTCATAGCTTATACACTAATACTCCCCTTTAAGCTTTGAGCTGATACGACCCCAAGCTTATCTCTAAGATAGTTGAACCTCTCCTTTGGTAAAGATGTCTGCCACTTGATCTTTAGTAGGACAATAGACCAAATCAATAACTCCTTGTTGTAGAGCATCTTTGATGAAGTGATACCGTCTGTCAATGTGCTTTGTCCTTTGATGAAACACAGGATTTTTGGTGATAGAAATAGCAGATGTGTTATCACATTTCAGAGGAGTAGCTTCAGTTTGTAACTCACCAAAATCCTCTAAGACAAATCTAAGCCATATTGCTTGAGTTGTAGCCTCTGAAGCACTGACATATTCTGCTTCTGCAGTAGAGAGAGCTACACAATTTTGCTTGACAGATGCCCATGAAAATACTCCACTTCCAAATCTGAATGCATAGCCGATGTACTTTTGCTATCCTCAATTGAGCCTCCCCAATAATTGTCACAGTATCCAACTAAGACTGCTTGCTTGCCTTTCTCATACATCAAACCATAGTCTAATGTTCCTTTAACATACCTTAGCACCCTCTTAGCTGTTCCATAATGCTTATTAGAAGGACCATGCATATACCTAGCTAGTAGACTTTCAACATACATCACATCTGGTCTAGTAGCAGTAAGATACAGTAAGCTTCCTACAAGCTTTCTATAATTCTCTTCATCAGCAGCACCACTTCCATCATCCTTGATCAATTTTTCTGTGGCTACAAGAGGAGTAGACATAGGCTTACAGTCATTTAAGCCAAATTTATTCAGCAGAGAAGATGCATACTTCTTTTGGTGAATAAAGATGCTTGAATCTGTCTGAATCACCCCCATTCCTAGAAAGTGATAGAGAAGTCCTAAGTCTGTCATCTCATACTTCTCTTGCATGTCTTTCTTGAACTCATTCAACATTTCTTGATTGCTTCCTGTGTATACTATATCATCCACATAGATGGATACAATTAGTATATCATGTTCTCCCCTTGTCTTGGTATAAAGAGTGGCTTCACTTAAGCTTTTCTCGAATCCACACTCAGCAAAATAATTGTCAATTTCTCCATACCAGGCTCTAGGTGCCTGTTTCAACCCATAAAGAGCCTTGTGCAATCTGTAGACTCTATCTTCTTTGCCTTGAATCACAAATCCCTCAGGTTGCTCAACATACACTTCTTCTTGCAGCTTTCCATTCAAGAATGCTGACTTGACATCTAGTTGATATAACTTCCAGCTCTTTTGTGCAGCAAGAGCAATTAAGGTTCTGATTGTGTCCAATCTAGCAACTGGAGCAAAAGTCTCATTATAGTCAATTCCTGGTTTCTACACATATCCCTTAGCAACCAATCTTGCCTTGTTCTTTTGCACTGAACCATCTAGATTCAGTTTGGTTTTGAACACCCATTTCACCCCAATAACCTGTTTGTCACTTGGTCTGTCTACAAGTTCCCAAGTCCCATTTTTCTCAATCATAGCTAGTTCATCTTCCATTGCTTTTATCCATGCTTGATCCTGTGCAGCTTCCTCATACTTTTCTGGTTCCACAATGCAGAGATTGCATTGTGCCAGAATATCATTGATGCTTCTCCACTTAACTGGTGTATGGTCATAAGGTTTTGTGATCTCAGCAGTTTCATGGATATTCCTCTCTTGTTCTTCAACTTGAGAAGGACTGCAAGGACTAGCAACATTGTTCTCTACTTCTGTTACTTCATGTAGGCTGGGATCAATCTTAGTTTGAGATTTATCTTGTGTATTTGTCACTGCAGTAGGCATTTCTGTCTGTGCTTTCCAGTTCCAAGCCATACTCTCATCAAACACTACATCTCTTGACAAAATCAGTTTCTTAGTGCAAGGATCAAACACTCTGATACCATGTTAGAGTTGTTTGGTTAATCGGGCTGGTGGGATTGATAAGCTAATAACTTGTTTGTTAAATCGGGCTGAAGAAATGAAGAGAGGAAAATGGATAAAACCTCTACTCTGCAAAATCGGGCAGAGAGAATGTCTGTATATTTCTCTTAGCTCACTCACTGTGCATAACGGTTAGTTATGCATAGTGATGCTCAATGCTTCCAACGTGAAAACAATCTCAGCCTCTCATCTCTCTAAAATAATGGATCTCTCTCCACATGTCACTTGGACAAATTACAATAAAGGCCCTACACTTAGTTTATTTACCAAAGTGAATACTCACATAAATACAAGGCTTTTCTTAAGCTAAGCTTTGATTAGCTCATAGCTTATACACTAATACTTTTTAGCACTGAGATGTCTAGATTGACAAGTGCCAAGTCTCACTCCCATGTGTTCGAGCTAATTGATAATTCATTGTTGTCTGTGATTCCGATGGTTAGTCTGTTTACAATGTTACAAGGTACTTGACTAGTTAATTCGCCACAAACTGTGTTCAAGGAATACTTGGAGCAATTCAAAAGGGACTTCATGGTCTTTTTGAGGCCACCTGGACAAGAGCTGGTGCCTTGGGGTAGAATGGTCCTCACAACCGTCTGCAGCATAAAGAGCCATGATCCCCTCTACATTATGGAATTGGTTGGATTGAAACTCTCAATGACATGGACATGGTTTTAGAGGTAATGTATGTAATATAGATGATTAGATATTAGCTAGATGGATAATAGTACGTAGCTAGTAACATTAAACCACATTTATGGCTGTTAAATTTGATAAAGGTGGTTTATTATTGTTGATGCCTAGAGCAGCTGAATAATAACATAGCAATCAAATTTGATATTTGTTTTCTCAATTTAGGCATTGTTTTTTCCATTTAGAAATTGAGACACTATACATCCACCAAGCAGAAACTCCCATTAGGATTTACAACTTAAATTAATATATACAGAGTACTATAAGTCTTCTCATGTCCAAATTTCAATGTCATCCACCCAAAAGAAATGAAGAATATATTTTTACACCCTCATCATATTATCAAAATGATACACTTGACAGTGATATGGATAGTTATACTTAAGCTGTCATTGTATCAAAGAATGACAGATCTGCTGCAAGCGTTCTTGTATAAGGAAAAGCCTTTAATTAGCTGGCATGGAACAAAAACTGTTATTCCAATTTCCAAATATTGAGAGGGGAAAGAAGAAAAAGAAAAACTGTCCCAATCAAGTATTCCCATTCCACAAAACAGCAAAGTTTCATTCTATTATATCACCTTCAAAATCAGAAAACCAAATGGACATGTGTAAATTTTTTTCTTTTTCAATTTTAAAGGGTGACAGCTGTCGAGAGATCGTTGGATGGGGATACTTAGCTGGATTGCTTACCCTGGCATCCCTGTGCCAAGGAAGTTTTTCTCCTTCTCAACACTTGACACGTTTCCATATGCATAACCATAGTTCCATAAATACAAAGTAAAAGGTTAACCATAGTTATACCTCTGGATACGTGTAAAGTATTAAAAATGGTGGTGACGATACACCTTGGATAAAAAGCTTCTATTTTCTTTTCCACTTTGCACCATTTATTCAATATTGTTGGTACACATGATGAAACTGCTTAAATCTCACATATGTAAAACAAAATGTGGTGGTTAAATTTGTCAGTAGAGAAGTTTTGTTAAGTTTTTGCTTGATTTGGTTGCTTAAGATTTAATCGAATGCTACTTGTTTGATGTTTTGTATCTCCCTTTATTACTTGTTATTTAATTATCACTTCTAAATTGATTATGACTTTGTTAGCTGATGATGGGTTTTATTAGTTATAAAAATTCTAGCTTCAAAGATGGTAAAAGAAAAACCTTACTGTTTTTATGAAAGATTGTTATGAAGATATCAAATTTTAGATCTCATAAACGGTCCTGCTATGATAAAATTATTGCTAGGGTTATTGACTTTGTAGCTACACTTGAACGCACATTCCAACATATCACATTCCCACAAATCATTCGGTTACAAGTATCTATCGACTGAAGATTTTGGGAATGAGGTGAACAATGTTTAGACCTAGAGTTTTTCTACCGGTGGGCCTTCAGAGATAAAAATAATAATAAATCGAGATACAATTAAACAAGGAATCTTAATTGTATGCGATCTACTTAATTAGCGCACACACTTTTTTTTTTCTTTTTGTCAAATGATGCCAAAGATGTTTTACGTAGGAATATCTTCTAAAATGTAGGAATTTTTAAAAAAGTCTGGGGTAAAAAGGTGACTAGTTGTGTTGGGTAGGCATTTTGCTATAAATATGTGGGAGTCTTCTAGCAGAATTGGTACCAAGAGGGAGAGAAGTATTATTTGAGAACACAAAAATGAAGGTAGAGCAAGTCCTACACATGAATGGAGGAGTTGGGAAGACAAGCTATGCAAACAATTCCCTACTTCAAGTTAGTCACCCTCTCTCTCTCTCTCTCTCTCTCTCTCTCTCTCTATATATATATATATATATGGACTTAATATCCACCACTTAAAGAACATGGTTCTTTCTAAAATTATTTTGATAGTTATAAGTTATAACCAAAATTATGCACCAAAAAAAAATCTGGTAGAGAGGAGGAATTATGGAATATTCATGCTTCCTTCAACCTCGTTTATTTTTTTCTTCAGAGAGCAGTGATTTCAATGGTGAAGCCCATAGTTGGTGCAAGCATAGAGGAGCTGTGTTGCACTCTCTTCCCAGAGTGTTTGAAAGTAGCGGACTTGGGATGCTCTTCAGGACCCAACACCCTTTTGGTGGTATCAGATATCATAGACAGCATCCACACAACTTACCAAAAACTCAACCGCCCACCTCCATCACTCCAAGCCTTCTTGAATGATCTTCCTGGAAACGATTTCAACACAGTGTTCAGGTCATTGCCAGGCTTCTATGAGAAACTTGATGAAGAACATGCGAAGAAGTTTGGGTCATGTTTTATTGCGGGAATGCCTGGTTCTTTCTATGGCAGGCTCTTCCCCAACAATTCTCTGCACTTTGTTCACTCTTCTTATGCTCTCCACTGGATCTCTGAGGTTTAAATTTTTTTTTTTTTCCTTTTTTAATCAAGTCCTTATTATACTGTTTACTCTTAATCAATCCCTGGATCTCTGAGGTAAGAGAATAATATTTATTAAATCGTGTCTGATAATTTATAATGCAACAACGTGTGTGTGTGTACGTAGGTTCCAAAAGGCTTGGTGACCAAAGAAGAAGAGGGACTTAACAAGGGGAACATATATATAGCGAAGACAAGCCCTCCAGCTGTGTTTAAGGAATACTTGGAGCAATTCAAAAGGGACTTCACAGTCTTTTTGAGGTCACGTGCCGAAGAGCTCGTCCCTGGGGGCAGTATGGTCCTCACAACCATGGGCAGCATAAAGAGTGACGATCCCCTCTGCATTTGGGAATTTGTAGGAATGAAACTCAATGACATGGTTTTAGAGGTAATTAAATATTAGATCATATTGATTTCTAAAAGATTTGGGACACAATAATTATTGCTAATTTGAAATGTAATTGATGAAATTTCAGGGTTTGATTGGTGAGGAAAAATTGGACACATTCAATATGCCATACTATGCACCTACAACCAAGGAGATCGCAGAGGTGATCGAGACTGAAGGATCTTTTATTTTGCAAAACCTTGAAGTTTTCAAAAATGATTGGGACTCTTATATAAAGCAAGCTAACAGTGGCCTTGATAAGAAGACAAGGGCTGCAATATTTGCCACTGACATAAGGGCTGTGGGAGAGCCGATTCTGGCGAGCCAATTCGGAGAGGAAGCGATGGATGATTTGTTTCGTAGGTTTGAAGCAATTGTTCTTGATCACATGGAAGGGGAAAACTGTCAGTTCATTAATCTGGTCATCTTGTTAACAAAAAAACGTTGAGATGAATATGCAAGAAATGGGGCAACAAGATGTGTGTTCCATTTGCTTTGTTTATCTTTGTACCTTTCAGGTGTTGGACTTTAGTTTCATGTTAAGAATAAATTTGTTTACATTTGGTCATCTTTGTGTGATAGAAGTTGAGGTTACACTCCAAAATCAATTGGCAATGGGGGGAGTAGTCAAACTCCTTATAAGCCCTTGCTAGATTTCTTAACTTTCCAATGTGGAACATTTTTTGCCTTCACATTCTCACATTGTGCCATTCATACTTCGATTTAAAACATGTTAAAGGAAAATGGAAGTGAAGTTCTTCGGAAAATTTTCTTTTTGAGTTTCAGTATTCGATTCATAGAAAACCCAAAACCCTAACTAGCTATCCAAACTCAAATTTAAGACCCTTAAAAAGAAGTTCATGTTCGAGAATGTTAATTAAATTTTTTTTGTTGATTAGAATCACACACATTAGAGTAATTTAAATGCAGCATAAGAAGTTCATTTCAACTAAGTTTTTCTCACTTGCAGTAGTTAACAAATCAAGTTCAATGCCACAATTCCAACTATAAGAAGTTCATTTCAACTAAATTTTTGTGGTCAGAAGCAGAGCCACTTTTGACCACAACCCAAAAAAAAAAAAAAAAAAAGCAGAGCCACAGCCGTGGTTTTGCAGCAAACTTTCATTGTGTCCCATGAAACTGTAGATTAAATCACAATGCAAGTCGAAGGTGTGCTAATTAACTTATTTCCTGGAATATAATTTGGGCACACTGACCAAACTTCAACCCCCATATGCACTGCCATTTCTGAACCCCCCCAAAAAAGGCAACTGTCATTTAGCTATTTGAGATTACAAGTCAAAATCAAGGTTTCGTTGTTTTTCTACTTTGAATCCTCAGCCTCAAGCTTTTTCACGGCCACGTGAACCAAAGTTTGTCTGAAAATGCAATAAGGAAGCAAAGGAAAAACAAGCAGATGCTTGTTAATTAGTACTGGGGATGTCTAGATTGACAAGTGCCAAGTCTCACTCCTATGTGTTCGAGCTAATAGATAATTCATTGTTGTTTGTGATTCTGATGGTTAGTCTGTTCACGATGTTACTTGACTAGTTAATTCGCCACATACTGTGTTCAAGGAATACTTGGAGCAATTCAAAAGGGACTTCATGGTCTTTCTGAGGTCACCTGCACAAGAGCTGGTGCCTTGGGGTAAAATGGTCCTCACAACCATCGGCAGCATAAAGAGCCATGATCCCCTCCACGTTATGGAATTGGTCGGATTGAAACTCAATGACATGGTTTTAGAGGTAATGTGTAATATAGATGATTAGATATTAGCTAGATGGATAATAGTAAGTAGCTAGTAACATTAAACCACATTTATGGCTGTTATTCTAGACTACATGTCGGAAAGATGTTTACTACAATTAGTAGCTTAAGTGCTAACCAGTTAATAAGTTAATACGGCGCTAATCACTTGTTTGGATTCACTCCACAATACTTTCCATTATCCCAATAGTTCCTTTTCTTAAGTTATCACAGGAAGATCATCGCTCGAAAAAAAAATCCACTCAAATAAAAAAGTATTCAATATCTAACTGAGACAACAAAAAAAAGACACAATATTTTGAGTTAAACCATAGAATGGTAACAACAATAACCAAATGGCTACATGGTTTCCGATTTGGGTGAATTTTTATAAGGATGATCTTTGAGTATGGAATTCAAAACAATTCGAATTATGAGATTAAATTGTACAGTGGGACAAAACTATTGGTTAGAGACATTAACTTACTATACTATACTATAATAATCACTTCAGATAAATGCAAAAAAGTGCTTTGTACCACTTTTTTAACAACATTAATGTAGAATATAATAAATTTTTCACCAACGGGATCTAATCCAGTGGAAAATGGTATTGAGTTACGTACAATGATCACAGATTCGAACTCCCATGACATCTTGGTAGTGATTGTGTGCTCAGTAGAGTTGGTTTGGAAGGCTCCTAATCTTGCTGCAGGTGCGGTTCTTATGCTCTGCGTACTAGACTACACTTGTCTTCATGGAAGATAATTGTTTTCATTTTCTTTTATAATTGTTTTCATTTCTTCCATGAAGAGATTTTTGAGTGAATTTTTTTATGGAGTAGGAGACGGGATAATGGAGCTCTAGTCAACAGAATACTTGTCACATGATGAACATTAAGAAGAAACCTCCTTGAAGCTTCAAGCAGTTGGTGTGAAAACCATCTTAATTCATTAATTCTCTTACACCATTTCAAACTTCCAAGTCAACAAGTCAATCTGCCTGTTGATTCCAGAAAAACGACACCGTCTTCTACTCCAAGACCCTGCATTGGTCTTTTTCTTGCAGCACAGAAATCTTCACCATCTTCAACCTCAGAATTTCCAACACATTCCCAACCAAAACCCACTTAAATAATTCCTCAAAAATAAATAAAAAAACCACAATAATTGAAAATTCCCATCAAACTTAATCACCATGATGTTCTCTAAGAACATGGAAATGCCTTCAGCCAAAACGGTGATCCCCACCGCAGCCTCAGTCGCCGCCGCCGCCATGTTAATCCGGTCCACGGCACGTGACTGGGTGCCCAGTGAGCTCCAACACTATGTTTCACTGAAACTCAGAAGCCTCCTCAGCTCTGTCTCTTCTCAGCTCACCCTTGTCATTGAAGAGTTCGAAGGTCTCAACCACAACCACCTTTTCAAGGCTGCCCAAGTGTATTTGAGACCCACAATCTCCCCCAACACAAAAAGATTCAGAGTCACAATGCCAACCAAAGAAAACAAGATCTCTGTTTTCATGGTGAGAAATGAAGAGATCGTTGACTTTTTCAATGGAGTCAAACTCGATTGGAAGTTGGTTTCCAAGGAAATCCCATCCAAGTACATAGACAATCCGGACAGTAGAGGTCGATTCGGGGGCTCTACGCTGAAATCCGAGCTCCGGTACTGGGAATTGAGCTTCAACAAAAAGCACAAGGACTTGGTCATTGGCTGTTACTTGCCATATGTATTGGAAAAGGCTAAGGAAGTTAAGGAAGAATTTAAAACCTTGAAGCTGTTCACTTTGAAGTACGATCGGATGATGAGAGGGATGGGAGGAGACGCGTGGCAATCCGTGAATTTGGATCACCCGTCCACGTTCAAGACATTGGCAATGGAAGATGAGGCCCAGAAGATGATCATGGAGGATCTTGAGAGGTTTGTGAAGAGGAAGGAGTATTATAGGAAAGTTGGGAAGGCTTGGAAAAGAGGGTACTTGTTGTTTGGGCCTCCGGGGACCGGGAAGTCGAGCTTGATCGCTGCCATGGCTAATTACCTTAACTTTGATATCTATGACTTGGAATTGGCTGATGTCAGGAAAAACTCTGAGCTCAGGAAGTTGCTGATTGCGATGGCGAACCGGTCAATTCTTGTGGTGGAGGACATTGATTGCTCTGTTGAAATTCAAAATAGGCTTTCAGCAGCCAGGGCTACAAATCCTCGTGCTTTTTCTGCTCAAAGAACTGAGGTAATTCGTTGGTCTCACAAAATAATAGTATTTTGGTATTGCATTTGCTAGAGAAAAAAAATTGTAACTTGCCAACTTTGAGAGGTTTGCAAGGACATGAAATTGTCCTTGCATCACTGGACATGAAGAGAATCAACAATTAAGCTCGAGGCTTTGAGTAAAATTGTGGTTGCTTTTGTTGCATTTGATCCGAAAATAATAAAACTTGATCAAGATCATATGTTTTCGATATTTTCTTTTAGGTGACTCTGTCAGGATTGCTCAACTTCATAGATGGACTGTGGTCAAGCTGTGGGGATGAGCGGATCATAGTGTTCACCACCAATCACAAAGACCGGCTTGACCCGGCCTTGCTGCGGCCGGGTCGAATGGATGTGCACATCCACATGTCGTTTTGCAGCCCATGTGGGTTCAAAACGTTGGCCTCCAATTACCTTGGAATTACAGAGCACACACTTTTCTTTGACATAGAGCAGTTGATAGCCACCATGAAAGTGACCCCTGCAGAAGTAGGAGAGCAGTTGCTGAAGAATGAGGATCCTGAATGTGCGCTGAGAGACCTAATTGGGTTCCTAGAGAGAAAGAAGAGTGCAACTGAGGAAGCTGCAAGTAAAGCAGAAGATGGAGAACGAAAAACAGTTGAGTAAGAAGATCACAGCAACTGTGGCTATAAGGAAAAAGGCAAGGATTATAGACCAGGGTAACTGTAACCAGGCAAGAATAAATTAGCCGTCCTCCCGGAGAAATTTAAATGAGAATAGCACGAGGTGATTATTTTGGAGTGCCAATAACAGTTCTTTGTTATATAGTTAGAATTGGACTTTAAAAAAAATGCGAATCAGCAAATAGGTTTTTTCTTTTGGTGACAAATAAAATTGTCATCAGATTTCACGCCGGATACAAAATTCGAAACTGCGAACATGTTCAATACGATTCAGATAATTTACGTTACCAATAGTTTTTTTAAGGCCTTATTGGAATGAGCCCCTCTTTCTTTTGATTTGTTTTGTATAACAGGTGGCACCAAATTCAATGGACAGATTTACTCCAAGAATATTGAGTCTATTCCAGGCACATTTATTTCTGAACAAACATATGAGGGGAAAATTCATAGTTGTGAATCCGAAGGTCTACAAAACCTATATTTGGACAATTTTTCAGTTAAGTCCTAATAGTTCAATTTTATAAATGTCAATGGCATCCAAACAAATCCTATTCCAAGTACATCACGAGCTCGAACAACGGCGGCCGAGAAGCCAAAATAAAACTGATCCTTCAAAACAAAACAAGCGAAAAGTTGATGAAAAAAATCCACCAAATATACAACACCAAAAGAAGTAATGTGATCCAACTCCATTTTCTTATAACAGTACACCATAGTATTTGTAGTAATTAAGAAAATAAAGTGATGCGTTTGTATCAACCGCAAAGTGCCAAAGCAAGCTCAAAAAAGTTTGGAAGCATGAAATACAAAGTATCCTAAATCACCTTGGAACCACCATGTGTATTGTGGAACTAAAGGATTCCAAATTACTACAAATGCAAAGCTTCAACTATATCCAACCTAGCATTTATTCATCTGTATTGAAACTCTACATCACCATGAACCTTCAGATCCCGCTCCTGAAACATGATATATAAGGGTTTTCAGTCTCACAGAATGTTTAATTTGAGGATTAGGTAATTAAATTGTACACTAAAAGCTGGTTCAAACTTACAGAACTGTCTTTTTTTTTTGGTGGAAGAGTACTTCACAAAAAGCCCGAAAGCAAAGTGGGTCCAAAAGGGGTAGCAAGTCCAAAGTCAAACAGGCCCAAAGAAAAAACAAGACCAAGAACCCCCACCAGCCAGAGAACTGATGAGGCTATGACGAGGGGTTATAATGACCCATTACACCCTCAACAAAACAGTACACAGGCCAGTTCCCCAATCCACCCTTATTAGACCCATCCAACTAAAGCCAGAGAAAGGCTAAACAAAAAAGCAAAACGCCGAACGAGTAAAAAAAACATCATCCCAATCAGATGGGAGCAGCAGCTCCGGCAGAACTCCACAAGGGCGAGGGCAGTACCGATGACTCTCAACAAAAGCGAGAACAGAGCACATAAAACGACTCTCATTTATTTCCCTGAAGCAGGACAAAAGCCTTTCTTAATTAGCATTCTTTCTATCACTCATGTTATGAAGAGGGCTACCCTTTTACATTTCGTTCCTAATTTTGGGTTTGTTTATGAAAGTAGAAGCTTTTCTTATAAAATTCTAAATCAAATATTCTCGGTAGACAGATCATAAGGTAGCCAGACACACTTTTTTTTGGTCAATACCAGACACACATACTCAACTCCTGCGTTTTCACACCCCCGTAATGTAGTGAATTCTTTAATACGACAATAACTATACAGATAATCACGGAATCTGCTAACCAACTTGATGGGCAGAGATGCATACGTAAACTCTACAGCCCAAAGAAATCTCAACCGCATGCTATGCAAACTAATTTAAAATAGTTAAGTAACAATTTGGGGCATAAGCAGGGTTAGACTCGTCGGCAGAAACAAAAAAGAAAATGGTAAAATCATGTACTTGCCTCGAAACTAACAGCAGCTTCGCCTAGAAATAAAGATAAGTCTCTGAGCTCTCTACTGAAAATTTGAGAGAGCCCTATACGGCCATTTTCATTTCTATCTTCTGATGAGGATCATAACCTATCAGTTTGAAATCAGCCGCTACAAAAGAATCTATATTCTTTTTCTCAGGATTGATCTTCAAAATCTGCATTAAAATAGAGGTAAGCAGTTGTAACCGGTCAGTGCATATAACAGGTAGAAATGAGAGAGGGAGGGGTGAAGTAAGTACACTTTCAAAACCAAAAACAAGATCATTTCTGTAACATCATAAAACTTACTGGAAAAGGCTTGGGCAATTTCTCAAGCTGCTCCTGCAAAGGCCTGATGTGAGTGCGGTAAACATGAGCATCCCCTAAAACATGAATGAAATCACCTGGAACAAGATCTGCACAAGATAAAAGTCTATTAAAGACAGACTCTAAAGACGCAACATTAAGGTTCTTAAATCCATTAGATAGCCAATGACACAAAGGTCCCAGCTAAAATGATCTATCCAATAACTGATAAAACTATCTTTAGAATGCGTACCACAAACATGAGCAATCATGCATGTCAGAAGAGCATACGAAGCAATATTAAATGGCACACCCAGGCCGATGTCAGCAGAACGCTGATACATTTGACATGATAACTCTCCATTGGCTACGTAGAACTGCAAAGACAAATATAAGGATGTAGTAAAACAAAAGATATATGATAAAGAAACAAAAGATGTACCATCTCAAGACAAACCTGAGCAAACATGTGACAAGGTGGGAGTGCCATCAATTTGAGATCAGAAGGATTCCAGGCCGAGAGTATAATCCGCCGATCATCTGGATTAATTTTAATCTTGTCAATAACATCTAACAACTGATCAAATCCTTGGCCAGTGTAGTCAGCATTCATGTCAGTATACCTGTAATATGGAAGAGAAATAGGTGAATTCAAAGCTAGACTTTTTTAGATAAAGTAAAAATCTAGACGCTGAACTTATGCTGAAGTACACTAACCTAGCACCAAAGTGTCGCCACTGGAATCCATATACTGGTCCCAAGTCGCCCTCTTCCTTGTCAGTTAAACCAACACTGAAGTGGATACAAAAATACTTAGAACAGCATGAAACCTGGAACTTGTCACACATTTGGGAAGTCTAATACTTGCCTGTCAAGGTAGTCTCTAGAAGCATTTCCATCCCATATGTGAATGCCTTTCTCCTGAAGGACCTGCCAACAAATCAAATATAAGCACTAAATAGAAGAACCTACTTCTTGTCATAAACTTCTCTTTCAGAAACAGGAAATCAATGGCGTTTATGACTTTTACAAGCCAACAAGGTAAGTATGGTCTCATACTCATGGAAAGTTAAAATATAAATAGAACTCTTAAAGTAAAAATGAGAACATATTTTTAAATGTAAGAAACTTCCAAAATGGTCCCTTTCAACTGCTCTTACTTCACAAAATTATACACATTTTCAAAGCAATGGTCCTACTAAAAACATCAGAACAAGTCATCACTTTTTATCAATGTACTGTTGAGAAAACAGAAACACAATTTCAAATGCTCAACTTTGGATAAACAAATCAACTTTTCAACAAGCGCAAACTCAACTTGTTCAACTGTAGTCCCCTTGTGATGTAAAGAATATGAAACAAGGAAAGCATACATATGAATCAAAATGTTCATCGAAATTGTCATACCTTGGCATTTGTTGAACCACTGATGAACCACAGAAGTTCTTCAACAACCCCTCGCCAAAATACTTTCTATTGGACCAAATGACCACAAAGTAAGTCAGTTTTATGTACTGAAATGGATTTATAAAAATTAATAAATAAATAAATAAAAACTCAAGTCTCTAACAATTGAACCACTTGCCAAGAGAGAAAATTGGTATACCTATCAAAATTAAGAAAGATAAAAGCAACACATATGTAAAAGAACAAATCTGAGCATATGCATACCTTGGTTGTCAGAAGAGGAAAAGTTCTGCGCAGATTGAACCGCATCTGTAGAGATACAAAGAAAATTAGCAAACATCACTTATCCACTTTTAATCAAGAGAATGCTAAATGAAACATAACAGTAATTTCTCAAAAACTTAGCTTTAGATTACCTGGCAACCAAATTTTGATAAAGTACCAGTCCCTGTCCTATCATCTTTAGAAGTGCCATCTGTGAGGACTTCTCGAACCAGACTTAGATAAATGTGCTCTTCATGTTTTTCAAAAATCATCTTGGGCAGGAAAGAGAAATTCTTTACCTCACACTTAACGGAATCTGACTTACTACTAGAGATCAGATCATTGTTTTGACAAGGGGATTCAACTGCAGAACTCCTCACACGAACATAAGTTGTGAAGGAATGGCGAATGCTATTTTCCACCTTGGGAAAGGATGAATACCACGGCTGAAATACAGAGGAATCAATTGCAGGGATAAAAGTGTCACATTCAATGTTTGTCTCTATTTCTGTAATGTGAATGGCATCACAGCCAGGCGCATTGAGAGCTTCCCTGGATACAGAAATGTTAATAAAAGAAATAAAGAAAAACACAGTTAGCAATATAGAAACAAAAAACAAAGTCACACCTTAGTATCTGGCCACCCCCTATGATAAAGACTTTGTCAATTGACAGACAATAAGGAGAAGCAGCTAACAATTCCAAAGCAGATGACATGCTTCCACATATCACAACATTCTCTGCAGTAGCAATATCAAAACTCCCAGAACGAGTCAGAACAACATTAAGGCGACCAGGTAGAGGTCGATGCTCAGGGGGGATGCTCTCCCATGTTTTTCTACCCATAACAACCGCATTTTTTTTTCCGGGATCTGATGTGGTCACAGTGACTTCCTTAAAGAACTTGAGATCAGAAGGCAATCTCCAAGGTAGTTTCCCATCCTTTCCAATACCCATTTCTCGGGTTGCAGCCACAACAACTTGGTAAGTCCTTTGTGGATTAGGCTGGGTGTTACCATTGCCATTGGCGCTCACCAACAACTCACCAGCCATAGTAGAACCCATAGACTGAAACAAACTCAAAGATAACAGCCTAAAATGAGGACCGCACAGCCAATTTTTGTGGAAGTGCGGTAAACCCTATAATGTAATATAAATATGTTATAAATCAACAAAGAAAACAAAGGATTAAAGCGCAGATACAAGCATATAATCCATGAATGAGAAACAAAACAGCAAAAGAGATCAGCGAAAATGCATAAGATGAGATTAATGAATACATCGTAAGTTATCATCTAATTTCAAACAATTGGGTCATGTAAAGGGAAACCCACCAAATTCAACTAACTATTTAGCTATAAATTATTAGAAACCACATACATAGATATGGGTTGCTAGTAAAACAGATACCACCATTATTGCCGACCTAGACATCAAAATGTGCAAGACACTCGGTTTATAAGATTATCTTGAGTAACATACAGTATGAAGCTTAAGTCCAGTCTCAAAATCTGTGCTTTAAAAAAGAAAAAACCAATAACAAGTAATGATTGATAGTAAAATTTGCACGCAATGTGAAAAATAATTAGAGCAAAATTCTAATCAGACCCAGTAAAATTTTAGTCCAAGAATTACACAAATGCAATGATTTTCAAATAGTCACAAATCCTGATGATGAGAAAATTGGGAAAAAGAAGTAAACCAACACCAATTTACCAGAAATGAAGCAGAAAGTAATAGATCCTCCCCAAAAACACAATTACAATAAAATAAATAAATAACAAGACAAGTAAAAAAACAATTGAAAGGAGAAGGTTGAAATGCGTGAAGCAACTGACCGATCTCAAACCGAAGAGCGAAATCTTGGAGTTGTGGAAGCCAAGAGTGGCAGAAAGATGGAGAAAATTTGAGTGAGAATTAGGGTTTTGCGAGCGAAATGGGAAGAGTAAGAAAAACCAAGGAGCGAAGGGCTGAAACCGCTTTCTTCGCTTTCAATCCTTTTTCTCTTCTTCTCTTCCTCTGAGAAGAGAAAAAAAATAAGGGAGAAAATATAAAAAGGAAGGGGAAGAGAGAGAGAGAGAAAGAGAAAAATAAAATAAAATAATTCCAACACAGTGGCTGGCTGACATGTACACAAAAATCCAAAAGCACAGTTGACGCGGAGTTCCGCCAAGGTCTGTGTGGTTGAGGTGGGTGTGCGTGTACTCAAATGCCCCTGCTTTTCTACATTTTTGCTCACATTGCATTGCACCAACTTTTCATTTATATATATTTTTTGTTAACGAAAATTTAAGAAACCAAAGCCTTTGAGATTAGCCTAAGCACTGATAAAGGTCCACAAAAGAGTTTGAATTACGATAGGTTAAAGGGTACGTATGATCGCTTATAATGTATGAAATAGAAACATTTCATTCAACCAATAGAAGAGCGAGTATTAGACGGACTATAAAACCAGGCATTTTATGTTCGAATTCTTAGTAGTGCAAGAATATTTAAACATTAATTTATCACGCCATGTGCAACTAGTTACTTATATTTTAGGTTTATCTTAAGTATTATATCTATTAAATAGTGGTCAACGATCATGATAGAGTTTTCCTTGGTACTCAAAAGAAATTTTGGTTGTTTGAAAAAATTTCTCATGTTAGTTTGGCATGTCATGTTAGTTTGTTGTTACATTGGAGAGAATCAAATCCTTTATTTATCAAAATCATAACATGGTATCCCATACTTCCTCACCACTTGGACTAACCCCAAGGACTTCATGTTGATTCTTATTTAATTGTATCTCGTTTCTTTAAATGATTGATTTAATAATGTAATGAAATTGCATCTTTAATAGGCATAACGTGACACTTGAAAATGGTTATAGGAGATTGATACTTTTCAAACATATGTAGGTCATTTTTATATTGAAACCCAATTTTCACCAAATATCGTCTATATATGCTACTTTGCTTTTTCTTCATGTATTGTACTTTTCTTGTTTATTCTAAGTGGTTTCTTTAGGGTTGCATTAGACACCACTTGAACATAAACACCCTAAATAGATTGTTTGTTAACGTGGCTAGGAGAGCCTCTTTGACATTTTGTATGAAAGATTTAGGGCCAAAGGTCGACTAAAACAAACATGAAAATTTTATGAGAAAAAAAAATATGCACTTCTAATTATGTAGCTGAATGACCCAAATAAGTTCTAATGAGATGTGAAAAAATGTTGATTCGTTTTTAATAGTTTGTTTTGACAATCGTTCATGCACGCGTGAGTGACTGTCAACCGTTGATGTATGTAAAATCTGCATATATAACAACCATTCTTTCTTGTAATAACTAAATAGTTCACATTTTAAACTAGCATTTTCATCTCTTCTACCACATTTACGCCACAAAAGGGCAAAATGCTCTTCAGATTGAGCATAATGATGAACAAATTCTCATGATCACCGACAAAAAAAAAATGAAAAGCAAAGTCTTTTTACAGAGCAAAGGGTACTCTGGTTATTATATGCAAAAGCTGAGGGTAATTAGTAGATTCCATGAATAACCAGTAAACATAAGCACCATCTCGACACTAACGGCTCAACGCACAGCCGAAAAAGCACACTTAAATCCGAAGCTGTGTCCTACGTACGGCTGAAAGGCGGGAAATCAATAACAGTCACTAGGATCATGACACATGTCCACCTCTCTCAATTGCATACTGCATCACAGCCGTCCACTTGGCATCTATCCAAATGTCCTGTCAGCATCCTATAGCTTTAGGGT
Source organism: Prunus padus (assembly GCA_024362665.1). Taxonomy (NCBI): domain Eukaryota; kingdom Viridiplantae; phylum Streptophyta; class Magnoliopsida; order Rosales; family Rosaceae; genus Prunus; species Prunus padus. The sequence goes on along the minus strand of JANFAM010000006.1, from coordinate 12,604,621 downwards.
AATTAATAATCATAATTAGTTGTTACTTGGACATCTCAATTACTTCCCGTGCTATATTTTTTAGTTTTAATATTTTTGGACCCAAAAAATAATAATAAAATAATAAACACGGTGGCAAATTGTCTATGTTGCATACAATTATTTTTTATTGAGAAATGATTTTCTTTGCTGAATTTTATATTGCACTTGGAAAAATGACCTAGTTTGGTCCGAAAACACAAGAAATCTGACCTTTTCTTTTTGGAACATTTGTATAGGCATGGATTTATTTATTTGTTTAATTTATGGGATGACTTTGGATGACTTTGGATTGAAATCTTCACGAAGAGAAGAAGATAAAATATATTTTGTTTTTAGAGTTATATGACATTATTAAAGTATTTCCTAGCACACCAACTAGCGTTTAATGGTATTTTTCTTTACAGTGTTTTTATTAATCAAGTGAAAATTGTATTCATAATTTAGCTATAAAAAAAGGCCAACGCAACTCTAGGAGGAGATACATCAATATTATTAAGAAAATATGATTTTTTTTTCCCCAAACACAGTCACAAAGAGCGAATACAGATACACTAACAAAAGAAAACATAAAACATAAAAATCTCTAATGAATAAATAAATAAAACAAATTCGAAAGAAATTGTTACGTCGAAAAAGAATTACTTAATTTCAGAATTTTCGAAATGTTCTTGTGTACATATGCTTAGTTAAAATTGAACCCTATTCAAGCCCTTCACTACTTTGGAAGTGATCCATTCATTGGAATATGCTTGCTCCATAATTGAAAAGAGGGGAGGAGGGTGTGTGTGTGTGTTATCTATCAAGAACCTTACCTGATTAAAGTCAGCAATTGCGGAAGTAGTGACTCATTAGAGTCAACAATTGCGGAAGTAAAGAGTTTAAATGATTCTCATAGAATATTGGAAAAAAAAAAGACCAATTGCTCTAACTCCACCCAAATATATTGGAGGGAACCAAATACTAGTTGGTGGGAATATTGCCGTGTACTAAACTTCACATGAAGAAAGAAAAAGCTCAAAAAAAGCTTGCTCTATATAAAAAAGAAACTTGGAACTCAAGGAAGTTTTAATTTTATGATATGACCGCTATAGTTGTTTGTGTCGTTTTTGTCTGTTTTAGTTTTGCCTTTTGAGCTAATTTATTTACTTAAATTTGTTGTTTTGATAAAGAGAAATGAATCTCATTCCATATATCCATATATCCATATCCTTTCAAGGAGGGGATAAAAAGGTGGGATTACTTGTCAAATATACCTCAATTGGTTGAGCTCTTCCACCTCCATCCGTGTGGGCAAATGTTCGAAACTCAAGCACCCAATTAATATTTGTGTAAACCCCCTCCTCCAATCGCTTGTATTTCAAAAAAAAAAAAAGTTTGATTAGCTTGATAAAATCCATTTCCTATCATAGATTGGAATATGGTGGAAAAAAGAATCATAGATTGGAATATAAATCCTTTTGATAACAATAGTAATGATGTAAGTTTTCCACAATCTGATGTGTAAAGGCGCTTAATTACTGACAACTCACAAAATTACATGCCGGAAAAGTCTGAAATACCCCTGAAAAGGAGGTCATGTGCAACACAAGATGACATGCTTGGAGCTTGCTGCACCATCAAACTTATTGGTATGGGCTGCAAATAATCTCCATATGCAAAATGGTTCTGCAACTGGAAATGCCATAGATTGTATTGCTCAAAACTTTTATATCTTAATCGACTGTTTCGAGTGAACAAACAAAATAAGGCGGAACAACTTATATTAAAGAGCTAACTTCATATCCAAATACAAAGGTTCCAATGTTACAACAAACAACATAAGAGAAAAATTCTGGCCTCTTTGCTCTACCTAATCAAGGTTGCACAATCAAAGACCGTCAAAGAATCGCATATGATCGTCAAATGTCTCTGCATGTCGGATCTTGGCCACTGATCCATCTTCTTCAACCTGAAAACATTGCGAAAACAATGAGAAATAAGTTCCTGGAAAGAGAATAGATATTGGTGTCAGGGTGTAGGGATTGTTGGCAGTCACACTTTCATACCCAATATTCTGGAGGTCGCATTTTAAGATTGTAAGTTGAAGCCATGCTCATGCAGTAAGCGCCTGCATCATGAACAACCAGACCCGCTCCCTGAAATGGGAAAATCTAGTTCAGAAATCAAGCACCAAAATCCATAAAGAAGGAAACCTCCAGAACAGATTTGAGAAGATCATTAACATTTGCTCTAATAGTTGTATCCAACGATGGAAGATTATAGCTGTGACCCTCCCATAACAAGTTTACACATCACCTTGGGTGGAGTTGGAAGTTCTCTATCCTTCCCTAAGAAATCTGCAGACTCACAAACAGGACCAACCACATCAAAAGTGGAAATCTCAGCATCAGGTGGAGCAGGAGAAACCAGCTCTATATGCTGCAATCAAATTCCCACAAGTCAATGAGATCCAAACCAAAAACAAGAGGGTAATTCCTAGAAAAATGAAACAGAGCTGATGAACATTTTTCTTCGGAAAAAATTATAACAGTGTTTACAGCAAAGTGAAAAAAGGGAGACAATCATATCTTAGTGATAAAAGAATTATTTACATGCATACCACACACACAATAAGATCCAAGTGTCAACATCACGGATTACTTTTATTTTTCTCTCACAAGGGAAAAAAATTTGAATGTCTGTCATCTCCAGTTAACATAAATGAATTTTACATCAAAAGCAGACTAGCAGTGGACTGAACTTGAAAACTTACTTGATAAGCATCATACAGACTTGGGCGAATAAGTTCAGCCATGCTTCCATCGATCACGATAAAGTTTTTGGTGCCATTTGTTTTGACACCTGTTACTCGGTTGACCAAGCAGCAAGAATTTGCAATAAGTGATCTCCCAGGTTCAATGATAAGATTTAGACCCTGTGACTGGACCACGTCGCGAACCTACACCCTCAACATCAATGTCGATAAAAATTTAGTGAAATGTTACAGCAACCAACATAACTGTTGAAAAAGGTTCAGTGAAATGTTATGTTTCTATTCCAAAAAAAGAAAAAATGTTATATCAATCAAAGATAGCAAAAACTGTTAGTTTCCTTCATTGCAATTCCCACAAGAAATTAAGGCCTCAACTACTCAATCCTAGGAAAATCTGAAAGAAATTCTAAAAGGTTCAAAAAACAAAAATAAGTACTAGACCTGGTACATTGGTATGAACATTGATGGTTTTGTACAAAATTAAAAAGAACAGTTTGGTGTGGAGACCCAGTCCCTTATAGCACTTATATAATCTCCATAAACCAAATCCTTAAAGAGGCTAATATATGTAGATGCAAATGTCATACATGGAATCAACATTCTGAAGAACAATTTAAAAGCATAAAATTTCAAACATCCCAAAGACAGAACAAAGTTAGTAGGTTTCAAGGAGCACTGTATCATGCATGTGCTACTACAGGACTACTAACGTCCTTTTCTATAATACTAAATTAATGTGTTATCAAATCACTCAAGCACACATGAATTACATAGTTAAGCAGGAAACAAGATTCAAAAGATATCATACTCACAGTGTCAATAAGATCTCTGGGTGTTGGCAGTACGGCACCAGCATGATAGTAATCTATCCCAAGTCCCCCACCGATATTTAAGTAATCAACTTCAAAACCTTGAGACCGGATTTCGTCAATGTACTTAACCATAAGAACAGCAGCATCCCGAAATATATCCACCTGGTAATATATATATATATATATATATATATATATATATATATATATAGAGAGAGAGAGAGAGAGAGAGAGAGAGAGAGAGAGAGAGAGAGAGAGGGAGAGTGAGAGACAGAGACAGACAGAGACAGAGACAGAGACAGAGACAGACTTAGATTTTGTGATAAGAGAAGTTGGTGTAGATCTGTCAAAACAATAAGGATAAGAAATGAACATATACTAGCAGAAAACGAAAAAAGAAGAGTCATAAGCGAACAACACTGAACAGAACAAGAAGAAAATAAATGGCCGATAATAATGTCTTCCAACCAAGACTTACCAGCTGAATTTATAAAAGACAAAATGGCAAGTTAGACACAGAGACACAATTGTAACTCGTGTAAAGGTTCCTGTTTTAAAAACTGTGTGAACTCTTTATTAAGTATAACCCGTTGATAATGGTTTTTCTTATAGTGTTCAGAATGACCTCATACAAGCACGGATATGAAAGGATATCACATGTAAACATAATAATATAGAGGGATATGAACATCAAGTAATCAGCATACCTTGGTAATAGTGGATCCAAGATGACAATGGGCGCCAACAAGTTTTAGCTCATTCGGATGTGCCTTCACAGCATCCAAAAACCATTGCAGCTTCTCATTTCTAATACCGAATTTGGAGTTCTTGTTCCCAGTGGCAACATAAGGATGAACCTAAGAAATTAACACAAATATTAAAACAATATACAAATGGTTTAAGATCAATGTAACAGTCAAGCGCTTCAGTATGGATAACTTTCCAATAATATTCTAACAACTGCCTGAACTTGCTATTGGAGCTGGAGAAACTGGTGCGGTAGGGTGGTCTGGGCAGTATATATGAGGCATGGTAGTGTCCCATGCCAAAGAACTGTCTACATTTTTACAAAAAGAAATAAAAAGGGCACCCAGTTCACAACAGTAATAGAAATATACAAGTGGTGCTCATGTCCTAATATTTTTAGATTTTTCGCAACAGCTGTCCCATGTCCAGGCTTCATAGCACATATAACATATAACGGTTTTAAAAAAGGTGGTACCCTGGTAGTTGGCAAACTCTCCAGCTTCAGAACTGAGCAATAGAGTGCTGGAATATGGAGAAAAATCGAATATGCCATAATGGTTGTGGCATCATTGTGAAAATATGCACTCATGGCAACAACACTGTTTATTAGCTATGTAGTTAAGAACTTAAGCTAAAAATCTTGTTCTATAAAGTTAACATGATAAAGCAATAATGCAATGGTATTAGTTATATTTTAATTTCTTTGAAGTAGTTATTCTAATTGTTATCAGCTTCCGGATTAATTTAATTACTCAAAAAGTATTGATACCATGAATCATATTATGCATCAAGCACATTCAAAAACTTGAAAATATTCAGGCAAGTATGATTCTAGAGTTAAGACGCATTGAGAACCTTCCTATCATAGACTTTTAGCCTAGCTTAAGCATCACAATGACCAACTAATGGCTTTCAGTTAAAGATTCTATTGCCTAAGTTTTCTAAAGACTAGACTAAACATCGCATATGTCTAACATCTGCACTTCCATGATTCATGAATATCATCATCATTACCTGAGGGTCTACGTCTGGATTAATCCGAAGTAGAACATTGACCCTCTTTCCAGCAATTCTTGCAGCAGCAACAATATTTTCCAAGTCAAACTCGCTATCAACATTGATAAAAACACCTTCTTGGGCAGCCAAAACCAAGTCCTCCAACAACTTTCCATTCCCATTAAAAATGCACCTGTTCAAACAATTGTACAAGCACATTTTCAAAACACAATTAGCCTAAACACACAATTATTCATACACAGGTAAACATATCACAAAGCAAGCCATAATTTAGATGACAGTTTGAAATCCCATTGATGCCATTGATACTAAAAATAATGTAACACAAAGAAACCTTTTATTCACACACAAAAATCGAAACAAATGATGGGTATGTAGAATCTTACTTAGTGGGATCAAACCCAGCTCGAAGAGCCAACCTGAGCTCATTCCCACTAACCAGAACAGCACCACAACCCAACTGTCTCAGATGCTCCAATATCTTGTAATTGTTGTTGGCTTTAATCGCATACCCAATAACAGAACTCAACCCCTCCAATGCCTCCTTATAGGCCTCGACGTTTCTAGTGATCTGTGGCTTGCTGTAGAGGTAGAAAGGCCGCCTCTCAACCGAATCGATGACCTCCTGTACCTTGAGGCCCTCACAATAGAGAAACCCATCTGAGGATTTGGAGAAGCAGTGCTTAAAGGGGTTCGTTTGAAGGTCTTGGGTGAGGGATTTTGATGGGTTTTGGGAGACGACGGCTCTGAGAACCAGGGGTTTAAGGGAGCCGGGTCTGAGGGGTAGAATGGGGTTTTGGGAAAATGGGTTTCGGGTTAAAGGGTGCTTTAGGGGTTTGGAGAAGGATGATGATGAGGTTTGGAAAGGGAGCTGCGTAGCCGCCATTGAGAAACGAAGAGGAAGAAGAGTGAGTGTGTGTGTGTGTGTGAGAGGCTAAGAGAACTGCTTTAAACTGAAAAAGGCACTACACAAAAGGGCAACATGTCTGAACTTTTTAGTAATTTCAGCAAAATATTAGGAGCACGTGTAACAGAAACATTACAGCTCATCAAATTTATTTCATTAAAATTGAAAAGGATACTAAAGAAGACATTTCTTCTCTAGGAAAATCACATCAAATATAATTCATCATGATTCACAACACAAACAAATACCTAAAGAGAACATTTTACACACATATCAAACTGTCATTGGTAGAAAAATAAGAATTCTTACTTACACAAAGGATGCAGTATTTTCGAATTGGAAAACCTAACAAAAAAATGTATTATATTTGAAATAATAACACACCACAAAACTTTTAACAATTGGAAAAACTTGTTTTCGAGCTCTCAAGGTTAGTCCAAGTGGTGAGATTTATGGATGGTAACTAAGGTGATTGATACTGAGCATGACTCATCCTACCATATTATGACGTTTCCTCTATTACCATTCTAGTCTACACATAAACAGGAACTGGGATAGTTTTTTTTTATTTTATTAATTCTCTTTTGCGTCAATAGAATGATAAAAGCAATGGGTAGCAAATAATAATTGATCTCAGTTAAATGAAGGGGGAAAAAAAAAGATTGTTGGTACGCTGCAATAATATTTTGGACTTTTCACTAATTTTAGGATTTTGATGAATTAATTTCTCACAAAATAGTTATGTGCAATTATGTTAAATCTAAATTTAGCTTTTGGTCTCTAGCATTCCTCATCTCAAAATTGGAAGAGGTTTTAAGTTCAAATTCCCCTGTCGGCCTGCCCAACCATATTATAACAAAATTAATCGAATTAGAGAAACTGCGTAGTCGATCATTGTGTGAAAACTATTTTAAAAATTAATCGAATTTGATAACTATTTTAAAATAATTCGATTTCTTTGCTCTCATATCCTTGTTTTATCTACTTGCTATAACTTTTTTTTCTAGTAAATTTTTATTTGATGCTTGTGTAATTAACTTCTTTTGTTTTTGTTTTTTCTGATTGCTTACAGATAAGTGAAACCAATTTCAGTTCCACACAATGTCAGAGAAGTTGAAGAAAAAAAAATGTTGGGAACAGTTGAGAAGAGAGCCGTTGGTGGTCGTGGTTTCTTTCTAGGTTTTTGGTGGAAACAAAAAACGGCGGAGCCGTTGGGAAAAGTTAGTTAACTTTGCCTGGGAAGACAAACGACATTTGAACGATCAGTTGGGGGCTTTCCATTCCGCAGAGACTTTCTCTTTCTCTCCCAACAGAACAACCTAAAACGCTGTCATGCACTTAACCCCATGTCCATGGAAACCAAACAAAATCTCATGTCTATCTTGTCTTTTTATACCTCAGTCTCGTCATCCTCGTTGTCCATTTGGTCGCAATTTTAGACATTAATTCTTGTGATATACATATATATACACACAAAAATATGTAAGCTCTAAGATCCGTACATTGTTGTCAAAACATATTCTCTCCTAAACCCTTTGGTTGCCTCGAAACAGTTGAGCAAAGCAAACCTTACAATACAGAGATCTATCATGTGTGACGCCAATATGCCGGGAACTCTAGACCGACACCTTAAACCTGGTAAGTTCTATTAATTTGAGATTTGTCATGAAACTTTATATGAAATCAATGTATAGTTTTGAGGGTTATGCATATGTGGTCTTTCTGAAATTGAAGGAAAATATTTGGCTACGGAGTCATTCCTCCTTGCCGACAAATCACATTCTTGACATGCGTGTAGAAACTTTTCTTTTGTAATTTTAATGAGTTACTTTTACGTATGCATCAAACGGTGATATTTAGATATGTAAGGAGCCAAGCAATATTGAATTAACCCATTAACTTTGGTTACATTTTCTTATGGACTTCATTATTCGGTGCAGTTCTCGAAGAACACTCTGAAGACGAGAGGAAAACAAGGGTCGGGCCTCTTAAGAAGGCAATGAACGCCTCCACCAAGTTAAGGTGTTCCTTGAGCAAGAGGGGTCGAAGGAGCAACAGAGTAATGCCTGTCCCTATTGAGGACAACATTGATGCAGAGGACTTACAAGCCGTGGATGCGTTTCGCCAAGCACTTATCTTGGAAGAATTGCTGCCTTCAAAGCATGATGATCATCATATGATGCTAAGGTTACATATTTTATTCCTTGTTTCAGTTCATGTCAACGATTTTAGATTGTTGAGTTGCCATTATCTGATTATGAATAGATTTGTTATCTTTCTGTATGATGGTACAGATTTTTAAGGGCCAGGAAATTTGACATTGAGCAAACAAAGAAAATGTGGGCTGATATGCTCCAGTGGAGGAAGGAATTTGGTGCTGACACTATTATGGAGGTATTCTATAAAATGCTTTTATTGAACTTGCCGTATCATGGAGACTGTCTAGTTCACTACTATCTATGTGTTTCCTAAACCTTTGCCTCTGGTTATTTTGTTAAGGACTTTGAGTTCAAGGAAATTGATGAAGTCGTGAAATACTATCCACAAGGACATCATGGAGTTGACAAGGATGGACGGCCTGTCTACATTGAGAGACTTGGTCAAGTCGATTCTACCAAGCTGTTGCAAGTGACAACAATGGACCGCTACGTGAAGTACCACGTACGAGAGTTTGAGAGGACATTTGTGTGTAAATTCCTTGCCTGTTCCATTGCAGCAAAGAAGCACATTGATCAGAGCACCACTATTCTTGATGTACAAGGAGTGGTATGTAAAAACTGATCTTTAAGTTTAAGTTTGCTTTTAATCTTATTGGAATTTTTTTTTTGGAGATCTATAATATCATTTTACTTTTTCCATCATTCTCATTTTTGAAGAGGTAATTGTTAGTTCGTTTAATCGATGCGCAGGGGCTTACAAGTTTAAACAAATCTGCAAGGGAACTTATCCAGTGCCTTCAGAAGGTTGATGGTGACAATTATCCTGAGGTAATGTGTAAATAGCTGTATCATTTCAAGTTTGACAAGCTTCTTGGTTTGCTTCTCTTACATCAACAATAGCTTTCGTATTCTATGATGCTTATTGAGTCTTTTGTTTACCATAGACCCTGAACCGTATGTACATCATCAACGCTGGTTCTGGATTTAGACTTTTATGGAACACTGTGAAATCTTTCCTTGACCCCAAGACAACCGGAAAAATCCATGTAAGCATTTGTATTTTGTTTCCCTTATACTTCCTGTTTAAGATTGTGATACAGTAATGGTGCTAAACAAGTTGATGACTATGTTTGTGTATCAGGTTCTGGGAAACAAATACCAAAGCAAGTTGCTTGAAATAATTGATTCTAGGTAAGAATCCTTCTAGGCAAAATATTGTTGAGAATATATTTTCTTCAATTCAAATGTTCATCTTTCTGTACATCTCTTAGTCCATGTCTAGTTCAAGCTAAGCTTAGCAATCTCCTTGATTCACATTATCTGTATTATAACTTCAAATTTTCCTGTGCAGTGAGCTGCCAGAGTTTTTGGGTGGTAAGTGTACTTGTGCTGATAAGGGTGGCTGTATGCGTTCCGATAAGGGCCCATGGAATGATCCAGTCATCATGAAGGTGATTAACTACTAGTGTTTTTTCTTTATTTGTGCAATATCTTTACTCTGTTTTTCATAGTCTCAACTCTCGAATGCGAATAAAAAGCTCATGAAGTTGGGTATTTTGATGAACCAGATGGTTCAGAATGGTGAGGCCAAATGCAAAAGGACAGCTTTGTCAGGCATTGAGAAGGCAGGCTCAAAGGTACTCAGACCTTGGCTCAAGTTTTCCTCTTAATTTGTGTCTATGCATGGCCTCTCTTCTAATCAGTTTTTATAAATGTTTAATTGCCTGACTTCCTATTTTTTTGCTAATATTCTTTCGGTATTCTACAACATGAAGAGATGTGATTCTCTCCACTCAAAAACTGTTCCAGAGGCTGACATGCAATCTCAAGTGAAGCAGCAAAATTTCTCTCCTTTGCCTGAAGATGTAAGCTTAATGAACTTCCGTCCATATTTGGAAATTGTTTGTGACTAAAACATGAGAACTTTTTGTGATGCCTTTGTTTTCTTTGCTATTTGCTTCATCTTTGCAGGTTGTAATTACAAAAGAGTGCATTAGGACCTATGAGCATGAGGACTTTATGCCAATGGTTGATAAGGCTGTGGATACAACTTTCACTAAATCAATTCAATGTGATAAAATTTCCCCAAGCCAAGGTATATATAATCCTAATAAATGTAATGGCTATTCTTTCAAATGCTGATACTAAATTATATCTGTTTCTCTTCCAAAGCTACAGATAGCTTCCCTGTGCATTACGCTTGCAGGGATCTGGAAAGACTAAGCAATCAATTTGTTTCTGGAATGATGGCTTTTGTCATGGGTATTTTCACCATGGTTCGATTGGCACGAAACATGCCTAAGAAACTGGCTGAGGTTGCCCACTATGGAAGCCCTGTTTACTCCACTGGAATGGTGAATAAAGGCCACCAGTTGCCTGCACCAGCCATTTCCAGCAATGAGTACGTGACGATAATGAAGTGCATGTCCGAATTGGAGGAGAAAGTGAATGTTCTCAGCACAAAACCGGCACTCATGCCACCCGAGAAAGAGGAAATGCTGAACACCACTCTCAACCGAATCAACGTGTTGGAACAAGATCTGTCAGCAACCAAGAAGGTAATCCATCTTTATATATATTGAATTCTGTTATTGAAGTTTGCACTCAAAATAATCTTGAGAAACTAAACATAAACATACTCATGCACATTTTCCTTTGTTTCGTTTCTGCAGGCACTTGAGGACGCCCTTGTTCGGCAAGAAGAGCTTGTAGCCTACCTTGACAAGAATAAGAAGAAAAGGAAATTTGTATGTGACCGCCTAATATTTGCTTAACCAGTTCAAGTTATGTGCATTTCAGGGATCTATATTCATGCAAGTGTTTTCATCTTCTTGCTTTTTGGACTGTAATTGCAGAGCCTATTCTGTTGTTGGTGAGGTTATCCGTGCATGCGTTTTTCCAGCGTGACGGGTGACCCGAAGGAGCTAGTTTGGTGGATTTGTTGATTCAGGTTTGCATGCTTCTAGGGAGGGATGAAGTGGAAATTTTTTGTGTTTGTTATTTGCAATGACATGAATTCTACCTTACATTGGAAAGCTTCAAGCAGTGGACTGAAAACTGGAAACCTCACCCCCTCGGTTTTTTTATTTTCTTCTTAACATCAATGTATATGCAGCTGTTAAGGAGGGAAGGTTGCACCGAGGGGTTGGTCAAATGTTGGTAGCCACGGCAAAACCACTGCAGGGTACTTCTCACCAAACACCATGGAACAAAAGAACCTATTTGAAACCAATACAGTTTGCAAAAGATGCAGGTTTTTCCGATCCACATGCTGAATGCAGAAGAGGACTCTGGCTGCAAAGGGGTTTAGATAAAAATGCCAATTAAACAAGTTGTTGTGTCAAGATCATGCCGTACACTAATCCGATGTGTTTTAGTATTCGTGTTCGCACTTCGTGTCATTTTTGTGTTCATATCAAGAGTAATAATAAATTATAATCTGTTCATTTTGTGTTTTGTTAACCTGTTTTTGTTCATGTTTCTGGTTGTTCAGGGCTTCTGCAACAACCCTTTTATATTTTTTTTTCATTTTTATTGCTTCTGAATTATAGTTATTTGCATTAGAAAAACCTATGGTACTTTCATCTATGGTCCTTCTGCAACAACCATTAAAAGTCTTTAAGCTCCTATCTTTAGCTCCCCAAAAACTGGGGAGGGCATATTGAAGTCTTCCCAGAGGCAAAAGTCCATATGAAAACCCAATATTTATGACACGTTTAAAAGTCTTTAAGCTCTGATGTTTAGCTCCCCAGAAAGTAGGGAGAGCATATTCAACCCATTTATATATGAAATACCCATATTTTCTAAATAATTCATCATAAAAATATTATATAAAAATATTTGTTTACAAGATATTTTGGTACGTTATAACATGCTAAACTGCGTGGTATCTATAGTCATAATTTTCAAATCAATATACCACTATTCAAATTAATGCAAGTAATGAACATGTAGGAACCCCCTTCTCATAATCCCAAGACCTTGTTATCGATGAACTATGCGTCAGCCTGCTGCGCGACTTCTACTCCTCTTTAACGATTTCCGTCCGGTCGCTGCTTCATTATTATTTCATGCATCTCATGGTGAGCAAATCTTAACCAATATCCACCTTGGCGAATTATCAATCAACCGTGGACAATTGTTGACCTCTAGAACCTCTTAAATCTCTTGAAAATCGTTTTGGCAATTCCCAAAAACTCCACCATGGCAAGAAACCTCTTGCCTCAACGCACCTCGGATGAGAAGGTGCTCCACCCAAAGCTAAAATTGGGTAACTAGGATCTCGTGTAGAAACGAGATCCCCATGTTGAATTCCTCGCTTCTTGTCTACATAGACTCTTGAATTCTTAACATACATTGATATGCAAACCGCACACCAACCGTTGTTGTATAACCCACACACAGCTGCTAACTTTACTTTTGGATTTATGGACCAATCCCATCCTAAAATCCTTCCTTTCATCGGTGCATTGTTTGAACATGTAATGGGCTCCTATTGGGCCGGTTGGTACAACAACCCCGCGCCCCCTAAACTCTACCTCCTTTAATGCATCTAAGTAAGTGACAAAACTATTTTCATAGGACAATGTCCTAAATTGACTAGTTGGTCTGTACTTATTTATGAATGTTATTTTACTTTTAGCTAAATGGAAGTAAATATCACTAGATCAAGCTAGTTAATATTACACCAATTTATTTTAGTTATTTTAATATGGTTAGAGTTGAGCGTACATGTACAATATAACAGAACTGTTACTCTCCCTATAAAAATTTGAAAGATAACACTAAACAAGAGAAATAATAATGTAAAGCAAATAATTAGTTTTCTAGTGACAAGAAAAACAGATAAAATTGAGTAATGCTATAGCTACTCTTACCACATATTTATACCACAATTCTATACCGCATGATGTGGCACGTTACTTGGACATGCCATGTCATTTAATTTAATTTTAAGTTTCTTAATTTTTTAATTAAAAACCCTTGTAAATAAATTGATTAGATCTTACGTTTTATTCTCCACTCCATCTCTTTCTTCTCTCTCCCACCGTCGCAGCCTCCTCCGTTCTTGTCCTTCCGGCCATTCTCAGTTCTCCATTATTTTAGTTGATTCTTATTTGATTTCTAGCAAATCATCTTTTCTTTCCTTTTTACTTTTATAAAGAATGATTTTATCTTATTGTTTCATTGAAAATTAAAGGAGTCGAAAGGGCCATTGTTCATGGCAGAAGGTTCTCATATCTATCTACGATGATTGGTCTTTTCCTATCAATTGCATTGACCCTGCTGTGTTTTTTTTTAATATTTACTCTTTTGTATCTTTGTGATGTTTTTTCCATTTGTTTTGGAAAGGAGGAGGGAGGGTTTAGAGGGACTTTCAAGAGGGAGGAGGAAATTGATTGGGGGAGAGGAAGAGTGGTACAGGACGAGGACGCAAGAATAAGAGAAGTCTGCCAAAGTTTATTATTATTTATAATTATTAAATATATTAACCAAAATGAAGGAAAAATAAGATAACTTAAAATTAAATTAAATGATGTGGCATGTCCATGTATGGTGTCGCATAATGTGGTATAAAAATGTGATAAGAGTAGCATTATTCTTAAAATTGACTATTACAGTTGATCGAATAACTACAAGTCAATGGTCGCATCATGTAGTCAGTCAGTTAATGTGGTTTAAAAATCTGTTAAGACATTTTTCGATAAAGTTGCACAAGAGTTATAGTAATTTTGCCTGGAAATAGGTAAATACCGTTTGGCAAACAAAAAAAACAGAAAGGTTGGTTTTTGCGTGGAAAACAAAGAATGAGATTGAATGGGGTAGCTTGCATTTCGCATACTGTCTTTCTCTTCCAACAGAAAGCCAAAAGTGGGCAATGCATGCACAGCAGAGACCATGTCAATGGAAATGAAAAAAAATCTCTCCATTCTTGTTAACTCTTTCTTTTCTATATCAGTCATGTCATCCTCGTCTTCCCTCTCTGGCCGTGCAATCTCTGAGATTAATCCGGGCCATATATATGCTTACCACTTTTATCTCCTACCCTCTACATTCTTTTTTTTTTTTTTTTTCGATACAAAGCAAGTCTAAAGCCGGAAGAAGGGCGGGGAGGGCGATAGTTGAACTCTGACCATGGATGTGGGGGTGTAGTGCTCAAAATCACTGAAGTTATTAGCCCCACTTAACCCCCTACATTCTTGTCAAAGGTATTCTCACCTACAAAAAAAAATTCCCTTCAAATTTGTTAACATTGATCAGGTTTCTTAATTTGATTCTAATTACTTCCATGCATGCTACTTACCTGACTGTTTCTGCCTTTTGCTTTTTCTTGAATGTCTGTTTTTTGTAATCTTTGATTTGTGTTTTGTTTTGGTATGTACAAGGTTATAGGTAGAGGCATATATCCCCCGAGGGCTCTAGTTTTGAGCACCTTATGATACATAAGTGCTTGACTCTCCTATCCTCTGTCGGTCTCAAAACACTTGAGCAACCTTGTAAGATATATTAATCGTGTTCGATCGACAATATGTCTGGATCTGATGTTGACCGAAACCTTAAACCTGGTAAGTTACGACATCCAATACTTGTCTCTCTACATATGTTCTTCCTCAATCTTGGGAATGATCTTCATGTTTTTTAGGTTTTTATATGAAATCCCATATATAATTCTAATGATTGTTATGAAATGAAAATGTAGTTTGAGGGTTATTTATGTGATCTTCTGAAATTGAATCAATCAACATTTTTGAGTTCTTAGGCTTCCATTTTGATAAGGAATATGCAGATAAATACATAAAATTTCAAAACAATATTACATTATAGGTTTAGGGTTTGCCCTTTTGTGGGGTCAAAGGTTTAGGGGTTTGCCTAGAGCAGAAAAACACAAACAAGCAATATAGATTAGCAAGGGCGGAACTAGGAACTTTTCACGGATGGACTAGCTACATTTATGAGCTAAAACTTTAATGATCATTTTTTTTTTAAACTTACAATTTCTATAACCTTTGTAGAAATAAAAATATACATTAAATCATATCAACCACACTAGTTCATAGCTCAATTGACTAGTTTCCAATAATTAAACAGATATATACATTAAATCATATCAACCACACTAGTTTCCAATAATTAAAAAAAAAAATTCTTTGGATACAAGCGATATTGGGAGAGGTAAATGGTCTTAACTATCTGAGCTACAAACCCCTTGCGATTTCCAATAAGCTTTAACTTAAAACAAATACATTAATACAACCAAAATCCATATATTATCAAAATGACAATATGTTCAACAACATAATTAAAAGTGTGTGTCTATTTTAGTATGTATTTTTATTGCTGCCATGGAACTAAATACATGAAGAAATGAATTTTTTTGGACTTTAATTGGTTAATATATACTGGGCTATATTTGAAAGAAAGCAAATATATAGGTTTAATATTTTCTTACCCCAAAAACCTCACTGGGCTACAGCCCATTGTAGCCCCTGTGGTAGTTCCGCCCGTGTAGATTAGCTTACGTACATGCTTTAAGTCCTCTTAATCTCTTTCTTATGGTTAAATGAGAGACAATGTAGTTAAGGGATAGAGTAAGTTCATGTCCTACTCCAGTCATGGTTTTTATGCAATCTCCTCCCTTACACCAACCTGGTTATTAGGTTAAAAGAAAGACACAATTAGGATCAAGAATATAATGATTCAAGTGGTTGACACTAGTGTGTGTGATGAAGTATTTTCCACTACTTCATCAGCATATAGAGCATATGATAATCGAGTTCTAGTCCCACTATTTAGAATTTGAGTCCAATCATTACAGCATCCTCAATGCATATGTAAATGGGGATGGAGATGTGACTGATTTTCATCCCCAATGGCTTTTGATCAATCCAATGGACCGGGAAATGGAGTTGTAAAACTCCCACCTCATCAATAGATTAAAAAAGAGATGGAAGGATGCAACTTATTTTGCATCCCCAACTGGAGGGCCACACACAGAGAAAAAGTACGGAATTTTGCAGGTGACAGCAAAACATGGATGTGAATGTGGAGTAAGAAATAAGGGATGTGAATGTGGAGTAAGAAATAAGGGATGTAAATATGATTTACGCTCCCCACTAATGCAACTTCTGTAAATCTGATTTACATCACGTTTACATCTCCACAATGAAAATTACATTTCCAAGTTTAAATCTTCCCACTAGGGTTATATCAATCAGAGATGTAAATGGAGGTATAAATGTAGTTATACATTCCTTCTTATGGATTTTCTTATGCAAATGCGTCACTTGAGTTTCAGCCTAGTATCTTCTTTCACTTATCCAAAATTCCACATTCGACCGTTATACATGCTACATAGAGTTGTGAACATAGTCTTACTCAGTCTTATCTTAACGCATCTCAAGACGAGACTTTTAAATGCTTGTGTTTGCCGCATCAAAAGTATACATGCCTTCTTTGTGGCTAGAGGCAAACCGAACCCAAGCGAGAATTAATCTCATCCTTCAAATGTTGGACTCCTCGTGATATTTACCCAAAAGTACACATGCCCTCATTTACTATTTTGGGCTTGGTAACTCAAATGTCTCGTCTTACTCGCTATGAATCACAAAAATGTGTATTAAAAAAAAGAATAATTTCAAAGAATATAACTTTACAGGTAGATATTTGCTTATAACAGGCCGACCTAACAATACAAGGGAATCAAAAAAAGATATTCGCCGTTTGATTGAACTTGCCGCTGGCGTTCGAAATAAGAAACATAAAAATAAAAAACGATCCTATTTCGCGCGCGTGGGATTGGGTGGCCTTCGCTGCCATTTCCATGCGCCAGGAGCGGCCTGTTCAACCAACGCGCCACCTTGGTGGCCTTTGCTGCCGCCAGACCACCTCTAATGGAAGAAATTGTGTTGCCCACCATTTCTCGTGGTTAAGAGATAGAGTGCTCTCAGGGCCTTTTGGGCTCCACCAAGCATGTTTTGGGGTCATGGGTTCAGATAGGTTTCAGCCCAATACATTTTTGACAGAAGAAGATCAAAAATTGTTTCTCTTAATCAAATCTCAACACAACTGGGTGAGTTGCAGGCAGAGATGTCATTCTTTTCTTTATAGTTGTAGAGAAAAATTGTTCAAGAATATACCCATTACTTTAAAAGTAGATATTTCCTTCTAAATAGACGTAACAGTACAAAGTAACCTACAAAAAGGATATTCTTTTGTTGAATTTGTTTAGCTAACATTCATGGTCTCAGTTTTGGTTTGTTGGGTTTTCTTTTTCCAATTCAAATTACTCAATTTCATTTTGTTCATTTATTTTGGTTGCATTTTGATTTCATGATATCTGGGAGAAAATGGAAAAGTAGAAGCCTTGTGTTTGTGGGTCAATTTATTTTCACTTGTTCTGTGTGTAGATGAAAACTCTGAGGATGAGAGGAAAACAAAGCTTGGGTCTTTTAAGAAGGCAGCCAACATGATTACAAACTCCTTCAATAAGGGTCGAAGGAACAGCAAGGTAATGTCTTTCCCTATGGAGGATGACATTGATGCAGAGGAGCTAAAGGCAGCTCAGGAACTCCGGCAAGCACTTATCTCGGAAGAATTACTGCCCTCAAAACATGATGATACTCATATGATGCTAAGGTTACAGATTCTCTGTTTTGATTGCTACTAACATTGATTTGTGATGCCTGAGTTGCTATTATCTGGTTATGAATAGATTGTTTGTTATATTCTTGTATGATGGTACAGATTTCTAAGGGCCCGGAAATTTGACCTTGAGAAAACAAAGCAAATGTGGTCTGACATGCTACAGTGGAGGCAGGAATTTGGTGCCGACACTATTATGGAGGTATTCTTCAATGCTTCTATCAATCTGGGAATATAGTGGAGAAAATTTAGCTTGACTATCTAATATGTGTCTGAACTTTCCCCTTTGGTTATTTCCTTGTTAAGGACTTTGAGTTCAAGGAAGTTGATGAAGTCTTGAAATACTATCCACAAGGGCATCATGGAGTTGATAAGGATGGACGACCAGTCTACATGGAGAGACTTGGTCAAGTTGATTCTAACAAACTGATGCAAGTGACGTCAATGGAACGTTATGTGAAGTACCACATACGGGAGTTTGAGAGGACCTTTATATGTAAATTCCCTGCCTGTTCCATTGCAGCAAAGAAGCACATTGATCAGAGCACCACTATTCTGGATGTACAAGGAGTGGTACGTGAAAACTCATTCTTTTAGTTTAGGCCAATTGGAGATACTCAATTATACTGACGACAAAGTGATCTTTTCATTGTGTTAATGATGGAGATCTGCTGGTTGCATCTAAATTAGTGGGGTGTCAAACATGATGTTATTTCATTTAAATTTTTCCATACTTTTAATTTTAATTTTTAAGAGAGGTAATAGGTATTCGTATAATCGGTGTGCAGGGGCTTACAAGCTTAAATAAATCTGCAAGGGAACTTATCCAGCGCCTTCAGAAGGTTGATGGTGACAATTATCCTGAGGTATCCTGTAAAAAGCTGTATCATTTCAAGTTTGCTTGTAACAAGCTTCTTGGCTTGGTTCCGTAGCATGAAAGGTAGTCTTTGTATTCTGTGGCGCTGATTGAATCTTTTGTTTGACATAGACCCTGAACCGTATGTTCATCATCAATGCTGGTTCTGGATTTAGGCTCTTATGGAACACTGTCAAATCTTTCCTTGATCCCAAGACCACTGCAAAAATTAACGTAAGTTTCTGCCATTTGGTCACTATAAATTAGTGCTAATTTGAAATTTTGATCTAGTACTGTGCTAAAGGTGCTGGTGATTATGCATTAGGTTCTTGGAAATCAATACCAGAGCAAGTTGCTTGAAATAATTGAGGCTAGGTATGTGTGTCCTTTTAGGAAAAATATATTTTCTTCAGTCCTGTTCTTCATCTTGCTGTACGTTAATCTATATCTAGTTCAATCTAAGCTAATCAAGCTTCCTGTGATAACACTCTTTCTTATAATCAACCTGCAGCGAGCTGCCAGAGTTTTTGGGTGGTACTTGTACTTGTGCTGATAAGGGTGGCTGTATGATATCTGATAAGGGCCCATGGAACGATCCAGAAATAATGAAGGTGATTTTCTACTGTTAGAACATGAAATAATTATTGACCACAAACCTAACAACTTAAGCTTTTGGGGATTTTGTTAAATCACCAACCTAAGGTCGAATCCCTCAATTACAACCTCTCAATATTAGGTTGAATTCAACATGTTGGGCTCTAGTGTTGTTGGAAAGAGGCCCACATGTGAGGTAATGTTAGAATAATAAATAATTGTTGGCCCACAATTTAACAGCTTAGCCTTTGGGAATAGTGGTAAACCAACTAATTTTATCAACAAGTATTTGACTTTTCTTTGATTGTGACATCTCCTAATTCATAGTGTAACGTGAACAAAAGATCACAAAATCTGTTATTTTCATGAGGCAGATGGTTCAGAGCTATCGTGAGGCCAAAAGCACAAGCAACGCTCCATCAGGTGATATGGAGGAGAAAGAAGGGAAAGTGGAGAAAAAGGAGAAAGAGGAGAAAGAGGAGAAAGAGGAGAAGACAATCTCTGAACCGGAGAAGACACTCTCTGACGAGGAGAAGATAATCTCTGAAGATGAACAGGCTTGCACAAATGTATGGAGACCTTGGCTCAAGTTTGCGTTTTTTTTCTTTTTTTCTTTTTTTGTGTTTAACTGTCTTCTCTCAGTTTTTATAAATGATCAATTTCCTGACTTTCTATTTCTTCGTTATTTTCTCTTGGTATGGTCCTGCATGAAGAGAATGGATTCTTTCTGCTCAGAAACCTTTTTAGAGGCTGAAATGCATGTGGATCATCTCTCCTCTGTGCCTGAAGATGTAAGCTTAGGGGACTTTCATGTTCCATCTACATTTTACAATTGTGACCCAAACATGTGAATTCTGCGATACCTTCGTTTTCTTTTCTAGTTTCAGGCTTTTAGCATCCTAATATAAGTTTTGCTACTCAAAAGAGGGTGGCTATTTGCAATTTCATCCCTTTCTCTTTCATATGCATAAAACTTCAGGTTTACAACCCCTTTCAAGCATCACTGGGCAACTTTTTTGTAGCTTCTTGCAAGCAACTTTGTTTTTTTTAATCATGAAAACCATTTGCATATTTAGATCTACCTACTTATGGATTAGTTAACACTTAACTCTCAACCTTTCTCTTTTTCAAAACTTTTTAGTCTTATTATAGTTTAGCTTAGCCTCCATGAGGATAAAATTCTGGATCCGGCACTTGCTGGGCCATTATCATTTTATGTTTTGATTTGCTTCATCTTTTGCAGCTTTTAACTCCCAGAATATGTAATAGCCCATATTTTGAGGCAATGGGAACTGAGAAAGAGGCCGAAAAGCTGAACGCTGCTCTCAACCGTCTCAGTGCGTTAGAACAAGAGCTGTCCTCAACCAAGCAGGTAATCATCTTGGTATTCTTGAATTCTGTCAGTGAAGTTGCATACAAAAACAAAAATTAAGGAACAGAAACTAAAGATCCAAATCAAGAGAAAAATAAATGTAATCAAGTACATTTTCTTTATGTGCCTATTCTTGTCAAGGTTGAGACTCAAAAGGAGGAAAAGCTGAAGGCTGCTCTTGACCGCGTCAATGCTTTGGAACAAGAGCTGTCAGAAGCCAAGAAAGTAAAATCTTGATACTCTTGAATTATTATAGAAGTTGCATACAAAGTTAAAGCCAGAAAAAGAAAATCTAGACATTTTCTTCTTGTTTCATTTTTGCAGGCACTTGAGGAAGCCCGCCATAAACAGGAGGAGCTTCTAGCCTCAGTTGACAAGGAAAAGAAGTTTGTATGTAACTTAATATAGCTAATATTTGCTTGGCCAGTTAAACTTTATGTCTTTCTCAGTTCTATTGCAAGTATATATTTTGACCTTCAAGTGTTTTGGACTGTAATTGCAGAGTTTATTCTGTTGGTGAGGGGGATCAACGTAAGCATTTATCTAGTGTTGTTGATTTAGTAGTTCAAGTTTGCATGGTTCTCAGGAGGGAAGAAGTGGAAATGTCTGCCTATCTGTGTTGGGCTATTTGGGATGACAGGAATTCTACCTTGCATTATTCGTGTTATAACAGCAGGCATTGTTGTTGTGCAAGGAGTTCCAAATTAGCAACCGAAAACCACCCTCCAATATGCAGAGTACTCCTCACAAAAGTAAGAGCCTCCTCCTGGGTTGTTTTATAAGATCCAATGTATATAACTAAGGGAAGACAAAACATGCACCTAGGGGTTGGAATAACTATAAGAGATGCGGGACGTGACGTTGGCAGCTATTGAAAAACCGCTACAGAGGTACTTTCACAAAAACTATAGAACTACAGGGCTATTTGGAAGGAATACAATACAATTTGCAAAAGATATTGCGGGTTTGGCTAGGAATTGTATGTGATATGGAAGAGGGAGAACATATGGATGGAGGAGGGTCCTCTGTGGCTCTTTCCGTGCCTTGCAAGTAATGCATCTGCAATTGTAATATCTTCATATAAAGAGAATTTTCAGTTTTGAGATTAAAAGAAAAATAGTAATTAGGCTCTAGTCCACAGTTTCCACTCTTCTTTTGTAAAAAAAAAAAAAAAAAATTGTATGAAATATTTAATTAGATGCGGTTCTTACTTTTTCCTTTTTAATATTTAGGTCCCTTGTGAAGTTCTGGAGTTCAAATATTATGTCGCCTCTCCCCCCCACTTGTTATGCAAACTATATTTTTTATATTTTAATTTTAATTTTTCATCTCTTGAAACATAACCCTATAAGTGTTTAAGCCTCGCATCATGTTGGGCCAAATATAAGATTTTATTTATAGAACCAAAATATTTTCATGAATTGGTTTAATCATCATTGAAATTAAATTAAGAACAAAATTAAACTAAGAGTTTATGTCCTAATCACCATTGAAATTTTAATTTAGATATCATGGAGAACTGATATAGAACCTAAAAGGTACACCAAAACATGACCACAAAAATAAAAAGGGACACCAAAATATTGCAACAAATCAACTTGAAAGCATCTTAACATAGCATGACAGCTGAAATAACTCAAATGTTTGACTTAAATCTATGATTGCCATAACCCTTTCCTAACCCTAGCTAACTAATTGAGCAGCTGGCAGAACAATTGCAAAGCACCACGATGAAAACTTAGTGGAGCACCACAATTCACAATATCCAGAGGTGCATGACTTCAATATCTTAAAGGAAAGAAGAAAAGTGGTTGACTATCTCCACCAACCTTCAACAACCAACAGAGTAGGAGTTCTAATGACTAAAAATAGAATAAACCCTAGAAGCAAATGACACGAAACCACTTTTAAAAACGAGCATCTCATATTTTTCATGTAAATGTAGGTCAACTTAATATGGTTATAGAAAGGGATGCAGATCAAGGAATAGATAAAATCTATTTCTAATCTCCTATGATACTTTTCTCTCAATCTAATAAGTGCTCTTTTTAATATCGGCACTCCAAAAAAAGTCATCGTACACTCATCCATGACCAAAAAAAAACATAAGGAAATTACAATTCAAGCAATGCCGATAATAGTCACATTTCCTTATTTATCATTTTTAATAACATAACAAAAAGTGATAAAATCATCAAGAAATTTGTGTAGTAGATTTTGCGTGGAAAAGGTATAGGCCGTTGGGAAAAGTTAGTTTCCTTTGTGCGAGGGAAAAAGAAAGAGAATGAACGGAGTGGCTTGCATTTCGCATACTCTCTTCACAGCCACCAGAAACCCAAAACAACAAAAATGGTCACCATGCACTGCACAGAGTCAATGGGAAAGATGAGACAAAATCTCTCTCTTTTTTGTGCAAATCTTTCTTTTCTAAATTAGTCGTGTCATCCTCGCTGTCTCTCTGGCCGTCCAATTCCAGAGATTAATCCGGGGTCATATATATGCTTAACACTTTCTCTCTTGGCCACCTACATTTTTGTCACAAAGGTAATCATTCTTTCCTCTTCTACACCCAACTCTTGTTTTCCTCTCTCTCTCTCTCTCCCATTCATATGCTAGCTAGTTTCTGATTCCTCAACTTTTTGAATCTCCATAGCTACCTTTCTTTTGGGTAATTGTCATGTTTCTTTCTTGATAAATATATCGATGCAGGAAACGTTCTCTTGTCAAACGGTGTATATGGACCAATGATCATATTGATTATTGCATGAATATGCGGTGTAGATTCACGGTCTGACAACATAAGTTTGGCAAGAGAACATTAACCTTTCAATGTGCTAACACAAATAATGTTTTGTCCTTGGCTTTGTCTTGAATGTTTTGGTTTTTTTGGTGTACAAGGTTATTAAGGTGTAGGCTATATCCCTGAGGGCTCTAGTTTGAGCAGGTTTTGATATATGAGTGCTTGACTCCCCTATCGTTCGGCTGTCTCAAAGGTAAAGCAACCTTGCAAGATATCAACCATGTGTGACACAATGCCTGGATCTCTTGACCGACACCTTAAACCTGGTAAGTTGTTGCAACAATCCAATATTTTTGTCTACATGTATTCTACTCAACCTTAAAGCTTCAATGAAATTAATCAATTTTGGAGTTGTAAATGTTTTGCATCTTGTAGGAGTAAGATCAAAATTTGAAAACATTTCCTTAATCAAGATTAAGATTGCTGGTTGAGTTTTTCTTCTTGGAAACCAAGACAACATAATCGGGGATCGTTTTCTTTTTCTATTTAGCAGCATTGTCATCCTATTGTTCATAGACAATGGGAATAGCGTATGTGATATGCATAGAGAAAATGGTTCAACAATGAAAAGATATTAGGTTGTAGAAATTGTTTAGCTTATTGATGGTTTGGAAATATGATTGTTTGGTTTTCAGTTCATGAAGAAACTTCTGAGGATGAGAGGAAGACAAGGCTTGGGTCTCTTAAGCAGAAGGCAATCAATGCCTCCTCCAAGTTTAGGCATTCCTTTACTAAGAAGGGACGAAGAAACAGCAGGGTAATGTCTGTCCCAATTGAGGACAACATTGATGCAGAGGAGTTACAGGCAGTGGACGCATTTCGCCAAGCACTTATCTTGGAAGAACTACTGCCCTCAAAACATGATGATCATCACATGATGCTAAGGTTACTTATTCCATGTTTCAGTTAGCATTGACGATCGATTAGAGATGATCGAGTTTCTGTTAATTATGTAATTACTTACTAAATTTTTATTTTCACGTACGATTGTGCAGATTTTTAAGGGCCAGGAAATTTGACATTGAGAAGACAAAGCAAATGTGGGCTGATATGCTTCAGTGGAGAAAGGATTTTGGTGCTGACACTATTATGGAGGTATTCTATAATATGCTTTTATTGAACTTGCCATATCCTGGAGATCGTCTCTAGTTCGCTACTATGTTTGTGCTTCCTAAATCTTTCCTTTGGTTATTTTGTTAAGGACTTCGATTTCAAGGAAATTGATGAAGTCTTGAAGTACTATCCCCAAGGACATCATGGAGTTGATAAGGAGGGACGACCTATCTACATTGAGAGGCTTGGTCAAGTCGATTCTACCAAGCTGATGCAAGTGACAACAATGGATCTTTATGTGAAGTACCACGTCCGGGAGTTCGAGAGGACCTTTGTGTGCAAATTCCCTGCGTGTTCCATTGCAGCAAAGAAGCACATTGATCAGAGCACTACTATTCTGGATGTCCAAGGAGTGGTACGTGAAAACTTTATGTCTTAATCTGATTGTAGACAAACTAAGCTTTTAGTTCAATTTCAGATTGTAGCTAGATATTGAAGATCTGCTAGTGAGCATATCTAGTCTGTGGGATGTTAAACATAATTGTTATATTGTTGTAGACTTGGAGGAGACAATTTCATTTTTTCTTTTTCCATCCATTTTAATCTCAAAAGAGGTAATTTTTAGTTCATGTGATCGATGTGCAGGGGTTTAAAAATTTCAACAAGTCTGCAAGGGAACTTATCCAGACCCTTAATAAGATTGATGGTGACAACTATCCTGAGGTATATTATATCCTGTAAATATCATTTCAAATTTCATAAAACAAGCCTCTTGGTTTTGCTTGGTCTAGCATGTGTTGAAGAAAGTAAAAATACCACATCAGAAACTTGACAAAATATATATAAGTGAGTGGTTCCACTACTAATAACACCGAAGCCTTTTGAGATATAACCCCACACCTACTGAGCTGTGCATGTCATGTAGTTTTGGTATTTTCTGACACTGATTGAAAGCTTGGTTCACTGTAGACCCTCAACCGTATGTTCATCGTCAATGCTGGTTCTGGATTTAGGCTTTTATGGAACACTGTGAAGTCTTTCCTTGATCCCAAGACCACTGCAAAAATCAATGTAATCATTTGTCTTTTCTCTACCTTAACCTAGTGCTAACCTATGATTTTGATATGTTACGGCGCTAAGCGATTTGATGCTTACACTCAGGTTCTGGGAAACAAATACCAGAGCAAGCTGCTTGAAATAATTGATGCTAGGTAAGTATCCCTTCAGGGCAAAATATATTTTCTTTCAACACATTTCATCATTCCATACATCTTTTAGCCTATATCTAGTTCAAGCCAAGTTTCGCAAGCCTTATGATTCACATGATGCTGTAAGATATCTGTTTAGTAACCGAATATCCTATTAACTTCGAATTTGTGCCATAACACGCTGTCATTATATTCGATACAGCGAGCTGCCAGAGTTTTTGGGTGGTACATGTACTTGTGCTGATAAGGGTGGTTGTATGCGTTCTGATAAGGGTCCATGGAATGATCCAGATATAATTAAGGTGATTTACTTGGTTTCTCTTTAATTGTAGTATATTTTTTTTTCTATCCTTCATAGTATAATATGAACAAAAGATTAAAATCAGTTATTTTGATGAGCCAGATGGTTCATAATGGTGAAGGAAAATGCCCAAGGAAAAGTTTGTCAGGAATTGAGGAGAAGATAATCTCTGAAGATGAGAATGCATACTCAAAGGTACTCAAATCTTGGCTCAAGTTTGCCTTTCATTTTGTGTGTTTATGGCATCTCTTCAAACTGTCTTCTCTCTGTTTTTCTAAACGATCGATAACCTGATTTCTGTATGCTTTTTGCATATTACCACATGAAGAGATATGATTCTCTGAAATCGAAAACCGTTCAAGAGGTTGACGTGCATTGCCAAGTGGAGCATCAAAGACTCTCTCATGTGCCTAAGGAAGTAAGCGTAGCAGACTTTCTATCCACAATTCACAATTGTGACTGGAACATGACAATTCTGTGATACTTTGTTGTCTTTGCTACTTTTAGCATCATACTCTTACCTTGTTCAACTCACAAGGGGGTGGTTTGGAACCTTCATATTTTTTTTCATCAGTCGAAATTCAGTTTTACAACCATTTTAGAAAATAGTGCGGATTCTGCAGTGCTGAGTTGCCTTTTATCAGTTGATGTGCTCACTTGCTTCATATTTTCAGGTTCCAATCGCCAAGAAGGGCAATCGGGGCTATGAGCATGACAACTTCACACCAATGGTTAGCAAGACTGTTGATTCAACTTGGCCTAAATCAGTTCATTATGATAAATTTGCCCTTGGTGGAGG
The DNA here is from genome assembly GCA_024362665.1 of Prunus padus. NCBI lineage: Eukaryota > Viridiplantae > Streptophyta > Magnoliopsida > Rosales > Rosaceae > Prunus > Prunus padus. The sequence goes on along the minus strand of JANFAM010000006.1, from coordinate 12,577,581 downwards.
TATATATATAAAATTAATCCAATCAAGTATAATGCTTGTTCTTCCAAATGTTGATACTAATATATTTCTTTCTCTTCCAATGCTACAGATTGCTTCTCTGTGCATGATGCATGCAAGGTTCCTGAAGGACTAACCAATCAATTACTTTCTGCAATCATGGCCTTTATCATGGGTATTGTTGCCGTGGTTCGATTGGCACGAAGCATGCCAAGGAAACTCACTGAAGCTACCCTCTATGGAAGCCCTGTTTACTACAATGGAATGGTGGTTAAAGGCCAAGCGTTGCCTGCACCTTCCATCTCCAGCAATGACTACATGAACATGATGAAACGCATGGCCGAATTGGAGGAGAAAGTGAATGCTCTCAGCTCGAAACCTGCAGTCATGCCACCCGAGAAAGAGGACCTGCTGAATGTTGCTCTCAACCGAGTCAATGCCTTGGAACAAGAACTGTCAGCGACCAAGAAGGTAATCCATCTGTTTCAAGATATATTCTTCGTTTCTTCTATTGAAGTTTGCATTTCCAGAAGCTAAATTTGAACATGTTCATTTCTTTCGTTTTGTTTTGTTTTGTTTTCACAGGCACTTGAGGACACCCTTGTTCGACAGGACGAGCTTATAGCCTTGCTTGAGAAGAAGAATAAGAAAAAGAAGAAGAGGAGCAAGTTTGTATGTGACTGAAATACCTTCTTTTTGCTTAACCAGTTCAAGTTACATTTCATATGAAGTTAAGTGTTCTCACCTTCTTGGTTTCTTTTTTTGGATTGTAATTGCAGAACCCTTTCAAATGGTAAGGTGATAGCTCCGGTGATTCGATTCGATGCCCTGGATGAACCACTGAACATTCAGTGTTAGCTGCTGGTGGCGATGTTTCGATTGTCAGCCCCACAGATGCTTTGTCAAATTGCATTCCCCTTATGTTTGCTAGTTTGGTACTGTAAACTTAAAAAGCTTTTGTACATTATTGTGCAGTGTGCCTTTCCATTCAAAGTTGTGTATATTTTGACTTAAAATGGGCACCGCTTTAGTTTGACAAAGATTTCCAGGGTCCTCCTCTCAAAGTGCAAAGATAGTTGTTCTACTAACGAAAGGTGGTAAAATGAGTAGACACTAGACAGGCAAAACGTTTGTGGGATAATGGACAGATAAAGGAAGACCATGAAAGCTAAGAAAATTAAGGAAAAAGAAACATTAACGAATTATGATAATGAGTATTTGGAACCATATCAGCACGGTTAGGTGAAAATTCTAACCATTTAAAAATAAAATCAGTTTTTTTTTAACACTTCAAAAAAGTCATCACGCACGAGTAAAAGTGTAATTATCAGTCTTACAATTATTGAATTACTGAATTGTGGTATGTAACTTAGAAAGGCTTTCTTTAAATAATGGAATTATTGAATAGTATACCCTAGATCATTACCATTTATCCTTATTATGCTAAAGAAAATGTATAAAATTGCAGCGTGACTTTATTTAAAATTTCTGTGGTCGATTATCTGTAACTCTTAATGAATATCTAAGGGCCCGTATGATAACCATTTCAATTTTAGTTTTTAGTTTTTAGTTTTTATTTTTTGTGCTAAAGTATAGACGAAAATAAGAGTAAGAATGGGAGTGAGAATGAGATTGAGAGAGAGGATGGGAGGGAAAAGTAACAAAAGTGAAAACAAAAACTTGAAAGTGAACAATTTCAAATAGATTTCACTCTTAAGTTTTTATTTTCACTGTTGTTAGTCCTCCCTCCCATCCTCACCCACGCAACCCCCCTCATCTTCCCTGTCAAATCCCCATTTCCACTTTCATTATCATTTCCATAGTTGCAAAAGTGGAGATTATCTTTAAGCCTTTGTTCAATTATTTTTCCTCTTATTTTCCTTGTTTTTTTCTTCTATAGTTGATAAAGAGTGCACCAAAATAGCCATAATTATAATCGAATCTCTGATTACTCTTTTCAACATTTCTCGGAAAACGGTATAAGATTAAGCAAATCAAACTGCACAAACATCTTTCAAGAAAATAAAACTCAATTGTCATTTTCCGTATCGTTCTCACTAAGACAGAAGTGGCATCATTTCAGATGATATATTGTCTGTGAGATCAAAGGTTGGTATGTCAAGTCAAGTCATGTACTCGTGTAGGGATCACATCTTCGAGAAACAGCTTACGAAATCCCGTTTCGGTAGAGTCTCTCTCCATCAGGCAACACTTCTACCAGCACAAAAACTTCTTTTTCTACCAGCACAAAAACTTCTTTTTCTGATGACCAGCAGCAAGAAAAGTTCTTAGAACTCATGAATTGCAGAAATAGAAAAATAACAAAAAGAATAAAGCTACGCGGATAGACTGTGCGGTCAGCCTACCTGGAGCTTGGCTTCTTCTTGCCGGTCGATATAAGCCAACAGCTCTTCTTGCCTCATTAAAGCTTCATGCAGAGCCTGCCCCATATGAAACACACAATCAACATATGCATCATTCTGAGATGCTGAAACAAGTCCAGTAACAACCGGAAAAAAAAACCCCCCAAGTTGAACATATGCATCATTTATATAAAAATGCAATGTGGTTGCACAAGGCAAGTGATTGCATTCTTTCCTGGAAGGAAATAAAAATGTAATGTGACCCAAAGTTGAATACGTTAACAGCAATAATATGATTTCACAGGTGGAAGGCTCCCATTGTGTTGAGTATTCCTACACATCAAATTAAACATTAATACCTTTTTAGTAGCAATTAACTCTGCTTCCAAGGCATCCACACGACAAACAGCAGCATTCAGCAATTCCTCTTTCTCATAAGGCATCTCAGATGGTTTAGCTTGGAGCATGTCAACCTTCTCCTCAAGCTCCACTAGCTTTTTCAGTACAGAGGGTAGAAGATCTGCCCCTGTAAATGGTGCTGTTGGTGAAGGAGGACAGCCCTCTTCTTTGTTTGTTGCATCAAAAGCGAGTTTGGGAATACTTTGATCGTGATTATCCAATGTGTTAGGAAGCTTCTTAGTTACTCGGGAAGCCACTGAGCGGAAGAGAGTGAGAAAAGTCAGGAAGAAGGCCATAAGCGCTACCAAAACCCGACCTCGAATTCCTTCTGGATTTGTGGGGATGTCAGGTTGTTGAAGTGTCCCTGAAGTAAGAAGATCATTTCATTTTCTTGATTTATATAATGTCAGGTACCAACAAAAATATTAAAAGAAAAAAGGTTAAGAGACTATATAAGTTGTGACTAAGAAAAAAAGGTACTATAGCAAGGCTTCTTTTACAAAGCATTTAGTTGTGACTATATAAGTTCAATACCATATAATCTAGCATCTGGACTTGGCCAACAGGTAAAGGAAGAATTGGAGTGGTATGTCCCAAGTTCAAAACAAGAATATGCAAAATGATGAGGTGAAAAAGTATGAGTTTGCTAGAGTCAAATTCCAAAACAGATTTCCCATTTCTGTGAAGGATACACTTAGTAAAAGTTACAAAATCCTTAGCAGCTTGAAAAATCTATAATCTCTCATTCAACTAATTGTTGAGAGACCAAGATAGTTGTTGCCTGGTTGCTCAGTTTGAACAGTAATGAATAATTCTGAAAATAAAAAGAGTATCTCCTTTGATGGTAACAGAAAAATCAATTATTGGTACTAAAGAGTCAAGACCACAGCATTCTGATGAGTGCTTTCTAATATTTCCTGAAGAAGGTATAGTATGCATGGAAGTATACAGATTCATTTATAGTTTTGCTGTATTCCATGTACTTAGGTCCTTTTCTCTGTTTGTAAAAATAGCCATTTTCTTCAAGTTAATGTCATCTGTTTCCTGTGTTCCTAGCCATGGTTCCTAAGTTGTTATGCAAAAACTACACTAATATATACATAATGCGAACAATTCAGTACTAGATATACCAACATCAGTATTAAAGTAAATAAATTCCCATTTCAACATCATTTTAAGGCTGTTTAGTTTTAATAGTTGTTCATATAACAACAATAAGATAAATTCAAAAATGTTATATTGGCAGCAAAGACCAGGCTAGAATTGCTGACCTTTGGCAGCATGGATTCTCTGGTGAACCACTTGCTTTTTCCAACCAGCATCAACAGCTTTGTCAACCATAGGAACATATTCATCATAACCTGAGAAGCTACCTGCACAGTTTGCCTTACCAACGACCTTTGCCTGCATATTTCATTATACCACATTAAAGAATACACAATTCACAATGAGTACAACCAACAATAAAGAGAGTAACAAGTTTCCAGTCTATAATTGTTAATTAACAGCATTACATATCTTAACTACCCAATAGCCCTTAATTCACAACCAATTCAAGCACACTTAATCAATGATCACTTATCACTACACCGGCCATTGCCAAATAATGCAATGCATACGAAATTCACAAAACATACACCAATTTTCATTAGAATCCTTTTATAAGAAAAAGAAGAATATATAAATAAAATAAGTATACAAACAACATTGAACAAGGAATCAGTTTCGATGTAATTATTTAGCGCTTAGCTCTGTTTTGCAATCTTCGTTGTGTAGTCTAGCTAGCATCTATTAGCTAGATCAGTGGACAACTTCTCCACTGTATTGTATTGTTTTTTATTAAGTAAAGTATATTTCTTATCAAATAAAACATTGAACAAGCAATCGACCAAAGGTTCAAACAAAAACTTAACATCAAACTAACAAACAGCTACAATTTTTTGAAAAGACAAACAGCTACAAACTCATCCAACTAATATAACAAAGCAGCTAAAACAATCTCTAAGTAACAATGGGGAATAACAAATCATGGAATTTCCCACACATCAAAGGAAACCGAAGCCACAATGATGACCAAAAAAATTTATCCCACAAGAAAACCACCTCCTGCCTACATTCTTTTCAATGGTGAACCCTAATTGTTTCTATTTATACTAAGCCAAAGGGAATTACCACAACCACTTCCCTAGAAGAGCCACATTTCCACTTTCCAAATTGCCCCACCCCTAGACCTGCATTCTTCCCGGAACAAGACAAAATTTTCCACCTCACCAAGTAATCCACATTTCTCTTCTTCCTTCTCAACTAGTCTTAAAGAGACAAACCAAATACTTGTACAAAATAAGTTCCTTTTTTCCCATTAATCAGTTAAAATAAGTTATAAGCATCGAATAGCATAAATGAATATATTAACCGTAGTAATTACATAAATAAAAGGTTAAACCTACCTCTTCACGAACAGGAGTCAATCGAAGATGTGAATAATTCTTCAAAGCTTTTGGGGATGCAATATCTTCTGCTTCAGATCCTGACTCAGCAGTGGATGTATCACTACTCTTTACCTGCTTCAATACACAATCCCCCAAAAAAATGTGAAAAACTGATGCAAAAGTAACTCACTTTTTATTCTGCAATAAGTGAAAAGTATAGAAGTTTTACCATTGGATAGTGTGGCTTAGCATAAGCAAGAACCTTCCCTTCACTGTTTAGAACTTTAACAACTTGCCTTGCATGTCGTGCCTCACCATTAAGAACCATCTGAAACAAAGAGAACAAGCAACCAATTGACATCAGTAACAAACAAATATAACTTGCAATAAAATTTGGCAATATACCAGGTAAAAGTTAACAGAATATGCAGCACAAAAGAAATATAGAGGGCAGGAAATAACCTTCAGTATCTCAGGGTTTTTCCATGGCCCCTTATCAGATCGAAGGCAACCTCCCTGATCTGCACAGGTACAGCTGCCGCCCAGAAACTCTGGCAACTCACTGCATATTTTGAAGAAATACCTTTAAGTCTTAAGCTAAGTGCAATTATAAATGAACAATAGGAAACATAATGATCATCAGAGAAGACAAAAATCATCTGAGGTCGCAATGTTTTATTGCCTATAAATCAAATATAACAGATTCAGCTACGATTCCACATGATCAACAATCTTGATTCACATCACAGTTAGAACAAGAATAATGCACTAAATCTCTGTGTGTAAACATAGCAAGGTTATAGCATTACAGATGACAGATACACTGCTGCCCCCTCACCTGGCATCTATTATCTCAAGCAACTTGTTCTGGTATTTGTTTCCAAGAACCTAAAATGTTGCATACAAAGAAAAAAACAAGGATTATAAATACATGACATGCCAGTGAAACCAAAACTTAAATTGCTATAGTTCCAATACAAGGAAAAAGTAATTTCTACATACATGAATCTTTGATGTTGTTCTAGGATCGAGAAAAGTCTTTACAGTGTTCCACAGAAGCCTAAATCCAGGACCAGCGTTAATGATGAACATTTGCCACAGGGTCTGCACCAATTAAGAATATTAAATTTTAATTTATAATATATATAACAAGTAGCATCGACAGTCTGCAACTGCGTAATTAAAGTTTTAAACATAAATGATTGCACACCTCAGGGTAATTGTTACCATCCACATTCTGCAACCGCATAATTAAATCTCGTGCAGACTTTGTAAAATTCTTGAAGCCCTAAAAACATTTAAAGTGAACAAATATAGAATCATTAGACATTATGATTGCACTGAATATTGAGATTAATTATATTAAATGGTTGATTACAGGCAACATACCACGCCTTGAACATCTAAAATTGTAGTGCTTGAATCTATGTGCCTCTTCGCAGCAATGGTGCAAGCTGGAAACTTTATTGCAAAGCTTTTCTCAAACTCCTGAACATGGTATTTCACATACCGATCCATAGTGGTAACCTGCATTAGTTTGTTGGGATCTACTTTACCCAACCTTTCAATGTAAACCGGTCTTCCCTCCTTATCCACGCCATGATGCCCATGAGGGTAATATTTTAGAACTTCATTCAACTCTTTGAACTCAAAATCCTGAAAGAAACGTCAACATGGTAAATGGAATGAGGAAAAAAGAAAACAGTACCAAAACCTGCAAATTCAAATGAACTTTCAGCTGTAGTTACCTCCATAATAGTGTCGGCACTAAAGTCCTTTCTCCATTGAAGCATATCAGCCCACATATGCTTTGCTTTTTCAACATCAAATTTCCTTGCTTTCAAGAACCTGGAAGTAAAAATCTTCATGTTTAAAACTGGCAAATCGTATCACACCAAACAAAACTAAGATGTGAGATGGTATAAACCAAATTAAAAGTACAGAAACAATCAAGTACAGTTTAAAAGCACATCCAAAGCAGCATGGGTTTAAGACCAAGATAATAGAATCATAATCAATTAACAAAGTTTACTTGATAAACCATCCACGTTTGTCTACCAACATGCTATATGATATGAAATCGTTACTATTTCCACATACGCTCCCAACTCTCCTAATACATTATATGACCTCTAACACCATGCATACTACATTAATATAACAATTGGCAACTATATTTCAATTTAGGTAGCACCTATATGATTGGCAAAGTGACTTGAGTGAGCTATAGCAAAGTGACACTTGAGTGAGCTATAGCAAAGTGACACTTGAGTGATACTTTTGTCATCCTACCATTGCCCATTTCCCTAGAAAACTAAAACTAAACCCAATCGATCTAAAGCATGGGTGTGAGTTGATTGGGCGGTCAGTTTGAGTCACCCATTCATCTTAACATAAAGTGAGGATATCACTCAAGTGGCACAAGTATTTATCCAATTATGAACTTCCAAAAGTAATTGCATGCATGATTACATGAAGACGCAAGGTAAACAACTAAGCACCTCAACATCATATGATAATCATCATGCTTCTCGGGCAGCAATTCGTCCATAATTAGCGCTTGTCGAAAGGCATCAACAGCCTGCAGCTCTTCAACATCACGAACATCTTCAATGGAAACAGAGCTGACTCGGCCATCACTTTTTCTCCGACTGCCCTTTTTCTTGAGAGAATGTTTGAATTTGGTAGATGCATTTATCGCCTTCTTCTTCAGAGTCCCAATTCTAGTCCTGCGTTCATCCTCTGAGTTCTCAAAATCAGACTTCCTCTCTCTTCTCTCATCACTACCATAAAATCCTTCAAAACCTGTGGCACAATAAGAATAGCATCGACATTAACAACTGGAGTGTCATTCATTGGAAAAACATGGACATGTGAGAACACAAATATGACCATCATAATCATAATTACACATAAAAAATTGAAACTTTCTTTTAAAATTTCAAATTTAACCCAAGTATTCATCAAATTAATCATAAAGCGCATTTCTCTAAGACAGCTCGTTTTGGTCCCTGATAAAATGTAAAAATAGAAAAGGAAAACATTAAAAAGAAAACTAGAAAAACAACAAATTTTTAAAGGTCGATATCTTGACACAAGAAAAAGAACGGCCATATACTCAAGCAAGCATTTCTCACACACAAAAAGGGGAAAGAAAAAGTCAAAATTCAAAGCTCCCTTCATCTTCTGAGTTTCCTCAGCAACCAAACGGAACCCCCAAATTTAGCAAACTGAACACATCCACAACCACAGTGCCTCAAGAGCACACAAAAACCCTAACAGATTCAGCAACAAGAAATAAGCACACCAAGAAGCAAAACCAGCAGCATATCACCGACAAAAAAGCAAAGAGAGGAGAGAGAAAGACGACTGACAAGGCCTGGCGAACCGATCCAGCGGGCCTGACATTCTACACTCTGATCAGCCACACGCATCAACGCAAATGCACTCTGTCAAAAACTCGCATTTACATCAGAAACCCTAGAAACCGCCAAAATCAAACCCCGAATCTCCAAAGCTATCTCACAGCAAGAAATGTGAAGAGCAATGTACCTTTGGTTTCGTGTCGCCGTTGATCAGTAGGAAGATCGGTCAGAAAGCTCCCTGTGAGCCGATCCGCAGCTGGAGCGTCTTGTCTGTAACGGAGTCACAGAAATTGTCGAAAGATTCCTGTTTTTTTCTCTCTCTCTTTTAAATTAACAAATAAATAAAGTCGCAAGCAGGCGACGGCGAAGAGAGAGAAAGAGAGAATGAGAGAGAAGAGTTTGATTTGAACTTATAGTTGGACTTGGTGAGCTGCGGAAGGCGGTGGGGCCCAGTGGGTCGGGGACACGTGGCGGGTGAAGAGCGTTGAAGACGGAATCTGCCGGCGGTGGTTGAGTGGTAAATGGGAGTAATTATTTGTAAAACGCCTTCTGGGCCGGGAGGTTTTTGTAATTATCCAGTAATTGAGTAATAATTTTGTCAGCCGGGGATGGAGGGAGAATTCGTATTTATGGGAGTATTTATGGTGTTTTGTTCTTTGTATTTTTGCACGTGCTATGTTGGGAGATGGAACAAACCTACACTTTGACACTTTTTTCTGTCTTTTATTTTAATTTTAATTTGTGTTTATTTGTTTATTTTGGTATTCTGTTTTTTATTTTGTAATGTGGAGTGGAGATAATAACTATTGGGGGTGCTTTGGTTGGTAGAGAATTATAAATGCTTTTCTTTGACTTTTTGGTTCCTCATACAATATTAAAATATTAAAATATTAAAAATTTTGTTGTTAGTGGTATTTTTCTGCTCAATGTCGAAAAAATTCCTAAGTACGAATTTGTTTTTTTAATACAAGTGATAATACAAATTATCGACGGTGAGAGGAGTTTCTCACACACACATTGGTCATTGTATGCGGAGCTTAACCAATGTGAAATGAATCATTTCTACCAATGAGTCTTTACTTCACTCAAAAAGTATGAAGTAAATAGAATGACGATCGATAGGTGTTTAATTCAAATCCTCATGTAAGGAAAGATAACCATTTTCAATAAAGGTCAAGGATCTTACAACTTTTTTTTGGGATATTTTTATCAAACTTTTCGATTATTTAGTTTGTAGATGTTGGGTCTTGAATCTTGATGAAGGCCAGACCAAAAATAGCAATCTTAATAGTAGTAATAATGAGTCTCTCCTTCACTATCAATGACCCTCAAGAATCTTATGATATGAGTGCCAATACTAAAAATACAAATAAATAATTATGATTTAAGACTAAAAAATTTATGATATAATAATATTTTTTTATTTATTTAAAGAAAGTTAAAAACACATTATTAAACGCAAGGTCTAAAATATCGATAACATTGACGAAATATCGAGGATATTATCATTTTTTCGGATCTAGGATATTTTGGAACATATCCATACACATATCGTATAATTATTGATAATATCGACGATAATATCGGAAAATATCGACATCAATAATTTCTCACACGTTTCAACAACATTTGGTCAAAATATCGCGATAATATCAATAAATATCGAAAATATCATTATATGGACAACGTCAACCAATCTTATATCCATATAGGTGACATGTTAACAACTACATGCAAAACTATTTTGGGGATTTATCATTTGATGACTACTCTTCACAATACACTTACTCTACACATAAAGATGATGAATACAGTAAAAAATTTGAACCTCATAGGAACTCTATGTGGTACTAAGTTACTTATGTATCTTACCATGCAATGTATAAAGTGTAAAATATTATAGTAAATCATTATAAATAAATGATTATTGTGTGTTTAATATTCTTTCATTAATTACTACATATATTCTATCCTCGCATTGTTTGTCAGTTGGTTATATAATCAACTTAAATAAGCTAAACCCATCATGCAAAACATTTTCTTCCAATTTTTTGTGATAAACTAATAGATAATTGACTAAGTAAACATCCTCCAAAGTTTCAATAAAAATTTTCAAGTTTTTCTTACAATTTCCGTGGTTTTTACTCAATTTTTACCGATATCGATAGTTTCCCAATATTTTCATCAAAAATTTTGTATTTTTATTTCTGAAACCATCAATATTTTACACCTTGGTTAAAAGAATCTAAAGAACTTCACAAATCTTGTCTAAGGCTGGGGCCCCACATTTTGTCACTTTCCTTTCTTTTGTAATTTCATTTCATTTTAAATGTTTATAAACAAACAAAATCATGTCTTCGCATGCTGTGAGAGAAGGGCTAAAAGTTGGCAATATATAGCTTTTGTGGGTGACCCACCAACGGCGCATGGCCCTTTCAATGTTGGACTCACTTTTGTATTATTTTGTATGATTTCTCCTCCATCTTTTCTTCTCATTCTAATGATCTTTATGTGCTTTGAATCTCTTTTGCGCAGCCAGATAAGTCACCTACTGAAAGATTAGATTGTATGACATTATGGTTCTAGAAAGATGTTGGGCATTCCTCTGGTAGGATATTGTTAAGGTGAGTTGTTCATGCGTGTGAGTAACTGAATATAGCACATATATTTTTTCCTTACAAAAAAATTATGATTTCTCTCTTTAAATAAATTACTTTTTTTTTATGCCAATAGGGTCTAGCTGACAGGACTTGACCCTAATTCCGCTTTGGAATCCGGGTCAAGCCTTATCCGTGTCCGACATCTGTCGAGTGTCGGACACACTTGACTATTTTGTCCTTTAGTAAAAGAAATCAAGAAAAACAGAGTTTTAAGGTTTGACTTCTGCCGAAAATTCGGCAGAGTCTCCCCTGTAATTGGCTCAATTCCCAAATTTACACCTGCATTAAAACACAATTTAAAACTCTCAAACATCAAGCAAGCACAAGTTAAGTTTCACACACCAACAGAAAAAGAAAGTACGGTCTCATCCCTCACAACAAGTTGGGCAATATTAGAGCTACTAAAGTACTAATTTACAAAGTTCTTCAGGTCGTGGACCCTACACGGAGTTGTGGGATTGCGGTGGTGGTGATGACGGGCAGGTGGTGGTGCTCAGTTACAATCTACAGCCTAGGGGCGTAAAACATTGGAAAAAGTGAGTGGACCGAAAAGAAGGTTTCAGGAAATTGAAAAGCAACATGTTAGCCCCACTGTTAAAATATTAGAAAACAATTCTATAATCAAACGATAAATCCAGGTATGCATATATAAACATATTTATAAAGTTCACCAAAACAGAAATTCATATTTATAAAAAGAAATATTATCAAACCAAACTTTCTAAAATCCACCTAGGTGTACCCTTTTATGTTCCGTCAATTCCATTTCCTCGCTAGACTCGGTGACACAAAGTCAACCGAGCCGCGTCCTCACTAGACTCGGAAAACACAAAGTTTACTCGAGCCGCGTCCTCGCTCCGCACGGTCCGGGCGTCCCCGAGACTCGTGGGGCGTGAGTCATACGCGAGCAGACTTATACCGAAGGCAGCAATAGGTCCGTAGACCGGGTAATCACCAATATCAATATTAATCCATAGGCAGCATAAACTTTCCGAAGTAACATCAATAGGGTACCTAGAGTGGTTTGAAACATTTCGTAATCATATACTCAAATCCTTTCATATTTTCCTCGAGCCATTTAGTTTCCAAAATAAAAAATCCCATTTCAAATATTAAACATAAGCTCGGAGTAAAAGCATAACAATTAATAGTAAAACTCCATTCAATCTCCACAATATGTTTCAAAAGCATATTTTCTAATTAATTCAAAAATAAGCATTTAATAAATAAAAACTATTGCTTAAAAATGCATTTATAAAATAAAAGTCCACTCACTGTTGATCCGCGCTAGCCTGACCCTTAGAAGGGCCTTCCTGCAACTCCGCCGAAACTTGAGTACCTATTTGCAAAATTAAACCATTTATTAATTAACCATAGCTCGGAATAGTAATTTAATAAAAGTTCCCGACCCCCGGGCATAAATGTGTTCAAACTTGAAGAGGAGCGTTCCTAGGTCCAAAAACACTCAATTCTAACAATTGGAGTTGTCGGAAGAGTATCGGGATTAAATATACGATTAAACTTTAGTTTAGTTCAATCCGGGCATTCAAGAGGTTCCCGAACTCCAATGGACGATCCGTAAGTTCCTATAGGTTTCTAAGATTCCCAATAATCTCTCCTCCAAGTTTTTTTATGATCCAACGGTTAGAACTTATCGAACCCAAGTTAACCCTAGTTAAACCTAACCGGTAAACATTGGTTTTACGCTCAAACGTTCTCCGAAAAATTATCCGAGCATACCCACGCGCTCGGGAGGATACGAGAAGAGTTTTGGCACAAAAATGGGCCGCCACCACCTGGCCTACGCGCCGCCACACGCGCCGCCAGGTTGGGTGGCTTGAGTAAATTTTCCGGCGACGGAAAATCTCGGAGTTAACCTGCAAACCTTATACCAAACAACTCAGGATGATGAGAGGAGTCGATTGGCCATGAAAGCCGGCCCAGAACCGGCCAAAACTCAAAAATCCCGATCGAAACCCTAACTCCTCAAAATTGTCACAAACCTCCAAATCGATCAAAACTAACCTTAAAAACATTTAGAACTCGAAGAATAGGTACAGAAACTCACCTTGGGCGATCGATTTGGTGCCGGAATGGAGCAATCGACGGCGAGAAACTCCGACTGGTTCTCGGTTTCGCAAAGGCGGCTGGAGGGATTTTTGGCCAGAATCGAGGTCGGAGACGAGTTGGTGGATGTGAGGGGAAGGTTCGGTGGTGGTCTGGGCAGTTGGTTTGGTCGGAATCGTGCCGACTTGGACTGGTGCGTAATCGGAGCGAGAGGGGAGGGTTTTGCGAGGTTGAAGACGAAGGGGTCGGGCTGGCACGAGCTGGCCAATTGGCCAGCGTGGTTTTTTTCTAATTGTACCCCTTTTGGAAATTACCGAATTACCCCTAGGGTTTTTAGACTTTTAAACGTTCGTTCGGGCTCGGAATCAGGTGTTCCGCACGTCCACGGACTCGTTTCGACGAGCTGGACGCAACGGTGTACCCCGTTTCACCAAATTATTTCTCGAAAATAAAGTCAATTTTTAAATCCATTAAATTAATCGGGGTATAATTGTCCTTCGCTTTAATATTTTATTATTTTTGTCCTAAATTAGGATCGGGTTGTTACACTAGCTCAGTGGAAAGGCTTTGATTTGGGCATTAGTAGTCTCATGTTCGAACACTATGGCACCTTAAATAATTTAGACTATCACTTGTATTTAAAAAAAAACTATTTTTTATAAATATTTTCAAGTAAACACGCCTTAAATTGTGACTTTTTTTAACGAACCATAAATTATAACTTAAATGGGCATTTATTTTTTCTTTGGTACGTAAATATGACTTTTATTAACCTAATCTCAAAAATCAGTAGGAAATACTAAAAAGATAAAAATTCATCATATTGATATCATAATAAAAGAAAGTTTATAACTAAAACTCGTGATCAATTAACAAATTCATTATCCCTAATGCAAAATAACTGCTTTTAATCAACCACTCGAACTGCAAGCCTCAAGAGAATCCCTTCTCGAGCTACAAGCCTCAAGAGGATCCCTTTGTTGATGTGCTTACTATGTCTTCATCTTCAACAGGTATTATTTGTTAATTTTAAAAAAGTAAAAAGTAGTCTTTCATAAATGAAAGAAAGCAGCCTTTAGCCCTCCTCTCTACCAAAAAAAAGGAGCATGAAACACGTCCAATTTGTACATCGAAGGCTGAAGCAGCTTTTTATTTTCAATTTAGTTGTTGGCCATCTCCGCAGAAACCGCAAAGAAAAAACTTGCAAAGTGGGAAAAGTAAATTTGTTTTTATTTTCACTTTTTAATATTCGATTCTTCTCCTTGGATGGTTGTGTGCAATGGATAAAAGCTACGTGGAAGATACCATTTTAATTCTAAGAATTTGCTATTTGTCTCAAATAATTTGTCAAAGATGACTTTATATGTTTATTCTTAATTTCTTATTATGCATGCTTTATTAGCTGTCTAAATATAATTATACTTTCTCTTATTTATAAGCAAGAGAAAAAAATTAATTTTGATAAACTCTTGCCAGATTTTGGCGGCAATTTCCACAGTTTAATTTTTAGTTGAATAAGATCTTAAGTTTGACTTATATGAATATATTTTTTGAAAATTTTGGTTTATGTCGATAAAAAATTTCATAATTCGGGTTTAGTAATTGAATTTTTATTCTTCAACATAAGTCAATACATATATTTTATTCCAAAAATATTTTAGATATGTCACTTGAACTTATTGAATTTGTCATTTTGAAGAAAACTTTAAGAGCGATGTCATTTTTATTTGTTTAAATTTGTAATTTATCATATGACGCTAATGATGTTCACCATTCCATTTTAAAAAAAAATATCATGTAGGCGGCATGCGACTTCTTTTCACGGATAATTTAGTCTTTTCCAATTAAAATTATAAAAATAAAATTTGCAAACAATAAAAACTTATTAAAAGAATCCTCCCCCCGAAAAACCTTCTTTTTGTAGCATAAAAGAAAAGGGGTTAATTTTGATTTAGTACTCTGAATTCTCACCCTTAATGCATGTTTGTTCCTTCACTCTTAATTTTAACAATTATGTACCTTAATATTTTTAATTTGTTGCATTTTGGTAGTCAAAAATTTCGTTAATTGCCTACGTGGCAGGCCTTCATGCCATGACCAATCACGCCAAAATTGGTTATGCTAGGGTATGCATACAAGATTGGTTATGCTAAATTTTAGGTATCGTTCATTCACCCGTTTATCGTAGAGGTGGTCATGACCAATCACGCCAAAAACCTAGCAACCATTAAATGATGCTTATTAGTTCTCTCGCACCAACCAATGCATTCTACTATGTGTCAAATACGCATTTATATTAAGAATTATTAGGGTTTAGTCAAAGAACGTAAAATTATTTAGGAAAATGCCAAAGCCCAAGGCAACAAGTTGAGTATGTTTAAGTGATTCAACTCATTTAGGGCTCGTTTGGTACACATGATTGGCTTGGGTGGCTTGAACTAAATTTAGTACTACGTTTGTTTTATCTAATCCTAGTCTTAGATGGGATTGCTAATACCGGGCCCACCAAAAACACCTCCTTATGAGGGAACTACTAATCCCATGTGGAAAGGGAGGATTAGCTAGTCCCAATGCTCACCAATGTATAAAATGCATATATTATATTGTAAAATTAATAACATATATTATTATTATTAAACTTACTTACACATATACTATAATGTGCATATATACATGTATATACGCATGTACGTATATGTATATACATATATAATATATATATAATATACATAAACATATATACATGTATATTATTATTATAATATACCCATATACACATATACATATTAATATTATAATAATAGCATACGTGTATATATGTAATATATATTATATATTATATATTATAATACATATATATACGTATATATACATATATGTGTATATATATTATACCCATGTATGTATTATAGTATACATATACACACATATATACACATATACATTATATATGTATTATATATATTGTAATATACATATATACATGTATATATATATTATAAAATACATATACATATATATATATATATTATAAAATACATATATATATATGTATGTATTATACCCATGTATATATTATAATATACATATACATATATATATATATATATTATAAAATACATATATATATATATGTATGTATTATACCCATGTATATATTATAATATACATATATACACCTATATACACATATATTATATATGTATAATGTATGTATATATATATATTATATGTATAATGTATGTATATATATATATATATTATATATAATATACATATATACATGGGTATAATACATACATATATATATGTATTTTATAATATATATACATGTATATACACGTATGTGTACATATATATATATATATATCTATTTTATAATATATATACATGTATATCCATGTATGTGTACATATATATGTTTATATTATTTATAATATACATATATACATGTATATACACATACATGTCACATATATTATAAAATACATATGTACACATACATAATACATGTATTTATACATATATACATATACATAGATAGTTTTGAAAAAAAAATCTAGTCCTAGTCCAAGCGTACACCAAACGCAGGATAAGTATTATCCAACTTAGACCAAGCCAAGCCAAGCCAAGACAATCCCTAAGCATAGTCCATGCCAAGACAGTCCTGTGTACCAAACGAGCCCTTACAGTACACCTTTACGAGGTAGCACGCTTGACGCTTGGTTTGGTAATTGCATTCAAAAATCACATATCAAAGTATCTATTGCATTTTCATTCTCAAAATGCAATAGGCGGCCAATAATATGGCAATTTGCATACACTGAATATTGCAAACGCCACCAAACGAGTTGGTAATTAGATTCAAAAATCACATGTCACAGTACCTATTGTATTTCCGTTCCCAAAATGCAAAGGTTGCCAAAATAACATGGTAATTTTGCGTACATTAATTGTAAAATCCGCCTAACAAGTTGATAATTGGATTCAATATCAAATACCTATTGCATTTTCATTCTCAAAATGAAAAAAGCTACCAATAACATGCCAATTTAGGTACACTAATTGCAAAAACCGCCTAACCAATTGGTAATTACATTAAAAAAACCACATATCAAAATTTATTACGCTTTGCCACCTTGACAAATACTACCAAGAGGCAAGATGTAACCCACCATGGCTTGAGGAATTTTTGCTCCCCTTTCAGGCAAGCCACTGGACATGAAATTGGTTTTGGCACACACAATGCAATTCGAATTCCATAGGAAAATATATATGTATCTCAAGGAAATATGATTACAGAAAGGTTTAAATTCTCTACTTTCTAGGATAGATCTGTAAACTTCATTGACTGCACATAAGTAGAACACATATCTTTGGACTGTCATAGAAACTGTCAAAATATTAAAAACGTACACAAGAGCTCTTCTCCTCAATCTGATCCCTCATACACTCATTCTAGATGGGGTGAATTCTTTTGTGTGGGTTAGATGTGATCGGTTGAGCAGGGGCACTTGTGTTTTATATGCATCTACCTAGGAGTATCTCCCATCAAGAAAAACTCTCAAGCAGTCCTTATTGCATTAGGAAATAAAAACCCTAGTCCATATTAATTAGGAATCCCTTTGGCCCATGTATTTAACTTAAACACTTATACAAAGGCTATGGGCCAAGTAGTAATTGAGTCCTTGATCAGTATTGAGTCCAAGACGACCATATGATGATTAGAAGACCACTTTAAGTGAGTAATTAGAATAATCCAACTCTTATAAGATCTACCAATTGATATCCACAAGTGAAGTGAACACCAATACATTGCCCACCACCAGAGTTCAAACCAAGAAGCCCAACGTGATCGAAGAAGAGAGCGAAACATACAAAGGAAGGTGTTTCACGTTTTCACATTTCAATTTTTGTTTGTTTGTTTTTTAAATTAACCTACACAGCCAGTAACTCCATATCCACCCTCGTCTCATCCAATGGCCAATATCTTTGGCGTATCGACACACCCGGAGTTTGGTAGAATTTTTGCTCCCTAGTAAGGATGATCCAATGTAGTCACTTTAGTCAAACTCAAATATGAACTTGCTTAAATATACATCTGATAGTAGCATCTCCAATCTATGGCTTTAAATATTCTTATGGCCAACAGTTGACGTATCAATCTTCGGCCATAAAATATATCCAAAATTTTAACAAGAATCGCCTCTGAGTTATGTTTTTGGACTCGTGCTAATGGCGTGTCTAGTCTTTTTTCACTAGCTCATGTGAAAAAAATATGTACAAAAATTTTCAGTTTTCCCCAACATCTCATTATATTTCGACTTAGTATAACAAATAACCATATAGTGAACACACAAGAAATACTTGAAGCCATTTTTTTTGGTAGGACGAAAATGAATTTCCTTTTCTTCTTTTGATTGCATACTCGGAATCAATTTTGGACTAACTTGTCTTTAAATAAGTGTCAAGTACTTTTTTTTTCATCTCAATGCTGCTAAGAAAATATATATTTTATGAATTATACACAATATAACCATGCTACAAAATAAACAGGTATTGTATGAACACCATCCAAACAGCTATATTGTGAAACAAATTTTGTTCTATAATACACATCATCTAATTCAATTTTTATATTCCATTGACCATCAAATCGTATAAATGATTTTTGTTCTTTTCTATATTCCATTGACATACGATAGCTAAGTCGCTGTTGTCTGTCCCAGAATATTGCATAGGCTGAAGGCGGCCATAGTTTCCTAATCATAGATCTGCTGTCCTTGTGGATGAAAGTATCGTCATTAAACACTGTTAGAATTAGAATAATGTTATTGATCATGTCCTTGTGGGATACCAGATGGATCCAAGATGACCTAGCTAATAGTAATACTGCTAAAATTAAACAGTCTGTTTAGATGGGCATAGTCAACCCAATATTTTAATCACGAATTTTGAGCCTCTGCATTTGGCATTAGTGCACTTATACATTGAAAGGAATGTTAGGCCATTTACAGGTGAGGAGGGCTATATTTAGCCTCGGGCTACATTTAGTCCTCTAATAACTGATTTTATAAGGAGTAGTGTCATGCTACATTTTCAGCGTCTCCAGCAGCAAAGGGCTAAATTTTATATTTTTATATTTTTTAGTATATTATATAAATTTATTAGTTAATTAAATTAAATTACTATTTATATTTTATTTAAAATACATTTTAGAAGAGGAAAAATATTTTGGGATAGGATTTTTGACATCTACGTGTCGGCACCTTATGGCATAGTTGCCGGTTAGACGCATAGTTGTCTGAAACAGCCAAACCCTGTAGAGTAACTAGTGGAAGTCATTTTCCTAGAAAATTAAAACTATGAAACGACGCCGTATGTTTCCTTTGGCCAGTGAAACAAATAGCCATCCCGTTGCTGCAAAGAGAAAGGTGTTGTATCATATCGTATGCATACTCGTATTGAAACGAATGTCGTTTGGCTCCTTTTCCTTTCTTAAAACGACTTTCATACAGTACCCGCACATCGATGATATGATGTTAATTTGTTATTAATTATTAGATGGATGGTTTTAAATACTTTATAAATAATTTATGAAAACAAATAAAAAGGATAATAAGTGAAAAATATAGTTTTATAATATTTTAAATGTATAGCCGTACGACTATATTTTATAAACATATATAAATATTTTAAAGGTATAGTTGTGCGGCTATATTCTGCAAACATATATGAATATTTTAACAATATCTATACTCTTTAAATATATTTGAGTATAGCCGTGCGGCTATACTCTCTAAACATATACGAATATTTTAAAAGTATAGTCGCACGGCTATACTGCACAAAATGGTAATTAAGTAATATATTTTCAACCAAAAAAATAATTTATGTCATATTTAAGCCTTTTTTAATTACTTTAATTAGTAATTATGTTTCAATTATTATATCTTTAGTGAATAATAAAAATTTAATTTTTTTACTAATTTCATAAATTAATTAATAAATAGTAATTAATTATTTTAAATTATTTTGTGGACTTTGTTTTTTATTTTTTTAATAAAAAATTAGTTTGTTTAGTTTAATATTTGCAATTAGGTAATATCTTAGCCTTATTTAATTATATTAATTATTATTTATGTTTTAAATTTTCTTTATTTAATGAATAATTAGTATTTAACCATTTTAATTAATTTCATAAATTACTTGATAAATACTAATTAATTATATTTACTTATCTTAAATAATTGTGTGTACCTTAAAATTATTTTTAATTTTTGAATATATTTTAAACATAGTTTCAATCATTAAAAATTTTAGCATTCCAAAAATGAATTTGAGCCTCCAAACCCTAAATCCAAGTCTCCAACCTTCCTCAAGGGGCAACGGAAGATATTGTGGCCAACTTCCTTGCACCAACTGCAAAATTGATGGCCGACTTTGGTGCGGTAATCAGTCTGCATCAGCAAAATTGCCCAAACATAAAACTCACCATTTTCACCTTATCGTTATTACTTATCTATCTCACAAAGTAATTTAAAAATGATGGAAATTAATATTCTATAATTTGTAAAGTATTGAGCTTTCGGACATTTGTGTCCGATACACTGTTGTCTCCGAAGCGATTTGTTGACCACGTGCTTTGGTCAACGTTTGTGGCTGGTTGTGTCAAAGGGACATGTGGGCTTCGCTGATGATTTATTTTGGGCTTTTGGAATTCTCGATGGTCTGGGCTTTTCTTACCAATCCATAGGTTGGCTCTTCTATTTGCAAGGATTAACTCATGTTAATTTCAGTACGAACACAAAATTTATTACGCTTTGCCACCTTGACAAATACTACAAAGAGGCAAGATGTAACCCACGGCTTGAGGAATTTTTGCTCCCCTTTCAGGCAAGCCACTGGACATGAAATTGGTTTTGGCACACACACTGATGGTATCTAAATGCAATTCGAATTTCATAGGAAAATGTATATGTATCTCAAGGAAATATGATTACGAAAAGGTTTAAATTCTCTACTTTATAGGATAGATCTACCGATTGATACCCACAAGTAAAGTGAACACCAATGGGTTGCCCACCACTGGAGTTCGAACCAAGAAGCGAAGAGAGAGAAACAATGGAACAGAGAGCGAAAGATACAGAGGAAGGTGTTTCACGTTTTCACATTTCAATTTTTGTTTATTTGTTTTTTAAATTAGCCTACAGAACCAGTAACTCCATATCCACCCTCGTCTCAATATCTTTGGTGTATCGACACACCTGGAGTTTGGTAGAATTTTCGCTCCCTAGTAAGGATTATCCAATGTAGTCACTATAGTCAAACTCAAATATGAACTTGCTTAAATATACATCTGATAGTAGCATCTCCAATCTGCGGCTTTAAATATTCTTATGGACAACAGTTGACATATCAATCTTCTGCCATAAAATATATCCAAAATTTTAACAAGAATCACCTCTGAGTTATGTTTTTGGACTCGTGCTAATGGCGTGTCTAGTCTTTTTTCACTAGCTCATGTGAAAAAAATATGTACAAAATTTTTCAGTTTTCCCCAACGTCTCATTATATTTCGACTTAGTATAACAAATAACCATTTAATGAACACACAAGAAATACTTGAAGCCATTTTTTTTGGGTAGGATGAAAACGAAATTTCCTTTTCTTCTTTTGATTACATACCAGAAATCAATTTTGGACTAACTTGTCTTTAAATAAGTGTCAAGTACTATTTTTTTTCATCTCAATGCTGCTAAGAAAATATATATTTTATGAATTATACACAATATAAACATGCTACAAAATAAACAGGTATTGTATGAACACCATCCAAACAGCTATATTGTGAAACAAATTTTGTGTTATATATATTGTACAAATTTTTTTTTTATATAATACACATTATCTAATTCAATTTTTATATTCCATTGACCTTCAAATTGTATAAATGATTTTTGTTCTTTTCTATATTCCATTGACATACAATAATAGCTAAGTCGCTGTTGTCTGTGCCAGAATATTAGGCTGAAGGTCGGCCATAGTTTCCTAGTCATAGATCTGCTGTCCTTGTGGATGAAAGTATCGTCATTAAACACTGTTAGAATTAGAATAATGTTATTGATCATGTCCTTGTGGGATACCAGATGGATCCAAGATGACCTAGCTAATACAGCTAAAATTAAACAGTCTGTTTAGATGGGCATAGTCAACCCGATATTTTAATCACGAATTTTGAGCCTCTACATTTGGCATTAGTGCACTTATATATATTGAAAGGAATGTTAGGCCATTTCTAGGTGAGGAAGGCTATATTTAGCCTCGGGCTACATTTAGTCCTCTACGGCCATCTCCAGTCATAGGGCTAAATGTAGTCTGGCTAAAAATTTAGCCCTCCAAAATATTAATTTTTTAAAGAATAGTGCAGGCTAAAATTTTCCATCTCCAAATGCATGGCTATATTTTAGGATCCTTCATATTTTATTATTTTGAGAAGCATCACAAAAAAGTGGATGGATTTCAATGTGCGAATATGAAAAGACATGCATGCCCCACAAAAATTTGGCTAGCCAAAGTTAAAAATGTGCTTGAGGAGCTAAAGGGCCAAATGTGGCCCTCCAAATTTGGCCAAAATTTTATTTAATGGTGGAGATGGTTTTTGCATTATTTGGGCTATATTTGGGATATAGCCATGACTAGAGATGGCCTAATAACTGGTTTTATAAGGAGTAGTGTCGGCTACATTTTAAGCTAACATCTCTGGCAGCAAATGAATAAATTTAATATTTTAATATTTTATAGTATATTATGTAAATTTATTAGTTATTTTAATTAAACTACTATTTATATTTTATTTAAAATAAATTTTAGAAGAGAAAAATATTTTGGGATAGGATTTTTGTCATTCACGTGTTGGCATAGGATTTTTGCAACAAATAATAATTCACAATACGTTGTCATGTTCATCCCAGAGAGTAATATCCTTCCCAATTACTAACTTTCATCAACACAAAATAAAGAGATCCATGAGGAAAAATCAAAATATTTCGTTTATTGAACTAAGAATTTATTTTCCTTACTCATGGAATTGAAATTTTGAACCCCTCGTCTCGTCCACCATTTCTCCATTACCAAACAACAAAAAAGTAAATAAATTTGGAAAGGGTTCATATATAAAGCAAAGCGTTCAGTTGTACCTTGCTTGGGGTTTCTTCTTCTTCTTCATGTCCTCCGAGCTTAAAAGAGGTTAGCTTCGCTCTGTTGCGCTTAGACGCATAGTTGTCTGAAACGGCCAAACCCTGTAGAGTAACCAGTGGAAATTGTTTTCCTAGAAAATTAAAACTACGAAACGACACCGTATGTTTCCTTCGGCACGCGAAACAAATAGCCATCGCGTTGCGGCAAAGAGAGGTATTTTAAATATAGGGTTAATCATTTTATTAGTCCCTGAACTTAGACCCGATTTGCATTTGAGTATCTCAATTTCCAAAATGGTACCCATGGTCCTTTAACTTTAATTTCATTTGGACAAATGGTCCTGCCGTCAAATTTGTTAACTTTTCTGTTAAATACAAGGGCAAAATGGTATTTTTGTATCAAAATTGATTAAAATATTAATAAAAAATTTTAAAAACTAAAAAATAAAAATTAAACTCTCTCTTCCCCCCTCTCCCGATTTCTACTCCCCACAAACTTTATTTTTCTTTTTCTTTTTTGGTTGATTTTTTATGTGATTTTCTTTTATTGTTATTTTCAAGATACTGTTTTTTATTCATTTATTTTGTTTTAATATAAAAATACCGTTTTGCTCCTGCATTTAACAGAAAAAATTAACAGAAGTAACGGTGAGACTAGTTGTCCAAACGAAACTAAAGTTAAAGGACCATGGGTACCATTTTGAAAATTGAGGTACTCAAATGCAAATCCAGTTTAAGTTCAGGGACTAATAAAACGGTTAACCCTTAAATATATTAGAATATTTTAAGAGTATAGCCGCGCGGCTATACTCTTTAAATATATTTGAGTACAGCCATGAGGATATACTCTCTAAACATATACAAATATTTTAAAAGTATATTCACACGAAATGATAATTAAGTAATATCTTTTCAACCAAAAAAATAATTTAAGTCATATCTTAGCTTTTTTAATTACTTTAATTAGTAATTATGTTTCAATTATTATATCTTTAGTGAATAATTAGTATTTAATTTTTTGCTAATTTCATAAATTAATTAATAAATAGTAATTAATTATTTTAAATTATTTTGTGGACTTTTTTAAAAATACAAAATTAGTTTGTTTGGTTTAATATTTGCAATTAAGTAATATTTAATTATTATTTATGCTTTTGATGAATAATTAGTATTTAAGTATTTTAATTAATTTCATAAATTACTTGATAAATACTAATTAATTATATTAACTTATCTTAAATAATTTTGTGTACCTTAAAATTATTTTTAATTTTTAAATATATTTTAAACATAGTTTCAATTATTAAAAAATTATTTTAGTATTCCAAAAATGAATTTGAGCCTCCAAACCTTAAATCCAAGTCTTCAACCTTCCTCAAGGGGCAACGGAAGATACTGTGGCCAACGTCCTTGCACCAACTGCAGAATTGATGGCCGACTTTGGTGCGGTAATCAGTCCGCATCAGCAAAATTGCCCTAACATAAAACTCACCATTTTCACCTTATCGTTATTCGTTATTACTTATCCACCTTACAAAGTAATTAAAAAATGATGGAAATTAATATTCTATAATTCGTAAAGTATTGAGCTTGCATGCATCATTCACATGTCGTCTTGAAGAGCTCTCATACAAGATTGGCAGGAAACATGGATGAACCAAGGAATGAAAAACACTCAATACTTTGGACCAAATTATAATGCTTGCAAGGCCAAATAATTTCCCCATACATATCTTTACAAAAAAATTTATATGAGAGCATTCATTATTAAATATTTTTATCTAATTTGCTATCGAAAACAATATTACAATCGCAGGGGCCTAAAAGCTGATAAGATCAAAATATAGTTTGCAACAGGCATGGTATAGTTTTGTGCCCAGATTTGGGGCTGAGGTATCGATTGTGCCGTCCCGTGCTTACAGTTCATCTGCATCTGTGTTGGCTACTCAATATACTGTATGTGTTTTATCTCCACGTTCTCCATAGTCAAAATGAGAATGATTTCCATGTGTTAGTTTTCCTTGTGTAACACTCAATAACAAGATTTGAATCTCCTTCAATTTGTCAGTACGATATCTTCTCGTTGAAAGTTAGTCATGGCTGAAAAAAAATATATTAGGGGAAAAAAACTGGTGACTTGTCATTCCGACCACGTAAATTCTTCGTCATCAATTTCATCAGACTTCAATGGATTATCAACTTCAGCATCCACAGCTTCTTCTTGAACTTCAGCAACATCAGCTTCCTGATCTTCAGGTTCTTCCAACTCAGTTTTTTTCACTCCCTCCTGAAAGTGATAAGAAGCAGCAATTTTTTTTTATTAATAAAAAACTACAAAAGAAAAGCTACTACAAGCAATAGAAAGAGATGCAAAACATAAATGATTAGAAGTTGTGTTAACAATAAGAGCACAAATTGAACCAATTATCAGTTAAATATCTAACACAAGACTGTAACTGTATGATCCTTTAACTTTCTAAGAGCCCTTAAAAATTAAACCAAGTTTAGATTTTGTGAAACACTAGAGGAACACAAAAGGTTTAGAGCATGTATCCACATTCTTAAATATTCATAGAGGATTTCCAAGGGCAAGAGAGACATGCCATGTAAATTACATAGTCAATTAGTCATCCAACGGGTTGGTCCTCTGAAGAGATTAAAGCCATAAATAAATAAAAAATCGGATCATCTAAGATCAACCAACTTGAAGCTTTTGAAGATATTTTTTTCTTTTCACAAAGAGTACAACTCTTAAACCATCGACAATTCCGGTATGCAGATTGTTCTGTGTGATATACTACCTCCTACTGGAGATATCACGTACAAGCAATGAAGTTTGTCTATAAAAATGAGTTAACTATCCCTGTGGAGGTCTAAATATTGACACACAGAAACATAATCTTTCCCAAAAAATATAGCAACAGAACATAAGCATCTCACAGAAGAGAGCCAGAGAAAAGATAGAAAATGCATACATCAGTATCATGAGTTGGTTCTGCTTCCTCCTCCTTGTTTGCCTGAGCAACTTGTTGCAGCCTCTCAATATATGAAGTAAATTGGGAATGATCTGCACAAGAAAATTATTATATTGTACAACTGTATGAAGCTCCATGTGAGGTTTGGGGTGGCAGATAAAACAACAATTGTATTGACTTTAAGCATAGATAAATGAACATTAAATTTATTTTACTTGGTTTTTATTTATTAAAATTAAAATCAGGGAATTTTTTCCTTATGCTAAATGGAATTCATATAAGAGTAAACAAACACAACGAATAGGGAGGTTTCCATCTGCACAGGTGGGCAATTAATGGTCTTGGGTAGGTTCTTAAAGGAAAGATTAAAACAGTAAATAAATAATAAATTAAGGACTGACCTGTGGAACAAGTCGAACGACTTAAT
The DNA here is from genome assembly GCA_024362665.1 of Prunus padus. NCBI lineage: Eukaryota > Viridiplantae > Streptophyta > Magnoliopsida > Rosales > Rosaceae > Prunus > Prunus padus. Next base: position 12,550,700 of record JANFAM010000006.1, on the reverse strand, counting down.
ACAGCTTCATTGATACGTAATGGATTTTGACGTTCTTCCTTCTTGAATTTCAACTTGATTTGATGACGTGTTCGACCGGGAAAATAAAGTTCTTGAATCATGGTAAAATCTGATCCACACTGCTGAATAGCCTAAATCACATGTGAAGACAAATTTAATTTGACCTCTTATACAATTAGTTGCCACTTGTTTGGAAAAGAATAACAGCAACAACCTTCTTAATCAGAAATGAAACAAAGTTTCTAAATCGCAATTAGAGTTCTAAGAAAATCAACTAGTGCTGTTCTGCAAACTGAGACTGATAACTCATCAGCTTTCACCATCAATCACATATATGGTATGTCAAAGTTATTTTCAATTGGTAGCCAGTTAATTGTAGTGAATTTATAGCTACATTACCTCATAGAGCAGTTCTGTGTCTTGTTTAGACCATCTTACGGTGGGTGTTTTGTCCATGTATGACTGGTAATTGAGTAAAAAGGAACTCGCATTAACCCGATAACTTGCTTGATTTTCTTCAGAGTTTCTGTCGTGTTCTGAAGGAAAGGTCTCCTCTTCATTCTCTTCATCGTGATAAGCTTCCTTGTGAGAATCATTGTTAGCACTGCAATGAAAGAATAACAAAAATAATAATAAGAAATGTGCATCAATGGACAACATATGACTCCAAGAATGATAGTAAAAACAAGCATGTCAGCCTTTGTGTGTGTACAACAACAATAGCAGCAGTTCTTCACAAATAACAGGGTTTGCTCAAATTCTAAGTTCTACATTTCATCAAATGTCATATATCAAACATTTTTCAAACTAAACATTGCTAATGCTTACAAGGGCCCCACCCTCCTGTCCTGAAAAGACAACTCAATTATATTTGAGAAATACGTCTGTCACATGGTTGTAACCTCAAGTGGGTTCAAGCAAAGTTACCCATCTGTGAAAGCATGCTGACTCAAAAGGCCCAATTCACAATCATTCTATTCCATCCATATTAATATCTTCATAATACTTTCAAACAATACATCCTCTTGTATGGCCATTTTATACAAGCGACACATACAAAAATTTCATACGCATCTTACAACTACTTCATCACTATCTTTTGACAATGGGTATTGAACGTTCAGAGCTCTTGTCACACAAAATAGAGCAGATTTGTAAGACGAACAGCATGGTGTGACACAAATCACCCTAAAGAAAGCGAGATGCCTACACATCAACCCACAAACATCCAACCTTGGCAATATTTGTTCTAACGTTATTTGTAAATATTTCTAGTTACTGTTTTATTCAATTTATAGTAACTGACATACATATAAATTATTAATAATATTCAATTTGTAGTTATTTTAAAATTGCTTTAAATCCAGTGCACAGTCAATGTATCAATACATATCAGGGGATCTGCAAACTTAGAAACTACTATCAAAATAAACAACGCAGAAAAAATATGACATTAACAGTGCTAGTCCTGCAAAAGCGGGATCCTGGAAGTGGTGATCTAGATAAGACCTTCAAAAAATGACTGCTTTCAGTCAATAAAGAAAATTGAGAGATAAAAAGGGAAAGAAAGAAGAAACAAATGCATCTGACACTTTCAGCAAACTTATGAATCTAAAAAACATAAAAAGTCCAAAATATATTTATATATCTGTATGCTTCTATGCATCATGTTTGCCATTCATTTAAACAAGTATAGTACTACCATATAAAGGATCAGAAGAAAGATAAATGCACAAACATAAGAAATTCAAATCAAACATCATCAAGATTACTAGGGACCTTATGCTACCATATACACTAGCAAAAAAATTTCCAATTCAAATGTCAATTGTTGCATGAACCATAGTATACAACTTCAACAAGTATGATCAAATATAAAGATATGGTTTCTGTATAAGAATTCAAGTACCTTTCATCGGGGACTGGAGTTGTCATTTTTCTTGCCTCTTTAATCTACACGACATAGGGACAAAGCAAAAAGGCAATGTCAATGTTGGAAAAAAATATATATATATATATATAGATAGAGCTATAAAAACATTATTAAGTAAAACAGCATCATCGTTCCTCATCTGAAAATTTAACCAGAAAAACTAGAAAAATAGAAATACCGCTAACAGCTCCCTATGCTCTGCTAGACGGATGAGATTCTTTAGAGACAACCTTTGATGGTCAATTTCATCCTCTGGGATTTCTAGCAAAGACTTGTCCACTGCAAAGGGTAAGAAAATTAAAATGATGGACATACAAATTTCATGTCTCATAATGTTATATTCCCAGAAATTCATTTACCATGTCTTTTGGTTCTACGAGTTGAATGGGAAAACCTTTTGGGAGGGTCTTTCGTTGATTTATCAGGTGCTTCCTTGGCTCTTTTACGCTTTCGTACTGGTTCTTCTTTTCCAGATTCAGGTTCCTTGGACTTTCTTGGGGCTCTTTTCCTCTGTGATGCCTTATGCTCCCTATATTCATTATCATTATTCTCGTCTTCATTAAAATCAGATCCACTAGAAGGTTCAGAAGTGAAGCTGTCTTCATTAGCCTCATGCACTAGCTCTTCAACTTCTTGACGAGGTAACCGCTTCCTCAACTTCCTGGATGATGTCCCACCTTCAGCCTCCTCACTGGCTGCAAAAGATTTGCGCTTCTGAGAACGATTTGATGCAGTAGAACCTTTTCTATTTCTACTCTTATGACCCTGTGCAATCCAATAAACAAATACAAACAGGTGTTCCAGCACAATTAAACACTGAATTATATTTTAAGTCCCAATACGACATGCATTGAAATTTAAAGTTGAAAAAAGTTACCTCTTTTCCAGGTGTCCCCCCAACATCTTCTGAATGCACGGCATCCCCAAAAATGGCGCCATCCGAGTGGGTAGTTTCTGCAATGTATTCTGTATTCACTTGGGGATCAGAGGTTGGATGTGGGGTACTAGAATCACCAAACCTTGGAGACGGGTGATCAAGAACATGTCCAGGTGGGAAGGCATGAAGTGAGCTCTCATTCATGTCAGTTTCAGAAGGCTCCAACACAGCTTGTGAAAGCATACACTCAACTTCAGCAGGAGGGATGTGCAGATGCTCCTTTCCTTTTTTCACTTTGAGCTTGGGTTGAAATTTTCCAACACGTTGTCCTAAATCAACCCAGACTCATTGAAATACGCAACAAACAATACAGTAGCAAAGGAAAAAGTCAAGTGATGGTGAGCATACCAGACAAAATGGTAGCATCAGACACAACATCTAGAACTTCAAATTCTGAGAAAGCCCCATCTACCTGACATTGATCATAAACTGCCTAATTAATCAAAACTAATAATTGAACAACAATCACTTCTGTCACAGTACAAGTCTTCACCTTTGTTTCTAACTGCACTTCATCTGGTTTGTTAGAAACAGAAACTTCTCTGCGGGACACAGGATCTTGGGTTGTACAACAATCAGAAAAAGTTTGAGCTTCTGCAACATCACAAACCATGAACGCTGAAGACTCAGCAGAAACATGGGACTTACTGGCAGCACTCTCTGCTGAAAGAATAAGTGTCAACAGACAGTACTAGTCAATGTTTCTACTGTTTAAAAAAATTTGTATTTTGCATTAGTCACCTGTACCCCTGGTAGTTTGACTTAGAAAACCATCAAGACATTCCAACCCAGAGAATATGTCTGCATTCTGGAAAAATTAGAAGTTATAAACATGAAATGGAAAACTAAGAAACCAGGAAATAGGTATTTGTTTCTCACCTCCCCTGCTGCTGTTCCAACAGAAGCTGCAACCTCCAGTTGAGGAGCAGCTGTTGCAGCTGACTCGCAAGGTTTCGTGTCCTTGTTGCCATCAGACGATGCAACATTGGTACATAAATTCTCATTGTTTTTTGCTGGCTCTATGTTCCCAAGAATCTCTGATGTGGCTAAGGACGAACCTACAGGATCTGTTATTTTACCATCTCCAACATCAATGGATTTAACAGATGGAACAGTATCTGAGACAGTGGGAGATAATGTGGCAGGTTTTTCCGTTCTGTCATTAGGGAGAGCAGAAGCAGCTGCTGTAGATGCTACCTTGATTGGCCGGGGCTTTGCCTTGGGTCGAAATCGGCCGCCAGGACGAGCTGCAAACGAAAAACGAAAATTGAAATCAGTTACCCGTCTCTTGAGCCAAATAAAAATAGAAAATATGAAAAGTTCTTCAAGTTCTAGGTGCAGACTTACCAGGGGCATTAGAAGGGTCAAGGAAAATATCATCCAAATCCTCCATGTTGAGTTTAACTTCAACAATTAGGCAGAAGCCCTGTCTTCAAATAAGGCAAACAGGAAAACAAACAAAAACCACATTGAGTTCCAAGGATACAAAGCACTCTGTTTGCAGTCCAAAGTCACACTAAAATTGCCCTACTAAGTGAATTATATCAGAATTTGTATTCTTTTCGGGGTTTCCGAATTTGACTGAAACTCTCTAAAACAACGTTCAAATGATTCTCCTAGACTTATGACCCAAAAAAAAAATGATTCTCCTAGACTTATGACCCAAAAAAAAAATGATTCTCCTAGACAAGATTATTAGCACCTTCAAGTATTTAACCATAAACCCATATATAAATATTCCATCCAATAATATATTTGCAATCATGTACTTTGAAGAGAAACTGGTAAGTTGAAAAAGAGTTACCTCTGCTAACTGCTCTGCATCCCCATTACTAGGGTTTCAGAGAGAAACAGGGAGAGAGGTGGGAGGACGAGCCAACCGCTAAACGTATTCTTAGTATATAAATGTAAACTAATTTCAAATAGCGCGTGATAGACGGGGTGGTGGTCATTCGTTTCTTAGGGTGAAGAGGAGCTCGCTCGGGTTCGAGTCTCGCATTTGGCACAATTCGTCAAATTTGGGTAGGCCCTTTACTTAGTCTTTAGGAAGAGATGGCATGGGCATTTTAGTAGTTTCATAATTAAAATTTAATTCAAAATTAAAAAACCTTTTTTTTGGGCTAAAAAAACATTTAAAAAATTAAAACCCACTTATCCTATACCTTTTTTTTTCAGAGAAAATAATATCTTGAAAAAAATATTGAATCCACAAACTAGCAAAAAGAAAAAAAAATCCGAAATTAGAAAAGACAAAATGAGAGGAAGCCAATGTAGAGGCAGAGAGAGGAACAGAGAAATTCCAAGCGTACCGATGAAGCTGTATAGCGTCGTGTTCTTCAGCTCCTCTTGAAGCAGTGTTTGCAAAACCGGATCCGAACCCGACCCGACTAGACCAGTTCAACCGCTTCGGTGTTGGCACATCAACGTCATCGACCCCTTCGCTTCTCTTTCCACCGGTGCCTGCTCTCTGCGGTTACCGTAGAGAGAGAGAGAGAGAAAGGAAGAGAAATATGAGCACCGTCGAAGGCTGAAGAAGCGCTCCTTTCTTTTCAGAGTGGGTTTTGTGGGGTGGGGAGGGGAATTCCGTCGGGTTTAGGGTTTTTTTCCGGGGAATGGGGTTGGGTTGGAGATTGATAGGTTGGAGCGGTGGGATTGAGGGCGTGCGTGGCGTGGTTGGGTTTTAAATTTTTTTTTAGTTTTCTTAATCAGTTTTAGGGTTTAGGGTTTTCTTAATCAGTTTTAGTTTTCTTGACCCAAAAAAAGTCAGTTTTTTTAAAATTTAAATTGAATTTGTAAGGGCTAAAAGTAGAAAAGTATATATGCTATTTTAGCAAGTTAATGGTATTTATGATTGATAAATTAAAAAAATATTATAAATTTTAGAGCAGCGGGAAAGTGAGATTTAACAAAATTTGTAACCAGATTCTTTCAATCAGCTCTAAAGATTTTTTATTTTTATTAATTTAAAGGTCAGCAAGGCAGTTCCTTTTACTGCAGCATATGCATTTCCTTTTCCTCGGTTTAAGGTTTGACAGGAGTCGTTTAGTGAGTGTGTTATATATGACTATAGATGTGGACTTTCATATTAGCCACACGATGCATTTGAAATAATATCTTCACTTAAGTTTAATATGAATATTCACATGATTGGTCCATATATATAACAGCCTCACTATAGAATTCCGCGGTTTCATAGGGGGTGAATGTTGGGTTGGTTGGGCCTGTCATGGGTTGGTTTCTAAAATTTGGGAGCTAGAAATTGGACAACAATGAAGGGCTGGAGGTTGGGCTAGAGCTAGGGCCTGGGCTGGGCTTCTATATCTATGTCAGTAAAATTATAAACTTTGAAAATGACACTATTAAAATCAAGGTCTTCAATAAAATAGTTTAAATGAGCTTAATAAAATCAACATCTTAATTATTCAGCAGAACCCTCTTAAAAACCTAGCATATCTTTCCATAGGTACATTTGTAGGGTTATTTATTAGGGCACATGTTTATGTATCCAATTGAACGTTTGTTTTCATCAAGGGTTGTTGTCATGTGGCAGGTAGAGGCTTCATTGATTTTGTAAGTACATACACATTATATACTCAAACCTTAACAACACCAACCAGCTCTTAATCTAATGGTACTTATTTTCCCAACGTTGAAAGAGATCCTAAGTTTGTTCTCTTTCTTTGTAAATAAAATAAGAACCCACCCAACAACCTTTTTAGGGCCCATTTGGAATCTTACCTGGATTCAATTTTATAAACTTAAAAAACCTGTTTGGTATGCTCATTTTTAAAAACCCAAACCTAAAACAAACTCAAAAACACCCATAGTATTGAAAACAAAAAAGTGAAGTTTTATACTCTCTCTTGTCAATTGGTGGTTCTAGGTCGACGTTGTCGCTTGCAGCACCATGAAGGCCGTCGTTTTCCATGAAGGCCTCGTCAATTGGTAGTTCTGGGTCGACGTCGTCGTTCGCAGCTCCATGAAGGCCGTCGTTTACAACTTCGTGAAGGCCATCAAGGTCTCCTTCGTTCACTATCTGACAAAAAATTGATCAATCTTTTTTCATGTTTTGGGTTTCTAAGGTTTCTATTGAAAGCTCACAGATTTTCGTTTTCTTTTGTTAATTTCAATTTGGGAATCTAGAGTTTCTAATTTTAATTTCAAATTTTTTAGATCTTAAAAATAATTTGGAGTTCAATACCAAACAAGTTTTTAGATCTTAAAATTACTATTTGAAAACTCATCTTTTTAAAAAAAATTATAATTTTTAAATTTATTTTTTAAAGTAAAATACCAAACATGCCTTAATTTGCAAAGCAAGTCGGCTGTAATTCTGTCTTGATTGTCAGGTTTAACAGACACCATTATGCATTGCAGGTATAGCAGAGACTCCATTTATTCGCTACCATTTTCAGACACCAACACCCACAAATGCATACAATTTAAGAAGGCCTTCAAAGAAAGAAGAAGAAAAAGACCATGCACAAAGAGCTTGTATGCAAATCACGACACACAGATCTTTTTATGACGACCAACAACTTTGCTGGGTTTGGTGGCCACTGACAACCTTGAGCAATAAAAATATCTTGACAGAACTGAGGCTAAAAATGGAAATTCACTTATGTTCTGCTCTGCCCAAGAAATCCTGAAGGAAAATGAAAATTCCCAAGGACATTGTCCAGACAGTGGAGTTAATTTCAATCATGTGCTCACTGAATGACTTAATTTGGTATGCCCTGCAGATCATGGACAGCGCAGAGTGGCTTTGTTGTGGGTGCAAATTAAATTAAATTACGATACAAACAAATAAACCCCTGCGCTTTCAATCCCTTTCAGATTTTGTGCCCACATCCCACCAAACCCTACCCTTTTCTTTTTCTTTTTTGGTTAACTGTGGATTTACTCTCCGAACTTGTATGCTAACTTTTAATTTGCACACTTAACCTTTTTTTTTTTTCAAAAATTAAGTATACAAACTAATTTTTACTGTCAATTCCCTCCTACCGTCTAAATCAATCATTTTAATAAATAGTGGGGCCCACCCACTTCACCTCTGCCTTCCTTTTATTGCAATTAAAAAAACAAAGGGAAGGGGAGCTTGAATGGGAGAGAGAAAGAGAAAGAGAAAGAGAAAGAGAAAGAGAAAGAGAAAGAGAAAGAGAGAGGAAGAGAGGGAGAAAAGGGAGGCGACGACGACCGAAGGAGAGGAAGTTATGTTGGGGGTGGGGATGGCTCTGGGGTAAAAAAACAGAAGGGAGGAAGGGTCTGTTGCATGTGGAGGGTGGTCATGGGGAGAAGAAAACAAGGGGCTCGAGCTGCAACCCAAGCCCCACTCCCACCCCTGGCCACATGGGGGAATGGGGAATTTGGGGGGGTGTGGAAGAAATCGGTGGGGAAGAAAGGGGGAGGGATGGGTCTGGGTCTGTGATTGGGGTATACCATTCCGGTTTATAGTAATGGGTTGCTCTTCGTTTCTTGCTTTCTGGCTTTGTTTAGATGCTGAGAAAGTATATCTACGTGTATGTTTTGGTTGAATGAAACATAACAAATGGTTTGTCTTCAAAATTGTTATAAAAATATAGGGATGGCAGTGGGTCGAATCGGGGGTGGGTATGCCATTCTCATCCCTATCCTCGTTAAGCTTTTTTCTCTCATCCCCACTTTCATCCCTGCAATATTCATATTGGGGATTCCCCATCCCCACCTTCGTTGGGGAATGGGTTCCCCAACCCACTTCATTACGGAAGAAAAAACCAATATAAAACTAGTTTGTTGAAAGAAAATAAATAGGATTATGGCAATATATTGAATATATATATATAATATAAACGTATAAGACAATATAAGAATATTTATATATTGACTAGTTTTTAACTAAATATTTAAATAGTGTGACTTAAGATTTGTATATAAAATATAAAATTTAGTCGGCACAATCACTTTAATATCATATTTATATATACTATAATATATATATATATATATATTCTAAACGGAGAGGGTTTACGTCAGGGATTAAAATACCATCTCTGCCCCTCCTAAAACACCATAACCAAAAAATTTCCTTTATCCGTCCCCATACTCGTTTTTAAACCTTCATACCCTACCCATTAGGGTCAAATTGACAAGACCCGACCCAAATTCTACTTTGGAATTCGAGTCGGACCCTGTGCGTGTCTGACACTTGTCGGGTGCCGGGCACAATTGTCCAAATTGCCCTTTTTTAATCCCAAACCTTAAAAGAATACATTTTTAAGATTTGACTTCTGCCGAAAATTCGGCAGAGTCTTCCCTGCAATAAGCTCATTTCCCATTTTAATTTCACCTGTAGATATCACAATTTTATAATCCAACGTTCAACATGCACAAGTTATAACCACACGCACATTTAAAAGCAATTAATTTGAGTGGTCTTTGGTTTTACAAACATTCCGAATTAATCCACAACTCAAATATCCCCCGAGCCTTGGGCCCACACACAAGTTTAATTCAAAAACAATTAAATTGTTTAATGGATTCCGAAATCAACTCCAAAACCTATTTCTGAAACCTTCTCTTCCGTGGCTGTACCTAGATTAATTTAGGCTGCCTACGTACCCATGTTGAGGGATCAAGTCACACGTAGCTCTTAAACCAAGAAATTAGAATTCAAATAATAAGATACAACCTCCAATCAATCCACTGAATTTTAAGTAACATATTCTTAAATATAAAACTCATTATAAACACGCATGAAAACTTGAAATATGACTATAAAACACTTGGCACGAGAAATCTTTATATCATAACCATAGATTCAATGAAATGTGATTCATAATATACATTCAAGATAATTCGTTAGTTTTCATTTGAAACATCTCAAAATACTCTCCACCAAGGTGTACCCCAAATCATTTATCCGTCAATTTCAGGTTTCAATAAATCAAATCCACCTAGCAAGATCGGGGGACATGTAGTCGGCCCGAAACACATTTCTGTCAATTCCATAATTCACCGTCAAATCCATAATTTACCGTCAATTCCTCCTAGCAGAATCGAGGGACACGTAGTCAGCCCGAAACGCAATTCCTAGCAGAATTGGGTGATCAGCCCGAAACGCAATCCTCGCAGAACTCAGGGGACACATAGTCAGCCTGAGACGCGTCCTCGCCCCTCACGGTTCGGGCGTCCCCGAAACACGTGGGGCGTATCATAACTGAGTATCTGATCCGTATGCCACTGGGGGTACTCCTATGGTGGGTTGGAAAACCATATTTCCAAACCTCTTCATAAAATATTCTTTTACACAAATCCCCTTTCTGTATTTCCAAAAATTCTGTTTTTGAAATAAACAACCAAAATCCAAATCCATCAACTTAATAAATACTAATAATAACAACAATAATAATAAAAATAACAAATAACCTTTAGAAATCCGAAACTCAACAATTATGTTAAACCCAATCTAACACCCAACAATTATTCTTAAATCCGTTCCAACAATATATATATATATATATATATATATATATATATATATATAAACAAAACTAAAATACCTAAGTATTCATTTCAGACCATCCAGCATAAATTAAATATAAACAAAATGATCATACAATATATTAAAAGCATTATCAATACAAGCCAACCTATCCAACCAATCCCGACTCATGTACTCTCCCAAGTTATCCTAACATTTTAAGTACTTTCCAAGAGACGAGATGATCTCAAAAGACCATTGGTCAACTGTTCGATCAAACTAGTCATATGATCAACCGGCCGCGACTTCCAACTTCGATCCAAACATTCCTAAAAATCCAACAAAGTCAACTAATCACTTCTCGAAGGTTTAGTCTCGATCAAACGGTCGGATCTTTCACGATCGGACGGTTTCCGTTAACCTAAACTTTAAATCCATGATCTGGAGCATCCGGGGCTCTGATCTTCAATCCGCGAGTTCCAACTCGATCGGAGAAGTACATGGAACAACATATGTGAAATTGGAACCCATCCAACGGTCCGAATATATCGAACCCGGATAACGCCAAATAGGCGTAAATCCATTCGACTGTCATACGATATCCAAATTGGAATATGAACATACCGGGAAGCTTGTTACGACACGAGGATCACATCGGAATACAAAACACCCATGTTATAGTGCCCAAGCGCCGCCACACGCGCCGGCAGCGCGTGGGTGTGTTGAGTAATTCCGGCGACAGAAAAACTCAACACTGCCGCTCACCGCCTCACCCAAAGCTTCAACTCGATGAGTGGAGTGTTTTATTCTACGGTGGCGACCTCCACAAACGACTACAATTGGTCAAAATTTCAATTTGAAATCCGGCCAAATCTGGGTTCTAGATCGAACAAACTAGGGCCAAAATCGAACAATTCCTACCCAACAGGCAGCTAGGGCGTGAGGAGAGGGTTCAAAATCATACATGATTCCCCGGAAATGGCCGCCTGAGACGCCGGAACGACACCGTGAAAAACCGGCTGAAACCAATCGATTTTGCCGCCGAATTTCGAGGTTTCCGGCTTGGATCTGCTGCGGGTCATGACCGGAAACTCAAGCCGGTTCGAATGGAACCGGTCCCGTGCTCCGCCATGGTCGGAGTCGTCGGAATCGAAAAGAGAGAGGGAAAGTACGGGGACGGAGTCGGGGAAGAGAGAGAGAGGAGGAGAATGAGCCATACTCGCGAGCTGACTGGATCTAGGGTTTTAAACGAATTTTTTTAATCAATTTCCAAAATACCCATTTTGTCCTTTTTGTTCGTTAAAACTCCGAATTGGGAGTGTCACTTGTCTACGAACTCTTTTCGACGAGCCGGACGCAATGGCGTAACTCGTTTCGCCAAATTCTTTTTCGAAATTAAAATGAACTTTTTGCCCCTTTAAAATAAAATATTAAATTATCGAAATTCTTAATTAATTCAATTTATTTTATTTATTTATTTCAATTTATTTTCTCATAATTAATGCGCTGCTCAATTCCCCAAATTTATTTCTGAATAAAAAGTATATTTTAAACTCATTAAAATTCTCTCAGGGTAAAAATTTCTTTCACTTGAATAATTTAATAATTTAATATTAATTTAGGAATCGGGATATTACACAAATCCCCCCAAAGACCCTTACCCACGAGGAAAATTGCCATTAGAAAATCCAGTCATTTGCACTTTGTGATGTGTTTGGTGTATTTGTTGAAATGCTTCATTTTGGATCTAGGTAGTGGAATTCGACTAAACTGGACTTCAGTTTTGTCACACCCCAAAATCGAGAAACATGATAGCGACACGTACGTTGAGGATCCCGAAAATATAACACCTAAATGCAAAGGTTATACTCCCAAGATTCCCAAAATACGTTAAGTCTTTATAAAAAAAAAAATTAAAACGGGTTGGATCAGAGTGTTTAATAACAGCAGAAAAATAATTTATAATATTATACAAAATTTATTTGAGACTTAAACTAACCCAGACGTCATGGAATAGTATCAATAACCTCATAAATTGTTTTACAAACGGATAATAAAAATATACCAACCATCTAGAACTCAAATTTTTTACATATGTAGTGAAACTTGATCAGCTGTGATGAATAAGGTTCACAACCTGACAACAACGTGAGACATGAGCCAAATGCTGACAAATAAGGAGGTCACACCAAGATGTCAACCATGAAAGGAATCTACAACAAAAGTATGGGTGAGCATCACATACATTCATTTGCCTCGTAGGAGGCTTCTAGCCAGGTTTCAAAATCAATAATGAATATAATAATTATAATAATAATGGCCACAAATTTATTCAAAATCAGTCAAAGAATATGCACATACACAAACCGTATCCATTTATTGTGGATCCAAAACTAATTGGCATGCGCAAGCAATTTTCGTAAATATTTTTCGGAACGTTCCTTTATCTGCTTGTCTGACAATCGATCCTCTAAGGCCAACTAGCCCTACCGGAAATTATAATTAAATCCAACTCCTCTAGTATGGTAGCGAGATTGTCTATTTCAACCGGTTACACCTCATCGACTATACCTCACGCGTAGGGTATTGGTTAAGTCTGTCCGCGTAACCCCTCCGTAGGTTTAGGGAATTAAAACCCAAGGAAGTCGCTATGCCCATTTCACCCTTAGGTCGTCAAGGATAATACCCGCATGCGTATACCTTCCAAACTTTGGAGAACTAAAGTCAAACCTTCATAAAACCAAGCACAGATGGCAATCATAAATAGTGCATTTTTCGCATACAACAATTTATACTATGTCATACATACACAAAATACAAGTCCGAGAGCGAGTCCTCCTACCTGAAATCCAAAACTGATGCCTGACTTGCATTCTGCACCTTTGAACTCAAATTGTTCTTTCTTGGGCAACTTGTTCCTAGTCCAGTCATTAAAAAAATGTTACTTAAAATCCTCCTTTGCAATTTTGTCTTTATAACTATTTTTAATTGCACTGTAGTCCTCTCACTAGTCAATAATTTCACTTTTGTCCATATACTTTGTCCAAATCATATTTCAATCCTCTAACTTATTCATAATTTCACTTTGTTCCTTATACTTTGTCCAAATCATATTTCAATCCTCAGACTTATTCATAATTTCACTTTGGCACTTATACTTGTTTTAATTTATCTTTTTGTCCTTCCCATTGCAATACCGGCTTTCGGGCAACAATTCAAAGACAATTTTCAGAAATCAAACCATCTAAAATCTTTACTTTAACCCTCTGAATTTTTCAAAATTTTCTGAGTGAAGCTCCCAAAGACAATAACCAACTCAAATTACACTTGGAAACTAACAAAAGCTTGTGTTAGTTCATCCACTCCCGAGAAGGCTACACTAACTGGATTGCCACTATTTTTGGATATGTTCTAGAGAATAGAATTATGAACACCTTCCATGAAGGATTTATTGTCATCTGAGGAAGGAAAATTGACATACAAGAGTGAATATATTGTTGTACGGTAATAACATCAAAATTTGAGGAAGTGACGAACATGTTTACCACAGACATAGCTAGAGTACTTGGATTGCTCTGATTTCTGGATATGTCATAGTTCTCAAACTGAGGAACAATTTCAGAGAAGGAAAGTTTGTCAAACGAGCAGTAGAGAGAGAAGAAGATGAAGAAGAGAAAGAGAAAAGATGAAGGAAAGAAGAATGGATAGAAAAGAACGTGAAAGGAAGGTAAGTGGAAGATAAAGGAAAGATAAAAGAAAATGATTGATAAGGAGTGTCGGCAGTCCACTTGTGTGTATAGTGCCGCGCAATAATTTATCGCTTTTCTTTTCCTTTTTAAATTCTTCCCAACTTCCGAAACTCGCCAAAACTACTTCCGAGTTCCGAATAATTCTCCAAAAAAATACCACACGCTCGTATGGAATTCTTCTATTTTTCAATGACATCAAATTACCAAAATTCCAACTTCAAAGTATCAGGAAATAAATCCCCCCTTAAATAAACCAATAGTTATTTCATGAAAATCCAAATTACAATCAATTGGACTAGGCAATTTTTATTGTGAGCTTAAACAAAATTTTTGGAAATTTTTGGGGCGTCATAAGTTTCATCTTTTTGGAAGAATCAAAGAGGTTCTCAGTGTTAGATTCACAAATTTTGGTTTGCACAATAACGAAATAGAGGGATTATAAGCAATTGGGCTATTTCAAATTCATTTTTCATGCTTTTGGTCTGATAAAGTGAAAACCTTTCATCTCAAATAAACTCAATTGTAAGCAAGTTTCCTCATTTTGACTGATTTTCGTATAGCGGGGGGTTGGGGGCGGGGTGGGATTGTTATGGGGGTGGGGGTGGGGGTGGGGGTGGAGGATGGCTTGCGGTGGGTGGTGCTCTGTGGGTCCCCAGGATTTTTGTTGTTATCTTTTTCTTCAAATTTTTCCAAAAATATGTTGAGATTTAAACGGTAAGGGGAAAATTGGCAATAAAAATTAGTTAGTGTACTTAATTTTCCAAAAATAAAAATAAAAATTGATGGTGCAAATTAAAAATAGCATACAAGTTCAGGGAATAAATCGACAATTAACCCTTCTTTTTTCGTCACAATGAAGGCACTGAGGCCACTAAGTCAAGTTGCAGTTGAGAAGTCTTTGAGAGGCTATCAAAAGCACATACATACATTGCACCAAACCCGGAAACACATATTTAATTTTTGTTTTGACCATCATGGGATTTTTGTGAGACTAATGTTTCACAAAATGATGGCTATTTCTTTGTTAGAAAACTAAAGCCACTCTGTCTTTTGCTTAATGGATAACAACATTGAGGCTTTTCCTTAAAGAGGTTTTTTGTGTATGAAAAACGTGTGTGCAAGATTACTGGTGTGGCGGCCAAAGATTTTGACACAGAAGAAAAAAAACTAAAGGGTCTAGTTAGAATAACTAAATCCATACTAGCTAGCCAACGGGCTGTAGCTTAGTGAAAAAGGGCCTTGATTTGGATATTAATGATCTCAAGTCGAACTCTCATGACACATTGGTAGTATGTAATGTGTGTAAGAAACCCCCATCCCCTTATAATTTAGAGTATCGCTTGTATTAAAAAAAACACCTAAACTATCTAGGTCAAAAAGATTTATAAGTTGCATGCACTAATATACTTCAATACTAAAATCATAAGAGGTGATGATTTTGGCACTCCAACATCACTACTTAAATAACCACATGCACTTCTCATGTGTGAAAGAGCATAGGACTGTGGGAAGGGATATTTGAAGTGCTAAAATCATCTCTCAAGGAGAAGTTGTGTATTATTTATAGCAAATTACTTCTTCTTTTCTTTTGACAAAACGATATTGTAAACTACTCTAATATATGTATACGAAAGGGAATCGAATTCAGATGTAAAGGGACATGCAAACTACCTTGGTTAACTAACCTAACCACGTCTGCTAGCAAATTACATCTTTAAGTCTCTCAACTATAGGGGTCATTCATTGTGGTACCTAACTATCAGTTGAGAAAAAAGAATTTGTTCAATTATTAAAAATAATAATTTAATTTCTAATTAAAGAATAAAAAAACCTAGAGTGAGTTCATTTTTTCTTCTTCTTCTTTTCTTTTTCTTGTTTGCTTCCTTCCCTTTTCTAAAAGCACTAGACAACTTGCAGTTGAAGTTCAGTTGGAGCTTGAGAGCGGTATGGTGGCTGTGACTTTCATACAGTTCGCTATCTTTGCAAAATCTTGAGAAAAGGAACCCCACTGTTTAAAAAATTTCAAGACAAAACCACCCTTCTTGGTGCTTCATACTCCCATAAAATTCCAGGTGTAGTTTGGACATTTCCAATTTCCAATGATTAAATTCTAGATTTTTTTCTTGATGCAGATCAAGTTCTAGATGTTGGGGCCCAAGCTCCAAAAGTAAAATTAATATGCCAACGGGGAGCATCTTCAACGGAAGAAGTAAAAGAGTAGACAAATCTCATTTGCCTTATCACATTAGCATTTTTATAAGAAGAGACAAATGGGTAGGCAAAAGATACACTCTCCCTAACAAAACAATATTGCCTACTTCAAAATGCATTGGTATATTGGATCCACTTGATTTTTATAATAAAATATCATCTCCTTGCTCTCACCTATTTTTTATAAAATATAATAGTAAATGTAAAAAATAAAAATGAATAATATAATAATAGTTTGTAGACTTAAATTGCCTAATCCCTTGAAGTGACCAACTTTTTTCATGAGGCAAATAAGTAGGCAACATGCCACCTAAGTTGTTATAGTACAATTTTGCCTATTTGATTTGCCTACACCTTTGGAGATGCTCTAACCTAGTAAAAAAACTCTTGATTTGCAGACACTGATCTCTAGTTCGAATCACCATTCTTTTATAGTTTATACTATCGTTTGTTTACGACAAAAAAAAAACTATCGATTGTATTAGAAAAAAATTAAATAAAAAAGTACAAGTTTTTTTTTAAAAGAAAAAGGTAGCTCACAAGCACGAGAAAAACTTGCATATCAGTTTTGCTACACGTGATAAGAATTCTCCATGACAAACCGTGATTAAATAAGAATAGCAAAACAGTGTTATCTCGATGACATGCAATTTATTCTCCACAAACACACCTACCCTATATCCCTAGATTTTGCTAATTTCCAAAGTGACTCGTGTTAGAGATCAAAGATTATAGCTTTGTAGTTTTGTAGTGTGCCCAATAAGATCACTGAAAAGACAATTAGAAATGTGGTTTATACAATTGTATATATTCAATCGTTAAAATAATATAATATAAACATAGCTGTTGGTCTGTAAAATATAAAAAATATCCATATTGTACAATTGGTGAAAAATAGGCAACATTGGGGGCGGTGTAAAATGGTCTTCTACTGTGCTCTCTCTGTACACAGTTCACAAAGCAGCCATTCCAAAATGTCATGGGCCATGGTTTTTGTTTAGCATAAACTTCAAAAGAAGCAATTCTTTACTTCTGAATTTAGCTTGAGATACACATACATGGAGTAAAGTTGAACTTTCACCGCACACGGCACGAAAACCGGTGGAAAAGAAGTGCATTTTCTTCAATCATCAAGGAGATGAACACAAATAAAATAACACCAATATTAATTATCTTCAACCCTACGTATGTGATGGTGACACCACTTTGTTATTGACATCGTGTCATAAGGTCGTAACGCAAATTATAATACGTATATTAAATATAACATTTAAATATTTACAATTATGTATATTATAATTTGAACGAACTCAATTCATAGTTCTTTAAAATCATAGCATGTCACGGTGTTACGGTTACATCAATTTTTTTTTTCTTTTTCTGTTTGAACGAAGAGGAGTGAGTTACCTATCTATTTTCTACCCGTCACTTAAAAAGACCAACGAATAACATGAGATTGTTGGTTCCCAGCTGGATCTGGACGGTTGTGGATTGAGGGCTTCTCTCTGCTCACCTCACATGTCCCATCACTTTTATATAATATGAGATTCCAAAGTCCTTTTATCACTTTGTTTTTTTCTCATTTTTTTATATTTCTTTTTCCAAATTTTAATTCATTTATTCATCTTTATGACGAACTATTTGGTTCCTTTTGTTCTATAAATTCGATTTCCAAACCCCTCAAAGCCCCTCTTCTCTTTTGCTCTCTCTTCCATTGTTTGCTTTGATCTTGGCTGGTCTTTCTGCAGTCCAGAAACCCATTTGATCCATCTGGGTGTTTCATCATCTTAGCTTTTGTCCCATTTTGCTATTAAAGTTGGGATTTTGGGGTCAAAATCCACAAACCCATCTTGAAATCGAGCTGGTTTCTCCATTTTTTCTCTCTTTCTTGACCTCAAATCTCAGAAAGTTTCAAACTTTATGCTGGGTTGGGGTTTCTGAGACTCTTTCAAATACCCATATTCACAAACTTTCTCAGGGACTGGTTTTTGTTTCCAGAAGCTTATCTTCATGCATAACATCTGGTTCTTGATGTATGATATTCATGTCTCCAGTTCTAAGTGAAATCCTTATTTTCGAGTGTATGATAAATTCTACATTCAGGCGCAGGACCCATTTAGTTCAATCATTCTCAGTTGTTTTCCTTTACTGGCTTTATTACGTTTCATGATTTAAGCTCTCATCAAACGCTAATAATAAGGCTACTATCTGCAATAATATTATTATTAGTTCTATTATCTGCAATATTTAAGTTTATTTTGTCTCTGGGTCCTGCTGTTATCTCTGTCTCTCTCTCTCTGAGTTTCTCTCAATTACTGTGAAAATTTGCAAACTTTTCTGTGGTTTCAATGGCTTCTTCTAGTGGGACGTCTTCAGGTTCTTCCATGCTTCAAAACTCTGGTTCTGAAGAAGACTTGCAGGTTCTGGTGGACCAGAGAAAAAGAAAGAGAATGATTTCCAATCGAGAATCTGCAAGGAGGTCTAGGATGAGAAAGCAGAAGCACATGGATGATTTGATGGCTCAGATGGCTGAGCTGAAGAAGGAGAACAATCAGATCATCACCAGCGTGAACATCACAAGCCAGCATTACATGAACATTGAGGCAGAGAACTCTGTTCTCAGAGCCCAAGCGGATGAGCTTAGCAACAGACTGCAGTCTCTGAATGAAATTGCGAGTTTCTTGAATGCAAGCAATGGGGTTTTTGTAGCTGGAGATTCAAGCAGCTTCAATGAGCCTACTGACAGTTTCTTCAACCCATTGAATCTGTCATATTTGAACCAGCCCATCATGGCTTCTGCTGCAGAGATGTTTCAGTACTGATCTCCATGGGATCATCTGGATTTTGGATTGATTAAGTTTTAGCGAGAGCCAGAGAAGTTTCTAGTTCAATTTCAACTTTGGTGTTTTAGTCTAAGTTGTGGAATCTCACTGTTAATTAGATGGTGTCTAATGAATAATTTATGTGTAATGTAAAAGAAAGAGTCTTGGTTTTGGGTTCAAAATCTGTAAATGGGGCTATGATTTGTTGAAGTGGAGTTTAATAGCTATTTATGTAGTTGTATTTCAAGTAATTTTATAATAATATCGACTAAGTTGTCTTCAAATTGTCTTTCTCAAGCATGTGTAGAAACTTTTAACAATGCCATCTCTTCTTTCTATTTGACTCAAAACTCATTCAAAAGACACAAATTAAATAGTCTTGTGTACATGTTTGACAAATTGCAAATCATCAAGGAACTTCACCATTGTTTAAAAATTGGAAAATACTCTACTCATTCCGTGGAAGTAGGAACTCGTATTTTATTTTCAATCACAGTTTAACTGTGCGCATAAATTTTTCTTTTTGTGTTTTTGATGAATTATTTTTGTCTTGTCGACATAATTAGCATGTGTTGCATGTTAGTTTTTCTGCCTTCTAGTTTCTCTCTAAACGTTTGACAAATTGGAATTTGAAACCAATTGTTCTATGATCAACTGTAGATGATAAGGTGAATTCCAGAAAATTAGGTTCACAGATTCCCAAAGATAACATCAAGCATCAAAATCATATATACAACTTTTCCACCATTGTAGGCATGAGATGGTGATTGATCATACTTGGTCACCAAACTACAGATCTACCTACCTCCCTCTCATTTGGTGGATCTGTACCTTCTGCAGAGCTAGTTATGAGGAGCTTTCATAGCCAACCTCTTTTTTCTGAGAAGATGTACTCAGAAATTGCATTATTGCAAAGATATTTTGCTTTACCAGGGCTGGTGAGTTCAATGGGCTATGAAAGAACACTTTTGTCATGCACTTGATTATCACTTATGGACCACAAAAATACTGAAAGTAAAATGGCCAAAAATTACAAATAACCGCTGTGATTTGAGGTAAACTGTGGTTTCCAAATTGCTTCTACAAGTCAAAATGAGTCTTGGAATCATCAGAATGAGTGTCATATGCCATATGAGAAGTCAGAGCAAGAGCTACCAAAGCGGCTGCTTTTCTCCCCATTGGAGTTGCACCTATAGGTCAACTCCTCAAATTATGAAGGCATGTCCAGGCTGGCTGTGAATGCCCATCTTCAATGTTTCCCTTTTCCTTGCTAGGAGAGACTGTGAATCTGAGAGTGGAGCACAACGATGAATCAAATATTAAAAAAAATCAAAGGGTAAAAGGGTAATAAAGGTAACAAATTCAAAGTTAGTCAAAAATAAAGATTGAATTATGGTTAAAGTCAGCAAGTGGGATGATGAAATGCTAAAAAAAAGAACAAAAACAAAAACAAAGGAAGGCCTTGGTTGGTAAGAAGAAGGTTTACCTTGGAAGTGCCCATGTTGTGAAGGAACAAGTCCCACGTGCAAGGAACAATTTGAGCTCTGCAAGTTCTCAAACACATGTACATCAAGGCATCAGAAATAATGAAGTTATGGTTAAAATAGTAATTAATTCTATGAGATCTACCTGCTAACCTGCACAGTTACTAAAAAAATTAATGATTAATCAGACAGTAAGCGTGTGCTTAGATGCCGCTTCCAATTAGCTTTTACGTACATGTGTGTTAATTATCATATTGATTTAGCATTTTGGAGAGAAACCACAGCCGCTAATCACAGATTTGAGATTAAAGGGAACCAAAATACCATTAATTTATTCTCATTTCTGTTGCTGGATTTTTTTAAAAAAAAAAAAATTAGGCTTTAGATGCCTCTCCATCTTTTTGGATATGCCTAAAAATATATAATTGCTTTAATTAATTTAAGTCCACCTTTTTGCTGTATTTCTTTTTATTTTATTTTATTTTAAATGGCAAATGATAGGCCATTATTATCAAATAAATTTCAACTGAAAACTGCAACATTTTAAATCTATTAGTAGCAAAAATTGGAGAGATTATGGAATACTATGGCAGTACGGTCACATGGTACATTTTGTATACATGTTATAATATAAGTGGATATTTATAAATATTATTCCTTAAAAGGGAAAAAATAAACCATGTCGTCCACCCATATTATAACACGTATATAAGATGTACCATGTGACCGTAGTACTGTAATATTCTATAATTTCTCCAAAATTTGGTGAGTTATGTATTCTATAATGGTAATTTCCTCGAATTGGTAGATAAGTAAATCTAGAATTGTTTGACAATATAAGGTTATTTCATAATGGTGATGTCTTATCAATCAGCAAGGGTTTGTTTGATGAGGCTTGTGTTTCGTTTTCATGTCTTTTTTAATAGGGGAGAGAGAGACAATGAACAGGTGGATATAGGACTTTGTAAGGACGGTGCTATGACTTCTGGGGATAAATGAAATTGTGAGGACGGTCCTATGACTTCGGGGTACATTAGATGAAGCCTTAAAAGGGAGAAATTTTTATATGTAGCCGTGATATCACATGTCCCCCGAAGTCACAAAACATGCCAAAGTGCGAGAATGGTCCTATGACTTCGGGGGGGGCGCTTATACCATATGATATTGTTTGCTAGTTTTGTTATCTTAGAGCATAGGAAAAATTTGTGTGTAACACAATTCGATGAAAAAGGAAAATAAATTATCCAAAGCACTTTTTGTGTGAAGACGCAGCCTTAAGGGAACATGGCAATCCTCCAACTTGATATTTTTTTTGGGGGGGATATTTTGAGGTTCTCGTTTTCTTAAGATTCCAACAACTTTTTCACTTCCCACGCTTAAATATAAAGAAGCAAACAAAAACAAAATAATAATTATATGTTTGATCATGTTTAAAGTTCAATCACTCGATTTGTCATTTAATGCCACCTTCTTCTAACACACGATACAAAACGCACATCACTAGGGGACAAAGGGTTGTCATGTTTTAGTCGCATGTGTCGCAGACTGTCTGTTGATGTTTTAATCATGGTTCCGTGAGCACTTCTGCAACTCCACCCCCCTCCTCCTCCTCCTTCATGTGTTTTCAAACGAATGTCATGTGCGATGGTCAATTATCACCAAAACACAGCCTCTTCAACACGAGAAAAACTCTCTTGAACCAGGGATAGGACTGTAGTCCTATTCCCTTCCAATCAAAGCTCGCCACGTGTGCTATCTTTCTCTTTTTTTCAGTAAAAGTGTCCACGTGGTGAGCTTTGATTGGAGGGGGATAGGACTACAGTTCTATCCCAGTGCAAGAGAGTTTTTCTCCTTCAACACATCTCTGAAAAATATATGGGGAAAGAAACCTGGCATGCCATGTAAAATGACCAAAATACGCTAGGTCGAGCATGAAAGTTGGAGGAGAAAGTGACATTCATATGCCTTAGAGGATGCACTAAATAAAAAATATTTAAGTTAGCTCTGTTGTGTTATATACTGAGGTGTTATTGTCACATCATATGCTTTTTTCAATTAGAAAAGCTAAATGATTAGATTTGGAACACGGTCAAATGTGAGACAAGTTTAACTGGTGACCCTGCCGACGCATTTGAATGAAATATCTTCAAACGAAGGAATGAGACGACCGATGTTCAGAATTTTTTTAAATTTTTTCAAGTAAAGTTATTTGTTAAGCTCATAAATTTTTCTCTTTTTTAAATCAGATTTATAAGTCTTTTAGTAAACAACATATAGATAATCAATACCATTTTTACTCCGATTTTAGATAGTTTAGTAAACAGTTTCAACAGGAATCCGTTTTTGACTCCTCCTCAATTCGATTCCTTACTCCAATTACAAATTAGTAAATATATCATTAATCTTGCGTGAATATATCTATTGTTTTTTACTAAAATCAAACAAAATTGTCTATTATGAAAAGAAGATTTTCCAGAGGTGTCAATCACAATCACTTTTATCTTTATTGTTTTATTTTATTACAATAAGGTGGAAGAATATATCAGACCTAAAAGTTAGGTCGAAGAATATAAAAACTTGCAAGTAGGCACAAAGGACCCATCGATGTAATTGGCAAATAGACATATGCATGCAACTTCCTATCTTCTTTAAATAGAAGTCAGGAAATTAGATGGCTGTGGTAATAAACATAAAGGCTGTACTGGCAATAAATTGGAGAGAATAAAATCGGGAGGTTCTAGAAAAGAGATTATGAGACTCTTGCATTTAACATCCACGCATTTACATGCATTTAAAACTATTTTAATCATTTGATTAATCTAATGGAATTGATCCATCCACGTCATAATAATTGGATTGTGCGACACATATCTGTTATTGGTGTTAGGGTTTCCTAATGTTGTGTTGTGTTTTGTAGGCTTTTGCCTTTGTGGGCTTTTTGCCGTTATGTGGGCTCTTTGCCTTTATGTGGGCTTAATGCATTTATGTGTGCTTTATGCATTTTGTTATTTTTATTTGTAGTGGACTCTATGTCTGTTTGTATTACATTTTTGTGTGAACTCATTTATTTGAGTTCATTTTGATGTAATATGGCTTTGACCTTCTATTTAAATGAAACTCAATTTCAACCGAAAAAAAAAGACTAACTGGAGTATGTTTATTAAATCGAATTTTTGTATATAAAAAGAAGATTTAGAAGAAATATGATAAACATGAAGGACCAAGAATCAACCCAAAGCCTGGATGAAGAAACTGTCCGCAAAATTCAACGCATTTTCTAATTTCATTGGTAGCGAAGAAATAATTAAGGAGTTAGCCCAGAAACCCAAGTTGTTCAATTGTCCCAAAAATTCAATAAATTTTCAAATTTAAGTGGGCAGTGAAGAAAGAATTAAGGAATTAAGCCAATTCAATTTTTCTCTTTTTTTCTTAGGAAAATTTGGTATGTTATGCCTTTTGGTTTGCCAATTCATATTTGAGTTTTAGATTTGTTAAAGTTTTGCAACTTGAAGTCAGAGACGTGCCTCTCTATACTTCATTGAGGAGATTGTCAGATTTGTGGGGAAAGACACAGATATGGTATTAGACTAAAAGGATATGGTGCAAAGGGGCGAGTTTTTTTTTTTTCTAATACAATTATGGTGACATGGATTGATCAAATTCATTAGATTAATTAAATGGTTAAGATCTTTTTAAATGCGTGTAAATGCGTAGATGCTAAATGCAAAGGCTCGGAATCCCTAGAAAAGTAATCGAAAATTATAATTAAGAATTGCTCGAGAGAAATGTTTGTTGAAAATTAATTTATATTCTTAGGCAAAACAATATACATTCTTGACATCCCTTCCTTATATTTCATTCTTGATGGGACCAGTGGAGAATGAATAATTCTAAACATAGGACGCAACTTTACCTCAAGTGGTTCGACCATTCACTCCTCCACTTGAGGTTATGTGTTCGATTCATCCCTCTTTTTGGTTAATTCAAGGGGATTCAAGCAAGTTTACAGGTGAAGGTAGACCTGTAAATGAGCCAAAGATGGATAAGATATTGGGTGATCTAATTTTAAAAAAATTTCAACCCGATCGAATTCGATAATTCGATGGATAATTCACAACTAAATCCATATCCGATTTGCAAAGGACCTACTAATGTAGTGGTTTAGAGTATTTACTTCCTCAAGTAAAGTCTTGGATTCGAGTCCTAGCATTCGTATAGTGTGTGTGAGTTTGGTATACTATGCCCCTCTCAATAGGACATGTCCTAAAAAAAAAAAAAAAATAAAAAATACATATCCAATTTGTTGGATTATGGGATGTCGGATCCGATAACCCGATCCGAATTCTTTTATGTCATATATAAAAAAGTTGAAAAATATTCTTATTTATTTACAAAAATTTCATAATATTATTATATGTCCATATATATATATATATATATATATATATATAGTAAATAAAAAATAAATAAAAATATTATATCAAATCGGACCGGCCATTATCGGATCAAATTAGACCAAATTCAGATTTATTTTGTTAACTTAACGGGTTAACGGATTATCAGAATTATGCCACAATATCTATCTCCAATTAATTAAATTGAACTCGGATCAAAATCCAAAAGAAAATAAGGGGATACATGAAAAGTCAGTGAATTTAGGTTTTATTTTTTATTATTTCAGTCCAAAATAAAAGAAAGTGCAATGTTCTTGTATAGACTAGGGCTGGGCATTTGGAACCGAAACCCGACCAACCCGCCCAAACCAAATCGATCGGGTCGGGTTGGTTTGGTTTTTTTTCAAATTTTTTGGTTATCGGTTTGAACTCAAACCAAACCGAAGTCTATGATTCGGTTTACGGTTTGCAATATCCAAACCCACGGTTTAACCAAACCAAATCGAAGATTTAAAAAAATATTATAATAAAAATATAATACATAGTTTAAAGAAATTTATATATATATATAATATATAGTTTAAAGAAATATATATATATATATAATACATAGTTTATATATATATATATATATATATATATTACATAGTTTAAAGAAATTTATATATATATATATATATATATATGTAATGCATTTTTTCCTTCTTCTCTCTCTCTTCTTTTTCTCTTCTTCTTCTTCTTCTTCTTCTTCTTCTTCTTCTTCTTCTCCATCTCTTCCTCTCTTTCTCTCTTTTTCTTCCTCTCCTCTCCATCTCTCCCTCTCTTCATTGCTTTTATTTCTTCTCTCTCTCTCTCTCTCTCTCTCTCTCTCTCTCTCTCTCTCTCTCTCTCTCTCTCTCTCTCTCTCTCTAAGAAAGCCAAAAACCGAAACCGAACCAAACCAAACCACAAGTCCGGTTAACCGAAGTGGTCGGTTTTCATCACTTATGGTTTGGTTTCGGTTTCCAAAATAGCCAAACCGAGAGGGTTCGGTTTGATTTCGGTTTGAGCCCAAAACCGAACCAACCCAAACCGAGCCCACCCCTAGTATAGACCCATCTTCTGAAAGAGGGAACAAAGATGATGCAAGCACCTGCCAATCTCCCTTCTGCTTGGATTTGACTGCATGTTGGGAAAGAAGTGTACTAAAGGCACAGTGAAGGGATGGTGAGAGCTAGTGGTACAGCCATGCTCTTTCAAAGGCTCACATGGATTAGGGAAAAAGGGCGAAAAAGGTATATCTCAATTCTTTGGTTTTGTTTAGTGGGAGATTAGTGTATTTTTTTAAAATGGAAGCTTAAATTAATTATGTTGATCATGTTAGATAGGCTGTGATATAAGACTTTGATGCTTGTCAAAGATTTATTAATTCTATTGATGTTACTCTTAACAATTGATTACCAAAATAATGTGTTCATGATCCATCTCACTCTTTATTATTCAATCTTTGGAACTCATTTTGCTTTCAAGTACCATATCTTTAGACTTTTTGCTTTCAAATATTTATATAGAAGAATATAAATATGATAGAAGATGTAGCAAGGAAGGAATAAAATGACATGCGCATCTAATCACTTGGTGGTTGTGCACTTGCAGAAGCAGAGTTTCTTCTATATTTATATATGTAGAATTATTATTTATTTTAAAGGAACCCAGTCTGATAATAACATTCGGACATCCACATAGGAGATAATATAATATTTGAGCAGTTTAGAAATGCTTCAATCAGAATATTTATTTATTTTATTTTATACAAAACATGCTTCAATCAGGAACTACAATCATGCAAGTAGGGAGATTCTGCACTATATGATATCTATCTGGGTGTGTATAAGAGTCAGATAATTGCTTTTTAATGTACTTGATATTCTACAAGTCTCTGATGACATCCCTTAACTTTATCCAATAGAAAATGAAAAAAGAACGGTGTAAAAGATCCTAAACTAGTTTGAGAGGATTTACCATTGCTGAAACCTAGAATTCACCAAGCAAGTTATGTGAAGTAGAAGCCATGAGAAAACAAGGAAGAGTTACTTATTTCTGTTAGTGTTCAGGATTGATGCAAATACCCCATCCGGCAGTTAAAGCCATCGATGTAAAATTCAGAAACAGAGAATCTAAATAAATCAAACCAAAACCATAGTCAATGGTTCAAATTTAACATTTCTGGGAGGACGAAAACTCAAACTCTAATGGGGTGGCTGATAGTAAGTAAAATAGAGCTGTATTTCAATGTCATATCTCAGTTCGAACCTTGGCTTGCCACAACAACTTTAGGGTTTTGTCCCAGAGTCTCAGTAGTCAGTACTAAAGCTCAGACACCGGATTGCATTGAATCAACTATCTAGCGAATTTTAAACAATATAGTTTGTTTCTGTAGGTCATAAATACGATTAGAAAAGTTCAACCGGGCTTTTTTATGCTATTAGCAGAGCTTTTCCTTTGGCTCTTCAAATGGCATATATGCCATGGGCTTACACTTATCTCTGACAAAGTGAATATACTGAACCTTTCCTTCATCATAAATATTCTGGTTTGGTAGTTTGATGTGTATGCTTTCTACAATTTTACATGGATAGCAGTAAAATGCACCCAATGGTGGATTAAATTGTATGAAGACATAAATGAAGAGCGGCGACAGCTAAATCTTACCTGAAATGTGGCCTTTTGTTAGTAGCAGGGAGACATTCCTTTCTAGGCATCTGCTATAACTGTGGCCTTGTGTTAGTAGCAGAGACTTTCCTTTCTAGGCATCTGCTATAGCCTGTATGCAATTTCGTTGAGAACACAGGTAAGTAAACCATGTACATCCCAAATTTCCAACCATATGCTTTCATTTTCTCCCCATCAGGTTCCTTGCCCTCTCAGTTCCATTGAGTTCTCCCATGATGATTGAGGAACAGGTGGTCATGAGGTTACTCGGTTGGTATACATGTCACTTAAAATTTGGAAATGCAAAGAATTAATTACCAATCGAAATGGTATTCCTACTGGAATATCACCAGTAATCCCTGCAAGAGCAATCCCCATTCTTGAAATGGTGGAATCGTATTCGATCTCTCATTATTATCTCTCGTTGGTATACCTTTGAAATTAATTTCATAACAGCATGGCAGTTCTCACAAGATCGCAAGTTCTTCACAATCCGAATTTCAGACCCCGGACTTGTTCTAATTAGACCAAAGGCAAGAGCAAGCTTCTCACTGTGGTGACTCAATTGAAAAGCTTTCTCCTCATCATCAATTTCAAGAAAAACCTCTGAAAGCTTTGGATCATACACTTCTTTCCTCAAATTATCTTCTATTTCTTCCAATTTTCTGTATATTGTTTCTGCTTCCGGGTGACCTGAATCTCCTACAGCAAATTCATGAATTTCTCCGTCTAACTCAATCCTACTAAACCCTGGTGGTTTTACTAGTCCTTTTTGCTTCATTAATTCTCTAACCCTTGCCTTGTCATGCCATTTTCCCGCTGATGCATACACATTGCCAATAAGTACATAACTTCCGCTATCATTTGAACCCATCTTTAGCTGCCTAAGATGTATTATCATACGCTCTGCTCTCTCAGTATCCTTGTGGACCTTGCAAGCCCATATCAAGTTTCTACACATAACCACATCAGGTTCAATGGGCATTTTTCTGATGAACTCCTCAGCCTCTTTCAAATGACCCGCTCGAGCAAGGAGGTCTACCATGCATCCATAGTGTTGAATTGTAGGCCTAACTCCATATTCATTTTGCATACTTCTCAAATATGCATAACCTTCTGCAACCTGACCTGCATTCCTACACGCCGATAAAACTGCAGTCATTGTCCTCTCATCAGGTTTAATACCAAAACCTTGCATCTTACTGAACAAGTCAATAGCATCTTGACAATGACCATGGCTAGCAAGGCCCGATATCATAGCCGTCCATGCAAAAACATCTTTGTCCACAATGTCATCAAAAAACTGCCTTGCACTCTTTATGCACCCACATTTTGCGTACATATCAATAAGGGCACTACTAACATTAGCCTTCAAACCAATCCCTCTACCTTCAACAACCCCATGCACTCTCCTCCCAACGCCTAACGCCCCTGTCTCTGCACAAGCTCTCAAAACCGACACGACCGTCGCATCATTCACCTCCACCCCATCATCCACCATTTGCTCAAACAACCTTATTGCCTCGATGGGCCTACCATCCTCAACGAGCCCATCAATCATTGAGGTCCATGACACCACATCTCTGTCAGGCATTCTATCGAACACCATATAAGCAAGACCCGACTCGCCACCCAAACAGTACATATGTATCAATGAGTGCTGGATATACCGGTCCCACTCGAGACCCGACTTGACTATCAACCCATG
Organism: Prunus padus; assembly: GCA_024362665.1. Classification (NCBI taxonomy): domain Eukaryota; kingdom Viridiplantae; phylum Streptophyta; class Magnoliopsida; order Rosales; family Rosaceae; genus Prunus; species Prunus padus. Next base: position 12,521,312 of record JANFAM010000006.1, on the reverse strand, counting down.
AAGCTGTTTTCCTTCATGGGTCAGTCTCAAACGGGCACAGGACTTGAGGAGGAAAGGGTATGTGAACTTGTCGGGACGGGGCGTGTGGTGGGCCGGGTCTTCAAGCATGGGAAGAAAGAGACGGAGGGCTTGAATCGGGTCGGAGCTTTGAGAGTAGGCTCGGATCATGGTGTTGTAGTAGTAAGAGTTTGGGGCAGGGAATGAGTCTAAAATGAGACGGGCGTAGGAGAGGTCTCCAGATGGAGACACCGCAGAGAATGTGAAGAGCTTTGAGAGGTTTTGGTTTTGCTGGTTGCCTGCTTTGAGAATTTGGGCATGGAGCTGCATGGCTTGGGACATGGTGGTGATCTCCATTTGTTTGACAAATTGACAGAAATGAGAGATGGTGCTCTACTCCTGCATGGCAGCTCCCTATTAGGCAGTATCTTATCTCATTATAATATAATACACTACGGTTTTATGTAAGATGTCAATTTTCCCCACGCCTTACGGGCTACGTTCTTCGCGAGGCTTTTCGTCTCTAATGAGTCGGGTATGAAGTATAGAAATTCGGGTATGGCGATGAGTTCGCGGAAATTTTCGGACATGATGTTACGGGCAGGTTGGCGAAGAGGAGTGTGGCAATTTGCGTAACGGGTCGTATTTGTGTCCAAGTCTAGGCACAAATCGGTTCAGTTCAGCAAAAAGTGTAATTGATACCTTGGGCCTCAAACCCATTGGGTCGTTATACTAAACTTTTCTGTTCGGTTTGAATCAGTAGGAAAAACATTGCTTGAAATTTTTTGGCACACAGAAGGTTATTCAGCAAAAAGTTTAAAACCATACATTTGGAGGGTGCCAAAATAATGAATAACCTTCTGTGTTTTATTTTTCTTCTTCCTATAAGTGTAAGGGTCCGTTTAGTTCTCGGATTGAACTTCTTGGAAATGAACTTCACATGTCTACTATTATATCGGGAATTACGGATCATGGAGCACCTAAAAGGTTGGGTATAGTTTGTTAGACGGTTAGACGTTTTATTTTCCAATTTTCTTACACAGTATATATCCCTCATCTCATCATTCTCTCTACCATTTACTGTACGTTTCGTTACCTGAGCTGTGGCACACATAAGTTACAAGATTCAAAGTTTTCTTTAATTTGGTAAGATTAATTTTTCCCTTTGGCAGCATACTTCTTTTCTTTAAAAAAAAAATGTCCCATTTAATTGATTTAGTGTTGTTTACACCATAATCAACCGAGCATGTCCAGCCTCAAAACAATTAGCACCAAGAGGCAGACATGCCTTCTCCCATGCCGAAGGAAGACACTTTTCCCCAAGGTGCCAGACACCTGCCGAAGCTCCCGACTGCCGAAGCTCTTGACTGCTGAAGCTCTCTTGACTGCCGAACCTAATCTCCAAGACACGTGTCACCACCAGAGCGACTTGCACAAAGTCCCACATCGAAACTTTGTGAAAACCTCCCACTTTCACCTCCCTATAAATAGGGAATAGCGCCCAAGACAAAAGGGTAACTAATTTCTCACTTTTACCGTTACTCTGCCAAAGTTACTACTCTTAGCCGACTTAAGCATCGGAGAGCCTTCGGCCGGCACCGCACCGGTGTCCGAAGCTTAACGATTGCTTCTTCCACTTTGTCTTCTGCAGGATACCTAGCCACCGAAGGTCCTAGCCATCTTCCCTGCTGAAGACCCAAGTCTTTCTTATCTAAGTTGACCTCCCCAAAAAGAGCATCAACAAGTGTGTTTTGTTTGTGTGCTAAGGTTGTGAATTGTTGACTCGCAAGTGCACGGGCCATTGGATAGTATAGCATGTGTAAGTACGAGGTCGATCCCACGAGGATTGATGATAGATTGATTCAATTTGATTCCCTGCACAAAATAGAAATGAAAAGAAAATAAATGCAACAAGAAAGAAAGAAAAGAAATTAACTCAAGCAAATTAGTTACCAAGTTCAATTTAGATTCACAGATTGATTCTAGCTAAAGTATGATTAAGCCATGGTATTTGGTCCTAACCTTGTATTCCTAATTCCCTAATTAGATCCTTCTTGTCGAACCTAAATTAAGCATTAGAAATCCATTAAGCATAGAAGAATGTTTTAAACAACCAAGCATGTATCTAATCCATGTTGTCGAATGTCCATACATACTCTTCCTATTCATAGTTCAATTTGAATTAATGCATGGTGTCTACTCTTAATTCAAACCAAGATAGCTAACATACAAGTTTTAATGGTGATTATTCATTCAAACAAGCATATTAACTTATAAGCATAATGAATAAGAACAAGAACTATAATTGAAACTTGGAAGCTAATTAAACTTGAAAACTAAAGAAAAGAAATTACATTACAATGGAAAATAAATTACAACTAAAAAGCAAAATGGTTTTGTTACAACAATTGAGAACTAAAAAGAAAACTAAGAGAATTTGAGGGAGAGAAGGGAGAGGAGCTCTAGAGAGATGTTTGAGAGCTCCCCCCCTTGGGGTGTGTTTGAAGGTTAGCCAAGCCTCCTATTTATAGGAGAAGGAAAGCATCAAACTCACATGCCAATATTCTTCTTTTGACAACAAGTTGCATAGCCACCTCAAGTTCACATGAGCATCCATCTCCTTTCATCATTTGGCAAGTTCCCACTTGATGCTTTTGCTTTCTTTATTTCTTACACAACTTACTTCAATTATGACAAATAAATATGCTTCTTCCCCACTATCAACAATAGCACATGCATAGCTAATCATAACCAAGCAATTTGCAGTCAGCTTGTGGGCTCAATTTGGGCTTGTTCATTCACTCTAACAAATCTGGAAAAATATGGATCTTGAAGCTCTTTGTCTTATCTTTCTAAGCATATGCAGCCCAACTCAAGGAAAAATCGGGAAGGCCTTCAAAAGTCATTTTTGGCCCAGTAACGCAGATGCTGCCGAATTTGACCTTAAGTTGCCCAAACTTGCATAACTTCATCTAGAAGACTCGGAATCATGAACCGTAAAATTCTTCAGAAACTAGACTTCCGTATCTTTCCAATGACGTATGGTTCATTATCTGGTTCTTCCTGAGCAAGTACAGTCCAATCCGTGAAGTTGACTGATCTGCATACACCGCTTTGAGCTAACTTGTCTCCAAAATGCATTTAGTGAGTCATGTTTATTACACTCGAAACAAACACAAAATAAATTAAAAGCACAAGTTTAACTCAAAAACATAACCAAATCATAAGTTAGAAGGGTACAAAATGATATGTAATTATGCACCGATCAAATACCCCCAAACCTATATTTTGCTAGTCCTCGAGCAAAACAAAAGGAAAACAAAGATAAAAATAAATAAATAAATAAATTTATTAGACCACTTTCGCATGTAACTCGATTGCATTGAGCATATGCAACAAGCCTTTAAACCTCCAGGCATCCCTAGTAGGAGGAGTTGTGTCTCCTGAGGGTTTAACAGATACGATACCCACAAACGTTTCATCGACTCTACAAAAACAAAGTAGTTAGAAAACAAAAACAAAACAAAAACAAAAACAAAAACAAATACAAAACAATATTTCCGAACATTTTCTCAAGAGAAATGACTCATGCACATGACTCAAAAGTTTTAACAATAAAAACTCATTTTTGGACATTATTCACAATGTGGCAAAGTTCAAAACATAACATGCTCAAAGTGTAGTAGTGTGATAGCCAAATGCAACAAATTCTCCAATCTTAGTTTTCACACAATTTCAAAAATCATACAAAGCACAAATTCAACTTCAAATCTCACCAAAGTTGTCCTCTCACAAATGAATCACTCAGAAGAGGGCTACAATGCATCACTCAGTTATAAACATGAGATTAGAGTTAAACCATAAGGGAATTAACTCACAATAGAAAGATGAAGAACTTGCATTATATGATCTCAAGAAGGATGCCAAACACTTAAAAGTAGGAAAATGGATGCAATTCAATCACATGACATTTAGGATCAATTTAGGTCTTTATCATAGGTTGTAATGGGGCTAAGGGTGTAAGGTGAGTGAGAAATGAAAGGTATGGATAACACAAAGTCCAAAGAACTCACAATGTAAGAGCATAAAACAATTTTTTCCAAGACTTCGAATCATCACAATGAGGTTTTTTTTTTTTTTTTTTTTTCAAAACTCCTTTTACCTCCGTTTATAAGGATTCACACTCCTTTCTTTTAATTGAACAACCACCAATTTATTTTGAGGCCAATAAAGAAACCCAAAAATGAAATTTCATTCAACCACCACTTAATCACAACTTTTCTCTTTTCTTTCACCAATTGTGTGATTTTTTTTTCGTAATGTAACACCTCTTCCAAAACTTAGTATGAAAAACACATCCCAATAAAAGCTCAAGAGTTCCTTAGAAAGGTAAATAATTGTTTTTCAGGCTAAGGTGAGGAAATATAATTGGTTAAATGAAAGAAAAGGTTTACATGTAGGCTCAAAATGGTTAACAATGGAAAATCATGCTTAAGCATGCATAAGGTTAGCTTGAAAGGCACAAACGATCCAAAGAGGGCCTTAATATCATTTCTTAAATGTCATGTAATTAAATTGAATATGAATGAAATGACTTTTAAGTGCTCAACCAATTCAATGAATAATGAGATCAAACAACAACTTAGATGACAAGAAAATAAGAGTATGTGTATAACACTCATGAAATGAAGCACAAAGCTCAAAAGCTCACATTATACGGTTATACAAGTTTAATTTATGCTTGATACAATTCTTTGGATCATGTAAATCCTTTAATTAGAAAATTATGAAACAAATGGCAAGTGTAAAGAGGGTTTCGAACATATCATGCTAGAACGATGCCAAAAGTTTTAAAATTTTTATTAAATATTTTTTTTTAAAATAAAAAGAAATCCAATTTTCATTTAAGTTATGCAAACATTTATCACAATCTCATCATATGTGTTCGGAAAGTGACTCAAAATAAAAAAAAAAAAAAAACAAAGCAAGACTAAAATAAAACCGAAAAACAAGATTTTTTTCTTTTTTAAGAAAAACCAAATTTACTTGCTAAACTCTAATACCCCCAAACTTAGAAATGAACATTGTCCTCAATGTTTAAAAATTACACACAAGTAATGTCATAACAACAATTGAAAGGTATTAAAGCAAATAAATATCACAAAATACAATAATTAAAATACAAAATAAAAATTGCAAAACAACCAAACGAATAAAAAAAAATTAAATAAAACGAAACAAGAAGCCCTAAACACACAAGCTTACGCAAATTGAAACTCAAAAAAATTGAAGCCCAAAGCCCACAATTTCAAAACCCAAACCATCGTGAAATCCGACCCACAATGAATTCAAGCCCACACGTTTTAAAATATTATTTTTTTAAATTTAAAATTTAAAATTTTTGTTTTTGTTTTTTTATTTATTTTTGAAACGTGAATTGGTGGATTCTCAAACGAGGGTCCGTATGTCGCCTTGGGTAACGAAGCAAAGAGCCACGTGTCGTCACATAGAGGCGCCGCAGAGCTCAAACGCGAAAATTACGGGCCATGAAAAGTCGTGACGACTTTGTTGAACGCGTTCGCTCGTAAAGGTTACGTCGCGACAAATTATTTTTGGGGACGGGGAAAGCCGTAAGGCTGTGGAGCTTGAGTGGTGCTAGGGTTTGATATCTATAAAAGGAAACTAAGGGAGAAAAACAAAAATTACAGCCACACGGAAGAGAGAAAGGAAAGAAGAAAAGAGAGAGGGAAAAGAGAAAAAGAAGAGAGAAGAGAGAAAAAGAAAAGAAATCAGAAAGAAAATGTCGTCTCCTTTCCCATTTTCACTCGATCTTAACCTAGCTCAACCAATTCGGACGTCGAGTCAAGGAGCAGACCAACGTGGATGCCCTATTTTGGCTCAAGAAGAGGGCCCGTGATGCTGAATGACACAATACTCATGGACAACGAAGTTACCCTTGGAGTCGCAAGGAGTTTAGTGACTCCCAGAGATGCACGAGTACTCGGCGCAAAGTGTGACAATCGAATCGTCGGTGATGCCATGGCACCGCCGCACAAAACACGACTCACTATCGCAATCGTGGGTTATCGCCTAATTGCGAAATCCCGTGAGTTGAAGCTAGTAAAGGCTCGATTGGCAGCATCGCAGAATGTGGTTGAGGATTGTCAAGGCATTATAAAGGACTTGAAAAAGGAGCGGACAAGGATGGTGGAGTTTAATCGACGTCGCCTAGAAGGTTTGCAGCGGAGAATAAACAGCTATCATCGATGGTAGATTTGTACGCCAAAGACATGCGCACGGCCGGAGTCTATTGGGCGACCGGGTAAGCGCAAGCAACCAGAGCACGAGACAAGTGGTGCTCAAGCCAAGAGTGCAGCCATAAGTGCGATCTTTGGGAGCTCAAGTGATGGGCCCCAAGAGGCTGTGCGTGAAGACCCAAAAGATGACGTCCAGACGGCTAAGTTTCCAATTTTGGAATCAGGAAGCGTGCCATGATGATGCTGATGCTGACGCTAATGAAGATGATGAAGAAGAAGAAGAAGAAGAAGAAGAAGAAGAAAATGAAGTTTTATTTATTTGTATTTTATGCTTTTTTTTATTTTTATTTTTTTTTTGTTTTTTTGTTTTTAAGTTTTTAGTGATGCAGCTTTATTTGGAGTAAATTTTTTTTTTTAAATTTTAACACACAGAAACAAACTAACTAACCACACCACATAAAAATTAAAATAATTAAAAAAAACAAAAAATAAAAACAGAGACTAACAGAAAACCAAGAAGTTCCAAAATGCAATTTTAATTTTTTAATTTTTTAATTTTTGTAATTATTATTTAAGCAAGAATACAATACCCAAACTTAAATTTTTATTTAAACTAAACTATTATTGTAAAAAAAACAAATTTTATTTTAAGAACACACAATTATACAAGCAACTCTAGGATGACCAGTTAAGGGCCTCAGAAAACACAGCCAGGGGTTCCGGGAAGGTTGGAGGGGTCACAATGGTCCCGCTTAAAACCCAAACTTCTTAGACACCGAAGGTGTCGCCTAAAGAACTCCTAGACACTGCATTGACGGAGGTTGCTTACTGGAGTTACCAAAAGTTAGCTCATATGAAAAATCTTTTTAAATTTTTTTTTAAATTATAAAAGAAACAGAAAATAATAACAATATAAGTAAAGAGAAAGGATTGGATACTCCCCCTTGAAGCGATTAGGTCGAACATGGATGCATTTGGAGGTAGCTACTCCTCCCACTACTCCATACTTCCTATTCTTATGATTGAAGTTTCCTTCTCTCCCTTTTTATTGAGCTATCCTATATTGCTAAAACAAACATAGAACTTGAAACGGAATTAAAAGGATTAGGAAATAAAAACTGAAATGAAAAGGAAAAAGGAAAGTAAAACAAGTAGGGAAAGAAAATAGAACCAAACTATGCCGTCAATCCCCGGCAACGGCGCCAAAATTTTGTTGACTCGCAAGTGCACGGGCCATTGGATAGTATAGCATGTGTAAGTACGAGGTCGATCCCACGAGGATTGATGATAGATTGATTCAATTTGATTCCCTGCACAAAATAGAAATGAAAAGAAAATAAATGCAACAAGAAAGAAAGAAAAGAAATTAACTCAAGCAAATTAGTTACCAAGTTCAATTTAGATTCACAGATTGATTCTAGCTAAAGTATGATTAAGCCATGGTATTTGGTCCTAACCTTGTATTCCTAATTCCCTAATTAGATCCTTCTTGTCGAACCTAAATTAAGCATTAGAAATCCATTAAGCATAGAAGAATGTTTTAAACAACCAAGCATGTATCTAATCCATGTTGTCGAATGTCCATACATACTCTTCCTATTCATAGTTCAATTTGAATTAATGCATGGTGTCTACTCTTAATTCAAACCAAGATAGCTAACATACAAGTTTTAATGGTGATTATTCATTCAAACAAGCATATTAACTTATAAGCATAATGAATAAGAACAAGAACTATAATTGAAACTTGGAAGCTAATTAAACTTGAAAACTAAAGAAAAGAAATTACATTACAATGGAAAATAAATTACAACTAAAAAGCAAAATGGTTTTGTTACAACAATTGAGAACTAAAAAGAAAACTAAGAGAATTTGAGGGAGAGAAGGGAGAGGAGCTCTAGAGAGATGTTTGAGAGCTCCCCCCCTTGGGGTGTGTTTGAAGGTTAGCCAAGCCTCCTATTTATAGGAGAAGGAAAGCATCAAACTCACATGCCAATATTCTTCTTTTGACAACAAGTTGCATAGCCACCTCAAGTTCACATGAGCATCCATCTCCTTTCATCATTTGGCAAGTTCCCACTTGATGCTTTTGCTTTCTTTATTTCTTACACAACTTACTTCAATTATGACAAATAAACATGCTTCTTCCCCACTATCAACAATAGCACATGCATAGCTAATCATAACCAAGCAATTTGCAGTCAGCTTGTGGGCTCAATTTGGGCTTGTTCATTCATTCTAACAAATCTGGAAAAATATGGATCTTGAAGCTCTTTGTCTTATCTTTCTAAGCATATGCAGCCCAACTCAAGGAAAAATCGGGAAGGCCTTCAAAAGTCATTTTTGGCCCAGTAACGCAGATGCTGCCGAATTTGACCTTAAGTTGCCCAAACTTGCATAACTTCATCTAGAAGACTCGGAATCATGAACCGTAAAATTCTTCAGAAACTAGACTTCCGTATCTTTCCAATGACGTATGGTTCATTATCTGGTTCTTCCTGAGCAAGTACAGTCCAATCCGTGAAGTTGACTGATCTGCATACACCGTTTTGAGCTAACTTGTCTCCAAAATGCATTTAGTGAGTCATAAGCTTATTACACTGAAACAAACACAAAATAAATTAAAAGCACAAGTTTAACTCAAAAACATAACCAAATCATAAGTTAGAAGGGTACAAAATGATATATAATTATGCACCGATCATGAATCTTGTGATCTGATTGGCATGGTGAGGGAGACTGGGTATTATGATACATTGGGCGTCAATGTTGACGCCACTTATTTTGAGATAAGAAAGGACTATCTCAAGGTAATCAAATTCAAACCTCCCAAATTTCCCAATTCTGACAAAAAGCTTTTAAGAACATCGTAGGCAAATGTACTTTGATATATTTTTATTAGATTTCCTTCTCACGTTTGAAAAAAAAAACTTGGAATTAATTTTTGTTGAATTTCAATACCAAGAAAAGGCATTTTGAAGAATATTATTGTAGCATCTATCTACTGTGCTTGATGTGTTCTTTCTAGGCAACACAAGTTCACCCCGATAAAAATCCTGGAGATCCCAAGGCTGCCGAAGAATTTCGGGTAAGCTATTATATTTTGATGCATAAGTGTAAAACAAAAACCCGAGCTTTAGAGAATTAAATTTGATGCCAACTTTAATGTGAGTCAAGTTTGGTAGCTTCTAGGGTTTAGCATAATCTTGTGATGCTCATTATTTTTCATGGTTATCGTCTGCATGAAGGCACTCGGTGAAGCTTTCCAGGTTCTAAGCGATCCTACCACGCGTGCACGGTTTAGGAAGCATGGGAAGCTATGCATATCACAGTAAGTTTGTCCAAACTTGGAAATAAAATTAACCACCTTTGGGTCCGTTTGATAACAATTTTGTAATAGATTTATACTAAGAGTATATTCATGTACAAGGAAACTAATCTTGTAATCTAGGAAACCAACTAGAAAAGCAAAATTCTAATTACAACAGGATTGATACTAATAGATATTATACAAATAGATTTCTTAACAAATGCAAGGCACTGACAAAGTACTGTGTCTGGTTAAACTTGTCCTGGCAGCATATGCCGTGCTTGTTGTATTCATGATCCAGAAATCAATTGGTTCCACAGTGACGCTTGTCCATGCCCTCGACAAACTAGCATTCAAGGGACCATCTGCGTAGATGTAAACACAGAGAAAAATTTTCATATCCGCGTGCTCATGCAATGCAAAAACAAAACAAAACAAAAAACAATATACCATTGTTGCTTTGAAGCTTGAACCAGGGCAATTCGGACGCTTATTGTTAGGGTATGTGGAGTTTCTGGGCCACAGACCATGAATGATAAACATGTGTAGCAGCTGAGATAGGCAGTGGCGGATCCAGGAAATTTACTTCCGAGGGTCAACGTCTAAAGGCTTGAAAAATTTTTATACACAATATACCCATAAAAATGAAACGATAACATAATAATTCATAATTAATAGAAATAATCGTACATTACAAATGTCCACGATGAGTTTTCATATTCTAAAAACGTAGCATTATAGTTTCATTATCAATACAAGCAAACACATCTCTCGAACTCGAACTACCCACATTACCCGAACTAGAAGTACTTGATCCGAACGTTCTCTTAAAGTAGCGTTCCATAACTGTATTGGTATAAATAACCAATCAAGCATCAACAAAAAAATAAAATAAAAACCCTAACTTATGCAAACAAACCAAAAAAAAATCCTTAATTTATTCAAATTAACCAGGAGATATAATCTAAAATCAAAGTATAGCCCTAATTTATTCAAACTAACAAACCAAAATCAAACCTCAACAACAAACATAAAACCAAGAGATATATTCAAAATAACCAAAGCATAAAAGTAAAATCCTAATTTATTCAAACTAACTAACCAAAACCCCTAATTTATTCAAACTAACCAATAGATATAATCTAACATAAAAGTAAAACCTTAATTTATTCAAATCAACTAACCCAACCAAAACCCCTAATTTATTCAAACTAACCAAGATATAATCTAATAACATAAAAGTAAAACCTTTATTTATTCAAACTAACTAACTAAAACAAAACCCCCTAATTTATTGAAAATAACCAAGATATAATCTATAACATAAAAGTATAACCCTAATTTATTCAAACTAACTAACCAAAACAAAACCCCCTTATTTATTGAAAAGAACCAATATATAATCTATAACATAAAAGTAAAACCATAATTTATTCAAACTAACCAAAATCAAAACCCCTAATTTATTCAAACTAACAAATATATAATCTAACATATAACCCTAATATATTCAAACTAACAAATCAAAATAAAACATCAACACCAAACAACAACAACAACTAATCAAGAAAAATAAAGACATTTAACAAGCTTTATTAATTAATTAAAGCATAAACAAATTAGGATAACATACTAACAAATTTGAGGGACTAATCTACCTTTGAATAACAACTTGAATTTGTGGGTAAGTTGGGTGGAGGTTGGTTAGTTGAGTTAGGGTTGGGGATTTAGGGTTGAGAAGTTGAGTTGAGTTGAGAAGAAGAAGAGAGAAATGAGTTTGGAAAAGTGATTTTCGGGTTTAGGAGAAAACAGAGCTGAAGCTTTGTTTTGTTTTTTAAAACTGGACCAAAACGACGTCGTTTTGCTCTGGTTTTAAAAAAAAAAAAACTTTAATGAAACGACGCGTTTTGAAGACCAGCACATAAAAAAACGACGCTTATTGAACTGGCGTCGTTTTGAAGCGGAGCGAAGAAAAAAAAAAAGAAGCCTCGCGTGCGCGTAGCCCAGCTCTTTCCTTGCCCCTTTGGGGCATTTCGTCGAGCACTTTGCAGGCAGCTTGCGAGGGTCAATTTCAGAGCTCTAATGGCGGATTTCTGAGGTTGCAGGGGTCACTTGACCACCCTTGCTCCTCTGTGGATCTGCCACTGGAGATAGGGTATGGTTGCATCTAGGATTGGTTAAGCAGAATGCGCAAGGAGACTGCTGAACAAACTGGAAATATTGATTGTGGGAGCAAATATTTAGGCAACCAATTATGAGGCGCCACGTGGACAATGAGAATATTCCTTAGGTCAACAATTGTGCTCCATTTAATTGGTCAATAGTTTAGACTTAAAATAGGGATAATACCATAAATAGGGATTTGATCTTCATTAAATCTCTAATTGATTCAACCTCTCCATTTAAAGGAGAGAATAATTCCCTTCCATATGGCTACACCAAATACATAAGGTAATTCAAAACTCACCCTCAAAACCCTAGCCGAATCCCTCTCTCTCTCTCTCTCTCTCTCTCTCTCTCTCTCTCTCTCATGCCACTCTCGGCCATCTCTCCCTTACGGCTCCAGCCACCCGGTTCTCTCGTACCGTAGAGAAAATCATGGTGCCATGGATCCCTCAAATACAGAGAGCTTCAATTGAGGGACACCCTTGTAGGGCCTAGCATACATTATATTACAATGATCTATACCGTCTAGCTTTTAAATATTCCTTGAAAGATCATCTTTGCAAAAAATCACTTAAATCCGAAACCATTTGGCCACTCAATTAGATTGTTATTATTATAGCCTTTTTTAAAAAAAATATCGTGTTCGTATATTTTGTTGGTCCAAATTAGATGTCTTGATGATTTTCAATTTTCCTGATTTTTTTTTCAAGAATTATCTATAATTGTGGACTTGAAAAATAGACGGTTTGGATCGTTAAAAAAAGATTCGTAGAGTACCCTAAAGGGCGTCCCTCAAATACAATTATTTGATGGATCCGTTAATAGAAGTGGAATATATATATATATATATATATATATATAGAGCTTCCATTGCGGGATCCCTTATTTGAGGGACACCCTTGTAGGGCCCACTCGGTATTGTATTTCACTAATCCAAACCATCTATTTTGTAGATACTCATTCAAAGACCATCTGTACAAAAAATCATTTGAATCCAATTTCATTTGACTACTCAATTGAATTATTGAAATTCTATTACTTTCTTGAAGCACCGTGTTCATTGATTTTGTAGTACATAATTGGATATCGAAACGGTTTCCGATTTATCTAATTTTTTGCAAGGATGATCTATGAATATAGACTTAAAAATTAGATAGTTTCGATCGTTGAAAAAAATATTTGTAGGGGACCCTAAAGTGTGTCTCTCAAATAAAATTATTTGAGAGATCTCTCAATAGGGAACCGTATATACATATATATCCACAATCTTATCACCCACCCTACTTATATCAAACCCCAAAACCAAACGGGGGTCACCAAACAAACAATTTTATCAAGTTTTTATCTTTTGCATGGAAGATTAATACATCTCTCCCACAGATACACACACATATATAATATGTTTTTCTCTAATGTGGACGTTCGGATTGTGCTCCTCCCTGTACATTATAGACTCATACGTATTCTAGATGGATTTGGATCCTCTAATTGGATTTTCTATGTTAGGATATGTTTGACTTTCATTTTCACATGTCACCTCATTAAAATTTAATTTAAAGAATTTAAAGTTGACACATCATGCTTAAAATAAAAATCTAATTTCCTCAAAGTTTAAAAAGAAAAATAAAATAAAATTGAAGGCTGAGCTTCAAATGTTGTAGTTTTAAAGATTAATTAAAGTTAAAATTGGTTTGTCCCATTAGTTCCCTTTTAAAAGATTGATTGTAGCTTGTTCTTTTCCATCATAATCAAAATCGCCCATTTTCTTGGTATCTCAATAATTATTCAATTTGGTTGAGAGATCAGACTCAACTGTGTGAATCTGAGAACTCCATGTTTCTTGTGTCTTCAAGTGTAATTATTTGTATGCATTATTTGCAAGGAGGTCAGGCATGCATTGTCTGCAAGGTCAGGCACGCGGACGTCCAGGACTGTGTTAAAGTCCGATCTCCAGATTTAGCAATTGTCTGTTATCATAACTTTGCATTGGGAGCATACAATGTTATATTTCTATTTAGATAGGTCAACTAGATACTAAGTTATATCAGGTTTGATAAGAGTTTAAATTAGGTTATACCTTGAGGCCCAAAACTTGGTGAAATAAGGAAAGTTTTGAAGCCAATTAAAGAGGTCCTATTTATTTTCTTTTGTGTGAACCGTTGCTTGATGGGCTTAGAGTGTTACTCAAGTCGGCCATCGGTGATGAGTAGAGATGACTTGACCTAGCCCTATATAAGCTTAAGGCCCTACTCTCGTCAGATACGTTCTCTAAACCTAATCTCATCATAAGGCCCTACTCTCGTCAGATACGTTTTATAAACCTAATCTCATCATAAAGAGAGAGCTGAAACAGTTTCTGAGAGAGAGCAGAGTCTTGAGTCGTTCGTGTCTTTTGCCAGAGTTGCTGCTGATAAGCTAATATTTTATATATTTTTTGTAACCCTTTTACCTATTTATTTATTGTTATCCTTTATTTAAATTGATTGTTTTAATATGTTTTGTTAGATTTGTGTAGGATTTGTGGAATATGAGAAATTGAGCTAAAAAGGGCAAGAAGATGAAGATTGGAGATTAATTGGAAAGAAGCCAAGTTATTCCTTTCATCACAAGGAGTGTTATCAAATTTCCTAGTTCAAGATAGTTCAAGTCTTACCAAGTCAACAAGGAGAAATAAAGAAGACCCTAAATTAGTAGGAATCCTATTTTTATAATAATTGTAATTATACCTTAGATAGGTAGGATTTCTAGGAGTATTATAAATAGAGAGTTTAGGTCATTGATCAAAGGATCCACCAACACCCCTCTCTACACTTTCAAGCCATCAAATTCCTACATACTCATACTCATAGCCGAAAGCCCTAAGAAGAACAAGAAGAAAGCTTGCGCAACCTTGGCGTTCAACTTGGAGAATTCGGTGCCGCTCATGTCTTCATCAACCTTCATGATTCTCAATAAGTCCTTCATGAACTAATTTCTTTTACTAGGGCTACGATGTAGCCTAGCTATGAATACTCAAATTCTTTATTGTTAAATTTTATTTATCTATACATGTTGAGTGCTTGTTACCGTTCTTAATACTTTCAATTAATTGGCCACTAATTGCATGATTGGAAGAATTGGGTTGAGACCGGAAGGAGATGCCTAATAAATAGCTTCTTGTAACAAGTACCATAAATTACATAGCCGACTCGGAAGATTAGGTTATGGTTTGTGTAATCTTTAAATGTTTTCCACAAAGCTTAATGGGTTCTTAGCTATCTAAATCCATAACTAGGAATAGAGTGGGTTGACTGTGAGGAACACAACTAATATAACTCGGAAGAGAGTATTGGTGAGGTAAGGGAAAATGATTATCAACATGTTAGGTAATTAGGATTAACAAGCTAGAAGGATTTGGGTGGGATTAGCTAGGTGAAATCGGTGCCCTAGTACTTTATCATCTTTGGTTTCATCTTTTATAATATTTACTTATTTTTAATTTACTTGTTTAATTACATTTTAATCATCACATTTCTCTTATTGTTTAATTCAATTATAATTAGGAATAAATCATTCTAGTATTTAATAGGTTAACTTGATCCCTGTTGGAACGACACTCTACTTATCACTATATTAATTTGAGCGATATTGTCCACTTGCAATTAATCCACATCAGCTGCTGCTGTGATTGAATGAGTTCTGAGATCGTGTACTCAAGAAAGATGATGTCAGGTATGTCTTTTATGTAGTTCAGATTATGTAAAAGATCATGAACACATATATAGAAAATCTAACATACAAAGCTTCATATTCTTCTATAACTATGTTCCCTTCTTCGTGGAGGAAAACAATAGTGCCTTGCATATTTATCACATGGATGGTACCATGCATTTGGTGGAAGAAATGTGGCCGACCTATTTCATCTTCAATGGTGGCAGCCAACATTTGAATAGGTTGGCATTGTTTTTTCACATTGTTCAACCGTGGCTATATAAAGAAGGCTTGTCCTATGTGTATGGTGTACCCAGAATTTGCAAAAATTACTAACCTAGAATACTTTGATTGGGTCGAGAGTTTGTCATTGTGTTGGGCCGAGCTGGACTGACTCGAAATTTTTGAGTTTGGACCGGGTTCAGGCTGGGTCTTCATGGACTTTTTCATTTTCGAGCGGGGCCGAGCTAGGTCGAGGTTTCAAAGGGATCTAGCCGGGCCTAAATGGGCTTTTAAGGCCATGCCGGGCGAGGCCCCTCATGAGCCGGCCATTGCCTTTTTATTTTTATTTTTTATGTTTTGCCTTATTTTCATTCTAAACATTTAAGTAAATGTTTTGTCTTTTTACTTTAATTTATTTTAATATTACTCCATTTACTTAAGTTTACAATGTAAATAAGGAAGTACCCCAATTTGGATTTAATTAAAAATACTAGAAAATCAAATTCTCAACAAAGTCAAAGAATGGCAGACACTATTCACGTGGATAATGAATGCCCAACCTTTTTTATTTTGCTTTTCCACCCATTGAAGGCAAGCACTATTCACATGAGATATGAGGAGAAGAATTTGTATGGAGTTTTGGTGTGGGAAGTGAAGAACATGGCTAGGTATTTATAGAAAAAAAAAATTCTGAAATTTTTGGTTTTTTTCCTATTTTTGTTCATTTTATTTATTTATTTAAATTGGTCATTGACGTTAGCATGAGATCAGCAAACCCAGGCAGCAGCTCATGCAATTCTTGCCTTTGGACTGGCCTGGATGAATGGGGTCCA
The DNA here is from genome assembly GCA_024362665.1 of Prunus padus. Taxonomy (NCBI): domain Eukaryota; kingdom Viridiplantae; phylum Streptophyta; class Magnoliopsida; order Rosales; family Rosaceae; genus Prunus; species Prunus padus. Next base: position 12,504,837 of record JANFAM010000006.1, on the reverse strand, counting down.
TTTTTGCTCGGGCTGCCTTTCATTATTGGGGGAAGGGGGCTTGTTCCAAGCCTAGGCTCCCTTTTGCCCTAGCAAATGAGCATCGGTGGAAGTGCTTTGAATGTGCGTGAGCTGATTTGGCATAACTTTGTCATAGAAGCGATGACATCAAACAATTTTACCAAGTTTTTTTTAATCTTTTCCATATAAGATAAATAAATTTCCACCAGAAACACATTATTCATACTTATGATGAAATGGCATCAATGGTCCCTCTAGCATCTCATTTGCCATTAAAGTTGAAGTTTTTTTTGGGCCAATTTTGTATACGATGAAGAGCACTTCTGATAACGTATTACTGGAGATTTAGAAGCTCCAACATTTTGTATACAATGGGATGCTACTTCGATTGATATTTTGCTAACTTTTGTTTGCCTAAGGGTTAATTAGCTAATGAGTTTGTTAGATGACGTGTCATTGTAGTTAGTCTGTTAGAATAATACATGTGATGAAAGGGTATGCTAGTTAGCTAAGCTTGATGAGTCATTAAGCTATAGTTATGGTATAAATGTTAAAAACTCATGAATTTCTCATTCATTCAGAAATCAATACAGAAATCCGAAGATTCATTCTTTCTCCGTTTTCTCTCTATGAACATTCTAGAACTCTCTTTGTCTCCTTCCTTCAATTATGTTAGCATGGTATCAAAAGAAAGTTTGTTCTTGTAGCTCGTGACACCTCCATATCTTTCAAGGATTTTCATCCTTGGAATTAGCATTCCTCCCGTTGCTTCTCTTGCCTCCACGCTTGCTTGAACGGCTCCCTACGAATAGACTCGCATCTTGAGAGTTCTCCTCCGAACGTTGAGACATCCTGTGATGCGTTATCACATCTTGCACCACCTCCTCAAAATTCAGAGTACTCTTCCCGAACTTATAAGACGAAGGCAAGAATGTCAGAAACATGAGTGCCTTATCCTCCGTATCATACAACACTTCCATTCTTTGCAAATCAGCAACACACCTATTAAAATTGGTTAGGTGCTCCATCAGATTTCCTTCCTCCTCCATCCAAAGATTAAGTAGTTCCTCCTTGAGGAAGAGCTTGTTGGACAACGACTTCCCCGCAAACATCTCTTCGAGCTTCTCCCATGTTTGCTTCGTTGTGTCCTGTTTCACATTGATAAGCACCTCATATGTGATGTAGTTCTCGATGGCTCCTCTAGCCAACTCGTCTAGAACACCCCACTCCTCGTCTGTCATGTTTGTCGGCTTCTTCTCCTTGCCTCCCAAGACAACGCTGAGATTTTGCTGTGTAAGGGCTGACTTCATCCTACTTTGCCACAATATGAAGTTCTCATTTCCTATGAAAGGCTTCAACTCCACTTTCATGCTGACAGCTTGTGGTTGCCTCTGTTGCAGAGAACTGCTTCCACCTTCAGCTTCCTTGTCACATGCCATCTTCAACACACTAGCACTTGATGCTAAAACACAGCTCTAATACCACTTGTTGTACAATTGAATGCACTCCCCTAATGATCTTGTTGTTGATGAACTTTGGACAAATACAATAATGGATGAATCAAACACTCACACACTCACATAAAATAACCAAGCTCAAAATGACACAAGTATTTATAGAGGTTCGGCCAATCTTGTCTACTTCCTCTTGGTGATCCCCTTGAGAAATTCACTACTAAAAGAATAAGTTACAACCTTGGTTTACAAAGAAAACCTTTTTGAACTCTATTCTCTCCCCAATCTCTCTTTTCCCTCTCACCCCTTACTCAACACTTTCATGCACTTGTGAACACTCTCTCACACTTGGTTTTCCCTCTCTTGGTTTCTAGACGTATAAGACTCCAACCCTTGAGCTATCTCCTCTTGGCTTTCTTGGCTTAGACAGTAGCCCTTAGGCCTTTGAACTCCTTAAGCTTCACTTGTAGTCTCTGCACTTCTCACTTAAGTAGACAAGTAAGAAACCTTCCTTCAACATCAACCACCCTACATTGACCCATGATTTGAGGAAACCATGAGTTGGTGCTATGAAACAAGCCAACAAACATCATTAAAGGGTGTTCTAGCTTTTCCAGTAGCTTGCCAAACTTCCTAGAACCCATAAAAGACTTTGGAGGCACTTGGAGTTAGGTAAGGAACCAACACATGTGAAAAGAACCTAAAAAACGAGTAGAAAAATCAACCCAGCACGGCGGCGACAGGTCGCCAGGAACTTGCGACCGGTTGCATTGAGGTAAAGACACAAACGTTCTCTCCTCTTCAAAACAACCAGTCGCGCTGATTTTCCCAGCTTCTTCGACTTTGTGTCAAAACTACTGGTCACGCCTACCTGTCGACCGGTCGCATCCTCTGAAGCTTGATCCTTAATGTGAGCCAATTTTCCAACATGGGAAACGTGGCCATGGTGCGCTGGATTGTTATCATTGCAGGCTCTTTTTCTCCTGCAACAGTCCCTGCCATGATAGCTCAGGCCCCTTTCTCTAATGAGTCTGTCTGGATTGCAAATAGTGGTGCCAGTCATCACATCGTGGCTAGTGTTGCTTATATGGATTTTACAACTCCATGTCACATTATAGATCAAGTCACTGTTGCAATGGGGCAAGTTTTCCTATTGCACACATTGGCAATGCACATGTTTCTAGTGCATCTTCTACACTTCAACTGAAAAATGTGTTTCATGTCCCACAATTCCATGCTAAACTACTCTATGTATATCAATTATGCAAGGATAATGATTGTTCTATCCTATTTGATCAATCTAGTTTTTGCATACATGATAAGCTCACTAAAAGGGTGCTTCTCAAGGGTAGCAATAGTAATGGCTTGTATCCAATTCCCACTATATCTCCTCAACTATCTACTCAGTCTCAGGCCGTCGCATATGTTGGTCAGCAAATAAAGCCCTCTCTATGGCACAGTAGGTTAGGACATCCTACTAATGACATTGTTCATACTATGCTTAAGTCTACCAATTTACCTATCCTAGTAGATTCACCCAAGCATGTTTGTCCTCATTGTTTGAGTGACAAAATGCATCAGCTACCTTTCTCATCTACACATGTTAAGGTCTCTTTTCTTTTTTAGAAGGTTCTTAGTGATGTCTAGGGTCCTCCTTTTATATCAGTAGATGGTTATCGATATATGATGATTTTCATAGATGAATACACTGGTTTTACATGGTTGTATCCACTGTTTACTAAATCAGAAGTTTTTACCAAGTTTACTCATGTCTATGCTTATGTTAAGAATCAATTCTCTGCTTCCATATAGTGTTTGCAAAGTGATGCGGGTGGGAAGTAAATGAGTAATCAATTTAAGGAGTTTCTACTTTTTCAAAGGGTTATTCATCAAGTGTCATGCCCCTATACACCTTAGCAGAATGACCTAGCTGAGTGCAATAATTGACATTTGGTTGAAACTATGATTACATTGCTAGCTACCACTCTTCCTCAACATTTATGGTTTCATGCCATTGCACATGCTATATATATATTTTTTTATCAATCATATGCCTAGTAAAGTTTTAGATGATCAATCGACATATTTTAGGCTGTTTCATATTGTTCCAGATATCAAGCATCTTAGAATTTTTGGGATTGCTGTTTATCCTTGTCTAAGAGCTACCAATACAAATAAACTTCAGCCTCGATCTATTTTGTGTGTGTTTCTTGGCTATCAGATGGGGTATAAGGGAATTCTTTGTTATAATTTACAAACTCAGAAGATCATTATCTCTCGAAATGTGGTTCATGATGAAACTATATATCCTTTTCAAATTGTCAAGTCATCTCAATCATCTACTTGTTTTAAATATAGAGCAGTGTAAACATTATTCTTCGGCTGCACCGGTCTTACTTCCATCAGTATTAGCTTCATCACCTCTACATATTGCTTCATATTCTTCCCAATCATCAATGTCATCGTCTACGTTACATACTTTTGAGAAAGTTTTACCAAAAGATTATTTTCCAGGTTTAACTGATAATCGGTTAAGGGTGTTATTACCACCAATTTCCAATTATGAGGTTTCTAGTGACAGTTCACAGAGTGGTTCACATATATCTTCTTCATAATTACCTATAGTCAATTTCCATCCTATGCAAACTCGGTCAAAGTCAGGCATTAGTAAATCAATCTCTTATTCAGATTATACATGTTATAGCACTAGTCTGCAGGATGCTTTAGATGAACCTTCTAGTTATCGAGTTGCTTCTCATTCCTTTGACTGGATTAAAGCAATGCAAGAAAAAATGGATGCACTTCATATGCAAGGCACTTGGGAATTAGTGCCTCCTCCATAGAATAAAAATATGGTAGGCAGTAAGTGGATCTATAAGATTAAGCGGAATTCCGATGGGTCTATAGCTCGATATAAGGCAAGATTGGTGGCTCAGGGCTTTAATCAAGAGCCTGGATTTGATTATTCAGAAACTTTTAATCCTGTAGTATGACACACAATAGTCAGACTTATTTTTAGTTGAGCAGCAATGCAAGGGTGGAAATTAAGGCAATTGGACATCAATAATGCTTTTCTTTCATGGTGATTTAGATGAAAAGGTATTTATGAAGCAGCCTCAAGGGTTTGAAGATCCATTGCAACCTCATTATGTCTGCAAATTAAGAAAATATTTGTATGGCTTGAAACAGGCACCTAGAGCTTGGAATGCTAAGTTCACAGGCTGCCTTCCAGCTCTTGGTTTCAAAATGTCTCAATCAGGTCCGAGCCTCTTTATTAAACATATTGGATAAGATGTTATTGTTTATTATTGTATGTCGATGACATTATTCTCACATGTTTTAACACTGTTCTCGTTCAAGAGATTATTGATGACTTACTTATTGGGGCTACAAATTAGTTATACACACTCAGGGGATATCTTTATGCATCAACATAAGTATGCTAAGGAACTCTTACATAAAGCTATTATGAGTCAGTGTAAAGCATGTTCAGCCCCTTGCAAACCCCATGTTCAGATGCTTAATACATAGGGTGAACCTTTAAAGATCCAACTTTGTATCAGAGTGTTGTAGGAGCATTACAATATCTAACCTTTACCAGGCCAGACAGCGTCTATGCTGTCAACACAGTCTGTCAGTACATGACTACACTTACAAATTCTCATTTCTTCCTAGTTAAACATATATTAAGATATCTCCAAGGTACTCTACAGCTTGGGATCACATTTTCTACAGGACCTTTGCAACTTCATGCTTTTAGTGATGCATATTGGGGTGGCGATGTCTCTACTCATCGGTTAACTACTGGATTTGTCGTCTTTCTTAGTAACAATCCCACATCTTGACAATCCAATAAGCAATGCTCTATTTCTTGAAGATCCACCGAAGCTGAATATCGAGCATTAGCCAACACAGCAGCATATGTCTTTTGGATTCGACAAGTGTTAGCATATATGCATGAATTTCTTCCCGAGCCTCATCTACTGTATTGTGACAATTTATATGCCTTAGTTTTGAGTTCTAATCCGGTGTTTCACTCAAGGATCAAACATTTAGATATCGATTTTCACTTCATCAGAGAGTGTGTTCAGCGCAAGGACTTTCAGGTGCAGAATATTCCAACTGAAGAACAAGTGGCTGATATCTTCACCCAGGGTCTGCACAGTCCTATGTTTTCGAAGCATTGTGTCAATCTCAGGCTTGGTATACTAGCTTAGATTGAGAGGGGATGTTTGCCTAAGGGTTAATTAGCTAATGAGTTTGTTAGATGACGTGTCATTGTAGTTAGTCTGTTAGAATAATACACGTGATGATATGGTATGCTAGTTAGCTAAGCTTGATGAGTCATTAATGTAAGAACTCTATTTGAGTTCACATCCATTTAGGATTCAATTCGATCAAGGATAGAAGGGAGAGATCAGCTAGATATACACGGATAGGTTTGATAGAGTTGAAGTTCTATCACGCTTGTGGAATATCTATTATATAGACTATGGATTTCTGAGGTGATAAGGATAAGCTTTAAGGATTCCTTTATGGGCTAGGAACCTCAAGGCTCTCACCCTATAAAACTAAGGCTTCAGTCCCCCCTCTTATGCAAAGAAATATAGACTCAAATTCTTACCCATACAAGAGAGATTTAGAGTGCATTAAGAGAGGAAGACCAAGGCTAGTTCGTGTGCTGTGTTGTTGTTGCTGAGCTTGCTCTAATGGCTTCTCAAGGTTAGTGCTTATAGACTACATATGAAATTGAACTTACATGTGGTATCAGAGCAGTCATATGCATCTATAGGTCTAAACAAGATAAAATTGAGAAGCATGCATCTGTTATGTGTTGTTTTTAAAATTGTTTCCGGCATGCCATGTTAATAAATCAATCCTGCATTTTGTTTTAAGATCCTAGACTCTGAGATGCTGCTTGTTGTTTCAAAATTTTGATAGAAGTATGCTTAGGATAAAACAGATCTAAACTGGTTTTCCTTTAAATGAAGAATATGTTATGATTCTGCATAAAGAATTAACATCCCATAAAGTGTTGCCATGTTTGATAAAGAATAATATGTTATTGCTCAGTCCACATATGAGTGTTAATTGATTGTTTCATATCATCTCAAAGTACCAATGGAAAAATTTTGTCATAGGGTATAATAGTTGGATTTCTCTGCTTACAAGTGTGAACTCCAATTGTTTGTGCTCCATGATAGAACAAGAGAGCTCATTAGCTGTTGTGAGTGATCAAGCATTACTGTCCATAGACAGTAAATTGTTTTGATAAAGAAAATCACACAGTTCATGTTGCTAGACTTGTGAAGGAAATTAAAGGCATTTTGATATACTGTCCACAGATGTGTGTCATATGTGCATAAAGTTTTGGGGTAAAGATTAATTATATTGCAAAATTCTATGTTTTTCAGTTGTGAATCCCTCTGCTATCAATTCAATTGAACCACTGACTGGTAGCAATTTTAAGAAGTGGAAGAGAGACTTAGAGATAGTTCTAGGTCTTCTAAATCACGATTTAGCACTAAGAGAAGAGAATCTTGAGGTCACTGCTAATAGCAATGCTGAACAGAAGCAGAAGCTCGAGAAGTGGGAGAAGGCAAATAGGATATGCCTACTTGTCATGAAGAAATCCATGACAGAAACTATTTGTGGGGGCATCACTGAATCTGAGAATGCTAAGAAGTTTTTGGAGGCTATATGATTGAAGTTTAAAGAATCCGAGAAGGCATAAACTGGTACCTTGATGACCAAACTTGCAACTATAAAGTATGATGGTGTTGATGACATGAGGGTTTATCTTTTGAGCATGATAGAGGTTGCAAGCAACCTGAAAGCTCTTGAGATCCATATAGCTAACCCTTTCATAGTTCACTTTGCATTAAACTCACTTCCCTCTTAGTTTGCTCAACTGAAAGTGATTTACAATGCTCAAAAGGATAAATGGAGCCTCAATGAATTGATTTCAGTCTGTGTCCAAGAAGAGGCTAGAATGAAGAAGGAGAAAGAAGTGAACACAGACACCATCCTAAGCCAAACTCATCTGTTGTTGCCAATAAGGACAACACTAAGGCAAACTCTCCACATAAAGGTTCCAATGCTCTAGCTGTTAACAAAACCAATGTTTTTAAGTGCTATTTCTGTGACAAGGCAGGTCATCTTAAGAGGGAGTGTCATAAGTATAAGCGTTGGGTAAAGAAAAAGAAGGCTAAAGGTAAATCAAATTCTGTTTTAGTTTGTTTCAAGTCTAGTTTTGTCAATATACCTTCTAATTCTTGGTGGATTGATACTGGTTCATCAATCCACATTGCCAATTCTTTGCCGGACTTTAAAAGCCAGAGCAAACCAAGTAGAGACCAAGATCATGTCTTCCTAGGAAATGGCAAGAAGGTGGCAGTTCTTGTTGTAGGATCAGTCCAACTTCAACTAGTTTTAGGATTTTCTTTAGTTTTAAAAGATGTTGCTTATGTACCTTCCATGAGAAGGAATTTGGTTTCAGTTTCAAGATTAGCTAGGGAGAAATTTGTTTTTGTTTTTTCTGAGGTAGGATTCATTTTAAATTTTAATAAAAGTGAAGTTCGCAATGGTGTTTTAGTTGATGGTCTTTTTAAATTAAATTGTTCCAATTCAAATAATGTCTTTGCCATTGATTCCATAGGACAAAAACGATCTCAGAACAATGAAAATTCAGCAGGGTTATGGCATAAAAGGCTAGGCCATGTGTCTGTAAAAAGAATGCAATACCTTGTGAAAGAACAAATCATTCCTTAGATTTTTCAGATTTTGAAGAGTGCAATGAATGCATTAAAGGAAAAATGACTAACTCAAGAAAATTAGGTTCTAGTCGAAGCCAAAATTTTCTTGAAATTATTCACACAAATATATGTGGCCCTTTCCCAGTTCCAACCATAGAAGGCCATAGGTACTTCATCACCTTCATTGATGATTTCTCTAGGTGTTGTTACATCTATCTAATCCAGAACAAGTCTAGTGCTTTTGAGGTTTTTAAAATCTTCAAAATTGAAGTAGAAAACCAATTAGATTTAAAGATTAAAGCTTTAAGGTCAGATAGGGGTGGAGAGTATTATGGCAAGTATGATGAGCAAGGCAGACATCCTTCACCATTGGCATGATTTCTACAAGATTGTGGAATTATTACTCAATACACAAACCCAGGAACACCTCAAGAGAATGGAGTTTCGGAGAGAAGGAATAGAACTTTAAAGGACATGGTGAGAAGCATGATTTGCAACACTGATCTTCCAAAAATTTTGTGGGGTGATGCAATCAAAACTGCAAACTACATTCTAAATAGATGTCCAAGCAAGTCAGTTCCTAAGACTCATTTCGAGTTGTGGAATAAGAGAAAATCTAGCCTTAATCATTTACATGTTTGGGGTTGTAGAGCTGAAGCCAAAGTCTATAATCCTGAACTTGCTAAACTTGATCCAAAAAACAGTGAGCTGCAGATTTATTAGATATGCTGATAGATCAAAAGGTTTTCGATTCTACTGTCCTAATTATGTGAATATAATTGTGGAGATAGGCAAGGCAAGGTTTATAGAACATGATGACAGTGAAGGAGTTAATAAAGACTTTGTTTTTGAAGAAGAATGAGAGATAGGAACAGAAACTGTAAATGTTACAAATCTAGTGTTGCCTTTACCATTAAGTCAGATGTCTTCTCAAACTAATGCACCAACTGAACCTGTAATGCATGATAAAGATATTGAAGATTTGAATGGGGAAGAGAATGAACCAGAGGCAGTTGAGAATCAACACTTGCCACAACAAGAGCTGAGAAGATCTACAAGGGATAGAAGACCAAATGTGCTGCCAAATTTTGTGTATTTGAATGAAGCTGATTTTGACAGTATTGAATTTGAGGATCCACCAAATTATAAACATGCTATGTCTAGTGAATACTCTGAGAAGTGGATTGAGGCTATGCAATCTGAGTTAGAATCCATGCAAAGCAACAATGTGTGGGAGCTAGTTGAGCCGAGACAAGGAATTAAACCTATTGGTTGTAAGTGGGTGTTCAAAACCGAGAAAGACTCTAAGGGTAACATTGAGAGACACAAAGCAAGGTTAGTGGCCAAGGGTTTCACACAATAAGAAGGAGTAGACTACAATGAAACCTTCTCACCAGTTTCAACCAAATATGCTTTTATGATCATAATGACACTTGTGGCTCATTTTGATTTGTTTTTACATCAAATGGATGTGAAAACAGCCTTTCTCAATGAAGATTTAAGTGAAGAAATTTTCATGCAACAACCTGAGGGTTTTATAGAAGAAGGCAGTGAGCCATTGGTATGTAAATTGAAGAAATCGATTTATGGTTTGAAGCAAGCCTCTAGACAATGGTATCTCAAGTTTGACAAGATCATTACCTCAAATGGTTTTGTTGAAAATAGATTAGATGAATGCATATACTTAAAATTCAGTGGGAGTAAATTCATTTTTCTAGTTCTTTTTGTAGATGACATCTTGCTTGCTAGTAGTGATGAAAGTCTTTTACATGAGACTAAGAGTTTTCTTTCCATGAGTTCTGAGATGAAGGACCTTGGAGAAGCATCATGTGTATTGGGAATTGAAATCCACAGAGATAGAGAAAAAGGGCTGCTAGGTTTGTCTCAAAAGGCATATATTGAGAAGGTGTTGAAGAAATTTAACATGCTTCAAAGTAATGGAGCTGAGGTTCCTATTTCAAAGGGAGACAAATTAACCAAAGAAGATTGTCAAATGAATGAGGTAGAAAGGGCAGAAATGAAGGAAAAACCATATGCTTCTGTAGTAGGCAATATCATCTATGCACAAGTGTGCACACAACCTGATCTAGCATTTTCCATTAGTGTCTTAGGCATGTATCAATCTAATCCAGGCATTGCACATTGGAAGGCTGCAAAGAAAGTGTTGAGATATATGCAAAGAACAAAAGGGCATATGTTAGTTTATAAAAGAACAGATAACTTGGAGTTGGTTGGCTGCACAGATTCATATTTTGCAGGGTGCAAAGATACTTCACAGTCAACTTCTAGTTTTGTGTTCATGATGGGAGGAGGTACAGTTGCTTGGAAGAGTGCAAAACAACCATATATAGCTACATCTACTATGTTTGCTGAGTACTTGGCATGTTATGAAGCTACCTCACATGCCATGTGGTTGAAGAACTTCATAGAAGACCTAAAAGTAGTAGATTCTATAAAGAAGCCTATACAGCTGTTTTGTGACAACAAAGGAGCAATGTTCTTTTGCAAGAACAACAAAAGGTATGCTGGACTCAAGAACATGAAAGTAAAGTATTTGCTAGTAAGAGAGAAGGTTCGAGAAGGCTTAACCACTGTTGATTATATCAACACTACAGAAATGATAGCAGATCCCTTAAATAAAGCAATTCCAAATAATGCTTTTCATAGGCATGTGGCCAATATGGGATTACTGTCTAGTTTTGAAGATTCTTTAGTCTAGTGGGAGTTGATGGCTTGTTCTTTTATCTGGTTTGCTTAAGGTTTTGTTATTTGAGCTAGTGTTTTGTCTTGTCATCTAGTTAAGTCATTCTGGACAGTTTGAATTCTTAAATGAATATTGATTTGTTTTCATTAAATTTTGCAATGTGATTCTGGTTTACAGGTCAAGTTGTAAAACTGTTTAAGCTACAGGTAAGATCATATGTATAAATACATTGATCATAAAGAGGACCAGTCATATGGTGAATGAATAACTTCAAAGTTTAGATTATTCATCATGTGATGTTGGACATAGCTTGTTGGTACTCAATGTGTGTATTACTGCTTGCTGTGATTATAGGTGGACGATACCATGTAATGGTTATCGTGTCTGTAGTCCTTTAAGTTGGTAATATTTGACCATGAGTTTGACATAGATATTGTTCTCAAGCTGTCTTTCTAAATTGTGCACATAAGGTTATGATCTTTGATCTTTAAAGAAGAGTCTTGAATGGATGTTTCACTCAAGTGGGAGAATGTAAGAACTCTATTTGAGTTCACATCCATTTAGGATTCAATTCGATCAAGGATAGAAGGGAGAGATGAGCTGGATATAAACGGATAGGTTTGATAGAGTTGAAGTTCTATCACGCTTGTGGAATGTCTATTATATTAGGCTATGGATTTCTGAGGTGATAAGGATAAGCTTTAAGGATTCCTTTATGGGCTAGGAACCTCAAGGCTCTCACCCTATAAAACTAAGGCTTCGATCCCCCCTCTTATGCACAGAAATATAGACTCATATTCCTACCCATACAGGAGAGATTTAGAGTGCATTAAGAGAGGAAGACCAAGGCTAGTTCGTGTGCTGTGTTGCTGTTGATGTGCTTGCTCTAATGGCTTCTCAAGGTTAGTGCTTATAGACTACATATGAAATTGAACTTACAATTAAGTTACAGTTATGGTATAAATGTTAAAAACTCATGTATTTCTCATTCATCAATACAGAAATCCAAAACTTTCTTCTTTCTCTATTTTTCTTTCTATGAACATTCTAGAACTCTCTTTATCTCATTCCTTCAATTCTTGTTAGCAACTTTGTCACATGTCAGCCAAGCAGTGAGTTCTCAGTATTTCCTTTCTTTAGCTTAATAGAATGTTTACTAATCCGTAATTGGATTAGGAGGAATTGAATTGATGAGGAGTTGAATTGAGGAGAATTAGATTCCTAATTCCTATTGAAGTTGTTTACTAAACCATATATGGAATTGACGTAGGAGTGGCACTAATTACTAAAATGTCCTCGTTGTTGGGTTAAAGTAGATGGCAAATTTTAAAATTTTAAAATTGTGTGAGGATATAATGGAATAAAATATGAATTCCTAATGGTTAGTTCTCCAGGAATTAGAATACCACCTCCCACCCAAGAATTGAATTCCTGAAAAATCCTAATTAGTAAAGAGACTGAAATTGGTACTTAGGTGAAGAGGGGTAAATTTTACGACACTTAAACACAGCGCAACAATCTTCACACACTTTAGACCTTGACCAAAAACTTATGACTAGTCAACTGCTAGTCATGAATAATCACAATCAAGAATACACACAAAGCATGCTAAAATGTACCTGCAACCCTAAAAGATAACTACGTGACAATCTAGGCATTCAGAAGGACCCGTCAATCTAGGCATCCCCTGTGCTAGCAACAACTATGGTGAAAGTGTGTGAAAGCAATATAAACAAGTAAACAACAATCAGCATATAATGATGACTAGTCAACTGCAAGAACATAAACCCAGAAATACATCCGATGACTAGTCAACTATCAAGAACACAAACCCAGAAAATTATAGAGATGCATACCAGATTTTGTTCACCTAGAAACCCACCATTGGGAAAAACTGGGGGTCATCAACCGACCAGGCAATCCACTAAGCAAAGAAGATTCTTACAAAGAATACACAAGCAAGCTCAAGAAATCCTAGGTCTATTTAGGAAAATAAGCTATACCTCCTTTGTGCAATATGCTTCTCCAACTTAGCAAAGCTTGAATCTCAGTCCTTCATGGCAATGGCATCTCATTCTCCAGCTCTTTCATCCCATGGCACCAGCTTGCAAGCTCAACCCGAAACAGAAACCAACAATTTGGATTCAAAGAGAAATGACCAATTTCTTCAAGAAACCATACTCTTGAAGAAACCAATCTTTAATCTAACCTAGATATATATGAGGATGTATATGTTCTAGCTAGATGTAGATTTCATATTTCAAAAGCAGTTTTCGAAAATCAATTTAGAAAACTCATAGATGAAAAATGGTGTTTTTCTCTTGAGGAAGAAGATGAGCAAAAGAGTTTGCAAAAACCTTTTCAAACAATCCTCAAAAGGGATGGCAGCCCAAAGAGGAATGATTGGGGTTTTACCCAATCAATTTAGAAAAACCCATAGATGAAAATGGAGGTTCACTCAAGGAAAAAGAAGAGCAAAGGAGAAAAGAAACCCTTTCAAAAATTTCTCCCAAAAGTGACGGCTACCAAATGTGGAATAATTGGGGTTTTACCCAAACATTCCTAGGTCAGAAAAATCCACATGGCAGCTGAGAAAATTCGTAGAATATGACAAAAAGTTTGGTGGGATCCAGCTGGAAATAGTGAGCTGGAAATCCTCCAGATGCAAAAGTTGACTAGTCATACGAGAAACAGATAACTAGTTATAATCTCAGGAATTTAATTGAATTCATAAGATGAAATGCACAAGTTACCTTTGTCAAATTGCATGAACCACCAGAAGATAGCAGCTAGATAAGAACACCTAAAGTAGCTATTCTTAATCTAAACTTGAGCTTAGGAAAAATACAATGATTGTCCTATTACAAACTTGTCAAGGGAAGCCAAAAGTAAATCACAAATTGCATACACTAACACAGACCATAAATTCTTTGTTGGTCCAATAAAAGCTCTGGGAAAGAAAGGTTCCACCATGGGGGCTGGATTCCAGACGGACGAATTCTTTAAGCCATGTCCTTTCCAACGACTTGTTCTAGCTCACTAAACTCCCCCAGCAGTTTTGCCGAATCAGCAATATACTTCATTTCGTTGTCCTTCATCTAAAACTATATATATATATAATTGAAGAGAAACTTAAGCAGCATTTGAAGAGAAATGATTTGATACATGTTTTCTTTTTCAGATACTTAAAGACCCCAATGTGTGTGCAATGATGTTCTAAGGTTACGGGCTAAATCATTGGAGATATTCGGGATGGGATCTTCCAAGTAAACCATACTTCTCTCTTTACATGTATTTTCATTCAAAAAAGGATTATATACTTTGTTTTACCATTTACTTGTGGTGCAAGAATTTTATTCACAACCAGCTTTTTAATTGGTATTTACATTGGTGTGCTTAAAAGGGTCATTTTTTATTTGCGTTTTAATTTTCATCTAATCAAGCTCAAATTCAATGTCTTTTAGGGTTCAAACGCTCCTTTTCTAAGAGAGGACAGTCTCCAACGAAGCTGAAGATGACCTAGAAAGGGAAGATTCTTATGAAAAATTTGTCACTGTAATTACTTCATGTACACCAACTTATGTGGGCCCATTTGAAGGTTATATATAGGTTGAGACCTAGAATACTTTGATTGGGTCGAGAGCATATGTGACCATTTCTTATATAGTTAATCTACATGTATATTAGAAGGTTAATCTTCCTAGGGCGGCTGTGTTTTGTTTCTTTTGGGAGGCTTTTTCTCTTCTCACTTTGAGGCGTTTGCTGGGGTATTTTCTGTGTCAAATATTTGGGCTACTCTTTGATGGTTGTACTAAGTTTTCTCCTTTGATGCGATTATCAACGAAAGCCACTATTGACCGAAAGAAAAAATTTGAAGTTTGAGCAAATGTTCTTAATTAGTTGAGCTACAACTTTTGCATTCGACTTTGAAATGTTTTAAGAAAAATTGTGCTCTAGTATGTCATTTAATATGTGTGTTATCTTTGCATTTCTTTTGTCACTCGAATATTGTTAATTTTTTGCTATTAATAATATGAAAGTTACATCACTACAATTAAAACAAAATAAAACCTTTTGGCGACCAAATCACAAATTTTGATCGGCGACCAAAATATATATACGTCGTTGAAAGTCTTGTTGCCAAAGAGGTTTTCTTGTAGAGCAATTCTCCAAATAAGTATCTAAACTCTCCATGAGATTGAATTGCATCTATCGATAAATTAAAATTTTCATTCGTGAATGTAGTTTGGTTTGATTTCACTATCGTCTCCTGCAATTTCAATTTCAACAACATACCATTACCCTATGTTTGGATGAGACAATTTAAAAGAACTATTTGTTGGGATGGTGAAAAATAAACTTGAAATTTAGACAAAAATCGTAATTTTAAAACTACATACACCAACTTCCTTGATTTGAAGGTTCAAACATTAACTTCCATGTAAATAGTTGTCATTCTTAAAATTTCAAGTGGGTGAGAGTTTTATGAAGGGAATTTAAAAAAAAAGACGATGTAAGTCACCACTACTTCTACTACCACTAACTCCTTGTCATGGCAATTACCTCCAAGATCCCCAACATCATCTACCCCACCACAGTGCGCCAAAAATTCATGCATAAGAAGCATAAAATCTAATTGTCACATTTCTTATGAGCTCTTCTCGATAGTTTATGTGGATATATATGCCATCAAGTATGATCTCATTGCCAACTCCACCAAATACGGTAAGCCTAAGCCTACTTATGCTAATGCAAGCGAGTAGCTTGCTGGTTATTAAGTTCAACCTAGTTTAGGGCTGTACAACTAATTTTGAATGTGTTACAATGTAGGTTTCTCTAGGCCGCTAATGGCATGTTGTGGCAACGGAGGTCCTCCGTACAACTACAATGTCGGGCTGACCTGCGGTCATCCTGGCTCCCAAGTTTGTGACGAAGGATCTCTATTTGTGAACTGGGATGGAATTCATTACACCAAAGCCGCAAACACCATCGTGGCCTCAAAGATACTTTCGAAGAATTTTTCCACACCACGCATTCCATTTGATTTCTTTTGTTGCAGTTAGTAAGGGTTAGAAAATCAGTAGCACTGCATGCTCAAGGCTTGAAATTGTAGCGGTTTACTTCCACTTCTCCTTGTACTGGAATGTCCAAATAGCAAATTACAGTTTTAGGAAGTGTATCATGTTATTGTAAAAAATTCTCTTAAGCCTCAATTTTGTATCCCTTGTTATTATGGACTAGGCATGTGATTCTTTTGTTAGTGTGTTTGGGCCTTTCAAATGAAGTAAAACAACAAACTCTTAGGGTGGGTACTGCTTCACTTTTTGTTTTTGCTACAGAAGCCCTCTGTCAGTCAATTTTTCTGAAATCAAATCTAAATTATCACTCTTAAAATTTATGTTGGTAGGTGTAAGCATTCTTACTGTAGTTTTGGTGCTCGACCGTTTAATTTCTGTAGTATTATTGAATAACCAAAAATTCATGAATAACCAAGATGTTGCAAACAAGATTGAACAAGTGTTTTCGATACCGTCATACCAACTCTTCGTTTAATGATATTTCCCGAAACTTCCTAACTTCGAAATCCTCAGGAACTGTTTCCGCGTGGAAACTTCGCGGAAACATGTGCTGTCTGTTCAACAAGTGTCGGCAGCATGGAAGTTCCCTGAAACATGTTCATGGCCATGGGATTGGGACTCCTGCCCGAAATTACCGAAACACCCCTCTTCATAATCCTCTTACCGTACGTGGCTCCTTCTCTGTTTGAAACTATGTCGACCAGTTTATATTGAAGGAAATTCTAAAATAAATAATAGTGCTCTCTTCCTCCCCGGCCCATACTCTGTTTCATTTCATCGTCCACATTTCATTACCTGAGCTGCAGAACACGTAAGTTGCTAGATTCAAAGTTCCTAAACTGAAATATAAAGACTTAATTTTGGGTCGTTCTGTGATTACATTGCTACTTACTTGCAATTGGGTTGGGTTATATTTTCTGATCAGATCTGCCTCTACTATACACTCATTGATCTCACTCATTTATGACGCAGTTTTCGAATTGTTCTTTCTGTTTTTTATTCCCGTGTTGGAAATTATTTATTTTCCTATCTTAATTTCTTGGGTGTTTTAATTTGGAAGCTAGTTTAGTTTAATTATGGAATTCTATAAGTAGTTTTTTTAATACAATTATTTATTATTTATTTGTCTTTCCAATTAATTTATTCAGCGTGATTGTTTTGTGTGATAAGGTGGTGATCTGAGAAGTATGGTGAAGGACACTACCTACTATGATGTATTGGGCGTCAATGTTGAGGCCTCCTATGCTGAGATTAAAAAGGCTTACTATGTGAAGGTAATTAAAGCTTTTCACTTTCCCAATTTCTTCATATTTTGCTCTCACAGAACCAGTTTCAACCTTTAACTAGACTAATGTTTTGGAGGCAATTGGAATTGGATTTCTGTTTCGTTCTTTTGTTTTCACCACTAAGGGTTTCAAAAGTTTCTAGTTGCTTTTGGAGTACTTATTGAATACCCAGCTGCCCTTCAAGTTAGTAAATTGTTTGAATTCAGTACCATGGGTCAGTTCATAGAACTTTTATAGGTTTCTGGCTTAACTATATATAATTCTTATTCCCTATGACATTATTTTCGTCTCCAGAAACTATTGGCATTAACACGAGCCTAATGATACCAAGACTTGTACAAAGTCAAAAAAGTTCATTCACATGCTAAAGCCTCAAAACACTGTTTGTCCAAAAGGCTTAAGTACATCACAGAACAGAACCTTGGGCAGCATTGGTCTGTTTAGTAGTGTTGCCCCCACACCATTATGCATTGTGCTTTGCTATATATTTCCTTGATTTCCTTCTCGTGTTTAAAAATTTTAGAATTTTTTGTTGTATTTGTGTACCCACATTTTATTTTATTTGTAGGATAGTGGCATCTACTCAATTAACCTATGGGGTTTATGTGTTGTTTCTAGGCAAGGATTGTTCACCCGGATAAAAATCCTGGAGATCCAAAGGCTGCCGAAAATTTCCAAGTATGCTAACTGAAAATCTAAGCTATTACATTTAGTTGTCTATAGACAAGCATACCTTATGATTGAGATCATCATGTGCATAACCATCACTTTTCTACTTGTTCTTCTTTCTAAACTTATAAACTCGATGCTTTCTTTCTTGGAAGGCCCAAGATGCATCATTTTTTTTTTCGGAAATCCCATAACTCCACTTTGTCAGCTTCCAAACTGGGGCCCACCCGCCGAAATAGGATGCTAACTTGAAATAGGAAAGTATGCTTCTATTTGGGCTACATGCCCTCAATAAATTTGCACATTTCCTTTCCAAGCCAGTTGTATAATTGGCTGGTTGGGTTTATAGAAGAGTCATGTAGAAGTACAGAATAATACTTTCCTTGCCATCTAATGATGCTTTCTTTTATGCTTCCTTTATTTTTCACCATAAGTTTTCTTATCATGTTGGGGCTTATTTTCCTGCTTATCGTATGTGCATAAAGGCACTTGGCGAGGCTTATCAGGTTTTAAGTGATCCAGATAAGCGTGAAGCATATGACAAGCATGGAAAGGCAGGCATACAACAGTAAGTTTTTACAAACGTGGGGATGTAATAATGTTATGCCCTTTGGTAATTTCCTTGAAAGTGAAGTAATGCATTTCTAAAATATTTACCTCCAATTAGTCTCCGTGATGTGAGTTTTGCCTAAGAGAAGTTTGGCAAATTCCTAGATGATGTTTGTTTTCCCCTATTTGAAAACTTAACTTTCCATATGTTAACCCAGCTTAATATCTACACCGACTCAACTACATTGCAGAATTACCCACACTAAGACCCAAATTGAGCTACCCTACTGAATTTTGTAAGTAAACTCAAACAACTCCTGCACACCCACACCCACCCAAATTGAAAAGCTGAACCTTAGACTACTCAATCACCAAAAGCATCTATAAAAGTTCTCCACCGAAATTGTAGCATCCATTCTATTCAGTTTTTCAATCTTTTTTATTTGGGGTTAAAATTGAAAAAAGAATGGTCATTTGGACTTACATTGGATGTTGGTAGGTTTAGGGCTTCAAAATTTGTTCAATTTTAACAATGATTTATAAAATATATAAATAAACTTGGAAAAAATTGAGATATGTCGTATGTGGTTCGGCCCTAGTTGGCCAAACCTCTAACTTGACATTCAACTGTGGACTTCTGAATATATTTGAAAGTTTTGGTGCTGCACTGCCAAATATCCAACACATATTTGGTGCAGCATGGCCAAATCTTTCTTGACGTGTTCATCTCTGGTTTTCCAAACACGTATGGAATCCAGTTTCTGTAATGCAGAAAATTTATACAAAAAATTATGTTTATTCCTCATTTGAAGAGTCCCAAACATCAAGTTGAGCGTCCATTTGTCATTAAATCACTTGTTTTCACCAATATATTATGAAGGATGTGAAAGAAATCATTTTGAGTTGTGTTTAGGGTTTTTTGAGGATAGGAGATGAGTGTGGGTTGTAGGCAAGAGTATGAGTGGGTACACTTAAAAAGTCAGAGGTTGTTTTCTAATTCAATTGTGTCCTTTATGGTCACTTTATTCAAGGGTGAATAATACTTTCCTTGTCAGGCTCTCTTTCTTTCTTTTTAGATAGAAATGTTCTTTATTTCTTCTTTTAATTATTTCTTATATCTTAAAACAAACATGTTAGAAGATATTTGTATCTGTAAATCTGTCTCCCCTTTCCAGGGACTCCATGGTAGACCCTGCAGCTGTGTTTGGGATGCTTTTTGGGAGTGAATATTTTGAAGATTATGTTGGTCAACTTGCTTTGGCTTCTTTGTCATCTGTTGAAATTGAGGAAGAGACGCAGGATCCTGGAGTCCATAGGCAGAGAGTCCAAGAAAAAATGAGGGTATGCCTTTTACACTGACTGGACCACCAGTGTTATCAAAATGTTGATTTTTCCAATACGCTTAATTAAATCCTCTCCTTAATTTTTTTTAAAAATAATAATAATTGTGCAGGCCTTGCAGAAGGAAAGGGAAGTAAAGCTCATAACTATTCTGAAAGATCGCCTTCAACCATTTGTTGATGGCCGTACAGATGAGTTTGTAAAATGGGCAAGTTCAGAAGCCAGGCGCCTCTCAACAGCTGGTAAACCCTTTTCTTTTTCTCCCTCCAAGATGACTATTTTGTTGTTTCCCAGAAAGATTTTTAAAATCTGGAGTTATGAGTTTCTGCCTGATCATCTGACTTAATAACTCGTTTCATTGTTAGCTACTGATATTGCCTAAAAGGATAGATAAAGCTGCGTTTAAATTCTATTAACCAATTTCGTTAAGAAAATGAAGGCTTAATTCTCTCTTTCTAACTAAAGTCACGAAGTGACCTGCTTTGTTCAGAAAATAAATAAATGAACTGGAGAAATATTGCATTTTTCTCCCATTGTATTGGTTTTAATGTAGACTTTAAAACTCTTCAAATGCTAACCAAACAAAACTTTAATTTTGTGTCTTGCTTGCTACAATTTTGCATTAATCCACAATTGATTCATTTATTAGCTTTTGGCGAGGCTATGCTGCATACGATTGGTTATATTTACACGAGAAAAGCTGCAAGAGAAATTGGAAAAGACAAACGATACATGAAGGTACCATTTTTAGCAGAATGGGTGCGAGATAAAGGACACCAGATAAAGTCACAAGTATCAGCAGCTTCAGGTGCACTTTCTGCTATCAAGGAGTGCTATTTGGTGAAACACAGGCTGCATATCCTTCAATTTTGAAATTTTTTTTATGGCTTATCTTAATTTGTATAGGTGCTGTAGCATTAATTCAACTACAGGAAGATGTAAAGAAGTTAAACCAAGGTGAAAACAAGGAAGAGACCTTAATGAAAGCCATTGAAGATAAGAAGGATCAAGTGCTTAATTCCTTATGGCAGATTAATGTGGTTGATATTGAGTCAACCCTGTCACGTGTCTGCCAAGCTGTGAGTTCCAGTATTTCCTTTGTTAACCTTAACAAAATAATAGTTCTTCCTGCAAGCTATTACTGTGTGGTATTAGGTTGAATAATTTGAGTTATATCTTAGGTTATGGTGTTCACTTGGTCTTATGCAAGTGTGTGACACATGATTTAACTCGTTTGGAAAATCTTAGTGGATCATTAACTGAATTCCCCTACACAGTTTTTCTGGGTTTTCAGAACCCAAAAGGACCGAAAAGCTGGTAGGTGAATTTCAGCTCTTACACTTAGTGTTTAGCAAAGTCATTAAAATTCTTGATGATTGTTAAGATGGAGTACATTGGCCTCAAATTTGACCTCAATTCTCTTTTACTTGGTAATAAAGGTGGTGCCAGCGGACTTAATTGTAACTGTGGAACCTCATGTGGCATCTAGGAGCTAATCAAATATCATTGATGTGCTCATTTTAAGTTTTGTACTAATGCCTAAGTCTCCCTTAAATTAATGACACGCAAAAGTACCATCTGCCATGGTAACCTTTTCTGATAAATATCTGCCTGTTGTCTGTGGACATTAAATGGCAAACGTTCTTGCATACCAAACTTCAATTAAAACAGACAAAATCCAGTGGAAAAATAAATCAATTTAGGGAGTGATCCGAAAGAATATAGGTAGATTGAATCGAAGATAGCCTCTAGTAGCATTTGAAAAATGATTCAAGAACTGTTCTTTTTCAGGTACTTAAAGACCCCACTGTGTCCAAGGATGTTCTGAGGGGGCGGGCTAAAGCATTGAAAAAGTTAGGAACAGTCTTCCAAGTAAGCTTTTATTTTCCTTTGAATTCTAGCAATATATATCATCCAGGGCCTAAACTTCTGAATTATTTTTTTGGGCCTGATCTAAACCTTTGAAATGAGTAATTGTTATTTGCATATATCGTTACATTTTCATCTAACCAACCTCAAATTTCCATTATTTTTCAGGGTGCAAAGGCTGCTTATAGTAGAGAGAACAGTCTCCGCCATGAACATGACACCAAGATAGATTCTGCGTCATCGTCGTAATTGCATCATATGAACAGAGTAATTCCATCTTCACGGTGATGTATGTGGGCATATCGAAGGTGTAAGGTTGTCTTAATAGCATCATAGCCATCTGCTGAATTTGGAGGAATATGTTTGCTCTTGATTGGATTAGTTTAGTATGCACCCTTGACTTGCTTCAACCTTAGCTCGTTTCTGTTGTACTCCAATGTGCAAAATCGTATTTAATTGTATTCCTTTTGTATGTGTATGAATGAGCTACAGAAGTTGCCAGTAGTATTTTTAAGGCTACCAATCTTTCGTACTGAGATACATAATGATTGAGTGGTCATCTGGCCAAGAAATGCTGATTCAGAATCGGACTTAAAATCCTGTGAATGTATGGAGAATTTGATCACAGATCTGCCTATTTTAGAAACGTTTCTATTAATGAACTTGCAAAGATGGTGGTAATCACTGAATGTGTAGTCAAATTGCACACTCTCTCTCTCTCTCTCTCTCTCTCAGAGGCAAAGTTGAATTAATTTTTGGGCCCAGGCTTATTTCTTTCACCAAAAGCATAGGCTGCTGGAGTTGGAAGAGCCAGAGGTCTTTGGGTCTACTGACATCCCTTTCCCCAAAAGCATAGGCTGGGGTGAGATCTTGCATGTGGATGTTTGAGTAGCTTACAAACAAGGAAAAGAAGATACAAAAATAATCAGATGTTTGGTTAAGCCATAAGTGGTGGGAGGAGGGTGAAGAAAAATGTTAGGGTCAAAAGTTGCATTATTTCCAATATAAGCTTCATAATAAGCTTACAAGTACTGATTATATATTGTATAATAAAGTTAGTGTCAATCCCAACGAGGAGATTCAGGAGATATTTTATGCGGGTATTTTCATATTCTGTGCACATTTGTCATTCCACTCTGTTATCCTTCACTCTAAAGGGCACAAATCCAGTGCATATCTTTTTCTTTAATGAAAAAGAAGATACATTCAGGACCAAGGCTGTAGCCATATCCTAGGATAGCCTACCAAGAAATGCAATTCTATGGAACTTAAAACAATCTTATCCTATGCAGTACAGAAAAGCTGACAGAGAGAAATTTGCATTTATACTAATTGCAATTAGTTGTTAAAGTGGGTAACATATATGACATATGCTTCTCTCTGCTCTCTCTCTCTCTCTCTCTCTCTCTCTCTCTCTCTCTCTCTCAGGGAAACAACGAAAATAATTATGCATGCATTGGCCATACTATACCTTCAATATCCAAGTGAGGTAGAGGAACTTGTTTTGATTGATGGGAAACATCACAAATATCCCAAACAAACTTTCCACTAAAATTCCTCAAATTAGTGCACAACATCCCACATTTCCACTATCATGTGCTGGCTAACCATGCCTAAGATCAGACTAATTAATCAAATGATATATATATCTTCTCAATTGACTGGATGTTAGGGAAGGAATAGATTGGCCAAATTATTGAAGGCAATGGTAGGGATGGTTTGCTTAAGTTAAGGGCTGCCCTAACACCACTTTTTCTATATAAAAGAAATTAAAGGAAAGATGGGTATTTAAAATATCAATGTGCAAGCTTCTCTTTATTCTCCACCAGTGTCCTTTCAGTGGTATTTGGTGTGTTGTCTTTGTCTTTATAGATAATTGAAACCACTAGTCATCCATCAAAGCTATTTTTATACCTAATCTATCTTTTTAATTTGAGCACAACCACAGGATAACAATAACCTAATCACCAAAACCCATCTGCTATCTGAAGTTTCCAATTCAGTCCTTCCGAGTTTACTGATAACTGAAGTCAACAAGCATTGACAAAGCTTAGAAAAACATAAATGGTCAATCATGGTGTCCCAAATTTAAAGTGAAATTTTTTGCAACCAGCTTCTGCTCTATAAGACAATCAAGGGGTATTGTGGTAATTTCCACTGAAGGTCATTTCATTCTAAGTATTATTCTGTTAATTAACTATATCATCAGTCCACTAACTTCTTAGACTTAGTGCCCCAACAGGAGGAAAGTGGTCTATGTCAACTTTTCATTAGAATTCAAAACTAAAAAGCATAAAGCTTTGATTTATTTATAATTAAATGTCAATTTTCTCTAAGTAAATTATAATGTTCATTGCATTAATATAGATATATAGGAAGCTTATATCATTTGGTCCACTAATTCTCTGATCTTGGAAGAGAAAAAAGAGCTTAACAACAACAAAGTTGCTCAACATGGGTTTCATGTTCTTCAACAAGTTCAGCATCCTCTTTCTCCTGCTTTCAGCATCATTTTTATCAGCCTCTTTTGCTGCAGGTTGGTCTTTCTAAGTCTTCCACTGCAGCCTTTGGTTTTTAATTAGTCACATAACTAAATACATTGTCAGAGCTGTTACTAAAGAATTGGAGATAAATATATAAACATGTTTATGTATGTATGTAAGTATGTATGCATGCATGCACATGTATGTGCATATAATGTAGCATCGATTCGTCGCAATATGTTGTTGCTGCTGCTGTTATGCTTTTTCTTCTAGGATTGTGCAACAGACCATTAATTAACTATTATTAACCATATGATGATGTGCTTAATATTTAATTATGCAAGAGAAAAAAGCAGAATTTCACCTTTACGAATATGCATGATATGAACTGCATTTGCAGGTCGAAGTTCCAAGTTTGTCAATAAGTTGGCCAAAGAAGTGGATGCAATTCCAGAGGTTTGTATTTAAAAAGGCTTCAGAAATTCTTGGGTTATGATCTCCTCCTCCTCTTCCTCCTTCTTCCTCTTCTCGAAAATCAAACCATCTTCAAATTAGTAAGCTTTTTTAGTAAAAAATTTCAGTCAACATATCTCACCATGTTCACAGGCCAAGTTTATTTAGTATTAGTTGTAGTGTACACAAAATTTAAGTTTTGCAGCTGACTCATAATTTGATTTTTTTCGCGGTAGGAAACATTAGGGAAGCCATTGAACCAGAAGGAAGCGGCCATGATTCATGAAAGGCTGCTGAAAGCTAACACCAAAGATTATGGAAGATATGATCCAGCACCTGCTCTTGTTAAGCCTCCTTTCAAGCTCATCCCCAACTGATCATCTGATGGTTTAGCCATCAAAAACCGCCGTTGGAGTAGCCTCTTTATATTAATGAAATAAATGAAGCAGCTTATGTGTATCCACTACTATAAAGTGTTAAAGAAATGTTCTAGTGTAATTATGTGGGATATATTATAGACATATACTAAGTTTTCAATTCTTGTATCTCTGGATAAATTTGTCTTTTACATTTCTTGATGTAAAATTCTTCTAGTTTTAAAAATGAAGAACAGGTTGATGGTTTGATATCCCCTTTTGTATGGTTGGTAAAAAGACGGTTAGACCATTCAAACCAACAAAAGTATGCAAATGCGTTCAGTTTGGTTCGATTTTGACACACACACACACACACAGAAGGTGTAATTTGTGAACAAACTGGAACTGCCATGTTACAGTTTTGGTGGCCAATTTGGTCTCTTTGGAAATTTCCTAAACCGATCAAATCAAATCGAACCAACCGAATTTATAAAGATGGGCTTGGTTTGGTTTGGTTACTTAGGCTAATGATTCGATTCCTAAAGCGAACCAATGCAGGCCGGATATTTCATTGGTTCAAAGATTCAATTCGAGCAAGCAAACCATCTGATCTTGTGTTGATACAAGTAAACTGTCATATTTCATTTAACTTGGAAGCAAAATAGGATCTGATTGTGTTGATACAAGTAAACTGTTCCTTGTGAGTTTAGTTGTTCCTTGTGAAGTTGTGTTATTTTACAAGGGGGGGCATGGATCTTGGCCCTCTCCTCCAACCGTATATTGCAGAAATTTGGCTACACATTGATGCTGAAACTCATTCACTGAAAGCATACACGCTTGCTATCCTCTAGGCTGGCAGAGAAACCTCCTTTCACAGAAAATCCAAAATTAATGGATATGAAACAATAAGGGAGAAAATCTAGAGGAGGAACCAAGTACCAGCAACTTCACCAGTCCATATCTGCAAGATTGAGTTGCGATATATTCTCGGATGATGTACAAACCAAAGTGGTCAAATGAATCCAACAGCTGTGAGAAAGTTTTATGCAGTAAGATATAAGAAAAGATACATCCTAAGTGCAATCCAAAATAGTTCAACATAAAATATTACAATTAACTTTAGCACAGAGTTCATCAATCATTTTGGTATGTGTCCTCACATTATGTTGAAGGCCTTTTGATGGTAAACCAGAAATGAGGTCCCTCGCATCGCATGTTCAATTTTTCCAGCTACGCACAAACCTTCGATAAGAATAGCGTAAATCGCAATGTCCATGAGACCCAACATCTTGCATTTCAAGCTCTTTGAAAAATTCTATTTCCATGTCAACATGTTGGTTTTTAAACAGACCATCCAATAAAACAGCATAAGATTGAATATCTGCAGATTGGCCACAAGATTGCATCTTAGTGAACAACTTTTGTGCATCTTATATTCTTCCTGCTCTGCAAAAACCATCCATAAGAGCAGTACAAAGTAAAGGTAGCTGGAAAAAGTACCCTACAACAATACTCGTTTCAGAATCTTAAAAGATAACAAAGATAATGTTGATGACTAGAAGGATGATGATTTTAACGTTAAAATGAAAATACAGTATGATACAGTTCATAATGAAGTTCAACAAAACTTCTAAACTAAAACATTATTAGGACCAACTAGCTCTTAGTTATCTCTTTCCATATTCGAAGAGATCTAAAGTTCGAATCTTCCATCCTCCATAGAAATTCTAACTTAACATATATACCAAAGAAACAAATTCTTTTAATGTCAAATTTGAGTAACTTGATTATTTTTATATACAAGCAATATTACAGAGAAACTTATGACCTCAGGTACATAACTTAACAAAATTCTTGTTTAATTGATATAGTAGAAAATGCCTATAGAGAGGAAATGTTTGATTTTTAATTTTACTTTTTCGTTTCAAGATCTGGTTTTGTTAGCCTAAAATGATAAAAGAAAATCATAGTGCAACTGGCTGAAGAATTCAGTACCAACTAGGCGTCTTTCTTGGGATGTTTGTTTGTTTAAGGCGTGTTAGCACGGTGACCTCAATGGCCATGCGTGCGAGTGAGTGTAATATGTTGGAATTTTAAAAGGTTTTAAAAATTTAACCGTTTTTATTTATTTAATTATTTTGGCTGTTTTATTTTATTTATTGTGGGGGTTATACATATTTAATTTTCAGGTATTATTTCAATATTTAATACCTAAATTGTCTAGTTTAATGTGGTGAAGGTTACTTGTTTTTGGATGCCTATAAAAGGTCACTCCTCCTTCACATTTGAACAACAACAATACACCATCAGAATATCACATACCACAATCACCACCGCAATCTAATTCTCTCCTCTTCTACTTTTTATACTTTCTCTACTTATATTATTATTTTGGGCAATGTTTCTGTGACTTGGATACCTATATTCGTCTATGAACGTGCTCATAGCGAATCTTGAGTTTGTGTACAAGGGGTCGTATCTTGGAGTCTTGTAGGCCGCCAGTACTTGCACGTAGGGAGGCTACAAAGGCTTTAGGAGAGCTTCTTTGACGTGCTTCACCGTACCAAACTCATCTTCTAACTTATTATTTATTTTGCTTTTATTTACATATTAATTTATTTTTCTTTAGTTTCATTGTACCTTAAAAACTTTTCAATTTGTTTATATATTATTTATAATATAAAGGTTTTTGTATTCAAAAAAGAAAATCTATAATTTTTATAACATAATATATGATATGGATAAACGCGCATGATCTTCACTTCCTAACCGGAGCCATCGTGGCCGAGGAAAGAACACCTCTCAGCCGTTGGTTCTTTTACCTTGGCAACAAGGGCTTTTTTATATTGTTAGCTTGCAACTGGATGACACTCTCGCAAATAAACTCGAAAAGTATAGAATATTTGTGGAGGTATGAATTAAATGGTGTTCAAGATAAACTCTGAATCGGAACAAAGAAAATCTTGTTGATATACTAGATGAACGTTTACAATGGATGGTGTGTGACAATGTTGATATACTATTTCTATAAAGAATTTTTTTAAGTGAGTGACTTTTATAGAGTTGACAAATTCTTAAATACTTTCATAGAGTTGATAAAAGTCACTAGTAAATTGGCAAGACTTTTGCTCTTAACAATTAACATTAAAAGTATGGAAAAGTCATTCATTTAATAAGCTTTTAAAAAGTCATAACTGGATACCACCAAACTTTTAAATAGTTTTAACTACTTTTTAAAAATTACAATTGAATACCACTAAACTTTTATAAACTCTTTAAAAATTTAAATTGAATAGCTCCAGACTTTTAAATTCTATAAAAGTCATTAAAGGTTTGAATTGGATACACCCCCTTAAGTCAGCCTTGGAACTACCAATCGCCGATGTCACCCATGATTAGGCGTGGCAATGAGTCGTGTCGGGATAATAAACGTGTCAAGAATGCTCAACCCAAACCCGACCATTTAATAAACGTGTTGTGTCGGGTTCGGATCGTCTTAAACAGGTTATTAAACAGGTTACCTGGTTAATAACATGTTTACTCATTCTTAGTTTCCAATAGATTCGTACACTTGCGGGTATATATAGTTGGATGATTAGCCCATTAATTTGTGTCATTAAAATTAAAAAAATATATAGAAAACTATTTAATTCACATTTAAAAAAAGAGAAAAAAAAGAGGAAACAAGGGACTACATTATTTTTATTTTTTATTTTTTAAAAACAACAACAACATCATGGCGCGCTTCCTGATTCCACAATGGGAGCCTTTAGTTTGGCCCTATAGACCTCTTCTCTTGGGTTTTCACACACAGCTTCTTGGGACTCATTACTTGAGCTCCCAAAGATCACACCCTTAGCTTGAACATAACTTGTGTCGTGATCTCGTTGCTTGCGTTTACCTGGTCGATTCAGGGCCTCCAACTGCCTTTTCATGTCTTGAGAGTAAAAATCTACCATCTTTGATAGCTTTTAATTCTCTTCATGCAATATTTCAAGCTGATGTCGATTCGTCTCTGTCGTCCTTGCCCTCTCCCTCTTTAAACTCCTTATAACACGCTGAAAATCTTCAAACAAACTTCGCTCTGCGACCAACTGAGCTCTTAGCACCTGAACCTCATGCGATTTCACAATGAGGCGATGCCGCACTTTGCACGCTCAGTGCCATGACATCATTCACCACCTGATTATCATCCCTCGTCCCCAGCACGCGCACATCCCTGTGAGTCACCAAACTCCTTGCAACTCCAATGGCAATATCGTTGTCAAGGAGTAATGAGTCGTTTACGGTCATTGGTCCTCATGATGAAGTAAAGTAGGGCGTCCACACTGGTGCAGCCCCTTGCCCCCATGTCTGTGTTGGCGGAGCTAGGTTTAGATCGAGTGAAAATGGGAATGAAAAGGCCATTTTATTTCTGAGCTTGAGGAGATATGTTTAGATCGAGAGAAATGGGAAGGAAGAAAATTGGCGGAGCTAGGTTTTTTGTTTTATGAGTTTGAGGAGTTGTTTTCTCCCCTTGGTTCCTTTTAGAGCACTTCCACCCCAAAGGGCAAGAGCAAGGGCAAGGGGAGGCAAGAGCTGCCACTATTCACGTGAATAGTGGCAGCCCTTGCCTTTTGTAGCTCCACCCCAAAAGGCAAGGGCAAGGGTAATTACTATTCATATGAGATATGAAGAGATGAATTTGTATAGAGTTTTTTGGTGTGGGAAGTAAAGAATATGGGTAGGTATTTATAAAAAAAATTTTGAATTTTTTGGTTTTTTGTTTTGTTTTTGTTTTTTGGTTGCTGACGTCATTAGCCTTCGAGCTTGAGCCCAGGCAAGAATTGACTGTGGGCTTGCCCTGGCTGGTGGGACCCAGGCCTTGTCCAGGCTGGCCTTACTGCGGTGGAATCCTTTTTTGGCCCAAGGGCCCCCTCTTGCCTGCCCTTGACTGCTGCAATGGAGATGCTCTTATAGGCATCCATTATGAAACCCGTTTATGATTTTTCCGACGTTCCTCGAACTCCACATCCGTAATTTCCGCTCCGTGTTTTTCTCTCCCTGTTATTAGCTCCGTGTGGGCCACGATACTCAGCAAGCAAGATGCTCGATCAGCACCTTAGGTCGTGTCATCAATTTGCTCTCGGTATGGGTCCAAATGCCCTACTTGGGCCTTGATTTGCCACAGACTGGGGCTATCTCTTTTGTAAGTGAGTCATCTTCTAAAAGAAAGCTTTGCAAAAACTATTTTAATTTAAACTGGTTTAACCCCTATTTGACTTTAAATAAAGGCCCACTATTTTATCCAAAAACTGAGCCCACAAAGGGTCAGAAAAAACTGGGTCCAAACACTCTGGTCTGGTCTCGTTTTGGGAAAAGATTGTAATTTGTTGGAGCATGCAGGGAGATTGTCGCTGAGATATTTGCAAATGCAAACAAACTTGTGCATCCTTTTTGGGAGAAATTTTTAAATGTAAGATCTGTGCGTGGTGTGTCAATCTAATAGACTTGGGGCGTTTGAAATTACTTTCAATTTATTGCATTATTTTTTATGACACATGGCAAGTGCGTTGGAAACATTCCGTGTCCACTACAACAGTGGATGGTGACACCACGGCGTGGTGTCTAACACCCAAAAATTACTCCCTTTTTGGAACATGACCAAAAGTCATCCAATTCCACGTCTTCAAATCACGTGCAGGGAGGAGCCACAATTAGACCTTTTCTAATCCTCTCATCAGTACATATATAGTCATTTTTATAATTAACTTAATGTTGGCCCCTCCATCGTGTACGTGTTGATTGGCAAGTAATTGCATCTTGGTTTATTTGCTTAATCGTGTGCGCTATGATGATGGGTTATATATCTTTATTGACTTATGTCGTCTTTTGGTTCGCTTCTACTTGTTTAGCTTTTCGTTTCATTTCTCGACTCTTATCTCTTTTCTTTTTATAATCTAAACTATCGTTTATACTAAAAATCACCAAAAAATTATTTACAGTCAAAATCGTGGGTTGCCTACATTTCCAAACCAAGGCAGCAACTTTGCTAATGGCTTTTTCCTTCTAACCTTTCCCACTGGTTGATGTGGATGTTGTTAAATTATTATAATTACATTTAGAGCTTCTTAAGTCTTAACCATACACGCTTCCACTTGACAAACTCACTTTCCTGCACTTTAAAGTGGCCACCTCAGCACAAAGCTAAAAAGACAAATCTATCCTCCCTTCTACTTCAGGAGCCAATCCCGGTTCGAGCACAGCTGTGAGGACAATTATGGTAGAAAAGTAATCTTTTGACAAACTTTTTTTGGGTAAAGAACAACATCCAACTTTGACTCTTCACAGAAAAGCAAAAGAAAAAGAAAGAATAAGGCCAATCGCAGCAGCAAACTCATTATTTATTTATTATTTAATTAAGAAGATATATATAAAAATATATTATAATATACTTTTTTGGAATTTACGTGTCCAAATTGGTCATGTTGTTTACACTAGCACCGTCCTAACTCTCGACACCTAATAGTGTTCGGACTAACTAAACCCTACCTTACAGGGATGTCGACAAAAACAAAAAGGTTCTGCGGTGGTTAAATTGTGGCACAACCAGAATTTATAAACAAAATTAAAATTAGAAAGAACAATTGTAAATATATTTATACCATATATCATATTTGTATTTTCTTTTCATTTTTTATTTTAATTTTTAGGTTTTAGGGCTATACGGATTTGAAGAGTAGTTACCCGTGTACCGAAGTCTTGTGTTTAAATTTTCTTCTTTCAATATCGCTTTTATTATGTCATACCAAATATAACAAATAATAATTTAAAAATGAACTCGAATGGGTAAGGTGTAATGTTTGCAATGACAATGCAAAGAAGATTTCACATGCATAAATGATAGGGAGTCTCGATCAAATTACTTGAGTAATTAACTTAGGTAATACCATTTTAACTTAGGTAAATTTTTATGAATACTAAGATGATCATAATTGACTTTTAAAAAAAGCAAGATGATGCTATTACTTAATTATATAACTTGTCACTTATGATATTGTAACTAGAAAATGATAGCAACATTTTACTTGAAAATTGCTCAAGTGAAAAATGATGTTAATAACACTCATGTCTTGTGAAAATTGCCCAAAGGGGTCCGCGGCCTCCATCACTCTCCTCCTCCCCTTTTTCCACCCTTACCCTCCCAGATCTTCCCCTCCCCCTCTCCACCTCTACTCCTTGCCCATCCCCTATAGCCCCTCAATCTTGGCTAAGTTTGGTGGGCTGCTTGCTTGGCTGTCTTGGTGACGACGTTGTGATGGGGTTGATGTGGTGCATGTACGAATATGTTCGTCTCCGTCCTCCCTTGGTTTGGTGTGAGCCTAATTCGATCGGTTGTGGTGATAGAACGTTATGTTTTGCTTGTTTTTTTAAATTGTAATAAGTGCAGTAATCTATTTGTTGGTCTCTCTTCGGGAGAGCTTTAGTTATTGTTTAGGTTTTACATTGGTATTCTAGGTCTCTCCTTGGGAGAGTTTTGTTCTGTTCTTTATGTTGGTGTGTGTTCCATTTATCCAAGCCGTGTCTTTGGGCGTTTTTCGGCTTTTTATGAAAAAGTCACTATAGTAAAGCTATGTGCTAGATTTGAGCCCTTAGGGATGTGATTGGGGGAGTACCATAGATGTGATTGTCTTTTGTATTCCATTGACAGGAGGTATATCGTAGTTGTGATTATCTTTGTTTTGGGTCTGAGTATGAGTTCAAGTGATTGGTTGTTTGTGTGGCTGTTGTAATTGAGCCTTTTGACTTATATGAATGATAATTCTATCGTTTGGCAAAAAAAGATGTTTAAAAAAAAAAAAAAATCTAATCTAAATTGCGGGGAGAAGAATTTGAACTTGGGTGCAAAGTGGGGAGCACATCCACTCTAGCCACCTTAACAAAATCATGGCTACAAAGAAAAATGATGTTAATAACGAAAATTCGATTAAACATGCAAATTGTGCAACCTTCTGACCAAATTGACCTTGTTTTATCACTTTTAGTTTTGGGAATTAAATGGTGCCAATTAGGAAATGGGATCTAACTTATGTGTAAAGTAATAATTAGAAGGGAATCTAAATTATATTTTGTTTCCTTTCTATTCTTTTGTTTATTTAATCCCAAAAAAGCAATTTCATTAATAAATCAAACACAATTTACATGCAACCAAAATAACAGCGAGATGAGTCTAAATGCTTCTTAGGATTTTAGGAGTGGGAGAAACATACTTTTTGTTTTTAATGTAATTTAAGTAGTTAAGAGCATTTTTCCTTGCACTCAAGGTCTTAGGTTCGATTCTCTCTTCTCTTAATATTTTTTTTATAAATAAATTAAAGTTTAATTGGTTAGTTTACCATTTTATCCTTATCTTTTTCTTTTAGAAATTTAGTTAAATAAAGACATTTGTTGGGTTTAAAAAAAAATTAACCATTTGCTTTATATATAAGTTTTTTATATGTATTATTTATTTTTAATAGTACAAGCGATAGTCTTAATTAAAGGGGAGGGAGAGTTATCACACACACACAACTATATGTCATGGGGGTTCAAAACTGAGACCTATTATCTGCAAATCAAAACCTTTTTTAACTGAACTAGACCTCGTTAACTTCATATATAAGTTATTAATTGAGCATATCTCTAATTTACTTCTACAAATGACAATGATTTGCGCAACATAAACAAAATCACATACTGTACAATAATTAATTGAAATTTCTTTGAGAAAATTTTAATTTTAATTTTATGCTTTCTTTTCTTTAGATGGATTTGTTTTTCAATGCTGAAATTAATTACGTGGATACTTTGCTGGAACGTGAAAAGCACGGAATGCGTACTGCGCACTCCGCGTACTCCAAAAGACACCGCCCGCCAACCAAAATCTTCCAATTAACTTTAAACCTTTCGTTAACACAAAAACTCCAAAGTACAACACTTGTCAGCACAATCATCAGCCACTGTTTACTACAGTGTCAGTGTAGTACAACTCCATACAGAACGCTTTAATTATTCTAAATCTCCACAAAAGAAATTATAATTTTCTTAAGTTGTTTTTTTTTAAATTTAAATTATTTAATTCCACGCATTGCGTCACCAAACGCCGTCAGAACAACACGGGACTCGTTTCTGAACAGCCACCGACGGCGTTACCAAAACTGTCTAAAACGACCTCGCTTCCACCCCTCTTTTCTCTTCTTCTGCAACGAACAACAAGCAGCAGCCTCTCTCTCTCTCTCTCTCTCTCTAAAAAATTTTCTTTCTCTACCAGGCTCGCTTTCTCTCTCTCCAGCCTCGTTTCTCTGTGAGTAACTCATTATGCACAGGCTTGCGTTTTGTTTTGTGTGTCTGTGATGACCTTCGCATATCAAAAATGAATTTTGATTATTGTTATTGTTATTATTTTGATATTGAATTTCATAGTCTAGGGATTAATTTGGTGGTTTTTGTTTTCGAAAATTTGTGGCGTTTGACTATGAATTCGATATTTCGTGCATAAATTTCGGATCTCTCTGACATGTGTAGTGCCTCAATATTTACTATTTTAGGGCATTTTTTGATTTTTTTAAATTTAATTTTTTGGATTTTGGACTCAATCTTGAGTTTCCTGAAGAGTAGCAGATTGAATCGATACCTGGGCCTCTTTATATTTCCCACACAGTTTTACTGTTTTGTTCTTGGTGTTGCCGGTGTTTTCATTTTTGGTGGTGGTTGGTACCAAACCAATAGTGTGTTGAAGAAAACTTTGAGAATTTATTTTTGTCAATTTTTGAAGCTCCACTGAACTACAGAGGTTTATTGGACTGAATATATATTCAATTAAAGTATTTTTTGCCCCATTTTTGCTGTCACTGTGTATCCAACTGGGAAAGGGAAGAGCTGTGAGATTCATGAAGTGCTTTCAATTGGGTAACCTTTGTTTTCATTTGTTGTTGTTTCCATATGGAAGTGGTCCTCAGTCTGAATTTTCATTTAGATGTTTTCTTTTTTCGCATTTTGGAGTTTCGGGTTCTTTTTCCTTTCATGATATTGTTTATTGTTGTACAGAACTAGGGTCTATTGAAATCCATCACTTCATTTTCTGCCCTCTTAAGTTATTCATGTTTATTGTACTATGGATCATCTTCTTGATGGTTTGCTTCTTTTACTATAGTTGCAGAAGAACAGCTGGTTATGGAGTTAAGCCAGCTGTATTTGTCAGTTGACTTTTAAGTTGGAGAATGCAAGTTACAGTTGAGGTATTACAATTGCAAGTTTAAATTTTTGTGTATTTTGAGGATGGGGTCTGCTTGTTGTGTCGCTGCTAGAGACAAGACTATAACAAACAGAGCAAACAATGAAGTTCTGCATCGCAATATTCGGTATTCTCCAACATGGAGCTTTCGATGGGATAACCGAGTGGGGGTAGCAGGTGAAGAGACTTCAGTGAGTTGGTTTTCTGATGGAATTAGCAGAAACGATGGTTCTGAAGTTAAATTTGAGTCAGCATGTGTATCAGAGGAGGGAAGTCCTTTGGTACATTTTCGAAGACATACAGGGCAAAAGTCCTCAATTTCTGAGGAAACTGCTGGCCATGTGAGGACTCCTGCTTCAGGTAATTCTTATGGCGATCATTTATTTGATTCATAATTCTATGGTTTGTAGTATAAGTTTTGGTGAATTTTGGTGCAATCTCGATCCTTAGGTTCCTTGCAGTTTGTAGTCAATATCCCATAAGTGTGATTTGGAATTGAAAGGCAGCAAAAGCAGATGTTGCAGCTGCCATGTCTCTGCATGTTTTCTTATATAAATTTATCTCGTACTCTTGAGGTTTCCTAGCGTTTTTATAAAGTATAAACACCATGGAATGGAACAGAGAAAATGTCTTTTACACACTGTATTTAAAATTCATAGTCTTATTGGTGTAGCCTGTGCATAACGCCAATTTTATCCACCTTACATGCAAATCTTGATTAAGAGAAACTAGTTTACAAATTTGTATGTTAAATTGATGCATTATTGGTTGGTTTTGGAGTTTGTAGAAGTTTCAGACATAATTTATGTGTTTTATAGCGTGTTTTCGTCATTTTATATATCACCCATATTTCCACGGAGATCGATATATCAATCGATTTTCTCTAAAATATAGATTACCAATATATACACCAAAGTCGAGACTTAAAATTGTTGATTCTCCCAAAGTTCTTTTTATGCAGCGAATCTGCAACTTGGGATAAAGAGATTACTTTCTACTTTATTGATTGGAGGATTGAAATTTATCTCTTTCTAGATTGTATCTGGACTTCTTCTCCCTTATCATTATATTTGTTCTTGCAAATTGTTCATGATTTTGGCATGTACCATCCAACTTGATGATGTGTTTGTTTGCATGTAAACCAAAGGACATTGCCAGCATAGTTGCTTTTTAGATACAAGCTCAATATTAACATGAAAGGTCATACTTTGAGCTAAGGTTGACCTTGGTGGGCCACGTGTTACCAAATATGCACTGATAAGAAGGAGAACAGTAATTTGGAAGAAGCACTAATGAAATGGATTACAATTTTATGTGAAGCTGGTGAAGAGGGACCCTGTATGTAAACATAGATGGAAGAAAAGGATTAGTTTATTCCTATTTTGAGATGATCAAGGATTCAAGGGATCATGTGATTTATTGAAGCCATGCGGAATAGAAGTTAATGGTTGAAAATGTGAATTATAGGTGAATGGAAATGCTTAGGAATGGGGCGATTGCAAACTATGCAATCAGCATCAAAGGTTAGACTACCTTTTATCAATTAGATTGGGAAGACGAAGGACACAGTTGGTTATTTCCTGAATAGATTCCCAAACAATAAAATGCGTGTACTTCTCCTACTATTTCTTTGATATCTCTTTACATGGGTAGGTAGGAGAGTTTTTGTGGGTGTGGTCATGTGGGTCAATAGCAGGTTCTGGTTATGTGATTTTGTTCATTGAGAAGATTTCATGATTACACTTTACACAGTTTCACATTCTTTAGGTGTTCATATTTTTCCAGCTAATGGCCTTTGGGCCTAGCAGCACCTCCTCCCCCCCTTAAAAATAAGGGCGAAGGATGGGTTTCAGGGTTCAATTGCTGCTTGTGTTGTGTTCCTGTCTTTTGTCAAAATATGTTTTTAACTTTTCCTGATGCGTGATTGTAGCTCTAACGCTAACCTTCTTTTAAGTTTTGAAGCTAAAATTTTATCCGGTTCATAAATACAATGTTGATAATTATGCAGGGATGATCAAAACTGTCTCTTACCTCTTTTTTCTTGGTTTCCATGCCAATGGAATAACTTTTTCCTTTATTGGTTGTTTTGATTTCCTTGTACTGGCCTGCAAGTGGAATAGGTGAGTTGAATTTTTTGATGCCTATTGCTTTGTCTCAAGGCAAGCTTGTTGCCAATTCCTGTGGTTTAGTACATATTTTAATTCAATAATTTGTTAAATCAATAAAGATGGTTCAATCAATAAGAGAAACTTGATATTACATTAAATATGATATCTTTTTGTAAAATCATCATATTATTTCCTGGAAAATGTGACTTATATGGAATCACAGAACCTATTTTGTGCTTGAAAGCTTAAAAGGGCTAACACATCACACACCCACGTGCACCTTAGTTGTTTGTGTGATGGAAAAGAAATAGAAGACCTTGTACCTCCTGCTTAAGACAATTTTTTTTTGTTTTCCAAATGATTTAGTATAAAACTAAAATAAGGCTGGTTATCTGTTAAATAAATGGCCTCCTTTAGATTTTTCTTTTATAATTTTCCCTTTTATATTTTAGTTGTTTATAACATTTTTTTTCTGATATATTTGTATGTGTCTATGGCAGATCGATCTATTTCAAGAAATATTTCCATGGATGCAAGTCTAGAACAGGTAGAGCATACGCAGCTACAGGCGCTTTTTGCTATCATTTTAGCACAATTAATTCGCAGCATTCCACAAATGACATTTTTCTCCTTATTGTTGGATTGTATTGTAGGCAAAGGAGTCAACAGAATCCCCTACAGTTTCATATCCGTCCCCAACAAAGTTATCAGTTTCGTTGCCTTCTACTTCATCATTGTCTGCATCCCCATTGTCATCCCAGTGTCATTTGCCTCCTGCTAGCTCAACACCATTGAGGTGGCCCCGCTGTTCTCCAGGACATCAGCTATTAAGGCAAGTATCTGATGGCCGAGTCCCAGGAAACAAGTCACCAAACAGCTGCTCAATTTCTGAAGATAGGGCAAGGCTCCCCTCATGGAGCAATGAATCTGCTAGAGGCTCCCGTGGCGGGTCTTCAGATAGTTGGTCTATGCATGCATTTTCTGAGCTCATGGCCACATCTAATAGAGAAAGGTGGTCTTTTGATAGTGAGTCCTTTGGCTTTAATCGTGAGAAGATAACTAGATCCAGTAGCAGAATTTCAGCTTCACCCCCTGTTGATTTGCAGACGTGTGGGGTTTGCTCAAAGCTTTTGACTGAGAAATCTTCATGGAGCGGCCAAAAGATTATTGCAAACAATGAGCTTTCTGTGGTTGCAGTGCTAATTTGTGGGCATGTTTATCATGCTGAATGTTTGGAGAATATGACTCCTGAAATTAACAAGTATGACCCAGCCTGCCCGCTTTGTACATTTGGGGAGAAACAGATCCACAAGTTGTCTGAAAAAGCATTGAAAGCAGAAATGGACGTGAAGGCTAGAAACAAGAGATCAAGAAACCAGGTGTTAGACCTTGATAGTGATTCTGTTGTGTTTGATCGCTTGAAGAGCAGTGGACATCAAGGAAAGGGCCCTAAGATGGGATCGAGTTCCAGCATGAGAAGCTCCTTGGGAAAGCCTTTTTTGAGACGACACTTCTCTTTTGGCTCCAAGAGTACTCGAGTCCAATCAGAGAATCACTCTACTAGAAAGAAAGGGTTCTTCTGGGCAAAATCTAGCAAGATGTGAGCTAACTTATAGATGTTTGGGAGGTGAGCATATCTGTTTCCCATGTAATATTTCTTGCATCACATATTCAGTAAAATTGTCACTATTCCTTTTGCATACCTATTTAATAAATCTACACTTTCCATACACTGGCCATGATTTATCTACCTGGTATGTTTAGGATTAATTTCTGTTTGGCACTGAAGTCATCAACTTCAAAATCTCTGAATACGGGAGTTATGCTGCTGATTGGAAACTTTTTTTGGTTCTTGTTGAACTCAGTATTGTTATTTTTATGCAGATTCCAGTGTTGATTCTTCTTTTGCAATCTCAGTTGGATAAAGGATTGCGAAGAGGGCAGTTATCAAGACATTGTAAACATCTGCAACTGCATCTTGACATTCAACAGGGTTAGCTTATGGAGTTACACTGTAAAGAGGAGGAGGGAATATATAGAACAGTTAGTGAAAGGAAAAAAATAGTGGAATGAAAATGCATAAAAAGACCCCTGTGATCTGATTCTTCTTATTGTTCAAATTTTATTCCTTGCGTGAATCCATACATGAATTTATCAAAATGATTACTTATGTATGTCAGTGGGATGCTGGGTTTGCCAAAAGGCACCATATCCCTTCCTACGACTTTCTGTGTTGTGTTGCCATGTAATTTTTCTGCAGGTGCTACCGTTTCCATGTTAAAATACACCATTTGAATTGACAGAGACCTTTCCAGTAGCTTCAAATGGTGGTTAGATCTAAGGTTTAAATGATATGCGTAAATAGGGTTTACCTTAACTCTTTGTATCTCACGGGGAGTGTTTCTTGCCATTCGAAAAGAATCATAGAAATTTTAAGATTTTGGTGATAAATGTGCAGCTTTCACTTTTTCATATTTTGTTCTGAAGCTTTTGCTGTATGCGAATATCAACCGTTGATGCATAATTCCAGCATCTTACATAATTTGTTTGTGATGTGCTTTAGGCTTGTGCTGGGCTCTGTTGGGCTGCTATTGGTTTTTGGGCCTTCCCACCCCCTCAAGTTTCTTATTTTTTTGGTTCAATATATTCTTTTATTTACAAAGAGAAAAAATGATGCAAGTCTAGGTTGAAAATTGAAAATAATGGGAAGAAGAAACCCCTAAAATTTTAGCCCTAGATGGCGTTTTATAATCCTAATAAACCCAGTTTCACTCCTAAATTACCAAAATTAAGCCCTAATTTCGCTCACCCATAAAGTTGACATAAGTTAACATTTCAATGAGAAATGCAGTTTGACACATATGCAAAAATAATTCATAAAAACACACACAAAAAAAAACTTTTTACACATGTCACACTGCTATTGATAGGAATGTAGAAGCTCATACTTACATAGTAAGAAGAGAAGTATTTTCCTTAAGTTAATTGAAGATGATAAAGATAATAAAGCCATTTACAATTAATACGTTTGATATTTTCCAAATGTCACAAAATAGAGTGTTCACACAATGCATGTTTATTTCGTAGCATGATCATATTATGTATATGTGCACGAAATCAGTATTTTCTTGGCAGCATATGTTGGTTAACAAGATGAACGATAAAATCATATGAGTAGTAATGAAATTGGAAACTTCTTTTAGTATTTATTATATATTATCTTACTGGTCCCCATTTGTTTATTTGTTATATTATATTCACTGGGTTGAAATTAGGGTGAGATGTTGGGGAAAACTAAAGCAGTTTGTACATTTTTCACAAGGACCAGTAACTTTCTGAACCCAAAGGCAAAAAGCTGGGTACTGGAATCATGTCCATTTCAGAACACAGTTTGGTTATTCAAATTCGATATCTGCAAGTTTGGAACTAAGGAAGAGGCATGTGAGACACATAGAAGCCAATAAAGATTTTTCCATATTAAATTTCAGAGACGGGCTCCTAGAGTCACCAATAACAATATAGGAATTATGAGGTGTACGTTTATGCGATGTTGTATTAGAAGAAAGATATTACTATAGCTAAGAGGGATTTTGTAATGTACTTGGCTAATTGTTATAGTCTAGAGATTTAAATAGCAAACAAAAAAAGAAGAAAATGAGAAAATGAATAAACTCGAAAAATGAGAATGTAAGTCATGTAATAAAAAGTAATTGAGTTAAATGCAACACATAAAAAAAAATTATCAATGGCTCATGTGGGCCTTAATTGGCTCCGCCCAACCACCACGTATGCATGTAGAAGGGGAAAACTTTCTTGCTAAACAGTGGGTGTCGCTGGCTTAGTGGCTTTACACAGTAATTGCCATTCATGGACGCGAAGAATAGAGCTCAGTTTTGAAATTTAGTTGGGATTCGCTGGCTTGCTTTACACAGTAACTGCCATTCCTGGACACGAAGAAGCATACAATTATTTTTACTCTTTTTTATTTTATTTTTCTTCACTGCCAAATATGCATGTGATTAAGTTGTGCTGAATAATAAGTCTCATGTAGGAAACTTTATTAAATTAATTACAATATCCAATGAGTGATTTTATTATTTAGTCAAGTTTCTGATGTGGGACATAATCTTAATTATTCAACCAATCGAAATGGACCAAATCTTAATTATTTTTCTCAAAAGTTTAACTCTTAAACCCTACACTTGTTTGCTTAACCTGAATGAGTAAATTACCCGCTAAGAAACAGACATCCGGATCATGCTCCTCTCCCGCTAGATATTCATTCATTCATATCCCAACCCAAAACCCACAACCATGACAAGCACGTGTCACCCAGACAAGATAACACGAGGAAACCTTCATCTAACGTGGCAATGCATGCTCTTAATGGCATTGTCTGGGCACTGTCATGCCACGTGTCAGCACACAGTGACATGCAAGATGCCACACTCGTATCTCCACCGTCTTTCATTTTCCCTTTAAAAAAAGGCCTTAACCTCATCAAACTTTGTTCAAGTTCCAACATCTATAGAATATAGCAAGGCTTGCCATTTCTGATTTCTTACTTCGATCGAGGCTTAGCTCTTTTTGCAAAAAAAAAATACCCAAATGGCTCAAATTCGTGATGAGTATGGAAACCTAGTGCAGCTCACAGATGAGCATGGCAACCCTGTTCAGTTGACAGACGAGCATGGAAACCCTATGCACCTCACGGGTGTAGCTACTAGCACGGTAACCGAAACTGGAACATACACCGGTTCCGGTGTGCATGTTGCAGGATCTGGGACCACGGGTGGGTACGAGGAGCATGGTGGCGCGTTGGGTGACGCTGGAGTTGCGACCGGGCTTGGAATGTTTGGTGGTAAACAAACAAGTGATCAACCTCATGGGTATGATGGTGGTCTCGGTGAGCACCGACAACAACAGCCCCACGACAGTGGTGTTACTGGTGAACTCCGCCGTTCTGGCAGCTCATCAAGCTCTAGTGTAAGACTTTTTTTTCTTCATATATATATATGTACATATTAATTGTGCTACTTTTATTTGTAAATATATTGCGATGCATCTTCTAACCGAAGATGTTATGCACACTCTCAGTTTGTCGTTTTGCACTCTTAATCTGAGTTAGAAAATATTAAAAATATAATTTTAGAAAATATTAAAAATATAATTTCAAGAGTGCATGATATCAAATTGGGGTGTTCATATTTTTTTTTGTAAAATACTAGTTATATTGTGTACTTTTAACAAGTAAAATATTCTCTCCCATGTGGAACTTGCTAAATTTGTCAAAAAAAAAATTACTGAATAAATCTAACAAATCCAACATTCATATTTTTATGTTTATTTATTGTATAGGAGTCGACTTGCATATTAAACTTTTTAGTGAGACTAAGCTTGCAAGTTTTGATCAATGTATACTTTCCTTTCTTGATGTCTCCCCCTCGGTTGGTTGCTTGTAGTCTGAGGAGGATGATGGGCAAGGTGGGAGAAGGAAGAAGGGACTGAAGGAGAAAATAAAGGAAAAATTGACTGGTGGGAAGCACAAGGACGACGCTCAGCAGCAAGAACATGGACATGGACAAGAGCAAGGACAGGCACACACCATAGCCGTTGGCACCGCCATCACCACCACAGCGACAACTGAGCCGGAGAAGAAGAGTATGATGGAGAAGATCAAGGACAAGCTGCCTGGTCATCACAGCCACTAAATTATTAATTAAGCTTAATTGAGTGTCTTGGCGTTAATTGTGTGCAGTTTGTTGTGAGCCTATTAGGGTCAATGTAATAAAGAACTTGCTTTTGGAATTGTGCAGGGAAGCTGTGCTGTACATGTTATATAGTGTGCTGAATTTCATCACCGCAATGGTTTGCTTTGTGAAGTTTTTTAATCACATTATGCCAAGTGGCTTTGTGGGTAGAGTTCATTTTTGAAGTTCATATGTATCAATAACCTTGACTGTGTTTATCTGCACTTTCCGAAGTTAAAGAGAAACAAGAAGGTATCAATTCATCAACGAAAGAGGGACAATGGAAAGATGGTGCATATGTTTTCTTATTAGATAATTGACATTATTGGCACAGGATCCCGAGTCTCTGTATTTAAGAAGCATGCATTTTCGTTTTGTGCTCTCTCCTCTCTCGTCTTCCTTTCGCCTTTTCTTTTTTGCCTTTTCTTTTTTGAATTTTTGTCAAAACCTCTCGTCATTTCTTTGATCATCAGTGGTGAGGGTAAAATATATTGCTCAAATTTATTGCAAAATTTCGAACATACTGCTCCAATTGATAGCTTTTAAATTCCAAATATACAG
Organism: Prunus padus; assembly: GCA_024362665.1. Lineage (NCBI taxonomy): Eukaryota > Viridiplantae > Streptophyta > Magnoliopsida > Rosales > Rosaceae > Prunus > Prunus padus. Next base: position 12,461,169 of record JANFAM010000006.1, on the reverse strand, counting down.
TTCCAATTCATTGCTAATGCTATTGCGGTCTTCATCAACCAAATGGATCAGGAAAAGTACCTTTCCGTCTTTGAAATTCAATGAACAGATTGACTAATTCTCCAGTGGGAATTTACAGAGAAATTGGTATAAGCAAATGATTGTTTCATCCCAAAAGAGCATTAGATGAATATGCTTGCTTGTTTAAATTCCAGGATGGGGTTGGCAATACCCATCTTCGATTACTAAGAATTGAAGTGAAACAAGAAGCAAAAAGAGAAGGCAAGATTACAAAGACACAGAGAATTGAAGTGAAGTAAGAAGCAAAAAGAAAAGGCAAGATTACAAAGGCACAGAGGATATAAACAGAGAGAGAGAGAGAGGGGTAGGTTAGAGAAAAGATAGATGAGAAAGGAGGGGATCAGTTTAACGTCAATTTAGGAGGAAAAGAAAAGAAAAAACAAGCTGATGTGGCTAAGACAAACGTCGGTTGGAGCAAAAGTTACAAACTTATTGTTGCTGAGGTGGCTTATCCACTATTTGAATGCTCCAGATTTTGCGAAATGCACGAAAATGTACGCTTTTTAAATGCAGAAGTTCGGGATCTATTATGACATTTTAAATTTAGTTTTGACCGTTCAAATTGACATCATAGAACGGATTATTGGTTTGATTTTACTGATTGCTATAAAATAGATTGATGTAATAAAATTGTTCTCTAGTAAAACATATGAAATTTGCAAATATATGTTTGTAGTATATAGGCTAGCTCATTATATATTATTATGGGGTGGGCATCCGGTTGAATAGATTAAATCGGCCAATTCATAACGTAACTAATAACTGGTTTGGTTTGGTTTTGACCAAGAAAATGCCAAACAGATTTGACACCTATCTTTACATGAAACCATCGATCTCATTCAAGATAGTTTGCTTTATGATGATGTTTTGTAATCTCTGAGTTTAATACATCCATTTTCTGCAAGAGAGTTGTAGCTTAAGTGGTTAAGAGTTTATGATGTTTTGTAATCTCTTGAGTTCAATAAATCCCTTTTTTGCAGAGAGTTGTAGTTCAAGTAGTAAGAGTATTTGAAGTATGCACCTGAGTTCCTAGGTTCGATTCCTCATTCCCCAAATATCGTTCATATCAAAATACCTTGCTTTTCTTAAACTAAAAAAAATAAAAAAATCTCCCATGATTATTATGTGTGGTGGTCCACATAATATTTATGTGGATCCAACGGCGCAAAACACGTCAACTCCACTCTTTCGGTCTAGCCACCTAAACCCCCAAACTTGGGTTTTCTCACTTCTTCAGCAGCCTCCACTCTCCATTTCACCACCAGTGTCTCTCTCTGCTCAATGCTCTCTCCCTTTCCCGCCTACTTAAACCTCTCAACACTGTCACAAAATGCTTTCACAGGTTCCCAAACCCCTCTCCTTCTTCCAAAACCCATCGCCCCCCATTCCCATTCCCAATCCCACCACTCCCACTCTCCGCTTCTCAACTCCCAAGCCCTCACTCTCACTCCTCCGCCTCCCTCTCTCTCCTCGCCGGCTCACACTCGCAATGGCCTCCGATCCCTGCCGTCCAGACTCCGCCGTTCCGCTCCCGCCCAAAAGTTTCGAGCTTGATCGATTCGCTGAGGTTGCCAACAAGGTAGCCGATGCCTCTGGTGAAGTCATTCGGAAATTCTTCCGTCAGAAATTTGACATTCTCGATAAAGAAGATTCCAGTAAGTTTGAATGTGTGTGCGCGTATATGCTTTGTTTGGTTGCTGAGAAAGTTGAGAAACTTGGAAGTGGACAGAAGTTTTTTTAATAACGTTAAATTTGAAAGTAAGAGGAATGTGAGTAAGCTGGAGAAATTAGGAATGTTGGATTCAATTGCATTAGCTCTGTTTGGTTTGTGATGAAATGTAGGAAAAGAAAAATCACAATTTGAGTGTTGAGTTTTGTGCTGTTTTGCTTTATAAAATAATTGAGAAAATATTGAATTGTATAAGCTGACTAAGTTAGTGATTGGTGTGGACTACAGTATGGAAATTTTGAGTCATTGATTTCCTTATTTGTTGTTTTGCTGCAGGCCCTGTGACAATTGCAGATCAAACAGCGGAGGAAACTATGGTTTCGATTTTATTAGAGAATTTTCCTTCTCATGCTGTGTAAGTTTTGTACGTAAATAGATCATTTTCCAAGAATTTCTTTTGGTTGCAAGAAAATTGGAGGGTTTAAGTTGAATTGAAGTGGTAAATTTCGAGTCTTTAGGTTTACAGCTGTTTAGATCCCATAATGTGACAATTTTTTAGACCTAAAATAAGCTAAAAGGAAATGTTTTCAGGGCCCTAATATGTTGTTCTGGTTTTTAACATTTTTGCTCCAATGTTTTCGTTTTTATATTGAATATGACAAGTTTCGCTTAAGCTATGGTAAATAGTTTTAGGCTTCTCATTTACCATTTCCATTCCTTATCATCCTTGTCCAGCTATTTCCTTCACAGCCCCATGGAACACATAAGAGAAAATTCGATTTTTCTGAACAACCATGAATTTCTATATTTGTTGTGCTATTGCTAAAGTAATTGTGGAGGAGTAATTGCAGTTATGGAGAGGAGAATGGGTGGAGGTGCAAAGAGAAGGCTGCAGACTATGTATGGGTTTTAGATCCAATAGATGGAACAAAGAGCTTTATCACTGGTATTGTATATTTTTTTTAAAAGAAAGATAACTGTCTTGAAATAAGTGTTATGCAAATTTTACTTTGGTGAACCTTCACTTTTTTCCCCAGGAAAACCTGTGTTTGGTACTCTCATTGCTCTGCTACAGCGGGGTAAACCAGTAAGAATCATCTGCTACAACATGCATAAAATAAAAACAGGCTTATTTCTATTTTTTTATATTTTAAATGAAAGTGAATCTGTAATATGATTATGTGCTCAAGAAAAACTCTTTTTTCTCCGTTATTCAACACTTGGGAACAGAATTCTGAAATGAAAATTAAAAATCGTGTTAGAGAAGGGAAGAAAATGGGTACCATCGTCACTTCAGCACTCATCAGTTCAAATTAATTTTTGTATCCATTTTTGCATGCAATAGATGTTTTATTGGAGTAAAGATGCTCATTTGTGCCCATTTAAAAATTTAGTTTTTGTCCCAGTTACTTGACTGAATTTTTTCACACTGAGTTGGATAAATGCATAAGAATTAGTTCAAATTTAAAGATTACATCTACTTTCTTCTTGAACTGATACCTATTATTTCACCCAGATTCTTGGCATAATTGATCAGCCTATTTTAAGAGAAAGATGGGTTGGGATGAGTGGAAGGAAAACTACATTGAATGGGCAAGTAGTGTCTACACGCAATTGTGCAAATCTGGCACAGGCTTATTTGTAGGTTTTTTCTCTTTTCCTGTGACTATCTATTTTATAGCTAGAAAGTTGTTCTGTGGAAAGCAAACCACGTCTATTAAGCATCTAGACCTTTATTGTGAGAAAGTAATTTGTTGGCATCCAGATATTGCCAGGGATATATAACTTTCTTTTTCTGTCTTTGTCTTTCGGGATTTCTCTTATGTGTTTTAATTATTCCCGTGATTAGGTACACTACAAGCCCACATCTATTCAGCGCAGAGGCAGAAGAGGCATTTATTCGTGTTAGAAATAAGGTATGTTCTGATGAATCCATAAAGATCAGGGTTCAACATTAGGTGACATGAAGAATACTGCCATGCGTTTAATTTATGATCTATGTGAGAAAATCAGACTCAGTCAATAAGGATTACCTGAAAAGAAAAAAGGGAGAGCAAAAGTGGAGCAGTGTTATTGTTTTGGTCCTTGCTTTGTCCAAGTCTTTTACTTTTTGTGGTGTTCCTATGCTTTTGGGGATAATCTGACTCAATTTCACATTGTGACTCGATGCCAAGCAGTATTGAGATTAAATAACTTTACTAAAACTGATATGTGAGCGGAATTTCTTTGAATGTGATTAGCATTTGGAAATTTAATGTGAAATTTGACTCCTAGGTCCAATCCAACATCTTTTCCAGCAGTTGTTTTCATCTTAAATATTTGATATTTGTGTTTCTTATAAAATAAAAAGAATCTAAAGAATTCCATGTTTGGTCTACAGGTGAAAGTACCACTGTACGGCTGTGACTGCTATGCCTATGCTCTTCTGGCTTCTGGTTATGTGGATCTTGTTGTTGAGTCTGGTCTCAAGGTAAGCTGAACTCTTTGTTGTTAAATTGTATATATGACTATGTATCCAGTGATGCACTCTTCTCTTGGGAGTGTCTGGCCATGAAAATGGCTCATTCCCCATGAAGTGTAAGGGCAGAACAATCCGGGGATGCCTAGTGTATGGCATGAGTGGTAGCTATTGTATCTTACTCTCTGGTTGAACTAGAGGGGAAACATAAAACAGAAGGGACTTATTATTTCTGATGATGCGTTAGGTTACCTACAGATGAGCATTTTTCTTTTGTTTTGCACTTTAATGCCTATTTGTTACAATGAGCTGTCAAGTCTGCAACCATGCATAACTCTCGTTGCATTTGTCATCTGTGAATGATACAACTATATTAGATAGAATTCATTGCTTTTATCTAACAAAAATCTCATACTATTTTGGCAGCCATACGATTTTCTTTCACTGATACCTGTGATAGAAGGTGCTGGAGGTGTTATAACTGATTGGAAGGGACATCAGCTTTATTGGGAAGCTTCTCCAAATTCACATGTGACAAGTAAGCTCTTCTCCAAATTCTTTGGATTGGGGTCATATTGATGATTTGAGCTATGTAGTTTAATATTGTTATTTAATTAATGTGCCATATAGCACTTGCAAGATTTACATAAATCGGCAAATGGGTTTTGGTGTGTTCCCCAGGTTTTAATGTAGTGGCAGCTGGAGATAAACAGATTCACCAAGAAGCTCTAGATTCATTACAATGGCAATGAATAGTTGCATTGCCGATTATCATATGGAGGATGGTACGATGCTTCGGTTTGTCTTTCCGAATCTTTAAGGTTCATACACCAAGAGCCAAAGATGACATAAGGGAGCTAGGTGGATTAATAATGGGTGAGAATTGAAATGCAAAAGGTGGAGAGCTTAATTTATTATCTCTGTATGATTCTCGTTTGCAAGGGTAGGTTTGTTTGCTGGCATTTGTTCACGGCCCCAGCTTTAGTTGTGAAATAAAAGAGCCCGAAAGTGCCCTCATTTTGCCGTATGTTCTTCTACAATAAACTTTTTTTTTTCAGCTAGGAAAGTGATAAAATGTAAAATGATACATTTGAGTTTAACAAAAATCGTTGATACTATCAGTTTTTAATGAGAATAGTCGCCCTTCATAAATCAATTTGCTTCAACAACAAAAAAGGAAATTTTTGATATCAGATGTTATTGCATCTGTCCAATGATGCTTTGGTTGCAAAGCATCATCTTTCAACTCAAAGCATCATTGTTTAAAGGTATCACTGGGTATCACTGGGTTTGGGAGATGGGGGCGTGGTGGTTGGCGTGTGGGCTGGTGGGCTGGTGGGAGTGGTGGTGTGGCTGAGTCTTCTCCCTGCTCATTTTTCTTTCCTTTTTTTTCTCTCTTGTTTTTCCAGCCTTTGTTCTTTGACCGAAATGCCCCTCAATAAGTAGTCCTCAAATTTGACAGAAATTGAGGATTGCCCTTGAATTGCTTCAAATTGATACCACAAGGATAAAATTGACCAAATTGAAACAACAGGGACCAAAATGGTAAAAGTGGAAAACTATAATGACCAAAAGTGACTTTTTGCCTATTTTAAACGATCTTCAATTTAATTGGTTTAGTGCACATATGATCTTTTTTTTTATATTTTTTTAAAGATGATATTTCATTAAATGCATAAGAAATAAAATATGATAGGAAAATCCAATTAAATACGTAATCATATTAGAGGGCCAAGACCAGATGAAGAAATCCAATTAAATACGTAAACGTATTTAGGGGCAATTTTGTCATTGATTTTGTGCATAGATGATCTTTAAATAGTGATTTAAGAAATGAATAGTTCAAATTATGACATGTGTATCACAACTTGGGTGTACTCGAAGTTGTTTGCATTGAGTATTTTTCCCTCTGGTGAGTACATCCTGCCAAGTGTATGGCAGCGATACTGAAAATCATTTAACATCCATCATCATAGATAACCTAGTCACCATTGGACAATTCTGTTGGAATCAAATTACGTTTCACTCAAGTGTCACAAAATACTTATTTTATTGCATAGCATGATCATTTTATGTATTATTCACAAAACTCTGCATTTTCTAACAGAAGAAATGGCAAAAGCATGACTTGATGCTTCTTTTGATATATTTCAATTCCCCTTTCAAAGAAAATCCAAGAAAAAGGAGAGAGTTAGATATACTTTCTACAAGTGCATTTTTTTTCTTATTGCCTTATATTTGTTATTTCTTTTTGTACTTTTCTTCTTGAGTAGGAATATAGTGAGATGGTGGGGAAAACCAAATTTATTTTGGCTCCAGATGAAGAAAGCACTTTGCTTGCGAGTTGGCGGTGCACGCATGGGATTGGTGACGGAGGAGACAAAGGAGACGTCGGCAGAGGCGGGGTGTGGAGGTAGTAGGTTTTGGTGGGACCAGAACATGAAGTTGCATGAACTGAAATAGTACAAGACATCCTTGGAGGAGCAGAACATGAAGTTGACTTTTCATGTTTCATATTAATAGAGCCCAGATGACGCTACCTAAAGCCTGCAGCCCACTCAATGATGGTCTTGTTCAGGAAAGTATGTCCTCCTCCTCAGGATTTGGTTGAGATCTTGTGATCTTTGTAATTATAGGTGTAACAAATAGGGCAAGATTCTGACCCAAAAAAAAAAAACCAAATAGGGCAATATGCTTGGGATCCAAGTAAAATTTTCCATAAATAAGTAGGGGGCCTCTCCTGTGGGGAGCATTTTTGCTCACAACTTTAACCATAAGTGTACCCTCACCACCACCTTCAATGCTTGACACGTGTCCATAGACATAATCATAGTTAACTTTTGCTTTGTATTTATGGAACCATAATTATACCTATGGACACGTGTCAAGCATTGAAGGTGGTGGTGATGGTACACCTATGGTTAAAGTGGTGAGCAAAAATGCACCCATAATTAAATACCTTTTGCTTATTTTGGAAATAAAGTTCATCCAATTCACATGTAAAATTGACACTTATTTTTTGAAAATTGTGTTGTGCGGAAACACTCTAAGATCTTGTTGTTGATGGACTATGCGATGGCACACACAAAAACCTCTTGAGAATAAAACACACCCACAAGAACACAAAGATTTATAGAGGTTCGGCCTCCTGCCTACATCCTCTTAGTGATCCACCTAAGAAATTCACTAGTATGTAAGAACAACTTTGGTTACAATCAAGAACCCCTTAACTCTCACAAGAACCCTAGATCTCTTTTCTCTCACCCTTGAAAATACTCAAGAATTCACCCTTAAATTATGTCTTGTGTTTCTCCCTTGAAAATTCACTCTTGATTTTCCTCTCTATTTTGTGCTTATGAAAAACCTAGTTCTAAAGTGCCTATTTATAAATATAGGGCTTTAGTACAAGCATACAAGGAATAGGAAACCTAAAGGATCCCAAAACAAAGAGAAAATCTAGTCCAAATCTGACAAGGATTCCAAAACAAGGAAAAAAAAACATAGTCCAAATCTGACAAGGATTCCATCCTTCCTTCTATGGTGAGCCAATATTCAACAATCTCCACCTTGACGAACCATCCCCATGAAAAATTGTTGACCCCTAGAGCCTCTTCAACCTCTTGGAAAACGTTCTAATAATTCTCAAGAGCTCCACTATGGCAAGAAACCTCTTGCCTCAACACATCTTAGGTGAGAAGATGCTATACCCAATCTTAGACTTGAGCCATCCGGACCTCTTGTGTAGAAGAGAGATCCCCCATGCCGAACTCCTAGCTCCTCGCCTTCTTGGAACCTTGAATTCTTGACATGCCTTGATACGCAAACCGCATACCAACCCTTGTTCTATAAATCCCCACGTAGCAACCAACTTTGTTCTTGGATTTATGAACAAACTCTTTTTCTCATCCAAGCACCCATCCAACCTTCCCGCTTCATGCTCCCCAAAGTACTCCAAAACGTAATTGAATCTTCTTTGTCCATCCATCCAAAACCTGGGGATGGTTTGATGGATTCCTTAAACTCGGACCTTACTTGTGATGAAGGCTCCACCTCAAGTAGAACCCCTTTGTGAGTTTGTTATTGATACCCAGCTTCTTCAACCCTTATGTCAAGCTTCACCCGCCTTGGAGTCCCTTCCATGACCACCTTGGTAAGAAGCATCTTTTCGGTTGCCACCGACCCAACAACATTCTTCCCATCATCCCTTGTCTTGACTTCACCCTTGTGGACCTTGTCCGCCACTTCCACACCTTTGAAATCAAGCACCCTTGATGATGAACTATTACTCATACTACTTTGACTAACCTTCCTTGCCCAACTAGCCTTGAGCGAACTTGTAGCTTTATTCCGTTGCACCGGCTCTTTTTATAGTAAGATACCATGCTGACTTTTCTTTAGTGCAAAACATCTCTTCGGTAGAATTTTTGCTCCACCTGCACTTGTACCCCCTAAAAGCTGATAAACGTTGTTAGGTTGAATCTCCCCCTCATAATCACCACTGAACCTTGTGTGACTAAAAGCTTCCCTTCTTTGGCCTTGTATGAATACCCTTTTCTATCTAGAGCGCCAAGGGAAATAAGATTCTTTCTTAGTTTCGGTACATGCCTCACCTCACTAAGGCTCCTAACAACACCATCTTGCAACTTGATCTTCAATGTTCCCACGCCCAAAGCATCACAACTTGTTTTGTCTCCAAACAGAATCTTGCTACCCTTCCTTTCCTCATATGTATCAAATTTACTCCTATTTGAACACACATGATATGAACAACCAGAATCTAGAATCCAAATGAAGTAGAACTCTCACCCGAAAGAACTTGCCACGCCGCCTCTGTTACGCTCCTCTTCCGTAACCGTCAAAAGTTCATCTTCGGTGTCGCAATCAGTTGACACGTTTGCTGCTCCTAAACTTTCGGCATTCTTCATCTTGTTCCGCTTCTCCTTCCATACCGGAAAATTCCGCTTCCAATGGTCCTTAGACCCACACTTGAAACACCCTTCATTGTCCTCGGATCTAGAATTCCAACCATTGCTTGACTTTCCCTCGCACTTGCTTGAACGACCCTCCCTCTAGTCCTTGCCACAAGACCTTCACTTTGAGAGCCTTCTTCGGAACATTGAAGCATTCTATCATGCGTTAGGATGTCTTGCACGATCTCTTCATACTTCAAGGTTCTCTTCCCGAACATAAGCGTCGTGCGGAAGTGCTTATAAGACGGAGGTAGGGATGTCAACAACATCACAGCCTAGTCTTCCGACTTATAAACCTCATCCATCCTTTGCAAGTCTGCAATACACCTGTTAAAAGTGCTCACGTGCTCCATCATGTTTGCGCCCTCCTCCATCTTTAGAGAATGGAGCTCCTCCTCAAGAAAAGTTTGTTGGACAACGATTTTGCTGCAAACATCTCTTCTAGCTTTTCTCATGTCTACTTCGCGGTGTCTTACATCGCATTACACAACACCTCATCAGTTAGATGTTGTTCCATGAATCCTCTAGCAATCTCATCTAGGTCCTCCAATTCCGCATCTGTCATGGTTTCCGGCTTCTTTTCCTTGCCTGCCAAGACTTTGCTGAGACCTTGCTGCTTAAAGACATGTTCATCCTCCTTTGCCAAAGCATAAAGTTCCCCTTGCCGGTGAATGGCTTTAACTCGATCTTCATACTTACATGTTGTGATGTGATCTTGTCACCCTTCATCGTCAACACTTGCAAACACTCTTAAAACTATAAGAGCCCACCACGAACCGCGGCTATGATACCACTTGTTGTGTGGAAACACTCTAAGACCTTGTCGTTGATGGACTACGCGACGGCACACACACAAACCCTTTGAGAATAAAACACACACCAAACTACAAAGTAAACACACCCACAAGAACACAAAGATTTATAGAGGTTCGGCCTCCTGCCTACATCCTCTTGGTGATCCACCCGATAATTCACTAGTATGTAAGAACAACTTTGGTTACAATCAAGAACCTCTTAACTCTCACAAGGACCCTAGATCTCTTTTCTCTCACCCTTGGAAATACTCAAGAATTTACCCTTGAATTATGTCTTGTGTTTCTCCCTTGAAAATTCACTCTTGAATTTTCCTATCTATTTTGTGCTTGTGAAAAACCTAGTTCTAAAGTGCTTATTTATAAGTATAGGGCTTTAGTACAATCATACAAGGAATAGGAAACCTAAAGGATCCCAAAATAAAGAGAAAATCCAGTCCAAATCTGACAAGGATTGCAAAACAAGGAAAAAAAACCTAGTCCAAATCTGACAAGGATTCCATCATTCCTTCTATGGTGAGACAATCTTCAACAAACTAGTAGGTATAGTGAATTAAAAGCTTTAAAAACGTTTTTGAAAGAAATTTCTTTGACAACATTTTCTGCACAGCCTAGCAGAGCATAAAAGAAAATTTGGTTCAAAGTAAAATGTTATGAGAAGGAATGGCCGCAGGTTTAGCTTCAAAGTGTTCGAGCCGCGGTATGTGATTTTGCATTGGGATTTTTGAGTGATCTGTTTGTACTATTTGTGTCACTTGCTCAAATATTAGACTCTAATCTCCATTGAATTAGTGTTTTGATTGCTTGATCTGAAAAACGATATGCCCCATGTTTCAAAATTTGTTCTTTCGTGTTTTTCCTTGTTCTCTCTTGCATGTTATATCTGCTTTTTGCTTACTGGCTTCATATAATTCAAACAATACTAGTTTTCTCGAAGCGTCTTGTTCATATCTCTCATCGAAAGGTGCTATTCGATAATGTCTATCAAAAGGTTCATATACCTTGTTCATATATGTTCCGTTTTATGAAATTTTTCTGAGAGATAAAAAAAACGTATGGATGCTTTAGTTATCTAATCCAATATTATATCTCAGCATGGGCGGAACCACAGCCAAGGCTGTGGTGGGCTATAGCCTAGATAAGTTTTGAAGAAAAAAACAACAATAAACATATATCTATATGGCCCACTACAAGAAGTATGCTGCCTTTTGGTTTGTTCATCGCAAAATATGCTTCTTTTTTTGTTTTTTTGCAAAGTTTGGTGTCTATTTTTTTATCTGCTGTCTTTTTTTGGGTGAAATTATCTCCTACTTTTTTGTTTTTGAAATTATCTGCAGTCTTTGGCAAAAGGTTTTAATAAGAAAAAAAAGCTTGTATGGCTCACCATCAACTACAAAACTATATGTTTTCTCTTTCAAGAACGGAACAATATGTTAATCAAATTCTATTATTCTTGTGTGTTACAACTAATATATATATGAAACTTAATTATTTATATTTTTGCATTTTGCATTTGTGAAGCTTATTCAGTTGATGCCAATAAATTTTTAGGGATTCACACTGCAAAGGTAAGTTTTTTTAAAATTAAAAAATCATTAGATTTTAAGCTAAAAATTTTAACTAGCCCACCCACTGAAAAATTCTTGATTCCGCCTTTGTATCTCAGTTTCCTGGATAATTTTTAGTATTTTTCTGTAATTATTCTCTTCCCTATTTTACTCACTGCAATCTATTCAATCTTCTGGAAACAAACTCTAGTGGGTCGTTCATTGATGGGGGGGCTTGGCAATAACTTGTCTGGCTTATTGAGGACATCACATGATATGACATGCAGCCCTTTCTTGTCTCAGGTCAGTGTGTGCATCTGATATTTCTTTGAAGATTATAACTATGATTAGGAAATATATTCATTGAATCTTAGTAGGGTCGTTTGGGTTAAAGTGAGGATTAAATCTTACTAGAAAAAGAAAAAAATTTGCTTGGTTTTCGTACAAAATGTTTTACTGGATGTTTAAAATCATGAATATATATATATATATTATTTTATAGTACAATTAATAATCTAAACTACGGGGGCATCGTTTCAAACTCGAGACCACTAATCTACAAGTCAAAGCTTTTTCAATTATGCTAGACGCCGTTGGTGAAATCTCGATTAGATCAAATATCTGTTAGATTTCTTTATATGCGTGGTCATGATCTTTCACACAAAACTGAAATACGTGAAGACATACATGGCAACATCTATCTTGAGTGCATGACCTCTTATCTCATTCAACCGCAGCAACAACAATCCCATTAAGAACAGGAACGGCTCAAGACTTCTGCTTTCTCTTAGAATATGTTTATGCTATCTCTTTATGATGAGATTAGGGTAGAGAACGTGTCTAATGAGAGCAGGGCCTTAAGCTTATATAGGCTAGGTCAAGTAATCTCTACTCATCACCGAGGGCCGACTTGTTTAATCTTTCAAGCCCACCAAGCAACGGTTCACGCAAAAAAGAAACAAATAGGACCCCTTCATAGGCCTCAAAACCTTTCCTTATTTCACAAAGCTTTGGGCCTCAAGGTATAACCTAATTTTAAACTCTTATCAAAACCTAATATAACTTAGTATCTAGTGCACCGATCTAAATAGAAAAACATAACATTCTCCCACTAGATCAAGCACTAGAGCACTAAGTTTCTGTATTCCGAAAGGTTTGATAATCTTTATTTGGCCATGAGTTTAAAATAGTTAAGTCCTTCCCCTTCAAGCTATAGTGAAAAGTGATTAGACAAAATGAACTATAGACAAGCATTGCTCTTTTCCCTCCTTTGCAAACTCTTCATGTTGCCTCATAAAGTTTTCTTCTTCAAGTTCTCCATTTAGGAAAACAGTTTTTACATCCATTTGATGTAAAAGTAGGTCATAATGCGCCACCAAAGCCATAATGATGCGGAAAGAATCTTTGGTGGAAACTGGAGAAAACGTCTCAGTGTAGTCAATTCCATCCCTTTGGGTGAATCCTTTTGCTACCAATCTAGCCTTAAATCTTTTGATTCTTCCATTCTTATCCTTCTTTGTTTTAAACACCCATTTCGAGCCTACCAATTTCTGGCTCTTGTGAGGTTCAACTAATTCTCATACTTGATTATTCTTCATGCTTTCGAGTTCATTCAACATTGCTTCCCTCCATTTGTCTGCATTCTGACTCTCCATAGCTTCTTTAAAACTTGTTGGATCAGCCTCATCTCCAATGTCAAAATATGCTTCATGTAAGTACACATAATCCGAAATTGCTGTGGATCTTTGTGTTCTGCCAAATCTCCTTAACGACATTGGTTCGGGTGAATTTTCTTGTTATGGGTTTTTCTGCAGTTTGTTCTTCTTGTTGGTCAACTGGTTCTTCAAACTGTGGAGGCTCCAATTGATCATTCTGTGGGGCTGGTGCGATATCACTCATGGGAATCAATGGTGTAGGATCTGGTTTAGCATTCTCAATCACAGCTACATCCCCTTCTTCTTCAAAAATAAAATCTTCATTCCCAGTAGCATTCTCCTCATACTCTATAAACTTTGCACAACCAGTCTCAACAATTCGAGTACCATGATTTGGACAGTAAAATCTAAAACCCTTTGACCTTGCAGGATAACCAATAAAATGACAGCTACTCATTTTAGGATCGAGCTTCTTCTCTTGAGGGTTATAGATTTCAGCCTTTCAACCCCATATATGAAGATGTCGCAGCCTTTCAACCCCATACATGAAGATGTCGCAGCCTTTCGAAAAAATATCTTAGGTACAGACTTACTAGGCACTCTATAGTTTGTTGTTTTGATCGCCTCTCTCAAAAATGCGTAGGCAAATCAGTTTTGGAAATCTTGCTAAGAATCATGTCCTTCAAAGTTCGATCCTTCAAAGTTCTATTCTTCTCTCAGCCACACCATTCTGTTGCGGAATTCCTGGCGTTGTGTACTGAGCAGTTATTCCATTTTCTTGTAGATACCTACTAAAAGTTCTAGCTCGTCTTCCTCCTTCATCAAACATCTATAATATTCACCCCCTCTATCTGAAATCACAATTTTAATCTTTTTCTCAAGTTGCCTTTCTACTTTAGTTTGAAAAAACTTGAGACTTTTCTGCTATGAGATATAGATAACCAAAACGAGAATGGTCATCTATAACGGTGATGAAATAGCGATTTCCATCAATTGTTTGATGAGGGAATGGTCCACAAAAGTCTGTATGGATGATTTCTAAAAGATCATTACTGTGAGTTACACCTTTCTTTTTAGTCTTAGTGAGTTTTCCTTTAACACATTCAATACAAATTTTGTCATCACTGAAAATCAGTGATGGCAAGATTTGTTCCTTAGCAAGAATTTTCATTCTTTCTTTTGAAATGTGCCCTAACTGTCTATGACATAACCTAGTGGATGTTCCTTCACTTCTAATCTTTTTCTCACTAGATTTAGCCATTAAGACTTCACTATCTTTATTGTAATTGAGACAATATAATCCATCTTTATTGTTTTGAATTCTGAGATACAAAACACATCTTTATTGAATCCAAAATAAAACCAAGTCTTGATAATCTTGAAATAGAAATTAAATTTCTCTTTATCTTTAGGGTACTAAAACTACATCATCCAACTCTAAAATAAATCATGAATCCAAACTTCAGGTTAACTACTCAAATGGCTTCCACATCTACTTGCTCTCCATTCCATATGAATATTCAAAATTTTACGACAATCATAAAACTGTCCCTTGTAGCAGTGTACCTCCTTGTGGGTCCTCGATCAAGTCGACGTCGTCGCTACGCCTCAACCCTTTTCCGCTCATTCATCTTTATTCCGTTTCTTAATTAGCTCCACTATATTCTTTACTAGAATGCCATTCGTGACAAGTTGACACGAGTGACACCTATTAAAAGCCAAATGCTTCTCCTTTTTCCCAAACTTTTGGAGTCTTTCTACAAGATACATAAACAAAAACGACTATCTTGAATTAAACTTAATTATGAGTGAGATCATAATCGATCTCATTCATTCCGAGAATATCTTTAAAATCAAACTTCCATCTTTTTGAAGTTTGACTAGTGAGTGTTTCAATTTGCGAGAAATTAATTGAGGAAGGATTCGATGCTGTAAGGATTTGCAATAGAAAGCATAATTACTTTCCAAGAAACCGATTCTCAATTTGTTAAGAGAAAACAGTTTTTTCGTTTAACTTTATTCACAAAACTAACAAATAACATATGCAAGCTTCCTTAATTAAGTATCACACCTTTGTGGCAAGAGATTAATTATAGCTTACACAAATTACGTGTTATCTTGTGCCATCATAAACAAATTACAGTTTAACTTTAATTCACAAAACTAACAAATAACAAGTACAAGCTTCCTTAATTAAGTATCACACCTTTGTGGCAAGAGATTACTTATAGCTTACAAAAAATTACATGTTATCTTGTGCCATCATAAACAAATTACATGATAGATTCTATTTGTTGAAGAAAACTTATCAAGTAATTTATGTATGATGCAATTTTGGTTATTTGTTTAGGGTTTGAGTATTTAGGTTTGGTTTTGTTATGAAAAATTTGTTGAATCTCATAACAAAATCAGGCACCTATCTAGCACATAAAATAACCAACCAAACATAGTTCAAGAGAGAAAACCTTAAATTGCAGTGAATAGTAATTTCTACCGTGAACAGTGTTTTAGGGGTTCTTTGGTGTCCATTTTTGACGCAAAATACCTTTCCGAATAGGGAATATATGAGCATTTTTAGGGTTAAGGTCATTGTTGAGGCCCAAAAAATCTCAGGCTATGCCCAAATATATTTCTAGCCCAATACGACACTTAACCGAGAAAGAAGCCCTATTGGAGTACGCTAGAGTTCGTCGTATGTACTCCATAAGTTATAGTCCACATGCCACGCCAACACCAAGCGGAAAATCCTTATTTTTGCATCAAGCCACGCAACAAGCTTAAGTGGGCCCAAGCCACGCAAATGCCTGGGGCTTGCTGAGTAGGTTGTGGTATGGATGGTTACGAGTATTCACGAGGCCCATTAATGGTCCAAGGAGTGGAAGTTTTGGGCTACTTGGGAGCACCAAAACTCAAGCCCATTCCTTGAGCCCAAACATATGGGTAAGCATGAGAGAAAACCCAATAGTCCATTACTTTAGGAAACTGGCCCATTCCCTTAGTAAACTAACCCATCACCCTAGGAAGGCCCAAATGACCAAGAAAATATCTGAAGGCTGCTGGGAATCTCCATGACAAAAGCCAAAAGTCACGCACGTCTGCAGGCTGCTGGGAATCTCCAGTACATGGCCAAAAACAAATCCCAACACAAGCCATCTAAAAAACCAGAGGATGCTAGCATGAGCAGGTTGCTAGGAGCAAAGTACCCTTCAGACCAACGCCATTACCTATCCTTTCTTCTCCAAGCTTTGATAAGAAAACCAAGGAGAAAGCAAGAGGCTCCTGACCCAAAATGAAGGAGTCCAGCTGCAGAAGACCTTGGAACCCCAAAAAACCTCTGCCTCAGTGTGCTTGGATTAAGGGATTTTCACCAAACGGGGTTGAATTGAAAGATATAAAGAAGAAAGGGGAAGAAGACTTAGCAAGATTGGGGAAAAGTCAGCTAAAGCTCCTAACCTTGAAGAGGCTTCCAGCGCCTATAAAAGAAAGCTTCCCCTACCCAGCAAAACAACTCAATCGAAAGCAAGCATCCCCTCTGGAACCCTTCAATATTCATACTATCTTCTTCCAACTTCTTCCTTTCTTTCCCATAAACACATCCAGAGAGAGCAAGCATCACCTCTCATATATGGAACCCTTCGATTTCAAGCCATGTTCTTCCTTTGCTTCCCTTTTTTCTCTTCTGTCAAGCCACTCAGCAGCTTGACAAAGCTTTCGTCAAGCTGCCGGAAAACTTGCTCAAGCCACCCATTCCTCTCTCCCCTTAACAAATCTGCCCAAAAATCCCTCTCCCGTTGCTTTAAACCTCTGTTCCTCATAGGAAATCCAAGCTCTCTCTCTCATGCTAAACTTATGAATGCTCAGCTCCCATGCCACAAGCTTCTCATGCCAAGCCATAGTTGTGATCTGTAAGCAACCATTGGTTTCGTTGGTGAAGGAAGCCAAGGTGTTTCCTAAGGTTCCACGAACCTTTCGAAGCTCTCTTGGGGCCTGGTTCTTGAACTCAAGCACAGGGGCAACTATCTCCATTTGCTCCTTACGGCAGCCCAGGCCCATTCGTCCAATTCTTGGGAAGAAAAAGACCCCTACAGTCATCTAATAGGTCAAAAACGTGTTTAAAGTTTTGAAGATACGAAAAATCAATTAAAACATGCTTTTTCTAGGTTCTTTAATATTCATAATATTTAGAAAACATGTTTAATCTATCTTCAAATTTTAAACATAACCAAAAACTCATCATGACATAAACAGATGAGAAATCGTAATAGGCATGCTTGAAAACGATCTCAGTGTGTGTGAACAACCATGAGCTCTGATACCAACTGTTAGATTTCTTTATATGCATGTTCATGATCTTTCACACAAAACTGAAATACATGAAGACATACCTGACACCATCTATCTTGAGTGCACGACCTCTGATCTCATTCAACCGCAGCAGCAACAATCCCAGTAAGAACAGGAATGGCTCAAGACTTCTGCTCTCTCTTAGAATCTGTTTCAGCTCTCTCTTTATGATGAGATTAGGGTAGAGAACGTGTCTGATGAGAGCAGGGCCTTAAGCTTATATAGGCTAGGTCAAGTCGTCTCTACTCATCACCGAGGGTCGACTTATTTAATCTTTCAAGCCCACCAAGCAACGGTTCACACAAAAAGGAAACAAATAGGACTCCTTAATAGGCCTCAAAACATTTCCTTATTTCACATAGTTTTGGACCTCAAGGTTATCAAAACCTAATATAACTTAGTATCTAGTGCACCGATCTAAATAGGAAAACATAACAATATCAACTCGTTTATTACTTAGTATTGACATTAGCTTGATTTGTTGTTTTTGTGCACTTTTGCAGCAGCAAAGGACCTTCATACAGATGGGGACTATTCTCAAAGTCGCAGACAACTCAGGGGCGAAAAAGGTGAGGTGCATACAAGCTTTGAATGCAAGCAAGAAGGGGGCAAGATTGGGAGACACAATCGTTGCATCAGTAACGGAGGCACATCATTTCAATGCCGAGCTCGAGTGAAAACATCAGAAAGAAGAGAAGAAGAAAATAACGGGGAAAGGAGTCGTGGTGTATGCCGTGGTTGTTCGTGCTGCCATGCAACGAGGCCGTTGTGATGGGAGCGAGGTCAAGTTTGATGACAATGCTGTGGTGCTTGTTGACAAGAAGACTAGGCAGCCGCTTGGGACTAGAGTATTTGGACCCGTCCCGCATGAGTTGAGGAAGAAAAAGCATCTCAAGATTCTTAGTTTGGCGCAGCATGTTGCCTGAAGTAAAGATGCACAATGAGACACAATGCTTATATCTCAAGTAATGAGGTGTTAAATCGGAATCAAGTTTGGTAATCACGATTCGGTTTGAATTTATGAATATTGGACATATTGCCCAAGGATTTGTTTATTGCAAAATTCATGGCTTATTAATTCCACGAGTAAAAGCCACAAGTTCATTGCGAGGATAAATATAAACAAAAGTATTACAATCAGAAATAGGAATTTAGAATGCATGCAAGGATACCTAAATATGCTTTAACCCTTAGAGAGATCAACCAATTGGGGTGACAACAGCATATTCATCAATAAAGATGAATTGTTTGTTGAAAAGGGAGAATCAGAGATTTAGCATGAAGGGATAAATCATGGACCAAGTTTTGATAATATCAGCTGTAAAAGACATCTTAAGACCACAGTAAACTAAGCGCTGATCAATTGAATGCGCGACAATTGTAATACTGAAAATAAGACTCAAATAAAGAAATGTTGTCTAAATGCAGTACACAATTCATAGTGTGCCTCTTGTGGTAAACATATTCATGGAAGTTAAATTGCAGTACCACCATCCACATCTCATAAAGAAAATACAGCACAACAGCGCACATCATTGGAGTTTCACTCTTTAACAACTCTTTCGTAGTTTCAAAATTCAAGTTCACTCCTTCCCAAAATCGGCATTGTAGTGCGCACTAGATTCAAGCTTCTTGGCTTCATTTAATTTTCGTACAGCCTGAAACATTATAAAATATTTATATGTAAAAATTTAGAATCAAGATGTGCACAACTGATTATTTGTATACACAGTAGACAAATATAACTAAGCAGCAAAATTTATGTACAGAAACAAAAATTGATGCCACTTTGCATTAGATAAACATCTGACCCTAATAGCAGAGTCTGTCTTATTTCCCTTTATTAAGGAATAGGTCTTGGGTTCGATGACTCTTAAACAAGTCAGTACTCAAACCCCATAGGTGATTGACAAAGCCAAGCCATTGGACCCAAAAATAGAAAAAGGTACCTCAGAGGCACTAATGTATTTTTCTTGAACTTGTAAATTCTTTGTAAGATCTAAAGTGATTACTTTTCCATTGTTAACAAAAAGTAAAGTTAAAAGCATATAAAGTGTATCCCGAAGCTATCTTCAGGGGTCTATGGTAAAGCAGCTCCTAAACAGATTGTGACCCAGAACAACATGAAGCAGACAACCCTAACCACAGCCCTAAATATTCTTTGATTTCATCTCTAGTTGTTTGAACAATGATATGACATCAGTGACTGTTAACATTGGATTTACATTAATTTTCAGGAATGGACATCACTGATTGTTAACATGGAAGCAAGCACATAACTGACACCATAGCCCATGCAGTTTGAAAGCTCATTTCCATCTCATTGTTCACCATTGTTTAATAGAATCTAATGGCAATACTGTTTTTATCACGTTACCTTCATGAAATCTTCATGGATGACATAATCCCTCTCAGCACGGATCGCAGACATCCCAGCTTCAGTGCAAACGTTCCGGAGATCAGCTCCATTAAAGCCCTAAAACGAAGACATTGAAATCATTTAGGTAAAGGATGTAAATAAATCCGCTCGATACAGACAACCATATCATGCTCACCTCAGCAAGCTTCACGACAGCTTCATAATCAATTTCACCATGTTTCGCTATCCCAGCAGCATGGATCTTGAGAATTTCCATTCTTGATTGCTCATTAGGCAATGGGATCTCTATCTTGCGGTCTAGACGCCCTGGGCGGAGAAGCGCAGGATCTAGGACATCAGGTCTGTTCGTTGCCATGATCATTTTCACCTAATAAATGAAATTAATCAACTTCCATCATCCATGCCAAGACATGATGTACTTATATCCATCGTGGGTTTGTACACGCATGACCAGATAAACATGCTTACATCTGTTTGTTATGATCAAACCAAATAAATCAGGCTTGATCTAAATGAAAATATACATACCTTTCCAAGCTGATCAAATCCATCTAACTGGTTAAGCAACTCCATGAGTGTTCGCTGAATTTCACGGTCTGCACTGGTCCCTTCACTGAAACGCCGTCCACCAATAGCGTCGATCTCATCCATAAAAATGATACAAGGCTAGACACAAAGTCAAAAAATTAGGTAAGCTTTTAAACATTAATGTGTAATGTGAAAGTGCTCGATAAAATTCAAAGTTCCAACCTGGTGATCACGGGCATAACCAAACATTTCCCTTATCAATCTCGCACTCTCACCAATATACTTGTCAATAATGGCGCTTGATACAACCTAGACTCAGGGATAATAACATCAAATATCAAAGATGTGTTAAAACAACTAAAAAGGACTATAGTCTTTTTTTTTAAGTAATGGAAGATATAGCAGGAAAACTTAGAACTTCATACAGAAGCTGCTATAGACAAGGATAACTTACCTTTAAAAAGTTAGCATCTATATTGCTAGCAATTGCTCTAGCTAGTAATGTCTTCCCTGTTCCTGGAGGTCCATACAGAAGAACACCCTGGAACAATTTAAAAACAATAAGAAAAGGAAAGTTCCATGTGAAAATTCTACATTTCTAGGTTTCTAAGGTAAGCATATCTTCGACCAAAAAAGGTAAGCATATCAGGCCCCGTTCGGTAACGTTTTAAGGGGTTGTTTTCATTTTCAGAGAACAAAAATGAGGCAAAAACATGTTCAGTGGCCCAAAAACAGAAAAGACTGAGAATGTTTTCATAAAATGAAAACAAGTTCATGTGTACTTGTAGAAAACAGAAAAAAGTTGTTTTCATTCTCATGGAAAACATTTTCATAAAAATAACTCACATATTATTATTTCAAATTGTACTACCAAACACATTTTCATTGTTTTTGTTTTCTAAAGATGTTTTCTAATTAATCTACCAGACGCATTTTCATTTCCTGAAAATGCAAATTCATTTTCTTGTTTTCATTCTCTGAAAATATTCTAAGAAAACATTCTCCGAAAACGTTACCAAACGGACCCTCAGGTTGTAGAAAATATCGAACATGAGAAACTATATATAAATTACCTTGGGAGGTTTGATCCCCACTCTGAGGAAGAGCTCAGGATTCATTAAAGGCAGTTCAATCGATTCCCTGAGCTCTCGGATCTGATCTGATAGTCCTCCCACAGCGGAGTAGCTAACATTACCAGGATCTTCATGAAGCATATTATATACAACTGGGTCAACCTACCAACCAAAATATGAAAGAATGTTCATGAGTAGACGAATATAATGCGAAACTTAATAATTAAGAATCAGACGATCATTACTTCTCTGGGAAGAGCTCGCATGATAGTCAAAGTAGTCATATCCAAAACAACCCGAGTGCCAGCGGTTAGTTTTTCCTTGTCAACTTTACTGCGACAGCCAACTACATACCTTGGGCCACTACTTGCCTTCACTATCACTGAGGCAATAAAAACAAAGATCATTATTTTGGCAGGCAGTTCTCAAACACAGAGAAGCCCTAACAAACTATACTCGCTGAAAATTAACATTCTTGTTAAGATGGTTTCGAAAAATTAAGTTTTACACCAAGAAACAAGTATGAACCGAAGTAAATAGTGTGGTAAAGAAAAGAATTTGCTTACAGCGTTCATTATCGAGAGGCCTGAGAACTTCGCCTATAATTTGCCCAACACTTTGAAGGGACTTCAAATCATCTTCAGTTTTCCCAAATTCTTTCTTTGCGGCCCGCAAGTTATCTCTCACTGCACACCATCCCATTGCAAAAACAAAAAGAAGAAGAAAAAAATCAATTGCGAACCAACTCTTGAAACTAACTAAATTTCTCAATTTATTGCAGCAAACACCATATGCATAACACAACAGAGAGCCCCCAAAACCACATCAAACAAAAACAGAATTGAATCGCTCAATTTGAAAATCAGAATCGAAACCCTAGCAAAGCGAACGAAACTAAAGCACACAAATTTGGGCAATCCTTGAGTTAGTTGCAAATGAGGGATTAGGGTTTGGGAATGAATCTGACCTGCGCGAACTCGGGAGTCGAGCTCCTTGTGCTGGAGTAGCCGTTTGCGGTAGTCGGCAACAGCCGTGCGACGTCGTACTGCGTCCTCTGCCTCGGTCGTCATCGCAGCGGTAGGAGGAGGAAGAGGAGAAGTGAGCAGAAACGAGAGAGTGCGGTTTCGTAATGAGAGAAGGAAGAAGAAATCTAAGCTGGGGCAAAAGCTATTTGTATTTGTATTTGTATTGTCAAGCAAGCAAGCTACTCATTTTTTTTCCTGTTCTTTTTGGAACACGATTAAAACAAAAACAAAAACAAAAACAAAAACAAACAAAATATAATAGATGGGTAATTGTTCACATATTACTCTTTGGCTCTATATCTAAATTGGAAATTTTTACTATTTTACTAAACACATTTTCTCTATAATATTCAGAAATATTCTTTTAAAAAATTTATTTATTTATTTAAAAACTTGACAATAAAGAAGATCAACGATACCCGACCTCTCACATGGCCACATAGTGTTACAAATTCAATATATATTTATTTAGCATATCATATACAAGATCATGACATATCAATTCCATCGTTCATCCTATCATATCGAAATGAGCACAATGTGAATTAGTTTAATTTTCCTCCATAAATCACACGGATGAAAAATGTATAAGGCAGTCAACATGGTTTTGATTTGGAATTCAAATCAATAGCCTAAACAAGCTAAACCAAATTATTTAGTGATTGGTTTGATTTGGGAGTTGCTCTAATAAAAGAAGAGGCTCTAGTACCATATTTAGATAACCATTAGCTAATAATATATAAAGTTTGAATGATATTGTGGAGAAAGACACAAAACTGCCCATCTGTATTTTGTTAACTTATAATAAAGTTTGATTTGGTATTTAATTAGACACTAAATTGGGACACATCATGAAATGCAGAGGAAACAATTTAATCAAATTTGTTAGCAGTAGCAGAGAGAGAGAGATTAAAGAGGGTAGGGTTGTGTGGGAAACGTATGCATGGTATATTTAAGCCATAAACCTGCAGGGACTTGGAGGATTAAGAACCAGATTAATGAAAGATTACACATTTAATTATCACACACACTCAGCTGCACTAAACATCAAAACCCTATTTTTTGGATGCTAATTAACAGAGAAGATGAGAGAGAGAGAGAGAGAGAGGTTGAAATATTGTTTGACGAATTCAAAGTTAGTGCAGCCGTTAATTCAAAGCAATTGTGAGTCCAACCGCTAATTCTATTCAAATCCTAAAAAAAGAAACCAAAACAAACAAAAACTTCCAAAGCAAAAAATCTTTCTCCACAAACATTGCCTCATTCTTGGGAATTCACAGCCTATCTAGGTTGTCGTCTCCTTCCCTCCACTTATAACCAAGGAAAAGAGTAACGAACCATTTGAAAAAGAAAAAAAAAGTACCAATTAGAGTTAGTTTCAGGCCCCTTCTTCAACTACATTTGCCAACCCTTTTCTGCTCTCAAACCTCCTCACCCAGGAGGAATGGAGATAGAAAAAAAACGAACAAAACCGAACCGCTATCTTTTTCTATCCTCCTTGCCATCACCATTTTCGACACCGATGGCTCTCCTCCTGGTCCTTCTCTTTACCCTCCTTGCCTTCCCTTCCTTGGTCCTCTCCGCCTCCTCGCCTCCCTTTACTCCCCAGGACAACTTCCTCATCGACTGCGGTGCCACGAACAAGGCCACCCTACCTGATGGCAGAGCCTTCAAAACCGAAGCAGAATCGGGACAGCTATTGAAAGCAGAGGATGACAATAAAGTCTCTGTTGACAAAGCAGATGTGCCTTCACCTCTGTATTTGTCTGCCAGGATTTTCAAGAGCGATGCCACTTATTCTTTCCACATGGCTAGGCCTGGCTGGCATTGGGTTCGCCTCCATTTCTACCCGGTGACCAACTCGGTGTTCGATCTTCAGAAGGCCACCTTCAATGTCTTGACGGATAAGTACACTCTGCTGCACAACTTCAATATCAATCAGAACAAGAACAACAACACCAAGAACCAAGTTTTTCTCAAGGAGTACCTCTTGAACATAACCAATCAGCAATTCTCCATCAAGTTCTCTCCAATGAAGAACTCTGCGGCGTTCATCAATGCGATAGAGGTGGTTTCAGCTCCTGATAATCTGATCACAGACACGGCTAACAACCTACAGCCAACGACCCAGTTTCAGGGGATGTCCAAATTCGGGTACGAAACAATGTACAGGGTTAACATGGGAGGACCTCTTATTACGTCGGCAAACGACACATTGGGAAGGTCATGGTTGCCTGATGATGCATACATTAAGTCCAAAAATATGGCCAAGGAGGTGTCGGTTGGGACTTCTACGGTCAAGTACCCCGATGGAGTAACCCCGCAAATTGCACCACCAACTGTGTATGCAACCGCTGTGCAGATGGCTGATGCTGTTGTTAGCAGTCAGAACTTCAACATAACATGGAATTTCCAGGCCACAAATGCTTTCGGGTACCTAATTCGGTTGCATTTCTGTGACATTGTGAGCAAGTCACTTGGCAACCTCTACTTCAATGTGTACATTAATGGGAACATGGCAATAAGTGATTTGGATTTGTCACACACAGTCAACGGTTTGGCAATTCCATACTACAAGGACATTGTGGTGAATTCTTCCTTGATATCTGATGGACTATCTGTCCAGATTGGTCCATCCAGAATGGACAATAGCGCTCCCAACGCCATTTTGAACGGTCTTGAGGTTATGAAGATAAGCAATTCCGTGGACAGTTTGGATGGCGAATTCGGGGTTGATGGAAAGAAAAAGGAATCAGGTAGCAGCGGGGTTCACAGAGGAGCGGTGGCTGCAGTGGGGTTTGGTTTGATGTTCGGAGCCTTCGTGGGGCTTGGAGCAATGGTTTACAAATGGCGAAAGAGGCCTCAAGATTGGCAAAAGAGGAACAGCTTCTCTTCTTGGCTACTCCCTGTCCATGCCGGAGACAATAGCTTCATGTCAAGCAAGAACTCAATGGGGTCTCACAAGAGCAACATGTACAACTCGGCATTAGGCCTTGGCCGGTACTTTACTTTCCAGGAGTTGCAGGAAGCTACCAACAACTTCGATTCGAGTAAGATCATCGGTGTTGGTGGATTTGGCAATGTGTATATTGGTGTGATTGATGGCGAGACTACTGTGGCGGTCAAGCGAGGAAATCCTCAATCGGAACAAGGCATTACAGAGTTCCAGACAGAGATCCAGATGTTGTCCAAGTTAAGGCACAGGCATTTGGTGTCACTGATTGGCTACTGTGACGAAAACTCGGAGATGATCTTAGTTTACGAGTACATGTCCAATGGACCTTTCCGTGACCATCTGTATGGCAAGAACTTGGCGCCATTGACATGGAAGCAGAGACTAGATATCTGCATTGGAGCGGCTCGCGGGCTGCACTACCTTCACACAGGGACATCACAAGGCATCATCCACCGCGACGTCAAGACCACAAACATACTGCTTGATGATCAATTCACTGCCAAGGTAGCTGATTTTGGTCTGTCGAAAGACGCGACAATGGGGCAGAACCACGTCAGCACTGCGGTAAAGGGAAGCTTTGGGTACTTAGACCCTGAGTACTTCAGGAGGCAGCAGTTGACAGACAAGTCTGATGTGTACTCATTTGGGGTTGTTCTGCTTGAGGCACTTTGCGCTAGGCCTGCTATCAACCCAGCACTTCCTAGAGAGCAAGTAAACTTGGCTGACTGGGGAATGCAGTGGAAGAGGAAGGACCTACTCGAGAAGATCATCGATCCTCTTCTCGCAGACTCCATCAACCCCGAATCCATGAAGAAGTTTGCTGAGGCTGCTGAGAAGTGCTTGGCAGAACATGGTGTGGACAGGCCTACAATGGGAGATGTGCTGTGGAACTTGGAGTATGCTCTGCAGCTTCAAGAGGCATTCACTCAAGGAAAGGCTGATGACGATAGTACCAACAGCGTCACGCCGCCTTCCACTGAGGCAGCCGCCTCCCCTGCTCCTACTCCTGCTGTTGTGCCTCCTGCTGCTGCTCCTGCTACTGCCTCCAACTCTGCTAACCGCCCGGCTCCCATCCCGGAAGGCGATGAGGGTTCAGCTGAAGCTCACACCATCAATGACCAATCCGGAACGGATTT
The DNA here is from genome assembly GCA_024362665.1 of Prunus padus. Lineage (NCBI taxonomy): Eukaryota > Viridiplantae > Streptophyta > Magnoliopsida > Rosales > Rosaceae > Prunus > Prunus padus. The sequence continues at coordinate 12,434,556 of JANFAM010000006.1, read as the reverse complement.
ATTTGCTCAATTTTCAAATCTCAATGGTAGGTAAAGTCTGAAAATTTGGTTCACCAATTGAAAGATATATATGGTCTAGAAAAAACAAAATTGTAATTTGTGAGGGGGTTATGGTTTCATGTTCAAAAACAAAACTCTTTTTAAAATTTATACAATATGATGCACTGGTTTGAGGGATTTATACAATTGTAGTAGTACCAATAATCCTATACATATTTCAGTGTAATATATTTTGTAATTTATCTTTATTTGTTAGCATAGCTGCAAAGTTAGACTCTGAATATTTATTATGTATAGTTACATACATGTGATTTGCCAGTGACTTTTGCTGCAATCACAGGCGGCAAAGGAAAATTGTAGGCTGCTTAGCATTGATTTTAATCCAGGAAATAAAACTTGATGCTGTGTATGGCAATTATATATGCAAGCAAGATCCAGAATTTGTCTCTTTCCTATTGAGAAGAAGAACCAAATGCTGAAATGTAACACTTGGAATTATCAAACAACTTTGAGCAATGCCTTTGAACCACCACATGATCTACATTCATTCCTTTATCAAAATCAATTAAGCCTCTCTTCAATATTGCACACTACAAAAATAACTAGTATGTAAAAATAGAGCAGCTATACTTACCACAGGTTTAATTGTAGCAATAGTCTCCTAATTATAGTCTGAATTGCATTTTGTCGTCTCCGAATCCAGATTTTGTGTCGTGTTACATTCTTATCCTTTTCCTTGAATTGAAACAATTACATGTTGTGAAATTTGAAAAACTACGGAGACTAAAGTAGAACTTCACACAAACTTAAGGGATGAAAATAATTATTAGGTGCTGTTAAACGAACCCTAAAATTAACTGACTACACCCTACTACTAATCTATTTATTGAATTACTAATTTACCCTAATATAAAATGACAAAAAAGGATACATTGAATATTGAAACAAAAAAAATTTTAATAAGTACACCATACTCAACATATTGAACCCTAGGCAAATTAGAATTCAGAGTCTGATTCCAAAAAACCATCGTTTTCAAATAATTTTGTTGCTTTAACATGTTCTGTTTTTTTTTCTCAGCCCCTTCGCACAATCGGAGCAACCCTAGATCCAACAGAAGAAAACGCCAGACCACCTAAGAATCCAAAGGAAATATTGTGTTACATAAAGCTGTTTTTTCTTAGGCTCATTCTCTGTTGGACATAATATGAATTTCTGCCTTTTCTTTTATAATAAAGTTAAGATTTTTCGGTGCATGTTGTCTGGTATGGTTCTCTGTTTAGATGGGGTTTGTATGAATTTATTTTCTTAGTAGTCCAGCCAGTTGGGGATCCTCCCAAAAAATTAATCTGCAGAAATATTGATTATTATGTTATTTGTAGTGATTCCAGCCCCAAAACAACATTTTCAAAAATTCGTCATTATTGGATTTTAAAACTTGTATTTATATGCAATTGGGGACTGATGTTAAAAGATTCCAATCGTTGAAATGCATTGTTGGATACCTTTAGAATTCAGAGTCTGATCCCTAGCAAGACAGCAACAATTTTCTGGATTTTCACATTCTGAATGGCACTAGCTACACAAAATGAAATATATAGGGTGTACTTAATTAAAATATGGTGTACTTAGTTAATTTTACATGGGTGTATCAGGGGTATTTTTGGTAGTTAAATGGGATGTACTTAGTTAATTTTAGATTTTGATTTAATTATTAGGGTGTACTTATATCATAGGGTATACTCAGTTAATTTTAGGGTTCGTTTAACAGCACCCTAATTATTTGGCCCCCTATATAATCATGAATTCTTCTAAAAAAACTGTGGAATATTTTTATGTGGAAATTAGAATATATCAACAACAAATCTATTTATTTATTTATTGTTGAAGTTAATACAACAATTGCAGTCTAAATTTCCATCCAACTACAACAACCAAAAAAAAAAACTAATTCACACAGAAGCAACGAAATCTTTGACTTGGGAAATGAGCTGGTTGGATTCTGGCAATTCCGGAAACACATAAAATGCATGGATACTGTTTGGATACTCGATTAGCTTAGCCTCTTTCCCGGATTTCTTCAACCACTGATAGTACCTCTTCTGCCAGTCCAGCAGCGGGTCGAATCCCCCGACGAACACAAGCGTGCTCGGATAATCCAGACCTGATATGTCCACCGCGTTGGGCCCAGTCACGTTCGCAGCTTCGTGGTCCCGATCCGACCCGTCCGGCAAAAACGCCTTCCAAAGCCAGTCGGTCCGGGTTATCGACACCAGAGGCGCTCCGTGGAGTCGGATCTCGGACTCGACCCGGCCCTCTCCTCCGAAAAACGGTTGTATGGAGATCAACCCAACCGGTTTCACTACCCGAAACCGGTCCTTCTCGCGAGCGGCCCGAACCGCCACGTGGTGGGCCACGTTGGCTCCGGCGCTGTCCCCGGCTAAGAAGCACCGGGATCGGTCTGCGTTTTTGGGGAGTACGTCGTCATTTTGGTCGAGGAAGGTGAGGACATCGAATCCGTCGTCGTATTGGGAAGGGTAGCGGTGCTCGGGGCAGAGGCGGTAGTTGACGGAGACGACGACGGCGGGGATTTTGCGGGCGAATTTCCGGCCAACGATGTCGTACGCGAATGAGGCCGGGGTGAGGTAGCTGAAGCCACCGCCGTGGAAGAAAACGACGACGGGCAGGGAGGAGGAGGAGGAGGGAGACGACGTCGTATCGGGAACGAAGAGACGGAACCAGAGCTGGCGAGTGGGGTCCACAGTGACGTCAGAGGTGGTGACGCCTTTGACTGGAGCAGTAGGGGTGGCTGAGGACTTGAAGTCGATGAAGCTGAGGAGACGGCGGTTGATGGTGCCGTCAGCGCGGCGAGCAATGTCCGTTAGTGTTGACATAACCGATAACGACAGGCGGGTCTTCCACGGAAGAGAAGCCCATACGGATGCGGCGGGTTGGGAAGTCGAACTAGACGACGTCGTCATGGATGCCACCAAAACCAATCGATCGCGAATAGAAGGAGATTTTCTGCTGGTTTTGTTTTTCTGGTAGACTAACAACTCAAATGCTGTGAAAGCGGGGTCCCTATTTTATATGTCGTTTTTACTATTGTGGTGTCGTATGGGGACACCGCAATGGTGAGTATTGAATGGGAGTAGGTATTAGGTTGAGCTACATCAAATAATGGAGAATTCAGTTGTCCAATTTAATTGAATTTATTCAATCCCCTACCTACCAATAGGGATGGTAATGGGTCGAATCGGGGGTGGGTATGCCATTCTCATCCCCACCCCTGTTAAACATTTTCTCCCATCCCTGCATTCATATTTGAAATATTCTAAGCGGGGATTCTCCATCCCCGCTTTTATTGGGGAACGGGTTCCCCTATCCGCCCCATTACTGAAAAAAAATCAATAAAAAAATTACTTTATTGAACGAGAAAAAAACACTATAAATGCAAACATATGTATCAATTCAATTGTTATTAACTAAAAATCTAAACTATTTAAAAAAAAATTAATACATATCAAAATTACATGTCAATTGAATTCGCACAATTGAAGAGATTTCCTATTATTAAAGAGATTTTCTGTTATTATTTTATATATAATAATAGGAAATCTCTCTAATAATATATATATATATATTCTTAACGGGTCGGGTTCGGGTTGGAGATTAAAATATTATCCCCGCCCCTCCCCGATCACCATACCCTATAATTTCCCCATACCCGTCCCCATATCCTTTTTTGTCTTTTATACCCGACCCATTAGGGTCGAAGCCCCGCTAAGACTCTTACCCACGGGGAAAATTGTCATTCCTACCTACCAAGCGTTACCCTACCGTATAAATGGCGAAATTTGGTTGGTACTGCATTGGGAATTGGGGACTTCCATATCTTCGTATTTCTTTCACGTTATGTAGGTAGGGTCCATTGCAAGATTGAGTGTTTATTTGATAGTTTTTTCAAACTTGTCGGTTCAAAGCATTTAATTAATAGGAATAGACTGATCGGTTCATATTGGTGGTGCAACTAGGACTTGGTTTGAGGAACTTATTACCATACTTGAGGATTATAACATGTGTTTTTACGGGCATAATCCTAGGAGATGGGGTCTTTTATCGAAGGCAAGGTTCATTCTCCCGCTTGCGGTTGAGAGCATGCAATGTATTAAATATCGAAATTATCGGCGAAATTTCGTCGATAATTTCGTTTTTTTGGGGTGGGGATATTTTGGCAATATCCCATGTATATATCGTAATTATTTTGAATTTATCACCGATATTTCGGTGAAATTTCGATCACGATATCAAAGATGGAGAGAGAGATTACAAAGATACTGAAATTAGACCTGGCATTCGTGTCGTGTTATCAGTATTCGTGTCGTTTTCATGTCAACCCGTTTTTCTTAACGGGTTGACACGACACGACACGATAAGAAAACGGGTGAAAAATATCCAACACGAACACGATTTGCTGGAATTCGCGAATTACACGACACGACACGATAATCCATTAATAATTAAAAAATAAAAACAAAAACAGAAATTTTAAACAATTAAAAAATCAACCACAATGCAAAAAAATAAAAATACAAATTCAACACAGACGAGACGAGCTCGTGAGGTTGAAGATGCCCTGCGAGTGGCCCTCCAAGGTTTGGGCAGCGGAGATGGTGGGAATGGAGGAGGAAGAGTCATCGGAGAGGGGTGAGGGAATAGGTGGGATCGATCCGTGAGGGAGGGAGATAGAAGGGGGAGGTGGTTGGGATAGCTCATGGTGGTTGGGTGGATTGGTGGCTGCTTAAGACTCTCAAGTTGAGAGAAGAAGAAATCTCAAAGGTTGCTGGGTTTTGAAGAGAGAGAGAGAGAGAGATGGAGTAGTGAGAGAATCGGGGCGGGGGGATGGGGGAGGAAGAGACAAAAGAGAAGAGAGAGAAGAAGAAAAAAATAAAAAAAGAAAGAGATAAATTTACAAAAATGCCCATGAGCTTAACGGGTTAACGAATATTCGCGAATCGACACGACACGACACGATAACTTAACGGCCATAACGCGGCCAACACGATATCAACACGACACGATAACTCAAACCCAAATACTGAATTTTTGGTGCGAATTCGTGTCGTGTTTACGGGTCGTGTACAATATTGCCACCTCTAACTGAAATGGTTCAAAGTCATTTATTATTGATTAGGTTACAGCTTCAAGGATTTTTGTTTGGTCGGTCTGTAAAAGAATGGAGATAGAAAAGCAGGGAATGAATTGGCGGCCATGGGAGAAGAAGGAGTTGAAGTCTGAGACGATCTCTTCCAGTGAACGATGCTCTGCTCTCAGGCTCAGCAGACCAAACACAGCCTTCGATTCTTCGAACCTCAGCGTCGCCCTCTTCTTCATCTTCGAGCTTTTACCAAACTCTTATCACACACACACACAGGACAGAAAAGACTCAGTCGAAAAGAAGAAGAAACAAAAATTTATCTATTCTTTATTTTTTTTGTTTTATATGTTATTTTATTTGTGAAGTTCAAAGGAAGAAAGAAGTCTCATTGATTGTGCACTCTGTGTAACCTAGCAACTAGACTGGTTCACTTTTCAACGGGCTACCCATTTTCTATTTGGGTGAGGATGTTTTGGTTCGGATCTCCAAACCAAAAACCCAATGTACTCTTCAACTATTGCCAAAATTTCAATCCTGATATTTTTCCACATTGAACCCCCCTATGTGCGTGCGTTGGATATTGCCAAAATTAATTACCAAAAATAATCGATTAATTTATTATGTACCAAAAATCAAGTTGAACCCCCCTCTTCTGAATCATAGGATTTCAATGCCACATTAAGGATTTCAAATTAATTGTGTGATTCAATCCCCTTTCCAAATTATGGAAAGACTTAATCATCACGCTAGTCATCACTTTTTATTATTTACTATGGAATCTCAATTTATAACTCTTCCGAGCTGTTTCTCAAAATAGAAAATAATTACTTATTGCTCTATATTGTTGATCAAATATTTAATTGCTTAATATAATTTATGTCTTTCCTATTTAATCCATTTAATGTTATTGATTATTTTATTATTCATTATAAGTACTTACATTACTGAATTCCTCTTCAAATTGTTGCTTAATTACTTAAATTTCTATAATCATTTTCTTTATTTCCTATGTTCTTAGTTAATTTTCAATCTTCACTATTATTTTTTAAGCATGGTAAAGTGCCTAATTTTCATAACAAATCAAGTTGGTTTACATCTTTAATTATTTTTCATTTTTTTTATAAATAATAAATATAAGAACGTGTACCATGTCAAGTGAATAACGTGAAATAAGGTTACTCATGTATCTTACCATGCAATTTATAAAGTGTAGCATATTGTAGTAAAAATGATAAATAAATTACTAGAGGGTGTTTAATTTTCTTTCATTAATTACTCCAGATTTTTTAAGTCACAGAGTTTGTCAGCTCGCAATCTAATCAACTTAAATCACTCAAACCCACTATGCAATGCATTTCCTTCCAATCTTTTGTGTCAAAATAACAGATGATTGACTAAATAAACTTTTTATAAAGTTTCATTAAAAATTTCCATGTATTTATCACAATTTCCGTGGTTTTTGTCCAATTTTTATCGACATCGATATTTTTCCGATATTTCCATCGATATTTCCGTGTTTTTGAACCACCGATATTTCTGAAACCTTCGATATTTAAGACCTTGAGAGCATGGAACAAAATATCTATAATATCCCGATATTTTCATCGAAATTTTCGTATTTTTGGACTACCGATATTTCCGTAACCATCGATATTTTAGATCTCCATGGACCAAAATATCAATAATATTGACGACATGGACTGAAATATTGATAATATCCCGATATTTCCATCAAAATTTTCGTATTTTTGGACTACTGATATTTCCGATACCATCGATATTTTATTCCTTGGTTGAGAGGATAGACTATTTAAGTAGTATGATGACAAAATGCTCACTGGGTATAGAGGAACCCGCCTAATCCCCTATGTTAGAGCCCACTTTTTATACTTGTTTCATCCCTATACATCAATTAAATGCTATCGCATTTGACTAAAAAATATATATGAATAGATATTCTAACCTAAATAAAATATGAAACTTATAAATCCTACTAAAATCTGGAAAACTTAAAAATCTTACTAAAATCTGGAAAACTTAGGGGGTGTATTCAATTAGGATTCTAGAGTGTTTAAAAAGATTTTAAAAATCCGAGTGTATTCAATTTAGATTTATACAAACTTTTAAAAAATCTATAACAGTTTGGGTGTATTCAATCTAGACTTGTTTGACCTTTTAAAATGTCCATCTAAATGTGGGTGTATTCAAAAGGAGATAGATTTGGAAGGATTTAATTAAGTGTTGAAGTTTGGAGAATTTCTAGGGTTTAGGTATAAATAATAAAGGTCAGCGTAAGTCCAACCTCCACCCCAAAGATTTCATACGACATTTTTTTTTCTCTCTGCAGAAGACGAACCACCCTCCAAAGGTACGCTCTCTCAATATTCTTGTTGGTTTTCCTTCTTCTTCCATGATTTTTCTTGTTTGTTACTATTCGTTGATGATTATTGGTTGATGTTTTTCTTGTTTTTATAGAGGTTTTGCTTGTTATTAGAGTGTAGCTTGTTTTTAGGGTTTATCTTGGGGTTAGGGTTTATTAGGTACTCCGGTGATGAAGCTTTCTCGAGTTCATTGTCAAGCAAGGTGAAAATATGACTGCCTCTTATAATCAGAAGGAAGAAACATGATTTTTTTTATTTTATGGGTTTCTTGTATTCATCAAGTTTGAATTTACTTTGAATTTCTTATAATATTCACTATACTTTCATGAAGACAAACTTTGATCCCAACGTATCCTCATATACAGAGAATAGTATTAGAAATTTTTCCATCGTTTGAATGACATTATGTGTGGATTTGGAAGCAGTGCACACACTCCACATGGTTTCTTTGAAAATTCAGCAGCTTTGGTTATCATGACTTTTCACCTTTTTTAAAAATTTTCATCATCCAACAACACCACATGCATGTTTGCTCTAGCTCTTTGTAGACCTGGCAGCCAATTCCTACACCCACCTTTAAAAAAACATTGCATCCTTCTCTCTTTCAACTATTAATTGCCAGCCATCCTTATCCCATTTGACCACATACATTTGGTGCTTAGAATTAAATTGGATTAACTCATAAAATTCAAGGTTTCATTTGACCACTGCACATATTGAGGGAAGCCTCAAGCCAAACATGGCGTTAGAAAAATGAAAGTAGGGTATTTGGCTTGCCTTCTTAACGGAGTCTGAAGAAGGACAAAGCAAAACTAGCTGAATTTAACAGCGCCCACCAAAAAATCTGCTGAAAGGCATGTTAACGCATCACATCTTCATTACCATTAGCTCTAGTGGTAAACAATGCCAAAGCCACCTCAATTATGAAGTTAAAATAGGAAATGAACTGGGAAATTTTTTGATCATCTGCTTTACATTTATGGAAGTCTATGCAAATATATTTGAATCTATAACAAAAGTTCATATAAAAGTATGGAAGTCTATAATAAAAGTCTATACAAGTTTATTAAAAATTCAGGTAAAACCTATAGGAGTTATACAATTCCAGGAATCTATCACTTAAAAAGAAATCTTTCAAAATACTATACGATCCTAATTGAATACACCCAGAAAACAAGTTAGAAACTAATCGTAGGAATAAAAAATTGCCAGATTTAAAGACCAAATATAATGACTTCCTCTTTCATCTCTTTCTTTTATAAACCATAATGGGTTTGACAAAGATGTCCACATCAATTCTCCTGGCTGAGAAGAATAGATTGATATATACAATTTTTAAAGATTAAGAATGGGCGTATGTTGTGTTGATTGGAGAGCAACATAGTTGAGGAGACCAAAATAGAGAAAAATAATAACTGAAAAACGACTGATTAGGGTTGTACAAGAGAATTCTATTTTTGTATTGTTATATTATAGAGAGAATGAGAGAATTATGTTAAAGTGTTTATTATTAAAAAAAAATTATTTATTTTTTTAAAAAAAACATTGGAGTAAGAGGACTGAGTATGATTTGCTGCATGAGGCATGATTTTAGTTGGACAAGGTAGCAATGCATGGAGGTTTTTAAAGATTTCTGGCACAAACGCACTCACAGTGACGAGCTTACTTGAGGGGTTTAATCCCACCATTAACAAATGTGAGAAAATCAATGGTTTTGAACATTTTAAATAATTTGATGGTTGGATTGAATCCCTCAAATAAGTTTCTCACTCTAAACTCCTCATTGAAGAAATTTGGATCAAAATTGGTCACAAACTTAGGCCTAGCCCCGTTGGGCCTTAGAGATTGGGTGAGGCCTATTCTTTAAGGATCCCGACATGCGGGTTTTTCCCATGCCGAGGTGGCAAATGCTTGATGTACACATCATGCGTTGCACAAGTTGGAAAGAGACACTTGACTCCATTAGGATATTTCAAAATAAATAAAAACACCATTGATAATTTTTCTCCTTTACACACGAATCAAGCGATGCTTTACAATTTAAGAGAAAGTAAAAGATCCTCATATCATACCAAAATAATTTTTTTGAAAAAGAAGAGGAAGAAGAAGAAGAAGAAATAAGGGTAGGGTACGTAGGGGTAGCCAAGGCCAATGAACAAGAGGGAATGTAGATAAGGATGTGGTGAGGTAGGCATGAAAATCCTAAACCAAACACGGTGTGAGCAGCTTTGAGAGGCTCCAAACCAATCCACTTTTATCGAACCCACAACACAAGTTACATCCCCCAACCCCAATCCCCACGTCGTGTGACCTCCTATCCCCTCTGCCATTTATACATACGTGACCTCCATACACATCCCACAATTCTTTTCTCATATATAAATAAAACGACAATTGCTCCTCCTAAAGCCTCATAAACAATCCAAACCTTTTCTTCACCATCTCATATTTCTCTATTTTCTCTTGTTTGGATATCATGGAAGGTGATAACATGAGAGCCTTTGACATGGGTGCACTTAGAACAAGTCTTCCACAAAAGTAAGAACACAAATTTTTTTTATTCTCTAGCTCTCTTTCTTTCCTTTCTTTGATTTTGCATTTTCAATAATCTTTCGAGTTTCTCGACAGAATATTTGCGAACGCAAATTATCAGTGTCGAACGCAATGCACTAGACCTGCATAGATTTTGTAGTTAGGTTTTAAAATTTGTTGAGAATATTAGGAACTCTACTGTCTATATTAATGTATGCGGATAATTGAATGTAATGGGTACATGTTTGTTTTCTCAGCAGGAGATCAGGGTTGTCAAGGTACTATTCCGGCAAATCAAGATCATTTACGTGCATGGACGATGTTAGAAGCGTGGAAGATCTTAAGAAACCGGAACATCCCGATGCTAAGAAGAGGAAGAAACATTCGGAGAGGAAGAACTTTCCGGTTCCGGCCTACCCTCCTTATCCATGTCGAAGAGTTTCTAGCACCACCCAATGTGCTGCACCTTGTGTTGGTGTGTGAATATATAAATCTAACTGAAAAAAACAAATATGGAAAAGCACAATAACATATTCTTTTTTGCAATATTTTGCTGCTTTCCAAAATCTCAAAAGATGCCGACTTTGAATTCCATTCTTAGGAATTTTGTGGTTTTTGGAGGATCTAGCTACGGGAGAGCAAGGAAGAGAGAGCTTTCCTTTTCTCCCAAATTGTGTAAATAATTAAAGTGATTAAACGTACATGTATTAGATTTTATTTTTTGTTATTATTATTATTATCATTTTGGTTTTGGTTTTCGATACAGAAAACAGAGTTATGTTCTATTTGTACTAGATAGAAATTGGTTTGGTGTAATCTATGTGATGAAATCAGACAATTCAAATATCTAAAGTCTCATATTTTTGGAATAAATATTTTACCACGACGACTAAAAAACTTTACCATATTTTAAGGGTTCGTTTAGCAGTAAATTTTTCTTTAATTAAAAAAAAGGGTCACAGGATACTTGTTTATTCCATAGCATGATTATGTTATGTCTAACTAACAGAAAGGAAGCAACATAAGTTTGATTAGCGATAGAGGCAAGATACTTGTTTGATAAATTGCCATTACAGTGTCAAAGAAAAAATTCTAGTATAAACCAATAGGTTAGATGTACAATCTATACTCGATTACAAACATCCTTTCTTTTTTGCAATATTCTGTATTTGTTTATTTTGCTAAGAAGAAGTATGGTGAGATGTTGGAGAAAACTGAATCTTAATACTCATTTTTTTGGGGATAAAGGGAGCTTTTTTTGGCTCAATAATTTTTTTATTAATTCTTGAGAAGGCTATCATGCATTACTATATTTTAATAATGCATGTAAAACACATGAAAATTACAGAAACTGCCACTATAACTGCCTAATTGTCCCGCTTCAGGGACCAAATCCGGCTGGCCATCCTTTCTATCACAAATTCCGGCTGACTATCTTTTCCGCTAACCAATTTCGGTCAGCCATCTCCGGCCAAGGTCAATAACTATCAGTGGTGGATCAATAAAAGGACAAAAGAGGTCAGGTGACCCCATGGACAGTGATAGACCCACATCGTCGCAAGGAGGAATTTGCCGGAAAATGCATTGGAATTTGCCCATCTGCTTGTGCCCACCAAGTGTTCGATTAAAAGCCTCAAAGAGGCTATTTTGTTGCTTATGTGTGAAAACCTGAATATTTACCTTACATTATTAGGCTCGATCTCACGATAATGTAGGAGAAAACAGTTCATCAATTGGACCTCCACAACCAAAGTTATAAATTTGAGAAGATTTTGAAAAAAAATTCACTTAAGTTGCAAACCAAAGTCGAAGAAGAAGACGACTGGACGTGTTTGTAGTTAGAATCCGTGCTTCTTAGCTTTAATTCCTTTTTAATATGGTCCACTATCAAGGTGTCATGTGTCAAATTTTAACTAGACCAACTTTAAAATTCATTAAAAATGCATCTATACTCCAAAAAAGTCACCGAAAATTATCCCGAACTCGTAACCACATGTACTTTTATCTCGTAACCTCCAAATCACATGTACTTTGGGTTAGATTAATTGGTATTGATTTTGGTTAGATTAATGAATGATTTCATATGAATTTTGGTAGACTAATTGTGTAATTGACATACATTTTGTTCATATTTGATATGAATTTTGATAAATAATTGTGTAACATGAATTTTGTGCATATTAATTGATATAGACTATAGTCAATTAGTCTTAGACGTAAAACTCTTATTTATTTTAATTATGAATAACATTAGTATTGTTTAAATTGTAAGGCTATTTGGTTGTTTTATTTTATTGACCTTTTAGTCTTTTTAACATTGTCCCTTCTCTGAAAAATTCCTGGATCTGCCACTGCCCATGGAGGCCGGAAATTTGGCTGTGCATACGACCCCTTGGAAGCTTGGTGGGCAATCAAACTTCGTTCGTTTGTCTTTATAAAAATAAAATAAAAAAGTTTTTATTCTCACCCCCAGCCCAACAACAAGCCGCATTCCCCCCTAAAAGTCCCTAAAATCTCTAATTCTCTCAACCTAACCTCGTCAAACCCTAACCCCCAAATCCCCACATGTTGCCGAGGTGTTGCCACTGTCGTCGGAATTCTAGTGTCGTCCACCACCTGTTGATTGGGTGGTTTTGGATTTTCTTTTGTTTAATTGGTATAGATTTGGTTTGAAATTTTACAAATTTGTATGAGGAATGAATAAATTGATGAACGAACTTTAAAAAATCCTTACTCTTCTCAGTTCTTTAAGGTGCCAATAAATCTTCATTAAAAAAAAGTGCCAATAAATGAACCTAATATCCTCAAAGATTTCCACAAAGACGAACCTTCAGACTCAGAAACCCAATACCAAAGCTGAATTTAAAATCACCCAAAAGCATAAACTAAAAAAGATGATAAATAAAATGAGGGATTCACTATTATGCCCAATATAGGGGCTCAAATTATAAATAAATAAAAAATCGTACATGAAATGGACTTTATAATTACACCCGAAACCCATTTAAAACATAACAATCGAACTTCCTAGAAATTACAAAACTGCCATCAATTTCTTAAAATAAGCTCAACCCAAAACTTCATAAAAAAAACCCCAAAACACTAAACATGGCATCAAAGTAATTTAATAATCAAAATTAAATTCAACAAGGCCAGCTGTCGTTTTTTGGACTTGTTTATAGAAATTAAATGGTGTAAAATTTATTTATATCATTAGTGATAAGAATGGGTATATAACTAAATATCTAAAATAAAGAATACGGCAATGAAATTTCCTAATTTAGTAATAGTATTCGTACCAAACATCTAAGTTTCATACCCATTAGAGCAGTTCCAACGGCTCGTTTTAACCAAGCAGAAAGGGGCCCAAACCCCAGCTGCGCGTTCCAGCAGCCAAATGCAACCAGGGCAGGAGATGGGGCCCAGCAAACTAGGCAAGTCCAAAGGCAAAAATAGCATGGGCTGTTGCCTGAGTTTGCTGACGTCAGCAACGAAAATAAATTTTAAAAATAAAAAAAAGAAAAAAAATTCAAAATTCAAAATTTTTTTAAAAAATAAATACCTAGTCATATTCTTTAATTCCCATACCAAAACTATATACAAATTCCTCTTCTCATATCTCATGTGAATAGTGGTTGCCATGGCAATGGGTGGAAACACACAAGCCTTTTGCAAGGGTTGCTACTATTCACGTGAATAGTAACAGCCCTTGCCTTGCCCCAGCCCTTTCCCATGACAAATGGGTGGAAGTGCTCTTAACGAAATCAAAGCAGCCAAAAAAAAATTTGTTCAATTTCATACACCATTCAAACTATTGATTTTATCGCTAGCAGGTTTCATAGCCAACGAAGAGTTTGAGAATATTTGCAATGGTCTACAAAGATGGATGATTTCACAAGCTCTATTTCCATCTCTTTCATCCTTTGTTCAAGGGTAATATTGGAATTGAACTTTGCACCTTTTTTTCATAGATATGAGAGATATCGAGGAGGGGGGATTCGAACACAAGACCTCATATGCAGGGGTAACTGCTCTTAACAACTTGAGCTGTAAGTGCCTTGCTGACTACCAAAAAATGATAAATATCTTAAAACATGAGTTTAGGGAAAGAATTGTAAATGATAAAGTTCTTGGGGTTAGTTCAAGTGTCGAGGGAAAGTAGGTAATGCATTATGGATTCGATTCCATTCAACGCAAGGACTAAAATATCGATAATATCGACGAAATATCGTCGATATTATCGTTTTTTCAGGTCTAGGATATTTTGAAACATATCCATACACATATCGTAGAATCATCGATAATATCGATATCGATAATTTCTCACATGCTTTAACAACATTTGGCCAAAATATCGCGATAATATCGAGATGATGAAGAGAGTGAAAATTTTGAACCTTATAGGAACTCTAAGTTTTACTAAGTCACTCATGTATCTTACCATGCAATGTATAAAGTGTAAAATATTGTAGTAAATCATTATAAATAAATTATTATGGTGTGTTTCATCTTCTTTCATTAATTACTACATATTTTCTACACTCGCACTTAGGGGTGGGCATCTCATCCGAATTATCCGCGTACTGACCGTACCGTACCGATGGTTTGGTTTGGTTAAATAATTATTTTTTAAATTTTAATTATTCCGATCCGATTCGTACCAAAAAGTTTGGTTTGGTTAACAGTTAACAATATCCCTAACCCGACGGAAACCTGTACCGATCCGATATTTATAATTATTTTATTATTTAAATACTAATATATGTATCTATTTATTAATGGTTGGATATTAACTTATTGTCAACACACTGGAACACAACCTACATTAACCCTAAATCATTCCTTTCCTTCTTTTAGTTTCAATGGCTGTAAGCAATAAGCCTCGTGCTCTCTGGGGCTCAATGTTTTAATTCTAGTTTTCTTATCTCCCACTTTCTCGGCAACCAAATGGGGGAGAGGCGTTCTAGAATTAAGTTATGTTAAATTGGGTTCTATTTGTTTCTAGGCACAACAATTTTTGGGTTCCACTATATTTGCACATGTTGTTTTTACTTGATAATTATGTTGGCTGTGGTAGCCTTAGATGCTTATTTACTGAAGATGTAGTGAGAACATACGTTTTACTGTTTGAGTTTACTAGCAAACTATGTGGTAAATCTGTTTTTTTTTTTAAATTAAATTTTTTAAATGAAAGAGAAAGTGGTTGTCAGTCCATCTTGAGTACATATTGAATGGTATAGTGAATAATAACCTTCCTTTATCTCAAATAACATGCCCATATACTTGATATTTATTCTTAATTTTGTTTTTCTTTGGTTGCAGTACACGAATCAGATTTGGATTGAAGATTACTAGGCCTCTTTGCTGCAATTTTTGGTTCTTTGAAGCGTTTAAACTAATTTCTTTTTGTTTTTTATCGTTATTTGCTATTTTATTATGTAGTTTTAATGTTCGTTTGTAAACTAAGTTATTTGATTTTGTATTTTACAAGGATAATTTGGTGTATTTATTCAAGAACTTATGTCATGTGAAATTATTATAAATTGTATTTTTATTAGTATGTTTGTATTACGGTACTACTGACGTACCGACCCGTTCCTAACCAAATGTTAGGTTAACCAATCCGAAGTCTACTGAAATCTTTGGTTTGGTTAACGGAAGAGAAAATGGTCTACCGAAGTCTTTGGTTTGGTTAACTGAAGAGCCCTCTACCGTTCCGAACTGATCCGCGCCCAGGCCTACTCGCACTATTTGTCAGCTCGCTATATAATCAACTTAAATCAGTTAAACCCATCATGCAATGCATTTCGTTCCAATTTTTTTGTGATAAAGTACTAGATAATTGACTAAATAAACATCCTCCAAAGTTTTAATAAAAATGTCCAAGTTTTTCTTACAATTTCCGTGGTTTTTATTCCATTTTTATCAATATCAATAATTTCCCAATATTTCCATCGAAATTTTCATGTTTTTGGACCACCGATATTTCCGAAATCATTGATAATTTAGACCTTGCTTCAACGTAACCCTGTAACAAAAGAAAAAAGAAAGAACTGTAATTGATGGGTCGTTATCATCCATGGTCTATATTGGCACATGAAGTCGTCTCCACAGAGGTGTAGATCCATAACATTTGTTTGCCTGTGAGATCAAATGTGTGTGCGAATATAAACTGGCCATCAAATTACAGGCCCTATATTGTAGATCAATCTATCATTCTTATCGGTATAATTGGTTTTACTTTCATTTAACTAAAGCAAATAAGAGATAGAGTATTTTGCTGGTTTTCAGAACTCGATCCTGCAAATTTTCCAGATGCATATGGGTGCATATAAATAGAGAGAGACCTCTGTATGTGAAAGCTAATTTCAAAATGGCCATAAAGGAGCTTTGAAATTCATGGGCACTTGTTTGGTCACTGATGTCATTTCAGGTCCGTTCCTAAGTTATGGTTCTCTTCATGTTACACTGCTAAAACTCTATCAACTAAGTTAGGTAGAATACACATTACACTTGCACCCACACAAAAAAGGAAACAAACAACCATTTAATTTGTATCGGCTCGTCCTAATAAATAGCAATTATGAGCCCGCCAAAAGAATCAATGCTTCTCACTAGTGGTACAAAATTAGGACTGAGGCCTCCACATGAAGTCCAAGGAAGAACTATTGCATTCTTATCTTCTTGTTGGTGACCGAATCCCAATTATCAAATATCGTAAGCTCATCATCATCATCAAGAACTTGCAACTTATCGGGATTTCTTGTATCGCCGTCAACACTTGATAAATCTGGATCGACAGCCTCAGAAACCTCGGACAGCTTTCTTTTCTTTTCAGGAGTAATTTCAATCTCATCATTCTTTTCAGCCTCCGCTGGAGGCTCATTTGATGTGCTTCCAGCATTTGCAATAGACTCCTTGTCATCCTTTACCACTGAAGGAGCTTGAGTCCACCCAGAGAGAACCATTCCATCGGGCTCCTTCTCCTCATCAAATTCCTCTCTGTGAGAAATCAAACTTACATAATAAATTACATAGCTTACAAGATAAAAACAGAGAAAATAACATCAACTCCCCAACCCCACAAGAAAAGAAGACAAAAGGAGACAAATCAGTAACTAGAGTGAGGAAACTGCTTCATATAACATCAAAAGACAACCAATTTGGTTGGGTTTGGAGGGGGGGTGGGGGAGCCGAACATAGGGGGAAAATTGCAGGATGAAGGGCATTAATTTCAACTAATAAAGTTTCTGATTGCTTATTCTATCATAAAAAAGATTTCAACTTCTATAGCTAGGTGAAGACTTCTGCAAGCCACAACAGGAAAACTAGCAAATCCGGATGCTCAAGCCATCCATAATGTTGTATAACTAATAGATGCTAAGAAGCAATCTTAATGTCATATGCATAAACTGGATAAAGAAGAACCTGTGCTTAATATTGATCTGGCATGATAGTTCTTGCTGAAGATCCTCAATTGTCAGCATGGTTCCACTGGTAACTGGAGTAGGAAGCTCAGACAGCACCTACGTGAAAAACATTAACCCACATAAACAAGAGACATATATCAGGTGAAAACAAATTAGCAAGTCATCTTGAAACAGAGGAAAAGAATTTATACCTTATCAAGGTTTGCTGCATAATTTGCAACCATTTCTTCATCCAGGTCATCACCAACTTCATAAAGAAGGGCTGAGCCATGCATAATGAGCGGCAAGCTCATCCCAAGCATGGCCTTAACTATCTTTTCTACGAAGTCCCGCAACTTTGCACGATGAGTATTGATCTCTAGAGATAATGGTGTCTGCTTGCAATCATATTGCATTAGCGTCGCAATTATACTTTAAATGTCAGCAAAAAGATCCCCACAAAGATGGAATTTAGAAGAGATCATTGAATATACCTCTGAACAGACATAGCAAGACCGGTTAGGCTCAAATGGTTCCACTGGCATGAGCAACATTTTTCTTGTTGGATGTTCCAGACAATAAGTCATCCTACATAGCCATTCAGATCAGAGTAGAATTTTACCCCAAAAAAAAGGATCAGTGTAGAACATACAAGTTACAGAAAAAAGTAGAGCCAGTAGATTTTACAAGAGAGACTTGCTGAATTACCATCATGTCTGACATATTGTTCACCATTAGTTTTACGTTTCAATTTTCCCTAGTATCACGTCACCCAAACAAAAGGAAATCGCAAGTGAATAGAAAGTAGGACCCTTCCTATTAGCACTATATGCAAGCCAATCAGTGCAAATAAAGCACTTCCAGCAAGTTAATACCATGTCACAATCCTTTTCTTTTTTTCAGTTCACAAGCAGCTAGTATGTTTTCTTCCCTAAAGATATATATATGATCATAGCTTTAGCTCATTGATGCCAATCATAAAAAATAAGGGTGTTAAGAGTGCATTTGGGTGTATGAGTATGCGTGTAAGTGTGCGGGTGTGTTTATGTGCGGATACCAGAAGTCAGTAAAATAATATTTTTGAAAATCACAAAACCACAAGCAAAAGCATTTTCTCTGCACCATTTTAAAATACAAGAATTCAAATAGAAAAAGACTATATGCAAAAACATTTTTATGGGAATAAAAAGAAAAAGAAAAGGAAGACATTATTTAATTAGAAGGAAGGTCAATTGCACACCTATAATTCTTTGTATCATTTTGCAGCACCTTGATTGCCTCAATGACAATCAACCCAGCAATAATAGCATTCGTTGTTGCAACAGCATGTACAATATTACCAGCAATGCCTTTAGCTTCAAAAAGGCTATGCAATGGGATTCCAAAAGAAGCGGCCCTTATATTGGCAGCAGCAGTGACAAATTCCACTGCTAGCTGATCATCTTTATCAAAAGTCAGATTTCCAATCTCCTGCCAACCAATGCCCCGCCGGATCCAAAAGACAATAAAAAAATATGAAAAAGGGAAAAGAAATTAGAGTTCGGTCTTGACATATGGAAAATAAATTACCCTGCAAGGGCTTTATTTAAATGCAGAGAGTTCACAATAACCTTTTCCCTTTTCAGGAAAAATAATTTCAAAGCCTCAAGAAAGACTCTGGAATTTTCCTTAAGACTCCATACATCCTGTGGATTCTTCATTCCTAGAGATGCCATGGCAGATACTGAAGATATATCATTGGCTGCACCATTTTTTTCCATACTTCCATTCTGTTGACTGAGATCATTAGGCATGAATTCACTACTGTATAAAGGCTTCGGTCTGTTGCGGTTCTTCCAAGTCTCCTCATTAGACAAAGCTACCTCAATGTTATAACCAAATACATGATCATATATTCTCCTTCCATACTGCTCAATGTCTTCATCTTTTCTATGTTCAAATACATCTTCTGCCTGCTTTGATGAGCTAGCACCATCACTAGAGCGGACATTCAAATCATTTGCCTGATTCTTGTCCCCAAACAATTTTGCGAAGAGAAGTTCCTTCGCCCATACAATACAGTGAACAAACTGCAAAATTCAAATAATAAAATCAAAGCCTATACCTAAGACCATGGAGCAGGGTTTGTCGTGAACAACGATGTTTTACCACTGAAAGTCTCATGGAAAATGACCATTCTCCAACTCATAGTTTGTTCCATGCAAACTAGCAGAAAACATACAATCATAATTTTTTAAAGTGCAACTCTCAATTAACATTTTTATGCCAAAAACGTCATTAAATTTCCAGATAGCTTCAACCAATTACATATCAATTGCAGTGTAGCACAAGTGGTAGTCCTACTAATGGTAATTTCTGGAAAAGAAAAAAGGAAAAACAGTTCGAATCTATTTACTATTAATGGTTCCCATGGTTTCTTGGTACCTTGGGTACCCGTTCCCCATTGATTTTTTTCATCTTCATTTACTCTTTTTTCTCTTTCCGATTATTGAATCCTCCGTGTTAGAATTAGACGTTTTAATTCACAGGATATAAGTAAATAACTATGAAGAACAAAAAAAAAACATAACTAATCTTTCAACAATACCTTTGACGGAGTACTGGTAATGGTACAGACAGGATAAGTTTTAGGAGCAGGTTTTGGTTGGCATTCATAGCACTCTGTTCTTCCCTTCACATGTACAGTCACCTGCTTTCAAAATTTCAACAAATAAGTAAAAAGGGGAGGAGTATCATCACACACAGAGTTAACTGCAATGATGCATTTTACAAAACAAATGCAAGGACAGATAGAGTAATCACCATGATGCCAAACATGCTGGTCAAACACACTGATGCGTTAATTCCACCAAGTGTCACTCAAAAAACTAAAAATCTACAAACTTAAAATACATCGTACATGAAATATTTCACTCCAAAGCTACATCTAACTACACACAAAGAAAAGACTCCTGAAAGTATTTAACCTTATGCAGGAAACACATGACTGACATTATAATTCAGAAGGAAATATTTCCCATAATTGAAACTAATGGAAGACAATAATTTATGTGGCTGACCCCATATTATCAGAACAAGGGTAAAGATGATGATGATGCTGATGATAGTGACAAAGTTGATGATTAATGTAACATTGCCATGACATAGGCTATCATAAACTCATACAATAGGATCCTTAGCTCATGTAGTTATCCAATGAAGCACGTGATGCTTAGACAGAAAACAAATAGTTTCTATGCATGAACTCTGATGAAGGCATTCCATAGTGAAACCCATTCTGCAACTGCTATAGAGAACCTTCCAGATCACAGCTCAACATGTCAGAAAATTCACATCTCTAATCATCAAACCAGTTGCAATTATACTTAGTTGATGTGAACTCAGACACAAGACACACCCACCCACACACCATAAAACAAACCAAAAACATAACAGACGTACAAACAAGACGTTATTGGATGCATCAATGAATGTATAAACCTAGTTCAATTAAAAATAAACAGTTCCTTGCCAAACAACTCTAAAGCAATAACTCACCTGTCCAAGGAACCCAGTTGTCCCACTTTCAATCAAGGGAACGTCAGCTGCCAAGCATAGGCGATTCACATGTCGCCTCGCATCTAAGTTGTCAAGTCCATTCAATACAACATTAAATTGCTTAAAGAAGTCCACGTTGAAGTCAGAATCCTTAACATTTGCATGGTATGGAGTAATGCTTATGTGAGGCCTAAATTTTAAGACAGCTTCCCGAGCAACCTGTTGAAAATATCCGATGAAAAAATCTTACAGAAAGCACAGCCATTCAAATAGACAAAAAAAGTATGTAGTAAATACACCTACTTTAGCCTTGGATTGCCCAACATGTGATTGTCGAAAGAGGAATTGTCTGTTGAGGTTACTGACTTCTATAGTGTCCATGTCAATCTGCAATTTAACATTATCACAAATGAATAATTACCAAGGGCAACAAAATAAACCAGCTCATACTTCCCTAAACACAAAATCAAGAAAAAGAATTTGGACTATTACAATTTGCAGGCTATAACTTGTCAACTTAATACAGGGATCTATTCGAAGTAGTTAAAAATATAGACTCTACTTCCAAATCCAAACCCACTATCTCATAAAATTTTGACTTATAGTTCATGCTTTTCTAAATTGGAAATTTTTGGCTGGTTCATGCTTTTCTAAATTGGACATACCTAATCAGTAGTGTTAAAATATATAGTTCTCTTCTACTTTTAACGTTTAGAAAATATGGTAGGATCCCCACCATAGAACATAGGAAGCCATAAAAAATGGACAGCGATGAAAGTAGAAATGCAAAAAATTGCAATAATTTAATCCAATTATTTCTTATTAGCCAGATCCTAGATTCCTCCAATAATATCTTAATTCACTTGTACTTGTTTACTATGGTTATGATGATTAGTATTACGGTTATGATATAAATGAATAAATAAAACAATAGTAAGCCATCATTTGATCACTATTTCACTCTAAATTGTACATGACCATCATGTATAGAGAAGTAAATTTTGTTTTAAAAAAATTCATCTGCAGAAAATTGAACTATATTTTGGTACCAAAAGAAGTATTTTCCTAAAATAAGTAAAACCCTCTCCAAAACAAACACATAAATTTCAATCAACAAACATATGAGATGGGGAACACACAATGAAAACCCTAGAAATAAAACCCTCGTAAACCACCTACGAAATAAGAAACTAGCATAAACCCATCAATTAAAACTAACAAGAAAAAAGATTCAGGGAGAGAAAGCTCACAATATGAATGTCTTGGAAGCCAGAAAGAGCGAGAGTCTTAAGGAGCTCGCAGCCAATACCACCTGCCCCAACCATGAGCACTATCGCGCCCTACAAAAAATAACCCAGAAACATTTTTTTTAAATAACCCAAAAAAAGTTCAAAATCCCACTCAAATTCGAGCGGGGAGAAACTTTGGCAGTTGGATTAGGGTTTCAGTTGAAACCTCAACAGTACCTTTACAGCAGGCAAGTGTTTCAGGGAAGCCATGAGAATTGAAGAAGAAGAAGCTGAAGCGACGAGAGAGAGAAGACTGAAACAGTGAATTGGAGTTAATAGCAGAGCAAGCAAGCAAGCAATTTGTCAAATACCATAGAGAGAGAGAGAGAACGAGATGGGTGGGCTTAGAGTTTAGATGGGTTTGCGGGGAATCGAACAGAGGACGTGGGGAGAATCTTGGAATGGTGGGTTGTGGTCGTGGGAGGAGGGTTCGAGGAAGGAAGGTTGAGACTTGAGGGCGCCAAAAACAGCAAAAAGTGAAAATTTTCACACCCAAAAACACTCCCTCACTCCTTTTTGCTCTGTCCTTTGTGACTGATGGAGGGTCCGAGAAGTGAGAGAGAGAGGTGGTGTTTGTGAGCGGAGTTTGTAAAGTTCGAGACTTTTTTTGAGTCTTCCTCTCCCCCCCTTTGGGGTTAGGGGATTTTGACTCTTTTTGGTCATCACAAAAATAAGTAGAGGGTACCAAATAACTAATTGATAAGTAATGGTACTACATCTACCAAATAATTAGGGTTTAGGGTTAACAGTGTGTAAAGTATTGTGCTCAATTTTGGGTTTAGCAAAAAATTTGCAAAACTTTGTTGGCCTTTGTTTTAGGGTTTAGGATTTTTTTATAATGACCGTAACTATATACTTATATTAAAGTGATACGTATATATGTACTCATATCCTCATATAAATGATACATAACCATGTGTGGTGACAATTAAAGTAAACGATTAAATGTATCATTCTTTAATTGTGACTGCATACAATTTCATCTCATTTATACATTGCAACTACTCATTAATAAATGAGCATGTTATGTGATTGTTGATATGTATTTACTACATTAGTTATTATGGTCATCTACTATGTATGCATGTGAAATTAGTCCTTTTTTTTTTGTGAATACACAATTGGGGGAGGGAGTTTACACAAATGTTCATTGGGTGTCTGGGACTTTCGAACCTTTGCCTGCACGGGCTGAGGTGGAAGAGCTCAACCAACTAAATTATACCCCACTGGCCATTTATTATTTATTTTTAGTAAACAAATGTTTGATATCTTACTTTGTTTCTTAGACCAAAAAAAAGACTCATATGAAGCCCTATATAGTGTTATATTTTCTCATATTCATAGTGTTATATAAGGGGATCACTCTATCTATGGTCCTATTTATAAGGAACATATTCAAGCCACCACTAAAATGCATCCTCTTTCATTACTAGTAAAAGGCTACAACTATTCTGCTAATTTTTCAATTGGAAAAATTACTATGGTAGATGACAATGTTGTCACACATAATAATTTTTGAACGTAATTGATTTTGGGGTTCACAATTTAGTTGTACGTGTGCATAACTTCAATGAATTCGTAATGTTATCATCACACTACATTTTTTAATTTTGTTTAATGAAAAGAGACATTATTTTATTGATAAGGAGGAAACAAGCAAGTACAAAAAAAACTGTGTAATAGCCTAGGGGATTAGGCAAGCTTCTCTACACATATAAATCTGATCATCGGAATAATTAAGTAGCCTTACCCGCTCAAATATAAGCACGAGCAGAAACCTCACCATTGATAGGAGTGCCCCTTCAGTCCCTATGTCTATATGCTCGTAAAGAAATTTTTTTTAAAAGAAGAGAAATAAAGTAGATACTTTTGAGTTCAACTT
Organism: Prunus padus; assembly: GCA_024362665.1. Taxonomy (NCBI): domain Eukaryota; kingdom Viridiplantae; phylum Streptophyta; class Magnoliopsida; order Rosales; family Rosaceae; genus Prunus; species Prunus padus. The sequence continues at coordinate 12,410,368 of JANFAM010000006.1, read as the reverse complement.
AAACTTTACCAAAATTGGCATAGATCAGATGTTGCCTCAAAGCAACTTTGGATTGAGCACACCCCAAATTGATAATCAATTTTTCCAAAATTGCAACAATATCATGTTTCCCATTCCATTTCATTTTCAACGCATACCAAACACCGGATTCGAGTAGAGCATCACACAGTCCTACTCCGGCTCGGGAGCTATAATTCCATGTGTCCAAACATCCCGAATCTCGCGGGACCAAAAGCGCTTAGATTCCAAGCGTGACGCGATTAATATATATTTTCTAACTTTTTTTAATTTCTTATTGGCAACGACGTTTGCACCCACCACACACATCTTCTCAACCCAATCACCTCCTGCCACGTCATGAACTCGCACTCTCATACGGTCTAAGTGCTATACACGAAAGCTCCACTCTGCTCTGCAATGCTTTGCTTTCCTCGCTGACGCTGTGCGTCTGTTACGCTTTTACACAGAAACAACACCTGGAGGAGAAGCTGTACGGACGCTCCTACACACACACACACACACTCTGTATAAGAGCAAGAGTGTTCTTCTGAGACTCAAAAACCCAAATGCGAGTGCTTTTTCATTTCTGAATTGCCAGTTTGAAGGTATTTTTTTTTTACTTATTATCATCAATTTCTGACACAAAAATGGTGATTTTACTAGTTGGGTTTTTTTTATTTGATGAAAATGATTGATTTCTTTTGGTCGAAATTGATTTTTTTGTTGGGTTGCTTGTGTTCAGTGTTTTCTTGGATTTTGATGAGCCATGGAGTCACCACTTGATCTAACGCCTATTAAAACATCTTACGATGGTAAGCCTCTGCTTCTTGAATGGTAATTTTTTTATGGCATCTGAGAGAAATGCAGGGTTGAGGGTAGTCAAGAACGCATGGGTAGAAGAATTAGAAGTTGTGGAATTCATGTTTTGCTTAACAAAATTGTTCATGCATTAAAGATCATTTGAGATGGAAAAGGGGACTTAGAGGTTAAGAAATGGATCAACGATGAAAATAGTTGAGATTATTTGGGTATTTTGGGCTGTTGGGCCAATTCAATAGTCTGTGGCGTTTGAGAAGCTAGTGTTGAGAAGCTGAGAAGAACTTTTTATTTTTATTTGGGATGAGGAGGGCACAATCAGAAGTGCAACAGCCTTTGGAAGCGCACCACTTTGTGTGGCTTCTCTCCTATAATAAAAACGAAAAAACAGAACAAAACTCGTGCTGCTTCTCAAAGTTGCCTGTTGCAGTTCACCAAACAGTGTGGGGGCTGCTTCTATTCTACCATGGGGGAGTTGTAGTATGCACTGAAATTCCCCACTAGCGTAATCTTGCACTCACTCTTTTTTTTTCCGGTTACATAGTCTAAATATATGATTATAAATACTTTCATTAGTAGAAAAAATGCAATATTATGAGTCCTAATTAGAACATCATTATTAATACAGTCAAATCATTTTTCTTAATGTATACAACCCCTAGCAGATGAGTCGGTGGTATAAGAGACTAGAACAAAATTTGAGGTTTGGGAAATTAAAGCTCATACTGATCAGGTCTTGTGTAGTTTTGGCTGTTAGCTAAATTTCTTTGCTTTTGCTTTTAAGTGACTACCCATAACAACCCGTTTTGAGCAACTGAATTTGTTGCCTGCAATCCAACTTATTTCTTTGCCCCTGTATGGCTGCCCTATCCCCTCCTGTGAGGCATTTTTTCGAACATGTTGCCCCCACACACTCAAACAAATCACCAAGAAATCATCAAATTGATGTGCAAGTTCATGGGTCTAGAAAAGGCAAGTGGGAGCAATTGACTTCACTGTCCCTTGCTGGATCCACCATTGCTTGGCTAGATGGTTTTCCGAACTCATAAATTTCTGGAATTAGCCTACTTCTTTTTCTTACTTTATGCAAGTTCCTCATTTCTTTTTTGTCTATTTGTATGGCACCTTTCATTTGAACCCAGGTTTGTATTCCAAGGGGTATAAGAGGATGAAAGTATGTTTTGATACAAATGATTATGATAGCATGGACTTCTCTCCAAGTAACCATGATGAAGCTGTACATAAGAAGCCTAAGTCTACTTCAGAAGTTGTTGATTACAGTGATCCATTTGCCATACCGGACTTGCTGGAGAGGATAGACTGTGGCAAATATGGAAGTGTTACAAAGGACATAGAGGCAATTCTTGCCCGAAAGAGGCAAACTCTGAGCCCTTATTTTGAAAAATATCCTGCACTGTCAAATCTATCCTTGGAGGAGAAAAGGCAGAGTAAAAGGGCTCCTAAATCTGCAAACCAACAGGCTAGTCCATTGGCCCAAAATAATGTCATTGATTTGGAGGATGACTCTGTTGAAAATAATGCTCCAGCAGCATTATTGCCTGTTGTAATTATTGATTCAGATGAGGAACAAAGTGAACATCCGAGAACTCCTTATCCTTTCAAAGAGGTTGTCTTGCCAGAACCATCCTATTCTTTCCAGGAGGTTTTCTTGGGACAACCATCTGAACAGTCAGTGGTATGTATGCCTTATGAGATTATTTTATTTGTGCAGTATTCTCTTCTCACTTTTTATCCTATCTGTCAAATGATTGGCTGGACCATGTTCAGGTAAGGGACTTTGTTGAGAACAAAGTTCCAGGAGAGACCGAAATCAAGAATGACCCTGGAGTTTATGTTGGTGTAGAAGATGATGACAATCACCAGACTGATACTGAAGAAGATGATGGGTTGGGAGATATTTGGAATGAAATGTCAATGGCATTAGAATCTAACAAGGTATCATTGATATACATTCTTTACTATGTTATCATGTCTCTTTGCTATGTGTGTGTGTATATTTTATGGTCTTCCAAAGTGGAAAGACATGTTTGCTTGGCCTACGGTTGGTGCATATTGTGCCAGCTCTCTTTGCTTTGATGGAGCTCAAAGTAACAACTTCCATCTTTGATCTATAGGAAATGATTGTTTGTGCAAATATAGCCCACTGATGCTTCATTAAACTTTAAAACTTTTTCATTTTTCCCATTTAAAGAGATGGCTCGTCACCTGAACAGACCCAAAGATGATTAAAATTTAAGGTGAGAGGAAAACCCTAACCGTATTTGAGGGAAAATGACAGAAAAAAACCAAACCTTCCAGTAAATGTTACATTTTTCTAAGTTTGTTCTTCTTATTCAATCTGATGTGGAAAGTGTGTCTCAATGTCAAATGACTGGTATAAGCTTGAGGATTATGAATCTTTTGTACTAAAATGTTTGATTTCTTTCCAGAGTTCCATTCACCATGTTAATAAGTATCTTACATTGACTTTATGCTGCTTCTGATAGGATGTTGTTGTGGACCCTTCATCTGAAGGGATGAGTGACGGCGGGGAGGACTGTGACTGTGATCATTCTTTTGTCTTAAAGGATGATCTTGGATATGTTTGCCGCATTTGTGGGGTTATTGACAGAGGAATTGAGACCATATTTGAGTTTCAGTTTAACAAGGTATGGCTTTCCCTTGAGCATCTATAATATCATCATATTATCAGCTTTCTAAGTTGCTTCTAGAAAATAGCTACATATATGTGCACGGTTTGATTCTCCTTGGATATTCAGTGGCCTGTAGGTATCGATGATATAGGGCCTTAGATACTAGAACTAAACAAATAGGAAAACAAAAGTTTATCATCTCTTGAATCAGCTTTGTCTCTGATGATGATTTCTGAAACTCTATCATTTGAGCTTATGCACCATGCAAGTTGGTTAAAGTGGCCCTTTATATGAGTTTAAGTAGTAGGAATGATCTGCAGGGCGGCTACCAACAAACCCATACCCAATTATATTCAGTGGGCATTACCCATACAGATGACCCAAACCCGATGCACCAATCCACCACATTAACAAATCTTTTTAAACTCTTGCTCAAAACAAGAAAAGGAAAACGGTGAAGAGATAGTGAAAACATGCATGCAATAGCTGGAGGATCTAAGTGCTTCTATCCTTCCAATTTCTCATTTAAATCCAAAGATGTAATCACATCAATTGTTTACCTTATAAAGCATATTTATAGATTTTCTTTTTCTATTTTCTTTACATTATCAATTGTATACCGAAAATTAAGGCCTTTTCTATTCTACGACTCCCCTTTGAGTCCTATAAATGACTGGAGCCTTGACGATCTATTACTTTCCTGTTCTTGATCCCCTTTTTTATGGAGTCAGTACCACCTCTTCCTTTACTCTTTCTTTTTTATGGAAGTTTTTCAATAATAAAGGGCTCAGAAGCAGAATGTTTCTATTTTTTTTCTTTCAAATAAATTAATAATGTGGTTTCTGGTTTCCCATGGGTATTACCCATACCCGCCTTGCCTCGTCATTAGGTTTTATAAAAATCCCCACACCTGATTGTTCTTACCCAAACCTGCTCTTAATAAAGCAGGTCCCTGCGGCTACCCAATCCAGCAGCTAATTTGGCCATCCTGTAGCTAGGGTAACTACGTTTTGTACCAGCTCAATTTGAAATTCACTTTTTTTTAATGCAAAATCTTGCTGGATTGTTGTACCAATGTATTTAGGGAGAGGAAGTCTTCAGGTTCTACAATCTAGAGTGAAATAGGACCTAAGTAATATAATCCTGATCGTCTTTTTTGTGAACTGAGGATCTGTTGTTTCCACAAGAGGTGGTCATGGTAATTTGAAGGACTAATGTCTGGCTATAACTCATATAACACATTGATTATTTTCTAGTTATTCCTTTTGAATGGATGGAGCATGATCATTCCAAGCTGTGGTCTTACAACCATGAGGTTGAAGAGTTAGTGATAGCTGAAACTTATCCTAGGGAACGTGAAGTTTCATCCTGCTATTCTGGTTCTTTATGAATGATGTCTCTAGGTTAATGCCTGTTTTTTTTTGGTCGAATAGGTTAATGCCTGTTTGTATGATCAAAATATGTGAATTTGGCTGAATTTTGCGCTGTATCAGCTGAGGATGTAGGAAGTACTGTTTTCAACATGGAGACGTACACATACCTTTCTGATCACCGGATGGAGTGCATAAAGTGTCCCTGTTGTTATCAATGAACCTATAGATAGGGCTGTTCTTGGACCGATCCATCCAATGGATTCGACCCAAACTAATAGGTCCTGGTTGGTTGTATCAGTTCATATGGGTTGGGTCTGCTTTATCGTTTAAAACATGATATGCATTGGTTCTGTTTCATATATGTTAACTTTCCACCCGAACAAAACCCAAACCAGACCAGAGTTGTATATTTAAGGTTTTCTGAGCATGAGGGATTGAGCAGGAACCACTGACCATTATGCTTCAACTCCCATGTTGTCAATGGTAAGACCTTTTATCTTCCTGAAAAGGTTTCTGAACCTTGGGTGATAGATAATTGAATGAATCCCATATCACCTGAATCTTGCCTTGCCCTTTTGTGGCCTCCTTTGCTTTAGCAGGCTTGTCCTTTATGGGCCTGCATGCCTGAGTGGTATGCCTAGGGTAGTGCTTTTGCTAATTGTTGGCCAAGTTTTGTTAAAAAAAATTGGGTTTCTATTTTAAGCCCTAGTCGGTCCAATCCAATCAACCTTGACAAGGTTGGGATGGATGAGAAAGTACCCCAAGCCCAATCCGATCCAACATGTGAATACCCCTATCTATCAATTAGTGAACTGGGTATCCCTACAGGTTTCTTTTTTGTCATTTGTTTTTTCTCAATTCTCCACCTTATTTTTGGCACTAGTAGAAAACTCACTCAACATTTACAACAAAAAAAAAAAAAACAAGAAAAGCAAGGGTTGGCTTCTCACTACTCGGAAGTCCAATATAATCTGCTTGATAGAAACACCCAACTTGTATCTCTGAAGGACATGCACTCATCGGATTTGACAATAATTTGATTCTAAACCCAACCCATTACTCTTTTGCCCAGGCTCAGGATCAGCTGATTGAAAATGAGATAAGCAGGGTTATAGGAATAGGAGATAATTTTCTGAGAATAAGTACCCAGAAATAGTAGATAATTAAATTGGTATTTAGTATTTTAATCCATAAAATTTATTGCATATTGGAAGTGAATATTTTTTTTACCACCTTACTGATCCCCTGGTTTAGCTTTTTAACTATGCCTTGAATTCTAGTTTCTATATTTGCCTCATTGTTATGGAATAAATGTCATCAATAGATGGATCCACTTAAACTTATTAGAATTTATTTGATTTCTTAGTAGCTAAATACCCTCTTCTGGAAAATAAGACGCATATTATCATAGTTTTCTTGTATTATCTCAGGTTAAAAGGAGTACAAGAACTTACATGCCTGATTCTCGGAATGCCAAAGACAGAGAGGCAGCTGAGATAAGTGGAGTTAAATTGTCAGAGGATGGTTTGATAATAACTGAAATCTCTGCCCACCCAAGACATATGAAGCAAATGAAACCTCATCAAGTGGAGGGTTTCAATTTTCTTGTTAGTAACTTGGTGGGTGATAATCCTGGGGGTTGCATCTTGGCCCATGCTCCAGGTTCTGGTAAAACATTTATGATAATTAGTTTCATGCAAAGTTTTCTAGCCAAGTATCCAAATGCTAGACCACTTATTGTGCTTCCTAAAGGAATCTTGGATACATGGAAAAAGGAGTTTAAAATTTGGCAAGTAGAGGATATTCCATTATATGATTTCTATGAATCCAAAGCAGACAATCGATCACAGCAGCTGGAGGTGTTGAAACAGTGGGTGGAACAGAAAAGTATCCTTTTCTTAGGGTACAAGCAGTTCTCCTCTATTGTTTGCGATCGAGAAACTAGCAAGATATCAGCTATGTGCCAGGAGATATTGCTAAAGGCACCTTCAATTCTGATTCTGGATGAGGGGCACACTCCAAGAAATGATAACACTGATGTGTTCCAATCCCTTACCAAATTACAGACACCTAGGAAAGTTGTACTTTCTGGAACCATTTTTCAAAATCATGTCAACGAAGTATTCAATCTTTTGAATCTTGTTCGTCCTAAATTTTTAAGGTCAGAAACTTCGCGACCCATCATTAAGCGCATCATGAGTAGAGTTCATATATCGGGTGTAAGGAAGCAGTTCAAAGCTGGTAGTGAATCAGCTTTCTATGAACTAGTGGAACATACTCTACAGAAGGATAATGATTTCAGAAGGAAAGTGACTGTCATACATGAGTTGCGTGAGATGACTAGCAAGGTGCTTCATTATTATAGAGGAGATTCCCTAGATGAACTTCCTGGACTTGTTGATTTCACTGTGCTACTAAATCTCACCCCCAGGCAGAAGCATGAGACTGAGAAACTGAAGAAGTTCGCAAGGAAGTTCAAGCAAAGTTCTGTTGGGAGTGCTGTTTATCTGCACCCAAAATTGTACTCCTTCCCTTGGAAACCCACTGATCCAGATGATAAAGTGGATGAGCTCTTGGACAAAATGGATATGAAAGATGGAGTCAAGGCAAGATTCTTCCTTAATCTACTGAACTTGTGTGAGTCAGCTGGTGAGAAACTTTTGGTGTTCAGTCAGTACCTCCTACCGTTGAAATTTTTGGAGAGATTAGTAGCCAAAACGAAGGGTTGGAGTCCTGGGAGAGAAATGTTTATGATCTCAGGTGAGTCAAGCTCCGAGCAACGGGAATGGTCCATGGATCAATTTAACACTTCCCCTACTGCTAAGGTCTTCTTTGGCTCAATTAAGGCATGTGGAGAGGGTATATCTCTGGTAGGGGCATCTCGAGTCATACTTCTGGATGTTCATCTTAATCCCTCAGTGAGCCGGCAAGCAATTGGCCGTGCATTTAGACCAGGTCAGAAGAAGAAAGTGTTTGTGTATAGATTGGTAGCTGCTAGTTCCCCCGAAGAGGAAGATCATAGCACTTGCTTCCAGAAAGAACTAATTGCCAAAATGTGGTTTGACTGGAACGAGTATTGTGGTTATCGGGATTTTGGAGTGGAGACCATTGATGTGAATGAATGTGGTGATCTCTTCCTCGAAAGTCCAGTGTTCAGGGAAGATATAAAGGTTCTTTACAAAAGGTTTGTACTCAGTACGTCTTGTTGTCATCTTTGAGTTGCAACTTGCAAGACCTAAATCTTTCTGTTAGCATGTCCTAACTATTTATTTCTATTATTTCAGGTAGGTCCTGCCATCAGCATTGGGCTGAAGTACAGAGTAGGGAAAGTTGTCTCACTATAGTTTGGTTGACATACAGTCTTTTGTCTGTTCATATATGTTTCCCTAGATTTTGGATTTCCGAAAGCATTTCAGGCAGGTTGCTCAGCATTAGTGGTTTACCAGTTACTACACAGTTTCCATATTGAACTTCTCTTTCAGGGTTGCTTTTTGATTCCTTAGAACAGGCAGCTTTTGTTTTCTGTTCTTAGAAAGAATCAGACTAGTCTGAGAAATATCTATGTACACAGATCAATGAATCCTGACTTGTAAAAAATCTAAAGTATGTCAATTTTGACAATGCTATTTGCAGGAGGGTGATTTTCTGTCTTTAGGTCACATAAATTATCCTGATAATTTAGGGATGAAGCATTTTGCATATAATTGAACTGTCATCATGTGGCGGAGCTAGAATTGTAAGATTTGGGGGCGGGCGAAATAGAAAATAAAGTATATCAAATACATATGATTTAAAACTTACATGTTAGAGTTAAATATTTCGAACTTAATCATGTCTAATTTATTTTAAAGAGGCCATTAACTTAAATTACAAGTTGTTGATTATTAAGTATATATAATCATGTCTAATATATTATTATTAAGTGTATATAATATATATTATATATATAATATAGTAGAGGAGGGTAGTCAAAATTTGGGGGGCCCAAGGCCACTCAGTGGCTCCGCCCCAACCTCCAGTTGCGCTTAACTTAAAAAATATCGTAAGGCTGTGCCAGGGTCGAGATAAAGTTGAGATGTGGGCTGAAATAACGAGATCTTGACTCGTATTTTATCAACCAAAAAATGGGTACATGTTTTAATTTTGCCTTGTTTAGTGATGATATTCTAGTATTTTTGGTTAAGTGCAGTCTACAGTCTACAATGGGAAATGTTTGGGATGGCGGGAAAGTCTTTCTTTGAAATCCAAAAATGCCCTTTGAGGAAAGCTCAGTTGGCTAGTACCTAAGGATAGTTCATTTACCTTTGACCAAAAAAAAAAAGGATAGTTCATTTACCCACCCCTGGAATTTATCCACCTTAATTAAAAAATATCTATTTTTTTCTATAAAAATATTATGCTTAGATGAAAAGTTGAAGGTTCATGGACAAAAAATGCGTCTTTTCATAAATAGGCCCATTCTAACTTAATATTTTCCAATCTTTGGGTATTTATTTAGGCCTCGTCTGGTGGCTTGGCTTGAACTGGACTATTTCAATCAAATTAAACTAATGTTCTTACAATTATTTTGTTAACTTATAAATGTTGGGATTTATAAATTATATATAGAGAGGTGAGACTCATAAAGAGTGATTTGGACTCAATTCCAATTCAGTTTATGGCAAGCTACCAAACAAGACGCTAAGATGCTGGTCCATCAAGTCCAATTTTTTGCCAAAAATAAATTCGTTTGAAAAAAAACTGTGCTTTTTCAATATGTGGATAAATCTTGACGTTTTCTTCACAAACCCAATAACAAATTTATCAACAAAAATGAAAGCCCAATAATATAATATTAAATGCCACTATCTAATATTTTAATTTGGCAAAACGTCACTTTTGGTCTCTATGGTTTTTCTCTTTTACCACTAAGGTTCATGTGGTTTCAATTTGAAGCAATTAAATGACAATTCTCAATTTCTGTCAAATTTGTTTAACTTACTTTTATTTATTGAGGGGCAATTCAGTCCACAAATTATTAAAAAATTAATTCCTTTAAAAAAATAAAGAATATAAATATAAATAATAAAAACTTAATTTCAAAATAAAATAAAACATCTATGTCCCCTTCTCCTCCCAACCCCAACCCGACCAACAATCCCCAGCCAGCCACCATCTCCCTGTAACCTAACTTAAATTAGTTGAAAAATAAATTAGTTTCAAAATACAATAAAATAAAACATTATTATAAATCTAACGGAATTGAGAGAGGATTTAAGAGAGTATGAAAATGGAGAAATCCATAGAAATGTTCTCCAGACCGTTTCTTCTTATTCTTCTTGTTAATTCATATGCCTATTTATAGGCATGATAGTTCCTTATAATATTACAATGGTAAGGTGATACATTCATCATTGATGAGCTATATAGCACTAATAGTTAAGTATGGTGGGCATCCATTATTTATATATTTATAACACTCCCCCTTGGATGTCCACCATGTATGGAATATGCCTCATTAAAAACCTTGCCAGTAAAACCCAGTGGGACAAAAACTGGTCGAAGGGAAAAAGAGTACATAACCATGTGTAACATAAAATTTTGTGTGTAGAACATTGACACACGTGTGACACTGTCTAATTAAAACCTTGCCAGGAAAAACTCAGTGGGATAAAAACCTGGACGAAGGAAAAAGAGTACAGTGTGTGAAGATCATTATTGATGGCACACTCCCCCTGATACTTGCAAAATATCTTTAAGCCATGATGTTGACCATCTTTCTAAATGTCGTAGTTGACACTACTTCCTGTGAATTAATCTTGCAATATTGGTGGATGCTCCCCCTGAAGTATTCATACTTCTTTATTGATCCAACATAAATGATATTGATATCACATTTGTACTTCACGGAGTCATATTTGATAATGCTTGTATAAAACTTGTTATCATGGTATCATTGGAGGATCCATGTGTGTCGTCATTCATATAATCCCTGTTGAGGTTAGAGTAATACAGAAAAAAAAATATCTAGGCTACTTTCATAAATATTTTCTACATACAATGGCTTGAATAATTTCATATACTATCACATTTTGAAAAACAATGAGCTCATACTTATAATTATAAGAACATTACCTATTTGTATGGTATAATCAGCCATTCATACATATTCTTGTATGTTTGCTATCCTTCATAGGCTCTTCAGGAATCTTTAAACATTTCTCATAACTTTATATATTTAATACGTTGCAACGTCTTTACATTTGAATTCAATCAAAGTACTCTCTGAGACAATTTATTCATTTCAAGTCGATTGAGTACTTGCACTGAGCTTCAAGCTCTACATTGAGCGTCAGGCTCTACACTGAGCGTCAGGCTCTTTACCTTCTTTTATGCAATTTATATATTGCATAACACATTATATCTCTTAGGATTCATTCCTTTGTATTCTTCAAGAAATCGCTTCTGGCGATATATTTCAGGAGATCGCTTCTGGCGATATATTTCAGACACTTTAGAATCTATATTAATATTTCATCTCAAAATCATGTATTAAATCAGGAGAAGTCTTTGTATACTCTTCAAGAGTTCCAACAATATTCTTCATATATATAATGTAATGATGGTAAATCCATTTCCAAACTTTGGATTACTTATATATCCCTTTTATAATATATATATGACTGATTATACCATATTCTTCAAGAATACTTTAATCCATCGAAGGACCATTACAAGCCATCATGTTTTTTAAACCATTTGCTTCCGGCATTCTGAATTCTTTAGGAATTTTTCACATATATGAATTTTCTATAAATATGCAAAACATAGATGCATATGTTTACCATCATAATCACATACCTTTACTGGGAAACATTGTGCCATATCATCAAGTGATTTGTTTCACTTCATCACAAACACCAATTTCTAACATATACCTTTTATATCATTTTGGTGTTTTAACTATAGGTTCAATCATTGCACTTTTTCCGGAAATATTCAACTTTACTGGACTGCCTCTTCCAGTTGGCCAATCTTTATTTATATTTGTCGACAGTTATAACAAGTTGTGCAATTTCATCATATATAGCCCTTGATAACTTTAGTATGTACTATAAACCAACATATCATCAATTCGTGATCTCACATTTCTCATGTGCATGCGCATGCATAATTCATAAGCATTCCATTGCTTTTATTATTTTCTGGTATACCAATATTTCTTCATGAGCTTTCATTGTCACTTCATGGACAAACATTCTCTTATAGGATGCATAAGTTATAGAATGTGGATCATAACCTCTTCTAGAGCGTTATTTTGAATAGGGCTTAAACTTTGCAATTAATCTCCACTTATGAGGAGTTAAGTCTTTAGAACCTATAGATCTGTCATGTTTCAAGCATTTATCTTCTATACCAATTTGTTTGTGAGACAATAAATATATACCCATAATCATTCACACCGTTCGTTGTTCTTTCAAGAACTTACATAATTATTCACGTCGTTCTTTGTTCTTTTAGGAACAACCGATTCTCCCCCTAACGACGTGAAAAATAGTCTCACATAAGTTTTGTCCGTCCAAGGACCTCAATTTATAAAAATTATTACACATTAGGCATTAACACTGTTATGCCCCTGAGTCGCTCTTCTGGGACTTTAATCTATGTAGTGTATGATCAATGTATTCAACTTGCAATTTGTAGAATTTGCATTAATAATTCATGAATACATATCAAGATGATACAAGCCATTCTTCTGGAATGGTCATAATACAAGATGATCTACAAGCCATTCTACTGGAATGGTCCTTTGCATGCCGTTCTTTAGGAACGGTCTTATCTCCCCATTTGTCATCACCAAATATGTCACCAATTAGGAGCAAAATACCAAAATACTAATAGGGATAAAACATGAAATAATACATATGTTGCTTACAACTATTGGTGAGAGAAACCTTGCTCAAATATTTTTCAAGCTCGGATTGGCACTGCAAATATAATGAGGCACTTGATGATCTAGTTATATCCTGCAAAATCAAAAATCACAATTCTTTTGTTGGATTTTTCCTTTAGACGAAGGTTCTAAAGAAACAAGGTAGGTAAGCAATCAAGGAAGGAAGCTGGTAGGAACAGACAACAAACTCTCATTTCTCCTAGTCTAGAAGAACTTCAGGAGATCAGAGCATGTGGTCATCCTTACAGTTCCCTAATCTAGCAGAAACATGATCAGGGATAGTCTTGCTTCATGAATGGATTATCAGAGATAGTCTTGCTTCTCAAGCACATCGAGTGCTCACTGATAAGAAAAACAAGTGGATGTTGCATCATTGGATATAAAGAAAATTGGAGAAAACTGGGTGTATTCTGCAAAGAAAATTTCGTTAGTAACACAATTATACATAAATGAGAGGAATAGTTAGGTCCGGTAAATCTCAAATTAACCATAGAAATTTGCGAGATTCTCGGGATGCTTTTGAAAAAAAATAGCTTCATGAAATCCACAAAGCAAGATTGTTTTTTACAAAAATAATCCTTGAAAAACACTGAAAGTGCCGACAGACATTACTGGAGGCCGCGTGACGTTTTGGAATCTGGGAAAGAAAAGAGAATATGGGGATTCGAGAAAATATTGGGATCCTGGAAACTTTGCCACATTTTTGTCTATAGATATTGCCTCTGCAAGGCATGTTTGGAGTAACTGCATTTCAACTCAACTTCCTTTCATTTTCTGAAAATTCAGCTTTTCTAAGAACTTTCCTCGAAACTCTTTAAAATGGCTTCCTCTTCTTCTCGCCCAAATCATTTCGATTTAAATGTTGCTCCCAAAACATCCCTTGACGCCAAAGTTTGGCATCCATCCTTTGTATCCCAAAATCGTCATCTCACGGTTAATGATTATGTGATGATGAAGGATACGACTGATGTCATAGTAGCTAGGAATTTCCTTACTCCTATGGATGAAATATTGTTAACAGGGAGGTCTGAAGAAGAGGCTATTGATGACTCAATGACTTTTAGCATTCAGAGTGCTGCTTCTATTTCTAACATGGTTGATCGTTTGCGTGCCTATGCAAATGAGATTCAGGAGGTGAACACTGAGAATTCGTCTCTTCGGAGAATGCTTCATGAGTCTCAGGAAGAGGTTGAAAAACTTAAAGAAGAAAATAATTTCTTGTTGAAACTGGTGAATTCATACTCTTTTGATACACAGACAAGGCTTAACATGCTGCAGATTTCTAATGAAAAGATTCTAGGAGACCACGAGAGGCTCATGGCTAAGCTTAAGAGGCGTCGTCCTCTTCCTTCAGAGGCTTCCAAAACATAATGGAATTTTATAGATTTTACAGAGCCTTCTCCTTCATTGCAGGTGAAAAGAATTTATATGTTGTATGCTCCTTTCCTGTTATAATAATTGGGCAAATTCTTAAACTTGCACTTGTGATTTTCACGTCTTTTCAAAAATGACGGTGTGGAACCTTTTGCCTTATAGGTTCAAATAACCACATTAATTCTCTCAAATTATATATGTGTGCCCAGAACTTCTGGTCTCGGGTTAAACACAACCTCAAAATTTTAACTGCCTTTTCAAATGGGAATGAAATATAAGTTGAGGAAAAGCAATAATAACATTGCAATATAGTAGTGAAGAGAATTAACTACTATATACTCAGAACTTCAGGTGCGGGATTTTATGATATGTTGAGATTCATGGGTTTCCGGCCCAGATCATATAATATAACAAAATATGGGGAGCCTCATTTCATCCTTTAAGGTTTATCCTGATATTACTCATTTCACGGTGTATCCTTAACAACCGGAATTTACAAAATAAATTTCTTCCTTCAGGTGTTGATTGTGATAAAATCGAACTTTGATAAATTCATCATTTTCTTATGCCAAAGAAATATGTGGTATGCCACAATACCTCAAGGGTTGTCTATTTAATTGTTGGAACTTCAAGTTCTCAATACTGTTAGATTTTTCCGAAGCAAAAATTCTCATGGTATGGACATTCTTATAATTTCCTGTACATACTTCGGGATTTCAGGCCCTTACATAATTGTCCATGTTTTGAGGAACTTCTTGCATCTTATTTAATTGCTCATCCATGAGTTTAAGGAACTGCAGGTTCCCTTTTGTATACAGTGACAGTTTACCCAAAATAGTTATTATTCATGCATACAATACTATTACATTATCAAGGATTTTCATGTCCTTATTTACATGTCAATGATCAAGGATCTTCAAGTCCGATCACTTGTTTACAAATATAGTACTGAAGAGATTGCCAGCTCTTATTTCATCATCAATGATTTTTAAGTCTCGATGTAGTTGTATGATGAGGATCAAGGAACTTCTGGTCCTGATCTGTGTATGCTGTAAAGCTTATCATAACCCTCTTGTAAATTAATTCACAAAATAAATTGCTCGTAAGTAAATTGCTGGTAAGTAAATGTGCAATAAAGTAAATTTGCAGTAAAGTAAATTGCTGGTATAAACGTTAATTCCGCACCATACTTTAAATAAAATAAATGTGCAATAAAATAAATGGGCTTGTATGGGTATTAATTCTACTCCATACTTTAAATAAAATAAATGTGGGAATAAAACCTCCATCTAATATAAAAGGATCTTTTGGCCTTTTTAGATGTATAGAAATTTTAGCTTCTAACTCATTCCTTTACATGTGTAGAATTTAGGATCTTCAAGCCCTTCATCAAATGTATTGAGAATCAAGATTTTCAAGTCTTAATTCTTCCCCCTCTTTTTTATTTTATTTTTTAACTCCATTATAACAAGCTTGGAGTGTAACTAAAATCATCTTTTCGTATAAATGTGAACCATATATAATAAATTGACAGTGATTGCTTCTGGCAATCATGTAAGATATAAAAGTTTGACTTTGTGCAACTTTTTCACCCCTTTTTGGTGGGTTCTCAACATCAAGTGGGAATAGTATAACTAGTTCATTATACTAATATATATATATATATATATTGAAAAATGGAGAATTGCTGGAGGATGTCACGTTTGCTTGCTTGCCCCCTTAAGTCAATTGCTATGCACCACATATATATGAATAGATTATATAATATATATTAATATACTAATATGTTAGTGGAAAGCAGGATATGCAAATCACGTTGGCTTTTCTTCTTTCCACCTGTACAAGCACATCTATACTAGCTTTGGGATGTTAGCATGAATATTAAATTGTGTGTATATATTATAATAATATTATTCATGGAAGGAGATAAAGTGACAAACAGAGGACTTATCTCTTTGTTTCGGTGAGTGTTCATATCCCTGACAACAATCCCTTGCCCAGCTATTCACTCTGTGACGATCAGTATCTCCCTATTGCACAAATTGAAGAACAGATTCAGTTTGAGCTTGTAGCTTATTTCCCAAACTGCTGCAGGCTTGGCTGTGATAGTTTATTTTCTGTTAACAAAAGGTTTAATTGAAAATTCAAGAAAGAAGGGCGATGAAGGAGGGATTTTTTTTTTCCAGGGAAATCAGCGGGTTTTTGGAAGAGTGTTTTGACCAAATATCTCAGCTGGTATTTGAGAGATATTCGTGCTGATAACGTATTATAAATCTAAGGGAATTGAGAGAGGATTTAAGAGAGTATGAAAATGGAGAAAGCCATAGAAATGTTCTCCAGACTATTTCTTCTTATTCTTCTTATTAATTCATATGCCTATTTATAGGCATGATAGTTCCTTATAATATTACAATGGTAAGTTGATACATACATCATTGATGAGCTATATAGCACTAATAGTTAAGTATGGTGGGCATCCATTATTTATATATTTATAACAAACATCTCTTATCGTATGCTATTGGCATAAGGGTGATGGGAAAGAATGAGAGTGGCACCTCCGTGACCGTGATACCCCTTTACAATTAATCATTGTTGCATGCAAGTGCAAATGGGAATAATTATACTTGCCCTTCGTCACTGCATGCAGGGACGAACCTACTTTTTGACTAACCTGTGTTATAGCCCAAGTGACTTCGTCTTTTTAAGCCTAAGTTGATACACCCATCCCACCCAATGAATAGCCCTGCACTGCACTCTCATAATCCCCCTTCACCTTTTTTTCTCTCTTTTTCTTTTTGGTAGAAAAGGGGCCAAGGGCCAAACACAAAAAAACCCTTGCTTCTTTTATTTTTGGTAAAAACAACCCCTCTTAGCAGCCCCCCTCTTTCGCTATGTGCATAAGGTAAATTTAGCCCACCCAAATTTGAAATCCTGAGTCCATCCCAAACTGCATGCAAGTGCCAATTATAGGGAGGTGGTGGCTGGCTAGGGTGGGGTTGGGAGGTTAAGGGGGAGATAGATGTTTTATTTTTATTTTTAAACTATTTTGTAAAATTTATATTTGTATGGTTTATTTTAAAAATAATAAACTTTTTAATAATTTGTGGACTGAGTTGTCCCTCCACAAATAACTGAAATTGTGAATTGTCCTTAAATTGTTTCAAATTAAAACCGTAAGTGTAAAAATGACCAAATTAAAACCACAAAGACTTTAATGATAAAAATAAGGAAAATGCTTGGGAGACCAACTTTGTGTACCAACTCTCTAATAGAATATGAGACCCATTGTATTGGTGGGCTCCACCTCTATTAGAGAGTTAGTACATAAGTTAGTACACAAAGTTGGTCTCCCTAGCATGACTCTAAAAATAATAAACTACATTGACGAAAAATCACGTTTTACCTTTTAATTTTTGGCTTTCCGGATTCAGACGGAGAAAATGCCACTATTTAACTTGGGAACCCGTACCGAGAAAATATATGGAAAGAGGAGTGGAGGAAAGCAGAGGCTGTAACTTTGTGTGTACGGTACCTTTTCCCATTTTCCCACTCTCCCCACACAAACACTCGAAGAAGATTTTTGAGCAGAAGCCATTTCTAACACCTATCCATACACATTCAGTGCATGCTAGAACAACCCATCTTTTCTCTCTCTCCCTCTTGTTTTCCAAGAAGAACTAGCATCTTTTGCTTGCATTACAGAATAATGAACTGTTTGGTGTTTACACTTTCTTCAAGCTTATTTGTTGAAACTGATTTTAGTGCATAGTGAGCTGTGTGTGGTACCAGAAATCGATTTCCCAGGTGAGTTCTACCCGAGTTTCAGAGGTAAAGGTTCGGTCTTTTTCTCCGTCTTTTTTGCTTCAGTAACCTTTTATGATTTAACATTCAATTGCTTGCTCTTTTTTCTTAAAAAAAGAAAGAAAAAAAAAACACTAATATCTTTGATTCTTCCTCTCTTCATTCATTGTTGTCTATTGCTTTTTTATGTATGTTTTTACAAGCAAGATCATTTTTTTTGGTTTACAATAACGTTTTACAAGAGAAACCTTCATTAAGTAATGTGAACTTTTTATCTTTTCACCTAATCAATGACGCCTGAAAGCTTTTTCTGGGTTGGACCAAAAAGCCACCCAGTGGAACTAATACGAGTTTTAGTGGCTCCAAATTGATGGGTTATTGACATTTCACAGTTTTTCTTTTGTTAATATTTTACTGTTTCCCAAAAACAGAGCTTTAGTCTGTTTAGTTTACATTTTTTCTGGTGGGATCTCTTTCAAGATTAATGTTGGCATGTTCTGAGACAATGATTATGTGATGAATTCGAAATAGTCGTGTTAGCGGTATAAAATAAAAAATTTGATTGTTTATCACTTAGCATTAACTTTGAAGTGTTGGAAGAGTAATGGAATCAGAAGGTTGTGCTGCAGCCTCCTATGGAACATCGTCGACATTTCATTGATATAGAGGATGAGAGTCCAAACAATAGTACAGCAGTAGGACCGCCTGTTGTTGCCCTTAGTTCGGATGATGAAGACACTGGAAGTAGGAGGCCACTTCATCTGTATCAGAAGCTTATGTTGGAGCATCCTCCAGACCATGATCAACATGTCATTAATTTGGAAGATGAAAGTCAAAACAATATTACAGCACGAGCACCGCCTGTCATTGTCCTGAGTTCTGATGATGAAGACAAAGGAAGTAGGAGGCCAGTTCATCTAAATCAGAAGGTTGTATTGGAGCCTGTTGGAAGATTGCTAAAGAAGAACATGACGGTATGTTCTTTCCCTGCATTTGAAATATTAATGTACCTTGCCTAAAATTTCAGCGATCGACTGATCATCATATTCTGTTTCAGGATTCTGTAGAGGGCAAAGATCGGAGTAGTGAGTTGGAAACTCTGCTTAGAGATTTCGATATTTGGATAGATAAAGATGTAAACGTTGGTGCAGCAGACAAAATGGTGATTGGTCTAGAATTGATTGTTCAAATTGTTTTCCCTGTTATCCTATATGCATATTGGTTTTCATGGTCATCATATTATGTTTCAGGATTGTTTAGAGAGCAAAGATGAGAGAGAAGAGTTGAAAACTGAGTCTGGAAAAGTTGATATTTGGATAGATAAAGATATAGATGTTGGTTTTGAAGACATTATGGTGATTGACCTATAACTCGTTTTTTAAATCGTTTTCATTGTTTATCCTATATGCATATTGGTTGGCATGGTCATCATACTTTACTGGCTCAGGATTGTGTAGAGAGCAAAGATCAGACAGAAAAGTTGGAAACTTCGCCCGAAAAAGTTGATATTGAGATAGCTGAAGATGCAGCAGAAAATATGGTGATTGGTCTAGAACTTACTGTACCATTTTCCTTCTTGTCCTATATGCACATTGATTGCCATGGTCATCATATTTTACTGTTTCAGGATCATGCAGAGAGCAAAGCTCAGACAGAAGAGTTGGAAACTAAATCCGGTAAAATTGATACTGGGATAGATAAAGAGATCAATGTTGGTGCAGCATACCTTATGGTGATTGGAAAAGGGAATCAAAGATCTTCTGAAAAAGAGAAATGTAATTGGAAAACTAATTATCAAGAGACTAACAGGGAGTGCATAGCTCCAAGCACAGAGGTAGGAGTTCTGGCTGGTAACATGGATGTTGGGACAGATAAGCCCGATCATGTTATTGGAGAATATGAACATGATAAGGTGGTTGGGGAAGGTAATCACGACCCTTTCCAGATTAAAGAACAGTATCAGAAAAATGATATTGACGAAGATGGTCTAGCAGAAATATGGAAGGAGATGGCAATGGCAACAGAATGTTCCAAGGTATCTGCATCAGATAGCTCAGAGCATACCAAAATTTTGATAATTGATTTTGTACCAAACTTTCCATGATGGTACTTTTGTTTTTCAAATTATATCAAATTTATGCTCGCTGCTTCTTCTAGGGTATTGCTGTTGATCCTTCAGCTGATGAAACATCTGGTTTTTGTGGGGAAGAATGTGATCACTTTTTCATCCTGAAGGATGATCTTGGATTAGTTTGTCGTGTCTGTGGAGTTGTTCAACAAGGAATTGAAACTATGTTTGAATTCCAATATAGTAAGGTATTCATGCTTTTTTCTTCTTTTGTGCAACTTATGTCATTAGATAAAGTTTCACATGAATGAACTAGTAAACTACTCGTGAGAGGTTCATTATACTTGTTTCTGAAATTAAATGTTGGATATATTTGAAAAACTCTGGACTATCTAGCTTTGAGGTGGAACATGTGTTCTTTAATCATTAACTATCAACATCAATTTTTTTGTTGTTCCGAAGTGGTATTTTTACATTCCTACTACCAACACCGATATTGTCCCCAACTTAACCACGTGCGTAGCCTAGAAGGTGTGGCGCTTTATCACAAAAGGCCTCGGTGTTATTAGTGGTGGACCCGCTCACTTACATATTGTATTATGTTTTGTCAAGTTTCAGATGTGGTACTTTTACATTCTTCAATAAGAAATAATTATCTAAGGTGCTATGTTTCATTTCATGCCTTTGACGGTTATTACTCAGTTGTGATTTTTCTTTAACTTATGATCTTTTGTCATGGAAAAATGTTTGACACTTAATTATCCATCTTTTGTTCCTTGGTTATTATTTTGTGTCATCTAGTGGTATCTCTGATTGGATCATGTCAGGAGATGGGATGCCTTTTTCTGTTAATTTATTCTCGTGCGTATTTTTCACTTGTGATCCTTCATCCTTGTTTCCTCACGATCAGGCCAAAAGGACTAAACGAACTTACATGTATGAGTCACGGAATGCCAACACTACCGAGTCAACTCAGAGTTTCTCAGTTGGACTGAAGTCTACTAAGGATTATTTAATAGCAACAGAAATTTATGCCCATCCAAGACATAGAAATCAAATGAAACCACATCAGGTGGAGGGCTTTAATTTTCTTTCGAGCAACTTGCTGACAGATAATCCAGGCGGTTGCATTTTGGCTCATGCCCCTGGTTCTGGAAAGACTTTTCTGATTATAAGTTTTGTGCAGAGTTTCCTAGCTAGGTTCCCCCATGCTAGACCACTGATTGTTCTACCTAAAGGCATTCTGGCTACATGGAAGAAAGAGTTCAAGATATGGCAGGTGGAGGACATTCCGTTGCATGATTTTTACACTTCCAAAGCAGATAACCGGTCTCAGCAGCTGGATATTTTAAAACAATGGGTAGAGCAGAAGAGCATCCTTTTTTTAGGGTATCAACAGTTCTCTACTATAATGTGTGACAATGGGACCAGTAGGACATCGGTTGATTGTCAAGAAATTCTGCTGAAGGTCCCTCGCATTCTTATTTTAGATGAAGGTCACACTCCAAGGAATGAGGATACAAATATGCTTCAGTCCCTTGCAAGAGTCCAAACACCTCTAAAAGTTGTCCTCTCAGGAACCCTGTATCAAAACCATGTGAAAGAAGTTTTCAATATTTTAAATCTTGTTCGTCCCAAGTTTCTGAAATTGGATACTTCCCGGGCTGTTGTTAATCGGATAATGAGCAGAGTGCAGATATCAGGTGTGCGGAAACAATTGAAAACTGGTACAAATTTAGCTCTGTTTGACTTAATAGAACACACTATCCAGAAAGATGAAGATTTTAGAAGGAAAGTGGCTGTCATACAAGATCTTCGAGAAATGACCTGGAAGGTCCTGCATTATTACAAAGGAGATTCTCTGGACGAACTTCCAGGACTTGTTGATTTCACCGTTGTACTTAATCTTAGTTCAAGACAGAAACTTGAAGTGAAAAAGTTGAACAAATTGGATTACTTCAAGAAAGCTTCTGTGGGGAGCCTTGTGTATATGCATCCAGAGTTGAAATCTCTTACAGACAAATATTCGTCAACTGGAGGAAAAGGCCCTGAAATTGAGATGGATAAACTTGTAGAAAATATAAATTTGAGAGATGGAGTAAAAGCTAAGTTCTTTCTTAGTATACTAGGCCTATGTGAATCAACTGGTGAGAAGCTGCTGGTTTTCAGCCAGTATATTACGCCCCTGAAACTTATGGAGAGATTAGCAGTGAAGGTAAAGGGCTGGAGTCTAAACAAGGAAATTTTCATGATCACAGGTGATTCAAATTCTAAGCATAGGGAAGAGTCTGTGGAACGCTTTAACATTTCAGCTGATGCTAAAATCTTCCTTGGCTCCATTAAAGCTTGTGGGGAAGGAATCTCTCTAGTGGGGGCTTCTCGAATCCTAATTATGGATGTTCAACTTAACCCTTCAGTTACTCGCCAGGCAGTAGGCCGTGCATTTCGACCAGGACAAAAGAAGAAAGTCTATGTCTATAGATTGGTTGCGGCTGATTCACCTGAAGAGGAAGACCACTTTATCTGCTGTAGGAAGGAATTGATTTCAAGAATGTGGTTCGAGTGGAACGAGAGCTGTGGAGACCAAGATTTTTATATGAAGACTGTTGATGTCAATGAATGTGGTGATATGTTCTTGGAAAGTCGATTGTTGCAGGAAGATATAAAAGTTTTGCAGAAAAGGTTTGTGCCTTCATCATATTTTCATTAAGCTTTCAGGAAGATATAAAGATTTGACTCTTTTTTTTTGCTCAGGTAAAACCATCAAGGCAGTCCTAAGGCTTTGGGGAAAATGTAAATAATCTCTCTTTTTGTCATGACCACTAAGCTTCATACTCATCTTTTAAGACTTAGGTCAAGGATACCAGTAAACTCTGTAGGCCATTTTGAACAATGCTGACGGTAGGTAAGCAACAGCTGTGCTTGGCTTCTCTTTCTTTTGTAAATGAATCTGCAGAATGGGAAGTTGTAAAAAATGCATGTTGTTGAGTTAGATATTGTAGCTGATCCAAATGCTCGTTAGAGCTTGTTAGCATTGCTGTGATTTTCACCCGAAAAAGAGAAAAATATGTGAAGTGTTTTTTAGTATTTTGACAAGTTCTCAGGGATTAAGCTACAAAATGCTTCTAAAATAATTAAAAATATGAGCATTCCAGAGTAAGGACTTCAAAGGCCTTGGAAGCAAAAGAGAAGTGCCAGTTTTAGAATGCTGAAATGGCTTTGCTAATCTTCCCCTAATTGAAGGAAAAGGAAGATAGAAAGAAGACATATAGCCTATAGGCCAAGAACGAAATCTGAA
Organism: Prunus padus; assembly: GCA_024362665.1. NCBI lineage: Eukaryota > Viridiplantae > Streptophyta > Magnoliopsida > Rosales > Rosaceae > Prunus > Prunus padus. The sequence goes on along the minus strand of JANFAM010000006.1, from coordinate 12,387,048 downwards.
CTGTATTATGTTGCCTTTCGGGAATTCAGCGTTCGAAAATAATTTGTTTTTATCTTCTTCTTGATGATCATTAGCAAACCTTAAAACTCCCTTGTAAAAGCAAAGATCTTTCTTTGCTTTAGCCAAACCATAATTAAAGAAAGGGAACTTGCTACGTAGAAGCAACTTATTTAGAGTTGCAAATATACATGTGAAAGACTGCCAATATCTATCTATCTATATACTTTAGATATGAGAACCCTCTTTGTCAACACCAGAGAGTTAAATGCCAATTATACTCCTTTCAAATAAAGTAGTTTTAATACTTATTTTAAAAACTAAAGGTACCAATAACTTCCTCCTAAGCACATGTATATCATGCACAGAAGTATCTAGCAAACAGCAATGCCGGGCCAAAAGAAGGGCTATTGTTGGCTTTGTTGCTCTTGTGAAATTGACTAGGCAACATTGAAATAACAGTCAGGAAGCTTTATTGCAAACTTTAATATAAATTTTTTTCTTCAATACCATTACCACAGTTAGCACTGATTGTACATTTTTTCCCCTCCACATATTAAACCAAAAAAGAAATATGTATCTTATCTTTACAAATATGCTGATCTTTCAATCAATTTCTTCATATAATACAACTGTACTATTATGTTTTCATGTCTGGAGGAGTACAATGTTTATTTTCACCATTTGCAAGCAAAGACGAATGTTCCTAAACGAGCAGTTCAAAGCCTATCAATGACTGTTGTTTCTCCCCCTAAGAATAGGTTGAAAAAAAACCAATGTGGATATGCAATGAAGCATCTTCACACTACGAAATCGCGTAAAAGATGGGAGGAACCGAATCTGTGTTGCTGGTTCCCAGAATCCATGCATTCAAAATCTGCTGTCTCAGATCCTACAGAAGAAGCTGCAGGATTGTATAAATCATCCCCTCTCATGGCAACAAAACTGTGATGAGTTCCAGTAGAGATGGGCAGGCTACCACCATCACAATGCTGCAACCCCAATGTCAGAGACACCCCACTTCCACTTCCAAATCTCCCCAACTCCGGCATGTGGTATGCATCAGCTGCTTCCATAAACCTCTCACTGTTCCTATCAGAGTGAACATTTGGATCAGAAAAGAGGCTACAGTCATCCATCCCAGCCCTTTGCCCCTCTCTAAGCTTCACCAGCCCGTACTGAGCTTCGGCTTCGCGACGAGTCCCATTTTGGAAACTGGCAGACCCAGTGGATCCAGCCATTTCCACATCATGGAAATGGTCGGATTTGGAGTCCATAAATTGTCCAGTGCTGCATCTCTCAGTGCATGTCGAACTAGCACTAGGCTGCATATCTTCTACTCCATCTTCCGTGGTCCTCATGTCACTTTTTTTCGTTTGAGGTGCATTCTCAGATGAAGAATTGGAGTCCATTTCCGCATCACCAGCCTCTTCTTTGTACATCTCCTCGACCATGGGCTTCCAGAGACGCACCCGTGCATTTATAAACCAGTTTGAGACCTGTGCCACAATGAAAGAGTACATGAACTTTGAGATCTCAAGTTGCATCGAATTAAAATGAAGACATTTGTACTCGGTAACTGATATATTATCTGTAAATGCTAATTTTTTATTCAAATAAAACAATATTAAGTTTATTTGAATAACTTGTTATGGCAATACCATACCCATCAACTTTGAAAAGTAACAATAAAGTAACTGCTGCAGTAAAGTTCATGTTTCTAGCAAGGAACTGGCTCTATTTTCCCCCTTAATGTAGACAACATTCTTTTGATTTTTCTTAATACTCAGCAATTACCCCTACCAACTACTCAGCTCCACAGTTTTCCTAACTATGTATCCCTTTGAGAATCAATACATTCCATGTCCTAATTCAGCAGATTTATATGTATCAAAGTCAAAATAGGAAAAAGATCCCATTCCCTGTCACATATGCACGTGGTGCACCTAGCCAAATACTATATATAAAATATGATTACTTCCCCATTACCTGACTTCTAGTCAAGCCTGTCTGCCTTGCTAGCATGATCTTATCAGAATCCTTCGGATAGCTGGAAAATATCAAAAGTTTGACATTAAATTAAGTCAAGGACTGAAATCTCCCAAAAACAATAGTTTGAGAAAAAGGTTGAAGGTTACGGATGAAGGAAGTGCTCAAACAGCCATGCTCGCAGAATCGAAACAGAGCTTTCTGGCAAACCTCTTTGTGGCCTCCATGCATGCTGTTGCATCATACCAAGTTGCTGAAGGGCCCTCTGTTGCCTGAGTTGCTGGTCCACATAACGGAGGCGAGATATTCCAACTCCTTTAATGCTTCCTGATGCACCTTCCTCCCCAAGGCTTTTACGGGTTGCTCGTATCTGCCCTGTGATTGCATCACGTAAGCATCGAAAGTGGCGTGAAATAGTCTGGAGGGCAACTGCTGTGTATGGTTTAGCTGCCCCACATCCCGCTATCACATCAAATGATGATACCACAATTTGCATCTGATGGTAATACTGCTTGTACCTTCTATCAACCTGTTATTGTAAGATAAAGATCATTATGCCTCATGGGAAAAAGAGGAGCTCCAGTATACTGGTGTAAATGAAAACATAGTCATGTATACTTTTTGACCTTTTGGAAATACTGGAACTTGTACATTTAAGTTATCAAAATAACAACACAAATAATTGGCACATCATATAGGTATAAATGAATTGAAGAGACATGGAATTAAATTAGTTTCTGCTTTCGGATAACAATGGATTCACAACATTCAAAAAAATAAAAATAAAAAAAGCGACAGAGAAAAATAAGTGAAGTTATAAACCCAGAGTTGAAAAGGTTTTTTTTTAGAAAGCGATCACATATAGGAAGGAACAGAGAATTCAAAATTTCCCAATATCATTGAAATTCAAATTAAAAGAGGGTTTAAAAGTGCAAAGATGTCATGGATCTAATGCAACCTTTTCAGTAAGGGGAACCTTTGACATGTAGTTTGTACGTAAAGCTAGAGATGAAGATACAATTTGACTGCAAGAAAGGCCAGTGACAATCGACAACACAAATACAGCCTCTCGAATTACACTATCAAATAGAGCAGTTAGTAGTGCATTAGGGAGCCCAAAAAGAAATAAGCTCTTTCCCTAAATTTCCTATGGAAGTTTTAGGCGTAAATAAATTATAGTTATCAAATGTGAAACAGATTCTTTGTTTCATAATATACCAATATATAGAATAGATAGACTCAAGTATTATGTACAGAATAACGCAAAGGACCACAGCTTCCTATCAGACTGTAAAACAACAGAATAATCATTTCTTGTTCCCAAAAACACCTAATATTGAGCAAATAACCTTTTAGAATTTAGACAACCCCACAGAATAATATTCTGTCCCAATACCAGACACAGGTCCCCAAGAGACAAGCAAACACAACCAGAAACTTCTAAAAAAGCCCTCAAAGAAGATATTGTTGTACAAATTTTTAAGTAAATAAAGCTGCTCGTGATGTAAATCCCCTAAATTAATAGACCAGAATACAAGAAATCTTATCATGAGCAATTCAGTGACTATGGAAACTTTGGTTCCAACCAAAGGGTTTTCCCTCTCCACCCACATCAACAATTAACAATGATACCTGAGGACAATTCTGCACCTTATGTTATTTTCTGTTCATAGAAAAACAAAGAGTACTAGTGTCAAATGTCTACATAGGAGGATTACCTTGATGTTCCATCAGAGTACATAAGCATATGGGGGACATTAAGGACATATTGGCAAGTATACAAGGAGAACCAGTTATCTTAATAATTCATTAAGGTCAATTTTACTTCACACATCCCATGTTCTTTGTAAAATTACTAGTAAATACATATCATACAAGCCATCAACAAATTGGTATTCATAGTGAAAGCAGTAGAACGAATTGATACGATGCAATGCGTCTCAACATATCATCTAAAAGGCCTACATGCAAGGCTCCAGGTGATTCAATAATTGCCTGTGCAACATTTCCTTCAGACATAAAAGTAAGCGGTCAAAAAAGAAATTTTATACTTGAAACTTTTAAAAATTCTTGAAGCTTCTTCTTAATTACAGTATGTCTGAACCGAAGAACAAGCCTCTTAAAAACAATAAGAAGAGTAGTAAAATCATTATTATTCAATCAAATCTTTACAAAAACGTTGATTTAATCTGTCATTATCAGTTGGAACAATCAGATATTAACATATGTTTGGCAACCAAATCATTATAGATTTTTTTGGTTTTGCTTGGGTGGACTGCTAGTTCTTGTCCCTTTCCTTTTGTTTCTTTGTTATTTTATCTTCATGGTTGAACAAATGAAGACACCAAATACCTTTATACACACTAATCAGTTTTCTGGAATCTATTTGATACAGAGAAATTTGGCATGAAAAACTAAAAGCAATCTCATCCAATAAAACAATGCTCACTAGCATCTCTTTCTTTCATTGTTTTCTAACACATTGTTTCAAAATAGCCCCCAGTTACGACATTTGATCATAAACGTAATGATTACTTCAAATACTAACAATAAACTTATTACATAATATCACGAGCACAAATCACACATAAGTGATAAAAGCAGGTGATGTAGTCATCCACTGAACAAGACTGCAAACAAATCAATCATAACTGCTTAGAAAGAACAAAGATGATTGGATAATGTCAATCTAGCAAAAAGTGCAATCAAGCCTTGATTTTATGGTGGTAAACATTACGACCAAATGACCAGATGACCAAGATTGAACATATAATTACCTCATAAAGAGAGTTTTCTTTTTTGGGTCTGTCTTGTAAGAGACAAAAAACTAAAGTGCATTGTTCATACCTCATCTAACATAGACAGAAGCTTCGTCAACTTGCTTTGCAACTCTTGTTTCTCAGCATTTGAAAGCTCGCATTGTGAGTTACTGGCTGTGTCTTGAGGGTTTGAAGATACTCCACTTTCGAGCTCATTCTTTGATCCATCATCTCGATGCTCATGTGTGCTTTGGTTCTTCTCCCTATCATGCTGCTTCAGTGCTTTCTGGACATTGACAACTTCATCAAGCAGTTGTTGTGCTGCTTTGAGGTATTTGTTATTTGGAATGGCTCTTGCAATACTCGACATCCCATATGGAGACAAATCCCCTTTACTTGAATCTGGATTGCCTCCAGGAAAACCAGATTGCAAATATTCAACATTCCTTGGCTGTTCATCTCTAAAAGAGCCATTCCTGCAGTCACCCTCACTTGAGATTGATGGATTTGGACTTAAGAATGAAGCAAAACCCATATTGGGATTGCGGTATGCGATAGAAGGCATTTGCATTCCTGATGGTATTTGTGTACTGAGACTGAGGGATAATCCTTGACCTTGCAAGTTCTGTCCGCCATGAAGAATAGCTGCAGAACCACCCATGGGGTGCGTAACTAGCATCTCATTTCTACCCTCCCTCCATGGACTGAATCCCTGGTCTCCAACACGGGAGCCACCGAGATGCGATAAAACATCCTGCTGCTGTGAATTGTTATCTGAAGCCCCCGCGGAGGAGACTACGTCAATGCAGTTGTTTTGCTGCTGAGAACTTCCAGCCAATGCATCCGAGTATGACCCAGAGTTCATATACATCATCATGTTACCAGGAAGAACAGGTGCTTCTGGATATGAACTAGGCAAAGGTTCCCTTAAATAGAGCATTGGCGTGGCATCTTTTTGATTATTCGAACCAGTATAATAAGTTGACATACTTTTCTCTGCTCCTTATTGCGCAGTTATTTTAGTCAGATTACAGACTAATCCCCAACACTGAAAATAAATCAGTACAACTTCCATCATTACTAATCCGTAGCATAGTCGGAAAACTAGTAAACTTAAAGGAATTTAATTGTGAATCATCAATTCTTACTCTCACCAGTATAAGCTTATGCACTTAAAGGAAAACTACTCAAGAACAGAAAATTATCTGTTGGGATTCCAACCAATCCTCACAGAAGAAAATCAACTCACCAAAGCAAAACACTTTGGAGATATAGGAATTGATTGCAAAATTTATTACCACAAACAGAAACTTATAATTATAGAAAATACAGGTAATTAATGCCCCAACATATAGTAGAATTAATCATCCAAAAATCAGTCTTTGTATGCTGACATATGAACTTGTTAGGTGCCTGGCAAAGGATTGACTTTTGGACCAACATCCATTGGGAGAAACTTTCTTTGTACAAAGAACCTCTTAGAAGGAAGAAAAATTATTTATATCCATTATTTTTTCCAACAACTGAATTATTCAAGTAAATAATAAGCAATAACTACCCAGAAGCGCCATGCAAACAGAATTAGAATTCAGAAATCAACCCTAGAGAGGGAAAATTAAATTCTAAGCGAAAACCATGTTCAGAAAAGGAAAAGATAAAGATAAATTCAAATGAAAAACAAGATTTTTAGACTACTAACAAGGAGAGAAAAAAAGGAAAAAATAAAACAGCAACAAGGAAGACAGACTAATAATAATGGATCATCATCTTAACAAATAGAAAGAGAGAACCATTAAACAAAAAGAAAAACAGAAAAATTCATGACTGAGAGAGAGAGAGAGAGAGAGAGCAGCTAAAAGATAATATTGAAGATAAAGTCAGGGAAAAAAACACAGAAGAATAAAAAAATACCTGGAAACTGGTAACAGTTGTGGGTTGTGGGTTGTGGGTTGTGGGTTGTGTGGGGAACAGAAAAGTCTTAGAGAACATCACCCGATCGCTAGAACACAATCCTCTCAGAACCAAACACTTTCCGATCCCAAGAACACCAACAACAACAACTCTATTATTTAACAACAATAAAAACCCACAAAAAGGAAAAAACAAAATCTTTTCTGTGTGAGAAAATAAGTGAGATGAGAGCTATGAGTTTTTCACTTTTGCTCTGTTTTTTTGCAATCATAGATATTCTCCACCCATCACTGAATCAAACCCCACGTGAGACTCACACGCACACAGAAAAAAACACACACAGAGAAAGTGTTTCACTGAGTCACTCAAGAAAAATGATGACTTTCTCTTTCAACGTATGTGGGTTTGTTTCCCTTTCCAGAAATGGATTCTCCTTTTGGGGCTTTGGTGGGTTTCTTTGCTTTTCTTAGTTTTTTGCTTGAAACCCAGTTAGGGAAAAGTTGTTGGGTACTTGACTTTGCTGTTATTTGCTTCTTCTTCTTCTTCTACAATTTGCTATGCTTAATTCTTTCTTTGGCTGGTGATGCTCAAGTGTTTGGTTAAGGAGCTCAATCTCTAACCACCAGTTGGTGGACCTTCAACCCTCTCTTAAACCCCCATATCCTCTCCCACCATCTAATCTCTCTCTCCTCTTTTTTTTCTTCCTTCTATCTAACTTCAACCTCTATGGCTGTCTCTCTCATCCCTTTGAGCATGGAAGGTCTGGGTTTCCTGCAATATCCACCATATAAGCATATTCTATTATTTTCCTGTATTTTTTAATTTGTGTATTTTTGTCCTAAGCTTCTCTTCTGAATTTTGCATTCTATATTTTATTTTAATTTTATTTTTTGTCTTTTAACAGATATGTTTTTAATTTTTTTTAAGAGGTGCACCATTTAGCATTAGGTGCCCATATCACTGTATTTGTCGCTTTGTGCCAACTAATCTGGGATTTTTGCACTTGTGGTCCTGTCATCTTTATGTATTTCTAGTTGTTTCCCCTATTGTTGTGGTATTGCATATTTGTCACTATCATCCAAATTCTCTTTCGTATAGTTTTAGCTATTACTTTGTTCAAGCGGTGGGGACAATTTTTTTTTTCTTTTTCAAAGATCTCCAAACCAATATATAAATATCAAGGACAAATGTCAGATTTATTAATAAAATTTGCACACAAAAAAAACTATTCTCATACAAAAAACAAAAAATATATATATACTTTTTTTACTATTAATGATTATTAATTTTTAAATGTTTAAATATAAAACTAATCATTTAGGTGGGAGGTTTTTAACTCCATAGTAGAATTAGAATACTTACCTCACCCTCATGGTCATGGTAAGAGTTTTTTTTTTAAAATAAAAAGTTTGTCTCTCTAAAATATTTCATTTTTATGATGGGGATATGGTTTATTGGAGCTTCTATCTAAGATAGCACTTGCCTAACCCACTAATGTGACACTACTTACTTGTATTCCCCCACCTTTAGCTTTCCCTTTTAGATGGTAACAATGAGAAAGGCATCTCTTTGATTAGGGGCAGTGAAGTGAGTGGGCATTTTGAGATTGGGTTTGGAATGAAAAGTACAACCTTTTGGAAACTAGTGGGACTATTTTACTTGATGTTATGAAAGAAAATAAAAAGGTAGAAAACAAAATTAATGGGGACAAAATACCAAAGATGCTTTGGTTTTTACTATAACAAAAGGAAGTTTAGTGCTCAAGATAATTGATGGGCTTCTTTTTAATGATACTTCATGCTTGGGGCATTTGATTGATGACTCTCAACTTCTACCATCAACTTTCTTGTCTAGTTCTTGTCATATTTTTTGAGAAGTCAATGTTGTGGAGCATAGATTAGTCCATTTCGCTTTATTTATGAAATTATGAATGATGGGTGTTCTTGTGATTCTCTGATATAATTCGAGATGAATTGTTTGAGGATGCTTACTTTGTAATTTCTGTTAGTTTTTTCTAACAGAATACCTCTCATTAAGAAAAGCAACAAAAAAAAACCTTTGTCTTTTTTCCGGTCATATTATTTTATACAAAAACTAGACTTAAAAGAAATCATCATTCAACTTTTTCTATCTTGAAAAGCCATATATTAAAAATTACAATATAGAAAAAGGCAAAGAAAATTTATGTACTTACAACATCACCAACCCATAAAACAAGTTTGACTCTGCAGCTAGATGGTAATTTATCATTCAAAAAAATTAGATTACCACTCCAACCGACATCTTTCTCACGTTACTATCGGCTTTGAGACATAGAAGGGCATTCTCAATTTCCAAATAGTTTGTTTAGCATTTTTGACAAAAATGAGGAAGCTTATAGCAAAAGCATGGCCACGTATAGGTATGAAGTGACCATCCTCTGGATCCTCTTCAATTATGTGTGGCGGATCCAGAATTTGGATATGTGTAATTTACACTTGCTTGGATATGGGTACAGGTACGTCGATACGGGAAATTTCTAAAAACTAGGATACGTGTATGACACCGATACGAATCACGAGGTGTGCTCTAGTGTACAATAAATTGGGCTCGGGTGTACGAAAAAATTGGGTGTCCAAACAATTTTACCCATTCCAAAATAATTATAGAGTCAAATACTACCCATACCTAATCACGTGACTCCCTGCCGCTCTCTCTCTCCCCCCACCCCTCCCCCTTTTTTCTCTTTTCCCTAGGGTTCTTGTTTCCTTCTCTCTCTTTTCTATTTTTTTTCTTCTTCTTCTTCCCTTTCTCTTTTCCTTGGTCTTGTTGCTTTATATCTACATGTTTTTATTTCCTAATAATTTTCAGGTAGGCAGCTGCCTACCTAAAACCTGGCTAGATCCGCCAGTGTTTGACATGGTGCATTTTCTTTATAAAAAAAATCAAATTCTTGCGAACATAATCTAACCGAGTGGAAAATGGCATTGATTTGCAAACAAGTGATCTCAGGTTTGAACCTCCATGGTACCTTAGTAATGTGTGTATACGAAACACCCCTCATATTTGTGGTTTAGACTATTGCTTGTATTCAAAACAAAAAAATTACAAATTCTCACTCTTTAATTACATGTAAAGCTACTATATAACTCATCTTTAATGTACTCCCTTCCTCACCAAAAGCTTTAACTAACTAGACATCAACAACCCACTTGCTAAATATATAAATATATAATTCCAAATTTATTCACATTGATTTTTTTAAGGTTGTTAAATTAAAACAAGGTGAGTGCAAGGTTTGTTTGGCTTACAAGATAAAGCAAATGAAATGCAATAATTGTAACTTAAACTTGCATGGTTGAATTTCAAAATGCCAACAACCTCATTGCATTTAAAGAAAGAGGGGCAGTTTTGGTATTAGTCAAAGTCTCCTAGGTCAAACGCTGGTTTTCAAAAGCCTGCCTTTAACAGCAAAGGCACACTGCCCTTAACAACAAGGGCAGGGCAGGGGAGCCCTAATTGAAGACGCAGGCAGGCAGGCAGCGCAGGACACGGCATTGGCCGTTGGCTCTTGGGATCGGGGAAGGGCAGGAAAATCTAAGGCTCAAAAAACGACAGATGTGATTGGCTTGTGGGGATCGGGAATCTGTGTCGTTTCATCAGCATACATACGTAAGGTCGTATGACTTTGGGGTTTGGGGTTGGCCTTCTTTCTTTTTTCTTAATTTCTGACACGAACGGAGTCGGGACTCGGAAAACGAATGCGTAATCATTGTGCTTGTGTCATGCTAACAACCTTATATTTCCATTTTGACCCCAATTTTTCTTGTTTATCATGGCATGTACCAAAAGTAAAAGTAAACTTTATTTGCACCTAGTAAAAAGTTAATTTTCTTTTTTTCATTGAAATACAATAATTGTCACTTTTCAATTCTACTTGCATCTCTATTAACATTGTGAAACAACTTTCATATAACCTAATTGATTTATGGATTAATCTACACATATTTGTACTACATCTAAACTAAAGATTCAGAATTGCGTTTTTATACCCCGAAATTGTAATCAGGTCGCGAATCTTTTAAAATTCTGCTCGTATTCCTGATAATTACATTTGTGTTGTGTATTGATCATTCTAACTCTCTATTGTACATCTTATGATATTATATTAATAAAGTATCTTTTATAATAAAAGAAACTCAAATAACAATAATAAATTAATTACACATATTTAGGGAAAAAATGAGAGAAAGTTACATTTTAAAAAGATAAATACACGAACCTCTGTTACCAAAACAAATCTTAAAATGTCAGTTAAAAAATAAATATTAAAAAGAGTTTAAATAAATGTGTCTTGATCATCTTGTTCAAAGTTCGTCATCTCCTTAAACATGCAACACAAGTAATTCATCAACATTCTAAAAGTGGCATTATCTTGGGCCACCCTTACCCTAATGAGCCATAATTTCAGCCTACCCGCCTCTTCCTTCGGTCTCGATCTAATGTGTCAATTATTAGATGGACTTCACCAAATGAAGACAACTTTGTTAAGTTCAATTGTCATGATTGTGTTTCTCATAATTTGTTATTTATTTATTTTTGGAGTACAAGCGATAATCTAAACTACAAGGAAGATGGTTTCTCACACATACACACACTATCATGATGGCATGAAGTTCGAACCTGTGACCACTAATTTGCAAATCAAGGTCATATTCTACTGGACTAGATCCCCATTGATTTTTCTTCTTCTTCTTTTTTATCAAAGAGAAATGGGGTCATATATTACGGTTATTAATAATAGGGGTTCGTGTTGTTTTGGGTTATTTAATGAGTAGGCTCTTGTCTCCTAATCCACTAAGGAGTCGCGAATTAGGAATGATTGTTTATAAGTTACAATTTGAAGATTGCTCTACCATACCAGCATAAGATCAATCCCAACTGTGATTTTAAGACAGTTTGGCTTAAGAATACAATTCCTTGTCTTGAATTCATTCAAATCGATTCCAATTTGTTTGTATTGATTTCGCTACATGTTCTTTAGTTTTGTTTTCTCACATATCAATGATGCATGTTTTGTTATTATTCATAACTCTCAATTCGTCGTCTTTAACTTATATACCGTTCAAAACTATAAAGAACTGAATCTTAAAGCTTGAAACGTTGTTTAAGAGATAGTTTAATCTATCAACTCTTGAGATTTGTCATAATTTAATATATCAACTCTTGAGATCTATCACTGTCTGTCGATCTCAAAATGATCTAAATATAGTTTGGTTCACAATCTTTTTTTTACCAGTGTACCCAAAATTCAGTTACTCCTCATAGTTTTTGTTTTTAAATATGTGATCACGCTGATTTGAGTATGAACTTTGGGTTCACATTGTCATTATGGAACCTAGGCAGAACCCCCAAGTACCTAAGTTTGGTCAATAATTATTTTCTTTTTTTAATGCCCCCTGGTGTGCATATATCGATAATCTTATATTATAAAGTTGAGAGAACATTTCGTGTGGACGTTATTCATGCAATTTTGTATGGATGTTGGTTGGGTTATTTACACCAAACTCTAATATTAAATCCCAAGGGTCCCAAATTGACAAGACTTTGGCCGGCACGTTGCTCTAGCATAAACCAAAATAAAATCTACACACAAACGAAAATAATTAATAGAAAAATTAAAGAGATATTTAGTTATATACCCATTTTTAGCATTAATTATATAGATAAACTCTACATCATTTAATTTTTATAAATAAACCCAAAAAAAATTCAAAAAATGACAGCTGACTCTATTGAATTTAATTTTAATAATTAAATTATTTTGATGCCCTATTGAGTGTTTTGGATTTTTTTAATGAGGTTTTGGAGTTGAGTTTGTTTTAAGTAATTTATGATAGTTTTGTAATTTATAAGAAGTTAAAAGCCTATTTATTATGTTGTACATGGGCTTTTAGTGTGTTTCTAAAGTCCATTTTATAGAAAGTTTTTATTATATATAATTTGTACCCCTATATTGGGTATAATATTGAATTTTCCAAACTTAAAGTGGTTTTATATGTAATTATTGATTGTTTAACTTGTGATTAGCCACCTTATCCTTTGTTAAACAACAGATTAATTGAAATGAAACACAATTAGCAAATATAATAAAGGAAAGGTGCCAACTGTGATCTAGTTTGTGTAGCTCAGTTGCTAATAGTAGAATAATATGGATTAGAATAATCAAAAGCCAATGAAATTTGGTTAGCTAGTTGACAATAAGTTGGCAAAACTGTTGGATATTTAGGTGACACGTTGCATTGTGATGATGGCTGACCACAAACAAATGTTTAATATAAGATTGGTGCTTCTTTTAATAATGATTTAGTTGGGAGTGTAATAGCGTGAGTTTGGAACTAAGTAGAACATTAAAAAATCTGGTTCTGTCCATTTTGACAAAATCACACTAAGCACGCCTCTAACCCTCGATTTTTATAGCATCCAATCAAATAAAAAGGGGAGTGAAACGAATAATGATCCTCTTTTTAAAAGATGATAAATTATTGTATAATATCGGAATATTGTCACGTAATATGATTTGTTCATGTGTTATAATATGGGTAGACGACATGATTGATATTTGCTACTTATATTATAACATATGGTCATCTTACTAGTACCACACTGTACTTATTCGTAAAAAACAACTAATTCATAATCTATTGATACTTTTATTCTCAAAATCGAAAGGTGTCTTAAATTCAGATCACACTCTCTAATTAAAAAAAAGAAGAAGAGAGAATTTGACAATTATGTTTTGAACATGCGATTTCTTTACAATGACATCTATGAGCAACTTACAACCGTCTTATTAAGACAGTAAGTTTATAGCTAAAGTTATTAGAAGCAGTTACTTTACTTCTAGAGGTTTTGTGTTTGAATAGTCCCTTTTTCAGAATCGCTTGTATATATAAAAATCATTTTATCAACAAATAAATTGTAATTAAAGTTTTAAAATGCATTTTGATTTTTTTTCTAGGTTTTCCTTGGGATAATAGTAAAGCTTCTGGTGTGGAATGTGGGATCCATCCTTTAGCTTTAAAACCAAACCATTGTATAAAAAATTGGTTCTTACTTTTTAAAAAGGAGTTTGTGGCTCATGAAAAACAAAATAAATTGTAATAAATTTTTTTAAAAAAGGAAAAAGAAAAAAAGAAAAAAAGAGATGAGTGTGTAAACGGGGGTCGGCTTATCACTATATGAGGTTTAGCTACGACACGGATAGACTCACCAGATGATAATGGATGTGTGCCCCATTGTCGACGCAAAGTCCAGGAGGTTTTTTATTTTTTATTTCTTCTGCTCTTTACCTTTTTGGTTTCATGCATTGGGTTAGGAGGACAGTGGAAGTTCGATTCAGTTTGGGCCACCGTTTTTAGTTTTAATTTTTAAAGGTATGTTTCCTTTGCCCCTTTCCTTTTCACTGTACAAAAGTATCAAAGCTTTTCTATTTTTGTTTTTTTGTGGATAATTAATAAAATACAACAAAATGGTAATGCACAGCCACATTAAAGTTATTCCAATAATTACATTATTATGGGTATTGCTTTACGGATCAAATTTACTGACCACATTACTGATTATCTTTCTAATACAAGTAGGACTCATATTTATTAGAGCACTTTCACTTATTTGTCAGGGCGATCTTGTTCATGTGAATAGTATCCTTAGAATTTTTTTTTATGCATTCCCACCAATTGTCATAACAACCCAAGGACAACAGATATTCACATGAGATATGAGGAAATGAATTTTTATGGAGTTTTGGCATGGAAAGTGAAGAATATAGCTAGGTGTTTATAAAAAATAAATATGAAAAATCAAGTTTTTTTTTGGGTATTTAAATTGGCTGCTGATGTCACAATGATGTTAGCGTGAGGTCAGCTTGCCCAAACAATAGCCCATGCAAGTCTTGCCTTTGGGCTTGCCTAGGCTGGTGGAGCCCAACGTTTTCCCTGACAAGCCTTAACTGCTGGAAACGGGATTAGGGGCTTAGCAGGCCTCTTGTCTCGGCTAACCCCTCCCGCTAAAAATGCTTTTAAAGAGGTGGTCAACAATGTGATACAAATAACATTATTGTTACATCAATGCGGTGCTATAAGGAATGGAGAATCAAATTTTAAACCTTTTTCAATATTAGAAAGAGAAATATTACCGATCAATAATCAATTGGTATCTAATACTCGAGTTAGTTATCGTAACTTTTTAAGATTAAAAGAAAATTTTATACGAGATAGTGCTTTTTCAATTATCTCAAAATGGAATATATTGTTAACAAATTCAAATATAGGATCTCACTACTTTGTTAAAGTTTGACTAAATTCAAGCCCAATTTGTATGGGTTTGAGAAAGCTCATGTAGCCCACTGTTTGATGGCTTGGGATTTTAAAGTTCGTCATTTGATCTAACGAATGCAAGTGACTAAACAGATATAATAAAATCATTGCACGATGATCCTCATAAATAAAATATTTTGGATCCTTAGCCCCTCAAGAAAGAAAATTTCATCTTCACCCTTGATATCAATATATAATAAATAGACTAATATATCCATAGTCATTTAATCCCGGGGTGACCTTATACATGAAAATAGTACATGACAATGTTTTGTGACTTTGTCTAGTCTTATTCATTTACTTATTTATACCAACTGATTTAATCCTTCAGTACTTTGACATATTGAAAAAAGGAAAATCATAAATTCAGGAGGTTAGAAATAGAGAAGAAATGAATGTGAATGAGATCAACTGGTCTCTAATGAATGTAATTTATAGTTTTTTTCAGGTATTAGATTACGAATTATAATGTGAAATTCAACTTAAATTTTGATTTCTTGTGTGGTAGTAATTGTAGGAAATTTCACGATGAGTAAACATGCGGACCATTTGTCCCAAATGACTGAAAGCTCACATCCTTGTCGCCATTAACTACACAAATTCATTTGAAAAGGTAAACTATGAAAATTCATGGTCATAAACCGTTTGATTGAAATTCAATGCTTGATATGAATTTTAAAAGGTAAAATACTTCATTGAGATTCCAACAAAACTTAAAAGCCAACAATTATTGTTCACGGTGATTTTTCATAATAGTTTGACGTGTGTTTGAGGTCACGTGTGGCTTTGAGTGTAGGTATGAGTTTGATGTTTCCGATTGATCTCTCCGTATTGGTTGTAACCCCTTTGGAGTTGTAGTGGCCCTTATGCATATTGTATTTGTATTGTCCTCGTGACATACTTTATCAATGCAATCTCCCTACCTTTTAAATTTTTTATTTTTTAAACATAGTGACCAAAACTCTGTAGATTATAAGTTAATTATGCATGTTATGAAGATAGGGGGCTTCAAGAAAAGCCATAATCATAATCATAAGATTTAAAAAATTGAGAACAATTTTATGGGTTACAATGGTTACTTTGTCAAATTAACTAATTTAAAAATGTAAAATCCTAATCCAAAAACATGCCGTTCACTTGAAGGTGTTTCCTGTTTCAAGTTGATTGAGAGGTTGCTATCTATCAAGGTCTTCTTCAAGCATTGGCTAATACAGATTTATAGATCCTCTTTGTCTGTAACTCCTAGTGAGCTGAGGTTCAAGTTTTGTAATTTACTCACCGTCTTGCAATTCTTGTGCTTGATTGCTTATGTTTTCTGATTTTATGTATTGCAAGAACCTCTTTTAAGGGATATGTTCTTCTTGTGTATATGTAATTCCCCTGTTGTTTAATAGAAGGGTAATTTTCACTTTACTACAATAAAGTTTACTGACTTTTAGAATTTGATACATCAAATTTTTTTCGTCTCAGTTGCATACACAAAGTTGATTTTCTTACCATTTTCATACATGCCGTCAGTTTTCTATTCACAAATCTGTTAATTGCTGACGTGGCAACAAATGTGCCACGTGGTCCACTTGTATGATGCCACGTGGTCCACATATATTATTAAATAAATAAATAAATAAAATTTAAATAAATAAACTTAAAATTAAAAAATTAAAAAGAAAAAAATAATAATAAAACCTCTCTCTCTCTCTCTCTCGCCCCCTTTCAGCTATTTCCAACTCATCTTCCCCAAACCTTAGCATCCCACCATCTCCCCATCGCCACCCATATCCCAACCCTACCATTTCATGACTGCCACCCATCTCCAACCCCCTATCGTCTCTACCGACCTCTACCCCACCCTAGTGTTGCCGCCGACCACCTACACCTTCTCCTTATTGCCCATCATGTCTTCTTTTTCTCTCCCTCTGTCTCTCTTTCCTTTGTCAAGAAAGGCAGAGCCAAACGATTGTTAGAACCCTCAATTCCTTGAAGGGCTTGACCTATGACTCAACCTCGAGCCTTCCTCCTCGTCCCATATGTTCTAAGCACATAACCAACATAATAATGACATAGTTGGGGCTATGTTGTGTTTTGAAAGCAAACGACAAAAGCCACCTCGCTCGAATGAAAGCCGATGGAGGAGTGAGATTGGGGCGGGAAGCCGATGGGGCTAAGTACTGGGGTCAACTTAAATGGCGTCGTGGTATGCCCTAGCACTTTCTGGAATTTCGATATGGGTTTCAAATTCTTTAGAGGTTTCGATGGAGGCTTTGAATTCTTGAGATTTTCGATGTGGGTTTTTGGGAATTGGGAAATGGTTATGGGCTTTGAGGCTGAGAGGGTGGATTTGGGTGCATAGAAGTTCTTGGAGGTGAGTATTGGGTGGAGAGTGGTAGTGATGGTGAAGGTTGGGGTTTTTGGGTTTTGAGAAGAAAGTAAAATGGGTGGAGGGATATGTGAGTTCTTGGGAGGTGAAGCAGAACCATCCCTACAACTAGGGGTGGCAATTTCCGACTCGACCGTTACACGACTCGAAACCCGCACGGGAAAAACACGACCCAAACACGACCCATTTATAAATGGGTAATTTTCGGTCAACCCGCCATGACCCGTTTATAAGCGGGTGGGTTTCGGTCAACCCGCCAACCGTTTAAATACCTGCTTTAACCTGTTTATTAAACGGGTCGTGGTCGCTGGTCGTGTCAACCCGCTTTAATACCGCCAACCCGCGAAAAAATCAAATAAAATGAAAGTTTTAGCACACATGGGTTTCGAACCCTTGCCATGTCCACTCCTCTCCTTGCACCTTATCCATCATGGTGTTGATAAATTTGTGATTATATGTTACAACATTAGAGATTTATAATGTCCTTACATAATGATGAGCACTCAAATATTACATTTTTATCCCTAAATTATATTTGTTAGTAATTGTTCCTTATATAATTTGAGTTCATTAAATATCTAGGGATTAGGGTTTAATGTTTTAATCCCAAAATCATAAACCCTAAACCCTAAACTCTAAACCCTAAACCCTAATCCCTAAACTCTAATCCCTAATCCCTAAACCCTAAACCATAATCCATAAACCCTAATCCCGATTCCCCAATCCCTAAACCCTAAACCCTAAACCCTAATCTCTAAACTCTAATCCCTAATCCCTAATCCCTAAACCATAATCCCTAAAAACTAATTCCGATTCCCTAAACTCTAATCCCTAATCCCTAATCCCTAAACCATAAACCCTAACCATAAACCCTATTTATTTTCAAAATGCAATAATTATTTTCTTTGTTTCTTCTTCATTTTCTTCAATTTTTTAATTTTTTAATTTCTCTTTCTCAATCTTTATACATAGAGAGAGAGAGAGAGGCAAAATGAAATCACTATTTTATATCTAAAAATGTAATTACTTGATTAAATTATCAACATTTAGAATTTTTTATTTATTTTTATTTGCTATCACTTAGCGTCGTTAAGCGGGTTAATGGGTCAACCCGAAACCCGCACGAAAATAAATGGGTAAATACGGGTTGACCCGTATTTGACGAATACTAAACAGTCAATACGGGTTGACCGTATTTGACACGCGTATAAATACGACACGACGAACCCGACCCGACACGACCCATTGACAGCCCTACCTACAACTTGGGGAAGAATATGAGAGGGTATGGTGGGAGTGGGCGGATGAATTTTTATTTTAGGGTAAGGAGGAGAAGAATATGATGGGTTGCGGGTTGGTGGTTGGGGGTTAGGGGATGGGCGGTGGGTTGGGATCTGGGTTTTAAGGGGGTGGGATGAGGAGGATAAGGGAATGGGTTGAGAGAGAGAGAGAGAGAGAGAGAGAGAGAGAGAGAGAGAGAGAGAGAGAGAGAGAGACGAAAGAGAGAGAGGTTTTGTTTTAGTTTTATTTTTTTAATTTTATGTTTATTTATTTAATAATATATGTGGACCATGTGGTGTCGTACGAGTGGACCACGTGGCACATTTGTTGCCACGTCAGCAGCAGTTAACAGAAAGACTGACGACATGTATGAAAGTGGTAAGAAAATCAACTTTGTCTATGCGACTGAGATGAAAAAAATTTGATGTATCGAACTCTAAAAGTCGGTAAACTTTATTGTAGTAAAGTGAAATTTACCCTGAATAGAATTATGCTATTTCACAACAAAAAAATTCCTATTCCACAAATTTTGGTCATATATTATTGAAGTAGTTTGAATTCTCTATGGAGCGTGGGACGCATGGGATGGGACACCCAAGTTCATGAGTGCTTTTACTCTCTATCTAGCCTGAAGAGGCAAAAGGTAGCATACAACGTGTGCACCAAATTACTCATGCCCCACCATGTGTCACTATAGGAGAGATAACAAGATGATTTGTAGCATCACTTAGCAATTAGATAAAACACTTATGATTTTATTTTATTTTTGGCAAGATAAAACACTTATGATTGAGTTCCTATCTCAAGCTCAAGAAACTTTTGGTTCCTTTATCTTGGAAGAAACCTAAGGTCATGGAACAAGAGGAATGTGATGAACTTGCTGGTATAACCTTGCGATGATGAGGTTGATAGTATAACTTTGTGATGAGCTTGTGGAGGTTAAATTCGATGAGCATATCGAGGTCTTAGTGTTGTTAAGCACCATGCCCGATGAGAGGGATGTTAATGTTAATTTGATCCTGAGTTCTATGGGGAAGAAGTTATGGCACGTTTACTTAACCCGTAATCGGAATGAGAATAAGGAATTCGATTCCGATTACGGATTATACATGTGTTTACTAAAATTAGGAGGAATCAATAGTGCGCGGGGCCCACACAAAAAATGGAATTCAATTCCAAGATTTGGGTGATTTGGATTCCCTACATTTAGGTGGTATTTGGATTCGGATTTCATCCGTAATCGAATGATAATTTTTTCCCTTTATGCCCTCACTTACTTTCATTATTTCCAAGATTATCCTTATCCTAGAAATAAAAACAAAATCATTTTAGTATTAAGAATTAACTAATACAAATACTTACATTTATAAATTTAAAAAAAATACTTAATAGAAATACTTACATTTATTTTTAAAAAAACTTAATAGAAATAATTACATTTATAAAAAAAAATACTTATTAGAAATATTTAAATTTATAAATTAAAAAAATAAACAAAATCATTTTAGTGTGTCTATGAAATAAAAAAGCAATTTAATTTTTCTTACTATTATATACTATATCAAATTTTATTAAAAAAGTATATAAAATATTTGATTTGGGACAAGGGCATTTTAGTAATCATACTTGATTTATATTCCGATTCTTGAATTAGTAAATGACTTTATGGAATTCTATTCCGATTCCATACAGTTTAGTAAACAACTTCAACAGGAATCGATTCGATTCCGCCTAATTTCAATTCATCCTCAATTCAATTCCTCTCAATTTGATTACGGATTAGTAAACGCACCCTTAGTTTTTAGTGAGGTTCGTGATATCCTTTGGGGAAAAACATTCTATTTCCACACACAGCAGTTCAGTGGCATGTCATCTAATAGAAATTTAAAGGGAGCTTTCATTTTTAGCCAAAGGAATGGAAAATATTTAGGAAAAGGCCAAAACACTAGTTTTGTTTGGATTTGGAACAAAACTAGTGCCTTGACATTTTCCTAAATATTTTTCGTTTCTTTGGTTAAATCCTAGTTTTTCTAAATTTAAATCACCAAAATAGATTAAAATTTTTTAATATTTTTTTAATGCTTTATGCCTAGACTTGGCAAACGGGTCGTGTTAGCGGGTTTCGGGTTATGTTCGTGTCAACCCGTTAAAGAAAACGGGTTGACACGACCCAACCCGTTAAACTAACGGGTGGGATATACTAGACCCAAACACGACCTGTTCAAATTCGCAAAAATTCGACACGACTCGTTATGACTAATGGATCGTGTTTTCACCCGTTTCACTAATGGATCGTGTTTTCACCCGTTTCACCCATTAAATATATTTTTTAACACATTGAAATAAAAATAATAAAAATAAAGGTGAAATCTTTAAATACATCTTACGCATTAGAAAACAAAAAAAAAACTTAGACAACATGAGCCTCAAATTAATCACAATTTAAACAAGTTTCAATATATGAAACACCATCCATTTTCAATATATGAAACACCATCCATTGAAACTTCAACAAACCCCTCATCCATGAATCCCATACCATTTTCAGTATATGAAACACCATCCATTTGTTGGGCTTGAATCTTTATCTTCTACATTTTCAATATATGAAACACCATCTATTGAAACTTCAACAAACCCCTCATTCATGACTCCCACACCATTGGTAGTCTCTGTATCATCCTTCTACCGCAAAAGAAAATCAAAGCTTATGATTCATCAATTGAATTACCTAGTGCAGCAAATCCATCATGCCTGCAACATTAAATTCATAAAATAAACTAGTTAAAACTTATGATTCTTTCACTTTCTTTTTAGGTCTCATAATGATTCCTTAACTTTTAATACTAAAAAATTAAATTGAGTTGGGTTAATGATTCCTTCACTTTTTTATTATTATTTCATAATGATTCCTTAGCTAGTTAAAAGCTTATGATTCCTTCACCAAAACTAAACCCATGACTCTATCACTTCTATATATCTCTTTTTCTATTTTTTCCCTTCTTCTTCTTCCTTAGATAGAGATTTTATAACGTAAATTTACAAGAATACCCCTGCTCTTAATGGGTTAACGAGTTATTCGCAAAAAATACTGAAACGACCTGTTAAGATAACGGGTGCTTAACGGGTTCACCCGTTATCAACTTGACCCTATAAAGCCAACCCAAATACTAATAATTTCATGCGAATTTGTGTCATGTACAATATTTCCAAGTCTATTTATGCTCACATCCATCTATAACAAGCAGCCACCTAGCATATTGCGCCTAACTACTAATAGTAGAAAAAATATATATTTTTGGTAAATACCATGAGGTGTCTTCACACATGAAGGGTGGGATTAATCCCCACTCGGAGTTCCGCTTGCCCCTGGCTGCGAGTGCTTCCAATGAATTTCGAACCCCTGCCATTGAGGCACTAGTTAACTCGCCAGCTGGAGGTGGCAGTTTGCCAACCGCACTACAACTTGTAGTTGTAGAAAATACTCTTTAAAAGCTTGGAAAGTTCTCCAACTTCACCAAGATGCTCTCTGCCGTGGAAAAATCCGTTATTGAATCTCGATTTTCCCTCCCCATATCGCTTGTATGCCAAAAAAAAAGAAGAAAAAGAAACAAACGCAGCATGAAAGTCATCCACATCCAAAACCACTTTTCTGGCTGGGTCAGGCCCAAATTTCAGGCCCACGTTACTTACAAACCCTCTCCTTCATTGAATAACAAACACAAAAAAAAAAAAAACGAAACCCTGCTCTTTCTTTCCCTGCTGAGGTTTTAGGTCCATATTCCATAGCTTCCTTTCGCTAACATTCTCGCTAACCAAACAGAAATGGGGAAGAACAAAAGCAAAGATGGTGGCAAAACGAGAAGCGAAAGCGAGCACTCTGCCTCCACTGTCTTCGTCTCCAACTTGTCCTACTCTTTCACCAACTCTCAGGTACTCTCTCTTTCTCACACCCTAGTTTTGCTGCTGTCGTTCGTTTCTTTACTGAAATAGAATCACTCAGATTAGTTGAATAGTTGCATTACAATCTGTTTATATGATTGCTGTTCTATTTGATCTTTAAGTTGAAATTTTCTGTGTTGCTTTAGTGATGAAGGCTTTGTTTCATTGTTTGTTTTTCTTTTAAACCTCAGCTGGAGGAGACATTCAGCGACGTTGGACCAATTAGGCGGTGCTTTCTGGTTACCAAGAAGGGTAAGCCAAAATTTTGCCAAAATGGAGCTCTACGATTAGATTTTAGTTCAAAATTTTACGGTTTCAGTATTATTATTATTTTCTAAATTTATAATAATTTTGTTTGTTCTCTGTTTGGCTTGAGCAGATTTGGTACTTTATTATGCTTATTCTTTTTAAATTTTAAAATTTCATTTTTGTAAAGAAACCAAATTGAATAAAAGCAGTTCCAGTATTTTTGGATAAGTTTTTCTGCATCCATAATGAGATTGGTTAGGGACTGGCACTTATCTGCCTGCTATTGTATTGAATTCGAAGCCACATCAGCTGCACAATGGCCCCAAGATAAGCTCAGACCAATGAATAAGGTCCAGAGAGGTGAACTTTGATTTCTTGCCCAACCCCCCAAGTAGTAGCAAACCCCAGAATCCAATCACCACAACAGTGCCTTCAGCAAGCAGTCCTCCCATTGCTAAAATGAGGTTCTAGAACTGCCAACATCTCCATCCTTTAGAACTTTATCAAGTTTTTCATAGGAACAGATTAGAAGGAAATAACCCAAAAATGGCCAAGGAGATCCTCCACTTAACACCTACTAGAATTACCTTGAACCAATTTATTGTACTCCCCTAATCCCTCAGATTTTTCCCTTGATCCTGTGGTAGCATACTAGGATTTGCAAACTTAACCTCAATTAGAACCTTTTCTACTTCCTTCCTATATTGAAATATTTTAAAGCTTTCTTATCCATAGATTCCTTCAGGCCACCCTTGGTTTTCAACCCTTATGTGAAATCTTCAGTAGTCGGGGCACTAGCTTTCTCAAGTCCAAGATGCAAACTATTCTATTCCCCTTCTTCTTGCAGTACCTGTAACCTCATTCATTCAGCTGTTGGATACTCCTCTGACCTCAAATTGGTTTATTGGTTCGCTTAGGTTCCCTCTGGTTTTGTCTAGCATTGATATAAGGCCCCCCTCGAGCCTTGCTTTCCTTTGCTGCTTCTTTTAGCACTTCCTCACCCTTTCCGGTATAACTTGGAGTCAACCTAGTTTTACTTTCTTCTTTCCATCACATCCCTTCCGCACAACCATTACTCCTTTGTCTCTGCTTGCCACAGATAAAGCAATTTGATGGAGTCCCTCCTATTCCACATATCCAAAAATCATCAAAACAGATGTGAGGAGTCAATGACTTAGAAACATCCAATTCAACATTGAGGCGCGAACCCTGGCTTGAGGTGCGATTTCAATGTTAACTTTATTGATAAGTCCTAGCTGTAGCACATTACCTACTTTAAGAAGCCCTTTATAGTCAAATGCTTTTCACGAATACCTGAGTCTTACCCAATGAGTTGCATTCCTCCAAATCAACTTGACTCCATGCCTTCACTTATGGATGAACAGTTAGTGGCCAACAGTATTATACGATACCTCCATGACCACAAAGAACATGTCCTCCCTGAAATTAAACTGAACAACATAGTAAAAGTTATCTAGATGTTGGCAATCTCCCTTCATACATAATTTTGGATCAGGTAAAGTAAGATGGTTTCGGGTTTGGAGGTACAAGCATAAGCAAAAAGAACATGAAACAAGGGAAGGAAGCGATGGGAAGTTATTAGTAAAGTGTGTCTATCTTATAAACTATTTACTAGGAGGAAATATGGAAGTGATCAAGCACATTGAGAAGCTTGATTAATAACTTGTTTCATATGATGTTCCATTTGTCTTATGCTTTTCATTTCCTTTTCTTCGCTATCTGTAGATGTGGGTTTGTGGATTTAACATGCTTAGGTCAGAATGTTTCTAATCTGTCTCATTGCATTGTTTATAGGGTCAACTGAGCACCGTGGCTTTGGTTATGTTCAATTGTAAGTCAAGTTCATTGCTTTTCCTATTATGTATTCTTTATTGTTATGTTTTTCAAATTAGGCCACTTCTTTTACTTGTATTATTAAATCATGATGATTAAGGGTAAAGGAATGTTTTGAAATTCCATAATGTGTTTTTGAGGGCTAAAGGGTTTCTTCAGGAGTTTTTAGTTTAGAAGATATTACAGTAGTATGAGAATATGGAATTGTATTTGAGGTTTTAAACTTTTGAATACTTTATGTTGTACTTTGCATCTATTTGTAGCGCTGTCACAGAAGATGCTAATCGTGCTATTGAGCTAAAGAATGGTTTATCCATTGGAGGTCGAAAAATTGCAGCCAAACATGCCATGCATCGTGCTCCCCTTGAACAACGAAGATCAAAGACAAATCCAGGTTGGTATTACTTAATTCTCATCATAGGTTGGACATGCATGTATGTTATAACTGTTGAGCGAAAACACTCCAAGACCTTGTCGTTGATGGACTATGCGACGGCACACACACAAACCCCTTGAGAATAAAACACACACCAAACCACAAAGTAAACACACCCACAAGAACACAAAGAATTTATAGAGGTTCGGCCTCCTGCCTATGTCCTCTTGGTGATCCACCCGAGAAATTCACTAGTATGTAAGAACAACTTTGGTTACAATCAAGAACCCCCTTAGCTCTCACAAGAACCCTAGATCTCTTTTCTCTCACCCTTGGAAATACTCAAGAATTCACCCTTGAATTCTGTCTTGTGTTTCTCCCTTGAAAATTCACTCTTGAATTTTCCTCTCTATTTGTGCTTGTCTTGTGCTTCTTAAAAACCTAGTCCTAAAGTGCCTATTTATAAGTATAGGGCTTTAGTACAATCATACAAGGAATAGGAAACCTAAAAGAATTCCATAATAAGGAGAAAACCTAATCCAACTCTGACAAGGATTCCAACAAGGAGAAAACCTAGTCCAACTCTGACAAGGATTCCATCTTTCCTTATATGGTGAGCCAATTTTCAACAATAACCTGTGTTTCTAATAAAGATAGAGAAGGAAAAGGGAGAAGAAATTGATAAGACGGATGATAGAGGTGAGGAAGAGGAGTAAAATACAAAGAATAATGTATGAAATAAGAACTGAACACATTTTATAGTTTTAACTTTCTATTTCCTTCAACTTTTCTTCACCACTCACATCTCTTGTCTCCGTTCTCTTTTTTTCCATATATTTTCCCTGTTTTTTGTTAACCAGAAAAATGTTATCCAACAGGTTTTTTAAATAGTCTCAATTACTTTTTCTGCACTATTGTTTTTTTTTCTTACTACTGTTTGGTTAGGACTTGACTTGGATGACACCTTGAAGTCAAAAAATGACAAGGATGGTGAAAATTTCAAAGCAGAAAAGGATGCTTCGAGCTTGCAGGAAAGAGGTTGCTAATCTTAACATTTAAATCATGCTATTGTTATTTTCACTCATTTTTCTTAGCTATTTGGAGTTGCTTTGGATAAAAATACAGAGAAACCTGTGAAGGCCAGAAAAGCCGCTGCACTATGTAATGATGCAGTGGCAAAAGTGGGTGGTTCAGAAAAGCAGAGGTACTGAATCTTCCCTTGCTTCTTATGGACGGTGTAGTTTTCTTTTCCTGCCTTAGAATCAAGTGGTTCAGTTGTATATTTATTAAAGCCTGGTCTTTCAAGTAAAACAAGGTGTTGTTGGTTCATATTGTAAACCTTGTCGCGATCTATAGTTTTAAAATATCAATTTCCTGTTAATGCTACATGTTTTTGTAGAAATATTTTTCTTCTTCTTCTTGTTTTTAATGAACAAGATTTCTTAGTAATAATATTAATAATCAAAATGCAAGGTGCTCAGTGAACTAGAGGTCAACAAACATCTTCATACATTTCCCATATAAAGCAAAACCGAACTGCAAATCTCATAAAATAACACAGAATGGATCCCTAATAAAACAGATGATGTGGAGATAAAGTTTTAATTTTGGATTTGTCAAAGAATCTGATGTTGATAGATTTTTAATGTCTTATGAAAAAATAAATTATTTATGGGATTGTAGAGCTCAATTTCGGAAATATAGTTTGTGATTATTCATGCCAATTCAGAAAATACAGTGTCAGCAGCTCCTGAATGAAAGACTATTTATGTAAGGTTTCCTAGTTATAATTTTAGCTTTTGCTAAGTTTGTAAGAATCTGGCTGCATGCATGCACAAAGTTAGTGTTAGATTTATTGTCTTCTGATATTTCTGTATTTGAAAGAGTGATCTACTTTGATTAACTTTGAAACTTGGATCATGTCAAGAAGAGCCCTTTTAGAAATTCTTTTAGCATAAAGTGTTACCTAGTATAGGTAGCTTTATCCTTTCTTAATTCCATCTTCTAATTCAACATCAAATTAGTAGGCAACATGGTTACCAAGGTTTCCCTAACATTTTTGGTGCTTTGTTAAATTTTTTCCTGTAATACTGGATTTCACTGCATTAAGTTCCTGGCACCCACCTAAATGTTGGGTTCTCAATTCAACCAGGACAATGATTTTTTTCCCACGCTGCATTCTGTGCTAAATGCTACTAATCTCTGTTTTATATATAATCTTGATACAGTATGACGAGTGATAACGTCAGTTTCCAGAAATGGTGGTCTGATATGTTTAGTCTCTTATTGTTGTGTAGGGTTGCTAGGACAGTCATATTTGGTGGCCTTGTTAATGCTGGTATGGCAGAAGAAGTTCATCGTCGAGCTAGGGAGATTGATGCTGAATGTTCAATAACTTATCCTCTTCCCAAAGAAAAGCTTGAACAACATGGTAAGGGATTTTTTCTTTTGCTTTTGCTTCTACCCCGTCACCCTTACTTTTCTCAGGTTTTTTACTTTTCGCAAGTAAATGGGGCTGGTTGGTTGGTTTAATATGTTGAGTTGAAACTTGAAAATTGTTTTCCTTTGTCAGATTTTTTCTTTGGCTGTTGTCACTTGAAATCATTGTTATGGAGAGTAATATTAGCCATTCCTAGAAATTTGATTCAGTTTGGGATGGTGAATCAATCATATCTGTTGTGCCTTTTCAGGTCTGATGCAAGATGGATGCAAAATGGATGCTTCATCTGTACTTTATAACAGTGTTAAATCAGCACATGCTTCTGTTGCAACGTTACACCAAAAAGAGATTAAAGGCGGAATGGTTTGGGCACGCCAGCTGGGTGGGGAGGTAAATCATATGTGTACAGCTTACTACAATTCGGAAGTTGTTGAATTGCTCTAGCTCATACATTCCTTATTTGAACCAATTTAAGGAGTTCCATTGTTTCTACGTAATTTTGGGTTTGGGATTTGTTGTTACCATTTCAAGTTGAGCTCTATTTGTTCTTGGATATAGTTCAGATAGATAATAAAAAGGACGAGGCACATATATTATAGGTTTTAGCAGTATCTGTTGGGCAGTACAGGGACCAGAAACAAAAAAATGTATGCGGAATGCTGGTGTTGACATGCTCTTACTTTGCATGCAAGGAAAAGACCAGCATTGAGATTTTGTAAGAGATAAAGTCAGGCATTTTTTAATATATATATTTTCCCAAATAGGTAAAAATTCTTGCACCTGCCTACTCATAATTAAAAAGAACCAGCATGGGTATTTTGCATTATCAGTTGTTATAGTCATGTTATTGTTGTCATTGATGTTATTTGCGGTGATGGTGTTATTATATTTGCTTATTGTTGTCATTTATGTTATTGGTGGTGGTGGTGTTATTATATTTGCTTGTCACTCATGTTATTGTTGTTATTTATGTTATTGGTGGTGGTGGTGTTATTATATTTGCTTCTAAACAGCTCGGTTGTTTTTCTGGGCCAGGGTGCCAAGACTCGGAAGTGGAAGCTCATTGTTAGAAATATTCCTTTCAAGGTTTTTTTTTTCTCATTGTATTGTCATATGACATTCTTTTTCCTTTGGGGAGAGCTTAAACTAAACTAGTTTGCTCACACAAATGCAGGCCAAAGAGAATGACATAAAAGAGATATTTTCATCAGCAGGGTTTGTCTGGGATGTAATTATACCACACAATTCTGATACAGGGTATATTGTCATTGTCCATTATTGTTTTTCTCTCTTAATGGAAATATCTTTTCTGTTCTTCATTCTTATTTTAATTTTTTATTCCTCATTTGCAGGTTACCTAAAGGTTTTGCATTTGTCCAATTCACACGCAAACAGGATGCAGAAAATGTACATTTGTGATTTGTGCTTTTCGTTTGGAATACATAATGAAGCCCTGGGTTCATTAACATTTTTCTTTTTCGTTCTCAGGCAATAAAAAAGTTAAATGGACAAATGCTTCATAAAAGACCCATAGCTGTTGACTGGGCTCTTTCAAAGCAGATATATGGTAGTGCGACTGTAAAAAATGCTCTTCTTGCTTCAGACGATGGTACTTGTGCCATTAACTCTATCCTCATTTAGCAAACTTAATTCTTACTGTAATGCCGTTGTTGATGAATACATAATTTATTTCGGTACTTGTATGATTGTATGTACATCTAATGATACAAAAGCACCGATTTTTACAGGACAAAAGGATGGAAGTGATGGAGAAAATGATAGTAGCAGTGAAGATTTAGAGGGCGATGCTGGGCATTTCGGTAAAAAGTCTGAGCACCATGATGGAATCGACAGCGATCCTGATAACTCTAATACCATAGAGAAGAAAGACATCCCTACTGAAATAAATTTTGAAGAGGAAGTAGACATTGCAAGAAAAATTCTAAAGAACTTGATCGCACCGTCTGCTACAGAAACTCCTCATGATGATCTTGCACTGCCCCAAGGGGACAAGGAGCCGTCTATTTTTGAATCTTCTGAGGAGCCCAGTAAATCATCTTTTGAGACTGCAAAAGCATCAGATGTTACTAAGCCTGAAAAGTTAAGCAAAAGCATGGCACCAAATCTTGAACAGACAGACGAAGAAGATGATTTGCACAGAACAATTTTCATAAGCAATCTTCCTTTTGATATCAATAATGAAGATGTCAAACAAAGGTTTTCTACCTTTGGGGAACTTCAATCTTTTTTCCCAGTCCTTCATCCAGTCACCAAGTATGCTTTAAACTTTTGGTTTGATATGATTCCTACATCTTTATTGTGTTTGA
Organism: Prunus padus; assembly: GCA_024362665.1. NCBI lineage: Eukaryota > Viridiplantae > Streptophyta > Magnoliopsida > Rosales > Rosaceae > Prunus > Prunus padus. The sequence continues at coordinate 12,357,189 of JANFAM010000006.1, read as the reverse complement.
AATTACATGTGCTGTTATGTTGTGGCAGGCGACCAAAAGGAACTGGCTTTCTCAAGTTTAAAACAAAAGATGCAGCCAGTTCTGCAGTTTCAGCGGGGAATGCTGCATCTGGCCAGGGGATTTCTCTTAAGGGTAGACAATTGACGGTCTTGCAGGCTTTGGATAAAAAATCGGCTCATGATAAGGAATCAAATATGGCCAAAAAAGAGGATCTGGACCGCCGCAATCTCTATCTGGCAAAGGTTATTTCTTTTACAAACCTCCTTCCCCCATCTTTACTTGCTTATCTGGATTTCACACTTTGTTCTACGTGTAGTGGCTATTTTAATGGATTATCCTGAATGGTTGGCATTTTCTTTCCTCAAAATATTAACAGGAAGGTCTTATTCTTGAGGGAACTCCAGCTGCAGAAGGGGTTTCAGCTAGTGATATGTTGAAACGCCAAATGTAAGTTTATTGATTTCTTTGTTTCCCTAGATATTGCATATGCATAGCCTCTCCATGGGATACTGGAGCATGATACAATTCGTACATGATTTTATTTGGACAAAATCTCTTTTCAATAAAATCATGTTTTAACGTTTTTTTTAAAATATTTTTTATAAGTTATAAACTGGCAAAACAAAGATGAAATCCTCTACAAGCTTTAGAAAAATATTTTAAAATTTAACAAGACAAAGCAATATCAGACTTTGTAGTTTTTAACAGATGTCAGCTAAACATTGGTGCTGCTTCGGTATTCAAATGCTGATTATTTTGCTGCTACTTCATGTTTCACATTCCTTTGCAACATATTTTAGTGAATTTCTGAAACCATGCAGGGAGGAGAGGAGCAAGATGATGAAACTTCAATCTCCAAATTTTCATGTCTCGAAGACAAGAATATTTATAAAAAATTTGCCGAAGTCCATGACTGCAAAGGAACTAAAAAAACTTTGTATTGATGCTGTTACCTCACGAGCTACAAAACAAAAACCTGTGATCCAACAGGTTAGTCAGTCAATAGTTACATTTGTCTCTATTTGAGGCTTTTTTTGTGTATATATGTATGAACTTTCTGTTATTTGTAATTGATATTGTTCATGCAGATAAAGTTCTTGGAGGATGTGAAGAAAGGAAAGCTTGTCGCAAAGAATTTCTCTCGTGGAGCTGCTTTCGTTGAGTTTACAGAGCATCAGCATGCACTTGTGGCCCTGAGAGTTTTGAACAACAATCCTGGTAACTTAATTCCTCAAAAGTGTAATATCCATATTGACATGACGCTGATTATTAGTAATCTCTAAACTGCTGTCTCAATTTCAGTCTTATTATGTTGGAAATATATATATTCAAATGCATTAACTCCATTGTATTATAATTTAATGTGATGCAACTTGCAGAAACTTTTGGTCCTGAGCATCGCCCAATTGTTGAGTTTGCACTTGAGAATGTTAAAAAATTGAATATACGAAATGCTAAGATACAAGCACAGCAGCATGCAGCTCATCGTAATCGGGAAAACGTGCATCAAAATGAAGGCTCAAATAGACCAGATACTCATCCAAGCAAGAAGTCCAAAAACTCGAAACAAAAAGGGGAGAAGCGAAAATTGGATGATTCAGTACCAAATAAAGAAGATGAAGTCGAAAATAAGTTTAGTGATGGAGCTGCCACCGAAAGACAGAGAGGTTCTAAGAGGCAGAAAAATGGTCCATTTGGAAAGGAAAAAAAGATCTCATCAAAGGTATTAGGACACTCAACAACAGAGAAGGCGGAAAACTCAAAATGTGAACCAAACAATCATCAAGATGGCAGGAAGGCTGGTGGTGGAAGATCATCCGAAGGTGAAACCATGGCCATTGATGCGCAAAAATCAAAACCTTTGAGAAAGACAAATGTGCAACCTAATAAGAGGAAGCTACATGAGCAGAAAGAGGTAGAGGGGGGAGAGAATGTGACAAGGAGACAAAGACCAAAGAAGAATAAGGACCCATTAGGTCGGGATGTTACAGATAAACTCGACATGCTGATTGAACAATATAGATCCAAGTACTCGCAACGGAGCTCTGTCCAAACTGATGGTGAAAAGCAAGGTTCCAGAAAGCTTAGAAAATGGTTCCAAACATAATTTTATGTTGATTTTGTAAAATTTCATGATAAGTCTCACAAGAGAGGAGTAAAAGCAGTTGCTGGATATGCAGTTGCTATAAATTTTGCGCATTGTTTAACTTTTGGTAATATTTGTAAGCATGAATTTACTGTCTGTGGCATTATGGTTGAATAACTATTGATTTGTTCAATTCCACCTTACCTCAAACTTCGGCTTTTATTACTCGTAGAGATTTCTCCTAGTTATGTTTAATCTATATTTTGGAAACAAAACTCAGTTTCAAGATAGGTCGTTTATAAAAAAAGAGAATAAGTTTTAAGATAGATTTTGACAGACTTCGTTTGGCTGGTTCAGTTTGGTTTCTTGCTTTTAAGTTTAGATTTTCGGGGCTTAAGCCTTATGCCTATGTTAAAAGCCTTATCCCTTCATAACTTCAAAATGATGCTTATTGTATATCGCATTTCATTATGCAGAGGAATTAATTTATGAGAATGGAAGATGGTGCTGTGTTGCTAATTCTTTGTTGGCATATCCTTTTCTTTTGTGCAAACTAAAAGGAAAATCTGAACATGCAAAAAATTAGCAAGGAAAATTCAAGAGATGAGCTCCAAATTTTATTTTATTTGATCAAATTAACCAATTTAGAGTAAATTTACTGGACAAATAGATTCAGTACTTTTATCTTAAAAAAAAAGACAATTGAAGAAACTTTGTATCTACTAAGAAGAGAAACTAAAGCCGATCAAAATCGTGGTACAAATATATTCATCTACAGCTATCACTTGTAGAATTAATATCTTAGATACAAGCCATGAGCTCATCCATTTATGATTCGGTCCAGTTACAGTAACTGCTGTCGACATTCTCAGAGTTACTTGGGCTGCAAGCATCCTCTACTTTGGTTTCACCAAGTATTTGTCCAATGTTGAAGATAGGATTGTCCTCGAAGAATGTCAGATCAATCGAATCAACATCATCATAAGAGACCACAAGTTCACCACCAGTTAGACTAGAAGAGTAGCCTTGTTGTACATGTGATGATGATTCTTCCATTATAATCCCATTTGATGATCTTTTTCATCTTTTTGTTTGTGCTCCTCTTATTTTGTACTTGATCTTGTTATGAACGCTCCTATCGTTCTTCCTCATCCGGAAAATCACAAAATTTAAATCGTAACTACGAACATTGTAGTCATTCTTGGGACCAACAAAAAACTATATTCATCCAGTAACCACCATTTGTGCTCCTCGGACCCTTGATTCTCATAGTGGAATTTTCGTTTTCGGCCAATGGGGTTCGGGTTTCCATTGGCATCCTCAACGAGGATGGCGGATTCAGTTTTACTCCAAGTACCGCTGTGACCAATGCTGCAATCCATGCGCTTCGCGGTTAACTTCTTGAGCGTGGAGAGGAAATACAAGTACAACAAGTTGAGGCCCTCCGTACTTGTTCCAAATATGCGAAGGCTCTAACTTGTTGCCGAAGAGATTGCATGCACGAATGAAATTGCTGTACGGCGGCATCAACGACTTTCTTTCGACCAACAACTTGTGGAGAAAGAAAGCCACAAGCTCTTGATCAGTGGGGTGGAAACGGAAACCGAAGGGCACATGATCATCTGCCATTGCTTGGTGCTGCTAATTCTTTGTTTCTTTCTCTCTAGCTCGACTTGGCAAATATGAGAGAGATCACACGAGAGGGAGGGGGCCAAAAAACTCTGCTGCTAGTTCTTTGTTTCTTTCTCTCTAGCTCGACTGGCAAATGGGAGAGAGATCAAATCGCGCGAGAGGGAGGGGGCCCAAAAAACTGATAACGCAAGAAACGATTGATTATGTTGCTAATTAAGTTGTGGTGCAGTCTCTGTATTTATAAGCAGGTGGGTTTAAGGTTTATAGGTTTCCTTTGAGCACGGAATAGAAATCCATATGCAATATGGAAACTCTTTTTGTTTCTGTTTTTTTTTTAAAAAATTTGAAAGAACTTTTGTCATTAAGGGCGCTTGGAGAGTTGGTTTTGGTAAGTAGTGTTTGGTAACTTTTTAACTTTATGAGCAACGGTCACACTGCACTAATGGCCAGCTCTCATTAAGCATGTGCGGGAATAGATATCCATATGGGTCGGGTCCTTGGTTGCCACCATTCAAATGGGTCAGTTGTCGGATTCCCCGAGTTTGCTTTAATTTCAACCAGAGTCGGTGGAACTAGTGATTAATAACTTGTTAAATATGATGTTCCATGTGTCATATGCTTTTGATATCTGTAGATGTTCCTTTAACATGCTTACTTAGGTCAGAATGTTTCTAATCTCTGTCTCATTGCATTATTGTTTACAGGGTCAATTGAGAGCACCGTGGTTTTGGTTATGTTCAATTGTAAGTCAAGTTCATTGCTTTTCCTATTATGTATGTTTGTCAAATTAGGCCACTTGTTTTACTTTGTTTTATTAAATCATGATGATTAAGGATAAAGGAATGTTTTGAAATTCCATAAGGTGTTTTTGAGGGCTAAAGGGTTTCTTCTGGAGTTTTTAGTTTAATGCTACATGTTTTTGTAGAAATATTTTCTTCTTCTTCTTGTTTTTTTAATGAACAAGATTTCTTAGTGAAGATGGTGGTCTGATATATTTAGTCTCTTATTGTTGTGTAGGGTTGCTAGGACAGTCATATTTGGTGGCCTTGTTAATGCTGGTATGGCAGAAGAAGTTCATCGATTGATGCCGAATGTTCAATAACTTATCTTCTTCCCAAAGAAAAGCTTGAACAACATGGTAAGGGATTTTTTCTTTTGTTTTTTGCTTCTACCCCGTCACCGTTAAGTGCAGGTTTTTTACTTTTCGTAAGTAAATGAAGTTGGTTGGTTTAATATGTTGAGTTGAAACTTGAAAATTGTTTTCCTTTGTCAGATTTTTTCTTTGGCTGTTGTCACTTGAAATCATTGTTATGGAGAATAATATTAGCCATTCCTAGAAATTTTATTCAGTTTGGGATGGTGAATCAATCATATCTGTTGTGCCTTTTCAGGTCTGATGCAAGATGGATGCAAAATGGATGCTTCATCTGTACTTTATGACAGTGTTAAATCAGCACATGCTTCTGCTGCAACGTTACACCAAGAGATTGAAGGCGGAATTGTTTGGGCACGCCAGCTGGGTGGGGAGGTAAATCATATGTGTACAGCTTACTACAATTCGGAAGTTGTTGAATTGCCTTATTTGAACCAATTTAAGGAGTTCCATTGTTTCTAAGTAATTTTGGGTTTGGGATTTGTTGTTACCATTTCAAGTTGAGCTCTATTTGTTCTTGGATATAGTTCAGATAGATAATAAAAAGGACGAGGCACATATATTATAGGTTTTAGCAGTATCTGTTGGGCAGTACAGGGACCAGAAACAAAATATGAAATGTAGCTGTTGACTGGGCTCTTTCAAAGCAGATATATGGTAGTGTCACTGTAAAAAACGCTCTTCTTGCTTCAGACTTGTGGCATTACTGTAACTCTATTCTCATTAATTTAGCAAAAATTTGTGTTACTGTAATGCTGTTATTGATGAATACATACTTTATTTTGGTACTTGCTTGTATGATTGTATCTACATCTAATGATACAAAAGCACCGAGTTTTACAGGACAAAAGGATGGAAGTGAATGATAGTAGCAGTAAAGATTTAGAGGGCGATGCTGGGCATTTCGGTAAAAAGTCCGAGCACCATGATGGAATTGACAGCGGTCCTGATGACTCTAATACCATAGAGAAGAAAGACATCCCTACTGAAATAAATTTTGAAGAGGAAGTAGACATTGCAAGAACAGTTCTAAACAACTTGATCGCACCGTCTGCCACAGAAACTCCTCATGATGATCTCGCACTGCCCCAAAGGGACAAGGAGCTGTCTATTTTTGAATCTTCTGAGTAGCCCAGTAAATCATCTTTTGAGACTGCAAAAGCATCAGATGTTACTAAGCCTGAAAAGTTAAGCAAAAGCATGGCACCAAATCTTCAACAGACAGACGAAGAAGATGATTTGCACAGAACAATTTTCATAAGCAATCTTCCTTTTGATATCAATAATGAAGATGTCAAAGGTTTTCTACCTTTGGGGAACTTCAATCTTTTTTCCCAGTCCTTCATCCAGTCACCAAGTATGCTTTTATTTTAGTCGGTAGTTACATTTGTCCCTATTTGAGGCTTTTTTGGGGTATATTTGTATGGAACTTTCTCTTATTTGTAATTGACTCATGCAGATAAAATTCTTGCAGGATGTGAAGAAAGGAAAGCTTGTCGCAAAGAATTTCTCTCGTGGAGCTGCTTTCGTTGAGTTTACAGAGCATCAGCATGCACTTGTGGCCCTGAGAGTTTTGAACAACAATCCTGGTTCGATTCGATTCCCTCTATAAAAAAAAAAAGTCATCTATACTATACTTGATCATTTCGGTCCCTATCAAGTAACTCTTTCCATATTTTCTTTTTTTCATTAATTGTTCGCAAAAGTTTTTCATCATATCTCAAACAAACGAGTGTTTTATTTAAACTTGTTATCCTTATGTTATGAAGAATGTCATCTTGCTGAGGGCAAATCTTTGCATTCTATAAACATTTCCCTTTATATTACAAGGAGAATCAAAGGTACATTCTAGCCGTCAACCTCACCCTATCCTTGTCCATATCACTTGAGCTAAAGCACATTTGTAGTACGTTAAAATAGTTAAATCTTTTCATTTTTTGGTACAAACAACTTATTCTTAAATAAAAGGGACTCGAATAAGGACCTTTCATCGGAAGCAATTACTTCAAACCACTATACTAGTGGGTCAATTACTAAGTTTATTCGTTTGTAAATGTCCTATAAAGATCATAACGTTGCCATGCCTAACATTAAGACTTCAATTTTCATGTACAATTCCGAGGAGAAAAGGGATGAAACATATGGGGGCATATATGGTAATTCATATAACTTGTTACAGCAAGAGTCGTACTTTAACATGTAAGTCTATGCTTTTCATTTTACGAAGGGGCACACTTTCATAGCCAAAAAGGCACCCAACGAAGGATCCTATGTTCTTTTGACCCCCAAATTCCTTTCTTTTGATTTTGTTTATCAAATTTCTGCTCCACTCACAACCAATTACAAGTTACAACCAACCATAAGTTTCCTCCTTGTTAAAGCCTTTTAGCTACCAAAAGGGGGAAAAAACCCTATAGACTCCAAGTTTTAATACAAACGATATTCTAAACTACTCTAAGTATTGAGTTTTTAGTCCATTTTGTTGAATGAACTAGATTTATATTTTTCTTAATCTTGGCATAGTTCTAAGAAATGTGACATCTATCCTTTTTAAGTTGTAGACATAGCTTTAGCTTGTATGTGGACATATGCTTGTGGTGTACAGCAGATAAGATATAGTAGATACCACCCATGCATGTGTCTCCTTGACAACGACAAGATATAAATTAAGATTGGTTTTTGGAGGGAAACAGAATCACGGGATACTAAAATTGTTTTTGAGGGAAAGCCGTGTATTATTGGTTTGCATTTTGGCTTTTGGCCATAAACAAAGATTTGTTTGTGACAAAATTAAATTGATTGAAAACCCAAAACAGAAATTGCAGATTACATCAACTTCTGTTTTTGGTCTTTTGCTCAAATGCCCTAGCTTTCTTGTTTTTGTGTTTGTTTTCCCCATATTACTGCTCTGGAGCCAACTGTCACTGTGCATGTGTGTATAGCAATAATTTGATTGAAGACAAAATGAACTCTGCCTTTGCTACTCAATAGTGACCACATTTCAAACTCCACTTTCCCATTTTCCACATTTCTCTCTGTCTCTCTCTGTCTCTCTCTCTCTGGGTGTGTGAGAGAAGAATGGGAGCTGCTAGCTCAGCTTGGAGTTGGGTTCTACTCTGCATGGTGTGGTGGTCTCTAAGTCTTGAGCTGGCACAGTGCAATGTTGTGTATGATAGGAAGGCTCTTATCATTGATGGGCAGAGGAGAATTCTCTTTTCTGGCTCCATTCACTATCCCAGAAGCACTCCTGAGGTATCACTTTCCAAATTCCAGTTCCATATTTTCTAACCAAATCTGGTTTTCCTATGCAAAATTCCCATGACCCTTTTGCTAATGGGACATGGAAACTGAAATGCAGATGTGGGAAGGTCTTATTCAGAAGGCCAAAGATGGTGGCTTGGATGCCATAGACACCTATGTGTTTTGGAATCTTCATGAACCTTCTCCTGGCAATGTATTGTGTTTTCTCTTAATTTCTTTACTTGTTCTTTGTTTTCTCCTTCCTATAAGTTGCATTTTGTCCACATTATCCCTTTCTTTATTTTCATGATTTTTTATCTTCGAACTTTTTCGCATTGTAGTATAATTTTGAGGGGAGGTATGATTTGGCTCGGTTCATAAAGACGGTCCACAAGGCAGGGCTTTATGTGAATCTTCGCATTGGGCCTTATATTTGCTCAGAATGGAATTTTGGGTAACGAGCATTTTTCCTGAGCCACAGAGCTGAAACTTTGATGTGTTTATGCTCTTAACTTCTTCACCTTCATTTCTTTGATGGTCTTTGCTTTGTACTTTCATTTTCTGTAGGGGGTTTCCAGTTTGGCTGAAGTATGTTCCAGGCATTAGCTTCAGAACAGATAATGAGCCTTTCAAGGTCTGTCCATGTGAAGATTTAAGCTTTCAATCAATTTGTGAATTAATGTAGTATTTTGCTTATTCTGGTGTTGCAGTCAGCAATGCAAAAATTTACCCAGAAAATCGTCCAACTGATGAAGGATGAAAAGTTATTTGAGTCCCAAGGTGGCCCCATCATTCTTTCTCAGGTAAACTTCTATCACCAATTTTCACTGCTGTGTAATTTCTAGGAGCTTCGTTTTGAGCATTTCTAGTCACAAGTTTCCCACTTTACACCAGTTTCAGATTTGATAGATGAGAAAAATGAAAGAAGAAAAAAATTGTATTGTTAATGTACTTTTGTGCAGATTGAGAATGAATATGAGCCAGAAAGCAAGGCTTTTGGGGCTTCTGGTTATGCATACATGACTTGGGCTGCAAAGCTGGCTGTTGGAATGGGTACTGGGGTCCCATGGGTGATGTGCAAGGAACAGAATGCTCCAGACCCAGTGGTAAGCTAACTAGTCAACACTACTGAAATGTCTTAGTACCTATTCTATGCATATATCTTTGGAAAATAAATAACTCATGTTCAACTATCATTCTTGTCTCCTTGTTATTTATTTTTTAATTTATTTAACCATCAAGCATCCCATGATTTACACTTATATTGGCGAATTCCACTAATTTAACCACTGGAAATGGAGAAATATTTTTGTGTGTGGTGTTACTAATATTGATACTTTTTTTTCGTTGATAAAAGACAAGGTTGATACTTTAGGCACCCAGGGAGTGCTTAAATTATGAAAAAGAATTAAAATATATGAAATTTTTTTTAATCATCGGGGGAGGGGGAATTTGAACTTGCAACTCTCCAACACTGGGAAGAGAAAGTAGTACTACTAGACCAAGAGCTGGTTGATATGAAAATCAATGTACTTATATGTCAGAAACTGCTTAAAATTTTACTGAGGCTAATTTATTGCTAGCAAGTCTAATTTACTTTGAATTCTTTAAATCCTGTTTACAGATAAACACTTGCAATGGTTTCTATTGCGACTATTTTTCCCCAAACAGAGTGTACAAACCCACACTATGGACTGAGGCTTGGACTGGCTGGTAAGTTCTAAGTTGCTAAAACAAATGGGAGGGGATGATCGACCCGTTCAGATAATTCTACATCTATATTTGCTCTCAGAACCTGCTGCAAGAAAAGTAGATTTACATTTTTCTGTGTTCTTAAAGGTTTACCGAATTTGGTGGCCCAGTTTACCAGCGACCTGTTGAAGATTTGGCATTTGCAGTTGCCAGATTCATTCAAAAAGGAGGCTCCTTCGTAAATTATTACATGGTCAGTAAATTTATTCTAACTGGAGTCTCCAATAAGCCATTTCTGTATTTTATTATCTAGAGGACAAAAGTTAAGTATGAAAACCTTGTACCAGATGTAAAAACTTAATTTGTAGTGAAAATTCTAGAAGCTCGCATACCTTCTTTACTTATACAACATTTCTGCAATCACATGAAACATTATTTAGGGAAAGATATAAAATTCAAGGGTTAGTTTTGAACTGGTAACAGCTAGCTAACTGCATGGAGGAATAAATGAGCTAAACTTCTAAATCATTACATGCAGTACCATGGAGGAACCAATTTTGGGAGAACTGCTGGAGGCCCTTTTATTACTACCAGCTATGACTATGATGCTCCCATTGATGAATATGGTGAGAAAATTGACCCATGTCTGGGCAACGGCTTTCAAAATTTAGCGTAGTGTAATCTTTCTTTATAGGTATATCTTAAGGTGTAAATAATTATCAGTTGCAGCCTTCTAACTCATAGCTGTAATGACAGGTTTGATCAGGCAACCTAAGTATGGCCACTTAAAGGAACTCCATAAGGCTGTTAAGTTATGTGAGCCAGCTCTGCTAAATGCTGACCCTACTGTCACATCCTTAGGGAGCTATGGACAGGTTTGTCGGTTTATTTAAAGAGTCAGTGTGTAAGTAAGAATCATTCACTTTGAATTTTCTATAGTAGAATCAGCATAATTTCAAAAATAAAAACTAAAAGTAACTTCATCTTCTACATATTAGTTAAATAAGAGACCTATCAATAGGTCAAAAGATCTCTATGTTGAATCAAACTTATTCAAGAAATTTATGAACTAGGCTTAACAAATTCTTTACAGTAGTTTCAAAAGAAAATTTTCCTTGAAGATTCTTTCAAATCAAATTCAACCAAATTGATGTTTTTGCTAGTTAGGACATATGGAAGTGCATGCTTGTTTAAACCAGATTTGATACAAATTCCAGGCACATGTATTCTCTTTCAAGTCAGGAGTTTGTGCAGCTTTTCTCTCAAACTACAATACAAAGTCAGCTGCAACGGTGACTTTCAATAACATGAACTTTCACCTTCCCCCTTGGTCCATCAGCATCCTTCCAGATTGCAAAAATGTTGTATTCAACACTGCTCGAGTAAGTGACATAAAGAATGCTAATTTGGAATGCTAATTTAATGGTTTTATTTGTCATTTCTATTTTCCACAAGTTTGTCAGATATTGTACCATAAAAGGAAAGCCACATGCCTTCTCCAACAAGATTAAAACACACTCGTTCCTGAAATGATTTTCAGCTCGGATAGATTTTTCCTGAATTACGTCAAACATTAGGATAGCTGTACAGTTCTGTGTAGTTTCATTCCACTTTAGTATAGTGTATAAACAGAAATGATAAACAGATAGTCATGCATTCCATTGCAGGTGGGAGTTCAGACATCCCAAACACAACTTTTGCACACTAACTCTGAGTTGCGCTCATGGGAAATCTTCAACGAAGACATTTCTTCAGTGGCTGGTGATACAATAATCACGGTCGATGGCCTCTTAGATCAGTTGAACATCACTAGAGACTCCAGTGATTATTTGTGGTACACAACCAGGTTAGATAAAACCACTAAAACGTTTTATACTCAACATATCTTTGAAATTGTAAGTCCTATTATCAAAATTAATTTACCAATAACTTGATGTTTATAGCGTCGACATAAGTCCATCAGAATCATTTCTGCATGGAGGCCAGCATCCCAGTCTAACCGTGCAGTCAGCTGGAGATGCTATGCATGTTTTTATCAATGACCAGCTCTCAGGTAAATTGTTGATAATCTTGTGTTTAGATAATTGCACCAGCTAGTTACTGATGTGAAGGCAAATAGTTCCCTGAGTCTGTTTAAATGAAATATGTCCTTGATATTTAAGTGTTGGTGATGTGCTCTAATGATAGGATCGGCTTACGGGACTAGGGAATACAGGAGATTCACTTTTACAGGAAATGTCAACCTGCATGCTGGACTGAATAAAATTTCACTTCTCAGTATAGCTGTTGGACTGGTGGTTAGTTCTTTAATTTCGATTTTTGTTAACTTCCAATACTTAGTTTACAAAAACAATTTTGTTGTTGGATATTATGTCTCAGATACCTATAATGTGGCTTGATTAGTATTGTAACGTTCTACTTGGATTAGAAGTTTTGATTTGGTGTCTGTACGTACTCTTGTATATTTGTAATGTGTCTAAGGTTTAGATAGTGGACTATCTACCTCCATGGATGTACACAGAGTTTCTCTAAATACTTTAAATTCTATCTCTTGTGTATGCAATCTATTTTGTGATATGCTAGCATAACTGCATTCTGCCATCTAGTAGTATCATGAAGTAAAGATATTATATCCCGAAGGCTAGCAGCTAATGCTAAGACCCTTGGGGAAGGTTTTGGATTTGGAATAAGTAAAAGGTTTTCTCCAGATGTGTCATAGGCATTTGAAACTTCTATTTACTCATGTCGAAGCATTAGGAATTTTTGCTTATATTGATCTCTCTTTCTAAAAAGATTGAATCCCGTCTTATATTTTCTTGTCATATTTCACTTGTTTAGTTGAATTTTAACTGAACTACTTTCTGCTTGATGTCGTCAAAGAACAATGGTCCTCATTTTGAGACGCGGAGCACAGGGGTGCTGGGACCAGTTGTTCTACATGGACTAGACCAAGGAAAGAGAGATTTATCATGGCAGAAATGGTCATACAAGGTCTACAATACATTCATTAAACTTTGGTGACATACTTGTATGGCCAAGGAGCCCCAACTTACTATTGTTTCTTTATACAGGTTGGGCTAAAAGGAGAAGACATGAATCTGGGTGCTCTACATTCCATCTCGGCAGTGGATTGGATGAAGGGGTCCTTAGTGGCACAAATACAGCAGCCACTGACATGGTATAAGGTATGCAAATGCTCCTTCAAATATTGAAGCTTGACTAGAATGGTTTTTGTTTCTTATTTCCTGTGTTTATATCAAAGAATTCAACTGAGGGTTGGAGGGTGAATTGGAGTTGGTTCAGTCACCAACAGTTCATTTCAAAGTTCCTTTAGAACCATTGAGCATTGTTGGTAACAGACAGCTCTGGTTGAACCCTCAGGCCAATTTTGATGCACCAAAAGGAGATGACCCCTTGGCTTTGGACATGGGGAGTATGGGAAAGGGTCAAGTATGGATCAATGGGCAGAGCATTGGAAGATACTGGACTACTTATGCTACCGGCAACTGCAGCGAATGCGCTTATTCTGGTACATTCAGGCCTAAGAAGTGCCAATTTGGTTGCCAGCATCCAACTCAACAATGGTACAAACTTCTTACACAACTTAGTCATAAACCAATTTGGACAACACAATAAGAACCACTTTAATTATCCATCTTTGTTATGCTATGGTTTCAGGTACCACGTTCCTCGGTCTTTCCTAAAGCCGTCTAACAACCTATTGGTAGTTTTTGAGGAGATTGGTGGTGATGTATCAAGGATTGGTCTAGTAAAAAAATCAGTGACAAGTGTTTGTGCTGAGGTTTCTGAAAACCACCCTCACTTCAGGAATTGGCAAACTGAGAGCCATGGCCAACTGGAAGAGCAAAATAAGCCCGAAATTAGCCTACACTGTACAGAGGGAAACTCCATTTCTGCCATTAAATTTTCAAGCTTTGGAACTCCATCTGGAAGCTGTGGAACTTTTCAGCATGGTGCCTGTCATGCTCCAAACTCAAATGCTGTTCTGGAAAAGGTACTTCTCAGAATGCTCCTAATTTGCTGCAGAAAAAAGCGTTAAAAGTTTTTTCAATTAAACAATATGGTTTTCAACCTAATCTAGATAATATAATAATATTCCAACAACACATTCTGAATTAAAGAATAAGTTCTTATTTTCTTTGCATTTTTTTTCCTGATGTCTGTCTTTTTACAGGAGTGCATGGGCAAGCAGAAATGTTCAGTGACCATATCAAATACCAACTTCGGCAAGGACCCATGTCCAAGCAAACTGAAGAAATTGTCTGTGGAAGCTGTTTGTGCCCCTCTATAAGTACTTAAATTGCCACAAGTTGAAGGGTTTAAGAGGAAGTTGAGAAAATCTAATTCCATAAAAAGAAAGAAATTGGATCAGCAACAGAGCAATGTGTTAACAGCAAAATATAGAATGTCACATTTTTATTTATGGAAACGTAAGTATCGTCTATGGTTGTAACTTGTAATTGTAATGAGGTCCAAAATCGCAATACAATTCAACCTATATGACCAACATTGTCGTTTCCACTTGTAGTCAGATTACTATTTTTCTGAAACTAGGCAATGGATGTTTTTTGATACAAGCAGAGGACGGAATTGAATCTAAGACCTTGGGTGTGTTAATGGGCATCTATTGGTCCCCATTGCTTCTTTCTTTCTCTTTTTGGTCTATATGTAAATTGAATCGTGAAGAAACATAAGCACACTCAAGACAAGATACATATGTAAACAACTTCACACAATGTCTTTTAATGGGCTAGACTAATTTACAGATGATAATCTGATAGAGTCCTACCTATTAAGAAGTTTAACATTTGCTAACTTGAATATCCAAACTTGATAGGCAACTTTAATCCATATTTCTAAGAAGTTAAGTCACTAAAGGGTTCATTTGGATGTGATTCTTGATAGGTCAAAAAGCACTTCTATGTAGAAGGATTCTTCATATAATCACTTTAAGTGGTTTCAGAATCACTCCCAAACGAGTCCTAAGGAATTCCATAGGCCCCAACATTTGAAATCTGAAATTCATTTAATAAACTTAAATCCGTAATCAACGTAAGCCCACAAAATTCAACTTGGATAATAAAGGATTGGTAGCTCAAGTGATTCAGAGCAGTTACCTTTGCACCTACAATATTTAATCCACTCATCGGACTGTCACGCGTAATAAGGATTTCATCAGACGAAACGTGATTAAATGTGAATAGAAAAATATCGGTAGTCCAAAAATACGGAAATTTCGATGGAAATATTGGGATATTGTTGATATCGATAAAAATTGAATAAAAAACACGAAAATTGTAAGAAAAACTTGAAAATTTTTCTTGAAACTTTGGAGGATGTCTATTTAGTCAATTATCTATTACTTTATAATAAAGAAATTGGAAGAAAATGCATTGCATGATGGGTTTAACTGATTTAAGTTGATTATATAGCGAGCTGACAAACACTTCGAGTGTAGAAAATATGTAGTAATTATTGAAAGAAGATTAAGCACACCATAATCATTTTTTATATATAATGATTTACTACAATATTTTACACTTTATACATTGCATGGTAAGATAAATGAGTGACTTAGTACCACAAAGAGTTCCTATAAGGTTCAAATTTGAGTTATTTACACTAACACCTCCTGAGGTTTTCGGTTTTTTCACAAAACTCCTTGATATTTTAGAAATTACAAGAACACCCCCTGAGGTTTTAAATTGTTTTCAGAAATCTCATTTTCATTGATTTGTCATCCAAAGATTGATGATTTTATACAAAAAAAAAACTCTCCAAATGACTTTGATATTAGATTACATATACATCATTGAGGTTACTTTTGTCATTTGCATAAGTTTTTTTTTTCCAATGAAATCATCAATTTTGGGACAAACAATCAACGAAAAGGGTGTTTTGTGAAAACAAACTGAAACCTCAGGGGGTGTTCATGTAATTTTTGAGACATAAGGGGGTTTTGTGAAAACACAAGAAACCTCAGGGGGGTGTCAGTGTAAATAATTCTTCAAATTTTTCATTGTCTTCATCTCTATATTATCGATATTATAGTGATATTTTAGCCAAAATTACTGAAGTGTGAGAGAAATTATCGACATTGATATTGTTCGATATTATCGTCGATATTGTCGATATTTATACGATATGTGTATGGATATGTTGTTATAAAAAATTATAATAAAATATAGTTTTCCTTTTCCGTAAAGCCAAATACAAAAACATTTATATTATAAATAACATATAAACAAAATTGAAAAGCTTTTAAGGTACAATGAAATTGAAGAAAACAAATTAATAGATAAGTAAAAGCAAAATAAATAATAAGTAAGAAGGTGAGTTTGGTACGGTGAAGCACGTCAAAGACGCTGTCCTAAAGCCTTTGTAGCCTCCCTACGTGCAGGTACTGGCGGTCTACAAGACTCCAAGATACGACCCCTTGTACACAAACTCAAGATCCGCTATGAGCACGTTCATAGACGGATATAGGTATCCAAGTCACATAACCATTGCCCAAAATAATAATATAAAGTAGAGAATATATATAAAAGTAGAAAAAGGAGAGTATCAGATTTTGGTGGTGATTGTGGTTTGTGATATCTGATGGTGTTGTGGTTTATGTTCAAATGTGAAGGATGAGTGGCCTTTTATAGGCATACAATAATATGTAACCTTCACCAACCACAAAATTAAGGCATTCAATTAGAAATAAAACCTAAATATTAAATATATTTAACCCCCATAATAAATAAAATAAAACAGCCAAAATAATTAATTAAATAAAACGGTTAAATTTTTAAAACCTTTTTAAAATTCTAACATATGTTTTAAAATATTCTTAACTCAAAAAAATGATAATATCCTCAATATTTCGTTGATATTATCGATATTTTAGACTATGCGCGTGACATGCAAGTTCTTGTATTGGAGAGTGAACAAATTACATGTTCCAAAAAGTCAAGAAAGAAAATACCCCAGTCAATACGCTGTCATTATTATAATACTATGTTAGATATATACACATACGACAACCGGTAGATACGATCAAATACGTTAAAAAAGGCGCGTAAAGAAAGCTGTTCTCTACTGTGCCCGCCTCTACCCTACAACCAAAAAGTCCTCATATACGTACGAACAATCCCATCACCACCCTCGAAAAATTAATTAAATAATATTGTAATCTACGTGGAATTGCACGAATCATATAATTTTCGCTTATTTTTTTCCTTTTTAATTAAATTCTGAGTTGTTTTCAATTTCAATTCAAAAAATTCCAAATTCCAAATTCCAGAGTCTTCCAAATCTCTCTGTGTTTGGTTTTGGGCGATGAGTTTGTGAAAATCTCTGCAAACGATTCGCCATGGCCAAACCAAAAGCTGCGAGACGAACACTCGACTCTTACACTGTCAAGCACATCAACAAGACCGTCAGAGGTAGTTTCTAGAAAAAAAAATCAAATTCGATTTTTCAATTCACTGTAAATTTTGATTTCGATTTTCATTTTTCTCTCTGTCTCTGTCTCTGTGGCGATCAGCTGGGGACTGCGTGCTGATGCGGCCGTCGGATTCCGGGAAGCCGTCGTACGTGGCGAAAATCGAGCGGATCGAGGCGGACAGCCGCGGCTCCAACGTGAAGGTGCACGTGCGCTGGTACTATCGGCCGGAGGAGTCGATCGGCGGCCGGCGACAGTTTCACGGCTCCAAGGAGGTGTTTCTCTCCGATCACCACGACGTTCAGAGCGCCGACACCATCGAGGCTAAGTGTACGGTGCACACCTTCAAGAGCTATACCAAGCTCGACGCTGTTGGGAACGACGACTTCTTCTGTCGTTTCGAGTATAATTCCTCAACCGGAGCTTTCAATCCCGACCGTGTCGCTGTGTACGTTTCTCCTTTTCTCTCTAAGCTCATCGTTTTTTACTGTTTTGCCTAAAATTGGCTGAATTGAAGTGAACTGGCGATTGAGGTGTTCTTGAATTCAACTTTTATTTGGTGTTTGTTAGTGATTTTGTGCTTCAGTTATATGCTCTCCTTGGTATTCTATTGAATTGAATGTAAAATCATGGGACTTTAGCTTACTCTTTATAGTTTATTCCATGCAATTTAGAAACTTAGGCTCTTTTGATAAAGAGTAGGACAATGAAGTGAATGAGATGAGATACGATAGAGGTGAGAAAGAAATGAAGGAGAATACGTAAAACCAAAACTAAAACCTAAAACCTTTTAAAATTCTTTTGGGGTTTTAGGTTTTATCTGTTGTGCAAACTATGCTATATATATCTTTTCATGGTGCCACATTTGTTTCTCACTTTCCTGTTAGTTTTGCCCCCTTCTGTTAAACAATGGAACTTTATGTTCAAGTTTTCATTTTCCCTCCTTCAGTTATATATCTATGCGTACGTGCTTTTTGAGTTTGGTGAATTATAACTAAAATATATTTGAGCCTTGAACTTAAGTTCCCATAATTTCATTCGTTATATAGGTTTCCCACAATTTTATTTTATTGATGAGATCTATTTGTTTGACTTTTATGAATAACAAGCTGATGTTGTTTCAACCTTGGGTTTGGGGATAACTGATATTGGGTAATTTCACTTGAGCAGTTCTTGCTTATCACAGTTTCTATTTTCATGTGGCAGGTATTGCAAGTGTGAGATGCCTTACAACCCTGATGACCTCATGGTTCAGTGTGAAGGTTGTAGTGATTGGTAAGTTAGATGTTCAGCTATTCAAGCGTTTGTGCCCCTCCAGCACTTTTGCCTCAGGAATGGTAGATTAAATTTTTTATGATAAAGTTAAGCTGCTTCTTCTTCTGAATATTTCGTATAGCTCTAGATAAATTTTTATTGATTAATTTTTTAGTTTAGGCGTGCATGCAGTTGTTATCCATGTGTACAATGAAACTTTACTATTTTCCATTACTATTTCTCTAAGATTATGACTGTGTACCTTTTATGCATTTCCCAGAGACCTTTCTGACTTTGATTAAGCCATACTTGTCTGGACATTGTGTATGTGCCTTATTAATTATTTAATTATGTTAATTTCTGTTTTTATCAGTGGGGTATAGCATTTTTGCTAGATAGATTATGTGCAGAATGACTTCGCATATTTCTAATTTTCTTGCAAATATAATTCAAAAAGACTGAGGAACCAACCTCATTCTGAAGTCCCTCTGGTTTCATTTCTTTAATCATTTTATTTAGTTTTCATTTGGATGGTCTTTTATAATAGTATATGTCCAACACAATAACCCACTAACTGCTGAGAAACAAGTTTCCGAAACACTTATTACAGCTGTGGAGGATTGATTATTATAGCCGTGCATGATTAATCAATACATGTTTGTACAAAAATATTGCACACTGAGGGTTTTATACATAACAATGTGGCAGGTAATTTATGGCAATTGAATGTACTCTATATATGGAGACATGATGTTTGCAATAGTGGAAAGAAAGAAATCTAAACATCTGTTAGTGGTTGTAGATTAGGAAGTTACTTTAGGAGAGGATATGTTTCATATATACTTTAGTAACTTGTACAGCAGAGGTATTCTTCTGGAAAATCAAGATAAGAGTAAATTCAGAGGCACGAATGGCGGTAGTTTACATGATATTAGATGTCAGAAAATGGATTATTAAATATTAAGTTAAATTCCTTTTCAAAAATATATTAAGTTAAATTAAGCTTGGGAAAAACTAGGTTGGGGTAGTATCTCACCATCTAGTATACCTCTCAGCCTTTATAAAAGGACTGTATCCAGTTCATAGAAGTTGGCAGAGTTCAAATCATTGTTCTACTTGGCAGGTACATGTTGATGAAATTGTGTTGGTGACTCTGCATCTGAATTCAAACATACATGGGCGAGGTGCCTTCAAAGATTTAATCATCATGTAAATAATTATGAGCGACTGTTTAAATGTGAATCAGCTAGGCATTATTGTCTAATTGTGCACTGAATGGAGTCTGGAAGTGCTTCTAAGTCCAAAGAGGTTTACCATTTAAAGAAGCATTAAAAATTAAAAGTGTTGCTTTACCCTTTTCTGTATGGGTAAATTTCTGCAAACGCGTCCTAAATTCCCAGTGTTGTACATGGAATGAGTATAAATTTTGCTGCTAAGTGTATATCCTTGTGCTGGTGTGCCTTGGGCATTAGTTGTGTTGCTAAGCTACTGCTTTCAGCAATTCCTGAGGTTGACGTTTGAGGCTATTTCTTGAGAATAGTAAAAGAAGTAAATTAAAGGCATCAAAGCGTGGAATGCTTATGCCTTCATATGCCTTTTCATAATTCATTTTCACTTTGTCTATTTTCATGTTTACTTTCTCCACCTTTCCAGTCCTTTTATAAAACAGATGAAATCTTCATTTTACTGCATTTGATTCAGGTTTCATCCTGCTTGTATAGACATGAATGCAGAGGAGGCTAAAAGACTTGACCACTTCTTCTGTGAAGGCTGTTCTTCCGAGGGTCAAAAGAAATTGCAGAATTCCCATACTGCTTCCAAACACCCTGATACAAAGGTACTCCTTTTTTCTTTAGTGTTGGATAAATTTGAACTAGGTTTGTCATTGTGCTTCTTGGTTACTTGTGGACTTTATCCTGTCATCTGGAAATTGGCAGGTTATTAGGTATGTTTCATTTTTATATCTACCAATTAGAATTATTAACTTCTGTAATAGTTTATTTACTTCTCATTCTATCCATTATTATTCGATCCCAAGACACGGGTGTGATACATATATAGTCTCACTTTTAAAATCAGTTTTTTAAATGCCACGCTGTCCCAGTC
Source organism: Prunus padus (assembly GCA_024362665.1). Classification (NCBI taxonomy): domain Eukaryota; kingdom Viridiplantae; phylum Streptophyta; class Magnoliopsida; order Rosales; family Rosaceae; genus Prunus; species Prunus padus. The sequence goes on along the minus strand of JANFAM010000006.1, from coordinate 12,336,576 downwards.
TCCCAGAGAACCAGTAAAAAGGGGAAAAGAATTGAATCGAAAGAACTCATTATAAATTTCCCGGACAAGTTTGTATGCATCGTGCAAGGAACTTCATATAATAGGCAATCAGGAAGTGTAATGCCAATGCAAAAGATTCCGATGTGTTTGCATATGGGTTCATTAATTGTGCTACTTTATATGAATGGAAAAGCGTAAATATTTGTTATGAGGTAAAAAAGTGTATAGAAATGCAGGTAATTTATTTTTTACGAGAAGATATAGTGGGTTGTATGTAAAACTTAGATATCAAAAGAACCAACAATGTGTGCATCATTGATATTTGTTGGGTCTAGCATCCCCTGTAAGCAAATGAGCATAATCTGTGTATATAGTGAATGTGAACTCACTGCCCTTAGTTACTAGTATTCCTTGACTTTCACTCATGCTGCCTTTCAGGTGGATACAAAACGGCGTCGGAGGTGATATTGTATATAAATCAATCTGATGAACTAGAGGTTCTCTCGTTCGGATCTTTGTTAGGGCTTAAGCAAACACGGAGGCATATCTGCACCACAAGTTGTGTGTATTTATGAGTTAATGGGAAGACGAAAACCAGCTCGAAAACCTTTATGGTGTCTATTTGGTTAGAGGTATCTCCCCGGTCTCTTTTAAAGGTCGAGGATGTGTTTGGTTGTGTGTAATTATATGTAATTTAGATCCTCTCCCTCACTCTCCCTTTCCCCTAGGATTGTGAATATTCCCAAAGTATTTTGCCAGTTACCACAGTAGCAATAGATAGAGGCCTTTCACACTATTCTATTTCACTTTGGTATATATTGTTTGGGTCCTCTTGCTAGGCCTAGATGCAGCATTAAGAAGTTGGATGCTATTTCTGTTTTTTTTCCTTCTGCAAATGTATATAATGCCTTAAGAGTTTGTTCCTTCTACAATTTGATTCTTCTTTCCTTTATGTTCTCCCAATAGAATTCTATAGTTAGAGCCTTAACTAAGGCCCTTAGATGAGATCCTATCTTTTAACCGTTGGATCAAATTAACGGTTAAGAGATAGGGCCTCATCTAATGACTCGGTTCTCCCAATATGGTGGATCCTCCAAATCTAATTAAGCAAAGGGACATGGGCCTTGTTAAGATATCTACATTAGATCTTCGCACACCCTATTAATGGGGGAAACCAATTAAAAGCGAAAGAAAATCTCTTTTCTAAAGCATAGGACATGCTTCTCTTATGATTCTCTACATATACATGATGGCAAAGTTTACTGCGTTTTCCGTTGGTGTTAGCTGGGTGCACTCTGGCTACGCTGGCAAGAAATTATTAAGGGATAGGTAATGAAATAATTTCACGTGGTATAACCAATCAACTCATGCTATAACACATGAATTTATTATGAATACTTTATCGTAAAACATGAACCTGACATTGACCCATATTAGAACATAGTGACTTTGTTATATCAAAAGGATGAAGGTGCCCATGTAAGGACTAGTCTGTGGGAAGCAGATAAAAAGGAATGACTCAACTATTAAGTTGAAGTGTTCAATTGAAATTGTTAGACCCTAAAGGGATAGAATTACAAAAAGAAACAAAATTGTAAAAAGAATTCCGTTGCCGGGACTTGAACCCGGGTCTCTCGGGTGAGAGCCGAGTATCCTGACCAACTAGACTACAACGGATGTTGGGAATAAATGCATCTTAAATCTATAAATAGAGTAAGTACTCATTATGATTATAACACAAAAGCCTCGTTCTGAAATTCCAACTACTATCAATCATTCCTTCTGAAAAATATAACCAAAATTAAATACAATTTCGTCTTTTTAGTTATTTATTTTCATTATTTTGATCTCTAGAATATATGTATAAAGGAATAATTCTTGTTAAACAAAACAGGCTTCTCTAGAATATGATTTATGAAGGAATATATGATCACAAACTCATGATTCTTTTTATTATATTCAACAATTGCGTTCAACTTCGTAATTAAATTCATTATTCTTTTTAATATTCTGAATGTTTATTTAAAGGAAAAGTGTTATTGTGCATAAATGTTTTTTCTTCTGCAGTACAAATTGAACCCCAGGCAACTCAAACTTCAACTTGAGATTATGGATATAGAAGCTAAAAGCTACCGCAAGAAGATGGAGTAATTATCTCATCTGTGACAAAGCTGAAGGCTGAACCAATAAAATTGGCATTCATAAGGTTATCAGAACTTGCATCTTGTTTATAAGAAAATTAATAATGCATTATGCTTGTCACTATCAACTATAAAGCACAGAGCACCATTTGAACACCAAATTATTCAGAGTGTATGGCACAAAACGTACATCTCATTTGCATTGGTGTATCGATTCAAAAAATTTGGTGACTTGATATAAAATTGGCAATGGATACAAACACTTATACAAGTAATGTAACCCTATTCTTATCTGCTTGGTACAGTTTATAATACAGTATACGAGACCTTCTAGTGAGAAACAATTTCGGGGCGAAAAAAAGAAGGAAGAATTAAGCAGTCTGCTTGTGTGAACTGAAACTTGTATCTCTCTGTATATGTTTGTTTTAACCTGTCTTTGATCTCTTCCATACAATAACCGTACCATAGAAATCGGATGATGCTAACAAGTTCTCTCCATGGTTCCAAGCAACACCGATAACTGGAAATCGATGACCCTGCAGTCACATATATTTTGGTCATTTGGGTTCAATTTGAGACTAGGAAACCATTAAAACCTTGTGTATGAATAAGATGAACCTGTAGCTTGTTTACACATGTATGCTTTGGCCGAGTTAAATCATAGAAGTACACATTTGAATCCTCACTTCCGGCAACTAGGGCATTTTAACAGCATGGCAATGTCAGCAAACACACACACACACATAAAAGTAGTAACAGCAAGGCAATGTCAGTAAACCCACATAAAAAGTAGTAATGAAGTGTGGTAGCATCGATGTTGACATACATACCTATATATTCTCCTTTTTCAAGGGAAAGCAGAGGGCAGAAAGAAGCCCGGATGCTGTATATCCGTGGATTTAATTTGAGTGAGCAGCGGAGAGTCAAATAACCCTGTATTTCCAGAGCAACACTACAACATACCAATCTTGCTGTCAGTGCTTTAAATAAGCAACAAAAGTAACAAGGCATGTTCTGTGACCAAACCTGAAGAAAGACAAACTTCCATCTTGAGTACATGTCAGCAACACAGGGCCCCGAGCCAACAGAGAAAAACTTCGGTACTGCACAGTTGTGACTGGAGATTTGTGCCTGATGCTACTTCGATGGCGATGAGAGCGGGATAATACTCCTGTGTGAGAATTCATACTTACTGAATAGATACACCCCTGCAACGAATTATACAAAGGACTATATCAGTAAAAGGATATGCAAGCCCATCAGAAGGGAACTTGAAATAAGTATATGCAATGACACACCGTCGCATCCCCGCAGAACATGAGCTGTCCAGTGTGAGCATAGTCCATGGAAGTAACCTCACTGTCAAAAAATATTTTATGAATGATCCTCCCAGTGCTGAAATTGAAAACCTGATATATCGATGTAGAAGTGCCACCAATCAAATATAATGATAATGTCCTTGAAATACAAACATTACTGAAAAATGACGGCCAAAAATTCAGCGGTGCATGAACATAAGGTATTCAGAACCTAAGTTCTTTTCCTTTCTGAAGAAGCAACATGCAAAGGTTTCAGTCATTACCGTAACTTCTTTGTCTGCATTTCCAACTGAAAGGAAGTTGTTATTTACCTGCATCAAGGAGATGAAGAGAGAACAAAACCTTAAATTGCACTGTTGCATATCATGTTTTGAATAACTATAAAAAAACGAAGGCAAATAATTTTAATTTTGCACTAACGTCATCGCAGAAAGTCAAGGGAAAAGCCATTTTTAATTGAATCAATGAAGGAACTTGATTCAAATGAGGGGGATTCGAGTCTAGTGGGAAAGAATCTTCTATGAGAATCTAGTAGAGACGGGAACCAAAGGCCTGGTAGGCATTTAACATCTGTACTAAAATAAAACAACTTGCACTGATGAAACACAAAACATTTTAAACATGCACTTATAATAAGGTAACAAATATAAAAATGGATTGCAGCAATTCTGAGGAGCCAAATGTTCTTAATGTTTGTATACACTTACAGGGTGAAAACGAATACACAGTTGTGAAGAAACTCCATATATTACTCGAATGCAAAGGCCTTTTGAAATCTCCCATACTCGCACAGTTTTATCCATTGATGAGGATGCAATGTACTGATTGTTTGATGAGAAATCAAAGTCTGAAAATGAATTAGATTTCAGAAACATGATCTAGAAACAAAACAAAGTTTGTTTTTATCAGTGCCTAAGAAAGAAAAAAAAAAGAAACTAGAAGATTTGCATCCAGTACAGAATTACGGACTCAATGTTGCATATCATGATTCTTTCGCCTTTTAGTCATCAGAACCATTTTGAACAACTGTAAAATTTTTAGTATACCTATTAATTTACTGCCACAAGTTGATTGGATTAACCAAAAATAAATAAAAATGTTGGTGGTACCAGAGTGTTTACTTGGAGCAAGGTGCTTAAGCCTAGGACTTCTTATGCTACCAGTCCGATACAATCTCAAAATTAAATCTTGTACCATAAAAATCTACTTATTTATGGAGAACAGGCAAACAGGGCTACAAATATTATTATTTAAAATACGAAAGAAAAAGACATCAGTAACAATACCAGTCAATCCAACCTGTAACATCTTTGGAGTGACCATGCAGATGCTTGAGGGCTGATGGTGGATCAGAGACAGTGCATACTGTCAAGGTTCCATCTGATGCTCCATATGCAAGCAGATCAGAACTCATGTGCCCAAACTTCAAAACCGTAACTGTACATAAAAACAAATGAGGTTTCTTCCTTTTTAAAAGTTACATTCGCTCTCAACTTAGTAACACAACAAGGGGGGTCAATTGGTCTAGTACTTGAAGGAAAAAATTACCAGAGGCTTTGCACTCATCAAAGATGCAATGCATTCCTACAAACGAGTATGCAGGTTCAGCCCGCCAATTACGCGGGCGGTCATTATCACTAGTACTTGAGCCAAAACTTCTGCGAGGCGAAGGTTGACTGCCACTTTGGACGTGCTGTAAAAAAAAAACAACATGAACCCATGATCACAACCAAAAAGGGAAAAAAAAACAGTTAACAAAGTAAAATTCTAATTTTGCATTGTAATCCCAAATTTTGCCCAAGGGTCATCACATTTACAGCTCGGAAACTAAAACTCACATCTCCACATTCAAGCAATGGAAATGGAAGGGGATGAGCAACATATGCATATTATATAGGATTAACAAAACCCAGAAAGGAATGGAATTTGAATTACAGAAACACATACCCTGCCAGGGCTCCAGCTTTCGACATCATACAAAAGAGACAGTTGACTTGGAGGTGGAATCCATCGCCCACTGATGCATGAAGCAGTAAATTACCCTGATGTCAGCATATATTACGAATTTGAGAAAACAAAACAAAAAACTCACTAATTAAAAAAGATTAATTATGATTTCATCACAGTTTTGTTTGAGAGAGTAGCAAAGCAAAAGCTTGATATGAATTGATGGGTCGACGGACCTGTTTCCGGGTGTGGTTTGGAGGCTCGGAGTTTGCATATTTTCCCAATTCCTCGGCATCCGGATGTAATTTCGAAACGCAACGTACCCTTTTCCATTGCATCTCCAATCCTTCAACGATCAAAATCAATAACAGTATGCATGAAATGAATGAATTTCTGAATTCTGTAAATTGTTGAACACAGAAGATGAAGAAGGAGAAGAGAAGAAGATTACAAGGCGGCGTTGAAATGGAGACTGGGGCTTGCGAGAGAGAAGAAGGCGACGAATGCCGATGTAGTGGGGATCGGAGTCGGCGGGAGCAGGCTGAAGCAAGCAGATCAACAGCTGTGGATCTGCATTCTTTTTCTTCTTCTCCTTCTCTGGTGAAGCACCACCATCACCATTGGCAATACCATTCTTCTTCTCCTCCTCTTCTGGAGCACCATCATCACCACCATCGCCATTACCGGGCTTCTCTTCCGCCATCTGGGTTGTTTTGTGTTCTGGGTTTGGGTTCAGAGCGTTGGCTACGTGTTTGTCTATGGAGGAGTATATAGTTTGACTCTGAGAGAAGAGTCTTAGGTGGGTCGTTGTTGTGGAACCGTTAGATGAGATGACACTGGATCTCATCCAACGGTTAAAAGGAAAGAAAAAAAAGTTATTCCCTTTTACTTACAGACTCGCACTCCTCTGCTTTGAAACCTCAAATTGTTTTTGGACATGTTCAAGATTTTTAGCCCAATTTTTTAGATTTTAAAATCTTAATCACCCGATGGAGGCTGAGCATGTTACAGTGGGTTTGAGTAGGATGAGATAGAGGAAGATAGAGAATCCGAAAAAGTAAGGTACTATGGAGATGTCTTGCTTAAAAGATAAAAGAATATATGGGCAACAAGTCAGAAAATAATTCAGAGCAAACAAATTTGAAATAAAATTAAGTTTTTGATATTTTAATTTTCTTTCGGTAAAAATGTTTGGAAAAATAAATCATGATTGTATAAACAAAATTATCTCAAGAAAAATTAACCACAAATTTTTTGTAGGTTAAAATTATTTTTTTAAAAATTAATAAAGTTGCACACTTAAATTTTAACTTTGCACTATTTGAGACTACTGTATACATGAATAGTTCTATTTTACGAGGGGAAAATTTGGGATTGAGTCCGCTTGCATCGAAGATGATCTAAAAGTTATTAACATGTTCAAAAAATGGTTAGCTTTCCTATTTTCTCACAAGGCAATGGGTGAGGTTTGCTACATGCTCTAAGCTCTAATGGAGAAGGTAACATGCAAGGCAACTTTGCCTCAATGTGTCTGGTAAGGCAACTTTGCCTTGGTAGTTAAAAGAGATTGGTGAGTACAGCTGCACAGGTTGGGTTAGGTGATTTGAGCTATATTGATCTTGCATTGAGCTCTTTCTTACCTTAGTGAAGTTGTTTGCCTGGTCTTGCTGTGTACTTTTCAGAATGGTGGCTTTCTTTTGAATCATAAACTCAAAAAAGAGAGGAGCAAATTATATCACAAAGCAACCACAACAAGAAGTCAATGATTTAAGTTTTAATACGCATTCGATCTCGGGAATCGAGAGACACAAGAAAAAGGGTACAAAGATTTATGTGATTCAACCTCAATCCTATGTCCATCTTGAAGAGGATCATGCATAAAAGCACATGAAAATATGTAGCCAGTGAAGAAAACATTGAATCTTCTAATAATACTCATACATTCAGGCATTTAATTTATTGTTTCCATCAAGATCAAGTTCTTATGGACTTTGAATCATCAACAGGATAATAGTGTCTGTTGAAAAGCCATGTAGAATCAGCTTCTACTGCATATCCGTCTTGATTACGGTGCCAGCTAAAGTAAGCATGAGTTCTGTTCTTTATGTCAAAAATTCCATGACCAAAACTTGCCTCTCGGAAAAGTGAGTAATCCGGCTGTGGCTCTGTCATACTGCACCACAAGAAAAGAAAATAAGAGTCACACATTAAGGAATCAGGCAATGCTAACAAGTAGGAACTTCCGGCATACTGATAAAATTCTTACACGGTCGATAAGCCTTCGAGATTTCCTCCATCACCAACCGTAACGTACACCGGTGCAGATTGATCTTTCACAGGAGTGCAATTTGCATTCACAACATTATATGCAACATTGGACACACGTTCCTGTGGTGTATACCAATTAAATCAGCATTTCTGCATTCTGTAAAATACTTTTCCGCAAAATGGTTTCTTATGCGTATATTGAGTACTTACAGATCGTTCATAGGCATGAACATGACCGTTAAATACGACATCAACTTTGTACTTGACAAACCACGGTTCAAACGTCACTCTCATGCCTTCTCCTTCCATGTAGTGCGAGTAGTAGCTGTTATACCATGGACAATGCATTATAACAATCAACCAAGGTGTCTCAGTCCTGTTAACTTTTGGTAGCTCTGTCTCGAGCCATTGGTACTGAGGAGTGCTTGGACCTTAAGAAAAGAGAAGTGACATGTAACATGAAATTGCTGAAGCACTCAATTAATTTGAATACATAGTACAGAAGATCTCACTACCAAGTTAGAAATTAAAGACAAGACATCCAGCACAGAGTCGGACTAACTATATGTATGTTGTATATATCCTCACCATATGCCGAATAAGAAGACAAGACTATGATGTATGTCGAAGCTCTCTTGATTGAGTACCAAAATGGGGCAGTACTCCCTGATGCATTATACGGGACGTAATACCGGTGAGTGTAAGGCTTAAAAGGTATTGTTTCACCCTGCAACAAAAGTACCAATCTTCTTTTAGCAAAATACTTCATCTGATGACCTTCTTAGGATTCGAAAAAATTCATAAATAAAAATGAGCAGCAAATACTGGGATAAATTTAGTGGATGAGTAGAACTGTAAATAAACTAACAACAATGGCATCATGGTTGAGGAAGATGCTATATTTCAAGTTCATTAGCTATTATACAGAATAGTATACTTCTTTAGATTTCACACAATGCAGACCCTTCTTTCTCTTCGGTTGCCAAAGACGAGGATCATTCTTATAATGCATGCATTTCTCACAAGTGCATATACAATTGTATAAAAAAAGATCTAATCGAAGATGAGAAAAGATAAACAAGAGTATAACTTTCCAGACAAGCTAGTGTTTTTATGAGATGCTTACAAGTTCTGGGGCAAAATCAATCTCATGATTCCCTGCACTCCATATCCAAGGTTGATAAGCAGCACTTCTCTCAGTGAATCTCCCCCATGTATCCCATCTAACATTATCATGATATGGATAGTCATTTGCATAGGACAGGTCCCCAAGATACAAAACTGTTTGTCCTTTCAGTGGATTTAATTCGTAATGAGTAAGCGTCCTATTTGAATCGAAGGTCTGACCCAGATCACCTGCAAATGATACCCCAAATGGTTAGTGATGTTTAGATTTTAACCACTCACGGCAGCGGAACAATTTATAGGTGTCTTATGATTTATCCATTATGTAGTTCCCAAGTTAAGGCCATAAAGCAGAGTGTTTCAAATTATAGACTTGCAAACTAAGGAACAAGTTTCACAAGATTTTAGCAACAATTTTGTTTTGCAAGATGGAATGGGAGAGGGCCATTGGAAAAAACCTTGTAACCCACTCAACAGCAGGAAATTACGTTTGAACCAAATCTAGCTAGCTACACCACTTTGTGATGCATACAGTTTCGGTACGAAATACTGACCTATGAGACCAAATGTGTAAGGTACGTCCGGACCAACTTCAGGAGGAGTTGTAAACCAGAATTGCCTCTCAGTATTGCCAATTCCAATCACATAGTAATATGTGGTATTGAACTGCACAAGAATATGAAGTAATTGGATCATACTACAATATATAAATACTTAGGCTACATTCATACTTTCAACCAGAAAATTCCAAACTTGTTCTCTGGTACAGATTCCACAACCTATGCATTTGAAGAAAAAGAATATAATGCAAAACATAAGGGACATGAAATTTACCAATAAATTTCCAATAGTGCAGTGGTGAATGTATCCAGAAGTGTAATTGTAGAATGTATAGGTTGTAACAACGCCCTCAGCCGTCTGATTCTTGCTATCTGCACTCCAGTAAATCACCCCACTATAGCCTGGTTCATCAGCAGTGATCCAAGACACTATCACTGCGCTTCCCTGATGGTCTCCTTGTGTTATATGAACCTTAACTCAAGAGCACACACATATCAGAAACTACACCTACTAATCAATCCCATCATGAAGAAAAATAAAAATATGAAGTAAGCCATAATTTTCGAAAACAAGAAAACAAAAGACAAGAACTACATTGACAAAGCTCTCTCCAGGGGAGGTAATATAGTTGAGCTACCATTGGCTAAAAGTAACTTAATTCTAATGAGAGAGATGGAGATTATACTTGTTGAGGTGCATTATGGCCAGGAGGGACTTGAAAGACATCACTGTCAAGCGGCATATCTACGCTGTATTTAATTGTCCTCACAAAAGTGCTTGTTATACCTCCATTGCAGACCACTGCCAAGTTCAAGACCAATCCCAATACTGAAACAATGGCTACCATTGAAGAAGCAGAAGTAGAAGAAGCTAGTCTCACCACACCCATCTTGGTCATATTGTCTAACCCAGACAGGCCCCATTGAGCTATGGACCCTCGTTTCCTTTATATACACATGAAACAATAAATTAAGAGAATAAAATTCGATAACTTATCACAGAATGTGGGGAATATTCAGAGCTCTAGACGAATATACAGATTAGATGTCAAAGAGATGAATGCAAAAACGAATTGGTTTTGCCTGGATTTTATTCAGTTGCTGTCTTTCTTGTAATTTAGTTGTCTTCTGGGGAAGACAAAATTGAGCATGAAAAGTGCATTGTTTGACTTTGGAACAAAATTGAGCATGAAAAGTGCATTGTTTGCATGTAATTTAATACTTTACATGAGAGAGAGAGAGAGAGAGAGAGAGAGAGAGAGAGAGAGTGCAAGCTTTGTTTCATGTAAGTTAAAACTTGCCTTTGCAAATCTTGTTGCTCATATTAATTGAAAACTTCCAGAGGTTGTATTGTCCTAAGTGGTTTCTTTCTTTGGTTGGTGTTGTGACCTTTGAGTTCTTCTGGTTGTCTTCCTTTTTTTGACCCTTTGCCTTTGTTTTGCCGCTCGGCGTTTTCTCTTTGGTCTTGTCTTGGTGCAGTTTTATTTCCCTAGAGACAACACAAAAGCATTCTCTTGGAGTAGGCATTCAAGTAAGCAAAATTTACAATATTCCCTGCCTACCCGGAAAACAATGAGTATATTGGGTCCCAGCGGAATGATCAACTTTTTTGATGAGTCAAATGAGTACACAACATGTTACCTATGTTGTTAAAATACAACTTTGCGTATTTCCTTGAAGATGCTCACTTTTGTAATTGCATTTATACCTTATGGTTATGTGAAAATAGCTGGATCTATACATACCTTTTGGATTTTGTTATGTGCTTGAAGCTGAAGCTCTATTGGCTTAAAATATGTGTTAACTTGGGCTCAAAGATTAGGAATTTCGGATTTATGCGTCGAAGGAGATTATCATGTCCTAATTCGTTGTTACATGAGAATAAAGTTTCGAATTTATGTGTTTGTGTCTATTGTACAGGATATTGAGAGTTTGTTTCATGATCTCCAAGTCACTAAACTCAGGCATATTGAATGAGTCATCTACTTTAGGGCATTACAGAGATAATGCAGATATATATTTGGTTCTCTAGTTTTAAGGCCTCCATGGCTTGTAAGTATTAGAAACTCAAAGATATATATGATGCAGATCCTCCTATTAGGTTTTTCTTTTTCTTCAAAAGGTACAAAATAAATGAGATTCAAATTTCTAAGACTTGGGGAAAGGTATAAACTATTGAATCTTTTATTAGCTGATACATTTGGCTGCTTATTCAAGACAACAATAGCAACATAATGTCTTCTAATTATTGGGCACTTGTGGAATCATCAACAGGATGATAGTATCTGTTGAAAAACCACATAGAATCAGCTGTTACTGCATATCCATCTTGATTCCGGTGCCAACCATAGTATGCATGGGTTCGGTTCTTGATGTCGAAAGTAGCATGACCAAAACTGGCCTCTCTATAAGCTGAGTAAGCTGGCTGGGGTTCTGTCATACTGCATCACAAAAGAAAATTTTCATAGACTCAGTATGCAGTGCTAACAAACACAAAGGCATTGAATCAGAAAACACCAATTCTATCTCACATGCTGACTTAACGCCAAATCTATCGCGCATACTGACACACTTAACACCAAATCTATCGCGCATACTGACATACTTAAAACCAAATCTATCATGCACACTGATATACTTACTTGGTTGCTAAGCCTTCAAGATTTCCTCCATCACCAATGGTAATGTAGACCGGTGCGGATTGATCTTTCACGGGAATGCAAATACCATTTACGATGTTGTATGCAACATTAGATATACGTTCCTGTTGTATACACAAATCAGTGAAATCACTTATCAAGTCCTGACATCTTGAATCTTGACAGTAGATGGAGGATGGTAAAAGGAAAAAAAAAAATACAGTGTGCTTAGTATTAGGTATGGGCATTTCTGCAATGTACATTCCCTGAAATGGGTTTCCTATACTTTATTGAAAGATTAAAGTGTTTGATAAATCGGATCAATATGTTGAATTTAAAAATCTTTGTTGTACAAATAGAGACTATTTTGTTATACAATATATCCACTTCTATGCAGAGCAGCACACCAAATCACAGGGACAAAGGCATGTATATAAAGCACTTACAGATCGTTCATAGGCATGGACATGACCAGCAAATACCACGTCAACCTTGTACTTCACAAACCATGGCTCATACATCACTCTCATGGTTTCGCCTTCCATATAGTGATAGTTGTAACTATTATACCATGGTGAATGCATTAAAACAATCAACCATGGTGTCTCACTTCTGTTAACCTTTGGTAGCTCCAGCTCAAGCCATTTGTACTGAGGAGTGTATTTACCTTGAAAAAGGAAATGACATGTTAAATGAAATTGCTGAAGGACTCAGTTTAACACAGACGTTGTAAATGTGACCTCTCTACAGAGTTGGAAATTGACTGGAGGTGCTGTGGAGAACAAGAAATTCTAATCTGTACACGATAATTTGGAAGCAAAATCCCATCATTTTAAAAACAGCCGTTACAAAATATCACTATGATATAATTTAAACAATCAGTCCATGATGTCATTTGCAGAGATGAATACGGTATACTGCTGTAAAAATCCATGAAAAAAGAGCTAACTATTTAAAGTTTATTGTGGATTCCAACCTCTAAACCACCCAAAAATTAGCAGGGACCACAGGAGCTGATGTAACAAATGCAATGAGTATCCAGTTATGTCTTTATCTTTTCTTTTTTTTCCTTTTTTTTTTGGGTCAAAGTATGCCTTTATCTATTTATTTCATGATGAAATTTGTAATAAATTTATGGGTGGCATAGTTATGCATTTGATATTCAGAAAAGAAAATTTTGCACGATGTTAATATATTAACCAAAACATAAATGTATATCCTTACCATATGCTGAATAAGAAGACAAGACTATGATGTATGCTGAAGCTCTCTTGATTGAGTACCAAAAGGGAGCAGTACTTCCTGATGCTTTATATGGGACATGATATCGGTGAGTGTAAGGCTTAAAAGGTTTGGTTTCACCCTGCAACAAAAGTTCCAATCTTCTTTTAGAAAAATGCTTCATCCAGTGACTTTTTTGGGACTTGGAAATGCATACACAAAATGAGCAGTAGATACTAGGTTAAATTTTGTCAAATACAAGATAGTTGGAAGGACAAGCACACGTATACATGTAAAAATAAAGACAGATTATATAAATACAAATGATCTCATCTAAGACCAGAAATGGCAAATGTGAGTATAAGCTCACTTTCTAGAGCAACCAAATGTTTTATGAGATGCTTACAATTTCTGGGGCAAAATCAATTTCATGATTCCCTGCAGTCCATATCCAGGGTTGATACGCAACACTTCTCTCAGTGAATCTTCCCCATGTATCCCACCTGACATTATCATGATTTGGGTAGTTATCTGCATAAGAGAGGTCCCCAACAAACAATACTGCTTGTCCTTTCTGTGGGTTTAACTCGTAATGAGTAAGCGTCTTATTGGAATCAAAGCTCTGACCCAGATCCCCTGAAAATGATACATCATAGTAAAATGTTATTAGATTTAAGAAAATACACTAGAGTGGAACAATTTACATTTCACAAACACAGGCAATTGCGTCTCATCGATTATGTGGTTCCCAAGTAAAGGAAAACTGTTTCAAATGACAGACTTGCACACTAAGGGACAAGTTTCATAAGATAAAGAACTCTAATTTGGTTTGTTATCATTCAAGATGAACGTAGGAGGCTCGTTGCAGCACGTCTAAGCTAGTCAATAGCATGAAATTTCCTTTTCAATCTCAATACCAAAACTTGAACCATATGTAAATAGCTACATTACTTTACAATGCATCCTGCTCTGATGCGAAATACTCACCTATGAGACCAAATGTGTAAGGGACGTCTGGCCCAACTTCAGGAGGAGTTGTAAACCAAAACTGCCGCTCAGTGTGGCCAATTCCAACCACATAGTAGTATTTGGTATTGAACTGTTCAAGAATGTATAGGATTAGATCACACTACAATTTGTAAATTACACTTAGACTGCAATCATCATTACAATCAGCAAATTCTACAACTACCTATGCATTGGAAGGAAAAAGAAATGAGGCAAAAGCATAAGAGCATATCAAGTTTACCTTTAAATTTCTGATGGTCGTGTGATGAATGTAACCAGAAGTGTAATTGTAGAATTTATAGGTTGTAACTTTGCCCTCAGACTTCTGTTTCTGGATGTTTGCGCTCCAGTAAAGCACTGTATTGGAACCTGGTTCCTCCACCGTGACCCATGACACAATCACTGCTTTTCCCAGCTGGTCTCCTTGTGTTATATGTACCTTAAATCAAAGATCAGACACATATCAAAATTAAATTAAAAACTACACCTATTAATCAGTCAATCCCATCAAGAAGAAAGCAAATTATGAAGTAAGCCATCAATTTTCAATAAAAAAGAATGAATTTATACAAAAGATATTCAATTAAATAAAGGGTCTTTTATGGTTCCTCTTCCACAACAAAAGAGAATGTATAAATTAATGAATGGAAATTATATAAGAACAAGAAAAGCTGAAAAAACAATTACATTATGCTACAATTGACTAAAATTTGTCTTAATTATACCGAGAGAGAGAGAGATCATACTTGTTGAGGTGCATTATAGCCAGGAGGGACTTTAAAGACATCACTGTCAAGAGGCATGTCCACAGTTTTCTCCACTTTCCTCACAAAACTACTTGTTTTGCCTCCATTACACACCACTGCCAAGCTCAAAACAAAACCCAACACTACAACAATGGCTGCTGCTACCCTGGTAGAAGCACCCATCTTGGCCATGTTTTGCAGAGGACCCTCAAAACCCACGAATCCACAGACAGCCTACTGAGCTTAGGACAAGCATTTCCTTTATATTGACTTGGAATAAGTTAACTAATAAAGAAAAAAAAAAGATTTTCGATAAAGTGAGGGGAATATTCTTGGCTCTATGCGGATAATAGAGATTTGAAGTCAACGTATTGAAATTTGAATCCTAAATCTGGTTGTGAGGGTTGCCTGGATTTTCTTTAACAACTGCGTGTTGCTCTGGGAATTTAAGAGAGGCAATTTGGGTAGTATTCGGGGAAAATAATGATGATGGGATATAGTTTTGTTTTTTCTTTGATAGGAGAAAGTTGACTTTGGAGTCTTCGGAGAAAATGAAATGAAGTGTGGAAAGTTCATCCTTCATTCATTGTATGACTGACTGGACCGACATAGAAGACATGTCGATGTTAACTTGAAGTAATATTTTATCTTTTTACAAATCCATATTTTTTAGGGAAATAGCCAAAAATGCCACTCATTTTATAATTTTTTCTGAAAATACCACCCCTTTCCTAAAATTTTAAAACTACCACCTATAAATTCATCTTTATTGTCCACTAATTGCACCCATATCACATTTTCAGAAATTTTGTTCTCTCCACCGACCACAGCTTCTTTTGCTTTGCAGGGTCGTAATCGATAATATTGTCTGCTCCACTGAGATCTTCGTCGCCACCTACCACACATCCACCGGAAAGGCCCTGGCTTTCACATCGTCTTCCGCTTCTTCTCACTTGGACTCTCCGACCCAGCACGCCAACTCGCCCAACAGCTCGTCGGCGTTGTAGAGATCGCTCACTTCTGTAGCTGCCAGCAGGATGAAGAAGGCATTGAGTCTCAAATCGCCGGGTTCGGGCTCCAAGAAGAGTCTTGGGTCCGGTGGGTTCGGGTCGGGACCCGTAAAGCCCAAGTGGGTTATGACGGTGGCTGAGCTGATGAGGATCCAAATGGGGATTTTTGACGCTATGGACTTTAGAGTTAGGAGAGCTCTGCTTAGGATTTCTGCTGCTCAAGTGAGCTCAATTTCTGTGCTTTCTTATTTGTGATCTTGGTTGATCTGGTTTGATGGGTTTGATTTTGTTTGGTGGGTAATGCTTGATTTTTATCATTGTGATAATTGTGATAATTGTGATAATTGTGATGATGGGATGGATATGGAGCTTAATTTTGCTACTGGTTTGGCCAATTTTGGATTTTGGATTTTCTTACTTTAAAACAAAAATTGTTTCTTCACTAAGTGTAGTTCAATCTGATAAAACTGACAATGCAAAATGTTTCACGAATGTTTAATTTCATAATGGGTAATTTTAAACTTTTGTGAATGGTCGTCTGCATTGGAATTGTAATTAATCAAGCCTTGTGTTTTATGTACTCATTGCATGTAGGAAGGCGAATTGAGTCAGTGGTAGTCCCACTGGAGCAGCTCAAGTCCTCTGATTTTACCGATCAACAAGAATACGATGCCTGCAAAATGAAATAAAGGAGCTTTTCTGGTAATGAACTTTACTTTTGGACACACACATGCGCAATGAACTTTACTGTCTTTGATGGCATTTTGTGTTATTTGTTTGATAGGAAGGTGATGATGTTGTTGCCGTCGTTGAGGAGGTGAAGAAGAACAACCATGTAGTAAGAAAGTTGGAGAAGCGTCAACAGATTTGCACCCTTGACCAACATATTGAAGAGCAATTTGGTGGTGGTCGTCTATTGGCTTGTATCTCATCACGACCTGGACAATGGCTGTGCTGATGGGTATGTGACTTTATTTGCCTATGTTTGTTTCTAGTCAGCAGATTTGTCATAGGCATATTAGTGTAGTTACCGTATTGCAAGAGCTGAAATCTGGATAACAGCTTCTTTTTATTCTTGTTTTAAAGTGAGGTATGTATGGGTCTTATGAAATTTTTACAGAAATATATTGGAGGGCAAATAATTTTATTTTAGTTTTTTATTCCCAAATGATACCCAAAACATGTAAGCTTCACACTATGTTAATTTCTGCAGGATGGGAAAACATTGGACAATGAGTTGGAGGTTGTTGAGGGAATGAAGCTAGATAGGGGCTACATATCCCCTTATTTCATCACCAACCAGAACAATCAGAAATGTGTAAGTTTTAGTTTGACTTAGCGATAACTATGTCTTGAAACTGTTAGAGGGCTGCTTGTTAAAGTTAGCAGCACCTCAAGTCCCTTTTTGCTTGATGGTGATTATCCTCAAACTTGTGTATGTTCTGATAGGAATTGGAAAATCCTCTAATCATAATCCATGAGAAGAAAATCTCAAGTATTAATGCTGTGGTTAAAGTATTGGAGTTGGTTTTGCAGGTTAGCATTTCTCTGGTTAGGTTCACTAGTTTCTTCTTTTTTACTATGAATTGGTTGACAAACTTTTGCTCCTTTTCAGAAGCAAAGGTCTTTGCATTTTGTTATATATTTCATAACCAAAGTTATAAAAGAAAATGGTTTTCCTCTTTGTTAATTGAGAATCATCTGCAGTTATGATTTCAGATCTGTAGATAACCTGCTGTTGCTGATATTGCTACATGGGAGGAGAATAGAACAGCTTGGAAAATGTGCAAGAAGGGAGAGCTAACTCATACACCGAAGAACAAATTGATGAAGTTAAGATCAAATTTGTAGAATTTGTGAGCTCTCCATTATTTATAATTATAGGTAGGAAGTATGTATGTAATAGTGCAAAGATTGGTTGACTATGTAATAACAATTGAATTTTCAAGTTTTATGAAAGAAATAATTTTTGAGCATATATATTCGTTAATAAAGCATTATAATTGGTTTTCTAGTTAAAATCGTTGTATAGAATCATAGGAAACAAAAACCTAAATGTAACAGCTTGGGAACGTATTAGACGACATATTTAAAGATAATAAAATGATGGTTTTATTGGAAAAATCGTCGTTTGTAAATATAATCAACGACCATTTTTAACACAATATCGTCGTCTTTATATACAATGAACGATGCTTTTTAACAAAACACCGTCATCTTTATATACAATCAACGACGGTTTTAACAAGACATGGATCTTTTGATGGACCTCTAGTAAGGGTGAATGCTGGTTCAGTTCATGTGGTGTTGGGTGATGCGATGTCAAAGTGTTGCTTTCCTTTTCCCTTCGCGGGAGATTATTGTTAGGGTTCGGTGGCGATTTATTTTGCATGTCTAAATTGTACGTAGTTTGTAGTGGATGTGTGTGTATTGTATGTAGATTGACTTAATATTGTTGTCCTATTGTATGTGTATTGTACTAATATTGCCTGTATATTGTATACATATTGTATGCATATTGCCACCCTATTGCATGTATATTGTGATGCTATTGCAGTCGTATTGTCGTTATATTGCCCTAATATTGCCTCTCTAGTGTATGTATATTGGCCTAATATTGCTATTATATTGTATGTATATTGACTACAGCTCATCAATGGGTTTACGGTTTAGGCCCTACTTCATTCAAAAAAAAGACGACGACGAGAAAGAAACAACGTGCCTTTCAAAAACAGGCAGTCAGGTGCATCATAATTGCACCGTAAGACATTGTAAGAAATTATTTTAAAAAATAATAACTAAAAAATAATTTACAAAAAAAGGAAGGTATGATTAAATATGCAAATGCTTCGTGATGGGTTGAAGAAAAGGATGATTACATTTGGTGGTTTGATTATGTTTGGTGATACGATATGTTGTTCGTCTTAATCTTCATATATGTAATTGTTGTATTAATACTTGACACAAATTCATCTCGTAATCATCCAATTATTAAAGCTAAGTAAATGAAATGAAACAAAAGAAGAAGCCCAAAATAAATAGAAACAGCAATTTCTAGCACCCTTTTATCGCTTCTGTATTGCCACTGTATCACCAACGTATCACCAGTTTATTGCGTTTTAGGTAGAAACGAATTATGCACTTACTCTATTTTTCATTTTTGACATATGTCCATTGTTTGACCTCCATTTTCCTGTAAGGAAAACAAAGAACACATGAATTTAATTTAGAATGGATAGATAGCTTTCCATTAAACCTTTTGACAAAAAAAAGTAAACAGCAGAGCTTCTCCAAGCAAGTAAAGGCAAGATTGAGTTGATGACTATTAGTTCAAACATTATGTGATCTAATAGGGATAACTAATTTTTGGAACAACTAATGAATCTTCAAAAAGATAAAGAACAAATAGTTAACTAATGTATGCAGTTTAACTTTGCACGGTTCACAGTGCTCAACATGATATTTGGTAACCATCTCTATACTTAGTGTATATTGCAGGCTTCTATGCATTCCAAACCTTCATTCTTTTGTGATAAAACTGTTAAATTACCATGATTTCTAACACATGGAAGTAAACAAACGAATCTGCACATTTATTTGTACATGCACACTACGCATTGCACATCTGCGCATCTATTAATCACCACACCAATGTTTCAAAGATTGAGTCAGAGGGCAAAATGATCGATTACATATTTCAAATTAGTCATATGCTAATACGAACTTGGCCCTAAAACTGTACTAATGGTAAATATATTGACAGAATAGCTATTAATGAAAAATTCTAAACAAACGAGAGACTTATTTTTCTAATATTGTGGTGGAAGCGTGTTAAGTGATTTTCCACATTTGTTAGTGGGGGTAAAGTATATCTTATCCCTTTCTAAATATTATGAGGTTCCAAATTCCAATAACAACATAATGCTAAGTAGAAAAGTAGAATTGCTGCAGAAATTATTTAAAAGGAACAAAGTCAAAACTAATTTGAGAAATCTTAAGAAAGCTGTATGCTTCACTAAGTCCACTAACAAATTCTCAGTGCAGGAAATGAAATATACCTATATCACATAAATTGCAAAGAATTCAGTGGAAATGAACACGTCGTTTCAAACAAGTAAACTGTTATATGTCCATAAAGAGCAACTATGTTTATATATGGAGGTGTACGAAATAGTTCAACTTCAAAATGGAAACAGTTTATGTGCCATGTAATAACATATAACAAGGTGAGTCTTCAACAAATTATAAGTGGACAATCATTTTCAAACAATTTGACAGCTGCCCGAGAGAACCAAGGGAGTTAAGGCATGAGATGCAAACATGATAAACACTGTTAAGCACTCGGACGAACCCATGCTATAATACAAGCCAATAGACGACCACCACCAAATTGCTCTTCAATATGTTGGTCGAGGGTGCAAATCTGTTGACGCTGCTCCAACTTTCTTACTACATTGGTTGTTCTTCTTCACCTCCTCAGCGACGGCAACAGCAGCATCACCTTCCTATCAAACAAATAACACAAAATGCCATCAAAGACAGTAAAGTTCATTGTGCATTTGTGTGTCCAAAAGTAAAGTTCATTACCAGAAAAGCTCATTTATTTCATTTTGCAGGCATCGTATTCTTGTTGATCAGTAAAATCAGAGGACTTGAGCTGCTCCAATGGGACTACCACTGACTCAATTCGCCTTCCTACCTGTAATGAGTACATAAAACACAAGGCTTGATTAATTACAATTCCAATGCAGACGACCATTCACAAAAGTTTAAAATTACCCATTATGAAATTAAACATTCGTGAAACATTTTGCATTGTCAGTTTTATCAGATTGAACTACACTTAGTGAAGAAACAATTTTTGTTTTAAAGTAAGAAAAACCAAAATCCAAAATTGGCCAAACCAGTAGCAAAATTAAGCTCCATATCCATCCCATCATCACAATTATCACAATTATCACAATTATCATAATGATAAAAATCAAGCATTACCCACCAAACAAAATCAAACCCATCAAACCAGATCAACCAAGATCACAAATAAGAAAGCACAGAATTGAGCTCACCCGAGCAACAGAAATCCTAAGCGAGCTCTCCGACTCTAAAGTCCATAGTGTCAGAAATCCCCATTTGGATCCTCATCAGCTCACCCATCGTCATAACCCGCTTGGGCTTTCCTGGTCCCGACCCGGACCCACCGGACTTGGAGCCCGAACTCTGCGATTTGAGACCCAATGCCTTCTTCATCCTACTGGCAGCTACAGAAGTGAGTGATCTCTGCAACGCCGGCGAGCTGTTGGGCGAGTTGGCGTGCTGGGTCTGTGAGTCCAAGTGAGAAGAAGCGGAAGACAATGTGAAAGCCAGGGCTTTCCGGTGGATGTGTGGTAGGCGGTGACAAAGATCTCAGTGGAGCAGACAATATTATCGATTACGACCCTGCAAAGCAAAAGAAGCTGTGGTCGGTGGAGAGAACAAAATTTCTGAAAATGTGATATGGGTGCAATCGATGGACAATAAAGATGTATTTATAGGTGGTAGTTTTAAAATTTTAGGAAAAGGGTGGTATTTTCAGAAAAAATTATAAAATGGGTGGCATTTTGGGCTATTTCCCTATTTTTTATTCAGCTAAGAGCATCTCCAAGGGAGATGTCAAATACCAAACATCAAATTTAAATTTGATGATTGATGTGGCAATTTGACATCTTACATAGCTTTACACTCCACCCGATATGTCAAATTAAATTATTATTTTATTATTTTTTAGTGTTGATTTATTTTTAATTAAAAAGAAAAGAAAAGAAAAAATAATAAAATATTCATTTGACATTTTGCTTTTGGGATGTCAAAAATAACATCTCAACCTCCAACCTTCATTCCACATCAGCTTTGACACATCGGTTGGAGTGATGTGATATGTTATTTCTAGCAGTTAAATGTCTATGTGTCACTTTTGACATATCGGTTGGAGATGCTCTAACCCAACCCAAGTTTGTTTTGTTTTTAGAGTTTGGAGATGTCAAATATGGAACGTTAAATTTGAATTTGATGATGGTTGAGGTGGAAATTTGACATATAATAATTTTTTACATTTAATCTGTCAAATTAAAATATCATTTTATTACATATTATTGTTTATTGGTTTACAACAATCTAGGCACATTAATTAAAATAAATAAAATAAAATAATGAAATAACATCACAAGGTCAAACAGTCAAAAATAACAGCAAGAGAGAGAAATGCATAAGATCTTTTCATTTTCACATTTGGGTATTCCTGTAGTATTGTCATTGACAGGAATGTAGGAGCTCCTACTTACAGAAGGAATGAAGTATTTTCCATCTTTCTTTTATTAGCTGATACATTTGGGTATTTATTTAAGAGAACGATAGCAAAATAAGGTCTTTTCATTTTTTCCATCATGTGGCTTATGAGCCTTGTTCTAGTAGTGTTGGGCACTTGTAGACTCATCATCAGGATTGCTATATCTGTTTAAAAACCACATAGAATCAGCTGTTACTGGATATCCATCTTGATTCCGGTTCCAACCATAGTAAGCATGGGTTCGGTTCTTGATGCCGAAAGTAGCATGGCCAAAACTGGCCTCTCTAAAAGATGAGTAAGCCGGCTGTGGTTCTGTCATACTGCATCACAACACAAGGAAGTTTTCATAGACTCAGTATGCAGTGCTGACAAATACTTACGGAATTGAACTAGAAAACACCAAATCTATCATGCATACTAATATACTTACTTGGTTGCTAAGCCCTCACTGTTTCCTCCATCACCAATGGTAATGTAGACCGGTGCGGATTGATCTTTCACGGGAATGCAATTACCATTTACGATGTTGTATGCGACATTGGATATACGATGCTGTGGTATACACAAATTAGTGACTTATCTAGTTCTGACATCTTGAATCTTGAGAGTAGATGGGGGATGGTAAAAGGAAAACAAATACAGTGTGCTGCAGTATTAGGTATTGGCATTTCTGCAATGTACTTTCCTCAGATGGGTTTTCTTGAAAGATTAAAAAGTTCGATAAATCAGATCAATATGTTGAATTTAAAAATCTTCTATGTTAGTTCTATGCAGATCACCAAATAACTGGGAATTTTTTTGCATTTTATGGATAAGGGTATGTATATGAAGTACTTACAGATCGTTCATAGGCATGGACATGGCCAGTAAATACCACGTCAACCTTGTACTTCACAAACGATGGCTCATACATCACTCTCATGGTTTCTCCTTCCATATAGTGTTTGTCGTAGCTATTATAGAATGGTGAATGCATTAAAATAATCAACCATGGTGTCTCACTTCTGTTAACCTTTGGTAGCTCCTCCTCAATCCATATGTTCTGAGGAGTGTATTTACCTTAAAAAAAGGAAATGATACGTAAATGAAATTGTTGAAGCACTTGGTTTAACACAGACATTGCAAATGTGACCTATGTACAGAGTTATGGAAATCGACCGGACATTCTGTGGAGAAAAGGAAATTCTAATCGGTGTACTGATCGGTGCATAATTACATATCATTTTGTACCCTTCTAACTTACGATTTGGTTATGTTTTTGAGTTAAACTTGTGCTTTTAATTTATTTTGTGTTTGTTTCAGTGTAATAAGCTTATGACTCACTAAATGCATTTTGGAGACAAGTTAGCTCAAAACGGTGTATGCAGATCAGTCAACTTCACGGATTGGACTGTACTTGCTCAGGAAGAACCAGATAATGAACCATACGTCATTGGAAAGATACGGAAGTCTAGTTTTTGAAGAATTTTACGGTTCATGATTCCGAGTCTTCTAGATGAAGTTATGCAAGTTTGGGCAACTTAAGGTCAAATTCGGCAGCATCTGCGTTACTGGGCCAAAAATGACTTTTGAAGGCCTTCCCGATTTTTCCTTGAGTTGGGCTGCATATGCTTAGAAAGATAAGACAAAGAGCTTCAAGATCCATATTTTTCCAGATTTGTTAGAGTGAAGGAACAAGCCCAAATTGAGCCCACAATCTGACTGCAAATTGCTTGGTCATGATTAGTTATGCATGTGCTATTGTTGATAGTTCTTGGTTATGATTAGCTATGCATGTGCTATTGTTGATAGTGGGGAAGAAGCATGTTTATTTGTCATAATTGAAGTAGGTTGTGTAAGAAATAAAGAAAGCAAAAGCATCAAGTGGGAACTAGCCAAATGATGAAAGGAGATGGATGCTCATGTGAACTTGAGGTGGCTATGCAACTTGTTGTCAAAAGAAGAATATTGGCATGTGAGTTTGATGCTTTCCTTCTCCTATAAATAGGAGGCTTGGCTAACCTTCAAACACACCCCAAGGGGGGGAGCTCTCAAACATCTCTCTAGAGCTCCTCTCCCTTCTCTCCCTCAAATTCTCTTAGTTTTCTTTTTAGTTCTCAATTGTTGTAACAAAACCATTTTGCTTTTTAGTTGTAATTTATTTTTCATTGTAATGTAATTTCTTTTCTTTAGTTTTCAAGTTTAATTAGTTTCCAAGTTTCAATTATAGTTCTTGTTCTTATTCATTATGCTTATAAGTTAATATGCTTGTTTGAATGAATAATCACCATTAAAACTTGTATGTTAGCTATCTTGGTTTGAATTAAGAGTAGACACCATGCATTAATTCAAATTGAACTATGAATAGGAAGAGTATGTATGGACATTCGACAACATGGATTAGATACATGCTTGGTTGTTTAAAACATTCTTCTATGCTTAATGGATTTCTAATGCTTAATTTAGGTTCGACAAGAAGGATCTAATTAGGGAATTAGGAATACAAGGTTAGGACCAAACACCATGGCTTAATCATACTTTAGCTAGAATCAATCTGTGAATCTAAATTGAACTTGGTAACTAATTTGCTTGAGTTAATTTCTTTTCTTTCTTTCTTGTTGCATTTATTTTCTTTTCATTTCTATTTTGTGCAGGGAATCAAATTGAATCAATCTATCATCAATCCTCGTGGGATCGACCTCGTACTTACACAAGCTATACTACCCAACGCCTCGTGCACTTGCGAGTTAACATGTACACGATCATCTTGGAAGAAAAATTCTATCATTTTAAAACAGTCATTACAGAGTATCACTAGGGTATAATTTGAGCAATCAGTACTAATGTTCTAAATAATTTACATGATGTCATTTGCAGAGATGTATACAACAATATACTACTGTAAAAATCCATGAAAACAAGATATAACAATTTCACGTTTATTGGGGATGCCAACCTCCAAAACCTCGCAAAAATTCAGCATAAAAGGGAGCAAAAGAGGAGCTGATGTAAAAAATGCAAGGAGCATCCAGAAAAGGTACCCTAGTTATGCATTTGATATTCAGAAAAGGAAATTTTGAAACAGTATCTTCTGCTGCATATGTGCAAGCCTTTTGTACGGTGTTATATACACACACATACATATATATAAATGTATAACCTTACCATATGCTGAATAAGAAGATAAGACTATGATGTATGCCGAAGCTCTCTTGATTGAGTACCAAAGGGGGAGGTACTCCCTGATGCATTATGTGGGACAGGATACCGGTGAGTGTAAGGCTTAAAAGGTTTGGTTTCACCCTGCAACAAAAATTCCAAACTTCCTTTTAGAAAAAGACTTGATCCAATGACTTTTTACAAAATGAGCATCAAATATTGCGTTAAATTTTGTAAAATACAAGATATACAGAAATAGAACATTACACTACACACATGCGTAGATAAATCATACTGAAGACAGATTATATAAATACAAATGATCTTATATATCGAAGACAAGAAATGGAAAATGAGAGTATAAGCTCACTTTCTAGAGGAAACAAATGTTTTAAGAGATGCTTACAATTTCTGGGGCAAAATCAATATCGTGATTCCCTGCAGTCCATATCCAAGGTTGATAAGCAACACTTCTCTCGGTGAATCTTCCCCATGTATCCCACCTGACATTATCATGATTTGGGAAGAGATCTGCATAAGAGAGGTCCCCAACAAACAATACTGCTTGTCCTTTCTGTGGGTTTGATTCATAATGAGTAAGCGTCGCATTCGAATCAAAGGTCTGACCCAGATCACCTGAAAATGATACCCAAGTTACATTAGAGCGGAACAATTTACATTTTTTTCACAAACACAGACAAGTGTGTCTCATCGATTACGTAATTCCCAAGTTAAGGAAAACTGTTTCAAATGACAGACTTGCACACTAAGGAACAAGTTTCATAAGATAAAGAACTCTAATTTGGTTTCACATATCTTTCAACATGAAAGGAAGAGGCTCATAATTCATTACAACAACCTCTAAGCTAGTCAATATCATGAGATTTCCTTTTGAATTCCAATGCCAAAAGTTGGAGATCTAATATGCATCCTGTTCTACACAAAAAACTCACCTATGAGACCAAATGTGTACGGGACGTCCGGCCCAACTTCAGGAGGAGTAATAAACCAGAACTGCCGCTCAGTGTGGTCAATTCCAACCACATAGTAGTATTTGGTATCGAACTGTACAAGAATATATAGGATTAGATCACAATACAATTTGTAAATTATACTTAGATTGCATTCATAATTTCAATCCGAAAATTGCAAAACCGAGTATTTCTCATTCAGAGTCCGCGACCTATGCATCTGAAGGAAAAAGAAATGAGGCAAAACATAAGAGCATATCAAGTTTACATTTAAATTGCTGATGATGGTGTGGTGAATGTAACCAGAAGTGTAATTGTAGAATTTATAGGTTGTAACTTCGCCCACAGCCATCCCTTTCATGCCCTCTGCGCTCCAATAAACCACTGTATTGGAACCTGGTTCGTCCACCGTGACCCATGACACAATCACTGCTTTTCCCAGCTGGTCTCCTTGTGTTATATGTACCTTAAATCAAAGATCACATATCAAAATTAAATTTAATCACTTCAAACTACATCTATTAATCCCAAAAAAAAAAGCAAATTATGAAGTAAGCCATAAATTTTCAACAACAAAAAGCCAAATTTAGGGTTTTTACAGTGCGTTTGAATGAGGGAATAAACTTGGGATTTTAATAAAAGTCAGAATTTCTAAATTGACATAAACCAATTCCCGTGTTTGGATAACAAAACAAAGATGTATTTAGAAATTCCGCATGGGAAAAAAACATGGAATTGGAGATCATAAATCCAAACTTTAAATTCTATCTAAATAGTCATTTCTAAAATTCCCAAAGAAATTGAGTTTGAAAAAATAAGATAACTGTACAAATAAACGTTAAATTATCTATTTAAATCCGTTAACCAAACAATAAATTTTACAAATTCTAAAACATTAATTTCCGTAATTTTAAATTCCATAATTTATGAATTCATTTGTACTTTTAAATTTCATCATTTATGAATTCCTTTGTACTTTTAAATTCTAAAAAAGAGAACATCACAAATAAAATGTTAAATTCTGTGTTTAAATCCGTTACTTTTCCACGTGCGAGCTCATTAAAATTTCATTATAGGGCTTTAATGTTGACACATTACATACAAGACCCATACCTCACAAATTTTATTTTAAGAAAAGAAAAAAAAATTCACTAATTGAACTAACTTGAGTTAACGTGATCTTTCAATTGATTTTTTAAGGCTCTCAGCACACTCTTCCTTCTCCCAAAGCCTATGTGAACAATAAACCCCTCTATTCTAACCTCATAATCTACTTGCCAATGCCCAAAATTTCATCCTGAAACTTCGGTATAAATTTCATATAACAAACCCTCTCTCAATATGAAATATGAATAAAAACCTCTGAACCAAAATATCAATTCTTTACGAAGAGAATAGTGAGCACAGTTGGCTGCATCTATTTTTCTTGGAGATAACGAATAGCCTGGAGAAATCTTTATTTCTCTACTAACCCATTATTTTACTAAAATAAATTCAAAGAATTTCGGGGTTTTATTTTTTATTTTTAATTCAAGCAATATTCTACTTTAATCTAATCTAAACTACACACCACTCTAACTAACTTGACTAAGCTCATGTCTTCAATTTCTGAATTGTGTTTGTTGAGAACAATCGTCGTGAATGAATTTGTGTTTGTTTCTATGAATAGGGTTTAGTAGAAGAGGACTAAGATCGAGATGTGGAGAAGATAACGGTGTCTTTGGAAGAAAGAGAGAAATTTAAAAAATAAATAATAATAGGGGATAAGAGAGACTAAGGTCCCGTTCGGTAACGTTTTAAGGGGTTGTTTTCATTTTCAGAGAGCAAAAATGAGGCAAAAACACGTTCGGTGGCCCAAAAACAGAAAACACTGAGAATGTTTTCATAAAATGAAAACAAGTTCATGTGTACTTGTAGAAAATAGAAAAAAGTTGTTTTCATTCTCAGGGGAAACATTTTCATAAAAATAACTCATATATTATTATTTCAAATTGTACTACCAGACACGTTTTCATTGTTTTTGTTTTCTGAAGATTTTTTCTAATTAATCTACCATATGCATTTTCATTTCCTGAAAATGCAAATTCCTTTTCTTGTTTTCATTCTCTGAAAATATTCTAAGAAAACATTCTCCAAAAACGTTACCGAACGGGCCTAACGGATTTGGGAAAAAAAGAAGAGAGACTAACGGATGCAATACATTAACTCACGTGAGGCATTTGAGTTTTGTGTGATGTGACAATATTATAGTCCCTTAGATTAAATTTTAAGGAGATGACATGCGTGTGTGGAAGAAAAGTCAAGCATATCGTAACAGAAACATCCAAGCAAAGGATCCGAATCCTTCAATTTCAAGATTTGTTTGA
Organism: Prunus padus; assembly: GCA_024362665.1. Taxonomy (NCBI): domain Eukaryota; kingdom Viridiplantae; phylum Streptophyta; class Magnoliopsida; order Rosales; family Rosaceae; genus Prunus; species Prunus padus. The sequence goes on along the minus strand of JANFAM010000006.1, from coordinate 12,307,795 downwards.
CTCGGGTTCAATTCGGGGTTTCAATTTCGGAATTTGTTGTTTGATTCAAGTTTAATTGGGCCCATGAAACTGGCCCGCTCTGCTACCATGTTAAATTTCAGAAGGACAGACTAACTGCCCACTATTAGCAACATCGATAGATGTTGAGTTTTATCACAAAAAACCTCAGTATTTATATGTTGTAATTTATTTAGTCAAATTTGTACTTTATATTCTTCAACAGAAATAACTACCCTATGCTACAATTGACTAAAAAAAGACTAAAAGTTGTCTTCTGACAAAAAAAAAAGACTAAAAGTTGTCTTCTGACAAAAAAAAAAGACAAAAAGTTGTCTATATTATACTGACACAGAAATAGAGATCATACTTGTTGAGGTGCGTTATAGCCAGGAGGGACTTTAAAGACATCACTGTCAAGAGGCATGACCCCAGATTTCTCCACTTTCCTCACAAAACTACTTGTCTTGCCTCCATTACACACCACTGCCGAGCTCAAAACCAAACCCAACACTACCACAATGGCTGCTGCCACCTGGAAGAAGTAGATGCAGAAGCTAAGCTCACCAAACCCATCTTGGCCATGTTTTGCAGAGGACCCTCAAAACCCACAAATCCACAGACAGCCTACTGAGCTTAGGCCATGTTTTATAGACTTGAAATGAGTTTACTAGTAAAGAAAACAAAATGATTTTCATAAAATGAGGGGAATATTAAATGCTGGGTGGGATTTGCATTAAGAATTGCGTGTTGCTGGGTGGGATTTGCACCACAAATTGGGTTGTATCCGGGGAACATAATAATGATGGGATAAGGGCAGAGCAGCAGCACATAAATATAAAATGTATTATAGAAGATAAGTTGATGTTAGTTGAATTGAAGTAATATTTCACCTTCTACTTGCATACAGTGCGGTCCATTATTTTTCATCCATTATTATAGAAGACAAGTTGATGTTAGTTGAGTTGAATTGAAGTTTTCTGTTTTTTTCTATTTAGAAATGGCTATGTGAAGTTTAAATAAAATTCAACTAGTTATCAGTTTAGCGATATTTTTCTTCTTGAATGTCAAAACAGATTTCACACCAGTATTTCGATTGCCAGTGATGAAAAAGAGGTACACATATCAAAACAGAACATACGAATGTTTCGATAAACTTCTAATGTATTGGTGACGGAAGATTAGTTTGAGAGGGATGTTGCATAGACCTATTATATTATGCTCCCACATTAGTTTGCTAGGGGACCAAATGGTAGAAATATAGAGAGACCAAAAAAACATAAGCATTTATATGAATCAACCATAAGCCTACCTACATCCACAGAAAATATTGGGTTACTTATTAAGATGTGAATTTATTATAGAAAACAAGAGCAACAAAATGTTTATTTTCCCATGATCATGATTGGGAACTTGTAGAATCATCAACAGGATGGTCAAGGATAAGGTACTAGTTTTAGTGGTAGACATTGAGTCTTCATGAGAAATCCGGGAGACTCCACAGAGAATGTATGAGTTGGTATCTGTTGAAAAACCACATAGAATCGGCAATGGCTGTTCTTTATAAGAAGGGAGTGGAAGGGTAAGGTGGGGTAGTGTCATGGATGTGGCCTCCTGCTAGTGTTATGAGCAAGAAGGAAAGGAAATAGATACGTTGAACCATAGTTTGTGAAAGTTAAATATATAGTTACCTGGCGCCTTTGCCTTTTTGCTTTTGGGAAAAGCAGAAATGTACAAGTAATTATTGCTCTTGGTTTATATATATAGGAGCCTAGGTTTAATGCTATAGAAACAAACTCTAATTCAGGAGATTTGAATTGAACCTAAAAGTGGGAAATTTCTTGGGGATTGGTTTAGGTTTCAGGAGATTTGAACAAACTAGTAATGACATTGCATAAATTTCTAGGAAAAAAAAAATCATTTCTTGTTGAAGGGACAAAGCTACAAGGATTGTTACTCATGTAATGTAGTGCAGCTAGAACTAGGTTATGTTTGTGTTATTGTGTAGTACTAGCTAGCATTAAGCAATATGTCTACTGTGGGAGCAAATTTCGTCCCACGAGAATATTCGTCTAAGATCCCGTCTTCTTCTTCTCTTCACTTTCTCTCTGCAAAACAAATAGGAATAAGAGGACCACACTCGGGGGGGTGTTGGCCAAAGGCCCTCCGATGCCTAAGTTAGTACATGTGTTTGTATAAAAACGGTAGCTAACAAGAGGGTACGGAGATGTATGTATGGTGTGAACCGGGTGGCAGGAGCCGTGTGTGGTGGTCGGAGCCTTGCGTGGGAGAGAGAAAGAGTATGGCGGCTAGGGTTTGAGAGATAGAGTATCTGCAGTATTTTGAGAGAGAAGTTTAGACGTACCTTCACCCTTGTGCATAGCCATCTATTTATAGAGGGCCTCCGAGGCTAGGGTTTCAGAAGAATAATTCCATAGATGGAAAGGAATTATTCTTCCTGATTTGGGTGAGGTTGGTGAGGTTGGTGTGATTTAGTGAGGTTGGTGTGATTAGGGATTTAAATCAAATCCCAAATTAAGGCAAGAATCAAATAACCTCCCAATTAGTTTAGGTAACTCCCAATTAGGTTTGGTAACTCCCAATTAGGTCAATTAATCGAATAAATCCCTAAATCAAATAATCCCCAAATGGAAGGAAATCATTTGACCTAGGAAATTATTAAGGGAATAAATTGGTTTCCACATCTACAACTACAACACATTACGCATGTATATGGAGAAGAAGAAAAAAAAACAATGTAATAAACAAGAAAATCAATCCATGGCCATCAAAATTGAAATGTGTAGTTGTTTGTCCGTTTAGGCCCATTCTCATGTAGGGATCATCATTTGGCTCGGGACCCGCGGGCCAAAGTGGGTAGGGCGTGGTCCAATGGGCCAAATTCTGGCCAAGCCCGAATGGTTAGGCTTGCTCTAAGGTTGGGTAGGACTTTCGCTTAGGATTTGAAACCCTCGACCCATCCACAGCCCGACCCGACTAGGCCCTACCTGGCCTGGTTAAGATTTAATTGGTGCACTCCCTAACCTCATTTTATATCTAATCAAAATAATGTAATATGTATGATAAACTAATAAACTTTTTATTTTCTATACACATGTCATAAATTAAGTTAATTTTTTCAATGTTGTCTTAAATTTTGTAACAAACAAGCAATATATACACTATATCTTTTAGTGCCCCTTGTCAAGTTCAAATTTAATGGATCAATAAAGAATTTGAAAACTTATTTTGATTTTATTAATTCTAATGGTACAAATTGCTTTAATTTTTATGATGTCAATCCTAGTTTGGGATAGAAGTAAAACATTTTCATAAGATTCATTTATAGGTATAATATTTTTTTAAATATTTGGCTATTGGTCTAAGTATAATATTTTTTAAATATATTGGCCAAATCTTTAGAAAGATGTTTTATCCTAAGCGACGTGAACATGGCCAACAACTTGCTTTCTGGTGATATCCCGTCATCTTAATGCTCACTCCCATCCTTGAACTCTCTGAACTTATCACATAATCAACTTTCCGGTCAAATTCCAGAAGGATTAGTTTCCTTAAGGCTACGCATTCTTGACCTGACACACAACAGACTCGCTAGTGCCATACCAAAAACTCTGTTGATTGCAGCCTACAAGAGTAGCTTTTCTGGTAACCCAGGTCTCTGCAGCATGTACATGAGCTTTTTCCCGCGATGTTCTCTTAGTTCGGGCATGTCCAAGGATATCTGGATACTCATTATTTGCTTCTCAGTAAGCTCAGCAATCTTGCTTGTGTCACTCGCCTGCGCCGTGTTCTTAAGGAAGAGGAAAAAGGATGAAGAGCGTACATTAAAGGAAGAATCATGGGAGCTAAAATCATTCCATGTGTTGAGCTTCACTGAGGATGAGATCCTTGATTCCATTAGATTAGGCAAGAGAATCTAATTGGAAGAGGGGGTTCCGGAAAAGTTTATAGAGTTTTACTTGCTGATGGTAATGAACTCGCTGTAAAACACATACAGAACACCGATCCCAGTGGTGGGAAATCAAAAGAATTTGATGCTGAGGTGGAGACCTTGAGCTCAATTAGGCATATTAATGTGGTGAAGCTGTATTGCAGCATTACTAGTGAGAGCTCAAGCTTGTTAGTCTATGAGTACATGCCCAATGGAAACTTGTGGGATTGGCTTCATACGTCAGAGGATATGAAGCTTGATTCGGAGCCAAGGTATGAGATAGCACTGGGAGCAGCCAGAGGGTTGGAGTATATGCATCATGGCTTGCAGAGGCATGTGATGCACAGAGATGTCAAGTCCAATAACATTTTATTGGATGATCTCTTGAAGCCTAGGATTGCTGATTTTGGGCTTGCCAAGATTGTTCAGGCTAGTGCAGGCAATGAATCTACCCGTGTTGTTGCTGGAACACACGGTTACATTGCCCCTGGTAATTAATGAAATTCTGTCATTTTATTTTAATTTCTTTAGTTTTGAGTTAATTTTTTTTATTGTGCTAATGTAACTGTTTATTATGCAGAATATGAATACACCTATCGAGTGAATGAGAAGAGTTGTATAGCTTTCGAGTTGTGTTAATGGAGCTAGTGACCGGGAAAAGGCCAATCGAGCCAGAGTTTGGAGAGAACAATGACATAGTGAGCTGGGTATGCAACATGCTTAAGAGTAGAGAGAGGTCAAGTATGGTGGACTCATATCTTCCAGAGGCTTGCAAAGAAGAGGCTATCAAGGTGTTAAAAATTGCCATGCTATGCACAGATAGGCTTCCTGGGCGCAGACCCCACATGAAAAATGTGGTGCAAATGCTAGAGATGGCTCATGAGTTGGAAACACATGATTAGATTATAAAACCAAAGCGCTTTTAATATGTTGGTTTCGAGTTTGAAATTAAGGTTCCCTGTCTTCTAAAATCCGTATCTTTGTTTTAAATTTCACTCAGCATTCCCCTTCTGCGGGGAAAGTGCACCCGAGTCCCACGCATCGAAGGTTGCCAGACATATTAAAACTTCCACACACAAACAAAAAAAAAAAAAAAAAAACTGAAACTATTCCGCCGTCTCCTCCTTTCCCTCTCTCACCTTGTGAATTTTTTATGTAACCATTTACTTGTTCATGTGAATTTTTGATGTAACCATTATACTTGGTCAGGGAAGAAAAATTCTAACATTTTAAATACAGTCATTACAAAATATCACTAGGGTATAATTTGAGCAATCAGTACTAATGTTCTAAAGAATTTGTACATGAGATGTCATTTGCAGAGATTAATACAGTATACTACTGTAAAAACCCATGAAATAAAAGAGATAACAGTTTCACGTTTAAAGGGGATTCCGACCTCCGAACCAGGCAAAAATTTGGTATAACAGGGAGCAAAAGAGGAGCTGATGATGTAACAAATGCAAAGAGTATCAAGTTTTGTCTTTTATCTATTTTAATCATGATGAAAATTGGATTGCACATTTTTATTTGCACCTTCATCAAATGGATGTTAAGAGACTGCTTTTCTAAATGGAAATTTGATGAAGAAATATATATAAAACAGATTTCACATACAAATGTTTCGATAAACTTCTAATGTATTGGTGACGGACGATTATTGTGAGAGGGATGTTGCATAGACCTATTATATGATGCTCCCATATTAGTTTGCTAGGTGACCAAATGATAGAAATATAGGGAGACCAAAAAAACATAAGCATTTATATATATGAATCAACCTTTAGCCTACCAACATCCACAGAAAATATTGACTAACTTAATAAGATATACATCTGAATTTATTCTAGAAAACAAGAGCAACAAAATTTTTCTTTTCCCATGATCATGATTGGGAACTTGTAGAATCATCAACAGGATGATAATATCTGTTGAAAAACCACATAGAATCCGCTTTCACTGCAACTCCATCGTCGTTCCGGTTCCAACTGTAGAAGGCATGAGTTCGGTTCTTGATGTCGAAAATGGCATGACCAAAACTGGCCTCTCTATAAGCTGAGTAAGCTGGCTGTGGCTCCCTCATACTGCACCAGAAACAAAAAACATTCATAGATTAAGTATGCAATGCTAACAAATAGGAAAGCATTGAACCCTAAAAGATCGTGTACTTACTTGGTTGCCAAGCCTTCAATATTTCCTCCATCTCCAATGGTAATGTACACCGGCGCAGATTGATCTTTCACCACCGGAGAGCACTTTCCATTTTCAATGTTATAGGCAATATTCGATACACGTTCCTGTGATACACGCAAATTGCTTATCAGAAAAAGGAAGATGAATACAGTTTTCTTGATATCAGCATTTCAGTCAAACACTTCTCCTCCAAAGGGTTTCATGTACTAATTTGTCAAACATTAAAGCGTTCCATAAAAGTGATTGATCTGTTTCAAAAAGTTTATTTTGAGCACTTACAGATCGTTCGTAGGCATGGACATGACCAGCAAAGACTACGTCAACCTTGTGCTGCACGAACCACGACTCAAACATGACTCTCATGCTCTCTCCTTCCATGTAATGATAGTTGTAGCTGTTGTACCATGGGGAATGCAGTAAGACAATCAACCATGGTGTCTCACTCCTGTTAACTTTTGGTAGCTCCTGCTCAAGCCATTGATACTGAGGAGTGTATTTACCTTGAGAACAAGGAAATGATATGTTAAATGAGACTGTTGCAGAAGCCAATTTAACAAAGACATTAATGTACAGAAGATTTCACTAACAAGTTAGAACTGATTGGATGTTACATGGACAGAAGAAGTTTCAGCTCAGTTCGGAAGCAAAAAGTCTCCAATCATTTAAAACAAAGCCATTAGAAAATATGACAAGGATATCATTTCCATATGATGTGAAAGCAATTTATATGATGTAATTTGTAGAGATGAACAAAGTTTGATTTACAGTATAACAATCTCTCACATGCCATGAAAGCAACAACTAAGTATTTCAACTTGAGGGGGGAAAAGCAGAAAACAGGAGTTGATTTAACAAATGCAGCAAGTATCTAGTTATGTCATCGCCAAATTTCTTCACATATGGCGATTTTAACAAATTTGCATATGCCAAGTTAACATATTAGACAGCCAGAAAAGAACATGTTTTACATTCCTAGAATTTTCATATCGTATACTGCATATATGTGTAGGTGCCTTGAGAGCCAGTCATGTAAATACAGTAGGGAAAAAAATGTACCATAAGCTGTATATGAAGACAAGACTATGATGTATGCTGAAGCTCTCTTGATTGAGTAAAAAAAAGGGGCAGGGCTCCCTGATGCTTTGTGTGGGACATTATACCGGTGAGTGTACGGCTTGAAAGGTTTGTATTCACCCTGCAACAAAAAGTACCAATCTGCTCTTAGAACACACTTTTCCAATGACATTTTGGAACTAGAATTCACCTCTCTAGATATGGAAAATGAGAGCTTAAGATTAGCTATGAAATGCTTACAATTTCTGGAGCATAATCAATCTCATGGTTCCCTGCAGTCCAAATCCAAGGTTGATAAGCAGCACTTCTCTCAATGAATCTTCCAAATGTATCCCACTTAACATTGTCATGATTGGGATGATCATCAGCATAAGAGAGGTCTCCAAGGTTCAAAACTGTTTGTCCCTTAAGTGGGTTTTCTTCATAGTGAGTAAGTGTCAAGTTTGAATCAAAGGTTTGGCCCAAATCCCCTGCAAATGAGAGCCAAATGGTAAGTCAAATTTACAAGTAATCAAATAGCCAAATTTGCCTTGTAAATTAATCAAAAAGATGAAATTACTTTTGGATCACAATGCTAAAAGTTACTATTCTGTTTTGGTTATAAAAAAAATACTTAAATACTTACCCATGAGACCAAATGTGTAAGGGACATCTGGCCCAACTTCAGGAGGAGTTACAAACCAGAACAGCCTCTCAGTGTGTCCAATTCCAACCACATAGTAATATTTGGTATTATACTGCCCAAAATTATATATTATTAGTTCATAATTTTAGTCAGCAAATTATTTATAGAACAAAATGAACAAAGAAAAAGAGGAAAAACAGAAAGGCAGATTGAAAATTACCTCTAAGTTTCTGATGGTGCAGTGGTGAATGTAACCAGAAGTGTAATCATGGTATGTATAGGTTTTAGCTTTGCCTTCAGCCATCCTTTTCTTTTGAACTTCACTCCAGAAAAGCACTTTGCTGGAGCCTTTTTCATCCACAGTGACCCATGACACAATCATGGCTTTTCCCTCGTGGTCTCCTTGTGTTATATGAACCTTAGATCAAGAACACACACATATCATACAATTAAACAAAGTTAAGCTAACAAAATCATCAAGAAGAAAAGCAAAAGTGTGAAGCAAGCCATAAATCTTGAAAAACAAGACCACATAAAAATATGAAGGTTCAAGTAAATAAAAGGTCTTGCATGTTTCCACAGTAAAAAGGGTTGCCACAAAAAAGAAAAATTTTAAGAGAAAAGAAAAATATATCTCTATATGACATTTATAGATGACATGTCACGTACTCGTATAGGCGAGACTCGGTGATATCAGATAATGTGGTACAAATAAGTCACATCATTAAGCTACAACTGACTAGAGAGAGAGAGAGAGAGAGAGAGAGATATATACTTGTTGAGGTGCATTATAGCCATGAGGGACTTGAAAGGCATCACTTTCATACGGCATATCAACAGTCTTCTCAGCTTTCCTCACAAAAGGGCTTGTGATACCTCCATTGCAAACCACAGCCAAGTTCAAAACCAAACCCAAAACTGCAAAACTAGCTACCCTTGAAGAAGTAGAAGCAGACGTCGCTAAGCTCACCACACCCATCTTGGTAATATTATTACTCAAGGCACCCTCAAACCCTACGCAAATTCCATTGCGCTCAGCAAAATCATGCTCCTTTTATAGACACATAAAAAATAATTTAATTTAAATAAAGAAAATCTAAAGTTTATCAGGAAATATGGGGAATATTATTCAGAGCTGTATAGGAATATGCGCGTTTCTAAGGCTAAAGGGATTTGGATTTGCATGGTTTTCTATTTATTTTTAACATGTGTACTTATTCTTCTGGGAATTTTAGTTGAGTTGTGTTTCTTTTGGGATCGGAAATAGTGATTGTATACAGTTGGACTTGGGAGTTCTGTGTGAATGAAACGTATCTATTCTTGGATTGGAGCAATCAAAATATAACAATAGCTGTTTTACCAACCAATATATATATTAATATGTGAAATCATATTCATAAATAAAGAAGTCTTAAATTACCTAATTAAAGGGAAGAAGAAGAAATTAGAAGTATTGGTGGGCATAGGAGAGGTGTTTGGGTTGAGATTTGATTAAACAAAAAGAAAAAAGTTGTAATCCTTTCTAATCACTATATTTAGTTATTGGAAGGAATCTTAACGCCCTAATCCTTTTCTGTTTTGTAGAAAAAAGTTGTAACTTGAAGGGAGATTCTTCAATAAGTATTTAAGTTAAAGATTTGTTACATACTTAATCTCGGCCGTTGGATTGCATCTAAGAGATTACCAACACATTTAATGAATATACAATCCAACGTCCAAGATTAGAATTATGTAACCAATCCTTACAGGTATATGCACAGTGGTACTAGGTATATGCCACTCTGGTAGTATCACAAACCAATCAGATATTATTACGTGAGAAAGTTAAAATGCATGCCCGTGTGTGATTGGATTTGGTAAGTTTTTATCCAAGTCAAGATAGAATGAAAAGTAACAAAATCATTATGACTTATGATGACCACAAAAAGGGTTAAAACAAAGCTAAGATTCCAAAAAATCTAGTTTTCTTATAAAAGTTCACCCCCTATCTAGCAATTTGGTATATTCTAGGATAGCAAATTAGTGTCATCAAATCATTATCTCAACCACCCAAACATCCCTTGAAGCCTTCCAAACTTAAAACCAAATCCGAAAATGTAGCAGAACAAACTAGCAATGTTTGTTGTATGATAAATTGATAACTTCCACGCTAAAAACCTGTTAGTTTGCAAGCAATTGACACAGATTGTTTTGTTATTCTTGATAGCCCACCACAACTCAAACAAACACATCAGCCTAACTGTTTATGACCTCATAATTTAACAAGCCCAGTTAAAACATAGCATGACAAATGTAGAAAACCCAATCCAAATTTCATTCTAAATTATATTTTCATCAATCGCTCATGTACGCGTGTGGAATATTATGGCCAAATTACAATTTTGGTTTCCCTAGCTTGGCCTAATTTTCTCCTAAGTATATAGAGTTTAAAAAAAATTGCTATTGTACCCCTCTAAAGTTCCATGTAAGCACTAAATTAGAAACTAAACCAAATTATATGAGATAGCAACTTTCTTAACTTAGAGGAAATCAGGCCAAACTATGATGATAGAAAATGTAATTTAGTCGATCCTTATCAATTGTTGATATCTATAAATTTTATTGTAATTCTCGTATACATTAATTTCATTGATCCTACAAGTGAACGAATCTCGAAATTAACCTATTTCATCATCCATCAAATAGTTAATATCGAAAAAAAACCTCTTCCATCACAAATTTCTCCGCAATATTTCATTGACCACCCTTTGCCCCCTCTGTTTCTTATTATTTTCTCCAACAAAACAACAAAACAACAAAACAATCATCCTCAAGCCAAGAAAAAAAAACCAAAAAAACAAAAACAAAACAATATCCAACCCAATTATAATTCAAAACCAACAAGGAATGCAAGGCACTATCCAACTACCATTCAACTCCAACACTCCAACACCGCCACGTGTCCCGTTTCCATTCGCCCGCCCATTACCCACTCCCGTAAGCAAACACCCTAAAACTATCGCCTACACGACACCCTTAAAATATATCTCATCTCAGAAATCTAAACCGTCCATCACTCTCGAGCATTGGTAGGACACTCTGTGAATCGTGCAGATATACGAAGTATTTAAACCCGACCGCAGAGGATTATACACCTCCAAGGTCCTCGTCGACTTTATAAAGCAAACCAGACTCTGCAGAACCAAAGCTACCAATTGGTCTTTGTAAACATGGATCGCTATTTCTCTCTTCTTCTCGCATTCTCTCTATTGATCGTCTCGCGTGCGCAATCGGACGGCGCAGATCCGCTGATCAGGCAAGTGGTCGACGGCGGCAATGATCACCAGCACGACCATCGGCTCGGAGCCGAACACCACTTCTCGCTCTTCAAGCACCAATTCGGCAAGTCGTACGCGAGCCAGGAGGAGCACGACTACAGGTTCGAAGTGTTCAAGGCGAACCTGCGCCGAGCCGCGCGACACCAGAGGCTGGACCCGTCGGCTCAACACGGCGTGACTCAATTCTCCGATATGACCCCGGCCGAGTTCCGAAAGAGTCAACTCGGACTCAGAGGGCTGAGGCTCCCTGCCGATGCCACCAAGGCTCCGATTCTCCCGACCGAGAATCTGCCTGAGGATTTTGATTGGAGGGATCGTGGAGCTGTCACCGCCGTTAAAAATCAGGTATTTTTTTGTTTTTATTGTAAAAATTTATTTTATTTATTTTTAATTTGTTTGTTTATTTATTGGGTTATTTGGGTTTTTGTGAAATTAGGGCTCGTGCGGGTCGTGCTGGAGTTTCAGTACTACAGGAGCTTTGGAAGGTGCCCACTTTCTGGCGACTGGAGAGCTTGTGAGCCTCAGTGAGCAGCAGCTTGTGGATTGTGATCACGAGGTTTGACTCTTTTTTTTTTAATTTTTAAAAGAATTATTATTTGGTGCTTCTGTTTATGAAGAAAATTGGGATTTCTATTGATTGATTGTTTGATTTTAATTGGCGAATACACGATAATTAATAATTACGATTGTCCCTTTTAGGGTTTTTTTGTTGTCAGAATATTTCTTACAATTGTCTTGTTCAAATTATCTGTGATTGTGGTCTCCATGTGAGACCCACATGGAATCTGGATGACGATGAATAGTTAGCTTCTTCTTTCTGCTTATCTTTGTCTCATGCTGACTTTGTCAGTACTGAAAGTCACAAACTGCAACTTTTTGATTGCATTTATACCAAAACCTGAGACGGTGTCTGTGTTTGCAAGTTCATTTTTTTGGGTCAAAGAGTCTTTACATGTTCCTAACTCTCAACACATGTCACAAAGAGAATGGAAAAGGTTAGAAATTGTAGAGATGTAGTAATTGTTCACGGAGTTGGGTTTTCTAATTTGCAGGAAATATGTCTGTGTATTGTAATTGTTATGTCTGCTGTATGTTATATGCGTTTTGGTTATTGCCTTATTGGTGTTCAGGGGTGACATGATAATACTTTAACTGCCTCTTTTTTTGTTTTAATGACTAAATGACAAATAAAGTTGGATTTTGTTTTAGCTATGTTTGCCTTATTGCCTTATTGCCTTATTGGTGTTCAAGGGTGACGTGATAATACATTAACTGTGTTTTTTATTTTGGTTTTATTTAGTAAATGACAAATAAAGTTGGTTTTTGTTTAGCTATGATTACTAGATGTAGCAAGAAGTTATATTTGGATGTAAAAAGTTAAATGGTCATATATCTGCTTGTTGCGTTGAGGGATTTTTAATAGAATGTGTTCTTGCTGCTGAAATGTTTTTATTGCTATTGTTTATCTTGATAATGCAGAAGCAGTTCAGTCTGATTTGTGCTTGTGTCTTTATCCTTAATAGAAATACATAATGAATGGTGCTTGTGTTTTAACAGTAGTACTACCATTAACAGATTGCCATTGTTTTGTTTGACTGTTTCATTCATTCAGTGATGTCCTAGAAAAAGGTTAGTTCCTTAAATTTCTATTTCTTATGCGTTCTTTCTGAAAAACTTGCAGTGTGATCCAGAGGAGGCAGGTTCATGCGACTCTGGATGCAATGGCGGGCTCATGAACAGTGCCTTTGAGTACACACTCAAAGCTGGTGGACTAATGAAGGAAGAAGAATATCCATACACTGGTACTGATCGTGGAACCTGCAAATTTGACAAAAGCAAAATTGCAGCAAAGGTTGCCAATTTCAGTGTTGTCTCCCTTGATGAAGAACAAATTGCTGCAAACCTTGTGAAAAATGGCCCTCTTGCAGGTAACTTGCATTTAATTTTGCGATTTCTGTTCTTTGCCTTGTTCTGTTTGTAAAGATATTTTATTTTTTCTGCTCATCTTCTCTTTATGATTTAAGAGCATTATAGGGTACTGGTATGAGTTCCAGTAGTGGTTAATGCCTGTTATTAACTAGTACATTGTTCGAATGCAGTGGCTATCAACGCAGTGTTCATGCAAACATATGTTGGTGGAGTGTCATGCCCCTACATTTGCTCAAGGAGATTGGATCATGGGGTGTTGCTCGTGGGTTATGGTGCGGCTGGCTATTCTCCCATCAGAATGAAGGAGAAGCCATACTGGATCATAAAGAACTCATGGGGAGAGAACTGGGGAGAGAAGGGATTCTACAAAATCTGCCAGGGCCGGAATATCTGCGGTGTAGACTCCATGGTCTCAACTGTTGCTGCAGCATCTGTTGAGACCAACCCACAGTAGGCTTCAACCCCAACTTATAGTTGCAGTTGGAATATCTGTGTGTAATGTATATTCAAGTTCGGAGACATTTATGTGGGCAACTCCAATTATTGTTGACGCTGTCAGCTGTCAGCCTCTCAAAACATAAAACTAAACATAGCACCACCCATGTATTTTATAATTCTTGGGGTTTGCCGGAACAGCTTAAATGTCCTTTTTTATGTGTTGTTAATGCAAGTTCTTCCAACTTTATATATGGGTGTTTAATTTGCTTAGCCAAATTACAACTATAGGGCAGCTAAATGAAAGATGGATTTATTCAAGGATCAATCTAACCCAGGTGGTTTTACTTTTCCTTATGTTTTTTGAAAGAAAAAGTAGAAAAAAAAAATGTAAATATATACCGGAATGAATTATATGACCAATCAATTGGGATTTTCTTGTAAGATATTTGGTGTGATGATTTTTAAACTGAATAATCGAAATGTAAGGCAGCTATTCCAAAAGGAAATGTTTTCTTTCTTTTTTTTTCTTTTTTTTTGTGTGTGGGAAAATATCAGAAGGAAATGTTGCACCTTGAAAGAAAGATTGCTTCTAGTTTTGATTCTTTCTGGTACTGGGTCTTTTGCGTCATGCATTTTGGTACATTTGGGCATGACTTGGCTACATTTTGATTTTGCCTGCACTTGCGTAACTGCTCAGTGTGCCACTCATATTTTGCTCCTAAAAAAGCAGTCATTGAATGAATGAAACATTGAAACACTAATGTCTATAAGTTAAGTTATAAATACTAAAAGGTTTCGTGCATTTACTCGCATTTAGTTTAATCTCAACCATCACAATAATTCAATAGTTAAAAGTCAAGCTACATAAGCTACTTTAACTTTAATGTTATTTACGGTGTTAATGTTTTTCTGCTTGCCGTCTTCTTCTCCAATTGTTGATGGTTTCTTTACTTCTTATTCCTCCGACTTACATGAAAACATATTTATTAACTGTCTCTAATGACAGGAAAAAAATAGGCAATTGATTAACCCATTGCACATCCCTCATATTGTAGTTTCCGCCTTGGGCCCATAACTTTTTTTTCGCTTTTTTTTTTTTTATCGAGAGGGACAATAATATACTAAACTCATACACACTATACGGATGCTAGGAGTCGAACCGAAGATCTTTCTTGAAAGAACAATTGCTCTAGACCTTTTTTGGAGGTGCAATTGGTCCAAACCTTTCCTAGGACTCGAACCTAAGCCCAAGGTTTATTGCAGAATAAATCTTACCACAAAAAAGCTCAAAACTGAGCAAACTGAAACATAACATATAATAAAGCAAAGAACTGATAGACATGTGGATGTCACACATAAAAATAATAATGTAAAGGCTATTTGAATGTCAAATGAAGATTGTTGTATGAAGTATTGAGTTTGAATGAAGGAAGGGTTGGACTTTCCTTCTATTTGGAGAAGTGAAAAAAATCATAGGGGGAAAAAGTACGTAAAATTCATAGATTCTAATCTCATAAAAGAAGATAATGGATTGAAATTCATAGAGGTTGTTCGTTTTTCTCGTTGTTAATCTTGTGGCACGTGTTAATTTTTAATTATATATGTATATTCCACAGTCCCCTTCTCTTGGACCACAGAGTTCAAAGGTGGATGATCACAAGTCCCTTGAACCACAGAGTCCAAGAGAACGAGACTGGTATATTCCATATAGGCTTTGGCTCAATTATATATGGATTCGACATTTAACCCAAAATGAAATTAAGAAGAAATATTTTATGTTATTTTAAAAAAATAACGAACAAATATTTTAGATTATTTTCTCTTGAGTGTTGCCGCACACATGCCTCATACTATATAATAGAACACCATATAGGCTTTGCTTCATACTAATATAAACTATGGGAAGGGGGATTGAAACTCAGGTGTAAAGTATGGAGCACATCAACTCTAGCAAATTTGGCGAAATCCATGTCTACTTATCAAAAATTTATTTGTAAAGTGAGATTAATTTCCAAGATCCCATATAATCATTGAAAATAAACTTTTTTTTGGCCAAAAGTTAGGAGTGGGGAGGGGGGAACTCACACATATTGATACAATGGGGACTTGAACTCGGCCTATTTTTTGGGCTATAGGCAGGCTTGCCTCGGCCCAATTTGCAAAGAGTAGGGCCTGGGCCATGATTTTAAACCCCTGATCCAATATTTAATTTAGTTGATTAGTAAATAATATTTATAGAAATTAAAAAAAAATTGTTTAATTTTCTTATCTATAAAAGAGTTGTTTTTAATCTTACCTTACCTCTTATCCGTTGAACACCGGTCACTTTTCCGGAGGTTGGAGAGAAAATGGTGGAATTCAAATATGAGTATCTTCCTTATTATTGCTTTGCTTGTGGGCGGCTTGGTCACTCCACTCAGGTGTGTCTTAAAAAAATATGAAACCCTCAATGGGCCTTTCACTCCCTGTTTGTGTGATCAATTGACATATGTTTTTGCTGATTTGGAAAGTCACGACCCGTCTCCCATAGCATGATATTGTCCGCTTTGGGACTCGCCCTCACTGTTTTGTTTCTGGGAACTCACGAGCAACTTCCCAGTGGGTCACCCATCTTAGGATTGCTCTAACCCAAACTCGCTTAACTTCGGAGTTCCCACGGAATCTGAAGCCGATGAGCTCCCAAAAGGCCTCGTGCTAGGAAGAGAAGTGCTCACACATATAAGGCACTTTACCTTTCCCTCCCCGAGCAATGTAGGATTGCTCACTGTTCTTACTTCCCCAAGACACGGATCTTACAATCCACCCCCTTGGGGCCCAGCGTCCTCGCTGGCACACTTCCGGTCAGGGTCCAGCTCTGATACAGTTAATTATGTCACATCCCGGATCGGCTCCGTCGTAGCATGATATTGTCCGATGTTAAGCGATGTGGGATGTTACAATCCACCCCCCTTAGGGGCCCGAAGTCCTTGTCGGCACACTCGCACCACACGGCAGAGTGGCTCTGATACCATTCTGTCACAACCCGACTCCCCTAGCACGATATTATCCGCTTTAGGCCCCGCCCTCATGGTTTTGTTTCTGGGAACTCATGAGCAAATTCCTAGTGGGTCACCCATCTTGGGATTTCTCTAACCCAAACTCGCTTAACTTCGGAGTTCCCATGGAATCCAAAGCCAGTGAGCTCGCAAAAGGCATCGTGCTAGGAAGAGAAGTGCCCACACATATTAGGCACTTCACCTTTCCCTCCCCGAGCGTGGTGGGATTGCTCATCGTTCTTACTTCCCCAAGACACGGGTCTTACATGGAAGGTATTACTAATTTATGGGGTAAACCTATTGGCTCTCTAGCTCGCCGTTCCTCGACTTTTCCCCCTTCTTTTTGAGACAATGGTACTTTTTCACCGGATGGTTCGAGTAATTAGGGTAGCCCTAATGATTATTCTTGGCATTCTCGCTCCTGTGATAAGGATGAGTTTGCGGATTTTGCATCTCCTCCCACTTTATCATGCTATCACTAGGGTTTTAGGCTAGTAATTCTCTACGGCGACAAACAGGCCTTACTGGTGATGAAGTTCGCTCCTAGGTCCCCCTACTAATCCCGCCTGGTTCGGACTTGGGTCTTCTTCCTACGGAGATTCCCTCTAGGGAGGTATCTTCCCAGGCACCCCTTGCACTGTTGGAGAATTTGTCTACTTTACAGGTTGCAGGCACGCCTTCTGGATTCATTATATCTCCTGGCTCTAGGGCCACTTCTTGGGATTGTGTGAGCCCTAAGACCATCTCCAGTCATAGGGCTAAATGTAGTCCAAGGATAAAAATTTAGCCCTCCAAAATATTAATTTTTTAAAGAATAGTGCAGGGCTAAAATTTTCCATCTCCAACCATGCAGGGCTATATTTTAGAGTCCTTCATATTTTATTATTTTAAGAATCATGGGACCCACAAAAAAATGGATGGATTTCAATGTGCATTATGAAAAGCACATGCATGGGGCCCACAAAAAATTTGGCCTAGGCCAAAGCTAAGCTAAATGTGGCCCGGTTGGAGGGCTAAAGGGCCAAATGTGGCCCTCCAAATTTGGCCAAAATTTTGTTTAGCCCATGGCTGGAGACGGGTTTTGCATTATTTTAGGGCTATATTTGGGATATAGCCCATGACTGGAGATGGCCTAATCTCACTAACCCTTTTGCTCTCATGCCTATCATCCAGCTCTATGAGGGTTTATCGAAGAAGAAGGGTCGTGGGAGACCCAAAAAAGGCGAGGAGGGTTCACATAGTGTATCTGGAAAAAACTAGTATGAAGCGTAAGCAACCAGAAGAGGTGGTTATATGTGGTGATCTATTGGTGCCTGATGGATTGCGTCAGCCCTAAACGCTTCTATAATAGCGCTAATTCTGATAAGGCCAATGAGACTGCTTTGGTGAAGTCTCATAGGGGTCCGTCCACCTTTGTATGCAACTGGAGTATTCGTGGGCTTGCCATCCGACGAATGCTCTTTCTTCAAGTTAAGTGGGAGAAAAGAAAAGAGAAAAAAACACACACAGAGACAACAGATGTGGGAAGTGGGAATTTTTTTGGTCTAAAATGAGAAGTGGGATACGAGAGAAAGTAAAGTGAAGTGAGCGAGAGAGACTAGTTGCAGACAGCTAAGCCCATTTTGGTATGATATTATGAACGAAAAAGTGCTTAATAATTAATATGGCAACATCAGGTGAAAAAAAAAAATTGAAGTTGGTGATTAGGCTCGGGCACGTGATCGGCTCAAGCACGGCCCGTTTCAATGTGGACTTGGACTTTGGGCAGGGCTGTGTTTAATATTTTTGAAGCAGGAGTAGTACTTTGTATTATTGAGTTACCCTATTTTTCTGTTTATGGTAATGATGAGTAAGGTCATAATCTTTTAAAATTAAAGTGCGTAATGTAAAAGTTTTGTCATACCAATTACCCATTAACATTGTCGAAACTTGAATTTTGAATAATGCCTATCACTATCTTTGATAATGAAAAGTATGCATTATGTTGTCCATAAATCCATCCTATAAGTAATGACAATGTGGGATTAATCTACCAAAGAAAAGAATAAATCTTCTTCCCACTACATGTAGAAAAGCAAGAGGGAGAGAGATTAAATTGGTTTATGTTTTTTGTACAGTAATTTTGATTCGACCTGGCAAACGGATCGTGTTAACAGGTTTCGGGTCATGTTCGTGTTGACACGACACGACCCGTTAAGTTAATGGGTGAAAAATATTAGACCTAAACACGACCTGTTACAATTCGCAAATGACCTGACACGACCCATTAAGAATAAACCAAGAAGAAGAAAAAACTATCGCACAGCTAGCCAACAACCCCTTCTCTCCGTCCCTTTTCCCCCAATTTCCATCTTTCATAAACACCATAGAGAAGTCTACAAGTTCGGGATTAGACTTGCATAAATAATAAAAAACAAGAAGAGAAACAAAATGGTTGGTTAATTAGATTTTTTTTTAAAGATATAGAGGGAGAGACAAGAGATGGAGAGAAGAAGAGAAGAAAAAAAAGGGAGAGATGGAGAATGATGGAAAGAGGAAGAAGAAAAGGAAAATAGAGAGAGATTATATGGAGAGAAGAAGAAGAAGAAGAAGAAAAAAAGGAGAGATGGACAATGAACGAAAGGAGAAGAAAATGAAAAATGAGAGAGATTGAGAGATGGAGAGAAGAAAAAAATGACAGGGGGAGATCAGATTAGACAGTCAATGAAGAGAGAAGATGAAAGAAGGAAAAATAATATTTAAAAAAGAGAGAGTGGGAGACATGGATAGATGGAAAATAACAAAGAATAAACAAAGAGGCATGCATCTGTTGTAGGGGTGTAATTCGGCCGGAACGGATCGGAAATAGGTATTCCGAATTCCTATCCGAAATTTTTCGAAATTGATTTGCAGTTCCGATTTCCAATCCAAAAATTCGGAATATAAAAACTCAATTTCGATACGGAATTTTCGGATTTTCGGAGTTTTCGGAAATTTCCGGAAATTCCCAAATTTTAGATAACAGCTATAAAAAAATTCACAAAATTTTCAAATTTAAATATCCAACACTGATTATAAACTTTAAACACTCAAAAATTTATAATCACTCAAGAAAAACTCAAATTGGGGTTCTTTAGAAAGACCCAATTGACAGAAATTTAAAGCCCAATTAAAGGAGAGGGTTGTACTTCTTGTCTTGGAGATAAGATATAGAGACTTTTATAGAGGAGAAAAGGGTTGAGATTTGTCTAAGCAGCCGATGTGGGACTGCAACCACTTCATGAAAATGATGTGGGATTGCAACCACTCCAATCACCACCTCTTTCACACTTTGCCAACAGAGTCTAGAGAGATATATTTGGGAATGGTGGAAAGGTGGCTGTGCATCCTATCTAGGGGTGGGCTTGGAAAAGAGAGAGAGAGAAAAGGAGAAGAAGAAGAAGAAGGAAAATACAAAGACAGAAAGAGGAAGAAGAAGAAGGAAAAACAAAAAGAGCCATAGGAAGAGACTTTGAGACAGACGGAGGAAGAAGAAGGAAAAACAAAAAGAAAAGAGATAGAGGGAGGGATGGAGAGTTTGAGAGAAAAAAAAAGAGGGAGAGATGGAGACAGACAGAGAGAGGAAGAAGAAGAAGGAAAAAGAAAAAGAGATAGAGGGAGGGAGAGATGGATGGAGGGCCCAACAAAGGGCAAAAGTTTTTATTTTTATTTTTACTTCCTATATATTATATATTGCTTATAATTATATGTATGTTTAATTAATATAGGGAGAGAGTTTTTGACAAAAAAAAAGGGAGAGAGAGTCTCATATAATTAAATGTATGTTTAATCTTGGTTTGTATAAATATAACTTGGAAAATGTTTTATGTTTTATGTATACATGAAACAAAAAAAAAGATACACACATACATCCAAAACAAAATAATTTTATACTGCAATTGTCATAGATATAATTGTGAAGCCCCATTGATTACTACAATTGTTAGTCTTGCTCTAGTCTAGACAATTGGAATACTACCATTATCGAGCCCTATTGAATATACTTATTTTGTATGTGGTGTTTCATGTATGAAATTGATTTTATATAATTAAATCTTTACATGAAGATAGTTTAAAAGGTCAAAAACTAATGTTACGTGAAGATAGTTTAAAAGTTTAAAAAATACATGCAAGCATAGAATACAATATGAAATAGTATTATACTCCCTATATTTTGATATAACAAACACACATATGCATTTTTGTTATATTCAAACAAGCATAGTTGCCAAAAATATATACTCTTAACATGATTCATGGAATCATGGGTAACAAGCACACATATGTATTTTTGTTATATAGTATGTTTGGATATAATACCCACACATATGCATTTTTGTTATATAATATGTTTGGATATAATACTCAAACACATGCATTTTGTTATATATTAAAACAAGCATGTTAGCCAAAAATAAAATCTTAAAGTAATATATACTCCTATGTTTAGTATATATATATGAATATTTGTATATGGGTACTTAAATATAAAAAATAATAAATGAAACATATATAGGACCTATAAATTACCAATGCAATTAAAATTATAAATCATAAAAAATTATTATAAATTCGGAATTATTATAAAATTATTCATTTTTATTATATTCAAACAAGCATATTTGCCGAAAATATATAGTCTTAACGAAGTTTTATACTCATATCATGATTCATAGGTAACAAACACACATATGCATTTTGGTTATATAGTATGTTTGGATATAATTACCATACATATGCACTTTTGTTATATTCAAAACAACTTATATTAGCCAATAATACATCATCTTAAGTAATATATACTCCTATACATATGCACATATATGTATATATAATAAACCTTTAGTTTATATAGGCACGAGTATACTTCTTATGTATACATGTATGTGTATTTTATATAGACACATACATCATCATAAAGTAATATATACTCCTATGTTTAGTATACATGTATATATGAATGTTTGTATGTGGGTACTTAAATATAACAAATAAGAAAGGAAACATATATAGGACTTATAAAATAAAAACAATGCAATTAAAATTATAAATCATAAAATATTATTATAATTTCTGAATTTTACGGAAAAAATCGGAAAAATCGGATCGGATTGGGTTCGGAGAACTTTGGAAATTTTCGGATCGGAATTTTCGGAATTTACAGATAGGTTCCGAATCCGATCCGAATTTTATCGGAAATTTCGGATTTCGGCACTTTCGGATATCGGATGTATCGGAGTCGGATTTTTTTGGAAAGTTTCGGACCGGAATCGGTCGGAATCGGATTTTCCAATCCACCCCTAATCTGTTGGAGTTGAGGAATTGAGATATTTTTTGAAAAAATAATTTGCAAAATTACAAAAATACCATCCTTAACGGGTGGATGCGAATATTCGCAAACTAACCCGACATGACCCTTTGACTTAACGGGTGGCTAACGGGTTCACCTGTTTTCAACCCGACCCATTAAGCTCAACCCAAATATTGATAATTTCGTGCGAATTCGTGTCATGTTAACGGGTCATGTACAATATTGCCATGGGCTAGCACCACTTCCATAGGCTCTTTTTTTGGGTCTAAACTTTCATAAGCTTTTTTTTTTGCCTAAACTTCCACAAGTTGGCCCGCGACCTGACGTAGGTTGTGTTTGACTCGAGCCCGCTTAAGGTCTGGCCCAACCCACTTAACTTTTTTTTTAGTGTCTAACCTTCCCCTGTCGAAATCTGGATATATAGATTAAGGAAAGTAAGGAAGAAAACACATGCGTTCCAACCAATATTTTAATTAAGAATAAGATAACATCATTAATATATATAGGGGCGGATCCATGACATCATATTTTTTACACTAGTTTTAACATTATTAAACAAAATGTAATAATTACTGGTGGGAAATTGTAAGATGTTGACGGGATGAATGAATGGAAAACAAGAGAGAGACAAAGAGATGCAGAAGGACGAAGCACAAGAGTCAAATAGGAAATGAAGAGAATGAAAACTAATAAAAAAAAACATGATATTACAAATAGAATGAAGTAATTTTGATTGAACAAATACAAAGATCCAGTTTCTCTCCAACGCCCAGAAGTTGGCTAGATTAATGTGATCTACTCTACAACTTGTTGTGTAGATTATTAAAACAATGATTTATCAATATAAATCATAACTCTAAGGATTCTTTGCTAGTTTGTGATTTAGATGGAATGGTTTGCTAAAATTGGATGCCTAGTTTGTGATTTCAGGGTTACTGAAAAAGCAAGAAGAAGAAGAAGGGAGGTGGTGTTAATGAGAAGGCGCGGAGGAGAGAAGAAGAAGAAGTGCCTTGTGTTAATAAGCCAGTAAAACTTAATTAAATAAAGAAAGAGGAAATACAAAAGTCAATTAAAATTTATTTTTTATAAATGCTTATTTAAAGAATAAAATAATTAATTTGTTCAATCACATCCATTAATAGTGGGCTAATCAAAGGGTTTAAAACTTGTGTAAAAAAGGATCCCCCATAAATATATATATATATATATATATATAATGATATTATCTCTGTAACAACCCGATCCTAATTTAAGATTTAAATAATAGAATATTAAAGCAAAGGACGATTTAACCCCGATTAAATTAATGGAATTAAAAATTGACTTTATTTTCGGAAAAGAATTTGGTGGAACGGGGTGCACCGTTGCGTCCGGCTCGTCGAAACGAGTCCGTGGACGTGCGGAACACCCGATTCCGAGCTCGAACGAACGTTTAAGGGTCTAAAAAGCCTAGGGGTAATTCGGTAATTTTTCAAAAAGGGGTAAAAATTAGAACCCCACCCCAACCCGTCTTCAACCTCGCGATGCCCTCCTCTCTCCCTCCGATTTCGCACCAGTCCAAGCCGGCGTGATTTCTGACCAAATCAACGGCCCTGATCACCACCGAAGCTTCCCCTCACCTCCCTCAACTCATCCCTGCCCTCAATTCCGGCCGAAACCTCCTCCAAACGCCTCTGCAATCGCGAAATCATCCGAAGAGTTTCGCCGTCGATTTCTTCGATCCGGCCACCAAATCAGTCGGCCAAGGTGAGTTTCTACACCTGTTCTTCGAGCTCTAACAGTTTTTAAAATTAGTTTGGATTGTTTTGGAGTTTTGGAACAGATTTGAGGAGTTAGGGTTCCGACCGATTTTCGTTAGTTTTGGCCGGTTCTTGGCCGGGTTTCACGGCCAAAATTCTCCCCATCACTCACTGATTGCTTTGGTATAGGTATTGCCCCTGAATTCCAAGATTTTCCGTCACCGAAAAATCTACTCAAGACACCCAACCTGGCCGCGCGTGTGGCGGCGCGTGGGCCAGGTTGTGGCGGCCCATTTTCGTCCTAGAATACTCCTCGTAGTCTCCCGAGCGCGTGGGTATGCTCGGATAATTTTTCGGAGAACGTTTGAGCGAAAAACCAATGTTTACCGGTTAGATTTAACTCGGGTTCGTTGAGTTTGAACCGTCGGATCTTAACGAAAATTGGAGGTTAGGTAATTGGGAATCTTAGGACCCTATAGGAACTTACGGATCGTTCATCGGAGGTCGAAAACCTTACGAACGATCGAGTCGAACCCAATTAACTATTTAATCATATATTTAATTCCCAGAATTTTAGAAGCAAGCTACCGGTTAAAAATCAAGCCTATAGGGATTAGGACTCTTCTTACCAAGTTTGAACACTTTTAGGCCCGGTGGTCGGGATTTTTATTAAATTACTATGCCGAGCTATGATTAATTAATAAATGGGTTAATTTTTGCTAATAGGTACTCAAGCTTTGGCGGAATTGCAGGAAGGCCCTTCTAAGGGTCAGGCAAGCTCGGATCAACAGTGAGTGGACTTTTATTTTCTAAAATGCATTTTAGTTATTAAAGTTTTATCAAATTGCTTTTGAATAAATTATGGTGATTTATATGTTTTGAGCATGAGATTAAACTTATTTGCGTTATTTGAAGTATTTGCTAAAAATTGTTCCGAGCCTATTATTGAATCTTTAGAATGAAGTGCATGATTATGAGTTTTGGATATTAAAGGGCTCGAGGATAAGTTTATAATTTAATTATGTGATTATGGGAAGTTTTTAAAACCACTCTAGGTACCCAAGTATGTAATTGTTGCATTCGGAATAATTATAAATTTGGTGATTACCCGGTCTACGGACCTATTGCTGCATTCGGTTTAAGTCTGCGCGCATGACTCACGCCCCATGAGTCTCGGGGACGCCCGGACCGTGCGGAGCGAGGACGCGGCTCGGGTAAACTTTGTGTTTTTCGAGTCTAGCGAGGACGCGGCTCGGATAAACTTTGTGTTTTTCGAGTCTAGCAAGGACGCGGCTAGGTTGACTTTGTGTCACCGAGTCTAGCGAGGAATGGAATTGACGGAATATAAAAGGGTACACCTAGGTGGATTTTAGAAAGTTTGATTTAAGAATATTTCTTTTTATGAATAAGAATTACTGCTTTGATGAACTTTATCAATATGTTTATGTTTGCATACCTTGATTTGTGGTTCGTTTATAGAATTGTTTTCTAATGTTTTAACAGTGGGGCTAACATGTTGTTTTTCAATTTTCTAAAATCTTCCTTTTGGTCCACTCACTTTTTCAATGGTTTTACGCCCCCAGGTTGTAGATTGTAGCTAAGCACCACCACCGGCCCGTCATCACCACCACTGCACTCCCACGACTTTGTGTAGGGTCCATGACCCGAAGAACTTTGTAAATTAAGTACTTTAGTAGCTCTGAACTTGCCCAACTATTTGTGAGGCCTGAGGCCGTACATTTAATTTTCTGTTGTGTGTGAAACTTAACTTGTGCCTGCTGGATGTTTGGGAGTTTAAAAATTGTGTTTCAATGCATGTGAAAATTTGGGAATTGAGCCAATTACAGGGGAGACTCTGTCGAATTTTCGGCAGAAGTCAAACCTTAAAACTCTGTTTTCTTGTTTTCTTTATTTAAAAGGGCAAATTGGTCAAGTGTGTCCGACACCCAACATATGTAGGACACGGACAGGGCTTGACCCGGTTTCCAAAGCGGAATTAGGGTCGGGTCCTGTCAATCTCATTCTTAATGAAAATATTAGTTGGAAGGCATGTGTTTTGTTCCTTACTTTCCTTAATCTATATATCCAGATTTTGAGAGGGGAGAGTTAGAGACTAAAAAAAAAGTTAAGTGAGTTGGGCCGCGTCCTAAACTAGCTTGGACCAAGCATGGCCTATATCGAGCAGCGAGTTCGAAACTCGTTGAAAGCACTTTGTGGTCAGGAGCAAGTCGAACCCCGAGCGGGGATTAATCACACCCTTTGGGAGTGGGGACACCTCGTGGCATTTACAAAAAAAGCATATGGAAGTGGTGCTAGCTCACCCTTTGTCTTTTTGCCTTTTATAGGTTGAGTGACTGCTAGCTCTATCAAAATTACTACCCAAAAAACATAAACCAATTTAATCTCTCTCCCTCTTGCTTTTCTACATGTAGTGGGAAGATGACTTATGCTTTTCTTTGGCAGATTAATGTCACATTGCCATCACTTTTAGGAGGGGTTTATGGAAAAAAAAACATAATGCATAATTTTCATTATCAAGGATAGTGATAGCCATTATTCAAAATACAAGTTTTGGCAATGTTAATGAGTAATAAAACTTTGGGTCTGACCAAAATAGACCCATACAACTAAAATACTCTAGATAATAACCCACCTATTTTATTACATTTAAATAAAACCCAATTTTGAATTGGATGCCAAAGTGTTCATGTATTATGGCATATTTACAAATCATGCCATCAACTCCTCTTTGTTGCTGAACAGTTTTTCCTTAATAAAATTCCTTAAATTTAGAATTTCAATAATGTTTTTAACTAGGCATTCAACATGGTTATTATTTTTTTTAATCATTAAATGTCCTCTAAGAGTCACAATTTGAACCCGTGCATTAATTAGGGTTGACTATTTTTTTTTTCTATTGGGGAGTTTGTTAGCATAAATGATATATTGGTCTCTTTGCTACATTTGACATAGCATATGTGTAACAATTTTTGTATACTTAATATATCCAACGTATCTAGGTACGTTATAATTTTCCAATATACTTAGATAGGTACATTATTTGTACTAGATAGGTACATTATTTGTAGGTAGATTAATGTACCTAAAACAAATTAATTTCAAACCATAACAATTATTAAATTTCAAATTTTGATATAAATAAAAGAAAATAACTAACCAATTAATATGAAATAAAAAAAATATATGTAATAACTAGTCGGATTAAGAAAAACGGACCAAGTTTTAATTATATATTTCATTTACAAAATATAACCAATAATAGTAAAAAAACATAATAGGTATATTTGGAACCAATCAATTTCAAAAACATACTACACTAATTATACACCAAGTTTTAATTATAAAATAAATAAATAAAACTGACCCACAAAACTATGCAAAATTGAAATACCATTATGACATTGAATAGCAAACAATTGGTTGGAAAAAAACGTTAAAATGCAATTAGGGGTATTGTAGGAATTCAACAAATATAACATTTAATATTTTAAGCTTGATTAGGTAACTTACTTAGGCGGATCCTAGTCATTGGGTTTTACTTATAAAAATTGGGTTTAATTTATAGAAAAATAAAAAGATGGGCTGTGTAGGTAACAAAAAATGAATTTAAAGGGGAAACCCCAAATATACTATAAAACTTTCACATTACGCACTATAGCTTCAAAAGATTATGGGCTTACTTATCATTACTATAAACAGAGTAACACAATAATACAAAGTACTACTCCTGCTTCAAAAATATTAAACCCAGTCCGGCCCAAAGTCCAAGTTCACATTGAAACATGACGTGCTTGAGCTGGGCCCGACCCTGGCCAAATCACCAACTTCATTTTTTTTTCACCTAATGTTTGCATATTAATTATTAAGCACTTTTTCCTTCATAATTTATCATTTCAATCTTTTTAATAATCTTGAATTTGTTTGACATGATTAACAAAATTAAATTTACTTAAAGATATATATATTAGTTTGTAGTGCCACGGATCCGCCCCATATATAATCACTAGTTTGTTCATGAGTGTGTCACCCTAAATAATATAATATAATCCGCCCCATATATAATCACTAGTTTGTAGTGCCACGCTAAAGTAGTTTTATGTGTTTTCTTTTATTTTTAATTCTTTATATAAATAATAAGTTTTTTTTTATAATTTTACCCCTATTATATTAATTAGCAATGCCTTAGTACTTTAGTTTAATCAATAGTATTTTTTGGGTTTTTGAATGTTTTACTTTTAAGGCCCTTATGCCTTTATATATATAGATGTATAGACGCATGAAAATGCCCATTTTACTCTTCTCCTAAATGAGTTTCTTAACACAAAGGGTTTCCTTAACACTAGGGGTTTCCTTAACAATTCACGTGACCACAAGGTATATATATATATATATATATATATATATATTTAAGGAAAATTAATTTTGTTAATCATGTCAAACAAATTCAAGATTATTAAAAAGATTGAAATTACAAATTATGAAGGAAAAAGTGCTTAATAATTAATATGCAAACATAAGGTGAAAAAAAAAATCTAGTAAAAAAAATGAAGTAGGTGATTTGGCCCGGGCACAAGCCCGGCTCAAGCATGGCCTGTTTTAATGTGAAATTAGACTTTGGGCAGGGTTGGGTTTCATATTCTTAGCAATGGGGCGACACGGCACGACCCGATTAATTAAATGGGTCAGCTTAGCGCAGCCCGAATTACTTGATTGCACGATTTTAAAGGGGTTGGGCCAGTATGACACGGCCCGTTTGACACATCTACCTCTAAGTCCAATACTTTATTAAAACTCCACTTTGTAATGTCAAGTGAAAAAATTGTAATAAACTAAGAATCAATTAGAAAATGACAAGTGGTTAGTTGATGGTTTTTTTGTGTGGGTTAATTTCAATTTGGTACTCTGTAGTTGTACTCTTAAGGCATATTTGTCTCTGCATTTTCAATTTTGACTATGAAGTACACTAACATTGAAAATTTGTTGCAATGTTCTTCTGTCATTATCATTAACATCATAATTTCTATTAATTGATGTTGTGGCGCTTAGGCCTGTAGATATGGCCCATGCCTTATGGACTAGCCTGAACTTGACTTTATTTTTTGGACTATGGGTTGGACTGGTTCGATACTATGAGAGGGCTTGGCTTGACTCATTATGCAAAGGGTAGGCCCTGGGCCATGATTTTAAGCCCATGGGCAGCCCAACCAACCCGATATTTATTTTATTAATAAATAATATTTATAGAAATAAGAGTTGTTATATATAAGAGTTATTTTTAATCTTATAAATCATAATTATCGACAAAGTATTTATTAAATTTAATTTAATATAATTGAAAATAAATTTTCATGACAAAGTTAATAATCATGAGATGTAAATTTAATTTTATGTTAAAAATATAAGCCAAAAATGTCAAGAAATGGCCAATTTGATAGGGCCATATAGGCCTGATCTATTGGCCCGCCCATAAGCATGAAAATAGTTGACCTATAGGTAGGGCATGATCTTAGTTTATTGAAGATAGGGCTAGCATAGGCCGACTTGTTTAACTCTTAGAGCAAGTCCACTGCAAGGCCTTTTGCCAGGGCAAGACAGGGCCTAGGCCCACGAACGGCTCTAGCGCACAAGGACAACCTTGGGCAAGGCGTGGGACCCACCAACCCAAGCAAGCCCACAGGCAAGTCCAACCTGTGCTGCTACCTGGGAAAAGTGACGCAATGCTAACGTCATAATGACGTCAGCAACCAATTTAGATAACAAAAAAATTGAAGAAAAAAAAAACCTAAAAAAACCAGAATTTTTATTATTATAAATACGTAGCCATATTCTTTACTTCCCACACCAAAATTCTATACAAATTCATCTCCTCATTTCTCACGTGAATAGTAATTGCCCTTGCCCAGAGGAGTGGAAACAAAATTGCAAGGGTTACCACTATTTATGTGAATAGTGACAGCCATTGCCTTGCCCTTGCCCATAGAGGTGGAAGTGCTCTTAGGGCCAAAAAAGTCCACTAATGGGTAAGTCTTGGGCCAACCCCTCTTAGGGTCGGGCTGGCTCGACCCGACCCATTTTATAGACCTACCCATGACCATTTAGAAGCACACCAAAAGCCTGAGCCAATCTAACGCCCCATTGATATTGAAAATAATTGTTCATTACAGTAGCAAGTTAAAAAGTTTTGTTAGATTGACAATAATAAAAGGTTGAAATGCAAACCTTAATGAATTGTATAAACAACTGGGATTTTTTTTCTAAGATACTTGGTGTATTAGGTTTTGAACTAATAATCAATTGTAAATCTGCTATTCCAATAGGAAATGTTGCACCTCATAACACTGACTTTTAAGTTTTAACTTGGGCAAGATTGCTTTTGATTTTGATTACTTTGGCACAGGGTCCTTCCTTCA
Source organism: Prunus padus (assembly GCA_024362665.1). NCBI lineage: Eukaryota > Viridiplantae > Streptophyta > Magnoliopsida > Rosales > Rosaceae > Prunus > Prunus padus. The sequence goes on along the minus strand of JANFAM010000006.1, from coordinate 12,277,736 downwards.
AGTTCAACAATGCTTTTGCATGGGCAAAAAATTAACAAGTTATGAATGCATGGTTACTCTTCAACACCTTCCACAAAGCCTGCACTGATTCAAAATAACATGCGTTAGAGCTTCAATCAGAACATGTTTTAGGTTACACCTATAAAATTGGCATGTGCCTGGTGTTTTTACACCTCTAAAAATTGGAATTTACCCACGCTAATTATGTTGAAAAAATTGATGAAATTAAATTATTTTCTTTGAATTGCAATAACTAATAAATTTTTGAAATTGAAACTACATGGACGAAAATACATCTTCGCCCAAGCTACAGGGACCTTAGTCATAATTTGATGTTTTTTCTTTCATCAAATGTAACAAATAAAATATTTATTTATTTATTTTGGTCTTTTATCACGAGATTCTAATTGTGTCGCGCGCAGAGTTTGCTTCCAGACACAAGTGCATGACTGAAACTTTGTTCTTCTTCTCTTATAAAATACATGCTTGCTCTTCAACGACTTCCAAAGGCCAAAACCTTTCACCTCCATGGCTCCGCTGCCTTCAGAATCTTTTGTACCACATTTTCTCTATCTCTCCAAAGATATCCATTGCTCTTTTGAAAGCCGTATGTGAGAATTGGAGGGAACTAAACAAATAAATCAACCCCTCATTAATGGGAAATTTCTAATTTGTTTAGTTTCCTCCAATATCTTATTTCCGGCATTTGAACCCAAAATTCCGGATTATTCTTCATTTTAAAAGTTGTATGTGAGGGTTGGAGGGTACCCGACAAACTCGCTCCATAATATCAATGGTCGTAATTTGTTAGGTGTCATCCAGCTCCCCATTTCCAACTTCTAGAGTTCAGTCCCAGAAAAAGCTTTTGTCATTTGATGTCACAAGTCTTCAAGTTTGTGTCTCTGGTGTTCAACTGTTGTCTCAAGCTTCCAATGCTTTTCTCAACCAAAAAAAATTCAGTGTTTGCTGAAATTACTTTAGCCGTACCAGTTACTTATCCTGGAATTATTATTTCTTTCATGGAAAAAAAAAAGGAACAAATCTGTTTTTTGCCACTACAAGTTTTCAACTCAGAATAATAATATTGATAGAAAAAAAAAAGAAACTGCTTCAACTAAGAAAGAATAATTGTCCTCCCCTGTAACTATTGTCTTGTAGTCAAAAAAAGAAAAAGAAAAAAATAAGGGTTTTTAGGTCTAATAGTCCATGAAATTTGATCTGATTCGCATTTTGGTCCCTCAATTTCCAAAATTGTTCTCGTGGTCCTTCAACTTCAGTTTTGTTAGGACAAATGCAAGGACGGACCCAGGAATTTTTTCAGTGGTGGGCTGATATTTTTCTTGGATTTGGAGACTCTAAGTAAATAAAAAATAAAAATAATAACTTCTTCTTTTAAATACTTTTAAACAAAAAAATAACTAATAAAATAACATATTTTTTATTTAAAAAATCTAAAAGAAAGAAAAATCGGTTTTAGTGCAAACTACGATTTAGGCTACTAATGATGGCTCATTAAGTCAATATATACTTCATATTAAAATCTCATAAAATCAAGATTTCTTATTTGATGTGTAAGGAATAAAAATGAAAATGATATGCCCCACTAACTAAAGAGTGTACTTCACTAACTAAAGAAGTGGCTGCACTGAAAACTCAAGTTGTAGACAGGCAACGTTTGTTGGATTATGCCAATGAACATCTAGCAGTACTGAGGAAGAGGAATACAGATTATGCAGAGCTAGCGCGTGTCCTGCAAGTAAAAGCAGACAGAGTCAATTAAGATGATGCAACATGGAGAGTGTGTTTGTGGCTGTGGTGCATTAACTTATATGGAAATTAATATGCTTTGAGTTCAAGCTTTTATTTTTTTATGTTTTGTTGTTAAAATCTAGTGTGTGCTTGTGTTTATTTTTTATTTTTAAGCTTTTGTTGTTGTTAAAATCTTGTGCTTAGTATTTTAGGGTTTGATTTGATAATGACTTGTTAATATATATATATATATATATATATATATAATAATGGCTTGTTAACATGATAGGCATAGGCTTGTTACCGTTGTCAGTGTGGGCTACAAAGAATCATGTCTTGTCTGTTTCTTCTTTCTTTTTTGGTTATAATCATGACTAGCTTTTGGCAACAGAGAGAAAGGAGAACGGAGAAGCCAAAATCGTGTTTTATTATTTTATTTGGTTAGAGAGAGACAGAATGAATGTGATAATGTTAAAATAAGAAAAGACATACGCGTTGGTTAATGGGTAAAGTGGTGGGCTAATATTAAAACAAGAAAAGATGCACTCGTGAAAAGACATCCGGCCTAATATTTATATGCTCAGTGGTGGGCTAATAATTTTTTTTTGATGAAATAACCTTATAAATTTTTACTCTGTTTCATAACTTTGAAATTTTGCCCTAGGCTCTCCAGCCTACACATGGGTCCGTCCTTAGATAAATAGTCCTGCCGTCAATTTTGTTAACTTTTTTTGTTAAATGCAGGGCCAAAATGATACTTTTGTATTATTTTTAATTTTCACCTTCTGAATATTCCTTTCACTAAAAAATATAAATATAAATAAAAAATTAAGACGAGAAGTTGAAGTCCTCGAAGACGAGCTCGTCGGTAGCGGTTGGATGGAGAGGAGGGTGAAGAGGGGCTCGGTCAGGAGAAGGGACAATTGGGCCGGGTTGACCTGGAGAAAGGAGGAGAAGAGGTTAGCCCAGATCTCACGCAGAAAAACAGAAAATTTTGTCAAAAAAACCCCAAAAACCTCAGGTTATAGCTGAACCCTAGAGAGAGATAAACAACATATTTGAACATGCATTTTCCAAACGAGATCAGAAAAAAAAAACATCAAAGTTAGGTCTCCAAGAATGATCCGAATCCCTAGTTTGGATTTGTCTGACAAAATTATTAAAATTTTAATATTAAGCTCCCACATCAACTATAAGTAACATCTGCCACATCATGTTTACTAACATAAATAAGAAAGAAACCATTTTGCCAAAATGGAAAGAACAGAAGGTTGAAACTTGGTCAAAAACAAAAAAAGTTTTGGAACTGTTATGGATACTACAAGAAAATCATCTATGTTTTCACTAAGAGTGCACAATAACTATTTTGAAGTACTAATAACAAAAGGAAAAATAAAGAAGAAAATGATAATAATAATAAAATAAGCATAGCAAATCATGCATCAGTAATAGCACAATTGGTATTCCTTTCCAAGACTCATGCAACGGGATAACACTTTTTGCTATCCCCGGCCAATAAAAAAGAATGCACACGTAGAATAACTTTTCACATATCATTGTATTATTGACTAAGAATTGCAAAACAGTGTCATCCCCTGTAAGTTTTTTTTTTTTTTAAAGAAGGTCTCATAGGTAGTCTGTTTAACTTATTTGGAATTTGAAGTTTTGAACTCCGGGTAAAGGCTGACCCACAAAAAATTGAACTTTCATCACCTCAAGCAAATCCCTTTTAGCGCATCTTCCACTTAAAATTAGACACTTCTTTTTTTCTGAATGAAGTTACAATACATCTAATATTAGTCAAGAACTAGGTTACCAAATAGCATGTTTGAGCTCAGGAGGCAATGGCACACAGAAGTAAATTTTAGAAGTTTTGGTTTTCCTTAATACTTCATAAATAGAAAGATGATTAGATATCCTCATTATTACACACGGCCACAATTGCCACTACATATTAAGACGATGCTGGCCCTAAAAACTCGCTTATTCCTCCCAATAACAAATAAATAAACATGCTGAAAGGGGCGATGCTCAATTCGAAAACCAACCGATAACTCCCCTTCCCCATACAAGGTGCAACACAATTGCCTTCTTGTCCTTGTCCAAATGAAAGAATCTACTCGGGTTCTTACCTATTCACAATCAACTCCATGGCTTAAACAGTGCCTAGGACTTCATTTTTGGGCATCACTCATCTTCGTCGTCAAGCAATGCGAAAGAGAACGGATAGAACTTGTACCCATCTCCCTCATAAAACTTGTTCTGGAATTCCACCCAGTGAAGTCGCAAAGCATGAAGGAAAGCACTGAGAGTTTCCATCAGCAGTAAAACACCAACAGTTGCGCAGATGAAGACGATAATACCCACTATGAGTATGATCACGTTGTTGAACCTGTGCAATGTACAAAACAATATGTTCATTATAATTTCCTTCGTAGATATCCAGTAAGACTGACTAATTAAACAAAAGCAGCATCATAAATGAATTAAACGTACCCCCAAGCCAGGAGGAGAACCTTGTCATAGAACACACTGGACAACTCTGAATGAGCAAGACTGAACAAAGTTCAAAGAAAAGACAAATACACAATATTAGCTTTTATTGCGCAAATATTAAATAAAAAATTTCTGCATGACCATGTCCTAATCTGTAACAGCAAAAAGAAAAATGTACTACTTTTGTAGAAACCAAGTAACAAATTGGCCGATTAATATAATGAGGGATCTAGCCAATGTCATGTCACCGAGTGGGAAAAGAATGCCCCAGTTAACATAGTTGATGACTTTTCTTAAATAAATAAAAACAAATAAATGCATAGTTCAACAATTCGGCAGCACATCAAAACGAACTGTACAGACAAACATGCAAAGTTAACAATTTACAACTTAATGAAAAGTTGTTTTTGATTTCAACACTTCTCAACATAAGACGCCAACACACATCGAAATCAATCAGTATCAAGCACACATACCTACATAACAAATGCAGAAATGAGCTCGCATATGCAGACACAAAAACAAATACATACGTGTACACATGTATGCATGTGCACCGATGGCTGAATATGGGCGAACATCAAAATGTTCACCAAAATAGCCAAGAATGAGATTGAAAGTTCCTGGAAACTACCTTAGAGCCCATAGACGAAGGTATGAAGCTGTATTTGAGACTGCTCCAAGTACAAATTCTATTGTGTGTATCATTTGATGTACGAAAACTTCACTAAATTCAAACTCCTCATGACCATGGGCATCATGGTTCGAATTCACTTGCAAGCTCTCTTCTGTGTTCTCAAGTAGGGCATAGGATTGGCCTTGGTGCCGCTGAAATAACATAACCATCATAAGCAGTGGATGAATATAAATAAGGGGAAAAAGTGATGATCAAAATGACTAAGGGACTTAGTGAAAGGATGTCTACAAACATACATCTTGATGTTGCTTCTTCAATATAAAGGGCTTTGGAAACAGCATCCATGGTACAGAAACAAAAGCCAATAGTAATAGCACAAGCTGGTAAAAGAACAAATGAAATATAAGAAATACTCACATGTTTTCACTTTTACAAGAGAAATAAAAATAAGATTAAAAAAAACTGATAGAGGGACTACCTGAACTGTTCTCTGACCACTGAAAAGCTGGTTTTCACCTAGCTCGTCTGTAGGACTTAGGAACATGTATATCATTACATGGTATAGATCAGCTTTTGAACCAGTCCACCACTTCATAACAATGAGAACGGACAGGTAGCCAAATAGACTGTTTAAAAATATAATCTGGGGTATAAACTGGAACCTGGGCAATGCAACATATGAATCAATACCAGTTATACACAAGGTCAGAAGCAGGCTATAGAAGAAACTAATGATGTGACTCTAGAGGTAAGTAATCACAGTAAATATGAAATTATTCACATTTACAGTGTATGCACCTGCTGCCCCTAGTGATCAAAAAGACAGCTCTACTAAAACAATTAGAAAACAAAGAATAGCACAGCTTACCAAACGTTAACTCCACTTCGAAAGAACCTGGCGTTGAAATAACTTATTATAATTCCAAGGTTCATTTGGACCACCCCAAGAAGAATTGACATTTTCATCTTCAATGAGTTTAGAAATGGAAGCTCACTGCGGGATCCATGCCATACAGGATCCAGGCCAAATGGGTAAGTGGGACGCACCTTAATCAAGCCAGCTGTAGTAGCGTCTCTGCATACAAAGAATTTCAGTTGACTATTACAAACAATTCAAAACATGAAGGCAGCAGAGGCATATCCAAAGTTTTAGCATATACCTGCAAGAAAGATCACGGCACGCATATGCTGAGCTGCCAAACAGTTCAAATGGGACAGAGAAGAACTCATTATAGATTAAACCTGTGTAGATTGAGAAAATTGCCATCAACAAAATAACATAACGGCCACCAAAGGCCATCTCCATGATGTCTCCAAGCTTCTGTAAAACCATAAATATATGTAATTAGATTCTTACCTCTAGACAAACATGAAAAATAAAAAATAAAAAAATTGCTTCCTAGATATCACAAGCATGTGAAAGGAAAAATGCTAAGAACCTACATACCAAAAGAAAATGTTCCTCATGTCCTTTGGATTTCAAGTAACAAAGTGAAAAGAGGAAAGTAATCACAACAAATGAAATCAAAAGATAATTACACCGAGCAAACATGCTCATGAAGAAGCAAAACGACAGAATTTGCAGGCTTAATGAAATTGAAACTTTCTATAAAGCATGTGTATTAGACAATATCAGATGTTCAAATGTCGACAAACAAAATCTTGTATAACCAAGAACACCGCCTTACTCCTCACATCATAGAGGTAAAAGACACATTCTATCACAGTAGTGCAACTTATTAAACAATCACAATACCCTGATGGGATGGGGAAGGGGCGGAGGAAGAAAAAGGCAAACTGGGATCTTCCAATTTTTTTAAGGTTTTTAAAACTCATTCATAAAGCACGTGTATGCAATATCAGATGTTCAAATGTCGACAAAACTAAATCTTGTATAACCAAGAACACCGCCTTGCTCCTCACATCATAGAGGTAAAAGACACATTCTATCACAGTAGTGCAACTTATTAAACAATCACAATACCCTGACAGGATGGGGAAGGGGCGGGGGAAAAAGGCAAACTGGGATCTTCCAAGGTTCAAATTTTTTAGATAGAAAAATCATTAGAAAAGCGGGTGTCGGTGTTCCGAAATGACCAATTCGTTGAGGGCTTAGTTGTGGTTGTCTAGGGAGAGGGGCTTGTCCGGGTTTAAAGCTTAGGGTTGTTCTGGGTTTTCTCTTTGGTCTGTGGGAGTTGAGTTGCTTTTATTCTTTAGTCTTGTTCTCTTTCTGCTGTGGATTCCTTATTCCTGTCTTAATACAATTGTTTCTATTCCAAAAAAAAAAAAAGGTTCAAGTTTTCTAACTCATTCATTAAGCTTATTGCACACAAGCTATAATTACCCAACAGGTTTTGAGTCGGTAACAATCAGAAAAGCATTGAAGAGCATAACAAGATAGGATAAAGTGAACAAAGTCACTACCACCTAATGGGCTAAGAATACAAAATTATGCACATAAGAAACCTTCAGATACCGGTTCCTACTTGGGGCAATAGGCAACATACAGTCAGTGTCAGAATGGATATCTTTCTTGATATGAAAATATTATCTAAATAATATCTAAAAATATAGGAGAAAATTCATTGGTATTTTATTAAACTAAAAAAATGGAACAGCTGACTAGCATAAAAGACAGTAGGGAATACATCAATCTTTGATCCTACACTTTCATATAAAGTAGATGGTCTATAATGAAACAATATAATTGTTGAGATTGGACATGTCAACATAAGTGATTACAAAGTATATATAAATAATACCTGACTAGAAAGTTTCCTTTCCCTGCCTATTAAATATAGTGTCGCAAGTAACAAACATATTCCATGTCCCCAATCACCAAACATGACCGCAAAAAGAAATGGGAATGTCACGATAGTATATACAGCAGGATTTGCTTCTTGATACTTAGCTACCCTGCAATGGCATTGAAACAAAACATTTTGGAATCTTGTGTATATTTCTGTCAGAAACAATAATATAACATTGCAATTTGTGCTTTTTTTTTTTTTTGAATAGAAACAATTGTATTGATAATCAAAAAGGACAATTATCCTTTAAAGGCAACAAAAAGAACGGAAAAAGGGAAAACGTGGCCAAGAAGGCCACCATAGGTAATATAAAGAGCAAAAGCAAGGAGCACGAAAGAACCCAACAGACTCTAAGTGCTAACGGCCTTCCAGTCTAGCCGGATAAGCTGAAAAGGAATCCCCTTAAATTGAGAAGAGGTAGACGCCCAAAGCGATGCCCAGAAACGCACTCGGTCCCATAGTTCATTAGGCCCCTCTCCTTTGATGTTGTCGAAAATTCTTCTATTCCTTTCTCCCCAAACCACCCAAAAAACTGCCATCATCGCACAGTAGCCCAGAACAGCCCCTCTCTTCCTTCCTCTGAAAAAGTTAATCTTGTGACTAAGTAGTTCTGCACAGGATCCAAAATTTTCCAGTCTCACCCCAGCCTCCTGGGCCAACCTACTCCAAAGAGAAGAGACGTAAGCACAGGATATAAATAGATGATCCACAGATTCACTAGCCCCCTTGCACATGATGCACCAGTTAGGAGAGAAGCAGAGGAAGGGTCTTCTTCTCTGAACCAAATCGCAAGTGTTTAACTTCCTGTGGGTAGCTAGCCAGACAAGTAGTCTAACCTTGGGCGGGGCCTTGGCCTTCCAAATTGCGGGAGAAGGGAGGAAAGGGGGAGAAAGTGGGAAATCAGTCAAGTGTCTGAAAAAGGAAGTGACAGTGAATACTTCCGAGGCCTCAAGCCTCCAAGACCTGCAGTCTGCCTTGTTTTGGTTTAGAGTCACCCCTTCCAGCCTCGCGGTCAATTCAGCAAACTCCTCCACTTCTGCATCGTTCAGATTTCTGCGGAAGTCGCAATCCCAGCTCATAGGTCGAGAATTAGGATCAGCACATACAGTGGCAATGCTAGCATTCTGTTTCCTAGATAGGAGAAAAATCCTAGGAAATGAATCTCGAAGGGCATTATCTCCTACCCACTTCTCCTCCCAGAACCGCACCCTTTCCCCATTCCCAACTTTGAATCTGCAACAGTCCGAAAACGACTGAAAAGAAGTCATGATATCTTTCCAGAGGCCACGAGTGTGGCTAGATGAAACCACCCTGGGATCCCATCCGTTATCATGCCTTCCGTACTTGCTTTTGATCACCTTGAACCACAATGCATTAGTTTCAGATTGGAACCTCCAGATCCACTTGCCAAGAAGAGCTTGGTTTCTTTTCCTGATATTGCCCACCCCCAAACCCCCTTTACCCTTAGGTAGAACCACAGTCTCCCAGCTCACCAAATGATCCTTTTTTCCTTCTTCGGATCCGTCCCACAAAAAGTTTCTCATTAATTGTTCCAACCGCTTTGCTATGGCCACAGGGATTCGGAAGAGGGATAAATAATAACTCGGCAGATTGCTTAAGACCGACTGAATTAGGGATAGACGGCCACCTTTGGAAAGGAAGGCTTTACTCCAACCTCCAAGTCTCTTTTCCATAGTCTGAGTCACTGGATCCCAAAATGATAAGGTCCTGGGATTTCCCCCCAGAGGCAGACCGAGATATTTGATAGGCCACCTACCCAATTCACAACCCAACGATCCCGCTAGATTCTCCACAAAGCTAGCATCGAAATTAATGCCAACTAAAGAACACTTTTCTCTGTTGATTTTAAGGCCAGAACAGCAGCTGAACGCTTCGAGCAAGCGAATTAGATTACTAATGTTATCCTCCCTGTCAGACAGCATGAAGATAGTGTCGTCAGCGAATTGAAGGTGCGACACCCTCACTCTACCCCTCCCTACCTCCAATCCCTCGATCCTACCCCTCTCAGCTGCTCTATCCACAAGCCTGCTTAGTGTGTCTGCCACAAGAGTAAACAGGAAGGGAGAGAGGGGATCTCCCTGCCTAATGCCCCTAGTGGCCCCGAACTTACCCCTTGGTCTTCCGTTAATCACCACGGAAAAGTTGGCGGATTCGATGCAACCTTTAATCCAGTTTCTCCAAAGTACACCAAAGCCCTTCTTCTCCATGATATCCAGTAGGAAATTCCAGTCCACGTGGTCGTAAGCTTTCGCAAAGTCAATTTTGAAGGCTAACCCTTTTATTTTCTTTTTTCTTGTTTCTTCCACCACCTCGTTGGCAATAAGAACAGCATCTAGGATCTGTCTGTCTTTCACAAAGGCCCCTTGAGCGGGAGAGATAGTCTCCCCAATCACCGCTCTCGTCTAGAAGCCAGCACTTTTGCGATAATCTTGTACAGACCAGAGATGAGACTGATTGGTCTAAAATCCCTTGCTCGTAAAACTCCCTTCTTCTTTGGGATGAGACAAATGTAGGTCTCATTTGTGATCTGATTAATGATCCCAGTTCTGTAGAATTCGTCGAACACCCTCAAGATATCTTCTTTCAAGATTGCCCAGCACTTTTGAAAGACAGCCATCGAGTATCCATCGGGACCCGGGGATTTATCCTTACCGCAATCATCAATGGCCCTCTTCACCTCCTCAGGTTCAAAGGGTCTCTCAAGCCAACGGGCTTTTCCCTCTGAAATTGGGTTCCAGTCTAACCCTTCAAGCCTTGGCCTTTCTGCTCTCTCACTGGTGTAGAGTTTCGTGAAGAAATTGATGATTTCCTGCTCAATTATTCTATCATCGTCGGTTTGGCTGCCATCATCCAGTTCCAACTTGTCGATAGTATTTCTTTTCTTTCTCCCGTTAACAACATTGTGAAAGAACTTGGTGTTTCCGTCTCCCTCCTTGGCCCAAGAGATTTTGGCTCTCTGCCTCCACATGGTCTCTTGTTTAAAAATCAGTTCTTCCACATTAGACTTAACCGCAGCCCTTTCTAGTCTCCCCTCTTGCGATAAGCTTTCTACTTCCTCCAGCCGGTCTAAAACTCTGATTCTCTCTTCGTTGTCTCTTATCTGCCCTTGCAGCTCCCCAAAGGTGTCCTTGCTCCACACCTTCAATTTGCCTTTAATCGCCTTTAGCTTTTTCATAAAGCTGTACCCTTCCCAACCTTGCTGGACTTCCCCCTCCCACCAGTCTTTGAACAGGGCTTTAAAGTCCCGGTGAAGAAGCCACGAATTCTCGAATCTGAAAGGGCAAGGTCCCCACTGCTTTCTACTTGAATCCAGGATAATGGGGCAATGATCTGATGTGTTTCTGGGAAGGGACGATTGCCTTGCTTCCGGAAATAAATCCCCCCAGTCTGTAGTGAAGAGAAATCTGTCAAGTCTTCTCAAGATTGCATTTTCCCTCATGTTGGACTAGGTAAACTCCGCACCATGGAGCTCCGGATCGCACAGCCCCGTCTCCTGAATAAATTGATTGAACGTTAACATGTCTCTTGTGGTTCTGCCCCCGTTTGATTTTTCCGTTTGGAATCTAGTGATGTTAAAATCCCCTCCGATGCACCATTTTTCTCCACATAATCCGTACAGACCCGCTAGTTCCTCCCAGAAGAAAACTCTCTCCCTTGACCCGTTTGGGCCATACACCCCTGACAGCCACCACTCTCTCCCGTCCCTGCCCGTACACTTGATAGTGGCTGAGAATTGACCTAAGATAGATTCTGTCACGAGAGATAAGTTTAGTGTTCCAGATGATAATTATTCCACCAGAGGCACCGAATGACGGGATAAAAATCCAGTCTCTGTATCTCGCTCCCCACAGGCTACCAATTAGTTTTCTGTCGACTTCCATCTTTTTTGTTTCCTGAAGAATAACAACGTCAGCTCCGCACTTCACCAGCGTGTTCTTTATGATCAACCTCTTTCCTTTATCCCCCAGCCCCCTGACGTTCCAACTTACAATCTTCATTGGATGACCGGGTTTGCCCTCCTTGTTTGTTTCGCCTTCCTCTCATAGCTCACTCCAAATCTCAGATTTTTCAGCTCCCTCTGTCCCTTGTTTTTCTTCAGGCTTCTCCTTGTGACCGACACTGCTTTCTTCGTGGCCACTTGGATATCCAAGTTAGCAAGGAGAAACCCCACTGATTCCTCAATTTCTTTCTTCTTCTCGGCATCCTTGATAGATTGAACTAAGTCGATGAGCGACTGCAGGTTCCCACCTTCCCCCATCTTCTTGTTTCTCGGATCCAGATTGCTACCCGAAGTTGTTGAAGCCACGATCGAGTCTCCCAAAGTGTCTCGGGAATCCTCGTGGTTGAACAGTACCTGGAGAGGTTGAGGCCACATCTCATCTTCATTAAACATCAACTCGCCGAGATGGCCCAGCCCGATATCCTCCACCGCCACCATCGACTTAGATGTAGCAGATTCCGGTATTGCGAATACTCCGAGTCAGTCGGTTCATCTTCAGATCTGAGCTCCATATCAGAGATGGATCCCAGGACCTCCCTTACGTCAGTCCCACCTCCTTCAAACTCCCACCCTTCTTCCGAAGTCTCCTCACCCAGATTCCCGTGTGCACCCAGTTCCTCCTCAGAGCATCTGAGGATGGCCTCATCGATCCCACCTTGTGATGTTCTTACGCGAGCTTTGGCCCCAAAATCCCTTTGGGCCCCGAATTTAGATGGTGAGCATCTTATAAGTTCCCTCCGAGGTTTTCTTCCCTGGCCAAATTTGTTAAGGAATTTGGAGCCGGACCCCGATGCATTCCCACTGTAAATGGGCCCCTTCTTGAGCCATTCCCTTGTATCCAGGGGTTGACAAATTGGGTCACAATTATTAATGGTTCAATTTCGGACACATTGCAATTTGTGCTTTCAAATTCTAAAATTCGAATCGGTGCAAGTGTAGGGTTGCTTTCTTACTAAAGTCACTAATGTTGCACTTCAAACATCTTCATTAATTGCTACATTAGATGGAAATATAAGAATTAATGCAGGAGATGATTCAGGGACACTAAATCTTTGATTGTTACCCCATATTACCTAGCAAAACAAGCTATTATCTAGCTCACATGATAATGGTAAGGAAGTACTAGAGATGGCAGAGTAAATCAATCACAATAACTACATAAAGTGGATAAAAAATTTCAGTATTAGCCCCGCACCTTTCTAGGTAAAGTCCAGAATGACAGTGGTTAACAAATAAACTCATTAAATTTCTTATATTTACCTTCCTTGGGAAAAAAATTAGAATCTTAACTTTTGCAATTATCAATAAAGAAGCACCGAATAGCAAGATATTGCAGCGGAACTCACCCATATGCCTCAACAATTTCTTGAAAAGAAGAAGTGAATTTGTTTGTGCGGAAATAGGTAGGTGGTGCCTCCTGTGTGTGCAAAACCTGGAAAATAGCGCCAACTTGTGAGTTGGAGTCAAACACTGCCCGCTGCAATGCATCCTGGATCTGCACAAATCAATTCAAACAAAGAAACTCAATTACATATTTGGCTTGTATGTCATAGTTCAAAGCTTTTAATTCAAACTGGGTGAAAGAGGACTCATCATACTGCAGAGAATTTTTTGTAAGTAAAGGATACCTGTTTTGATGCAAAAATAGGACTCCACCCCTCAGCCACAAGACACTTTTTTGTTACATCAAGGCTAAGCATGTTAAGATGATGGTATATGGATTTCTCCTTCCTCACCTTCATGAGTACAAAGAAACATTGTCAATAGCTTGACATTTTGCAATATAGCAAACATTCTCCGCACAAATAATGAATAAATTTCATTCAGTAAAATAATTCAAACCTACCAAAAGATTCCATTGCTCAAAATGCTCCCCAATAGTCTGTAACAAACTTCCCTGGTGCAACAGTCCGATGTCTATAGTAGTCTTTAGCTCTGAAATTCTTCCTGAAACCTGAATTTGAAACGTATGGTTGTCAAATGAAGGTATGAAGGTCTTAACTCCCAGGTTTTCGGGTAGCTCAAAACCGGAGAGCATAAACCAATCTAAGATCTAAACGATGATTTTAAACCCTAAAATAATTATCATTGTCAGGAGTAGGATAAAAATTGGAAGTAAAAAAATTGGTAAAACGCCTATGCTGATCGAGGCCCAGGAAGCAACTTCTTCATGTGTTAATCGATCAGGTAACGACTGCAAAAAGGCTAACTTGGATTTCTAAGCATGGGTGTCATAGAAGTTAATGAACTAACTATATCACTAATTAGTTAAAGTATAAACAATAATATGTTGGCAAACTTCATGCTGGAAAAAAAGAAAAAAGATCAAAGAAAAAGATGAGAGCACACATGAAAACAACAGAAATGAAATATGAATGAAGGAAGCATCAGCATGGCCAAATAATCCAAAGAGAAACTATAGTACATACCTCAGTAATCATTTGAGCTTGTCTACCTAGGTCCTCAGGAAAAGAGTAACGATTGGCTCCAAAAGCTTCACATATTTTAAGAATTTTGTTCTTTGCTCTTTCTCCAGAGTAGAATACCACAAAAACATTTTTTTCAACCTGCAGATCATAATTCACTGTCAAAGACAAAGTGTGCACTAACAAAGAAAAACCATATGGACAAATAACAGTGCCAAATTATATAACAAACTAACCATATATTCAGTATTCATACATAAAGGTTTGCATTTTATCAATTTTCATTGCTAAATAATGATTTTTACTATGCATATGCACATCGACATACGTCCCACTACAAGGAATATATTTGTTGATGAGACCATTATATGGAATATAAGAAATTTAGAATGACCTGAAATGCAACAAGGATGATAAATTGTCATCACCGAGCAAAAAAACTTAATCCCATTCAAATATCAGAGGGCCCATCTCAGAACTGGCAGAAGTCAGCACCACCTACAGCTCTCTCTAAGACTTATGCAAAGATGCAGAACGTAACAGCTAATGCATAGGATGAATGAATTCAGTTTTAATGGTAATAGTCAAAGACTACCCTTTGCTTCCAAGAAAGTGACTACTCATTGGTGGTGTGAAATTCTTGCTTCATTTTGGATTTTTTTTGGGAGGAGAAAGAAACCTTTTATTAATTTGAAACAATTCAACGACACAGACAAGTTGTCCACTCAGAGATACAGAATAAGACAGTTACAACACATTTGACATGAATAATCTTATGGCTTGGTGATGCGGACATCATTAGTTAGTTTCTTGAAATCTTAGTTTCCAGATTTGGATAGGAAAACTAGTTTTCCAGATTCCATATTTCACTAGGATTTCTAGATTTTCCAGATTTCACTAAGTTTTAGTTTCCAGTTTTTAGTAGGATTTGATTTAAGTTTCCTAGTTTATTTGGATTGGTTCCTTTGTGGATTAGGATTTCTTTTTTAGTAAGGGATTTTTATACTATTATCTCTAGGTTTTAGTTTGTTATAAATACCCCCCCATGTAATTCTTTAAAATGGAGAGTTGAGATATAAAGAAAAAGTTTATTTTCCTGAGATTGGAGACTACTTGGTGTGAAACCAAAACTCTTTTGGTGTGAAGCCAAGGCGTCTTTTACCACTTATTTTCTGTTTTTTCAGTGTTCTCGCTTCCGCTAAATTACCCAAATACTCAATTCACCCATATCCTACATCAAATTTGGCATCAGAACCTGGTTTTCGTTTTCCTTGGGTTCAGAATTTTTGAGTATTTCTTGTTCTTCACGCCGTGTGTCAAGTGATGGCTCCGACTAAGCCTGGAAAGACAGACAAACC
This sequence comes from Prunus padus, assembly GCA_024362665.1. Taxonomy (NCBI): domain Eukaryota; kingdom Viridiplantae; phylum Streptophyta; class Magnoliopsida; order Rosales; family Rosaceae; genus Prunus; species Prunus padus. The sequence goes on along the minus strand of JANFAM010000006.1, from coordinate 12,262,239 downwards.
AGAGATGAACTTTGAACTTCTTGTTCAAATGATGGAAAACCTATCGAAGCAAATGGCAGATTTGGACTCTAGATACGAAGATCGATTCAGACTCCTGGAACGTCGCTTTGCAGACATGGAAACAACTAATCAACATGACGAAGCAAGTGTGAATGGAGAAGAGAGGAATCATGAGCGACGACGTCATGATAGAAGGAATGATCGAGATGCAGAGAGACACAATTTTCATCGTGGCTATGAACAAGACCCTGATGAAAGGGTGATGAGATCAGTGAAAGTTGACGCTCCTAATTTTGATGGTGAGCTAAATCCTAAAGCACTCCTCGATTGGGTAGCTACCATGGATCGCTATTTTGAGTGGCATGACATGTCTGAAGCTCGAAGGGTGAGATTTGCTAAGATAAAATTGGTGGGTCAAGCTGGATTGTTTTGGACCAATGTTGAAACACAGCTAGAGAGAGTTGGTGAAGAACCAATCATCCATTGGGGTGAGATGAAAGAAAGGTTGAAGCAGAAATATCTACCATTATCCTATCAACAGAGTCTGTTGGACGAGTGGCAAACTCTTCGTCAAGACAACATGCCAGTTGCTGAATATATCGCAAAATTTGAGGAATTCATGTTGCGATGTGACATAAGGGAAGATCGAAGGATGACTATTTCTCGATTTAGATCAGGACTTTGTCCAGAGCTTCAAAGGGAATTAATTCCTCATACTGTGAATACTTTAGAGAGGGTTTTTCAGATGGTACAAGAATTAGAGAAGTATTTAAAGTCGTCCAATGTAGTCAAGCAAACTGATTCTCAAAGATCTGATTTTCATGTTGGCACATCTGTGACTCCAAGTTCTACGACTCCAACATCTACAACTAATTTAGTAAAAACTGCCAAGGGAAAAGGAGTGCTAGTTGATACACGTGGTGGTGGAACGCAAAGATGTTACAGATGCCAAGGTTTTGGACACTTTGCTGTCCAATGCCCAACGAAGGAGGCAACAAGAAATCTGTGCGCACACGTTAATGAACAAGCTGTCAATCAAGGCGAATTCGAGGAAGACATTTATGAACCCCAACAACCTGATGAAGATTGTGGAATCAACTTTGAAGTCCCTCATCCAACATTAGCAGTAGTAAGGTGTACTTTGGCTCAACCTAGGAAGGAAACTGAGGATTGGCGTAGAACTTCCATCTTCCACACTTACATCAAGTCTGGAGATAAAGATTGTAAGGTGGTCATAGATAATGGGAGTTGTATCAATCTGGTGTCAACGCTAACTGTTTCGTGTCTTGGTTTGTCGCCCGAGAAGCATCCTGTGCCATACAGAGTAGCATGGATCGACAATACACCTTCTATCCCTGTTACCCAACAGTGTCGCGTTCCTATACAGTTTTCATCTTACAAAGATCATGTTTGGTGTGATGTGGTGGATATGGATGTGAGTCATATTCTCTTGGGAAGACCATGGATCTACGACTACAATGTTACCATCTTGGGTCAAGAAAATATATGTTCGTTCATCCATAAAGGAAAGAAGATCACGATGAAGCCAATTCAACCTAAGCTCGTGAATCAATCTATACCAAACAAAGAGGAGCAAGACAAAGTAGGTAAAGCCAAAGCTCTACATATCATTACGCTTAAAGAATGTAAGGAAGATGCAGAAGTTCCCAGTCAAGTGGAAGTTAAACTAGATTCTCGTAGTACTTGGATTCCAAAGGAGGACCTGCCACACATTGATCCCGACGTTTTGGAATGTTATTGCAGCTTTATCTCGCCGGAGTCGAGATCTTTTCAGCCAGGGGGAATTGATGCGGACATCATTAGTTAGTTTCTTGAAATCTTAGTTTCCAGATTTGGATAGGAAAACTAGTTTTCCAGATTCCATATTCACTAGGATTTCTAGATTTTCCAGATTTCACTAAGTTTTAGTTTCCAGTTTTTAGTAGGATTTGATTTAAGTTTCCTAGTTTATTTGGATTGGTTCCTTTGTGGATTAGGATTTCTTTTTAGTAAGGGATTTTTATACTATTATCTCTAGGTTTTAGTTTGTTATAAATACCCCCATGTAATTCTTTAAAATGGAGAGTTGAGATATAAAGAAAAGTTTATTTTCCTGAGATTGGAGACTACTTGGTGTGAAACCAAAACTCTTTTGGTGTGAAGCCAAGGCGTCTTTTACCACTTATTTTCTGTTTTTCAGTGTTCTCGCTTCCGCTAAATTACCCAAATACTCAATTCACCCATATCCTACATCACTTGGCAATTCACAGCAGCCTTCCTATCTACTAAAATAGTAAAAAGACACCCCCTTAAACTCATTTGAAACAGATGCCAATAATGAGGACCAAAATCAAACTCTCCCACAACTCTTCCAGCCCAAGATCCTTTGGACTGTTTGGTTGAAAAGAAAAGGAAGAAGTTTTTTACGACAGAGTGGAAGAGGTAGAGGTTTTTAGATACCTAAGCTCTCTAATCGACTTCTTTTGTTTAAACATATTGAGGATATGCCGTTTACTGTAAGTGAACTTGATTGGGTAGGAGTGTTGTTGAGTTGATTGTATAGTATACTTTGTTACACTAAGCTAGTCAGTCAGATATGATGGCTTCTTGTCCTTATATTATAAATAATAAAGGGTACCAAAAGAACAAAAAACTTCCTTTCATCGTACCAAGAACATAAAAATGCAGGAAACGATGTGTCCATACCTTCTCTCCAGAAACAGGATCAGTGACAGGATTTTCAACCACAGCCTGCCTCAGAAAGACATTACCCCTAGTAGCTCGAAAAAGAATCCTCTCAAATGCCAAAGACTTTCCCCTAGGAACAAGTCCAGTGAGAAACCCCAACTTAACTTGCTTTGATGGATCAGTTGATACTTCCTTCACAACAGCCAAACGAAAAGAATTGAACTAAGTAAAAGCAGAAGACTGTGGTTAACCTTAATACTATAAAACCAAAATTGAAGACTGTACTTGCTCCAGTAGTAAAGGCGTGTCCAGGGATTCATCACCAATATGACGGGATTCATTTTCTCTTTGCTGCAACGCGGCACTGCTTTGAGCTGAGTGAAAAAACTCACCAGCCTGAAAGGAAGATATTTTTTTTAGTCACTTGAGAGCTTAATGAAATTAGATAAACACCAAAGTTAGAGCATCATTAGTTTGATAGAGTATGTTCTAATATCTTAATAATGCATGATGCAAGGTAATAGAGTTGCAACAATATTTTTTGGGCCGAACAAGCAAAAAGGGCTGTCACCTTTTCCAGAACAAGCTTATATTCTATCAGTTCATTATACGAACGCTGCAACTTTTCACTGTTCGAATTTATTTCAATCAGCTCTGCCTCAAATTCACCAAGTTTTACCTAGCATATGCACAAAATCAGCGTTAGAACATGCAATATTAAGCATCTTTAGCTAGGCACCAAACACCTTATTATACCTCTAGGTCATCCACATTGACGTCAACTTGTCTTTTAGACTTTGAAGAAGGCAAATTTGCCTTTAACATTTGGTCCTTGATGAAACGTAATTTGCGAGCCATCTCTGCACATCTTTTAATCTACATAGGGAAATAAATAAATGACCAATCAATAAGTCATTGGAGACATAATTTTTAGGTACTTCAACAATTACGAAGAAAGTGCATTACAAATTTTCTGTATCCACCTTATAAATAGGATATGCAGTGCAGGTTACAAGACTCTTTTTAGGTTCGCAACAATCTAAAATAATTCACACGAAAAACTAGCTAAGTTGCCAAAAAATGTTAAAGAATATAAAGAAATAGGCAATATGAGAGGTTAACTGTTTGAACAACTAACTTCACCACACTTCAATATTAAGTGTATATCAAAAGAAGATTATCAACAAGACCATTCAATTAGAATGAGCATAGTTGAAAAACCTTTACAAGTTCATAAGCATGCAAACATGCAAAAGGATCTCTTTGCATGCACCAAGGGGTGAGGGAACAGCCAAAAATGTACCTGAACTTTATGTTCATTTTATAAAGCCAACTTTAGGTAAAATAGGTTACATGAGGATTGCATCCACTAATAGCTGACTGAGCCGAGTGCTTCCCTTTCTTAATATGTAGTCAATATTTCCAGTTAAAGTGGCATGTTCCTGACTCAATATTATAAAATATATTTGCGACTGTTTCAAAGTCACCATAAACTTCTAAAGATATGCTATGGGTCAGAAATTAATCTCCAAATGGCCAGCGTAGTGGACACACTAGAGCGTTCAATGTCTTGAATATCAATCATCCCAAAGGAGGAGGTAACAAAAGTACAGTTCTACACACGTTATTAGAAAAGACCACACATTTATTTATGTTGGCAATCTAAGAAGGCCTTTTACATTAAAATTAATCATAAAGTACAGCTCCAAAGATTATTTTGAAAAGCTCTAAGACAACATAAACTATTGGAAAGAAATTTAAAGTTTAGATTTTCCCTCCTTTTCCTGCTAATTCTTACTACTGATTTTGATGAGAAGTTTTTTTCTTTCTTTTAATGAGAAGTATCATATCCCCGACAACACAAATGAAGGTATACACAACGCAAAATAAAAATGTGGTTTATCAGTAAGCTAAGGAACATAAACACACCTGAGCAGCATAAGTCCTCTGAAACGGGCTCTTCTCTGCATTGAGCTGGAAGAATGAGACATCAAAAACATTAGTTTCCAGATAAAACTTTAAAAACAAATCCTGAAAGCAACATAACAATTTATTAGATTAAGAAAGACGAATAACGATGCTAGCAATAGTGCTTCATGATAAGAGCAAGCTGTGCAACACCTAGAAATTCACATTGAGGAATTTCGGATATTTGTTCTTCACAAAATTGTATGCATAAACCAAGTAAAAAGTATTAAAGCCTCTCTTGATTATAAAATAGGTGAAACCCTTGTGCAATCCTCATATTTCTTATCCGCTTACCACTAAATCTTTTCCTCATTTGAGGATACTATGTATCTCATCATCTTCTTACTCCTCCACCTAAACCAGGACTTTCTAAACTTAACCATCAGTTCTTTAAAACTTATAGAATACTGTACATTCTGGTATAGGAATTAGCACAAAACTCGTTTCTTCGTTTATACAAATATTTTGTCTATAGCTCAGATGAAAGAGATATAAACTATTGTCAACAACCCACTAAAATTGAACCAATCAAAGCCCTGAATTGAGAGCCACCTTGTTCACCACCCACCCCATACAACTACCAATCCTTGGTGAGCAGAACAATACCACAAGTTTCAACCCGCTGCTTTTGGTTTGTTAGTTCTGTCACAACTCTACAGGTTGTCTACTTATATAAATTTCCAAGAGACCTAAAATCTGAGAATGCCATAATTATGTATTAGGTGCTCATAAAGCTAAATACTTTGATAATCAAGTTTCTTTTTTCGTGACACTCTAAAGTATGTGATAGTCTCGGCAACAGCAGCAGCAAAAGCTTGATCGATATGCACGTAAATGGTAACGAAACAACTGATCAAACTCTTCATTTTGCACAAAAATCCGAAATTGAGTCCATTAGAAGCTAAAGAATACAAAACCAGTTACTGATCAAACAATTCAATCGTCGTATTACCTAAAACTGAAACCCTAAATCTCATAAAACAAAAACACTTCCACAAATCAAATCCAATTGCAAATTCCAATCACAAACAGTGTCAAGCTAAGGTTTTTTCTTGTTCCCCGCACAGACACCAATCCAAAACGTAAAATTCACCATAATTGAAACAGAAAATTGAGAATCAGAAAGAAAGAGAGAAATGAGGACGTACGTCTTTGAACTGGAGGAGGCCGAGGTCGCCGAGATAAGAGACAGTGAGGTGAGCAGACTCGATGGGGATGATGATCTGGACGAGCTGCATAGGCTCCGACCTGAACAGATCCATCGGAGGACAGCACTCTCCCATTCTCTCTCTCTCAATCTCAGAGTCTGTGGTTTTGTGTTTGTGTAATTGTTGTGTGAAACAGACAGTCGAAAACCACACGCACACAAGAGAGAGACGAGAGATCAAATAATGAACTGATCTCCTCCACTGTAATTTTGCTTTGCTTTGCTCTGCTTCTCCTTAGCGCTGGGCCACACGGATCCTCCACGTAACCGGGTAACCTCTCTCCTCTCTCCTCTCTCCTCTCTCTTTAATTTTTGTTTGTTGGGGAAGGTTTTGTGGGAAATTTCTCAAGGCCTCTGGATCTTTTGTCCCTTTTCCAATTTTTTATTTATTTTCCTAATCGGATTCGACAGTCATTCTCTTTTTTCTTTTTTCTTTTTTGGGTGCGACGTCATTATTGTGTTCCCGTCAGGATATTTATATGTTTTTCGATTTTTTTTTTTTTTTTTTTTGCTTATTTGGGTAAGTTAATGGATAACCTTTTACACCCAGGCTCATATTTCACAGTGGAGACATACTTCTGTAGCCCTTGTGAAGGGCTTGTATAGCTACATGGTATGGTATGCCATGATAGTTGCTTATCATAACTAAAGTGGCATTTGCATTAGGTCCAACAATAGCCAAGTTCTTGATTTTTGGAGGACAAAGGAAGAGCTCCCTTTGTTGTCTATTAAAACTATGCTGTGCTTAGCAGCATCAAGTGCCAAATTCTTGTGATCGTTGCTCCACGCATTAGACGGACCAAGTTTTCCGAACTGGAGCAATTTAGGGTCACCATCCACTACTACAAAAATCGAAATAGACGTCGATAAAACGACGACGGACAAAATAAATACCGTCGTTAAATTTTAAACGACGACGATAATATAAAAACCGAAGTGGATCAGAAACTAAAACACCTAAAAATTGGAAATTCATTTGGGTATTTTTAAAACACGACGCATGAAACTTTAAAAGCGTCGTCTTATGCAACATGCCATTCCGATCAGAAAAAAAAGATAACAAATAAACAACGACGGTATGTGTAAATATACCGACGTAGTAATTATAGACGACGTTTTACATATAATACAGCCGTTTTGAACATCCAATAAACACGACGGTAATTGTATTATTAACAGACGTATAAAGTACTATTTAATACGACCATAATTTGATAATTACCGACATGTAAAGCTAAATAACCACGGCTACAATACATACAGAACGCTGTTTAATTTTAAAATATCCACGTCTGTCTTTTATTATTTTACGCCATATTACACGTTATACTACGACAGTTCTTATAAATAAAAGGTGGTGGTAAATCATTACCACGTCGTTATAATATAATATAGCGACGTGGTTTTGCAGATAATACGACAGTTCTTCTTGTAATTTTAAACATATCCACGACGGTCTAAATTTAATTCAACGCCGTTTCACGTAATAACGCCGGTGTACATCACTTTCACGTCGTTTCTATTAATTATACCGTCGTTGTTGTTTAAAACAAGCACGACAACAAAAGTCAAAATAAACGTCAGTAAAACGACTACGAAAAGCAAAAATACCGTCGTTGTAGGTTTCAACTTGAAACTTTCGAATCGAACAAAGACGCTTTATCTACGAAATTGGGGACTAAAACGGCCGCTTTTAGGTTTCCAAGTCGAAATAAAGGTCCTTTTTGGTTTCCAAGTCGTAATAAAGTCACTTTTAGTTTTCCAATTCGAAATAATTCGTTTAAATTGGAGTTTTTAGTCCATCCGTTCGGTATATATCTCAATTCTCACCTCTCTGAATGGTTTCGTCATGCAAGAATGTCTTTCTTGCGAACCCGGTGTTGTTTTACACCCAACCCATCTAAGAACTTCGGTTTGGTGTAAAACAACAACTGAGTTCCCAAGAAAGATTGTATATTTAGTTTCTTTTTAACACAAAGTTCTGTTTCTCTCAAGTTATTTTTATTTAAGACATCGGTTTTATCTTGATGGTCGTGAAAATATTTTACAACGACTTTGTTTGTAACTAACTGACGTAGTATATATTTGTAACGTCCCTATTATTTAAAAATCGTCGTGTATATTTTAATTTATACGACGTTTTAATTTTACTTTCCGTCATTTTTAAAAACGCAGTCATTTGAAAAATTTGACCGCTAATTGTAATTTGTTGAATTTGCCCTAAACCCTATATATATAACATTTCGCTATCTTTCTTCAACTCATATTCTAACCTTAAGGTTTTCTGTCTCCATCCTCCGTCAGATCAGTTGCTCCAAGTCGAGGTACATTTCATTCCTACCGTTGTAAGATTTACCATTAAGTGTTATCACTTTGCCGTTACCTCTTTCTTAGTGTTATCACTCGGTTTTCAGTTTCTCTAATTATTGAAGTTAATTTGTTTGAACATTTGCAGTTTCAATATGGAAATCCAAATAAGTTATGCTCCCTCTTACGGCTTTTGTTTCTTGTTTCCTCTTGCAAAAGGCTTATAAATATATCTCTGACTAAAACTTGCTTCTTCTTTTTAATCCTGATTTTGCAATGCAAGAAGGCAACGCTAACTCATACACACAAGAACAAATTGATGAAATTCGGATCGAATGGGCAGCATTTATGAGCAATCACATGTAGCATAACTTATTTGGATATGATATTTTGTATGGATATATAGTAGGAATGAAGATTGGTAAACTATGTAATTATTATTGAATCTTCAAGTTTTATGAAACAAATTATTCTTGAGTATATTTATTGTATGGTGTGGATTATTTGGAGCTGAATTTATTGTTCACAAAGCATTATGGTTGTTTTTTTAGCAAAAATCATTGTCGAGAACCATTGGAAGCAAGAAAAAAAAAGATAAAATGTAAAATTACTACGTCTTTGGATATAATAAACGACAGTTCTTTCAAAAAAACCGTCGTCTTTACATTAATAGACGACAATTCTATCACAAAACCGTCTTCTTTACATCTAATAGACGACAGTTCTTTCATAAAAATTATCGTCTTTACATATAATAGACGACTGTTATTTCATAATAGACGACAGTTCTTAAAAACCGTCGTCTTTACATATAATAGACGACATTTCTTTAATAAAAACCGTCGTCTATTAACTTAAAGACGACGGTTTTGAGTAAAAGCGTCGTCTTTATAAATAATAGATGACGGGATTTTACCGTCGTGGTTTTATGCGTAAAAGATGTTTATCGATTTCTCGACGGTTGAAAAACTAAATTTACGACAGTAAATTACCGTCGTCTATTGCGATTTTTGTAGTAGTGATCAAAGAATCCAGGCCTCATCATACTATGTAGTTGTATATCAAGGATTGATCTACACTTTTTTCAAGTTAAGGTATTCACTGTGTACTGTCCTAGAAATTTTCCACAATTCAGGTTTAGACCTGCATGATCACATTGTAACACATAATGTAAGATTAATTATAACCCTGGTTGAGGTAATTTTTATTTCTCACAACTGTTTGGCTACAGTTCCAGTACCTACTTTCAAGGCAGGGTTGCTGCATCCTCTGGTGTTGCAGTGTAATAAATTTCAATCGAATCGCAATCTGAAATGATGTATCTGCTCATACAAGCGAAAAAAGAAAGGACAGTCTCAGTACAAGGATCATAGCCACATTTAGATATTTGTTGTCACTGGAAGATCATTATGGTTTCTTTTTGTGCACAAGGTTTAGGGGCAAAAAAACCAGTTATTGGTGATGACATTGAAACTATAGGGTCACATTTGCATAAGTTAAGATTACTTTACACCTCTAAAGCTTAAGAGACAAGCAACTTACCCATCAAGACCCCATTGACCTCTGATTACCCCTTGGAGGAGGTTCGGGTCAGTGTATGAACACATGACACTGCTGACATGGCCCTCCTCTACACAACTTTTGAATGGTGGCTGATGTATCCTCCAGGTCTTGCGTTGTCACCTCCCATTGACTCCAGCAGCAAGCATATGATCATTTGCACCCTAAATTTCTTGAGTCTTAAGAAGTATGATTAATGTTTTTTCATCTGCATTGACCACTGCTTGCATCTTAAAAGAGATGGATCCCCTTGTGAATATAAATATCATTTATGCTTCTTGAAATTCAATGATTAAATAATCTCATGCAATATGATTAACCCCATCTTATTTTTCTTTCTTTTTTTCGTGGGAATATGAAGCCACAGAAGAACAAGAATCCCATATATACTAAAGTTCCGCCAAACGTTTCCCAATATTGAACCAAGATGTCACTGTATGACCAAATTAATCTATCAAAAAAGAAGAGACTAGCTAGCAAGATCTAAATACCCTGTTGCATCGTTTTCAACGAGATTTCTACGGGCTTTAAACAGGGACAGATCCAGGATTTCAAAATGAGGTGGACTAAATTTACCTTACGTACAAACTTACTAAAAGAATAGATTATTCGACAGTATGAGTGAATTTCATTGATAACAAAAAATACACAAGGGGACATAATGAGCCCCTCAAAATGCATCTAGTACAACCTTAAATAAAAACAACATTAAACTAAAAGAAAAAAGCCGTTAGTTTTTTAAATACAAGTGATAGTCTAAAGGGGGAGGAGGTTTCTCACACATATACTAATAAATAATATATTCATAATGATGTTGAGAGATTAATAAAATAAAATAAAAGCAATTTAAATAATTTTGTGAGTAAAAGATTAAGCAAAATTAAAGAGTGGTAAATGATTTTGGTGGCGTGAAAATTTTGAAGAAATAGGTGGGTTTTATAGGGAAAATTGAATAGTACAAAAACTTTAGAAAAAGAAAGAAAATTGAAGTTGGTATTAATTTTCAAAAAATTGCCATTGGTATTAATTGCACTAACAGTATCGAATCATGCTTGAGTAGTTGGAGCAGCTTTAAAAATCAACTGAAGGGCTGCGGTGGTGAATGGAAGCATAGCCTCTTTAATGAATATTTAAATATGCCAGTTATCACACCTAGACGATAAAAACTTCCCTATGCCAGGTAAGCAATCCAGCTAAGTATCCCTATCCAATGACCACTCGACAGCTATCACCCACTAATATTTAAAAAATAATAATTTGTCGCCTCTACTGCTCCATCATATGCGAACTCTGCAACTCTGCAACGCTACTTTTAACACTTAACCAAAAATATATATATTCTTCAGACCAACATTCAAGTCCTTCTCGTCCCGACCGCCGCTCCTCGCCGCATCCGTCAGCGTCGGCGTCAAATTTGACACCGCCATCCTCCATCCTTTTTGTCCCCATCCCTCCTCCATCCAGTGGCGGATCCAGGATTCAAAAGTCAAGTAGGCGAAACTTACCTTAAAAACTCGATGGTACAAGTGAATTTCATTCATAAAAATAAAAAGATACACCTAGTCAGGGGAGACGTAATGAGCCTTACCCTCAAATATGCATATCTATATACAAATAAAAGCTCTTAAAAAAAAACAAGAAGTAAATGCAATGCAACACAAAACTAAATTATTTAAATCTAAAATTTTACCCTACGAGGCTTAGAAATCTTCAATTCCCCAATGATCTCTTCATTATCGATATTATTAGCCAACTCTCTTTCAATGTGGAGAATCATGCAATCAACAAGGAATTCATTAGCTATGGTGCTCCGAAGTCTATTCTTAATAATTCTCATACATGAAAAGGCTTGTTCCGTTGTTGCGGTAGAAACAGGAAGAGTCAACACCAACTGAATCAACCTGTAAAGCAAATGGTATAGTTTTCGGCCAAAGTTGTTTCTACCAATTGTTGACATAACTGAGGAAGAGTGGTGATTTCCTTAAAGCAGTGAAGACGATGCATATCATTTTGAAAATAGATTAACTCAATTTCAAAAGCTTTCAAGTCACTTGGAATGAAAATAGCAAGATAGAATTTCTCAGCAAGTTTACATAGATGCCCAATATTGAATGATTTGAAGGAATTACGAGGATCCAATGTTGAGCTAAGAATAAGAAGTTCAACTGTTTGCTTTGGAAATTTGTCATTTAACTCCCTCAACATGCAATCTATCACATCATTAAATACATTAACGCGATAGTAATGTTCAATTGTAATAAAATCTTTTTGTTGACAAGAACGACGTGTGCCCATCATATAACGAGAACCCATATTAGGAACATTAATACCATGTTGTTCACAAAATGATACCACACTCATGAATAAATCATCCCAGCCATTTTCGAATTAAATTTAACTCATTACGACGCTTAGCAGAAGTACTAACAAAATTCACAATGTTAGTCATGAGAAAAATGGAGTAGGCGACTATTGGGGTAATTTTTCGTTTGGGTTTGAGTTGACTATTGGGGTAATTTTTAGTTTGCCAAAAAATGGAGTAGGCGGCTACCTACCCTGCCCTTAGGGTAGGACCGCCCCTGCCTCCATCGTTGTTGTTATCTATCTCTTCTCATCTCTGATGCAAAGTTAGAGACAGATAGGGAGAGAGGAGAGTAAGTTAAAACAGAGAGAGATAGGGGTTTTGGGTTGCACTGTGGGAGAGGGGGGGCGATGCAAAAGAGGGAGATATGAGAGAGAAAAGGGGTTTCAGTTGTTGGGTTCTCACACATAGTTAATGTTACTCTCCTTTTTCTCACACATAGACAGATCTCTCATTTTCTCTCCAAATATTTTTCCAACATCTCTCACCTCCAGACCAGATCCCTATATCATCACCACACCACACCACCCAACGGCAATCTACACTACCAGTGCTGCCGGCGCCGCTGTTTCGCGAAGCTTCTAGAAACACACGGTGAGCAGCTCTTCCTAATTTGATTTAAGATTATCGATTTAATTTAAGCGAGAAATTTTTTAGATTTGTGTTGGGTCAACTACCAATCAAATCAAATATCCGTGACACTTGGCTCAAAGTGCGTATGAAGTTGGGAGAAGTTCCAGGGAGTTCACAAACTGCCACGTGGTGTTTTCATTCTTACTAAAAAAATATTACGAAATTGAAAAAGAACGAAAATAAATAAAAGGGCAAAAAGAAATTAATTTAGGATTAAAAATTGAAGGTGTAACCCGAGAGTGAGTTGTCAGATTTTTTTAAAAAAAAAAAATTTAGGATCTTTCCTGTTAAGAAGGGCGATAATTTATTAAATATTATATATATTGATTAGGATTTAGGGTGTCTTTATATACATTGATTAGGGTTTAGGGTGTCTTTGTAACCCTAAACATTATATATACTAAGATTTCTTTTGAGATTTTCTATTTAAACCCCACACTTCTCTTAGTTCACCCCATGTTCTAAGTTCACCCCAACTTTTAATTTGAATTTTCACAATTTCTAAGAAAACCTCACTATCTTCCCAAACTACCCTTAAATACACCCCAAGCTGAAAAAATAAGAAATAGAAGAGATTTTCTATTTAAACCCCAAAATTTTCTTTGTTCACCCCAATACTTAAATTATTAAACAATATTTGTAGTATACATGAGATTTTGTTGCTTTCAATAATGGGAACGTCTGCAAGGACAAATTCACAAAACAGCTCCAATATCTCATACGCAGCCCATATGTCATGCTCCACCTGACCAGATTTTGAAATGCTCACCAAAGCTATCAATAATAATTCAAACATGAATTAAATTTTAATCAAATAGGCATTGACATGTTTGAGTATAGTTTTGAAAGTTGTACCCGAATTCGAGCTATTGGTTCTTGGCCAGCCTGCAAAAATTGCCCAATTTCCTTGCGCATGTGTTTGAGCTGCACATCTCTCTTGTTTTGCAGCATTTCATGCGTGAAATAGCTAAAAGTACAAACATGTTTTGCTACAAAACAACAACCAAGGTTAAGACTTTATCGAATTACAAGAGCAATGCAAACAAGTAGACAGACACTTGACCCCAAGCCTCAATATTTGATAATCACTCGCGGCAGAGTTAAGAAACAACCAAATTACTAAAGACAATGAATATCTATCTAGCGCCAACAGCAAAAACTATCCAAAAATATTAACGAGAAATGTACAAAACCGATCAAAAATATTATAATGAAAGAAACCCATATGTTGAAATGCATTGATGATTGGGTGCCTCGAAGAATCCACAATTTCGAGAACATATTGTTCACAAATTAAACTGCAATTCTACGAAAACTTAGAATTCTGGGTTCAAACTTGAAAGTATAAGTTGATCGACAGAAATTATATGAAATCAAATCATGATCAGCAAAGAATAAGGATTTGAATAACAGAAACAAACATAAAAAGGGATGAGATTCAGGGGCCAAGGAAAATGGGTATGACCTACCACTTTGTGCCAAAAACGCCTCTGTTGAAGAGATGGCTTAAGAGAGACGTGGATGATGGATGCCTATATGAAGACGATGAGACTCTTGTAGATAATCTCGATCGCTTAATGAAGCCCTTTAAGACTAGGATTTATAGTTTCTGGGGGACAATTGCAGAAAATCAACTACTTTTCTTCAACTTATGGGTCAAGCTCTGTTTTGGCATAGCGTTCAAGTTTTCGACTATGCTGGATCAGTGCCTCCTTTTTTTTAAAACCAATTTTAACTTATACTTAGGATGACAACTCTAAATCTTCAACAAAGGGAAGAGAATAAGATCATTACAGCCAAACAATCAACAAGTCTTTCCATCAGTTCCCACGCAGATTTTAAAGAAGTAGGCTCGTCAATGTTCTACGTCTTTAAAAGAGAAGAGTAATCTGGCAATAGGATGTAGAGAAGTTTGTATTTTTCTATAACTTAATATGAAGAGTGATGGGGTGTGTGGTGTGTGGGTATAGATGTACTAGGGTTAAGTATTAAGTTGGATGACCTTTTTTGTCTTTTTGCACAATAATAAAACTTACAGGTTAATGATTTAAGCATTGGGGTGAACTAAGAGAAGTGTGGGGTTTAAATAGAAAATCTCTTTCTTTTTCTTTCAGTTTCACCTAAACTCTTCAAGTTAACTGTGTTTGTACAGGAGAGTTGACGGTGTCAATAACCGAAATGGGTGCTACGTTCCTCTACCTCCGCTACCTCCTCTTTCTCTTCTGCCTTCTCTCCCATATGAAAGCTGGCGCCGTGGACGAGCGTCAACTTCTTTTGAAGTTCAAATCTACATTCCAAAATTCAAGCACCAACAGCATCTTGAACACATGGAACTCCTCAAATCCTTTGTGTAGTTTCAGCGGAGTTGTCTGCAACGAAAAGAAGTACGTTCGAGAAATCGACCTTTCGGATCAAAATTTATCCGGGTTTCTAGTGCTGGACGACATATGCCAGCTCAAGTCACTGGAAAAGCTGGTGTTAAGAAACAATGCTTTTCATCCACGTCTCTTCCCAAGTGAAATCTTCAACCTCAAGAATCTCACATTGCTTGACTTGGCGAACTGTAGCCTCCAAGGACTAGTTCCAAAGAGTATTGGAAACTTCTCGGAGCTTATAACCTTGGACTTATCTTATAACAACATGGTCGGGGAAATTCCATCCGAGGTTGGCAAGCTCACCAAGCAATGGCAGCTCGAGCTCTACAACAACCACTTGAACGGAACGCTTCCTTTCGGGCTAAGAAACCTCACAAACCTGGAGAATTTCGACGCCTCAAGGAACTTACTCGAATGGAATTTGTCAGAGTTCAGATTCTCGAAGAACATAGTTTCTTTGCAGTTGTACGAAAACAATTTATCTGGAGAAGTGCCAGCTGAGTTTGGAGAATTCAAGAAGCTTGTGGACCTCTCTTTGTACAGTAACACGTTGACCAGTCCTCTGCCTCAGAAACTAGGCTCTTGGTCTAAAGTTGACTACATTGATCTATCGGATAATTTTTTGACGGGAACTATTCCGCCTGATATGTGCAAGATGGGGACGATGAATAAGCTTTTGTTCCTGCAGAACAAGTTTTCTGGCTAAATTCCTCACAATTACGCCAAGTGTGCAACGTTGAAGAGGTTCAGAGTCAACAACAACTTGCTCTATGGTGTTGTTCCTCCTGGGATTTTGTTGGTGTATCAAAGACCTAGCTCTATGAAGCTGTAAAGATCGTGAAATGATCCACACTTTATTAACAGAACATCTTTGGCTTAAATAGCCTTTACAACTGGAAAAACAAATTAAAACAAACCACGTCTCCACATCCCGAAGACTGTGGCAACTAAGCAAACAACTCGGTCATACTTGACCT
This sequence comes from Prunus padus, assembly GCA_024362665.1. Taxonomy (NCBI): domain Eukaryota; kingdom Viridiplantae; phylum Streptophyta; class Magnoliopsida; order Rosales; family Rosaceae; genus Prunus; species Prunus padus. The sequence continues at coordinate 12,246,162 of JANFAM010000006.1, read as the reverse complement.
GATCAACACCTAACTTAAATGAACTACTAGCTCCTGAAAAATAGGAGCTTATTCAAATAAAAACAAACTTGCATTACCGAGACTCTAACATATCCTCCCCTAAACTGCACTAGCTGAAAGCAAGTCAGTTTATAAGCTTCATGCTTTAAACTCCCAGCAGATCACGCAGTTTCACAAACGACTCTAACTTCAAAGGCTTTGTCATGATGTCTGCTACCTGCTCACTAGTACCACAATGAACTAACTCCACAACACCTTCCTTGACCAGATCACGTAAGAAATGGAACCTCACATCGATGTGTTTGGTTCTTCCATGGAGAACTGGATTTTTTGATAACTTGATAGTTGAACTATTATCACAAAGGATCTTAACACACTTACATGAAGAGAAACCAAGACTGTTGAGTACTCTTTTCATCCAGATACTATGGCAAGCACATGCCACAGCAGCTACATATTCTGCTTCGGTGGTAGAAAGGGTCACCACTGGTTGCTTTCTTGAGCTCCATGCAATTGCACCACCACTTAGAAGAAACACATATCCAGAAGTGCTTCTTCTATCTTCTGTATCACCAGCATAGTCACTGTCGGTATAGGCCTTAAGATCAACTTCAGAATTTTTCTCATAAATTACTCCCAAATTCTCAGCACCCCTTCCATAAAACACTCCTAAGTTCACAGTCCCCTTCACATACCTGAGAACCCGCTTTGCTGCTGCCATATGAGATACTTTCGGATCTACCATGAACTTGCTTAACAGGCAAACAACAAATGCAATGTCTGGTCTAGTGACTGATAGGTACATCAAGCTGCCAATCAGCTGCTTGAACAAGGTTGAATTCACACTGACTTCTCCACCATCTTTCACCAGTTTCGTGCCTGGCACGATAGGGTTTTTCACGGGATTGCAGCCTCCCATTCCAAACCTTTCCAACACTTCCCCAGCATACTTCCTTTGGCACAAATGTATCCCTTCACAACTCTGCTGAACCTCAACTCCTAGAAAGTACTTCATGTTCCCCAAATCACTCATGTTAAACTCTAGCTTCATTGATTTCTTAAACTTCTCACATAGCTCCACATCATTCCCTGTATAAATTAAATCATCCACATAGAGGCTAATAATTAAGAATTTACCTCCAACTTCATGTTTGAGGAACAATGTGTGCTCATGACTGCATTTCTCAAAACCCTCCTTCATGAAGAATCCTTAAATTCTGCTGTACCAGGCTCTTGGAGCCTGTTTCAAGCCGTAGAGAGCTTTCTTAAGCTTCAAGACTTTATGCTCTTCTCCTTTACGAACATAGCCTTCTGGCTGCTCCACGTATACTGCCTCTTTCAATTCCCCATGAAGAAATGCACTCTTGACATCTAGCTGGAAAACAATCCACCCTTTCTGCGCAGCTAGAGCCAAGATCAATCTTATGGTGTCCCAACGAGCCACGGGTGCAAAAACCTCGCTGTAATCGATCCCATACCTCTGTGCATAACCTTTGACTACCAAACGTGCTTTGCATTTATCTACTTCTCCCTTTTCATTCAACTTTGTTCTAAAAACCCATTTGACACCAATTTTCTTCATCCCTTTCGGCAGACTTACAAGCTCCCATGTCTTATTTTTTTCTATAGCTTCCATTTCCAAATCCATCGCTTTCCTCCATTTTTGTTTTTTTACTGCTTCATCAAAACATATTGGATCATCATGTACCATAAAACAAGCCAAGTTTGACTCATCAGAAAGACCAGCTCCACTAACATAGTCTTCCATCCATCGAGGTGCTCTCCTAACTCTCCCCTCTGGTGTAGCAGCATCATTTTCTCCTTCCAACTCTTCTGTACCCGGATCAACTCCTTTTACTTGTTCTTCCTCATTTTCACCTTCTTCTTCTTCCTCATCATAGTTACTGATTTCCCCATCATCATTATCTACCCAAGTAAAGACATCACTCCTCATGTCTTCATCACTCCTCCTCCAATTCCAGCTTTCATTCTCTTCAAACACAACATCCCTACTAACAATCACCCTTTTAGCCGTAGGATCATAAAGCCGATAGGCTTTAGATTCTTCACTAATGCCAAGAAACACACATCTATACTCTTCTCATCTAACTTTACTCTCTTCTTGTCAGGAATATGCACGTTAGCAATGCAGCCGAAAACTCTGAAGTACTCAACATTGGGTTTTTCCCCACTCCAACACTCTTCAGGAGTCTTTCCTTTTACAGCCACAGTTAGACTCCTATTTAACACATGCAATCCCCATCGAACTGCTTCTGGCCAAAAGAGTTTAGGCATCTCCTTCTCTGAAAGCAAGCATCGAACCATGTTTAATACAGTTCGATTCTTACGTTCTGCCACTCCGTTCTGTTGAGGAGTATAGGCAGCAGTGAGTTGTCTCTTAATGCCATGATCAACACAAAACACATTGAACTCCTTGGAAGTGAACTCACCTCCCCTATCTGTCCTCAAACAACATATATCACACCCTGACTCTTTTTCAACAAGATTTTTAAATACTTTGAACATAGAAAAAGTTTCACTCTTCTTGGCTAAGAAATAAATCCAAGCTTTTCTACTGAAATCATCGATAAAGCACAACAGATACCTTTTGAGGCTGCTTGAAGTTGGAGTGATTGGACCACACAAATCGGCATGAACTAACTGAAGTTTCTTTGAAGCCCTCCACTGACTCTTCTTAGGAATGGCTGCTCGATGTTGTTTTCCACGATGACACACTGTGCATGCTTTGTTTGTGGCTTTGAGTTGAGGAAGTCCTTTGACAAGTTGCTTGGTCTCTAAGGCTTTGAGGCTTTTGTTGTTCACATGACCATAACGACGATGCCACAGGTCTGATAAGTCATCCGTGTTTGCTATTAGACATTTTTAAGGCTGAGTAATCATAGTGGCTAGTAAAGCAAACATCCTATTAGCTGCCATTAGAGTTTGCATAATAAGACCTCTCGTAGGATGATATATTTTACAAGCCCTATCTTTCATGACAATAGCAAGTCCTCGCTCTTGAAGTTGACCAATGCTCAATAAATTATTCTTGAGCTCAGGAATGTAAAACACATCTCTTACCACTTGGGTTAAACCTTCAGTCTCAAGCTTAATGCTCCATTTTCCCATCACAGTCATCCTTGCACCGTTGCCTAACTTTACTGAGTGTCTAAACTGCTCATCCATCTCCATGAACCAATCCTTGTTTCCTGACATGTGGTTAGAGCATCCTGAGTCTAGGAACCAAACACCTTCTCTCTTGGCATTCTTGTCCTCAACGTAAGCCATCAGTAGAAGCTCTTTCTCCTCATCCCACTCAGCATAATTGGCACCCTTCTCCCAACTAGGACACTCGTTTTGAAAATGCCCAAGTTTATGACATTTGTAGCATTCAACCGTGGCTTTGTTGAAGGTTTGTCTTCCTCTACCACGTCCACCTCTCCCAGCTCCTCGTCCCCTTCCTCTTCCTGTTTTGTCTTCATGGGTGACCTTGAGGACTTGCTCTTCCTCACCTTGACCCTTCATTCTTTGCTCATGCACAAGAAGGCTGCTCTGAAGTTCGTCAATGGTCATTGTAGTCATGTTGTTGGACTCCTCAATCGAACATACTACGTAGTTGAACTTAGAAATCATTGATCGAAGGATCTTTTCCGTGATCATTGTTTGACTCATATTCTCTCCATGAGCCTTCATTTTGTTGGCTATGGATAAAACACGAGCAAAGTAAGCATTCACCGATTCTCCTTCCTTCATGCGAAGAACTTCAAAATCACAACGTAATGACTGCAGTTGTGCCCTTTTAACCCGTGTTGAACCCTGAAACTTTTGCTTCATGGAGTCCCAGATTGCCTTTGAGGAGCTTCTGTCAAGAATGGTCTCAAGCACATCTCGTTCGATTGCTTGATAGAGAAGGTTTTTTGCCTTCAAGTCCTTCAGCTTGTTATCTTCATGCTCCTTCCGTTGAGCATCAGTGGGTTGACTTCCTTCTGCCACCACTGAAGAGAAAGATCGTACTTCCCCTGCAACATTCACCATGACGCCGCAATCTACAACATTCCAATACTCCTTGGAACGAAGCAGATTCTCCATCAGCTCAGCCCAATGATCATAGTGCCCCACAAACTTAGGCACGTAGGTGCTGCTTCCTTCTGCCATTTCAAGAGAACTCTCAATCTCTTGTTTCACTCTTGTATTCACAGTCAGGCCCTGTTAAGGGCTCTGATACCAATTGTTGGTGTATCAAAGACCTAGCTCTATGAAGCTGTAAAGATCGTGAAATGATCCACACTTTATTAACAGAACATCTTTGGCTTAAATAGCCTTTACAACTGGAAAAACAAATTAAAACAAACCACGTCTCCACATCCCGAAGACTGTGGCAACTAAGCAAACAACTCGGTCATACTTGACCTGATCAACACCTAACTTAAATGAACTACTAGCTCCTGAAAAATAGGAGCTTATTCAAATAAAAACAAACTTGCATTACCGAGACTCTAACAGATTTGGGGCCTGCCTAATGCAGAAATCATTGACCTTAGATCGAATCGATTTGAAGGTCCGATTACTTCTCATATCGGAAAAGCTAGGACGCTTGCTTTGCTGTTTGTGAGTTATAATCAACTATCTGGTGAATTGCCAGATGAGATTTCCAAAGCAACATCTTTGGTGTCGATTGTTTTGGATAACAATCGCTTTTCGGGTAGAATTCCGAGGAGTATTGGTGATATGAAGCATCTGGGTATTCTGTATTTGCAAAGCAACATGTTCTCTGCGTCAATACCAAAGTCTTTAGGAAGATGTTTTCGCCTGAGCGACGTGAACATGGCCAACAACTTGCTTTCTGGTGATATCCCATCATCTTTAGGCTCACTCCCATCCTTGAACTCCCTGAACATATCACATAATCAGCTTTCCGGTCAAATTCCAGAAAAATTAGCATCCTTAACGCTACGCATTCTTGACCTGACACACAACAGACTCACTGGTGTCATACCAAAAACTCTGTCGATTGCAGCCTACAAGAGTAGCTTTTCTGGTAACCCCGGTCTCTGCAGCATGTACATGAGCTCCTTCCCGCGATGTTCTCCTGGTTCGGGCCTGTCCAAGGATGTCCGGATAGTCATTATTTGCTTCTCAGTAGGCTCAGCAATCTTGCTTGTGTTACTCATCTGCGCCTTGTTCTTAAAGAAGAGGAAGGATGAAGAGCGTACATTAAAGGAAGAATCTTGGGAGCTAAATTCATTCCATGTGTTGAGCTTCACTCAAGATGAGATTCTTGATTCCATTAGGCAAGAGAATCTAATTGGAAGAGGGGGTTCTGGAAATGTTTATAGAGTTTTACTTGCTGATGGTAAAGAACTCGCTGTTAAACACATACGGAACATTGATCCAAGTGGTGGGAAGTCCAAAGAATTTGATGCTGAGGTGGCGACCTTGAGCTCAATTAGGCATATAAATGTGGTGAAGCTGTATTGCAGCATTACTAGTGAGGGCTCAAGCTTGTTGGTCTATGAGTACCTGCCCAATGGCAACTTGTGGGATCAGCTTCATACGTCCGAGGATATGAAGCTTGCTTGGGAGCCAAGGTATGAGATAGCAGTGGGAGCAGCCAGAGGACTGGAGTATCTGCATCATTGCTTGGAGAGGCCGATGATGCACAGAGATGTCAAGTCTAGTAACATTTTACTGGATGAGCTCTTGAAGCCTAGGATTGCTGATTTTGGGCTTGCCAAGATTGTTGAGGCTAGTGCAGGCAGGGACTCTACCCATGTTGTTGCTGGAACACATGGCTACATTGCTCCTGGTAATTAATGAAATTGTCTCATTTTATTTTAATTTCTTTAGTTTTGAGTTAATTATTTTTATTGTGCTAAAGTAACTGTTAATTATGCAGAATATGGATGCACCTACAGAGTGAATGAGAAAAGTGACGTGTATAGCTTTGGAGTGGTGTTAATGGAGCTAGTGACCGAAAAAAGCCAATGGAGCCAGAGTTTGGTGAGACCAACAACATAGTGAGCTGGGCATGCAGTATGCACAGTAGTAGAGAGAGCATACCAGGTATGGTGGACTCATATCTTCCAGAGGCCTGCAAGGAAGAGGCTATCAAGGTGCTAAGAATTGCCATGCTATGCACAGATAGGCTTCTTGAGCGAAGACCCTCCATGAGAAGTGTGGTTCACATGCTAGAGGAGGCTCATGAATTGGGATTACAGGATTAACTGAAGGTCTTTTAATATTTGGTTCAAAGAACTGTTACTTCTAAATGCATATTTTCATTATTTCAGATCTTTGAAGCTTATAAGGATAATCTTTTATCTTAAATTTTATGTAAAATTAATTGAAAGCCCTGCTCATCTAGTGCCTCATGTATATTTTATGCTTGCAGCGGATATTGCAGAGATGCTGTCTACTGACTTGCAAAAGGAGGGTCTTCGTGGTTGAACATTGACTCTTAAACTGAAGACTGCATCTTTTGAGGTACTTCTTCTGATGAAAGCATTCCTCCGTAGTTATATGACTATCTTAGTTTCTGTGACTGCTTTTTTCAGTTTTAGATGCCATCAGTATTTCATTCTGTAAATTTAATAATGTTCTACAATCTACAGGTTCGCACCAGAGCTGTGACTTGGCAAAAAAATATATGCTTGACTGAGGATATTAAGAAGCATGCTTCAAAGTTGCTTAAGGATGAACTTCCTGTTTCCTTGATTAAGGCTGATAGGTTGAGTGTTACATTATATTCAAGAATTATACAAGTATGAATAGCATATGCTATACCGTATACACAGTTGATCTAATGAGGACCCAACTTAAGGACCTTAAGGATAAGATGCATCTCATTCATTCCCATCCATGTCATCTCAGGTCTCAGCGAACCATATCTAGTATAATGAGTGAGATGTAAATCTGGTATCCATAGTTTGACAACTCAATGTCTGTCAATCAAGACCACACATTTAAACATGATTTTACATGATCAGTAGTCATAATTCTCTTTGACACCATAACATTTCAATCTTGCACCCCATGTCTTAAGAGTTAACAGAGCTTTATTTTCATCTGTTATCAGGCCTCCGATTGTCTCACTTTGATGAAGAAAAGGTTGGTGCTCTTTATGATCCCACACAAAAGCGACTATACGCTATCAGGAGATGCTTTAAGGAAAAATATGGGCGACCAAAGCTCCTTGGACTTGGATACTATTGATCACTGCATGATGTTGGTGTATAAGTGTGTTTGCTGAAATGTAATTAGAATAGGAAGGTTCTATTCTTATTTGAAAGGCTGCGTTGGATCATGGTCCAAGTGTACAGCAGAGAATGTAATAGCTTATGCCACTTGTCATTATCTCATAGGGTAGTGCATGAATGGCTAAGATTGAGTGATGTAATGAGGAATATTCTATTCCTAACGGTTTTGTCAGAAACACAATATATGCATGTTATAGAGCTGAGCTGGTATTCATTCCAGCTAGCTTCTTCTCCAAGCTCTCTCTCCCTCTCTGAAAATTCTCTCCTCTTTACTCTAGCTAAATCTCTCTGCATATTTTAGATTAGCTGCATTATATTGTTGCTTGAATCAATATACTAGATTACAGATCTATATATGTTAACATGGCCTCGAGCCAGGTTCGATCAACTAATCTTGGGCGTTTGGATGCGTGAGCTACCGAGAATTGAAGCAGAGTTTTGAGCTCTAGAGATCTAAGTCTAACATGGCTGGATCAAGTGGAGGTGAGTTGAGAGCACCGGTTTTCAATGGGGAAAACTATGATTTCTGGAGCATCGAATGAAGACCATCTTTAAATCTCATGGACTATGGGATCTGGTGGAAAAAGGTTTTGATAAGTCGATCTCAAGAGTACCGATGAAGCAGATGCAAAGAAAAAGGAAAAAGAATAATTGAGTGGTGCTTTGGAAGAGCAACACTTACAGTAGTGCTTATGAGGGATGCTAAGGCTCGGGATTGATTCAAGGAGCAGTCTCGGATGCAATATTCCCACGAATCTCACATGAGGAGACATCAAAAGGTGCCTGGCACATTCTCAAGCAAGAGTATCATGGAGATAAGCGGTAAGGAGTGTTAAATTACAAAGTCTTAGAAGAGAATTTGAATATACAAGGATGAAAGATGATGAGTCACTAATCGCTTATATTACCAAGCTGTTTGATATGATAAATCAAATGTGAAGTTATGGAGAGGAGTTGCCTAGAGAAAGAGTTGTTCAGAAATTGCTTATTAGTCTCGCCATCCGCCTATGACTCTATTTGTTCTGTTATTGAGCACTCAAGAGATTTGAGTGTCATTGAAATACAGGAGGTAGTAGCCTCATTGAAAGGTTTTGAATTAAGACTAGACAGACATTCTCAAAGCAAACCGAGAAGGCATTTGCTAGTCTCGGTGTAGATGCCAAATCGCTTAAGCCTGCTGATCGAGAATTCAAAGTATAATAAGAATTGGAAAACAAGAGGCAAGAAGTGGGATAACAAGGCAAATGATGGTGCTAAGAGTGATGGTGCTAAAAACTCCTGCAAGCACTGTGGCAAATTACATTTTGGAGAATGTAGATTCAAAGGCAAACCAAAATGTTTCAACTGTGACAAACTTGGTCACATTGCCAAAGATTGTTATAGCAAGAAACCACCTCCAGGTCAACTATGCTAATCAAGTAGATGCTACTCCAACTATGTTTTATGCTAGCAATAAAACTGATGCTGGTATAAAAGGAAGTGATGAGGTTTGGTATTTGGACAGTGGATGTAGCAATCATATGACTGGAAGGGAGGATCTCGCTTGTTGACATAGACAGAAATATGATCGCAAAAGTAGCAATGGGAACTGGATGACTTGTTGAAGTCATGGAAAAGGCAGCCTTGTGATTGAAACCAAAATGGGCAAGAGGTACATCAAAGAAGTTATGTTGGTGCCTGGTTTGAAAGAGAACTTGCTCGGTGTAGGCCGAATGATAGAGCATGGCTATTACTTGGTATTTGGAGATCACAAGGTGGAGATTTACTGGATGTGACTCTTATTCAAATTTGATTGCAAGAATTGAAATGAGAGGAAATAGAAGCTTTCCTATGAAATTACAGGCTGAGATGCACTTTGCTTACAAGGCTAGTGTTTTTCAATCTACCGCAATGTGGCATAGAAGGTAGGACATCCGAATATGACAAGTCCGAAATTGCTTCAAGAGCAAGAAATGGTTGTAGGTCCGCTGAAATCACATTTATTCTGAAGTATGTGAAGGGTGTGTTCTAGGCAAGCAATGCAGAGAATCATTTCCAAAGGAAGCTACCACTAGAGCATCAGTCCCTCTAGAACTTATACACGTGATATCTGTGGTCCAATGCAAACAATCACAAAAGCTGGAAATCGATATTTTAGACTTTTATTGATGATTGCACAAGAATGTGTTGGGTCTACTTCTTGAGACAAAAGTCCGAGACTCTAAGTGTATTCAAGAGATTTAAAGCTACTGTGGAATTGCAGAGTGGCTATAAACTAAAGAAGCTTAGAAGTGATCGAGGAGAATACACCTCGGTGGAATTTGATAAATTCTGTGCGTATATAGGTATAGAAAGGCAGCTAACAACTCCATACACACCCCAGCAGAATGGAGTGGTAGAGAGGAAGAATAGAACAATAGTGGAAATGGCAAAGTGCTTGTTGCTAGAGAAGAAGATTCCTCTTGAATTTTGGGCTGAGGCAGTCAATACATACGTTTATTTGCTGAATAGGTGTCCAACCAAAGCATTGCAAAAGAGAACACCTTTTGAAGCCTATAGTGGAAGAAAGCCTGGAGTGAAGCATCCGAGGATATTTGGTTCATTGTGCTATGCTCACATTCCAAGTCAACAAAGGCAGAAATTGGATTTAACAAGCAAGAGATGTGTTTTCTTAGGTTATGGAAGTCTGTGAAAAGGTTATAGACTTTATAGCCTTGAAACTGAAAAGGTAATTGTATCTAGAGATGTTGTTTTCAATGAAGATGCATGCTGGGATTGGAATGCACAGAAAGAAAGAAGTGTGAAGATTTCACTTGCTGAGGCAACTGCAACTGATCAAGGGCAAGAAGAAAATGTTTGTAACTCTGAAGTTCAAAGTGAAGAAGAGGGAGTAGTTGGTAATGACACAGCACCTAGTGATCAAGAAAGATTGCCAAGCTCTCTTGATATAGATCACACTCCTCTCAAGTACAAAAGCCTTGCAGAAATCTATGAGAAATGCAATATGTGCATAATTGAACCAGAAAGTATTGAAGAAGCAGTAAAGGATGACTCATGGAAGAAAGCTATGGAAGCTGAAATTCAGATGATTGAAAAAATAACACCTGGGATTTGGTTGTGAGACCATCCGACAAACCAATTATTGGAGTGAAATGGGTTTATAAAACTAAACTGAACCTAGATGGATGCGTGCGGAAGAACAAAGCAAGGCTGGTTGCAAAGGGATATTCTCAAAAGCCTGGTATAGACTTTAATGAGACCTTTGCACCAGTAGCTCGACTTGATCTTGTGAGAACCTTGGTGGCTTTAGCTGCACGTAAGAGTTGGAAGCTATTCCGAGTTGGATGTAAAGTCAGCTTTTCTCAATGGAGTGCTAAATGAAGAAGTGTATGTGGATCAACCATCTGGTTTTGTAATACAAGGCAAAGAAGAGAAAGTGTACAAGCTTAAGAAGGCATTATATGGTTTGAAGCAAGCTCCAAGAGCTTGGTATGAAGAGATAAACTCCTACTTTACAAAGGCTGGTTTCTATAGAAGTCCAAGTGAAGCCACCCTTTATACCAAGACATCTCACAGTGGCATTCTCATTGTGTCACTATATGTAGATGACATTATCTACACAGGAGCTCAAAGGAAATGATGGCTGAGTTTAAGTGTGAGATGATGAAGCAATATGAGATGACAGACTTAGGATTGCTTCATCACTTTCTTGGTCTTGGAGTTCTCAAATGAAACTTGCATTTTTCTGCACCAAAAGAAATATGCAAAGACTTTACTTGAAAAGTTTGGCCTCAAGGATTGCAAATCAGTTGCAACACCTTTAGCCATGAATGAAAAGCTCTCAAAGATAGATGGGAGTGAACTGGCGGATGAAACTCTGTATAGACAGATGGTGGGAAGCTTGCTTTATCCGACCGCAACCAGACCGGACATCATGTTTGCAGCAAGCCTCTTGGCTAGATTCATGCACAATCCTACCAAGAAGCATATGGGAACAGCTAAAAGGGTTTTGAGATACATACAAGGTACTATTAACTATGGAATTGCTTATGAGAAAGGCAAAGGAGCAATGTTAATTGGTTATTGTGATAGTGATTGGAGTGGAAGTGAGGATGACATGAGAAGCACATCAGGTTATGCTTTTAACCTGGGATCTGGTGTGTTTTCTTGGGCTTCAATCAAGCGGAAGCGGTGTTGCTCTTTCATTGCAGGTTGAGTACATGAGTGCAGCAAGCTACCGCACAAGCTATGTGGCTGAGGTTTATGTTAACAGATTTTGGTGAAGAACAAGCTGAACCAACTAAATTGCTATGTGACAACACTTCAGCTATTGCTATTTCAAGAATCCTGCTCATCATCACAAGACCAGACATATTAATCGAAGGTTTCATTTTATTCGAGATGCACTTCAAGATGGTGAGATTGATCTTCTATATTGCAAAATCAAGAGCGACTTGTCGACATTTTCACCAAGCCTTTGGCAAGAGATCGGTTTGAGTATTTGAGGAAAGCTCTAGGAGTCATTTCAGCACAACACTTAGAAGGGAGTGTTGGTGTATAAGTGTGTTTGCTGAAATGTAATTAGAATAGGAAGGTTCTATTCTTATTTGAAAGGCTGCGTTGGATCATGGTCCAAGTGTACAGCAGAGAATGTAATAGCTTATGCCACTTGTCATTATCTCATAGGGTAGTGCATGAATGGCTAAGATTGAGTGATGTAATGAGGAATATTCTATTCCTAACGGTTTTGTCGAAACACAATATATGCATGTTATAGAGCCGAAATTTGGTATTCATTACGACTAGCTTCTTCTCCAAGCTCTCTCTCCCTCTCTGAAAATTCTCTCCTCTTTACTCTAGCTAAATCTCTCTGCATATTTTAGATTAGCTGCATTATATTGTTGCTTGAATCAATATACTAGATTACAATCTGTATATGTTAACACATGATGCATGGTGAAGAAAGTTGTTTATCTAAAGACAGCCATCAAACATCTTCTTGGGAACATGGTGATCCTCTTGATGAAAATCGTTTATCAAATTTAGATGACAGTAGTCTGCATTGGGCAATTTTGAAGAAAAGGAAGAAATTTATGATTCGATGAGCAATGCAAATGCAGAAAAGGTATGTGTGGTCAAGGCATGCTGACGGTTAATATTCTTGACTTTTTCTAAGGATTTTTAGCCATTTTGCCCCCGAACTATTAGGCAATTCGAACTTACCCCCTGAATTATTTCATCTGCCGATTTAGTCCCTCAACTCGTAATAAATAGTCAATTTCCCCCTTACCGTTAAGTTTATCTAATTCCATCAACTTTTTTGTTAATAACAAGGGTAAATTTGTAATTTTAACTTAAAATTCATAAAAATATTGTAAATAATTAACTTTTAGAAGAAAAAAATTATTCTCCCCACAAAACCCCATCCCCACCGATTTCTTCTCCCTAAAGATTTTTTTGCTTCTAAAAGTTAATTATTTACAATATTTTTATGAATTTTAAGTTAGAATTACAAATTTGCCCTTGTTATTAACAGAAAAATGGATGAAATTTGATAAACTTAACGGTAAGTGAAATTGACTATTTATTACGAGTTGAGTGACTAAACAAACGAATAGTTCAGTGAGTAGTCAATCGCTTTATAATTCGAAACCGCACTTTACCCTTTTTCTAAAATACTGAAAAAGTCATCACTCAGCTCCATAGATATTGAGAAAACATTAGTTTCAAGAAGTTACATAACTTACTAGATTTTCATGTTATATGCCCATATGAATGCCAGTGACAATCAGAATGAGGACAATGTACAGGATGGAGTGCCACCATTCGGACCAGGTTATTTTTTTCCTGAGCAGTTTGAGGGCAGTAACCTAGACAGAGTGAATATCATAACTAACACCCTTGGGGATGTGGCAATTTCGTCAGTCAGTCAGAAAGAGTTCCTTTTGTGGGTGAAGCCACCAAGCTTTGTTGAGGAAAAGCAAGAACACTTTGATTTTCATCTTGCTGAGAAGCTTCAGAAAGAGGAATCTGGGACTGACTTCAGAACTTGTGTGCTGAAGCAAAGGTATACTATATTTTTATTGAGTTTTCAACTTGTCTCTCTTCATATCCTTTCTTTTTCCTCTTGAGGTAATTTGTTTTATCTGATTGATTTGGCTTGAAACTCAGTCAAAAATGTCCCTAAGGATCACATTGCAAGCCAAAGAAGCACAAAAAGCAGAAGTAGAAACCAGATTCCAAATTCCAAATTCAAGAATCCAAGAATCCAAGAATCCCAAGTAGTAGAAACCAGATTGCTTCTTCAATACGTAAAATTTCCCACTACCCTAATTAAGAAAAACACAGAGGGTAGCTCCGGAGCCACAATGCCAACCATGTCTGAGATATTGGCCTCATCAAGAACCCAAAACCTTGACCTTCAGCTCCAAACTCTAGGACCCTTTTTCAGAATCACAGCCAAAAGCTTGGGAACACAGAAAGAGCTTGGCAAGGCTGAGGGACTGATAAGGTTCTGGCTGAGTGGGAAAATCCTTCACTTGGAATCAATCAGATTACAGAGGGAGACACTGGGGATGGAGAAGTCAATCTTTGGCATTGGCTTGTTCATTGGAGCCATGGCCATTCGATACAGCTACAATTGTGGTTGCAAAACAGCTAAGTCTGGCCATCAATGACTCTGACATTTTCCACCACAAGGTTCTTTCTTTTGCTCCTTATCATGTTACTTGTAGTTTTAATATGTTATTGGATGCTATAGCAATAGTTCAACCTTTAATTTTAACATTCTGTACATCAATGGTGAAGCCTTTCATTTGCTTAAATGTCCAAGTATCCTTTATTTTGTGGAAGGCCATGTTTGATAGGGAGGATTAGATTGGAGACTAGTAAAATGACTTGATTTCATGTGCAATCAATAAAGAATATGTAGTATCATATGAGGTTTTCACATTTGTCTAGCTCTGTCAAGTGGCACATTTATGTGGTTTTCACATTTTACTTGTAATACTTATGGGTCTCATTTAATCATGATTTTAGGTTTGCTGGCCATAATCATTTGTTGTCAAGATGAACTCTCTGATGTATACAGAGAGTTGCTTCCTGTACTCTCCGAGGCTCTTCAATCTGGAACCGCGATATTAAAGGTAGTTTAATATGCTTGATATGCACCTAATTTTTATTAATAGGACTTCTCCAAGATGTATGAATCTCAGACTAAAAATGTTTTCAGGCAGATGTTGAATTGTTTGGCTATTGTGGGTTTTGTTGGTTCAACTACCGAAAGTGCCATGCAAATTATTTGGAAGTTCATTCATCCTGAATCTGTCAATGATGTATGTGCACCTTTAGCTTAACTTTTGTTCTTAAAAGTTAATTTTTTGTTTGGTACAATTTCTTTTTTAACTTCACTTCACCAGTCCCTATTTAGTTTCTCAAGTATTTAGGTTATAAATTGTTACAAATGGTATCAAATTTTAGAATAAAGAGCTAAAGTTGTTTTTTTAACAGTTAGGTCAACACAAAAGAGCATTCGGCAGAGGTTTTGCTGCAATATATTCTTGGCTGTTTCTTCTTACAAGCATGGAGAGATGGAGACTCAGCCACAACTCTTGGAATGGGTAAAATGTTAACTCACAATAATCAGATGTTAAAATTTCTTTTTCCAATTGTAACCTTTTATCAACTAAAATATATTTTCTAAAACCATTCATGCCATATTTAAATAGTAGTTATGAATGAAATTCTAACTTCTTAAGTTATGCCTTCTTTTTTTTATTGGACAAAGGACAAGGATGATAAATGCTCTTTCTGTTTCTCTCTTCTTCTTTTTCAGAATTTTTTTGCTCCATGACTTGAATCATATGTCATGCATATCAATCATTGACCATCCTTATAGATTGAATTATGTTGTTATAGCACTGCTCTAATATAATCAAACTGATACAGATCCGTTTACTACTTCTCAAACCGATTAGAGCACAATGATAAGTTAGCTCATGTAGCAGCTTGTGAAGCACTGGCCTTGATATTTGAAACTGGTAGTCTAGATAAGTTTTGGAAGGAAGCAAAGGATCATAGCAACTTTTCACATATGCAACAATCACTGAGACCAACTCCGGAAGAGGCTGGGCTGCCAGAAGGGTGTGAGAGTCTGGACTCACTCCCAACACCAGAATAAGCCAATAATTCCTCCAAGGCATTGGGCTTGCTCCAAGAACTACTTGCAGACCAACCATCTTGCCTTGTGGCTGACATGTTTTTCCCCTGGGCAACTGATGCTGCTGCAAAATTTGGCATTCCAAGGCTGGTTTTTCATGGGACTAGCTTCTTTGCTTTGGCTGCATCAGATTGTGTGAGGCGATATGAGCCTTTCAAGAACATTTCTGAAGGAGAATATTGATAATGATTTGACACAATTATTGAAACAGGCTCAGGAATCTGAGGTGAGGAGCCATGGGATTGTTGTCAATAGTTTCTATGAGCTCGAACCTTTTTATGCAGATTATTACACAAAGGTCATGGGGAGGAAGGCATGGCATATTAGTCCTCTTTCTCTGTGCGACAGGGACAATGAGAAAAAATCATAAAAACAACATACTAGTTCATTAGTTGCTTTTGGATTTAGCTCATTAGATGTTTTTGGATATGAATCAGCATGCCTTAACGAACTTACCTAAAATGCAGGCTACCCTGCAAAAATTGTTCTATTTTTCCGTTCAATTCCCTTTAGACAATCGCTTGTATACAAATAAAATTCTAGCCCATTTGATATCTGATTTTCCTTAATTTTCTAAGTGCAATCCAAATAAAGCATACAAATTCTGTAACAATCAACTTGTTGTAAACTAAAAAGGACTAGTTATATCCATAGGTAGCTGATTCAAGTAATTGGTGGCATACCCACCAATGGAAAAGACTACCAAATAATTTACAGGGACAACAATCGGCTGCAAAAACATCTGGAAAAGTGTGGTATATAGCAGTGAGTCTATCTTGAGTTGCTTTGAGGTCCCACTTAGTTTGGCAATTAAAAAACCAATGTCAAGTGTCAACCAATTCATTTCTTGCTGTCCTCTCCCATCATATTCTTTTGACGCTGTCGCCATGAACAAAAGCCACAAATCCCTCACTTGCAAGTGTTGTGATTGCAGTCCTCAGCTGAAACACCAATAAAAGCATAACCATCAGCATGAAAATTCAGAGAGAGAGAGAGAGAGACAGCGAGATAGAGAGAGACTAACATCATTGAGGTGGACTTCATTGCCAGAGCTCTGCGTCTTCAGCTCCTCCAGCAACTGCAGGACATATTAAACAAATGAAGATGTTAGTTTTAGACAGATTTAAATTTATAGTTTGTACATCTTGTAAATAAGCACACCTCTAACAAGCGCATTGAGGGTCCCCCAAGTTGCATCTTTTCCATGATTATGTTGCGAGCTGCTGATACCAGACTTTCCCGTCTCATTCTTTCACTTGCCGAAATTCCAGTAGTAATAAGATCCATGTCGATTGTTCCTAAGTATGAGTCAAAAACGATGTTAAACTGTTTGTCTTCATGGAAAGTAGAATTAAGAAAAAACAGACACAAATTCTGAAATGCTATACCAGTGGAGTGATCGGTTGCTGATTGCTGCATTGCAACTTCCAGAAGCCGGAATGCCTCCACAACATCATGCTTTTCAACCTGGCATACATCAAGTCATAATTTTATTTATTTTAGTCCTGATGAATCAAATTGTAAATGGTTAAGACACAATGCAATCTTTGCTAACCCATTCTGAGAAACGAATTCGAGCTAGAGCTTCACTAAGTCGTATCAAACTCTCAATCTGCCTGGGTGTTGCTGTTATCACCTGTTAAGTAATCAATTAAACGAACATGATTGATGACAGATTTGAGGAATTTGTTAATAGATCTTTAAGATCAAAAACACCTAAAAATGGCCACATTCAATGTATTTTGCAAATAAAGCAAGCAAAACAAAAAAAAAGGAAAGAAAAGAAATCACATTAAAACCGCAAAAGGAATCACTTGATGGGAAAAAGGATTATATCATGTGACTATAATGTTACAAAAGGATGGTAACATTCTTTTATTTATTCTGCTAAACGAGCATACATGATGAGAACCATGCAGGAAAATTTGTATAACCGTTACCTTTTTGCTACTGCCTGGAAAATTTCCTCTCCTCCTCAATTCAACATAACCTCTAGTCAACTCTTCAGCAGCTTCATCAGATAATTGTGGATGAATATGCTTTCGCGCATATCCCACATATGCAGTCAACGTAGCCAGGTCTAAGACATCCTGCTGTATTGTCTGCAAGTGGAGACATGGAATTTTACAGATGAATAAGAGATATGCTAAAAATTAGTCCTTCAATAAAGAAATCACTTATTGATCAGACCTCAGGATTCTCAAAGTGTAATGCAACAATATGCTTTGCAAGGCGCCTGTCTGTATGCTCATCAGCCTTGTCAAGGAGTAAGTAGATCAGATCGAACCTGAGAAAAATTTAACGGCCAGAGCGCAGCTCAAAATCATTAATGAACTCTAGTGATGTTGTCAACAACTTCATAATTTTCAGATGTTATTGGGCTTTGATGACAACATTCAACAATAAAGAACTTTTACTAACTATGCAAGATAACGAGTTTGACATTCTTTAAACCAAAAGTCATTAAATACGACAAACACATGCAAAGCCATAGTTAAATCATAGTTTAGGCCCTTTTGATATGCTCGTGGCATGGCATAGGTATCTTCTTACCTGGATAATAAGGTAGGAGGGAGGTGTATGTTGTCAATTACTGATAAGCGAGGATTATAGCGTGAACCACTTGGATTTGCACAAGCCAAGACTGAAGTCCTAGCATTAAGGGAAGCAATGATTCCTGCCTTTGCTATCGAGACAGTTTGCTGTTCCATCACCTGGGGGAATATAAGTGTATTTGGAAAGAAACAATCAATGGCTAAATAGTTGCACATAAAGGAATACCAGAATGCATTTTCTGAAAATATACCAAGTAGTATACTTAATACACTTAGCATACTGACATACTGTTCCAGTGGACATCCCTTATATGCCAAAAATAAATTAATGGTTTCACAAAAACAGAAACAAAAATGGAAATTAAACTGTCAAACTTTAAAACATATAATCTTGGATCTTCAAAATGCCAAACATTAAAGCATATATTCTGGATTTTCACATATCACTCAACAAGATGTAGAAGAGAAAAATATCCAAATTTATAAAAAGAGATAATTTTATAAGCATTTGAAAGAACAAAAATGCACATATCTCCCACATAAATATAATAAGTGACGAAATAACCAACCTCATGTAACATGCTCCTCGCACTGTCAGACATTTTGTCAAATTCGTCAATGCAACAAATGCCTCTATCACTCAAAACTAACGCTCCACTCTCTAAAACCTGAAGAATCATAACATATTTCCACTCAACTTCATATATTTGTACAAAATATTCGAAAAATAATTTTTTTTTAAACAAAAACATACTGTTTCCCCTGTTTCAGGATCTTTTGCAACATAAGCAGTCAAGCCAACAGCAGAACTCCCTCTTCCACTAGTGTATATTCCACGGGGAGCTAGCTTGTGTATATACTGGAGCAGCTGGGACTTGCTGGTTCCAGGATCACCAACAAGAAGAATGTTAATATCACCACGGAAGCGAGCACCAGATGGCAACTTCAAAGCATTCCCACCAAAAATCTGCATTTAGGGAAATTAGCTATGAGAATACTCAACGAATTAATCAACAAACTAATTTGCTCAATTAATCAACAAAATACTCAAGGAATCAAAAAGTTAAATATTTAAAGCACCTGGCAAAGAAGGCCTTTTTTTACATCATCTAACTCCCAGATGTTTGGTGCTAAAGACCTGGTTAATCGATCATATATATCAGGCTGTTTTGCCAGCTCTTTCAATTGTTCCACCTGCAATTCCAGCAACAATATGATCAACACAGACAATACAAGCAAAGCCAGATGCAACCGCAATTGAATAAGATAGTATAAATTGAAGTACCTTTTTTTCATCAAAAACAATTTCATCTGAGTGTCCAGCCACGGAATTGTCAACTTCCACCGGATTTTGATCCTCTGCCAGCATTCTTGACTTGTCAGATTTTTTTATATGCAGACAATCAATGTATGTCTGCAATCAAAAGAAAAGGATTGTTATATCCAGGCCACTAGAGTGAAAAAGAAGCTTAAAATTTCACAGCAAAAAAGATAGAAACATGCCTTGAACAATGATTTTACAGTTCTCTGAGTTGGTCCAACTCTAACGGTCATAGCCCTGTATATCCCAGTAACCTATTGGAAAGGAACGCATTAAAGATAACAAAAGATATATGTATCTTTCTTAGGGTCACCCAACCGGTTACAACATGGACTTACCTCAATTCTATCACCGGGTTTTCCAGCATCAACCAGTTTGTCATGCATCAACAAGCTCACCGTATGCGGTGTTCCTCCTTCAGGGATCTCATCAGGAGTCTCCTGAAGCCTCACGATCTGTTTATCAGTAAATCTGATTCAGAAGTAGTACCCATTAGATGTACATTCATCGTAAAACTCTATTTTCAAACTGTAAAAGTCACATTGTCAAATCAATTGTTAACTGAATCAGTTTATTTCACAAGTTTTGTTATTCAATATCTCTCCTTTCAGTTGTATTTCATAGAATAGATTGTGCCATTTCATAAACTGTCTTGATCAGAAGTCTGAACCTATTGACATTTAGGACAAAGGGTTTAGATTTGAATGTTTGCCACTTCAGCCACAATCATGAGTAACATGATCTTTTGAACTTTGCTCAAGTTTAAAAACAATTACAGGCGCTGCAAGTTTTATTTAACTTTAGTGTCAATCTTTCAATATTAGCATTCTAAAGCTCCGAAATACACAGGAGTCCATGATCCGTTAAAAGTAAAATTTTATATGCATCTCAAATGCATCAGTGGTTTAAGCAAAATTGCAAAAAGAAAGGAGATCTCCAGAGATGGAAAGGGTGAAATTACAGAGGACAAGCATATTAAACACCTTAAAGAAGGATTGAAAAAACTCTGCTTTCTCTCTATGTGCAAAAAACTTCTAGAAACCAACACAAAATTTCACACATATATTCACGCTACGACCTTGAAAATTCCGAATTAATGCCACAAATTACCTGCATCGGTTGTGAACAAGTGTCATAGAATTTCTGGCTTGACATTCTTCCTTCAAGCATATTGTAGGCTCAGTTATGCGCCCTGATAGCACTCAAAACTCAACATATAAGAGAGGAATCCATCTACATCAACATTAAACAAATAAACATGTGATCCCAAAGAGATTACCTTTCTCTACCGGAAGAGGGTCAGAGTAGTAGCCACACACAAGGCATCGAAATATTGCTTCCCTTATCTCGGGTATTATTGAACTAGACCGAATAATCATTCCCTTCAATGAAACCATCCTCTCAATGTCTAGTAATACATTTACTCAAATCAGTCCACATATCCAAATGCACATTACATTGATCAACAACAATCAAAAAGCCCAAAACCAAGGAAAATTGGATTGAAATACAAGAAGATAAAGAAAACTAACCAGATGGGTTGAGATTTCTCATTGATGTGGATGTTTTGAGATTATAAATCCGAGTTTGAATGTGCTTTTCGAACAAGGGGTTTATGACGGGCAGCATTTCCATCAAAACAATATCGAAAATTGCAAGAACCTCAAGTGGGTACCTGACCATCTTCGCATACAAGTCCGAATCATAATCAAACACATTGCGTGCATCAACATCGAGCGAATCTTCCTCCATTTCAATAACTCTCTTGATGGCCTCAATGTACTTCCCTTCCGTAAGGTACTCACTCTCCGTATTCCACTGCGACTCGTCCCGAAAATTCTTCAGGAACCTAACGATCGCCACCTTAACGTCGTTCACGCTGATGTTCGTGCCCCAAACGAACGTGGGCCGGTCCTCGTCCATGTCGTAGCCGTCGCCGCCTTCAGAAGACGGTGGGACGTCACCGTCAGTGGAGGAGGGGGTTGGAGCGGCACCGTTTTGGCCATTGGCGCGGCGGGTGCGCGATGGGGTTGGGGTTTTTTCGGAGCCGGAGAATCGAGACCGGTTGGCCCTTGGAGTTGCGAATTCCGAAGACGGCGTAGTGGATCGGCCCCGCCGTCTGTGCCGGGAAGCGCCGGCAGGGGAGGAGGAGAGTGTGTTGCCGATTGGGCTCGAGAAGGAGTCATCGGGAGATGAAGGTCCTGTGAAAAAATGAAATGAAATTGAGATTTACAAATACATGAAAACAAGCGATTCTCAGAGAGAAGGAGACTTACCGTTGTTGAAGTCGGCCGGCGTAGAATCAGAAGCCATGGCTAGAGAGAGAAATAGAGAGTTGGGGTTTGGGGGGTTTGGAGGGTTTGGGCAGCACAGAGTGTTTGCTTTGTCTGTTGGGTTAGGTTTTGGCGCCAAGAGGTTATGATTTTCCCGCCAGAAATCCTGGCTCGGCTTTTGGATGGTTTTCTTCTTCGTTTATAGGACTGGGCTTGGATTGGTTTGAGGCCCATTAAATGAAAGGATCGCAGTCTCTTGCCACGGTGTTTTATTACAATGAATCAATTTACAACATTAAAATGTGCCATACTAATGGAAATTTCAAATTTGATCCATGATTTTACACAAATAATCTAACACTGTTGTTTTCTTCTCAGCAGGGAATTCAAGATTTGGTGGAGTCATTCTATAGTGAGGTAAATGCCCTTAGATGAGGTCGTATCTCTTAACTGTTCGAACAAATTAATGAATTTGATCAAACGTCTAACTAATTTGATCCAACGGTTAAAAGATAGTGTCTCATCTAAGGGCCTTATATAAGACACTCACTATAAAATTCTACGATTTGGGCAAGTCACTAATGACATGAACCAGCTGCTGCTCAGAGAGTTTAATGCATAAGAGATACAGGCTGCTTTGTTTCAAACGCATCCTTCAAAGCCGTCGGGGCCAGATGCCATGTCCCCTTTGTTTTATAAAAAAAAAAATTTGGGATGTGGTTGGTGAAGACTGTTGAAGATTTCAATAATATATATATAATAATATAAAGAGAGTTAGTCAAATTCAATTTTATGGGAAAGAGTTTTGGTTAATCAATATATCTTTTGGTTAAATCAATATATCTTTTGGCTAAATGGTACATATCAACTAATATGTCTTTTGGTTGAAATGGTACACACCAACAGACACGATTTTGGTAGTGTCCTTTGAGAAAGTGGCATTGCACACTTTCAGATAAATTGAATGGGTGCCTTCTATACTCTATATATACTTCCATGAAAAATAATTCCATAATAGTTTCCTATTATCTCTTCACTTCTACAATCATACAATTTCCTTATAGCAATTTCTAAGGGAATCCTTCGAGTTTTTGCTATTCGCAGATTCCAAACTTTGTTGTATCCTGGAAGTGGTTTGCCAAGAACCCATTAGCAAACTCAATTGAGTGGGGGCAAATAACACTTTAAGGAAACGATTCAAATCGTACCTCAAAGTCTTTCTTCATATTTCAGTTTCCTACTCAACAATCTTAAAGTGTTATTCGTCATGGAGATCAAATCGATAGCATGGCTATGAAGGTTATCAATCAAGATGTCTACAAGTTAGACAAATTCGATGGAACAAATTTCACCCGATGGAAGGACAAAATGTGTTTCTTACTTATCGTTTCTTAATGTCTTATATGTCCTGGACCCGAAATTGCAACCCATACCTGAACCAAGTGACAAAGATACCGAGAATATAATTGCAGACCAGGAGAAAACGTGAAGAAGATGAATTGGTTTGCAGAGGACACATCTTGGGCACATTAATCGATCGTTTGTATGATCTGTACACACATATTCAATCTCCAAAGGAAATTTGGGAGGCACTCGAACACAAGTACACAACGGAGAAAAGAGGTACCGATAAATTTTTAATGTTTAAATATTATGAATTCACTATGTTAGACAATAAACCCATCCTAGATCAAGTTCATGAGTTACTGGTCTTAGTCTCAAAGCTTCGTGAACTTAAAATAGTTATTCCGAACCTATGATTGTTGGGGCTATTATGGCTAAATTACCCCAAACATGGAATAACTATAGAAAGAAACTTACTGCATATGGTAGAAGATATTAGTTTGGAGAACTTGCAAAAAGGCATTCAAATTGAAGAAGAAACTCGAAATCGTGATAAGAGTTTTGCCTCTCAAGATTCCTCCAAAGTTCACAATGTGGAAGGAAGCAAATACAAGAAGAACTTCAAAGTGAAAAATGATAAAAGGCAAGTTCAAAAAGGCAAGTTCCAACAACAAATCAAAGAATGCTAATGAGGGATGTTATCATTGTGGAAAGAAAGGCCATTACATTCAAGATTGCAGGCATAGGAAAGCTAGTGGAAAATATGCCAATAAGACAAATGATGCAAATATGGTGGAAGAATCTGGAGATGATATTGTTGCAATGGTATCAATGATGCATATTGGCATGATTATTGACTTGATATGGCAGCGACAAAGAAATCCTCCGATTGGTGGCTTGATTAAGGGGCTACTATCCATGTGTGCAATGACAAAGCTCAATTCAAGACATATGAAGCAGCAATGGACAATCAAGAGGTTTTAATGGGGAATAATAATTCCGCTAAAGTTCGGGAAAAGGAACCATTGAAATTCAGTTTATACTGGGAAGAAACTGACTTTGCTTAATGTGTTACATGTTCCAATTAAGAAAAATCTTGTGTCTGCAAATCTATTATGTAAGAACGGTATAAAGACCGTACTTGAGTCCGACAAGTTAATAATGTCGAAAAATGGGTTGTTTGTTGGGAAGGGCTATTCTTGTGATGGGATGTTCAAACTAAGTATTAATAATAAAGTGAATTCTTACGCTTATATTGTTGAATCTTCTTCTCATTTATGGCATTTACGTTTAGCACATATAAATTTTAGATCTTTGAAATACATGCGTACACATGGTTTGATAGCTTGTAATGATGATTATAATGATAAATGTGAAACTTGCATACAAGCGAAAATGACTAAGAAACCTTTTCCTAAGGCTGAAAGAAATACAGATTTATTAGACTTGATACATTCTGATATTTGTGAGTTTAATGG
Source organism: Prunus padus (assembly GCA_024362665.1). NCBI lineage: Eukaryota > Viridiplantae > Streptophyta > Magnoliopsida > Rosales > Rosaceae > Prunus > Prunus padus. The sequence goes on along the minus strand of JANFAM010000006.1, from coordinate 12,221,738 downwards.
TGTTTTGACAAGAGGAGGAAAAAGATATTTTATTACTTTTATTGACGATTGTTCTAGGTATACTTATGTCTATCTGTTATCTAATAAAGATGAAGCGTTTGAATGTTTTAAACACTACAAGTCTGAAGTAGAAAATCAAAAGGGAAAGAAAATTAAATGTCTTCGTAGTGATAGAGGTGGTGAATATTTTTCAAATGAATTTGATAGTTTTTGTGAAGAGCATGGTATTATACATCAAAGAACTGCACCCTACACACCACAACAAAATGGTTTGGCGTAAAGAAAAATAGGACACTCATGAAGTGATTAATTCTATGATGATAAATGCTAAAGTGCCTTTATATTTGTGGGGTGAAGCATTATTTTCTGCATGTCATATACATAATAGAATTACATCTAGAAAGACGCATGTATCACCTTATGAGATTTGGAAGGGTAGAATACCAAATCTGTCATATCTAAAAGTTTGGGGTTGTATAGCCTTTTATAAGGCACTCGATCCTAAGAGATCTAAGTTGGGTCCAAGAGGAATTAAAAGCATATTTGTAGGATATGCAGAAAATTCAAAGGCATACGAGTTGCTTAACTTAGACTCAAACACAATAGTTGAGTCTGTAGATGTTGAATTTATAGAAAATAAATTCTATAATGATTCAATGTCTGTACAACGAAATGATCAAGCACCTTTGTCTTCTATGGATACTAGTTCTTCTCAAAGAGAGAAAAGAAAACAGTCTCAAACTATTCTTGAACCTAGAAAAAGTCAAAGAATAAGAAAAGAAAAGACTCTAGGTCCAGATTTTATTTCATCTCAATCTATTGTATTTTTAGTAGAAGGAGACAGAAGTCAAGTTCTAAACAAAATACCCATTGTATTAAATATAGAAGATGATCCTAAAAGTCTAAGCGAAGCAATGGCTTCAAGAGATGCCGCTTTTTGGAAAGAGGCAATAGATGATGAGATGGATTCATTAATGTCAAACCGGACATGGGTTTTAGTAGACTTGCCACAAGGGTCTAAAGCAATTGGTTGTAAGTGGGTATTTAGAAGGAAATACAACACAGATGGGTCAATTCAAACCTTTAAAGCCAGGTTGGTTGCTAAGGGTTTTAAACAGAAAAAGGGAATAGATTACTTCGATACTTATGCACCAAAGAGCTAGACTCACATCCATTAGAGTATTGTTTGCCTTGGCATCTTTATATCATTTGTATGTACATCAAATGGATGTGAAGACGGCGTTTTTAAATGGTGATTTGGATGAAGAAGTCTATATGGAACAACTTGAAGGGTTTGTTCTCCCTAGAAATGAAAAGAAAGTTTGTAAATTGATCAAATCATTGTATGGATTGAAACAAGCACCCAAACAATGGCATGAAAAGTTTGATAACGTCATTTTGTCATATGGATTTAGACATAATAATGCTGATAAGTGCATATATTCTAAATTCACAAATGACTATGGTGTTATTTTATGCTTATATGTTGATGACTTGTTAATTTTTGGTACAAATATGAAAGGTGTATATGAAACTAAGAAGTATCTAAATTCAAAGTTCAAAATGAAGGATTTGAATGAAGTGGATACTATTTTAGGAATTAAAGTAAAGAAGCATAATCGGGGTTATGCCTTGTGTCGATCACATTACATTGAGAAATTGCTTCTTAAATTTAAGCATTTGCAAATTAAAGAAGCAACAACCCTTATGAGCCTAATGAAACTATGCTAAATAATTCTGGCAGGTCCATTGCACAGACTTGAGTATGCTAGTGTAATAGGAAGTTTAATGTATGCTATGCATTGTACAAGGTCAGATATTGCTTTTGCAAAGATGCAAACTTTCTAGATACACCAAGAATCCAAGTACTGCTCATTGGAAAGCAATTAGTAGAGTATTTGGTTATCTTAAAAGAACCATTAATTTGAGTTTATCTTACTCTGAATTTCCAGCAGTACTTGAGGGATATTCATGTGCAAGTTGGATAACGAGTGCTAGTGATAATAAGTCTACATCAGGATGGATCTTTACAATTGCCGGAGGAGCAATTTCCTGGGCTTCAAAGAAACAAACATGTATAGCACATTCAACTATGGAATCTGAATTTATAGCATTGGCAGCATCAGGTAAAGAAGCGAAATGGCTTAGAAATCTGTTATTAGAAATAGAGTTGTGGCCACAACCGATGTCATCCATTTATTTATACTGTGATAGCGAGGCTACTTTGTCTAGAGCTTATAGTAAGGTGTATAATGGAAAATCTAGACATATTAGCTTGAGACATGAATATGTCAAACAATTAATAACAGATGGAGTTATTAATATTATTTATGTTAAGTCAAGTAATAACTTGGCGGATCCATTTACAAAAGCACTCTCGAGAAACTTGGTAGTTAGTACATCTAGTGGAATGGGGCTAAAACCCTTTACTGAAAATCACCAATAATGGTAACCCAACTTTGTCTAAAATATCATTAGTTCAAAGTTTAATGGGTAATATCAAGTTATTGTTAAGTGATTGTAAAAGCACTGAAATTCAAATATATAGCCCATTCTAAGATGATCAGTGCAAGACTGCTACGTTTAGGAGGATGAAACTTTATCTCTTAATGAGGTTAAATAATATATTATGTCTACAGTAGCAGGGACATGGGAAGGAACCTCACCTATATGAACATAAGAAGTGGTGCCGCTTCTACCAAGAGTTGGGTTTTCTCTTGTAAATGCTCATGAAACCATGATGAAGCACAAGGCCATAATAGTGCTTAATTAGTAGTACAGAAATTTCTTTAAGGAAATATGATATAATCATGTGTGTGGTAATTCCGGTTTTACACATAAGAAGACTAGGTTTAAGCTAAGGCCACCATAGCCTTTGTTAAAACTTTGATTTACTTGCACTAATTGAAGGTTTAATTCGAAAGACACCTTCTTGTATGCATGATAATATTGGTGTGATTGTGTTACAATTCGGTGGGAATTGTTTACTTATAATTGTGAGAAGTGTGGATTACTATATATATATATTATTGAAATTGGGAAGGATTGTTGAAGATTTCAATAATATATATATAATAATATAAAGAGAGTTAGTCAAATTCAATTTTACGGGAAAGAGTTTTGGTTAATCAATATATCTTTTGGTTAAATCAATATATCTTTTGGCTAAATGGTACATATCAACTAATATGTCTTTTGGTTGAAATGGTACACACCAACAGACACGATTTTGGTAGTGTCCTTTGAGAAAGTGGCGTTGCACACTTTCAGATAAATTGAATGGGTGCCTTCTATACTCTATATATACTTCCATGAAAAATAATTCCATAATAGTTTCCTATTATCTCTTCACTTCTACAATCATACAATTTCCTTATAGCAATTTCTAAGGGAATCCTTCGAGTTTTTGCTATTTGCAGATTCCAAACTTTGTTGTATCCTGGAAGTGGTTTGCCAAGAACCCATTAGCAAACTCAATTGAGTGGGGGCAAATAACACTTTAAGGAAACGATTCAAATCGTACCTCAAAGTCTTTCTTCATATTTCAGTTTCCTACTCAACAAAGACATGGTGGCCGGAGTGTTGCATTTCTTAAATTATGGTGTTCATTTGCGACTGCTTAATCACACGCAGGTGGCTTTAATTCCTAAAGTGAAGAACCCTAAAGACATGACTCAACTCCGCCCGATAAGCTTGTGTAATGTGGTGTACAAAATCGGTCAAGACACTAGAAAAGGAAAGATCTTCAGGCACATACACGCTCTCCTCCTATTTCATTTCAAGGATTGTTGTTGATCTCCCCATGGAGCTTGTGCTTCCAACCCTAGTTGTCATCATAACATATTGGATGGTAGGGGTCAAGTCTAGAGAAGGACACCTTTTCCACACCTTGCTTATTCTGCTACTTAGTGTGTTGGAAACTTTTTTAAAATTTAACAATAAATTCATATTTAACATACCTAATCGGTTTATTTAATATAATAAAAAAATTATTTCTTATGAAGTATACGTGATTAATTATCTATTATATTATTGTCTTATAAATATAATAGCATACATACAATTTTATGTTGAAAAAATAACGTACCAATTACTTCTTTTACGAAAAATAATGTACCTAGTATGAATAAACTTATTATTCAAATTATATACTCAATTTTTATAAACACATTTTGGATATAATTTACGTAATAATTTCCTATTATGCAATAATATAACTTGTAATTTAACTATTATGGGTATATTAAAGCTAACACATTTATAGGTATATTGTGAAAATAATTTATCTACTTGTATTGGATATATACAAGACATATAGGTAAATTTGTAGGTACATTATATTGTATTGATGATAATTTACCTATTATATTTTATTGGGAAAATTTTGAGAAATTTTTTATTGGTCGAAAATTTAAGGATTTTTTTATTGGTAAAAAATTTAAGGTTTTTTTTTATTAGTCGAAATTTTAGGGATTAGAGGGAATGCCCAAAAAAAAACATGAGTCATGGATATGCTATAAATGAGGAAGTATTATGACAGGACCCGACCCTAATTCCGCTTTGGAATCCGGGCCAAGCCCTGTCCGTGTCCGACATCTGTCGGGTGTCGGACACACTTGACCATTTTGCCCTTTTTATAAAGAAATTAAGAAAACAGAGTTTTAAGGTTCGACTTCTGCCGAAAATTCGACAGAGTCTCCCCTGTAATTGGCTCAATTCCCAAATTAAATACACCTGCAAAAGCACAGTTTAGAGCTCCCAAACGTCCAGCAAGCACAAGTTAAGTTCACACACTGACAGAAATTAAAGTGTACGGCCTCATGCCTCACAACATTTGGGCAAATTCAGAGCTACTAAAATAATTAAATACAAAGTTTTTCGGGTCAAGGACCCTACACGAGGTCGAAGGAGTGTGGTGGTGGTGATGACGGGCCGGTGGTGGTGCTCAGCTACAACCTACAGCCTGGGGGCGAAAACATTTAAAAAGGTGAGTGGACCAAAAAGGTAGTTTTTGAAGATCGAAAACAACATACTAGCCCCACTGTTAAAAAAATATAAGAAAACAATTCTATAACGAACAGTAAATTAAAGTATGCATATAAAAACATATATAAAGTTCATCAAAGCCGTAGTTCTTATTCATCAAAGGAAATATTATGAAATCAACTTTAGATAAAATCCATCTAGGTGTACCCTTATAATTTCCGTCAATTCCATTATTTAACCGTCAATTCCAATCCTCGTAAGACTCGGTGACACAAAGTCGGTCCGAGCCACGTCCTCGCAAAACTTAGGAGACACAAAGTCAACCTAAGCCGCGTCCTCGCTAGACTCGGAAAACACAAAGTTTACCCGAGCCGCATCCTCGCTCCGCACGGTCCGAGCGTCCCCGAGACTCGTGGGGCGTGAGTCATGCGCGCAGACTTTAACCGAAGGCAGCAGTAGGTCCGTAGACCGGGTAATAACCTTTATCAATTTTTATTCCGTATGCAGCATTATTAATCCGAAGGCAACATCAATAGGGTACCTAGAGTGGTTTGAAACCTTTCATAGTCTTATAACTCAAAAACAAGTCTTTCCTCAAGCCATTCTAAAATCCATATCTGATAATCATGAAACTCATTCTAAAATTCAATCTTAGGCTCGGAAATCAAATTATAGAGGATATTCAGTAAATTCAATTAATCTCTACTATGCAAATCATAAATAATATTTGGAAATCAATAATTCCACAAAAGCATTAAATAAGCATTCATGTAATAAAAACATTTATAAAAATCAGGGGTCCACTCACTGTTGATCCGAGCTAGCCTGACCCTTAGAAGGGCCTTCCTGCAACTCCGCCGAAGCTTGAGTACCTAATTACGAAAATTAAACCATTTATTAATTAACCATAGCTCGGCATATTAATTTAAAGAAATTCCCGACCCCCGGGCCTTAAGTGTTCAATTTTGATTAGAAAGGTTTCCCGGGCCCACTTGATTCTAATTTAAGCCGTTTAGTTAACTTGGAAGTCCCCGAGATTAAATATTCGATTAAACTTTAGTTTAGTTCCAACCGGGCTTTCAAGGGGTTCCCGAACTCCAAAAGATGATCCGTAAGTTCCTAAAGGTTTCTAAGATTGCCAATAACACTCCCTCAAAGTTTCGTTACGATCCGACGGTTCAAACTCAACGAACCCAAGTTAACCCTAGTTAAATCTAACCGGTAACATTGGTTCTTCGCTCAAACGATTTCCAAAAATTCGTTCGAGCATACCTATGCACTCGGGAGACTACGGGAGGCATTTTGGCATGAAAAACCGCCGCCACCACCTGGCCCACGCGCCGCCACACGCGCGGCCAGGTTGGGTGGCTTGAGCAATTTTTCCGGCGACGGAAAATCTTGGAATTTCGGGGCAAAGCTTATGGCTATGTGATCAGGGGGTGGAGGGGAGTGTTTTGGCAGTGAGAACCGGCCAAGAACCAGCCGGAAACATGCCGGAAATCAGACCCGACCGTACCTAAAAACCTAGGTTTTTGATTTCTTCTTAAACCTCAAAATCGACCCGAATCAATCCCAAAACAAGTTAGAGCTCGTTGATTAGGTTCAGAAACTCCCCATGCCGATCGATTTGGTGGCCGGAATGGAGCAATCGACGGCGAGAAGCTCCGACTAGTTTTCGGCTTTGCAGAGGTGGTTCGGGGTGGTTTCCGGCGAAACAAAGGGCATGGATGGGTTGAGGGAGGTGAGGGGAAGCTTCGGTGGGGGTTTGACCGGTCGGCGTGGCCGGAAACTTGACCGGTGATGGCTGGTTCGAAAACGCAAAGGGAGAGAGGGAGGTCGCGAGGTTGAAGACGGGTCTGGGGGGTTTGGGGCACGCGCTGGCCGATTGGCCAGCTGGGTTATTTATGTTTTACCCCATTTCGAAAATTACCAAAATGCCCTTAGGGTTTTTAGACCTTTAAACGTTCGTTCGGGCTCGGAATCGGGTGTTCTGCACGTCCACGGACTCGTTTCGACGAGCCAGACTCAACGGTACACCCCGTTCCACCAAATTCTTTCCCGATCTTAAAGTCAACTTTTAATTCCCTTAATTTTTAATCGGGGTATAATCGTCCTTTCCTTCAATATTCTAATATTTAATCTTAAATTGGGATCGGGTTGTTACATATTAATTAGAAGGGACAGCCCAAAATAGGCCCCTGTAACTCTTATATTCTAGACATAAACTCACCTATTTTTCAACTTATATGAAAAACCCAAATTTGAATATAGGTTAATAATTGTCCTAGTATTATAAAGTAATTACACATTATGCCATCTACCTTACTTGTCAAATCCCTTATTTTTAGCATTTATATTTAATTGCTTTGAATTTGAGCATATAAAAAACGTTTCAACCAAAAATAAATTAATGGACACACACCAATATCCATAAATAACCTAATACGTATAATAATATTATAACTAAACAAACAATGATAATATCTACTAATACAAATTATTTTTATTCTTAAAAAAGAAAGTATTGATAAGGTACTTGTTTGTTGGAAAATTATGGTGATACATGCCCCCAAAAAAAAACGACATGTCTACATGATAGGTAAATTGATAAGGACATATTTATGTAGAAAAAATAGGTACATTATTTACCTAGATTATATAGTAAATTATTTACCTAGAAAAAATAGGTACATTATCAGGTCCTAATTTACCTATATTATATAGGTAAATTATTTACCTAGAAAAAGGTACATTATTCAGGTCCCTAATTTACCTAGATTATATAGGTAAATTATTTACCGACAATTCTTTATGTTCTTCGCTAAGTTTATGTATATTAATTTACCTATATTTTTAAGTACAACGATTTACTTATATTTAAAATAGGTACATAATAATTTTGAATTTAAAGTAATGGGTACATTAATCTATAAACAAAATTTGAATTAAAGAGAATTGGTAATAATTGATGGAATGAAAATTGAATATATTGCAACAACAAAAATATTCCCACGCCAAAAGAACACATATAAACTAAATTGATTGTAAAAGAAATAAATAAGAACATTAAATGTCACCAATTTGGAAAAATTAAATAAACATTAAATTACACTAAATAAATTGAAAAATAAAGTTAATAGTATAATAATAAATCAACACAATTAATTGAGGAAAAGGTAAACTGTAATGAGGGGTGTTTTTGGAATCTAAAAAGTACAATAAATTAAATTTGTAGCTTAATTAGGTGATTAGCTTAATTGGATCCTAGTCATCGGGTTTTTCTTATAAAAGTCAGGATTTTATTTATAGAAAAATAACGTGATGGGTTGTATGTAAGAATTAATGAGTTTGAAGGGGAAAATATAAATTTACTATAATTAGTAGAAATGAGGGACTTAATGACATGCGTGAAAACCGTCAGGTTGACTTATTTGAAGTATGGTGGCAAACAATGTAAATATGTAGGAGTACTATGACCTGCTATATATTTTAGTTTGAATTTGGGTTTTATACATAGATTTCAAAATTAATGGGTTGATATCTAGGAAATAGAAATTGTAGGGGCCTATATTAGATTAGCCCTTGATTTTACAAGTCTTCATGTTGTAATATTTTTCAAGTTCTTGTGCGGATAATATTTTTCTATTTGTGTTGTAGGTAGGCATGTAAAATAGGTCGAGTCGGGCCAGTTTGGCCATAAAAAAGATTAGCCCAGACCTTACCCAATCACGGGCTTTTTTGGCCCTAAGGGTTAAAGGGGTGGGTCTGTCATATTTTAAATATGATAAGCTAATACCCTATTCAAGGGCCTAAAATTTTCGGGTTCATGAGCGAGCCAATGAGCCGAGCCTATATCGACCTATCAAATGGGCTAGTGATAATAAATTAATTGTAATTATAATATATTAAATTTAAGCATAATTAATACTAGTTTACTTTTATCATAATATTATTCATAATTACGACTAGTTTCCATAAACCTAATGAACCCGACCCAGCACAACGTCATCAACATATATAATATAATCTCGCTCCTTAAAATAGGTCTGTCCTTTCAACCTTTAGGGCCGAAAAAGCCCGATATTGGGTAAGGTATGGGCTAATCCCTCTTAGGGCAGAGCTGGCCTGACCCGACCCATTTTACATGCCTACCTATAACACCAAAAGAAAAATAGTATCCTCACAATAACTTGAAAAATATACTTAAAAACTTGTAAAATCAAGGGATTAGAATATTAGTTTGTACATACGTAGCAAATTTCTATACTAATCGTATGGGCCATCTATGGCTTTCCCATAAACCAAACTTGTAATATATTCTTCTAATTAAGAACCTACACATACTTTTTATTTGTAACTCCAATCCTAACGATAGCCAAACAACCAATTCACCTGTAACCCACAAGCATAATGGATGGCAGGACTAGAAAAGCGCAAGATGCTAGAAAAGGAAAATCTTCAGGCACATTCAGACTCTCCTCCTATTTCAATTCCTCCTACTTCATTTCAAGGATTGTTGTTGATCTCCCGTGGAGCTTGACCTTCCAACCCTATTTGTCATCATAACATATTGGATGGCAGGAGTCAAGCTTGTTCTACTACTCAGTGTGTTAGTGGCTCAAGGCCCGGCTTGCTCTTGGGGCTCACGGTAAGAGCAACTCCACCGTTAGGGGTTGCCATGGCAAGGGGGAGGGTGGGGGAGCTAGGGGGCTACTATTCACGTGAATAGTAGCCCTTGCAAATAGTAATGTGCACTTCCATCCGTTGCCATGGCAAAGGGCTACTACTATTCACTTTTATTTTTATTTTATTTTTACATGGGATTAATTTTAGTTGTATGTATAAAATTAATAATAATAAAATTGATAGGTATGTATTAAAAAATATTTCTGGATTTTTGGATTTTTCAGATTTTTTAAATATTTTTACGTTCTTGACGTCAAGAAAATATCGTGACGTCGTTGCAAGCAGCGGCAAGACTTGCACCGGCCAGTCTGCTGGGCTCCAGCTGCCGGGCAAACTTTTGCTGAACGCATTTTGGCCTCAGGCCCATGGGACCCATCCCCCCTGCCCGGGCTCTATGGCTGGAGTCGCTCTAATGGACCAAAAAAAGGCTACAATACTTGCATCAGTTCTCGTGTTGTCATTTCTACTAGCTGGATGGAGGTTAGTATGTTGAACATGTTCGTGCTTTCACTGCTTGGATCAAATACATCTCAATCAGTAACTGCTCGTACAAGCTCTTGTTGGGGTCTCAGTACAATAAAAGTGACACTTACCATATGGTAGTGGGCTTTGCTTGATTAACGATTTCCCAACTATAAAACATGTTGGGCTTTATGGACAAGTAGGTGGGGCAGTTTCTTTGGCCATAATGCATGTGGGTTACATGCTAGTTGGTAATTTAGCTCACGAGGAGGATTGGAGTTACAAAGAAAAAGTTTGTGTAGGTTCTTAATTAGAAGAATATATAACAAGTTTGGTTTATGGGAAAGCCATAAAAGGCCCATATGATTAGTATAGAAATCTGTCACGTAAGCACAAAATAATATTCTAATCCTTTGATTTTACAAGTTTTTATATTGTAATATTTTTCAAGTTCTTGTGCAGATAATATTTTTCTATTAATGCTGTAGGTAGGCATGTAAAATAGATCAAGTCCGGCCAGCTATGACCTAAAGGCGTTAGCCCAGACCCTACCCAATCACATGCTTTTTCGGCCCTAAGGATCGAATGAGCAAGGCCCAGCCTGCCCTATTTTAAATATGCTAAGCTAATACACTACTCAAGGGCCTAAAATTTTTGGGCTTATTAACGAGCCAATGGGCCAAGCTTATATGGACCTATTAAATGGGCCAATGATAATAAATTAAATGCAATTATAATATATTAAATTTAATCATAATTAATTAAATGTACTCATAATTAATACTAGTTTACTTTTATAATAATATTACTCATAATTACTACGAGTTTCCATGAACTTGATGAACCCGACCTGACACAACATCATCAACATAGTATAATCCCACTCTTTTAGTACCACGTCCAATAATCTCCTTAATCTGGATATCCTGAAGCAAGCAAAAGGTATTAAACATTAATACAACACAATCTAGTTGTTTCGTAACTTGGCTTATAGACAGTAAGTGATTTGACAAAGCATGAACAAATAAGGTGTGGTGCAAAGATAAGGAGGGAGTGAGGGTAATGGAACTAGCCCTTGTCACGAGTGTGGTTTCACCATTCGCAATAACTACACTATCTTTGTTTCTTAGTCTTCTTAGCAACTTCTATAATTTTAGTTTTTTAAGTTTTAGATTTATCACTTATTAATTTTGAGTTTAGATTTTTTGACACCCTTTTAGCTAAACCCTACCTAAGTGATTAGTCGAATAAGAAAAATAGTTTACCTTTTGGCCATTGTCACGGAGTGTGTAACCTTGTATTGCAGTTTGTATAATATTTCAAACCCTTATAGACCCTTATGTTGCAATTTCTATAATATTTTCATACACTACAATGTAGTTTGTGTTGCATCGTATACTTTGTATTGCGCCTCGTTGGTTTCGTATATATATTTTTTTATATAATATAAATGAGGTTTTAAAACATGCAAATTTATATAACTTTAAATTGATATATTTATGTAGAACTCTATAGCATGAGTGCTTTGGTACAATCGGTATTGAAATGAATATTTACAGCAACAAAATATCCTTTTCACTTTTAATATAAATATTATGCAACTCAAGAAAGATCACAGAGACAAAGTTGGTGCAGTGTTTTGTGGTTGAGATTTCCTCCGTTGATGTGGCAACATTTCGTTGGTTAAACTTAAGGTCCTTTTAAATATCATTTGTTTATGAATAGCGTCCTTGTTTTTAGCTCAATAAAAACATTAACAATATTTGTCATGTTACTTGTCATATATATATATATATAGTCCATTCTATTGAGGGACGCTCTTTCGGATACCATACGAATTTGTTTTCAACGATCCAAACCATCTATTTTTTAGGTTTTCATTCATATATATATATATATATTATACAAGTGATATTTTAGAAGGGTAATCGAATTTAAGACCTCAAATGCATGAGTAAATGGTTTTAATGACTTGACTTATAAGTCCCTTGCAAAAAACTAGTTGATTTTAAATGGTTAGGATAGTAACTGTTGTCAACCATATTTTAAGAGGAAATGCAAACCTTCGTACGTACCATATCTGATAATTCGGTCCATGACCTTTAAATAAAGTTTCTTGCCACGTACACAAAATTTTTTGGTTCAGTTTTAACAAATAAACAACAAAAAGATCATATGTTACACTTCGATATAATTCACATAGCAGTCATTGTCTAGCTATGACTATTTTCACTGCAGCACATAACACAGAGAAGATCAAACTATTGCGAACTTGAACCCAAAAGGGAAAGAAAAATAACGTTTCACCATTCTAACATGACATTATAAATAAAAAACTTTTGAAAAACTTCATGTTTATACTTTCAAGCGAAAAAATTGTAACACAATAAGAACCGATTAGAAAATGACAAGTGACTAATTTAGGGTTTTTCTTTTTCCTCCAAATAGGTTCTCAAAGGGGTTTCATATAAAATGTCATGTTAGAATGAGTCCATTATAAAAATAAAATAAAAACTCGAAAGAAAAAGAATTTCTCCACCGTAAGCTTTGTTTTTGTTTGATTTTAATGCTTGAATTTGACCTGCAACTTCTTTATTCTAACATATATAAGATACCAAAAACACAAATCAACGATTCACCGTCTTACAAGAGAACATATTACTAGCAATTAGTGAGAAAAACATTCATATTTTCTATTAAAAAACCACAAATAACTTAAGACATTCTTCTTGCCATTACTTATGAATATTTATTTCACACACTGAGGAACAAATTTTAAAAGCATTCTTTCTGTAAAGACTTTTCATTGACAATTATCAATACTGAATTAATCTATATGAAAATTATACCATTGGTTGACATGCAAATTAACGAAAGATAATGCATCCATCCACTGATTTTGACACAGCAGCTGACAGTGAAACATGAAAAAAGCTGCATAGAAGGTAAAGTCCATGCACTCAATTATGAGTTTTCAAGAATTATAAAAAACTACTTTTGGGAGTGGTTTAATTTAGTGCCTGCATGGTTCCAGGATCAAAATTTAAAGTTTTTATAACCCTAAAAGAAGAAGAAAAAAATTCAAAATCCCCCCCTTTACTCAAAAGCTATACAAAGATTTGGCCTACCCTCATTCATTTTGTTTTTCTCACCAAACATGTCTTCCTATTGAAGCCTTTTTCCCAACTATAATAGGCAAGTCCTCTAGAAAACTCCTTAATTATATATTTATATACCTGCAAGGCCTCTATCTTTTCAAGTACTGAGGATATATTCCATTGGTAGTGTGATTGTGGTATCCATCTTTTTCCTATATAGTCAGTGTGTGTGAATGTCTTTTTAGCACAAAAGATGTAAAAGATCAGGGCATGGGTGTTTGTTTAATAAATTAATGCTTTCTGATTAAAGTTTTCAGATGCCCCAACTGATCTAGTCTTTTTTTCTTGTACTGTTAATTATAAAATATCCCCCTTATGGGGTTAGCTTTATGCATGGTTCTATGTCTATAGCTATAGGGTTATGATTCCCCTCAAAGGCTCAAAACTAATCTCTTAACTGTGAAAGAAATTAATAACATATAATACCCACTTTGAATCATATAAAAGTATGCATGTTAGTGCTACACTTTATAGAGAAATCAAAACATAAATATATACATGATTTAGACTAACCTTCTAGTTTAAACTATCGCTTTTACTCGAGAGAAAAGAAATCAGAGAAAATTATTAAAATAAACAAAAACAGCTTTTGAGCAGCAATTCCTCAAATCTATGAGTCATGATTCATGCTCTGTGATTGTGTCTCTACATGTGTATATTTTCTTGGACATTTTGGTTGTAATTTTATATTTTGATGCACATGGATAGTACTTGAAATTATATGATAAAGAAAACAAGCCTGCAATCTTTGTAAATTTGTACAGACATTGCTCCTAGCCGGCAAAGAAACGGAAATGCTGGAGAAAAGTGGTTTCGAAGTTCATAAAATAATCTGGTAGATTAACCTTGAAGATGAGAATTAACCATAAACAAATATACAAGAAGACAAATTGCAAACCCTGTACACACAACATTTCACAGAGAATATATCACACAATTTAGGCATTGAAATTTGAACAAAGCAGAAGTAGTTAACTAGAGCTCATCTAGCTTCTTCTTCTTTCTTAATTTGTATATCTTTCTCATTTTTGGGAGTACTACATGTGGTTTAAATGTACAAGAACAGAAACTATGTATCTTGCTTTAAAGAGAAAGGGATCTGATCATGAGTCTCTTTAATTATTTACACTCCAATAATTTGCTGAACATATTACTAAAAATGGTTAAGATCATAAGAAAACTATTCAGAATTATTACATTAATTATATGTTTCCTTATTTTTTTAGTCACAAGAACAAATTACAGAGAGAGAGAGAGAGAGAGAGAGAGAGAGAGCCTAATTAAGACTCATTTTGGGTTAATGAAAAATTGCGTACCAGGCATGAAAGCATTAAAGGGAATCAATGGGTATGAAGGAGGGTGATGATGTGGTACTTGATCTGCAGGACCAGGAGCTGATGAAGTGGAAGCAGGATTTGCAGCAGCATTAATAAAATTACTAGTTTTCTTATTTAACAATACATGATGGGAGCTGGAGCCTTGGCCTACAGTAGTGTAACAATTTTGAGGATGATGATGATGATCAGGACCTTGATCATAGAGAATACCCTTAAATACATGTCCTCCGATCACCACGCTCGTCTGATAAGCGTGCTGATCAACCATATCTTCCACTGAGCTCACTCGAACACACCGAAAAGTTGCCATGGAATTCACTTCAGCTGGAAAATTCACCTCTTGATCTAGCCCTAAACATAAAGAAAACCCAATTAACCAAAATAATATCTACATTAATATTGATCATCATGAGAAAATAAAAAATAAAAAATAAAAAATCAAGCCACATAATAAAAGTCGTAAAGTATTCCTAAACAGTATATCAGCACAAACAAAGAGTAAAGAAAAAGGAACTTATCACTGTTAGGGTTAGCATATGGACATCACATTTCCTCAAATTTTGAACAACAAAAAAAGAAAAAAGAAAAATTAACAGTACTTGTTGAGGAAGACGGATTGGTGAGGTGTTCAGCTGGCCTCTTAGGGTTTTGGTGGTGATGTCCTCGTTCATGATGAAGCTGAAGGTGCTGTTGAGGAATAGCTGCTGCAGGAAGCTGCTGGTGGCGTCTTCTGTAGACAGGAACCCAAGTGCTTTTGACGTGGGTTTGGCAGTGAAACCCTTTGCTCTTACAGCAAGTCCTGCATCTCATGTACACACACTCCTTCTTTGCTTGGTTCCCACAGTCTTGGCATCTTGAAGCCATTATCACTCCTCCTTCTCCTCCTCCTTGCTTCACCATCTGAATCTCATCATAGCCAGCTAATTAATCAAGACCAACCCCTTAAACATTTCAACTCATCCATGGCAATTTTGATGATCTTTTCTTTTTCTTTTTTTCTCTTTGATTTTTGCAGAAAGATAGATGGGTGTACTTATGGGAGGTGGGGGTGGCCTTTGAGTTTTGGGTTTGTGTTTGTGGGTCATTTAGTACTTGTGAGCTCATGTGAGGCCAGCAGCTCTTTAAAAAAAAAATTAATCTCTCTTTTCTGAAGTGCTAAATAAGTAGGAATTTCGGGAAGTTTGAAAAGGATTCAGAGAGTTGAAAAGAAGAATTGCACCATTTGTTGTGCAACTTGACACCTCCATCGATTCTGATTTTGAAGTATAAACTCTCTCTCTCTTTCTCTCTTTCTCTCTCTCTCACACACACACCCTTTATTAGTTCACTGCAGTCAGCTCAGTCTTAAACTCTTAATAACCCACACACCCTTTATTAGTTCACTGCAGTCAGCTCAGTCTTAAACTCTTAATAACCCGGCAGGACCTGAACAGAAAAGCAAATTAGAGAGAGAGAATTGAAAAAGGTAGTATGTTCTTTAAAGATAATATTGATGATAATGCAAAAGCATGGTTGTTTTTGGAAGTGTGTATTTTGTCTTCTTGTGAAATTAACTAATTTACCTCATCCACCTCTGCTTGATTTTCTTTTACTACTAGAATGTCTTTCATCTTCTTGACCAAAAAAAGAATGTCTTTCATCAAGCTGAGAATTTGAACCATCCACGAATTAATGTGTCAAAATAAAAATATATTTATTTGGAAACCTAAGTATGTAATTAGAATATTACAATGCTTATTGAAGCTGTTCTCATTAGGTTTAAGTTGATAATTAACTTGAAGTTGCTCAAAGAAGGTCTTAGTTAATGACTTTAAAATTTTAATATACCCAGCAGTTAATGATAATTTGATATGTCTTAATTCCCCACTTTACTTATTAGAACTAATATAATTATAGTGATAAAGTGTATGTGGATTAGCTAGTCTTATTAGACTTAAAAGTTAATGTTCAATTAGATTCGCATTTAGTGTATGTTCACAGAAATGTTATCGTGTCGTACAGTCTAGTAATATAAATATGCGTTGTTATAGGCTACAAATATTTTTTTATTAATTAGGTTAATAGTTATATAAATGTGTAGTACAAATTCACAGTTTTAGCAAACAATCGCAACTTTTAATGTATCCCATATTGAAAATTTTGTTCCGCCAAGATGCTTAAGGGCAACATAAGATATTTGGTACTTAGCATGATAAGAGAACATTCTCTATATGGTGTAGATGCATACACCCACAAAGATGTGCCTTTCCTTTCTCAATTTCCTTTTAGCTATAAAGCATCAACATCATTTTAAATAGTAAAAATTGCTATAGTTTGCCTAGAGCCACAAATTTGCTCATATTCTCATCGTACAATTTATACAGTGTGCGAGATGCTTACTGTACATGATAGTATGATGCATCTCTGTGAGACTAGTCTGTCAGCTTTTACAAATATATTTGGTCCTTGCTCCCGAAAACTCGCATTGATTTCTGACCATTCTTCCTCTTCTGGAGGAAATTGGTTTGCCATGGTTTTGATGGATTTGCTTCCTCTATTTTCTAGTTTTCCCCATTAAGGTGCAATTATTATAATCTCTCTCTCTTTTTCTTTTTCTTTGTTTTAGTATTAGCGATAGCATTTTATTAAAAATAGAATCAGAAACAACTATACAAAAATCGGGCTATATGTTCCAGAGAATTAGATGAGCCTCTCTACATATAAGAATTAGTTAAATAGTCTTCCCTCTCAAACATAAGCGGAAAAAGAAACCTTACCCCTAATAAAGCACCCCCGTCCCCCGTAAAAATCATGCTGGTAAAAACTACTTGTTATAATCTCTTCTTTATTAAGATACAAGAATTGCCATACTGATTTTAGAAAAATATGAGATCTTGCATTTCCTGCTTTATTATTTAATTTCTTTTGATATTTTGTTATAATATTTATACACATCTCTCAAGGTTGTATTGTATTGGTCAATTTGTTTGACTAGCT
This sequence comes from Prunus padus, assembly GCA_024362665.1. Taxonomy (NCBI): domain Eukaryota; kingdom Viridiplantae; phylum Streptophyta; class Magnoliopsida; order Rosales; family Rosaceae; genus Prunus; species Prunus padus. Next base: position 12,204,133 of record JANFAM010000006.1, on the reverse strand, counting down.
AGCTAGGGGCAGACTGGTGTCAGGTGTGCTTGTAGTTTGCACCATAAACAGTAATTTCCGGCGGAAAGGTCTTCCGCGCCCCATCTGACTGCGTACGTACCTGGTTGAAGGAGACTACTCTTAATTACCTAACAAGTACTATTAACACACAAAGGCAATATTTTTATACGGTGTGTGGAGGACCATAATAAAGAGATGCAAAGACAATATTTTTATACCGCGTGAATATATGTTTAAAATTTGTAAAAATATCTTTTCATTTTTTTTAACGGTTATCATGAGAACTTGAATTCAGAATCATTTGGGAGCACACCAAAAGTCTAAATCAATTCAACTAACACTCTATTAGTTAAAAGTATATTACCATTTAGTTTGGTCAAATCGTAATTTAATAATTTTAAAATGAATATTTAACCAGTGTTTAATCGCCAAAATTTGAGAATTTAAAACAAAAAATCGAATCGATTTTGTCGATTTTTCTATAGATTTGCTCATCCCAATCATTTGGTTCAAACGCACGTTTTCTCTTAAAGTACAGACATGTGTCAAGAAAATCTCACTTAAATTGAACCTTTTTCTTACAAGAATTATTATTTATAGTATATAATGGCTCTTTAGAGCTCCGATTTTAGATTTGAAGTATTGGATTTTGAATTGAGAATGCAACCTAAAATCTAAGCGGTTAATGGATATGAGACAAAAAAAAAAAACCTATCAGTGTGTTTAGATGAGGAAATTTAAAAGTATTAAGAAATTCATAAATGATGTAAATTAATGATCTAGAATTTGTAAAGTTTCTTGTTTGGCTAATGGATTTAAACATAGAATTTAATATTTTAAAACTTCCACTCACTTGGAATTTTAGAAATGACAAGTTTAGATAAAATTAAGTTAGAATTCATAACCTCCAAATTTTATGTTATTTTTCACGTAGAATTTCTAAATGTCTATATTTTTTTTTTCTCAAAACACGAGAATTGGTGTATGTTAATTTAAAAATTCTGATTTTTGTCCAAATTTCAATTTTATTTCTCTCATCCAAACACACTGTAAAATCTCTAAGTGGTGTTTCTTTAAGTCCTATCTATATATCCACAGAAAGTAAAAAATTGTACTTCTAGTTGTCTGTCAACATGAGAAAGCACGGCCCCCCCACCACCACCTCTATCGTCAATCCACGCTGCCACGGGTATGTTTGGTTGGTTGTCCACGTTTATATACCACAGTTACCTTTTTATTGTTTCAATTATATACCTGTATAAATTTATGTGCACATATAATATATTTATACGGCTACGATATTTTTTACGTTGTTTCAATATATACATACATATTTATATGGAGACAATATTTTGAATTTTTAGAATATATGTTCACTTAATAATATGGGTACAATGTTATTTGGTTATTATATTTTAGGCACCCTTAAAACTAATATAACTTTAAAGCATGTAAAAGAATTTGATATTGCCAACATGGGTTGATTCAGTTGGTAATGTGCGAGCTGTGTGTTGAGTCTCAACCGAGTTCGATACCTACTACAAGTAGTCCCATGTTGGTGAGCAATCTAGAAAATGTCATGTGTAATTCCTCACCAAAGAACATGGGGGACAATGGTCCCTTATGTCAATCCAACCGGTTCTAAGTCGCAGGTTTGCCCTGCCCTGGGTGTGGTAGTAACTTGTCCCACCCCTAAACTTTTTATAACCAAAAGGACAAAAGACAAAAGAAATCGATATTTCACACCATCTATCGAAAGCATCAACCAAAAAAAAGGGAGATTGAATAGATGGTTTTGGGTTGGCTGTCCTTGGAAACACGTTCTACTTTTCTTATTGTCACATCGGATGTGGTAAAGAATGCTTTGGCGTTGAAAACATCTTGGTGGCTGAAACCACTTTATATTAAATCGTTCGTAAGTGGCAAAAATGAATCAAAATTTTAAGTGGCAGTACGACATAATTATGTGATGAGGAAATGGTGTCATTTCATGCAAATTTGTGTAGGATTTGCCGTCAAAATTGGCACCATCTGGAAGCAGACCAAAATAACATAGACATAATGAAATAGGAGCCCAAATGGGCTAGTCACGCACAAGCAAGACTCAAAGAAATGGGCCAGATTACGCTACGACAAATAAAGATCATGATCCTTAGTTTCTAATTCAAGAGATAGGACTAAGTATGATGAGAGAAACTTCATTGTATCTCGGGTGTACTCATCTTATCCATTTCTCACTCATCATGTGACTATTCACATGAAAATGGATATATCTCCCACAAGAAAATTTTTATTGAGTACGGACATAGGTAATAAACAAGTTGGACTAGTATCATTTCATAATATAACACGAATTTTTGGGCAATCATAATATAACACGATTAGTTATATGGGTGGGCTGTAGTGGGTAATGATGTTGTGGCTTTCTGTCTAAATATTCTGAATCGGGGAGCCAGTGTGAAGGAAGTGAACCACACACTTCTGATTCTCATCCCGAAGGTGCATATGCCAACGAAGGTGACTGAGTTTCGACAAATCAGTTTGTGCACAGTACTATACAAAATTATATCTAAATCATTGGTGAACAGATTGAAGCTGATCATGCCTTTTATTATTTCCGAGTATCATAGTGCATTTGTTCTTGCAAGGCTTATCATTGATAACAGTGGTGGATTCAGGATTGAAAAACTAATTGGGAGGAATTTACGTACTAAACTCGACGGTACGAGTGAATTTCATTAATAAGCAGAAAAAGATAAACCTAGTCAGGGGGAACGTAATGAGCCTTACTCTCAAATGCATCTATACATAAATAAAAGCTTAACAACAAAAACAAAAATCACAAGTAAATGCAATGCAATACAAAACATCACTAATTAAATCTAAAATTTTACCATGTGAGACTTAGAAGTCTTAAATTCCTCAATTATCGATGTATTAGTGATACTATTAGCAAACTCTCTTTCAATGTGGAGGGTCATGCAATCAGCAAGAAACTCATTAGCTTTGGTGCTTCGAAGCCGATTCTTAATAATTCTCATAAATGAAAAAGCTCGTTCCGTTGTTGCTGTAGAAACGGGAAGAGTCAACACCAAACAAATGTGTTGATCAAACAATAGTTTTCTACCAAACTTGTTTCCACTAATTGCTGACATAAATGAGGAAGAGTGTTGGTTTCCTTAAAGTAAGGAAGACGATGTATACCATTTTGAAAATACCTCAACTCTATTTCTAAATCTTTCAACTCATTTGGAAGGAAATCAACATGATAGAATTTCTCATCAAGTTTACATATATGCTCAATATTGAATGACTTGAAGGAATTACGAGAATCCAATGTTGAGCTAAGAATAAGAAATTCAACTGTTTGCTCAGGAAATCTATCATTTAACTCTCTCAACATGCAATCTATAACATCAGTGAATACATCAACGCGATAGTAATGCTCAAATGTAATAAAATCTTTTTGTTGACAAGAACAGCGTGTGCCCGTCATATAACGAGCACCCATATCAGGAACATCAACACCACGTAGTTCACAAAATGATACCGCACTACTTAATAAATCATCCCAGCCATATACCCTCATATCTTGAAGCTGCATTTTTGTGTTTTCAACAAGATTTAAAGCACTTACAATGTCTTGAGTTTTGGTCTAAAATACTTGACAAAGAAAATTGGTCAATCCCAAAATTTTATCCATCAAAACCAATGAAAACACAAACTCAAAAGACATCATAGCAATATAGTTACTCTCGGCATCACCACGAAATTGTTGGTTAGGTTCATGATCACTGATCTCTTGAAGAAGTAATTTAGTCTTTTTAAATAAACACATCAAACTTGTAATAAAGGCATAATGAGAGCCCCAACAAGTGTCTCCAGCTCATTTCAAACTACGAGATTGATTAAGTCCTCTACCTGTCTCAAGTGCCCCAGAATCCAACTACTCATTGAGTTCAGCTTTTCGAATTAAGTTTAACTCACTACGACGCTTAGCAGAAGCACTAACAAAATTCACAATGTTAGTCAACATTAAAAAAAATCTCCATGAAACTTTCACATCTTTAGCTGCACCATTTAATTCCAATTGCAAGCGATGAGCAAAGCAATGACATAATATGCATATGGACAATCTTGAAGAAACAATGCTTTTAAGCCATTCCATAAACCACACATATTACTAGCACCATCATACCCTTGACCACGCATGTTTTCCACTAGAATGTTGTTATTACCAAGCACTTTGCATATCTCCTTTTTAAGAGTCAAGGCATTAGTGTCTACAACACTCACAATATCGAAGAAGCGCTCACGAATAAATCCATCACAATCAACAAATCTTATAATAATAGTCATTTGTTCCTTACCGGATTCATCAAGTAATTCATCAACTAGAATACAAAATTTGTTCTTTCCAAGTTCCTTAAAAATTGTCTTCCTTACCTTGTTAGCAAAAATATGCAAGATTTGCTTTTGTATGTCACGCGCAATATATTGAGCATTTTGAGGAGTTTTATCAAGGACAACTTTCTCAACTTCTATATTCATTCTTGCAAAAAACTTTATGATTTCAATGAAATTGCCCCGATTAGATGAGTCAACGGATTCATCGTGGCCTCGAAAAGTCAATGCTTGATTTGCTAGATATCTGATGCCCTCTATTGTGGTCGTAAGTCGCAACGATTGTCCATTACTTGTTGCTTTGATTGCTTCTCTACCACTTTTTAAATATGAAGAGATAGGGTTTTTAAGCTAGTCCACTTTTGCATATCAAGATTATGTGGTGAATTTAACTTGCCTACATGATGTTGAAATGCACATTGATTCGCACCAATTCTCTTCCATTTTTGATACCCATCAACAATAAAGGTTGGGTGTGACTGATTCATTTCAAAAATGAAGCAAGGAAAACAAAATACCTTATTCTTAGCAATTGAATACTCAAGCCAAGTGAATTGGCCAAACCACTTTTTTTATTAAATCGACGAAAGTCCCGCCCTTCTGAGTGGCTTGGATACTCTTCTAACTCAGGTTGACATGGTCCTAAAAGAATATATGCTCTTCGCACATTATCTTGTTCATTCACCGGATATTTGCAAATTAGACGACGTAATCCTGGATCACGCTTAAGATAAATGAGATTAAAATCATGATAATCATTGACTCCTTGAGATTCAATTCTTTCAACTTGAGGCTTGACAATGGGAGACTTTGGAAGATTTTGCTCATCACATATTGGAATAGATAAAGAAGAGCTAGAAGGCAATGTACTAGATGATGATCCATCATTCTTTTTCTTAAAAAAAGAGAACAAATTTTTTGTTCTCTTGGGATTCCGATTGTGATCCAACATAATAAAAGATTGCCTATGAATAACATGTAAAATAAATAATTTTAATCAAACATACCAACAAAAAATAAAACAAATTCTCATAATAATAGTATCTCAACAATATCAACAAACAACAAATCAAACATTGAAATATCTCAACAAAATTCCTAAATGAAAACCCTAATTAATGTCAACAAAATCACAAAATTATAATTCAATCCCAAAGCAAACCCTAGAATATTCAATTTTAAATTAAAACTATAATTAATTAAAGATATGCAGAGAAAATGAGAGAATTAGAAAATTAGAAAATACTTGTTGTTGTAGAAGGGAGAGGAGAATATTTGACAAGTTGACCAATGCCCACTACCCAGCCAAGATAAAGATGCAGCAAAAAGATGGAGGAAAAAAGTTGTTGCTGTCAAATTGTGTAGAATAGAAGGGATAAAGAAACTGATAGTGATGTCTCATAGCAAAAAGAGAAGAGAGAAATTATATGGGAATGGGATAGGACCACTTCCTTTATTTTTTTGGTCGAAAGGGACCACTTGCTCTTGGAAGTTGGATGGGCAATAATTGTAAATTGGGTTAGTTTTAAATTTTTTAAATTTAGGGCTGCCCTTAACATATGTAGGTTTTTTTTTTTAAGGGATGGGCGGGCACCCATCCCGCCCTGTGCTAAGATCCGCCCCTGACTGATAACATTATTGCGGCTTTAGAGTATCCATGCTATTAAACGACAGGCTGGAAGTAAGCTGAAGAAGATGATCCTCAAGCTTGATATGTCCAAAGCGTATGATCGGGTGGAATGAGATTTTTTAGAAGCTATGCTAAGCATATTGGGTTTTAATGCCATATGGGCTAACATGATTATGGATTGTATTTCTACAGTTTATTATTTAGTTCAAGTGAATGGAGAAGCTACTAGTATAATTGTGCCAACAAGGGGTTTGCGCCAGGGAGATCCATTATCCCCTTACCTGTTCCTGATTTGCGCTGAAGGTTTATCGACGCTGCTGACAAATGCCCTCAAATTGAAACGTATTAAGGGGATTTATGTGGCGCAGAGAGCTCCCATTCTCTCCCATTTATTTTTTGCTAATGACAGTTTACTTTTCTGCAATCTTCATTTATCTGACGTGTCCAATTTGCTTCAGATTCTCAGAGTGTACGAACATGCATTTTGTCAAATGATTCATATGGGCTAACATGATTATGGATTGTATTTCTACAGTTTATTATTTAGTTCAAGTGAATGGAGAAGCTACTGGTATGATTGTGCCAACAAGGGGTTTGCGCTAGGGAGATCCATTATCCCCTTACATGTTCTTGATTTGCGCTGAAGGTTTATCGACGCTGCTGACAAATGCCCTCAGATTGAAACGTACTAAGGGGGTTTCTGTGGTGTAGAGAGCTCTCATTCTCTCCAATTTAGTTTTTGCTAATGACAGTTTACTTTTTGCAATCTTCATTTATCTGACGTGTCCAATTTGCTTCAGATTCTCAGAGTGTACGAACATGCATTTTGTCAAATGATTAATTTCGACAAGTATGCTGCCTGTTTTAGTCCCAAGACTGATCCCATCACAAATCCACTAATCTCAGACATGCTTGGGGTTCGGATTGTGGCTTGCCATGAGAGATATATGGGGCTACCTACATTTGCCCAACAAAACAAAAATAAGATGTTCAACCATGTTCGCGACATGTTGTGGCAAAAATTATCTATTTGGAATTCAAAATTGTTGTCAGCAGTAGGTAAAAAGGTATTAATCAAAGCAGTGAGGCAAGCGCTACCTACTTACACAATGGGTGTTTTCAGATTACCACAGAATTTGTGTCATGAGCTGTCTGCAATGCTCGCACGTTACTGGTGGGGAATGGCAGGAGGCTGAGGAATACATTGGCTAGGGTGGCGGAAATTATGCAAACCGAAGTGTTTGGGAGGAATTGGATTCAAAATTTTTGAAGCTTTCAATAAAGCTATGGTGGCAAAACAATCGTGGCACATTCTGGAACACCCTGACTCTCTAGTGGGGAGATTGCTAAAGGCTCGTTATTTTCCGAATGGAGATTTTATGCAAGCAATTGCGGGGCTTTCACCCTCTGTGATATGGAAGGCTATTCTGTGGAGTAGAGAAGTTGTGGATGCAGGTATTGTGTGACATGTTGGGAACAGGCGTTCCATACGGATTTTCAAAGATCGGTGGATTCCTAAGCTTTTTACCTTTAAGCAGATACAAAATGGAGGGTTGGCGTTGACTGTCCAGTGTTTGACCTCATTACTCATTCTAGAGGCTGGAATCAAGCTTTATTGGCCACGTGTTTTCATGAGGATGATCGAGAGGGGGTTTTTGGGATAGCTTTATGAGCTATTATTCATATAAAGGATGGCAAATATTGGTACTTTTCAAAAAATGGGAAATACACGGTTAAAACTGGTTACAGGGTGGCACTACGACAATGCGAAGGGAATGAAGATCAAGGTGTGTCAGATCAATGTTCACAACAGGAATTCTGGAAAAGAATTTGGAAGTTGGAGGTGCCAATTAAGGTGAAATTGTTTATCTGGAGGGCTTGCTCTAATATTCTTCCAACTACAGTTAATCTCTTTCATAAGAAGATCGTGAATTCACCGGCGTGCACAAGGTGTGGGGTGGGTTGTGAAGATTCAGGGCATGCGTTGTGGAGTTGTAAGAAGAATAATTTTTTGTTGGTGTTATACAAGTTTTGTGGCACGTATTCAGGCCCATGGCGGGTCTTTTGCTGATCTCTTTCAGTTGGCTACAAATGAGCTTTCACAAGACGACTTGGACCGTTTCGCTTGTTATGCTTGGAAAATATGGCAAATGTGAAATGATTTTTTGCAGGGAAGAACTTCAGCTGAGACAGAGATATGAAGTTGGGCTAGGTTTTTTATGTATTTAGTTCATGTCGAAGGCGTTGTGACACTCTTTTTCCTTGATCGAATTTTCTCCCTTGAAGGTTTTTAATGGCAAGGTTTTAACAAGGCTATCTTTTATGCCCTTTGATTACGTATTGATGTACTGGTTGTTTGTGCCTTATGTTGAAGGTTAATGAAAGTTACTATTGATCAAAGAAAATATGGGTTGGCTAAACATAATTCAACATAAATATGAAGTGACATCATTCGAAAGGGATGTAACTCGAGCGAGTCGAAAGGTCAACCCAACCTAAAAATATGAACTCAACCCAATTCAACGTGAATTTGGATTAACTTGGGTTTCATTTTGATTGCCCAATTTTGAAAAATATACCTTAGTTATTAAGAAGGAAGAAAAAAAAAACAAAATGCATTGGTTAGATGAAGTTTTATAAATTTGGATTAACAGGCTGTAAGGCGTTCTCCTGGCCCTTGCTTAACTCCTTGTTCCGTAAACCGGTCGCTGGTTGTTTTGTAGCTCAAGTGCATGGGCGGAACCATAGCCTCAAGTACATGGGCGGAACCATAGCCAAGGCTGTGGTGGGCTATAGCCTAGGTAAGTTAAGAAGAAAAAATAATAATAAACCTATATCTATATGGCCCACTACAAGAAGTCTCTGCCTTTTGATTTTTTCATCGCAAAATATGTTGTCTTATTATTTTTTTTAAATTATCTCCTGCCTTTTTTGGTTGAAATTATATGCTGCCTTTGGTAAAAGGTTTGTGAAGAAGAAGAAAAAAAGCCTATATGGCCCACCATCAACTACAACACATTAGGGAAATATTATTTTCTCAAGTTTATTTGTATTCTTGAAAACGGAACAATATGTTAGCCTAATTTGCCAATAAATTTTTAGGGATTTAAACTGCAAAGGTTTTTTATTAAAAAAAAAAATCATTAGATTTTAAGTTGAAAATGTTAGCTAGCCCACCCACCGAAAAATTCTTGGTTCCACCCTTGCTCAAGTGGTTAAAATCGTTTACAACAACATCCAATGGGATTAGTGTTTTGCTTACATGATGAACCAAGGACTTACAAGGTTTGGAAGCCAAATGGTAAGACCCCAGGACTGGCAATATCAATCGCCTCTGGCGACTATTGTGTTGTGTAAAGGACTTGGTGCTTATCTCAGTGCATGTCGTCAGTCAAAGACACACTACCATCAGAGACCAGTTTGTCATTCTGGCAACAAACAGGGTTAGCACATTTCATTTTACTTGCCAACTCTGTTCCAGATTGTATCAAGAAAATTTTGCGGTTTCCAAACCATACTGTTATCTTTGACTTTTAAAGTAACAGAAATATTATTGTTGTGTTTAATTCATTGAAGATTTGTTCAATGCAGGAGAGAGAGAGAGAGTGAGAGAGAGAGAGAGAGAGAGATTCACGTGGCTACCAGCCCAAGGGAAAGAGAAAGAGAAGCAAAAAAAAAAAAAGAAGAGAGAGAGAAAGTTGGGCTCCGTACCTAGGCTTTTGAATTATGATTGGAGTAGGGACACTGAATTTTTTGAAGAGAATTGGACTCTAAAACACTGAGCCTATAGAACTGGACTGTTTAAAAAAAAGAACTGGGCCTGTCCAATTCGGTCCTGGCTAGTTTACTGAGGTGTAAAACCGGAACCGGGTTAAACCACTTTTTTCGACTTTTTGACTTTTGTTGACTTTTTAGCAAACTCGGTTTTCAACGTTTTTTTTTCAATTTGGTTCAATTTGGTTTTTTTGTCTATATTCCCACCGCTAGCTAAAAGGCTGGTGGGACATGCCACTCATGCATGGAATAAATAAATGAGGCATTGCCATGGATGACATCTAGTGGCAGACTTACAAAGAGGCAAGGAGTTGCAGCTGTATCTCTCGTCGCTAAAAAATAGCTTAGAATTAGTAGAGTTTGCACCTCTAGTCTGCCTTGGAGCTGTCCACCAAATGCTTGGGAAAATGCCGCAACATAGCTTCTATTTTGAGTTTGATACGCTATTGCGCAGCAGTGCCTATTCCTCTTTTTTTTTTTTTTTTTTTTTAATTAATTTATTTATTTATTTTTATAACTCCTAGTCAAAACGAGGTCATTTTGGTCTAGGGAAAAAAAAACAAAAACCCACAGTGCAATCAGCATATACAACGGAAGGGAAAGAGGGGGGGGGGTCCTCCTCTTGCAATATATCAACAACAATATAAATTAATTGAGCCCAAATCCTTAAAACTTGAAGAGCGCTCTTCTCTTGCTTGCTGCAGTGCATAGGTGAATACACAATCCTAATCCAAACAATATAAATTAATTGAAGACCCAATCCCAATCCCAAATAATTTTTTTACCTTGAATTTTATTTATTCTCATGTATTTTTTTTTCGTTTGGTATTTCTGCTTTAGTTTTCTTCTTTTCTTTTTTATAATATATTTTTATTATTTGTTTTTTATTTAGCTCTCACTAAATCAAATATCAGTAGCAAACTTGAAGATGTTGCGCAACACACAACTCAATGTATGAATTTTGATCAATTATGAATGACAATAGTATTGATTAAATTATAAGGGCATTTGGTAGTCTAAATTTTTGTATGAGCTTTTATCCTTTCAAATATTGCCCATTCCTTGACAAATTTCTAAATTCGCCACGACTTCTCAACTATTTTCCTCTTCTTTCACGCTTCATCCCCACAATAGGCCAACCATCTTGTCTCACAATATTCTTGTGTGACAATTTTGGATAGAGCCGATTATTGTTGCCTCAGTTTACTATGGGCGTTGTGTATATATAAGTATTACTTTACTTTAGGATATAACATGGAAGAGGGATATGATCAATACTAAATAGTTCATCAATTATTTATTTTCATTGAATTAGTCTGACACTTGGGGTCAGTAACTTGAGAAATCTTTAACTTGCTCAAGATTGTATTTTGTTAACTTTCTTGGATTTCAATGCTTTTGATTTCAATTGTAATATCTTTTGATTTAAAGATAAAGGACTCATGAAATGTCTCAGTACGAAGAAACTTTTATGTAGCGGAAATATACTTTTTTTGTGTCTTTCTCACTCGTCATCTGACTATTTATATAATAAGTCAAAAATAGAGTAGGGAGATAATATCCAGTACAAAGAAAGTTTTTGTCGACTACAAACACGTATAATAAACAAGTTGGACTAATTTAGTTACATAAATTCGACAAAATTCAACATAAATATGAAGCAACATAATTCGATAGTAGTGCAACTCGGGCTGGTTGGAAGGTCAACCCAACCTAGCCCATCTTTGGAAATTTGAGTTTAGGTTCAGATTTCTTGAGGTTGGAAAAAAATGAAATCAACGCAACCCAAGGTGAATTTGGGTTAACTCGGGTTGGGTTTAGGTTGCCCAATTTTATATGGGTTGAGCTCAACCCCGCACTATAGAATTCTACTAGCAAGTTTTTTTATAAGAAAACCACGAGTTGTCCCCACATTTGAAATCATAACTTTTTAGAAGAGTGCTGCTTATTGAACTCTAAAATTAACTGAATACACTTTATTACTAAATTATTTATTGAATTACTAATTTACTCTAATATAAAATGACCAAAAATGATATATTTGATTGTGAAATAAATGTAATTTTAATAAGTACACCATACTCATCATCTTCAACCCTAATCAAAGAAATGTTGTCACATATTGATTCTATTATGCAACTAATTAACAAAAACAAAAAACAAAAAAAACAAAAAACCCCACCACATTGGCTTCATTTATACTTAATTTCAAGAGAGGGCAACATTCATCTTTCATGGGAACACACCCAGCCAAGCCAAAGAGCACAATGACATGAATTTGGCTCATATAAGTAGGTAGGAAAGCTCTTTGAGATTTGATTGAGATGGAAATGGCACTGTCTTGGATTTAGTTGACATGATGAATAAGAGAATATAAGTGCTAGCCCACTTGATGTACGCTGGTCAAGATGATAATTTGGGGGTACGGCAGGGGTTGGATACCTTGATAAATTTTTGGGGCCTTGGGTCTGGGGCTGAGTACAAGGGATGTGTGGGAGGGAGGGTGTAGAACTTAGAGATGGGTGGTGGTGGAAGAAGGAATGGGCGGTTGTAGTAGGAGAGGGAGAGTGGGGGACTGTGTAGGTTTTTTTATATTTTAGTTTTATAAATAAATATTTTCCATTATTTCATTTATATATGGTGTAGCATAAGTATTTTTGGTAGTTAAATGTGGTGTATTTAGTTAATTTTATTTTTTTATTTAAATATTATGATGTACTTTGATATTAAGGTGTACTCAATTAATTTTAGGGTTCGTTTAGCAACACTCAATTAATTTTTGAGTTCGTTTAACAACACTCTTTTAGAAAAAAGAGAAGAAAATTGCGAAATGCATTGGGCATATTGGGCTACTGAATGAACTACACAGTACTGCCTCCAGGACGAAATTGATCACAAAAAACTCCCATTAGCAGCCCAACAAGTTCCAGGGAACGTTTTGGATTCTAATAATGGCACCTCCTGAGTCCTCTCCCATTAAAACCAAGGCAAGGATGAACTGCGAGACCTGAATTTAATACTGGTGACTGGGTTGTGAATTTTACCCACACAAACTACATCTTAGTATCAGAAAGCTATATTAAACCTAATGCTGCTGGCTGGCCATATTTTTGCATTCTCATGGCAAGCACTCTCAAGTGTTTAGAGAAAACCTTGCATGGAACTGGTTAATGTGTAATCTCTCACTCTATCTCTCTCATCACTCTTTCTCTCTCATCACGCGAGCGAGGGTTCGAGCGACTGTCTGAGTGATGGGAAACATTGATATTACGTCGTGGAACATATATCTAAAAGAACACTCAATCCCCCTACATACACCAATGTATTTCCAAAATCAGAGCTGATAGGCACAAAACAGACAAATTGTATAGAGCAGTTGAGGAAATGGTTGTGCCTATCCTCTTCAAGGAACAGTCTTCTCAAGTGCTTTTCAAGGAACAGTCTTCTTGCTAATAAATTCTAACCACAAGCAAGAAACCAAATAGCAAGTTTTGCAACAATGGTTACTTCAAGGAGAGATCAATGCCGCAAAGTCATCAAATCAACTATCAAAATGATCAAATGAACAGCAGCAATTGCACCAGACACGAACATGAACACCCCAATTCCAAAATTGTCCAAATGGGTTTCACCTTAACCCTCCAAATTTTCATTTTCCAATTCCAATACCCTAAGCATCCATAAAAATGTAGAAAAAAAACATATACACAGTGAAGTCATCAACAACAGAAATTTGATTCTTATATAGACCACTGAAATATAACAAGTCAGAGACTCAGAATCAACAACCACATGTTAAATCCAAACCCCATATTTACCCAAATTAACATAAGACCACTTCATCCCAACTACAAATAATTACATCCAAAACCAGTTGTAAAAGATACCCAAATCTCCAAAGATCTAATCTTTCCCAGCAATGAACTGAAGAAATCCTTTTAGTTTATGTGCTTCAAACCCAGCCCATGCTTCCCACGGACGCAGCCAGGCCTCACAAGCAAGTAAGGCGATCGCTTCGAATTGTTCATCTTCGGAAATGTCCTCTTCCCCAATTTCCTCATCCTCTGCCTCCCAAACTTGTCGCTCACCGACCACGGCACGAGCTCGTCATCTAAACCATACCCATCATCATCGTCATCATCACCATCATTACCATGGCCCTCATCCTCATCACCACCGTCAAAATCATGACGGGGTTTGAGATTGAGGCCCACATCGAGAAATCGAACAAGATGGGGACGACGATGGCAATGGGCACCGACTGGAACTGCCATTGGCGGAGAGGTCGAAGAGATCGAAGAGGAAAATGAAGAAGGCCCGATACTGAGCCCATCAGACCCATTTGCTTCTTCGTCTTTATCTTCTTGTTGTTCACAGTCAGAGTGGTGGTTGTGGTGGTGTTTTTCTTCTGAGTCTGCGTCAGAGGCATCAACGAACTCCCAGTGGGAAAGACCCACATAGTCGTCTTCCCCAATTTGCAGGAATTCAAATTCTTCGTCCATGGAATTTTGCCCTTGAAACTTCCCCAATTCCATTTCTCTCTCTCTTGTTTTTGGTTCTGTTTTGGTTTTGAAATGAATTATTCGGTTCCTTCAGTAACTTCAGTTTTATAAAGGCTTCTTGCCTTTCTCGGGAATCTGAGGTGCGCATAAAGGATGAGATGTCCGCCCCGCCCGCAAGTCATCTCGTTCCATTGGTGCACGCGACTCTGCCCAATGGCTTTCTTCCACCTGTCACATTCCAGTTTTTTTTTTTGCTTGCCAAAACTAAAACTACCCCACTAACAAAGCAAAAATACTTACATGTAACGGAATGGCTTATAACTTAAGAGTGATTTTATTGGCACCCCAAAATTTGCTCTTTGCACCCCACATTTTTTTACACCCCATTGAATTTTAGTAAAATTTAAAAGTACTCACTACACCCCATTTTTCTTCCTAAATTGCCCTCATGAACCCCATTTCTTAACTGGTGTAAATCTCATCCCATATCAAACCCCACCCCATCGAAAACTCCCTCCTCTTGTAGAAACACCCCATCGCAAACCCCTGGCGTTTCAAACGCACCCCATCCGATTTGCAACAAACTCCATTGAGAGGGCCTAGATTAATGTTGATGTCTTCACGAATTGCGGAGAGGCAATGTCATTGCTGGCTTCCAACCGTTTGGGTCCATTCGTCTAAGCGATTCTCAATGGAAGCTTTCTCTATTTGAAACCAAAGAGGAAGATGCCAATCAACCTGCATCTTGTATCTTGAGAATGTTGTTCATCAAGTACTTGCTTGCGATTATTAGCATGGAAAGTTAAAGGAAAAGTCATAATTTTGAATACCATATATATACAACTTGGGAAAGAATGGTACATTACAATATATAGGACTGAAATTTTCTACGAACGTATCAAACTACGGCTTCAAAGAGCAACCAAAATTTCAAACAACACTAAAGTTGGATTCTTTCTTTTCCTTTCTTCTTGTTTTTTGGTTTTCAACTCACCCCATCATTAGCAGATTGACGCATTCGATTCAAATCGTTAGAAATAGATCAGTTCAAAATGCAGGTCCAAATGGGTCTTGTCTTGGACATGCTATCTGGAGCAACTTCCCTCTCCGCGTTGCAATCACAATAAAGCACCCTCCTTTCTGTCCTACCCAATTCAACAACCAAAAACCACAAAATCCAAAATCAAAACAAACAAACAAAACCAGAGAGAATAGAAAGTTAAGCAAATAAATCAATAAGTATTAGAATTGTGGGTTGTGTGGTGTAGGGTGTTAGGGTGTACCAAGTTGAGCGACATGGAGGTTGAGGCGAGAGGTGTTGAAGGACCAGTTATTCTTGTGGCCATCAATGGATTTGAAGTAGCAAGTAGAGTGGAATTTGGAAGAGTACCGGAGGCCGCATCGAAGGTTGCACGAGAGATTTCGCCGAACAAAGATGGAGTCGTCGTAGATTGATTTAAGGGCATTGTAGAGGGTGTTTTCCCTCCGCTTTGTCGTCCTCGCCGCCACTGTATATGCTCAGCGCTTCGTGTCGTCGTCTTCCATTAAACTCGAAACTTCCGACTCTTTCTTCACTCAAAAATGAAAAAATGAAAGAAACTTGGGAGTGTTCATCGTTGGAAACTGGGTTTTCTATGTTTGTTGAAACACCGGTGATGAACATGATAGTTTGAGAAAAAGTCTAACTAATGTTGCGGTAGGGTGTAGTGAGCAAATTTAATTTTTATTTTAAATGTTTTTGTCCTTAATAGTAATTACGTACAAGGGTAAAATAGGCTATTCATGTTTAAAATTAGTATGGGGTGTAAAGAGCAAATAATGGGGTGCCAATAAAATCGCCCATAACTTAAGTACTTAAGATCCTCTGGAAATTCATTTTCAGATTTTGTTGAGCCTATTGCTTAACGCTGCTTCCCCATGGGAGTCGGAGACAGGATCGAGAACGATGTCCTAAGTTCAGTTTCTCCTCCCTTAATATTGCGTGTATAAAAAACAAAAATAAAAAACCATCTCCTTCTAAAATTTAGTTTTTGTTAAATTCTCTAAATTTAGTTTTATAATTGTTCACAAAACTAACTTGAGGTATAGTTTTTTTTTTTTTTTTTTTTGAGTTGGCTGTTGTAGTAAAGTTTTTGAGTTAAAACAGCCAAATAACATGGTTTAGTTAGACTGTTGGAGATACTCATTTGCCCAACTGATGACAGAAGATGAGAATCTATCCTTTCTAATATAACCCAACACAAGAAAACTAAATTGTAAAAAAATGTTCATTTTTTCAGTCATGTATAAAATTGTGTTGCCTAAAGTTAAGGTATGAGCTTCAAAATCCTCGATGCTTGGTGTGAAGTTGAGTTTGATTAGTGTTTTTGTGGGTCGGAAATTTGACTTCAAATATTTTGTTTTTGTTTTTGTGGCAATGCTAAGAATTCTCTCAAGGAGAGTCAATGTTATTAGCATGGAAAAGACTTAGTGAACATTAACATAATTTTTTTTTAATATGATTTAATGTCATCTTCCAAAATCATAACCGCATCGCACGATGAATTACAAAGAAATAATTTGATATGAATCAAAGCATAATGCATTGCTCAAAAGAGAACTGAATAGCAAGTATTGCGACATTTACTTGACTGATGACCGATTCAATAACAAAAACTATAAGATAACTCAATAAATGAACAATCCCGATCTCTTGGACCACAAGGGTCCAAGAAACTTGTGGTCACCCACCGTTGGATATAAATTCAATGGTTCACCTACTCTTGCACTCCTTTTAAGAAATTTTTTTGAATCATTGAATTTATATCTAACGGTGAGTGACCACAATCTCTTGGACCCCTGTGGTCCAAGAGATCGGGACTGAATAAATGAAAGAATAGAAAGATTGAAGTTAGAAAGGAAAAATGGAGTAAAAATGAAACACATAATAGAAAGTTAGAATAACAATTAACTAGAGTTAGAAAGTTAGAAGGGTCAACTATAAAAGAAACCCAAGAAAATCAAATACAACACATAACAAATGCATTTGTTGCATAATTTGGAGGAGGTTCATCTTACCCTTGTGGGCCTTAACTGGCTCCGCTAGTGATGCTAATTGTGATTTATTCTTTTTGACAAACCAAGCAATTGAAAGTGTTCGTGGACAAAGAAGTAGTCTGTCTCATCATGATTTGGATACGTTTTGTAGGCATTTTTTATATATCTAAATTGGCGCATAAATTTTTATTTTTATTTTTATAGAAGTGATATTAAAGAAATAAGGAATTGAATTTAAGATCTTGAATACATGAGTGTTTTTAACTACTTGAGTTATAAGTATATCTAAATTGGCCCTTACATTGCACATGCACTTCAATAATGCACGGAGTAGATTAGTTAATTGAATAATTTGTGTACACGTAAAATAAGTGAATTTCATAAATTGTCATTCTTCTCGTGGACAGGACAAAATGTCAACGATTTTTTAGTGACAAAAAAAAAAGAGAGTATGCGTGCTATAGACGGAAAAGGAGGGAACTCCTTCACTAAGAAGGAGATTTTGCTTTTAAAAAAAGAAAGCCCCTTTTGATTCGTCCCCACCCACCAATCAAATCCAAGTCCTTAGAGAAATTTTTAAAGATCATCAAAATTACAAAATTTTTCGGTCTCCATCACCAAGTCTTTTTTCAGAGAACTCCAGTCTTTTATAAAAACTGATACATCGATTAAGTCAATGGCAAAGCCAATATTTTATGTTTGTGGTGGTTTCTCACAAAATATAAATACATTTAAAACATTAAATGAAAAATATATATATTGTAACGGCTAACTAACATTAGCGCGCCTGTAATATCAACCTTTGGACTGCATTTGCACAAGATGTTCCCCAATCATGCTCACGCATTATACTTCCTTTTGTAAGGCAACACATGCGCTAGGCCCACAAAAAATTTCGCAAGGGCTACAGTTGGGCTGCAAGTGGTATGGTTGGACGCCTAAAGAGCTAAATGCGGCCCTCAAAATTTGGCAATTTTTTTACCCCATGACTAGAGATGGATTTTGCATGTTTTGAGGGCTAAATATAACATATGGCCCATGGCTTACATGAAATATGAATAACACTATTTTGCTATCCTGGCAAATCACGGTATGCCACGCATGATTACTTTTACACGTAGCAGTCTGTGATTGGATGGGGATAGCAAAACAATACTATCCCTGTTTTATACAAGTTTTATGCAGGATATGGCCTTAGGAAGTGCTTCTTGAATGGCCAAAAGCACACTTTTGACTATACATTTGGCAGAAATATTTAAAAGTGCTTATGAGTAATAAAAGCACTTTCTTGAGAAGCTTCATGACGCTCTTCCAAGTGCTTTTCCAGGAACTACTTGAATTATTAGCAAAAAATCCAACGATCTTCTATTAAAAGCACTTAAAGCATAAATACTTCCACAAAAGCAGTTCCAAATGAGCCCTTAACATGTTATAGGGCAACATTCAGGCAAGGCCAACTTGCTATAAACAATATAATATATATTTTGGCAAGGACCTGCCGTGAAGTGCATTATACGATAGACTGGGATCTTTCAAGCCCAGTTGCCAAGTCTGGTTTGATGATCCCAGAATCTTAAACAGAAATCAAAATGCTAACTTAGGCATGTATTATTTTGTTATATGTCACCTATAGCATCTAATCTCATCAAACTTCATGATCAAATGTTATTGTATCATTCATGAATGTATACATTGGATTTTGGCCGAACACAAAATGTGCTTATATTGGATGAAATTCCTTTAACCAAAAATTATATTTTTAAGTAGTAATAGTCTTCTGACCATTATGTATGCAATAGATCATTACCTGACAAGGTATTCACATCTAAACTTC
This sequence comes from Prunus padus, assembly GCA_024362665.1. Taxonomy (NCBI): domain Eukaryota; kingdom Viridiplantae; phylum Streptophyta; class Magnoliopsida; order Rosales; family Rosaceae; genus Prunus; species Prunus padus. The sequence goes on along the minus strand of JANFAM010000006.1, from coordinate 12,184,953 downwards.
TTTACTCTCTAAAAACGGTTCATCTTAACTTTCGGAACCAAAAGAGAGTTGTGCAGCCAACAATGCTTTGAGATCCAAAACTCCCATGTCCATATTTTCAAATCATGAACATATACTATTGCAGCTTGCCCTGAAGTAGTTGGACAATTTGCTCTGCTCTCAATTGGATGCCATTGAGATACTCCGTAAGAACACGTTGCTGGTATGAACCTCCCTCCTGTTGTACAGAAAGCAACCAAAAATGAAAAAGCATCAACATCTGGGAAATAGAAGCAACAAAACGAAAATAGATAGGTTATTCAAAAACCAAGATTGTTTCTCACTGTTCGGATCAGAGTCCGTTCAACCCTCTTCTTAATGACAGCATAGAGCTCCTGTGGTAAAATTTCCCCTTTGCCAAGTGTTAATCCATTGAGCAGCAGCTTGTTCCATTCTTCCTCAGGAGCTGCAAGGCAGATCCACCAGACTTCAGATCAAATTGAGTGACTTTCTAATTAACTGCTGAGAAATATAATAGAAAGGTCAACCAACCTCCCCCCACGACAGTTTTAGCTACAGCAAAACCTAGAAAATGCATCTTACACGAGACACAACAAAAAGTAGCCAATTCATAATAAAATAATCAGAATGTGATCAAAATGCAAAGAGGTAATTTTCATATCTGTGTTGTGGTTATGTGTTACAGGCAAGTAACAATTCCACTTCCTTTTATTCAAATCAAGCAATCCCAGTCCACAACTCCATGAGGCATGCATAAACAAGAAGTTAAATCTAATAATAACCAATTATATGAGTAATTGATAGAATTTAGGATCAAACTTTTCAGCGTATGGTTCACAATGCAAAACATGTATCTCTAAATTGTTTTAATTCATCTAATAACCCTTATGTGTTTTTTTTTTTCCCACGTTATGTACACCATGACATAAGCATAATTACCATGGGAGAAACCCTTAGGATCAAACTTTTTAGCGTATGGTCCTGGTCATTGAACCAATCTATTGAGTTTACAGGATGCTTTTATCTACAATAACCCGAACCCTAAACTGAAGCCCTATTTGTTATCTTATACAGGATTCAACCAATCACTCCTTTCAACTTTATGGCCCCACATCCTGGATATTCCTTCAACATACTAGACCGAATCACAAGCGTGTTGCAATACCCTATAAAGAGAATATATTCTTTTGAAAACAGCAAGAGACACCAGATACTCCAAAGGAGCACCATCAATATGCGTGAAATTCATAATGATGAAGAAACCATTACTACAGAAAACATAAGTGGTTAGTAGTAAACACTTGAGGTTAGGAGTTACAACAAAATCTCTTTATCAAGAACCAGTAAGCTAATTCTTCAATTATAAGTTCTGCAAGATAATTTAGATTATAATGACAAATTCTCTTTTATGAGTTTGATGGCAGACACCTTTGATTATGGTTTCAAGAAACTGCTCGGCCTTCAGAATTTCATCCCCTGCAAACAGTACAGTACACAGTTATTAAGAAACCCGACTTATGAGATAAAACAAGCACAGTAGTATTACAAAGAATTATTTTTTTATTAAAAAATGTATTTGATGGTAAAGTTTGTTGATAATTAAAGCACTATTCAGAGACACGCTAGTCTAAATATATAATGGAATAAGGCAAGGTGTGTCATAACCTGCACCCAGAAGGTCAAATATTATAAATATCTAAGGCCACCCTATCTCTCATTGTCCACTCCCCGGGTCAACATGTCTTCATGTAGTACAACTCCGCACACTTACGAATGGTGTCAACTCTTAACATTATTCTGTCACAACAATCCTTAAATGTGCTTGCCACATTGGCAGTTTGGCATAATACCTCAAAAAACTAGTCAATTATATAGTCTAGACCAACCCAGTACGCACACACACAATCAACACCTAACAGAATTGGTGTATCACAATCTCCCCCATTCAACTCCCTAATGTCTTCCTCAAGGCCCACGGTCAAATCCACTACATCCTCCTCAGGTGCCAAACTTGTCCTGCAATTACTTTGAACCCTTGTGGCACTACCGAATTAGCTTTGATACCATTTGTCGCGATACAAGGAGCACTCTATCAAAGTGAATGAAGCATCCCAAGAGGATTAGTTAGAAACAAGGCTTTATATAAGTATAACTTAGATAGACCTAGTACATAACCAATGAGCGATTCAACACATGTTTGCACAACCCACACTAACAGAATCAGGGTATCACTTCGTGAATAGTGAACCATAATGGTTTGAAATGTCATCAACAATAGCATCAGTAGGGTCAGAGAATATAAAACCCTACATCGGGAACTGGAAGCCATGCATTACAATCTATTGGGTCTCTCCACTATTGCCAATTGGTTCTAAGTTGGATAATCTAGTTCTAATCTTATGTCCAGGCTCCAGCCCTTCCTCAGGGGTTATCCTCCCTCTCTTTTTCCTCTTTTTTGTTCGAAATATACTCATAGGAATCAACACAGAAACTAACATGAAAAATACTACTAAAATTATCAGAGCATTACATCAATTTTCAAACATTGGCTAAGGTCTTTATAAATCCATGACACCATACTATTTGCTTTTATAGTAGTCCAAAGCATATGATAGCATATCTAAAGGCAATGGGCACTGCAATTACCTTTTTTTGCATAGCTACGCTTGGATAGAACAGTAGAAGCATAGAGTTGTAAAACCTTTTGTAACATAGCCTCAAACCCTGGCTTATCTCCATCTCCTTTTGCCTGAAATTAACTAACAAAGTACATTATAATTGTATCTTATATGAAGATCACAAAGACAAAAAAAAAGTATCCAAGCAGTATTGCAAAAGGGTTTGAACTTCAATTCAAAAGTCTTGCAAGGAAGTTTACAACTTAGCGTGTATAAAGCATGAAATCATTGAAATGGAAGAGATTGTTCATGAAAACAGCAATACAATACAAGGACCACAATATGGATCTCTGTGCACATTCTAGTAGCACCACTTTGAACTTAAAGGAGAAGAAGAAGAAGAAGGAGTAAATCACAAATTTTGAAGATAACTTCTTATACAACGTAAACAACGCAAGAAAACACCACAATTCAAATTTTCTGGAGCCAATTCAAGGGCAATGTGAGAACGTAGTAGCATATGATTTACTACTCCTACAATGATGAAGGATCTTATGGTTCCAAGAAAATAATATTCAGGTGGTAGCAATAAAAGTATTAAAACAAACTCACTTGTCGTAGTTGCGCATTAACTTCTGAAAGAAACCCTTCGTCCAGTTGTCCATCTTCCTCCCTTTGGACTAATTCCTATTGATCAAAAACAGAAAATACTGAATAAACTATATATTGAAAATAGTTTTGATTTTGCATTAGCAACTTGTTATGGTTGGAGCATCCAACCCAAAACCAGTTAGCTATTGTGGAGAGATCCTGAATTTTAAATATTGAGATACACAGCTTAAAATACCTAATGGAAGACTTATAATTGTCAACACTCCCCCTCATGTGTGGCCATAAGAGAGCCAAAGATGTGGATCAATTATATTAGGAGAAACAGAGCACGTTTAGTTCAATTGGGTCTGACACGTGGATGAATTGCCCACTCCAGTACCATGTTAGAGTTGCAGCAATTTACACAAAATTTATTGGTTACAGGTGGAGATCTCCAAGATTTTATATTAAGATGCAACCCAATGTGGGATTCTTATATTTACAAAAAAATTAATGATTTGAAAAAAATTTAAACAGGCAAGAATTGCATATATTCAACAGTGAAGTAAATTTACACAAAAAGAAGAAAGAAAAAAGGACTCACTTTCTCCATTAAGTTAAGAGCCTCGGGATCTCTAGGAGGCCATTGAATTTCTTCTACTTCATCAACTACAGGTTTCAGAATCCCCTTGAGGACATCAGTAGCTGAATCTATCTTTTCCTACAGGGAAAGGGGGAAACAATAAATATAAAAATTCGTGTTGCATAAAACACTCAGGAATATCATTTAACATAGACCCAAAGGAAGAATAAGTCCTGGTGGGCTATAGTGTGGAGAGAGAGAGGTACATTGGTCTTATGAACAAGGCGATCCACTATGCTCATTATAGATATAGCCAATTCCTCATAGTCCTTCTGAAAGAATGCAAAAGATTAAGCCTTCTTTCACAAGCTTGAACTGGAAAGAAGCCAGCAATAAAAGTATCATCATAAAATTAGAATTAACCAAGTTGAAAACCGTGCTTTATCATCCTCCGATCTGCAGGTATCAGTTCTTGCTGCAAGCCGTATCCAAAAGCCCTCATTAAAAGCCAAGACATTTTCAACAACAAGCTTCTGAAGCTGTTCACCAAGCATAACTAGCAATAAGGATTACAATTATAATTTTACAGGTGGAAGTCAATGAAAGCTGCATTGAAGTCCCAACATAAAAGAATCCATGTTTAATCAAACAATATATACCCCAAAACCCTTCTTTTCTCCACACATTCCATACGATTACAAAATTATATCATGATACATAAAACTAGAAATCTAGTGCAAAGAAGATCAAATCCTATTCCAAATATTCTAGCATTCACAGGTTAGGTTGACAAGGGGTGGAGAGACCCATGATATTATATGCACTCATGCAAGGCTTCCATTTCCCGATGTGGGGCAGTACTCTCAACAACCTTATACAAGGAATTTATTAATTATATGTCCTTGGCCTTGAAAGGCACTCCCAAAAAGAAGCTATTAAGGAATTGCCCTTATGGTCCTATCTCATGAATCTTCAAAATTTCAAACAATAAAGTGCCTTTACTACTGCCATTCTGCTTAAGATTATTAACAATATTAATTTGCTCTTATCTCCTTTATCTTCAAATTTTCAAATAAAGTAAAACCCTTAGAACTAGTATTATTTCACATAACAGTGTTAGTTTATAGTCTCACTACCACAGAAAGAGGACAATGGCAAGTAAAGAAATCCAAATTTGTTAACTGATTGCTGAAAAAGAAATCATATATGGAAGCAAAGTGCAAACTCCACATTTACTTCAATTGGATTTGCATCCCTTAGTTTGTCTATCAGCCTATCCACTTCTACAGTCTTTTTGAATGCTCCCTCGGCATCTTGATTGACTGCACAGATCAAAGTTCTCCTGTTTTATTAGATCGAAACATTCAATTTTACTATTGACAATTCCATCAACCAGATTCAATAATAGCGCAACCATAAAAATGGAACAAAACAAATCAGCATATGGAGGCACCAACAGAAAAGCAATGACCATGGCAACTGACTTTCCAACAAAAAACGGATAATGTAGGCCATAAGATTTAAAAGAATAACCAAACAACCCAAGAAAAAAGAAACTAGAAAGAATAGTCCTTTACAACTAGCTGAATTAGTTATTAACGGCTACAAATGATCATTCTTGATTTTCTTTTTATTTTCTTTCGAAAAACAAATAGTAAACTATTAACGGCTATAATGACCAAAGTAATCAATTTCCCTACAGAAAAACAACAATTGAGGAACTCAAATTAGAAGGGGAAAAACCCCCAAAAAGTAAGAATCATCATTTCTAACAAACTAAACGACAATTCTTGGGGTTTTCTTTCTTTAAAAACAAATAAATAAAGACATTGCCCCAACATTGAGCGACGGTAGAAAGAGAATGACAATTGAGTTGACAATACCTCCTCTTCCAACCCATATGAGTGGTGGAGCCGAACCGCTTTGAACTCGACACCCCCGTAACATCCCAATTCTTGAAAAATGAAGTTCTTAATCCAACGCAATAATATACCTATTCAAAATATAAATTTTTTTTAAAAAAGCCCACAAATTGTCAACAATATTCAAAATCTATCTCCAAACACCAACTACAAAGTAAAAGCTCCAACATTTTGCTCTCTTTTACATTTTCTCAAAGCTCCACAAATTGTAATTTTATGCATACATTACATACAAAAGCATACATATAGCGAGAGAGAAAGAGAGAGACTGGAGTTGAATGAACAAAAAAAGAAAAGTTTGTTCAAGAAGTACCTCTTGGCGGGGAGAAGGTGAAGAGAAGCATCGATGAGCCTGTACGGACGGAGGCGTGGGCATGAATGAGAATGAGGAAGCCATTGGAGGGAAGCTTGTACGGACAGTGGCGGGAGTGAGAGTGAGAGAGAGGCCGCTGATGACCGTTCAAGTTTGTATATCAAGATTTTTCTTCTTTTATCGCTTTCTGGGGAATTTTTAGCGGATGGGAAGCTTTGGGCCTACACCCAAAGAGAATGCTTTTTAGGCCCCTCAAAAGGTCCAGTTTTCAAATGGGCCCATACCAATCTAAGAACTTCTCCATGGTTCTTTAATATCTTTATGCATAAATCGTCTCAAATTGCTGACTGATTCTAATTTTAGAGCGAAGTATCACTAAACTCAAAGCTAGTTGATTTAATCAGTCACGTTCTATTATTTGATCAAATTTCAATGATTGACATTCAAATTAGGTCAAATCTCAACAATGTATTTCTACACTATGAAAGGAGGGTTTCAGTTTCTTTCTTATTTTCTCATGGGCTAGGTAGACTTATCAAATATGGGAAATCATCCAAACCCATTTTCCTCGAAACCAAACTCCTTAGAGATACGAAAGATGGTCAATTAAGACACGAAAGTAATTTGGTTTCATGAGTTCCCATGACCAAAGGTACCAAGAGAAGAGAATTGCAACTCAACCCAACAACCCTATGTTTAGTTGGCCCAAACCCTAATGTTTTTCTTAATGGTGTGCAAATCCTAAGTTTGTTTTAACAGAAAATAATTATATAAGTCTTAAGTACCACGTGATGACTTAATTAAGGACAAATTGACAAAACTCTCTTTTCTTTTTCAACTTTGTCATCAATCAATCCATCGTATGGAATCATCATCAACATATATGTGGTCACTTGCGTGTAGAGCTCTTTTGTCATCTAAATTAGAAATGTGCACGTACAATTCTTCTCCATGAAGAAAGGCAACAAATTAACACACAAGTTCCAAAGAAGATAACCAAGTCAAGGACATCCCTCATTTGCCACTCAACCACATGCATGAATGAATGAGTTGAGACTTCAACTTTATCACAAGGAGCATTCTTGAAGATATATTGAAGCTTTGCTCCCCTAAATCTTGGATCAATATCTGTTTTGTTATTTGTGAATAATAGGGTCAATTACATTTTGGTCCATGATCTGTCAAATCATTCATAATTTTATGCCCTAATGTCGAAAAGGAAGCAAAAATATAATCCTATGATTGATGAAAGTGATAACTCACTATGAATTTATTTAAGTATGATTCTAATTGTTTACATGATACAATAACACTTTGGACACGGACGCAAAAGTAATGTATTGGTGTTACATAGTTGTAATGTATGTGTCAACATCTTGTCAATATGATTCACACTCTTAGTAGGTACTTTGTATTCAATTCATTTAACTTGGAAATTACATGACTTAATTTTGGAATAGACATGCTATGTTAATATGCAATTTTTTTGTTTTTTTTTAAATAAAAAAATTCAAAGGAGATGAGATTCTAACTTGAAAACTCTTTTAATAAATTAAGGGAGCACTGTTATTAGACCGATATTCAATGTGTATTATGCACTGGCGGATCCATTTAGGGTCCAATGAAGGCACAATCATGTTCTTTATCTATGAAGGCGCTAAATTTTCATGAAATTTTGTGTTGGATGGAGGCAAACTGTTTGATGAAATGCCTCAAAGAAGACTAAGGCAAGGCAAGGGGGGCAACCTCTATCCTCTACTTATGTTATTCTTCTTATTCTCAGGACTCACTCTTCTCATTGTGTCATGCTATAGAGGAATTAGGTAGAAGATGTAGAGTTTATGTTATCTACTTTGTGCATGATGTGCTTTTGTTTTTTACATTTAAGAGTCAATTGATTTTTATTATTGACAATTTGTTTTCTTGTTCAGAGAAAGAAAATTTATGGATCCACCACTGGTATTATGTACTTTCTTTTTCAACGACAGAGAATGAGTTTGAATAATTAGAACATATTTAAGCCAAAATGATTGAACACAATTAGCATTGGTGTTGTGCTCTCATCACCAAATACTTTGTATCTTTCAAGTCTTAACCTAATTGATGTCTCACCAACCGAAATAGACATTTTTCATAGAAGACTGCTTTAGCAGATCCATAAAAATTTGTGCTTAACTTTTAGAAAACACAAAAGATCTCTAATATTCTTTATCCCCAAGTGATCAAAAAGTTCACCAAGTATATATTATTTTATCACTGCCAAAAGTATCTTATGCCAATAAAAAATTTGTGACAAACAGACAATGAGTAGTGAGTATTTTCACATGGTCTTATTTATGTTCCAAAATAAAATACCATGCATGTGAGGATGGTATTGGAACTTTACAACCAAAATAAAAAATAATTATTTATTAATTAATAAATCATGATAAGAATAATATTTATAAAGATATGATAGGAGATTTTTTTTTTCTCTTTCTCTCTCTCTTATCTCCTTAAACCTTTTTTTAATCTTCTTCGCGTTCTTTATGTTTAATGATTCAGTCTCAAGATCTTCCATATCCAGGTCTGAAAAAGTATTCTTTTGTCCTCTAGTGCTTTGCCGACTTTTTTTTATTTGCAATCTTCTCAGAAGCTCTTGCTTTCCCATGCTGTAACGTGCATCATGGTCAATCCATGCATGATGGGAGGAGCTGCCAACCACGTTTCTAGTTTTGTTAAATCTTGAATTGAATCAATTCCTAAAGTAGTTTAGGGGAGTGTATTCAATTGAGATTTTAATAAATTGTAATTACATGATTTTAATGTAATGGATTTCAGTCGGATTTGTAATTATATGATTTTACTTATGATTTTAATAGATTGCAATTACATAATTTTACTTATATTTTGCACGTTTGGCTAAACTGGAGGCTGCAAATGCTGACCTTGCAAAATCCCTTGTTCAAGTTCAACTTCTTTTGAAGCTGCTACCGTGCATAAACATCTTTAAAGAAAGTATATTATACGGTGGCTAGTAAGTGAAAAATCAGCAAAGCGCATTTCCAGTTCCGGGAGAGGTATGAATTGCTCGAGCTTTTTAGCTTCTTGGTTTTCTCGTTGCACAGTTTGGTGATCTGGGTTGCTGCATTTGCCCAATGAAGTTGTCAGCTTTTACTTGTAGTATTGAATCTTGGTTTTAAAGTCTGAAGCTTGCTCATGGTGGGCTTGGTTGATCTGATCCTTGCTCAATTTTTGGGTTTTTGGGTGTTAATTTTGTTCTTTCAAGGGTTTTGTGAACTAGGTTATGCTTAGTGTTTGTGAATTTTGGGTTCATCTGAACTTTCTTGAGTTTTGGAGACCAGTAAAGGAGTTAGAAGGCATTGGTTTCGCCTGGTCCTCTCTTCTTGTTATCGTCTATCTTATGAGTTTTTATTTATTTATCTTTTTGCACAGTAGGAAAGCATAAAAAAATAATAGGAAAAAAAAAAGATATGAGAGCATATATGAGAATCAAGCTTAGGAGGGTGAGATTTGTTATGTGATTTGGTATTTATATCACACACTTAAAAGTCTTATACAATACACCATTTAATGAAATACATTAAAATCAGTAAGTTTTTTAATACCACAGTACTTTTTCTTATCTTTTAAAAATCCTAATTGAATACCACTGGATTTGCATTGATTATTTAAAAATCCTAATTGAATACCACCGGACTTGCATTGATTACTTAAAAATCATAATTGAATACCACTGTACTTTTAAGCTTCAAAACAATCCATTAAAATCTCAATTGAATACACCCTCCTTAGTTGAGACTTACCAACAAAGTCACCTAAGTCAATGGTCCTCTAATGCAGAAGGCAAAGACAACGTGTTCCGATTGGTTATAATTATGGAATTTGAAAAGATGGGATTTGAAGTTTTAGAGTTTGTAAACTTGTTACTTATCTAACTAACCTAATAAGTATGATGAGATTTAAAAGTTTTGAATTTGAGTTTTCTTTTACAACGAATCAAAATCGTACATAAATCTTATTGACGATACAGATTATTGTGAATTTTGTTATGTAGTGATGGCAAAAACAGCGTCACCGATCATGGCGGTAGCAATGACAATGATATTAGTAATGACAGTTCTTCTGTTTATTAAAATCTCATTGTCTTGTATTTAGAAATTGATGTTTGAAAAACTTTGCTTTTGATAGGTAGAGATGTTTGTACGTCATGGACTTTGAGCACACGAGAATTCATATAAGTGGTTGACCAAAACAAAAGGATTCATAAGAGAAGATAACAATTTATTCTTTTTCTTTACCTCTTTAGAGGTTTATAGCTTTAGAGGTAAAAAAATTACTTGTTATTTTGTTACAGCGGACAGGATCGGATATGGGGAATCATCGAGCTCCTTACCACTTGAGCTAAATTGCGCCAATTGTAAGAGCCAGTGGTAAAATATTTTGCTCCACAACGACTAGGCTTGTTTTTAACATCAAATTAGACCCTTTCAATTCCTGTCTTGAAGAAAAAGACCAATTGGACCCTTTCCCTTCTGGTTTGGTTTGCCTTTTCGTTTTCCAATGTATTTCATTCCTTCATATAATTATGGGGAAGAAGAGGTTAGTTGGTGTGGGCACCGACAATGACATAATGCGGCTTGTACAACTTTTTATAAATTGATTGAATCCCACTTGCCAAATTGTGCATCTATCGTATATCCACGTCATGAGAGTTATTAATGGAGATAACGGTAGGGGGTAAAGTGGAATACGAAATGACGATCAAAGGGTTAAGTGGTCACTTTAACTTTAGGGGGGTAAAATGAGATTTGACAGAAATTTCAGGGGTCACTACAATAAATAAGCCTATATATTGTAATACTTCACTCCTTATCAGGTAAGTAGAGCTCCTACATTACTATCAATAACAGTGTGATATGTGTGCAGAAATTTTTCTTTGTGTTTTTTTATGAATTATTTTTGCATATATGTACATGAATTATTTTTGTATATATCAAACTATAATTCGCAAGAAAAGAAGTAGTATCCTATATATAATATTTATGTATATATGTTTTCTTTCTCTTTGCACTTTTTGCTCATTCATGTTTTGATGAGCTCCTCCTTAAAACCAATGGAGTTTTGACACTTGTCAAATTTAAGCAACATTGACAAAGTTTCAACAACAACAAAAAGAATATTAAATTTTGTTGGTAAGTGTCAAAATCACATTGATTATAATAATCATTTGAATTGTTTTTTTCCTTATAAAAGGAAAATTTGTTTAGAATATGACCATCCAACTTCAAACCAGTTGATAATAGATGTAGAAGTCCAATATATGGGATTTAATACTATTAACATTCACATAAGTCCTAAAATTTCTTGTGAATTGTATTATACATGCATCAATAGTTGAGAGTCATCGAGACGTGAATAACTAGGAAAGCAAAACCTCTAGCTAATTGTTAATTACTTTGTGATCTGGTCTCCCATATGCTAACACTGCTCCATCCACATCACCTATCTTTCTCTCTTTCTTCCTTATTATATATAAATAAGGAGCTTTTACTTTTCATCAATAAAAGTGAAAATATTTAGGAAAATGTCAAAGCACAAGGCAAAAATGTGGATTGAATTTTGCCTTGTGCTTTGACCTTTTTCTAAATATTTTCATTTTTATTGGCATTTACCTAATTTTCTAATATAATATTCTTAGCAGAAAAAGGGAGGGATTTACCTCTCTCTCTCTCTCATTCCCACAATATTAGAGAGAGAGAGTCTAGGATCAATGTTTGCCAAGATGTCCATCTCCAACCCCAAATATTCTCAGACTAATGACACTGAAACGTCTGGTTGGGATAGGATATAATTAGCCAGAAAAGAAAAGAAAAAGCCTTGGTAGCTGCCTCCTCTTTACTCAAAGAAAGAAAGAAAATAAATACACACTCGAGAGAGAGAGAGAGAGAGACAGAGACAGAGACATCATCCATAGCTTTCTCAAAGACAAACAGAAAAAGTAAAAGCACACACCTTCTCTGAGCTTAGCTGTTCTCTCTCTCTCTCTCTCTCTGGTCCCCCCTAGCCAATGCCCAAAAGCCCATACTCAACTTTGTCTGCATCCCAGTCTCCCCATATCATTTCTTTTGCACCCATCAACACCTTAAAAGAACATAAAAACACAGCACATCACAAGCCTGCATAGAAATTTGAAGTCACAAGCCTGCATAGAAATTTAGAGATCATGAAGATCCGGTGTGATGTGTGCGAGAAAGAAGAGGCCACTGTTTTCTGCTGTGCAGATGAAGCTGCTCTCTGCGATGTCTGTGATCGCCGTGTTCACTACGCAAACAAGCTGGCCGGCAAGCACAAGCGCTTCTGTCTTCTCCACTCAACTTTCAAAGATTCCCCTCTCTGTGATATCTGCCAGGTAATACATTCTCAACAGACTTCTCTGTTTTTTGCTGATAATTTTCAATACAAAAGTGCTTTGTTTTCTCATTTTCTTGGTGGGTTTTGCAGGAGAGGCGCGGATTTCTGTTTTGTCAACAAGACAGAGCGATTCTTTGCAGAGAATGCGACTTTTCGATTCACAAAACCAATGAGCACACACAGAAGCACAACAGGTTTCTTCTTCCAGGCGTTAAGCTCTCAGCTGCTGCTTCTTTATATCCAACCTCATCCTCCTCATGCTCTGGGTTCTCTCAAGTTGCCAATACCACTGATGCAAGATCCTCCAAGTCTTCTTCAAAGAGACCCAAAACAGTTTCTGATGAGGCCTTGAATTGCTCTCCATCAGTGGAGCAAACGACGTCGGCTTCCTCCTACAAGACCGAAGAGAATTGTGGCAGTGACAATGGTTCTGTTTCAACAAGCAGCATATCAGAGTATCTGATGGAGACGCTGCCTGGGTGGCATGTAGAAGACTTTTTCGATTTTTCGTTTGCTCCCGATGGTTTCTACGAGGTTGGCAGCACACCTTACATCTAGAGAGATTTGAAAAAACCAAAGAGAAAAACAAGCCATTGTTATGGTGATGTATATTTGGCTGATAACAAGGCCAATTTTTCTTGTGTTTTTTTTGTGGGATTTGCTCTGCTTTTGGTGAAGCAAGATCTTGAAAACAACACAAGTTTTTTTTTTTGTCATCAGAACAATTTGGCCATCTGGGTAGCTCAAGTTTCACCTGCAACTCCATATGATCCTGAGACTGGTTTTACAAATATGGTGAATAAAAAGAACAAGGCAGTTCAGTACAGTTCAGTTCAGTTCAAGGTTGAAAGGGGGCTGATGCTGGTCTCTCAGTTCCTTCAAGAAATCCGAAGCTGTTGATAATCTGTTGTATAAACATTTCTTTTTTAAGGTTTTTATTTGAAAATGGTTGTTCCAAAAGTGTCCTTTCCTTTTTCTGTCATGGAGTGAGTGCCTCATGCTTTATTTCGATTTCACAAGTTTATGCAAGTCCTTGTGGAATGCCTATTTTAATCCTTAACTGTTACTGGATATGGATGGTTCCCCAAAAGAAAAGGAACTACCAAAGAAACATTTGAAAAGGTTTTGACTTTTAAGCAATCACAGCTTCAACTTCTCTATAGAGCTAATAGGGTGTGAGGAAGAGAGGCAAAGACACGAGGACATAGATATAGATACAGACACAGAGAGGGGTAGTGCAACTGGAATAGTAAAGTCATTCCCATCGTTTAATATTAGGGGCAGGCAGCGTGCAGATTGGTTCGGTTTCATCCAAAACTGCGGTCTAACTAATTACAATATAAAACGGTTTGGTTTGGTTCGATTTCGACAAAAATCAAGGAAGAAACTGAACCAAATCAAACTAATTAATATATTGTTCTATTCTATCATAAACAAAGCTAGTAATTCATTTAAAACAAAACCACATCAAACTCACTGCAAATATGTAATAACTCGCATCCATGTAAGTCAAATCCGAAATCTACTCGCATCTACATTCTGTTCATTGAACATTATTTTTATGGTGACTTTAAAGATTGGCTCAATATCAGTGAAAACCACAATGCAAACAACCCACTATGTTCTCTCTTTTTTGGGGTAAATAGCCCACTATGTTGCAGGAAACAAGATACCTACTCATTTATTTACCCCCAAAAAAAAGTCAACCCTAAAGTCCCACCGTGCATATTTCTGCTTCAAGAAATGACAGAAATGACCCAAAAGAAAAGACCAGTGAAATAATGAATTAACATTGCAGAGGTGGAAGAATATTGCTTCTTAAGCATTACATTGTTTTTTTTTTCTATACATGGTTTCAATCACAACATTTTGCTGCATACTCCAAACAAAGCAACATTCTGCATCTCAAACTCCCAAATTTGATTGGTTTCTATTTCCCAACTTTGTCCCTTTGTTATTTTACAGGACCCAGGCGAGAGATAGAAACAAAATATTGATATACCTTTTACACAGTTTACATACAGGCAAACTAATTAAAGAATCGCACCCGATATTTCACATAAAACAGAATCATGATGAGGCCCTGCAAAATAAAAAAGTCGAAAACAAAATGAAAACCATCCTCGTTAAATTACTGATCCAAAGCTGCAAATCAATGAAATAAATGTTATGGCATCGCCCTCTTAAAAGGAACCATAGCAGATAGGATTTGCTTTTTTTTTTAATCCGAAAAATAATCAAAAGGAAAAAATATATATTAACAAATTGCATTACCTTCATTTGAGGGCATAAAACAGTGCTATGAGGTAAATGCGAAAAGCCTATCTGCAATCTTTGTACGACAAATTGGGCACTCGGAACAAGCAAGTGAACAAGATTTACACACTGCAAAAGGTACCATAGTTACTTACTATAAGAAATGATGAGCATATATTGTTTTTTTTTAACACAGCTTCAGAATGACTTACAACAAAAATGCCGGCAGGGCAGAAGAATTGCTGCAGTTGGTGATTCAAAACATACTTTACACAGATGGGAATTGGCATCTCCGTTGCCCTGGTGTTTGAGTTCTTTGTCCTTCATCTCTTGCATTCGAGCCTGAAAAAATAAAAGGATGGTACACAAAAACAGTCAAGCTTTTAATCTACTTCACAATATAATTCATTAATCTTTTTCTTCTTAGGCAGATTTGACCTCCACCTGCTTTTCCGAAAAATGGCTGATCCCTCACAATCATAAGCATGATAACATCTAGAATAAAACCATTTTGATTGAGCCAAGTGGGCCTAGTCTCTATGCAAATATGTTTTAGGTCCAAACTTAGTGATCTAAGAAAATATCATCCTTTTAAATTTATGTAGTAGTAGCCTCTTTTAGTTTTCATGTTCTCAAAGCCATTAAAACATCATTGAGAGCTTTTGTCTCATTGGTTTAAAAACACTAAACAAACCTTAAAACAGAATAGATCATCTCTTAATACGTCTCCAGAAAAAAATTGCCAAAAAATTCCAAAACAATCTAGAACAATGACGTTAAAAGATAATGCAGATTCTCAGGTTACCTTGAGGCGAAGAACGAGAGGTTCTTCCGTAGGACTTTCATCATCAGCTGGTTTCGAAACATCCAAAACTTGTCTCTCTTTGAGGACAGTATTACTGTCACTTGTTTTTAAACCATTACTATTTCTCATCACATCATTGTGCCTTTCTTCTGTGTGTGTCTCAGGGATAGATCCACCCTCTTTTTTTAATTTTGCAACCAACACCCACATGTTTGCTAAATCATTTTCTAGAGCTTCCTCCCTTTTCTTCGCATCTTCAACCTTTTTTCTGTATTCCTCTTCTACAAATTCCTTTTCAGCAAGGGCAGCCTCAAGAGCTGCCTCTCGCTGTTTCCTTGCCTGAAGTTCCATCTTTAAATCATCAGCATCAAGATTCCATGACTCAAAGTCATCAGACATCCCTGATATCTCATTAGCACGACCAGAGAGCCTCCCTTTCCTCCCAGATCTTGCTCCATCATTGTACTTGCGGTTAGCACCATTAACAGGTTGCATAACAGAGCTTCTAGAATTGGCCAACTCCCGAGCAGCCAACAACTCTTTCTCTAGTTTTGCACTCTGCAGTGAGAGCTTTGTCACTTCACCAGCCAAATTCTTCAACTCCACAGCAGCAGCTGATGCCAGTTCTTTTGCATAAGAAGCTTCTTCGGCCAGTTTTTGATTTTGCACATGTAACCCACTGTTCTCTTCTGAGAACTGGACGTGCTCCAGCTTTAGTTTCTCATTCTCAATCTCCTATGAGAAGGAACAAAAGCATCAACCAGTTAGAAGTATAGCATGAAAGCTAAAGCAACCTCTTACATTAGTACAATAGCATCTTCAGGCACGATACAAGAAAAAATAAAAACTGATATTAATGAAGTTACGTGAAAACAAAAAAGAAATGACTACACAAAACTATGGACTGCACCATTCTAACAAAAGAAAAGATTGTCACTGTCAAGTAATAATGACAAAGGAACTATAGGTTCTACATGAAAGCTCACAAACCAAGAATAATAAACTAAAACAAAAGGAGTGCAAGTCAAGTGTATGGCAAAATACTTTGACACTAAAGGTAACAGCTAGAAACTACTAATCTATCAAGCTCTATGGATTTATAAGCTAGAAAGTTCAAATAATCACCTGAGACTGAATTTTCTTTTTGAGCTCCCCAACATATTCTTCAGATACACAGTGCTCGGAAGATGTTCCACCAGACACTGAAGCCAAATGTCGCTCTAACTGATTCACTTTTTCGTGCAATTCCACATTCTCTGCACACTGCAAATAAACAAAGATAGCTCAGCAATATAACAAGAGGAAATAAAAGTCTGCACTGAAACAAAGAAGAAAGCTTCAGATAAATCAGCTGGAAAGAATAAAAAATTAATCAAAGAACATGACTGAAAGGAACCAAGGAAGATGAAATATTCTAACCTTATTTTGCAATTGCTCCTGAAGAATACGATTGTCTGCTGATTTTATCTGCATGAACGTTACTTAAAAGAATAAATTATACCGCCATTATAATGCTTTGGGCAAATGTTATAACATCAAAAAGAAAACTAAAAATTAAAGTGTTGCATGAAATTTATAAATGAAACACTGCCCATTTAATGTCCATCACACTGATATA
Source organism: Prunus padus (assembly GCA_024362665.1). NCBI lineage: Eukaryota > Viridiplantae > Streptophyta > Magnoliopsida > Rosales > Rosaceae > Prunus > Prunus padus. The sequence goes on along the minus strand of JANFAM010000006.1, from coordinate 12,167,833 downwards.
GTAATACATTCACTCACTTCCAACTCAAATCCCTTCTCATTGCACTGGGTCGTCAGTCTTTTAACTGTCTGTTGCAGAAGAAAATGAAAGCGATTAAAACAAAGCTTCAGCTATCTGTTGACAACAGTAGAACAAAAAATGAGAACTACTTATGATAATGAAGATGATGAGAATGCAAAACTACCTGCTGCATCTCAACCAAAGATGCATTGGCAATTGAAGCCTCGCCACTTTCGTTTATGCGCTGTTCTAAAACTCTCATTTGCCTTCTCTTTTCATGGATATCACGTTCCAAGTTCTCAATCTGTAAGCATGCATAGTTGTTCATCAGGGTCATTTTACAGAAAATAAACATACTTCTGCAGCTGCCAAATGAAGCTGTAAACTACTAAATCATTTAGGATGGTGAATTCTAAATTTTTAAAAAGGACATATTAGCACTTCTAAAAATAATGATGCAGTATAGGATTAATAAGAATAAATGGACTTTATACTTGAGTTTTCGCGCTATCAGGATCATTTACAGACTGCTCCACCAATCGCTTCAAGGAGCTGGTGCCAAGTGCAATCTCTCCAGCAAGCATCTTAACTTGCTCAACAAGCAGGTCTATATGATCTGACATTGTCATCCCTCCCTAAAGTACATTAAAATAAGCAGTCATACTTACATCAAAAGAATGCATGATTAGTACTTAAATGAAAATATGACTATTTTAGCCAACCAACGAAATCATACAGACTCTCACCCAAAGACAATTATTAATTACCATAAGTTTGTTCAAAAGAGATATAGTTGTATTAGGTGGCAATCAAAGCAAATAGTTTATAGACAAAACTTCATGCCACATCCTAATTTGATAATTGTTTGTAAGTAAAATTAAGACTTCCTGATTTGACAATTGCATGTCTAAGTTGTGAACAGAAAAAATATATACAGGAAGAATTGACAAAAATCTGGAAAATAGAGAAGATATCTTCCCTACAAATCCTATGTGTACACTCCTCCAGGGGTATGCTTGTATGTCTACAATATGCAGTGTGCCTACACCAAAATATATGTGTTTGCATGCACACATGTGGGAAAGAAATGAGCACGTTTCACTTCCCTCTTCCTCAGATAGTACCTCTCAGAAAAATTTTGCGAGATTACTAGGTAAAGTAATCGAGCTTTATATGCTAATGGCGACAAAGCCAAAGTAAACGAAAAAATAGCATAACTTACCATTGGATGTCTCGAACCACTGATAAGTTCACCGGCTTGAGTTGATTCCGTAATTGTACTGCTAGCTGGTGAGAGATCGTCATTCCACCTGCTGGAAGATCTTTTGTGTCTAAAATCATTAGCCAGATCTGATGGAACAGCAGAGGCAGAAGACGGTGACTCCTTCTGGTTCTCACTTTCTAGAAGCAAGGGCCCATCTCGCACTACTTCTACTTTCTGACAGAGAAAAGTCACAAAATGTAAGCATCTGACCATGCTTTTCCCACCAGAAAACAAGAAGTACGAATGATCTGTTGCCACTATAAATCTTTTTAAGAGCATAATAAACTAGAAATACAGTCACACACACACACACATACAAAATGCATGAATATCAAAATTGAAGTGATAGGAAATGAAGTGATAGGAAATGAAATCCTTTTCTTATTTACTAAAACTAAGCAAGCAAACAGTGACAGGAAACATGCATCCTTGTTTATATAGCTTACAAAACAAAAGTAACTTCTCCAACATTCAGCATAATATTTTTCCTCGCTTATGATTGGTCTCATTTCGAATAAATATTATCAACATTAAAAGCTCAAACAACCAAGCTAAAGAAAGGGGAAGAAAACAACAGCACAGACCATGCTATAATCTACAACTTCATTGGGTAAGGAACTCACATCATCCTCACCAACTGAATAACTACGCTGGTGGCTGGGAATATCACCCAAACATCCAGGAATTGTATTTTTTGAAGAAACAAGAATGAGCTTCGTCAGCCTCTGGATTCTACTCATAAGAGCAGCCTTCGCTTCCTCTTCTTCCTCCAATCTTGATTGCATTTTAAATTGGCCTTCTTCCAACTATTTCCAAAGAGCAATGATCATATTTAAATCTTAGTCAAACTCATACTAAGCCATTGCCACCATCAAACAAAACTGATATCATTTCAAAAGCAAACCTTTTGTTTTAAGGTGATAATCTCCTCATGGCTGATGCCAACAAGCATCCCCTTCCTTAGCTGATCAAGTTCTTCTTTAAGGACCGAAATTTCTCTTTGATACTTCTTAATCAAAGACTTCTCATCAATAATCTGCTATAAATAATTTCAAAAAATAAAACAGAAAACAAAGAGCAGAATTGTGAGCTTAAGTGTTTACTTTTGAGTATTGTCTTAAAACATTATTCATTCAATGAATTGTAGCACACCTTATTGCGTGATGCATAAATTTCTACTCGCTTTGCCCTGCTTGCAAATTTCAATGTATTATGAGTTTCCTCCATGCTGCTTGATGCAGGGGTAACAGTGCAAATAAGCTGGGAACATATGTATAAGAACAAAATAAAGGCAAGTTATAATAGTTTTAATTGCATAAACTTTCAGAAAAGTTTATTCAAAAGCACATCCCCTGGTAAAGGTTTTTTTTTTTTTTTGGGTCCAAAATCTACATTGGAGAGGTTTTAAAACAAACAATAAACAATGAAAAAATCAACAGAAGGCCATGGGAAAAAGTAAATCATGTATATTACACATTACATGATTTACAACAAAAATGGAATAATGGGCTAACAATTGTAGCATTCAAACTCACCGAAACATGACCATGCCCACCTAATGAGGATTGTAGAAGGCGGGTAAGCTTAGAATCTCGATATGGAACATGGGATGCCTTTCCCTCACTCAATTTTCCTATTACCTTCATTGCAACCATACAATCAAGTTACGAGCAAAAGATTAGCTTGTTTATCTTTTCACCAGAAACATTAAAATGATTTATAAAAATAGGTGACCATTTTCTTGGTAAAACTGAATAGAGTGACCATTAAACAATAAAGCAATATAAAGTTCCTCTCAGCTAGAAGTGAAAGTGCATCAGCATCGTGTTGCATAAACATTGTCACCAAATACAGTCTTTCATATGGCTGGAATGGTGTGCATGAAGGCTTTGCCTAAGCTTGGGAAAATAGATAATGCAAATTATGTAGTAAATAATCTATAATAATGTATAAAAAAAAAGGGCCAACAAAGTTTCTACGTTTGGTAATATAATTGAATTGTCAGGTACTTACAGTTCCAAGAGTTAGAAGGCTCTTGTTTATGTAAGATCCTTCCTTCCTTCTTAGTCCAGTTGTTTCGGTTTTCGAGCTCTCAGATCCAGCAAGATCAATCAAATTCTAAAGAAAACAAACAAACAAAAAATATGACTAAACATGCGTGTATATAAATAAACAACCTAATATTTCGGAATGAAAATTTAATTGAGCCATACAAGTTGAGAGAAGATCACTCCATCATATTCATCACCATGGGCACTACTTTCAACCATCTGCAAATGCATCGGTCAGTTAAATATTAATTAGCAGGAATGCAGCAGAATTGATAGCATTCACAATTCCATGTGCAGAAATGAAGAGAGAAAATTACTCTGACAGAATGCAAAAAATTTACAAAAAAAGTAGGCAACTCCTAAATACAATTACTGCCCAAATTATTATAAGGAGCTGTTAACCATGTATTATCCAGGAAAATATTATTTGAAATCATTTAATTCACAAAATTTAAAAAGTTATGTGTTCCAGAAGGAATACCAAAGGCTCAAATAAGTAACAGCGTGATACGGTTTATATTTTATTTAACAGTGACTTATATGTTGCTTTATTAATGAATGCATTGCATGTCTTGGTGTGTGCACATATTGGTCTATCCACATTGATAAAAGATACAATACCAAACACAATCTCGAAACTAAAGATTGAATAGTTGGCAACTTATCAAGATCAAGGCAGTACAATTCATTGATGCATTACGAAGAATGCTTACCAGTGTAAATATGGTGTGGCTTCGACTACTCAACAGATTAAAATTGTTGGATCCAACATGACGATGTTCTGCCATTACCATGCACCAGTTAAACACTCAGTAAAAAAATCATCTTTAACCTAATCAAATTGGGAGAAAAACTAAAGTCATCACTACAAGTAAGTACCTTCTCCAGCAGCAATAAAAGAAAGTGCATGCCCAGGAGACAAAACAACTTCTTCCTTTATACCCTCAACATATGTACCCTGAAAATATAAGCACAATGACACAGAAAAATGATAAATCCAGCAACAAACTAAATGTTCTTACAAAAATTAAGCTTTAAAAAGTACACAAGTACAAAAAAAAAAATTCGAATAAGACAAAAGTGGGGTATTTTAGAAAAGGCCTTAGAAAGAAAATAGATACAGTTAAATAAGGACTTCCAATAAAAGATAAGTAACAAACCTGTGAATCTTCTCTCACACGCAAATTTTGACCTGTTGGATCAAGCAAGTCATTTATCACCTGATATCAGATGCACAAATAGCACCAGAAATCAATACAAATAAGAATGATGAACATAGCAAGAAACTTTGACTTAGACAACAACTATAGTCTCCATGTTAAGGTTAACACAAAAACTAAGAAGGACAAAAAGAGCCATCTGTCAAGTAGAAAATTAGATCATGAATATGAAAACAAATAAATTATGGTGGAAAGAAATCCCAGAGTTTAAATTATAGAGCTTATTTTCATAACTAAGAAGAATGATAAACACATTTTACCAGAAAAGGAATGAGCTACCGTATAATCTGAAGCCTTAAAATGTGACTGCCAATAAGAATAGTTCTACTAACCTCATTGTAGATCTCAAGATATGAGACACGGAGTAAAAACTCCCGCCCTGGGGTCTGAAATGAGAATGCAACTTTCAGTTAGTCATCACAGCAGGCAACTCAAGTAAGTCATTTGTTAGTATCAACAAAAACAGAAAATAAACCTTCCATGAGTATACAAGGCAAAGCAAATGGTCATATACTATTGGCAAGGTAAGAAAGAATGCAAGATAAATTAGTCCACAGAAACTAGTAAATAGAACTCTGGTCTGTCAAGTATTAAATTGGTTCAATAAACCTAAAACTCCATGCCCATGATACAATTATGGAACACTGGTCTGTTAAGTATTTTATTGGTTCACAGAAACCAGCAGAAGATACAATTAAAAGTCTATAAAGTAAATTACTATAATAACTTGCTGAATAAAACATATTGCAATCAGGACGAGTATGTTTTAAATCATAATGCAACATCAGTGTGCAACATCCTGTACAAAATAAAACTGACAAGATCCTGGGACAATGTTAATTTGAAGGGAAAGGGTGGAGGAACAAAGAACAACTCATACAAAATTCATAAGTGCACTTACATCTTGGATAATACTGAAGACATCCTTTATCGCCAATGGTATAATACCTGGAGAGTTTTGATCTCCCTGTGTATGATGAGAAATGAGTTAAGTAACAGTATTGTTACTGTCCATGGAATATACCATAACAGTGAGAAAGTTTCACAGCATTGTAAGGTAACAGAAACAAGAAATATCAAGTACAGTATTCATAAAGCAAAATGTAGGGTAAAACACAAACATATGGTGAATATTATAGAAGATAACAAATACGTCCAAAAGATGATATTCTTGCAGAATCTACATTTGGACGTTGCTTCATAACAAAGTTCCAAAGTAAACGAGTTCAACATAACTAGATTTTCGTGCATAAAAAGTTATTTGTCTACATTTCTGCTAAGCAAAAGCCAAACCTAAGACTTCCCAAGTGCACCTTAAAAAACTTAATCATTTATAGCCTCCTTAAATTAGATATTGATAGTTATTTAGATAGGTGCCACCAGGGGTATTTGACTTGCTCAAAGAATTAGAAAAAAAAAACGACCATTGATAATTTGATGATCAATGGAATTGTGCCTTAGGGACGGTCTCTTTACATATTGTAAGAATGCAGAAGAGTCTAACTTATACTCTGTCCTGTAGCTTGGGAGCTTTTGGGGTTTACTCTTGCACTTTAGGATTCCAATGGGCTATATTAGGTCCTGTTAGTCTGTTCTGGGGTAGCATGGTAGATTTGTAAAGACCAAAAGCTATCTGGAGACCGGCTCCTTTAAGTATCATGTGGTTCTTGTGGCTTGATTAGTTGAGAGACATGAAAAGATTTTGAGGGAGTGGAACACTACATAAAGTAGTTCTCCATTAATCATTAATCATTTATTTTTGCAGGGCCATACAAGGAAAGTTTAAATTTAATTGCCTAATGTGGAACCAAACAGGCCATCATGGTTTTTAACATTCATAGGCTTTCAGAAGCAAAAGCCCAAGAAAAGACAGTGGCACTTACATGCATAGTGTGTGTCTTTCCACTACTTGTCACACCATAAGCAAAAACAGTACCTGCATTGTTAGTAACCAAACCATAAGATAAGGAAAATTAACAAGAGAACTGAATGAAATTTAATTAATTAACTTTGTTCAAATAAAGCTAATAGACTTTTCATTACAAGCAATAACGAATTCTCCGTTTGGAGTCTACAAGAGCAATATGTCATACCATTGACACCTTCCATGGCAGCTTTGACAACAGGTTTAGCTGCAACCTCGTACACCTCTTGTGAATTGGCATGCTGTCCAAAAACTCGATCTGCAACAACAAAACCATCCTCAAATCCAACAATTTTAAAACCCTGTAATTTCTACGTTAAATGCAAATGAATTCTAACACATTTTCTTTTGAATTTACCAAAATCGAATTAGATTCACATTCAAATTTTCAAATTTGGAAGTACAATTAATAACAATTAACACAATACCAAATGCATATGCTGTAGCTGGATTGTACTCATTCCTCACTATCTTATCGCCGTCCGCGTACCAAGTGATCTCGTCCCCTCTCTGAAACTCCCTCTCGCTGCAAGAAAAAGCCCCAAAAGCAAAACCATTCAATCACATTACCTCAAGACCAAACCCTAGAACCAAACGGTTCAAAATCCGCCAATCCCAAACCCTATAGATCTGATCCAATACGTTCAGATCTACCATTATTACCTCAGCGGCCTAAACCGAATCGTGACCGAGATGCTATCCCCACCCCTCGGCGCCTCGACCATCTCCGCCAAAAGCTCCTCGGACGCGAAGCCCACCGGCGAGGGAGCACTATAACCGCCTGAACCGTACTGCATTGAATCGGAGCGGCCGCGACTCGGCGTCATGGATCGGGACCCGAGTCCACCTCCCGAGTTGTAAAAAGACGTCGCTGAGGTCGAGCAGGAGCGCGGAATGATCCGGCCGTTCATCAACGAAGACGAGGACGAGGTCGACGAGTAGGGGCTGGAGGGCTTGCGGTAGGAGAAAGGCGAGCTGCTGCGGGCTCGTGAGGACGATGCCATCCAGCTGAGTCAACACGGACGGTGACTCGGAGAGAGGAAAATGCAGCAATTAAAAAACAAAAACAGACGAGTTGATGGAAGAAGAAGAAGAAGAAGTAAAAGAAGAGCAAAGAGAAAGAGAATATGTCAGAGAGGTCACATGGCTTGCGAGCCAAAAGCGAATAACATTGTTTTTCCTTTTTTATTTATTGAATTAAAGCTTTCAGCCATTATTCTTCTTCACTCTCTCACACTGTGTGCGCGACTGTAGAGAGAGAAATTGAGGGGGAGAGAGAGAGGGAGTTTCGTCTTCTTTAAGACAAAGTGAGAGTTGCAGAGAGAGAGAGAGAGGGACTAATAACCGGTGAGTGGTGAGAGTGAGAACGACGGTAGTGGATTAAATTTTGAAATTTTTAAAAATAAAATATTTAAATTACTTGGGGTGACGTGGCGAGGTGGTTTAAATTTGGTGAAGGAAGACAACCGCGCGCATTATGTATTAAAAATATGGACTTTGAAAAATAAAAACGCTAAGAATGAGCGGGAATAACAGCGGCCGCCGATTAAGACAATTTATATAATGCCAAAAAAATATCATTTAATTTATATAATGCATTAAGACGTTACTTAACCCGTAATCGGAATGAGAATAAGGAATCAGATTAGATTACGGATTATCGTGCTTAAAATTAGGAGGAATCGATAATACATGCCACAAAAATGGAATTGATTCCACGATTTGGGTGATTTGGATTCCCTATATTTAGGTAGATTTGGATTCGGATTTCATCCGTAATCGGAATGATAATTTTTTCCTTTATGCCCTCACTTACTTTCATTATTTCCAAGATTATCCTTATCCTAGAAATAAAAACAAAATCATTTTAGTATTAAGAATTAACTAATAGAAATACTTACATTTATAAATTTTAAAAAAAAATACTTAATAGAAATACTTACATTTATTTTTAAAAAAACTTAATAGAAATAATTACATTTATAAAAAAATACTTATTAGAAATATTTAAATTTATAAATAAAAAAATAAACTAAATCATTTTAGTATGTCTATGAAATAAAAAAGCAATTTAATTTTTCTTACTATTATATATTATATCAAATTTTATTAAAAAAAGTATATAAAATATTTGATTTGGGACAAGGGCATTTTAGTAATCATACTTGTTTATATTCCGATTCTGTGAATTAGTAAATGCGAACTTTATGGAATTCTATTCCGATTCCGCACGCTTTTAGTAAACAATTTCAACAGAAATCTGATTCTGATTCCGCCTAATTTCAATTCCTCCTCAATTCAATTCCTCCTTAATTCAATTCCTCTCAATTTGATTACGGATTAGTAAACGCACCCTGTATTCTTGCATCTAATCTATTGAACGATATTCATCGTTTCCTTTTCAAAAAATATCATTTAATTATTTTTTGGATTTTTTTAACTTTTATTATGTGCGAGTAAATAGTAAATACTTACACATAGGCAAATTAGGTCACTTAATCAGAGTAATAAACCCGCCACCTTGCACGCAAGTTTGAATCCCTTTCCACATAGATTATTATCGAACATTTAAAGAGGAGCTCGGCTCTTTCTAGCCCAACATATTTCAATTGCATATTTTGAAGTGACTTGTGATCTAAGTCAAAAATCGAAACAAAACCAAAAAAAAACCATATTCATACCTCATTTGATATCTCCAAGCCATGATTTGACTCTCTATTTGTCAAATACTTATGAGCTTGCACATATTTGTATTTAGGGATGAGTGTGGTAGATTTCTTGAATATATGATGGAGATGAGTGATATGCAATAGGAGTCTTGTTTGCAAGAATGCATGTAATGGTTGGTGTGGTGTGTGTAGATGAATTAGGTTTTTCTTTAAAGACCTTTTCTATTGATAAGGGCAATAGCATACTAAACTCACACATATTACACGGATACTATGATTCGAACCCAAGACCTTTCCTGAAGGAGCAATTGCTCCAAACCACTACACTAATGAGCCATTTGCATATGATGATGAACTAGGTTTAAGTTTTAAATATGATGTCTCTTATTGTTTTTTTATGCTATAGTGGAATTAAGAAAAAAATAATAAATCAACACTGGGGTGACTCAAATTAATATTGACTTAAAACTCGTAAAATTGATATCATCAATTGGTAATCAAAGTTAATTTTATTAAAAGAGAATATTAAAAAATGTGGTTACATGTTGCCAGCCGGGTCTAACCTAATGGAAAAGGACATTGACTTGCAAACCAATGGTCTTAGGTTCGAACCCTCATGACACCTTAGGAGTGTGTGTGTTCCTTATAGTTTAGATTATCGCTTGTATTTTTTTTTATAAAAAAATTATGGTTATATGTTAATTTAGGTTGCTCAACGAACTACTTGGCTCAATGCCCAATCATCTCCATTTAATTAATGTTTTTTTAGGGCTGTTTTGTGTATTAGGTTACTATATTGGATGGTTAATGTCAGTAGTTGTAACTAATGCTTTGGCATATTTGAAAATATATTTATATTCAAATAAATGTAAATGTCACGTTGACTAGGATTAATGGGGTTTGTAGTATACTCCATCAAAGCTTAAACTTGTTATATAAATAAGGAATTGGATGAGAGCATCTTACCCAAACGTGTTTCAATGTATATGCAATTTAACTATATATTTTTTCTCTTTATTTATTTTATAAGATACTTAAATAACAAAAAAATTTATTATATGGATTTTTTGTCCGACCAAGACCAATCATGGCCGGCATGACAAAAAAAAAATTGTCGTTGGAGAATTAAAAAAAAATTCTTCATCGATTATTTGTTAGATGACAAGAGTTAAAATAGAAAAAAAATTATTGGGAATAAATTAAGACGGCAAAAGAATTGCCATACTTACGAAATAAAGCAGTGTCATTTCAGAATGTACATACATGTAGTTCATGATCCGAATGATGGATAGTCAACATGGTCGGTCCTGAGATTTTGAGAGCCCTGTGCAAAATTTAAACTAAAGCCCTCACATAATTTAATATGAAAATACTAATAAAAAAATTTGCCATAACTTAATGTCATAAAACAATTTTTTTATAACTAAAATTCATCATCAATTAGCATGTAATAACAATCACAAATCAAATTCATAAATTTCTTAATGTTTTCATTTGATAATGTTAAATATTAGTATGTTTGATAAAAAAATAAGAGTTCAAGAGAAAGAAGAAGGCATGATATTTTTGTTTTGTTTTGTTTTGAGTGGAATAAAGTTATTTTATTTATATAAGGAGAAAGCATATGGGTGTGATATATGTTGTTAGTTTAGTTAGTTATTTCCCCCTTTTTTTCATGTGCTTATGTTTTTAAAAAAACTATTTTAAATTTCGTTATAATGAAAAAAGAATAAAAATACAAATAGAATGACATCATTTAGACTCAAACTTGGGCCTTGTACCAAGGGAAATGCACTAGAAATCAACTCCACCAAATACACTCTTGTGTCAATTTGTTTGTTGCATGCTAGAGTATATATACAGTTTTTATAATATTAATATATATATTATAAAGTAAAAAAATTTCAGAGGCCCTCAAAAATCGGGGCCTTGTGCGGTGGCGCCACTTGCACCATGCCAGGACCGCCCCTGATAGTCAACTACCAGTCTTTTTGGAAAGATGGAAATTCCCATTGTTTGGCTGAAAAACCTATCAAATTAGAGATAGAAAAAAAATATCACCAAACACTGCAAGCCTTAACAGTGACTGCCTCCTGCCCCTCAGGTTTGGGTACCATTGGGTCATGCAATATGGGCTTCATGCTCAAGTGTCTCCATTGTAGTAGCCATCACGTCGAGTGGCGGACACACAACGGGACAAATGGAATCTGGCTACCTTATGGATGTCAGAAAAAATAGTTGTAGAGTCCTCAGGCGATCCTTTGGCCAGCATATGGGCGACCCTAGATGCATACAAGGTGATCAATGAAAGATGATGGATTAATTTTTATATATTATTTTGGGTAGTTTAAATGTAAGTTTCTATTATTTTGGAAGAAAATAAGACTTTTGGATGTCATTTGGATTGTGGTGTATCTAATCTTGACTATGGAATATATATTTTAATATGGAATTTGTTATTATTTAACTATCAGTTAGGTGACAAATGAATGAGGTCAATATTTTTTGTTGTCAAAAGTTAGGAAGGGAGAGGGACGTTTTTTCACACACACATATTGACAGTGCGAAGATGCTATGAGGGTTTCAATCTAAAACCACTAGTATGTAAGTCAATGCTCTTTTTCATTGACCTATACCTCGTTTGTAAGGTTATATACATTCAATAATTGGGTTTATCCCCAATATAAGTTCATGGTCCGAATTGTTCATAAGCCTAAATTTATTGTCAATTGACTTACACTTAATGAGCAAATTTGGTTATTAAGTGGTTGAGAATCATAATAACGTGAAACCCATGATGTGAGGGAGAGAGATATTTAAAAATAAAATAAAAAGCTGTTTTTTTTTAATAGGAGAAAGGAAGTTTACTTGTATATCATATTCCATTGCAATAATAAACTACCAACTAAAATAATAACATTATTAAATTAGCCAGTGGTCCCATTCGCAACTTTCCAACAGACAACTCCAAAAATTCAGGTAGATTTTAGGACTCAACAGTGCGTGTAAAAACGAGCAGGCCTTTTCGACGGTGGAGATTTAACATATCTTCCCATGTGATGGGCGGCATACTTTTACCTTCCGCGCCTTACACGTCGGATTTGGAAGGCAACGTGACAAAGGCACTTTGATGTTGTGTGGTGGGGCCACTTTCGTCGTTCCGTATCCTCCGCGAGCTTGTTGTCCAGCGGTTCATCTAAAACCTAAAACCACGAGACGTGTCTATGCCAATTTGGCTTTCTTATTTTGGGTGATAAGTGATTTTTTAAAAATTTTAGGAGTTCTGCACTGTTTGCAGAACTATGAAAATCACTTATTGTTAAAAATTCTGTGAGAAAACATGAAAGGCCTAATGAGCGCTTTCATTTTCTCGATTATGTATGAATCCAAGAAGCGTTAGGTTTAATGATTATGCATGAATTATTTTCTCGATTATACCTGGAATTAGTATCAACAACACTTTTAACAAAAAGTTTACCAAACGCCAAACTGCTTTTCTCCCACGGTGATTTCTCTCACAAAGAACTGGACAAATGATTATTTTCACAAAGACAAAGAATGCCAAACTTCCTAAGACAAAGAAAAGAAAGCCTCTCATATATCAGCAAAATCTGTACTCAAATTATTCCCATTTCTGATTTTATCTTGTGATTATAACATTAACATTATAATTATTTAAATTTCAGACTTATTGTGTGGTTATTAAAACATAATGAATAAAAAATCATGTAGGTTACACAATAAAATTCGTAATTAATACCTGAAAAATAAAAATTATTTATTTATTATGGAGCAATAATTTATCTTTTGCCCGTTTATTCTCTCTCATATTCCTGACTCCACCGGTCCATAACTTCTCTCAATCTGAATAAGCAAAGATGTCATAAAATTATATTTAACGAATCTCTCTGAGATAAAATGAGATCTTTAGCTAACATTTGTAGAAATGTCAACAACAACAAAAATCAATCATATATAGTAGTTATTTTGCCCTTAAATTGAATCAACCTCTGGGAGGTTCCTAGGGAGAAAGTGACTTTTTACATGGTCGGTAAAAAAGGAAAATAAAAAAGCGAACAGTTTTACTTTTGACTATTTTAAGATTTTTAACTTACCATCATTGCAACTAACTTCACCTGTATATAATATATATGTTGCTTGAGCTTGACCCAAGGTTTCATATCACATGATTAGTACTAAACATACTCATTACGTGTGTATAATAATGTCCTTGAATACATTCCACTAGGAAATACATATATAATATATTATTTCTATATGTAAATGTTTTTCAAAATGAATTATCATGAAAAAAGTACTTCAAAAATAATTAATTCATTTAGTTATAGCACAGGATAAAAACATTGGCATGTTGATTATACCGTAACCACATCATCATGTTGTTTTACTTATCTAACTCTAATCAAATAAATAAACGAACACAATATTTTCTATTAACAATAAAAATACTCATGATAATAATTAAAATGGTTAGACAATTTCCAATTTAGCTATTTTTTATTTTTATTTGGCATAGATGTTCTTTAAATGATGATGTAAAAACGGTTCATTTATATTAACTTACTAAACGATTAGCACTTGAGGAGTACGTAGTTTGAATATCATAAGATTTTTCTTTTTCTTTTTTCAATTACCATGCGTGCCATGTTCACCTTCAAATATATTGGCGATTGTACGTAGCATGTGATTTGTCTGATCTTGTTCTTGACGGTGTTACTATTCAACTAATAATATACAATTGGAATTTCGTTGTCCAAGAAAAAAATTGACAGAGTGATCACCATCAAATATTTCTTATTTCAAGATGCTGAATAAGGGGGTTGAGTATTGTTAGTTGGACTACGAGTCCATCGATATGCTGAATTAGGAGATTGAGTATTTGTTGGTTTATACGTAATTCTCTTTAGATCAAATCAACATGTTGTTGTGTTTGGTCACTGGAGATGTTATACCAATTTTGGCTATTTTATGGCTTTGTACCATGATAAGTTTCACCAATAATAACTATCGTTTTTTCTACAAAAATCTTTCTTATTTCAACGTAGGAAATATATATTTGGTGTGTAGTCTCTTTTAACTCCTGTAACCCTAGTTGGAATGAAAATGAAGTTCAATTTCAAAGTTTTTCAATAATGGCAAACTTGCTCTTTATAAATTATTATACTGTCTCTTCTTATCCATCGATATGATCATTTTCGTAATTAAAAGTTGTAAAAATTGCATTCAAAGTAAACACATGGGACATTGACAATTCATCACCCTCCCCAATGAACTAATTTACCTTTTGCTTCCAAAAGTGGTAATCTCAACTGTGGTTAATTTAACTATTGACATTAAAAAGGAAAGGCTATGATTGAATTGTTAATCGAATATAGTTTTAATACTTTTGAAATGGCATACCTTCGTTTGGCTTGATAAAAGAAAAAAAGATCGATTTTATATACCCTAACCCAAAAATTAGAGACCAAGAAGATGGATTCACGTCTTTTTTCTTTTAAATTTTTTGATAAATTATTGATTCATCTAGCGTCTAAATATATGATTAGGTGTTTATGCACAAAAGCGTACGGATAGTAGTACGTGACAATATTGATTATAGGTGACAGTAGGAGTGGGTATGGTACGGTACGGTACGGTATTGAGCTAATACCGCTACGGGTACCGGATTTGGAAACCGGTATGATACGGTACGGTATGGTTTCGGTGTGGGATGGTATTATTTCGGTACCAAACCGACATAACTAAAAAAACACCAATTCAACAAATTCATCCAAAATTTGCTCACAGTCACAACCAATTCAACAAACATCAAACCTGAAATCATATCAACACAACCCCAAATCAACAGAAACATAACCCAAATCAGAACCATCATCAAAACAATTCGTTTAGAAGCTAAATGAGGGGAAAAAACCAAAAATTACTTCGTCCTCATACCTTTGAGTTGTCAGAGCCGAAAGCAGAGTCAGAGTGCTTCAACTCATTCTCGAGCGTCGAGTGAGCCATTTGGCGAGTCAACTCGGCGATGTAGTCTTCCTCTTTGTTCTCTGTCTTGTTGGAGCCCACCACGGACTCGACCGATGAGTTGAGATCCGACGAAACTCCAAAAGCCCGTACCCGCCATAAGTAAAGTCGACGGAAACAAAGCTTTGAAGCATCAACGTCAAAGCCGAGAAGCTCCTGGAGTTGGTTTTGGAATCGAGGTCCATGGCGGGTAGGTCGTCGTCGTCCGAGAATGGGTTGGGAGCCAAAACACGGGGTCGTCTAACAAGTCAAACATTTGGGCAGCCTTTGAAAATCGAAATAGTATAGCAAAAGAGAATGAAGGGAGGAAAAAGTAGAGGAAGAAAGTGGGGTGGAGAGTTTGAATCGAGTGAGATCGAGAGAGATACAGAGAGCTGGAGAGAAGTTATGAGTCGATCAAGGTTTGGGTCTGAGAGATTAAGGTTGAGTTGAGAGAGAAAGGGAGATTGAGTAGAGAGAGAGAGAGAGAGAGAGAGAGAGAGAAAGATCTAAACTAAGTTGCATTTTAAAATTTTTGTGTATACCAAGACGGTATTTGGTATAATCTGCACCAAAATCTTGGTACCGATACCGTATCATATGTTAACAATACGGTATGGTATGGTACCGAAATTAGCCTGACCAAAATTGATACGGTATGGTACCGGTATGGTACGATACGATTAGGGTTCGGTTTCGGTATTTCGGCTTCAAGTGCCCAGCCCTAGATGACGGATAGTAGTACGTGACAATATTGATTATAGGTGAAAGTAGATAACTGATTAATATGAATTCTTAATTTTAATATTTTTATTCTATTTAACAATCACTATACTTATTATTTGAACTCAAAATTTCCTCCATCAAAATGAGTTAAACCCAACTAATTAACATTCAGCATGTATTTTTTTCTCTTTTAACCCAAATAACAGAAAAGGAGAGTTTTTCATTTTGTCATCAAAAGGGTTCTAATGAATGATAGAGATGAGACACCTTATATAGATTCATAATTATATGAGAAAAAAAAGGGTAAAGACGTAATTGTGGGTCCCAAGAAACTGTAGCAACACAATCCTACAGAGACGGGCTTGTCTTACTGACCAACACCAACCCATATAGCATTAACAATAAAATCCAATTTTATTTTGGGGTTTTACGATAAAATCCAACATAGAAGAGCAAATTTCTAAAAAGACCTTGTGCTTCTTTCATTCTTTGGCTTGGAAAATGGACCATGGCTGGCTCTTTGCTGATGCACAACTTCAAGTTGAATCTGCATGCTGGAAGAGTACAAACAAAGAAAACAAAAATGGAATGGGTGATCAATTTTGCACTCATTTTTGCTTGGAGGGCTATGATTGCCACAAGCAAAGCAAGCAAAATGCATTTGCAACCTTTTGTTTTTTAGGTGGTCCTAGAGGTGTTTGTAAATATGCCTGTGTGACCTTGAAGAGAAGCTAAACTAGCTGTCACTTCTACCTTTGTTTCCTGACATTCAAATGGCTCACGTGCAATTGGGGCCTTCTGCCCTTTTGCAAATTAGCAATTTCCATGTGGGTTCTATTTCAATCAAATCATATCTTCCCATCCCATTCATCAATTTTTTTGGGTGTGTTTTTTGTTTTCTGTTCTTCATTTTGTTGATTTCAGCTTAAAATATCAACCTAATTCTAATTAGAACAACCATTGGAGCTTAACAAACAAGATGCCCTGCAAGGAAATTGTATTTCAAATAGTTAAAAATATTTACTATTGCATTCGAGCACCTTAAGTTCGATTTCCCTCGCCCCATCATTGCTTGTATCAAAGAAAAAAAAAAACCAACAGCCAATCCAAACGTGTCATGCCATCAATGCTAAATAACATGATTGTACTGACTGTAATGTCAGAGTTTAGTTATTTAGTTCAATCACACATTTGCATCACACTTCTATCAGGCCCCAATCCAAGAAAGTTGCCTAAATCTGGAGCGGTGATGTGAATCACATCCCCAATGATTGAAAAAGACACTTCTATAATCAAGATGTGATGAAAAAAAAAGTAAAATCAGAATATCAATTCAACTATAAAATTCCAAATATGAATTTTCAACTCACAAACTATACAACAATTTATTATTTTTCACAAAGTTTAATAAAATCAATCTTTCAATCATATTCTAGAGGCTCCCAAGATCTCCTACCACGATTCCAAAGCGTTATTGTGCCTCTAAGTATTTCCACACTAGTCAAACCTATCAGTCCAACCTCAAGAGACAACCAAACTAAAACCAAGCAATGTTTTGCTCTTATTCGCAAGTAGTTATTCATTCTTATTTCTCAATCATAATTTGATGTGTGCACAAAATAATTTTTTTATTGTTATGTTTAATAAATTATCTATGCATGTGTCATACTATAATTTGCCGATAAAAACAAGTGATTCCTTACAGGTAAGGAACCAAACAATGTTCTTACGAAAACACAAGTGAAGAGGTTATAATGAGGAGCTTAAAGTGAGGGGTCCAATCTCACCATCAACAAAGTACTTGGGGGGTGCATTGGGAGGTCCACCCTCATTTTAATGGTGAGATTGGACCCCTCACTTTAAGCACTTACTATAGAAGCTCCCAAAACACAAGTATACAAGAAGAGTTCAAAAATGGTGACTTTATAAGGAACCCAAAAGGCCCAATTCTGGTCATGTAGGTACATTACAACTTCTAAAAGCTCAAGTCGCAGGCTTTAGCACCATTGGATTTTAAGTCCATTTACATTTGAAGGTATTGGACTTTTGGGCCATTACCCACAATTCCCCAACCAAATAGAAAATCAACAGAAAAAGCTGTCGGCTTTTGGTTAAAAATCCATGTCCCCTACTTTCTTGCTCCCCTTATCCTAGTAGCACAGAGCAACACCCTGTTACAGTGGCACAAAGAACACAGTAGACTATGCTTGCCTCTGTTTACAATCCTGCAATCGCCTTTCTGTTTCCATGGTCGTCATCCCCAAAACATGGTTATCTCTCTCTCTCTCTCTCTCTCTCTCACACACACACACACACACACATACACACACACACACTTTTCATTTGTGTTTCTTAGCTCGTGACCAAATATTTATTAATTTGTGAAGTGTTTGGTATATGATCTTGATGCTTCAGGGTTGTTTAGTTCATGGAAGCAATTTTCAGGAACTGGGTTGTGTTTGTATGATAATGTGAACAAACTAACAAGAAGAAGAGGTCCAAGACCAATACCAATGGCTTTTGGAAGTAACACAGATGAGGCTGAAGTGGGGGTTTTACTTGGGGAGAGGCTTTATCTTGGAATGGACTTTGGTACTTCAGGAGCGAGGTTTGCGCTCATTGACAAGCGAGGGACAATTCATGCTGAGGGAAAGAGAGAATATCCTCATTTTATGGTATGCTAATAATTTGTGTTGCTATATATCTCTTCTTTTAATAATATGTGTTTAGTTCCATTTTAGTTTCTTGGATTCTATATATCCATTCTGTTGCTTCTAGGGACTAGTATGAGATGGAATGCTTTAAAAAAAAATTTATTCTGATGAGTAGAAATCAAACTTTTGTATTGCTAGGGAGTGTGTGTGTCTGTATATGTCTGTGCATAGAAAATTTATACAAGCCTTGTGCTTGACCACTGACGTGGGTTAGGCCAGTTGGCCAGGGCAGTGAGCCCGCCCCCCTTCCACCCAACTTCGAATCCCCCTCCCCTTAGGTTAGATTAATTTAGAGTAATTTATCACTTGTATTAAAAAAGGCTTGTGCTTGACCGAGAATTGAATAGTACTGTAATGGGGTTAATAGTTGAGAGAATTTATACGGTAGATATTGGTTTTGGAATTTTGGGGGACAGTTGTAATGAACTTTTCAGTCAGAAGCTACAAGGAATTGGTGGTTTTCAAATATAACTGGATAACTCAAAGATCAAAGTTGGAGTTAAGTATGGTGGAGGTGGATCTTACCAAGAAGAAGGAAATGCGTTTGTGATTAGTTGCACCATATTTTCTACTCCAAGTAATTGATATCTGGTTTCTATTGTTTAGAAAGAGTGAAGAAAAGGTGGATTGGGCACGTTCATGGAAAGCGACACTCTTCTCACTACTTGAAGACATTCCATCTCATCTCCGCAAGCTAGTTGCTTCCATTTCCATTGATGGGACTTCTGCAACTACTCTCATTGTAGACAGGTGGATATCTTAGAGATTTGATGCTTGTGCTTGTTTTTGTATAATCTCATTTGAAGCAGGCATTTGAATTTAAACATGCAGCAACACAGGGGAACCATTATGGAGACCTCTCCTATATAACGAGAGTTGCCCTAATGCTCTACCAGCAGTTAAGTCTATAGCTCCTCCAAACCATACTGTCTGCTCTGGTTCCTCCACTCTGTGCAAGCTTGTCTCATGGTGGGAGAATGATGATTCAAAAACAAAATCTGCACTTTTGTTGCACCAAGCAGATTGGCTTTTGTGGCTTCTTCACGGAAAGCTTGGAGTGTCTGATTATAATAATGCCCTGAAGGTATTTTTCAGTGATCTTTTTACATCTTCTGGCTGTAAATCATTAAACTTTTGTCTGTAGATATTATAATTTCATTTAAATGTCTTAGGTTGGTTATGATCCTGAGCTTGAGTCCTATCCACCTTGGCTCCTCTCTCAGCCATATTCACAACTTTTACCTTCTGTCAGAGCTCCTGGAACTTCAATTGGTCATTTGAAAGAGGATATAAGATCAGATTTTGGTATATTTTCCTGGCAAGTTTCCCAGTAGTGGACGCGTATAGCACTTAAAAACTTTTTTAATACACAAATCCTATTATGCATTTATGCAATGGATCATTGAGCAAATTAACCTAAATGTTAAGTCTGTACAGTAGCAAACTTAAAGTATTTGTTATGGTTCACCACTATCTAGGAAAAACAACAACTAATAAAGAGTGTCTTTTGAAACCACATAAAACTTTAATGTATGAAATAACATGTTCATATTGCCCCTGTGGATAATATATGTTTTCCTGGATATTGTAGTAGATTTATATTTGAAGATGATGGGAGATGATCATGTATTTTTAAGATTGTCTGTCATTAGTCTGAAATAACACTCATTACTAACTAATACAATTCTGGGTAGTTCCATCCAGCAAACACTGCTAATGCATCAGATAGGAAAAAGAAATACTTATAATTGTTCTTGTATGCTTCTTTTATTCAGGTTAAGACTGAATTATGGAAATAGCATCAAGTCATACAGTGCATGTCTTATCATGTTTCTGTTGCACTTTAAACCTGAATATATAAAATGTCCTTGCAGGTTTCCCAAATGATTGTGTTGTATGCGCAGGAACCACTGATAGTATAGCAGCCTTTCTAGCAGCTCGTGCAACACAACCTGGGAAAGCTGTAAGAGTTCCATGTGTTCCTTCTTACTCACTCAGAAAGTTTCATTGTATGCATTGCTTGTTGTGAAAAGTTCTTGTGGGCTAGCCATACTGGAAAGCTCTCATCACCAGGTCTTAAATATTCTGGGGGTTCAAGTTATGACAATGAAACCTCATTCTGTTTCTGCACCTCCAAATCCTATGCAGACCTTATCTTGATCCGTACATTGAGTTTCCTAGTACTTTTAAAAAAAATAAAATTTGTACATATGTTTCATGTATTATTTTCCTGAGGTTTTGTTGCTTCCCAATGGACTCATGCCCACTATCGATCCTTAATTTAATTTGTGTATAATTTGTTCTACATAGGTAACTTCTTTGGGTTCGACACTTGCCATAAAACTGTTGAGCACTACTAGGATTGAAGATGCACGGTTTGGGGTGTATAGTCATCGCCTTGATGATAAGTGGCTTGTTGGAGGTGCTTCAAATACTGGTGGAGCAGTTCTCAGACAAATTTTTACTGATGAGCAACTGGTGAAGTTGAGTGAACAAATTAATCCCATGGAAGCCTCTCTTCTAGAATACTACCCGCTGCAAACAATTGGCGAGAGATTTCCAGTGGCAGATCCGAATATGGCTCCTAGGTACGTGGTATTTTCTGTACTTCTTGAAGGAACTAGAAAGAAATATATCATGAGAATGATAGATGCTTGACAGTATTATCCAATTTATCCTGGTATGTTGCATATATTCTTAGGTTCTCAATGTGCAGAAGCATGGTCTATCTTTCTCGTAATACAAGTAATACATGATAAGATGTTTCTCTAGAAATATTATGTATATATTCCCATTTGTTTATTTAGTGGAAACAGAACATGGTGACTGCACCACGTTCATGGTACAAAGTATAGATAATCAGCTGCAACTTGGATGGGATTAACAATAGGATCATGTAATCAGGGGTTGATCATCTAACACTAAGAGATGAACAACTCATGGGGATTTTGGTTATCTTATGCTTCAAAAACCCTTTACATGAGAAAGTCTTGTACTTGAAAATCTGCTTGTCAGCATAACATGCCTGAAGAAAGCAAATCTCAAACCAGACATTTCAATATTTTTATCTCTATTTGATGGAAAAAAAAATGTTAGTGTTCCAAAGTTTATCAATTTGATTAAGCATGCAGCTCAAAATGTTTCTTGTCAAGTTCTTGGGGAGGTAAGGAAAATGCCAACCATCCTTAGAAGGAGAAAATAGAGATGATGAATCTGCCAAAGTACTTCAGTATATATAAAACCCCGCTTAGGGGTTTAGTGCGTCACGACTCATAAATTATCAGAAGGGAAGCAATAGTTAATTTAAGATCTTTTAGAAAAGGAATTCTTCATTTTGCATTGGCTTTGCTCACAATATTTGCTTGTGCAGTGTCTGCGCCGGACTAATAATCTCCTGTAGTTTGAATGGTTAATTAGTTTTTTGGTTTTGTGCAGGTTAGATCCACGTCCAGAAAGCGAGGTTGAGTTTTTGCATGGGATTCTTGAATCCATTGCACGCATAGAGGTATGGAGATTGCCTTCTCTCTGATCAAACTTGATCAACACTGTCGAAATAGGAGACGTCTAACAAAATAAAAACCAGATGCTGATGACAATGAAACCTTCACTTTGTGATTGTGAAATGAAACAGGCAAAAGCTTACAGCTTGCTGAAGGATCTAGGAGCAACTCAAGTTGATGAAGTGTTCACAGCTGGGGGTGGCGCGAAAAATGAGAAATGGACAAAGATAAGAGAGAGGGTACTTGGCTTACCTGTGAGTCGTGCAACTCAAACAGAGGCTGCATATGGAGCTGCTTTATTGGCGTTGAGGGGAACTGATGAGAAATGAATGTATTTATGTAGCATACTAGCATGTATATCAGGTTGAAGGTGGTGAAGAAAGCTAACATTTTAATGTTGATAATTGTATACTTATTGATTTGATACCAATGTCAATATAAACTTAGGCTCGTTTATTGAATTCTATAGTCTTTGAACTTTCATCATTGTCACCATTTCCGTTTAATTTTCTCCATATTTTGATCATATGCTGCACACGCGACCTACTTTTGAGTGACAAAAAGATCGTATCAGGTTATTATTACTTCCCTAACGATCCCATGCACTCCGTAAGTTGAGGTTGATAGGATTGTTAGGGGAGTAACTGTAACGTGTCAGAACATTTTTTGGCTTCAAAAGTTAGTCACATAACAGAAGTGACCACAAGGATGAAAGCGTGACACTCAGAAAAATTCAGGGACTGGAAAATTCAAAAAACGAACTTAGAGCATCTCCATGAGATGTCAATTCCAAACATCAAATTTAAATTTGATGGAGCATGAATTTGATATATTGAAAATTCTTTATCCAACCGAGCATACAAATATATATATTATTTTATTAGTTTTAAAGGCAAGTGGGCTCAATATTTAAGAGAAAAATATTAAATAGGGTAAAAATTGTATATGGAGGAGGAGAGAAGGAGTGGGCCTTGCATTAAAATAATAAAAAAATAAAAAGACATCTCAACTTCATGTGTCATTTTTTGATAAAGAAAAAGTGAATAATGTCAATCCATTAGGATTTGATATAAAGGTTGAATGCTTAAAACTGTTAAATTTTTTTGTCAAAAATAATTCATGAGTCATTATTGCTACAATTAACTCTATCCTCGAAGCAAAGAGCTTGTAACTCAATTGACGAAGAGCATTCGAGAACCTAAGTTGGATTCCCCTTTCGCCAATATTATTTGTATTGAAAAAAACTCCATCCTTGGATTGGATCAGGCCCGAAAAGTTTAGCTATGATCGGTCAAGCCCATAAGACCAATATCAGTCATGCACTTGTTACGTGAGCAAAACATATAAGTTTGTTTGTGGTGAGACTTTTGCACTTGCGACCAAAAGAAAATGAATATTCAATGCCATTGTTCGAGGAGGTTGCTTGCAATGATCATCCCCTCCACTCACATTACTCATCAACATTTTTTATTCAAAATATGTGGTTAAACAGAGAATGTATACTGCATGGCTCCCACTATATGCTATTTTGGTTTCTCTGATTTTCTCAAACAAAAACAAAACATTACTTTCAGGTTTCCGAGATGGTTTGCATGAGGCCCCAGAAGGGCAGGAAGGAAAAAGAGGAGAGGCAGAGGGTTCAAAGCTGAGGATTTACATTGCCATTTTCTTCTGGTGAGTCCTTTCTTTGCCGAGGTATTTTCTCATTTTTTCCAGTTTCCCTTTTGCAAAAAGTCTCAATTTTTTTTGGCTTTTCAGGTATTGGATTGTTCTTCGTCTGATTTGCTTGGGATTTTCATTTGAATCAACATTTTAGGTGGGTTGTTGTTCTGAATGTGTTTTTGCTAATTGTTTAACAATTTTTTGCTTTTGGTTTTGATTTGTTGGGTACCCATATGACTATGTTGTCTGGTTAGTTTTCTATACATACAGATTGGGACTTGAAATTAACATCCTTATCCATTATCCAGAGGAAGCAAAAAAGACAGAGAAACATGGGGTTGGTGGTAGAAATGGGAGTTAAAATCAGGAAATGTGTGACCATACCAATCAGAACAAGTTACAGATCAGTTTGTAATCATCCATTTCTTGTGGCCATGCTGCTTTTCTTGATATGTCTGCACAGAGCATTTCCTTGTGTGTTTTCTCTTTTGGTGACTGCATCCCCTGTTTTTGTCTGCTCTGCTGTTCTTCTTGGGACCCTTTTGATTTTCGGCCAACCCAACAACATACCAGAAATTGAAAAGGAACAGAAGAGTAGCCATGATATTGCTTCTCTTAGAACCCGGGTTTCGAGGGATGGCGTCGTTGTTGTTGAGAGAGATGGAGGCTTTTCCTTTGAGAGATTCTCAGGAAAGACAAGGGAGATTGCAGACAGCAGTGAGGCTGAGGATTATGGTGGTTCAGTTGCTTATGTGCCACTTATTGATGAGAGTTTGCAGCACAATCAGAGTGAGAGGAGAGCGGTTGAGGATATGGAAAGAGAAATAGACAGTAAGGAGTTGGAAAGCCGGAGAAACATTCATAAAGAGAAAGTGAGGAATCAAGGCATGACAAGGGATGTGGAGGCTTTTGAGAAGCAGCATTCTTTGGTTCACAAGGTACGACATGAGAACCGAGAGCCGTTTCGCAAGGGTGATCACTTGGAGCCTTCTCTAAATGGCAGTGGTGATGATGATGCTGACGATGATGAGGCTTCAGATACCGGGTCAGATAGCGTGGAGAGTTCATCACCAGATGCATCAATGGCTGACATCCTTCCCATTCTTGATGAACTACACCCGCTTTTAGACTTAGAAGCTCCACATCCTGCTCTTTTGTTCCATGACGAGTCTGATGCTGCTCATATGTCCCATGATGAGTCTGATGCTGCGTCAAACAAGAGTAATGATGGCAGTAATGAGTCATATGAGGATGTTGTCAACCAGCCTGGAGAAGTAGAAGAAGATGGGGGTGATGAGGAAGAAGCACAGGGTGGCAAGGATGATGAAAGCAAATCTGCAATCAAGTGGACAGAGGATGACCAAAAGAATGTCATGGATTTGAGGAATTTGGAGCTTGAGAGGAACCAATGGTTGGAGACTCTTATTGCAAGAAGAAGAGCAACAAAAAGCTTCCGTTTAACAGCTGAGAAGAATCTAATTGATTTAGATAGTTCTGATCATCCTTTTAATGTTACACCACTTTCAACAACAAGGCACAACCCATTTGATCCTTCATATGATAGTTCCTATGAGAGTATGGGGTTACCACCCATTCCGGGTTCTGCTCCATCAATTTTGTTGCCAAGAAGAAACCCTTTTCATCTTCCTTATGAGCCAAATGAAGAAAAACCTGATCTCAAGGGAGACCATTTTGAACAAGGTTTTATGACATTTCACCCCAAGGACACGTTCTTCAGCAGGCATGAAAGCTTCAGTTTGGGACCATCGAGCTTCGGGGATGCCAAGAAAGAGAGGCAAGATGTTAAGTGGAGACCTGTTTTTGTACCGGAACGGTTGGGTTCAGAAGGAACAAGCTATTCCTCTTTACAAAGACAATCAAGTGATGTTAGTGATTCAAAGTTGAGTTCTACTGCTGATACTGAATCAGTGAGTTCTGCAGCAGATATGGATGATAGGAAGTTCAGAGAGCAAGACTTTACTAAAGAAGCAGAAGTGATCTCCAACCCTTACCATGCTTATGATCTGGTTGGCCATGGAAGTCACTCCTCTGAAGATGTAGATTCTCTAGAAATGGAACACGCTGGACAAAGGGAAGCTCAACATGATGAGCTAGAAATAAAATTGGGCAAAGTGGAAAATCTGGAACCGAGCTTGTCTGGTACAGGAGGGTCTAATCCTGTGGAAATAACAAATGACATTCGGTCGAAACCAGGACCATTTAAAGGGGACAACAGCAGTCGGTCAAGCTTGTCATCAGTGTCAGAAATTGATGAAAGATTTTCAGATGTTAGGAAAGGTGGAACAACAAGTTTGGAGCCAAGAGGTGATCATGCTGCGGAGTTTGGGATTTCACCACAACCTCCACTTGAAGAGTCAGAAAGCCAATTTATGAGTAGGATGCTGGATGACAATCAACATAAGGAGCCAATCTATGATTCAAGCCCTCCAGAATCTGAGAAGATCCTTTCCTTTGATTCCATTTCTTCTGATATGCAAGCTGAGATATCTAAACTGGTTCCACTTCCGGCATCAGCTGGAATGCGTGATCCGTCTGTAGAGCAGGATTCTGATTTGCTTGGTGAGAGCAAAGAGAAGGGTCCTTCAGAGGCAGATGCCAATCTCCCTAAGAATTTTGATGTGAAGGCAGCTTCTTCAAAATCTAGTTGTCAAAACGTTCCTTCCAAAGAAAAGCAACCAACAGAACAGGAAAAATATGTGTCCTGGTCGGATAAACCACGTTTTGATGATCATAGTGCACTCCATGTAAGTTATGCAGTCATTATCTGTTAACATTATTTCAAACATATTTCCTCAATCAAAGTAGGTTTGTACTTCTTTTGTACTTTGTGAATTTTCTACAGCACTGGCATAATTAAGTTGGGTGGCCCTCCTTTCTTATGAGTTCCCTGGACAATCCAAATTTTTTCCATGACATCAAACTTCCCTGTTCTTTTTCTGCTAGTAAAGCAAAAGTTCTATAGAAAGGGTACATAAACCAAATAATTGTCCATGAGTGCAATGTCAAGCTGTTGAGATTGATGCTATTTTATTTGTTGGATGATGCTCCTGTCAAAGTGAGTTACTTCATGTGTGGCCTAAATAAGACGTTCTGGATTTATGCCTGTCTAACTAGAGTTGCGTTTTAATTAATTCTATGGTCTTAGATTTTATTGGAAACTTGTGTTTTAAGACTATTAATTCTGTTGCATTCGTAGTGCAAGTATATTTTTCTGGATATCTTTGCATCTCTGCATAAATATATTCTTTGACCTTCTCAGTATGATCTTTTCTCTTCTATCTTGTACCAGTTAAACCAATTTTGCTGGTTAGATTAAACCATTGAGTTAGGGACTATGGACATCCATTTGAAGTCTCAATGGTACTTTTTTTTTTTTGGCATGTTTAAATAGAAAATTTTATAAGATTTTAATCATGGCTTCTTTGAAATTTTAGGAACCGGCTATCATCTTGCCAGAGCCCAAAAAGGTTTCAAGCACCATTCAGGATGTGAATGTACTGGAAGTCCGTGAAGTTCAGGACATGAATTCTAAACCCACCTCAAGCAAGGAGATTGCATCAAGCAATATCGAATCTGGTGTTCAGAAACCTACCACTACTCATACTGCTTTGAAGCAAGTCTCAGAAGGTAATGTTGGCGAGCTTCCAAAACCATCAGATTCAAAGGATGGTTCAAAAAAATTAGAAACTAATGCAGTAGGTACTACAAAAGAGATTGCATCAAGCAATACAGGATCTAGTGCTCAAGAAACTACCACTACTCAATCTGCTCTGAAGGAAGTCTCTGAACGTAATGTTAGTGAGCTGCCAAAGCAATCAAATTCAAAGGATGGATCAGAAAAAGTGGAAACTATTGCAGTGGGTTCCAAAAACGAGGCTGCATCAAATATTACAGGGTCTGGTGTTCAAGAAGCTATTACTAGTGATATTGCATTGAAGCAAGTCTCAGAAGGTAATGTTGGTGAACTGCCAAAGCCATCAGATTCAAAGAATGGATCAGCAATAGTAGAAACTAATGCAGTGGAATCTAAGAAGCAGATTTCATCAAGCAATACAGGATTTGGTACTCCAGAAACTATCACCATTGATCCTACTATGAAGAAAGTTTCAGAAGGTAATGTGGGTGAGCTGCCAAAACCATCAAACTCAAAGGATGGATTTGCAGAAGTGGGAACTAATGCAGTGGGTTCTACCAAGGAGATTGCATCAAGAAGTACAGGATCAGATGTTCAGGAAACCATCAGCACTCATACTTCTTTGAAACAAGTCTCAGAAGATAATCTTGGTGAGGTACCAAAACAATCAGATTCAGAAGATGGATCGACAAAAATAGAAACTAATGCTGTGGGTTATACCAAGGAGGTTGCATCAAGCAATGCAGGATCTGGTGTTCAAGGAACTATCACTACTCATACAGCTTTGAAGCAAGTCTCAGAAGGAAATGCTGCTGAGCTACCAAAACCATCAGATTCAAAAGATGAATCAACAAAAACAGAAACTAATGTTGTGGGTTCCACCAAGGGGGTTGCTTCAAGCAATGCAGAATCTGGAGTTCAAGAAACTATCACTACTCATTCGGGTTCGAAGCAAGTCTCAGAAAGTAACGCTGGTGGGCTGTCAAAACCAGCAAATTCAAAGGATGAGTCCGAAAAAGTAGGAACTAATGCAGTGGATCCTACCAAGGAAATTGCATCAACCATTACAGGATCTAGTGTTCATCAATCTGTCACTACTGATCCTGCTTTGAAACAAGTCTCAGAAGGCAATGCTGGTGAGCTATCAAAACCATCCGATTCAAAAGATGGATCGAAAAAAATAGAAACTAATGCTGTGGGTTCCACTAAGGGGGTTTCATCAAGCAATGCAGAATCTGGAGTTCAAGAAACTATCAGTACTCATTCCGGTTCGAAGCAAGTCTCAGAAAGAAATGTTGGTGAGTTGCCAACACCATCGAATTCAAAGGATGGATTTGGAAAAATAGGACCTAATGCAGTGGGTTCTACCAAGGAGATTGCATCAGATGAAACCATCACTGCTCATACCGCTTTGAAACAAGTCTCAGAAGGTAATGTTGGTGGGCTACCAAAACCATCAGATTCAAAGGATGGACAGACAAAAGTAGGAACTAGTGCAGTAGGTTCTACCAAGGAGGTTACATCAAGCAATGCAGGCTCTGGTGTTCAAGAAACTAGCACTATTGATACAGCTTTGAAGCAAGTCTCAGATGGTAATGTTAGTGAGCTGCCAAAACCATCAAACTCAAAAGATGGATCTGAAAATCTAGGAACTAGTGCAGCGGGTTCTTCCAAGCAGATTTCATCAGACAATGTAGGATCTGGTGTTCAAGATACTGTCACTACTCAAACTGCTTTGAAACAAGTCTCAGAAAGTAATCTTGGTGAGCTACCAAAACTGTCAGATTCAAAAGATGGATTGGCAAAAGTAGGAACCAATGAAGTGGGTTCTACCAAGGAGGTTGCATCAAGCAGTGCAGGGTCTGGTGTTCAGGATACTATAACTACTCATACTTCTTCGAAACAAGTATCAGAAGGTGATCTTTGTGAGCTACCAAAACTGTCAGATCAAAAAGTTGGATCAGCCAAAGTAGGAACTACTGCAGGGGGTTCTACCAAGGACATTGCATTAAGCAATGCAGGTTCGGGTGTTAATGAAACTATCACTACTGATACGGCTTTGAAGCAAGTCTCAGAAGGTAATGTTAGTGAGCTGCCAAAACCATCAAACTCAAAGGATGGGTCTGAAAAACTAGGAACTAGTGCCGTGGATTCTACCAACGCCATTGCATCAATCAATCCAGGATCTAGCGTTCATGAAGCTATCACTACTGATACTGCCTCGAAACAAGTCTCAAAAGGCAATGTTGGTGGTGAGCTATCAAAACCACCAGATTCAAAGGACGAATCAACAAAAGTTGGAAGCAATGCAGTGGGTTCTACTGAGGAGGTTGCTTCAACCAATGCAGGATCTGGTGTTCAAGAAACTGTCTCTACTCATACGGATTTGAAACAAGTCCCAGAAGGTAATCTCCACAAGCTACCAAAACCATCAAATTCAAAGGATGAATTGATAAAAGTAGGGACTAATGCAGTGGGTTCTAGCAACGAGATTGCATTAAGAAATACAGAATCTGGTGTTCAAGAAACTATCACTACTCATACTGCTTTGAACCAAGTCTCAGAAAGTAAAGTGAGTGAGCTTCCAAAACCATCAAGTTCAAAGGATGCATCTGCTGCAACAGTTGGGACTAATGCAGTGGGTTCTACCAAGGACATTGCATCAAGCAATACAGAATCTGGTGTTCCTGAAAATATCACTAATACTGCTTTGAAACAAGACTCAAATGGTAATGTTGGTGAGATACCAAAACCATCAGATTCAAAGGATGGATCAACAAAAATAGGAACCAGTGCAGTGGGCTCTACCATGGAGACTGCATCAAACAATACAGGATCTGGTGCTCTAGAAACTATCACTACTGATGCTGCTTTGAAGCAAGTGTCAGAAGGTAATGTTAGCGAGGTGCCAAAAGTCCCAAAACCCTCAAATTTAAATGATGGATCAACAAAAGTAGGAACTAGTGCTGCAGGTTCAACCAAGGAGATTGGATCAAGCAATACAAAATCTGGTGTTCCAGATACTATGACTAATGTTGGTGAGCTGCCAAAACCATCGGATTTGAAGGATGGATCGACAAAAGTAGGAACTAATGTAGTGGGTTCTACCAAGGACATTGCATCAAGCAATACAGGATCTGGTGTTCAAGATACTATCACTACTCATACTGCTTTCAAGGAAGTCTCAGACGGTAACGCTGGTGAGCTGCCAAAACCTTCAGATTCAAAGGATGGGTCAACAAAAGAAGGAACCAATGCAGTGGGTTCTACCAAGGAGATTGCATCAAGCAATGTCTCCACTGATACTGCTTTGAAGCAAGTCTCAGATGGTAATTGAGTTGCCAAAACCCTCAAATGTAAAGGATGAATCCATAAAAGTGGGAACTAATGCAGTGAGCTCTACGAAGGAAACAAATTAAACTTAGCCGTCTCCAATTTCCAAATTTTGTAAACAAATTTCACTTTGAAAACACAGAAGCATTATATGCTAAAAATCATTTCATTTCTCTCAGTATATACGGATGAATTTGATGTAAATAGCACTACAAGTCCATTGTTTTCATTCATCATAGATTCGAGAGATACTGGTTTGGTTAAGCTTTTCAAAGTTATCAAATTGCTTAGAAGTTATTTTTGTTGTCTAGACCAAGGTATAAAATATCGATGATATCGGAAATATCGGTAGTTTAAAAATACGGAAATTTCGATGGAAATATTGGGATATTATCGATATCAATAAAAATTGAATAAAAACCACGGAAATTGTAAGAAAAACTTGGAAATTTTTATTGAAACTTTAGATAATGTTTATTTAGTCAATTATCTATTAGTTTATCACAAAAAATTGGAATGAAATGCATTGTATGATTGATTTAACTAATTTAAGTTGATTATATAGCGAGTTGACAAATACTAGAAAATATGTTGTAATTAATGAAAAAAGATTAGACACATCATAATCATTTATATATAATCATTTACTACAGTATTTTACATTTTATAGTGACTTAGTACCACATAGAGTTCCTATGATGTTCAAAATTTTCATTATCTTCATTATCTCTATGTGTAGAGTAAGTATAATAAATAAAAATTACAACAAAAGAAAAATACAAATGAAAAATGTAGTTGTCTGTTGCAATTTGACTTTCAGATGGCAGATTAAAAGTTTCGATATAAGTTATATAATCTTTGAACAATCTACAAAAATTATTTAAAAAACAAATAAAAATACCAATAAAAAAATAAAAGAAATTAGCCTTAGATATTGGAGACTGACATGGCAAGGGCAACTTAGATCTAGCTAGTTCAGGCAAATTCAATTCCATCAGCCTTCAACGTAAGTCGTTTTTTCCAAAACCCACACACTAATAAACCGTCCCTCCCTCACCATCGTTGCATTTGTTGGACGCTCTATTATAATCACTTTGGTTTCAAACCAAAGCAACACTTCGAAATTTCGAAAGATCCCAACTTCCCACTTTCCTCTCTCTCTCTCTCTCTCTCCGGCTGGTCATCGTCTTTATTTCTTCGCAGATCCGTTTCGAGCTCGCCTCAGATCCAGGTGATTTGAGATCAATCTCTGAACCCAGATCTGAGTCTGACGCCATAGTTGTTGCTGCTATCAATCTCTGAAGCTAGATCTGAGTCTGACGCTCCATTATTGCTGCTGCTGCTTCCAATCTCTGAAGGCAGCTATGGAGAATCTGATCTCATATCGCGATATTATCACCATTTTAAGAGGGAAACAGAACGAAAATATCGCCAGCGATATTTCGACGATATTTTCAAAAAAAAAACTGTCCCCTCTCGATAATATCGCCACTTCAAATTTACCGAAATATCGCCACTTCAAATTTACCGAAATATCGCCGATATTTTCGATTTTTCAAACCATGGTCTAGACAAATGGTAATGTAAATGAGCCTTATGGGCTACTTTTCTTGGGTAAATACCACGAGGTGTTCGGGCCAGCTTGCTTGCACCTCGATTAATCCCCACTCGCGAAACTGAGCTTACCACTGGCCACCAGGTGTTGCAACTGCCCGGCCTCAAACTGGGGAGCAAACCCAACCAATCCCCAGAGCCTTACCCAAATGACGGACAAACAACTGGGCCACTCTTGATGGTTCTATGGGCTACTTCTTTGTACCAGCTCAAACAGTAGGTTAGTAATATTGCTTTTTTATTTTGGGGTAAATGAGAGATAGATAAACAATAATTAAGCATGGGTTCTTGATGGTTACTTATAATTGAAGGTTAATGAGAGCCGTTGGATGATAATGATGAAAAAACAAAGTGATCAGTCTTGTCAGAGAAAGATGTAGACTGGAAGAAGTAGGGGAGTGTCTGTGAGTCTCATGGGAAACATTCGGCCTGAGTTGAATCGGCGACTAAACAGAGGGTAGAGAGTAGGAGAGTGTACAGACAGGCATCCAAAAAGGTCAATCACCAAATCCATGCATTTAATACGTAATCATCATGATTCATCACTGAGATATTTCTCTCTCTTTCTCCTGCTACCTCTTTGCTTGCCCCCAGAAGTTTAGTGTTTTCGTCCCCCACGCGCTTCTTATGTGGGCTCTACACCTTCTCCATGAGTTATTTGTTTGGGGAAATTCTCTGAAATGTAAATATTATTGTAATTTGTAACAAAGTTAACAAATATTGTCATTATTACAAGAAATGTCGGTTAGTTAAAGTATAGTGTGTCGGTCTGGTTGCATTCGAATTTGAACCTCTTTTATATATTATACGTAATGTGATAAATTGACCGTATTAATAATATCGACATAATATTTACATTTTATTTATATTATATCGAGATTATCTGAGACTATTTGCTATCAAGGACATTATCAACCTTCAGGGTTGTAAATGAGCCAAATCTAATACCAAGATTCTCAAGGTCAGCTCAAATAATACTAGGGTACAAAATTGAATCACAATACAATGTCCATCTTATAATCGTTGTGTTGAAGACTGAATCCAAAGCATCTACATGCTCCACTACTTCATAATATAAAGACATGAAAGAAATATGGAAAGTTTAGAGTAGTTTAGAATATTACTTTATAAAAAATAAAAATAAAAATGAGAGAAGAAAATTCATTATCGAGTTCAAAATTATTATCAAGGACTAACATGTGATGACGTTTTCATTAATTACTACATATTTTCTACACTTCCGGTGTTTATCAACTCGCTATATAATCAACTTAAATAAGTTAAACCTATCATGCAATGCATTTCCTTCCAATTTTTTTGTGATAAACTAATAGATACTTGACTAGATAAAGATCCTCCAAAGTTTCAATAAAAATTTTCAAGTTTTTTTATTTACAATTTTCATGATTTTTATTCAATGCTTACTGATATCGATAATTTTTCGATATTTTGATCAAAATTTTCATGTTTTAGACCTTGATTGACACTCCAAGTTTTGTTTGTATTAAATATTTTATATTAATAAAAAAATGCTAAAAGTTAAGTTCAAAGTGTCAAAATCTCTCTCTTAAGTAATTAGTTAGTTTTGTGGCTTTGTACTTGTTCTATTTCATCAATAAATTATCGCTTTTTCTAAATAAAAAAAGTAATTAGTCAGTTAAAACATTACTTGCCAAAATACAAATCCAAATTTGATTTATGACTTGAAACGCAATTAACACAGTGATGAAGAGAATCATATATTTGGAAGTTTTTGTATACACAGATCAAATGGAAGCACTAGACTCAAACTCCTTAAAAAGAGAAGGCAACAAAAACCAAAACTCCAGATACAGGCATCACCTATAGACTATAGTTCAGTCTTACTGCGCGTGAGAGTAGTAGAAAACTAGTGAGTAACCCAAGAAAAAAAAGGACAAGCCCTCACTTCACATCAGCAAAAAGGCGAGTGTTTGAGTCTTTTACCCTTTCCAGTGTACTTCTTCTCATCTCTCAGCCTTTTTAGCCAAAAAACCTCTCTCAATCTCTCTCCGTCTGTCTGTCTGTTTCCCAAAGTTTCCAAACCCTCCTTTTCTTTCTTCCATGGCTGTTCAAATCACAGGAGCGTTTCAGGGTTTGAACCCATATGCCCCCGAGTTTTTACCTAACCAAAACCTACTCTCACTCTCTGGTTCAATAATCGCCTCCTACTTTTACCCCCCACCGCCTCTGGTAAACCCTAACCAATATTCCTCCGTCTACTTTTCTTACTTTCATCAAACAAACACCACCAGCACCTTTGATACTAACTTTACACCCTCCGATACTAGTTACTCTTTCAACCCACTTTTCCCTACCCAAAGTACCCAACAAGCCCCTCTCAACTTTCTGCAACCATCAATTGAGCCAACTCTTACTCTACCGCATGAAGAGCATGGCCTCCGTGGGGTCCACAACCAAGAGGCCATGACAGTGCCTCGGCCTTCAAGGCCAAGGGCGGCCAAGGGGTATTATAGGAATAAGAAGCGGTGCTCTTTTGGCCATGGAGGTCTAGGGAGTAGTTTTAATGAAAGCAGAAGGGGTACTTACTGTAAGTGTGAGAAGGAAAGGGAAGTGAGGCCAAGGTTGGGGTTTGTCAATAGTTATGATAAAGGTTTTGATAATTGGAAAAGTAACGGCATGGGAAATAATTGGCTTGTGCCTAACAAGGTGAGGAGCAAACAATTCTCTGATGTGTTGCCTGTGGTACGTGGTGGAGACAATACCACTGTTATGATAAGGAACATTCCCAACAAGTACAAGTATGCTCTAGGCTCTTTGCATTGATTTTGATCTTTCTTTACAGTTTACATGCATGCTTTTGGTCTTCATCGTCTGGGTTTTTTTTTTTCTTTTGAAGTTTTCAGTTTGGTTTCCAAGCTTTTTCAATGGGTTTTGAGATTTTCATCTGGTTGGTGCATGTGGGGTTAGAAATTCAGTTTGGTCAATTGGGTTGAGTGTTTTGCATGGGGTTGGTTGATTGTCTAAATCTCAATTTTGATTGGGAATTTAGTTGTTGAGGGTCACCCAATTAGTGCATTTGGATTTCTAAAATTGTGGCTCATTTGATTTTATGATCTCAATTCATCAAATGGGCAGTTTCTGATCCTCATGGTTTCTCCCTAACTTTTCTGCTTTTGGGTTCTGAATATCAAAGTCGTGATCTGCTTATGGCGTTTCTGGACACTCATTGCGCCACGGAGAATAAAAAACATGAGAAACTTGGCAGAGGAGGAGATAACTCGACACTAATATCTGCTTATGACTTCTTGTATCTACCAATAGACTTCCAGTGAGTATTAATTAGCAATCACTACTTATCATTCCAATTACTTCATTAATTTCTGAAATTAATTTCCGTATGGGTTTTTTGTTTTCCTAAAAAGTTCAAATTTTTTTGATGATTTGATGTGTTTGCAGGACCGGGTTCAACAAAGGGTATGCATTTGTGAACTTCACGAGCTCAGAGTCAGTCTGGAAGTTTTACAAAGCGGCTCACAGCCAAGCATGGGAGCTCTTCCACTCTACTAAGATACGTCAAATTGCCTATGCCAAAATCCAGGTATATATCTCTTATTGATTACAGCTGCATGCATGCTGTATTAATGATTCAAATAATGCAATTTTAATCGGTGGCCAACGGTCCATAGCTCAATTTACATTGGTCTCGGATTCGAACCACACCCACCCCGTGCCTTCCAAACTTCGGAAAAAAGTGCACAAATAATGCAATTTTAATTGGGAAAATAAAATGATGAAATGAAATGATGATGTATGGTTTAATGGTGATCAGGGGAAGAAGGAGCTGGTAAGGCATTTTGAGACGATGGGTTTTCCATGTGAATCAGAAGATGTGTTGCCTGTATCTTTCGAGCCACCTCGAGACGGTCTCAGGAGGCGGGTTCTGCGCACGACCGTAGGCAAGCTCATCTTCCGCAAAGAGGAAAAATCTCAGTAGTAGAGTAGTAGGAGGCCATCTCTCCTCCCCTAATATTTGACATGACAATTAAGCTAGCCTCTCATCCTCAAAGCCATCGTCATCATCTCTGCATGCGCTTCCTTCCTTCCTTCCATGTCATATCAATGCAAATATCCATCATGATACTGTGGGCCCACGTCCAGTCTCATCTCTCTCTCTCCACCGTTTGATCTTTTTCGTATTTAGTTGCCTTTTAGTTTGGGAGTCTTAGTTCCGTTTCATTTCAGTTTTATTGTCAGAAGTTTAACGAGTCTAGTTGGTTTTCCTTCCTTCAGTTGAGTAGGGATTATGATAAGAATAGTAGGAGTTGTACTAGATTGTGGCCAGGGTAGTCTGTAGAAAGGCCGAAGTTAGTGGGGGTGGAGCTTGGCACCTGGACTTCATCATGGTCCTTTTCATTATGGATCTGAGGGCCAAGGGGGCAGGTGATGGGCTCCACCCTCCAGAAATGTATGGCTCCGATTGCCTTGTTTTCCTAGGCAACAGTGAAATAAGAAATGGCTTCTGATATTTTATCTTTTGTATATTTTACTACACTTTTGTTTTCTTCACCTTTGAGATGCTGTGCATGTAAAGCTATCTCCAGTTATATGGCTAAATATAGTCTATGCAAAAAATTTAGCCTTCTAAAATATTAAATTTTTAGAGAATAATGTAGGGTTAAAATTTTCTATCTTTAGTCATGCATGATTATATTTTAGGATTTTTCATATTTTATAATTATGAGAAGCATGGAATCTACAAAAAAGTGGATGAATTTTAATGTGCAATATAAAAAGCACATGCATGAGGTTCACAAAAAACTTGGCCTAGGCAAAGCAAGGTTAAATGTGGCCTAGTTGGAGGGCTAAAGAGTCAAATGTGGCCTTCTAAATTTAGCCAAAATTTTATTTAGTCCATGATTGGAGATAGTTTTTGCATTATTTTAGGGCTATATTTGGGATATAACTCATAACTAGAGATCGCCTAATCATGTAAACTGATGCTTAATTTTTGCTTAATTGTCTACTTTAATATAATATAAACTAGGGGAAAAAGTACTCGAACTCGGTTGCACAGATGCTTGATTTAATAACCCTTAGCTTTAAAGTTCTTGTTTTTAATTTTATTTACTGTAAAGTTTGTAAGAGTAGGGTACTGTTAATAACCAGTAGGGTAATAGAGGTGGTTGGGGCAGGATGGGGAGAGTGATTTTGCAGGGGTCAAACGGGATTTGAGGCTGATTTTGGAGAGGCATGGTTTGTTGGTTCTCTGAGTCTCTGATTTGGGAGAATAGCCTACACTCTTCAATATACTATAAATAAGTTTTAATAATCTAGTGATGGAATTTAATTCTTTCTTGTTTTGAAACAAGTAGTCGAAAAGCTAGACTTTTTTTGTTGTTGGTAAATACCATAAGGTGTCCCCATATTTGCAGGGTTAAATTAATCACCGCTTGAAGTTCGGTTTATTTCCAAGTCACAAAGTGCTTCTGACGAGTTTTGAATTCCTGTCATTGAGGCATCAGATCTAGCCAGCTAAAAGTGGCAGTTTGCCAATTGAAAAGCTAGCTTTTGTTTCCAACTGAAGCTGCAGATTTTGTAGAAAGCCATTAATTTTTGTTTTGTTTTGTGATTCTCTCTGGGATTTATTTATTTTTATGAACCCTAATTCGTCTTTTTGGGTTTGAAAAGTTGAGCCACTTTGTGACTGTCTTCTTCAAACCAGTACAACCCTATCTACAGTTCCTATATATATAATTATATTCGCTATGCTTTTATTTTTCTTAGGTCATCTCTTTCTAATTATACAATTTTCTGCTAATTAATCTTTTAAATTTGCATCCATACGGATAATAGTCGGAATAAAATTTGATACTTTATACGATCTTTAATTTTCATCACTTGTTTGTATTTCTTTTCTTGTTTCGTTTTTTCATTAGAGATTGTCATGTTCGTTTGGCTCTTCTTATGTTCAGAGTAAATTGATATTTTGTTGCTCTATAATCTTCTGAGACTGTCAGAATTGGTTGTTCAATTACAAGCCACCACTAAATTTCACAATTTTAAACCCGTTTGGTTCGTGGAAAAGATTTGATGGAAACTGTTTTTGAGAAATTTATCTAGCCTCCACTGGGATTGAATTATGCTAATCAAAAAGTTTATCTTTTATGGTGAATGATAACATTGAAATAATTATAAGAATAATATAGAATTTATAAAAACAATATGTATTAATAAGAAAAAGTAGAGAATGGGATTTGATGACTGATTTTTGCTGTATTTTATGCTTTCTTTAAGATCACAGTGATTAATTGATTCTGTTGTTGCTTCATAACCTTAACTAAAATTCAAAATTTTTTTGCTGTATACTTTATAAAATAAAAAGTTATCTTATGATGACACTTTGTAGTGGTTTGGAGTATTTACTTCATCAGGCAAGATTCTGAGTTATACGTGTTGTGTGTGAGTTTAGTACGCTATCATCCCTTTCAATAGGAAAGGTTGTCCAAAAAAAAAAAATTCTAAGAATATTTCTATAAAAAAAAATTGTAAGAATAATAAAGAATTTAGAAAAACAATATATATTAATAATGAACAATGATTTCCCCACTCCCATTTTTACCACTTACACTCCTTTTTAGTTATAAAAATAAAGAGTAAAAGGAGTGTAAGTGGTAAAAATGGGAGTGAGGAAATCACCACTCTTAGTGCCTATTTGGCATTACTTATTTGGGGTGATAAGTTATTTTTAAAAAATTTGGGAAGTCCAGCCCGTTTGGTAAACTATGAAAAAAATCACTTATTGTTAAAAATTCTTTGTGAGAGAAAGCTATAAGGAAAAGCAATTAATGGGGTGCTTTCATTTTTCGATTATGCAGAATCGCTTCAAAGAGACACTGGTTTAATGATTATGTATCAATTATTTTTTGATTATACGGGGATTAGTACCAACAACACTTTTAACAAAAAGTTTACCAAACGCCAAACCGATTTCTCTCACAACAAATCTGACATCGATTATTTTCACAAAGACAAAGAATGCCAAACTGACCCTTAATAATAAAAGAGTAGAAAAAGAAGGGGATTTGAAAACTGATTGTTGTTGTAATTTATGGGCTATTTAAGATCACAGTGATTATATTGTATGCAGTTTTGAATGCATGTTCTTTTTTTTTTTTTTTGGGTCAGGTTTTGAATGCATGTTCATAAAAATAAAGACTGAGAATCTGGAAAAAAATTGGAAGAGATAATAATGTGGGCATGCCCTGAGTGCATAACGTAGGTGTTCCAAGTTTCAAAACACTCTCTCTCTCTCTCAGTTGTCAGCTTTGGTTTTTGGGAGGCGGAAACGTCAAATTGCAGCTGGATCGTCTGTTTTGGGAGGTCGGGGTGAGCAGTGGAATTGTGGAACTCAAATCGCCTTTGCCTTCCAACATTATATAGGCGGCGGTGTTAAACGCCTCTCACAAGTCTCAACATATATATAATCATTATTGGCAAGGGAATATTAATAATAATTTTTTTTTAAAAGAAAGCCAATTTTCCTCGGAAGTGATGGAGCAAAAATTTTATTTCATAATAAAGGAGCAATCTGACGAGGTGATTATTTAACATGTAATGCTAGCGGCATCAAATTTGTGCACTAGAACTGAGTCTCAAATGATATGGCACACTCTA
The DNA here is from genome assembly GCA_024362665.1 of Prunus padus. Classification (NCBI taxonomy): domain Eukaryota; kingdom Viridiplantae; phylum Streptophyta; class Magnoliopsida; order Rosales; family Rosaceae; genus Prunus; species Prunus padus. Next base: position 12,127,821 of record JANFAM010000006.1, on the reverse strand, counting down.
TATCATCAATTTTCATTTAACAATTTTCCAGCATGTGTTCATTAAATAAAAATCATTAACTTTTAAAATAATTGAATTAAGAATGAAACCGAAAGGTCAACTAATGAAAAAACCAATTCAAGAGCCCTCTCCTCCATCCTCTACTATGATTGTCTGATCACAGATGAATTTCAACGTACCTGCGAACACATGAGACACTTTAATTTTCAGTTTGAATGAAAGAAGCTTGTGTTTTTAATTCTCCTTCAATTACAACAAAAACTAATATTAGAGTGGAGGGAGGGAGAGAGAAGAAACAATCATGGTTTAGCTTTGATTGTCTTGTACATGACTGTTCATCCCCATCATGAAGAGCGGCCTGTATCTTCAAATTTTTTTCATTAATTTTCTCAATTTAATTTCTTTAATTTCCTCAATTTACTTTGAACCCTAAAATGGGATTGCTTCTATATACATAAACTAGAATTCAAAAATCCATTTTTGTTGGTAAGATCTTAATGATGGCGGTGAGACAGATGGAGGTACCATAGTGTAGCAGGAAGGTCTAGGTAGCATGATTGTGTAATTAGGGTTCTTGTTTTCTTTTTGATGTAAGGGTTATTTTTATTTTTATGGAAAATACTAAGGAGACCAACTTTAGATATTAATTTGTGTATCATCTCTCTAATAAAGAGTGAGATCCATTGTATTGGTAGGCTCCATTTCTATTAGAGAGATGGTATACAAGTTGGTATCTAAAGTTGATCTTCCTAGCATGACCCTATTTTTATTAACGTTAATCAACTTTATTTTTTTAATAGTCTTTTACCCAAGCAAAGTAACGATTCATAAAAAAATAATATAAAATTGATGATGTGGAGTATGCCACGTCATTTGGGACTTAATTTTGGTGTTCCTAGCATTATTATTATTTAATTTACTATGAGAATTATTTTCATGTGTTCACTATTACACGTGCATTGAAAATATTTCATGGTTTCTGACTTGATTTGGGTTTATTGACACATATAGGCAAATGCAAGGCGAAATTAAGAATTTTTTAACGGGTAGGCTAGCTAAAGTTGTTAGATTAAAATTTAATAATCACTTTTTTCTTTTGGCACTTCTAGTTTCTATAATCTTTCTAGATTAAAAGTAAACATTAAATCATATAACCTACTCTAGTTCATAGGTTCATCAATTAAATTCAAATATTTTTTTCTTTTTATACAAGCAATATTAAGGGAGGAGAGAATCGAACCTAGGACCTCGAGTGCAGAGCTAAATGCTAATTTTCAATAAGTTTTAACATAAAACCAATACATATTCTTTGAAAAAAAGCCAATACATATTAAATGCAAAAAAAAAAACACATATTATTAAAATGAAAATATGTTCAACAATAAACTGAAAGTGTACCTATTTTAATGTGTAGTTTTATTATTGTTATGCAACTAAATTTATAAACAAATGCAACAAAAATTGCAGCTAAATCTAAATCATGCAATACTAAATCTATTGCCTAAACCTTAAACTAAATCTATTGATGTCAGACTCAAACAATTTTTTCATCCAACCATGCAATACTCAAAATTTGAGTAATCATATTTATTTATTTTTTAAAAATGATTTAACCCTTTTTTAAATTTAATTTTTCTTAAGTTAATTTATGTTTAGACCATTGTTATTTATTTATTTTTGAACATTTTAATCAATAAAAATTCATAAATAAATTTTTAATTCATAAATGGTGGAAGGAGAGTAAAACAAGAAAGAGAAGGAGATAAAATATAACATTTAATTGTTCCGTCGTTTCAAATTTTTTTGGATAATATTTTAATGTTGGAAGAGTTAAGATAACCAACTATTTTAAAAGGACACGTGGTGGGCTAAAAGAGGAAGTGTTTCACACACACCTCCTCTTCATGAAAAAACTGGCCGACAGACTTAGGTCCCGTTTGTGATTTTTTTTTTTCCAATTAAAAACCCGCTTCACTTTAAAGTTAAGAAATTTACACTATTACAAAAATCAAAATAGACGTCGGTAAAATGACGACGGACAAAATAAATACCGTCGTTAAATTTTAAACGACGACGGTAATATAAAAATCGACGTGGATTAGAAACTAAAACACCTAAAAATTGGAAATTAATTTGGGCATTTTTAAAACACGACGCATAAAACTTTAAAAGCGTTGTCTTATGAAACATGTCATTCCGATCAGAAAAAAGATAACAAATAAACAACGACGATATGTGTAAATATACCAACATAGTAATTATAGACGACGTTTTACATATAATACCGCCGTTTTGAACATCCAATAAACACGACGGTAATTGTATTATTAACAGACGTATCAAGTACTATTTAATACGACCGTAATTTGATAATTACCGACATGTAAAGTTAATTAACCACGTCTGTCTTTTATTATTTTATGCCATATTACACATTAGACTACGACAGTTCTTATAAATAAAAGGTGGTGGTAAATCGTTACCACGTCATCATAATATAATATAACGTCGTGGTTTTTCAGATAATACGACAGTTCTATTAATTATATCGCCGTTGTAAATCATTTTCACGCTGCTTCTATTAATTATACCATCGTTGTTGTTTAAAACAAACGGAACAACAAAAGTCGAAATAAACGTCAGTCAAACGACGATGTAAAACATAAATACCATTGTTGTAGGTTTCATGACAGGACCCGACCTAAATTCCACTTTGGAATCCGAGCCAAACTGTATGCGTTCGACACCTGGCAAAGCCGAGCACAAATGACTGAAAAGCCCTTCAATTTAAAATTTAAAGAATTTTAAGGTTCGACTTCTACCGAAAATTCAGCAAAGTCTCCCTTGTAAATTCAACGTTTCCCAAAATTTTCACCGTCAAACAAGCATATAAATAATCAACCCAACTCGCCAAAGATGCACAAGTTAAGTTCTCAAGCCAACAACGGTAAAAACAAGAAGGCACCAGGTCTTACAATAGTCTAGACATCAACGTTGTCACTAGTTCAATCTCAATATTCTTATTCAATGAAATCTTCAAGTCTCCAATATTAATTCGTCATTAGTATCGACATTTCTTAACATCTTTTTGTATTCAAAGTGGACCGTAGCTAATCATCAAGCTACAATCATTTCAGTGGTTATCATATTAACATGCACATCAACATTATATGAAAAACTCTATTAAGTAGGATCATTATCCATTTCAAGCCCATAGACCAATTCTTAAATATCCTTCCTCGTGGCTGCACCTAGATTAATCTAGGCTGCCACGCATTCTCCGTGAGGGATCAAGCCACACATAGCTCTTCCATACTAAAATATTTTCCAGAAAACCATACCGAAGCCTTTTTGCTTAATCCATGTATTATGTACAGGCCCCCCTAAGGGGTATATGCATAAACCGAACGCAGCGGGGAGGGGGAAAACTGCCTAACCACCGTAGTGAAATTGGGCAGGTGGTTTGGGATCTGGGCCAACCCCGTGCAGAAAATAGAAGCTGTGGTGGCATGCTATATTCTGTAATCCGTGCACTGTATATCTGTAGTGCATTGATTCCCACATCATTGTGTCTCATCCATTATTCATCCATTATGATCATTTCTGTCAATTCCCTTTTCCTCGCGAAACTCGGAGCCACAGAGTCAACCGAGTCGCGTCCTCGCGAACTCGGGAACCACAAAGTTTCTTCCGAGCCGCGTCCTCGCTGAACTCGGGAACCACAAAGTCTCTTCGAGTCGTGTCCTCGCCCGCACGGTTCGGGCGTCCACGAGACTCGTGGGGCGTAAAGTCATGCGCGCAGACTTATTCCGAAGGCAACTAGGTCCGTAGACCGGTAATCACCAATATCAATATTTATATAATCCGTACCGTAAGCAACAATTGATTTCAAGGCAACCATTTAATTCGAGGCAACCCATTCAAATACAATAGCTTAACATATAAATAAATCAACTATTCATGAAGTTCAATTACATTCGATTATGTGATTTATAAATAAACTTCGAAAGTACGCTTTCAGAAAACCTTCACTAAATCATTTATTGCATAAAATCCATTTATCCCGTAATTAAGTCATAATATCAATCGCCAATTAGAAAGGATAATAATAATAAGAATTAATCATACTACTAATCCATAAAGAGAATGGCGTCTTTAGATATAAGTATAACAATTTAATGAATCTAATTAACCAACAATAATAATAAACCAATAATTAAATAAGAATAACCAGGCACGGAAATTAATTAAAAGTCTCGACCCCCTGGCCCAAAAATGTTTAAACTTGATAAGAATTATTCTTACGCCCACTTAACTCCACCTTTAACCGTTAAATTAATTCAATAATTCTCGGGATTAAATATTTGATTAAAATATTAGTTTAACCCAACTCGGTCGCTCGTAGGGTTTAAAACCCCCAATTAGTGATCCGCAAGTTCCTATAGGTTCCATTTAGTTTATTAAGTTTATCCTGAAAGCTTAGTCTCGATCGGACGGTCGGATCACTCACGATCGTACGATCGGACGGTTTCCGTTAATTAAACTTTAAGTCAATGATCTGGAGCATCTAGGCTCCAATCCACAATCCATCAATTCCTACACGATCCTAGAAATACGGGGAACAACATACTAGGAATTGGGACTGATCCAACGGTCTGAACTTATCGAACCCGGATAACACGCAATAGGCGTAAATCCGTTCGACTGTTATACGAACTCCAAATCGGAATCCGAGCACGCCTATGAGCTTATGATGATGTAAAAATAATTTAGGAATGAAGGTTGGCAATGAAAAGTGGGCCTACACGTGGGAACCCACACTGGCAGTCCCAAAGGCATAAAAAGCGATAAAATTGGGCGATCGGTCAAACTCCAAACCAAAAGCTCTCCTTCCATATACAACTAGTTCTCGACCTCCCGAACACTTTATTCAACTACAGGCAGGTCCAATTCGAACCCTAAGTGGCTCAAAACCTAACCTCAAAACCAGCTGAAACTTTAACTCGAGATTTGGGTTACCTACGCTACAAATCGTTCAACACCTACCCCACCATCAGCTAGATCATGAAAAATAGGTAGAAAAGCATACCTTACTCGACCGAATTGGTGGCCGGAGGAGGGAGAAATGAGCTCCCGAAATTTTCAGAAAAACTGTCGGAACCGCCTGTTTCGTGGCTGATTCCGGCAACTACGGCGGCTGATGGAGGCGGCGACGGGCTGGGGTTGAAAGAGGGAAGTGTGGTGGTTCGTTTGGGACTGACCTTGCCCGGAATGGAAGTCGGAGATGGGAGAAAACACAATCTGAAGTTGGTTCCTCGCGCAGGAAAAATCTGGGTTTTAAAAAAACTGAAGTTCAAAATATTTACGGTTATGCCACTGGCCTAATCTTGATCGCCATTTCTTCGTTACAACTCCGATTCGAGCCCACAATATACCCACGAACTCGTATCGATGAGCATGATATAATGGTGTGGCTCACTTCCCCAAATTCTTTCTCAAACTCGAAATGACCTTTTTACCCTTCTATAATATTAAATGTTATTTTACTCCCAAAATTCTTAATTACTTTATCTTATTTTATTTTATCAAATTTTAAGCCTTTCAATTTATTTTCTTTTCTATAGTCAACTCAACTTAATTATTTAATTTATTATACTCTCGGGGGTAAAAATGTCTTTTACTTGAATAGTTTAATGATTAAATATTAAATTAGGGACGGGGTGTTACATTTCAACTTCGAAACTTTCGAATCAAACGTCACACTTTATCTGCGAAATTGGGCACTGAAATGGCGGCTTTTAGGTTTCCAAGTCGAAATAAAGGCCCTTTTCGGTTTCCAAGTCGTAATAAAGTCACTTTTAGTTTTCCAATTCTAAATAATTCCTTTAAATTAGAGTTTTTATTCCAAACGCTCAAGATATCACAATCCACGACTTCTTCACCATATAGCACTCAAAGCAATGCAACCTTCAGGATGATTACGGTTATGAACATACCCCTTTAGCACTTTCATGTATCTTTCGAACGGATACATCCATCTAAAATAAACAGGCCCACATAGACGAACTTCTCTCGACAAGATGTACTACTAGATGAACCATGATATCGAAGAATGAAGGGGGAAAGTATTTCTCAAGCAAACATAAAGTAACTACTACATCTTCTTCCAACTTATCTAGAGAGGAAACATCCACGGTCTTTGCACATATAGAATTGAAGAAGAAGCACAATCGAGTTATTGCATACCTTGCGTGCTTTTCCAAAATGCAGGCGAATTGCCACAGGAGCAATTGTTGTATCAAGGTATGACAATCATGTGATTTTAGGCCAAGAAGTCTTGAATCTTGTAAAGATACAAGATTTTTATGTTTGAAGAATAACCTTCAGGGACCTTCATACCATAGAAAGAATTGCAAACCGTTCTCTTCTCTGCTCTTGACAAATTCCAAGGCCCCGGAGGCAAGCGAGCACGTCTTTCTCCATACTCGGGTTGCAAATCAGTCTTGACCCCATGTTCAATAAATCTAAACGAGCAGCAATCCCATCTTTATTTTTTCCAGGGATCTCCAACAACGTACCAATGATACTATCGCAAATATTCTTCTCAATGTGCATCACATCGAGGGAATGCCTCACAGAATGTATTTCCAATACTCGAGATCAAAGAATTTTGACTTCTTCTTCCAACAAACTCTGTCACCGTCATTTTCACCTCCACCTCCCCTTTTTTCGTCCCCATTTGTAATTAATACCTTCAACCCTTTGTAGCACTTCTTCTCCTAAGTTAATGGCTTTTGGAGGCATGTCATATTCGTGTTCCCCATTAAAAGTCGCACGCTGCCTCCGATATGGATGATTTGTTGATAGCCATTTTCTATGCCCAATGTAACAGATTTTGTGGCCATTTTCAACCTTGTGACTAGGCGTATCATCGCCGCATATTGGACAAGCTTTATATCCTTTAACGACACAACCAGATAAGTTTCCATAGGCGGGAAAATCATTTATTGTCCACTGAGTGCAGCTACGAGTGTAAAGTATTCTCCTATGTGTGCATCATACACTTCTCTAATCCCATCCCACAAAGATTTTAAATTATCAATCAAAGGCTCTAAGTAGACGTCTATATAATTTTCGGGTTGTTTCGGACCGGAAATCAATAAAGTCAACATCATGAACTTTCGTTTCATGCATAACCATGGTGGGAGATTATATGTAATTAAGATAATCGCCAAAGAATCGTATTTGCTACTTAGAGAACTGTGGGGATTGAATCCATCAGATGAGAGAGCCAGTCTCAAGTTTCTCGGCTCTTTACCAAACTCGGGCCATTTACCATCAACGAAGTTTCCAAGACGGGAATCCGCAGGATGAGACATCCGATCACAATTGATTTTCTATCGCATGCCAAGTCAAACTCTTAGATGTCTTACTTGATTGAAACATCCTTTTAAACCTTGGAATTGGTGGAAAATACCACACCACCTTTGCTGGGACACCCTCTTTCAAAACTGAATCTTTGCCTTCCTTCCACCTTGAGATACCACAAGTAGGACAATTAGTTGAATCTTCATAATCCTTCCTATACAAGATGCAGTCATTGGGGCATGCATGGATTTTCTCATAACTCAGCTCCAATGCACACAAAGTCTTCTTTGCCTCATACATAGAGGAAGGTATTGTATTTTCTTCTGGAAGCAAATCTCCTTGAAGTATCAACAATTCTCAGAAATGTACATCACTCATCCCATGTTTTGCTTTCAAATTGTATAACTTCACTAATGCCGACAACTTTGTGTACTTACTACAACCAGGGTACAAGGGTTGATCTCCATCCCCAATAACATTGGCAAACTCATAAGGATCGGATCCAACATCACCTAAATCATTATCATCCATATCTATTTCTTCGTAAACAAAACTATCCCTACTATGGTTATCATCTTCATCCACATTTCTACTAGCATTAGTAGTTGGTCGTCAAGGTTCTCCGTGAAATGTCCAATTCTTATAGCTTTGGTCAACTCCATTAAAGTACAAGTGGTCCCTTATAATTCCAACCCCAAACAATCGAAAATTCCCACATTTAACACATGGACAATGAATATGTGTTGTAGTTAGAAGTAGGGGTGGGCATCTCATCCGAATTATCCGCGTCGACGGTTTGGTTTGGTTTGGTTTGGTTAAATAATTATTTTTTAATTTTAATTATCCCGATCCGATCCGCATCAAAAGTTTGGTTTGGTTAACGGTTAACAATATCCCCAACCCGACGGAAACCCGTCTTGATCCGATATTAATAATTATTTTATTATTTAAATACTAATATATGTATCTTCAAATGTGCATAAGAAATCCTAGTATTTAAATATTGTAAGGAATGAATAAGTTAGGTTTAATTTTTAGTTTCAATTGCAAAAAGCTATATGTAATATCACTCATGTTTTTTTGTTTAATTTAATTAATTTGTGTTTCAATTGCAAAAATCTTCAGTTCATCTACTAGTCCTATGTCAAACGCAAGTTCGACTCCTACACCAACCTCTGCACAAGTGATTGGTTGAAACCCGAGGAGTTCTCCTTTTACAAGGATTCCACTAAGGAGGAACTTGAGTTCTATGATGCTTTGGAGAAAATTGAGACTGGTGGTAAGTAGTTTTAATTTTTTATATTTCTTTTGGTTTTCAATTGCATTCATATGACATGTTTATTTTCTCACTTTCATAATTTGTTTAATGATGTAGAGGTATATTCTAGTTCTCAAATGAAAGAGAAAGTGGTTGGTAGTTTATCTTGAGTACATATTGAATGGTATAGTGAATAATAACCTTCCTTTATCTTAAATAACATGCCCATGTACTTGATATTTATTCTTAACTTTGTTTTTCTTTGGCTGTAGTACATGAATCAGATTTGGATTGAAGATTATTAGGCTTCCTTTGCTGCAATTTTTGGTTCTTTGAAGCTTTTAAACTAATTTCTTATTGTTTTGTAACGTTATTTGCTATTTTATTATATAGTTTTAATGTTCCTTTGTAACTTTAAAACTAAGTTGTTTGATTTTGTATTTTACAAGGATAATTTGGTGTATTTGTTCAAGAACATATGTCATGTGAAATTATTATAAGTTGTATTTTTATTAGTATGTTTTTATTACGGTACTACCGACCTACCGATCCGTTCGAACCGAATGTTAGGTTAACCGATCCGAAGTCTACCAAGTCTTTGGTTTGGTTAACGGAAGAGAAAATGGTCTATCGAAGTCTTTGGTTTGGTTAACGGAAGAGCCCTCTACCGTTCCGAACCGATCCGCGCCCAGGCCTAGTTAGAAGATTTCCTACAACAAAATCCAAAAATGCTTCCACCCCTAACTCATATGCCTTCGATCTTCTATCCGCATGCATCCATGACTTATCCATCACTGACACTATAACCTATAATATATAATAAAGTAAAAGGACAAGCAATGAATATCACTACAGAATATTATGTACATTTTAAAAGCAAGTAATATGAGTTACGCATTTACGATTTTTTCCAAAAATGACGTATTTTATAAAACAAACGACGGTTTTTTGTAATAACAATGCGTCTTAGGCTACTAAAAGAAAAAAGTGAACAAAGAAGATTATATAAATTTAAATAAGTATAAGATACAAACGACGGTTTTTATATAAAACGACGTATTTTATAAAACAGACGACGGTTTTTGTAATAACAGTCGTCTTAGGTTACTAAAAGAAAAAAATGAACAAAGCAGATTATATACATTTAAATATAACAAGTATAAAATACAGATTTACGATATTTTACATAAAACGACGTATTTTATAAAAAAGACGACGTTTTTTTAAATAACAGTCGTCTTAGGCTACTAAAAGAAAAGAGTGAACAAAGCAGATTATATAAATTTAAATAACACGTATAAGATACAGACGACGGTATTTTACATAAAACGACGTATTTTATAAAACAGACGACGGTTTTTTTACATAAAACGACGTATTTTAAGATTACAGACGACGTTTTTTTACATAAAACAACGTATGCTAAAAAAAAAAAAAAAACTCCTTTGCCATTCCACATCCAAGAACAAATTGAGAACCAAATAAATATAACACGTATCTGAAATATTGATTAAGACCCATAGCAAATGAATTTTTATGAAAAGCATGCAAGTATTAAGACCCATCACGACAGAGAGTGATTAAGAAAACCTATCTGAAGAACCATTCCTATGAGGACGCATAGCAAATGAAGAACATCATTCAATGAATAAAAAAGCTGACAGACCGGACCGAATTCCCCCTCGGAACTCGTGTCCAACCACCTTCCCGTCGACACTACCCCGACGCAGAACTTACTTTACTAAAACGCCCCTTAACCTTGGTTTAGGGAAATAGGTGAGTCGACTTACGCCGAAAATCCGGCAAAGTCTCCTCTGAAAAATGGACTTTCCCAAAATGTCCACTGTCAAAAGCACAGAAAATTTCCCAACAGGCAGCATGCACAAAGCAAAAGCACACAGATTAAACAGGAGGGCCTCTAGCCTCTACCTCAACCCTAGGTGAGCGCTACGGAGCAATCTAAAGAAATTTAAAATTTACAACTTGTGCAAAGGATAGCAAAGTAAAAATACAAGAAAACTCCTACATGAGCCATTAGCCGTGATGCCTCGACGTGGTGGTCTTGACCTCGGGATCTAGTACCTGGGGGGCGCAAAACAGAAAATGTGAGTGGACGAAAAATCAAACTTTAAACATCGTTTTTCAATGAACATAATAACCCCCTCCGTTTTCGCAAATAATGGCAAGTGTTATGCAATAAAAATCCTTGTATAAACACATACATATTTATAGGAACCGATACTTGAAAACAATTCTATTAAATTTGTACCTTGAAATACCATAAAGAAAAGCGTAGCTTTGCTACTTCCGTAAATTCTTGAAACCACAACTTGAACACTAAATCCTTAAAATAAAAACCATGGATTGGAATCCATCCAAAAATATCCAGTTTAAGTAAAATACAGCAATATTGAATAACTCCCTTTTTCCTGGAACCCAACTCCGTCCGATTTCAAACCTTAATTTAAAATCTGCACTGTGCATCACCGTCCGGTGCACATATCCAAATATAACAAATCCTGGAAATAACATCCATATACACACCCATATATATATATATATATATATATATATATATATATATTTATAATAACATAAATGTAAAGTCTCAGAAAATCCCAACAAAGAAAATGTAAAACTAAAATGACTAAAAATCAAGAAAACCAAATTCCCAACCCACTGCTTTCCCGACGCAATGCCCGTAGGCACGCAAGCAAGGAAGGATCCTCACTTAACAGAAAATGAGAAAGGAATTATAGTAATAGGTATATATATATATATTATATATAACTAGTAAGACTCTTAGACCAATACTTGTCTGGGAAACAATCCAACAAGGGGATTGTTGGTGACTACGTGGAGAAAAATTCCTTTACAACCACATAGCCAGGGAACCAGCCGTCCCAACTGGGGACTAACTCCTGCACACGCACAAAAGAAAATACCTCAATAATGTGCGGCTGAATAAAGTCCTACGCGCGCAAACCGCTCGGCATGGGCCTACAGAACACCCCGCCAAGGGTGAACCGGGTTCCTTTGTATCCTGTATCCATTTCAAGAACCAGTATCAGGGAGGTACATAAAGTGGTGCTAATAGCACTCCATCTAGTATACATAATCCCTGACATACCCTAAATACCAGGGTATTCAGCCCGCACTCCAAACCCGAACACAATAATATCCGGACGTTACCTCGTCCATAATTGACACCCAAAATATGTGTACAAAAAAATATAGACACAAGTGTCTGAACATATATATATATATATATGGAACCCAAAGTATTCATCAATTTCCAATATCAAATATAATCCGTATGACCCATAAAACACAAATTCCAAAATTGAAACAAATATGTAACTCCATAATCGTAAAGTAAATAGAATTTCTTAAAAGCGAGAAATCCAATACCCAAAACATTTAAATCAACATATAAATATAAAATATAAAATATAACTATAAATTCCCAAAATCAATAAGTTTTCACTCACGACAATATAAATTTCAAATATTAAAGCTAATCGAAAATTCCTTAATTTAAAACAATATAAAAATTCCAAGATTAAATTAACCAAAATAAATAATTCCGAAAACCGACGTAACAATAAATCCTTAATTTGTCAAATATAAAACCCAATAATTTCCCGGGTATTTCACCATACCCAAATCGTATACAAAAATTACCGGACGATGGTCCCATCCCAAGTTCAATACTCAAAGACCTTTAATTTAAAATATAGCCACCAATGTCCCACAAATAAACCGGGACTCCAAACATGCATAAACTTTAAATATAATTTAAATTCCAATAACCTCACAAAATATTCTATCCAAGGTTCAAAATATCATTAAAACCCCTTAGTCAAAGTGACTAGTTTTATATGCATAATTTTCCTGATAATTCCATCAAAAATCAAGTCCAAGACTTAAACAATATTTTAAATCCCAATAAGCAAGATAAATCATTTATGCATCAAATTTCAATCTTTGAAATAATGATTGTTCAAAACAAAAGTCCACTCACAACAAGTCCACGCTGCTCAATCCTTAGAGTGCTTTTCCTCCGGATTACGCGAAGCAAGAGTAACTATTTGAGAGAATAAACGCTTTAATTAATACGCGTACCCAACAACAAACTTTAACTTAAGAAAATAGTTCTCGGGTCTCAAAGGAGGCGTGCACAACTACCGGGGAGTTTCTAGAGTCAAACTAAACTCTTCAACAGGTGGGACCACCTTGGAAGACCCACGATCAACCTATTGGTCAAACTTCCCGAATAGGTCAACCCGGGCCTCCGGGGCCCACGACCTCCGACTTTCGATCCGAACATTCCTAAATGTTCAACAAGGTTTACTAAACACATCCAGGCAGTTTGGTCTCGATCGAGCGGTCGGAACTGTGCTAATCGCACGATCGGACGGTAACCGGGTTACCTAACCCTAGGGTTAATGATTCGGAGTATCCGGGACTCCGATTCTTGATCCGTTTGTTCCTACACGATCCTAGAGGTACATGGAACAACATACTTGGAAATGGGACCGATCCAACGGCCCGAACATATCGAACCCGGATAACGCATAATAGGCGTAAATCCGTTCGACCGTCAAATGACAACCAAATTGGAATCCGAGCACACCTACGCGCTCAGGACGACATGGGAAACATTTTGAGACACAATGCACCACCACAACAGTGCCCCGAAACTCGCCGGAATTGGGTGTGCATAGTAATTCCGGTGACCGGAAAAACTTCAAACCAAGGTTCAAGACTTCTGGTATAGGTTCAACTCAACAAGTGGAGCAACTTATTCAACTACGGCAACACCTAGTTTGGCCGGGAAGTGGCAGGAAATTCAACTCAAAAATGGCCTAAAATGGGTTTCTAAATCGAACAACCTAGGCTTGAAACCGATCTACAAAACATACATAAATGGATAGAGCATGAAGAGTAGATGAAGTTTTATACCTCACTCGACCCAAACGGTTGCTCGAGTCGCCGGAAAACTCACCGGAAAGTTTGATAACCATCGAACTTTCAGTCGCTCCAGTTTAAAATCCTTGGATTCCTGAGCTGGGGGAATGGGCAGGCTTTGTAGAGGAGGAAGAGACGAAGATTTAGCAACTGGAATCACTTGAATCGGACATTTGTGGAGGGAGAAATCGCCAGTCAAAATCTGGCCCAAGAGAGGAAGAAAAAATGGGGGAGAAGAGGGAGCCGTCGGGGGAAGAAGAAGAAGACGTTCACTGTAGCCGCTACAGTAAAATCTGAAATTCCGTTTTTTTTTCTGTTCTTCTAATCGCTTCTTGATCGTTTCAACCCGGAATTCAGTGTACCGCATATCCACGAACTCGTTTCGACGAGCCGGACGCAACGGCGCAACTCAATTTCCCAAATTCTTTTCAAAATTTTACAGTGCCTAAAATACCCTTAATCCCAGTGGCAAGACTGTAATTTCACCAAAATTATTTATTTGACTAAACAATTGGGATTGAATAGTGAAATCGGGTCAGGGATGTTACAAAAGCAAAGTCATATTACGTTTGTACTTAAGAACCCAGAACAGAATATCATTAAATGAATAAAAATTAGAGCTGAAGAGATTAGGGTTCGAACTTACAGGTAAGCGCAGAGCTGATAGGATAAGAATTAGAGCAGGAGAATTAGGGTTCGAACTTATTGCATTCGACAGAGGCTGGAGAGCACAACTAAAAATTAGAGTTGAAGCGAGAAAGCGAATTATTTAACACTTAGAGCGGAAAATGAAAATTTTAGGTCACGCGTGAATTTTCAGATTGCGCGCTTCTTTAAACATCGACGAAACAAAATAAAACCGTCGTTAAAGTTTTAATTTTAAACGACAGTTATTATTTTTGTACTGACGTTATTTAAATTTTCTACGTCGCTATATAATAAAGATGGACCTCTAATTGATAAAATAAATGTAATTTAAATCAACGGTAAATATATAAAATATGACGTTTTAAATACAATATAACGTCATTAAAATAAGAACGCCGTCGTCAAAAATATTAAGTATCCAGATTGGTGTTGCTGGGATTCGAAATTGTGTCGCTTGGGTGGAATTGAAAGAAAATAAAAGAGAAAACCGGCGTCGTTTCAATAAAACCTAAACTCTAACCCTAAACCCTAAACCCTAAACCCTAAACCCTGAACACTGAACCCTAATCCCTAAACCCTAAATTATTTTAAATTAAAAAATAATAAAATAATACAAAAGGTTAAGGGTGGTTTTGTCTAAACCCAAAAATAAAAAAGAAAACCGTTTTCTTTTCAATAAAACCTAAACCCTAAACCCTAAATTATATAAATTTTAAAATATTATAAAAAAATTATAAAGCATAAGAAAAATTAACCAAAAATTGCTACGGACTCCTTATTACAATGCCTTGTGTACTAGGATGATAAAAACATATTTTTAATATATTTGAATTTATCACAAGAATGGATGACACAAGCCCCATAAGAATATGTTATGAAACTATAAGTGTTGTAGTGATTTATAAATAAATTTTTTTGTCAAGAATTAAATTTAAAATTTTTTACTCAAAAAACATTTTTTAAAGCATTAGAAGTAAGAAAATATATCAATGAGAGAAAATATATCAATGAGAGCATTATAATTTCTGGTTTTTTTTTTGCAATTTTTTTCAATTTATTACAAATATTATAAAATGATTTCAATTAAAATCAAATAAAACCACGTCGTTATGAATTCATAACGGACGTTGTAATATAATTAGATGTCGGTGTAAAGTAAAATATAGACGTTGTATGTACCGACGTTTTAAATATAACTTTGAACGTCGTTAGTTTTTTTATAGACGACGTATTAATCACTTTACACGTCGGTGTGAAGGAAAATATGGCCGTTGTATTTACCGACGTTTTAAGTACAACTTTATACGGCATTATTTTTCTATATATCACCGTTTTAATAGATTTAGACGTCGGTAATATGGTTATTACCGACGTTTTAAGTGCAACTTTATACATCATTATTTTTTAATATATCGCCGTTTTAATAGCTATAGACGTCGGGAATAAAATATCGCCGTTGTATTTACCAACGTTTTAAGTAAAACTTTATACGACATTATTTTTCTATATATCGCCGTTTTAATATCTTTAGACGTCGTTATTGTTGAATATATCGACGTTTTAATATTTGTTGACGGCAATTTGAATGAAAATACTAACCTTTTTTTTAATATAACGCGAGTTATATTTGTATACATGTCATTTCAGATACGTACCGACGTGGTTTGGTTGTATACATTTCATTTTGGTTATGTACCGTCGTGTTTTTTTAAAAAAATTCTTGTGATTTGATAATTTTATACAAAATTTTAATTCATACTAAAAGAAAATGTAAATTATAACCAAAATATTTATAAAAATTTTCAATTCTTGTGATTAATATTTGTCTAATTCCCCTAATCCATATGAAGGCTTACAAATTCTGCCCATTCCTTCTTGATTTCATCAATGGCTTCTTGGGGGTATGGTGATTGATCTTTTCCCTCAGCATACTGCAAGCCATAAAAATAATAAAAAAATAAAATGTTAAATAAAATAAAATAAAAAAATAAAAAGTTAAATGTTAAATATATAATTTTCCTTTTACCTTCTTCTCAAATTCCAGTGCAGGATCCTCGATGATGTCTTTCATAAAGCGCATTACATAGTACCCACACTCTACATTGCTTGGTTGCTTTGGAGTGCCTTTTAGAGTTTTCCAAATGGGTGATTTCTGCCGTGCTGCCTATGTGGGTATTATAGGTTATGATAGCACTGTTTCAAGGCAACAAAGTGTTATTGAAAATACAGAAACATAGTTGATAAAAATAAACACCTGAACAAACAAAACCGTCGTGGTAATTATATACAGACGTCGGTTCTTAAAATAAAATTACGTTATATTATAATTAAGACGACGGGAACTTAGACCCGACGTGGTATGTTATAATTACGACGTAAAATAAAAAATTTCAGATTTATCCTTAAGCTTAGAAGAAATACGAGATAAAATCAATTACGAGAAAATTAGAGTACACACAGAGAGAGAGAGAGAGAGAGAGATAGTGGGATCACTTAAGTGAAGAAAGCTTGCTATACAAACACATATGAGTAAACCAACTTACGTGTTCACCATGTTTTTGCACTCGTCATCAATCAGTCGGTTTGGCGGTGGATCCAGAAAATAAACAGTCTCTCTCTTTGCTCTCACAATGAACAAGACCCAATGAAAGCTACACACAAAAAAAAACATAAAGGTTAAACACTTTAATGTACAATGCATCATACAAAGAAAATCTTGGTAATGTGACTAACCCTGGATTGTAAGGCATCAAGAAAATCTGTTCCCCATCCTGTCCTTTGAAGTCTAGTAGCTAACGCACGTGATCTTTGAGTTAATGAGCCGAGTTAGCACTAACTTGAGCGGGTCCACAACGCCAACCATGTTCAACATATTTGAAGTTTTCAATGTTTCAAATAGGCACCTAAATATATGAAATGATCCAATGAGTTATTCCTTTTTAAAGAAAGAAAAGTTTAAAATGAAAATTTGATAAGGACAATTACCTCATGTATACAAAGAATGACAGTGGCTCCAACTTCTTCCATTGCTGCAAATTGACTAATATCTTCGTGCAAGATGAAGGTTTCACGATCATTTCCAAACACTTCCTTCTCAATTGTAAAGGTCATAATCCTACCATGAACCCTCAATGTCGTCTCAAAGCATAAGAACAAAGGGCTTGTAGAGAAGAAGGCAAGTCTCCCACTTGTTGTTCCTTCTCGGGAACATCCATGACCTTGGCCTTCTGTTTTAAAAATACACAAAGAAACATGTTCAAAAAAATTACATGAATACAAAAAACCGACGTGGTATTTATATACAGACGTCGGTTCTTAAACTAATACGACGTTATATTACATTTAAGACGACGGTAAATTAAAACCGACGTGGGATATTATAATTACGACGCAAAATACTTTCCTTTTTCAAATTCACAGTTAACAAATTTCAGGTTTATCAACTTTCTTAGCAGAAATACGTAAAAATCAATTCCAGAGAAAATTAGAATGAGAGAGAGAGAGAGAGAGAGAGAGAGAGAGAGAGAGAGAGATGGTGGGATAACCTATGTGAAGAAAGCTTGTGATACAAGTAAACTAAATAGGTCACCCTCTATACCGTCGTGGAATGTCTATCCCAACGACGATTTTTTCAAAATTGTGACGTGGTGTGTTATTTAAAACGTCGAGAACTAATAAACGTCGTTGTATTACATTTATAACGACTCTAATGATAAATAACGACGTCTAAAAATTAAGAAACAGTGAATTTAAATCATTAACTTAACATTTTTTCTTCCCCAGACTTGTTCGCATTGTTATTTTCTTCATCAAAATTGATGGCTTTCACACCAATTGCCCCATAGCGACTTGCTTTGTCGAACATTGGATTTTTGGGACTTTGCTCTTGAGCTTGGATTTGAAATGGAGGAGTTGACTGTTTGATCATGTTGGCATCAAAATTTGGAAGCAGTTGGCGCACTTGATTGATATATTCTCTCTCTCACTGCTACCAATTGTTGTGTTCTAGCCTCAAATTTCAGTTGCTCTTCTTGCACAATAGTTCTCGAGACGTTCTTGAATTTATCTTCAAACTTTACCCTCCGTTGTCTAGGTAAATTGAAGTATTTCAGAGTGGAAACCCCAGTCCTGCAGCTCTAACTCTCCTGGATGCTCGGGACCCAAAGCCAAGGTCAACACATCATTGCTTCCCGATACAATGAGAGTGCCTTTAGAGACTTTTTGTTGCAATTCATCCTAACACAAAGACACATTAAAGTCAACAAAAACAGGAAGTCAGATCCACATACAAGTCTAATTAAAAATTAAATGCGATCTATTACAAATTTAAAACAGAAATTGTCTAAATTTAGAAGCTTACAATTATTTTTGCTTTTTATGCAACTTTTGGATCGGGAAAGTTACCTGTTTGTCTTCTCTGGCTTTCTTCCATCAGGTAGATCGATCGATTTCTACCCGGGCATGGTTTCCTCCAAACTCTCCTCCAAACCAACATATCCTCGTCGAGACAACCGATGATTGTACTCGCATTTCTCCCTCCTCTGCTTTTGTTCAAGATGCACAGCCTCAAATTCTTTGGATAACCTTGAAGCTACAAAGGTATCCCACTGTGCTTTCAATATGAATGGATATAGTTTAGGGGTTCATTTAACTTCTCCTTCTCATTGATGAATGGAAGGATATGCTGCCTAGTTAGTTTATTCTTGAAATCCTTCCATTTCTTTCCAGCAGAAGATAAGACCATGTTCTTGCCCCCCTTGCCTACAACAAAAGCCATGTCAATGGCTTCCCAAATCTGCTCTTTTACATCATTGTCCACTTGTTTCCATTTAAGGTCAGAAAGTGGGACTCGGAGCGTGCCAAGACACCAATGTAGGACTGCATCTCCTTATTTGCAAGGCCATATGGTTGACCCTTTTTGTTGTACTCAATCACCGGCTTGATTTTCTGAAACTTTCTCTTCACAACACGAGGCATTGTGGTTATACCACGCCCGACTTTGGTTCTTCAACAAAAGTAGTCGTGCTGTCTGAAGCTTTATCAGCAGAAGATACAAACTTCATCTTCTTAGAGGATTTGGTTGTAGCTTGTGAAACTTCAAGATCTTTACCTTGATTCTTTTCCAAGGTAGCTTTCTTTTTGCTCAAGCTAGAAGCCTTACTTTGAGATTGAGAAACCATGTTTACAGATAAAAATCAAACCTGCAAGTGAAATTATTTCAGATTATAAACTACTAAACACGACGGTAATTTTAATAATACGACGTAGTATTTAACATCAAGCGACGCTATCTAATAAGTAATGACGTAATTTAAATTTATCACGTCGGTAGTTATTTACCGAAGTGGATAAATATATAAAACGTCGTAGTATTTAGTTTCACAAGACGCTATATACTAACCACCGACGTTATTACTGTTTTATCACGTCGTAGTTAATTACAGACGTGGTTTAATTAATAAAACGACGTAAAGAATCAGTTACCGTCGTCTTATTAACATGAACGTCAAAAAGCAGATAGTTATTTTTTGCTATTGAGAAAAAAACATGGAAATGGCAATATTTCATAATTTTCAAACATAGAAAACGATGGTAGAATTTATTTTATGACGTCGTTATTTAAATACCGTCGTCATTATATACTTCCGACGTCTCAAATAAGACGGCACCGTCGTCGTATTAACAAGATACAAAAAACAGTGTATTGGTACGATACCCTTTCCTTCTTTGTACGTAAAGTGAAAAACGAAAATGATTTTCAAAAGAAAAAAACATATAAACATTTCAAAAGATAAAACATATAATGAAAGTTTAAAAAGTACGAAGCAATGGTTACCTTTTTCTTGCAACGAAAGTTTTCTCGGGTTTTCACGTCTTTGAAGTGGTATGTTCAGTCGGTGACGCAGCGAAGTGTGGGAAGACGATTAGTTTTAGACAGGGACGAAGACGAAGAGTGGGGACTTGGGAAGGATAAACGAGAGGAGTGTGAAATTTTTCTCGGTAATCGAAACGAAGTGCAACTTTAGTAGCAAAATATTTAAATAATGTCGAATTGTTACATAAGACGACGCTATTTATAAAAAATGACGTGGTATAAGTAAAATAAAACGACCTCATTTATAAGATACCGACGTAGATACCAATGGAAAAAATCTTTTAACAAAATTAAAACGACGGTTCACAAATAGGCACCGACGTATAAAAATTAATACGACGCTCATTTAAGGGTAACGACGTGGTTACTACAACTCTATACGACAGTAGTATTACATTATTCGCCGTTGATTGTTTACAATTACACGTCATGATTTATAATAGAACCGGCGTGGTTAATAATAATAATTTCTAACATGCGATACTTCTGTTAATAATACATTACCGTCGTGTTTATTTTATTCTTAACACGTCGGTATTATATGTAAAACGACGTCTATAATTACTACGTCGGTATATTTACACATACCGACGTTGTTTATTTGTCGTCTGCTTTCTCACCTGATTGGCATGTTTCATAAGACGACGCTTTTAAAGTTTCATGCGTCGTGTTTTAAAAATACCCAAATGAATTTTCAATTTTTAGGTGTTTTAGTATCTAATCGACGTCGGTTTTTATATTACCGTCGTCGTTTAAAATTTAACGACTGTATTTATTTGGTCCGTCGTCGTTTTACCGACGTCTATTTCGATTTTTGTAGTAGTGTATGTTGTTGGTTCTAGGGGGAGGGGGTCTTGTGGGTTCAATCTTCCACATCAGTGGTGGAGGTGACGGTTGCTGTTGAGTGGGGAACTGGTTTAATGTTGATTATTTTCTATGCCTCAAGACGAATAAGGACTTCAATATTTCTCTAATACAAAAAAAAGAAAGAAAAAGAAATAAACAACATAAATTAAGTAAACAAAGCGTGAGATCCAGGGATGTGGTCAGAACTAAGACTGCTAGCAACTCGGTCTACTTATGGATTGTTCAATAACTTTAGAGTGTTGAGAAATTTAGTAATAGTCTAGAGATGGGGTCAGAACAATTGAGAAAAACACCTTCAATTGATATAGATAAATCGAAAATCGATACCAGCGTTGGAACTGGCAAAGTTATTATAAAAAAACATGTATTCCTTGAAGAAAGGATTAGGGTTTTTATTGAGTTAATTGTCGAAACGTTGTGTGACAATGGACCATCTCTATCTTTTTATAAGACCTTTTCCCTAGTTCGAGAAGCCATTTTGCGAATTCAAAAACCGAAATATAAAACGGGCACAAATTCAAGAACTATGCTACAATTAAGTCCTTTATATATGAAAAACCCCAAACTTTTCTATAATTTGGAATTTACTGACTCGGATTGGAATACGTTGCAAATGAAGTGAAGCTGAGAAACTGAAAATAGAAATAGGAAATTAGTAAAAAGCCCAAAAGAAGCAGGCTTCTCTAAAAAAACCCAAAACATTTTCAAAAGGACAAAAGCCATTATCTTTAACACCAAAGACATGCAAGTCCTAAAGACGTCTCCTCCACCGATGCATGTGAATAACTTCGTCTTTACTTGTAGCAAAAACAATGCAGCAGCTTTGTTTTTAATTCAGAGTGCCTTTAGTCCTAATATGCATGTAAATCTGTTTGATTGTGGTGGGTGCATGTGAAGTGCATATTTAAATTCAGAAATACATGTGAAGTGTTGAAAAGAGTTTAGAGAGAGAGATATGGTATTAGATTGAGAGGCTCCTCTTCTCATCCTTAGCCATCCTTAGCAGAGTTGGTGAAAACAATGTATATAGTTTTTTTTAGCTCCAAAGAGAGAAGTACAACACCCGAGAATAAAAAATCTCAGTAATTACTCCTTCAAATTTTCAATCAATAAAACTCCATTTGTTCATATACTTTATTTTATTCTCTTATTATATTCTCTTGCTCTGATCACTGTTAATATCGCCGACCACCGTTAATACCTGGTCATAATAGTTTTAGCAACAAAAGCAATTAAGTAAGTCTTTTTCTCTTTTATTTTTGGTTTTCTTAGTAGACTTCTTGTCCAAAACAGGGAAAAACTTTTTATAATTATGTTATTATCTTGCTAAACTGACGATCAATACTTTGTTTGAGCACTTGGTCATGTTTGGTATTTGACATAACAATAATTGGATGTCTGTCAGGGAACCTCTGAGTTCTGCTCCGTAGCCCTTTAAGTTGGCGTTTTTACAGTTCCATGTTCTAGGCATGGTGCTGGTTGTTATTTTAGCCTTTAGAAACCTTGACCGAGACCCTTGAAAAATATGGTATCAGAGCAAAAGTTTAGCACCTTAATAATATGATTATAACAGTAAAATACCTTGAGGACAGAAGTCAATCAACACAAGTGATAAAAAAAACCAACGTTTTATAATTATGTTCAAATTTTACACTTTCAGCTTGACTAATTAAAAGGTCAACAATATTGTTTTCTAAGGTACTGTTACTGTTGTGTAATAGATGTTTGTGTTCTTTTTGTGGAAAATAACAAACTAATGTATTATTATCTAAAGTTAATTTTCTCTTTTGTTTTCACTGATTTCTAGATTAAGATACTCTATCATATAATTTATCTAAGTCTATCTTTTTCTTTTATTCTAATAGGTGTCCACCGAGCATGTCCACCGAGGACCCTGGGGAAGGGCGGGCCCAAACCAAAAATCGCGTTCAGTGGGCCTTTTTGCTCGGGCTGGGCGTGGGTCCCACGAACCCAAGCCGGCCTAAGGCGACTTTCGCCCGAGGGGGAGATGACGTTAGCAGTGCTTTAAATTTTTTTACCGTTGGCGCGTGACGTCAGTCCTTCGTTTCCCCCAACGGCTAGATGACACGTGGCGAGTTTTGGGCGCTCCGATCGTTTTTCTCCTCCAATACAATGGCTGCCCTTTTTTTCCCAATAAAATTATGAAAAAATTCAAAATTTTTTAAAAATACCAAAAAATTCTGGATTTTTTTCTATAAATACCTAATAATACTCTTCATTTTCAACACCAAATCCTCATACATTTTCTTCTCCTTCTACTATTATTCACTTTTTGCTCAACATTTTATTCACTTCCAAATTATTTATTTATTTATCATCTTATGGCTTCTTTTATCGAAACCGAAGGGGCGTGGAGCACCATGGAAGATGTTTTGTTGTGTGAGTCCAAATTAGTCATTGTCCTGCACGGGCAATGAGATAAAGTTCTCTTATATGTGGAGAAAAATTCATGCCGAATTTTGTGAAAGATCGGGTTCGACTAGTACGGAAATGGTATTGTCTAGTAGGTGGAAAATTCTCAACAAAGAGTTGGGAAAATGGAGAGATGCCTTGGCAAAAGCGAGGGACAACCATAGAAGCGGGGAAAATCTTAGTAATAGGTAAATTATTTGTAATTTTTTCGTTTTATTAATTTTAATGTCCTAATTTTTTCAAAGAAATGTTTCTTGCATTTCCAATTATTTGTTAATATTTCTTACATTTCTAATAATTTTTTAATGTTTCTTGCATTTCCAATATTTTTTTAATGTTTCTTACATTTCCAAATTTTTTAATAATGTTTCTTGCATTTCCAATATTTTGTAAATGTTTCTTGCATTTCCAATATTTTTTAAAATAGATTATGCAAGCACAAATGTGGTTTGGTGCTATGGGTAAGGCAAAAAAACTTTCAACCATGACCAATGTTGGGAGGTGGTGAAGAATTGTTCGAGATTCCGAATGATTCCAACAGGTCTGACCGTTGTGTTGAACGACGTCACTCCATGATTGACCGACATCAGATTTGCCTTTGGATTCCTCGATGAGTCAAGACTCACCCATCTAAAGGGAGTCGAGGCCTATTGGCTGAAAGGTGGCGAAGGCGAAGAGAGGGAGTAATTCTAGCAATAATACATCAAAAAATTTGGAGGAAATTGTAAGGCACAACACCATGAGAATTGAAATAGACATGAAAACCCAAGAGAACGAGAGGGCAATTCAAGAAGATTTTGCAAAAGAAAGGAAAGAAAGGGAGTATGTACACAAACAAGACATTGTTAAGAAGAATCGGGAAACCATGGCCATGGATACAAGCCATACGTCCCCTTAAACAAAACAATTTTGGAAGCTAGAACGAAGAGATGTTATGACAAGAAGACTTTTCCCTGACGATGGACCTAGCAACATAGATTGGTGAAATGATCAAAACCATTAAGTTAGTTTGCTTACCTTTTATTTCATTGTGTTTTAATGTTTTGTATTAAAGTAGTTGTAATTCATGAATTTTATTTAATTAGTAGTAATTCTTAATGACTTGTATTGGTTTTCTTTATTTAATAAACAAAGCATTGAAAAAAATACCTTTTTATTCAACACATTCCATACATCAAACAAAACATAATTTAAAGGAAAAACCACAACCAAAGCATAATAAAAAAAACACAACCAAACCATAACTAAAAATAAAACATAACCAAAGCATAAATAAATAAAAAACATCAACACAAAGACAAATTAAAAATTCCGAATGTTGACTTCACTTCATTCACCGTCATTGCCTTTTACCGCCCATAAATGCTCAATCAAGTCAACTTGACGTCGTTCATGAATATAAGACGATTGCATCTCCGTATATCGATCAATCATTCGGGTCATGAAACGATCGTCCCTAACAAACGGTTCATGCTCCAATGGTTGTCCATTTGGCCCCATGGGCCTTTCATAAATTCTTGTCAAGGCCGTGTTCATGGGATCCGGTTCAAACATGTCCTCAACATCATAATCAAACTCATCCTCCACAATCATGTTATGGAGGATGATGCAAGTCATCATAATGCTCCTCAGCACATGCTCATCAAACATACGTGCAGCACCTCTGATATTTGCCCACCGAGCTTGGAGGATGACAAAACACCTTTCGAAATCTTTCTTGTATCCTTCTTGGTAGACAGCAAATAATTTTTTCTTATGGGATCGGGGATTCAGAATTGACTTGACAAATGTGGTCCACCTCGGGTAGATGCCGTCTGCTAGATAATACCCATTGGAGTAGACGGTATTGTTGATTTCATATGTGATATTCGGGGCTTCACCTCTCAAGACATCGTTGAAAATCGGGGATTGACCCAGCACATTCAAGTCATTTTGAGAACCGACAACTCCGAAGAAGGCATGCCAAACCCATGTATCGAATCCAGCAACTGCTTCGAGGATGATACTTTTTTGCCCTTTCCTACTTCCATAATCTCCTTACCAAGCAGTTGGGCAATTCTTCCATTGCCAGTGTATGCAGTCGATGCTACCAATCATTCCTGGAAATCCTCGAGCTTCGACTTTTTGTAGAAGTCGTTGGAGGTCCCGTGGCGTAGGTCTGTGCAAGTAGTCCCTGATGTACAGAGTTTCGACTGCATCACAAAATCTTACCAAGCTCTCCAAAGTAGTGGACTTTCCCATCCGTGCAATCTCATTCACCTGATCAACAGATGAACTATACGCCAGAATTCGTATAACAGCTGTAAGCTTTTGCTCAGGAAGAAGTCCCAAAACCCCAGCAGCATCACACTTTTGAACAAAGTATTCATCATAATTGCAAATATCATGCATGAATTTTTTGAACAAATAAGGTTACATTCTATATCGCCTTTGAAAATAAACATTAGAGTACAGAAAAGTTGAGATAAAATAATCTTTTCCAGATTATTCTTACCCCAAGACTGCCTATGTCTGTCCTCATTCGAGTCACGGCCGACTTGTGAACCACGGCGGCGGCCTTGGTTTTCTTCATCAAGCAAAGCCACTGCTATGACAACTTGTTGATCTAGTTCTCTCTGCACCCTTTTGCCTTCAGCTCGTCTACGCCTTCTTTCTTTAGTTTCTCGCTCTTGCCTTTCCAAGCATCTGCTCATGTCTGACATTGAGAATGGAGTATGAATTCTAAAATCTAAGAAATGAAAAAATAGAGAAGATTTGGTGTAAGAGGTATGAACTGAGCCGATGGTTTTATAGAAAAATTTAGGCAGATAGAGACAACACGTGGCGCAATTTTAGAGGGTGAAAATCTTATCTGAAATTTGAAATTTGAAATCGAAAATCTTATATGAAAATTTTATCTTATTATGAGATATGAATTTTATAATAAATATTGACACATACGAACCCAAAAATATTTTTCAAAAATATTATCCAAATTAATTGTTTAGGTTTAAAAGAAAAACGAAAAATGAATAGTATTTGCCATTTACCATAACAAAAGGGAAAATGGGTGGAGTTGCTCTAAGGGCTAAACATGCAAAGGGTTCCTTGAAAATATCAAACATATTGTGGTGTGTGCATGTGAAGTGCATATGTAAATTCAGAAATACATGTGAAGTGTAGAAAAGAGTTCAGAGAGAGAGATAGAGAGATGGTATCAGATTGAGATGCTCCTCTTCTCATCCTTAGCCATCCTTAGCAGAGTCGGTGAAAATATATAGTTTTGTAGCTCCGAAGAGAGAAGTACAACACCAGAGAAGAAAAAATCTAAGTAATTACTCCAAATTTTCAATCAATAAAACTCCCTTTGTTCATATACTGTCTCTTATTCTCTTATTATACTCTCTTACTCCGACCACTGTTAATACCGCCAACCACCGTTAATACCCGATCATAGCAATTTTAGCAACAAAAGCAATTAAGTAAGTCTTTTTCTCTTTTATTTTTGATTTTCTTAGCAGACTTCTTATCCAAAATAGGGAAACACTTTTTATAATTATGTTATTATCTTGCTAAACTGACGATCAATACTTTGTTTGAGCATTTGGTCATGTTTGATATTTGTCATAACAATAACTGGATGTCTGTCAGGGAATCTCTGAGTTCTGCTCTATAGCCCTTTAAGTTGGCTTTTTTGCAGTTCCATGTTCTAGGCATGGTGTCTGGTTTTTCCAAGGGCTAAACATGCAAAGGGTTCAAGAATGTAATCAATGTAAGAAAATAGTGGTAGAAAAATATTACACTAAGACAATAGTTTATTGTAAACCTTATTATAATAATAGACCAATGAAAATAAATACAGTTGAAATAATAGATAACAATAATCAAAAGAATAATTGCCCTAGTATAGAGAAACAAAAGACAAGTTCATTAATAACAATTAATTGAGAGTTAGAGATCTCTGTCTTTACTATTTCTACCGGACTAAGCAGTTCATTATGAGAAATAATAATACTATGCTGTGCTCTATCTGGATAAATACTATCCATTCATTCCAAATTCTTTGTCCTATTGGTCCTTTAATTTTTGTCATATAAGTGTCTAATAAATTATTTGTTCTTGTTCATTTCTACCATCTAATCTATTATGATCTAAAAATTCATATTTAATTCATTTAGCAAATGCATCTATATTAAACATTTCTTTTGCTGCTTGATGTTCTCTTGGATTTTTAGTTTTCCATGCTTGAAAGTAATCAAAAACCATTTTATCTGAAGTATGTTCAAAGTAAACTAAAATATCTTTATTATTACTAAAATCTAACATTAATACTGCATGCATACATCATTTTCCCCAATTTTGTGGGTCTACATGATCAAAGTTTAATATATTTCATGCTAAAGTAATTTGTTCAATTCCTTTATAAGGGATTCTATTTTTCTTAGTCCAAATGTTTCTTTTAAAGGGCTATGGGGCAGAACTCAGAGGTCATTTGAACTCAAAGGTTCCCTGACAGACATCTAGTTATTGTTATGGCAAATATCAAACTTGACCAAGTGCTCAAATAGAACCTCTTTCACCAATCCAACTTTAACAAGATTTATTAAGAGACTATATCCAGGAGATCAGATGACACATATGAATTCAAGATAAGCACAACATGAGCAAAAGTTTTTGATGAAATCTATAACCAGATAGCAGAACAAATTGAAGCAGAAGACAATGACAACTCATATTGGAATAGCTTAGGAGAGGAAAAGCTACACAATATAGATAACATGTTAGAAGCATAAACTCCATGTGAAGCCCTCATGACAGAAGAACATCATCATCTCATGTGAAGAGATCATCTCAGCAAAAAGATGCAGCATCAGTCCAAAGTTTATCGAAGTAAGAAAATCTAACTTTTTGACTCCATACGGCCAGCAAGGAGCAAAGACTCCTTAGGCAATCTAAAAATGAATAGGGCATTATTGTCCAAACACTAGAATTTTGTCCTTCTTATAAATAGTTCCCTCATTTTGGGTTTATAAGTTCCCATTATTTTGGTCTATTATTATAACAAGGTTTACAATAAACTGTTGTCTTAGTGTAATATTTTTCTACCACTATTTTCTTACATTGATTACATTCTTGAGGCTATCCTAAATTAACATATAAAAGTATGGATAATTCGTTAATAGACATCTTATCTCATATTATTCATTAGCATGTATGCAATATTTTGGAGCATCCTCCTCTGGTAGCAAAAATAATGGTACACCATCACAACTCTTTCTTTTGCTCTTCATGCTTTTCCTCCGAAAAAGGAAGTTATTGTTTTATTGTTTTATAATCATAATTATATGCCAAAAACTCTTACTCAAGGACTTTAATAAATTTTTCATGCCCTATTCTCATAATTTCATTATTAATTCTAATATTCCAAAAGTTGTTCTCACACTTTCATTATTAGTTCTAATATTCCAAAAGTTGTACCGATTAGGCCTGGGCACGGTACGGTGGGGTTCGGTGGGAGTGTGATACTGGTACCGGTACCGGATATTTTGAACGGTATGGTGTGGTACGGTGACGTGAGTGCTGTAATTTGATATTGTATCATACCGGCACAAAACGGTACAGGTATGAAACGGTACGATTCCAGTACCATGCAGCAAAAAAATCCTATTTGAACATTTGGCATTCATTCCAACATTTGTAATCAAATTATACATACTTAAATTAGGAACGTGACCTGTAATGATTTTCACAATACAAATTTGAATGTAAATTCAAGACAATCACATTGACATGCATTTGCAATGCAATTCAACAATGCCTTAATTATGACTTACAATACAAGTTACAAATACAATTTGGGAATATAAACACAGATTGCAGAAATCGCAGAATCGCCTAGATTGCGTAAACCGCAGAAACTACCCAAACCGCAGAAAGTGCCTAGATTGCGTAAACCGCCCATATTGTAGAAACCGCTTAGATTACGTAAACTGCAGGAACTGCCTGCATTGCAATACAAGTTACAAATACAATCACAATACAAGTTTGAAGAAATCGCCTGATTGCGTAAACCGCCACTTACAAGTTTCAAATGCAATTCAAATGCAATTCAAGAATGCCTTAGCTTACAAGTTACAAATACAAACACACATAGTAAGTTTGAACTTCAAATTGTAGAAACTACCTATTTCAATTCAAATTGAAGAAACTACAAATTACATAACCTTAGGGCTTACAAATTTTGTGAGAAAGAAAGCGCCTATTTCAATCAATTCAAGTAGAGGCTCACTCCTCACCATCATTTCTTCTTCTTTTGCATATTACGCAAATTTGCATAATGAAACAAACAATAAAGCAAATCAAGTTAATAACTATTACAATTCAATGGAAACTAAAACTAACTCTCAAACAAACAAGAAAGCAAATCAAGTTAAAATAATGCACATGATTCAACGGTTTCATAAAATTCAAATTCTTCAATGGAAGGTGTATCTTCCAAGCTTGAAATGTCATCCCCTCTCAACCAATTTTGCATGCAAATCAAAGCCTCCACTGATTTAGGAGTTAATGAACTCCTAAATGCATCTATGACTCTACCACCAGTGCTAAAACAACTCTCAGATGCCACTGTGGAGGTTTGAATTGAAAGGACATCCTTGGCAATTGCATCTAAGACAGGATATTTGGGTCCATTGAATTTCCACCAAATCAATATGTCAAAAATGCATCTTTGGAAACTAAAGCCAAGGGATCTGTCAAGTAAGAATCAACTTCATGTGACACCACAGCCTCATCACTCTCTTCCACCTCCCTAATCCAATCATCTAAAAATCATCACCAAAGAACACTTTCTTGAACCATATTACTACCACTTGCAGATCCTACATTTTGTGTGGTCGAATTCTGTCTCATGTGAATGCCACCATCTACCTTTGGTACATACTCATCATAGAGGGCCATTAACACTCCTTTCACTTCTCTTGTCTTCATTTGCACATCATCCTCATCAAACTTTTCCTTTTAAACAGATGGGTGATATGCCTCAACTTGAACCTTGGATCCAACACAAGTGCAATCAACACCAATGTGTTCAAATCCTGATATTTTACAAAATACTTATTGTATTTTGTTCTCATAGCTCCAGCCATATCATTCAACACTTTCTCTGCATCTGAACCTGTGGCAAGTTCTTGTGCCACAAACAATTTGTAAATTTCCTTTTCCATGGCTATAACAGCGTGAAATGTTTTATGAACTGTGGGGTGCAAAGATGCACTCACCTTTAAGGTCACCTCATAAAACACTTTCAAAAACCTCACGAACACTGTTGCATTGTCCCAATCAACATTGGTTGGTGGTCCAACCCGAGACTGCCTACTATTAGTCTGAACTACACCATCCTCATCAACTTCCTCAGCTGGTTCTGTGAAATAAGCCATGAATGGGCTGTTCAAATCCTCTGCCATTCTGGTAAAAGCTTTCTTAAACTTCAAGGCTGCATCCAACATCAAGTATGTTGAATTCCATCTTATGGGGACATCCATGCATACAAGACCCTTTTGGGTAAGTTTCTCCTTCTCAATAGAGGCTTTAAAATAATCCAACATCTGTGGAGATGACCTAACATACCTCACAACATTCCTAATTGCCAAAACAGATTTTTGCAGCTTTCTCAACCCACTAGACACAATTAAATTAGTGATGTGAGCACAACATCTCACATGTAAGTACTTCCCACCGAAAACAGCTTGTGGATTGTTCCAGGAGTTCATTTTATACCTCACCCAATCAATTGCCACTTTATTTGCAGAGGCATTGTCTACAAGTGATGGTTAAAACCTTCTCTATACCCCATGTAACAAACAACTCTCAATGAGATCTCCTATGGTGTTGCCTTGGTGATTAGGAATAACACAAAAGTTTAAAACCCTTTTGTGCATCTTCCAATCACTATCTATAAAGTGGGCGAGTGAGCACCAGGTAATTGGTGTTTTGGACACTTGTCCAAGTGTCGATCGTGAGGTTGATCCTATGTGCACTCAAATCCTTCTTCAACTGTTCCTTTTGTGCATCATACATTTGAAGAAAGCGCCTAACTGTTTTTCTTCTACTAGGTACTTCAAACATTGGGCAAGCAACACTACAAAACCTCCTAAAACCTTTCCTTTCTACAAAAGAAATGGCAGCTCATCAATGACAATCATTTCAACACATGCATCCATAACATCACTTTGCACAAACCCCTAGCAACCATTTTGTTACTCGACCCTTATCACCAAGAATGATCTTTTGTGTTTTATCTTGATTAGGTGGGTAGTATTTACAGTATTTTCTAATATGGCTTATCATTCTCGAAGTCCCATTTTTCCCACTATCACATGCATAATCTCCTGGACCAAGTTTAGATTTAGGACAATATATGCATTTAGCTCTTTTGTGCACAATTTCTACATCTACCATCTTCCTGTGGCCTCATCCTTTCTTTTGATAGTTTTCTTATCATCATAGGGTGTAAAATGCTCCCAAACCCAACTTCTCTTAATGTCTCCACTTTGCTATCTGGGTTTAGTTCACTAACCATTTATGTATCTTCACTCCCAGCTTGGGCTTGCATTGGCTGCTCTGGTAGTGGCACAGGAGCTTCGTAAGGTTGGCCTTCCCGCACAGGGTTTGGCATTGGTGGCGGTCTTGGTGATGTTGCCGTTGAAAAGCAAAGAAGCCCATCGTGCTCCAAGTTCGATGCTTACTTGATTGAGACCGCATGCATTACAATAATAAACCCAACAAAATCAATATCTCAATCACTCATTCTCAAATCAATATCTCATTCTCAACAAAATTATAACCAATGAATTGAAATCTAACAAAATTGTAACCAATGAAACTGTTTTAAGAAACTGCTTTTCTTTTCTCTTCTTTCCTAAAGTGATGAGCGACTTTATGCATAAGAAGAAAATGATAAGCTTAATCTGTTTTAAGAAAGTGTTTTTCTTTTTCTTCTTTTCTTCTTTTTTTCTTTTCTAAAGTGATGAAATGAACATAAGATCTAACAAGGTGAAATGCTTGTAAGAAGAAAATGATAAGCTTAATCTATGCATAAGATCCTGAAGATAAATGCAATGGACAGGTTAGATAAATGATGAGCAGAATCTGTGCACTTCTATATTATAACAAGTAGGACAATAACTAGGCAGTCAAGTGATTTGCCTCTTTCAATGATCCATACATCAATATGGTATCAATAATCGATTAATGCTAGAACCCCTTTAATCTAGCATTCTCAATCTAATCTAGCATTTTCAATTCAAACCACAAAACAGAACCTCAATCTAATATGGCATTCTCAAACCAAAAATACAGCATTCTCAAACCAAAAATCCAGCATTCTCTAACCAAAAATCAGAACCTCAATCTAATCTAGCATTCTCAAACCAAAAATCAGAACCTCAATCTAATCTAGCATCCAAAAACCAAAACTCAGAACCTCAATCTAATCTAGCATTCTCAAACCAAAACTCATAACCTCAATCTAATCTAGCATTTTCAAACCACAAAATAGAACCTCGATCTAATCTAGCATTCAAAATCCAAAAATCAGAACAAGAAAAACTTACCATTTCTCGCCTTCGTCGATTTGGGGCTAATCGAGACTCCACACGTACACTTTGGGCTGGATGGGACAGAGGTAGAGCAGAGTGAGACAGACCAGTCGTCGATTTGGGGCTGATCGAGAGAGAGTGAGACAGAGAGATTGAGATGAGTGTGACTGACTAACCGATAGTGAGAGAGTGAGAGATCGAGAGATCGAGACCGAGACCGAGAGCGAGATGAGTGCGAGGTTTAGCTTTGGAGAGAGAGACCTTGAATGATCGATGATTCGAGTGAGATCGAGAGAGGGAGAGAGTTCCGGGCAAACAAGAGAATCGTTTGTGAGTGAGAGATATGAGAGAGAGACTGACGGAGATAACGAGATAGATAGAAATTAGAATGAAATTAAAATAAAAAACAGCATGCGGTATGCAGATGCGGTATTGAGCGGTACCATATATCTAGTACCGCTCCGGTGCCAACCAAATTGAGAAACGATACGGTATGATACCGTATGAAGACAGTGGCCATTTGACACAGTATGAACCTGATACGGTATGAGTTGATACGTGTTCTATTTTGGTATTTCGGCATGAGATGCCCACCCTACCGAGAGTGAAATTTGGCCTAAATAAACATTACGAAGGTTTCGTTCCAAAAAAAAACCATCACGAAGGTTAGTGTTGTTGGGTAAGCCAAAAAAACTAGAGCAAATGGCAGCAGCATCAGCAGTAGGAGCCCCAACCTGTCACCGGCTCCACTGCCTCCTCCACCGCCCACCACCGCCATCTTCTTCCTTCTCCCTTTTCCTCAAACCCCTTCTCATCTCCACCACCACCGTCTCCACGACTCCATTCATCCCACGCCGTACAATTATCTCTCCTCCCCTTCCTTCCCTCCCTTCTCGTCCTCTCCTCTTCTGCCACTCCTCCACTCTCTCCCACTCTCCTCCTGCCCCCAAAGCCTCTTTACAAGAAGCAGAAGAAACCCAACAACTTGAAATTCCAGAAGATGATGATGACGATAATGGTGAGGAAGCCGAGATTGAAATTGAGAACTTGGATAATAAGGAAAATGTCCAAGTGGGTTTGGAGTCTTCGTCGGGTTTGAAGAGAGATGGGATCAAGCCACCAAGCCTTACGGTGAAAGAAAAGAAGGAACTTGCGTCCTATGCTCACAGCTTGGGGAAGAAGCTCAAGTCCCAATTGGTGGGAAAGTCCGGTGTTACAGCTAGTGTTGCAGCTTCTTTTGTAGAGAATCTTGAATCCAACGAGCTTCTCAAGGTAATTTGTTCATTTATTAATTAGTGTTTTTCTTTTTAAAGAAGAATTTGGTGGTTCAGTTAGTGCCCAATTGGGGTTTAAGGGTTTATGCCAAAATTGAGGGATTTTTTTTGTGCTAGTGTGAAATTTGTCTGCTGTTTATTGATGAGAGGTTCTCCTTTGCAAGTTTCATTTTCTTAGATTTGTCATAGAAATGGATTGAAGATAATTGAAGTCTTATCTTTTTTCTTTTTGTCACAGAAATGTTTACATTTTTGGTTTCTCAATTTAGGGAGTAGAAGATTGTTGATTCTGATATTTATGGAATGCATATGGGGTAGCTTTCTTACTTCTCTTTAAATATCTAGTAGTAAGGGGTTTTGGTTAATAAATTTTGAAATCACAAATTGAAGTGATCTGATGAACTCATTATTCTGATAGGGTTGCCCATCTACTTGCTAAACATGTGTTATGTCACGAGATGTCTGCTTGATGGTTCTACTAGCTAGTGCTCTGTAATAAAATGTTGTCTTCTGATAAAAAGGTCATAATTCTAGGCTCTATAGATAGTTTGCGAGGATCATACTGAAAATTATTTTGCACATACCGGACCCGAATTGTTTTAGGATTAGGGCTTTGTTGAGTTGAGTTGAGCTGATTTGGAACTAGCTCTTGATGACACTTCATAACGCACAAGCTTCCCTTACAATCAGTTATTCCATATTAGAAGAAAAACCTTGTACCATAGTTTATAACTGTACAATGTTTGTAGCATATTCTATGGTTTAGACTTTAGAACCTGATATGGAAAACTTCCGAACAGCCCTCCAAGGGAAGGTAGATGTAAACAAGGACTAACTCGGACAAGATGAGTTCTTATTAGAAAATTATCGTTATAGTCTGTATTTCATTTGTTGTGTGTAATTCCGTTTTCTCTCTTTATTTTACTTTTACCAATTGAAGGTGAAGAACTGAAATATAGGTGTGCTTAGCTAAACATAGTGCCATTTAATGTTGTGAACAGGTAAAAATACATGGAACATGCCCGGGAGAGCTAGACGATGTGGTGAAACAATTGGAGGAAGCAACTGGTTCAGTTATTGTTGGTCAAATTGGTAGAACAGTGATTCTATACAGGCCCAGCCTCACCAAGTTGAAAGCAGAGGAGAAAAGGCAGCAGATGCGGAAGGTATTTATGAGACGAAAGACGTATTCGAGACCCACATCGGTGGAATTTCAGAAAAAAGGCGAAAGACCAAGAACGTTTAGTCGTGATAGCCGAGGAAGAACTAGGGTCTAAATTCCTTTCACATTAGGGTTATGGTAATATTATTCTGGAACTGTGTTGACAAGGTTCTGGGGGAAGGTGTTCTTACATTTTACCTTCAAAGCTTTGCATTGTGTGGATACTGTGGAATTTTTGTTGCAAAGTCAAATTTAAACTGAACCAAAAAATGAAATTGAAAGGTAACCTGGGATCTTGCTGAAAGAGGGGGCATGTCTCTTCGGTGACCATAAAAAAGAAAGAGGGTGCATGGGTTCTTGTTCTCTCCCTAGTATCTGAAAAATTGAATCTTTACTTCTAATCATTTCTCAACTTAGAAAATAAAAGGGAATGGTTTGTTGGAATCATTTTCTAAATTATGTTTGGTTGTGAAGCTTAATTAAGTGTGAATATCAAATTGTAAGGCATAAATAGAATCCCAAATACAAATGTTACTTTAAATTATATAAAAAATAGGAATTGGTTTCATCATTGAACTTGTTCACCACTTGGATTGATCAACACCCAATTAGTTTACAAATAAAAAATGTGAATCGTTTTCTCGTCATTCATATATGGAGCTTCTCTTTCTGTCTACAGAACAATTACAACAATTGATCAAAAGAGACCGCAGCTGCTTATAAATACTTTCTTGACGCCAACATTGCTTCCATCTGCTCATTGGATCTTGTGTTGAAATTGGTATTTAGCTTTTTGGTTTTATGATAGATTGACAAAAAAACAACCATAAAAGCTATACTTTTCCTAGCAAGGTATGCAGAGGAAGAAACACACAGAGAGAATGAGAATATGCAGTGTATTTTCTTAATAAGCAAATGAGCCAAAAAATTGAACCAAATACATGACACTAGCTGCCAAATTCAGATCCTGAATTTTAGGCAGCAAGGACTCATCTCTTGCCCTACATAATCATTGGAGGCTACGATCATGACACCTAGGCTAGAATTGGTTACTAAGGTACTGCTGAAAGAAAAGGAATTACAGCTGTAGAAAAGTTTCCCAAAAAAGAAATAAAACTAGCCGTTAGAAAGAGCAACAAACAACACTTTCTCAAAATGGAAAGTTCAGCAATTCTTCATTCTTTCTTCTTCAACCTGCAGGATTCTCATATGTAACTGGGTTATAGCTAGTATGCAGCTTAATTCTCAACAGCCTCTCATAAGCTGCTTACTGGTTTAACTCCTAGCTTCATCCTCAAGTAATTGAATCGATCTTTAGGCAGAGCTTTTGTAAATATATATGCCAATTGTTCTTCACTTCTGCAATACTTCACATCAATAGATCCTTCCTGCAATGTCTCTCGAATAAAATGATATTTCCTGTTTATATGCCTGGTTCTCTGATGAAAATTTGGATTTTTGACCATCGATATTCTTGACATGTTGTCACAAAACAATGGTGTTGCTTCGGTTTGCATTTCACTAAAATCATCCAAAACAAACCTTAGCCACATAGCTTGAGTCGTTGCCTCTGCTTCGAGACATATTGACTTCAGATTGACAATGCAATTGTGTTCTACTTGGATCGAGGCCTATGAAAAAACACCACTACCAAAATCGAATGCATACTGATGTGCTTGCTATCATCTTCACCGTCAGCCCAATATGAGTCACAAAATCCAATCAAGACATCATCCTTGTCCCTTGTAAACTCAATGCCATAGCCGAGAGTGCCTTGAATGTATCTCGAGGACCCTTTTTGCAATTCCCATGTGCTTCTTTGTAGGACTATGCATGAATCTTGATAACAAATTGGCTGCAAACATTATGTCAGGCCTGGTTGCGATTAAGAATAACAAGCGCCAACAATTTTTCTAAACAACCCTTCATCAACCAACTCACTTCCATCAATTTTCTTCAACTTCTCACCGTGGATAGAGGAATTGTCAGCGACTTACAATCCTCAAGACCAAACTTTGCAAGTAAGGACTTTGCATACTTGCTCTGATGAATAAATACCCCTTTATCAGTTTGTAGAACTCCCATTCCCAAGAAATGATGTAAGAGTCCTAAATCAATCATTTCATACTTGTGCATCATGTCCCTTTTAAACTCACTGAGCAGAGTACTACTGTTTCCAAAGATAGACTATATCATCAACATATATAGAGACAATGATCAGTTTTCCTTCTTCATCTGACCTGGTATAAAGAGTAGCCTCACTAGTGCTTCTTTTAAAGTTGCAGCTGATGAGATAAGTGTCAATCTCACTATACCAAGCTCTAGGAGCCTGCTTCAAACCATAGAGGGCCTTCTTTAACTTATAGACCTTATGACTTGCATTCTCCACTTCAAAACCCTCTGGTTGCTTAGTGTAAACCTCCTCCTCAAGTACTCCATTCAAGAAGGCTGATTTAACATTTAGTTGAAACAACTTCCAACCCTTTTGTGCTACAAGTGCAATCAAGGTTCTAATTGTGTCTAACCTTGTCACTGGGGCAAAGGTTTCATTATAATCTACACCAGGTTTCTGAGCATACCCTTTGGCCACAAGCCTAGCCTTGTGTTTTTGAACTGTTCCATCCAGATTCAGCTTGGTTTTGAACACCCATTTCACTCTTATGACTGGTTTATCTGCAGGTCTTTCCACCAGCTCCCAAGTTCCATTCTTCTCAATGTTTTCAATTTCAGCATTCATTGCTTCCTCCCATGCTTTGTCTTCAATAGCCTCATGATAAGTTTCAGGTTCAATTATGGTCATATGACATCTTGCATAAATGTCCTCCAAGCTTTTTAGCTTCATTGGTGTATTGCTTGGTGTCGAATCTTGATCGTTATTACCGCAATCGCTGCCGCAGAAATGTTCTTCATCGTGGGTTAATTGAGTAGGATTTAGAGAGCCAATGCAATGAGTTTCATGAGGGAATTGTTCTGTTTCATTTGTCCTAGAGTTTTCACTTCCAAAATTGAGAGGCATGAAAACAGTTTCAACTTGTTTGCTTTCCCAATTCCAGGATTTGTTCTCATCAAACACAACACTTCTTGAGAGTATGATCTTCTCGGTTTGAAGATTAAAGATTCTGTAACCCTTTTCACAACTGCCATAACCCATAAAGACTCCTTTGCATGCTTTGTCATCAAACTTCTGTCTAAGATTTGATGGAATGTGACTGTAACAAATACTTCCAAACACTCTCGGATGTTTTACACAGTTTTCTTCTTGTGAAAGCTTCAAATGGTGTTTTGCACAGAATCGTAGTAGTATAGCACTGCTTTGCAGATACACAAAGCAGTACCAATCGCTTCAGCCCGAACTTTACAGGAATTTTCTTCTCGGTCATCATTGATCTCGCCATTTCATAAATAGTTCTGTTTCTTCTCTCAAAGAACTTCATTTTGCTGAGGTGAGTAGGCAATAGTTAGTTGCCTCTCCATGCCAATATCACTGCAATACTCAAGAAATTCATGTGAAGCATATTCTCCACCTCTGTCACTTCTTAGTTTCTTTAAATTGAATCCACTTTGAAGCTCAACAAATGCTTTGAACTTTTTGAACACACTTATCACACTTGACTTGTTTCTGAGAAAATATACCCAACACATTCTTGAGTAGTCATCAATGAATGTGATGAAGTATTTGTTTCCTCCTATTGACTCATTTTGCATTGGACCACATACATCAGTGTGTACCAACTCAAGTGGATTGTTGGCTCTCCAAGGTTTCTCATTGTCAAATGGTTCTCTGTGGCTTTTACCATACACACAACCTTCACAAACTCCTTCCTTTTTTGAGAAATCTGGTAAGCCTAACACCATTTGTGTTTTCTGCATTTTCTTCATGCTTGCAAAATTCAAATGTCCCAATCTTCTATGCCAAACCCATGGATCTTCTTGTACTGCTGCTTTCCTTGCTACTGAGTTGACAGATTCCATAGATAATGGAAAAAATCTATTTCCAGCCATTGCAACTTTGGCAACAACATTCTCAAGGCTGCTGTCATCATATATTAATGCATAGTTTCCTCCAAATAGAATGTAGTACCCATGTTCCATCATTTGACCTATACTCAGCAGATTTTCATCTAACCCAGGAACTAACAGCACTTCATTTATGTATCTTCTCCCTTTTCGTGTCTCAACTACAAGTGTTCCTTTTCCTGTGGCTTTAACAAGATCACCAGTGCCCATTTTTACTTTGCAAGTCACTGATTTGTCAAGATTAATCAATAAGGACTCTTGAGAAGTCATGTGGTTGCTACAGGCACTGTCAACAAACCACACAGACTTGCCTGATGCAATTGAACTTACATGACAAGCATAGAACATTGTTCTTGTGACAGTATCTTCTTCCTTTGCACAATTTGCAACTTGTTTGCCATTGTCACAGTCCTTAGTTAAGTGTCCAAATCTGCTGCACTTGCCACACTTAGGTTTTCCCTTATATCTGGATATACCAAAATGGTATTTCTGACAGACTTGGCACTGTGGTTTCACACCACCTTGACTGCTACTGCCTTGCTTGTTTTGTGAATTGAAATTTTTGTTCCAATTCCCCCTTGAGCCATTGTTCCAATTTGAGCCATTGTTCCAATTTGAGCCATTGTTGTTGTTAAAGTTTCCACCTTGAGACCAATTTGAGCCCTTTTTGTTTTGTCCTTGCCAATTCTGATTTGGCCTACTCTGAGAACTTTTATTAGCACCAGTACCTTGGTTACTCCCAACTCTGAGACTGCTAAAAGCTTTCTCAGTTCCTATCATTTTGTCTCCTTCATCATGCAAGTCCCCCCTTTTATCATAGACTTTTATAGATGCAATAACTTCTTCAATTCTAAGAGCATTCAAATCTCTGGTTTCTTCAATAATAGCCACAATAGACTTATATCTTCTACTTAGGCTCATTAAAATCTTTTGCACGATTCTGTTTTCAGACACATCTTCACCAAGAGATTTCAGATTATTCACAGTTCCGAAGAACCTAGCCAAATAAGCATCTAGGCTTTCACCATATATCATTCTCATATATTCAAAATCTGCTCTTACAGCTTGAAGTTTTACAGCTCTTACCTTTTTATCACCTCTGAACTCTCTTCTCAAAATCTCCCAGGCTCCTTTTGCAGTTTTTTCATTTCTGATTCGAGGAAAGAGCTCATCAGTTAAAGCTCCTTGAATAAGGCTCAATGCATTGGCATTTTTGATCTTGTCCTCTCTTGAGATTGCAGGTGCTTCCACTGGAACTTGTTCAGTGACACCTCCTTCATCTCCAGAGTCTTCTTCTACCTCAAGAATCGACTGAGGTTGAACACCTGTCTCCACTATATCCCATAGATCGTATGCTATGAGAATAGTCTCCATTTTGACAGACCAAAAGTCATAGTTTGCACCATCAAACTGTGGAGTTCGTAAATCTCCACCTGCAGATTCTGCTCCCACCATTTTTATGTGAATCTCAGTGAACCACACTATAAAAGAGCAACCTTTATCCCTTTCTTAGAGATTTCAGAAATGCTCTCTTTCTCACAGCTCACGCCCCTCTCTATAATCAGACCAGGAGCTCTGATACCATGTTGAAATTGGTATTTAGCTTTCTGGTTTTATGATAGATTGACAAAAAAAACAACCATAAAAGCTATACTTTTCTTAGCAACGTGCGCAGAGGAAGAAACACACAGAGAGAATGAGAATATGCAGTGTATTTTCTTAATAAGCAAATGAGCCAAAAAACTGAACCAAATACATGACACTAGCTGCCAAATTCAGATCTTGAATTTTAGGCAGCAAGGACTCATCTCCTGCCCTACATAATCATTGGAGGCTACGATCATGACACCTAGGCTAGAATTGGTTACTAAGGTACAGCTGAAAGAAAAAGAATTACAGCTGTAGAAAAGTTTCCCAAAAAAGAAATAAAACTAGCCGTTAGAAAGAGCAACAAACCTCTTTCTCAAAATGGAAAGTTCAGCAATTCTTCATTCTTTCTTCTTCAACCTGCAGGATTCTCATCTGCAACTTGGTTATAGCTAGTATGCAGCTTAATTCTCAACATCTTGAAGTAGAACTGATCGGTGCATAATTACATATCATTTTGTACCCTTCTAACTTATGATTTGGTTATGTTTTTGAGTTAAACTTGTGTTTTTAATCTATTTTGTGTTTGTTTCAGTGTAATAAGTTTGGGACTCATTTAATGCATTTTGGAGTCAAGTTAGCTCAAAACTGTGTCTGCAGATCAGTCAACTTCACGGATTGGACTCTACTTGCTCAAGAAGAACCAGATAATGAGCCATACGTCATTGGAAAGATACGGAAGTCTATTTTCTGGATCATTTTACGGTTCGTGATTCCGAGTCCTCTAGAGGAAGTTATACAAGTTTTGGCAGCTTAAGGTCAAAATCGGCAGGATCTGCGTTACTGGGCCAAAAATGACTTTTGAAGGCCTTCCTGAATTTTCCTTGAGTTGGACTGCATATGCTTGGAAAGATAAGACAAAGAGCTTCAAGATCCATATTTTTTCAGATTTGTTAGAGTGAAGGAACAAGCCCAAATCGAGCCCACAAGCTGACTGCAATGCATTGTCATGCATGAGCTAATCATTTTAGTGGTGAATTGAGTGGTGTAAGTTGGTGAAGTGAGTGTGATTAATAAATTCAATTGTATAATCAGATTTATACTTCCCCTAGGCCTATAAATAGTGAGTTC
The DNA here is from genome assembly GCA_024362665.1 of Prunus padus. Taxonomy (NCBI): domain Eukaryota; kingdom Viridiplantae; phylum Streptophyta; class Magnoliopsida; order Rosales; family Rosaceae; genus Prunus; species Prunus padus. The sequence continues at coordinate 12,085,652 of JANFAM010000006.1, read as the reverse complement.
TCCAAACATGTAAACACACCCCAAGGGGGAGCTCTCAAACATCTCTCTAGAGCTCCTCTCCCTTCTCTCCCTCAAATTCTCTTAGTTTTCTTTTAGTTCTCAATTGTTGTAACAAAATCCTTTTTCTAAATTTTCCTTTAAGTTTCTCTTAGTTGTAATTTATTTTTCATTGTAATGTAAATTCTTTTCTTAAGTTTTCAAGTTTAATTAGTTTCCAAGTTTCAATTGTAGTTCTTGTTCTTATTCATTATGCTTATAAGTTAATATGCTTGTTTGAATGAGTGATCACCATTAAAACTTGTATGTTAGCTATCTTGGTTTGAATTAAGAGTAGACACCATGCATTAATTCAAATTGAACTATGAATAGGAAGAGTATGTATGGACATTCGACAATAGGGATTAGATACATACTTGGTTGTTTAAAACATTCTTCTATGCTTAATGGATTTCTAATGCTTAATTTAGGTTCGACAACAAGGATCTAATTAGGGAATTAGAAATACAAGGTTAGGACCAGACACCATGGCTTAATCATACTTTAGCTAGAATCAATCCAAGAATCTAAATTGAACTTGGTAACTAATTTGCTTAAATTAATTTCTTTTCTTTCTTTCTTGTTTTATTTATTTTCTTTTCATTTGTATTTTGTGCAGGGAATCAAATTGAATCAATCTATCATCAATCCTCGTGGGATCGACCTCGTACTTACACAAGCTATACTATCCAATGGCCCGTGCACTTGCGAGTTAACAAGAACCTTGAACGTTCCTGGACACAAGAATAGTGCCAACCTCATTTTTGGCCACTAGGATATTGTGCATCTAATGTGATCATAATTGCTAATCTGTAAAATGATAACACTGCAACATGAATTTGATCCATGCCGAGATGTTACCATTTAGCTCGTATGTTCATATGATTCCTAGATTACACTGCTCTGAGTTTTTCCAATTTGTAGCGGCTCATATCTTCAGAGAAAAGAATGCCGTCAGGGGATATCAGGCGTTGTAGAGAGAGGAAAACCGCGTCTGCCAATGAAAGCTTTGTATTCAGATAAGTTCAAATAGGTAAATATTTAGACATGCAAAGTCATAGAGATATTGGTCTTTACCCATTGAAATGCTACCAGTGCCCACCAGCAGCCTGCTAAGCCATATCCTCTACTGCTCAACAGCTGATGAAAGAAAAATGTGGATACATAAAGAACCAATAACTCTTGAAGTAGACACCAAGAGATTTAAAACAGATCTTACCAGCAATAAAATTCCACCTAAAGAGAAGCAGCCGCTCATGGACAGACTAATAAATTTTAGATCTCGTCCAGCCTGAAAAAAGAAAATTCTGATGCTCGAGAAAAAAATGTGCCTATGATGTAAGAGAGCTCTCTATAGAAATATAATAAAATAAAAAACAATAATTCGAAGCAAGTTTGGACTCCAAATCGTGGCATTCAAAAGAGGGTCTTTCTTTAATTTGTAATTTGGATAATCAGCAAGTAGCACAAAATTTAGCAAAACAATATAACTTGTTGAGTATGTGCTTGTGCTGTCGGATTTCAAAAACAAAAAAGAAAAGCCTACTTCAGCAGAACAGAAGTTCCGGAACACTAAAGTGCATAAATGAGATTTGTGAGAGTTGTGTATTTCTCTCAAGTGGTTATTGTTGTGATAGAAAACACCATGGGATACATTGCAGAAGGGATGAAATGCCTAACGTCCCAGTGAACTATAGGCCCAAAAGAACTGAATTCTATCATCTGGGGAAAGGTAAACCATAGGCCAAAAAGTGCATCCCTTGTCCAGCAAAAGCAATGGAATGACGGTTTCCTTTTTTTAAAAAAAAAATCAGTAAGCCATAAGGTTTATTGGCAATGACAGCTTTTACCTTCATTCTTGCTGTCATCACTGGGTAATACTAATACTAAATATACAATTACTGTCCCAAATTGATGAATATATTTTCTTTTTTATGATAAATATGTTTTGGTTTTTAGGATGGAAATTCTAGTTTTGAGAATTACCGGTAGACATGCTAAGTGTATAGGCACAGTAGCGTCAATCTCAGGGGCAAAGTGCTTCCGGCGAGCAGAGGGAGGTTGCTGCCGGCAGGTTTGGGGTGGCTGACCAAGTTGGGTGGGTGCGGGAGCTTTGGTTGAATTAATTTAATACTAACTTCATAAATATGAGAATTTGCTTGAATAATTAAAGGGTATTTTAGGAATAATGGGGGTGGAAGGATAATATTGTGTTTTTTCAAATTTATATAATGGGTGGAAAGATAAGGTGGGTGGGAAAATAGGATAAGGGGTTGGAAGTAGTAGCACTCTTAATAATGGACTCTTTCAAGAATAATGAGTGCTACTATTTCCACCCAAATGTCCTATTTTCCCACCCACCATGTAAATTTGAAAAAACACAATCCTATCTTTCTACCCACCATTATTCCTAAAATACCCTTTAATTATTAATTCAAGCAACTTCTCTTTTTCTGCAATTGTTTTCTCTAACCAAAACAAAACTAATAGAACATATTTTCGACATGAGCATCTGAATTAGGTGGCGCAAGCAAAATATGAGCTGAAAAGATTGTCGTAGGCCCGTAGCATAACTCGGAACAAGATTTTCAGTAACTATCTGCAATTAATAAACTCAAAACTTTTGGGGTTAGGGTTTTAGGATGGAGATAAAATAGGAGGGAGACGTTGAGGGGTGCTTTGGATTTGATATTTGATCTTTGTGCTTTGGATTTTTTTTTAACTTTTTTTAATTTTAAGTTTGAGGAAATTGTTTTGTTTTTAATCATTTCCCATAAGTCCTTAAAAGTCATTTTAAGGAGGGATAAATTGGTCTTTAAAATTTTGAAAAAAGTGGGTGGGAAAATATGACAAATTGGTGGAAATAGCAGCACTCATAATAATTTAATGGAATCATAATTAATCTAATTAAAACAAGCGGCAAAAATGTCAATTTTCCATAAAAGTTAATTTAAGTACAACAAATACAATAACACAAACTTCCCAACATGGTTCTAAAACATTTCTTCAACAAATACAAATACAATATACATACTTGCCTTCCGTGTAAAAATTTCTTCAAATGACAAAGTTAGCCTTTGAGATTAGATAGCACATACATTCACTGAGGTTAATTTTGTTATTTGCCAAAAAAAATTATGTATGAAATCATCAAATATTGGATGAAGAATCAATGAAAAGGGGTTTTGTGAAAACAAATTGAAACCTCATGGCGTTTTGTGTTAAAACCAAAAACCCTAGAGGGTGTTAGTGTAAATAACTCATATAAAATACTTCTTTCATTAGAGCATCTTGAATGATATTTAGTAGGAGAATCCCACTACCACTCACTCACTCAGAGACCTTACAATGAAATTAAAACTAGCAAATTACATGACACCCAAAGTCAAAGGTCTTGTTTATTATAAATGAAGAAGAAGAACATAACATGAGTTACATTTTCCATCTCACATAACATAACAGCAAAGAAACTAAAACTAAAATGGAGGAACATACGAGATTAATTATTCTTGTTCCACTCATGGCAAAGGTAAGATCGGAAGGTAATGTCCCACCTGCATGGACCGTTTGGTCTTATGCTCCACATGCACTCACTACCACAAAACCTGCTGTCTCTCTCGTATATGTAAATGTCGAAATAGTGGAATTCGGTTCCCCATTTGAAGCTGCAAAAGAACTGGGTTGTCCCCCAAAAACTGGGTTTAAATTTAAATCCATAGGTACCTTTGATGGGGACAACATGAAAACCAAGATCGTCGTCCTTGGATTTGCAATGAATGGTCATTTCTGCACCCAAATCATTAGTCGTTATAATAGTTTGTTTACCCGGAAATATAACACGGTCTGCATCGCAAGTAGTTTGGAACAACACCAACAGTAGCAGCAGCAGCACATTTTTGATGAGCAAAGACATATTGATATTGTTTGTTTGGAAGTATGGTAAGACTTTTTTGGTGGATGAACACTTGGGTAATACGTGTTCTATTATATATGAGGTTCCTTATTGTCTAATTAAATTAGAAGGAAATGGAAGAACGCGTAACGAATTTGAACTCCTTTTACAAATTTTGATATCGGTATATCTTGGGAAATTTTCAAAATTCAATAAATAGATTTGCAATTAAATTCAAATAAATATGATAATTAATGTCCTACAAATCAATAACTTACCAATTTTACGAATTCATAATTTACCTTATTTATGTTTTAGGTGCATAATTGAAATAAAAAAATAAAAAATAAAAAATAAAAAAACTAAACATCAATAAATTAAAAAAGGCATGTAATCTTATGTGGTACAAAAGTCAAAGGATTTAAATCAAGGTGGTTGGTGTGAGTGGTTCGGCACTCTCATTCCTTAAGAGAGATCAGGGTTCGATCCCTGCTCTCGTATGGAGTGACCACTTTGGCCAGTACTTTACCCCTTACGGGCCGACCCGGTGTGAGCGGAGATTAGTCCGAGTTGTGGTTAAGGGTTAAAAGTGCCACCTATAGTTGAGGCCCATCCAAGATCAGCTTGTGGTTTAGACCAAAAAAAAAAGAAAAGCCAAAAGATTTGGATCATTAACAACTTCTGAGTAGATTGCACCTAATATCTCTCATCATAATGGGACTTATGCCAAATTTTCTATTTTAAAAACATAAAACATTAGAGGGAAGAGGAAGAACGGTTTTGCTTTCTTGACATTCCATAGTAGTAATTTAAAAAACGTAAAAAAAATTTATGTTGATCTTATCATGACACTAAGCAAATTGGTCATACATGAAGTCGCGTTTTTGGTGACTTGTGGTAACGCATACAATTGCAAATTAAAGTAATGGACTCTCTCAAGAATAATTTAACGGAATCATAATTAATCTAATTAAAACAAGCGGAAAAAATGTCAATTTTCCAAAAGTTAATTTAAATACAACAAATACAATAACACAAACTTCCCAACATGGTTCAAAAAAATTTCTTCAACAAATACAAATACAATATACATACATGCCTTCCATGTAAAAATTTCTTCAAATGACAAAGTTAGCCTTTGAGATTAGATTGCACATACATTCATTGAGGTTAATTTTGTTATTTGCCCAAAAAAAAATTATGTATGAAATCATCAAATATTGGATGAAGAATCAATGAAAAGGGTTTTGTGAAAACAAATCGAAACCTCAGGGGGTTTTGTGTTAAAACCAAAAATCTTAGGGGTGTGTTAGTGTAAATAACTCTTACAAAATACTTCTTTCATTAGAGCATCTTGAATGATATTTTATTAGGAGAATCCCACTACCACTCACTCACTCGGGAGCGGATCCGCTGTCCCCAATTTGGTGTCCTCTTCGTGTCCCTTCTCTAATTATTTGACACGTGTTATATAACTTAACAGAAAGTTAACTTTGTTAACTTCTTTTATTTTATCTTTAAAAAAAAAAATCCCCAAGACAAAAGTGCAGTGAACAGAAAAACAATACATCACAAAAAGGAAGGGATACGAGACATGAGTGAATCACAATCCCTAAGAAGAAGACATCCGAATCACAAAATGAAACCAACTCATCTTTTACTTAACACAAATGCTAGAACGATGAAGAGACTGTTTGATTTATAAGAAAACAAAGTGAAGATACGTGAGTGTTGAAATCAATTTGCAGGATTACGAGCAAAAAAAGAAAAACCAAGAAATCGATTTGGAGGAGATAAACTCACTCCTATTCAACCTCTCTGTTCATAAAATCAAATGAAATTGAAATCCAAAGAAAAATCAACCAAAACCCAAAGTAAATAACAAGCCAAAAATAAAAAAGTTAACAAAGTTGGAGAAGTCACCACCACCACTTGCAGAGCCTAGAAATCCACCGGCTCCAATTGCAACGCTGAACCGGCACACAAAAACGACAACACTTTACACCCATTTAAATAAATTTTATTTATTTCGTCATTATTTCATTACTCTGATTCGATCTCTGTAGTCTATGCTCTTGATTTGTTGTGGGAATTTGATATTTCTCTCGCTAACCCACCGATCTGGCCCTTGAGAAGAAGTCATGTTCTGGTCGACTGGTTCTATGGCATCCTTGCCTCTCTACGCCAGCAAGACCACCCTCCTCCACATGTTGAAGGATGAGGTTTCTCTCTTTCTCTTTTATCATAATCATGGTTTATTTTTGTTGGGTTTTTCTTGATTTCGATGAATATGTATGTATGTGGTGATGGGTTGTACGCTCCTTTACTAGTATTTTCTGGGTTTTTATTTTTTTTAATGCCAAAAATTAAAAGAAGTTAACAGAGTTAACTCTCTGTTAAGTTATATGACACATGTCAAATAATTAGAGAGGAGACACGAAAGGGACACCAAATTGGGGACAGCGGATCCGCTCCCCACTCACTCAGAGACCTTACAATGAAATTAAAACTAGCAAATTACATGACACCCAAAGTCAAAGGTCTTGTTTATTACAGACGAAGAAGAAGAACATAACATGAGTACAGCAAAGAAACTAAAACTAAAATGGAGGAACATACGACTTGAGATTAATTATTCTTGTTCCACTCTTGGCAAAGGTAAGATCGGAAGGTAATGTCCCACCTGCATGGACCGTTTGGTCTTATGCTCCACATGCACTCACTACCACAAAGCTTGATGTCTCTCTCGTATATGTAAATGTCGAAATAGTGGAATTCGGTTCCCCATTTGAGGCTGCAAAAGAACTGGGTTGTCCACCAAAAATTGGGTTTAAATTTAAATCCATAGGTACCTTTGATGGGGACAACATGAAAACCAAGATCGTCCTTGTATGCTGGGTCCAATTAGGCTTGGGTCCGGATCTCCCACTTCCTGAACTAGATCTGCGTCCCTCTGACCAACCACTACTTGTAAAACCAGAATTGGATCCCCCTCTCTTTAATGGACCTTGACTCGGTCCTCCAAAGTTAGACATATCCGATGATGTCTTCTAGCACCAGCATTGATCTTCTTCGACACTCGATCAGCTGCTTGGCCAAAGCTCTCTTGGAGGGATAAGTATTAGCAATGACCATAGCTTGAATATCAAGCCACAATCCTTGTTCAAATCGTCTGCACTTCTCTGTCTCAGTAGGAATCAACTCTAAGGAAAACCTGGATAACTCATTGAACTTGTGCTCATACTCCAATACTGACATTGCCCCTATTTCAGTCTCAGAAACTCGTCTCTCTTCAAATCTCTGTACGAGATAGGGTAGAACTGCTCATAGAATATACGCTGAAACTCCACCTAAGTGATGGCAGTGGGATAAGCATATCCCCTATGAACAGTCTTCCACCAATGGTAGGCATTCCCTCTCAGGAGGAAAGCAGCCAACTGAACTTTGTCTTCATCGGGCACCTCATAACTTCAAATACTCTCTCCAAATCTGTGAGCCAGCTCTTAGCTTCAACTGGATCATCACTGCCAAATTAGTCATGAGCCCCCAATTCCTAATTATTTTGAACAAGGAGGACAAGTAGAGCTTCTATCAATTTACTTATTCACTTCTATATCTTTAAATGGTTAGAATTTTATGCTGTAGATAATCCATGGGAAGAGCTCTGAGTAACCCAACCAACAAGAAGTGCAGGCCATGCCAATCCTCGTATCTAACAACAGAAAATAATCAGTCAAAAAAGAAATCAAGACAGGGATTCTTTCTACTGGTTGTAGAAGAACACCAAGTAGAAAGATATGTCAAATGATCATCCGTTGTAACAACATAGGAGCAATCAAGTAAAGAAAAGACTCAGTTTTGATTTCGCCTTCTAATGAACAACGGGACATTATTAAGCAATTACTTACTTTTTGAGCACAAATTAGTGTTGCAGAAACATTAGTTTGGACTTCCATGACAAGAATCCATGCACATTAATAATATTAAAAAATAAGACAGGTTCTCATTTATGTGGACCTTCCGTATGATAACTATGAATAATGGCACTAAACAAATAGAAATACCTCTTAGATCAAATAATCTTGACAAGATAATGCACAAATTCTACCAAAAATCTCATTCTCACGTGTACGTATATGCACAAATGTCGTTGTCATGCATATGTGACCTAAGAACATCTCTAACCGATATATTAAATGAATTTGAAAGTTGAAAAAGATATGTTAAAAATAACATATCAAAAAGTTTGATGTCAAATATTATTTTAGTCATGAACATTGAACTTTATGTCCATCATATGAGCCCCATTTATTTTTTAAAAATATAATAAAATAATATGATATTTAGCATTTAAAATGAAATTAAATTTGTTCCAAAGTGTCAAATTGATACATAAGCCATCAAATTCAAATTTAACATTTTATATCTCTAACGCCGTCTCCCTCTCTCAATCTATCTTCTGTTCTCTCAAGCACCAGAGCACCACTGAGATCTTGTGGTTTACTGACCTTCCTTTCTACCTGGATACAGAGTTTGCAGGCTCAATGGTGAACAAGCCCTCCTAAAGAAAGAGGTAAGATCTGGGATTTTCTTTATTAATATTTGGGCATGAAATGAGATCTGTTTATGAATGGGTGTCCAGTTTGGTTGGTGATTGTAGGAGAATATGAACTGGGGTACGGTTTCTCCCGTTTTAAACTTTTTCATGTATATCTTTTTTTTTGCCAAGTATATGTCCATATCGTACAGAACAATTACAACAACTGATCAAAAAGAGAACTGGCAGTTGCTTAGAAATACTACCTTGAAGCAAGCATTGCTTCTCCATGTCCTCATTTGATCTTGAGGCAGCACCTCTGCTTGCTTTCAGCCTTGTTGCAGATAAAAGAGCAGTGCCAACCTCATTTTCGGATAATTCTGTCATACATTAACACTGAAACGTGAATTTTGATCCTTACCAAGATGTTACCACCACTTATCTCATGTATTCATATGATTCCTAAACTAAACAGCTCTGAGTTTTTCCAGATTATACCGGCTCATATCTTCAGAGTAAAGTATGCCCGTAGGAGATATAAGGCGTTGTAGGGAGAGAAAAAGCCGAGCCGAAGAATGAAAATTCAGAAGTGAACAAAAGTCTCTCTATCCACAACGTTAACGTAGGACCACGTGATCTCCTCCTCCTTAGTTCCAACTTGTGTTAACTTTATTTGATTCCCCCAATTTCAATTTTTATTCGCCTTTTGGTTTGTTTGTTTTAGCATTGGAAGAGCGAACGAACCGAACAACAGAGCAAAGCTAGCTCTCCCCCATCCTCTTTTGGAGGATCCATATTGGAGCCGGAATGTGGTTGTGTGTTTCCGTTTCCACTAAGCCCTAGACGCTATATGGGTCCTCTGCAAGATCTCATCCTCAGTCTACTACTCTTCTCCAAGTTTGAAAATCAAGGCATCTTTCCATTTCGTAAGATTTTCTCTTCAGTTTTCCTAGTGCAAGATTCAACCCACAACCCACCTCTTTGTCTCTCGTGTGATGTTCCTTTTTTACAATTATTTTTGGCTTCTTTTCTATTTTGCATTTTGGGTTTAATCCTTATTTGGGTTATCTTCTTGCAGGTTCCAATTTCTGGGTGCGGGTATCGGTTTAGCACCTTGCTGCCTCTGTATTACCCTTTCTCTATTGATTTATTTTTGGTTTAAGTTTCTTTAATTTTTGTCCAGTCTGGATCTTACTGCAATTTTTTGTTTTATCTTTTTGGCATGGATTGCTTCAATTTTGGGGTTTTGGTTTTGTTTAATTTTTTATATGGATGGGTGTTCTGAGATGGAATGGGTTTGATTTAGGTTTGTTTCTTTTAGCATTCCCTGCAGTTTGCAAAATGATCTGGTAGTAGACTGTTACTATTGGGGTTTTATTTTTCTTGCATTTGCAACTGATACATGTGGTTTTATTTTGTTCCTTTTCTTATTACTAATTGTTTCGGAAGCTTAGAACTTGTAAGAACTTCTAACCTTGGACAACTGATAGTTTGTAACATAATTATAATGAAAGGGCAAATCTCTCTTTACATGTATGCTAACTGTCCATATTACTCTTGATTGCTTAAGTGATCATGAGTTTGATTGGTATTCTTATGTTCAAATATTCAATATTTTGGTATTATATTGATTCATTTGCACGTTCTTCCAATTATCATGGACAAGTTGGCATTATGTGCTCAATGATGGGTTTTATTCAGGTGCTTGTATTGAGTTATTTCAGTTCAATTGGCTAGCAGGTTGTACGAGGCTTGATTGGATCTTCTTTGAAACAAAAAACCAAAGCTTGATTTGGAAGAGATGGGGTACATTGGGGCACATGGTGTGGCTGCTTTGCATAAATACAAGTATAGTGGTGTGGATCACTCCTACACTGCGAAATATGTATTGCAACCCTTTTGGAGTCGCTTCGTTAAAGTATTTCCCCTTTGGATGCCGTAAATTTCTTAATCTGTTTTCTTTTATTTTTGAAAGCTAGAGTAACTTTATTATTTTCTTATGCACTGTTCTCTCTGGGTTTAATTGGTTGTTAAGATCATTATTTTATTAGTGTACGTGTGCATGAGCATGTCTATTTTTGAATTTTGGTGCTGAAGGTCTGTATGATTAGTTTGTGCTGGGTAAATCTTGAATTTGGTTATTTGGTAGCCTACATATGATATATTTATTTTAAGAAAACATCAAAATCTCTGGGATTTGTTGATTGCATGTCTAGTTCTAGATAGAACTACATATTGTAAAGTTACAATGCCAAGATGCCAAGAACTTGTGTGTTTATCGCTAATGCAGCTATTAGCTAAGGAGATTGGTTAATTATGCTCTTATTTGGTATATTGAATTTACAAGAACGAAGAGTTTTAGTACTTTTCTTGAGATTTGTTTATGTCTTGCTTTTATAACTTGCTTATGATTTAACAGTGCTGGTTTAGGGTTATTTTTCCAGCCATTTACTAACTCTTTTTTTTCTGGTCTATGTGCGCGTTTGGGTTCCTGCGTTCTTTTTCAGGCCCAACATGGTATAATGACATTTACTCCCAACTATGTTTAATCATTTTGATACTGTTCCCTATTAATTGATGGTTATGCTTTATTTTTGGCCAGATAACACTAACTGGATTCATGTTCTTGCTCACGTCTGCGCTGCTTGGATATGTGAGTGAATTTTCTTATCATCTTTTTAATTTTGTGTTAGTTTTCCTTTTTTTTTTAATGCTAATATTTTACTTTAACTTTCACATTTATTTGTAATTTTTTGTGAATGTAAAAATATATCCACTGGCTGTTTTGTGTATAATGCATAAAGTAGAAATGTTGTTATTAGCAAGCTCCCATTGAATTTGCTTTTTGATTTTTTTCTCAGATATATTCACCAAGATTGGATTCAGCTCCTCCTAGATGGGTTAATTTCGCTCATGGATTGCTACTTTTCTTATATCAGGTTGGCTTAAATACTATTTAACCAGTGTTGCCTTTGATTTTTTTTTGGTGGTGCGCCTCTTTACTGTTATGCATTGCTATTTTGTTTTCATTGGTAATTCCCATTTTCAATCACTTGCTTGTTTGACCTTTTCATAAATATCTTAGACCTTTGATGCTGTTGATGGGAAGCAAGCAAGACGGACAAATTCCTCAAGTCCACTGGGGGAACTTTTTGACCATGGTAATGCAACGTAATGTGTTTTCTTCTATCGTTGTAAAACAAGAGTTGATTATTGATGGATTATATTCTGGGCAATCTCACTGTATTGCAGGTTGTGATGCCCTTGCATGTGCGGTATGTGTCTTCATCTTTTCTGGTAATTTCGTAGCCCTGAAATTCAAATGCTTTTTTCATATTCCGTATGTGTTTATTTAGCTTGAAGGATTGGCTTTTGGGAGTACTGCAATGTGTGGAAGAACTACCTTCTGGTTTTGGGTGATTTCAGCTGTTCCATTTTATTGTGCAACATGGGAGCAGTAAGTTGCCCAACCTAGTTTGATTTGTTATTAGTCATTATGCATTTCTGACCTTTATACTACCCACTCCCTCCCTCCTTCCTTCCAAAAGAACAATCCATAATATGTATAAGGCTGTATATTTTGGACTCTGAAGTTATAATGTTTCTGAAATTTTCCACTTTATAATTGGGGAGTGATGATTCACAATGCTTGCTTAGAAGGTTGTCTACTCTATGACCCTGCATAGAATACTTTATATGAAACTTGGATGTTTTGTTAGCAGCACTGATATATTACTTTATTGATCCAGTTACTTTACCAATACCTTGATCCTTCCTGCCGTTAATGGGCCCACAGAGGGTCTAATGCTGATATACTTGTCCCATTTTTTCACAGCTATTGTAGGTAAGCTCGTAATCTCCTCCTGCTATTCTTTGTATGTAGAGCTTGAAAGTTTATTTTTAAACCAATACACTAATTTTTTTTTCTTTTGCTTGGGTTTTACTTTTTCTTTTCTCTAATTACATTTAAATTGATTTGAAATTGCTTAACTTTTTCAGGTTCTGAGTGGTGGGCTCAACAATTTGGAAAGTCTCTTCCTTTTCTTAGTTGGGTCCCATTTATTCATGGTAAGGCTGTGCCTATTTTAGTTGAGCCTACAAATTCTATTTCGCATTGAACCCATGTACAGAATCTACATTTTGCGAGACTTGATTGCGTGCTTTGATTTAAACACCCTTTTATGAATACTTGGTAGTTGGCACACCTTCCATTACCTGACTGATGTTTTATATTGTTTTATTTATCCGAATGAGTTACTATCGAGTTGTCAGTGTTGGTCTCTGCTGCTTCTTGTTCGCTTTATATGCAAGTTAATAGAATAAGCCTGCCAGACATTTTGCATATTTATTTCCAATACATCTCTCTCTCTATATATATATATATAGCTCAAAGCCTCTTTAACATTTATGCATTCTTACCCCCTTGTTTTTATCAATTTCGGAACACTACTTTTTCACCCGCTGCTTCATGAAAAATTCGTACTTCCATTGCAATTGGTCTGAATCTAATTCCTTTCTGTTTTTTACTTCAGAAATTACAACATACAAAGCTGTGTTGTTTCTAATGGTAGCTTTTGCTGTTATCCCAACGGTCACGTTCAAGTATGTAATTCCTTGTTCCCTAAATTTTGAATTTGAGTCATCTTCCTATACTTTGTGAGCGACTCAATATAGTTTGTCTCCTCCCCAAACAATTCACGTGATTTGGTGGACCTCATGTGTAAATACTCAGTTGAATGGTACCGTAATGCTATTATCTTTCGGATTTTTTGTGTGCAGTGTGTGCAATGTTTATAAGGTTGTTCAGGCAAGGAAAGCAAGCATGCTATTGGCACTGGCAATGGTAATGCTATTATCTTTTGGATTTTTGTTTGTTAATTCTCGATACGTAATTGGCCTAATGGGTGTTTCATATTGTTTCATCCCAGCTTTACCCTTTTGCTGTTCTTTTGGGAGGAGTTTTGGCATGGTATGTCTATATTCTTTGTGTCCACACTTACCTTTTTTCTTCTTTATGAAAGTAAAAAATCAAATTATTTATATGCAGGGGTTACTTGTCACCAGCCGACATTATGGGGAACTATCCACATTTAGTTGTAATGGGAACTGGACTTGCTTTTGGGTACCTTGTGGTAGGATATCCGTGTTTCTTTATAACCAAATCTGTTAAAGTTTCTCAATCGTCCATCTTGAATGTAATTGCTTGCTATTGGTTCTGTGAGTGTCCTAGATTTCGAATAATGTCATTTTAAGGGGCTGGTAGACAATCAAATTCTTTATTATACCATTGTTGTTGAAGAAAGCTTTGTTTTGGCAGGGAAGTATGATTCTTGCGCACTTGTGTGATGAGCCAAAGGGTTTGAAAACTGGAATGTGCATGGTATGTAACAATCCCAAAGCATTGGAATTTTACAGTCTGTTGAGGGTCTATTTCTAAAAACTATAGTAATAGCATGATACTTTTCTCCTGGGAAAGAAGGCTTCATTTAAATTTTTACTTATGTGGGTGAATTGAATGTTAAAGTATTATCCAGTTATTATTATCAATAACTTTTGTATGAATTTTCTATTTATTAAAGATCAGATTAGATTACTAATTACAATATTTATTATTCTGTACAGTCATTGTTGTATCTCCCATTTGCCATTGCAAATGCACTCACAGCTAGATTGAATGATGGGTATGTTATATTTGATATTACTTTCTGAGCTCTGAATATTATTCGTCTGTTCTTGATAGTTCTGATGTTTCTCTTCTCTTGAACTTCCTGTTTGCAGAGTTCCATCGGTTGACGAGAGCTTGGTTCTTCTTGGTTACTGTGCATTTGCAGGTACTGTAATTTGTTCCTTTGGTGCACATAATAGAAATACATGGCACAATCACCATTTTCTCAAGACAGATTTTAAGTGCTGTTTTTGGCCTTCAGCTGCTTCCCGTTACCAATTTATTTTTCTTTTGTTGAGAAATTTTTTAGTTTTTTTGGAAAACAACATAGGCATTTGCAAGTGCAGTCTTAATGGGGATTGAATATGTACTTAATAATCTCATTTCATGTTATCATGTCGTTTGGCCGATGTTTCTCTTTCTCTGAACACAGCGACCCTCTATCTTCACTTTGCAACTTCAGTCGTTCATGAAATCACGACAGCCTTGGGAATTTATTGCTTTAGGTGAGAATGTGGTGTTACATTCAAAGCATTTATTAGCCACCAATCTTGCTGAATTTGGCATTTTGTTTTCACGGCCTACCAGGTTCAAATAATTTTTAGACTGTCTAAATTTAAATGAAGGTGGTATTATGCGCTCATTCTTTCACCCAGATGACAGTTTTCTTCCATTCGCATACTTCTGTTCCATCTCATTGGCGAGGGCCAATTCTTACCATACTTGAGATCCTAACTTTCAGTTTCATGTTGAATTACAGGATAACTGGGAAGGAAGCTTGAATTTTGCTGGTGTTTACTACCGGGCACCCTTTTTTTTTTCGGGTGCATGTTTCTTTTTTCGTACTATAAATAGAAGTATCCACTTTACATCCAATTTCTGAGTTTTCAATTTCTTTTTTCAGCCATGCTGGCAAGTAAAGAAAGATGCAGCTATATTGAGGTTATTCGTCAATATAAATTTTGTATAAGATGAGTTGGGAGTGAAGTTCCAATTTAATTCATTCTCACCGTTGTATTAGTATTTTTTTGTGTGTTCCCACGTTGAGAATAGAGTAGAACTAGATTATTTAGGCATGTTCTCTTCACTTAATGCATCATTTGAAATTTATAGAGATACAAGTGAGTTTGAGCATTGCGTTGCGTTGTTTAGGGTAAAATCATGCCCTTCAGAACCCAGTGATCCTGCATATATTATACAATGAATTTATTTCCATCACTAAACTAGCTAGAGACAAGACAACCACCGCTTCAAACAGATTTAATGAATTCAAGGCAGAAGGGAAGAAACACCACGATTGTGCACAGGAAATATTTGAAAGATTCCGTAAGTTAGGCAACATGACTTAAGGGACATGTAAAATGACTCCATAAAAGTTACGTTAGCCTGATTTTATGATTGTAGACAAGAGAGATGCCAACTAGTTAAGGATTGGAATATGAATGAGAGTATGCTAACACAAGGTTTCATATCTACTCATGCTTTTATTGGACGACATGCTTGAGGCAGCACCTCTGCTTGCCTTCAGCCTTGTTGCAGATGAAAGAGTAGTGCCAACCTCATTTTCGGATAATTCGTCGTGAATTTTGATCCTTACTAAGATGTTACGACCACTTATCCCATGTATTTGTATGATTCCTAAACTAAACAGCTCTGAGTTCTTCCAGATTATACTGGCTCATATCTTCAGAGTAAAGTATGCCGGTAGGAGATATAAGGCGTCGTAGGGAGAGAAAAAGCCGAGCCTACGAATGAAAATTCAGATGAGTTATTTTGTGATCAGATATTCAGATAAGTTCAAATAGGTCAAAAGTAGACATGTGAAGCCTTAGATGTTGGTCTTACCCATTGAAATCCTACCATTGCCCACCAGCAGCCTGCTAGGCCATATCCTCTACTACTCACAAGCTGGTGAAAGAAAAATGGAATGGTAGTGTACATAAAAAGTGAGTTATAAACTATAAATAAACTAAAAAGTAATTATACACCAGAAAATTGAAAAACAACTCACCAGCAGTAGAAGTGCACCTAAAGACAAGCATCCACTCATTGACAGACTAATAAATCTTAGATCTCGTCCGGCCTGAAAAGAACAAAAAATAGACAGGATGAATTTTGTTTATTCCAAGGTATTCCAAGGGTGAATTGCCTATTGCTTGTCCACTGGACACAAAACATACAGGACTCAGTATTCATCAATCTTTGGTCCAAACGGCATGCACAAGATGTGCAAAGATAAGGTTTATAATAAGCACATGTGAAAAATCAACATACTGAAGATAAAATGAAACATACCAGCAGTGTTCCCTCAAAGCAGAGAATGGCAGGTGTCACAGCCAATGCCAAAAAAAATTGTATCGGCACTTTATGCATCTGCATCAACACAGAGTATCAAGAGGAATTCTATTTGTGGAACAATTTTATCACAACTTTTCATGATCAAGGAAAAGCCCTGCGTCAATATTCAATATATATGGAGCTCAAAAGTTCAGATCATTGGAAGAATATATGGTGGGGATTCAGTTTAAGAGCAGTCATCAAGACTCACAACCAACTTATACCTTGTGATTTGGTGGAAGCCTGCATATATTATAGAATGATTGACAATTTATAAGGAAGCGCTAAAACCAACTTGATTCTTTCCTTCCTCGAGATACCATAGCACAGAAGAAATAGAAATTAGGAAGATGTTAAAAAGTTCCTAAAAAAAAAGCAAACCTCCTGTATGATATTTTTGTCTGGTGTAAAGATGTTCGGAAACAACCATGGAACACATGTTCCTCCAATTCCTAATACTGAACCAAGGATAGCTCCAACAATGACAAGTGACTTGAGCAGCATTCGAGCCTGTTTGATATCATAAAGTTTTAAGAACACAATTAACAAAATAGCCATCATCCCCGTTATATTCATCGAAAGGGGAGTATTATGTACAACTTAATTGTCCAAAACAAAATACACATGGAAGTTCTTCAATTCTCAACATATACTACCAAGATTAAAAGTCCATATGGATAGAATTTGAGTATGACAAACCTTGGGCAAACTACGATTTGCGCCATATATCAACTCAGGCATAAATGATTGTGCAGTTTGAGAGAGAGGTTCGCCCCACACAGTACAGATGAAGAATGTTTGGATCATGACCTAGAGGAAATGGTAAGTCATCAATAGAAATAAACATCACTTACCTTCAAAAAGAAAGATCAACTAACACGACAAGTTTGACCAAACCTAACCTGATGAGCAGCCGTGATGTTTGTTCCCATTGACGTTGCAAAATATACAGTGAGAGAGAAGAAAGCTATCTATAAACCACAAATCGGTATTAGAGAATAAAGTATATTTGGATTTGGATTCTCAATTAGTTTGAATATCTGGTCACTAGTGTGTTTCTTTACTATGATTTGGTCTCCGACAAGTGTCAAGTATTTTCATAATTAAGTGATTTGTTTGTTATTTGGTATCCTATTACTGATTAGGAGTTCATTCTATTCAAACCCTTGTTTAATGTTATGATTAAAGCATCTAATTCTCTGATTTCTCTCCCTTGTTTTCTTAACATGGTATCAGAGCATCGATTCTACGACCTAGTGGTTACGAGCATTTACTCCTACCCCCAAGGCTAGAGTTTGACTCTCCCCTCCCCTTTGGCCTCCCTTGTAACCAAAACACATTAATCTTCTTGTGAAGACACATGATCTCTTACTGTTATGGATGATCCTATCCAACTTATAGGCACATGATGCTTATGTTATTTTAGTGTCAGGCATGTGATGCCCTGCTTAGTCATTTTATGAAGACTGTAATGCCTTCATATTGCGAAGATACATTATTCTGAAGTTGTTAGAAAAGGCAGTAATATTTCTAGTCATTCTTCTGGGGAATATCAACATCTAAATTGGTGGATTATGAAAAAGGAACACATGAGACTAGATCGAGAAAGATAATTGAGTAAATTGTAACCTTAGAAATCATTGTCACAAACACTGGAGCAGCAAGCCCAAGTACTGTTAAAAATTCTTCGGGCGAGGGAACAGAGATGGCATAGGCATTGTATCCTTTCTTGTTCAGAGCTTCAATCATCATATATCCTGCAACAACCTAAAGTCATACCAGTCAATAGTAATGGAAAAGTTAATTGATGTGTCAAGGACTTATGACAACAAAAATTCAAACCTTATGTGATATATGTTAATATGTTCGGCCCACATACCTGTGACACCATTGTTGCCCATGCTGCACCAGCAATACCATAGCCTAAAAAACTGCAAAGGACTACATCACCAATGCCATTTATAACACTGGCTACAGCCAAGGCCTTCAAAGGACCCCAGGAATCTTTCATGCCAAGACTGGGAAACAGATTTAGAATATCAGAGTATGAACACGATCTCATTAACCTCAGCAGTTAAAATCCCTTGCCAGAGATAACTTTCACTTAGGCAATAAATAAGTATTTCAAGTCAAAAAATGAATGCTTGTTTCATACTGGTTTTTGACAAGTCAGAGAACTTTCCTTAGGCAATAAATGCGATTCAAGTAAAATATGAATGCTTGTTCACATTTGGTTTTTTCCATGATAGTTTATATAATCATTCATGTTTTGCAATGCCTAAAATGGTGCCAAACTTTCTCTAGCAGTTATTTCTTCTCACCCAATAGATTTAATAATCCCTGTGTTAAAAAGATTTAGGACTTGCAATATCCAATATGGTGTTGTTGCCAATGATTTTGAACAAAGAAGACAACTATATCTTCAAAGATTTTATAGATTCATTTCTAATCATCAACTCGCTAGATGTTTATGCTGTAGATAATACATGGAAAAGCGGAAGAGACGTGTAACCTTGCACTCTGAGTAACCCAACCAACAAGAATTGCAGGCCATGCCAAACCTCGTATCTACCAACAGAAAACATTCTGTTCAATTAGAAAGTCTTTAAAAGAAATCAAATGCAGGAATATGTCACAGACAAAACCAGGACAAGGAATCTATTTACTGGTCATAGAAGAAGAAGTATAAGGGTATGCCAAGAAAGATAACATATACAAGTGGGGGACATCATAATAATCAGTTAGAGAAAAGATTTGGTCTGAGTTCCACCTACTAATGAGATTTTATTAAGAAATAAGCTTTCTTTTCATGCACAAATTAATGGTGTAGATACATTTTTCGGAACTCTTTCGCATGTATCAACGTGGACCTCACATATGATAAATATAAACATTGCCAATAGCCCAAAAAAAATAAAGAAGAAGAAGAACCTTTTACGTTATATCTTGACACGATAATGCAAAGTCTACCACATTATCATTCTAGGCATACATGACCTTCTAATGACTAAGAGAAAATGAACACAGAAAAAGAAGGAACTTTTATGATATTTTAACATTTCCTGACCAGGTAAATGATTTAAAGGAAACCATCTTCTCAAAGAGGAGTAACCAACATTTTTTAGCTCAAAGGAAAGGCACCTGAACATATGTATTTGCTGCAGGAATAATATGCGCATTCTTTGATCCAGCAAAAGCTGAAAAGTTAGAATTGCATCAGTCATGACTCTTCTATATATGCTCCTTTTACAGACCCAGAAAACTCTCGTATTCTACTATATGTGCTAAAATGCTTTAATCAATAGAAAACAAACAAAATCAAGCACTCAATCTTTCTGTAATGTAAAGATATTGAAAACCAGTTCTTATTACCAGTTAGCGCCCATGAACCGAAAAATCTTGTAAATAAAAGCATTAAGCAGCCACAGGTCAATCCAACAAAGAGCAAGATGGATATGTGATGCTGCACTTCATTTCTGTCCTGCACCAATTCTAGATAATCAAACAATATACCTAAATCATGCAAGAGAAAATAGTGATTAACATTGCATACAATCCTGCACAAGAATTCGAAAGTCACAGAAAGAAAGAATTTTAAAGAAAGAGAAACGCGGTTTTATGTCATTGCAATAAATGTACTTAATGGGATACATATAAAAAATTCCTAATCTGGCAACAACTCCCACTTTGTTTAGCAGCTTTGAAAGTTCATACCTTCTCAACTTCTGAATAACACATAGTACAATTCATATAATACTCTTAAATTCCTTGCAAATTTGCACTTAATTCCCTAAGAAAATTCTGAATCAGTGTGACAAAAAATTACCCAAAATTGGAAAGTGCAAGTCAAACTCATTTTCTTATCAACACAAGCATACACATTTATCCACCACAGAGGCATCTGGGATCTGAAGAGAAACTAACTAACCCCTTTTGCAAGCGCAGTAGCAATCATATTTGAAGTTGCAATAGAAAGGAACATGAACACATAACTCATATTATCACACATCACAGTTCCAGGGCCTGCATTGAAAACCAATAAACAGAGCTCAGCTAAAAATCTGCCCTTAAAAAAATAAAACCCAAATAAAAAAAACTAAAGTAAATCTGAATGAAGTACCTAAAGCAGCAAGCTCAAGAGAGCTTCCCCTTCCAACCACAACAGTGTCGATGAGGCTCATAAGGGGCCCACAAATCCAAAGCCCAGTGGCGGGTCCTGTAAACGTTACAATCTCCTTCATTTGGTTCCATAAGCTCTGACTCTCCAACTCTTCTTTCTTCACCTCCACAACTTCTTCAGACACTAAAGAATCTTCCCCATCATCTCCTTCACGAACCCCGTCAACAATGCAGGCGGTCACCAGTCGATTACGACTGCGTATTGGGGGTGAGAAGCGTAGCTTTGGGAGGCCAGATGTGTGGTTAAAGCCTGGGGTCAAAGAGAAATATGGTGGGTTGGTGAAAAAGAGTGAGGGGTGAGAAAGAGAAGTGTGAGTGAGGTTTTGGAGGAGAGGGGAGTGAAGAGGGTGATGAGCTATCAGGGTTTTGCTTGGCATTTTTGTTCTTTTTCAAATTTTCCGGGAAAATGGGGGCAGAGAAAGTTCCACCCAAGAAAGACACACAAAAGAATGACAGGTCCACTGGAGAAGATGAAGTATAATTTTCGGAAGTACAAGACACTTTTATATAGGTCTGGATTCAAATGAAATGGGCTGCTGCCTCGTGGAAGGTTGTCGGCTATCTATGATGGCTTTTCGATTTTCCCCTGTTGGCGGCTTTCGATTTTCCCATGTGCAAAAATAAATCAACCTGTCCTAAATTTCTTTAAAAAGTTTGTATTTCTCATAATTTCCATATTTTTATTGAAATTATATATAGATCGTGTCGGAAATATCAAAAAATCTCAGATACGAAAAATTTGACGAAAATATCGATATATTATCGAAATCAGTAGCTTTGGGAGGCCAGATGTGAGGTTAAGTCCTGGGGTCAAAGAGAAATATGGTGGGTTGGTGAAGAAGAGTGAGGGGTGAGAAAGAGAAGTGTGAGTGAGGTTTTGGAGGAGAGGGGAGTGAAGAGGGTGATGAGCTATCAGGGTTTTGCTTGGCATTTTTGTTCTTTTTCAAATTTTCCTGGAAAATGGGGTTCCAGAACAAAAGCTGGAGACTTTTGGGTGGCGATCAACAACCGTACCGTACCAACGGCGGTTCTAATAGATTCAGTTGGGAATGTGCTAAACAAGTTAAACCTTCTAGAGGAGTATGGCCAAAATTCCATAAGTGAAGTTGAAGAGGTCCCTGGGGGACGTTATGTGGCTTCTTCCAATGTGGATTATGTTGGTAAGTACAATAAATAATCAAATGCACGCAACAGAAGTATCTATAGCAGCTATGTCTATCATCATCTTAAATAATGATTTCTGCCTCAGTGGTTGTTGGAAGAATTTGGTGTCTAATGTTGTTGTACTTTTCGAAACATTTAAGTATAATGGAAATGTTTATGTTCAGATTTTGGGGAGTTCGATCGTTCTGGTAACCTTTGCAAATGCTTGTAGTTGAGAAGCAGGACATTGTTAACAATTAGAGGGTTTTACCTGCAAGAAAATACTACGTCGCTTAAGTCTGTGTTTGTTCAGAAAAATTGTCATAAATTTTAGAATAATGTCATATCCCTTTTTCCTTTGTGTTCGTGGATTAATTGGCCTTTTATAGACATTGACGCCATGGGCTCCAAATCTCATGTTTCTTATTTCTCTTCATTTTCTATGATAGTCGATATCAAGTTGCTTCATTGTACTTCCACTCCCCCAAAATTTAGGTTGTATGGTAAGTGGCTTCTTGGTTGCAGCTTACATTATTTTATGATTCAGAAAAATAAAACCTTGAATTAATGATTGAAACTAAGTAAATACAATGAAGCCTATTAATGACACTCAAATGCTAAAACCAACTAGACACGTCTTTTTTATTATTTAATACAAGTGATAATCTAAAAATCATAATGGGAAATGAGGATTTCTCAAACATACTACGATGTGTCATGGAGTTCAAACCTGACATAAGTGGTACACAAATCAGAGCCCGTTTTCACTGTTTTAGACCCCATTGACACCAATTAGAGACGTCTTGAATGGCCTAACTGCTACCAGAGTTTCTGAATATTTTTTGGTCAACTAGAGTTTCTGATCTTAGGACTAGAGACTTATCTAGATCTGTCCATTAAAAGGGAGGTCAATGTTGGGGCCAATGAAGTGTTAGGACATGGTATGAAGTGGAGGATAGGACCAAATTTTGACCGACCAAGACGGTTTTGCGGCCAGCTACTTATAAATCTTTCTTCTGTTTTCTTCGATATACTTTGTTAGCTAGTATTTGTTCCTAGTGTTTAGCAATTTCATTAATGGCCACTACAAGAAAAAGTGGCAACAGTCACTATTATTTAGTAACATTTGGTGATATTTGCTGGGGTGACTAAAGCCTTTAGTCACACAAAAATTTCAAAAAAGATGACTAATGCTACTAATAGTCACCAAAAAAGGTGACTAAGGGCTTTAGTCACCAACAAATTAACGATGATGACATTTGGTTACTTTTGCTGAGGTGACTAAAGTCTTTAGTCACACAAAAATTTCAAAAAAGGTGACTAAAGCTACCAACAGTCATCAAAAAAGGTGACTAATGCTGCCAACAGTCACCAAATTCTTAGTTAGTGACTATTGTGATTTTTTCTTGTAGTGGGTTCAAACGTTGTTTGCATGGGGGGTGAAGTTACCAATAAAACTGCCTTCCTCATACAGCTCTGATTCTTCTGTCCATGTAGGCCAAGCACACTACATTTCTACTCTAAGTTATCCACTTGTGCATTCTTTGTAAAAAAAAAAACCCTCAAATCATTCAAACATACTGATTGAGACAAAACCTCTCAACCTCAAGAACCACCTAATCTATATAAAGGGATCAAGAAACACTCATGGGAGTGTACAACTAAACGAAGCTTGTCCTTCCATGACAACCTTTGGAAGCTGGTAAAGCTTTGCAGCATTTTTCTTGGCATCAAGATTAATTCAAAGGTAATTCAGCATTTTTCTTGTGTTTAATATTTCCATAACATGTGCTATGGTTGTGTTTATTTATTTATTTAGGTTTATATTAATTGTGCATCTCTTGCCTTGATCAGTAGAATATATTTGGAAAACCAACACGTCAGAAACATTAAGTACCATATTTGAAGAATCCTCCTCAACCCTAGAAAACTTCCAAGAGGAAGGCGCCCAACAGCTGCATGAGACATATGTGAGCTTTGAGAGCTGCACTGATGGAGAATCAAACTCGGACGGTAATGCATCAAGCCCTCCATTGCCACTAGGCCTTAAACTGAACACAACAATTAGACTGGGATTACACTCCAAAGTGAAAATTTATAACAAATGGAGTGGCACCGGCCCCCCCCCCAAAAAAAAACTCTCTCCTCTATTAATAAATACAATTTGTAATAAACCGCTTATAATTTAAGTTAAAGTTCCCTCTAAAACAAATTAGACATAGTTAAATTAGAAATATTTAGCTCTAAACATGTAATTATTGGATACTTAGCTATTTTATATACTTGTATTTTCTACTTTGGCCCCCCTAACTTTACAATTCTAGCTCTGCCCCTGATGATCATCATGATAATCATGATGATCAAAATGAGATGCTTGCCTTACCTGAGAGGGTTGCTGCTGTAGAGATTCTTGTGGAAAAGCAGCAACTGGAGATTGAGGCTCTACGTCAGGAGGCCTTGGAAACAAGAAGTACGTTGCAAGAGTTAAAGGCTCAAATGGAACAAATTGTTGAGTCTCAAGCACCAGATATCTAACCAGATATCTTTAACTTATTTGATGTAGTCAATATATATTTTTTCAATTATTAGAATAAAAACTGCAGATCGGCTCAAGAGTTCTACGGAAATTTATCTAGATCATAGAATGAGATGGTTGGACAAATTAGGCAATAAGCTACCAGCCTTCATTTATTTGTAGCATATATAATACACTAATCCAATTACAAATGTTTTATTTTTTTTATACACTACTACATTTTACTATTTGCGCGACAAAACAAAATTCGTCGCGTTAGAACCCTTTGCGCGACGAATAAATTACTTCCGTCCTGCAAACAGCTAAAACTTGCGTGACAAAAATCCTCGTCGCGCAATTAATCTTAGTGCGACAATAAATATTATCGTCGTGCAAAGCCAACAAGAAAAACGTGGGATTGCAATTTTTTGGCTCCAAATCTTTGCACAACGAATATTGTCGTCGCGCAATTGTGTTTGCGCGACCATGACGGGTTTCGTCGCGTAAAGTCCGGAACAAAAACTGCGCGTTTTTTTTATTTGGCGCCAAACATTTGCGAGACGAAAAATCTGGTCGTAGCGCGACAATTAATATTATTGTCGCGGAAAGCCAACAAGAAAAACGTTGGATTAAAATATTTTGTCGCCAAATATTTTCGTCGTGCAAACTTAATTGCCCGACCATGACTAGTTTCGTCGCATAAAGTACGGAAGAAAAACGGCGCGTTATTTTTATTTGGCGCCAAACATTTGCGCAACGAAAAATTTGATCGTCGCGTAAAGTTTGATGTTGGTAGGTACTTGCGCGACGAAAATGGGCTTTGGCGTGACGGAATTTTTTTCTTTGGCGTAACGTTTGATGTCGGTACGAATTTGCGCAACGAACAAAACATTTGTGCGACGAAAACATTTTCGTCGCGCAAAATTCCTCCTCCTATATATTCTTTGTTCTGCCTCTGCTCTCTGCTTTCTGCCCCTGCTCTGCTGTGAATTCGCTACGGAGATCGATAAGTAATTTTTGTCATTAATGTAAATTCATTCTAACGTCATGAATTTTGTTGTGTATAGGTTTATTATATGTGATTAGCGATTACTGGATAACGATTTAGCATGTATTTTCTTCATTTTATATTACTTACATTATGTTCAACTTAGTTTGTTATGTTTATATTGTTGTGTGAAATTATATTTATATTATTTTGTTAAATTTGTGCATGATGTACGAAGTTAATTGAAATTAACTTCGTACATTTTTAGTACCACTTAGTTTCCTGTTCAAGTATTAGTTGGATTTCGCGCATGGATGCGAAAGCGTGACTGCGGTCCAATTAATTCTTGAATTGTCTCATTATTTGGACAGTTTGGGCATGCATAGTCATGTCACGTGATTTACGGCTACAGAATTAGATTTTGATTGTGGAGATTTCGGTGTCATCTCTTTACGTTCTTCGGGTGGTACGTAGGTATGTTATACCTACGGTACACCTCAAGAACTGTATCGAGATGCTGCCAAAATTCCTCCACGTCGAAATCTAATCTCATGTAGCCGTAAATTACGTGATATAACTATGCATTCTCGAATGGGATAGGGCCCTTACCGGAGGCATAAGGTGACATTTTGAATTTCCGCGAAATTGTTGTGATTGTTGTAATGTGATTGTCATTCCAGGAATTATGAGCAGGAGTTGGATACAGAACCCAAATAGATGCGCAAACAAATACTTGGATGAAATCGAGGATTTTGTTGACTTTGCAAGTACACACAACCCAGGTGCAACCCGAATCAGATGTCCGTGTAGGAGGTGTAACAACACGTTGTGGGAGACATTTGAAAATGTTCAATTTCATTTAGTAAGAAATGGAATGATTGAGACATATACTGCTTGGAACCATCATGGGGAACAATTAGACCCGGGTGCTTCGTCTTCAAACGCCAGAAGAGTAGACAATGTTGAACTTGTTGTAGATCCTAATGAACAAGTGATGAAAATTATAAATGATGCTTTTCCATTTGCTTCGCCAAACACCAATAAGGAAGGGGAAGATGACGTGCCTACTACAATGGACAGTGCAGAGTTCGAAGAATATGAAAAACTGTTAAAAAATGCCAATAAAGAGTTATACCCGGGGTGCGAGAGCTTTTCCGTTCTCACGGCCATTATGGAGCTAATGCATGGAAAAATAAAGTATTGTATGTCGAACCAGTGTTTCGATTACTTTTTGGGGGTTTTCAAGAGAATGCTTCCGACGGACAATTGTTTGCCGAAAGACCATAGACACGTGCAGAAGGTGTTGAAGGGTCTTGGATTGGGTTATGAAAAAATTCACGCTCGCAAAAACAATTGTATGTTATTCTACAAAGAGTATGAAACATTGGATACATGCCCTATATGCAATGAGTCGAGGTTCAAAATGACATCGCAGAGTAGAACGACTAAGATCTCACAAAAAGTCATGCATTATCTGCCCCTGAAACCTAGGTTGCAGCGATTGTATATGTCGACGCATACTGTCACAGACATGAGATGACATAAGGAAAAACGGGTAGACGACGATGTAATGCGGCATCCTGCAGATGTGGAGGCATGGAAAGAGTTCGATCGAACGTTCCCCGAGTTTGCTGTCGATCCCCGAAATGTTAGATTGGGTTTTGCCACTGACGGATTCAATCCGTACGGCAATAAGGGCAATAGGGGCAAGAAGACGCTTCTCCACCATTCAGGTTCCATGCCCTTCTCATATAGGATGGAGGCACGGCGGCGGGTAATAATATGCATGTTTATGAATTTTTAGTATGTCATTAATATTAAATTGTTTTTTTGTACTAACATTTTTATTCTCTTGTTCAATTCAGGAGGGTTCTAAATTCCCGGAGATCGACGTCTTTGGTGACGTTTATGTTCGATCCGGGCATGAGTTAGTTGAGTCCCTTCATGTAAGTATTTTCTAATTTTATTTATTAACTTACGCATTCAAGTTTCATGTTCATTAAATGAATGTTTTAATTAATTTTTTATGTTATGTTAAACAGGCGACGATGAAGGAGAAGAGCCAGTTGGTTCTACAGGAGGCGGCCTCCTAGCTTCATCCCGATACCCCGCTCGAGTCTGTGTATCCTCCACAAGATGCGAGGTTTCAGATCCTGACCAAGACCTTGGATCATATTCTCGGGAGGAGGCCGAGGACATATTGCCGAGGGATGGGGAATGCTCGGCGGCAGGAACCTAAGGCCCCTTCTTCATCGTCGCAGTCTAACAGTCAAGTGAATGCTTTGACAGCAGAGGTGGCCGAATTGAGGTCTCTTGTCGCCTAGCTTGCACAGTCCCTCGTTCAGTCCTGCCTTTCAGTCCCGGCGGCTTTTAGTCCCGCGTCGACCTCCGAGCACCCCCAGCCCGAGCATGGCCACCACACCTCGGCCCCTTCGACCTTTGCCCCTAGAGAAAATACTGGGACCTTCGAGCCGCAACAACAAGACGAGAATATAGATTTTGATACATTATTATATGATTAGTTTTTTTACTTTCTTAATTACATTTCAAACATTTATCTTATATTATATACATTTATATTATTCTTTTTCTCTTCATTACATTGTTTTCTTGCAATTTCATTTTATTACACAAAAAAAAACCAATCTAACCTTTTACAAAAAAAAAAAATTATGCGCGACAAAAAACACAAAATTGGTCGCGCAAATATCTGCACGGCGAAAAGTAAACCATCGCTATGTATATATAAGCGCAACGATTATTATTTCATCGCGCAAATGTTTGAGCGACGAATACAAACCGTCGCTCCATGTAGACGTGACGACTATGGTTTCGTCGCGCAAATATTTGTGAGTCGAATAGCGCTCTCATCCCTATAGTTCTGTGAGACGAAGTTTAACCGTCGCCCAGTGTACGCGCGAACAATACAATTTTTCGTCGCGCAAAGTCTTTGTTTATGATCTTTGCGGGACTGAGTGCACGCGATGAATTTTTTGTCACACTGATGTTTGTGCGACTCAAGTGTACTTTGCGCGACGAAAATATTTCCGTCACGCAAATAGTAACAGGTAGTAGTGATAGCAATTATGATATAAAATTATGTGTGTCATATAAATTATATAGTGGTATCTTAATTTGTTTCTAATACGTTAGATAATTACTTTGTTAATTTGTATATGATACAATTACTTGTCATCTTAATTTATAACGATGGGCTATCTGGACATGGCTTTGGTCCGGTGCATCCCCTAATATCAACTCAGGTCACACATGGAATTCCTCCAATTCCTTGTTTGATGGGCGGGCTGGGCTGAGCCTTAATGGGCTCAAATGGACCGGGCCTTTTTGGCTCAAATGGGCCTGGCTTTTATGGGCTCAAACGGGCCGGACATTTCTGTGTAACACACTGCATTTTTTTAATTGAACTCAAGGAAGCCTTACCTGCTTGGGTTGGTATGACGGAATCTATTATATATAGTTTCTTATCAAATATCAAACATCTTATTTAAAGAGCCACCACAAACTTCTTTTACTACTTCCATACTAAATATATAAGATCAACAATTTGTACTAGTCCATTTGATAGTACTAGTCTTTGTTGCAGTTATAAGTAAAAAAATGTATTTCCTTAAGTGGAAATCTCCTGAATTAGAGTTGTTCTATAGCATTATAGGTAGGCTACTATATAAACCAAAAGCGAAAAAGCAAAGGCACGCCCATGGCATTATAATTCCTTTCCTTGTTGCTTGCTCATAACACTAGCAGCAGGCAGTATTCATGGCACTACGTACCACAGCTCATACCACCCCCCCACCAAAACAGTCCACTCCCTCCTTATAAATATCAGGCATTGCCATCAGTCATCAACACAAAACACACACCATTGACCCTTCCGTATTGACTGATCTCCTCACTCTCTCCTTTGCCTTCCAAAGTTTTCCTATTTGTTTCTCACCACCCTTCACTCTAGACGCTCTTCCTCCTCCTCAAAATACTAATTTCAATGGCATCAAACGGAATGTCGTCAACTGGCGTTGACTCCTCCTCTTGGACTGCCAAGCAAAACAAAGACTTTGAAAATGCTTTGGTGGTGTTTGACAAGGACACTCTCGACTGCTGGGGTCATGTTGCCAAGGCAGTTGGCGGAAAAACGGCAAACGAAGTCAAGAAGCATTATGAGCTTCTTGTTGAAGACATCATCCTTATTGAGTCTAGACAAGTGCCCATCCCGGATTAAAGTACGCCTGACACTAGATGGAGTAGCCATGGCCACATGAATGATGAGGAAAAGAGGTATATAATATATATATATATATATATATATATATATATATATATATATATAACACAGAATCAGCTCTAACCTTTTATTATTTTTCTTTGTTTGTTTTGAATTTTGTCGTGCTTGAATTGTAGGAAGGAAGAGAAACCAGAAGCTCCGCTGAAGAAGTAGAAATTCCACCTATCCATCCATCCACTGAAGAACTAGTTATTAATTAATAAAGCTTCATCATCGCTGAAGCTGTTTTAGTTTTTATATATTCTGAATGTCCCAACGACATGTATTGAATCTTAATTATTTATGTGTGTCATATAAATTATATAGTGGTATCTTAATTTGTATCCAATACGTTAGACAATTACTTTGTTAATTTGTATCTGATACAATTACTTATTATATTAATTTATAGCGATGGGCTATCTGGACATGGCTTTGGTCCGGTGCATCCCCTAATATCAACTCTGGTCACACATGGAATTCCTTTAATTTCTTGTTTGATGGGAGGGCTGGGCTGGGCCTTCATGGGCTCAAACAGATCGGGTCTTTTTGGGCTCAAACGAGCCTGACCTTTCTGTGTAACACACTGCATTTTTTTAATTGAACTCAAGGAAGCCTTACTTGCTTAGGTTGGTCTAACTGAATCTATTATATATAGTTTCTTATCAAATACCAAACATCTTATTTAAAGAGCCACCACAAACTTCTTTTACTACTTCCATACTGAATATATAAGATCAACCATTTGTACTAGTCCATTTGATAGTACTAGTCTTTGTTGAAGTTATAAGTAAAAAAATGTATTTCCTTCAGTTAAAATCTCCTGAATTAGAGTTGTTCTATAGCATTATAGGTAGGCTACTATATAAACCAAAAGCGAAAAAGCAAAGGCACGTCCATGGCATTATAGCTATAGGTTCACCGAATTTATAATTCCTTTCCTTGTTGCTTGCTCATAACACTAGTAGCAGGCGGCATTAATTGCACTACGTACCACAACTCATAACACTAATAGTAGCAAGCGGCATTCATGGCACTTCCGTATTGACTAATTTCCTCACAATCTCTTTTGCCATCCAAAATTTTCCTATTTGATTCTCACCACCCTTCACTCTAGACCCTCCTCCTCAAAACAAAACAAAGACTTTGAAAATGCTTTGGCGGTGTTTGACCAGGACACTCCCGACCGCTCGGATAATGTTGCCAAGGCGGTTGGCGGAAAAATGGCAAACGAAGTCAAGAAGCATTATGAGCTTCTTGTTGAAGACATCATCCTTATTGAGTCTGGACAAGTGCCCAATTTGGATTGCAATACGCCTCACACTAGAGGGAGTAGCCATGGCCACATGAATGATGAGGAAAAGAGGTATATAATATATATATAAAACACAGAATCAGCTCTAACATTTTATTATTTTTTCTTTGTTTGTTTTGAATTGTGTTGTGCTTAAATTGTAGGAAGGAAGAGAAACCAGAAGCTCCGCTGAAGAAGTAGAAATTCCATCTATCCATCCATCCACTAAAGAACTAGTTATTCATAAATAAAGCTTCATCATAGCTGAAGGTGTTTTAGTTTTTATAGATTCTGAATGTCCCAACGGCATGTATTGAATCTTAATTATTTATGTGTGTCATATAAATTATATAGTGGTATCTTAATTTGTATCTAATAGGTCAGACAATTACTTTGTTAATTTGTATATGATACAACTTATTCTATTAATTGATAGTGATGGGCTATCTGGACATGGCTTTGGTCCGGTGCATCCACTAATTTCAGCCCAGGTCACACATGGAATTCCTCCAATTCCTTGTTTGATGGGCGAGCTGGGCTGGGCCTTCATGGGCTCAAACAGACCGGGCCTTTTTGGGCTCAAACGGACCGGGCTTTTAAGGGCTCAAACGGGCCTGACCATTCTGTATAACACACTGCATTTTTTTAATTGAACTCAAGGAAGCCTTACCTGCTTGGGTTGGTTTGACTGAAACTATTATATATAGTTTCTTATCAAACATCTTATTTAAAGAGCCACCACAAACTTCTTTTACTACTTCCATACTGAATATATAAGATCAACAATTTGTACTAGTCCATTTGATAGTACTAGTCTTTGTTGAAGTTATAAGTAAAAAATGTATTTCCTTAAGTGGAAATCTCTTGAATTAAAGTTGTTCTATAGCATTATCGGTAGGCTACTATATAAACCAAAAGCGAAAAGCAAAGACACGTCCATGGCATTATAGCTATAGGTTCACCGAATCTATAATTCCTTTCCTTGTTGCTTGCTCATAACACTAGCCGCATGCGGCATTCATGGCACTAAGTACCACAGCTCATACCAACCCCCCAAACAGTCTACTCCTCATTATAAATAGCAGGCATTGCCATCAGTCATCAGCACAAAACACACACCATTGACCCTTCTGTATTGACTGATCTCCTCACTCTCTCCTTTGCCTTCCAAAGTTTTCCTATTTGTTTCTCACCACCCTGCACTTTAGACCCTCATCCTCCTCCTCCTCAAAATAATAATTTCAATGGCATCAAACGGAATGTCCTCAACTGGGGCTGGCTCATCCTCTTGGATTGCCAAGCAAAACAAAGACTTTGAAAATGCTTTGGCAGTGTTTGACAAGGACACTCCCGACCGCTGGGATAATGTTGCTAAGGCGGTTGGTGGAAAAATGGCAAACGAAGTCAAGAAGCATTATGAGCTTCTTGATGAAGACTTCATCCTTATTGAGTCTGGACAAGTGCCCATCCCGGATTACAGTACGCCTCACACTAGAGGGAGTAGCCATGGCCACATGAATGATGAGGAAAAGAGGTATATAATATATATAACACAAAATCAGCTCTAACCTTTTATTATTTTTTCTTTGTTTGTTTTGAATTTTGTCGTGCTTAAATTATAGTAAGGAAGAGAAGCCAGAAGCTCCGCTGAAGAAGTAGAAATTCCATCTATCCATCCATCCACTGAAGAACTAGTTATTAAAAAATAAATCTTCATCATCGCTGAAGTTGTTTTAGTTTTTATATATTCTGAATGTCCCAACGACATGTGTTGAATCTTAATTATTTATGTGTGTCATATAAATTATATAGTGGTATCTTAATTTGTATCTAATACGTCAGACAATTACTTTGTTAATTTGTAGCTGATACAATTACTTAGTATCTTAATTTATAGCGATGGGCTATCTGGACATGGCTTTGGTTCGGTGCATCCCCTAATATCAACCCAAGTCACTTTTATTTTGTTGTGATTAAATTGTACGTAATTTTAAATTTGGCCCACCCAATTTTCAAATCCTAGGCCCGTCTGGAGGAGTCTCAGTGCAGTGGGTAGTGGTGAGTGGTGGTGGAGTACCTCAGAATGGAGAGAGAGGTGGGTGGTGGTGAGTAGTGGTGTGGGTGGTGATGTGTTTGACGGGCCTTTATTGGCTCAAATGGGCCGAGCCTTTATGGGCTCAAACGGGCTGGACCTTTATGGGCTCAAATGGGCCAGGCTGGTATTTAGACACCGTAGCCGAGCCTAGCCCACTAAATAATGAGTCGGGCTCGGCCGAGATTTTTCTCTATGGGCCTGGCGGGCCCCTATCGGCCCATGAGCTCTTGGGCCAAATGATGACCCCTAGTCATAAGGCTATGAAGGACACGATGTTTGCTTTGTGCTTGGTGTCTGATATAATTTTTTTTTATCTTATATCGTTAACTAATATGATTATGTCTCAGTGTTTATATTTAAGTTGAATTTTAGTTGGAGGGGGAGTTCTTTGGTAATGTTATTGAATCTATCTTTGGTAATGTTTATATTTGAGTTGAATTTTAGTTGGAGGGGGATTAGTAAGAAAAGCAGAAAAATTTAAAATTCAAACTGAGTTCAAAAACATTAAGCCAACGATAATGGATTTAGCTGAATTATGTGTTTATTTATTAGCTAATGTTTCGAATTAAAAATAAAAGAAAACACATAAAACTACTTTACTGTGGAGGGAGTTATGCCCACCCCTTCCCATCACTTTTCCTTATTTTTCATTCCTATACCCAATTGACACACGCATGAACAGGCTAGTGCTTGTTTATTTCTCTTATTTATAACAAGTTTCTCTAAGGATTATTTCCTTATTTGATATTATATTTTTTTTCTTTCACTAAGTTTCAAATGGAATATCCAACCAACCAAACACCTTCCAACAACATCAAGGCCACACCCCCAAACAAACAACATCAACCCCAATCACGGGGTTGGATGTGGAGGACGTGGAGCAAGTGGATCTCTTGGTTGTGGGGCTGGACATGCTCTTTCCCTCCTATTTCTCTTATGGATTCTCTTCATACCAAAGTTGGCGCTGTGGACGAGCGTCAAATTCTGTTGAAGTTCAAATCCATATTCCAAAATTCAAACACCAACAACATATTGAACACATGGAACTCCTCCAATTCCTTATTTGATAGGCGGGCTGGGCCGGGCCTTTGTAGGCTCAAATGGGCCGGGCTTATGGGTCGAGCTGGAATTATTTAGACACCCTAGCCCACTAAATAACGAGTCAGGCTGGGACAGGCTTTTTCTCGATGGGCCGAACGGCCCCTATCAGCCAATGATAAAGGAAACCATGTTAAATAAAAAGTAATGAGAAGTACTCACAACACAGCTATGCAAAAATGAAGATAGTGGGTTAGTAAAAAATTACGTAGAAAGACAATCACAATGCAAGGCAGCCATGTCCTTATACCTCTTTGGTTCTAGACCAATTTCACTCTTGGTTGTAGACCAATTTCTCTACGCCTTTTAAAATTATGATTGTCTTTTGAAAGTTGGAGCTCTCAAGTAAATGTGGTTAGCTTCTTTTATTAAAACAACTATATTTTATATGATTTTGAACGAAATCCTTTGTCAAGATTATATCTTTGTAACAGCCTTAAAATTAAATTATATGTCAATGGATGAGGTGACACAAAGATGGCCCCGTACAAATGCATATGTATGGTTTTTCCTCAATAGCAGGGGTTCGAAACTCGTTGGAAGCACTTTGTGGCTAGGGGCAAGCAGAATCCCGAGTGGGAATTAATCTCACCATTTGGGTGTGGGGGCACCTCGTGTTATTTACCAAATAAATAAATAAATAAGAAGAAAATGATTGAAACAAGAAAGAAGAATATTGGAATTTGCCTGCTGGTGCATTAAAGCCATCAAACCAAAATTTAGCAATCGTAACGTAAGCTAAATATCTGGCAGTACATGCACCTTTAATGAATTTTCTTGATGTAATGGTACATGCTGGAGCACTCATTGTATTTTATTGAGATCCTCTCTACAGAAGGTGCCAACGAAGACAAAGAGCCCCTCAAGTCTGAATCTCTTGCCTCCTGTGAAAAAGACTGATGAATACCTCAAGATTATTGAGACTAGGTAATGGAGGAGACAAGGTGTTTCTGAAATTTTCCGGGAAAATGAGAGCCTACACAACTAACAAAGCAAGATCATCGCGAAACGTTAATTGGTTGCAGAAACTAGAACAAAATAATACGAATGTACAAATTGGAAAAGGATAAAAATCAATCAAGCATACCTCATCATCATAGACACCAGTGACGGACCCAGACTTTTGTTCATCTGGGGCGTAAAAAAAAATTTCATAGCTGACTCCTACAAAGTCTAAGTTTTTATAGCAATACGATATATATTATAACACATAATCTATTTCAGTAATTTTTTAATATATGATTTTGGACCAAAATCTAAGGCTTTATATATTGGACCACATGTTTACTAAGTTTTGGGCCTTGATATTTTCAATATAGGAGAGGTTTTGGGCTAAAACCTTGAAGGCTTTACTTATTTAAGGTGCTGAGTGGGGATTTTGCATGCAAAATATTAGGCAAGTGTCTTATTTTTATTAGCAAAGTGTTTGGCTAGATGGGTGAAGAAAATACTTAAGTGTGGGCAGCTGCCCACAGTAGGCATGTATTGGGTCCGCCGTTGATAGACACATAGCAATATTATCTCAGAGCAATCAAATTTTTCTGGAGAATCTCTCAGAGCATAAAAATGTTCCCATGCCCCATTCACGGTGGGTTCTCCATCGAAAAGTCTGATTGCTACGGGTGAGAAATTTGGAGCTTTCACATAAACATTGGATTTCAAATAACAAACAAAACTAAAAAAATGCAAACATGGAGTATTGACTGTGGCCGTCACACAATCTTTGCACCCATGTAATATAAAGTCCTGCAGGTTCTGAGCATGAATACTAAGTTTCCGCAATGCGACAACTCTAGCATCTGAAGCTCCGGACGTTCTGAAACCAAGGTGAAAGATTCAAGATTCTCCGTATTTGCTCTAAAAGATCGAAAATTGCAATTCGTAACTTCCAAGGATTTTAGACTGGAACTTGAAACTAAAAGTAACGCCAGCGTGGAGCCACCATCATCCGAACATTCTGAGAATGACAAGCACTCGAGGGAAAGGCAGATGCGCTGAATTGAAGTGGAGAGAACCTTTTTGAGGGACATAGTTTTCAAAGACGGGAGGGACAAAGTTTTCAAAGACGGGATGCTTATACAGGGATTAGTACCATTGCCATCCACCATGTTCAAAGACTCCAAATTTAAGGTCGTTAAATTTTTTTTAGTAAATTTAGCTTTTCCCATTGAAATTAATTTTTCCTTACATCCAACTCATCACCTTATTTTTCTATAAATAAAACCCAATTTTTTTAGTTAAAAGCCCATGACTATGATACAACTAAGCAACTTACCTAATTAAGCTCAAATTTTGATTTATTGCACCTTTTGGATTCCAAAAGTACCCATAATTACCATTTAGGTTGAATTTAGAAACATTTCTCTCCATTATTACATGAGTGCAAACATAAATGTGCAGTGAGAGGTATTATTTAGTTGCATTAAATTAGGGGCTGAAAAATAGTCAACCACCAAATAAAGATCTAGTGGCATGATTTGTAAATAACTCAACTTACATGGACACATTGTCATCCAATTTTAAAAATGGGTTTTACTTAAACATTGTATTATTGGTGGATTATCGTCTATGATTTTTGAGTTATAAGGGTCTATCTTAGTATGACCCTAAAATTTTTGCAGAGATAAGGGCACTACTCATCTGAGATAAGCCACCAGTTCTGAAAGAACATGAAGTACTTAACGACAAATACTGAAGGCAAGGGCACCCTGAAATTACTCTGGAGAGAGACAAAGCATATAGTTCCATGGATATAAGGGACAGAGTTTCCAGGGAGAGAAGGCTTATATGTTGACCTAGGTCCCTGATTGTCATACACTCCAAATTTAAACTAGTTATAGGCTTTCCATTGAGTGTATGCAGGTATAAGCCACAAGAACATGAAATAAAGGACAATGTCGAAGGCAAGGGCACCATGAAATTAATCTGTAGGGAGACAACAAGTCATCGAATTCCACCGCGTTCAGGGACAGAGTTGTCAAGGACGGAAGGGTTATCGGTTCATGACTGTCCTTTATCCTAACTCCAAATTTAAAATAGTTAGAGCATCTGCATTAAGAAGGGTGTTTATGGAGGAAGTATGGACTTGATGTTTAAGGCAAATATCTAAGTCCTTAACGCTTGTCTCAACTGCAAAACTCAACCACTTGTCTATGATAAAAGCATCCTCTTCATGCAAGTACCTTATCATGCGAATCCTTAATTTATCTAAGAGCTGGTTGTGTTTTTTACAGAATTCCAAATACCTTTCGAAGATTTTGATGAACTTTCTATGTTCTTGAAGCTTGTCCGGGCTGTGGTGCTCGTCGTCGTCTTGGTCACCCTAATCGAAATCTAATTAGGGGGCTAAAGACCATACGCCTACCCATTGCTTGGAAAGAAAACTCATGCGGACTGCAGATTTTGTGGATCACAAGGGCAGGTAAGACATGCATGGTCATCTTCTTCCTTTCTCTTGCCATCTTCTCCTGCTGACAAAGAAATGTGAAAATACTAGCCTCCTTTTCTGGAAGTAGGACTTGCCAATCACATTTTATAGAACCATTCTAGGAGTCGAAAACGTTATCCTACAAACCCTACTCTTTTTTTTTCTTTAATTTTATTTTAGTAAGAAAAGAAAATTTATAGTGAAGAGAGTAAAACTTTGGGCTTAAAGTACTATTTCTAGTCCATTACCGCACCCTATTCCCTTACTTTGTGCTGGGACTAAATGTCAAGGGTATATTATTGAACCAAAACAGAATCGTTTGCACCAAAACAGGGTTTAGGGTTTAGGGTTTTTTCCATAAATACGGTGTAAATATGAAACAGAATCGTTAACCTAGCTTCTTGTGGCTTTATATATACACAGGGACAAATCTAGCTATTGGGCGGTATGGGCTATAGCCCATGCCCCTTTTTTTAGTTGTCAATATCCATATAGTCTGTCTCTCTAGCCCATGCATTTTCTTTTTAAATTTTCAATACCCATGTTCTCTCTTTTTCTTATTTTCTTCATTTCTTTCTCTCTCTCTCTTTCTTCTTTTCCTCCTTTCTCTCTTCTTCTTCTTCCTATTTCTTTTTTTTCGCCTTTCTCTTGTTTTTTTCATTCGTTTCTCCATTTTTATGATTTGGATTTACTCCGAATTGAGCTTTTTCCCACAATTTCTTCTTCCCTTTTTTTTCTTTCTCTTCTTTTTTTTTCCTTCGTTTCTCCTTTTTTTTTCTTTTTTTCTCTTTTCTCTTTTTCTCTCACACGTGTTGTAAAGTCCAACTTGGTGTGATATGGCCCTCGCTGCTGAAATTTCCTGCATACGTAAGGTAAATTTAGCCTATAGAGTTTTGAAATCCTGAATTCGTCTATGTATATACATGGTTGATAGCCTCTCTCTCATCAAGCAAAGGAGAGACTACACCCTAGTACAAATACACCACGTCAACGCGTATATATCTTCCAGTTACATGTGGCCACATGTTCATTTTCTAAGGCTGGAGTTGACACTTCAGTTTTACACTTTAAAATAAAATTGGTAAACTTAAAACAGAGAAAAAGGACAGAGCCTCTATGTTTCATATTTACACCGTATTCAAGGAAACAACAACCAAATATTGTGATTTTCCATTCGTTTCCACCTTAATGCGACCAAACAGCTGAGCGCAGGGTCAAAATGACAAAAAAGTATAAACAAGTTTAGAGAATCTAAAAAATTATTAAAGTTGAAGACTCCAAATGAAGTACTGTCACACTTTGCTACCCCTTTAAGTTGACCAAAAAAAGAAAAATAATTCAACAAGACTGTTCAAACTTGGAAGTCCACACTTTTGCAGCTGTAGCTCCCATTTCGCATATAATTCAGGCTCTAGCTATAAATATATTTTGCACAAAAATAAAAAATCATATGCTTATAATTTTTATTGGCTATAAATATCATCTTTGTCAACTTTTGTTGTACTCACTGAATAAATTTGGTCATGAAAGTTTGTTTACTAAATATTGTGGCAAATTTTCCCTTTAATCAGAGCTAATTTAGCTAGATTCTGCTGAATTTGGTCATCACATTTTGTTTGTCAAATCATGTGACTAAATTTACTCTAGACTCCCTTTAAGAGACATTTAGTCATATACTCATTCTTAGCACTAATGATATAGATAAACCCTACACCATTTAATTTCTATAAACAAACCCAAAAAAAAAAACCAAAAAGTGACAGCTAGCCCTATTGAATTTAATTTTGATTATTAAATTAATTTGATACCCTATTGAGTGTTTTGAATTTTTTTTTATGAGGTTTTGGGATTGGGCATGTTTTAAGAAATCGATGGCAATTTTGTAATTTATAAGAAGTTAAAAGGCTCTTTGTTATGCTGTAAATGAGTTTTGGGTGTGTTTCTAAAAGTCCATTTCATATAGGGTTTTTTATTTTTTATAACTTGGGCTTCTATATTTGGTATAATAGTGAATCTCCCTTCATTTATTTTCAACAAGAGTAAAATGTACAATGACACATCATACAATGCTAAAAACTATCATTTATGGGCAAATGACTCACTAGTGTAGTGGTTTTGAGTAATTGCTCCCCCCATGCAAGGTTCTGGGTTCGAGTTCTAGCATTCTTGTTCTCAATAAAAAAAATTCCTAAAAGAAAATTGTCATTTATGGGATTAAGCCCCGTGGGGAAGCCATTATTTTATCCTTACAGGAAATGTCCTTAGTAGTGGACTGCTGACCCAACTCTCTGAAATTTAACATGATATTAGAGCGGGACTCGGATATATACTAATAGAATTAAGCTAATGCCTAATTGAAGGCCATGTGAAAATGAGTTCAACATGAACATAAACAGTTAAGCTATGCAAATATGAACACGACCTGCAAACATAACCTGTAACACAACGCAATTATGTTCACGCATTAAGGAATCTAATGGTATTATATATTGGGTACCTACACTCATTAGACAAGTTATCCCCATGATTAAAACAAAAGATCTTTTTTTTTCTTCCAACAAAAGACATGAGTAAAACCAGTTTACAACAAAAGCTCATAGGTTAAACATTATACTTAAGAAAATGTCCTAATTATATAACCTCAATTCGAATACTTGTACTATCTCTTTTATAAAAAAAATAAAAAAATAATATGCATATGGAGATATGATTTTTTGTGAGGTCGATCCCACAACATTTTCATTTTCTCTTCTGAGGCCCCACGAGTTGAATATGAATAAACATGTGAAGTTGCTGCGGATAAGCAAGATGGGGTTGGTGGAGATATTTTCAGGGCTTATTATGGTAGTTGTCATAGTTGAAGGAAGTTTCGAGTTCTCGTAATCCTTGTAAATATCCTATTTTTTGTCAAACTACTACTTTATTATGTAGTCTCTTGATAAATAAAAACAGGTAATTTATGTGGTGTCGGATTTATTTCTGGTTTGTAACATAACTTAAGATTTGTTAGGCAAGGCATGCTACCTAGCTAAACTTATCCACTGCCGTAAAGATTTGTTTCTTTTTACTTGTAGATTTGTTCCTAACTTCTCTACATATATATGTTAAAGTAATAAAGTTCTAGATTTTCGGCATTATAACTTCTTTGTACTTTGTTATGTTTCATCAATAATTATTATCGTTTTTACAACAAAAAGTGCTAGATTTTCGTACCTTTTTGTAGTGTGACAAAAAGATATTGGCTTTTTTGGTCGAAAGATACAGATGGCTTTTTGTGTTGAAAGATATAGATAGATGGCTATATCATTTCATCAAAGCGTTCGCCCCACAATAATTTAAATGGTCCTAAAATACCTTAAAACTTTAGCCTACTTATTCTAGTTGTATTTATTTATTTAAGCTTGAATTTTTCAGAAGATTAAATTACATAGATTCTCTATGCATCACGTCCTATTTTTCTTAAAGAAAACCTCACTTTTACTCAAATTTCTTCAACTTTGATTCCATTTAATATTAGCACGATACTTAAAACCCTAAAATCGAAACGATTAACCAATCCGAAACTAAAAATCTAAAGTCTAAACTAAACGCGAATTGATTCTACACCTTCAAACAATCAACTATGTCTATAAATAAGATTAAAGTAAAATAAAAAAAAAATTGAAGTGAGGTCTTCTCAACACTTCATGTAACTCAAGTATAAAGAATAACTCTGGATTATTAAACTTAGCTTTTCTTGAAGAGGAGTGGAGATAACAAAAAAAGTAAATTTTTTTTTAGAGATTTAAAAATAATAATTAATTTTGAAGACTCCAAATGAAATAATTCACACTTTGCAGCCCCTTGAAGTTGACCCAAAAAAGAAAAATAAACAACAAAAAACTTGTTCAAATTTGGGAGTCCACACTTTCGCAGTTGTAGGTACGGTAGCTCGCATTTCGCATATTCCCACCTGCTGTTGTAGTCAAACAAATCAGGCCCCAACCCAACTATAAATATATTTTGCACCTAAAAAAAATCATATGCTATAATTTTTTATTGGTCTTAAAAATATTATTAAAAACTATATCTGCCACCAAATAGGACTCATTCCCCAGTCTCTTTGATTATCATCTTTGTCAGCTTTCATTGTGTACTCACTCAATAAATTTAGTCATCAAATTTTGTTTACCAAATATTACGGCTGTTTTTCCCTTTAATCAAAGCTAAGTTATCTAAACTCTGTTATGCTCACTAAATTAGTTCATCAAATTTTGTTTGCCAAATCTTGTATCACTTTAGACTTTATTTATTCTTAACAAGTAAGATGTACAATGGCACATCATTGTTTTATTCAACAACGCTACAAAATATTATTAAGCGCATAAGAGCAACTCAGCGCACAAGCCCTGGGGGAAGTGTGGGACCTGTGGGCCCGAGCCCAAAACCTAGTTCCAGCGGTAGGGGAGCCCAGGGGGAGAGCGGGACCCACGGCAACTGGGCAGGCCGCGGGAGGAGCCGAGGCCCAGCCTGGGCGGCTACTGGTGATTTTGGGCCAAAAAAATCTTTAAAAATCTTTTAAAAATTCAAAAAATACTAAAAAAGTATGCAATTTTTTTCTATAAATACCAACCAATATCCTTCACTTTCAACACCAAATACTCATATATTTTCATCTCCTTCTAATATTTTTCACTTTCTACACAACATTTTCTTCACTTTCGTGTCATTTTTTTCCCATCTTACAAGATCATCCGGAGTTCCATGGAGTCAACCAATTGAAGATGTTTTGTTGTGTGAGTCTTGTCCACGTTAGCTCATGTCATCAATGGCAATGAGATGAAGTTCTCATGTGGAAAAAATTCATGCCGAATTTTTGGAAAGATCCTGCGATCTGCACGGAAATGGCATTGGCTTTAGTAGGTGGAAACTTTTGAATAAAGAGTTGGGCAAATGGAGAATGCGTTGGCAAAGCGATGGACAACCATCGAAGCGGCCAAAATCTTAGCGATGAGGTATATTATTTGTAATTTCCGCTTTTATTAAATTTAATGTCCTCATGTTTTGTAATGCTTCTTGCATTTCTAATATTTTTTTGAATGTATGTTGCAACCCTAATATAAAAATTAATGTTTCTTGCAATTTTAATAGTTTTTGAAATGTATGTTGCAACTCTAATTTTTTTAATGTTTCTTGCATTTCCATAATATTTGTAATGTTTCTTGCATTTCCATTATTTTTTTAATGTTTCTTGTATTTGCATTTTTATTTTACTTGGGCCTTGCATAACCGAATTTCCTTTTCTTTTTTAACTATTTCTTGATTTCCATTATATTTTTTAAATAGATTATGCAAGCACAAAATGTGGTTTGGTGCTATTGGGCAAGGGAAAACTTTCAACCATGAGCAATGTTGGGAGGTGGTGAAGAATTGTAAAAGATTCCAAATTATTCCGGTACCGGGCCCGGCGTTGAGCAGACGCCTCTCCATAATTCAATGGCATCGGATTCACCTATGGAATCCCGATGAGTGAAGACTCACCAATTGAAAAGGCCCTGAGGCCTATTGGAAGAAAAGCGGCAGAAGGCGAAGAAAGGGAGTAATGATACATCTAAATTTTTGGAAGAAATTGCAAGGCAAAGTGCAATGAGAATTGACATAGAACTTGAAGACCCAAGAACACGAGAGGGCAATTCAAGTAGAATATGCAAAAGAAAGAGAGTTTGCACGCAAAGAAAGGATTGAGAAGAAGGACAGAAACCATGGCCATGGATACAACCCATATGTCCCCTGAAACAAAACAATATTGGAAGTTAGAACGAAGGGATGTTATGAGAAGAAGACTTTTCCGTGACCAAGACGATGGACCTAGCAACACGGATTGGTTAAATAATCAAAACCATTAAGTTAGTTTGCAATAGTTGTAATTCATGTATTTTATTTAATTAGTAGTAATTTTTAATTACTTGTATTGGTTTTATTTAATTAGTAGTAATTTTTAATTACTTGTATTGGTTTTATTTGAGTCATTAAATAAAACATTCAATAAAACATCTTTTCATTCAAAATATTCCATACATCAAACAAAACATAATTAAAAATAAAAAAACCACAACCAAAGCATCCCTTTAAAATAAAACATAATCTAAACATAATTAAAAGTAAAACTTCTTAACTTCACTTCATTCACCTGCGTCATTGCCATTCACCGCCTTATAAATGCTCCATCAAGTCAACTTGACGCTGCGTTCGTGAATATAAGGCGATTGCATCATCGTATATCGATCAATCATACGGTCCATGAAACGTCCGTCCCTAACCAACGCAGTCAGGCTCCAATGGTTCTCCACTTGGTCCCACGGGCCTTTCATAAACTCTTGTCAAGGCCGTGTTCATGGGATCCGGTTCAGACACCTCTAAAAGCATCGTAATCATACTCATCCTCCACAATCATGTTATGAAGGATGATGCAAGTCATCATTATGCTCCTCAAGACCTCCTCATCAAGCATGCGCAGACCCTAATAATAAGTCACCGGGCTTGGAGGATACCAAAACACCTCTCCACATCTTTTCAGAATGCCTTTCTTGATAGGCAGCAAATAACTTTGCTTCTGGGATTGGGGATGGGGAATTGATTTCACAAATGTAGTCCACCTCGGGTAGATGCCATCTGCAAGATAATACGGTCCTGGTAGACGGTATTGTTGATTTCGTAGGTGATTTTCGGGCTGCACTCCGCCAAAACGTCGTTGAACACCGGTGATTGACCCAAGACGTTCAAGTCGCTTTTGAGATCGGCAACTCCGAAGAAAGCATGCCAAACCCATGTATCAAATCCGCAACGGCTTCAAGGATGATACTTTTTTGCCCTTTTCGATTCCCATAGTCTCTTGCCGTAAGCAATTTTTCCATTGCCCAGTGCAATGATGTACCAATCATTCCCCGAAATCTCGAGCTTTGGCTTTTGTAAAAGCGGTGGAGGTCCATGCGAGGTCCGCGCGGTATTCTCGGGTGTACGAGTTTCAACACGCGTCACAAAATCTTACCAAGCTCTCTAACGTAGTGGACTTCCCATCCGGGAAATCTCATCCACCCGATCAGGATGCACCATACGCCAACGATTCGTATAACATTA
This sequence comes from Prunus padus, assembly GCA_024362665.1. Taxonomy (NCBI): domain Eukaryota; kingdom Viridiplantae; phylum Streptophyta; class Magnoliopsida; order Rosales; family Rosaceae; genus Prunus; species Prunus padus. The sequence continues at coordinate 12,041,051 of JANFAM010000006.1, read as the reverse complement.
ACTTTGCTCGGAAGAAGTCCCGCAACCCCAATGAAAGATCACACTTTTGAACAAAGTAGTCATCATAGTTGCAAATAGCATGCATGATTTTATTGAACAAATGGGGTTTCATTCTAAATCGCTTCAAAATCAACATCGAACAGTATAGTTGGGATAAAATAATCTTCAATAAGATTCTTACTGAGAATGCCTATGTCTGTCACATTCGGGCCCACGACCGACTTGTGAACCACGTGATTCTGGTTTTCTTCATCAAGCATTGCCATTTGCTATGACAATTTCCGATCTAGGTCTCTCTCGCGCCCTTTTGCCTGCGGAGCTCTTCTACGCATGCTTTCTCTAGTTTCTCGCTCTTGCTGTCATCCAAGATCTCACAATGTCGACATTGAGAATGGAGTATGAATTCTAAAATATGAGAAATGAAAATATAGAGAAGAGCTGGTTTGAGAATGGTGTGAGAGGTATGAGCCTCCTGGTTTTATAGAAAAATTTATGCAGATGTGAGATGACACGCGCGATTTTAGAGGGTGAAAATCTTATCTGAAATTTGAAATTCAAATGAAATTTATCAAATTTGAAATTAGATGAAATTTTTTTGAAATTTGGAATTGAGATGAAATTTTTTGAAATTTGGAATTGAGATGAAATTTATCCTAAATTTGAAATTGAGATGAAATTGATCTGAAATTTGAAATTGATTAAATTTTTTGAAATTGGAATTCATATGAAATTTATTAAATTTGAAACCTAAAATCTTAATAAATATTGGCCAATCCAAAAATCTTATCCGAAAATATTATCCAAATTACTTGTTTAGTTACAAAAAAAAAAAAAAAATTATGAATAGTAATTTTGTAGCAAGAACGTGACAAAGATATATTTGCAAGGACATTATTCACGTGAATAGTAGCCCTAGCTCCCCCTCCCCTTGCCATGGCAACCCCCCAACGGGTGGAGTTGCTCTAACAAATATTTATCTAGAAAGTGCTTTTATGACTTATAAGAACGTAATCAAAATCGTTTCTAGTTGTTAAAAAACTCTTTTAGCTCTTCTAGAGGTAATTTCAAACAAACCCTAGAACTGTAGAGCAACAAAGACTATTAATTAACATCATTATCATGCCAACTAGTAGTATACTCTTAAAAACAGTTTATGTGGTGAGGACGGACACTCACACTTGGCCTTATGTTGGTCTGTCCAGACTGAAGTCAGAATTTCCTACAAAAATGCAAAAATGTCACTAAATAAAATAGTTATCGCTATAAATTACAATGACATATCAGTAAGTAAATTTGTTCACTCTTCATTATCTTAGAGGAAGGTTTTTTTGCCGAAGTTAGAAAGACGACGGGAAAACTCATACACACAAGTATCATGGGGTTTTGAATCCATGACTACTTGGCCCTGGAACCACACGAAAGACAGGCTTGACCAATCTAACTAACACCCCAGTATTTTTTATTTTATTATTGCCCCTTTATTTAATAAAACTAGGCAACTACAAACAAAAATAAGAATATATCACAAGCGTACATATTCAACGACTTTTTTGGCTCCATATCCATTTCTTTAATTTCTAAAGTACAGGACGCCAGCTTGGACCAAGCCAGTATCATCACTACCTACAACTACAAAAACCCATCTCTGAAAAATATCCATCCTCAAATCAATCCCCACCTTCCCATTCCCCATTTCTCTGTGTGAGATTTAAAGTTTTGGGATTTTGGGTTTTCTTCTCCGCTTCAGATCTCGAAATGGGTACCTTGGCGACTTTGATGAAACACCCGGATGACATTTACCCGCTTTTGAAGCTCAAAATGGCAGCCAAGAACTTAGAGAAGCAAATCCCTCCAGAGCCCCATTGGGCTTTTTGTTATTCCATGCTTCACAAGGTGTCTCGTAGTTTTGCTCTCGTTATTCAACAGCTCGGCACTGAGCTTCGTAACGCTGTAAGTTTTGTTTCTTCGTTTGGTATATACATATAAGTGTTTGTTTCTGTATCTGCTTTTCTTTTTCCAAGTGATGATTTGTGGGTTTACAGGAATTTACTTGATTATGGCCTTGACTCTTGATTTATCTGGGGATTAATTTTTTTTAATGGCCTGTGTTTAGTAGAATTGAAATTTATTGGTGATTTGTTCCTTTTTGGCTGAAGGATGATGCTAATGGTTCACATCTGTCCATCTTCTGTAGGCAGTCAATTATATCGTTTATAAGAAAAAGGGTAGTCAATCTTATTGTGGTTTAAAAGAAGAGAAAATTGGTATTATTTACTGAGGGTATTTTGATGGGTATCGGATTATCTACTTTGTGGAATATGAAAATTGGTTTTGATTGGTAGATTGTTTTTATGTTTATTATTTGTCTTTCTCAGTATTTTCTGGAATATGAATCGTATATGTAAGCATGAACTTGATTGAAGGCTAGACATGGAGTAATTTTCAGTTCTGGCCTTAATTCATTTGGGGAAGAGATTGTTGTTTACTGTTATAATTTATTGTTATTAAGGTCCTTACAGACTACTGCATTTCATTTCTCTTGTTGCATTTTCCATCTTTTGTTTGATTTTATTGTCATTTTATGATGTTGACTTTTGCGCTTTTGCAGGTCTGTATATTTTATCTGGTTCTTCGAGCTCTAGACACTGTCGGTATGTTTCTATTATCTTTAGTCTTTTGCTTCCTAATATTAGATTGAATGTAGCTTGTTGCATCTTAAGTCTCTCTTTGAAATAATTACCCTTGTGCAGGTTTGCTTTGTGCATTATGTAGCATGATCTGTTTAACTTTTTCTTTTCCTTAATCGCACTTATGATGCTAATGTATTAATTCAACATGTTTTCAATGATATAATTTGTTTTGATGGACTCTATACAGAGGATGATACAAGCATTGCAGCAGATGTCAAAGTCCCCATCTTGATAGCATTTCATCGTCACATATATGACCGCGATTGGCATTTTTCATGTGAGTGGTTTAAGATTACAATACCACATTATTCATGTTTGCTGTTACCTGTATCCTATGGACATGAAATTATGACTATGCAGTGAAATCTTGTTTCGATAAATGGTACACACACACACACCACACATACATGTATATGTTTATATATAAAATTATATATATGGGTAGTTTTATCTAATCAAGAACATGATTTTCAGCCATTTGATCATGGACGGTTAAGATGCACAGTAGATAAACATCTTAATGCACTGAACCATCCATAGTTGATCAAGTAACTGAGAAAGGGGTCCTTATACAAGTTTAGTAGTGAATAATTATACATGTATTAAAGCATATATATATATATATATATATATATATATATGATAAAGTTCCCTAGAAATGTGCAGTCTTCCTTGATGAAAAAAGGGAGGAAGACTATTTTTGAATGCTAATAACAGTTCTCTAGAAATATTGTTATCTGTTTGAAAATATGATAAAAGATTCAACTGTAACCAGAAAATATCAGAGTAACTGCTTTCCCTGCCTCTGTTAGAAAAGATTTTCCTCTATGTTTTCCTGTCAACGGTAAGTATTACCAGCTGACATTCAGTGGATTGCACAATTTTTCTTGTTTTCTTTATATATTTAAAAAGAAACAAATAAAATAACATAAGGCACAGGTAGTATTGTTCTAGGTCCATGGTAAGTATGGTACATGCACAGTTGCACATTACTATGTTGATGAGACTTGTTGTCTGCTTGTTCAATATCCTTCTTCCTTGTCTTCAGGTGGTACAAAGGACTACAAAGTTCTCATGGACCAGTTTCATCATGTTTCAACTGCTTTTCTGGAACTCGGGAAAGGGTAATTTCTTATCCTTGTATATTTCCTTGATTAATTGTTGAACAGATCTTTTATGAATGGGGCTTTTCTGTTCATTCGTATAATTCATGGTCCAGCTTCTCTATCAATGAACTGGTTGAAAATAATCTCTGATTCCTTTCTCATTTTCCTAATCTTTTCACACTTGTTACTGTTATGAGGGTTCATCCAAAGGAACGTCACTTAGTTATTTAGTATTTCATGTAGCACATAAACAATTCTTAGGTGATAAGTGTGGTTCATGAACTTGATGGTTCATACCAGTTACTGCTAACACACACAGGCACATGTGCAGACACACATGCACACGTGCAGATACACACGCACATGTGCAGACACAAGCACAAATCTAGGTTGTGAATAATTTTTAGCCAGTGAATGTGTGGAGCTTTTTTAGCACAAGTCTTAATTGTATTTAAGATTGGTGTGGTTAAACTCTTTCTAAAAACTCAGATTCATATTTAACTTCGTTATTATTATTTTAAAATAAAAACGGTTTTAAACATTGGGCTTTAAATTTGAAAATCCTTTGAACATTCAACGATGCATAGTTCAACCCCTTATTCAACCTCTTCAATAAATATGAGTATTAATATACAAAGTTTTTGAAGAACCTGACATAGGATTCTTGAAATATATTGAACCTCTAATGATTTCATTAGGTTGATATTGACTGAATTCTCTTGCATGTTCTAGCACAATACACTTGCCCTTGCAACTCAGTAATGTTGTTTCTGTCATCCGTACTTCTCTGTAATAACGATAGCTCCACATCAGAGAGTGTTCTTGCTGATTATAAGATAAATTTTATGGGACTAAAGTTTCCTCAACATTTCAGCTATATGGATGAAAACTTTGATGAAATTACTTAGCATGGCACATCTGATATTTTAGGGAAATGTCTTTTACTAGTGTGTTGATCATGTGATACCTGATGAATGGGTAATTCTGGTGCTTCATATGCTAACTTATTTTTTAATTAGAACACCTAAATAGGAGTGGTGATGTCCAATCTAACTGACTGTGAGACACTCCAGGTTCGTAGAGAAGTTTTGACTTCGGAAAAATATGGTGAAGATTCTGATGCTTGTTCATTTTAATGAGTGTATGGTTTGGGGTTGGCTTGTTGAACTTGGAAATATTCTTATTGCATGATGAAATTGGGATCTATAAGATATTATTCATCTTCATGTTGTAACAACTCTTCGCTTACACTTTTTTTCTTTATAGCATACATTCATATATGATTGGAGTTTTCATTGTACATTTTTTTTATAAGCAATCGGTATGCTAATTCTGCAGTTATCAGGAGGCAATTGAGGATATTACCAAAAGAATGGGTGCAGGAATGGCAAAATTTATCTGCAAGGAGGTTTGTGATGCACTTAGTTGAGGCCTTACCTGCAAAGGGTGGATATATTCTGTTGTGTCTTGTTTCTCATGTTTTAATTAAAATAAAACCCCATTTCAAAAACCTTTCTGACATGGTTTACATTGTTTCTTGACATATATGTTAGATACTTTTGAAATATATTCAATTCTTTTCCATGTATGTACAAATATATTATATATGATCGTTTTGATTTGGAAATGATTCCTAGTATGTAATGTTTATGGACAACGTAGTTATATTTTGAATGCTAGGGGAAAAAAGAAAGACAAATGTAGATCAACCATAGAAAGGGTAAATGGTATCTGTTTTAAACTAGGACTTTCTTAAGTAATTTAAATATTGAGTTAAAACTATATAGAAAAAAAAAATTGTTTCTGTGGTCAACAACTTAGTTGAGGCCTAGCCTGGTTTCCACAATTTTTAAGCATCTTTTCTGGTTTCCAACCTATGGACCATAATTTTTGCATATAAACAAGCACATTAGCTAGCTTAATGTTTTTGCACTATGGAAAATCAGATTCTGCAATGAAATGGTTAAAAATATATCAAATTTGAATTATTTTTCCATGCATGAGATTTTCATTTCCAATATTATTAACAATGTACTTTTTGCACAATGTGCATAAAGGCCAGGTGTAGTTCTTTATGTGATTTGGATATATTTTCTCTCATCTTGCAGGTAGAAACCATTGATGACTATGATGAGTACTGCCACTATGTGGCAGGGCTTGTTGGTTTAGGTTTGTCCAAGCTTTTCCACGCTGCTGATAAGGAAGATTTGGCCTCGGATTCTATCTCAAATTCAATGGGTTTATTTCTTCAGGTATAACAATAATATTGATGCAAGAAATGCTTTCTGCTCTCTGTCTCAAATTGGCTTGATAGTTGTTTCTAATTCTACAATGTTTGGATCTAATAAATAACAGAAAACAAACATCATTCGGGATTATTTGGAGGATATTAATGAGATACCGAAGTCTCGCATGTTTTGGCCACGTCAGATCTGGAGTAAATATGTTGACAAACTTGAGGTGCTTCTTCTTTACTTTTATACTTTAAAAGCTTCCTATGTTATTCCTATCATTTTGGCTTCCCAACCGCTTATACTTCATTTTATTTCTAAGCATTCATAATCGAGGCTTAGAATAGTCGGGTGATATAAGAATTTATGCATCGCCCAGTGCAAAGTTGGAATTCTTGTCTGAACTGGATTTTTTTATGATTGCAACTCAGGACTTGAAATATGAGGAAAACTCAGACAAGGCTGTGCAATGCTTGAATGACATGGTCACTAATGCGTTGATACATATGGAAGATTGCTTGAAGTACATGGCTGCTTTAAGAGATCCTGCAATATTTAAATTTTGTGCCATCCCTCAGGTAGATTATTTAAATATTGCAACTGTTAGTCTTGTGTGTGCATGTGTCGTAATCTGACATGTGTATTTTACTTATTTATATAACAAACACAAAGATTGGTAGGATTAATTGTTTTTGTGCTTTGCATATGATGCAACCTTGATAAACATTGTTCTCCCATAACAGCTTTAGATTTTGGATCTAGCTGTTGTATATCATGGTTTTAAAGCTTTGTTTGCAAGATCGGACAACAAAAAAGCCTTGTTTGCAAGAGGTGCATGAGGTGACATTTATTCAGTCCAGCTTAATAAGAGAAGGTTATTGGACCATCTGGATTGATTAGCCGATTCCAAATGACCCTTTAGTTCTATGTACAAGTCATAAAGGATCCTTTTGACTTGTAACTGATCTTTTATGACTTGTAACTTTGATTGGAAGTTGGATCAGTGAAATGATGTTGATCTAAGAATTGTAGGTTTATAATATTCTCTTTGTCTATGAAATTTTAGTACATTTCAGATGTCAGTTTGATTTATTCAGAGTGCCTGGAATCAATTGCTGGTCATCAGTATTTAGTGCTGTTGCTTCCAACATATATTGCCTACTTCAACTAAATAGCATCTCTCTGGATGTATTTGTTGTTTCCTTCAAGTATTGATGGTCTAGATGTGATTGTTTCTGTTCTCAAACCTTTGAAATTCTAATAGGAAGTTTTCAGATTGTGTTTATCATGCCTTTTGGACAAAATTCAATATAATGTCTTCTGATTTCATTGGCTGCAGTGTGATTTCTTAACCATGATTTTCTCTAAGTAATCTCATCTGATTTGTGCTGGCTTTACTAGATCATGGCAATTGGCACGCTGGCATTGTGCTACAACAACGTTGAGGTCTTCAGAGGTGTAGTCAAAATGAGGAGGGGTAAGATTTTAATCTATGAACATGGTATTCCTTTCAGTTTAAACTGGATGAATTTTGAGATAATGAAACGGAAAACAAGTGCATATGGAATTTATAAAGAAATGGCTTTGTAAAATAGGGTAGTATGCATGTGCTATGAGATGGTCATTTGGCAGATAGTGGCAGCTACTGGAATTCCACTCGTCCTAGCAATATTATTTTCATAGTAACACATTGTTAGAGACTAAATAGAGATTTTGGGAAGCTTACACTGTTGGAGACTACTCTATAGACTAGCACATGTTAGTAACAACAGTTAGTTTTATACATTTTATTATGGAAATGCTCTACAAAATCACGTCATGATAAAAATTATATGTTAGAAAAATGCAAGTACTGTGACTACTCGTTGACTTTGTCTTCAACCTCTCTGCCCTTCATCCACTTCTGTCTTAACTCTACTTATATTTGAAGGCCTCCTCTCGCATTTTATTAGGGTTTGTGATGTTTTGGATTGAATAAGTTTTGGGCTGTTGTATAGTTTTTGGTTATACTTGTGATTTTGTCATAATTCTTTACTAAACAGTGTTCAATTCATTGCTATGTTTTGTAGGCCTTACAGCAAAAGTCATTGACCGAACAAAATCAATGGATGATGTCTATGGTGCTTTCTTTGATTTTTCTTCCATTCTAAAGTCCAAGGTATGATAATTCCAGAAACAAGATATATATGATCTTGTAACTAAATTGCTTTAACTTCATACTAAATCATGGGTGAGACTTATTGTAAAGGGCTTTACTGTGTTACAATTTTCAGAGGTTCTTGACAGATTAAAATTAATTTTCGGCTGCAGGTTGACAATGATGACCCTAATGCAACAAAAACATTGAGCAGGCTGGAAGCAGTACAGAAAACATGCAGAACCTCTGGAGCCCTGAGCAAAAGGTATTTCATACTTTCTGGCTGTCCTATCTAAATATTGAACATTCTTCCTTCTTTATTGTCTGACAAGCATCTATGAACTACACCAGGAAATCCTACATCGTCAAGGGTGAGCCGAGCTACAATTCAACTCTGGTGAGTTTCTTCTAGATATAGAAAATTAAAAGTGAAAGGATTAGTATCATTCCAGAAAATACATACTGATGAATCTACATTCTGAATGCAGATTGTGGCACTGTTTATTATATTGGCCATCGTTTACGCTTACCTCTCTGCCAGCCCAAGCATCTAATGTAAGTTTTCGTCACAAGAGCAATGGATCACTGGTCTCATGGTCGTCAGTTCTGTTGGAAAGCAAAACACTACCTCTTGCCCGATTCCATTTCCTTTTGCTGTGCAGAGTTTGCTTTCTTCAATATCCCAAGACATAAATGGCTGGTTACAAAAGTACAAGCCTTCTTCCATCAAACCAAAGTAGTTATTTTATATTTTTTATGCAATAATGGCAATAATGCTGCTACGATTGTATATTCGATATAAAGTCGCTTGAAATTATTGATGTAGCTTTCAACACCATTTAGCATAGTTATTGTTGACATACAAGTGGGCCTTTGTGCTTTTTTACGAAGTTAATATTTGATTTGAGCTAAACCTCCTTCCATCTTGAAAAAGAAAAAAAAAGAGATACCTTGTTCCATGAAAGTAATGTAGTATTTTATCCAATATAAAGAATGACGCGTAAAGTTTTTGTTGTCTCTTCCAATCCAATAAAATTGGAATTCCAATTTTTGCTTCCGTGTTAAGTAAACACTTAAGGAATAAAAAATTATGCGTCTCCTATATTAAAATATGTAATCCAATAACCTAAAAACTGAGAATTGTATGGAAGTGGTCAAAACAAACTCCCATCCATAGCTAAAATATAAAATCAAGTAACGTATATAGGCAAGAAAGAAAAGAAATAAATAGTATAATGAAGTCCAACATGCCAGCACAAAAAACTCTAAACTATGAGATGACTATAGCTCTAGGACAAATTACACAAGAAAATTATATCGAGCCTGCGCATAACGTGTTGTAAAAGTAGAGAGAGAAATATGAGAGAATTCAAAGTTTGTCTTTTCCTCTTTCTTTTTTTAGGCCAATCCTTTTCCTTTTCCTTTTACTTTTTTATTTTTGTATTTTAATACAAGTGATAGCCTACAAAGGGATGAATGTTTCTCAAACACACAGACTACCAAGGTGTTAAGGATTCGTGTTGGAATTTTTGTGAGTATTTCAAAATATAAAATTATTATTAAATTTATATTTGTTATTATTACTATCTTTATTGAATTGAAATTTTAAATGTGTTAAATGGTGGTTTTAATTCTTTTAAAGTTGAGATTTCAAAACTTTTCCTTTTGGTATAGCAGGTCTGGACGTGTTCTATTGATATTAATATTGCTTTAATCTCTTTTGGCAGCTTTGTTTTGGATTTTAATGTCTTAAATTTTGGGAAAACGTGAAGGCCAAATGTAACTGGCTATGATTTAATTTGATATATTCATATTTGGTTTAAACCATGTTAACGTTGGCAACTTATTGCTTTTAATGGTGGGAGCATTTTATGCAGTTTAATTGCTTGTTTAATAACCAAACCTCCACTTGGAAAGCCCCTATATAAACCATTTGAGCTATACGTTGGTTCGACAAAAAAAAGCTATACGTTGGAGACAGAGAAATCATATTGGTGCTACCTTTCTTCATCTTTTCTCCTCCACATTCTTGAGTTTTTTGTGTTTCAATTTGTTTTCTTTTATAAAGGGAAAGATTCGAGTTGTTCATCCGATTCAAGTATTACGAGTGTACGCTTTATGAGGGTCATAGGTTGTTGTATCCTAGAGGGTAGGACGCCATAGAACCTTGCTACATAGAGACATTGTCTCTGGGGGCGGTGAAATCTACTCTTAAAGACAATGAATGATAAGCCTCAACCTAAAGCTATTATTCTACTCAAACATGAATGGAGAAGGATCTTCTATGCCCCTAAAGATAAGTATTTTGCTGTAATTTCATTGGCTTTATTTAATCTACTCTATCAATGTAAATTAAAATTTTCTAATAATTATTTCATATGATGTTTTGCAGGAAAATTAGCATCCTTCAACCACATTTTCCAACAATCTTAAGAGTAGATTTTGCCCCTCGAAGACAAAACGCTATTGTCTTAAAGAGGTTCCTATTGAGAATCGAGAAGATATGGTGACAACTTGGATATGCGATCATGATTTCTGCCATTTGGAGTGCACAAAAAGGAACCTGAAACACGTGGTCTGAAAGTTAATGTCTTTTTCCAGTAGGTTAGACCCCGTTAACTTTTCTTTAAACTTCTTTATATAAGATTAGGGTAGGCTACACTCAAAAGATTACATATCGGCACAAACTCATAATTATTGGTAAAACATTTTTTTATTAAATATACATTTCCTAAATTGCTAGCATGAATAATTGTAAAATGTAATAAATAAGATTATTGTTAAAAATTGAACAAACTTTAATCTATATTATTGTATAAATCAAACATAACATAAGTAGAAATTATTTTATGATTACTAAACATTATAATTAGAATAGTTTATTATACCTTTCCTGGAATGTGATTGGGACTCACATTATTAAAAAATAAATTGAATTCTCGAACACAAATGGTACCTAATAATAGTGGTAGAATTCAAATTTAATGCAACAACTACCATAAATAGCATGTACGCCTCTCATTCTATAACTACGATCTAGAAGTTCGCTTATTGCAACATCAAGACACTTTTTACAATTTACGCCAAAAATGTCACTAGTACAGTCAACAGTACCATAAAGGTATTTCTTATCTAAAACTTGTTGTTTCCCTCAAGCATACAACGGTCCATGAATAGCTTTAGAACTTAATCTAGTGAGTAGTAGACGAAGTCTTTTCAGCATGGGATGATCATTGAAATCAACATTTATCAAGTAAAACCCATTATTTGTATCACCTTTACCAATGCCCATCTGAGTATTTTAAAATGCATCCTTCAATCCAAATGATAGCTCCTTGATTGAGAGGGCAATGCTTGCGAAGCTCTAGACCTGCTCTACTGATATAACTTTGGCATGATGCAAAGACCTTATTTTCCGAAATAGAGTTCCAACATTGTGCTAGCCTATATACAAAAGTATTTTTTTCTATTGTAGATTTAGATGTGTCAATGAGTCCACCTCAGAATCGTGAATGAGAAATTTCTTTAGATAATACTTCTGTCAATAATGTATTCAAGTTTTCCTCATAATATCCATTGACTAGAAATTCTACCTGATTGAAACAGTTATGTGCCAAAATATGATTTTCTAATTTTCCAAAGTTCATTTGGAGAAAAAGAGAAAAAAAAAACAAAAGAGTACAAAAGATTGAGTAAAACATGTTTAATTTGAACAAGGATTCAATTAATTATTAGACATAGATATATATCACAATTATGTTGCTTGTATTTATATATGATATAGTATAGTTTTCCATAAAAGTAGTATACATGTTAAAACACAATAAGATATTATTGTTCTTTTTATATCATGTGATTATAACACAATAATTATATATAAATCTATGTGATGACCAATTCGTTCCATAAAAAGCCATGTTTGATATATGTGTGAATGTATACACAATACATATATGTGTGTGTTTAGTAACACTTAAACTCTAACTAGTTAGTATGCCCATATGACACTAACCATTGGTTTGGACAAACTCCATAATGTAATTTGATTATCCAGACCATTAATGGTTAGGTTCTAATTTAGTGATCATTCTTAAAAAATTCACCTAAATCAGAAATTGTTTGGCCACTTGATTATTATCGTGAATATTTCATTATTTTTCAAAATTATTTGTTTGTTTATTTATTTGTTTACAGTTAGATAACAAAACACTCTTTTAAATTTGAGTGAACTTTTGCATCAATGATCTTTGGGTTAATTTCAATTTGGTAGCCTGGAGTTGTACCCTTACGACATGTTTGTCCCTATGTTTTCAATATTAACAATGAGGTACCTTCAATGATCTTTCAATGAGACCTAAAGAAAGATCGGTTTATTAACATACTAAATGATTAGTGTTTAACTACTCCTATATATACAATCATTTTTATGTCTATTTTTTTCAAGTAATATTCATTGATCATCCTTAAAAAAAAAAAAGGTAGGCAAATCCTAAATCATTAAGACATGTAGTTAAATGTCATATATCTTTCGATGTGGACAAGAGATGATTTTTGAGAGAATAAAAAACAATTGTTCGTATTATTAAACTACAATACATAATGGCCGTACAAGTGTCCCTTAAATAAGCTTTTTTTATAGGTAAATAAGCTTATTTGAGGACTCTCTCGACTGAAGCTCCTCTCTATATATGAGAAATTGAAAAAAAAATTTCTCTTTTGAAAGCTAATATATATATATATATTGTTATATTTTGTAGTTTTGTGTATAGTTGAAAGGTAAAACATTGCATTTGGTCCTTTAATAATAGTAATGGAGTTATGCATCACATTTTTTCTTTTTTTAAAACGTAACTAAATGAACATGGTGAGACATATATGTGCATTATGATATATACGTAAAAAATCAGTCTGTAAGAACAAGCCCTAGGCTCTAAAAGCCTACAGAGGGGGGGTGAAGTAGGCGAGAGAAGAAAAAGACTACCCTTTTTAAAATTTAAGTTCTTTAAAAGCACACAAGCACAAACACAAACAATTTCGTGGTTAATAAATTAAAACTAGTAACATCGGAATGTAAATAACACACGATAATTGTTGACCTAAAACCCAACAGGGTGAAAACCGGGGCACCAAGCCAGGAGAGATCCAATCTGCTCAATTAAGAAATACAAGAAAAACGAAAGAAGACTTAGCTCATCTATCACCTATAGGCAGCTACAATCCAATCCTTCAGCAAGCACCTTTTCTTTATCTCTTAGCAGCAAATTCTCTCTAGAGCACCAAGCTCAAGTTGCATGTAATTTGATGTATGAAGTGAGTTATGGTTTCACAGATTCATCTATCTCAATCACAAAGTATGATTGAGCTAGACAAATGAAACCTAAGTGTTGTGATGATTAAACTAGAAGTAATGAACTTGAAGCATATAGTTTAATTCAAAATAACAACCATGAAACAAAACATTCAGCCACAATAAATATGAATCAATCTTGGAGACAATCTATGTGTATGCAATCATATACATACTCTCAAGTGTTCAAGAGTGGCTGAACCAATAAATGGGTTTTTGAATGCTCAAAGGCACATAAGAAGTTTTTCAAAAACCTTTGGAAACGATTCTGCAAAGAATGTATATTTGTGATGCAGAATAGTGTTTATGAAAATATGAGTTTCATAGTTACCATAGACCAAGGAGAAAATATATATAGAAGAGAGAGGTTTCTCCTAGGACATAGAAGCAGCCGGTGGACTGCTCAAGAAGAGATTGGGAAGGAAACGTTTTGAAAAAGAAAACAGCCCATGCTTGCACATGTGTTGCACAAAAGCAAATAAGAGAGACAATTGAAACCACCAGCAGCAACTTGATGAAAAGAGCGGCTCAACAAAACAAAAGGAAGATAAAAGAGTTTTAAACTCTTTTAGGGGACCAAGTGTATTGACAAACATCTATAGAAAAGGATATAAAATTAGCATGGGTGTTTTGGAGCCAAGAGGTGCCAAAAGAGAAAGAGAAAGCTTTCTTACATGCTTTTAATAAAATAAGTCATCAACTTGAGAGTTTTGGAACAAAGAGCCGTTGATGGGTTTTCTCAAAAGGGATATGTCCAAAGCAAGATGTATTAAATATAATATGCCAAACACATTGAATGAAAGAGAAAGGGCAAGGTCCATAATCTGAAAAGTGGACTTTAATAAAGAGACCCATAACCCATCTCTTCCAAAGGTGGGAGACAACATAATTTAATGGACAAGGGTATGAGTCTTTTAAAAAACAAAAGACAAGCTCCCTACAATATATTATAAAATAATATATTATGTTTCCACACACAGATTTACCAATCTCCACACACACACCCGTTGGGCCAAGGAGAAAACATTCAAAAAGGAATGAAGAAAGAATGAATAAAGAAATCCGCCAACAACTTGAAAAACTGACGCAGCATGGATTAATACTTTCATAGAAAGTATTAATACAACTGAAAACAGACAGTAGCATGCATGAATGTACGTTGGATCAATCCAAGTGAAGTGTGGATTAATCCATGTGAACAATGCAAATGTTTTACCTTTTGACCTGTAACGAGGAGACTTGGAAGCCCTTCAACCCACACCGATTCTAACCTAGAATCTAATTAATATTACAAGGGTTTTGTTGGTTTAAGAGAAGAGCCAAAATACAATAAATGTTCAAATAAAAACCTTACACAGTCCAAAATACAAACAACATTGGTATCCTTGTCAAATATGTGTAGTGTAGTGGATAGGATTACAAGTTTTAGGAGTCCATTCATGCACCTAGTACCATGGATTACGTACACAGCTTTAGAACTAAAAGAAAATGTAGATAAAAATTGGAGATGAAGAAACCACAAATACAATGAATTGGAAAAGGTAGTGCTTAACTGGAGATTCCTGAATTATGACAGTAAAAATAACATTTATTCTCATGAATGAACATTATTATGAACTAATAGCAAGTGAGAAACTTTATAAATCTTCATAATTAGTTCTTGTACAAAAACATTAACATAATTTATTATGTGCAGAATACTAATCGCAACTAAACTATGGAACTTAGAAGGAAAGATCATATGTCATATTGTATGTTTGTAAGCTATTAAGTTGGTTCCTGATGTGTATAAATGAAATGTGGATTTTCTATTTTTCATAATGAGAATTACATCGGTATATATAGAGGAAGCTGATACAATAGCTTTTGTTCTTAATGCTTATCACAAACTACTTATCATATTATATATAAAAGGAAAATCATGGCTACTTATGAGATAAGTGCTAGAAGGAGATACACACTATAACATCTATCTATATATATCTCTAAAGAAGCCGTCAATGCTAGAATTTCCAGCCATAACCCTATTACTTGCAGTGAGAGGATGCAGTATATTTGTAAGGTCATCCAACTCAGCTTTGAGGATAGAGTTCTCTGCCTCAATGCTCATGCAACTATGGTGGGTGATGTTTATGTTGGTGATGATCCGATACTTCTCCTCCGTCAGCCGAGCCCTCTTAGCCAACATATTCTCCAACTGCTGCTTCTTTCTCAGCCTAGACCTCCTTGCATATTCATGATTCTTCCTTTTTTCTGGTCAATCTCTTCTTCGGGACCCTTGTCAAACAAAGAGTTGTGGTGATTCATGACCCTTGAAGTGGAGTTTAATAGCTATTTATGTGGCTGTATTTCAAGAAAATGTATATAAATATTGAACTCTCAAGAGTGAGAGTGAAGAGTGAAGATTAATGCAATGAAAGGGGAAGAATTAATATAGAGGAGTTTATATATAGTGAAAAAGGAGGTGGTGCATGTGTTAACACAAGGGTTTTGTGTAGTGGGTTGGTCAAAACTTACGTAGAGAAAGATGATCATAATGCAAGTGTAGACATCCTTATATCTCTTTGGTTTCACTCTTGGTGCACTTAAGAGGAAAGGATGTTGCTTCATGACCAAACAATCACAAAAATATTCAAGCACTTATCCAATGTAGATACGCCTTTTACTTTGGCAATATAATGCACTCATAATCTTTTTGTTATTCATGATAATTAACTTCCTCTTGGTTTGATATATTTAATGTGGTTTAATTATCTGGTATTGTATTTTGTTCTAGTTGGCCTATTTGTTATTCTTATATTCTTGCACATATCCGATGTAGAGTATGCCTTTCTCCTTTGCCTTGAAATCAAATTCTATATCATTCCTTCGTCCAAAAACACTTTGTAAATTGAGATTAATATTGGAATAAAGAGATTTTTGAAAGTGTACATAAACGATAAAGTAAATCATGTTAGTAAAGGAAACCGTGTTAAATAAAAAGTAATAAGAAGTACTCACAACACAACTATGCAAATATGTAGATAGTTGGTTAGTCAAAACATACGTAGAAAGAAAGTCACAATGCAAGGCATTCCTCTTTAGTTCTAGACCAATTTCACTCTTGGTGTGTACTTAAGAGGAAATTATGTTTCTTCATGACCAAACAATCACAAAACTATTCTTGCCTTTACGGAGTAGAGTATGCCTTTCTCCTACGCCTTTTACTTGTTCAAATATAATGCACTCATCATCTTTTTGTTGTTGTTTTTTTTTGTCGAATATCATCTTTTTGTTATTCATGATAAACAGTCTCTTGGTTTGATTTGTTGTGGTTTAATTATCTGGTATTATATTTTGTTTTAGTTGGCCTTTTTTTTTTTTGCTTGTGCTTTGAACCCAGATTTCGTTAATGTTTTTCTTTTTACAAAACAAAATAGTATGAATGAAAGTGGCCCCAAAATATTCTTGCAAGTTGTAACTTGTATGAAGGAACATTAGAACCGTTGTTTTCTTTTTCCCTTTTTGTAATTTAGCTAAGAAATTAAAATAAAAAGTACACTTTGAAGACAAATTTTGTTTTAAGAATCCACTAAATCTTCTTAGGTAAATATCTTTATTGTATTACTAATGTCCCAGTTTGGTTAAGGAATTATATAAGAAAAATTAGGTATTAGTGATAAGAATCCTTACTAATGAGGATTTGATATCTAGAATATTTCTATTTGGGTTTTGGTACATAGAATTCAAATTTTGTTTTGGATTTGCCTAAAGAGGAGGCCTAGATTCGTTGGCCCAGCTTACATCAATCACTGAAAAGACAATTGTACCATTTTTGTTTAAAAGCTTGGATCATATCTCAGATCTCATCTCAGCCTCGACACACTCTCTCTCCTCTCTCTGTCTCTCTGTTTCTCTTTTCTCTCTGTGTGAAAATCAATCTCACAAGCTCACCAACAATGGCGACAACCACACCCTCGCCATGCAAAGAGAATGTGTACATGGTGAAGGTCGCAGAGCAAGCTGAGCGCTACAAGGAGATGGTGGAGTTCTTCGATAAGGTCTTGGCCTCCATCGAGAATGAGTTGACCATGGAGGAACGCAACCTCCTCTCTACAATGAATAACTAGGTATTGCTTTTGTGGTGGTTGAGGTATTTGAATTTTGAAAAAAGCTCTGTTTGCTTAAAAGACTCAAAAGCACTTAATTAATAATCACTTATTTATTTGATTAAGGGTTGGCATTGGATCTGGAGGCTCTCTCTCTGGAAAAGCGCTCACACTCTCTTACCTTACTTTGTCACAGTAGCACTAAAAGGTCAGTGAGCTTAGTCTTCTATGTTGCTCTTCTCTTATCCTTCTTGCTTTTCTTGTTTATAGAAATCGATTACAAGCAAATTATGCTTGATATAGTATTTTTTTTATTATCTGATTCGAGTGTGTTGAGTTGATTTTATGAGATCTTTGAATTTGTTTTGTTGTTGATTGTGTTCAAGTATATGAGGTTCTCGAATATGGTGTTTATTTATCATTTTCGTAGTCATTTGTTTCTTCTGTGTTCTTGATTGTGTTGTTTGGTTTGAGTTGATTATATGATTTGATTGCTTTAAGCTTTCACTTATTAGCTTATACGATGTAGTTTTTGGTTTGATTTTGTGATTTTTTTTTGCTTTAGGTTGTTGCTTGCTATGTGTTGTAATATAATTTCTGTTGTGTAAAGTCATAAACTAGTGTTGGAAAAGTATAAACTACATTGTAGGTTGTGTTTTGTAAAATCATAAACTGCATTGTATTTACTGTTTTGTTAATCTTTACTTATTTAGATAGTTTTGTGTGTTTTTTCTTGTTATTGCATTTTATTATTTGTTTGTTTTGGTTTGAGTTGCTAATGTGATTGCTTCAAGTTGTTGCTTATTAGGTGCTCATATGCAGTTTTTTTGTTTCATTTGGTTGATTTTATTGATTTACACTTTTACTTGTTAAGTTATGCGATGTAGTTTTTGGTTTGATTTGGTGATTTTATTCTTTTACGTTGTTTCTTACTAGGTGTTTTAACGTAATTTTGCAAAATCATAAATTGTGTTTTATTTTATGTTTAGTTATTCTTTACTAATTTAGATAATTTTGTGTGTGTTTTTGTTTGCATTTTCAATGCCAAAATGAAAATTATATGGGCTCAGATTATGCAATGCAATGCAGTTTCTATTTTGTATAAGGATTCTAATTAATGTCTTCTTGGATTTGTTTTTCAGGGTTTTATCTCTAACTTTTGGAGTGGCTGATTGAAAGACAGAGGATAATTGGACATTGTGTAGAGATAGTTCAGTACATTTTTGGATAGCAACTGCATTGTAGTTTTTTCAAAAACTGCCTCGCAGTTTTAGTGTAAGTACGATTAGCTAAACGTGTTATCATTGGATACTAGTATAATTTTTAAAGTTAATGAAAATTATGAAATTTCCTCATCAATGAATATGTTTGTTTGATTTTGTTTAATTACTTGTTTTCATGATGGATTTGTTTTTAGGTTCTTTGATTCATTTTGAGGTTGTAACTTTCTCTGAAACTGCAGTGCAATTTGTTTTTATTCAAGTAGAATTTGTTACGCACATATGTTGGATTTGAGCAATTTTGTGAAGTATGTATTGAAATTTATAAAATTCGCTCTGTATTTGAAGTGTATTTGTTGAGCAGCTGTTGTCGTTTTGTACACACTGTATTGCAGTTTTGAGTATTTTTGCTTGATGTGGGATGAAGAGTTGGACGTTTGAGGGAAGATGGGAGCGGTTAATTTGAATGTGGACAATTGTTATTTGGCAGCATTTAATAATGGCATCTTATGTAACATCCCTGACCCAATTTAATTGAATTTATTCAATTTAAATAATTTTGGCGAAATTACTATTTTGCCACTGGGATTAAGGGTATTTTAGGCACTTTAAAATTCCGAAAAGAATTTGGGAAATTGAGTTGTGCCGTTGCATCCGGCTCGTCGAAACGAGTTCGGGGATATGCGGTACACCAAATTCCGAGTTGTAACGATCGGGAAGCGATAAGAGAAAAAAAAAAAAAACGCAATTTCAGATTACTGTAGCGGCTACAGTGGCGCTACGATTAAAATGCTACTGATGCCGCTTACAGTGAACGTCTTCTTCTTCTTCTCCCGACGGCTCTCTTCTTCTCCCATTTGCTTTTCTTCCTCTCTTGGGCAGTCACTTTGACTGCCCATATCTCCTCATCCGAACTCCGTTTCGGGTGATTCCAGTCCCTAAATCTTCATCTCTTCCTCCTCTACAAAGCCTGCCCATTCCCCAGCTCAGAAACCCAAGGATTTTAAACTGGAGCGACTGAAAGTTCACTGGTTACCGAACTTTCCGACGAGTTTTCCGGCGACTCCGGCAACCGTTTGGGTCGAGTGAGGTATGAAACTTCATCTACTCTTCATACTCTATCCATTTATGTATGTTTTGTAGATTGGTTTCAAGCCTAGGTTGTTCGATTTAGAAACCCATATTTGGCCGGTTTTTGAGTTGAATTTCCGGCCACTTGCCGGCCAAACTAGGTGTTGCCGTAGTTGAATAAGTTGCTCCACTAGTTGAGTTGAACCTTTACCTGAAGTATTGACCCTTGGTTTGAAGTTTTTCCGGTCACCGGAATTACTATGCACACCCAATTCCGGTGAGTTTCGGGGCACTGTTGTGGTGGTGCATTGTGTCCCAAAATGTTTCCCATGTCGTCCTGAGCACGTAGGTGTGCTCGGATTCCAATTTGGTTGTCGTTTGACGGTCGAACGGATTTACGCCTATTATGCGTTATCCGGGTTCGATATGTTCGGGCCGTTGGATCGGTCCCATTTCCAAGTATGTTGTTCCCGTACCTCTAGGATCGTGTAGGAACAAACGGATTAAGAATCGGAGTCCGGATACTCCGAATCATTAACCCTAGGGTTAGGTAACCCGGTCGTGCGACATGCGCGATTCGACCGCTCGATCGAGACCAAACCGCTCGGACGTGTTTAGTAAACCTTGTTGAACCTTTAGGAATGTTCGGATCGAAAATCGGAGGTCGTGGGCCGGAGGCCCGGTTGACCTATTCGGGAAGTTTGACCAATCGGTTGACCGTGAGTCTTCCGAGGTGGTCCCACCTGTTGAAGAGTGTAGTTTGACTCTAGAAACTCCCGGTAGTCGTGCACGCTTACTTTGAGACCCGAGAACTAGTTTCTTGAGTTAAAGTTTGTTGTTGGGTGCGCGTATTAATTAAAGCGTTTATTCTCTCAAATAGGTACTCTTGCTTCGCGTACTCCGGAAGAAAAGCTCTCTAAGGATTGAGCAGCATGGACTTGTTGTGAGTGGACATTTGTTTTGAACGAGCATATTTTTAAAGATTGAAATTTGATGCATAAATGATTTATTTTGATGATTGGGATTTTAAATATTGTTTAAGTCTTGAATTTGATTTTGATGGAATCATTGGAAAATTTATGCATATAAAACTAGTCACTTTGACTAAGGGGTTTTAATGATATTTTGAATCTTGGATTTGATTTTTATGGAATATTTGGAATTTAAATTATATTCAAAGTTTATGCATGTTTTGGAGTCCCGGTTTATTTGTGGGACATGGATGGCTATACTTTAAATTAAAGATCTTCGAGTATTAAATTTGGGACGGGACCATCGTCCGGTAATCTTTGTATACAGTTTGGGTATGGTGAAATACCCGGGAATTTCTTAAGTTTTATATTTGTTAAATTGAGGATTTATTGTCACGCGGTTTCGAATTATTTATTTTGGTTAATTTAATCTTAGAATTTTTATATTGTTTTAAATCAAGGAATTTTCTATTGACTTTAATATTTGAATTTTGTTAAGAGAGTGTGAATTTTATGTTTTCGGGAATTTATAGTTTATATTTTATATTTTATATTTATATGTTGATTTAATGTTTTGGGTCTTGAATTTCTCATTTTTAAGAAATTCTATTTACTTTGCAATTATGGAGATATATATTTGTTTCAATTGTGGAATTTGTGTTTTATGGGTTATATGGATTATATTTGATATTTGAGGTTTATGAATACTTTGGGTTCCAGGATATAAATATGTTGAGACAGTTGTGTCTATATTCTTATGGTATATATTTTGGGTGTCATTTATGGACGGGGTAACGTCCGGATATTATTATGTTCGGGTTTGGAGTGCGGGCTGAATACCTGGTATTTAGGGTATGTCGGGGATTATGTATACTAGATGGAGTGCTATTAGCACCACTTTATGTACCTCCCTGATCTTGGTTCTTGAAATGGATACAGGATACAAAGGAACCCGGTTCACCCTTGACGGGGTGTTCTTGTAGGCCCATGCCGATCTGCAAGGCGTAGGACTTTATTCAGCTGCACATTATTGAGGTATTTTCTTTTGTGCATGTCCGGGAGTTAGTCCCAGTTGGGACGGCTGGTTCCCTGGCTACGTGGTTGTAAAGGAATTTTTCTCCACGTGGTCACCAACAATCCCCTTGTTGGATTGTTTCCGGTACAAGTATTGGTCTAAGAGTCTTACTATTTATGTATAATATATATATACGTATTACTATAATTCCTTTCTTATTTTCTTTTAAGTGAGGATCCTTCCTTGCTTGCCGTGCCTACGGGCATTGCGTCGGGAAACAGCTTGGTTGGGAATTTGGTTTTTCTTGGTTTGTAGTCGTTTTGGTTTTATATTTTCCTTATTGGGATTTTACGAGACTTTACATTTATGTTATTATAAATATATATGTGTGTGTGTATGAATTAGTGTGGGTGTGTCTATGGATTTTATTTCCAGGAATTATTACATTTGAATATGTGCACCGGACGGTGATGCACAGTACATATTTTAAGTTAAGGTTTGAAGTCGATGTTGGGTTCCAGGAAAAAGGGAGTTATTCAAGATTGTTGTATTTTACTTAAATGAGGAATTTTTGGATGGATTCCAATCCATGGTTTTTATTTTAAGGATTCAATGTTTAAGTTTGTGGTTTCCAAGAATTTACTAAGTAGCAAAGCTACGTTTTCTTATGGTATTTTAAGGTACAAATTTAATAGAATTGTTTTCAAGTTTCGGTTCGTATAAATATGTACATTTATACAAGGATTTTTGTTGCATAACGCTTGTCATTATTTGCGAAACGGAGGGGGTTATTATGTTCATTGAAAAATGAGGTTTAAAGTTTGACTTTTCGTCCACTCACATTTTCTGTTTTGCGCCCCCAGTGTACTAGATCCCGAGGTCGAGACCACCACGTCGAGGCATCACGGCTAATAGCTCCTGTAGGAGTTTTCTTGTATCTTGACCTGCTATACTTTACTCGAGGTTGTAAAGTTTAAATTTCTTTAGATTGCTCCGTAGTGCTCACCTAGGATTGAGGTAGAGGCTAGAGGCCCTCCCTATTAACTGTGCTTCCGCTTTGTGCATCTTTGCTGTTGGGAAATTTTCTGTTGTTTTTAACAGTGGAAAATTTTGGGAAACTCCGTTTTTCGGGAGACTCTGCCGGATTTTCGGCAGAGGTCAACTTTCCTATTTCTTTAAACTAGGTCAAGGGGCGTTTTAGTAAAGTAAGTTCTGCGTCGGGGTAGTGTCCGACGGGAGACGGTGGTTGGACACGAGTTCCGAGGGGAATTCGGGTCGGTCCTGTCAACTTGGTATCGAGCATTAGGTTCAATTTTCTGTGGACTCCGCACCTCGTGTGCATCCTTAGTATCGTTAAGTGTGGTGTGTTCGGTTCTAAAGTGATGCCTCTTCGACGTGGATGACCTCGTAAGACGTTTCGTGCACGTTTTGTAAGTTTGTTTCTCTTGATTTGTGGTAAAGTTTAATTACCGGTTGGTAGGGTTGTTGAGTTGATTGTGAGAGTTGGCTAACTCGGTTAAAGAGTAACGGTTTTGCGGTGACAAGTTTCTGTTTATCGTTCGATTGAGATCATGAGGTAACTTTTGTGATCTCAAACGGGGTTAGCAAAGGCTTCTTGGGTTTGGTAGTGTGAACCCGAAGTCATTCCGGTAGGAAAGTTTGCGATCAACTTTCGTAAAAGGTTCGGTTGACTAGTAAGTTAAAACGGAAAGGTGTTGTGAGTTTAACCAAAGGAAGGTAGTGGAGATCGCTAACTAGATGATGACAAGTGCGTCACGGTTAGCGAAGGAACTGTTTAGTTTGAGATCGACAGTTTATTGGAACAAAGTTCCATATAATCGAGTACGGGTTAGTGAAGTGCACGTGTTTAAGACTGGAGAGGGTAAACCGTTGAACTTCTCAATGGTGTCTTGAGGAGTTGACTAGTGATGGAAGTATCACTAGATGAAGTTGGGGAATGAGGACGTTCCCAAGATTGTTGTCGTTGAAGTTAGGGACAACATTGTGGTAGTAAGTGTGGTTGGTATCGTGATCCACTCGAGAACTTGAGGGGACCACGATAGAGAAATAGTTTGCTTGGAGGTTGGTTTCGGTTGAGTGTCATGGTTGCATTAAGCTGATGCAACAACAATTTTGGTTCGGTTCTTTGCACTTTGGTGGTTGCAAGGCAAGTAGTTGTATCTGAGGACTGATATGGCTACTACCTCGACGTCGATCATTTTCTCAAAGTGAAATTGGTCGAGTATGTGTTTAATAAGGGGAAATCTTGAAAATTAAGTTTCGGGATAATCGAAGACCCATGTTCTGGGCAATTGAATGTGTGGATGGAGTAAGTGGCAATGTACTTTGCCGAAGGGATTTGGTCGAAGGTTGGAACTCTGGGAAATTTGAAGGTGTGAAAGAAGAGGAATTGGAGAAAAGGAAGGTTTGTGAATTTCACTAAGTTTGAGATGTTACACTTGTGTGGCATCCGAGGAAAAACCAATTAGTTGCGGTTATCTCAAGCCCGAGAGGTCAGGCAGCCTTGGAGTCAGCTAAGGCTGGTGAAGGAAAGTTGAAGAGTCAAAGTAGTTATGGGGTTAAAAGTTGTTTGTTGACAGTGAAACAGTGACCCTAAGGTAACTTGGTGGTCGCGGAAAAATTGGGATCGAAGCCTAGTGAGTTGAAATCTGGGTTAACATGCCAGTTTTTCGGCGGTTGACTTTCAGGAAAATGTTCAAGTGCTCGGGGTAAGCCTTGTGAAACGTTAGTTTGTCGGAACAAGTTTCCTTGTGAATGAGTGCAGTCGTTGTAGTGCACGCGTTTAATTTGGAAAACGTAAGACGGTTCAGTATTTGAACTGAGTCTTGAGGGTTGAATTGTTGGCGGAAGTGCCCCTGTCTAATCGAAGCAATGTGGTACCGGTGGTGTGGGAAGGTAGAAAGGAAAATGTTCGTGACTTGTCAGTTTCCATGTGAGACCAGGACTTGTCGAACATGTGTTGAGACTTAATGAAAGAATTTGGAGTTGGATGGGTTAAGTCTAAAGTAAAAGACGGTTCAGGGAGAATGGTTACCTTGTGTAACTTTGGAGTGATAGTTTAATTCCTGGAGACTTGTCCTCTAGTGTACACCTCTTTACGGTGAAGTATCGGATGTTCAATGGCGTTATTTTGACTTCTTGACCTTGCCTGAGTCATGGTGATGTCTATGGAGAATTTGTTGAGGTTTTCTTTTGAAGGAAGTAAGAACTTTGTTTGTTGGTATCGAAGGATAAGTTGTTGAGTGAAAGGAAGTTGTGTAGTCGAAGTGTTATTTACGAAGTTAAGGGGCTGAAGTGCGACTCACTCTTCTTCCGAAGTTGGTTGTGGAATTTCGAGGACGAAATTCTTTTAAGGGGTAGGTTGTAACATCCTCGACCCAATTTAATTGAATTTATTCAATTTAAATAATTTTGGCGAAATTACTATTTTGCCACTGGGATTAAGGGTATTTTAGGCACTTTAAAATTCCGAAAGAATTTGGGAAATTGAGTTGTGCCGTTGCATCCGCTCGTCGAAACGAGTTCGGGATATGCGGTACACCAAATTCGAGTTGTAACGATCGGGAAGCGATAAGAGAAAAAAAAACGCAATTTCAGATTCTTGTAGCGGCTACAGTAGCGCTACGATTAAAATGCTACAGTGCCGCTACGGTGAACGTCTTCTTCTTCTTCTCCCGACGGCTCTCTTCTTCTCCCATTTGCTTTTCTTCCTCTCTTGGGGCAGTCACTTTGACTGCCCATATCTCCTCATCCGAACTCCGTTTCGGGTGATTCCAGTCCCTAAATCTTCATCTCTTCCTCCTCTACAAAGCCTGCCCATTCCCCCAGCTCAGAAACCCAAGGATTTTAAACTGGAGCGACTGAAAGTTCACTGGTTACCGAACTTTCCGACGAGTTTTCCGCGACTCCGGCAACCGTTTGGGTCGAGTGAGGTATGAAACTTCATCTACTCTTCATACTCTATCCATTTATGTATGTTTTGTAGATTGGTTTCAAGCCTAGGTTGTTCGATTTAGAAACCCATATTTGGCCGGTTTTGAGTTGAATTTCCGGCCACTTGCCGCCAAACTAGGTGTTGCCGTAGTTGAATAAGTTGCTCCACTAGTTGAGTTGAACCTTTACCTGAAGTATTGACCCTTGGTTTGAAGTTTTTCCGGTCACCGGAATTACTATGCACACCCAATTCCGGTGAGTTTCGGAGCACCGTTGTGGTGGTGCATTGTGTCCCAAAATGTTTCCCATGTCGTCCCGAGCACGTAGGTGTGCTCGGATTCCAATTTGGTTGTCGTTTGACGGTCGAACGGATTTACGCCTATTATGCATTATCCGGTTCGATATGTTCGGGCCGTTGGATCGGTCCCATTTCCAAGTATGTTGTTCCCGTACCTCTAGGATCGTGTAGGAACAAACGGATTAAGAATCGGAGTCCCGGATACTCCGATCATTAACCCTAGGGTTAGGTAACCCGGTCGTTCGGTTTGCGCCATTTCGAACCGCCCGATCGAGACCAAACTGCCTGGACGTGTTTAGTAAACCTTGTTGAACCTTTAGGAATGTTCGGATCGAAAATCGGAGGTCGTGGGCCCCGGAGGCCCGGTTGACCTATTCGGGAAGTTTGACCAATCGGTTGACCGTGAGTCTTCCGAGGTGGTCCCACCTGTTGAAGAGTGTAGTTTGACTCTAGAAACTCCCCGGTAGTCGTGTACGCTTACTTTGAGACCCGAGAACTAGTTTCTTGAGTTAAAGTTTGTTGTTGGGTGCGCGTATTAATTAAAGCGTTTATTCTCTCAAATAGGTACTCTTGCTTCGCGTACTCCGGAAGAAAAGCTCTCTAAGGATTGAGCAGCATGGACTTGTTGTGAGTGGACATTTGTTTTGAACGAGCATATTTTTAAAGATTGAAATTTGATGCATAAATGATTTATTTTGATGATTGGGATTTTAAATATTGTTTAAGTCTTGAATTTGATTTTGATGGAATCATTGGAAAATTTATGCATATAAAACTAGTCACTTTGACTAAGGGGTTTTAATGATATTTTGAATCTTGGATTTGATTTTTATGGAATATTTGGAATTTAAATTATATTCAAAGTTTATGCATGTTTTGGAGTCCGGTTTATTTGTGGGACATGGATGGCTATACTTTAAATTAAAGATCTTCGAGTATTAAATTTGGGACGGGACCATCGTCCGGTAATCTTTGTATACAGTTTGGGTATGGTGAAATACCCGGGAATTTCTTAAGTTTTATATTTGTTAAATTGAGGATTTATTGTCACGCGGTTTTCGAATTATTTATTTTGGTTAATTTAATCTTAGAATTTTTATATTGTTTTAAATCAAGGAATTTTCTATTGACTTTAATATTTGAATTTTGTTAAGAGAGTGTGAATTTTATGTTTTCGGAATTTATAGTTTATATTTTATATTTTATATTTATATGTTGATTTAATGTTTTGGGTCTTGAATTTCTCATTTTTAAGAAATTCTATTTACTTTGCAATTATGGAGATATATATTTGTTTCAATTGTGGAATTTGTGTTTTATGGGTTATATGGATTATATTTGATATTTGAGGTTTATGAATACTTTGGGTTCCAGATATAAATATGTTGAGACAGTTGTGTCTATATTCTTATGGTATATATTTTGGGTGTCATTTATGGACGGGTAACGTCCGGATATTATTATGTTCGGGTTTGGAGTACGGGCTGAATACCTGGTATTTAGGGTATGTCGGGGATTATGTATACTAGATGGAGTGCTATTAGCACCACTTTATGTACCTCCCGGATCAAGTTCTTGAAATGGATACAGGATACAAAGGAACCCGGTTCACCCTTGACGGGTGTTCTTGTAGGCCCATGCCGGCAATGCTGTAGCGTAGGACTTTATTCAGCTGCACATTATTGAGGTATTTTCTTTTGTGCATGTCCGGGAGTTAGTCCCCGCTTGGGACGGCTGGTTCCGGCTACGTGGTTGTAAAGGAATTTTTCTCCACGTGGTCACCAACAATCCCCTTGTTGGATTGTTTCCCGGTACAAGTATTGGTCTAAGAGTCTTACTATTTATGTATAATATATATATACGTATTACTATAATTCCTTTCTTATTTTCTTTTAAGTGAGGATCCTTCCTTGCTTGCTTTGTGCCCTACGGGCATTGCGTCGGGAAACATTGGTTGGGAATTTGGTTTTTCTTGGTTTGTAGTCGTTTTGGTTTTATATTTTCCTTATTGGGATTTTACGAGACTTTACATTTATGTTATTATAAATATATATGTGTGTGTGTATGAATTAGTGTGGGTGTGTCTATGGATTTTATTTCCAGGAATTATTACATTTGAATATGTGCACGGACGGTGATGCACAGTACATATTTTAAGTTAAGGTTTGAAGTCGACGGGTTGGGTTCCAGGAAAAAGGGAGTTATTCAGTATTGTTGTATTTTACTTAAATGAGGAATTTTTGGATGGATTCCAATCCATGGTTTTTATTTTAAGGATTCAATGTTTAAGTTTGTGGTTTCCAAGAATTTACGGAAGTAGCAAAGCTACAGTTTTCTTATGGTATTTTAAGGTACAAATTTAATAGAATTGTTTTCAAGTTTCGGTTCGTATAAATATGTACATTTATACAAGGATTTTTGTTGCATAACGCTTGTCATTATTTGCGAAACGGAGGGGGTTATTATGTTCATTGAAAAATGAGGTTTAAAGTTTGACTTTTCGTCCACTCACATTTTCTGCTTTGCGCCCGTGTACTAGATCCCGAGGTCGAGACCACCACGTCGAGGCATCACGGCTAATAGCTCCTGTAGGAGTTTTCTTGTATCTTGACCTGCTATACTTTACTCAGGTTGTAAAGTTTAAATTTCTTTAGATTGCTCCGTAGTGCTCACCTAGGATTGAGGTAGAGGCTAGAGGCCCTCCCTATTAACTGTGTTATCGCTTTGTGCATGCCTTGCTGTTGGGAAATTTTCTGTTGTTTTTAACAGTGGAAAATTTTGGGAAACTCCGTTTTTCGGGAGACTCACGGATTTTCGCAGAGGTCAACTTTCCTATTTCTTTAAACTAGGTCAAGGGGCGTTTTAGTAAAGTAAGTTCTGCGTCGGGTAGTGTCTCGACGGAAGCGGTGGTTGGACACGAGTTCCGAGGGGAATTCGGGTCCGGTCTGTCATCTTATGTAATTTTGAGGTTTTCTAAATGCATGATTGTAAAATTACATCCTATTTTTTAGCCATTGACCTTATGCTAATAAAGTGAAATTGTATTCCTATCCTCAAAATTAGTAACTATATAGCGTTTTAAAATGAAAGCTCCCAATTATGAAAAGTTTTTGCCCAATATAGAAAACAGTCCAAACATAACAAAAGAAATAAAAGCATACCCAAACTCTCTTTTTCTTTCTATTTTCCTTCATTTGTGTTTAAGCATCTCTTTCTTCGGGTAAAAAGAATGGTAATCTGTAAATTTAAGTTTAATGGCATTAAAACAACAATGCCACAAACTGACCTCAATACATTAAAAAATTTAAAATATCAATAGACAATGTCAGTAATATTTTTTTTGGATATTTTAGCGAACAGAAATACTAGAAAAAAATGATTTTTATATTTCTTCTCGTACATATCATCCAAAATATTCATATATTTCTTTGTTTTATAAATAGCCTTACTTTCCAATGAGGTCTAGTCCAATGGAAAAGGGCATTGATTTGTATACTAGAGGTTTAGGTTCAAACTCTCGTGACATCATAGTTGTGTGTGTGTGAGAAATCACCCTCCCTTATAGTTTAGACTATCACTTATATTTAAAAATAAAAGAGTAAAATAACACTATGATAGCTTACAATAATACTCTTATATCACAATGAAGTAACATGATTTGAATAAAAAACTAGCTAAACAAAGCTATAACATTCTAAAAAAGCAGAAAACTACAACGCGCAACACACCATACTTGAAAAAAATTACATCGCGAAACAAATATATAGCTAAATAAAACTCAGATTCAACTCAATAACATACCTCAATTGAAGTGAAATCTGAATAGAATATGATAGATTTGTAACCGAAGCTTGAAACCAAAACAAATGGGTAAATCCACAACCAAAGCGAAACTCAAATCTATCCAAATTACCACCAAATGAATTCAAAACTCAAAACTACAATAAAAAAACAAGATTTTTTTTGTCAATAATAAAAAACAAGATATGAATACAAATTCGAAGAAATTCAAAAAATCTCACTTACTTTGAAATCAACTCAAATCAAAATAGATCAACTCAAGAGGAATTGGACTAAAATATGGATAATGAACAAATTGAACTCTAAACATGCAAAAATAAAAACAAAAAACCTAATCAGAAACTTATTTGCATCTCAAAAAAATATTAGAAGCCAAAAATTTGACTAAATTCGGAAAAAGAACAAAAAAGGTACACTTAGTTTAAATCAAACTAAAGAGCATGCGCGATCAGAAGACTATGCTTTTATCATAAAATTAAAAAAAAACAAAATCCGTTTAAGATCCAGGTCAATCCAGGTCAAATTCGCCTTCTTCTCAGTGTCACTCTCATCCCTGATCTTAGACAGCCATCGCCCCAAATCCCTAATTTTGATTTCCTCAGCCCCAAATCTCTCGTTTCCTCTCTCTCTCTCTCTCTCTCTCTCTCAAACTCTGTGTCTTTATCGTGCGCTGATATCTTCTCTCCACTCTCGACTTTATAGGAGCTTCCTCGGCTGAGCACTACCCATCAGGTGCTCTTTCTCTTGTCCCTTTTTTCCTTATTTCGTCTTCCATTTTTTTTAATGTTGTACGGATATCATGCGATTTTCTCCTCTCAATTGTTCTGATTCTGCTGCTGCTTGTGCCTTCCTATTGATTTATTTATTTGTTTTTCTCCGTGATTTTCACGAGTTCCTTTTGTGTTGAATTTGTGGTGTTGGTTTGTTTTATCCTTTGTGTATTAACTTCCATCCGCAATTTGCTTGTTCTGTTTTTGTTTCTGTTTAAATTTGATTTATGCGGTTGAAAATTGAGAATTTCACTCATATGTGAATTTGGATGACCTTCTCATATGAGAACTCATGTGTTTCTGATATCAAAGATTGTGTCTTTGAAGTCTTTGAAAGAAACCATCGCTATGATCGTAATTCTTTGACCTTCCATTTGCTGACATTCCTTCATTGTTTGTGTAATTAAAGAAATGATTCAGGCTTGTTCTATAATAGTAAAGAACATAGTAATAAATTCTGCTTGTTGCTATTATATAATTAACCAAATTGGATTGTATGTTTTTAATTTCTTTCTAACATAAAATTATTATGTTTCATATAGATGGATCCTTTTGATAGTGCTGAAGGTGGAGGTACAGAATCTGCAAATAATGTGCAAGAATCAGCTCCTTCTAACCCTATAGAACCTGTAACGCAGTTTGGTAAGAGGTGTAGAAATTAGCGCTTGAAATTAACTTTTTTTGTTGTTGTAATTTTGATTTTGGCTTGGTTCAGCTAGGGTTTAGATGAGTCCACCTGCTTTGGTGAAAATGGACGATACTAACCCTGAAGTTTTAGCTTCCAAGAATTCAAATTCCGAAAGCAGAGATTCAGACCCCATCCAAGCTCGATTTAATGATTTGTGCAAGGTTGCCACTTTCCCCCCATTTTTACTGTAATTGAATGTATCCTTTTGTTGTTTCTTATTGTAAATGTCATTTTATTTGTAACATTTGGTTTATAAACTGTACTTTTGTTTGCTTTTAGAATTTCTTTCTTTGTTTCCATTGTCATTTCTTGATTTGAGTTCCTGTGAATATATATGGCTTCTAATTTCAGAATGGATTGTCGTTGGATGAGAATGCTTACACGCAAGCTATGAACCTGTTCAAAGAAACCAAACATCTATTAATTTCAAATGCATCGGCTATTGGAAACAGAACAGTATGTGTTTTTATCATTTTTCCATTGTATAGTCAATAATAATGTTATTTTGAAATAAGGTCTGAGGTGATATCTTTTAGGATCTTTTTGCTGGGACAGTTGCTTGAATCTGATTTTTTTGTAACTTAAATGCATTTTTCTGTACAGCCTGAAGAAGCAGAACAGTTCTGGTTTGCCTTTGTTTTGTACTCCGTGAAAACTTTGAGTGAGAATAATTCACAGATGAGCTCTGATGATAATGGATTTTCTCTCTTCCAAATTTTGAGAGCTGCGAAGCTGAAGTATGTTGTTTGCCCATCTGTTATTTTTTAAATAATTTTAATTTAAAAAAAAAATATTTTTTACTTAGCTTACAGTTAGATGCTCGTAAATTCTTGTCATCTTATATTTTTCTGGTGCTTTACAGCATTGTAGATTTTTTCAAGGAGCTTCCTCAGTTTGTTGTTAAGGCCGGTCCAGTTTTGAGTAATCTTTATGGCATAGATTGGGAAAACAAACTTGAGGTATTGACTTGTCAGAGAGTTAGTTTATGCTTGAAAAGGACTCTGTTTTTATGTCTTTTGACTTTCTGTTTTCTTGAAGTTACTTGACCCTTTGCTCATGAGTTTGAGTTCTTAATTTATTAGGCAAAAGAGTTGCAGGCAAATTTTGAGTACTTGAGCCTGTTATGCAAGTGAGTGTCCTTTCTTCTGCACCATTGTTCCTTATGTGTTATTATGTCTGATCCTTCAAGAATTCTCTCTCTTAAAATTTTGCATTATCTTGTGTTAGAGCTCTATACTTAGGAGGACCATGATGAAACTAAAACAGTGGTATTGCATGTGTGGTGATGCCAGATATGAAAAGTGATGGTAGTGGCTTGACATGTCAAAATTTTTATTAGGCTGTAATGGAAATTGGTTGCAAGACTGAAATTGATTAGAATTAATGTTGTTTACAAAAGGAATGAGAAAAGAAATCTGTAATGCAGCTTCTTTGATATCTTCACTTAATTATTTCAGGTTGACTAATTTGCCCCAGAACTAAGATATTGATCTCATCCTTATTATGTGTCAAAAACTTTTTTACAAAGTATGCACTGTTAAAAACAACCTGGTTTTTTATGTTATGTTATGAAATACTACGCCTCCAGTTTAGTGCTGAGTTTTATAAATTAATTCATGCTACCATCTAGTGGTTTTCACTGAATGCTATAGGTACATGAAATTAATTTGAATACTGAAGATTGAACTTGATGCTAGACAGGCTGCTTTAGTGGTTTATTAAGCTTCATTCTTGATTTCTACACGTTGAGTTGTGGGCAGTATGGACTTTTTATACTTTAGAACTTAGTAGCTGAGTATGGTATTGATACCTATTACGATTTTGTTACTCTGTAACATGCTACATATCTTTAGAAATCTGGATTACATTAAACTTACTGTCTACCCTTCGATCTATTTTCCTGTCATTTGGGTTCATTGAAAGAAAGAAGAATTAAAAAATAGGAAATGAATGTATGCTAGAGTAGTGTTTTTGGTTAATCTTTTGGATAGTTGACTACATGGTTGAAATCTGTTGTACATCATGCAACATCCCAGTTGGTAAATGTATAGTGTAAACCTATGGAGGACCCCCTTTTTATCTTCTGTCTATCCAATTGCCGTTTCATGAACTTTTAATGGATATGCTAAAATCACTAAGCACCTACAGAGGTGTGTTTCCCTGCTTACCCATCTAAATCTTTCAGGGGCATGGTATCTTTTTGCAGTCGCTGGCATTCCATTTTTTTGCATGCTTCGCACTAATATTTAGCAGAAAATTAACATTATATGGATAAAACTTACCATTAGTTTGATTTCCATTTAATTCAGACTAGATTACTAATTGCATTGAGATGATCCAAGGGACATATGCAGCATAATTCATATTTGTTGCGAACTATTTTTGGTGTTACCTCATTTTAGGCGGAGGTCATGTTGGATGTTTCATTGTATGCATAATAAATATGCTTCATTGTACTTTGTTCAGTACAAATTTGCTTTCACTTATATGAAGGGTTTAAGCTAAAAATTTAATGCTTCAAGGTACTACAAACGTGTATATCGAGAGGTCTTCTTGACAAGTGATGCAAATGCCGATAAGCAGTCAGCTGTTGCCAGAGGAACTGGTTATGTGTCGGAGTATCATCGTTTTGGATGGTTGCTGTTTTTGGCCCTTCGTGTACATGTATTCAGCCGATTTAAAGACCTGTTGACTTGTGCAAATGGCTTGGTTGCCATATTGGTCAGTTGCATTTCTGTATTACTCCTATTAGTTGGTGATATTAGGATGGCAGTCAGTTACTTGAAATTTCAAACATAATATCAATTTCCATATTACAATAAACAAGAAATAGGTTGCCTCAAGAAGTGTGAAAACATTACATTTTTATGTATGTACATTTTTATATATGTACACACACACACACACACACACATATGTATATATACGTATCAACCCATATACATATATACTTTTTGGCTTTATACATGAACATATATTTTTTTCTTACTGCTTGGTTTTCCTTTTTACAGGCAATTTTAATTATTCATGTTCCTGTTTGCTTCAGAAAATTCAACATCCATGATTCAACACACTTTGGTAATATTTCACTTGGCTTATATAGACTTTATATTATATGATTTCCTTTTCACGGAAGGATGTTCAGTTTTTGAAACTCGCTTCGTCTTTTGTTCATTTCCCCATACTTTTTCCCTCTATTGTTTTGGGGTGGGTTTACATTTTGGCATTCTTCATTGGAGCTGATTTGGTTAGTGTCTAATTCAGCTAAGAAAGGCAGCAAAGGCGTGGACCTGCTTGCGTCCCTTTGCAACATTTACGACACCTCAGAAGATGAGTTGAGAAAAACAATGGAAATGGCTAATGCTTTAATAGCGGACATTTTGAAGAAGAAGCCTTGTTCAGCGTCTGAGTGTAGAAATAAAAATCTAGAGAATATGGATCCAGGTTTCTTTGACAATTTTCTCCTATGTACAGTGATTGATACAAATCTCTTGTTCCTTTGTCATTTATCAATGATTCTGAGATCTGATCCTGTTTAATGCAGATGGTTTGACCTACTTTGAAGGTCTTATGGAGGAACCATCATTGTCATCCAGTTTAGATATTCTAGAAAAGGATTACGATAATGCAATTCGGAGTAAGGGTGAACTTGATGAGAGAGTCTTCATCAACGAAGAAGATAGCTTACTTGGTTCTGGTAGCTTTTCTGGAGGATCCATGAATTTATCCGGTGTGAAGGTATGCTTTTAATAAATAGCACCATTGAGGTCCATATGTGTGGTTTTGTCAATGTTCTTTGTTTCTCCCATTGGTTCCATTTTGTGTAGAGGGAGTTTGTTGATGGTTTTATATATTCTGTTATGTTAGAGGAAATTTGATTCTATAGCCTCCCCAACAAAGCCAATTACATGTCCACTCTCTCCCCATCACACTCCTGCATCTCATGTTAACGGTGGTGCTAATTCAAAGATGGTAGCCACACCAGTGAGCACTGCAATGACAACTGCAAAGTGGCTTCGGACCTTTATTTCTCCACTTCCGTCGAAACCCTCAGCCAAGCTGGAAGGGTTCCTGGCATTGTGTGATAGGGATGTTACCAATGATGTGGTACGCAGGGCACAAGTCATATTGGAAGTTATATTTCCAAGTAGTGCCTTGGGAGAACGATTTGTAACTGGTAGCCTGCAAGGTGCTGACCTCATGGACAACATCTGGGCAGAACAACGAAGATTGGAAGCACTCAAACTTTATTATAGAGTTTTGGAAGCAATGTGTAGGGCAGAGGCGCAAATACTGCATGCTACTAATTTGACCTCTTTATTAACCAATGAGAGGTTCCATAGATGCATGCTAGCCTGCTCTGCTGAGTTAGTCTTGGCAACACATAAGACTGTCACAATGTTGTTTCCAGCAGTATTGGAGAGGACAGGTATTACAGCTTTTGATCTTAGCAAGGTGATAGAGAGCTTCATTAGACATGAGGAATCTCTTCCAAGAGAATTAAGACGACACTTGAATTCATTGGAAGAACGACTTTTGGAGAGCATGGTATGGGAAAAGGGTTCCTCGATGTATAATTCTTTGACTGTTGCAAGGCCTGCCCTCTCAGCAGAAATAAATCGTCTTGAGTTATTAGCAGAACCCATGCCATCTTTGGATGCAATCGCCATGCGTATTAACTTCTCTTGTGGAGGGTTGCCTCCAGCACCTTCTTTACAGAAGCATGAGAATTCACCAGGTATTTACTTTATATATATATATATATATATATATATATATATATATATATATATATATATATATACACATATATATATGTATGTATATATACACATATATATATGTATGTATATGTATAAACATCTTAAATCTGAAGTTGTAATGCAGTCCCTCAATTTTATGTGGGACGTCTAAGTCCATGGACATTGGAAATGGATTTCTATCCTCTTAGTGGCAGATGATATAGTAATGTGCTGAAGTGGTGAGTTCGTCTTTTATTGTTAATTTTCAGGTCAGAATGGAGATATCAGGTCTCCAAAGATGGAGCAGAATTCCTTTACATCTCCTGTGAAAGATCGTTTTCTGGCCTTAAGTAACCTTAAGTCAAATCTGCCAGCTCCTCCTTTACAGTCTGCATTTGCCAGGTATCAGTCTCCAGTCCCTGGAACTAATAAATTTAATTTCTCTGTAGCAACTTACTGTTGAAAAATGTAAAGTCCCACATTGGGAAACTTCACAAAATAAAAGACAATATATAAGTGAATGGTACCTCTACTAATAACACCGGGAACTTTTGTGTTAAAACCCCACACTTGCATGTGCTATGCATGTGGTTAAGTTGGTGACAATATTGGTCATGGACCAGTTGGTAGTGGGCCACTGGTCCATCTCTCTGAAATCTTGACACTTACTGCTTTGCTTATTTCCTTATTAGTATTATTATACTTCTGAAATTCCCATGTGCAGTCCAACACGGCCAAATCCGGGAGGTGGAGGGGAAACATGTGCAGAAACTGGAATTAGTATTTTCTTTAGCAAGGTGCGAGGGAGTTTCCAAGAAAATAGTTTTCTTTTTATTTTTCCGGTAAATAATCAGAGGATCTGCCTGAATGAAGAGGATGTGTGTTGTTGATATTAGTTCATACCAATGAAGATCTGTTTGTTTGGCATGTTTAGCCACTTGACCTCATAATTCTTCTTTATTAGGATTTATCCTCTGCTTTATACATAGTGCATTTCTTGTATTTAGATAATCAAGCTGGCGGCTGTCAGAATCAATGGTATGGTTGAAAGGATGCAACTGTCTCAGCAGATCAGGGAGAATGTTTATCGTCTCTTTCAACAAATCCTTGTTCAACGGACATTTCTCTTTTTTAACCGCCACATCGACCAGATTATCCTTTGTTGTTTTTATGGAGTTGCAAAGGTGTGATATTACTTCTGACAGTTTTATGGGATGCTGTTAAATAATTATCTTCTTTTCTTACGCATCCACTGTTTTCTGGTTGCAGATTTCTCAACTTAATTTAACATTTAGGGAAATCTTATACAACTATACAAAGCAACCACAATATAAACCGCAAGTTTTTCGAAGTGTGTTTGTTAATTGGCCTTCAGCACGCCGCAATGGGGTATCATGCCTAAACTTTACTGTTTGTTAGTTTTCTGGATAGATCCCAACCCTTCTCATGTTTTGGAAACAGAGGCCAGCACAGGAACACAT
Organism: Prunus padus; assembly: GCA_024362665.1. Taxonomy (NCBI): domain Eukaryota; kingdom Viridiplantae; phylum Streptophyta; class Magnoliopsida; order Rosales; family Rosaceae; genus Prunus; species Prunus padus. The sequence goes on along the minus strand of JANFAM010000006.1, from coordinate 12,003,441 downwards.
TGAAATCATACCATTTTACAATGAAATATTCATTCCTTCTGTGAAATCTCTGCTAGTTGAGGTTGGACCAGGTCCAACAACTACAAGAGCTAGCGTAGTTCCTGAAGCAAACAATAACAATGATGGTATGCGTTTGCTAAAACTTACATGTAACTGCCACAATTTATTTCCTGTTTTTTTTTGGAATATTCCTCTCCATAATTTCCTAATAAGCTCAGAATTTTTTTTTAACTGGCCAATTAGCTCAATGTCCTGGATCACCTAAAGTATCCAGTTTTCCAACTCTCCCTGATATGTCTCCAAAGAAAGTATCTGCAGCACACAATGTTTATGTCTCTCCGTTGCGATCATTTAAGGTACTTGTTTAGTTGTTTAGTTTTCTTGCCTTTTTTTATAATTATTTTGTTTACTTTTTTTACAACATGTTGATTCTCATATATGAATAGCCTCTTAGAATTGAAGAAGTCATTGTTAATGCAAAGTTGTGGTTATATATTTACTGAGTTAATCACCAACTTATTTAACATAACTAGTTTTATATTACTTTAATCTTGAATCTCTCAGCAGTCTTTGATGGGTCAATGTTATGTTTTTTATTTTATATTTTTTTTAGTGTTGAACATTTGATGTGTTGGCTTCATATTCCTTTTCTTTTATTTAACTTCGAAGCTCATTGGCCTTAATGCAATAATACAATCCCGTGCAATACATATTCCTGATATACCATTGTTTTTGGCTGATAGCCTTTTGCTTATTTAAGAGGATTTTGCTGTATGTTGCATGCCTAGATTCTCACTGTGATCCTACTTTACGAGTGTCTACAGTGGGCTGGTTAGGTATTAGGACTCTCAATTTGGTGGAGACCAAGGTTTCTTTCTCTTTTTCCACCTTCAAGTTCTAGTTTGGAGGATGAAGTACCAAATATGTATGAACTTGGATAATGCAATATGCAGTATGATTTAAGTAAGCGAGTGCAATCATATCAATGTTTTGTTAATTCCATCTTTGTCAGTATATTTCAATTTGTATACAAAATTGATATTATTAGTGAAGAAAATAATTCTAGTTGAAATATCTGATAGAATACATAGAATAATATCAAGATATGTCAAACTATATCTATATGAACTGAATGGTTACGTGATCTTGCTATGGGCTTTTAGTGAAGCTCATTGACGTATCAGCCAATCATTTAACTCATGCAAATTTTTGAGGTTAAAAGAAAAAACATCACATGTATCCTTTGGCGATACTTTACTCGAAGAAACTTCATGCCTGTGCATCTAATTTTGAACTTTCTGCAGATGGATGCATTGATCTCGCATAGCTCAAAAAGCTATTATGCTTGTGTTGGGGAGTGTACCGTTGCATATCAGAGCCCTTCGAAAGATCTCACTGCCATCAACAACCGCTTGAATGGGTATTCTATTAGTTCAAACCAAGGTAATTTTTTTGCCAAATTAATGATTTCCTCTGATGCATCATTCCGTTTTTCAGTACGCGAAAGCTCAGAGGCACTCTCAACTTTGACAATGTTGACGTAGGCTTGGTCAGTGATTCTATGGTGGTCAACAGCCTCTACCTTCAGAATCAAAATGGAAGTTGTGCATCCTCATCAGGTGCACCGGTGAAAACTGAGCAACAGGACTCATAATTCAACTCAACGGCTCTATGTATAGTTAGTTTTCCTGTATGTAAATCTACTATTTTGATTCTTCATAGTTCTGTACATTTTCTGTTTATGACACGAAGTGCTGGTGCTGAATGGGCGGGTTATGTAGAATGGCTACCAAAAAGCCCCGTTTCCCATTTGCTCACGTATGTCAGGTAGGACCTTTTTCCTTGGCTTTCTAGGGTTCAAATAATTGTATCGAGATTCTTCTTCTGTAGGTGTATCTTTCCACCTGCGTTGTAAATGTTAGTTCCAATTTACACTGTATGAAGTGTTCAACTAGCAATAGGTAGAAAAATGACCAATTCAAAGCCTCGCCTGCCAATTGCAATGTACAATAACAGCTTACGGTTGCAACATAGGATTAGTAAGCTAATGCCCGATTGAAAGTCTATTGATGCCAATTGCAATTCACAATATGACTCGTCCAAATATAATTTTATTGCGAGTTACATTGTATCCTAGCGATTAAGCATTGTCATTAACTGAAATGAGTATCATTGTAATCACCCCATTTCAATGAGGTACAGATCCATAACTTGTAAAATTTAATATCCGGTTTGAAGTTGTAATGTAAATGTTTATTATATCTGAAAGAAGTGAAAATCTTAGCTTGGCAAGCGAAATTATGGGAACCTCATAAAATAAAACTAAGGTAAAAAACATAGTTATGAAACTTGAAAAGAGAAATATTAATAAATAAAAAAAAGGAAGTGTAGATGTTGCTAATTAAATGCACTAATGAACTTCTCTTCTGAATTAGGTGTATGTAGACATAATTTCCCGGGTTATTAGTTCTACTAGTCCTTGAATTTTGACTCGATTTGTATTTTGGTCTCTCAATTTCCAAAATCGTTCTCGTGGTCCTTTAACTTCACTTTCGTTAGGACAAATGATCTTGTGGTGAATTTTGTTATCTTTTCTTGTTAAATGCAAGGGCAAAATGGTATTTTTATATTAAATTGATTAAAATATGAATACAAAATTAAAATTAAACTCTCTCTCTCTGCTTCACATTCACACACAGACCTCTTCTCCCTCATTTTGTTTTTCACCCATAAACCCTCAACCCCAAACCCACCACCTGCAACCTACTCACAGATGAAAACAATGAGAAGAAAATCGTAGAGGGTTCGCTACAGGCTGGGAGGAAATCGCAGAAGGGGTGAAGTGAGAAGAAAATCGCAGGGGGTGGAGGGAGAAGAAAATCATCGGGAGGGGGAGAGAAGAAAATCGTGGGGGGAAGAAGAAAATCACGGTGGGTAGGCCTGTAAATAAAGCCCAGGCCCGATAGGCTGGCCTGAACCCAACCCAAAATTTGAAAGTATGGGCTTACCAGGCTCGAAGTAATGGGCGGGCTTGGCTCGGTCCAAAGTCTAATGAGTAGGGCTTGGGCCATATTTGTAAGCCCTTTAGAGGCTCGGCCCGACCCGACCCGATAATAATTAATAATTATAGTTATATGTACTATGTAACATAATGATTAATCTAAAAGCAAAATAGAAGGGGTTGTCGGCACAATATTACTTTGGTTCTTTGCTCCATTGTCTGCTAACTACATTTTATCTTAAATAAATTCAACACCACCATGATGCATCATCAATGGAAAAAAAAATATTCAGAAGGAGCCAATCACCATCCTACGTACTTACCTAGACTAGAGTGTAAGACCCGTGTCTTGGGAAAGCAAGAAAGGTGAGCAATCCCACATCGACCAACGGGAGAGGGGTGATGTGCCTTATATGTACACGCCCACCTCCAAATAGCACGAGGCCTTTGGGAGCTCAGGCCGGAGTTGTGGGAACTCCGGTTAAGCGAGTTGTGGCTTAGAGCAATCCCGGGATGAGTGACCCGGGAAGTTGCTCGTGAGTTCCCGTAAACAAAACCGTGAGGGCCCCACCAAAGCGGACAATATCGTGTTAGGGGAGTCGGTCGTGACATAATGGTATCGAGCCACTGTCGTGGTGGTACGAGTGTGCCGACGAGGACGTTGGGCCCCTAAGGGGGTGGATTGTAAGACTCGTGTCTTGGGAAAGCAAGAACGGTGAGCAATCCCACATCGACCAACGGAGAGGGGGTGATGTGCCTTATATGTACATGCCCACCTCCAAATAAAGACGAGGCCTTTGGGAGCTCACCGGCCGGAGTTGTGGGAACTCCGAGTTAAGCGAGTTGTGGCTTAGAGCAATCCCAGGGATGGGTGACCTACCTGGGAAGTTGCTCGTGAGTTCCCGTAAATAAAACCGTGAGGCCCCAGCCCAAAGCTGACAATATCGTGTTAGTGAGTCGGTCGTGACATAGAGTAAATTGCTTTACAAACTCTTTTTTTGAGCCAATCACCAATCACCAATCACCAATCACCAATCACCAATCACTAATCACTAATCACTAATCACTAATCACTAATCACCAATCAGGTTTAAAAGCTTTCCTTTTGTGGGAAAGTTTGCTTTAAAATATAAAAACACATGTGCAACATTACCCATTCAAGGCAGATGCATGCGCACGACTTTAGCAATAAAAATGTGGTGGGCCCAAAAAAGCCCGGCATAAAAGCCCGAATTTGTTGGCCCATGAATAGGGCTTGGGTTTAGTAAATTTCATATAAGCCTGGCTTGACCTGATCATTCCTTAGGGCTCAAAAAGCCCGTTAATGAATAGGGCTTGGACTCACACTTCTTAGGGCTAGGCTGGCTAGGTTTGGCCCATTTTACAGGCCTAGCGGAGATTTGGGGGAGGGGGGAGGAAGAAGAAAATCGCAGAGAGGGAAGAAACTCACAGGGGTGCTGGTTGGGGAGGATGTTTTTCTTCTCTTTTTCTGCAATTTTTTCCAAAAAATAATATTTTAATCAATTTCTTCTCTCTCATCTCCCTCTATCCCGATTTCTACTCCCCCAAACTTTATTTTGTTGTTGTTGGTTTTTATTTGATTTTCTTTTATTGTTATTTTTAAAGATATGATTTTATTTATTTATTTATTTTAGTTTTAATACAAAAATACCATTTTGCTCTTGCATTTAACAGAAAAAGTTAACAAAATTAACGGCAAGACCATTTGTCCTAACGAAAGTGAAGTTAAAGGACCACGGGAAATATTTTGGAAATTGAGGGACCAAAATGCAAATCGAGTAAAAGCTCATGGACTAATAGAACTAATAACCCTAATGCCCCCATATAAATACCCCTATCCAGCGAACTCACACATCGGTTATTACTATGCCCTTATATAACTTAATTGAGGGACAATGGTGGGGGAACCGATACTAGTGATCTAATTGTTGACTTGAATCTATTATCTAGTAACTGTTAGCTTTTGTGTAATTTGATTAAAGCATGAACTATACATCGCAGACATGAACTTAGCCAAATTGGTTAGAGTGAATATGCTCCCTACTCTGCATCCGATTTCGAATTCCTCTCTATGTAATTTAGATTATGTTAAAATAAAATATCATTTGTATTTAAAAAAAAAGTATGATATTCTAGAGTATGGAGATAAGTTTTCTAGATTGAATAGTATGAAGCAAGTGTGTTAACCTTGAAGATCATTCGTGAAAAAATAAAAATAGAACCTCAAGTGACACAACAAAGAAAAAAAAAATTTGGGTCAAACAAACGGGGAAAAATCTTAAAGACGAAACGAAACCTGGTAATTTTGTGAATCCACGTCTTGTGATAAAATTAGTTTTGCAAATTTAAAACAACATTTTATAATAAAAACCCGTTTTAAAACTAAAAAAGGAAAGAAAAAGAAAATACATAAATCGCAGTTCAAATAGGTGAAATGTCTGTGCAGAGGACCAAAAGCTCAAACAGCTCCTCCAAAGTAGAGCTCCTGTCATTATTTGAAAGCCAGCATTTCTCTCTCTCTCTTGTACAAAGTCCATTGGTCGATAACCAAAATCTGGGTAGATTTGGCCCTTCAGTCGTGAATGGACGCTATCAGAAAGCAAGCCACCAGGCTTCGCGAACAGGTCGCTAGGCAACAACAGGTACTTTCATACCAATCCTAATCCCACCAGATCCAATTTTATTTAATCTCTTTCAATATCTGCACACTATTCTGAATCCGTATTTGATTTTCTTATTTTAACCAATTTCCCCTTGATTTAGCTCGAATTTCTTTTTCTTTATTGGTGAAATTTGCAATCTTGTTCTGCCTGTAATGCTTTATCTTCGTTGGGTTTGTGATTTTCGATTTGTTTCACATTGTATGATCCAACACAATGCATTTGCTTTTCAAAGTCATAAACTTTTTATGAATTTTGTTGATTGACTTTGATGTGCAACATAAGAGAGTGTAACATATAATTGAGGAGAGGCGATATTAATTGTGTTCTAGCGGCCTTAATTGGTGAATTTCTCGGGGATATTCTTGGCATTTGATGGCTAATCTTGGAAATTTTATTGGGTGAATTGAGAAATTGGTCTATGGAAGATTGCAAAAAGAATACATGGGTAGAACAAAGAAGTATATTTGTTGGTCCATTTTCCTTAAAAAATTAGAGCCTGCAGTGTGTTACGGATACAGGTCAGACTTGTTCATCCAATGAAAAGTAAAAGTTTTACATAGATATGCTCCCTTAAAAGAAATGGACAATCAGTTAAATTAAGGTATGGTTTCACTCAAAAAATTCAATAGAAATTAGCCATTTGAGAAGTTTTGCCAACGAATGTGTTAAGGGATTTCAGTTTCTGCTGTAACTTTGTTCTCCATGTCTTGAAAAGTATATGGTACTTCTTCAACTACATCCCATCAATTTGAAGCTCCTATTTATTTACATCCCTCTCTGTTATTAATAATGTTTTCTTTCTTTTTTTATTGAATAAAATTACATGGCTAAATTAGATTGCATTCTTGCAATAACAAAGGTTTACTTACATTTCAATTTTCATTTGAGCAAAACCAAGCATTCTGACTACTTTGGGTTTTACTTCAGGCTGTCCTCAAGCAGTTTGGAGCTGGAGGATACGGGGGTTCAGATAATTTAGTTACTGATGAGGCAGAACTCCTGCAGCATCAGAAACTTGAGAGGCTTTACATATCAACACGTGCTGGCAAGGTTGCCTACTACCTTTGTTTCCTCATCTAATTTCAATTCAATTTGTTTGACCTTTGCTTATATAAATTTTAATTCATGTTTTAGCATTATCAAAGGGATATTGTTCGTGGTGTGGAGGGATATATTGTCACTGGGTCCAAACAAGTTGAAATAGGTGAGTTGGTAAAATTTTATGTCATTTGTCAAGCTCATACGTAATCTCTTAAGGACTAAGATTTATAATAAATACTGTAACCTTATTGAATAGGAACAAAGTTGTCAGAAGATAGCAGGAAATATGGTGCTGAAAATACATGCACTAGTGGTAGTACATTATCAAGAGCTTCATTAAGCTATGGGCGAGCTCGTGCTCAAATGGAGAAGGAGCGGGGGAATCTATTGAAAGCTCTTGGCACACAGGTGTGTCAAATTTTCTCCATTTAAACGTGAAAGTTTATAGATACGACTTACATGAGCAATATGTGTTTCTGAATGCTCTTCAGTCTGTGGTGGAAGGACTAATACATTTGCATATTTATGTTGTAGTTACTTTGCATGATAAACTGTAATTGGCCTTTTCCTTATGAGACGAGTGAAGGGATGTGGATTCAGATACACAATTTTGCCTCATCTTCCGTGTTCAAGTTTGTGACAACACTGAACACAAGTTGTGGCATCCTGAGCTTTGCAAACATTATGCAGTAACTTTGGAAAACTAAGAATTAAAATTGAAGGTTATGTTGTGTGTACTTGAATTATACAGCGTTCCTTATAGCGGGATCATATTAACATAATGTTGAGTTTACGGTACTTAATACAATTTCATCAGAAGTTATCTCAGCTCACTAAAACCTCAAGCCATTATATTGAGAGCAGAGGATCATATATCTTGTTTAGACTGTGGTTCTCTTAGTATAAATTCCCCTGGGCCCTCCAAAGTTAATCCCAGAAGGCATTAGAATTTTGATAACTAGCTTTTAGGCCTACTATATTATGACATTGATATTTGCTTAAAAGTATTTTATTTTGTTCTCAGCTTTTTGTTTCAGTTATCCTTTACTTTCTGAAGACCATTGTAGGATTTAATTTCAATTAGTTTCTTCGTTCTTGATGCTACCAGAGGTTAATGTGGGTGATATGGTGTTTAAAATTGTTATTAGGTGGCAGAGCCATTAAGAGCGATGGTAATGGGGGCTCCATTGGAGGATGCTCGGCATCTTGCTCAACGTTATGATAGAATGCGACAAGAAGCCGAAGCTCAGGTATCTTTAATTTGTGTTTACCAGGGACTATCTGATTGTTTTATTCTCACAACAGCAGTATTTTAGACTGGAAAGCTTTGTGAGTCTAGTGATGTACCTCATATTCATACAATTGGTGACAACTAAATTGATCAGTTGATTTTCTTTTACAAGTATGTCATTGTGCATTCTTTTGAACCTAGACAGGCTATTGAAGTTTCCAAACGCCAAGTAAAAGTGAGGGAAACACCAGGAAATGCAGAGAATGTTATGAAACTGGAAGCTGCAGAGTTAAAGCTGCAAGATCTGAAGTCAAATATGGGAATATTAGGGAAGGAAGCTGGTGCAGCAATGGCAGCTGTTGAGGCTCAACAACAGAGGTTGACTCTCCAGCGCCTCATTGCTATGGTAGTACAAGTTCTCTCAAAATATACTATGAGTTAAATATGTTAAGTATCAGTAAATCTTTGGCCGAGATATATGGGGTATTAGTGTTTAAACTTTCTTCTTGTCAACTTTGTTCTGGATTGAAGGTTGAGGCAGAACGTACTTATCATCAGAGGATCCTTCAGATACTTGATCAACTTGAAGGAGAGGTAAGCAGTCATGCTACAACACCTCTCCCCCCCCCAACTTTTCTGAGTTACAGCAAAATCCAACTTTTGATTTTTGCATCAATTGATGATTTTATATAATCTTTTTCTGATATTGATAGATGGTATCAGAACGACAACGAATTGAAGCGCCTCCTAGCCCTACTGTTGATAACACCATGCCTCCACCCCCACCTTATGAAGAAGTTAATGGCATATATGCTTCTCAAACACATAATGGATCGTCAGACATCATGAATTACTTCTTAGGGGAGGTTAGTAATGAATGAAAGTTCTACATTCTTATTGCTTAAATGATGCAGCACTTGAAGGCCGTTCAATATGTGTACGCTCATTTGTGATTATTTGTCAATTTATTGCAGGTTATGTTTGCATATCAAGCGGTATCTGATGTGGAGCTCAGTTTGTCAGTTGGAGACTATGTAGTTGTGCGAAAGGTTTATAACTTTCTGAGATACTATATGATGTAGGACACGGGTGAATTTTAGATTTAGGTAGTTTAGCGGAAGCGAAAACAATGGAAAACAGAAAATAGAACAATAGGGATAGGTCTGGAATCTCTCCAAGGGTTTGGCTTCACACCAAGTAGGTTTGGCTTCACACCAAGAGTCTACAATCTCTGGAAAGTAAACTTTTCTTAATATCTCAAATCTCTATAATGAATTACATAAAAGGGGTATTTATAATAATCTAACCCTAGAGCGAAAAGGAAAATTAAACTTATTCTAGGAAAGAAATCATAATCAAAATAAAATAGGAAACTTTGAAATCCTACAAAAATCTGGAAAAAAAAAACTAGAAATCCTAATGAAATTTGGAAAACTTAGAGAAACTAGGAAACTAACATATAAATTAGGAAACTAATTAATAATTCCCTCTTCCATCTCTTTTGTTTGTAAACCCTAATGGGTTTGACAAAGATGTCCTCATCAATTCTCCCTAGCTGAGAAGAACTCGACTCCGGCGAGTTAGAATCAAAGATGTCCTCATCACTATACTTCAGCAACATTGATCCTTAAAATTTGAATTAGGGGTAGCCCAGGGCTTGGATTTGGACTAACCCAAGATCCAATCTAAATAGAAAAATGGGACCAATCTATAGTTGTATTTAATTGTTATAATTAATATATCCAGCTGGTTTTTGCTAGGCTTAAACTGTGTTGTATTTCGGGTTGCCTGTTATCCGAGGCAAGTCATTGAATCCAGGTTGCAGATTGCAGCCTAGTTCCTTTATTTAAAAGAAGGGCCATGTCATATTCCTACAAGTAGTGTTTTGGCTCATAACTGATGATGGGAATGCTTAGCTTGATTTGTATTTTGTTCTTTCAACAGGTGACAAACAATGGTTGGGCAGAAGGTGAATGCAAAGGCAGAGCAGGCTGGTTCCCATTTGGGTACATTGAAAGAAGGGAACGAGTACTGGCAGGTAAGGTGGCAGAAGTGTTCTAAAGTTTGTGCATGGGTTGGATTATGAGCAGAGTGTTTTTTTCTTTTCTTTTCTATGTGTATGTTTTTTATTTCTAATTGTACTCAACGATGGAGCATGCGGCGTTCAAATAGAAGAACGTGTATCCTCTCCCTTTTGAAGTGATGTATGTAGATACTAAATTCTTTCTATCTATTGATTGATGAGCAACGTTTATTTTTTTATTTATTGTGTATCCTCTCTCTTTTGGCAACGTTTATTTTTATTTATTTATTAATATCAGTTTTCTCTTGTTTCTGTGTTTTTGCTTTTGGCATATCTCTGTGTTCTCTTTTTTTTTTTTCACTTGTTTTTTTCAGATGAGTTTCTGAATGATTTGATTTTGTTCGTTTATAAATGGCTTTTTCAAAACAGACTTGAAATTCATGGCCAAATCGAGCAGATCCATATTATTTGTTTGTACACGTGGCTGACCAAAATGAGGATCCCTAATTGCACGAGCATTAGGTCTTACATGAAAAGGATCCTGTCCCCATGAGTCAAAATGCCCTTGCCAAGGTACTTTTTTTTTGGGTTCATAGCGTACTTAAAACAGATTTCTGGAAGTCCACAGAAAAATTATTGCCAATTTCTTGAAATGAGAAGCAAGAATTTATAAGAAAGAAGTCGTGCGGTAGCAATACCAAATCAAACACCACAAGTTGCGGGGTCCTCACATATAGTATATAAGGAAAAACATTGGGTCTCATGATAGGATTTTTAGTACCTGTGCAAATAGGGTTAAAATCACTGAAAATACTTGCAAGAATACAAGGTAATTGTAGTATAAATGCTCATGCAAGGTCGTTGTCCCCAAAGATTGTTTGACTAATTTGTAATTAAACTAACTCTTAATTAATAATTAAAATAGATTTATCAAAGATTTGAAATTTATGAATTTGAAAAGACTAAATTAACAATAAAAGAAATCTGAAAGTTGGGAAATAATAACAGCAAAGAAGAAAAATGTTTTTAAAATTAACAATTTGGAGAAAACTAGGGTTTAGCCGTCACCGTCACAATCCTATGCAATTCTATCAATTACTTATGAATTTCCACACACATGCTTTGAAGGTTAGGTTTTCCTAATGCATATTTTCCTTGTGATGTTCAAGCGAAAACGTATATCTAACATGCAATCCGTCTGTGATGTTCAGATCAAATATAAACATGCAAGACTCATTAAGCTTTGTGAAAACCCTTTGAAAAACCATGCAACCCTTAAGAGCGTGATGTTCGCCTTAAGTGAACTTACAATTACTAATCACAAGAAGCCCTCCTCAATTTCAGGGTGATGTTCCAATAGAAATTGCATCAAATTACTTGTCTAAATATCCTAATGTTGATCAGTCATTAAAACAAAATAGATAGTTTTAAACGCAGTGATTAATAATTCAAAGCAAGCATGCATCCATTCATAAGCAAATTGATAAAATCACATATTCATGCTAAGGCTTATGGCCTCGCCCTAGCAAAAGGAAATTAGTTACGCATACTCATAATTGAAATCATGGAAAATATTTCCATGAGAAGAAAAAGAATGAAAACACCTTAGAGTAGCAAATCTCCAAAACCTTAGCAACAGCTCTCCTCAATGTCACGTTCAAGAAGCCAAAAAGAATCCTAAAATTGTTGTGAAAAAGAACTTAAATACCTCCTAAAACCTAGCTGCCCAATACAGTTTCTATTTCCACAAGGAAACTAATTAAAATAAAATAATACTAGGATATAGAATACTAATTGGATTTGGACAATCTGCCCAGAATTTGCCTAGCCACGTTTTGGGCCCAAATCTCCTCCAAATCAGGCCCAAGACAGCTTGTTTTAAAGATAAAAATGTTCTGAACACTTCTCCAGAAGGCCACGAACCCATCCGAGGTCATCTTAGGCTCCAAAAACGCAATAAAGCCCAAAACGTCACTATTCCAGCAAGGCGCACTGCTCCTTTATTTTGATTCCAGAAACTAACTGCTTGGTAGAAAAATCTGAAATTTCGATACGATCAAGCTAAGTGCCTCACGAACGTCCTCTAACTGGAATTACTCCAAAATTCCTCCATTTGATTATGTTTTGCTTCAGAGGAAGTCAAAAGTCCTGTATTGAAAATATAATTCAAAATATCAAAATTCTTTCAAAATATACTAAGAATAGGGTTAAATATATAATATAAAATATGCCCATCATCTCATACACGTCATGCAATCGAATTTGACGATTTATCGATGGACTTGATGGTATGAGGCAATTTGAGATTAAAAAAGTGAGTTTGAGAGGTCAGTTGAGTCAAAGTCACTTTTGAACGGCAAAGTGAGATTTTGGACATCTCTTTAGAGGGCACGAAGCCTTTAAGGTAATCCAAAAATACCATGATAGGATATGTGTCCAATTGACCATACCATGAAAGGTCCATTGTCCAAGCCTTTGACACAATTCTGGAGCCCTTGCAAACAGGGCTTCAAAAGCAACTCATTTTCAACTTGCCTCCGAAGCAAGTTCAATTTCCAATCATAATCCGGTTGACCCGCACACTTATGGAAAATGACTCAATCTTCACCTTTTTTGACAACAAAAAAATAAATCCAAGAACTCTTTTTGTAGAATGCACCATGCACCTATATTCAATTCTCCCATTCTTAAATATAGTTTCTAAAAAAAAAATATATCAATTCAAAATATTAATATTATTTCTTTATTCTTCATTTTCTGGTCAGGTTCTTTAATTTTATATAACTAGTAAGTTTTTTTTCTAGACGTGACGTGCGCTCTTTCTTCAAGAACGACCGTGTTGAAAAACCTCATATCCAACTCAATTTCCTTTAACTTTATCGGAATGGTTAATCGCTTAGAATGTAGGTCCTAATGCCCAAAAGCTAATACTTAAAATCTAAAATTGAAGCTCTAAAATATCATTTGATACCTTAAATAATCAACTCCATCTAAAATGGAAACAAAATTGAATAAAAATGGAGCATAAGTGTGATCGCCCGTCCTTAAAAGAAAGAACGAATCCATATCTTAGAACAACTAGCATACATGCCGAAAGAAAAAATAGCATATAGTGTACGTAGTCTATCTAGAACAGTTCAATCGCATATTAACCCTAATGAGCATAGCCACTTCATTTTCTTCAGTGCGCATGCAACTTGACCTAGTCTTCCACTGAAAAAGTAGCAAATGCTGATTAAATTCTCTGATAATAGGTATACGACATCCAATGAGCACACAAAGCATCACGCATTTCATAAATTTCCAACAAAAGAAAAAATCACACTCAATTAATAAATCAATTTTCGAAGACTACCTTGTAGAATGCTTTGAAAATGTGAAAATGTGAAATTGTAGACATTTGATAAGCTTGAATTCTTCTTCAACATCATTTCTGGAAAACTTCCTCCACAACAAGAAGAAGTGAACCTTATATTGGGTGGGTAAGACTTTTGACTAGATCCCAAAATTTTTAGAAACTTCCCATATATTTATATATAGTGTGTTCATGGATAGAACAATTTAAATCCATTTTGAGCGTCATAAATCAAACATGCTGTTCTCCAAATCAATTCCTCTTTCACTACAAAAAAATGGCAACAGTCACCATTATTTGGTGACATTTGCTGGGGTGACTAAAGTCTTCAGTCACTCTAGTAAATGTCACCAAATAATTGTGATTGTTGCCACTTTTTTTTAGTGCGCTTTATCAATTTGCCCAAAGAAGCTTACGTATGAGTACTTTAAAAAGGCAATTATCATACCAAATTATGGCTCCTTTACTGTAAGGGCAGCGCTCACGAAGCTCTTTGCTTGCATCAATCACACAACTATTGCAATTTTTGCTCGAGACATCGCCGCGGCAAAGGGCCAGGCCATTCACTTGGTTTTGGGCATGGAGGAACTTTAGTGTATAGAAGTTTGAACAACAAATTCAAGTTGGCACCATATGAACTAGTAGCAGTGTAGTTTTCTGGGCTGAAACAAAAATGGTACAGTGGGGAAGCACCAATGGCTGAATGGTGGAGGAAACAATGTTTCTTGGTCTTCTGTTTCCTCCACTATTCAGCCATTGGGATAATTAGGATTTCCCTTTTTCACGCGTTACTCCCTCATTTTTCATCGAAATATATGCTCCCACTCCCACACAAGCAATATCCTTTAATTATTCGTGGCCAGCTTGAATTCGTCTTTCAACATCATTTGTGGAAGCTTCCTCCCCAACAAGTCAAAACCCCATAACCAGGCTTGTTATAGTCTGTCGGTAAGACTTTTGACTAGATCCCAATTTAAATTAGTCAGCAATTTCAACTCCGGCCGGCGGCCATGACAGATATTTTTAGCAGTGTTTTCAAAGGCATGCTTTCGCGCGCGTCGATGCGCGCGCCGGAGCGAGGCGGCTGGAAATCGCCTGAGGCGGGTGTCTGTTTAGCAAGCTGCAGATTTAGCGTGCTGAGGCGGGCTGAGGCGTGCTGAGGCGTTCTGAGGCGTTGCCAGGAGAGGCGGACGAGGCGGAAGAGGCGGCCTCCATCAAAGCTGTGTATTCTCCTCCAAGCGACGCCGCGAAGAGGAAGAGTTTGCGAGAATTTTTTGTTTAGGTTTTCACTGTAATGGAATGGTGTCGTGCGGCGCTGCGAAGAAGAAGAGTTGGCGAGGATTTTGTTTTTTAGATTTCACTTTACTGAAACGGTGTCGTTTCATGTTCACCCGTTTAAAAAACAAGAGTTGCGTGTTTAGCATATATTCCCTTTAGTGCCACTGTGCCAGGCTACCAGCATATTTTCCCTTGCCTTTTTTCAAAGTCAAAGATCAGTAATCTACAGTTTCTATATTACCTTTTTCAAAAACAACACGTTACCTACCTTTTCTTTTCTTTCTAAATTAATATATTAACACATGGCCTATATATATAATTATATATATTATATAGTACAATCCTAATTTCTACTCTTACCTTACCTGATAATCTCCATAAATTTTAAGAATTAGTATGATTGAATGACAATTAATACTTATATTTGATTATATTTAAAAGATTATTATGGTTCAATAAGAATTAATAGTATAATTTAATTGTATTGTATTATTTATAAAATTTTCTTATTAAAATAAATTAATGTTCGAAAGGCTTACGCTTCACTGCTTCAAGGCTTACGCCTCGCATATCATAATTAAAACGCCTCACATCTACGCCTCGCCTTTCAAAACATTGATTTTTAGAAACTTCCCATATGTGTATATATTTTGTGTTCATGGATAGAACAATTTAAACCCAATTTTTGAGTCTCATAAATCCATCATGAGATTCTCCAAATCAATCCCTCTTTGTTTCTTGGTCCTCTGTTTTTTCCACCATTCAGCTATTGGTGCTTCCCCACTTAAGCATTTTTGTTTCAGCCCAGAAAACTACACTGCTGATAGTTCATACGGTGCCAACTTGAATTTGTTGTTCAATCTTTTATACACCAAAGTTCCTCCTTCTGGCTTTGGCCTTGGTTCAACTGGCCATGCCCAAAACCAAGTGAATGGCCTGGCCCTTTGCCGCGGCGATGTCTTGAGCCAAAACTGCAGTACTTGTGTGATTGGTGCAAGCAAAGACCTTCGTGAGCGTTGCCCTTATAGCAAAGGAGCCGTAATTTGGTATGATCACTGCCTCTTAAAGTACTCAGACGTGAACTTCTTTGGGAAAATTGATAACAAAAACAAGTTCTCTATGACAAACGTCCAAGCGGTAGAGAATAATCCCACACTATTCAATGAGAAAGTTCAGGAATTGTTAAGTGGGTTATCTAATGAAGCCTCCGATGCTAATCCAAAGTTTTATGCTACCGGTGAGGTACAACTCGATACATTCACAACGTTATATGGTATTGCTCAATGCACGAGGGACCTCTCTAACGTTGATTGTAAGAAATGTCTTGATGTTGCAATAAGTGAACTGCCAAACTGTTGTGATGCAAAACGAGGTGGGCGTGTTGTAGGTGGGAGTTGCAATGTTGGATTCGAACTTTACCCCATTGTTGGTACTTAGCTAGATCATAATTGCTATAAATAAATAAAAAATTTGTAATTGGATCAGTGTATTATATATGCTACAAATAAATGTAGGCTGGTAGCTTATTGCCTAATTTGTCCAACCATCTCATTCTATGATCTAGATAAACTTCCGTAGAACTCTTGAGCTGATCTGCAGATTTTATTCTAATAATTGAAAAATAAAATAAAATTGACCATTACTGTTATTTGATGCAGATAGTTAATTACAAGAATACCCTTAAGGTAAAGAAATATATCAAATAAGTTAAAGATATCTGGTTAGACAAGAAAAATACAATATTCCCAAATCAAAACGACAATAAATCAACAAGGTCATAAGCCGCAACCTCTGGCAGTGGCAGAGCTGGTGCTTGAGACTCAACAATTTGTTCCATTTGAGCCTTTAACTCTTCCAACATACTTCTTGTTTCCATGGCCTCCTGACGTAGAGCCTCAATATCCAGTTGCTGCTTTTCCACAAGAATCTCTGCAGCAGCAACTCTCTGACGTAAGGCAAGCATCTCATTTTGATCATCATGATTATCATGATGATCATGATCAGATGTCGTCGTCGATGGTGATGTGACATTGGAGCGAAAGAAAGACGTGAAGCGAGAAAAATTAAGAGATTTATTGGAGGTACGGGACGAATTAGGGTCATGCTTGCTGGATGAAGTTTCTGCAGGATCTATATCGCTTGTTATAAAATTTCACTTTGGAGTGTAAACCCCGTCTAATTGTTGTGTTCAGTTTAAGGCCTGGTGGCAATGGAGGGCTTGATGCATTAACGTCCGAGTTTGATTCTCCATCAGTGCAGCTCTCAAAGCTCACATATGTCTCATGCAGCTGTTGGGCGCCTTCCTCTTGGAAGTTTTCTAGGGTTGAGGAGGAGGCGGAGGATTCTTCAAATATGGTACTTAATGTTTCTGACATGATGGTTTTCCAAATATATTCTGCTGATCAAGGCAAGAGATGCACAATTAATATAAATCTAAAATAAATAAATAAATAAACAGAACCATAACAGATGTTAAGAGCTGGTTTTGGAAAATTTAATTACCTTTGAATTAATTTTGATGCCGAGAAAAATGCTGCGAAGTTTTACCAGCTTTTAAAGGTTGTCATGGAAGTTGTAAAAAATTGAAAAATATATAACAAGGACAAGCTTCCTTTAGTTAGTACACTCCCATGAGTGTTTCTTGATCCCTTTATATAGATTAGGTGGTTCCTGAGGTTGAGAGGTTTTGTCTTGTTGGAATTTAGTAGGCGTGATGTGTGTTTGTGATGCTCTGATATCACTGTTAGAATTTAGGAGGTGTGATGTATGTTGCTTTGATACCGTTGTTGGTTTATGTGGGGAAGGGGTTTAGGACAATAGACAATAGTTGAACAAAGTGATTTTATTAGATTGGAGGAGAATAGTACATAGCTTGGTGTAGGCTAATTGGCCTCCTTCTTAGCTTATTTTGGCTTATTGGCCACCATACTTGATTTAGATTGGTTTGGGCTATTTGGCCCTAGCTTGAGCTCTTGTCTTCAAGCCTCTTAGATAGGTTTGTCGTGGATTGGGAGTTGTAGTGGTTAACTCCCACCACCTTTAGTTGATTAGTTAGATAGCTAGCTAGTTTAGGTTGCTAGCTTACTAGCTTAGATTTGAGTAGCTTGTTTGCTCCTACATAAGTTGTGAGTTCTATTAGTTGACTCCACATCGTTTGGGAGTTCTTTTTGTTGACTCCACTTTGCTTGGGAAGGCTACAAGTCCTTTTATAGATGAGAGTAGCCGACATAGGCATTCTCCATTGACTTGGTCTCTTTATTCTAGCCACAAGTGTGTGGCTTATACTAGAAACTTCTATATTGTACAATTTTATTTTTGTGGCTATTGTCTAGCCATCGTGCTCCACCGCCATAGTCTAGCAACATGAGTGTTCTTGCTCTCGAAAGTTCTTCCAATTCCAATTTTCTTTGTCTAGCCGACATAATATGTTCTCCATAACTCTAGAACCATCATTGTATTCATGATTCTTCTAGAACTGTGTGGAACACAAATCGACATTATTTTTCAACGTGTCTCAATCAGTATGTTTGAATGATTTGAGGGGTTTTTTTTTTTTTTTTTTTTTTACAAAGAATGCACAAGTGGATAACTTAGAGTAGAAATGTAGTGTGCTTGGCTTACATGGACAGAAGAATCAGAGCTGTACGAGGTTGGCAGTTTTATTGGTAACTTCACCCCCATGCAAACAACGTTTGAACCATTCATGAAATTGCTAAACACTAGGAACAAATACTAGCTAACAAAGTATCGAAGAAAACAGAAGAAAATTTAAAAGTAGCTGGCCCCAAAACCGTCTTGGTCGGTCAAAATCTTGTCCTATCCTCCACTTCATATCATGTCCTGAGACTTCCTTGGCCCCAACATTGACCTCCCTTGGATAGATCTAGTCTCTAGTCCTAGCATCAGAAACTCTAGTTGACCAAAAAACAAAAGCATCATAAACTCTGGTAGCAGTTAGGCCATTCAAGACGTCTCTAATTGGTGCCTACGTGACAATGGAAAATGGTTTTGATTTGCAGATTAGTGATTTTAGGTTCGAATCCCCATGACACATTGTAGTGTGTTTGAGAAACCTCCATTCTTCATTATAATTTAGATTATTGCTTGTGTTCAAGATGTGTCTAATTGGTTTTAGCATTTGAGTTTCTAATTTCGTTAGTTTTCAATCATTAAATCCAAGGTTTCATTTTTGTGAATTATAAAATAATGTAAGCTGCAACCAAGAAGCCACTTACCATACAACCTAAATTTGGGGAGTGGAAGTGCAATGAAGCAACATATATCGACTATCAAAGAAAATGAAGAGAAGTAAGGAACATGAGATTTGGAGCCCATGGCTTCAATGCCTATAAAAGGCCAATTAACACGAACACAAGGGGAGAAGGAATATGACATTATTGTAAAATTTATGACAATCTTGCTGAACAAATACTGACTAGTCTTTTCTTGCAGGTAAACCCTCTAATTGTTAACAATATCCTGCTTCTCAACTACTAGCATTTGCAAAGGTTACCAAAACGAACTCCCAAAAATCTGAACAAAAATATTTCCATTATACTAATAAGAGCATCTCCAATGGGGGTTGTATAATGAGGTGTATGTTAAATATACACCTATTATGATCGGAATCACCCACAATGGGGAGGTGTAAAGGGGATGTAAATTTGCATCATAATTGTGAGATGCAAATTTAAATGCACATGTACATCCTTTTTATATCCCTTGCAGGTGGGGACTACATGAAAAAGGTGAGAAAAAAGCACATTTACATTAGATTTACATCTTCTCCATTTGAGCAAAAACCACATTTACAACCTCCGGAGATTTAGATGCGATGTAAAAGTGGCTTTACACCTCCAAAAATACACCCCCACTGTAGATGCTCTAAGTGTTTCCAACAGTACAACATTAGACACCAAATTCATCCAACAACCACTGAGGCCTTACAACTTTTAACAAGTTGGCAGAAATCATTATTTAAGATGATGATAGACATAGCTGCTATAGATACTTCTGTTGCGTGCATTTGATTTTATTTATTGTACTTACCAACATAATCCACATTGGTAGAAGCCACATAACGTGCTCCACGGACCTCTTCAACTTCACTTATGGAATTTTGGCCATACTCATCTAGAAGGCTTACCTTGTTTAGCACATTCCCAACTGAATCTAATAGAACCGCCGTTTGTACCCTACGGTTGTTGATCGTCGCCCAAAAGTTTCCAGCTTTGGTTCTCTTTATTTTAACCGGCCGTCCCAAAGCTACTGAACTCAATCATTTTCGTTGTATTAGCGTTTGGACCTTTGAGCCAATACTTTTGGATCCTGTTGGCTCCGTATTCAGAGACGAGGACAAATGTGCCGTGTAAACTAACTGCGGTCCCATATGCCAACTGAACGCTTGGCATCAGAACTGTTACTTTTTTGGTCTGAGGATCATATTTCAACAGCCTCCCTGTTAAATCGAAGCTAGGCTCTGCCTTAAGCATGTCACTACAAGATGATGTATATTATATAATTATGAATATTTTTAGAATAGTTAGCAATGTTCTACATAAATGATTTCATGTGTGAGGACATAATAGGTTTAAAAATGAATATTTCAACAGGCTCCGGAAATCAGAATATATGCCATCCACACCCAAGAGTTCAATTCCTTCAAAATAAGGAGTTGAATTTGAGATATTGTGTATGCCTCACTTGTGTTTTCATTCCCTTATAAATAATGCGTATACAACTTCTTATATATTGAGTCCAAGTATGAATAAATAAACATGTCATAAGTGGGGACGACTATCACTAGACCAAAGCCTAGTTCGCCAAAGTATAAAATGTTTCCATAATTAATTAGCAGCATATATTGGGGTACATATATATTGATAATGATTCTGATAATTTGTCAAATTGTCCCAATCTATATACTTTGCATCGCCATATTCGAAAGACAAAAAAATACATAGACTAGCTTATATAGAAAAACATATATGTATCTACATGTATATATATGAGGGAGATACCTTGGCCCTTTGAGACCACTAACATCTGTAAAATAAACCATTCCAGTATTAAGGTCGACATCCAAACCACTAAGGAAGTGGAATGGCACTCCATCATCTGCTTCGGTGGCAAGTTTGGTTGCTATACCCTTGTAGCCATATTTGTCCCATCTTTTAGGAAAGCTGAAGGTAATAAACTCTTAATATCCACAACTAAGAGTCCATGATATGCATCAGCAATGTAGAGTTTGTTCCCCAATATGTTAAAGGCCAAACCGAGTGGCCTTCCACATGTTTGCTCCAAGCCTTGATTGGTTGACCTACAGCTTCCAGTGCGGCTGACAAAAACACAGCCATATTATTAGTGGTTACAACAAGTGATAATAAAAGCTTCCATTTGATAATGTTAGATATAGGTTTGGTTTGGGTTCTATTCACTTTGATGGAGGTTGTAAGACCCTGAAGGAGAGGTGAGGGAGAGGATGAGACCATGAGGGAGATGAGAGATTTTGATATTAGAATCATAAGTGAAATGAGTTATATCAATATATGAGCTCGATCGTATATCACATAATCGGTCTGATTTAGTTTGAAGTGGCGAAAATCGAGAACCGAAGCCAAAGCCCCAAAGCCCATTTTTTCGAAATTTAAGGTGTCCTTGTTTCCACAAAAAGATTACCTTTCAGTTGAAGTGGCGGCAAATTCTAGAAACCCAGAGAGAGGTTCATATGTGAGGACTATATACCATCAGAAGTAGACACATAAGGTCCTCCACCATTTTTGTCAAATGCAAGGGCCACAGGGCGTCCGGTATTTGATGGCAAGGGTAGCCTTTGAAACGAAAAAACTACAGAGGGAGGCAAAAAGAGAACGATGAGTATTGATAGCAGCATGTCTATACTTTTGAGGCCAAATATAATGGTCATTTGTTAGTTAAAGAGCTATGTTGATACAAAGTGGTATTTATAACTTATAAGCCATTTTAGTTTGAAGTCATATCCCTCTCAAAGGGCGGAGGGAGGAACAAATCTTGGGCTTAACCAACTTACCAAGGGATATTGACCAAATAAAAGAAGTTTGTAAAGTACCCTTTAAACAAATGAGTAAATAACTTCAACTCTCTTCTAAAGGACCAGTTCCTTGAAAATTAAATAACAAGAAAAAATTTGATAAAAAAACAAGAAAATATGTACAAAATATGTTTTATATGTAATATAAGAAAGTAAAGTTTTAGCAATGCCAGCTAAATTTTATTCCGAGTGATACTTGACCAACTCAACAGTTTTTCTGTGATATTTTACCACTGAAATTAAGGGCCCATCTGGTAGCGTTTTCAGAGAATGTTTTCAGAGAACATTTTCATAAAATGAAAACAAGAAAACGAATTTAAATCCATTTTCTAATTTCCATTCTCCGTGTTTTCATTTGTTGCTCGAACGCCTTCTCTGGTTGTTTTGGAAAATGAAAATGGGCCTTAAAAACTCTACCTAACGGACCCTAAACTTTTGTGTCAAAATACCACCTATTGTCAAGAATGTTTGGGCCAATTTGGGATTGCTGTTACTTTAAAAAAAACTTGCTTCTGCTATGCTTTGAAAATAAGTAGTTGTAAATTAAAGCAGCTCTATGTTTAGTAACAAATATTTTTAAAGTGTTGTTAGTACAAAAACCAATGTCAAAACCGTTTGGTAAATTTTAATATAAAATTGTGGTATCTGTGAATAATGACTAAAATAGACATGATGTTGAAAGTGTTATGTGTTAATCATGTGGTGGTAGTGGTGATGGTAGAGGTGGTGGTGAAAGAGATGGAGGTGAAAGTGGTGGTGAAAGAGATGGTGGTGGTGGTGAAGGAGGTGGAGGTGGTGGTTGTGGTAGTGGTGGAGATGGCAGTTGTGGAGGTGGAGGTGGAGGGGTGGTGATGGTAGAGGTGGTAGAGGTTGAGGAGGAGGTGGTTGTGGTGTTGTTGGTGGTGGTGGTGGTGGAGGTGGAGGGGAGGGGAGGTGGTGGTTGTGGTGGTGGCGGTGGCGGAGGAGGATGTGGTGGTGGAGGTGATGGTGTTGGATGTGGAGGTGGAGGTGGTGTCATTTTTAAAAATTAATGATGTTATTTTGGGAATTAAAAAAATTCACTAAAGGCTCATCTTTGCTTCTTTTGAAAACAGTTTTAAAAAGCAACTCAGTGCATGCTTTTAAAAGCTGCTGTCCCTTGGCCACTACTTTTAAAATAATCGGGATATGAAATAGCATCTAATAGCCCAACGTAGTTTAGACTATCACTTATATTGAAACAAAAGGCGTCTACCATCGTAGTTTAGACTATCACTTATATTGAAAAAAAAGGCGTCTCTAATTGGTTTAGCATTTGAGTGTCATTAATAGGCTTCATTTTGTTTTCGTTAGTTAGATTTTCATTCATTAAATCCGAGATTTTTTATAGAATCAATCAGTGTTACATTGAATTTTAGTTTTGTTCTCCTGTGGGAGCAAAAATTAAGCTAGTCCAGCTGGTTTTTGCTACGGCAAAACTG
Organism: Prunus padus; assembly: GCA_024362665.1. Lineage (NCBI taxonomy): Eukaryota > Viridiplantae > Streptophyta > Magnoliopsida > Rosales > Rosaceae > Prunus > Prunus padus. Next base: position 11,980,299 of record JANFAM010000006.1, on the reverse strand, counting down.
TATTGTATTTCGGATTGCCTGTTATCTGAGGCAAGTCATTGAATCCAGGTTGCAGATTGCAGCCTAGTTCCTTTATTTGCGTATATTTCTTCTTCTTCTGGTGAATAAATAAAAGGCTAATTAAACGAAGAAAGAAGGGTCATGTCATATGCCTACATGTAGTATTTTGATTCATAATTCATGATGGGAATGCTTAGCTTGATTTGTATTTCGTTCTTTCAACAGGTGACAAACAATGGTTGGGCAGAAGATGAATGCAAAGGCAGAGCAGGCTGGTAACATATTGAAAGAAGGGAACGAGCACTTGCAAGCATGGTGGCTGAAGTGTTCTAAAGTTTGTGTATGGGTTGGATTATGAGCAGAGTGTTTTTTTTTCAGATGAGTTTCTGAATGATTTGATTTTGTTTGCTTGCACGCCTCCAAATTTCCTTGTCAAGCAACATGAAATAAAAAATAGTATATAACGGACTTACTATTCTATCTAGAACTGTTCAATCGCACCAAGCCTAATGAGCTTGATCCCACGACTCTGTCATATCTATATATATATAATGCATAGCCATTTCAATTTCTGTCGTGTGGGAAACTTGACCTAGTCTTCCACTGAAAAGTAGCGCATGCTAATTTTCTGATGTACATGACAACCGACGAGCACAAAAAAGAAAAAAATCACAATATATAATATAATTTTTCATGTTAAATTTTAGACATTTGACATTTAATTATGAAAAATACTTCCTCCGTTCTCCTGTAATTAGGAACTTCTACATTTTTTGCCAATGACATCGTTCCCCTGTAATAAGGAACTCCTACATTCCTCGTCAATGACAATATGACATGTGTGTAGACGTTTTTCCTTTCGTATTTTTGATAAATTATTTTTACACATGTATCAAACTGTGATTTTCACAATAGAAGAATATCTCTTTTCAGTAGAGGAGATACAAGCAATATCCTTTAATTATTCGTGGCCAGCTTGAATTCGTCTTTCAACATCATTTGTGGAAAGCTTCCTCCACAACATGTCAAAACCCACCAAGTAATATCCAGGCTTATTATATTGGGTGGATAAGACTTTTGACTAGATCCCAATTTAAAATAGTCAGCAATTTCAACTCCGGCCATGACAAATTTTTTTAGAAACTTCCCATATATGTATATATATATATTGTGTTCATGGATAGAACAATTAAAACCCAATTTTTGAGTCTCATATATCCATCATGATATTCTCCAAATCAATCCCTCTTTGTTTCTTGGTCCTCTGTTTTTTCTACCGTTCAGCCTTTGGTGCTTCCCCGCTTTACCATTTTTGTTTCAGCCCAGAAAACTACACTGCTAATAGTTCATATGGTGCCAACTTGAATTTGTTGTTCAATCTTTTATACACCAAAGTTCCTCCTTCTGGCTTTGGCCTTGGTTCAACTGGTCATGCCCAAAACCAAGTGAATGGCCTGGCCCTTTGCCGCGGCGATGTCTCCAGCCAAAACTGCAATACTTGTGTGATTGGTGCAAGCAAAGAGCTTCGAGAGCGTTGCCCTTATAGCAAAGGAGCCGTAATTTGGTATGATCACTGCCTCTTAAAGTACTCAGACGTGAACTTCTTTGGGAAAATTGATAACAAAAACAAGTTCTCTATGACAAACGTCCAAGCGGTAGAGAATAATCCCACACTATTCAATGAGAAAGTTCAGGAATTGTTAAGTGGGTTATCTAATGAAGCCTCCGATGCTAATCCAAAGTTATATGCTACCGGTGAGGTACAACTCGATACATTCACAACGTTATATGGTATTGCTCAATGCACGAGGGACCTCTCTAACGTTGATTGTAAGAAATGTCTTGATGTTGCAATAAGTGAACTGCCAAATTGTTGTGATGCAAAACGAGGTGGGCGTGTTGTAGGTGGGAGTTGCAATGTTGGATTCGAACTTTACCCAATTGTTGGTACTTAGATCATAATTGCTATAAATAAATAAATAAAATTGTAATTGGATCAGTGTATTATTATATATGCTACAAATAAATGAAGGCTGGTAGCTTATTGCCTAATATGTACAACCATCTCATTCTATGATCTAGATAAATTTCCTTAGAACTCTTGAGCTGATCTGCAGTTTTTATTCTAATAATTGAAAAAAAAAAAATTGACCATTACTGTTATTTGATGCAGATAGTTAATTACAAGAATACTCCTGAGGTAAAGAAATATATCAAATAAGTTAATGATATCTGGTTAGATAAGAAAATTAAATACAATATTCCCAAATCAAAACGACAATAAATCAACAAGGTCACAAGCTGCGACCTCTGGCAGAGCTGGTGTTTGAGACTCAACAAATTGTTCCATCTGAGCCTTTAACTCTTGCAACATACTTCTAGTTTCCATGGCCTCCTGACGTAGAGTATCAATCTCCTGTTGCTGCTTTTCCACAAGAATCTCTGCAGCAGCAACCCTCTCACGTAAGGCAAGCATCTCATTTTGATCATCATGAATATCATGATGATCATGATCAGATGTTGTCGTTGACGGTGATGTGGCATTGGGGTGAAAGAAAGACGTGAAGCGAGAAAAATGAAGTCTTATGGGAGGTCCGGGACGAATTAGGGTCATGCTTGCTGGATGTAGTTTCTGCAGGATCTATATCGCTTGTGTTGGTGTCTGAGTTGTTATAAGATTTCACTTTGGAGTGTAATCCCAGTCTAATTGTTGTGTTCAGTTTAAGGCCTGGTGGCAATGGAGGGCTTGATGCATTAACGTCCGAGTTTGATTCTCCATCTGCTGATCAAGGCAAGAGATGCACGGTTAATATAAAACTAAAATAAATAAATAAATAAACAGAACCATAACACATGTTAAGAGCTGGATTTGGAAAATTTAATTACCTTTGAATTAATCTTGATGCCAAGAAAAATGCTGCAAAGTTTTACCAGCTTCCAAAGGTTGTCATGGAAGGACAAGCTTCCTTTAGTTGTACACTCCCATGAGTGTTTCTTGATCCCTTTATCTAGAGTAGGTGGTTCTTGAGGTTGAAAGGTTTTGTCTCAATCAGTATGTTTGAATGATTTGAGGGTGTTTTTTACAAAGAATGCACAAGTGGATAACTTAGAGTAGAAATGTAATGTGCTTGGCCTACATGGACAGAAGAATCAGAGATATATGAGTTTGGCAGTTTTATTGGAAACTTCACCCATGCAAACAACGTTTGAACCATTCATGAAATTGCTAAACACTAGGAACAAAGTATCTTAGAAAACAGAAGAAAGATTTAAAAGTAGCTGGGCCCAAAATCGTCTTGGTCGGTCAAAATTTTGTCCTATCCTCCACTTCATGTCATGTCCTAACACTTCATTGGCCCCAACATTGACCTCCCTTCTAATGGATATGTTGGAATTGTATGGGATGTGTGATAAGTGTGGTGCTCTGATATTGTTGTAGGTTTAAGGGTGAAGGGGTTTAGGATAAGAGGACAATAGTTGAAACAAAGTGATTTTATTAATTTGGAGGAGAATAGTACATAGCTGGTATAGGCTAATTGGCCTTCTTTCTAGCATGTTGATCTAGGCAGCATGTTAATTAGTTTGCATTTTTCAGTTTTGTTTGCTTAATTAAAGGAGTTTTCAATGATTGATTTAAGACTTGAGGTTAATAAAGTTTTATATTTTAATCTAAGTTTGAAATAAGTTTATTGCTTGAACACATTTACAGCAGCATGCTAGCATTAAGGTAACTGTACAGGTTTGTGTTCATAGCAGTTGAGTATATTTACTCGAATAAAGGAGACCTTGGTAGTCATTTACAGGGACAATAGAATAGTCATGACATCACTAAATTCTTCAAGGTTGTCATAACTGTTCTAAAAGTTTCAATCTTGATCGAAGCTCCATGTGGTGTTGAGGAATTTTAGGTGTAATTATAAAGGTTTTGATAATAGTATGTTCTTCAAGCCTCGATAATTCCCTAAAGTTTTTCACAACTGACAGTTGCTTAGTAGGAATTTTGCTTAGTTAGCATTCCACAAGGCCTTAAAGAGATTGGTAGAAATTGCCTAGTGATTATCGACCAAGTGGGAGACTGTAAGACAATAACTTGTCTTACATGTTTGTGGTCTTCTAATCCTATATGGTTTCGGCAATCTATACTAATCTAGGAATGAAAACTAAGTATAACCAGCAGTTCTATTTCTAAAAGGATTTGGTAAGAAATCAAGAACCAAGAGGATTCCTAATTCTATATGGATTGAAACAATTAAAGCCGATGCAATTCAGATTGCTTAAGTCTTCCTTAATGGGCAGGAAACCTAAGCAAATGCACATATAAAAGGGTCCCTTCTCTATCAGCTAAATACCCAACTCAATTCAGAAATTCTCACCCCATAAGAGAAAGAGATAGAGAGCTGTATAGAAGAAGAAGAACCCTAGTTTACCTGCGATAGCCATGTCTGATCAAGGTGCGATTCCTACAGCTTGTTATTGACTCTGTTGTTTCATCTTCCTCTGCCCGATTTGATATCTGCAATTTAGGGTTTTCAGTATCGATCTTATTTGATTTGTGTTTATGAATAAAGGCATGAAATAACTTACACAAAGCCTAGCTAGTTCGTCAAAGTATAAATTGTTTCCATAATTAGCAGCATATATTGGGGTACATATATATTGATAATGGTTCTGAAAATTCGTCAAATTGTCCCAATCCATATACTTTGCATCGCCATATTCGAAAGACAGAAAAAAAACATAGAGGGAGATACCTTGGCCCTTCGACAGAAATAGCAACTGTAAAATAAACCATTCCAGTATTAAGGTCGACATCCAAACCACTTAGGAACTGGAATGGCACTCCATCTGCATCGGTGGCAAGTTTGGTTGCTACCCTTGTAGTCATATTTGTCCCATATTTTAGGAAAGCTAAAGGTAATAAACTCTTAATATCCACAACTAAGAGTCCATGATATGCATCAGCAATGTAGAGTTTGTTCCCCAATTTGTTAAAGGCCAAACTCAGTGCGTTCCACATTTATTCTCCAAGTCTTGATTGGTTGACCTACAGCCTCCAGTGCGGCTGACAACACACAACCAGATTAGTGGTTACAACAAGTGATAATAAAAGCTTCCTTTCGATAATGTTAGATATAGTTTTGGTGTGTTTTGGGTTCTATTCACTTTGATGGAGGTTGTGAGACCGTGAAGGAGAGGTGAGGGAGAGGATGAGACCATGAGGGAGATGAGAGATTTTGATATTAGATTCATATATAAGTAAAATGAGTTATATAACCGAAGAAGCCCCATTTTTTCGAATTTTAAGGTGTCCTTGTTACCTTTCAGTTGAAGTGGCGGCGAACTCTAGAAACCCAGAGAGAGGTTCATATTTGAGGACAATACCATGAGAAGTAGAAACATAGGGTCCTCCAACATTTTTGTCAAATGCAAGGGCCACAGGGCTTCCGGTATTTGACGGCAAGGGTAGCCTTTGAAACGAAAAAACTACAGAGGGGGGCAAAAAGAGAACGATTAGTATTGATAGCAGCATGTCTATACTTACGAGGCCAAATATAATGGTCATTTGTTAGTTAAAGAGCTATGTTGATACAAAGTGGTATTTATAACTTATAAGCCATTTTAGTATGAAGTCATATCCCTCTCAAAGGGCGGAGGGAGGAACAAATCTTGGGGTCAACCAACTTACCAAGGGAAATTGACGAAATAAAAGAAGTTTGTAAAGTACCCTTTAAACAAATGAGTAAACTTCAACTCTCTCTAAAGGACCAGTTTCTTGAAAAGTAATAAATAACAAGAAAAAGATTTGATTAAAAAAAACAAGAAAATATGTACAAAATATGTTTTATATGTAATATAAGAAAGTAAAGTTTTAGCAATGCCAGCTAAACTTTATTCCGAGTGGTACTTGACCAACTGAACAGTTTTTCTGCAATATTTTACCACTGAAACTAAGGGCCCATCTGGTAACATTTTCAGAGAAATATTTTCAAAGAACATTTTCAAAAATGAAAACGAAAAACGAATTTGAATCCGTTTTCTAAATTTCATTCTCCGTGTTTTCATTTATTGCTCGAACGCATTCTCTGGTTGTTTTTTATTTTGAGAAAATGAAAATGGGCCATAAAAACTCTACCGAACGGGTCCTAAACTTTTGTGTCAAAATACCACCTATTGTCAAGAATGTTTTAATAGTTCCGTTAGAAAAAAAAAAGTGTCGCATGACCATCATGTTGTTTCATTTTGCAACCTGAAACCTTTTCGGTTCTTCTAATTTTGATTTAAAAACTCGGGCTATGAAATAGCATCTAATTGGCTTTCACAAACTAATTCAAATTTCGTTTTTCATAATAAAATGGAAGGGTAAATTGTTGAGCACAAACCATAAATTATTCTCATTAAAGCAGAACATTGATACATAAAAGGAAAATGATGACACATGACCCTAACAAACATATCATAAGGCAAATATTAAGCAAAACTCCACTCGAACATGATAATGACTAATTAATATCACACATCAAATATGGTATTCAAACCATTGATGTATTGTGACATCCATATTAACCCTACTAGTTTACATATTGAAAGCACCAATCTAATTCACACCAAAAGATCCCACATAGCGTGTCCCAAGGGCCTCTTGAACTTCACTGATGGAACTTTGGTTGAATTGATCATCAAGGCTCTCCTTTTTCAGCACAAAACTCCCAGTTGAATCAATTGGAACTGCAGTAGGAACCGTGACGTTTTTGAACACGTTAGGGTTCGTTGCCACCCAAAACTGTCCAGATTTGGTCTTCCTTATGTGAATCGGATGTGCCACCCGGTGCTCAAAGTCAATTGTTTCTGCTGTTTAGCTTTTGGACCTTTGAGCCAATACTTCTGGATCTTATTGGCTAAGTATTCAGAGACCAGAACAAACGAGCCATCTTTGCTAACTGCAGTCCCATATGCCAAACGAAGCCCTGTCAACAACACAGAGACTTTTTGTGTGTAGGGATTATATTTCAACAACCTCCCTGTTGCCTTGTGGGGCGCCTCTGGCTTAAGCATATCTCTACAACACACACATATATAGTAATATAAGTTCTTTTCTTGATTAGCAGCTTATTTTACATAACTTTGAAGTGCTGGCCAGTCATAATGGCTCCATGGAGATGATTTTTATGTGATAATGGTTCCAGTCATAACTTTGTCCAATTCGTTTTCTGCACATTTCTAGTACTTTGAAGGGAAAAAAATAGAAAGGCAAAACTAACCTGATAAACCATAAACAAATTTTAATAACATTTTCACATTCGCATTTCATCTACTCGCACTCTCTCCTTTTATTTTTGTGCTTTGGTAATTGGGTAAACACTGGGAATAGGAACATGAGGAGTATTAGTTGATAGACAAAATGAATTTGTGAAGATTAATTTCTTCCTTATAGCATGATTAAAACTAAATTACACTTTTACTCGTTATATTTTGATTCATTCTCCTTTTTCACTTTCAGGATTTCAGTACTAGTTTGCTCATCTTTCAATGTCATCCAAATCCCCAACCCCATTAATTTTCAAGATGGAAATTCTTTGGGAGCTGATTTTCCAACTTCCTTTTTCTCTACTTACACTCCCTTTTTGCTTTTTAATCAATTTTGTTCTTCCTCTTTCCTATTCTATCCTTACCCTATAATTCTCTTTAATAAACATGTACAGTCACTTACTAATATTATGAAAGAATAAAAAACTGAGACTATTATATGCATACCTTGTTCTCTACATATATCTAAGCTCCTAATGACAGTTTGGTTAGTAGCATTCTTTGGTTCTTCTACCATATTAATTTATATGTTAGTCCAAAAAATTTATTATCTATTAACTACAACAAAGATAAATAGTACTCACATACTTGGTAAAAAAAAACTAAGAATTTGGCATACAAATACTCACATTTCTATCCATTTTCCAGATTTTTTTTGTTTTGTTTTATTTTCTGTTAACTTTTCTTAATTTCAGTTATCAAAACCTTAATGTAGAGTAAAGGTAGAATAGAAAAGAGAAAAAACAAAAAAGAATAATATTAATTAAAAAGTAAAATGTAGTGGGAAAATTACCTTCAAATTTTATGTGTACGCGACATCATGTCGGATTTCCAAATCGCCGACCTCATTAATTATAGTACCACGCACCTATAATTATGACGCACGGCCCAAAATTTAGTGATTATATATGTTTTTGTTCTTTGGGTCTTTTAGAGAAGCCAAAGAACATGGAGTTTTCCATGGAAAACAATAATTTTTCCTCTCAGACTCCTTACTTTATTTTCTTCGTATTTTAATTAGCTTCCATCATTTTTTGTGTGTGTCAAAGTTAGAAAGAGGAAGGGGAGATTTAATCTCAAACTCACTGTCAAGATGTTGTGGGAGTTCAAACTTGAGACTACTGGTTTGCAAGTCAATGACCTTTTCTACTGGGTGAGACCCATTGGCAGCTTTCCATCATGCTTTGGTAACTCGTATTATGTTTCACATGCTTTTCTTGTATGCTTATAGTGCTTACTCTATCATACACTTACGAATTAAAAATACCCGCAAGTGCACGAATCTATTAGAGTATAGATTATGTAAGTACGGGGTCGATCCCACGAGGAACTGTCGGCTACTAAAAGTTCTAGTTTGAGTACGTGAACAACACTTAATCAACACAACACACAAGTAAAAATGCAAATTGGAAGCTAAGAATGAATAAGGAAAACCAAAGGAATTGAAACAAAACAAGAAAACCAAAACTAAATACAAACATCACTTTTTATCACCCTTTTATCGCCTGTTTATCACTCGTGAACAATCGTGAACAAAGGCGCAAATAGTGTCGTGAATAAAGGCGCAAATATTGTCGTGAACAGTGCGCGACCGGTCGCATGAACAGTGACGACCGGTCGTTTTGAAACAGATTGTAATTTGTAAACCGAAATGAAATGCGACCGGTCGCATGAACAGCCACGACCGGTCGTTTTGAAGCAGATTGTGTGCTCTGTTTTCAGCTTCGACCTCTGTCCAGTTTTTAGCCTATAACTTTCCAACCGTTCATCCAAATTTCACGTTCTTTATATGGTTGGATTCAACACAGAAAAAGGAAGAACTCAACGAGGACCAAATGTCCAAAACAACAACATAATTGAACAGAATTCAATCCAAATAAAACTCATGTTTTCAAACACAAACACACACACACAATTTGGGGGGGTTTATTTTTGTGAACTAATTCTAAAGCTTAAATGTAACCTAATGCTAAATTGACAAGTTCAACAAGAGTGTTTAACAAGATGTGACTTAAAATGTGACTTGGAATGTGACAAACACTAGGGTTTTCAGAATCCACCCTAAACAATCCTACTTATGCTCATGGATACTCAAGTAATGAACTCTAAATGTGTTGAAGACGATGTTCGCAATCAAGACCGGGTTTAGTGGCTCAAGACGCATTGATTCTCTCTAAAATAAGTAGAGTGCGGGGCTAATGCTACAATACTTGTGCCTTCCCTATAATCAATCTAGGTGTGCTTAGTACTTCGATTGAATTACAAGAAAAACTCATTAAGTTCAAAGAGAATATGAACATCACAAGAACCCTAATAGTATGATGTTTACATTAGGCATTCAAGAAACCAATTCACATGGATGATTCTTACTTCATCCATTTGTTGCTTGGGAAAACATGAGGGTGCATGCAATCCCAACAATCTCAAGAAGCATGCTTTCAAAGGTGATCAATCAAAGAAAAACATACATCAAGGATAGATTATTTTAGTGAATAGGAATTCATCAACAACATCTAGAAATTCATACACTCAAGCATCAAAACAATAAAGTAATCATGTTTAGGGCTTCAACCTAAGCCCTAGCTATGGAGTTTAGCTCCTCATGTTCATAATAAACACAACTTCAAACACAACTAGAAAGAGTTTACAAATTTTGTGAAAGTTGTCACGACCCGACTCCCCTAACACGATATTGTCCGCTTTGGGCCTCCGCCCTCACGGTTTTGTCACTGGGAACTCACGAGCAATATCTTCCCGGTAGGTCACCCATCATGGGATTGCTCCAGTGCCCACTCGCTTAACTTTGGAGTTCCTAAGAATCCGGCCGGTGAGCTCCCAAAAGGCCTAGTGTTAGTTAGAGACGTGCCCACACATATAAGGCACATCACCATTCCTCCCCGAGCGATGTGAGATTGCTCACCGTTCTCGCTTTCCAAGCTCAAGACACGGGTCTTACAATCCACCCCCTTAGGGCCCAGCGTCCTCGCTGGCACATTTCTGGTCGGGGTCAGGCTCTGATACCATTATGTCACGACCCGACTCCCCTAACACGATATTGTCCGCTTTGGGCCTCCGCCCTCACGGTTTTGTCACTGGGAACTCACGAGCAATATCTTCCCAGTAGGTCACCCATCCTGGGATTGCTCCATCGCCCACTTGCTTAACTTCGGAGTTCCTAAGAATCCAAAGCCAGTGAGCTCCCAAAAGGCCTCGTGTTAGTTAGAGACGTGCCCACACATATAAGGCACATCACCATTCCCTCCCCGAGCGATGTGGGATTGCTCACCGTTCTTCTGCTTTCCAAGCTCAAGACACGGGTCTTACAAAAGTGATGGCAGCTCCAAGTCTTCAATGGTGGAAGTCTCCTCTTCCTTGGTAGCTGCCCTCCTTCTCTCCTCTCTTGGCTCTCCAAATCCGATTTTTCCCCAGTGGAATCCTACTATGTGTAATGATGGATGTCTCTCTTATCCCTTCCTTCAGCTGCCCTCTCTCCACTTTTCCAGCTCCTTTTCAATATTCCCTCCACCTTTTGCCAAAAGCCTTTTGCACATGCTTCACTTCCCTTTTGCCATGATGAGATTTGCTTTTAACATTCATTCAAGGGACCAAAAGGTATGGTAACATGTAGGAATAAGATGACACAAGATGAGGTGAAACTTGCAAAAACAGATTTCCAGAGCTAGGATCAAATGCTGGATTGGATGGCAGGGCTATACTTGCTCGATGGAGCTCAAATTCGGATATGCTGTTGTCAACATCCATTGGAACAAGTTTCATGAAGATCTTCACCACATCCGAGCACCGGAAGGTAATAATCCATGGCCAAGAAGTTGACCTACGAAAATGAACAAAAACAGAAATTATAACCAATAATGCATTTTTAGCTCATTTTAAATCTAACCAAGGTAAAGTCTAAGAAAACACAAAAAATAAGTAAAAAGCTATAAAAAGTCAAGAACTAACTCAAAGTATTGGTTGAATAACATGATAAATCATGCGTAAAAATGAACCCAACACCACCCAAGTCCCATCCCACTTATGCATCCCCTTTTTCAGCCCAAATTAAAATATCAGCCTAAACTAAAATATGAATTAGGGATGTACAATTAAGGCTTATGCTTTATCAATTAGTGATTTTGATAAATTGATTAGTTGCTGACATGTGTTGCTGCTGATTTAAGATGTGATAAAGTCCTAGTTTCTTATTTAAAATTAATGACATTTTCTAGATTTTGAAGTCAGATTAATAATTTCTTTAGACTTTGCTTAAGTATGATATTATTGGAATTATTGTTTTCATCATCTATATATTATTTAATTTATTATATTTTGTTTTATCATTGAAATTCCCTCGTACCGTCGAGTTTTGTATCTTCTCAAAAACATCAACCCCATTCATGGGGTTGGAAGTGGAGCACGTGGATCTCTTGGTCGTGGGGCTGGACGTGCTATTTCCCTCCTATTTCTCTTATGGCTTCTCTTCCATACCAAAGTTGGCGCTGTGGACGAGCGTCAAATTCTTTTGAAGTTCAAATCCATATTCCAAAATTCAAACACCAACAACTTATTGAACACATGGAACTCCTCCAATTCCTTATTTGATAGGTGGTTTGGGTCAGGCCATTATGGGCTCAAACGGGCCGGGCTGTAATTTAGACACCCTAGCCCACTAAATAACGAGTCAGGATGGGTTGTGCTTTTTCTCGATGGGTCGGACATGCCCCTATTAGCTAGTGAACTCATGGTCCAAAGGATGACCCCTAGTCATAAGGTTATGGGGGATATGATGTTTGCTTTGTTATCAAAAGGATCCATAGATCTTATTATACGGTGACTAGGATAATGGGGATTCTCCCATCCCACTAAGAGTTTTAACCAAAACTCTCGTATTCCATCATGAGGGATATGGAATATGCCAAAAATAGTGGGAGCTACTATTTGACTTAAAGACCCACGTCAATGGTAAACCTAGAATAAATCTAATACTTATCTATTTGTATTTGTAAATATGTATGAAATTGCATTCGCCAAACTCCTGGACAAACATTGTCTAGAGGGCCACAACTTTCCAACATGGTACCGTAATCTCAAGATATTTATGAATATTAAAAAGATTGCATATGTACTAGAGCAAGCTCCTAACATAGAGCCTCCTGCTGAAGATGCTTCTGAGGAAATGTGTGCTAAATACGACAAGCATGTAGATGATGATTGTTATGTCAAGTGCTATATTCTAGCTTCCATGAATGAAGAGCTCCAGAAACAACATGAGCATATGATCCATGATGCTGACATGATATTCCATCTTCAAGAGCTTTATGGAGAAGGCACACGCAATAGGCGTTTCAGCGTTGTATGTAAGCTTTTGAAAACCAAGATGGTAAAGGGAGCACCAGTTTACCAACATGTATTGGAGTGATTTAACTCATTGAGCAGCTGGAAAGTCTTGACAGTCCATTGTACCTTAATTTGGCCACTAACATCTTCATTTCGTCCCTCTCCGATTCCTTCTCCTAGTTTGTCATGAACTACAATATAGGGAAGATGGAGCACACTCTCTCAGAGCAGCTGTATATGTGTGTAAGTGCTAAAAAGACCTTTAAGAAGGAATGATGGAGTGGGACAATAGCTATTTTTGAGAAGGGATTAACTTATTCTGCTAAGCCTAATCAGAAAGTTAAATGCAAATTCAAAGCTAAGAAGAAGACGGGGAACCCTACTCTCAAACCCAAAGGAGGTGTTAAGAAGAAGAAGGAAGAAGAAAAGGAGGCGAAGGGACCATGTTTCCATTGTGGGAAAGATGGACATTGGAAGAGAAACTGTCGGGCTTATTTGGCTAGCCTGAAGGGCAATAGAGCTGAAGGTACAGTTCACTTTGCCGTTAAACTCTAAACAATTTATTATAGCTTACTTGAGTCTAACAACCAATTATCTATTGTAGGTCATGTTGTTGCACAGGCAGGGACAAGTAGGAAGCTCCTGGAGGATGAAGTGTGATGAGATTTGGAATCATCAAGCATGTTTTCTTTTGTTTATGGAGGTCTTTTAGAACCTATGATCTTATTTAGTTTATTTGTTTTATTTTGGGATGTATAAAGTACTTATTTGTTGTCTTCATGTTTTAGAAGATAGTCTTATGGTTTGTATGACATAACCACTATTTTGCTTTATATATGACTAATCGTATTATGGTAATATGATGCATGACCTCTTTATGCTTTATGAGTTAAATGTATGAAAATGTTCTTACATTGATTGTTTAGAATATTGAGATGTGATTCTATTTGAGAATCAAAGCATTAGAAAATCTAATAACAAGAATGATTTCTAAAAAGTTTAAATATCACAATCAATATAATATTCATAGGATATACAATATGTGGTTCTATAAAAGGTTCCAATTCTCACCTATGAATTGCATCTCAGGATTGAGAAATCTAAACATTCTAAGTTTGTAACTAGAATAGAAATCATAGAACTTGTATAAGATATATCTAAGTAGTGATGGAATTGGGTTCGTTGTCTTTTCTATAGCATTCACCGATGATCGCTCTTGGTTGGACTAAAGACTAGTTCGAAATCCAAAAGATTTAGGGTGTGTTTGGATGAGGATTTTGAAATGATGGGATTTCAAAATGATGGGATTTTGAAATGGAGGGGATTTCAAAATGATGGGATTTTGAAATGATGGGATTCCAAATGATGGGATTTATAAAATCACTTGTTTGGCTAAATATTTTGTTGGTGGGATTTGATTGGGGTAATTTCTTATAAACATAATAATATTTTTGCCTTTTTTTAAAAATGTTCCATTTTTTTGTTGTTCCTTTTTTAGCTGTTATTTTTTCTCATTCAAACACTACATACCATCAAATTACACAGTCATTTCAAATTAAAATATATAATTAATAATACATAATTAGAACTAAACAATGTTTGAAATTAGTTTTCTAATTTTTCTTCATGAACTATACAAGACCTTGTTGTGTTTGATAACCAACAAACATGTTATTGGCCAACTGATCGCGAAATAATGTCCACTCATTGCTAGATTGCACACTTGTAATTCCTTCTTCGGTGTTGTTTTGAGCTTCTATTGGCATAGTTGATATGTCATGATCAACTAAATCCAAAAGTTACGAATCTCGAGCTTCTAACACCGGATCATTACTCGCTCAACTCGTATGAAATTATGCAACACACAACAAGCATTAATGATTCTTATGTGTGTTTTTACGATCGAAAAAGGAGGGTGTTCATAAAATACTCCACCTTTTCTTCAACAACCCAAATGTTCTTCGATTACATTCCTGGCAGAAGAATGACGAAGATTAAACAACTCTTTATAATTCTCGGGAGTATTTCCAGCCCATTCAGAAAGGTGATATCGGGTTCCACGATAAGGTGCTAGAAAACCCTGGCCATTGGTATATCCCGCATCCACAAGGTAATATTTACCCATTGGAATAAGAAGTCGACTACGCCTAGATAATGCATCTCGCAAAACTCGAGAATCCGATGCAGATCCCTCCCACCCAGGCAAGACATAACTGAAGCTCATATCTGGATTACATACTCCTAACACGTTGGTAGTAATATCCCCTTTTCGATTTCGATATCTCGATCTTACTTCCACGAAACAGTTACGGGATGTGAGTACCATCTAAGGCTCCAAGACAATTCTCAAACCATCTCCATCTGTTTCTGTTTGCACCTTGAAGATCACATTCGTGATATCTCAAATATTCCGTACTAATTTTCATTATCGCACGCAACACACTCTTAAACTCGCCTACTTATTGTTTCTTTGGAGCGATAATAATGCATATGGATTACTCTATACTTCAAGTTATGCCCAAGAATATTTAGAAACATTGCCACCTTGCTTCTTTGATGGTAACATTCCTTGTTCTTTGCAATCCACCCTCTCTTGTAAGATTTGACAAAGTTTTGAAAATCCATACTTGCTAACTCGCAAGTTTTCAATACACTCAACTTCACGCTCCATCATATAAACGATTTAAATAACATCGTCTTGCTTCATCCCAATCAAGTAATGGCTCTCTTGTACGGAACTTACATTGATACCAAGCCACTACTGCACTTACAACCGCAATGATGGTACCCAAAATAACTTTCATTTCCTCTTCATTTTCTTCTTCTTCTTCTTCTCGAAAGCACGCTTCCGACGAACAAGTTCTATAGAATTATCCATCCTATTATTACCAAAAAGAAACAGATGTCATATAATATGCAAAGAATATGCAAAGAAGAAACAGATACTTACAGAGACTAAATTATGTCATATACTATTGCTGCCAACCGTAAGATTTGACTAAATTACTGCCACTTATTTCATATACTATTGCTGCCACTTATGTCATATAATATGCAAAGACGAAACAGATGCTTACAGAGAAAAACTGTTGCCATTCATATATACTCGTTGCCATTCATATAAAAGTAAAATGAATTATGCAGAAGTAAGTCCAACTAAAATACTGTTTTAATCAGAAATTGGAAATCGAATGAAGGAACACCCATCACTCAGCAGAGTTATGCTGCACAAAACTAACAAGCTACAACTACCAAAGACGCAAACTACAACACCAAGCAAGAAAAATAACAAGTGAAAAACAGATCAGCCACTTCAAATTTTCCTATATTATCATGGGGTTATAAATAGCAATAACAAAATTAGTGTTGTCCACGAAGGACCGAGAGTAGCGGAAGGGTTCTAGCTAATAAACAGACGCCATGGATACCTCATTCCTTTTTCATTTTTAACTAGTTTGGGCTGAAAACCTCGAGACTTGAGCGGTTGCGAAATTCATGTTGTCAGCTGCAGACCTAAAAGCAAATGGAAAAGTTGGTTACAAAATTCAAAATACAGATCAATGAAGAAAAATCTTTCCCTACTACTTGGCGCTTATGTGCCAAATCATTTTTTCGTTCCACTAATTTACTGCGATAAATCATATTTATATGTTTTCTCCCGGACCTTAACCAAAACATGCATAGCCTCCACATATTTCCCATGCTTTCAGTCCTCAACAGACATTTTGCTAACTTCAACCAAAGTCATTATCTCCGCTAGTATTCAATACTATCTTATAAGGGCATCATCCATCTAAACATCCCAAACCAATTGAGACATGCCAAATTCATGATAATGTAGTTCAAAATCTTCAATTCCTAGCATCCAATATTGGATCAGTATTTACAATGTTCATTCTCATCGGATGGCTAACTACATTTTTATATTTGCTTTGCAGGGCCTTGCATGAGAAAGATGAGCAACGCATGTGACGGGCAAAGTTCTTCCTAATTGCTCTAGTTTGCTTTTATGTGCAAGCAGATGACTACCACTGACACATCAACTGAGGTGTTAACAAATTACTACCAAGGTTTCAAAATACTATTTTCAATTCCTACAACGAAGATAGCAGGCAAAAATGTACCACAAGCACGAACACCGGGATGATGTTTTGATATACTAAAGATTTATACACAAACGAGCAATCATCCATTCAATGATGCCTGGCGAGGAGGCTCAAACCTTAAACCAACGGTTTAAGGTTTGGCTAAGACCCATCCAAATCCAAATTCGTCCAATCCAACAAAAACCCAATAAGCAAATCATTAATTTGAAAATCAACACACAAACTTACCAAGATGGAGGAAGCGGTGGAGAAGATGAAGTGGTTTACGCAAAGCCGCTCTCGACCTCCGTCAAATAGGTTAAATTTCGAATTCTAGCTACAAGTATAATTAAACAAAAAATAAAGTAAGAAGCTCCATAGAGGGATTTATGGAGGCAATAACCGCTTCAGTTTCTTTTTGCTAAGAGGATCTATGAGAGGATTCAATTCAAGAAAGCGAGTTTGTTCTTACCAGACGGAAGGGGAAGTCGAGTCGATCGGACCGGAGGCAACGGATCAGGCTTGTCATGTGAAGGGTCGACGCTCTTTCGTGGGTTTGTCGGCGTCGTGGTGGCTCGCAAATCGGCGATGGTCTTGCTTCGTCGCTCGCGTGGGTCGCCATGCCGAGGTCGTGGGATTTCAAAATAACGCTGTTTAGGCGTTATTTTAGAAGGAGAGATTTTGGCTTTGGGTTGGGCTTCCAAATCCCACCTTTAAATCCCATCATTTCTCAAATCCCTCTTTTACTTTTGCCAAACAACTTACTTTAGCCCATGGGATTTCTAAATCCCAAGAAGCCCAAATCCCATGTTCAATTACCCTATCCAAACAGACCCTTAGGATTTCAAGAAAGCAATGAAAAAGGAAAAACGTAGAGAGCATCAACACTCTTTTAAATGTTATAAAGGGTTAATGCTTGAACAAGATATCTCTTAAGAGTTTAAGAGCTTGAAACATCTCAATGGAATGAGCTTCATCACAAAAGATAATAAAGTATAATGCTTTATGATAAGTCATTAAAATTCCTACTCACGTCATACCCCAAGGATAACAACACAATTGAAAGGTCCATTTGAACGATAATAAGAGTTGAAATGGTTATCTCAAACATAAAGTTTACAACAAATCTTGTGGGACATCTTAGATTATCTAAAGGATGTCATATCTATTAAAGAAGTTAATAGAAGCTTGTTGCAAAACAAGTAAAATGAATGATAGTAAAACCACAAGTGAATTATCAAACAAAGTGATAGTTCAAGATCCATCCCTTCCGTTACTTTGTCGTATCTTTCTCAAGATCTAATTAACTGACTTAGGCATCAATGGGCCTTTGACCAACACCCCCCGAGTGTGGTCTATTTACTCCGATCTTTTTCACAGGGATTGAGGGAGAGGAAAGAGGAAGTTCAAGTCAAAGAATCTACGCGCGAATATTCCCTATGCGGAATTTTGCTGAAATAGTGCTATTAGGGTTTAACAATTGGGAGAAATCTTGAGTTGAAATTGAAATTGTGAGGTATAAGAAAAATAAAAAATAAAATTCAAACCAAATTAAAATGAAATCAACAACCTTTCCAATATATTTTGGTGCTCTATCACCTTGATTACGTCTTCTTACCATCCAAAGTCACAATACGGTGGTCACTCAATCGATTCAAGCTTCAATATGGCATCCAATATGTGACCTTATACCCCATAATTTTGATTTCAACCCAAAATTTCCACCAATTTGTTAAACCATAATATCACAATATAGCCTAACTCGTAAAAAAAAAAAAAAAAAAAAAAACTACACTTAAAGGAAGCTAACGAAAGTTAATAGAATGTCTATAAATTGTAAACTTTAGGAAACACAGTGACCAATTTAACTAATGTTTTTACTCAATAACCAAATTGAATTTTCATGTAAAATACAGTGATAAAAAATGTATTTAACCAAGAAAAATAAAGGCCATATTACAAAGCTCCGCATGCATTACTACAACAAATACCTTTTCTTCTAGACAATGGCTTTAGTGGGATTATTGAAAAGTTTTGTTCCACAATTATTACCATCCTTTTAAAGACCCACACAATCGCTTATTTGACAATGAAAAGCATTGCATGTCCTAAAATTAAGTATGATTAATTCCAAAATATTTGTTTAAATTTTATTAATATAAAATAAAGATAATATTGTATAGAAAGTTTCTTTCGTGAGAACATGCCTGAATTCATAATTTTTAACCCTGAAGAAGATTTCTCTGAATAGAGGTTAAAGGCTGTAAAAACCTTGTATGAATCAGTGAAATCTCACCCTTTATCTATATAGAAGTAATTCCTCTACTCCCTATGTGACGACCCTGACCCAAATTTAAAAGAAAATAAAAATAAATAATTGAGTTAAATGAATTGAGAAATTAAAAGGGAATTTAAATGAATTAAATATGAATTAATTGGAATTAATTGGAATTAAATAATTAAAGGGCATTTTGGTCAACGTTATTTTCGGGACGGAATTTGGCAAAACGAGTTGTGTCATTGCGTCCGGAACGTCAAAACGAGTTCGGGGACGTGTAGCACGTTCGGTTCGGAGTTATAACAATATCTGAGGACGTAAAGGTAATTACAAAAATTGTTGGAAAAATATGATAAAACTGAAGTGGGACCCAGCCCACTCTTCTCTCTCTCTCTCTCTCTCTCTCTCTCTCTCTCTCTCTCTCTCTCTCTCTCTCCAGCCCGTGCGACACCCCCTATGCAATTTCCGATCGGGTTTTGCAACCCAGTCACCACCGCCCGCCACCACGTGGGCCGGCACCTATACCAAAATAACCGGCCGGACCTTCGGGTCAAACCCCTGGTGGTCTCCACCGTTGTCAGCTGCTTCAGCCACCGGAAAACACAGTGAAAGCCGTCGGTTTTGGCTGGAACTTCACGGCTTCGTACGGCGAGCTCCGGCAGCCAATGGCGTCGCGCAAGGTATGAAATCGAACCTCCTCCACCTCCTCTAGCTTCCTGCATAGTTAATTTCTGGAGATTTGGCCGTTTGATTGTTGGATCTGAGAGCTAGGTTTTGGCCGGATTTCACCTTGGATTTCCGGCCAGTTTCCGGCCGGTCCTTGGCCGGTTCAGGGTTGTTTCGAACTCCCCACGAGCCCAGGATCAATTTGGTATAGGTCTTGCCCTTCGATCCGACGATTTTACGATCGTCGGAAATTGATCTAGACACCCACCGGTCGGCCGGCGCGTGTGGCGGCGCGTGGTGGCGGTGTGGTGGCAGTTCTTGGGTCCTTTGTGACCCTCGTATCGCTGTGAGCGCTTGGGAGTTGACGGATCTCAATTCGGAGATCGTTTGGCCATCGAACGAATCTCGCCTATTGCGTGATTCTCGGGTTCTATAGGGTTGAACAGTTGGATCGCGTCCATTTTTGGATATGTTGATCTAGATAATTCTAGGATCGTGTAGGATTTGACGGATCGTGATTCGGAGTCTCGGATACTCCGGATCGATGACTTGAAGTTAGAATTAAACCGTAATCGTCCGATCGTGCGATCGTGAGCAATCCGACCGTTCGATCGAGACCAAACTTTGAGGACATGTTGAACCTCTAGGAACTTTCGAATCTAAGTTTGGAGGTCATGGGACCCACGGGCCCGGTTTGACCTATTCGGGTCGGTTTGACCAAGTTTGACCAGGGTTGACCGAGGGTCTCCTGAGGTCTGTTTGTCATGTAGTTGACTTTGTTGGACTTCTAGGAAGGTCTGGATCATTTTGGAGGTCTTGGGCTCCGCGGGCCCGGGTTGATCGAAACGGGCTGTTTGACCGCGGTTGACCGTGAGTCTTCCGGGGCGGTCCCACTGGTTTTAAGAGGTAGTTTGACCTTGGAATCCTTCGTAGGACGTACGTGCACGTTAAGTTGGATTTTGTTAGGATTTAAGTTTACGGTTCTCGTACGGTTCACGGTACTAATCCAATCCTCGTCTTTAACGCTTTAGGTACCTTGACTCTTCTTACTTTGTGAGCGGGACCCTTTGAGGGTTGTGCAGCATAGGACCGACGGTGAGTGGACATTGTTTTCAACAAGCATAATTTGATTAAATTGCATGAAATGCATGAAATGAGATTTAATAAGTGTTTTAAATCTTGAATGTTAAGTCTTGGTTTGACTTTGGTTTAATTATATTTAAAAGGGTTAGCATTTGAGTTTAATGCTTGATTTAGGTTTCCGGTATTTTATATGGGGCCCTGTTGTTATATTTTAGAATATTTATACCTTTGGGTATTGTAAGGGACGTGGTGAACGCCCGGTAGTTTTTGTACATGATTTTGATTATATAAATGAGCTAGATTAAGCTTGGAACCGTTATATTATATTTTAATTATATAATTGAATATATGGACGTTAGTATAGTCCGTTTGATTTCATATTCGGTTTTAGTGTTAAAACCCTATGATTTATAATACGTATACTTTGATTATATATAAACTTATATATATATATATATATATATATATATATATATATATATATAGCTACTTTGAGTAAGTACTTGAATAGTGGAAAATGTTTATAAATATATATATATATATATATACTTTGGTTATACACATATATATATTGATATATCTTTACTTTGATCATATATATATATATATATATATATATATATATATATATATATATATATATATGTATATCTACTTTAAGAAAAGGATCACCATACTTTGGTTGTATATATATATATATATATATATATATGTACATTGATTATATATATATATATATACATATGTTTATCTACTTTAAGAAAAGGGTTATCAATACTTGATTATATATATATATATATATATATATATAGATATATATGTTTATACCTTAGATTTGATGTCTTAGAGACTGGAGATTTTATTATGATTTTGTATGCTTGGATTTAGCATTGAATGAGATTTAAATATGGTTTTTCACTGAAAATGATGTTTGATTTAATATTAATCTGTTATGCGGTCGTTTGACCTTTGTGATTATTTTGAATATATAAATATATGTTTTGGACAGTGATGTCCTGATTTTGAGTATATATATGGGTTATATGCTTGACGGACTGGTATGTCCCGATGTTGGTGTTTTGGGTTGGGTACATAGTGATTGGATGTGTATATATATATATATATATATATATATATATATTTATATATATATACTGTTATCGCATGGCGATTGTTTTGAGTGTTGTTAGCACCTTGTATTGTACCTCCCTGCTCGAGCATCGATGGTCGCATGGTGACCGATATGATACAATTACCTGGTTTGGTATGATACGATCCGGTGCATACCTTAACGGGTGTAGTTGTAGACCCTTGATTGGGTAGTCTGCGAGCGTAGGACATATTTCTTTCGGAGTTATGGTTGGTAAGTTTTACCATATGGTCCTGTGAGTTTAGTCCCACTTTGGACGGCTCAACCCTGGGCCCGGTGTCTCGATGAGGCTGTACCGGTGTCCAGTCAAATGATCCCCTGTTGGATTGTTTTCCTCTGGTACTTGTGTTGGTGTGAGTTATATTACCTATACGCGTGTGTTAGTACATTCGTATTCATATTTCTTTTAGTGAGGATCGTTCCTCGCTTGTCGTGCTTGTGAGCACGTGATTGTGAGAGTGGGGATGTTTGGGAAACTGTTTACCTGTTTTGGTTGTAGTACTTGATTAGATTTCAGTACTTGATAGGTTTTACTTGTTGGATTGTAAATCCTGTTTTATATATATATTTTGATATATATATATATATAAATGATTTGAACTGAAATTAATGTCTGTATGGCTGTCAAGTTTGGTTTGCTTGTTGTAGGCAAGCTATTCAGCATTTTTAAGGTTTGTTTTACCTTATGTGAATTTTATTCCATCTTTATGCTTTTATGTTAATAAATCCTTTTGTTTATGTTTTATAAACTTGTGAGGGATTTATTTTGGGAGGTTATGCCTCGGGAAAAGTAAACTGTTAGTTTATTTAGAAAAAGGGGTTTTAAACTGGAAATCTTTTCTCGTACTTTGAGATAGTACGGTTTTCAAATCAACCAAATGTTTAAAGGGTTTCTTATGCATGTTTGGCATGGTTTTAAACGGTGGGGTTAGTACTTTGTTTTAAGTATGTAAAACCTTGTTTTTGTCCACTCACACTCTTTCTGTTTTGCGCCCCCCTACACCGTAGTCGTCGCTTCGTACCGTTCGGCTGTGCGCTCCTCTTCTCGAGCTTCGTTGGAAGGGTAGGATTGCAATCCTTGAACCCTAAACTTGTAATCTGTTATTCTTTTCCGCTGTTGAATTCTTAAACTCTTAGATTACTCTGTATCACCCTTTAGGGTTGAATTAGTCGGCCGGAGGCCTGTTATGTATATGTTGTATGCATCTTGGCGCTGGGTTTTTTATCCGTTGCTTGTTTGACTGTTGAAGTTTTGGGCTAGTCCTTGTTTTAGGGAGACTTTGTCCGTTTTTCAGAAGTCTTGGCCCCTTGTAGGTTAAATCTCGGGAAGAGGGTAACTGTTTTAGGATGTGGGCCCGACATGAGTTGATGTGGGCCCACCAACAGGGTCCGGCTCGGGTTCCGGGGTGGAATCTGGGTCGGGTCCTGTCACCCTAATATAACCAGCCCTACAACCAAACATTGATAAAATAAAATAAAAATAGTGTCAATCCAATATCCCGATGTAGCTCATAAATAAAAATACAACCAATCCAAATCAATGGAATCATCTAATCAAAACCCCATTCAGTTTCAATCCTCAAATCAACGGGTCATTCTATAATGAGGACCTTATAAGGCCCTACCTCTTATCCGTTTGATCAAACTAATCAATTTGATCCAAATGTTAAAAAATAGGACATCATCTAAGGGCCTTAGATCTCTATAGAATTCTTATAAAATCAACAACTTTAGGTATAGAGGCCCAAGCCCAACCTAACTTTGGCTAGTCTACATAATATTTGAATTTGATTTTTGCTGTCAGGGATGACATTTTCTAGCTCCATCTCTTTCTCTCTCTTTCTCCTTCTCTAGCTGCCACTTGAAATGAAGGCTGGTGGCGGCTCATTTCCTTTGGCGGTGGGAGAAAACCAGTTACCCTCAAAGCGGTCGATGATAACAACCACACACATCGCTCTTCCTCTTCAGCTTCCAACTCATACCCAAGGGCTAGCTTGCGGTTATTTAGCCCCAATCTTCATTAAATTTAATTACAACAAACAAATTATTAACGAGCTGCGTTACATTACATCAAGCTTTTTAATCACCAGCAGAAAGACCCATCTCTAATCTTATTATTTGCATTTGATTTAATCAGCCCAGCCCAACTCTCTCTCTATCTCAAGTAGTTCGACATTGTCCCTTTAGAGGTGGGCATACTTATGGGCCTGATATGAACCAATCATAGTTTTCACCCTCTTCTTTTGGGTAATATATGCCTAAGGTAGCGTGCCTAATAATTAAGCATGCCATAACATTTGTGCGTACGTTGTTTGTTCTTGTTTTTCTTTCCTTTTAATTCACGTGCCCAGAATCGCTCTCCACCGCTAAATAGAAACCGTCATCGTTGGGCACTCGCTGGCCCTTGAATCATCCCTTTGTTGGAATTATAGACTTGAAAAAGCATAACTTTGGACCAAACTCTAGTCACTTATGTCCAGATAAGGTTTAATTAGCGGTAATTTTCCAATAATAAAGTAGTTGGTAAAGAGAGTTTCTTTTTTCTGTTGAATTAATTGGGGGTTTATTGTAAAAGATAAATAATTTCTGTTAAATTATGAGATGATTACTAAAAATATAACATGATTATTAATTGTTGTGCTTAATCTTAATGATACGAAATAGGACACACAATATATTTCTGTTAAACTTATCTGGAGACATTGGGAACAAAACTCCAAGGTAAATGATAGACTATGGAAAATGATTGCCACCATTAGCACTGTTATATCATTCAACAAACAACAATTAATGTCCCAATTGCTTAAACCAGTAACCAAGAAAAAACAACATTCTAATTTATGTTCTTTCTAAGCTTCTAAGTTTCTAAGCTTACATACATATTGGCATTTTAGTCAATGTAGTACATTGAGAAGCTTATAGAAGCTTACATGCATATTGGCATTGTAGCCAATGTAGAACCATCTATTCTCTACTAAGCTTCTATTAAACATGCCCTTAAAAAGGTTGACTTAGCTCCACCAAAACGAAGCTCAGATGCCTGCTAAGGGCATGTTTAACAAAACGAAGCTCCACCAAGTTTGTGTCTAGTGTGTGTTGTATCATACATAATACATTACATTACATACTAACATGGTTGCTGGTGAAAGACACTCAAGATTTGGTGCTTAAACTTTATGATGGTGAGGGAGTGATCAGGCATCTGAGCACATAGGCATCTGAGCATAACTTTGGAC
Organism: Prunus padus; assembly: GCA_024362665.1. Classification (NCBI taxonomy): domain Eukaryota; kingdom Viridiplantae; phylum Streptophyta; class Magnoliopsida; order Rosales; family Rosaceae; genus Prunus; species Prunus padus. The sequence continues at coordinate 11,955,159 of JANFAM010000006.1, read as the reverse complement.
CAAACTCTAGTCACTTTCCTAAGTCCATCTGAAATGGGTCTCGGTGCAGTGGGTGGTGGTGAGTGGTGGTGGAGTGCATCTGAATGGATTTGTTCTGTAGGATGAAACATGGAAGTGGAGGGAGTGGTTTGTGGAAATAAAGGAAGAGCGGTGTGTCCACATAGCTTTTGGAGTTTGTCCAATTTCAATAAGTTATATGGTGGAATGAATTCCCTGAAAAATGTGTGAATTTTGGGAAAGAATTTTATTGCTGTCACCAAACGCGTCCACAAATGAGAATTATCAACTTCTAGATGTGATGGATGACTTTTATGGGATTTTAATTATCAAGAGAAGGTTTGATTCGTTGCAATTGACCAAATCTCGTGATGAGAGGGAGCTTAAAATGAACCTTTTAAAAAACAATGCATTAAAAAAGCAACATTTGGTATGACCAAGCTATAATTCTGATGGAGTGAAACAATTAAATAAATAAAACCCTAGAATTTTTTTTGGTCATAAAACCCTAGAATATGCATGTCACATAATCTAATTTCCGCGGATCTAAGAAGCGAAACAGGTTGTGAAAAAATCATACAATTGAAAGCATTAACTGTTTCATTAATTCATTCTAAGCCAAAAAAACTTGAAATTGCAAGTACCAAATCGATACACATCATTCTAGGCACACATATGCAAGAAAATTAAACATAAACTTATACGTAGGTTTGCAAATTCTTCTAACACCAACAACATTAACATCAAGCCATAACCTCGTCAAAAAAAAAAACATCAAGCCATAAGTCTTTCATAATTTAAAGAAAATTAGATTTGATTGCCTTATTAGTCTTTCACATGCAACGTCTGTCCTGCAAGCTCCAACCCCTACAATTAAAATTAAACAAAGTAGTTAGTTTTAACAGTGAGTGAGCTTTAAAAAAACAAATAAAAAGAAGTCATTTTATTCAAAAGTCATCTCAACAACAAAGTACTCATTGACGAGGTGGGGTTGTAAGGAAAAAAGAGGAAAATTAAAGGTTCATTCCCGCTGTCCATCTCAACCCAATTAACTTGCTTATTTTAGTGATGTTATGGCGAAAAAAGAATAGCAAAACATGATGGGAAAATAAATAATGTAGCAACAAAACTACAATCTGTTGGTGAAACAACAATCAGTATTACACTAATAATTTAATTTATCAATTAAATAAAACAATAAATAATATCACGAAATGAAACAATGTAGTAAAATAAAAACTGACTGGTTTTTCAGATAGAGGCTTGCATATTGCAATGTCCTTGAAACAGAATTTCATCCCTACTTAGTGCTTGTAGTTCTACAGGCGTTTGCATGTTCTCTGGTATGGTTCTCTGTTTAGATGGGGTTTGTATGAATTTATTTTCTTAGTAGTCCAATTGTATAAGTGAAAAAGCGTAGGCCATGTGCACTTCTCAATATAGGCACGACATTTGCAGACCAAACAAATAATGTATTTCTCATTTTCTGTTTGTTATAATTTTTTTTTATACTTTGGGGGATTTTTTTTCTTCTGCTTTCATTTCAAAGGCAATACATTTTTTCTGCTTTCGTTTGTTTTCCTCAGCAACATTGGTTTTCATGTAGTCCAATATAAGAAGGTGTGGAACCAAAATCACTTGTCTTGTCTTGTCTTGTACTTATAAAGAGAAACTTGTCTTTGTTTGTCCCTCCGCCTCAGTGCTTGAAAGGTTAACCAAAAATTAGGGGCTGGAAGTCTTGTCGGGTCCCTGAATCATCCCATTTGTTGAAATTACAGTCTTGAAAAAGCATAACTTTGGCCCAATTGAGTGGCTTATGGGTTTGGCCCTTGTGAGCTTTGAATCATCCATCCCATTTCTTTTCCGGATCGCTAACCTTTTGTGCTTACCTGGTTTATCATGAGAAAAAATGGCACAAAACCTGAATTGTGCTTTCCAATGAATATTGATATGATACATAAAGTATAGCTGGCTCTAATTAAGCCCCAAATAAGTATATCTGTGCATTTTCTTTGGGCACATATATGGCTTTTGTGTCTATTATATACATACGTGTCAGATCAAGGCACAATAGTTTGTGTATGTATTAGTACAAATCAAATCACTTACCTTTTGTTTAAACAAATTTCAAATTCGTACGTCTCTCCGAGTTCAATTTAAAAGATAAATAATTTCTGTTAATTATTGTGTTAATTATATAATATGAATAATAAAAAGCACATTAATTATATAATAAGTACTATTAATGTGCAATGTGAACTTATATAATACTAAACAATAACTTAACTACTCATAATTTAGATTATGAGAGGTAGCAATGTGATGCCCATGATATTGGTATTAGGGTAGTCTAATGGAATTTTGTTTTTAATTGAAAGATGATAGTAAGAGTCGAATTCTTAATGTACATATGAAAGTAAATGCTCGGAATTGGGAACATTTCTTACTACTAGATATAAAACTCCCACAACAAAAGTGAAATCTTTTCCAAAATCCCTCAACTCTAAAGTAACGTTATAATTATTACATTATAGAAAACACTTGTGCTTGAAGATCATTTGAAACGAATAATGAGCGAATGGTGCGTAGGTTAAGAAATCTGCGCAAGATAGCTAGAGTTGAGCTGGTAGGAAAAGCAACAAAGTTTGGTGAGTTGCAGAGAGCTGCATGATTATTAATAATGGGATAAAACAGCGAACACACAAATACATGGGATTTTGGGGGGGAGAGAGAGAGAGAGAGAGAGAGAGAGAAGGTAAAGGAATATGAATCAAAATGATAGTGTGGCTGGCTGAGATGCAGGGAGGCTGAAGTTGTAGGGTTGTGGTCGCTTGGTTGATGGTGAAAGACCATCAGAATCTCAGTCAACTTTATGTCGTTTTCACCTTTTACTAATTTATGTTAAATTATGACTATAGAAAATAAAATATTAATGTGCTTTTTATTAATAAGTTCATTTTAGCATGACATATTCTATTTGGAGGAAAAATCCCAAATTAGCTATTGTCATTTTCTAATTGGTTCTTAAGTGTGTTAATTTTTTTGAAAACCAATTAAACAAATAAGGAAAAAAGAGATTACAACTAAATAATCTTTGCATAATATATAGTTTGAAACAATTACATAAATCAAATATATAAAACAAAACAAAACAAAACCACAATGTAAGGGACATGAAAAAGGGTCGTTTCTGTATAGGCTGGTCATTTCCTAGTACTTTTTGTTAACTTGTAAAACTCTGCTTCAAATTTTCTTCCTTCCTTTTCTAAATTTTAAACTTCAAAAAACATTGAAATCGTTACTGAATTTTAAATTGTAAAAAGAATGATGATGATAAGCTTATAAATTTAATCGGTCTACGCGGCTCTTAGAAAAACAGAAATAAATTCTAAATTCCAAATTGGATGCATAACCCAAAGTTTTTAAAAATTGAGAGAAGAAAAGTGAAACTTCGTGACAAGTGAAAAATGTGTGGTTGAGGACGTTTTCATCAACAACTAGGAAAAAGAAAAAGGATTAAATACATTTTTGGTCATTAAGTTTTACATGGAAATTCAATTTGGTCATTGAGAAAAAAAATTAGCCAAATTGGTCATTGTGTTTTCCAAAGTTTACAATTTATAGACATTCCGTTAAGTGCAGTTTTTATTTTATTTTTTTAGAAAGCACCTTCAACGAGTTAGGGTATATTATGCTATTAGGGTTTAACAATTGAGGGAAATCTGGGGTTGAAATGGAAATAATTAAATAGGTGTATATATATATATTTTGAAACTTGATAGTGAGGTTCATAAAATAAAATAAAAAATAAAAAAGAAGAAAAAGAAGAAAAAAGGCTTGAAAGGGAAGGTGAGACCAAATGATGATTAGCTTTTTTAGGTCGTGCAACTCCCTATTTAAATATGATAGTATTGGCTTGCATGTATGAATAGCTTCATCAATTGCGCCTGATGTTCTTGTTGAAAAGTCTTTGACCTTCATGACTTTGATTTTCTTGTTGATTGTTTTATCAACTTTTCGTTTCATTTGTTTCTTCTGCTCTTTTATTTATTTATTTATAAACTGTGGGGAATTTTTTTCTTCTGCGTTCATTTCAAAGGCAATACATTTTTTCTGCTTTCGTTTGTTTTCCTAAGCAACATTGGTTTCCATCCCATTTGTTGCTGTGGAGCTGTTCATGAGAACTAAATAAATTCAAGAGAAAATTGCATTTACAGTTAACAAGGAAGCTAAGTATAAAGCTCTAGCCATTTTTACGTTAATTAGTTAAATGCATACATGCTTAATTAGAGGCGGTTCTTGGGGCGTGCAAATTGGAGAAAGCTGGCTGCCATGAGTCGACTCCATTTAGAAAGCTCGTTTTTGCAGCTCAAGTCGGAAACCAGCTAGTGAGTTGGCTAGGTTTTATGACTTTTTTGTTGTTGATGAAATGGGGGGATAAACCCCAAAGAACAACTAGACTTTGTCAAAGGGAATCTGACGGGCCCGAGGGACCCCTTGCAAATCATCAACCAGTACATCACTAGCCCACACTGAGGTATTTTCAAACAGGCAAATGTCCAAATCAAAATTGTAGCTAGCTCCATCACAAGACAGGCAGCAAGATAATTCTTTGTCAATGGTTTTATGACTTTTGCCTCTTACTTTTCAAGCCAATGAAAACAGATATATTTTTAAATGCTGAATTTGAAATGAGAAGGATGCAGTTTTCTAGGCCACTTTCTCTTTCCTTTATGTATTCCCCAAGTTTCCTCCATTTTCTCATCTTTCTTCTTCCTCTCTCTCTCTTATTCTTTCTTTTATTGTCTGCAACTAAAAATTATTGAGATACTGTGAGACATGTAATGGAGAGGAGAGAGAGGCACAACAACAGTGCTTGATATCACTGTGGAGCGCGACCACAAGGAGTATCTATATGACTTCATGTGCCTCAAGACCATAAACATCTATGGTAATCTTTTTTCCATAAATCTACTTTAATGCTTTCCCTGTATCTATCTTACTGTGATTATAAACTTTTCTCTGTTGTATAAAATTTAGTTTTAAAGTTTTGTTGCTTTTACGTGTTATGTTTATTTGTTTTTTTGCCAGCCCCTTCACAGAAACCTAGATCCAACAGAAGAAAACGGCAGACCAGCTAAGAATCCAGAGGAAATATTGTGTTACATAAAGCTGTTTTGTGTTTTGTTTTTTTCTTGGGATCATTTTGTGTCGGACATAATATGTACTTGTGCTTTTTCTTTTCTAATAAAGTTAAGATTTTTCAGTGCATGTTGTCTGGTATGGTTCTCTGTTTAGATGGGGTTTGTATGAATTTATTTTCTTAGTAGTCCAGTTGTATAAGTGAAAAAGCGCCATGTGCACTTCTCAATATAGGCACGACATGTGAAAAAGCGTAGGCTGTTCATTTCCTAGTACTCTTCGCCATGTGAAAAAGCGTAGGCCGTTCATTTCCTAGTACTCTTCGCTAACTTGTAAAACTCTGCTTCAAATTTTCTTTCTTCTTTTTCTAAATTTCAAACTTCAAAAACATTGACATCGTTACTGAATTTTAAATTGTAAAAAAAATGATGATGATAACCTTAAATAGAAATATTATAAATTTCATCCGGTCTACGAGGCTCTTAGAAAAACATAAATAAATTCTAAATTCTTATTACCAGGATTGGATTTTATAACCAAATTTTTTACAAAATTTTATTTTAATTGAGAGAAGAAAAGTGAAACTTCGCGAGGAGTGAAAAATGTTTGGGTTTCCACGGAATGTTTGAATATTTGGGCATGAATGGAAACAACGGTTGATCGGTGGAGCCACGATGTCCTCTGTACACATGCAACAAGCTAGTGTTGAGGCAAATGTGAATACGTTAAGAGTTTTGAAAGGGAAATACCACTAGAGACCATGCATCATATCTTGTTTTGGATGAGTTTTGATATAAGAACTTTCGTGAAAAAGAAAGTAGAAGAGCTTTGAAGCTTCAAAAAGTCTACCACGTTTGCCCTGATTAAGGAGAGCATGCATATATACCGGAGACACCACAAACCAGATATGGAAAAAGTGGGGGGACCCAGTGATTCAACAACACTTTATTAGTTGCTTGACCCCCAAGTTGGGTCTTTTTCTTTTTCTTTTTCTTTTTCCCGTTACTTATGTTTCATTTGCAGACCAAACAAATAATGTATTTCTCATTTTCTGTTTGTTATAATTTATTTTTTATACTTTGGGGGATTTTTTTCTTCTGCTTTCATTTCAAAGGCAATACATTTTTTCTGCTTTCGTTTGTTTTCCTCAGCAACATTGGTTTTCATGTAGTCCAATATAAGAAGGTGGGGAACCAAAGTCACTTGTCTTGTCTTGTCTTGTACTTATAAAGAGAAACTTGTCTTTGTCCCTCCGCCTCAGTGCTTGAAAGGTTAACCAAAAATTAGGGGCTGGAAGTCTTGTCGGATCCCTGAATCATCCCATTTTTGTTGAACCAAACTCTAGTTACTTATTTCCAGATGAGGTTTAATTACTGGCGGTGATGGCACCGAAGCCTCAAACATCCACATCAATCACCAGGCAGGCACCAAAAAACGGTAATGGACTTTGCCGGCCATTCTATACCAATTATGCATTCATTAGTCAAGATTTTCTTCTCATTTTAGCTTAATTATTAACACCTCCAAGGTTGTTAATTGAAAATAAATAAATATGACACGTAATTTTTAGCAATTTTACAAATTTATTTAGTGGTAATTTTGTATGGTTAGTGAGGAATATAAATGAATTTCTATTGATATTATATCATATATAAGTGAGAAAATACTATGTCTTTCACCTATATTATAACGCGTAAAAGAGTTATACCACATAGTACTATACAATAATTTCTTATTATAGTGAAAAATGGTTTCCATAGATCGGAAGTAATTTGTCCCGTTTTAGTAAAAGATAATGTGGCAAATATTACTGAGGCACACAATTATCCTTTTAGTAATTTATCCCGTTTTAGTAATACATACATGCTTAATTAGTGTGACATTGTTTTTAATCAAATCATTGGTACTTAAATTCCTGCAGCCTGCAGGTTACAAAATACCAAAGGGTTGGACAGTGATTCTTTGGATTCGATATCTCTGCACAAATTCTGAGAAGTTTGATGATCCCATGTGCACTTCCACTTTTTCTTTTTTTCTTTTTTTTTTTGACAAATTGGTACTTGAATAAATTAGGGCGCAAATAAAACACCAAAAACAAATACGCAGAAGTCCAATAACAGGGGACTACAGGCAAATAAAACATCAAAAGTGAAGATAGCTTGTGGATACATATTGGAAAGAAAGAGACGTTGCTTCAAAGAATTTCAAGAATACAAGTCAAGCCAATATCAAATAATTTCTTTTAAAACTCTCGTCATGGATCCTTTGTTCCAAAATTTCGGATTCATTTCAATATCCTATTCCTAAATTATGGAAAACAATGTCTATTTAATTTTAATTCATCTTACAAGAAAAAAACACCCATGTTATTTTCGCAGAGGAACAATTCCAACAATAAAGCAAGGTTTCTATTTGAAAAGAAAACCCCAAGAGTAGTACATATATTAGTGATTCGCAGAATTTGAATGAATCAATCCAAGAAAACCCCATGATTTAAATGAGTTAGAAGAGGAGTCGATAGAGAAAAAAAGCAAATCACTCATGGTTATTTTTTGCAGAGGAGGAAATTGAAGAATAAAACATAAATGAACTTACCATCATCGGCGTCAGTGAGAAATTCGGTAAGAGTTCTTGTCGCTGGCATATTGGGAGGCGGTAAGGGGATTGGGTCTAAGAAACAATGTGAAAAATTTACAAACAAATAAAAAAAAATCATATTTTCCTTTTCATTTGATATCAAATCATAAAAAATTACCTTCAATTGATTTCTACAATGACCAATTTTGCACTGAACAAAAACCCACACTTTGGATTTTGAAATCTCTCCAATCTACCAACAGAAAATTTAATTTAGGGATTCATAACTCTAGAACTACTAGGAGAGGCTTAGATGAGATGAGATGACAAGAAGATGAGGAAGAACAATAACAAGAAGAAGAAAAATTTAGAATAGATAATATTAACCTGGAGGAGTGGAATGGGTAGCGCAATGGATTGTTCTTGAGGAGCGGAAGAGATGCACGTTCTCCAGAACGCAAACGCCAACTTTTTTTTTTCTCAAAAATACTAAATCAATTTATAATAATATAATATAACACTTATAAAAATAAAATAAAAATTTTGGGTCCCCCTGAATAATGAGCCCAGGGCAATCGCACTGACTGCCCCGACTGCCCCTGATCAGGCCGGGCCTGCCTAACCATAAGTCTGATAGAGTGAACAAAATATTAAATAAATAAAACCCTAGAATATGCATGTGCTCATACGCGTAAAAAATTCACACAATCATTAAATCAAAAACATTCATTCTAAGCCAAACAAACTTGAAATTGCAAGCACCAAATCGATACACAGCATTCTAGGAGCACATGCAAGAAAATTAAACATGAGCATATACGTAGGTCTGTAAAATTTTTCTAACCCCAACAAGATTAACATCAAGCCATAAGTCTTTCACAATTTAAAGAAAATAAGATTTGATTGCCTTCATTAGAATTCCTGGAGAAACTCCCAAATCCTTCTTAACGGGTACTGCAAGCTCCAACCCTACAATTAGAAAATTAAACAAGTAGTTAGCTATAACAGCTATAAAAAAAAAAAGAAAAAAAGAAATCATTTTATTCAAAAGTCATCTCAACACATAGTCATTGTCCATCTCAACACAAACTTGCTTATTTTAGTGATGTTATGGTCAAACCCAGCAAGTCCATCTCAACACAAACTTGAAATTACAACTTGAAACACATGCTTATAAAATTGCACAGAGATACATACAAGGAAGCTAACACACAAGCTTATGCATATATACATACACTTCTCAGCTAAACACAAGCTCATATAGAGTACTTCAATCAAATTCAAATGTCAGCTAAACCCAAGAAAGAATAGCAAAACATGACGGGAAAATAAATAACGGAGAAACAAAACTACAATCAAATTCAAATGTAACTTACCTAAGCCTTGAGATTTTTGCCACATCTGGGCTTGTGGTCCTCAAATTCAGATATGTTACTGAACTTCCTTCGACATTTTGGTTTGTTGCACACATTGAACTTCGACTTCAATCCTCTGTGGACAATTTTCTGATGATATATCAATCCATTGTTATTCTCAAATTCTTTTGCATTCATGTTTCCATCAGAACAGAGGTTGCATGTGATAATCTCTCCTCTTCCCACATCTTCAACTTTGGCCTCAACAGCCCAGGAATGGTTCTTCTTGATATGCTCTAGCACCAGATTATAATTTTCGAATGGAATAATGTCACAATAGTTGCAGAATACAGCGTCCTCATCAAATTGATAATTAATTTCTGAATTGAATTTATAAAATAATAAAGCAACAAATTACATCAGATAAATCTGCAATAAAGAAACGATAAATTAATCATACACCAACTACAAAATTTAATTATATAGAGACTGACGGCAACTCCATTTCACCATTTTCTTTAACATCTCATAAAATCAATAGACTAATAGATTTGAGAGGGGATATAGGCTAACCTAACAAGAATCACCCAAGAAAAATAAGCATCCATCAAAGAGATGGAGCCAAAATGAAACACAATTTAATTATATAATTTTGGCCAATTTGATGAGGAATACAGTTTTGGTAAAAAGTGGTAGAGGGGTCATAATTCCACACCCTATAAAATATATCAAAAAATATGAAAACATGAGAACCACAGCCTCTTCTGCCTTAGGCGGGCTCTGAACCAACGTGAACTGCAAGTTCAAACCCATAGGGAAAAGCTTGGGAACCGACGCAATTGTCATAAACCAAACACCAAGTCCCATGAGATGATAAATCAAAAGAAAAGTAAACTATTACTGAGGGAGAGTCAAGCAATCATGTTCAAAGAACCATATGAGATGATGCTTAGAAAAAACCATTTGAGATCATGGTTAGAAAGAGGTGGAGGTGAAGGTGATGGTATGATTGGCGGCACTGGCAGATCTAGCAAGAGGCCAGTGAAGGCCATTGCCCTCACTGCCTTTTCTCCACCATGAATTTGCCTAATAATTTTATGTTGATTTGTTTGAGTGTGGGGGCAACATGTTTGATAAAATACCTCACATAAGGGCTGAGGTAGGTATACAGAGGCAAGCAGCTAAGTTGGCTTGTGGGCAACAGATTGAGTTCCTCAAAATAGATAGTTCTTGAGAGTCATTTAAAAGAAAAAAATAAAGAAATGAACTAATAGCCAAATATTAATACACAATACCTGATCAATATGAGCTCTAATTTCTCAAACTTCAAATTTTGTTCTAGTATATTATGTGTCCTCTCTATAATGACTTAGGTGTTAGAGATTGTGTACATTGATAAAAATGTATTTGACTGTATTAATAATAACATTATAATTATGATTGATAATATTGGTTTTTTTGTTGTTGCTACTAATGAAATCATTTGTAGTCATATATATTTAGAGCTTAGTTTTGCCCCCAAAGAGAAAATTTTCTGGATCCGCCACTGAGTGGCGGTGGTGGAGGGGTCATAATTCCAAACCCTATAAATATATCAAAAGAGATGAAAACATGAGAACCACAGCCTCTGCCTTAGGCGGGCTCTGAACCAACGTCAACTACAAGTTCAAACCCATAGGGAAAATCTTGGGAACCGACTCAATTGTCATAAACCAAACACCAAGTCCCATGAGATGATAAATCAAAAGAAAAATAAACTAGTACTGAGGGAGAGTCAAGCAATCATGTTCAAAGAACCATATGAGATGATTCTCAGAAAGAGCCATGAGATCATGAATCCAAACAAAAGAAGAGGAGCTGTAACTCTGTGAGAACCAAAACCCAGTGCCAGGAACCAAAATAAAAAAAATCATGAAAGCTCAAAGAAAATCTTTTTACAAAACATAAAAAGAAGGAAAAGAAAACCCAGGAAAAACCAGCTTAAAAAGTTTGACCATAAAAAAACCAACAACAACTACAAATATAATTAAAGATCACTCACCCATGTGTGCCATTTGGGAGAGAAAGAGAGAGAAGCGTCACACAAACAGCGAATTTCAAGAGAAATAATACTGCTGGCTAGTTGGAGAGAAGAGGGAAGGGCAGGGACTTGCAGGGACTTATATAAGCAGAGGTCCAAAAGATATCTCTATTTTCATTTTCTTTCAAAGCATCTTTCTTGTGTAAAAAGGCGTGGGTGATAAACAGAGCTATCTCCCGGCAATGTTTGAATATTTGGGTTTTGAGTGAACCACGTTCGAATTCTTTTTCTGCTTTCTGTTTATTTTTTAGGACAATCTTTGTGTTTATGAAGTAATTTTTGAGTGTTCTCAGTACATCACGTGGCTGGTGTACCATTCACTAGACGTAGAACATGTGGAATATTTCCAATGCAACCCGTCCATATGTCATAAAAAACAATGCAGTAAGTTGGAGATTAAGTCCACACGCCCTGCGCCTATTGAATTGCGACACCACCACGTGATACGTAACAGAACATTTAAAAATTGCTCATGTTTATGATATCTAAAACACGTGGAGGCTGGTTATTGGTAGGTTCAACATGACCGGCGCATAGGGCCCGACATTAATTAATGTTAATTTAATATTGGCTCCATCAATTGCGCTGAGGTTGAGTGCAAGATTTGTTACTTGGGCTTCAGAGGCTTCCTTCGTACATGAGAGAGAAACCCCTAATGGTAATTAATTGGGTTTGGGGACATTAGGGTACTTTGGTTCCAAGCTGGGCAATGAACTGAAAAGACAACAAAGGAAGGCTAGGTGGTGGTTACTGGTGAACTTTGGCGTCGGCAACAAGGCTATATGTGATTTGGGGCTGTAGAGTGTTAATTAATTCGAAACATTGTTTTGTTTTTCTGTTCTTAGAAAAAAAATTATTAACAATTGACATGTGATAGTTTTATTAATTTAAATTCGTGAGGTGTCATTGGTCACATCATTTGAGACTCAAATTTGGTGTATCTAGCATTATAATATATATATATATATAACATGAAAGTATTATATATAATTATTTTAATACTGAAGACACGGAGTTCCGAAAGAGGGAACAAACGGGAAGAAAGAGAGAAAAGAGGAAATGAAAATTTTTTTTTTTGAAAAAAAAAGAAGAGGGTGAGATATGCAAATGGTGCAGATCAGACGGTCAAAACACAATTCCGAAAGAGGGAACAAACGGAAAGAAAGAAAGAGAAGAGGAAATAGAATTTTTTTTTAAAAAGAGGGTGAGATATCCAATTGGTGCAGATCCAACAGTCAAAACACAAATCCGAAAGAGGGAACAAATGGAGAGAAAGAGAGAGAAAATGAAATAGAATTTTTTTAAAAAAGAGGGTGAGATATGCAATTGGTGCAGATCGGACGGTCAAAACACAAATCCGAAAGAGGGAACAAACAGAAAGAGAGAGAGAGAGAAGAGGAAATAGAATTTTTTTAAGGGTGAGATATGCAAATGGTGCAGATCCAACGGTCAAAACACAAATCCGAAAGAGGGAACAAACAGAAAGAAGAGAGAGAAGAGGAAATAGAATTTTTTTTAAAGGGTGAGATATGCAATTGGTGCAGATCCAACGGTCAAAACACAAATCCGAAAGAGGGAACAAACAGAAAGAAAGAGAGAGAAGAGGAAATATAATTTTTTTTAAAAGATGGTGAGATATGCAATTGGTGCAGATCTGACAGAAATCTGAGAGTGTGAACAAATGGAAAGAAAGAAAGAGAAGAGGAAATAGAATTTAAAAAAAGGGTGAGATATGCAATTGGTGCAAATGCGAAGGTCAAAACACAAATCCGAGAGCGGGAACAAATGGAGAGAAAGAGAGAGAAGAGGAAATATAATATTTTTTTAAAATGTGATTGCAGATTTGACGGTCAAAACACAAATCCGAGAGTGGGAACAAACGGAAAGAAAGAGAGAGAAGAGGAAGTATAATTTTTTTTTTTAAAGGGTGAGATATACAATTGGTGTAGATCTGACGGTCAAAACACAAATTTGTAATGAATTCGCATACTTCAACTACGTAACTTTAGCTATTTCCCGAAAAAAAAAAAAAAAAAAAAAACAGTAGAAGAGCTTTGAAGCTTCAAAAGTCTACCAGGGGAAGCACGTTTGCCCTGATTTTCCAAAAAAAAAAGGGTATTTGCTACTGGGTATTTGCCCTGATTTTCAAAAAGTCTAGTAGGGACGGACCTAAAGGGCAAAAGTATTTGCTCTTAACAATTGACCTATATTGCACAGCAAAATGATTGGTCTTTCTCCATAATAGTACAGAATCACTCATTATATAGATTTGAATTACACCTCCAACATTTTGCTTAATTCGGTGTATATGTACCTTAAAACTTTTGATTAACATTGTTGGTTCTTTTGCTTAAAGGATTCAACATTTTCCTCTGAAAGAAAACCCAGTCAACAACACTTATTAGTTGCTTATAAGAAACAAAAAGCCCAAAAACCAATTAAGACAATGCATAAATCATAGCCTTGAACCCCAAGTAGCGTTTTTCCTTTTCCTTTTTCCCATTTCTTTTTTTCTATTAAAGCGATGACTTTATGCTTTTTCATTTGACCCTTCACATATGACCCTTCTTATTTGGAATGTCATGTGTTTTCAAGTATTTTCCTATGTTTTCATCGCTACAATTTGATATGTGGGCTTCACTTCCACGCATGCAAATCTGGCAAAGCAAGAGTTTGGGTTTATCTGTAAAATTTCTTCAACGAAAAGCATTTCATTAATAAAAGAAACTCAGGTCATGTGTGGTTTAATTTCTGCTCATTATCGTATTAGATTTTATAGTCTCTTTTTTTTTTGGTCGAAAATAGTAGATTTTATAGTCGGAAGCCTATAGAACAGAATCTATTCATGGGCTTTTTATTAATAGGCTTATTTTAGCATGACATATTATACAATTATTCATGTACAGTTTATTTGGAGGGAAAACTCCAAAACTAGCAATTTGTCATTTTCTAATTGGTTCTTAGTGTGTTAAATTTTTTTGAAAACAAATTAAAAAATGACAAGTAGCTAGTTTTAGATTTTTCCTTCCAAATAAGCTCTATATAAGTAATTGTATAATATATCATGCTAAAACCTATTAATTAAAGTACAATTACATGAGTTAAGTTAGCCATTGTACTTGCAGCAGTCACATTGAAATCTTGAATGAAAAATATATATATATATTGTAAGGCCAAACATGTTCACAAGTTTCTACTTAGCCATTGGCCAATTTTACGTTCACGAAATCAACGGAACAAACAGATGGATGGGAGCAGGTAGAGACTGCAAGGCTGTGATTGTAATCATATCAAGTAGTTTTTCGAAAAAAGTTCACTAAAATGGAAGGCTGGAATCCAATAAGTATTCAATAATCTAAAGCAAATAAATAAGAAAGCATCCCACCCAAATATTATTCAGAAAACAACCCTAAAATGAGACCAAATCCTAAAGTACCAAGGCTTTTAACTAAAAGCTGTTTCCATAATTCGTTACACGAAGATGTGATGTGGAAAAAACAACGTGACTTTTTATTTGTAGTCAACTAGCATTAGTAGTAAATATTTTTGTTCTCAAGAGTTTTTGGTACTTATTATTTAACCAAACAATTAATTGCAGCCATAGTTATGTCAATAATTATACATAGCATTTTTATTGCGTAATTAGTAGGTTTTATGTTAAATGGTACCATCGGCCTACTAAATTAATTCGAATCGAAAATAAGTGATTAACCGATCTGAATGGTTAAAGATTCTAATTGTTGGTTAACGTAAAAGAAATTAGTCTACCGAAAACTTTGATTTGATTAACGAAAGAGCCCTCTATTGTTCCGAATCAATCCATGCTTAGGCCTCGTTCAACATGAGCGATAGCCACATTAATTATTATGTGATAGTAATTGCGCCTGATGTATTAATATGGGCTTTCATGTATTAACATTGGCTTCATCAATTGCGCCAAAAAAGCATGCATTGTATAAAGTGAAAAGGCATAGGCCATGTGCACATTCTCAAGCATGCAATAACATTTGTGCGTACGTTGTTTGTTCTTGTTTTTCTTTCCTTCTAATTTTAAAATTTTAACATTTGTGCCATGAGATCATAAATCAAAAGAAAAGAAGAGGAGCTGTAACTCTGTGAGAACCAAAAACCCAGTTCCAGAAACCAAAATAAAAAAATCATGAAAGCTCAAAGAAAATCTTTTTACAAAACATAAAGAGGAGGAAAAGAAAACCCAGGAAAAACCAGCTTAAAAAGTTTGACCATAAAAAAAACCAACAACAAGAAGTTCAGACACATAATCAAATATCACCCACCCATTTGTGTCATTGGGAGAGAAAGAGAGACAAGCGTCACAAAAACAACGAATTTAAGAGAAAAAAAGAGACTGCTAGCCGTAGAGAAGTAAGTGGGAAGGGCTGGTGACTATTATAAGCAGAGGTCCAAAGCCACTGTCTCGCGACACGATAGATATTTCATTTTCTTTGAAAGCATCTTTCTTTTGTAAAAAGGCAGATATGAGTAGGAGGTAAAAAGTCAAGGTATCTCCCAGCAATGTTCGAATATTTGGGACATATCATTTTCTTTTAAAGCTGCTGCTGAGGTTAATTAACGCATAGGGCCCGACATTAATTAGTGTTAATTTAATATTGGCTTCATCAATTGCGCTGAGGTTAAGGCATAATCGTGGGACCAATGTTCGCGTTCGAATATTTGGGATATGTCATTTTCTTTTATGCCTTCCTTCTCTTGGACCAGCAAACGACACCGGCAGCATGTACATCAAAGTCAAGGTTTCATGGTAAGGAAACTTACTAGTGAAGCGAACTGGTGAAAACCTTGCTTCTAAAACCACAAACTCAAACTTATCGGGAGACATTGGAAACATAACTCCAAGGTAAATGATAGACTATGGAAATTGATTGCCACCATTACCACTGTTATATCATTCAACAAACAACAATGTCCCAATTGCTTAAACCAGTAACCAAGAAAAAACAACTTTCTAATTTATGTTCTTTCTGTTAGTTATTTAAATTATTTTATTTTGTTTTAAGATTCACTCGTTTTTGCCACCTACAAAAATTATGACCAGGTTTAACACTATTGGCTACTTCTAAGTTTTCCATTTAGTAAACTAGAACAAGTTAGAGAGATCAGATTTCTATAATACTGTAAAAATTAAAATCACAGAATGTCACTAACTTTTACATATATACACAATTCTCTTCTATTGAGGGTTCCCTCAAATAATTTTATTTAAGGGATACTTTTAGGGTCCCCTACGATTTTTTTTTCAACGATCCAAACCATCTATTTTTTAAGTCTACATTCATAGATCATTCTTACAGAAAATTAGACAAATCGGAAACTGTTTCGATATCCAATTGTGTCCTACAAAATCCAAAACACGGTGCTTCAAGAAAGTACTAAAATTTCAATAATTCAATTGAGTAGTCAAATAATATCGAATTCAAGTGATTTTTTGTAGAAATGATCTTTGAATGAGTATCTACAAAATAGATGGTTTGGATTAGTGAAATACAATATGGAGTGGGCCCTACAAGGATGTCCTTCAAATAAACTTATTATATTATATTATATGTTTATATATATAATTTTTTTTAATATATATTATTTTAATCACCGTATTGGTGCCGTACTCGTATCCTAATTTATGGAGATTTGTTGTATCAGCATATCATATCGTATCGGCATACCCATATCTGTATCAATGCAACATAGATTCACATGCTAGACTCTCTTTACCTTTGTTTCTCTTTTATTTTACCTATTATTAATTGTGTTTATTGTTTTAATTGGGCATATTTTTTATTTCATATGTACACAAATTTGGAGTACAGTTTAACACTTTCTCCCATTTTCATAAACAAAAATCCACAAACTTCATACACTAATCAAAATTCAAGTTTTCAAGGCAACAAAAACCCATACAAATCAGCAAAATCCATTAGAACTTGCTCAACAACCCGTTCGATAACGTTTTTGGAGAATGTTTTAAGAATATTTTCAGAGAATGAAAACAAGAAAACGAATTTGCATTTTTAGGAAATGAAAATGCGTCTGGTAGATTACTTAGAAAACATATTCGGAAAACAAAAACAATGAAAACGTGTCTGGTAGTACAATTTGAAATAATAATATTTTTACAAAACATAAAGGGAAGGAAAAAAACCCAGGAAAAACAAGCTTAAAAAGTTTGAGCCATAAAAAAAACAACTTAAAAGCCAGTGAAACTAAGAAACAAACAGCTTTGAGAAAGAGTATGGTTTCCAATATTTTTTCTATTAGAGTTCAGAAAATGCCATATGTGAAAACTCAACCAACAACTACAAGTCATCAGACATATAATCAAAGATCACTGACCCATTTGTGCCATTTGGGAGAGAGAGAGAGAGAGAGAAACGTCACACAAACAGCGAATTTCAGGAGAAATAAAGAGACTGCTAGTCGTAGAGAAATAAGAGGGAAGGGCAGGGGACTTTAAAGCCTCTTTTGTGTGTAAGTTGGTGGTAAAAATGCAAGTTATCTCCAGGCAATGTTTGAATATGGGGGTTTTGAGTGGAACCAGGTTCGAATTCTTTTTACAAAATTTTATTTTAATTGAGAGAAGAAAAGTGAAACTCGCGACGGGTGAAAAATGTTTGGTCGAGGACGTTTTCATCAACAACTAGGAAAAATGAAAATGAAAAATAAAGGCCAGGTCTCCCAAACGAGCAGCAGAGGGAAACAAAAGTAATAATTAGAGTAAGAAATAAGGAAACAAAATGGCTCAATTATTAGAAAACCTTATCAGAAAAGAGAACTGAAGAAAGGAACATGAAATTCGATTGAAAAAAAAAGGAACATGAAAGAAATAGAGGCAGCTTAATTTAAATTAAAAGGTGGTATGACCTTCAATGAAAACAACTTTTTTCTTTTTTCTTTTTTTGGCTTTTTATCACAAATGGTCCATGAGGTTTACGAAATTATCATATTTCTTCCCTAACATTTTTTTGTGACACTAATGGTCATTAAGGTTACTTTCCACATATCAAAATGGTCCCTACCGTTAGTTTCCGTCAAATTTTCTGTTAAATTGATGACGTGGCACATGTGTAGAACCCACACATCCAATGGTATAGAGCCACGTGGTTTTAAATATAATATAATATATTTTAAATATTTTTAAAACTTAAAATTCATAACAATAAATAAATTAAAATTTATATATCTTTCATGCTATGTTCAGAGAGAGAGAGAGAGAGAGAGAGAGAGAGAGAGAGAGAGAGAGAGAGAGAGAGAGAGAGAGAGAGAGAGAGAGAGAGAGAGAGAGAGAGAGAGAGAGAGAGAGAGAGAGAGAAGGGGTAGGGAGGGAGGGAGGGAGAGAGAGAAAACAAAAAGGGAGGAAGAAGAGTGGGTCTGCGAGGGGAGGGAAAGATACACCACTAGAATATCATTCACTACCCTCTGATTAGGGGTGGGCACAGTCCGGATTGGATCAATTTCACTTCAAAACCACGGCTAAACCAATTACAATATGACAGTTTGGTTTGGTTCGGTTTGGATACAAATTATAAAGAAAACCAAACCAATTTAAGATGGTTTGGTTAGCCGATTTGGGCCCAAACCCAATTCTATTTCTTTTTGCATTTTTTCAACATTGTTAGCTCAATTATAACCAACAAATTCACAATTTGCTTCATACATAAATCATTTTCTAGAGTAAGAAACCATCCTAAAGTTCAAAATGCCATAAAACTTCATATTTCACTCACTAATATTGCTCAATTCAAATACTCATATATAGTTATTAACTAATTAGAGTATTACACATGTAAAATAAAATATAAATAAATATACTCATAAACGGTCCGATTTGGTTTAATCTGGTTTACAAAAGCTTAAAACCAAATCAAACCAAACTATATACGGTTCGGTTTGATTTTTAAACCGTTTGACTTTTTCCTAGTTAAAACCAAACCAAAGAGGTAATTATGGTTCGGTTCAACCGGTAATTATGGTTTTGTTTTTTTACAAGCGTAGTGGGAGCTAAAGTGCAAAATTATTTACTCCCTAAACCCTATAATTTAATTTGTGCTCATTATCGTAGTAGATTTTATAGTCGGAAGCCTACAGAACATAATCTATTAATGGGCTTTTTATTAATAAGTTCATTTTAGCATGACATATTATATAATTATTCATATACAGTCTATTTGGAGGGAAAACCCCAAAATTAGCCATTTGTCATTTTCTAATTAGTTCTTAGTGTGTTAAAAAATTTTGAAAACCAATTAGAAAATAACAAGTAGCTAATTTTGAGGTTTTCTTTCCAAATAAGCTATATATAGGTAATTGTATAATATTATATCATGCTAAAATGGACTTATTGCTAAAATGTGACCAAATCCTAAAGTACCAAGTCTTTTAACTAAAAGCTGTTTCCATAATTCCTTACACGAAGATGTGATGTGGAGAAAACAACGTGACTTCTTATTTGTAGTCAATTAGCATTAGTGCTAAATATTTATGTTCTCAAGAGTTTTTGGTACTTATTATTTGAGATTATTATTAACCAAACAATTAATTGCAGCCATAGTTATGTCAATAATTATACACAGCATTTTTATAGCGTAATTAGTAGGTTTTTTGTCAAAGGGAATCTGACCGCCCGAGAGACCCCTAGCAAATCATCAACCAGTACCTCACCAGCCCACACAGGGGTATTTTCAAAAAAGCAAATGCCACAGGCAGCAAGATCATTCTTTGTTAGAGGTATATATTATATTATAATAATTGAAAACATTAAAGAGAATTAGAAGAATCTGAGAGAATTGAAGAAAAAGATTTTGTTTTCTATTTCTGTTTCTTACTAAATCAATGAATTACAAGCCTACACATTTCTTATGTATTATTACATTGTAATCTTCTCGATTAAGCAGCCTAACAAACTCAACAAATCACGACATGACACTTGTCACCTTATAATAAATACAAGCGCCTTTATATCCTATCAATAATAACATATGAGTTCTAATGCAGATGTCCTTATTTTACTAATGTACGGACAACTTTTTGTGTGTGCATTCTTTATGCTAATAAACTCAACTCAGACACTTTTCTCACTTTTCCTAGTATTAGTACAATAGAAACCAGGCTTATGGGAAAACTAACAACATAACTTTGGTTCAAAGCAAGGTCTAAAATATTGATGGTATCGAAAATATTGGTAGTTCAAAAATACTGAAATTTTAATAGAAATATCGAGATATTATCGATATTGATAAAAATTGAATAAAAACCACGGAAATTTGAAGAAAAACTTGAAATGTTTTATTAAACTTTAGAGGATGTTTATTCAATCAATTATTTACTAGTTTATCACAAAAAATTGAAAGGAAATGCATTGCACGATGGATTTAACTGATTTAAGTTGATTATATAGCGAGTTGACAAACACTGTGAGTGTAGAAAATATATAGTAATTAATGAAAGAAGATTAAACACACTATAATCATTTATATATAATGATTTACTACAATATTTTACACTTTATACATTGCATGGTAAGATACATGAGTGACTTAGTACTACACAGAGTTCTTATGAGGTTCAAAAGTTTCACTATTTTCATCATCTCTATGTGTAGAGTAGGTGTATTGTGAAGAGCAGTCATCAAATGATAAATCCCCAAAATAGTTTTGCATGTAATTGTTAAAAAAAAAACAATATAAATATACATATTTTAGCATATTATCACAAAAACATAAGAAACATGGTGGGTATGGTGTTGGAGGAGTGAAATGGCAAGCGTTTGAATCCCCTTTGTGTTTTTTTTTCCTTTTTTCCATTAAATCGATATTTTCGATATTATAGCGATATTTTGACAAAACATTGCTGAAGTGTGAGCAAAATTATCAACATCGATATTTTCCGATATTATCGATATTTATATGATATGTGTATGGATATGTTCCGAAATATCCGTGACCCAAAAATAATAATATCCTCGATATTTCGTCGATATTATCGATATTTTAGACTATAGTTCAAAGTATCTTATGGGAAAACAGGAGACAACCAAAAACATCCAAATTAGCGCAACTCAACTCTATTTTTAGAATCTCTTCCAACAGAAAGAAGAAGAAAAACTCTATTTTTAGAAAACAAAGAAAGCGTAAATAAATCTCAATTTTGAGAATTACAAAAAAATAAAAATCACGTAACATAGAATTTGAGCAACCCACCTCGATTTTCAAGATAACAAAAAAAAAAAAAAACTTGTAAGGGACATGAAAAAGAGTCCCCTATTGTTTCTTCGCTAACTTATAAAACTCTGCTTCAAATTTTCTTTCTTCTTTTTCTAAATTTCAAACTTCAAAAACATTGACTTCATTACTGAATTTTAAATTGTAAAAAAAATGATGATGATAAGCTTAAATAGAAATATTAAAATAAAATAAAAAAGGAACATGAAAGAAATAGAGGCAGCTTAATTTAAATTAAAAGGTGGTATGACCTTCAATGAAAACAACGGAATGTTTGAATATTTGGGTTTCCACGGAATGTTTACCAGGCTAGAACCTTTACTGGGCAAGTAGGCAAGTAGGCAAGTAGGCAAGTAGGCAAGTAGGCAAGTAGGCAAGGTGAGTCTTTGTTGGTTTCCACGGAATGTTTACTGGTCTCCCAAATATTCAAATATTCAAACATTCCGTGCAGCATATAAGGGTAGGTAGGTGTCACCGTGCTCCAAAGCCATGTCCCGACTCTAACAAGATATCTCTATTTTAATTTTGTTTTAAAGTATCTTCCTTGTGTAAAAAGACATATGTGAGTAGGTGGGTGAAAGACATAACTCATTTGGAACCTTTACTAGGCTAGTAGGCAAGGTGATTCTTTGTTGGTTGTGTGGGAATGTTTGAATATTTGGGCATGAGTGGAAACAACACGGTTGATCAGTGGAACCACGATGTCCTCTGTATACATGCAACAAGCTAATGTTGAGGCAAATGTGAATACGTTAAGAGTTTTGCAATATTAATTAATTATTAATTATTTTGCTAATTTAATTTGCAAATAAAAGTGCTAGAGTTTTGCAATATTAATTAATTATTTATTGTTTTGCCAATTTAATTTGCAAATAAAAGTGCTTCAGTATCACTGTCTGATGAGTTTGGTGCGATAATTAATCTTAGAAGAGAATGATGATAATCCATGCACACAATTACAAATTCTTTATAATAAAAATATTTAATCTCATTAAATTATACAGACTTTGGAGTACCAACACTATGCCAAAAAAGACTTTTAGCAACGGAGAAAATTTGTTGCCTAAAGTCTAAAAATAGCGTGGTATTGGTAGCTGTTGTCTATACATAATTAAGACATTGGATATTTATAAACTCCGATGCTAAAAGATTTCCAAATGCCAAAAAAAGGTTGACTTCTGATGCCTAAACCTGAAATAGCATCAGTGATTACAAAATGTAGAATGCTAAATGGTTATTACAGCAACAATGAGTTATCCTATACGGATGCGTATTATCAATTACGACATCGCAACAACCAATAATGCCGATGCGAATTATGTTATATGTCATCGCTTTTTAGATTTTTTGGACATGAAAAGTCTCCAATAGCATTGGTTGTTATATAAATGTTGACGATACTTCTAGTTTCAGGCATAAGTTGTTATATAAATGTTGATGCTACTTTTGGTTTTAGGCATCAGTGATTATAAAAGCTTGGTTGTTTTTTTAAATCTTTTAACTTCAATTCATTCTGGAAAACTGAAACTGTTTGAACAATAGGCAGCACTTATGTAATAAAAGTACATGCATTTTGCATGTTCCACAACACAATTTACTTAGTTACTGTCATAGAATATTAAAAAGGCATCATTTTCAAATCATGCTATATTGCCATTGCTCATTAAAAAAAAAGCTTATATATAAACATTAATTTAAATATATCCATACTTGTCTATATAGAAGCAAAATACTTGAATGATAGAATATTATCACATGCAAATCACAATTTTTGCAGCCCCACTCCACAAATTATATATCCATACTTGTCTAAGCAAAATACTAGCTAGCAAGACATGCAAAATGAAGGAGGAATTAATGTTTAGTTCAATCAAAAAGCCATTCTAGGACATGTTGCCCATTCTTCTCGCACCTCATCCAAATCCTTTTGGATGTACGTGTCCTTCCGTTTAGCTCTATACTAGAAAAAAAGAAATCAAAAACAAGAAAATGATCATGTTAACAAAGGCACAACTAGCTAGCAAAAAACAGACACATGATTCTCCTTAAAAACCCAGTCACATTGCTCATTCTCTAAACAACACTTAATTTGCAAATATAGGATTTTATACCACACAACAAGCATATTTAAAATTAGGTGTTGGATCACACAAACAAAAATAAAGAAGAAAGAGAGTGAGGTGTTCATAGGGTACTTCAAAGAGACCCAAAGAGCAAGAAGTTAATGTGAAAGGGGTAAGATTGATATTGCACAGACTACATTTGTGTATAAATAAACAGCAGTACGTGAAACACCAAACTGGCACTCAAATGCAATGGCTATCCTATTTCTGGACAAATCTGTGTGTTACTCTATTGCCTATTTCTGGACAAGAAGTCCTCGAAAACCACAAAAACACACACACACAGCCCTGCTAACAAACTTCCATAGAAGAGCTCTATCAATTTCCTCATCCTTCTCTACTATCTTCTTCTCTTTCTATTTAAGATGAACCAAAGTTAGCATAAAGAAGTATACACATATAAGACAACAAAAAACACTCTCCATATACACTTACCAAGTGTTCTGCCACTCCATACACAGCAGTCCCGTTATTCTTCCTTCTTTTTTTCTTTTTTTTTCTAAGCTACAAATAGAAAGATGAAAACTAAAGATAATAAAGCACAAATGATACAAACAGATGACAGAAATCCAATAAAAATAAACATTTGACATATACTCAAAGACTTTTGCAGTATCAAGTATAAGGCCAATATTCAATAAACAAACTAACCCATTTATCCATCTGAAATTGGGCCCATCCAACCCGTTTCTTGTCCATTTAGAAAAATGGCTGATTCAATTCATTTCAAACCCAAATCACCCAAAAATCTTAAGTTGGGTTTGCATATTCAAGCCCACTACAAGTTGGGTTCTCCTTCCCAACTGATCATGATGATGACAGGGAGCTCCATGTCTCTCTCTGAGACTGAAAGTATATATGACTTGGAAGAGAGTACTTGTCTTTCTTTTTTCTTTTTCTTTTTTGTTTCAGTAAGTGTGGAGTCTGGGATTTAAACAAATGAGAAAATAAAAGTCTTCTTTCACTATCACACATGTATATGAGGGAGGGAGGGAGTATATCTACTATCTAGGCATGTTCCCACTCTCTGTCTCTCTCCCAAATGGCCCTTTGGGTCATTGAAAGATGTTGTTTTGATGGGTGCAGCCAGAGCATAGTTCATTACATTTTGGATTAGAATGAAACTGAGATATCATATCAAGAAGTAAAAGAAACCCCACTTTGATTGAAGCAGTGCTGCACAAAATCTCCAACTTTTTGTTGCATCTGTTCTTGGGGACTTGGTCATAAGTTAACCATGAGGCAAAAATAAATACAGTAAGAGCTAATGCCTGGCATGTGAGTGTGACAGCAGATGATGCCTCTGCTACCAGAAGAGGAAGACCCTTTCAAACTCTAAACTGTATGACTATATGAGAGATGTCAGAGGAGGAGGTGATATCAGTGCTTCAAATGTAAAGGCATTTCTCAGATTTAAGCATGGTAAGCTGTCATTCTGTTTTTTTCTAAAACGAGATGGATTAATTAGCCAATTAGGAACCTCTTGACCAGATAAATTTACTCTAAACATTTTTAGGGCCCTTAAATAAGACAGTTTAACAGAAAAATATGGTGTTTTATTGGTTTAGACCAATATTAGATAGAGTGCAGATTTTAGAGTAAACTGCTGTTCTTGTCCTAATCCACTCATCAATGTCAACCCATTTAGATTAATTATTCTTTAGAGTAAAAATTCTAAAAGAGTTTGCATCCAAAGACGAAAAAGAATCACCTGTACCGGATCAGATCAACTAGTTTTGACTGTGAAATCTTAAATCCTACACTAGCTATAGCGTCAATCCTCAGTGATAATTCTTGGCTCCTGGAGAAATAATAGAATCACCTGTTCCATAGCAATGTAAAAGAGAATTTACTTAAAGCTTCTATTATTTAAAAGATAAGCAAACAAAATGTCACATCCTGCCGCCCGCCAGAAGA
The DNA here is from genome assembly GCA_024362665.1 of Prunus padus. Lineage (NCBI taxonomy): Eukaryota > Viridiplantae > Streptophyta > Magnoliopsida > Rosales > Rosaceae > Prunus > Prunus padus. Next base: position 11,929,718 of record JANFAM010000006.1, on the reverse strand, counting down.
CGATATTGTCCGGCTGGCCGGCCCTCACGGTTTTGTTTAACTCACGAGCAACTTCCCAGCGGCCACCCATCCTGGGATTGCTCTAAGCCACAACTGCTTAACTTGAGTTCCCTACAACTCAGCCTCCCAAAGCGCGTCTTTATTTGGAGGCGTATACATATAAGCACATCACCCTCTCTCCGTTGGCGATGTGGGATCTCACAAAAATACATGTATCATGTATAATAACAGTAAATTATACATCAAAATTTCATCCAGTTCCTTCTAATGACATACTATATATTCAATCCTATAGCCCCAGAACCCAATAACTAGCATCTTGAGGTATGTGACTGAAACAGAAACACGATAGCCAACAACAGAAATTAAACTAAATCGGCCAATTTTTCAAAATTCACACCAACTAATCCAAACATTAGCAACATACATTTTTTCAGATGGCCACAAATACAATAAGAATTGAGAACGATAATCACCCATTGTCAGTCTTTCGTGTTGATATAGTACTGACCCAAAGCTTCCCAAACTTTGGTCCTAAACCAGACTGCCTCATTGCTGCGGCTAGAATCTTTCGTTGTCACATACATTCTATCATCTGTCTCCCTTTTGGAGAGTGGAATGTATGCTGTTGCATAGGGATTCAAAGAAGACAATCCTGGCTTCATGGTCTCAATTCATAAAAATCTGCTACTTTGAAAGAAATGCAAAGCCGGATATTATCAGACAGCATTAATAATATAATCATGAAAGAAACAAAAATATAAAGCTTTCATGTCAAAATAAGCTGGGATTCCACAAATAAAGAGATAAAATCCTGGGTCTTACTTTACTTTGAATTTACTCAAAGGATAAGCTAATTGTTTTACCAAAAAATTTCAGTTGATGGTGAGAATGTAACTGACAAATCCAAAACCATCTTTGAAGGTTATCCTTTCAGCATTAGGGGGGTTGGGATCAATACCATATCATATCTATGAGCTTTGATTAGATGAAACGAGGAAGACCCTAGAGGACTGATCCTGAAAACACCATTCAAACTCATGTGTACAATTTAATCACATAAGATTACAAATCATTCACAAACAACTAAACCAAACAAATTATTCAACCACTAATCCTTCAGAAACCAAACCAGTCAAAGTTAGTGCCTCAACTTGTCAATAACTCAATTTCGTATCTCACATCCACATATGAAGATACACTATATCAGATCACTATCCAATACCAAAATCGCATCCAATTTCCTCAAGAAAAAAAGATATAATAAGCAAACAACCTCCAGATCAAGATTCACTTCAACAAAATCTATATTTGATTATTTCTTCTCTCATTAGACTTCAAGTAATCAATCAAGTATAAGCAAATAAGCCACAGAAGAAGAGAGGAAAGCAAAAAAGGAACAAACTTTCTCATACCCTCCAGCGTAATTCAATATTAGAAATTGTCTCCTGAACTCAAGTTCGCCCAGAGCTTCTAATTGTGCCTACCCAGTGTCTCCAAGTTGGTCTAGAACTGAGGAATTAGTGAGAGTCATTCATGTACCAACACCCACTAAGACTCAAACAGAGACAATATCTTTTCTAGTTTTGACCAACAATAGAAAGTTAATCACAATGAATGAAAAGCATGAAATTGACAAAGTGAACAAACCTGACCTTGAGGTAGAGTTAGAGGGTCTTTAAAAAGTCGTCGAACATGAGTAAAAATAGGAGGAGGAGCAGATCAGCAGGCCTTGATTCGGAGAAGCATGAGAAGCTTTTGAAGGTGAGGCACAGGAATAGGAATAAGGTGGCGTCAGCCCTCCATGGTCTCCTCCAGGTCGCTCTGTAACTCACATAGAGACAGACAGAAATGGGTTTAAAACATCAACCACAATGAAACAAAACAACCCATGAAATGAAAATGAAAGAAAGTTGTTAACAAAAAAAGAAAGAAAGAAAGTGAAGTAAAAATCTGACCTTTATGAACAGGAGTCTTAACAGGAGAAGCAGACAATTGGGTTTGCAGGAAAGAAGCAGACTTACTCAGATCCCAAAGCCTTGAGCTTTCATAATGAGGGAGAGAAGAGTTCGAGATCAGAGATGACTAAGAGCTAGCCGAAAGGGACAGTTACGACTGAGAGGTCAAGAGAGAGAAGAACTTGTGCTTCGCGATTTTTCTTTTTGAGAGTTCGAGAGTAGAGAGAAGAACTTGGGGGCTTTGACAGGGAGAGAAGAGACACAGAGAGCGAGAGAGAAAGAGAGAGAGAGAGAGAGAGAGAGAGAGTTAGGTTCAAAGACTTAACGAAATTTTTTGAGGGAAAAGGTTAAATTTTTTTAGGGAAAAAGATGAATTTTTCTTTGGGGGAGTTGACCTCGATATAAGGCATCGGTCCTTGAAACTTTTATTTTTTTTTAAAAACTGAAAGATATATGGCATCAGTTCAAATATTGATCGATGTTAACTTCATATAAAGGCATCAGTTCAGACTGCTCAGTATTGGTTGTGATGTATTTACACCCATATGACCATGTTTTTATAAAATTGATGCCTAAGAGACTAATAGCATAGATTTCATGTTTTGCCGATGCCTATTAAGTGTTGCCTAAAGTGAATTTTGGCATAGTGATCTTTTCTTTTATTTATCATTTGGTGGTGTGAATTCAAATTTTGGATTTCAGCATTATGAAAGGTAAATACCACTAGAGACCATGCATCATATATTGTTTTGGACGAGTTTTGACACATAACCACTTCACTTTGTAACTTTCGAGAAAAAGAAAAGTAGAAGAGCTTTGAAGCTTCAAAAAGTCTACCACGTTTGCCCTGATCAAGGAAGAAAATATCGAAGGTTTTGGAAATATCGGTGGTTCAAAAACACGAAAATATCGATGGAAATATTGAGAAAATATCGATATCGATAAAAATTGGATTAAAACCACGGAAATTGTAAGAAAAACTTGGAAATTTTTATTGAAACTTTAGAGAATGTTCATTTAGTCAATTATCTATTAGTTTATCAAAAAAAAATTTGAAGGAAATGCATTGCATGATGGATTTGACTGATTTAAGTTGATTATATAGCGAGCTGACAAACACTGTGACTATAGAAAATATGTTGTAATTAATGAAAGAAGATTAAACACACCATAATCATTTATATATAATGATTTATTACAATATTTTACACTTTATACATTACATTGTAAGATACATGAGTGACTTAGTACCACATAGAGTTCCTATGGGGTTCAAATTTTTCACTATCTTCATCATCTCTATACGTGACCAACAATAAAACAATAAAACAATAATTAAACAAATGTAACAAAATGTGATGGAAGCATATAAAGTCTTTAATAATGAATTAAGAGATAATAAACACACATGTATGTGACCAAATAAAGAATAGAAAAATTAAAAACCACATGCCATAATTTAAAATATAATACCACCAAACATTTGGAATAGATAATAATAAACATGCAAATTAAATAAAAATAATGAATGAGAATAACTTACTAGGAATTTAAGTAGGAATGTAAGTAATTTGGAATAATGAATGAGAAAATAATTGTAGAAATTTAAGTAATTATGAAAATAATATGGACTAATAAAATCAATAATGAATAATAATCCAATTCGATAATAAAATAATAAATAACATTAAACATATTAAAATTATCCTAGAGAATAATTATACAATATTACTTAATTACTTCAAAGAATTAACATGCAAGTATTATTCAAGTATATAAATATGAGTTTTGATGGATATATAAATATGAGTTGACAACAGCAAATGCGTGGACACCACCAGTTGAATTGATGCTACCTTTTGAAATGGCAGAATTGATGCCATCTTTTGGGTTCCCAACCTCAACATGAATTCACGCCAGCTAGCGGATGGCTTGCATATGTCCATGTCATGTGATAAAAAAAAAACTAATAATAATCAAATGGACTTTTTGACTAGAGCCAACGTCTCTGTCCATGCTTGTCAGAACCCACATAGGTTGGCTTGCATTTTTCAATTCACTCCACGCCTCTCTGTCCACATCCGAAACCTACTCCCATTAGTCATTTCTCTCAAACCACACGCCTTTCTCTATTCAGTTCTCTGAAAAACGCAAAAGCTTTCTCTCTTTTTCGTTCATATCAAAAACGCAGAACTTGCTCTCTCTTCAGCTAGCTCTCTCAACCCAGCGACTCAATTAAAAACAAAGCTATCAAAGCCTCAACTCTTTACATCTCTATTATTTTAACGTGCTCTCTCTCTCTCTCTCTCTCTCTCTCTCTCTCTCTCAGCCTCTCTCTTTTAACCTCTGAGAATGCTTTCCTTTCTCCAACAAAGTTATCAAGGCCTCCATCTCCATACACGCCTCTTGTCGGTGGTTCTCGCAGCAGCAACACCATCAGCCACTGCTCCCTTCAGCAGCTTCGAGTTTTTTGGGTTTTATATTATCGATAATATCGCGATATTATCACCCTATTCAGTGACAAACTAAACCAAAATATAGCAGGCGATATTCCATGGATATTTCGGCGAAATATCGCCGATATTTTCGAAAAAATTACGAAAAAGTTATGTACCCTAGCGATAATATCGCGAGTCCAAAATCAGCGATATTTCGCCGAAAATATCAATTTTTTCTTCCTTGGCCCTGATTAAGGAGAGCATGCATGTATACAAGAGAGACCACAAATGGGAAGGGGGTGGGGGACCCAGTTAACTAATACCCAGTCAACAACACGTTATTAGTTGCTGAGCACCTCCACCGCTGGGGGGAGGGGCAAAGAGGGGCTCAGGCCCAAAAAACTCCTCCAGTGCGCAAGATTTAGCCCGGACAAGGGGTGGGAAGCGTCATCAGTAAAAAAAATTTGAAACCAACGGGAATAAGCCATGTGGCGCTTCCCCGGACTCTCCGATGATGGATTTTTGAGAAATGCAATGGGTGTGATTTTTTTGCCTACAAAAATTCCAAAAAAGTTTGAACATTTTTTCAAAAAAAACCAAAAAATTCTGAAATTTTTTTCTATAAATACTTACCAAATTTTTCACTTTCCACAACAAATCTTCATACAAATTCTTCTCCTTCAAATATTTTTCACTTTCCAGACTAAATATTTTTCTCATTCACTAAATTCCATTTGTGTAAAAATACAAATGGCCTCTTCCATCAAAGCCGGAGGCACGTGGACAACCGTGGAAGATATTTTGTTGTGTGAGTGTTGGGTCAAAGTTAGCCATTGACCGTGATCGGGCAATGAGATGAAGTCCTCTCATATGTGGAGAAAAATTCATGGAGAATTTTGTGAAATATCGGGTTCGGCTCGTACGGAAATGACATTGGCTAGTAGGTGGAAAATTTTGAATAAAGAATTAGAAAAATTGAGAGATGTGTTGGCAAAAGCGAGGGACAACATTCGAAGCTGTCAAAATCTTGCCGACGAGGTAAAATATTTATAAATGTCGTTTTATTAAATTTAATGTCACATTTCTTGCATTTCCAATTATTTTTTTAATAGATTATTCAAGCACAAATGTGGTTCAGTGCCATTGGCCAAGGCAAAAAAAGTTTCATGAATCACCAATGTTGGGACGTTGTGAAGAACTGTTCGAGATTCAAAATTATTTCCACTGGTCCGACGGTTGTGTTGAATGAGACGCCGCTCCATGATTCACCGGCATCCGATTCTCCATTCGACTCCCCAATGGATCAAGACTCACCAATCCAACGTGAGCTGGGGCCTATTAGGAGAAAAGCCACAAAGGCCAAGAGAGGGAGCACTTCAAACACTGAATGTGTAAATTTTTTGGAGCAAATTGCTAGGAACGGCGCACTGAGAATTGAGAGAGACTTGAAAAGAAAAGAAGCTGACAAGGCACGATATGAAGCATATGAAATTGGTACTTAGGTAACGAGGGGTAAATTTCATGACACTTAGAGAAAGATACAACAATCTTCACACACTTTAGACCTTGACCAAATAAACTTATGACTAGTCAACTACTAGTCATGAACAACCATAATCAAGAACACACACAAAGTATACCAATGTACCTACAAACCTAGAAGATCACTAGTGACAACCTAGGCACTCAGAAGGACTCGTCAATCTAGGCATCCCCTGTGCTAGCAACAACTATGGTGAAAGTGTGTGAAAGCATCATAATCAAATAAACACCAAACAACATATAAGTATGACTAGTCAACTGCAAGAACAAAAACCCAAAAATCAAACGATGACTAGTCAACTACCAAGAACACAAACCCAGAAAATTATAGAGATGCAAACCAGAAATTGTTCACCCAGAAACCCACCATTGGGAAAAACTGGGGGTCATCAACTAACCAGGCAATTCACTAAGCAAAGAAGATTCTTACAAAGAATACACTGAAGGATTTTCAAAACATTTTTGAGAAGTTCATTTGAATATTAAACATGCATTTAATCAAATTAATCGCAGCGGAAGTTTATGGTGATTGTTGTTTAAAATCAAAAACAAAACTTCTTCCAAGTATCTTAAGCCATGAACATTGATATGATTTCATGAATGAAAAATTCAAGAGAAAAGGATAAGATCTAATTACCCTTGAAGCAATTATATGAACCAATTTGTGTTTGGTCTTCTCTTGATGATTTCCTCTTTCTTGATCTCCTTTTTGATCTTTGATCTTTGCTCCTTGATCTTTCTCCTCCTTGTGAGCCACAAAAGGATATGGCCTCTAAGTCTCCACACCAATGGAACCTTGAGATGAGAGGAAGAATCTTGGGAATACAAGGATGCTAGTGCTAGATCCCCAAGACTTGGTTTCAATCTAAACCCCTTGAAAGATGAAAGTGTTTCACTCTTGAAAACTCTCTTTTATCTCTCTTTGATCTCCCAAACCTATTTGGTTGATGTTGGATTGTGTTTGTGTAATAAGCTTTATGAAAGATGGCTTATGGAAACAATTCCCATACCCATTTACTTATGCATTTTCGGCCAAATCCCATTGGGCTTCCAAACTTGGGCCTTGTGACACTTAAACCATAATGTTTAGGTGTCTTAAGCCCTTGGGCTTAATACCCAACCATTTGGGCTTCCGTTAACTATTACCGAGGCCCAAATACTCTTTACACGTAGTAAATCATCCATATCAAATTGATCAAATTTATTTCCACAACATCATATGTATTCCTCAAAGTTAACCATTTAAGGTGTGCGATCCATTAGGTTCTAATTAGCAAGGCGTGGGAAAATATTAGAACTCTTTCTAACCAATGAATTAAAACCCCTTTTAATTTTTCCTTTATATGGATTGATCACAATCAATCCTAGGACTTCCACGAACCAAGAGTGACATCTAGCAATATATCAAGGCTACCCAAGCTAACCAGAATTGGTGAAGAACCTATTCAATTGGAATTACAATGCAATACGGTCCTTCTCTTATACAATGTTTCATATCATATTATTAGTACGGATTGATTATGTCAAACCCTTAATATGATTTATAACCTCATATGATTCAATAGAACATGATTAAGAACAACTTTCTAAATCAAGTTCAAAATACTTTGGCCAAAGATTTACCGAATCACATCTCGAAACATTCTCCTTCTTTATCGAAGGTAGAGATTCCTTATTGTACATTCACATGCCCCTATGATGAATTAAGAGATCCCAACAACACTTTAGACAAATCTTTTACGGCTTGCCTTTAAGAGCTATCTAAGATCAATAACGCATCATAGGACAACCATGATGCCTCAGTCTAAGGACTAATTTGCATTATTGCAACTATGAGTTCTCGTTTGACATGTAGATAAATACTCCATACGAGAACTACGGTTGATCGCGTCAGTTGTACCCATTCACTAATGAGCACCCACATACTTGTATTAGTGTCATCTACACAAATGGTTTGAGACTAACCATCCTCCTAATTGAGCATACATAGTATGTGCTAATCTTGACAGTTTATCAATGCCCATTTGATAATCCTATGATTAGGAACATTTTGGGATACTATAGTAAGAGATTAAAGGTCTCCCTAATCTAATCTTCTTTAGATTACTTTATCTCTTATTTAGCATTCCCTGGACATTTGTTTCTTTAATTGATGTAAAAGATAACAAATAAGTTTGCCCTTTATTATCATATACGAAATGTATTCTAAGGAGATTACATCAAATGTATTGGCTCTTAGGGCACATTTCTAACATACACAAGCAAGCTCAAGAAATCCTAGGTCTATTTAGGAAAATAAGTTATACCTCCTTTGTGTAATCTTCTTCTCCAACTTAGCAAAGCTTGAAGCTCAGTCCTTCATGGCAATGGCAGCTCCTTCTCCAGTTCTTTCATCCCATGGCACCAGCTTGCAAGCTCAACCCGAAACAGAAACCAATAATTTGGATTCAAGGATAAAAAGAGCAATTTCTTCAAGAAACCAATCTTGAATCTGACCTAGAACTAAGTAAGAGTGTATTTGTTCTACCTAGATGCATATTTCATATTTCAAAAGCAGTTTTCAAAAACTATTTAGAAAACTCATAGATGAAAAATGGTGTTTTTCTCTTGAGGAAGAAGATGAGCAAAAGAGTTTGCAAAAACCTTTTCAAACAATCCTCTAAAAGGATGGCTGCCCAAAGAAGAATGATTGGGGTTTTACCCAATCAATTTAGAAAAACCCATAGATGAAAAAGGAGGTTCACTCAAGGAAGAAGAAGAGCAAAGGAGAAAAGAAACCCTTTCAAAAAACTCTCCCAAAAGTGACGGCTACCAAAATGAGGAATGATTGGGGTTTTACCCAAAAATTCCTAGGTCTGAAAATTCCACATGGCTGCTGAGAAAATTCGTAGAATAGGACAAAAATTTTGGTGGGATCCAGCTGGAAATCCTACTTATGCAAAAGTTGGCTAGTCATACAAGAAACAGATGGCTAGTCATACGAGAAACAGATGACTAGTCATAATCTCATAAATTTAATTGAATGCATAAGATGAAATGCACAAGTTACCTTTGTCAAATTGCATGAACCATCAGAAGATAGCAGCTAGATAAGAACACCTAAAGTAGCTATTCTTAATCTAAACTTGAGCCTGAGAAATAAAATGAAAGTCCTATTACAATTTTGTCAAGGGAAGCCAAAGAAACAAACTTAGACAATTATAAACCTAACAGCATATGCAATTGAAAGGCAGTAGGCACAAGAACAAGACATGAAGGACAGAGAGATGAAAATCATGGCCATGGATACGAGTCATATGTCTCCTGAAACAAAGTCCTATCGGAAGCTAAAACGAATGGATGTTATGAGAAGAAAACTTTTCCATGACGATGGACCTAGTAACATGGATTAGTTAAATGATCAAAACCATTAGGTTGTATTGAAAGAGTTGCCATATGTATTAATTTGTTGTATTATTTCTCTTTTATAGAATAAAGAAAACATTAAATAATATAGCTATTTTTTAAAAACATTTCATACATCAAAAGCTGGAATGTTTTGATTATATGGACATGATTTTTCTGTTGGATTATATGGTAGGTTTTGATTATATTCTGATTTAGCTTTTTCCTATTTAAAGTTGGGTGGAGGAGAATGATGACATTGATGAGGAGAATGAAACTATAGTGGGTGACGACCTTGGCCTTTTTTCACGGGCTCAGCCACAGACAGTGGCGAACCTGTGCAAGCTCAAGGAGGTTGACCTGCATCTTCGGTAGCCAGAAAACTCCATAAGAGCTGCTGGAGTTGCACCTCTGCTCAAACCAGAGACGCACGCAAGCTGTTCGATGAAATGCGCAAACGACCTGGGCACTACCCTGCTAGCTATTTATCAACATGAAGGAGGATTTGAACTCTTTGATGAAGAAGAAGAAAAAGAGCTGAGTTGCAGAGGCGGCTGTGTCTCTAGCGATGAAGATAAGCGTGTATTGGTGCCCTAACAAATGAGAAATAGTGCTTGGCGTCTTTAGTGAAACGATGAGTTTCATGTCCAATATGTGGGCTCCATGTTAGTGGATTCTAGGGGAAAACGGCAAAAACTGTTCTTATGGGCTCATACATACATCATCCTACAAATAAAAAAATTATCTTTATAAATATTGCCCACCCAATTTTTAAAAATTGGGTCCCTGCTTATAAACTATGTGTTTGACTAAAGCCTTAATGAGGTTTTGCCCAATTACTATTGTTTAAATTCTAAGGATATGTAGTTGTCATTTTGTTGTTGTTGATATTTTAGCTTTTTAAATACTGCCCCTTCCCTGAAAAATTTCTAGATCTGCCACTAGCAACAGAGCTCTCCTCATATTGAACTTTTCTTCTCTAATTGATTCTACTTTTTCATTCACCAGAAGAAGATTTAAGAAGGAAGAAAAAAAAAAGGAAAGAAAAGATGGATGCGGTGGTTGTTAAAGCAGAAAAGTGTTTACGCCGTTAAATAAAAATACAAAATTTATTACTCTAATGTGGTATAAGTTCAAGCTGATTGTAATCTTTTTGGTTGACAAAGTAATGATGAAGTTAGCCATATCATATAATGTCACGACCCAACTCTTCTAGCACGATATTGTTCGCTTTGGGCCCCGCCCTCACGGTTTTGTTTCTGAGAACTCAAGAGCAACTTCCCAGTGGGTCACCCATCCTGGGATTGCTCTAGCCCCAACTCACCTTCGGAGTTCCAAGGAATCTGAAGCCAATGAGCTCCCAAAAGGCCTCGTGCTAGGAAGAGAAGTGCCCATACATATAAGCACTTCACATTTCCCTTCCTGAGCGATGTGGGATTGCTCATCGTTTTTGCTTCTCCAAGCTCATGGGTCTTATATATAATATAGGTTTAATTACACTAATGCACCCTGAAACTTCGGTCAAATCCTACTCTGCCCCCTTCCCCCAGAAAAAAGAACTCAAAATGGCCAACTTTCATCTTTTGACCAAGGTTTGATGTCTCACTTTGCCCCCTGCCGTTAACTCCATCCAAAATTCTGTTAACTTTGATGACATGACAAGTGGAGCCCACTTTCACATAAATAAAAATATAATTAAATATTCTAATAATTAAAAATAAAAATAAAAACATTAAAAAAAACCAAATAATTAAAAATTGATAACAGAGTCCAGCCCACCCTACTCTCCTCGACGATCACCTCCCCAACCCATTCAATCACCACCACCACCTCGTACAACCTTTAGCTTTATCACCTCCTTCTCTAATTCAATCTCAATCTCTCTCTAGCTTTATTCTCACAATCTCAAAAAACCCACCAACAGATAGACAACTAGCCCAGCTTTCTTTGCCTTTTCTCTACATGCCATTCTCAACAGCAGTGACAAAAAACTAAATCCCCCAACCCATCCCAATCGACGCCGTCGGCGAGCCTTCACAACGAGAAGAATGAGATTGAGATCCTCTCAAGAGTTCACAACCCAGGATTGTGAATCTAATCGGATTATGCACGAATTCAACAACAACAAAAACCCAGATCTTGGGATATGTTGTCAACTCACACAGTCCCTTGTATTTGAATATTTTCTTTGAAGATTCCTCAATGAAAGGTGTCGATTAAGGTTATGTGGGTGTTGAGTTAGGTGGCATCGGTCATTGGGGTGGGGTTCGAGTCGTAGAGGAGGTCGTCAACAGTAATCGCATAGGAATTGGAGGATGGTGTTGCTATTTTGGTTGTTTAGGTTTGGGGGTGGTGAGCAGAGGGGAAGATGGGTTTGTTGACGGTTTGAGTTTTGTAGTGGGGGCATTGGAAGAAACCCTAGAAAATCTAGGGTTCATGGAAGTGTTCTGGAAGAATTTAGAGAGCCAAGAGAGACAAAATTGAAAAAAGTGAGATAATTGAAATTGAAATCGGGAAGAGAGAGAGAGAGTTTTGTTACTTTTAAAATGTTATTTTGTTTAAATGTTGTTTTTACATTTTTACTTTATATTTTAATTAAAATTTTAATTTTTTAATTATTAGAATATTTAATTATATTTTTATCTATGTGGAGGTGGGCAACACTTGCCACGTCATCAAAGTTAATAGAATTTTGGATGGAATTAGACAGGAGGCAAAGTGAGACATGAAACCTCAGTCAAGGGATGAAGGTGAACTATTTTGAGTTTGAAGGGGCAAAGTCGGATTTGACCGAAGTTTCAGTAGACATTGGTGTAATTAAGCCTAATATATATATATATATATCCTGGTTTTACCACTAAATAACAATCTATGCCACATCCACTTTCACATTAATGTTTTAATCTTTTCATGTAACTACGGGGAGAGAGAGAGAGAGAGAGAGAGAGAGAGAGAGAGAGAGAGAGAGAGAGAGAGAGAGAGAGAGAGAGAGAGAGAGAGAGAGAGAGAGAGAGAGTAGTAAAATATGTCTGATATTAGGCTCAATTTAAACATATCGTTCAGATCTGATTAATGGTATATTTCTAATGATAATAATATTTCTACATTTAAACTTATATCAAAATAATTAATACTAGTTAAAATGAAAAAAAAAAGGCACGATAAGGAAAGCAGTTTGAACAAAACTAGAGATGGAATCCACACTGACTAAAAAACCCTCGAAACAAAAGTAACCCAAAAAATAACGAAATGGCTTAATGAAAAGCTCTTTTTTTCTTGGAACAGGTTGGATGCAGCCTATACAACCAATTTACTTTAGCAAAAGATATGAAAATCAGTTAGCTTGCAAGGAAAGGATAAAATTATATAATAAATTAAATACTTTATTTATTTATTTATCAACATAACTTTATTATAAGCAAGAGTCTGGGAGTTTAAAGTAGTTGGAGTTTTTGGTACTTATTATTTGAGATTATTATTTAAACAAGCAATTAATTGCAGCCATAGCTATGTCAATGATTATACATAGCATTTTTATTGCGTAATTAGTGGGTTTTTTTTTTTAAAAATGGTACCATCGTCGGCCTACTGAATTAATTTGAATCGAAAGTAAGTGATTAACCGATTCGAATGGTTGGTTAACGTAAGAGAAATTAGTCTACTGAAAGCTTTGATTTGATTAACGAAAGAGCCCTTTATTGTTCCGAATCGATCCGTGCTCAGGCCTAGTTCAACATAAGCGATAGCATGGGGATCCCTCCACATTAATTATTATGTGATAGTAATTGCGCCTGATGTATTAATATTGGCTTCATCAATTGCGCCAAAAAAGCATGCATTGTATATTTAGAAAAAGGCAAGGGGCTAGTTTTATTTGGATTTACAGTCAAGTCTTTGCAACTTGAGGTAGAGATTTAAGAGGGGGCGGTCATGGCTTACGCAAAGTGTGATTGAGAGAGATCATTAGTGTCAAGAGAGTCAAAGCCCCAGCTTGATGTGTTGTATAACAAGTCCCCTCTCAAAAAAAAAAAGGTATAACACGACCAAATCAGTAGAAACATGTATATGTTATGTACACAAATAAGGTTTTTACCAAAAAAAATACACAAAAAGTATAACAAGTTATGTATTGCCCTACGCATAATGTTATGTACATTTATCATTTATGACTAAAGTATAACAAGTTGAGTCATTTGTTTATTGTTTATATATTGCCCTACGCATTAATGTTATGTACATTTGTCGTTTATATATATATTGTTGCTTTCAAAGGCCTATTGTTACAAGCAAATTTTAAATCTCAAAGCCATGAAATTTTTGCACTTACTTGCATACAGAATGGCCAACGTTGCAGCATTTCTTTTCCAGATCGCTACCAACGAAGCTGAGTATAAAGGTACCTTTTTAAGTTGGGTTAATCGTATTATTAGTCTCTGAATTGAGACCTGATTTGCATTTGAGTCCTTCAACTTCAATTTCATTAGGAAAAATGGTCCTACCGTCAATTTTGTTAACTTTTCTGTTAAATGCAGGGATAAAAGGGTATTCTTGGGCGTGCAAAGTGACTACGCACCGGGCCCCACTTAAGAGGGTGTGCAAATTAAAATCCCAATCCTTTTTTACTTGGATAAAAGTCTTTTTTTTTTTTACATTGAGGGGAAAGAAACCCTTTGGGTTTGAACTCAAGTGTCAAACAAGCGGAAGGTGTTGGACACCACTGTGGTACCTCTCTCAACAAAAGTTACTTTCTATTTGATAAATGAGATTTTTTAAACTTTATTTTATTAGTTGCTTTTATTTTTTATAAATATATTGGTTGGAAATAAAATCACATGTCTTGTACTTATAAAGATAAACTTTTCTTTGTTGTGGGCCACAAACAATTAGGGGTGGGCATTCGGACCGGACCGAAAGAAAAAAATCGGTTGACCAAAAAGTCAACAACGCTATATTTTTTAATTCTTAAAGTTTAATAGAAGGTTTCTTTATCTAAATCATATTTTTACATATTTTGTAAAATCTAATGCTATATTTTTAATTTTATAATTAATATTTTTCCAAGTCAACTTCAATTTGACCGGATGAATAATACCAATTCCGATGTGAGCTTGAAACCAAATCGGACCGCACCCCACCCTACAAACAATAACACTTGTCTTGGACTTACGTACTTCCAAAATCTGTAAGAAGCGAAGAATGATGAGTGTGATGTGGCATTTCTTTTTCGGATCGCTAACAAGGAAGCGAGGAATTTTTAAATGTCAAGACACCACGCGTGTCTGACCATCCAATAGACTTAGGACATTTGGAATTACTTTCTAATTTATTGCATTATTTTTATGACACATGCTGCGTTGGAAACATTCCACATGTCCTACACTAGTGGATGGTACACTGCGTGGTGTCAACACTCAAAAATTACTCCAAGGAAGCTGCGTATAAAGGCACCTTTCTAAGTTAATTAGTTAACAACCAATCAGAGGCGGTCATGTGGCGTGTAAACTGAGTACGCACATGGCCCCACATCAATCAAATAAAAGATCAATTTATGCTTGCAAGTCTGGACGCTAGGAGTCTATAAAGATTTTAAGATAGCGTTTTTAATGTGCTTCATTATACAAGACTTGTTTTCATAATATTTATTTATTTAGTTTTATTTTACTTTAAAAGACTTTTCAATTTGTTTTATATATTATTTATATTATAAAGAATTTTGCTGTTGACCTTTCTGGAAAGAGAAAAATTAGAATTTTAAGAGAGATTCATTATTATACACAATATTAAGGTCCAAATTTTAAAAAGCCCTACAGAAAACAGAAAACATATGTTTTTTTTAGTGAAGGAAGTAACTTAAAATAAGACATCGTTCCAATTTTTAACTCCTTTTTTTTTTTTTTTGTAATATTTCCCTTGTCATCATAAAAGCAACTTTGGAGCTAACATATAGCAACATTAAGTAGCAAAAAACTAAAATAAAATATATCCTTTGGTCAGAAAGATACCTGCACAGTAGATGCATTCTCAAAGAAGTTTCGGATTAGTGGCCATGTCCAACATCCTCTGGGATCCATGTATCCCCCATCTTTGGAAAAGTATTATAAGCATGCCCCTGGAATTTTCACACACAAGCATATTTATAATCTCCTACTCAGGAAAAGCCACATACCATCCATTCAGTTCATTGCGAAAGGCAAGAAGGAAAACAAAAATTACATACATCATCATTCCCGGCAACAAATGCTCCTCAGACAGCAGTTACTCCAACAAGTAAGCTTACAGGAAGAGCAAGTCGCTTCACCTTTGCTGCCCCCACGAACCCAAGCTAGTGATTCAGAAGGTGGTTCAGGCATGACAACAGAAAGACCTGTCCATAAAAGGCCACAGTATATAGCAAAGGCTGAAGTAAGATGAGCTGCAAGACGGTAAGGGCTTACTCTTGGCTGAGCATATTCAGATGCTGGCTCCTGTGAGAGACAGAATTATTTCAAAAATCCATCGCTTTTATTAAATTTCAATCAAAACCACGACAAGAGAAACCATATCTGACTTCTAAGCCACTTTTAAACATCCACCAGCCAATTAAACCCTGCCCAGCACCAAGACCAAAAAGAGCAGACAGTCTCAGCCCAAGCTGTACGGTAATATACCCCTTACGGAGAAAATATGAGAAGGGCAACGCAAACATAATTCCCAGTGCCCTTCCCCACATTCGATGTGCATATTCCATCCAATAGATGAATTTGAAATCTTCAATACTCATCCCTTGATTTACACTACATGAGATCAAGAACCAGGTAACATTATAAGGGTCCAAAAAAACTTCAACTCCCATTGAAGCAACAATGTAACATCAAATATATAATTCGTCAATCCTACAAATCTGGGTTAAAGTAAACTACAAAAAGCTAGATAGACACATGAACAGTAAAATTATCATCACTCATATAGTCCTTCAGTTCAAAGCACATATTTTCTGTTTTGCTTCCAGCCAATTGAGGATTGCATCAGTAATCAAACATAAGCAATTCTGGAAGACTTTTAATTTAATTTCCAGTGTAGAGGCAGATCACTACGAGCTACAAAGTGCTTAAAATGAAAACTATAATTATTGCTGCAAAAATTTGCACTAACCGCTTATACTCAGGGGACTGCTTGTACTTCTCAAACTCAAGCAACCAATCCTCATCTGAGAGACGAGGGAGCCCCCCAGTAAATCAGCCATTGAAAGACAAGACCGCATTAGTCGCGTAATAGCGCCAAGTATCACCATACTAAACACCCATGCAGCAGAGCCAAAAAGCAAAATGCCAACCATTTTCTCAGCACGAGGTCCTCCATTTACAAGAAACTTCAATCCCTCTTTATTTCCAATGCCTACAGAAGCCACAGTGGACATATCTTTTTCCCATTGGTTACAATAACAAAATGAAACTCAAAAGCCATTATTTCATAATTAAATCTCAAAATTCTTAACTGAATGGTTTTGATTATCAGAAAAAATACTACTCAAATAAAAATTCCACAGCTGGAAATGAAACTGCAAAGCTTGCCCCAGTTCTGAAAAGCTTCCCTAATTCAGCATTCACAATCCACCATGTAAGATCTCTGAATTTCTCTGTAATTGTATTCATATCTTAAGGAGTTTAAATAGATACATTTGTACGTATTAAAAAGGAATAAACCAGCTTAGAGAAAGGTGGATCCAAGAGTATGGGTGCTTATACGTATAGATAAAGGGGTCTAGCATGTGTGTGTCTGTAGATGTCTTTTGATTGTACAGTTGTCTAACATTTGATTGTACAAAGGTTGTCTAACACTCCCGCAAATCCGACGAGTGGGCGAGACGAGATTTGATCGAAGAAGTTGAAAACGTTGTGTAGACAAACCTTTGGTGAAGATATCAGCAAGTTGGTCTGGAGATGAGACAATGAACCCGATGGGATCCGGAAAGAACACGCCTCGTATGAAGTGATAATCGAGTTCAATGTGCTTAGTGCGAGCATGAAAAAGCTGGGTTAGACCATATAAGTAGCGCCGAGGTTGTCACACAGGGAGTAAGAGTCGGTCTCGGGAGGAGGAGCTTAAGTTCAAGGAGAAGGTGAGATACCCAAGTGGTGTCTGCACATACATGAGCTAGTGCACGATACTCGGCCTTCAGCAGAAGGAGCGAGAAATGGTAGGTTGTTTCTTAGCACACCAAGAGATGAGGTTAGATCCCAAAACACGCATATACCGGTGGTAGATCTACGAGTGTCGGGGCAATGGCCCAATCGCATCTCGAGAAGGCACGAATAGTGAGCGGATGCGAAGAGGAATGAAAAGACAAGCCAAAATGCGGAGAACCTTTTAGGTAACTTGAAGAATGCGTTTAGCAGCAATGAGATGAGGAGATCTAGGGGTACTCATGAATTGAGCAACTTGGTGAACAACGCATAAGATATGCTCAAAGTGTGAACGTGAGATACTGGAGGGAGCCCACGAGTTGTCTATACTCAGTGACATCGAGATAACAAATCACCATCTAAAGAGAGAGCTGACTTGTAGCACAGACGGGTGTATTGCAAGGTTTGCGAACAGTCATGGAAAAACGATGAAGGAGATCTACAACATACTTGGTGGGAGAGAGATGAAGACCGGTGGTAGTGGATGTAGCTTGGAGCCCCAAGAAGTAAGAAAGAGAGCAAGATCGGTGAGTTCAAATTCTGTGCCTGCAGTAGTAACAAAGGATGACAAATAAGAGTGGTTTCGATTAAAATGATGTCATCAACATACAACAAGAGAAGCATGATGTCTGAGCCACGTCGGAAAATAAACAGGAGAAGGATCACTTGACTTTGTAGAAAACCAAATTGTAGCAAGAAAATACTAAGTCATGAAACCAAGCACGAGGAGCTTGTTTGAGACCATAGATAGCCTTAGAGGCGACAAACATGAGTGGAGTCGAGTAGGATCAATAAACCCCGAAGGTTGACTCATAAAACAGCTTTCATCTAGAACCCCATGAAGAAAAGCATTCTTGACATCGATTTGTCGAAGAGTCCATCCAAAAGATGTACCAATGATAGAACAATCGAATAGTTGTAGGTCGAACAATTGAGATCAAGGTTTCAGCAAAATCAATGCCAGGTTGCTGATGAAAGCCCTTAGCAACAAGACGAGCCTTGTACCGCTCAATGGAACCGTCGGCCCTTTCTTTTGATTTTGAAGACCCATTTACAACCAACGACATTTTGATGAGGAGAGGGTGGAACTAGATCCCAAGTCTGATTTTTGAGAAGAGCATTGAACTCCGGTTGTCATTGCGTCACGCCATACAGGAGGCTAACAGCTTGGTGAAGCAAGATGGTTCTTCAGAGAAGCTTGGAGCGGGAGGGCTTGAGATAAAGGATAGCGAAGCAGTATCATCACATTGTGAATTTTAACACGACGAGTACCATCGCGTTGCCTCAGTGACCATCGGATGGTGCATGATAACAGGAGATCCGGGATCGAAGAGTAACCATCGAAGCAGTGGAGATGGTGAGGTAGTAGTGTCAATGCCGGAGGGATGAGTTTGTCGGCGTTGATAGGTACGGCGGGGGGCACCGGTGGTGCGGAAGGGGCATGGTGCATCATGAGGTTGTAGCACAGGTGGTGGTGGTGCGAGAGGAGGTTCGGGAACTGGAGATAATATGCGGAACAAAGGCCCATTCGAGATGAGACCAACGGTGAGCGGTGAATGATGTGGTAAATGGGAATGCTTGCTCATTAAATCGAACATGGCGAGAAATGTAAATCCCGCCGAAGTGCGATCAAGACACTTATACCCTTTGTGCTGCAAATCGTAACCTAGAAAAACACACTCCACGATTCTAGGTAAAAGTTTGTTAGAGAGATAAGCACCTAAATATGGATAACATGCACAACCAAAAACTCTCAACTCGAATAAGAAGGTGTTTTGCCATAGAGACGAGAAAAAGGAGAAGACCACTGAAGGTGTGGAGAGGAAGTCGATTAATGAGAAAACGGCAGAGGAGATAAGGTCAACCCAAGATTGCAGGGGAACATGTTTGGAGATAAGAAGAGTACGAGCCATGTCGGCAGTAATGTGGCGATGCTTGCGTCGCAAGACCATTTTGTTGAGGAGTGTGGGGACAAGAAAAACGATGATGAATTCCAAGAGAAGAACAAAAAGTTTTGAAAGAAGTATTATCGTATTCCTTGCAGCCATCACTTTGGAATTGTTGTAAAGAATAGGAAAATTGAGTTTTGATGTAAAAGACAAAATTTTAAAATGGTCAAAAACTTGGACTTGTGTTTCATAAAATATAGCCATGTGAAGCGGGTATAGTCATCGTAAATAAAACATAATATTTGTAACCTTGAGATGAGAGAACGGAGATTGCCAAACATCGTAGTGCACAAGAGCAAAAGGGGAATGCGTAGTTATTTCATTAGAAGTTGAAAAAGAGAGTTGTGTGGATTTACCCAAGGCACAACTTCTACAAAAGGATTTTTGCATTTTGAAATGAGAAGATAATAATTTATTAGTGCCTCAAATATGACATGATCCTACTAGATGGATGACCTAATCGACTATGCCATAAGGACGAGGATCGAAGAGAAGCGATCAAGGCTTGAACACGAGGCAGAATGGAAGGTAATTTATAGAGACCATGCTTACATAGGCCCTGAAAGAGAAGACAACCATTAGAACGATCAAAAATGTAGAAATGATGAAGTCAAAAGCACAGAGTACATGGTTGTCACGACAGAGTTGGGGCAATGGATAATAAGTTTTTACGCATGGAAGGAATGACATAAACATTATTCAACTTATATGAGTTGGAGCCAAGGGAGAGGGACATGTTACCCGTGTAGGTGATTGGCATTTGGCTACCGTCACCAAGCATGAGTCGTGGCCCCTATAGGAGATGATTGTTGAGAATTAGCTGGATTGCCCGTCATATGAGTGGAGGCACCGTGAACCGGATACCAAGCATGATCATACAAAGGTGGTTGTGAGAATGTAGGCCGTGGTTGTCGACCTGAGATCCGTAAGCCAACCAAATGCACTATTGAGAACCCTAGGAATGGGTGAGCGTGCAAACCGAGACAACATAGGACATGTGGGAGCGAAGTGACTTGTCTCATGACACGATTGGCAAGAAGGGGTGCGAGGCCTTGAGCCAATGAGACCAAGCGGAAGAACGCCAAGCATTGGTGGATCGATTATTGTTGGGATTCTGCGAAACCGATTGTTATGTCGGTTGTTGGTGAAACCTCGCATTTGAAAATGGTCGATTATTAGTAGTAGAGATCTGGGATGCCATCATTCCTGTGGGAGATGGAATGGAAGCGGAAAGTCGGCGAGCCTCTGGTTCAAAAGTTGAGATCCGAGAGAAGAGAACTCAGTAATTTGGCATGAGACTCAAGAAGCATGATGAGCATTTCATATTCATGTGAGGCCTCGTAAACAAAGACATTGACAAGGTCGGTTGTTGGAGATTGGTTGGCCAATAGCAGCAAGTCGATCGGATAAGGACTTGGCTTCCTGAAGGTAGACAGACAATAGTGCGGGTCCCACGGAGAGCTCAAGTTGATTTGCCGACGAAGATGGGAGGAATTTGTCGTGGAACGTTGTCGAAAATATTGTTGGATGAGGGACCATACTGCAGAGGTTTGGCACCCAATAGACAAAGCATAGGTTCGCATACAAGGTAACAAAGTACTGACTAAGCTTTTGGTTACAAAACCAAGCCTCATATGCAGAAGAAGTAGAATCGGGCAAGGATGAGAGCCATCAACGAACTTGTAAAGGGCGTTGGCCATGAAGATAGGACTCAACTTGATGGGACCAAAGCAAGAAATTATCATCATTTAACTGTGATGACTAAATGAGAGAGGTGGGTTGTCATGGTGGTGGTAGCGGCTGCGATGAAGAACCCATGGTAAAAAGAAAGATGGTAGATAGAAGTGGAAGAATACAAGAAGATAAAGGAAACGTGAAGGCACAAATTTTTTTTTTTTTTTTTTTTTTTTTTTTTGGTCGAGAAAATAATAATAATATTATTATAATAAAATGAAAAAGTGGGAGTTAATAACTAGAAGGTGTCGGTGACATGAAGAGGAAAAGAAAGAAAGAAATATGAGTCAAGGAAGAGAGATACAATCAAGAGGAAAAGAAAGAAATTGTCACAGAGAGAGAAAGAGTTCGATTTGGGTGTTTGGAGGAAGAGCTGGTAATTTTGAATTTTGGGCAAGAGAAAGAAAGGGTGTTTGGTGTTTGGAGATTTTGGCTCGTGAAGGGAAGCAAGAGAGCTATGACGCGTAAGGAGGAGCGGAATTTGAGCGGAGGATCTGCTCTCGATACCATGTAAGATCTCTCGAATTTCTCTGTAATTGTATTCATATCTTAAGGAGTTTAAATAGATACATTTGTATGAGACAAAAGGAATAAACCAGCTAGAGAAAGGTGGATCCAAGAGTATGGGTGCTTATACGTATAGATAAAGGGGTCTAGCATGTGTGTGTCTGTAGATGTCTTTTGATTGTACAAAGTTGTCTAACATTTGATTGTACAGGTTGTCTAACACACCATCCAAAGAATTTTAAAAAACAAAGAGAGAAAAGGAACCTTAGAGAAAGATCAAAAGCCATCCAAGCATTTCCGTGTGGCTCCAGTAGAGATTAATCGATAAGATTCCTCGTTCAGAACCCTACACGGCGTCGTTCCCCTGAGATTGTACAGAGCTTTGCTGTTCTTCACAAACAACGCTACGACTCGGCTCCGAAACATTTCTCTCTCAACTCTGAAGTCTGAAACTGAGAGGGTTTAGGAGCGGTTTTGGTTGTTCGCGGCTAAATTTTATGCCTTCTTTGTCTTGGACCAGCAAACGACACCGGTTTAGGGACCTCTTTAAACAAACGAACACGTGGTCTATCTTCAACCCACGTAGGAGGTTTTCATGTGAAAAACCACAAAGTTTGATTGCAATAGTAACCTACTATAGATAACTTTAGGGCTAACGACATTATACCCATTTGACCAAAAAAAAAACGACATTATACCCAATTAAAAATTAAAGTAAAATATTGCAGAATCAAACCCACTCTCCCCCAATCGCAACCCTCCCTTGACACCCACAATTTAGAGGACATTATCGAAATCGGCCACAGAATTTTAATTTCATCAATTTACACCCTGATGCTTTAAAATTGTATCAATTTACACATTCCATCAATTTAACTATAGAGGAGCTTCCAGAACTCAAGGCCCACAAAGGAATACCAGATGTGTGTCTTGGTGGGTGTGAGAGTAGACTTGAGGTGAGGGATCAGTCATGATCACATCAGGTGGTGATAAGAAGCAAAAGTAGAAAATTTAAAAATAAAAAACCCTGAGATATAAGCATGAAGTTTTCAATAGTGTACTTCTTGAAGTACCATTAGTTGGAAATTGGAATCATACTCATAAGAAACTAAAATGGTTACAACTTGACCATCCATTGATAAAATAAAATAAAAATAGTGTCAACCAATATATCCTGATGTAGCTCATAAATAAAAATACAACTAGTCCAAATCAGTGGAATCATTTAACCAAAACCCCATTCAGTTTTCGATCCTAAACTCAACGGGTCATTCTAAAGCGAGGGCCTTATAAGGCCCTATTTTTTAGCCATTTGTTAAAACTAGCCAATTAATCCAACAGTTAAGAAATAGGACATCATCTACAAACCTTAGATCACTATAGAATTCTTATAAAATCAACAACTTTGGGTATAGAGAGGCCCAAGCCCAACCTAACTTTGGCTACTCTACGTAATATTTGAATTTGATTTTTGCCTGCAGGGATGACATTCTCTAGCTCCATCTCTCTCTCTCTCTCTCTCTCTCTCTCTCTCTCTCTCTCTCTCTCTCTCTCTCTCTCTCTCTCTCTCTCTCTCCTTCTCTAGCTGCCACTTGAAATGAAAGCTGGTAGCGGCTCATTTCCTTTGGCGGTGGGAGAAAACCAGTTACCCTCAAAGCGGTCGGTGATGACAACCACACACATCGCTCTTCCTCTTCAGCTTCCAACTCTTACCCAAGGGCTAGCTTGCAGTTATTTAGCCCCAATCTTCATTAAATTTAATTACAACAAACAAATTATTAACGAGCTGCGTTACATTACATCAAACTTTTTAATCACCAGCAGAAAGACCCATCTCTAATCTTATTATTTGCATTTGATTTAATCAGCCCAGCCCAACTCTCTCTCTCTCTCTCTCTCTCTCTCTCTCTCAAGTGGTTCGACATTGTCGTCTATATGTATTAAATCCCTTGAGAGGTGGGCATACTTATGGGCCTGATATGAACCAATCATAGTTTTCACCGTGTTTTCCGTTTTCCACTATAATCGGTTTAGGGGGGGGTGGTGGTTCTTAAGGTGAGTTTATATATGAGCTGCTTGGCTTTCCTGTTTTAATATAATAGTATTGGCTTGCATGTATCAATAGCTTCATCAATTGCGCCTGATGTTCTCGTTCGTGTGAAAAAGCAAACCAAAAAGCATGCATGATGCATTGTATAAAGTGAAAAAGCAAACCCAAAGGACCCCTACTGGACCACGCTACACACACATGTATGGCTGGAAAATAGCCTTGGAGGTCCTCACCTGGCCCCCATGGATGGCTAGAGAATTGCCTTGGGTGTATGGAGATGGAGTTCTAGGGTTTACAGAGTGGCTGGCGGCTGTTTGGGTTCGCTAACGAGAGACGGAGAAGAGAAGGGTACGCGCGTCATTTTATATTTTGTTAATGCCTGGCCAAAACGACGTCGTTTTGGTCCAGGCAGATTCAAATTTTTTTTAAAAATGGCTTGGCCCAAAACGACGCCGTTTTGAGCCAAGCCTTAAAAATAAAAAAGAAAAACAGAGCCCAGCAGCTTTCGAAGTCTCTCCATCTTTCATCCTCTCAAAAACCTAATCCCCAATTATTCTCTCATCTTCTCAATCTCAAACCTCTAATCCCCGAAAATCCTTTGTGTGCCATCCAATCCGGCCGGATTTATAGCCATCCAACCCGGCCGCCATACCTTCGCGCTCGGCCCCCAACTGCTCCAAAACCCGGGCGCCTTCGGCTCCAGTCCCGGCCAACTCTGCTACAAGACCCGGCCGCAATTTTGCGCTCGAATCCTGCCGCGAGTCCCCCGAAAAACCCGGCCGCAAGCTCTAGCCCGCGACCTCTAGCCTCCAAGCTGCAGCCAAACTACCCGGCCGGAAACTCCAACTTCTGCCCGGCCACCATTGCTTCAACAATTTCGGGCCGCTACAACTCCAACTGCCCGGCTCGGATTTCTCTAGCCCAGCCGCCAACCTCCATCTCCAAGCTGCCCGGCTTTTTCCAAGAGAGTGCCCGGATTTTCCCTTCAAGATAGTGCCCAAGTTCGGCGAATTCTCACCACCCCAAACAGGAGAGAAGAGAGAGAGGCACAACAACGGTGCTTGATATCACTGTGGAGCGCGACCACACCATCGAAGACCACAAAGAGTATCTATACGACTTCACGTGCCTCAAGACCATAAACATCTTTGGTAATCTTTTCTCCGTAGATCTACTTTAATGCTTTACTCTGTTTGTAGATAAATGTTTTTAGTTCTTTTCTTTCTGTTTTCACTAACTTTCAGTGGGGGTGGTTGAGAATTCATTTTTGGATGGGTTTTTATCTATCTTACTGTTGGTGAAAACGTCCTCGACCAAACTTGATAGAAGATTTAATTTCCACGCAGACAGTTTATTTGTTCACAACACCTCATCCATGGCACTTGTGAGAGCAGTTCGGGAAGCCGTGAGAGCAGTTCGGAAAGCCTGCTCTTCTTATACTCGTCCATGTTGTCGTTATCACGTGTTCGTGAGTTTCAGAGGCGAAGACACTCGCCAGACTTTCACTGACCACCTCTATACGGCCCTTGTCAACGAAGGATTTCGCACTTTTCGAGACGACGATGAAATCGAGAGAGGAGACTGTATCAAGCGGGAACTGCAGAAAGCAATCAAACACTCACGAACTTCTGTTATTGTGTTCTCGAAAAACTACGCGTCGTCCAGATGGTGCCTTGACGAGCTCGTCATGATCCTTGAACGCAAGAGGCTCTCAGCTGACCATGTCGTTTTACCTGTCTTCTACGACGTGGATCCATCTGATGTGCGGAAGCAGACAGGAAGTTTTGCAGACGCATTTGCTAGACACCAAGAAACCCAACCGTCGAACAAAGTGAAGGAATGGAGGGAGGCACTTGCAGAAGTTGCAGATCTGGCAGCGATAGTCTCACAAAATGAAGCTGATGGGTAATTTCTTCCCTACCATTTCTTTTATTTACAAGTCTCTTCGCGAGGAGGAAAAATGTTTGGCCAGTACCTTCAAATTTTCTTACTTCTTTTTCTAAATTTCAAACTTCAAAAAACATTGAAATCGTTACTGAATTTTAATTTGTAAAAAGAATGACGATGATAAGCTTACAAATTTAATCGGGTCTACGCTGCTCTTATAAAAACAGAAGGGTGCTGTTAAACGAACCCTAAAATTAACTGACTACACCCTACTACTAATCTATTTATTGAATTACTAATTTACCCTAATATAAAATGACAAAAAAGGATACATTGAATATTGAAACAAAAATAATTTTAATAAGTACACCCTACTCAACATATTGAACCCTAATCAAATTAGAATTCATAGTCTAATCAAATTTTATGTCTTAAACTTGTCAGATCATCCAAATGTGGATTACAAAAAAGAAAGCACATGGTAAGGCTATTTATGAAGTATACTGAGTCGAGAGGAGAACAAAGCAACATTTGCATATGTTTACACAAGTCCATTTATGTTAAATCTTAGACGTTGGAAAACTTTAGTGAAATATAAATACACGAGTATAAACAATACCTTGTGTGTGTTGTGGTCACAATATCACAGTAGTGAAAAGGATTTGCAAGCACAGAAGCAGCAACAAGCCCGCTTATGCGAGCCATATCCATCATAAGAAAAGCACCAACAACATTTGCAATCTTCCCATGCTACTTACATGTAATTGATCAGTTGCCAAAGAAAGACACAGTGCTTATATATGATAATGAATTTCATATCTTTGTGCAAATGAAAATTAATTTATATGGAACGAAGACATAAAATACTAACCTTCCTCATGCGAGGATAGTCAAAATCGTGAGGATCAGCACTAGCCCCAGCAATAATGAGTTTTGGTTTAAACCAGTCAGCCATTTCCTCGAGCTTGTCATAATCAATGAGACCTGGGTTTTAATTTTGAATGGCACTAGCTACACAAAATGAAATATATAGGGTGTATTTAGTCAATTTTATATAGGGTGTACTTAGTTAATTTTACATGGTGTATCATGGGTATTTTTGGTAGTTAAATAGGGTGTACTTAGTTAATTTTACATTTTGATTTAATTATTAGGGTGTACTTATATCATAGGGTATACTCAGTTAATTTTAGGGTTCGTTTAACAGCACCCAAACAGAAATAAATTCTAAATTCCAAATTGGATGCGCACAACCCAAAGTTTTTTAAAATTGGAGAAGAAAAGTGAAACTTCGCGACAAGTGAAAAATGTGTGGTTGAGGACGTTTTCATCAACAACTAGGAAAAAGAAAAAAAAGGTTAAATACATTTTTTGTCACTAGGTTTTACATGGAAATCCAATTTGGTCATTGAGAAAAAAATTTAACTAAATTGGTCATTGTATTTTTCAAAATTAACAATTTATAGATATTTTATTATCTTCCGTTAAGTGATGTTTTTGTTTTTGTTTTTTTACGAAGCACCTGCAACGAGTTAGGGTATATTGTGCTTTAATAATTGAAAGAAATCTTGGGTTGAAATGGAAATTGTGAGGTAGAAGAGAAATAAAAAAAGTCAAACAAATTAAAATGAAATCAACAACTTTCCAATGTATTTTGGTGCTTTATCATCTTGATCGATTCAAGCTTCAATATGGCATCCAATATGTGACCTTATACCTCACAATTTTGATTTCAACCCAAAATTTCCACCAATTTATTAAACTCTAATAGTACAATATAGCCTAACTTGTAAAAAAAATAAAAATAAAAACCACTGTGACATTCCATTCAATAATGATGGTTTATTCAAAAAACATATGTGGTGTGTAATTTAAAACGTCGGGAAATAAAAACCGTCGTTGATTTTATGAGATGTTAAAGAAAATGTTGAAATGGAGTTGCCGTCAGTCTCTATATAATTAAATTTTGTAGTTTGGTGTATGATTAATTTATCGTTTCTTTATTGGAGATTTATCTGATGTAATTTGTTGTTCTTTTATTTTATAGATTCAATTCAGAAATGAATTATCAGTTTGATGAGGACTCTGTATTCTGCGACTACTGTGACATTCCATTCAACAATGATGTTCAGGTGCTAGTTGGCGGCTCAGTCGTCAACCACATTATTAGTCGTGCCACCCATTCCGGCTCTGTCGTCAACAACATTATTGTTGGGAATAGAACTCACGCAACCGATTCCAACAGAGTAGGAATTTCGGTTTTTAATTCTATGAATGACCCCATGAAACTAATTCTTTTTTTAGTTTTGGTCAATACTTGTTTGGTTTTGTTCTGTATTTTTTTGGTTTTGTTCTGTATTTTTTTGGTTTTGAAAGCAAAACTAGACGACTGAGTAATAGTGTAGGCCTCTTTTTTTGGTAGCTTCTCCTAGTGGGATTTAGTTTGAATTTTTTGTGATATGATTACTGTTTTGATTTTCAAATGTATAGATTGATTCCCATGTAAATTGTGATATAATAATATACCCAAAAAAAACACGCTGAAAACTATGATTGGTTCATATCAGGCCCATAAGAGCATCTCCAACAGTAGTAGAAAATAAAACTCTTCAAATTGAAGTTTGTTGACCTACGTGGCAATTTGAAAAGCCTTATTTGCTACGTGAATAATTTTTGCTCCAACAGACTCTTCAATTCAATTAATGCAATATCATGAAAAAGAATGAAAAATGTGAAAAATGTTTATGTATTTATTATATGAAAAGAAAAAATGCATGTTTTTAATATTTTCAAGGTAGGTTTTGTTTTTTCAAAGTAAAATTAAATGTTTGAAGAGCCAAAGTCAACTTACCAATCACGAAGAGAGAGAAAGAGGTTGCGAACTTTGATGATTGAGGTTGAAGAGGTACATTGGAGAGAGTTTTTCTGATGTGGCTCACCTATTTTAGAATTCCAAAGCTGTTGAAAAGGCTGTCGACAATGTCGAGAGAGAGAGAGAGATTAAATCAAATGCAACTAATAAGATTAGAGATGGGTCTTTTTGCTAGTGATTAAAAAGCTTGATGTAATGTAATGGAGTTCGTTAATAATTTATTTGTTGTAATTAAATTTAATGAAGATTTGGGCTAAATAACTGCAAGCTCCAACCCTACAATTAAAATTAAGGAGATTCACTATTATTCCTACTATTGGGGTCCAAATTATAAAAAAGTCCTACATGAAATGAATTTTAGATACACATCCAAAATTTATTTACAACATAATAAAGAGACTTCAAACTTCCTATAATTACAAAACTACCATGGTTTTCTTAAAACAAGTCCAACCTTAAAACCTTATAAAAAAAAACCCAAAACACTCAATAGGGTATTAAAATAATTTAATAATCAAAATTCAATTCAATAGAGCATTAAATTCATTTTTGGGGTTTTTTTTGGTTTGTTTATAGAAATTAAATGGTGTAGGATTTATCTATATTATTAGTGCTAAAAATGGGTATTTAACTAAATATCTCTAATTTTAATTGGTGGAAGTGGAAGTGGAAGTGAAGGGTGAAGGTTGAGGTCAAAGCGGGCAAAGGTGTAGAACGAGAATCCAGAAATTTTGTAAGGGAGTGGGCTAATATTTTTCTTGGCTTTGTGCTCAAACAATTATACTATAATAAGCTCACATCAATCAAATATTATTTAATTCTGTACTGTAACGCCTACGGAGAGAGAATTTGGTGGGAGATCTTTGGATTCGATATCTCCCACACAATTTCTGACATCTCCCACACAAATTCTGACAACTTTAATGACTTCATTGCATGTCATGCTCTAATAAAGCCACAAAAGTATACCTGTGCATTGTCTTTGGCCCCATATACGGCTTCTGTGTCTGCAATATACATACGTGTCAGATCAAGGCACAATGATTTGTGTATGTATTAGAGATTCAAGTATGAAACAACGTGCGACTAAAAAAAGATTTCAAACTTGACACGTGTAAGAATAAGAAACATATTCTAAAAACGGGCATGATAAAAGTCTGATCTAGCGCGAAGCCTGGCAAACGGATCGTGTTTGCGGGTTACGGGTCGTGTTTGTGTCAACCCGTTAAGAAAACGGGTTGACACGAACACTAATTCGTTTCAATCTGGTGAGAAATATCAAACCCAAACACGACCCGCATAAATTCGCGAATAAATAATACACGACCCGTTATAGTTAATGGGTCGTTTTTCACCCGTTTCATTCGTTTAAAAAATAAAATATTTTTTTAACAAATTATTAAAGAAAAAAAAAACAGATCAACAAAGACGCAAATTGGCCTGTGCTCTGGGATTTATTTTTCCTTCTTTCTTTCTGGATCTCTGATCTCTGGACTTCTTCAAGTTCATCCACAAGGAAAAAGGACCAAATTCATCCACAAAGAAATCAGAGAAAAATCATTTCAGTTCATCCACAAAGAACGGTTCCTCTGCTGAAATATTAGACAGTGCCCTGGGCAGTTCATTGGCTTCAATCCAAAATCATGTTTCTCAATCTGCAATGGAACTGACATCGTCATATAAAAGGATATACAAAATCAAGTAAGATAAACTTAATCCTGTTCATTACATCGCATAACTTTTAGATGATGATCTCAATCAATCATCTGCGTTGAATTTCATACTATAATCTCCAAATTGTTTTACTGTTTGAGCAACAGAGCTTTCTTCTTCATGGCACTATCCAACATTTGGTATCATTCATATACACAAAACTAAAAATAAATAAACATACATATTCAAATATGTTGACCTTATTTTTATGTTTATCCATCAATCTGTCTTCCCAGTAATTAATCCCCCACAGTACTCTCTGGCCGCAGTGGTATCCAAACTTGGGTTCGACTCCCATAGCCCTGATGTGGTGAAAAAGACTGAGGAAGATTTGGAGAAAAACAAAGAGAAGAGAGAAGATCTGGAGAGAAAGAGAGAGAAGAGGAAAGAAGAATACAAAGAGAGAGTGAGAGTGAAGCGTGAGAGAGGTGAGGCGGCTGAGTGAGTTAGGTTAGGTTTAGTTTTAGAATGTCGAATTACAAAAATGCCATTTCTCTTAACGGGTTAACGGGTGATTTGCGAATGACCCGTTAACGACCCGTTAGCTTAACGGGTGACTAACGGGTCCACCCGTTTTCAACCCGACCCATTAAGCTCAACCCAAATACTGTTATTTTCGAGCGAATTCGTGTCGTGTTAACGGGTCGTGTCCGATATTGCCAGGTCTAAGATTAAGGGGCCGAAATGTAAATACAAATTTGAAAAGTACATAAATATTTAGAACTTATATATTAAAGTTAACTATTTTTTAGTTTTTCATGTACTCATTTATTGGAGGGGGCCATATAGTTTTATTTTTATTTTATACAAGCAATAGTGGAGAAAAGGGGAATCGAACCTAGACCTCATGTATGGGACTTGAGCTACAAACCCCTTGCCAGGGGAGCCATATAATTAAATTACCTTTCTATTACTATTTATCCAAATAACATATTGACATAATTAGAAAAGGGTAAACTGTCGAAAATCCCCTTGAACTATCATGGTTGTTGA
This sequence comes from Prunus padus, assembly GCA_024362665.1. Taxonomy (NCBI): domain Eukaryota; kingdom Viridiplantae; phylum Streptophyta; class Magnoliopsida; order Rosales; family Rosaceae; genus Prunus; species Prunus padus. The sequence goes on along the minus strand of JANFAM010000006.1, from coordinate 11,898,529 downwards.
ACTTCACACCATGAATTATTTTTTCAGCAAATTTAGCCATTGGATTATTTTAAATGCTCAATTTAGCCCCTGTTTGTTAGTTTCCATGCAATTTCATCCAATTTTTCGGCTAAATGTCACATGTTAAGCACGTGAGTCACTATTTAATTTTAAAAATTAAGTTTAAAAATAATTAAATTGTTAAAAATTAGAAAACTGTTATAAATCTAAGGAATGTGGATGACCAACATAACATCCATTACCTCCACCCATTATTGCTTTGTAATCTATGCCCTTATTATTGTAATTAGTAGCTATAAATTGTAGGTTGAATACCTCTGTTGTAGGCGCTTATCAAAGATGAATAAGACAAGTTGATAGAGTGGCTTGAGGGTTGGATCTTAGCAAGAATTCTATAGTGAGGGCCTTAGATAAGCCATTCACTATAGAATGACTCCGGATCGTAGAAAGGGGCAGCCTTGGCTACAGCCTAAGTCACTCTTATTTTTTAAGCCCAAATTAAAATATCAACCCACCCAACTCCCATCCCACTAATGCATCCCCTTTTTAGCCCAAATTAAAATATCAGCCTAAACTAAAGTATGAATTAGGGATGTGCAATTAAGGCTTATGCATTATCAATTAGTGATTTTGATAAATTGATTAATTGCTGACATGTGTTGCTGCTGATTCAAGATGTGATAAAAGCATAGTTTTCTATTTAAAATTAATGAAATTTTCTAGATTTTGAAGTCAGATTAATAATTTCTTTAGACTTTGCTTAAATATGATTTTATTGGAATTTATGTTTACATCATCTATATATTATTTAATATAGGGTTAACTACATAAAATCCTCCAAACTATAGGGTCATTTTTAAGTTCATACCCAACTTTAGAGACATTTACGAGTACATACTCAAACTCTCGGAAACCCTACAATTTGACCCCACCATTAGTCAAACCGTTAATAAGTCTATTAAATACTGATGTGGCTAGAGTGAGTTCTATTTTTAATGACGTGGATTTACAGGTGGGCAAATTAAAAAAAAAATCTTCTTTAAAATAACTAAAAAATCAAATGAATAAAAAAGCAACAAAAAATAAAATATAACAAGTAAAAAAAAAGACGCACACAGCCCTCATTCCATCCCTCTCCCTTCCAGCCCAACCTCCAACCAACCCTTCCCACACCCTCCGGGCCATCGCAACCCAGTTCTGCAACCAGCCTAAGTTGCTGGGGAGGAAGAGACGGCAATGGGGGCATATCGAAGGTCGGTGACGACCCAACCACCTGGGTTTTGCGTATCAAAGGTTTTTGGGTCTAAGGGAGTGGACGATGTCGCGTGCTACCGATCAGGGACTGTCAATCCGAGAGGGGCAGCGTCGGAAGCACGAGGACCTAAGAGCAACGGCGACTCCACCGGTGCCAGATTCTGAACGAATTCAAATTCTGATATTTTTCTCAGCCAAGGATTTTTTATTTCACAGGCACTGACTTTTAAGATGTTTAGATGCGATTTTGTTTTGTTTGTTGAGGAAAGGCAGATGATGAACGTAACTGTGCTATTTGTGAGAGTTCAAATCTCGCTTCTTTCTATGGGGAAGTTGGTGGATGCGAGGGAGAGGTGGGTTTCTTGGATTTTTTGAATTTGAGATTTGCACCAATGATGTTGTCTTAATTTCTGTGGGCTGCGATGGGTGGTAGTTTGGGTGGCTAGAATGGTTGGCTTCTCTAATTCACAACCGGACTGGAGTCGATAAGGTCAGAGACCAAGTTGGCATTCCCAGAACACCCAGAAATCGTTTTGTTGAAGAAAGAATCAAATTTTGAGATTCGGGTTTGCTGGGAAATGAATTGGGTTTCCAGGACCACTTCAAAGAAATTGCAAATGTGGCTTAGTTGACTGCCTCGACGACGTGAGGCTGATCAAAATTTGGGATGCGAAATTTGAAGTTGAACTCAGCTATGGTTTGGGGACGGTGACGTCCACGACATCATTTTGGGGTTTGTGGTTTGGGGAAAACAATCAGATTTGTGGCATGGGGGAGGTGATGGGTTGGCTAGAACAAGAGAGGTGTTAAGGCTGGAGTGGGTGGCCTGAGTAAGCTTGGGTGGTGATTTGGGTGGCGGGGCTAGGAGGAGAGGAGAGAGATTTAGTTTTTCATTTTTTCAAAAATTTTAATAGGTATTTTAAAATTTTAAAATTTATTTAAAAAATGTAGATTTTTTTTTTTGGTCCACCTGTAAGCCCACGTCCATCATATCAGCATTTAATAGACCTACTAACGGTCTCACTAACGGGAAGGGCCAAATTGTAGGGTTTTAAGGAGTTTGAGTATGTACTCGTGAATGTCTCAAAAGTTGGGTATAAACTTGAAAATGACCTTATAGTTTTGGGAGTTTTATGTAGTTAACCCTTTAATATATTATATTTTGTTTTATCAGTGAAATTCCTTCGTACCGTTGAGTTTTATATCTTCTCAAAAAATATGTACGTAATGTAAATTTAGCCCACCCTATTTTCAAATCCTAAGTTAGTCTGGAGTGGGTCTCAGTGCAGTGGGTGGTGGTGTGTGGTGGTGTAGTGCATCTGAATGGAGAGAGGTGGGTGGTGGTGAGTAGTGGTGGGTGAGAGAGAGAGAGAGAGAGTTTCAGTGAAAAACTTATTTACTGCTTTTTGTATTGTGTTTTTTTTTTTTCTGTTGGATAAAACATGGAAGTGGAGGGAGTGGTTTGTGGAAATGAAGGAAGAGCGTTGTGTCCATATAGTTTTTGGATTTTATCAAATTTGGTGGACTGAATTCCCTGAAAAATGTGTGAGTTTGGGGAAAGAATTTTATTGCAGTCACCAAACGCGTCCGCAAATGAGAATTATTGACTTATAGATGTGAATGGATGACTTTTGTGGGACCTTTTAGGCTATTTCTATGATATTAAGATTTTAATTATCAAGAAAAGGTTGGATCCGTTGCAATTGACCAAATCTTGTGATGAGAGGGAGCTTAAAATGAACCTTTTAAAATGCAATGCAATAAAAAGCAACTCATTAGGGTTTCTATAATTGAAGATGGAGGATTAGATCCCTATGTTGTATCATATGTTACATTACATACTAACTTGACCTGATAGAATGGAAAAAATAATAATACATATATCATATGTTACATTACATACTAACTTGACACTGTTGAATTTGATGGTTATATTTGACAATTTCATTGGCATTGCATATCAAAACAAAAGGCATTGCATGTCCTGAAATTAAGTATGATTAATTCCAAAATATTGTGTAGAAAGTTTCTTTCGTGAAGAAGATTTCTATGAATGGAGATTAAAGGCTGTAAAAACCTTATATGAATCAATGAAATCTCACCCTTTATCTATATAGAAGTACTTCTTCTACTCCCTAATATAACCAGCCCTACAACCAAACATTGATAAAATAAAATAAAATTAGTGTCAATCCAATATCCCGATGTAGCTCATAAATAAAAATACAACCAGTCCAAATCAGTGGAATCATCTAATCAAAACCCCAATCAGTTTTCAATCCTAAAATCAACGAGTCATTCTATAGTGAGGGCATAAGGCCCTATCTCTTAGCCGTTTGAGCAAACTAACCAATTTATATTTGATTTTTGCCGGCAGGGATGACATTCTCTAGCTCTATCTCTTTCTCTAGCTGCCACTTGAAATGAAAGCTGGTGTGTGGGTCATTTCCTTTGGCGGTCAGAGAAAACCAGTTACCCTCAAAGCGGCCACACACATCGCTCTTCCTCTTCAGCTTCCAACTCTTACCCAAGGGCTAGCTTGCAGTTATTTAGCCCAAATCTTCATTAAATTTAGTTACATTACATCAAGCTTTTTAATCACCAGCAGAAAGACCCATGTCTAATCTTATTATTTGCATTTGATTTAATCAGCCCAACTCTCTGTCTCTCTCTCTCTCATACTTATGGGCCTGATATGAACCAATCATTGTTTTCACCGTGTTTTTTGTTGTTGTATATGATTCAAATGAGACTGGGACTTCTGATATAGATATAGATATAGATATAGACTAGTATCAACCATCACAAATACTTATGGTAGGAAAAGAACTCATATCAGAATTCATTCTACCGGAACCTATATCTATCACAAATTAATATTTCCCAAATGCAAAACTGCCCCAAAAACTCAGGCTCACTATGCTCCATCTCAGAATCAAGAATTACCACTTACCACTCAAAGGTGTCCCCGGTAAGCTGAAGAACTGGTGGTCACTCGATAACAATGGAATAATAGTCCGAACTACAAGCACATCTCTGCACTTCTACAAAATAACTCCCAGCTTGATCGCCAGCGATAAATACATAGAGCACAAGAATCCAATAAATCTTTTTGTTTACAGTTATGGCCTACGCAAAGTGTGATTGAGAAGGATCATCAGTGTCAGGAGAGTCAAAGCCCCAGCTTGATGTGCTATACCAAGCTCTACAGGCACATATGACAGCAATGTAGATATTCCCAGTGTGAGCTGCAACAATAACACAACGAATTGTGCAAAGCAATTAAAATCAACCTGGTCAAACTAATGAAATAATTCGAAGGAGAAGAGAAAAAAAAGGAATGAAAAGTTGGAAACCATATATACCTGAAGGCCAGCCATGCCTACAGCACTTCCAATCAAAGACCGAACTGCAGGATGTATGTCAAACTTCCTTGTTGACCACCACAAAGCACCAATTGAAAATAAAGTTGCAGTTGCAAGGATACGATGATCAAGCTACAAACAGGAAGAACAATAATTAATCACAACCCTACTTCATGTTTGAAATTTAAAAAGATTACAGAACAAACTAATACGCAGTAGAAGATTTAACAATTCTACAATTTCACAAAAGCATAGTCGCCTAAAGAAAATGGTTTTCATCACAAGAAATTACAGTGTAAGCTCAAAGAAGACACAGAAACTGCTGCTAGCCGAAACACATTTCAATGGTCTTAAAAACAATAACTTTTATGTAAAGATGATAACATAATCACATTTCATTTGTTCCTACAGAAAACAGATGTTTTTTTAGTGAAGGAAGAAACTTAAAATAAGACATCTTTCCAATTTTTAACTCCTTTTTTTGTTGTTGTAACATTTCCCTTGTCATCATAAAAGCAACTTTTGGAGCTAACACATAGCAACATTAAGTAGCAAAAAACTAAAATAAAATATATCCTTTGGTCAGAAAGATACCTGACAGTAGATGCATTCTCAAAGAAGTTCCGGATTAGTGGCTTCATGTCAAACATCCTCTGGGATCCATGTATCCCCCATCTTTGGAAAAGTATTATAAGCATGCCACTTGAATTTTCACACACAAGCATATTTATAATCTCCTACTCAGGAAAAGCCACATACCATCCATTCAGTTCATTGTGAAAGGCAAGAAGGAAAACAAAAATTACATACAACATCATTCCCGGCAACAAATGCTCCTGAGACAACAGTTACTCCAACAAGTAAGCTTATAGGAAGAGCAAGTCGCTTCACCTTTGCTGCCCCACGAACCCAAGCTAGTGATTCAGAAGGTGGTTCAGGCATGACAACAGAAAGACCTGTCCATAAAAGGCCACAGTATATAGCAAAGGCTGAAGTAAGATGAGCTGCAAGACGGTAAGGGCTTACTCTTTGCTGAGCATATTCAGATGCTGGCTCCTGTGAGAGACAGAATTATTTCAAAAATCCCTCGCTTTTATTAACCATATCTGACTTCTAAACCACTTTTAACCATCCACCAGCCAATTAAACCCTGCCCAGCACCAAGACCAAAAAGAGCAGACAGTCTCAGCCCAAGCTGTACGGTAATATACCCCTTACGGAGAAAATATAAGAAGGGCAACGCAAACATAATTCCCAGTGTCCTTCCCCACATTTGATGTGCATATTCCATCCAATAGATGAATTTGAAATCTTCAATACTCATCCCTCGATTTACACTACATGAGATCAAGAACCAGGTAACATTATAAGGGTCCCAAAAATCTTCAACTCCCATTGAAGCAACAATGTAACATCAAATATGTAATTCGTCAATCCTACAAATCTGGGTTAAAGTAAACTACAAAAAGCTAGATAGACACATGAACAGTAAAATTATCATCACTCATGTAGTCCTTCAGTTCAAAGCACATATTTTCTGTTTTGCTTCCAGCCAATAGAGGATTGCATTTGTAATCAAACTTAAGCAATTCTGGAAGACTTTTAATTTAATTTCAAGTTTAGAGGCAGATCACTATGAGCTACAAAGTGCTTAAAATGAAAACTAAAACTATTGTTGCAAAAATGTACAGTACTGTTTCCACTTTGCACTAACCGCTTATACTCAGGGGACTGCTTGTACTTCTCAAACTCAAGCAACCAATCCTCATCTGAGAGAGGAGGAAGCCCCCCAGTAAATTTCCAATGAGTCATCAAAAGACCAGATCGCGTTAGTCGTGTAATACCGCCAAGTATCACCATACTAAACACCCATGCAGCAGAGCCAAAAAGCCAAATGCCAACCATTTTCTGAGCACGAGGTCCTCCATTTACAAGAAGCTTCAGTCCCTCCTTATTTCCGATGCCTACAGTGTTAGACGTTTAGATGTCTATCTCATTAAAGTGTGGTCTTATAATCATCAAAGGATTCTAAGACTTGATATCAATTAGGAGTTCAAATACAACTAAACCTGCAGCTCTATTAAAGTTAGTGTTTTAAGGCTAATATAAGAGCTAGAAGGATTCCTATCTTAATTGTGGATTAGAAGTTATAAACCTAATGCAATAAGGACTTCTTAAGAGTTTCTTGATGGGCAAGACTCTTAGGTAGATGCATATAAATACAAGTGCCCCTGCTCAACCGATCAAGCCAACCCACACAAAAGAATTCACCCCATCTAGAATCAGTGTAATAAGGGATCGGATTGAGGAGATGTGCTCTTGTATATTCTTGATATTTTCGACAACTCTAATGGAAGACCAAAGTCATGTGTTCTACTTATGTGCAGTCAATATAGTTTTCATGTGGTATCAGAGCCTAGGCTGCACGTTTAGAACCAAAAGAAATTGCCCACGTTCTCTGTTGCTACTGGCCGCCATGTACGATTTTGGCGTTATCGATGTGCGACGCAGCGGATCTCTACCTCAAGTGCTTGAAGAAGACAAGGAGGCTTAGGGAAGAGCAAAGGTTGAATCTGCAGCTAAGTGAGGCCATGGAGTGCTTGGAGCACATATGCAAGGAAGGGTGCACGAGTGTTGGGCCCTACGACATGGAGCCAGGTCACAAGAGGGGGCCCATGCAGCAAGTTCTCCACGTGTCAAGGGCTGCAGCTATTGATCCAGCACTTTGCCACGTGTAAAAGGAGGGTGCTTGCGTTGCAAGCACATGTGGCAGCTTCTTAGGCTTCACTCGTCAATGTGTGACCAACCTGACTCTTGCAGAGTTCTTCTTTGCAGGTAAAAAAGAAATATAATTAATGATGATCAAATTAATGCTATTTGCGTAAATGTGGTAATTTGGATCAAGTTGAGTTCTAAGTTTTTTTTTATATACAAAAGCATAACAAGTGTATATATGCGAAAAGGTTATAAAGTACCAAACTATAAAGCTAAAACCTAGAACTGAAAGCTACATAAGCATGTATTGTTTTTCATATATTTTATTGCACTAACATTTTATGTTAAGCATGTCATGATATAAAGTTCTTTATCATTATTCATGCTTGAAAGGCTATTGATCAAAGACTGAAATCTCGATTGCATAAGCTAAGCAAGCCACAGTGGCTTAGCTGTTACAAGAGTGGTTTTCATTCAACAGCTTTGGTCAATAATTGCATCTATATTAGTAGCCTTCGTATTATTTTCCATCCACAGATGGGAATTCTACTGATTGATAACAATATGATGGAACAATCTGATAGCAGATCGCATAGACTAGCAAGTCTTCTCTACATCCACAGATGTGAGCTTTCTTGCACAGAAGTATATGCGAGTTTATTGTCCGGGATTTTGGAATATGGTAATTTACACCCATAGGTATAAATTAACGTATTTAAGTAAAGATTTTGGGGACAGTTTATCCATGTATATTCATGGTGGAATGATGCAAAAGACAACATATGTGAATTAATAGGAATTTCTCTCTATCCACGGATGTGAGAATTTAACCTACAAAAGAAATTCATATATCAACTCTTTTGGTGATCACTAAAAACATGTTTGATTCTCGACCCACAGGTGTGAATCAATAATGTACAGGTATTTAAGCATTATGGGATAGCTTATTCAGATATGTTTGTTTTAAAAAAAAAAAAAAAAATTGGAATGTCACAATGAACCTTAACTCCATTAGGCGCATATACGGTTTCGTTTTTGTTATATGGATTGTAACTTGATACATGTCCTATTTATCGGTTTTGATAAATCTCACTTATTTGAGTTGTTAATGATAATTTATTAATAGTGATCTTAAATAGTCATTAAAGTTGTTTTCATGACTCAAGGAAAGATAATTTTGGTTTATCACATAAAGGGAAACGTGAGCTATTTTGGAACTTTCTTGCTTGGCTATATTGTTTGTTTATGTATGGACATGTTTGAGACTTGGTTGCCTTTTGTATGCATTTAAGTGAATGTTTTGTAGCATCAATGCAACTTCACATGTAAAGGGATTGATCCGTAGGTGATTTGGATTAAACCATGTACGGTTGGACTGATCCACACGTGTTAAAAGTATTAATCCGTATTTAATTGATTGAATCATGTAAAGTTGGATTAATCCATAAGGTTGTGTTCATCATAAAATAAATTGGCTGTTTTCTAAGGTCTATAATAATTTTGGTGTGTTGCTGCATATGTTTGGGGCATGATTACTGTTATAGTTGACACTTTCAGTTTTGAATCTCAAGCTTAAAAGAAATTTGTTTTGTGAATATAAGTTTACATGCATTACAAGTATTAATTTGCAGATGTATTGCATTTAAGGAGCATCTCAATTTATTGCCATGGATATTGCATCATAGTTTTTTTTAATTCTCAGTTATATCGACGTCTAATTATATGTCATGTTATATAGAATTCGTGCTCATTATTAAGAAAGATGATCTAAATACCTAAGGAAGGATAATATTTTGAATGATCACCTAAATAAAACTTGGGCTTTTGCATGGCAAATTTTGGATAAAGTTTTGTTATAATTTGAAGGAAAGATCATGCAATATGAAGCTTAGATCATGTTTAAGAATATTGTACTATTGTTATTTCTTAATTGAATGAGTTGCATGGATCAAATTGCACTTCTAATTAAGGCTTTTGAATCAAAAGTGGCACATTGTAATATATAAAATACTCAAGATACGAACGATCTTTTGATTGCTCAAAGTGTTTAAACTTGATAAAGTGATATTTTATATTTTACCTTTGTGATATGGTATTAATTGTTTTGTTTGCACCTACATAGAACGTCATGTTGTATGTTTAGAATGCATAAGGATAACTAAATTTTGAGATGTATATTGTTAGCATTCATAAATTTATAGTTGACAATTTTTCAGTTTTGAACTACGCTAACATGTCGTCTGTTAGAGTGAAGTTATAATTCGAATTAACTAATGAAAAAATTAGGTGAGAAGGATGATTTTCTAAGGTTTCTGTAGGCGCTGATTTCATGAAAATATGTTGAGAATTGAATTTTTGGTGAATTTATAAAGTAGAAACAGATGCACAGGAATTTTCCTGACAGTTTCTGCATTATGTATAAATATTGTTGAATGACTCACCTAAAGATCTTCAAATTACCTGAATTTTTGATATGTTAAGAATATACAAGTCTTTGTAAATTCTGCAAAGTTTCGTGATTATTGGATGTATATTTTATTTGTGAGAATTTTATTAGTGATCTGTATTCAGGAAAAGTATGTGCTGACAGATTTCCTGAGTAACTTCGTGGATCAATTTAGACTTTTTAATTGGCTATAAACGACTGTATAATTTTTATGTATGAAGATTAATGTCTCTAGTTTGTTTCTAAGAATTTTGATGCTAATCCGACTTATAAATTAATTATGGTAAATTCTCAAGTAATCATATATCGTTGCTGGAAATTTCTTGACAGTTTTGTGCATATAGGCTTATACTGTGAAGTACATTAGGAGCACGACTTGAAAGTTCTTTTACACCATTTTGTCATTGTTTCTAATCATAAGGTTATTGGTGCACTATATATTGAAGTAGCAAAGTAGTGAGTGTTTGCCCAAGTGGGAGAAGTGATGTAAAGTTTTGGGCTTCACACTCAATACCTTATTATCTTGTATTTTGATAAGCTCATAAAGTTTTCGAGCATACTTGGAACTGTTTTCTGGTTGTTGACACATTGAAGTTTTACATCTTAAGTGTTGGTTTTATGCATCTATATGTTTATGACTAATGTTTGGATGACTGGCTGTTTTCGTTTTGGCTACTAAAGTTCTTACAATGCTTATGGTTTTTAGCATTTATTGGTTAAAGAAAATTTAATTGATATTTAAAGTACAAAGTGAATAAAGTTTAATGCATTCATGACGGTTTTGTTATTTCTCAACTAAAGATCAATCTGCATGACATGTTATATGTTTTTCAAGATATGTGTTAGTAAAGTGCTATTTTGAGAAATAAATTGAAGGAATTAAAGTTGAGGCCTAATCCTGAGGAAACAATGTCAATGAAAATAATATGATTTGTTCTATGCTCATTTCTTGAAGCATGTTTTGGTTGCACAATGTGTGTTCGATGAGTGGGAGCATTCAATGATTTTGTTGCATACATTTAGTTTTGACTGTTTATGATTAATCACTTAACGTTCCAGTTCTTCATTAAGGGCTTTAAGGCTAATAAGAACAAAGATTGCTTGAATGTGTTAATTATTCTTGTTAATTCATATTTTCAGTTGACAGTGGTTAATCAATTACTTTTACCTTTCATTGAATTTATGATCACTAATAAACATTAAGGTTTTTGTTTCAAGCTTATAAGGTAGAAGATAAAAGAAAGGAAATTGCATTGGTTGATTGATTTACTATATGAGGTTATTCCCAAAAGTGTTGATGGGAAATTTGATATAATTTTGTTATATCGTTTAGTTTGGATATGCAAAATCAGTGGGAGCTAAGTTTTATCTCACTTAGTTTCATTATTTTCTTGGAGACAGTTCAATTATTTTATAGCTATTTGGTTCAATTCTTTTAAAATATTATGTGACTTCAGCTTTATGTTTATTATTCTTGACAAATGAATCCGATTACATGTCATAATGCAGTATAGCTAGCTACGATCACTGCATAAGACATGAATTCATACCAGAGTCATTAAGGTGAGATCTTGGTAATCTCTTAAGGGAGGCGTATGAATGAAAGGGACCTTTGTAAACACAAATTAAGGTTGGTCATGATCATTCTGCATTCTAGTCTTGACGGAAGTCTCATGTGATCTTGAGAGCTTGCATGGGTAATTATAAAGACCTTGAAATATTGAAATGTTCAATAAGTCTTGATAGTTCCATGCTTGTTCTTTTGATTGACAGTGACTTGATTAGGAATTATAGTTGAATTGAATTCCATAGGCCTTACAGTAATTGATATTGAGTTCTTGATGATCATTAGACCAAGTGGGAGAATGTTAGACGTTTAGATGTCTATCTCATTAAAGTGTGGTCTTATAATCATCAAAGGATTCTAAGACTTGATATCAATTAGGAGTTCAAATACAACTAAACCTGCAGCTCTATTAAAGTTAGTGTTTTAAGGCTAATATAAGAGCTAGAAGGATTCCTATCTTAATTGTGGATTAGAAGTTATAAACCTAATGCAATAAGGACTTCTTAAGAGTTTCTTGATGGGCAAGACTCTTAGGTAGATGCATATAAATACAAGTGCCCCTGCTCAACCGATCAAGCCAACCCACACAAAAGAATTCACCCCATCTAGAATCAGTGTAATAAGGGATCGGATTGAGGAGATGTGCTCTTGTATATTCTTGATATTTTCGACAACTCTAATGGAAGACCAAAGTCATGTGTTCTACTTATGTGCAGTCAATATAGTTTACATACAGAAGCAACAGTGGGCATATTCCTTATAGATGGTACATAGTTACCCTGAAAATGGCATAAGAAATTCCTTTTTTACTTATTATTTTACAACACATCCCAGCCTAGCTAGTTAAATTGCAAAAATTGATAGTCAACCTACAGAAATTAAAGATTAAAAGCAGCTACATTCGATGATATGCTACAACTGAAAACCCGTAGTTCCTTGATTCTCTAATTCCAATCTATATCTTTTTCCCATTGGTTACAATAACAAAATGAAACTCAAAATCCAAAATCCATTATTTCATAATTAAATCTCAAAATTCTTAACTGAATGGTTTTGATTATCAGAAAAAATACTACTCAAATAAAAATTCCACAGCTGGAAATGAAACTGCAAAGCTTGTCCCAGTTCTGAAAAGCTTCCCTAATTCCGCATTCACAATCCACCATCCAAATTCTAAAGCACTGAACTTTGATATACTTTTTTCGAATTTACTTTGCAAAAATGAATTCAAAAGAATTTAAAAAAACAAAGAGAGAAAGGAACCTTAGAGAAAGATCAAAAGCCATCCAAGCATTTCCGTGTGGCTCCATTAGAGAATAATCGATAAGATTCCTCGTTCAGAACCCTAGACGGCGTCGTTCCCCTGAGATTGCACAGAGCTTTGCTGTTCTTCACAAACAACGCTACGACTCGGCTCCGAAACATTTCTCTCTCAACTCTGAAGTCTGAAACTGTGAGGGTTTAGGAGCGGTTTTAGTTGTTCGCGGCTAAATTTTATGCCTTCTTTCTCTTGGACCAGCAAACGACACCGGTTTAGGGACCTCTTTAAACAAACGAACACGCGTCTATCTTCAACCCACGTAGGAAGTTTTCATGTGAAAAACCACAAAGTTTGATTGCAACAAGTAACCTACAATAGATAACTTTAGGGCTAACGACATTATACCCAATTAAAAATTAAAGTAAAATATTGCAGAATCAAACCCACTCTCCCCCAATCGCAACGCTCCCTCGACACCCACAATTTAGAGGACATTATCGAAATCGGCACCCTAACGTTTTAAGATTGTATCAATTTACACATTCCGTCAATTTAACCATAGAGGAGCGGCCAAAACTCAAGGCCCACAAAGGAATACCAGATGTGTGTGTTGGTGGGTGTGAGAGTAGATCTAAAGGTGAGGGATCACTCATGATCATATCAGGTGGTGATAAGAAGCAAAAATTTAAAATTTAAAAATAAAAACCCTGAGATATAAGCATGAAGTTTTCAATAGTGTACTTCTTGAAGTACCATTAGTTGGAATCATACTCATAAGAAACTAAAATAGTTTATACAACTTGACCATCCATTGATAAAATAAAATAAAATTAGTGTCAACCAATATCCTGATTTAGCTCATAAATAAAAATACAACTAGTCCAAATCAGTGGAATCATCTAACCAAAACCCCATTCAGTTTTCGATCCTAAAATCAATGGGTCATTCTAAAGCGAGGACCTTATAAGGCCCTATTTCTTAGCCATTTGATCAAACTAATTAATTTGATCCAACAGTTAAGAAATAGGGCATCATCTAAGAGTCTTAGATAACTATAGAATTCTTATAAAATCAACTTTGGGTATAGAGAGGCCCAAGCCCAACCTAACTTTGGCTACTCTACGTAATATTTGAATTTTATTTTTGCCGGCAGGGATGACCTTCTCTAGCTCTCTCTCTCTCTCTCTCTCTCTCTCTCTCTCTCTCTCTCTCTCTCTCTCTCTCTCTCTCTCTCTCTCTCTCTCTCGCTGCCACTTGAAATGAAAGCTGGTGGGCGGCTCATTTCCTTTGGCGGTGGGAGAAAACCAAAGCGGTCGGTGATGACAACCACACACATCGCTCTTCCTCTTCAGCTTCCATCTTACCCATGGGCTAGCTTGCAGTTATTTAGCCCAAATCTTCATTAAATTTAATTACAACAAATAAATTGAAAATACCTATAGGATGGCTTAACAAACTCAAAGAGTAAAGTCTGTGTGGTAAGTAGTCAAGAGTAATTCGTTAATACAAATAAAACACGCCAAGGGGATTGATACGATGTATCAATCCTCTACAGTAAAGAGCTTAAAAACAGAAAGTACATAGGAATTATTTTACGTGGTAAAACCCCACCTTTGGGGAAAATCCACGGGACCAGTTGTCCAAGGCAAATCCACAATAGAACAATGATTACAAGAAGTATACAAACTTGTCCTAGACACTCTAGACAACGTACCAACTTCTTCGTAACTCAACTTCTCTCGGGATTTTTCATTCTTTCCTTATGTTGAATCCGATACTTGACGCGATCGATTCAAGCTCGCCGGAGGTATGTGAACCTTGTAACTTATGCAAATGAATGCAAGGACAAATCACCAAGATAATCTAACTCTTGATGATTTATCCGTATAAGCAACAAAAACACAACAGCTTTCTTTTGTGAATAAAGATTCAGGAAATACTCTTGATAGTTAAAAGCTGTGTCTAAGAAAGAAACCAACGTTTTCTGTTTATAAAGGTTTTCACAAGTGGAAACAAGATCAATTGATTTCTAATCAATAGACTAATTTCCAAAAGCAGGTTAATTGATTTCAATCAAGGAAGACATTTAATATTAAAACTGGAAACAGTTTATAAATTGAATCAATCTCCCTTAAATAAAAAAGTCTTCTTAATCAAAAGGTTAATCAGATTGTGAGTTTGAAATCATTCTTGAAATACCACAATCAGAATGCATGATTGAATGAAGAATTTACCTTAGTGATCGCTGGTTGACATATGAATCTTCATATCATATCTTGGAATTTAGACAACCACAATTGCTCTTCCATCACAGCTAATTTACCATCTATACTTAGTCTATTTGATTTCTAGGAAATGCCAATTACTAAATCAATACTAACAATCTCCCCTTTTGGCATTTCCTAGACAAAACATCGAATTACAAATCAAATACACTACAAAGTAGTTTTCTTCCCAACACTAATTTCAGTAGTGAACCTTTAAATCTGCACAACATCAACCAACTACACCAGTGAAGAATAAAAATAAAAATAAAAATAAAACCAGACAAATGACAAACAAATTT
Source organism: Prunus padus (assembly GCA_024362665.1). Classification (NCBI taxonomy): domain Eukaryota; kingdom Viridiplantae; phylum Streptophyta; class Magnoliopsida; order Rosales; family Rosaceae; genus Prunus; species Prunus padus. Next base: position 11,883,355 of record JANFAM010000006.1, on the reverse strand, counting down.
GAAATTAGTATGGTAGCATCACAATGGTTTAAATGTAAGCAGATCAGTACATCAGATGTGATTTGCTCCCCCTAACTAATACAAATCTAGAAATCTAAACAACAAAAACTCCCCCTTGCTAACAAAATTCCAGCTATTATATCCATACCAATTTCTCCCCCTTTTTGGCAGGAAATCCAAAGGAACTAGAGGGTATGCTGGAAGGGAGAGGGAAAAAGGTTGAAGGAAAACCTAACCAGAATGAGGGGCCCGTAGAAGAGCCTCAATGGAGCGAAGACGGGTGTCCAGAACAGCAATAATATTACTTTGACTATCGAGAGTTTCTTGGAAATTTCGCAGCAGAGTCAGAGTCTCATGATGTTGCACACTAAGCTGATTGAAGAGTGTTTGCCAAGGAATTGTAAGCCCACCATCAGGGCATTGGGCATCACTACGGTTGAGTGAGACTTGAGAGATTTCCTTGATCATACTAGAACAACCAATATCAGCAGTGGGCTGAGTTGGAATGCCATGGAAGGTAGCCAAGGAGGTAATGATACGAGGGAGAATCAGACTGGCAGATGGACATGAGGCATTTCCAGAACCAGCAGCAATAATGCTTTCAGGGAGAAAGCTTTCAATCGGAATGAAGAACCCAAATTGGAGAGAGTAAAGAATCGTAGATGTAAGCCAACTGACCTTGCTGTGCTAAGATGTGGGATTGAGGAAGTTGCGGACAAACATATAGAGAATGCGAGACCACTGTGTCATCCGGCTGGAGTGAAGTTTAGAGGGAGGCTCAATAGGAGGATCTGTGCATACACCAGAGTATTGCGTTCCACAGGGACAAGAACAAAGGGGTTCGATTCAAGGGAACGGCGCGAGGTCAACCCAAGGGCAACAACAATGGAGTCTTCAGTGAGGGGAAGATCGATACCCCGTACTCGAATCACCAAGGCAGGACCAGGAACAATAGCACTTGTGACAATCGGAAAATTCGCATAAAATTCACGCACAAGAGAGAAATTTGGAAGCGGCAAACCTTGAACCAAAGGAGTCCAACAATGTTCGGTGATGAAGCGAGTGAATACAATCCCAAGGTCATAAAGATTAAAGTTGTCTTCAATTAGCAAGGGACGGTGAACAACAATGTCATGGTACCGGGCTTTGCAGGAGGCAGATGAAAAATAGTCATCAGGCGGAATGAAATGGGCAGCAGCGGCATGGAGGTTCCGAGAGGAACGACGACGAGACCGGGTGGGCGATGACGGTGGGGCAGGCGCATATGTAAAATCAGCATCTGGAGACCCATGAAGCGAGGTACGCCATCGACGAGAGAGAGACGCAATGGGAGGACAGGGGTTGTGGCTGGATTCCGTACCATCGGAATAGGCATTGTTGGGACAAACACCGGAGCGGGTGGTCACCATGGCTACAGAGCGAGAGAGGCGGGTTGTTTTTTTATTTGAGCAGAGAGAATGGAGGCGCAATAGTGTTGAGAAGATAGAGACCTAGCTGTACACTTAACAAACAACATCAAACGACACCCGTTTTTTTTTTAAGAATATTTAATTGAGATGTAAAGTAACATATAGATATATTTTTGAATAGAGGCTGATGGTGAGCAAAAACGTGCTCAGACCTACAGCAAGAGACACAAGCAAAAACAAACAAAGATAAACAACTGAACAGAGATGCAAAACAACCATTCATGCTGTAGCACTCAACACTTAGTCAAGGAAAATTGGCAACCGTGGAGGGAATAGAGTTAAGGAACCAAAATTAAGTCCAAGTCTAAACATTTGAAGCAAAGCATTTTAGGGACACAAGTATGAGATCACAGGAACTTATCACTCTTAGACAACATAAGGCAAAACAGTGACATTTAACACAATAAAACTTACAGACCAAATCCAATGACAAAGCTCATCCTCGTGAGAAGTGACTAACTGTCAACCAAGCACAAGGAACACCATCACCAATTATCAATCAAACGTATAAACCAACAGACACCAAATTTGCATAGCATATGCACACTGATACCTTTTTTAAAAAAAAAAAATCTGAATTTGAGATGTCATTTCTTAAGCTTTCGACATGACCCACATAGCAGATGTTCAATTAGTGAACCAAAGTCAGTTGACTATAGGATACTAGGTGAGCAAGCACCCCAAGGAAATACTTATCCGGATCATGAAGGCTTCAAAGGCAATCAAGGAGGCAAATGATCAAGGCCTTTTTACGCGAACCTCGACGTTGGTTAGACAGGAGGCCCGGTTACTCCGCGCGGATCAAGCACCAACATTTTTATTTTATGTTTTTTATTTTTGGAACGATCAAGGAGCCTGCTAGCAATAAGGTGAGAGTGATCCAAAGTCAAATGAATATATGATGAGATGGTGTGCAGAATGCTTGGAGAGGAATTAGAGTGCAAGTGCCAAGATGAGACAAGAGATTTGCAATATAGATTAGTAAGTGAGTTTTATCATATAGAATGGCAGTGAGTAACCAAATGATACTACAAGTAAGTAATTCAAGTTGACACATGACGAGGCCCAATCTTAGTTCATCAAATGAAAGGTTGAAACTGGATTGTGATTCCATAACACAGATCCCCACACAAGCTAGCTAATTTCGTTGAACAACAACCATTGAACAAACAGAAATTAAGAAAAAAACTAACCGCATGAACAACAACCACTGAACAAACAGAAATTAAGAAAAATAAGCAGCATGAACAATTTAGTCAAGAGAGCAAACACCTAGAGACTTTCTAAGGGTTTCAAACCTAAGATTATCAAGAGGTTTAGTGAAAATATCAGCTAGTTGTTTTTCGGTGGAAATGAATTCAATGGAAAGAATATTATCCTCAACTAAATCACGAATGAAATGATGGCGAATGTCAATATGTTTTGTGCGAGAGTGCTGAACAGGATTCTTGGAAATGTTAATAGCACTCAAGTTATCGCAAAAAATCACCATTTTTTCTTGTGGAAGACCATAATCAGTTAGCATTTGTTTCATCCACAATAACTGAGTGTAGCCACTTCCAGCAGCAATGTATTAAGCTTCAACAGTTGAGAGAGAGACACAATTTTGCTTCTTGCTGAACCAGGATATGAGATTGTTGCCGACATAAAAGCAACCACCAGTGGTGCTTTTCCGATCATCAATGTTCCCTGCCCAATCTGCATCCTAGTATCTTGCAAGTTCAACATTTGAGTTAAAAGAATAGCAAACACCAAAATGTGTAGTACCACTTACATAGCGTAGAATTCGTTTTACAGCAGACAGATGTGATTCCTTGGGATCTGACTGGTAATGAGCACAAACACCAACACTATAGGAGAGATCAGGTCGGTGGCAGTCAAGTATAACAAGCTACCAATCATGCTTCGGTACAATTTTTGATCCACACTTTTACCCTTGGAATCTTGCAAAGTTTATCACTAGTACTCATAGGATTTCGAGTGGTCTTAGAGAACTCCATACCAAATTTAGAAACAAGGTTTTTTGCATATTTGGTTTGAGAGATAAATATCCCTTCATTGAATTGTTGAACCTGCAAACCAAGAAAGAAGGTTAGTTCACCACACATACTCATCTCAAATTCTATTCGCATTACCTCCTGAAATTCATGAACAAGTGAGCCAGATGTTGAGCCGAACACAATGTCGTCCACATATACTCGTGCAATCATTAGATCCCATTTTGTTCTTTTAATGAAAAGAGTTTTGTCAATACCGCTATGAGTGTATCATTTCTGAAGGAGATGGGTAGATAGGCGATCATACCTGGCTCTTGGAGCCTGTTTGAGTCCATATAGTGCCTTTTTTAGACGATAAACGTGATCAGGATTGATAGGATCTATGAATCCTGCAGGTTGTTCAACATAAACTTCCTCATGTAGAACACCATTCAAGAAGGCACTCTTGACATCCATTTGATGTAGCTTGAACCTGAGATGACACGCAATTGACATCAACAACCGAACAGCTTCTAACCGTGCAACGGGAGCAAAGGTCTCATCAAAGTCTAGCCCTTCAATTTGCTTGTAACCTTGAGCAACGAGTCTAGCTTTGTTACGCATAATTTGTCCATTCTCATCAGTCTTATTTCGAAAGATCCATTTGGTACCAATTACGTTTGAGTTTTTGGGACAAGGGACAAGATACCACACATCATTTCTTTTGAATTGGTTCAATTCCTCTTGCCTGGCCAGAATCCATTCATTGTATGCAAGAGCATTCATCACATTTTTAGGTTCAATCAATGACACATAACACAAATTACTTACCTCTTCAGATACTTGTTTCCGTGTCTTTAATCTGTCATGAATGTTTCCAATGATGTCAGAAGGAGAATGATCTTTCTGGACTTTTTTTTGCTCCAGGATCTACGTATTAAAGAGGTAGGAGAAGTAATTGAATTATTGTTGACAGCATTGTCATCATCTGTGTCTTCAGGAGCTGCATTATTTAAATTTTCAAAGCTTGGAACCTCCTGCAAAAGTGAAATGTCATTAACTACAACATTGGCATATTCCATTATTGAGTTAGTCCGTTTATTAAACACTCTATATGCACGGCTATTCAAAGAGTAACCAAGAAATATCCCAATATCACTCCTTGCATCAAATTTTCCAAGATACTCCCTGTCTTTGTAGATGTAACACTTGCTGCCAAAGGTTCTCAAATGCTTGCCATTTGGTTTCTTGCCCTTCCAAATTTCATAAGGAGTGTTCTTCGTGTGAGGCCTGAAAAATACACGATTAGATGTATAGCAGGAAGTACTGACAGCCTCAGGCCAAAAATGATCAGATAGGTTGGCACTTTTTAACAACACTCGAGCCATGTCCAATAGAACTCTATTTTTTCTTTCAACTACCCCATTTTGTTGGGGTGTGATTGGAGCAGAAAATTCGTGTTTGATGCCTTTTTCACTACAAAAATTAGTGAAAGATTGATTCTCAAATTCGGTTCCATGATCAGTTCGAAGTCTAGTGATGCACATATTTATTTCCTGTTTTTCATTCAAAAACCTTTTGTACAGTATATAGAAAGATTTGAAAGCTTCAGACTTCTCAGATAAAAAAGTTACCCATGTAAAACGTGAGAAGTCATCCACCAAAACAAGTATATATTTCTTTCCTCCTAAACTAGCTACTTGAATGGGACCAATAAGGTCCATATGCATTAATTCCAAACATTTAGAAGTAGAAATCAAATTTGTAAGTTTATGAGAATTTTTGGTTTGCTTACCAAGTTGACATCCCTCACATACTCCCTCATGTTTACCTGAAAGGTTAGGTAACCCTCTTACACATTCATTTTTGGACAATTTGATCAAATCTTGATAGTTCATGTGGCCTAATCGACGATGCCAAAGATCCAGATGATCTGTACTTGCTTTAAAACACACTTGAGAGACTTTATTAGTAAAAAAAAAGTAACAGTTATCATTAGATCTTTTTCCAACCATCACACTTGCTCCGTCTTTATTATTGACAATGCATTGAGTTTTGGTAAAACTCACCTCACCTACTTCGTCACACAGTTGGCTTACGCTGATTAGGTTGGCTTGAAGGTTTTCAACCAGAAGGACATTGTCCAGGTTTGGGGTACCAGTGGCCATAATCTTTCCTTTGCCCAAAATCTTGGATTTTATTCCATCGCCAAACATGACCATCCCACTCACGCTTTCTGTAGATATTTCAAAGAAACATGACTTGTCACCTGTCATGTGTCTTGAGCATCCGCTGTCAAAGTACCAAGATTTAGGTTTATGATCAGAGAGGGTTGTGAAGGCAACAAAGCATTTGACATCTAAATGTTCAGTAGCAATTGAAGTTGTTAGCAAGCAATTTATATTTTCCTTCTTTCTCCACACTAGCTTTGTTTGAGGTAAAGATAAGGAATGAGAAAGTTTAGACAACCATTTTACCTCACTTACAAGATGTGAAATCCTGTTTTGAATGCTTACCTGACTTCCCTTGATAAATTTTGGACTTGCTGAGGCATTATGAAGCAATTTGCATTTTGGACGAATGTGCCCATGCGCGCCACAAAAGTGGCATGTTGGTATGAATTTCTGAATTTTATGAGACCCTTGAATGTCAATAGGAATTGATGATTTCACGAATTTCGTGACAGGCTCAACAGAAGTCTTATTGCTTGAGTCAAAACCTAAGCCACATTTGTCTCCATCTCATCGACCCATGCTAATCATTTTATCGATTTTTTCTGCACCAATAGTCAAAGCAATAATCCTTTCTTTCGAGTTTTTAAGCTCAAGTTCCAGGTTTTGTTTGTCAGTGGTCAAGGAGATAATTAACATATGTTGATCAGTGCATTTTTTCTCTAAATATTGAATTTTTTCGTTCATACCTGCACTTACCATTTTGGGAGCAGTATCAGAGGATGGTAGCGCGTCAGCAATCTTGGTTTTTTCCAGTTTTAACACAACAACAGTTTTGATAAGCTCTGCATTTTGTTTGCTGAGTTTCTGAGAGGCAGCCAGCAAATCATCATACTTTTCCAGCACAAATTCAATATCTAATCCTTCATCATCACTTTTCTTTGATCCTTCATCCAGATTAACAGTGGTAATGAGAGCAACAGTATTCTTTTCACTTTCAGATTCTGACTCACTGTCACTCCAAGTTGCATTCAATGCCTTAGTTTTGCTATTATGTTTCTTTAGTGTATTGGCACATTCAGAGGCTATATGTCCATATCCTTCACATTCAAAACACTTGGTTCTCTCTTTAGAGTTTCTCTTTTCAGTAAACATGCGAGATTTAGAGTTTCCATCAGCAAGATCAGAATAATTAATTTTTGAATTTGTACTTGACTAATTTTTCTAATCATGAAATCTTGAGTTCTGCCTCTTGAAGAACTTCTTGAATTGTCGTGAGAGATAGGCAAACTCCTCTCCATTAAATTCTTCATTTTGATAATCTTCCTCTTTGTTTACCACGTTGAAGGCAACACTTTTATTCTTTTTAGTGGCAAGATGCTTCATCTCATAGGTTTGAAGAGAACCTATGAGTTCACTCACTTTCATGGTGTTTAGATCCCTAATCTCCTCAATGGTTGTGACCTTTGGTTGAAACCGTTGAGGCAATGATCTTAGAATCTTTTTCATGACTCTGTCTTCTGAAATTTTTTCACCTAAGTTTGAACAGGCATTCACAATAACGCACAGTTTAGCATAAAACTCAAAAAACATTTCATTATCATCCATCACCAGTGTTTCAAATTGTAGATTGTATAATTGGAGCTTGGCGCCTTTTACTGTGTCAGTTCCTTCATGAGTTACCTACAAGATATCCCAAGCTTCCTTAGATGTATCACAGCCAGAGATATATTCAAATTGCTCAGAAGAAACAGCAGTAAATAAAGCGTTTAACCCCTTTTGGTTATTGGTACTGTGTGTGACTTCTGCATTTGTCCATTCCTCTCTATGTTTGGGAACAGTGCGTTCTTCTTCTCCTTTTCCAGTTGTTTTTGTGGGTTCAGGAAATCCATGAACCACAGTGTTCCATACACGTTCATCCAGTGACCATAAGAAAGACTTCATTTTAGCCTTCCAAGCACCATAGTTGTTTCCATCAAAATATGGTGGATGCACAACTGAACCTACGGCACGCTCCATCCTAAGGTATGTTGGATCCTGCTGAGAATGTTCAGCAACCTGCTCTGATACCAATTGAAAATACCTATAGGATGCTTAACAAACTCAAAGAGTAAAGTCTGTGTGTTAAGTAGTCAAGAGAAATTCGTTAATACAAATAAAACACGCCAAGGGGATTGATACAATGTATCAATCCTCTACAGTAAAGAGCGTAAAAACAGAAAGTACATAGGAATTATTTTACGTGGTAAAACCCCACCTTTGGGGAAAATCCACGGGACCAGTTGTCCAAGGCAAATCCACTATAGAACAATGATTACAAGAAGTACAAACTTGTCCTAGACACTCTAGACAACGTACCAACTTCTTCGTAACTCAACTTCTCTCGGGATTTCTCCTTCTCTCCTTATGTTGAATCCGATACTTGACGCGATCGATTCAAGCTCGCCGGAGGTATGTGAACCTTGTAACTTATGCAAATGAATGCAAGGACAAATCACCAAGATAATCTAACTCTTGATGATTTATCCGTATAAGCAACAAAAACACAGCAGCTTTCTTTTGTGAATAAAGATTCAGGAAATACTCTTGATAGTTAAAAGCTGTGTCTAAGAAAGAAACCAACGTTTGCTTTTTATAAAGGTTTTCACAAGTGGAAACAAGATCAATTAATTTCTAATCAATAGACTAATTTCCAAAATCAGGTTAATTGATTTTCAATCAAGGAAGACATTTAATATTAAAACTGGAAACAGTTTATAAATTGAATCAATCTCCCTTAAATAAAAAAGTCTTCTTAATCAAAGGTTAATCAGATTGTGAGTTTGAAATCATTCTTGAAATACCACAATCAGAATGCATGATTGAATGAAGAATTTACCTTAGTGATCGCTGGTTGACATATGAATCTTCAGATCATATCTTGGAATTTAGACAACCACAATTGCTCTTCTATCACAGCTAATTTACCATCTATACTTAGTTTATTTGATTTCTAGAAAATGCCAATTACAAAATCAATACTAACATAAATTATTAACGAGCTCCCTTACATTACATCAAGCTTTTTAATCACCAGCAAAAAGACCCATCTCTAATCTTATTATTTGCATTTGATTTAATCAGCCCAGCCCAACTCTCTCTCTCTCTCTCTCTCTCTCTCTCTCTCTCTCTCTCTCTCTCTCTCTAGTAATTCGACACCGTCGTCTATGGGCTCGTTTGGTACACGGGATTGGCTTGAACTGGCTTGGACTAAATTTAGTACCACGTTTGTTTTATCTAATCCTAGTCTTAGATGGGATTACTAATACCGGGCCCACCAAAAACACCTCCTTAGGAGGGGACTACTAATCCCATATGGAAAGGGAGGATTAGCTAGTCCAAATGCTCACCAATGTATAAAATGCATATATTATATTGTAAAATTAATAACATATATTATTATTATTAAACTTACTTACATATATACTATAATGTGCATATATACATGTATATACGCATGTACGTATATGTATATATATATATAATATATATAATATACATAAACATATATACATGTATATTATTATTATAATATACCCATATACACATATACATATTAATATTATAATAATAGCATACGTGTATATATGTAATATATATTATATATTATATATTATAATACATATATATACGTATATATACATATATGTGTATATATATTATACCCATGTATGTATTATAGTATACATATACACACATATATACACATATACATTATATATGTATTATATATATTGTAATATACATATATACATGTATATATATATTATAAAATACATATACATATATATATATATTATAAAATATATATATATATATATATGTATTATACCCATGTATATATTATAATATACATATATACACCTATATACACATATATTATATATGTATAATGTATGTATATATATATATATTATATATATATAATATACATATATACATGGGTATAATACATACATATATACAAGGAATAAAATATCCATAATATCCTCGATATTTCCACGAAATTTCCGTATTTTTGGACTACCGATATTTCCAATACCATCGATATTTTAGATATCCATGAACCAAAATATCGATAATATTGACGACATGGACCGAAATATCGATAATATCCCGATATTTCCATCGAAATTTCCGTATTTTTGACTACGATATTTAGATATCATCGATATTTTATTCCTTGCATATATATATGTATTTTATAATATAATATATATATATATATGTGTATTTTATAATATATATACATGTATATACATGTATGTGTACATATATATATATATATATATGTATTTTATAATATATATACATGTATATACATGTATGTGTACATATATATGTTTATATTATTTATAATATACATATATAAATGTATATACACATACATGTCACATATATTATAAAATACATATGTACACATACATAATACATGTATTTATACATATATACATATACATAGATAGTTTTGAAAAAAAAATCTAGTCCTAGTCAGCAGTACACCAAACGCAGGATAAGTATTATCCAACTTAAGCCATGCCGGCCAAGACAGTCACTGCATAGTCAATGCCAAGACAGTCGCAGACTAAACGGCTTATATGTATTAAATCCCTTGAGAGATGGGCATACTTATGGGCCTGATATGAACCAATCATAGTTTTCACCCTGTTTTTTGGGTAATATATGCCTAACGCCTAACGTAGCGTGCCTAATAATTATTGACATTGTTTTCCGTACGTAGCGTGCCTAATAATTATTGACATTGTTTTCTGTTTTCCACTATAATCGGTTTTTTTTATTGGGGGGGGCCCACCATCGCTCTCCACCTTTAAATAGAAACCGTCAACGTTAGGCGCTCGCTGGCGGGGCCCTTGAATCATCCCATTTGTTGGAATTATAGACTTGAAGCATAACTTTGGACCAAACTCTAGTCACTTATGTCAGATAAGGTTTAATTAGCGGTAATTTTCCTATAATAAAGTACTTGTATAGAAAGTTTCTTTTTCTGTTGATTGGGGGTTTACGATGATTATTGTAAAAGATAAATAATTTCTGTTAAATTATGAGATGATTACTAAAAATATAACATGATTATTAATTGTTGTGCTTAATCTTAATGATACGAAATAGGACACACTATATATTTCTGTTAAACTTATCTGGAGACATTGGGAACAAAACTCCAAGGTAAATGATAGACTATGGAAATTGATTGCCACCATTACCACTGTTATATATATCATTCAACAAACAACAATGTCCCAATTGCTTAAACCAGTAACCAAAAAAAAACAACATTCTAATTTATGTTCTTTCTAAGCTTCTAAGCTTACATACATATTGGCATTTTAGTCAATGTAGATCATAGAAACCCATGTCATGTATGGTTTAATTTGTGCTCATTATCGTAGTAGATTTTATAGTCGGAAGCCAATAGAACATAATCTATTAATGGACTTTTTATTAATAAGTTCATTTTAGCATGACATATTATATAATTATTCATGTACAATCTATTTGGAGGAAAAATCCCAAAACTAACCACTTGTTATTTTGTAATTGACTCTTAGTGTGTTAAAAAAATTTCTAAAACAAATTAGAAAATGGCATAGCCCATGTGCACGTTCTCAATATATGAGCATGCAATAACATTTGTGCGCACGTTTTTTGTTCTTCTTTTTTCATTCCTATAATTTTAAAATTTTAACATTTGTGCCTACTTATATGTTTCATTTGCAGACCAAACAAATAATGTATTTCTCATTTTCTGTTTGTTATAATTTATTTTTTTATCAATCACTCAACGTTTTGTTTTTCAATCACATATACAAACAACAAAGACATACACTACGTTGCACAAATTATCAACTTTTGGGGATCAAGCCAACCTCCTAAGGGATTAATGCATGCAAAACTAGGATATTATGAAAGCAACTTGGAAAATTTTCCAAGTCTGAGAAAAAAAAAAGGAAACTTTCTGTCTTTGCTTGCCAATGAATATTGATATAATACATGAAGTATAGCCGGCTCTAATTAAGCCACAAATAAAATAAGTATATCTGTGCATTTTCTTTGGGCCCATTGGTTTGTGTATGTAATTAGTACAAATCAACAAATTTCAAACTGGTACGTCTCTCCGAGTTCAATTTAAAAGATAAATAATTTCTGTTAAATTATGATACGATTATTTTTGTGCTCAATGATACGAAATAGGACACAATATATTTTATAGTCAGTTTTGTAGTATGTAGTGTGTGTTGTATCATACATAATACATTACATTACATACTAAATTGGTTGCTGGTTAAAGACACTCAAGATTTGGTGCTTAAACTTTATGATGGTGAGGGAGTGATCAGGCATCTAAGCACATAGGATGTGGGGGATTTTTCGTTTCAATCACATATAAGGAAAAAGAGGTTACAAATAAATAATCTTTGCAAGGCTGTGGCGTTTGTCGAAGGCGAAGGCGAGGGACACAGGGCTTGTGGCGTTTGTTGGCAAGGTAAGCCTTTCAAAGGATTGTGATGACCCTTCTTATTTGGAATGTCATGTGTTTATCTGTGAAATTTCTTCAACCAAAAGCATTTCATTAATAAAAGAAACCCAAGTCATGTATAATTTAATTTGTGCTCATTATTGTAGTAGATTTTATAGTCGGAAGCCTATACAACATAATCTATTAATGGGATTTTTATATTATGCTATTTAGACACACAAGATTATACTTTTTATAATATTTTCATTGAAGCCTTTGTTTTAGGAGGCCTTCTGTTGTTTTGAGTCTCGTTAGTGTACATAATAGAAAGAATTCACACAAAAAAAAAAGTATAAAAAAGAGATTACAACTCAATAATCTTTGCATAATAGTTTGAAACAATTACATGAATCAAATATATATATAAAAACAAAACAAAACCGTAAAGCCCACAAGGCAAAACTCCCACAACAAAAGTGAAATCTTTTCCAAAATCCCTCAACTCTAAAGTAATGTTATAATTATTACATTGTAGAAAACACTTGTGCTTGAAGTTGAAGATGTGGTTAACTAAAGGCATAGGGATATGAATCAAAATGATAGTGTGTGGCTGAGATGCAGGGAGCTGCATGATTAATAATAATGGGATAAAAAAGCGAACACACAACAAAAACTAGGGGTGGGCATCCGGAATTTAATTATGGGGTCCTCCTCCCTTCTTTTAGCCGATATAAAAGATAAATAATTTATGTTAAATTATGACTATAGAATATAATCTATTAATGTGTTTTTTTATTAATAAGTTCATTTTAATATGACATATTATATAATTATTCATATAGACTCTATTTGGAGGGAAAAACCCAAAACTAGCCATTGTTATTTTCTAATTGGTTCTTAGTGTGTTAAATTTTTTTGAAAACCAATTAAAAACTAAGGAAAAAAGAGATTACAACTAAAAAATCTTTGCATAATATATAGTTTGAAACAATTACATATATCAAATATATAAAAACAAAAAACAAAACAAAACCACAATGTAAGGGACATGAAAAAGAGTCGCTTCTGTATAGGCTGGTCATTTCCTAGTACTTTTTGTTAACTTGTAAAACTCTGCTTCAAATTTTCTTCCTTCATTTTCTAAATTTCAAACTTCAAAACACATAGAAACATGTGAAGGAAGTTTAGGTTCCACCCCAAAACCAATTGGCAATAGGGGGAGTAGCCCAACTCCTTATAAACCCAGGCTTGGTCCCTTAACATTTCAATGTGGGACAAATACTCTCAACAACATGAGCTTACTTCAATAGTTCTTTCTTTGACCACGACATCTTTAATTGACCACGACATGTAATTCTTTATGGCTTTTCGACCTAGGTTCAAGGCATCGTCATGATTCATCAAGTCTTGGCCATGCCCAAATCGCGATGGTTTCATACTTAGAATTTAGGCGAAGTGCGTAGGACGACGACCAATTAAGTGGTTGATTAGGAGTTTTAATTGGTTCAGAATTTGATATTTTTAGATGATATTTCAACTAATCGGATTATTTAATCGGTTTTACGTACTATTTTACATTCGAATCTAAATTAGAATGATGTTCTTTATCATTAGTTTCTATAATAAGATTGCAACACTTGATAGTGCAAAACGCTCGGGTTAATTACAGTGGCTGCCTTCTTACATACTTGATAGACAAGTTTTAATTTGATTAAGGGAATGAATCTTTTGATTTCGTTAAAAGTTGATTCTAGCTTTTCTAGGGTGAGTAAGATTAACATGATGGGAAGTCGTTTTCTCCCCTGTAGCTAGACGGATTAATTCACATGAAGCATCACAAAATCTTTATATAACTCGATATGTGGCCACCACAATATGCACAATACAAGGTTAAAAGGTTTCTTATTTAGAAAATTAAAAATAAAATCACTATACACAATCAAAAAAGTATTCTACGTGCAAAACGTTTCTGATCAAGCCACGTCAGAGCGTAATATATTTTTATTGTAATTGATTGATCAGTTGCATCATAAGATTTAGATTCGATCAACTATTATAAGTGTGGTCATGATCAATCAACAGTTATTAGTGGTCTACGAATAAAACTACAAAAAAAAATGACAACAGTTACCAATAAATTGTGACATTTGGTGACTAATGTGGGGGTAACTTAGTCACAAAAAAAAAAGTAAAAAAGGTGACTAAAAGCCCTTTTAGTCACAAAAAAGTTAAAAAATGTGACTAATGCCTTTTGTCACGAACACATATGTAACCAAAAAATGGTGACTATTTGGTGACTATTGTGACTTTTTTTTGTAGTGTAATTAAATGATTCGACGGAGCTTTAATTTCTTGACAAATATGGATATGCTTTTGAAATAACAATGGTAGTTGTTGTTGACCTCTATGCAATAGAAGCAGTGTTAATTTGCATTCCCATGCAATCGTGAGACCCACACATGCGCTTACTTCAATAGTTCGAAGGCAAAGACCACGTTGATGTCTCAATCCGAAGTCACAATACGTACGATTGTCACTCAATCAATTCAAGCTTCAATATGGCATTCAATATGTGACCTTATACTTCACAATTTTGAGTTCAACTCAAAATTTCCATCAATTTGTTAAATCGTAATAGCACAATATACCCTAACTCGTAAAAAAATTAAAACAAAAATGCACTTAAAGGAAGTTAGCGAAAGTTAATAGAATTTTTATAAATTGTAAACATTTGGAAAACAAGGTGACCAATTTGGTTAAATTTTTTTCTCTCTCAAGTAGTTCGACATTGTCGTCAATATTTATGTATTTTAATTTAGAAAAAAAATTAAATAGGTGTATATATATATTTTGTTTGAAACTTGATAGTGAGGTTCATAAAATAAAATATAAAATAAAATAAAAGAAGAAAAAGAAGAAGAAATGGCTTGAAAGTGAAGGTGAGACCAAATGATGATGCTTTTTTAGGTCGTGCAACTCCCTATTTTAATATGATAGTTTTGGCTTCATCAATTGCGCCTGATGTTCTTGTTGAAAAGTCTTTGACCTTTATGGCTTTGATTTTCTTGTTGATTGTTTTATCAACTTTTCGTTTCATTTGTTTATTCTGCTCTTTTATTTATTTATTTATTTATAAACCATGGGGAATTTTTTTATTCTGCTTTCATTTCAAAGGCAATACATTTTTTCTGCTTTCGTTTGTTTTCCTAAGCAACATTGGTTTTCCATCGAATTTGTTGAAATTATAGTCTTGAAAAAGCATAAGTTTGGACCAAACTATAGTCACTTATTTCCAGATAAGGTTTAATTAGCGGTGGAGTTGTTCATGAGAAGTAAATAAATTCAAGACCAAATTGCATTTACAGTTAATATTAGTCATCTAGATTGTCTTTGCAACTTGAGGTACATTTATATATATTGTTGCTTTCAAAGGCCTATTAAGTTAATTAGTTAACAACCAAAATCAGAGGTTTACCTCAGTGGTGAGGTCCCTCCCCCTTCTCCCCATTGGTCACCCATTCGAAATCCCAGGATAAGTGCTCCCTCCACAATGCTTCGCTAATTCTAAATATATAAAAAAATCAGAGGCGGTCTTAGGGCGTGTAAAGTGAGTACGCACAGGGCCCCACATCAATCAATTTATGTGTGGGGGTGTGATTTTGTCTGGTTCTCAGGGTGAAGGAAATCCGCGGGTGATACGTGGGTGATTTTCATTTTCATCTTTTCATTCAGGAAGGAAAAATTGCCCACAATTTGATTTTTTTGAGAAAAATTGAAGCTCACTCTTCTAGAATCCAAATTCCTAAGAGGAGGAAGACAATGGAGGCTCTAGTTTGCAGAAATTTGGAGGATCCAACAGTACCCATTTCATGGGGAGTAAAGAAAGCAATAGTAATAGAGAAGAGTTATATAATGCGTGTAAAGAGAGGAAATTATGGAGGCTGAATGGGTGGGGGAGGGAATGGTGGCTGGGGTTGCTACAACCTGCAGGTTATGGTGGCTAGGGTTGAGGGCTTCAGGGGTCGGGGTGGGGAGAGTTTTTAATTTTTAATTTTTATGTTATTTTATTATTAATATTTTACTTTATTTTGATTGAATTAATAATTAAATGGTATTTTAGGAATATTAGTGGATGAAAAAATAAGATTGTGTTTTTTGAAAATTTACATAATAGGCGAAAAGATAAAAAAAAATGAAAAAATATGACAAATAAGTGAAAATAACAGCACTCCAAAAAGTATTACAAATCTTTTTTAATCCGCGTCTAAGTGCTCAAACAATTAATACTATAATAAGCTAACATCAATCAAATATTATTTAATTCTGTCTAGATAAGTACCGATGTCTAATTCTGTCTAAAGAAGGTACAGTAACGCGTACGGAGAGAGAATTACGTGAGAGATCAAGGACCATTCAATCAAATATTCCAGTACCTTTCTTTCAGTCAATCAAATCAACCTCCTAACGGATATTATTATAACAACTTCGAAAATTTTCTAATAAAATAATCATGATAAAGTACTTTATTATAATTTTTTCTATATGAAATAGGAAACTTTCTACTTGTCTAGAAAGTTTGTTTTTTTCTGTTGAATTGGGGGTTTATGATGATTATTGTAAAAGATAAATAATTTCTGTTAAATTATGAGATGATTACTAAAAATATAACATGATTATTAATTGTTGTGCTTAATCTGAATGATACGAAATAGGACACACAATATATTTTTGTGCTCCTTTGCTTGTGCCTTATAGTCAGTTTTGTAGTACGTAGTGTGTGTTGTATCATACATAATATATTACATTACATACTAACTTGGTTGCTGGTTAAAGACACTCAAGATTTGGAGCTTAAACTCTATGATGGTTTATGATGGTGAGGGAGTGATCATGCATCTGAGCACATACATAGGATGTGCTCATACGTATGACCTAGCCATAAGTCTGATAGAGTGAAAAATATTAAATAAATAAAACCCTAGAATATGCATGTGCTCATATGCGTGGAGAAGACCATCTATTCTCCACACAGATGGTCCCTTTTTCCCATCTGCCTCTTCTCCACACAGATGGTCCCTTTTTCTCATTGCTTCTAAAACCACAAACTCAAACTTATCTGGAGACATTGGAAACAAAACTCCAAGGCAAATGATTGCCACCCTTAATTTCCACTCTTATATCATTCAACAAACAACAATTAATGTCCCAATTGCTTAAACCAGTAACCAAGAAAAAACAACATTCTAATTTATGTTCTTTCTAAGCTTCTAAGCTTACATGCATATTGGCATTTTAGTCAATGTAGAACCATCTATTCTCTACTAAGCTTCTATTTAACATGCCCTTAAAAAGGTTGACTTAGCTCCACCAAAACGAAGCTCAGATGCCTGCTAAGGGCATGTTTAACAAAACGAAGCTTCACCAAGTTTGTGTCTAGTGCGTGTTGTGTCATACATTACATACTAACTTGGTTGGTGTGTGTTGTACTCATACGTATGACCTAGCCATAAGTCTGATAGAATGGAAAAATATTAAATAAATAAAACCCTAGCTAGAATATGCATGTGCTCATACGTGTAAAAAATTCACACAATCATTAAATAAAAAACATTCATTCTAAGCCAAACAAACTTGAAATTGCAAGTACCAAATCCTAGGAACACAGCATTCTAGGAAAATTAAACATAAGCATATACGTAGGTCTGTAAAATTCTTCTAACACCAACAACATTAACCTCAAGCCATAAGTCTTTCACAATAAAATTATTCTAACACCAACAACATTAACATCAAGCCATAAGTCTTTCACATTTTAAAGAAAATAAGATTTGATTGCCTTCATTAGAATTTCTGGAGAAACTTCATCCTTCTTAACGGGTACTGCAATCTCCAACCCTACAATTAGAAAATTAAACAAGTAGTTAGCTATAACAGCTAAAAAAATAGAAATCATTTTATTCATAAGTCATCTCAACACATACTCATTGACGAGGTGGGGTTAAAAGTCATCTCAACACATACTCATTGTCCATCTCAACACAAACTTGCTTATTTTAGTGATGTTATGGTCAAACCCACCAAGTCCATCTCAACACAAACTTGAAATTACAACTTGAAACACATGCTTATAAAATTGCACAGAGATACATACAAGGAAGCTAACACACAAGTTTATGCATGTGTAGATGCATTTCTCAGCTAAACACAAGCTCATATAGAGTACTTCAATCAAGTTCAAATTTCAGCTAAACCCAAGAAAGAATAGCAAAACATGACGGGAAAATAAATAACGGAGCAACAAAACTACAATCAAATTCAAATGTAATTTACCTAAGCCTTGAGATTTTTGCCACATCTGGGCTTGTGGTCCTCAAATTCAGATATGTTATTGAACTTCCTTCGACATTTTGGTTTCTTGCACTCAATGAACTTCGACTTCGGTCCTCTGTGGACCATTTTCTGATGATGTATCAGTCCATTGTTATTCTCAAATTCTTTTGCATTCATGTTTCCATCAGAACAGAGGTTGCATGTGATAATCCCTTCTCTTCCCACATATTCAGCTTTGGCCTCAGGAGCAAAGGGATGGTTGTCCTTGATATGCTCTAGCACCTGACATGATTGTTGAATGGAATGTCACAGTAGTCGCAGAATTCAGAGTCCTCATCAAACTGATAATTCATTTCTGAATTGAATTTATAAAATAAAAAAACAACAAATTACATCGGATAAATCTTCAATAAAGAAACCATAAATTAATCATACACCAACTACAAAATTTAATTATATAGAGACTGACGGCAACTCCATTTCATCATTTTCTTTAACATCTCATAAAATCAATAGACTAATAGATTTGAGAGGGCATATAGGCTAACCTAACAAGAATCACCCAAGAAAAATAAGCATTCATCACAGAGGTGGAGCTAAAATGAAACACAATTTAATTATATAATTTTGGCCAATTTGATGAGGAATAAAGTTTTGGTAAAAAGTGGTGGTGGGGTCATAAGCTGAAATTATATCAACTTTTCCACACCCTATAAATATTTCAGAAGTGATGAAAACATGAGAACCACAGCCTCTTCTGCCTTAGGCGGGCTCTGAACCACCGTCAACTACAAGTTCAAACCCATAGGGAAAAGCTTGGGAACCGACTCAATTGTCATAAACCAAACACCAAGTCCCATGAGATCATAAATCAAAACAAAAGAAAACTAGTACTGAGAGAGAGCCATGCAATCATGTTCAAAGAGCCATTTTAGATGATGCTCAGAAAGAGCCAGTTGAGATCATGGTCAAAAAGAGGTGGAGGTGAAGGTGGTGGTGGTGATGGATTGGTTGTAAAAGTATGGGAACTTAACTGAGAAAAAGCCATATGAGATCATGGTCAGAAAGAGGTGGAGGTGAAGGCGGTGGTGGTGGTGATGGATTGGTGGTACAAGTATGGGAACCTAGCTGAGAAAAAGCCATATGAGATCATGGTCAGAAAGAGGTGGAGGTGAAGGTGGTGGTAGGTGTGGCGGTGGTGATGGATTGGTGGTAAAAGTATGGGAACCTAGCTGAGAAAAAGCCATATGAGATCATGGTTAGAAAGAGGTGGAGGTGAAGGCGGTGGTGATGAATTGGTGGTAAAAGTATGGGAACCCTAGCTGAGAAAAAGCCATATGAGATCATGGTCGGAAAGAGGTGGAGGTGAAGGCTGTGGTGGTGGTGATGGATTGGTGGTAAAAGTATGGGAACCCTAGCTGAGAAAAAGCCATATGAGATCATGGTCAGAAAGAGGTGGAGGTGAAGGCGGTGGTGGTGGTGATGGATTGGTGGTAAAAGTATGGGAACCTAGCTGAGAAAGAGCCAAAAACCCAGTTCCAGAAACCAAAATTAAAAAAAATCATGAAGGCCCAAAGAAAATCTTTTTACAAAACATAAAGGGAACGAAAAGAAAACCCAGGAAAAACCAACAACTGCAAGTTCAGACATATATTCAAAGATCACTGACCCATTTGTGCCATTTGGGAGAGGGAGAGAGAGAATGTCACACAAACAGAGAGTTTCAAGGGAGATAGAGAGAGTGCTAGTCTTTGTGAAACGCAGAGGAGAGTACAATGGAAGCTTTAGATTATATTTATGCTCTGTTCAAATAGAGAGAGAGAGAGAGAGAGAGAGAGAGAGAGAGAGAGAGACACGGGTTTGCGAGGGGGCAATCTAGTCTGAATTTTTTTGTTTTTACAAGCAGCAGTGAGGGGTAAAGCGCAAAAGTATTTACTCCATAAACCCTATAATTTAATTTGTGCTCATTAACATAATCTATTAATGGGCTTTTTATTAATAAGTTGATTTTAGCATGACATATTATATAATTATTCATATACAATTTATTTGGATGAAAAATTTCAAAACTAGCCACTTGTCATATTATATCATGCTAAAATGAGACCAAATCCAAAAGTGCCAAGGCTTTTAACTAAAAGCTGTTTCCATAATTCCTTACACGAAGATGTGATGTGGAGAAAACAATGTGACTTCTTATTTGTAGTCAACTAGCATTAGTAGTAAATATTTATGTTCTCAAGAGTTTTTCGTACTTATTATTTAAGATTATTATTTAACCAAACAACTAACTGCAGCCATAGTTATGTCAATAATTAGAGCATCTCCAACAGTTTCTTCAATAGCTTTGGAATTCTAAAATAGGGGAGCCACATCAGAAAAACTCTCTCCAACAGACTCTTCAATCTCAGTCGTCAAAGCTGCAACCTCTTTCTCTCTCTTCAAGACTGGTAAGTTGACTTTGGCTCTTCAAACATTTAATTTTACTTTGGAAAAACAAAACCTACTTTGAAAATGTTAAAAACATGCATTTTTTCTTTTTATATAATAAATACATAGACATTCTTCACATATTTTCATTTTTTTAAAATTATTTTCCATGATATTGCATTAATTGAATTGAAGAGTCTGTTGGAGCAAAAATTATTTAAGTAGCAAATAAGGCTTTTCAAATTGCCACGTAGGTCAACAAACTTCAATTTGAATAGTTTTATTTGCTACTACTCTTGGAGATGCTCTTATACATTGCATTTTTATTGCGTTATTAGTAGGTTTTTCGTCAAAGGGAGTCATACTGTAACGCCCTGACCTAAAAATACAAGAAAATAAATTAAATAATTGAGTTGGTTAATTTGGGTAATTAAAATGAATTAAAAAGGAATTAAAATGAATTAAATAACAAAATTTGAATTAAATAATGATTTAATAATTAATGAAGGGCAAAAAGGTCAATTTAATGTTCGGTTGAGATTTTGGCGAAACGAGCTGCACCAATTACGTCGGGCTCATCGATACGAGTTCGTGGGTATATTATGCGCTCTAATCGGAGTTGTAACGAAGAAATGGCGATGAAAAGAAGTTCAGCAAGACAACCGTAAATATTTCGAAATTCAGTTTTATAAACTCAGATTTTCACTTCGGGTTCGCGAGTAGCCACTTTCAGATCATGTTTTCTCTCCACTCCGACCTCCGATTCATGCGATACCGGTGGCAAACGAACCACCACACTTCCCTCTTCCAACCCCAGACCTTCGCCGCCTCAATACGCCGCCGTGGTCGCTGGAATCAGCCCCGAAACAGGCGGTTTCGGGCAGTTTTTCTGAAAACTTTGGCCACCTCATTCTCCCTCCTCCGGCCACCAATTCAGGCGAGTAAGGTATGATTTTCCACTTATTTTTCATGCTCTAGCTGATTCTTGGGTAGGTTTTGAACGATTTGTACCATAGATAACCGGATCTGTGAGTTCAAGTTTGGCCGGTTTTGAGGTTGAGTTTTGGACCACTTGTGGTCCAAATTGGACGTTCCCATAGTTGAAGAAAGTGTTCGGGAGGTCGATTAGTATAGGCTGGTGGAAGGGCAGCTCTTGGTTTTGGAGTTTGTCTGACGACGGGTTATCGCTTTGGACACCCAATCTGTCCGGCGCGTGTGGCGGCGCGTGAACAGTGTTGTGAGGCCACATTGTGTTCCAATTCAATCCCTTGTTGTCACGAGCGCGTAGGTGTCTGATTCCAATTCGGACGTCGTTTGACTATCGATCGGATTTACGCCTATTGCGCGCGTTATCCTGCTCGATATGTTCGGACCGTCGGATCAATCCCAATTCTTAGTATGTTGTCCCCGTATCCCTAGGATTGTGTAGAAATTGACGGATCGTGATTCGAGTCCCGGATACTCCGGATCGATGACTTGAAGCTTGAATTAAATCTTAACCGTCCGATCGTGCGATCGTGAGCGATCCGACCGTTTGATCGAGACCAAACTTTGAGGACACGTTGTTTAGGCCGTGTTGAACCTGTAGGGACTTTCGGATCTAAGTTTGGAGGTCATGGGACCTACGGGCCGGTTTGACCTAGTCGGGTTAGTTTGACCAAGTTTGACCAGGGTTGACCGAGCGTCTCCCGAGGCCGCCTTGCCACGTAGTTGACGTTTTGGACTTCTAGGAGTGTCCTAACCTTTTGGAGGTAGTGGGCCTAACAGGCCCGGGTTGACCAAAACGGGGTGTTTGACCGTCGGTTGACCGTGAGTCTTCCGGACGGTCCCACTGGTTAGAAGAAGTAATTTGACCTTGAAATCCTTCGTGGGACGTTTGGGGCACGTTAAGTCGGGTGTTGGTAGGATTTGAGTTTAAGGTTCTCGTTTCGGTTCAATTACTAATCCAATCCTCGTATCTATCGCTTTAGGTGCGTGGACTCTGCTACTGTGACAAGCGGGACCCCTTAGGGTTATGCGGCGTAGAGACCAACGGTGAGTGGACATTGTTTTTCAACGAACTTTATTTTAAAGAATGAATTGAAATGCATATGAAATGGTTTTCCTCGATAATTGGAATTTAAATATTATTTTAAATCTTGAATTTGGATTTTAATGGAATTTCTTGAATATAGTTATATTTTGAGCCTATGCATGTTTTGGGTCCCGGGTTTTATGCGGGATATGATGATTTTATTTTCATATTGATTTAATATCGGATCTTTGGCATTTATTGAATATATTGGATTATATTTAAATATTGAGATTTGTGGTTAATGTGAGTATTGGATGACATGTGGGATTATAATTTCGGTTTGGGTTTGAATTGTGAATTTTCTTGGGTTTTGTGACATTGGAGTTTTATATGGTCATTAAATTTACAATTTGGAGAATATGGGAAATATGAGAGATTTACAAATGCTTTGGATTTGGTTATTATATTTTAAGAATAAGTATTTATACTTTGATTATATTTGATAAGTTGGGGTTTACGGCTTTGCCGGGTTTCGAAGCTTATATAATTTGGTTATTTGAATCTTGGGATTCTTATATGGATTTAATTATGGAATTTTCTATTTACTTTAATATTGAAACTTATGAATATTGTGGGTTATATTCCCTACCTTGGGAATATATCTTATATTCTATACTTTTGCGAATCATATTTCATATCTTGGAAATTTATATCCTATACTTCAGTGAATCCATATTTTATATTGTTTTGGAAATTATATTCTATACTTTGGAAAGTTATATTTTATATTTTTAGGAAGTTATATTCTATACCTTTGGGAACCTATAATTTATATCTTTGGGAAATTATATGTATACTACTAAGAAATTTATATTCATATTATTAATTAAACATTTGGGCAATCCTATTCCGATAAATGTCGGGATTGGATTATATAATGGGATGATTCTACTTTAGAACTATTATATTATTCTATTTATGGGTTTATCGGGAAATTTCTTATACGTGGAATTTATGAACATCGTGGGTTTGCAATATATACTTTCATGGCTACTAAATATACTTTTACTAAGTATTTCGGTGTTGAATTTTACGTTTTTGAGAATTGTTATCTATCTTTCAATTATGGAACTTTATTATTATTTATACTTTGGAATTTGTATTATACGGATTATTTGGATTGTATTTGATAATTGAAGTTTATGGCCCTTTGGGAATTTATATCATTGTCTTGTTTTGGAATTATGATATATTATCAAAGCATCGGGATGTGTGTTGGTATTTGGATTTTGGTGGCTTTTGTGAGTATATACTTTGGGTATTGAGTTTTGGTGTGTATGTATGTATATACATTTTCGGTCTTTGACATATTGCAAGTATCTTGAGTTATATATAATATTTTCGAGAATGAATATATGTATGTTTGGCTATGTGTGGGTACGTGGGTGTGGTTATTGTGGAAAGTGAGAAGTTGTTGGTTATGTCGGTTTGAAGTGCTATAAGCACTACCCTATGTACCTTCCCGGTTATGGAACTTTGGAAAATTGGATACTTGGATATGTTGGATACCGGTGCACCCTTGAGTGGGTGTGACTGTAGACCCTTAGCGGGGGTAGTCTGCGCGCGTAGGACTTGTCACAGGCGTACGAGTATTAAGGATTTTGCTGTACGTGCTGATAAGCTTAGTCCCAGTTGGACGGCTTGTTCCCTGGCCACATGGTTGTTGAGGACTCCTCTATGTGGTGCAGTCAAACGATCCCCTGTTGGGATTGTTTCCCCGGTACAATATTGTTGTGAGAGTCTTAATATGTATTTATTATTATTATTATTATTATTATTATTATTATTATTATTATTATCACAGTTCTTCCTTCTTTTCTTTGGGTGAGGATACTTCCTCGCCTGCAGTGCCTACGGGCATGCGGTTGTTTGAGTGTGGGAAAGCTAAAGGGTAAAGTTTACTTAAGGTGTGCGTACTTTGTTACTATGGTGGTTGTTGTTGTTTTTGAGTTCCGTGGATTCGTCTTGTTTTTGGAACTTTAATGTTGTTTTGTACGAGAACTTTATTGATTTTCGTGCTCATGAATTTCAAGTGATTTATGTTTATATTTTATATGAGGATCAGTTTTGGGAGGTTATGACTCGGGGAAAAAGGAAACGAAAAAGGTTTGGATTTTCTTTTTCCTTTATCATTTTAAAGTATTGGGTTCGGGAATCAACTACGTGTACTAAGATTTCGAATTGTATTGTTTTGCATCGTTTTAAACTAAAAAGGTGGGGTTAGTATGTTGTTTTAAATATCGAAAACTTATTTTCGTCCACTCACACTTTTCTGTTTTGCGCCCCAGTGTAGTGCCGCGAACCGAACTTTCAAGCCGAGCTTTCCTTCCGTGAGCTTCGACCGAAGGGTAGGACTTCTATGTTCCTTTCTCTTAAGGTTGATTTGTCGTTTAAATTCAATTGCCTTTAGATATGCTCTGTTATCGCCCATTAGGGTTGGAATTAAAGGCCAGAGGCCTATTTCTGTATTCGTAGTTGTTTGCTGGCGCTTGGGTTGTAAACTGGGTGTTGTTTGACAGGTTGAAGATTTTGGGTAAGTCAGTTTTTCAGGGGAGACTCTGCCGAAATTTCGGCAGAAGTCTCGACCCTTTTCCTTTTGACTCAAAGTTAGGAAGTGTAATTCTTTAGTAAGTGGGCCCGACATCTGTCGGATGTCGGAAAACCACAGGGTTCGGCACGGATTCCGAGAGGAATTCGGGTCGGGTCCTGTCACATACCGCCCGAGAGACCCAGCAAATCATCAACCAGTACATCACTAGCCCACGCAGGGGTATTTTCAAAAAACCAAATGCCACAGACAGCTAGATCATTCTTTGTCGGAGGTTTTATGACTTTTGCCTCTTTCTTTTCAAGCTAATAAAAACAGATAATTTTAATTAGTATTTTACAAATATTAAAAGATATATTTTTCTGACAATTTCATTCGCATTGCATATCAAAACAAAAAGCATTGCATGTCCTGCAATTAATTATGATTAATTCCAAAATATTTGTATAAATTTTATTAATATAAAATAAAGATAATATTGTATAGAAAGTTTATTTTGTGAGAACATGCCTGAATTCATAATTTTTAAACCCTGAAGAAAATTTCTCTGAATAGAGATTAAAGAGGCTGAAAAAACCTTATATGAATCAATGAATCCTCACCATTTATCTATATACAAGTAATTCTTCTACTCCCTAATATAACCAGGACTACAACCAAGCACTACAAGACAGAAACCCTTCCACGACGTCTGATATGCGTCATGGAAAACGTTTAATGACGCTGTCAGGATGTCGTAACCTACGTCGTGGAAAGGAGGGGTCATGGAAACTTTTTTAAAAACATGGCGTCTGGTACACGTCATAGAATGTGATTTCAATGACGCGGTTCACGTGTCGTCCTAATTTTTTCCATGACGCATCTCAGATGTCATAGATGTAGTTTTTAATGACGTCAGACCAGCGTCATGAAAAATATGACATTCCTTTTGACGCCGTCTATTAATACTTTATATGACGCAGAATGGACGTCATTGAACTTAACGACATCTATAAGACGTCATTGAAATATTTTTTATGACACATATTAGACGTCGTTGAAATTTAAAAATAAAAAATAAAAAATAATAATATATATCCATCGTTGAACTTAACGACGTTCCTAAGACGTAATTGAAATATTTTTGACGACACATATTAGACGTCGTTGAAATTTTAAATAATAATAATAATAATTCTGATATATATATATATATATCCCATCATTTTAATTCTACAAAAAGAAATTAATATATAGAAGCAAAGCCTTCACATAAAGGCTAACATACTTTAAATTAATATTACGCAACATGATTCTAGTACATCATGACAAGTTTAAAAATTGTCTTTAACTAATTCTACAAAGTCAATTCTATGAAGTATGATGACAAGATTTGATACTTGCACTGTGTTGTGAATTTAGACAACCTGCAAAATGGAGATTATTAAGATTAGTCTAAACACAAATTATACTCGCAAGTGCACAAGGTCAATTGTAATTTAGTATGGCAAATACGAGGTCATTCCCACGAGGACTGAGTTCAACTTCCAATTAATCTAACCTAATTTACTTCACGAAATACTTTAACTACTCTAATTATATAAACAAGAAATTAAACACGTAGCATACTCACGTAAACACAAAGGGGGTTTTTGAATGAGTGATCTAATTAACAACGAAATTAAAAGGCAGAACAAGTAGAAAGCCGCGAAACACAAAGATGAGAAATTCAAATTGATAAAAGCACTAGGACAATGAATTCACCACTAGTAATCCAATCTAGCCTCTTATTCACCTACCTATTAATTATCCAATTGATGTCACCGCTTAGTTTTCCTTTTTCATGAATTACCTATGGTATTTAGGCTAACTCGTATATTCCTACATGCAATTCGCCTATGGTATTTAGGTCAAATATTAACACATAGAAACTCATTAAGATCAGTGAAAACCTCCAACAAGCATGTAAACCCTAGGAGTATGGTATTTACCCTAGACGAATTACAAATCTTAATCACAAGAAGCAAGCCTCAAATTAAGTATGGTATTTACTCTAATTTGCATCCGATTAACTCAATTAAAAGTCTAGATGGTGATCAAACATCAAGATAATCAACCAAGTTATTAAGCACAGTGATTAAGAATCCAACATCAAACGGCAATCAATAGATAGGTAAAATAAGAAAACTAGATCATCATACTAGGGCTACATCATGCCCTAGCAAAGGAAAATTAGTTACACATAGTCATAGAATTCGGCATAAGCAAAAACATAAGGAAGAAATAATAAAACTTAGCCAAT
Organism: Prunus padus; assembly: GCA_024362665.1. Lineage (NCBI taxonomy): Eukaryota > Viridiplantae > Streptophyta > Magnoliopsida > Rosales > Rosaceae > Prunus > Prunus padus. Next base: position 11,855,559 of record JANFAM010000006.1, on the reverse strand, counting down.
TGTGGTACTCTTCCGGCGTCTCCAATTTCTCCAAATCTTGCGTAACCCTAAATGAGTTGTTTTCTAACGCTTAAGTAAAGCACCAAAATCCTATTCCTACCCTAGCTGGGCTTATACAGCAGCCCAAAAATAAAGAAAAACCTAATTAAAACATAAATCCAAAAGGGTAAATAATTGACTCCTCTTCCTACTTTGACTGGGATAACACGTCAGTTACTTTGCATGCACGTTTGGGGTCGTTCCTCCTTCAAGAAAATTCGGGAAAAATATGAGAATTTTAGATCTTTGTCTTATCTTTCCAACCATATATCGCAGGACTTGAGCAAAAATTGGGAAGTCCTTCAAATTGCCTTTTTCGCACAGTAACTCAAATCTGACGGGATTGCACTTTAAGTTGACTTAACTTCAAAGACTGCTCTCATTGGCTGCTCCAAAAATTCTAGAAAAATTCCACAATTGTCTTCAGGGTCTTAGCTTCAATCTCCAACTGGCCTTGCACAAAAACTCCTCCAAAAAGTTGTATTTTCGTAGAAAACCAATTAACTGCTCCAGAAATCTGAAAATGGAGAAAATAAAGTAATAAGTCCTTTTTAAATCCAATTCTCCTACAAAAACTAAGTATAAAGAGTACATAAATGTAGAAATTTATGGACTTATCAAATACCCACAACTTAGATTTTGCTAGTCCTCGAGCAAAACAAAACAAAAAGTAAACAAAAGAACAAAGACTCAACACAACACGTGACTAACTTCCCAATATTCGTCTCAGAGATAATCACCAACTGTTAGCTGACTTCCAAGAAATAAGAAACAATAACTCAAGACATTATCAAAGGGTTAACCAAACTTTAATTGAACAACTTGGTGTGTAGTGTGTGAAATAGCCAAGATTAATACAATCCACGATTTAAGCTTCACACAAGTTAAATAACCAAATAAAGACAAGCTTTAACTTCAAATCTCACTAAGGATGTTCACTCCAATGAAAGCACTTGAAATTTGACTAGTTATTGTCACTCATAAATATTTGAGAGGAATCAAAGCAATAGGATGTACTCACATAATTGAAATAAGGGCACATGACATAGATAAAAGATCTCATGGAAAGATATCGCATACTTGAAAACATTTAAACCATCCGACCATAGTCCTTCCACACCTATTCTCCACATGAGGAACCACACTTCTCCTTGGATCAAGTAGGACTTTCACTAAGGTTGTAATGGGGCTTAGGGTGATGGGTGAAACAAGAAAGAGATATGGATGAACAAACAAAGTTTAAGGATTTCATAGAGCTTTCCATGGAAATATAACATCTTGCACTTTGAGCACACAACTTCATACTGATACTGTCTTGAATTCTCTTTTTCTCTTTTTTTTTCTTTCTTTCCTCACATTATTTTTCTTTCTAATTCCATTAGCTTTCTAATCAACCCATGTAGCGAGTGTTAGGCCAATGACTCCCAAGCTAGATAGCTTTAGGGCATTAAATGTAAAACACTCCTAGGGCTTAATAACTCGAGTTGAAAAGGCTTCAAAATTAGATTTCTTTTTTTTTTAATTTTTTAAGAGTATCCTTTAATTTCCACATAATTGAACAATTTGTGCAATTCTCCCTTAACGATGAAAATACTCTACAAAACTCCTTAGAAGGGTGTAGGATAAACATATGAAAAGGTTACGGTGAGGAGATTTGGGTAAAGAACAAGAAAGGCTTGCATGAAAGGCACAAGGGGTTAACTAGGGATAAAAGTGATATGGGTTGGCTAGAAAGGCTCAAACGAAAGAAACAAGGCCTATATCACTTCCTAGAATCCATGTGGTTCATTATCTTTAAATGCCTCGAATAGGTAATGAAAGAAGTTCTAGCAAACAATTTAAACATCCTCAAGTACTTGACCAAAACAAAGAATAATGAGATCACAACGACTTGTAGACAAGAAAATTAAAGAATATCATATAACACTCAAGAACGGAAGGCATAGGCTCAAAAGCTAACATAATAAGGGTTATATAAGTCTACACTCGCTCTTATTTAGCCATTTAAATAATGTGAAAATCCCCAATCGAAAATCATATTAATATGGCCATATGTGCAAAGAGATTTACCAAGTTTAATCACAAAAATAAGGCTAACACAAAGATAATGTAAAGAATTAGTGTCATGCTTGAAACTTCTTGAAAGTTAATTGTCAATAAAATTCCATCTCATCATAGAATTGGGAAGTGACTACCACAAACAAATAAAAACAAGAGACTCAAAGTAAAAGAAAATATTTTTGGATTTTATGACATTTTTCTGATTTCTAATTTTTTTACTTTTAATTTTTTTTTTAAAGAAAAGAAAAAACTGAAAACAAAACAAAGCAACAAAATAAAAACTAATTAAATAAAAACCAAAAGTTAACGAGAATTGAGAATCAATAAACAAAAATGTAGTTCTGACCCAGGCGCAAAGAATTACATGTATCTCACAAAATACTTGGCCAAACTTCACGTTCTTTATATGGTTGAATTCAGAACGAAAAAACAGAGAACGCAACGCGGGTCAAAACACAAAAACAGCCGCAGAAAAAGAACAGAATTTGAAACAAAGACAGGGGACTGATGCATATACCATGAAACCAAAGAATGCAAACACCCACAACTTAAAACAAACATTGTCCTCAATGTTTAAAACAAAGAAAACAAATTCATGCACAATCAATTTAATAGAGAGAGGGTTTAAGAACTTCCCGGGTTTTGTAGGTGTATGGATGAGCAAGAATTTGTCGAAGTGAGAAAAGATCGGCAAAGCAACGAACTCAAACACCCACAACTTGTTTCTTTGAATGCCAACTGACCCATAATAGCTCCTAAAAGTCTCGGAGTGTGATGAAATTGGAACGAAATTGAGCTGGATATGTAATCATAAAAATCTGGAAATTTGACTTTTAGCGACGAAAAATCTGATGAACACCGTCACTGAAACTCTTTTAGCAACGAAAAATTTGATGAACACTGTCGCTAAAACCTCTTTGGTGACGAAAAATCTTCTGTTTTGCGCCCCCCAGGCAGTAGTTCGATCTGAGCCGAGTACCCGAGCCAAGACTTGTATTCCCGAGCCCTGTACTTCTGTAGGGCACTTCTATCTGTATTGCTTTCAGTTAAACTTATACTTTGGTTGTAAAACTAAAGAGAATTCTTAGATTGCTCTGTTATCGCCCGTTTAGGAGTTCGATTCAAGGCCGGAGGCCTAGTGTGTAAACTGTGTGCTTTTACTTTGTGCGTGCTGCAGTTGGTGTTGTTTCTGTTGTTTTTAACAGGGTGAAGAATTTTGGTAAAGTCCCTTTTTCAGAGGAGACTGCCGGATTTTCGGCAGAGTCCCGCCATCTTTTCCGTACTTTAAGGAAAGGATGGTAGTTTAATTAGTGAGCGGGCCGGCATGGGTTAAATGTCGGAAACACCACAGGATCCGGCGTGGGTCCCGAGGGGATTCGGGTCGGGTCCTGTCACGAATTACAAATCTTAATCACAAGAAGCAAGCCTCAAATTAAGTATGGTATTTACTCTAATTTGCATCCGATTAACTCAATTAAAAGTCTAGATGGTGATCAAACATCAAGATAATCAACCAAGTTATTAAGCACAGTGATTAAGAATCCAACATCAAACGGCAATCAATAGATAGGTAAAATAAGAAAACTAGATCATCATACTAGGGCTACATCATGCCCTAGCAAAGGAAAATTAGTTACACATAGTCATAGAATTCGGCATAAGCAAAAACATAAGGAAGAAATAATAAAACTTAGCCAATTGTGGTACTCTTCCGGCGTCTCCAATTTCTCCAAATCTTGCGTAACCCTAAATGAGTTGTTTTCTAACGCTTAAGTAAAGCACCACAATCCTATTCCTACCCTAGCTGGGCTTATACAGCAGCCCAAAAATAAAGAAAAACCTAATTAAAACATAAATCCAAAAAGGGTAAATAATTGACTCCTCTTCCTACTTTGACTGGGATAACACGTCAGTTACTTTGCATGCACGTTTGGGGTCGTTCCTCCTTCAGGAAAATTCGGGAAAAATATGAGAATTTTAGATCTTTGTCTTATCTTTCCAACCATATATCGCAGGACTTGAGCAAAAATTGGGAAGTCCTTCAAATTGCCTTTTTCTCACAGTAACTCAAATCTGACGGGATTGCACTTTAAGTTGACTTAACTTCAAAGACTGCTCTCATTGGCTGCTCCAAAAATTCTAGAAAAATTCCACAATTGTCTTCAGGGTCTTAGCTTCAATCTCCAACTGGCCTTGCACAAAAACTCCTCCAAAAGTTGTATTTTCATAGAAAACCAATTAACTGCTCCAGAAATATGAAAATGGAGAAAATAAAGTAATAAGTCCTTTTTAAATCCAATTCTCCTACAAAAACTAAGTATAAAGAGTACATAAATGTAGAAATTTATGGACTTATCACACTGTTCAAAACAAAATAGACACCCAAAAAGATGAGCTTGATGATGGTTTGAGAGGATGTGATGCTTCATGTCCAAAAGAGGGCGTAGATGGTACTAAAATAATTACAACCACCATTATCACTTGCTTTAAAACAAAATATCAGAAAATGAGAATGAAGGTCTAGAAATTACGAGCACACATGCATGAAAATTATCCAAGTCAGTAAATTCTTGGTCCAAATGTGAAAGTTCTTTAGATAGAAATGTCTTGCCAAATAAAACAAGAGAATAAGAGAATCCAACAAAACTAATTTTAAGGACAAAAAATTCATGAATGATGTGAACTGACCAAGAAGCCATAAAAAAGAAGATAAGAAAAAGGCATGTTTAATATGATATACTTATGTGTTAAATTATTTCTTTTATCTGCTGCCCTACTGCAAGCAAGCACTATAGCCAAAGAAATCATGGCATGAAAAAGCCAAGGCAGCAGAATCTTCTTATCACACAAGTCAATGATGGCTAGCATAAATCATAAAATCAGATTCACCAAGTAACAATCCAAGAGACAACAGTTAAACTACTAAGAATATGCACTTGAAGCTTCAAAACTAGAAGAAACACAGACAATGCGTGAATAGTCAAATTAAAGCAGTGGCAGAGAAAATTAGGTGCATACAATGTAAGTGTAAGGGAGTGAAAATCACACTACAAAAAAAAAAGTGGCAACAGTTACCAATAATTGGTGACATTTTGTGACTAATGTGGGGGTAACTAAAGGCTTTAGTCACCAAAAAAACCTTTTTTTGTGACTTAAAGTTACCAAAAAGGGGTTTTTTGGTGACTAAAGCCTTTAGTTACCCCCACATTAGTCACCAAATGTCACCAATTATTGGTAACTATTGCCACTTTTTTTTGTAGTGTCATCAACTATAATAAGTTGCTACAAAGTTAAATTACAAAAAATTACGGTCGTATTAAATAGTACTTGATACGTCTGTTAATAATACAATTACCGTCGTGTTTATTGGATGTTCAAAACGGCGGAATTATATGTAAAACGTCATCTATAATTACTACGTCGGTATATTTACACATACCGTCGTTGTTTATTTGTTAGCTGTTTTCTTATCGGAATTGCATGTTTCATAAGACAAAGCTTTTAAAGTTTCATGCGTCGTATTTTAAAAATACCCAAATGAATTTCCAATTTTTAGGTGTTTTAGTTTCTGATCCACGTCGGTTTTTATATTACCGTCGTCGTTTAAAATTTAACGACGGTATTTATTTTGTCCGTCCTCGTTTTACCAAAGTCTATTTCGATTTTTGTAGTAGTGCAGCTGCTAACAAACTGCTCGGGTTTTTTCCTTGAAAAGTATATAGCAGAACAACCCTGGCTGCAAGGGATGCCAGTCAAATTCCACTTCCTACATGAACAAGTTTTTTCTGCCAAATCAACCACATATTGATCACCTCTGCAAGCATAAATTTGAAACTTATCTCCTCCAGACCACAAGGCTGTACAAACATTGGATTATTTTCAAAGATTGGATTACCATGCATATAAATTTGATTAGTTTGATTATTGAGATTTTATATTGTTTTAATTATGGAGTTATTGGATGTTTTGATATTTGAAGATATAAATGTTTTGGGCGTTGGATAGTGGTTATGTACAGGGCACCCTTGACAGGGTGTTACCGAAGGCCCTTACTAGGCAGTCTGCGCGCGTAGGACTTATGTTTGGCAGCATGTGCGATGTGATGCCGATGTGATCCCCTGTTGGACAGCTCAACCCTAGTCACGAGATGATGTGATATCGTTCTGTGATTTAGCCTAACAATCCCGGTAGGATTGTTTTCCCGGTATTAGTATTGGTGTAGAAGGTCTACTATATATATATATATATACTAGTACCAATGTATTCTTAATTTTTTTCAGTGGGGATTCTTCCTCGCTTGTTATGCCTACGGGCATGTGTATTGGGAAAAGAGTGGTTTATAAAGGGAAAAAGGTTTAGTCAAGTTGTTATTACTATACTATATTGGGATTACGGGAATACCTTGGTTTTTAACTGATTATATATAAATGGTTTCAAGTGCATGTTTTAGCATTGTTTTCCAAATGGTGGGGTTAGTATGTTGTTTTTAATTATATTAAAACTTTGTTTTTGTCCACTCACAATTTTTTGTTTTACGCCCCCCATGCAGTAGTGACGCGAACTAAACAGTCAAGCCGAGCCTTCCTCTTCTCATGGCTCGACTAAATTGTAGGACACTTGCTGTCCATTTCCTTTAAATTTTTAAATTTCGTTTATTGAATTAAAGATTCTTAGTTTGCTATGATATTGCCCGTTTATGGTTGAATTTAAGGCCGGAGGCCTATTTTGTAATCTGTGTGATGTTGCATTGTCCGTGCTGGCAGTTGGTATGTTATTTCTATTGTTTTTAACCGGTGAAAATTTTTGGTAAAGTCCATTTTTCAAGGGAGACTCTACCGAAATTTCGGTAGGAGTCTTGGCCCTCTTTTCCCTTGTTTTCGAAGAAAAGGATATTGTTATTAAGTGGGCCCGGCATCGGTTTGATGTCGGAAAAATCACAAGGTTTGTCACGGATTCCGAGGAATTCGGGGCGGGTCCTGTCACATACAATATATTATAGATGAATATTCTAATCATAATTCAAGGGTTGTGGTTATGGGATCAAAGGTCTACTACTTCAAGTTTAACATTGATTATTGGAGTGATAGGTCTTTATATGATGGAGAAGCTCTTTTAAGCCTAAATAGTCGGGTTAATGAGGTTAGTATCGGTGCGTGGAGCAACAGTCTAAGGGAGCTCATTTGTCTAGAACAAAGTATGAGAAAACAAATGGTTCTAATATTTGTGAATCTTATGTTGGTTGTATTAGAGTTGAATTTGAAATCATTATTCCATTATGAGATCTACTAAGTGACAGAAGAGTGATATTTGTGTACTGATCTTTCTTTGCTGAACTTTGTTTGTTCTTGGACTTTTAGGGTAGCTTCCACACCCTTCTCTTCTATTAATTGTTTTACTTGACTTTATCACAATTATTAGGAATACATATTATTTTAAAGTGTTAACTTCTGCAGATTTTCTCTCGTGCAGATGATGAAAATCCAAAAAACCCCAAGCGCCTAATTTGAAAGGAAAAAATGTTTAAAATCAACCCAAGACCTGCCACAAGTGAACTTAGCAGAAATTTAGAGCAACATTTGCAAAACACAAGAGTGAACATAATGAACCCATGATATGTCTCTTATTTTAATGGAATAGCGATTTCGGGGTTGTTATTGAAACAACGGAAGAGAAATACATGTACATAGAGAGATCAGGAGAGAGGTGGGGGCATCACAATGGACGAACATTGGATATTAATCATACCAACAATAGGCTTTTGTGAAAACGAGAGAATTCATGCGAAATACTGTGTTATACTATTTCTCACTGTATAGGATAATACATAAACCACAACTCACATTCCACTAACATATTTAGAGACTTGCTTCAGAGCATTGGCAATCTCATTAGCTTTTGCTTTCCCACTTACATAGGTGACCAAGGGGGATTTTAGTACTTAGCAAGAGAGGGCAACACGTATTTACGATTATACCAATTCTGTACGTAATCCAACTTTCTTTCCCCATGGATGTTTGCTTTTTGCAAACAGAAGCACATGAATGACATGAATGATACTAACATCATCCTCCGTGAGAAGCATATGTTGAAGGGTTGGTTTGGACTTTGTTATGATAAATTTGAAAAAACACTTTATGAATAGAGTGAATATTCTAGTCTAAATACTTATCCGAAGTTCAATATGCATGGAGGCAAGAGCTGTTTGGTTTTTGGATTGACTTCATTAGCGGAATGCTGGGTGCTATTTCTGGTATGCATGATCAAAACCTCTATCATAAAGAGTTGTCTTTTATGTCCTCCTACGTCTTTGTTGATGGAAAACTAAAGTTGACTACTATTGACCATAGTTTGGATTCAATTGTTGAGGCTCAATAGGACTTCAAAAAACAAGCAAGACTTCAAGGATTTTAGGGATTTGTTGTAGAAACATATGCTTGCACCAAATAATTTGTGGGAAGAACGTTTGGAGTTTGTTTTTTCTTATTTTGATGATCCCTTAAATCTGAGTTATTATGAGTATATTGAGAAACTAACTAATCATCCATTCTTGAAATCTCCTAGAGATAGAATGGATTATTTCGATAGTCTTAATCTGAGACGGTGCTTTTATTTATACAATGAACATAAATACTAATTTTCAAAGGTTTAGGAATTGGGATGCACAATTGAAGAAAGGGAAGGTAACTGCTTAATTTTTGTTGAATGTGTATAATTACAGGGATGCTGGATTCAAAAGTTACACTAACAAACCCACTGAACTTTTTAGGTTCCTCAGGAACAAGAACAAACACTTCAAGCAATCTTGTGGGGGTTGACAGCTAATTATGTGGATGAGATTGTCAGAGGGGAATGGCATGGGTTTTTGGAGATTGTTCACTTACATTTCCGTGGATGAGTCGTTTAAGAATGGGTTTTTCGAGAATGTTCACTTGCATTTCTGTAAGTGGGATATGATGAATCATATAAGAATGGGCTTTTGGAGACTGTTTACTTACATTTCCGTAAGTAGGGTAAGATGAGTTGTTTAAGAATTTTTATAACAATGGTTTTAATATTTATTTTATGTTCTCCCTAAAAAAAGGTGTTGTGGCAATGGTGTTTCATATTTGTTGATGGAAAACTAAAGTTGACCACTATTAAACATAGTTTGTTTTCAATTGTTGAGGCTCAATGGGATTTCAAAAAGAAGCAACACTTCTAGATTTTAGGGACTTGTTGCAGAAACATCTGTTTGCACTAAATGATCTATGCGAATAACATTTGGAGTTTTTTTTTTGTTTTGTTTTTATGATCCCTTAAATCTGAGTTATTCTGAGTATGTTGAGAAACTAAGTGGTCATCCATTCTTGAAGTCTCTCATAGATATAATGGATTATTTCAGTAGTCTCATTTTGAAGGCTGACGGTGCTTTTATTTATACCATGAACATACATACTGATTTTCAAAGGTCCAAGAATTGGGAAGCACGATTGAAGAATTGGAAGACAACTGCTCAATTTTTGTTGAATGTGTATAATTACACGGATGTTGGATTCAAAACTTACACTAACATGCCCGCTGAACTTTTTAAGTTCCTGAGGAACATGAACAAACACTTCAAGCAATTTTGTGGGGGGTTGACGTCTGATTATGTGGATGAGATTATCAAAGAGGAATGACCTCGGTTTTTGGAGACTGCTCACTTACATTTCCGTAAGTGAGATAGGATGAATCGTTTAAGAATGGGTATTTAGAGACTGTTCACTTATATTTCCGTAAGTAGGATAGAATGAGTCGTTTAATAATCTTTAGAACAATGGTTTTAATATTTATATTATGTTTCCCTTAAAAAAAAGATGTTGTTGCAATGGTGTTTCATATTTGTTGATTGTCGTTTGGCTTATAAGAGAAGCTATGATTTTCTTAGTTATAAGAGAAGCTATGATTATGTGGATGAGATTGTCAGAGAGGAATGACCTGGGTTTTTGGAGACTGTTCACTTACATTTCCTTGGATGAGTTGTTTAAGAATAAGTCGTTTAAAAATGGATTTTTGGAGACTATTCACTTACATTTCCGTAAGTAGGATAGGATGAGTCATTTAAGAATAAGTGTCGTTTGGCATTACTTATTTGTAGTAATATAGATGTTTCTTGCCCGATAATCTAGTGCTTACCTTGACAATGTGCCCGTTTATGCAGTATGCTACTTACTATTTCTTCATTTGCTTATTTTATTCAATTTGTGGTGAGCTTCTTGCAAAACTTCTAGGATATATAATGGTCAATTTTGCACATATGAGCTTTATTCTGTTGAAGTGTTTACTAAGTTATTTGTTTGGACGGTATGCTTGTTAGTATGGGTACACTTACAAGTTTATGCAAGATTACATAAACAGCGTTAGCTTGAAGGAAGGTTTATTTGCTGCAAAGTGATGGCATTTGTTCTTTTTCTTAGTTCTGGCCTCAAGTTTTAGTAAGAATGATTCTAACATTTTACACTTCCATCTGAGCATTGTTCAGATTTATGGAAATAATGCCCCCTGTATTTTCTCGGGATGCTTGGCGTTGTGCATGGCAAATGATTTGGGATGCTTGGTGCTAATGAATTTGCATGCAGAAATTAACTAAAAGAATTAAACAGTCAAGAAAAATTACATATATTCATCAAGAAACGAAATTACATAGTGTCAAAATTTTGGTACAAATATTCAATGTTTCATCTCCTTGATACAAATTAATATTGAGTCATTTCCTCTAATATTTATGATTATTGAGTCTAATGATCAATGGCCCATTAACTCATCCACAAACGAATAGTTGGAGAAACAGTTGATGTCTTCCTCTAAAGGTTGGTAATTGCCCATATTCTGGAAATGACTTATATTACAAGCTTCCATTTCTCCTCCATTAGTTGATTTAGCACCGACCTCAGAAGTTGGAAACGGCACTTGGCTTCATCTGTAGCAGCACTCTGTGGCATTTGTGGCAATGACCATTCCCCGGCTAGGTTTGGAAATAATTCGTTAACGTAGTCGTCAAAGGTCGGAGAATTGATTAAGTATCCTTCTTCATCACTATCACCCAAGAATATCATAGTGTCATGATGACAGTAATCAGTGTTGTTTAGCAACTGATCCTTATGTTCATCAGAATTATTGTTGCCTATCTAATTATCATTCACTAAATTACTTGGCTCACATGCTTCTATTACACCATCAACAGGGTCAGCACCAACCCAAGAAGCTAGCAAAGGCACTTGATTTTGATCAGCAATCCAACTATCACCTAATATATGAAAATTTGTTCGATAGTCAAACGATAACATATCGCAAATTCGAGCACACCGCCATGCTCGGGACGACATGGGGATTATTTTGGAACCTTAAGAACCGACACAAAGGGCCCCATGAGCCGTCGGCAGCGCGTGGGTGACTAGAGTAAATTCCGGCAATATGAAAATCTTCGAATCACTGGACAAGGCCTATATAAAAACTCAAGCACATCAAGGGGAGTAGGTTTAATACCTGAGTCGACGATCAATTTGATCGGGAAGTGACCGAAATCAAAGGTTTTCTCGCCAGAAAACCTAGAAATTGTTGGAAAATTGGCTCACATTAAGGTTGCAAGCTTCGGGAGAAGCGACCGGTCGCAAGGTTTTAGCGACCGGTCGTTTTGAAGCAGATTGGGTGAAGTTGGAGAGCTGGAGAAATCGCAGGAAGCGACCGGTCGCAGGTTTTGGGCGACCGGTCGTATGCATGCAGTGGCGCGCGACCGGTCGCATGTTTTGGGCGACCGGTCGCTTTCAGGCTGAATCAAGTCCATGCTACGGTATAAGCGACCGGTCGCAAGTTCCTGGCGACGGTCGCTTCCCACTGTGCCGAATGGTTTCCACGCGTTTTCAAGATGCTTTTTCACATGGGTCAGATCCCTACCCAACTCCATGTGCCTCCAAAAGTCTTAAATGAGTGCTAGGGCATATGGCAGCTACTAGGGAAAGTCTTAAACTACATTAAGTATAGAGTGGTGGGTTGTATGATTGCCTACCACTTATACTTTCCTTAAATCATGGATCCGGTTTTTAGGGTGGCTGGTTTGCCACATGTTAGAGGCTTTACGGTGGTGGCTAATGATGTTGGGAGGCTTCACACTTGTCTACTTAAGTGGGAAGTGCAGACATTACAAGGTGTGCCATGTGCTTGGTGCCAAGTGCTTAGTATCTTGTGCTTGAGAGCTTAGTGCAAAGTGCTAAGGCCAAGGGAATCAGAAATCCAAAGGAGTTCAAGAGGCTAAAGGCTTTGGGAGAAAGCCAAGGAAGCCAAGGAGAGAGAGAGCTCAAGGGTTGGAGTCTTGTAAGTCTAGAAACCAAGGAGGGAAACACCAAGGGTGAAAGAGTGTTCACAAGTGCATCAAAGTGTTGAGCAAGGGGTGTGAGAGAAAAGAGAGCTTGTGGAGAGAATAGAGTTCTAAGGGGGTTTTCTTTGTAAACCAAAGTTGTAACCTATTCTTTCATGAAGTGAATTTCTCAAGGGGATCACCAAGAGGAAGTAGGCAAAGAGTTGGCCGAACCTCTATAAATCTTGTGTCATTTGTGCTTGGTTATTTTCTGTGAGTGTGTGAGTGTGTGATTCATCCATCATTGTGTTTGTTACAAAGTCCATCAACAACAAGATCATTAGGGGAGTGCATTCAATTTGCACAACAGAAACTTCCCGAAGTCGATTCCTGCAATTCGGCGAGGTTTGAGGTCTGGTCTTCGAGGGGAAATATAGAGAAGAGGTAGGGGAAGCTTTTGGGTGTGATATGGTGGCCGGAGTTGGCTGGAAAATCAATGGGAACCGATGACAGTTTCTACCGAAACAGGGGCTGTTTCTCTTCGATTTTTCAGCTGCAATCTCTCAATTTCGTGGGTGCAAAAGTATATGGATGGAAAGAGGGAATAGAGGTGGTCGTTTTGGTACCAAAATCTCCACCGGCCGTGGCCTGAATCAACGGGAAACGCTGGCTAAAGTGGCCCGACAGTTTTGTAGCAAAACTGAAAAATAAACAAGGGGTCTGTTTCGCACGGGAGAGAAGGACAAGGAGAGAGAAAGGGGGGGTCTGACCCCTTTTCTCAAAATTAACTTCTTTTTCCCCATTTTTCCCCTGAACTTCAAAGAACCGAAACTCTCTCGTTTTAAGTCCGATTTGAGCCCATGACGTGCCTGCGAACTCGTGAGCTCGCACTCTATGTAACGGCACCAAGAAAGTTTCCAAAACTATTTCCGAAAGAAAAGTCAACTTTAAGTCCATTAAGGTTAAAACTGTCTTTTTGATTTAAAAAAATTGAATTTAAATAAATTCTCGAGGCAGGGGTGTTACAAGAGATGTCTAGGTGGTTTTTGGATTGACTTCATTAGCTGAATGTTGGGTGCTATTTCTTGTATGCATGATCAAATCAAAACCTCTATCACAAAGAGTTGTCTTTTATGTCCTCATACGTCTTTATTGATGGAAAACTATAGTTGACTACTATTAAACATAGTTTGGATTCAATTGTTGAGGTTCAATGAGATTTAAAAAAGAATCAACACTTCCCGATTTTAAAGACTTGTTGCAGAAACATCTGCTTGCACTAAATGATTTATGGGAAGAACGTTTGTAGTTTTTTTCTTGTTTTAATGATCGCTTATATCTAAGTTATTCTGAGTATGTTGAAAAACTAAGTGGTCATCCATTCTTAACATCTCCCAGAGATAGAATGGATTATTTTAGTAGTTTCAATTTGAAGGCTAACGGTGCTTTTATACATACCATAAACACATATACTGATTTTCAAAGGTTCATGAATTGGGATACACGGTTGGAGGGGAAAGGCAATTGCTCAATTTTTGTTGAATGTGTATACTTACAGGGATGCTCGATTCAAAACTTACACGAATAAGCTCGTTGAACTCTTTAGGTTCCTAAGGAACGTGAACAAACACTTAGAGCAATCTTGTGGGGGGTTGACGATTGATTATGTGGATGAGATTGTTAGAGAGAAATGACTTGGGTTTTTGGAGACTGTTCACTTGCATTTTTGTGGATGAGTCATTTAAGAATGGGTTTTTAGAGACTGTTCACTTACATTTTCGAAAGTACGATAGGATGAGTCGTTTTAGAATCTTTAGAATAGTGGTTTTAATCAAGGAATTAAATATCGGAGGTTTCGGAAATATCGGGGGTTCAAAAACACGGAAATATCGATGGAAATATCGGGAAAATATCGATATCGAAAAAAATTGGATAAAAACCACGGAAATTGTAAGAAAAACTTGGAAATTTTTATTGAAACTTTAGAGAATGTTTATTTAGTCAATTGTCTATTAGTTTATCACAAAAAATTGGAAGGAAATGCATTGTATGATGGATTTAACTGATTTAAGTTGATTATATAGCGAGTTGACAAACACCGTGACTATAGAAAATATGTTGTAATTAAATAACAATAATGAATGAGTTTTGAGTTTTTTTTTTCTGGTTTTTCCATTGTTTCGATAATATCACGATATTATCGATATCGCGATATTATAACCATTTTCCTTGAGAAAACGTAGGAAAATATTGCAACCGATATTTCGGCGATATTTTTGAAAAAAATACGAAAAAGGCTGTATTCTTGCGATAATATCACACCTCAAAAATTGCCGAAATATCGCCGATATTTCGGCAATATTTTCGATTTTTTACTCCATGGTTTTAATATTTATATTATGTTCTCCTCTAAAACAAATGTGTTGTTGTAATGGTGTTTCATATTTATTGACGGTCGTTTGGCTTGTAAGAGCATCTACGATTTTTTTTAGTTAAAATTTAGCTAAAAACACTACAATCATGCTCCCCATGCTTTAATTCATTTCTTTTAGTACAATCGATAGTCTAAACTACTGGGGAGGGGATTTCTCTCACACACATACACACAATCAAGATGTCATGAGGGTTTGGATTTGAGACCGCTAGTATGCAAGTGAAGACCCTTTTCCACCGGGCCAAACTTCATTGGCTGCTTTAATTCATTTTTAAATGAGCATGAATTCTCCCACTCTATATGAAATAATGGCAAAAAATAGTCAATATTAAATAAAATTTTATTTTTTTTAGTACAGACGATAGTCTAAACTAAATGGTTGAGGGATTTCTCACACACAACTAAGATGCTATAGGGGTTCGAACCTAAGACCTCTTGTCTGCAAGTTAATACCCTTTTTCACTAGGCTAGACCCCGTTGATAATGTTTAAAATATTATTAAAATAAAGCATCGTTTATTTATAGGGAGACACTAGAAGTTCTATGTCTATCCTCATATTTAAGAGCACTTAGAGGTTCTTTTTTTTTTTAAGGTGAATATAGAGTATGGTTGGAGTTGTGGTTTATTAATTCCTCCCAAAATATAGATGCTCTAATATGTTTAGGGCCAGTTTGGCATTGCTGTGCTATGAAAAAAATCGTTGTCAATTTGCTGTTAGAGAAATCAGCTGTGAGAGAAAGCAGTTTGACGTTTGGTAAACTTTTTGTTAAAAGTGTTTGTTGGTACTGATTCCCGTATAATCAAAAAATAATTGCCGCATAATCATTAAATCCAACGCCTCTTCGAAACTGATTCCTGCAGAATCAGAAATGAAAGCACCTCATTAGCTGCTTTCCCTTATAGCTTTCTCTCACATCAATTTTTAACAATAAGTGATTTTTTTCATAGTTTACCAAACGGGCTGGACTTCCCAAAATTTTTAAAAAATCACTTATCACCCCAAATAAGCAATGCCAAACAGGCACTTAGTATGTTTCTCAATTTTAAGAGGTTATAAATGAATAATGATTGGCTTTTGATACAAGAGGAGGAACTTCTCCTGAAATGAACATGTAACCAATTGAAAATAAACACACAATGAAAAATAATAAATAAATAAATAGCTGGAAAAGTAACACCAATAGGCAACAGCTGACCGAGAAATTATACTATGATACGGTACTACCACATGGCAGTGCTAGGTGGTAGTACGGACTAATAGAATTTTGACATGTGGCATGCTTTTTATTGAAGTGAAAGAAAGCTTTCATTCAATATTAAAGTTAACGCTGTGAGGCAACTTTCTTCATCTTCTTTTTTTGCCCCTTTCTTCGTTGGAGTCTGCTTCAGAGAGAAGAACACCTTTTGCAGCCGTGAGAGAAAACTATGGATAATGGTATATCAAAATTAACCCTTGTTTATGCTTCTGCAGTTTTTTTCTTCTAATTTTTGCAGATCTTTTCTTCTTTTTTTGTTCCTCGGTAGTTCCTTGATTTCGTTTTGCACTAAGCCTTGTGTGAGATCCAGGGCGAGAGGAATACTTTTGCATTTTGTGCGAGATCCATGGTATATCAAAATCAAGCCTTGTAAATATATTTTGGCATTTCTTTAATTTGCATTTTGGATTGAATACTTTTTGGCGTTTCTTTTTGCAGGTTCAAATTTCTGGGTTTAGCACCTTGTTGCCTGGTAGCTTGAGCTTTGATCATGGCGGTTGGAAGGATTGGTAGACTTGCAAAAAGCAACCTACATTAATTCTACTTTATCATAATAGTAAAGAATACATAACAACTTAAAATTTAATAACCTGCAATAGACAGAAACAACATGCATAAAGTGAAATAAGGATTCTTTGATTTACCATTATTCATTGTTGTCCGAGTCTGAGAATGGCTGCGAAAGTATTTTTTTTTTCTTTCTAAACGGTGGTGCAGTGCCAATGATAGAATCACGTGTTAGGTTTCTTTTGTTTGGAAAGGAACAATAAAGAAGATGAAGAGAGTTGCCTCACGGCGTTAACTTTAATATTAAATGAAAGCTTTCTTTTACTTTAATAATAAAAAGCATGCCACATGTCAAAATTCTATTAGTTCGTACTACAACCTGGCACTGCCACGTGATAGTACCGTATCATATCATAGTATAATTTCTCCAGCTGACCACCCCAGTCCAAGATTTTTAAACTTTTTTAATTGTTTGGACATATGTTCATTCACAACCACATGTTCATTCGCAACCACATGTTCATTTCAAGAAGAGATCTAGTTTTTTCTCAAGCCAAGTATTACATTTTTTTTTTATAGCAGAAGCATTACGTCTTTGTAAATTTAGAATTTAAGATTTCTTTATTTATAATAAAAATTGATCATTGTCACAATAATATAAGGAGATGCCGAACATTTCCGTAAACTCTTTTATGGAGACATGCATGACCCCTTGGGGAAAACATGGAGTGGTGGCTCCCATCATGGAACAGTGAAGCCGAACATTCTGTTTGAGTCTGCTCTGTCTGTTCCCAATCATGGAAAATATCCTGCAAGGCCACGCATGCCACATTAAAGAGTGGAGCATTTTTGCTCACCACTTTAATTATAGGTGTATTCTTATTATCATTTTTAATACTTGACACGTATCCATAAGTCTAACCATATTTAACTTTTGCTTTGTATTTATATATGGACACGTGTCAAGTATTGAGGATGATTGTGAGAATATACCTATGATTAAAGTGGTAAGCAAAAATACACCCTTAAAGAGTAGTTGAGGAGATGACCTCACCCAGGTCATTGGGTCCCCTCTCTCTTTATCCCAATCCCAATCCCAAATGAGGAGACTTTCAGTCAACCCTCTTGGCCTTGAATACGCTTTCCCACGATGACCACAAGAAAAACCCAATATCACTTCCATCTCATCCATCAATGCCCACCAACAACAGTAACAACAACCCAACAATTTATTAAGTCAACTCAAGAGGTGGTTTTGGCTTTTGCCATTTTCAGGGCTCACTCACAATCGCATGGCTTCTCCTTCTGGGATTATTGCCACCCTTTTTCTTGTTCTTACTCTACACAGTTCTTGGGTCCTTCTCTCTTTTGCTTCCCGAAATGTGAGTCTTACTAAGTTTGTGGTTTGTTCTTGGATGTTACAGTTTGATCAATTTGCTTTTATGGATTTTTTCTTTTTCAATTTATAGTTGTTTTGTTGGTCTTGGCAGGTTTACATTGTGTATATGGGAGAAAGACAGCATGAAGAGCCTGACCTGGTTTCTGAGTCTCACCATGAGATTCTGTCAAATGTGTTTGGAAGGTTTCGCTCTAAGCTCCTCTTTGTTAGCTTTGATTATATGCAATAAGAAAATCTTTTGATTAATATGTCATTTAATTTAAGTAAATCCAATAAAAGAAGATAAATTACTGTTGTAGTTTTACTGAGAGAAGAGATTCTTTTGCTATATAGTTATTGAATTTATTGTATTCAACTGCTTCACTACACCTGTTTTGATGCATTTTGGGCCTAAACTTTCCAATTGTTGATTCTCAAGCATAAAAAATAAAAAATTTTAAATAAAATAAATTTTTTAAATAAAAAAAAATTAACATGCTGCAACTGCTGCTTTAGTTACTATAACCAAAAGCATGTTTGGCGTGAGAAATGTGACTGAAAGTGGGATGGAAGAATTGTCATGGAAGTGGCGGTTCGTGGTGACCGCTTTGACAGGAAAAGCAGAAAACTCCCTTCACTGAAAATGCATTTGTATTTTCATGTATGCTGTTGTATAGCATGAGCATGCTGATTTTGTATGCTTCGGTTTTCTTTTTTGCCTGCAATGCACGAATATGGGGTGCTCTTTGTTATGCTTTTAATTTTATTAGGCATGGACATGAAACATCATCTTGAAAGCACGTTTTAACAGGACATGATTACAGCAATACTATGAAAGTAACAGCTTGAGATAAAAATTTCACAGCAAAGATGCCGCGAAGCAATCAATTCTGTACAGCTACAAGCATGGATTTTCAGGGTTCGCTGCTGTCCTAACTGAGTCTCAAGCCAAGCTTATTGCAGGTGTTACAATGTTGGTGAACTGTAAACTAGGTTTATTTTTTCTTTTTGAGTCAAACTTGTTCTTTGCTAACAAGTAATTGTAGTTAATGTTTCCCTTTACTGTATACTTGCAGATATCCCTGGCGTTGTTCGTGTCATCCCAAACAGAGTTCTTAATTTGCATACGACTAGAAGTTGGAATTTTCTGCAAGTAAACTCTCATATTAGCAATGGAATTCTTTCAAGGAGTCAATCAGGCGCTGGGTCTATTATTGGAATCATGGACACTGGTCAGGGTTGCGAAATTCGTACACGCTTGTAAAGTGTTTTAGATCAGGTTACACCTTTACTTATAGTTTGTTTTGATACTCAGGAATTTGGCCCGAGTCTGTAAGCTTCAGAGATGACGGTATGGGAGACGTCCCATCTCGTTGGAGAGGAATGTGTCAAGAAGGAGAAAAGTTCAATCGCTCCCACTGTAACAGGTTAACTTATGTCATCTTCATATTTATACTATATATATATATAATATTTGATATTGATAGTCTCAAATACGACCTTTGTGCATGATATACAACCATGTAGAGATAACTAACCTCAACAGGAGAGGATTTTGACTAACTTTCTGGAGTCCATTAAGGGAAGAAGTTTATTGAATCAAGATTCATCCTTGATTTACAGAGTGACTTCCTTCACTGAACCAATCAGAGAATGAAGTGGTTTAACATGTACTGTTTTTGCTATGGTTCTTGCAGGAAAATAATTGGTGCACGGTGGTATATTAAAGGATATGAAGCTGAATTCGGAAATCTAAGTACAAGTGATGGGTTTGAATTTCGGTCTCCCCGAGATGCTGGAGGACATGGTACTCATACAGCATCTACTGCAGCTGGTGCTTCAATAGAAAATGCAAGCTTTATGGGATTAGCTGCAGGATTGGCTAGAGGAGGTGCTCCATCAGCTAGGTTAGCTGTCTACAAAGTTTGTTGGGCTACTGGCGGCTGCAGCTCAGCAGACCTACTAGCTGCATTTGATGATGCAATCTTTGATGGTGTAGATGTGCTGTCGGCATCTCTTGGTTCTCCACCTCCACTTCCTTCTTATGTTGAGGATGCTGTGTCCATTGGTTCTTTCCATGCTGTAGCTAAAGGAATCTCTGTTATATGCTCTGCTGGAAATTCTGGTTCATACCCTCAAACTGTCATAAATTCTGCTCCCTGGATTTTCACTGTTGCAGCAAGCACTATTGATCGGGCTTTTCCTACTGCGATTACCCTGGGAAACAATCAAACTGTTGTGGTACATCATCAGTTCCTTCTTTCAGCAATGAAATTTGTGCTTGCTTCCTATTTGTCATGATTGACACTCTGGTAAAACAAGCAATGTTATTCTCTTGATTGACAGTCTGGTGTGATATGTTGCCAGCTATTTTATCAAGGCCATTGGTCAGGTAGAATAATTTATAAATGTGTGGTTCCGAGTGTTGGCCTGGAAACATAACATATCACATTGTCTCACAAGAGAACATTATTGCATAGGCTATTGTGAAAGTTCCTTTCCCCATGCTGAGAGCAATGTGTGCCTGAGTAAAGGATACTTTCACATAATGTCAAATATTGAAGTTAAAATTTGAGACTTTTAACTATGTATTTAGCTGTTTTAAGTTTTAACAATCGAGACAAGCAATACAATGCAGGTCTATATTTGATTTAGTTTCAGAATCTGGGAGAGTTGTTAGGAAATGTCTGGTATAGTTGTTATCCTGGTTCTGTTTTCAAAATAATTTGGGTGTGTGCTACCAAATAGAAGTGTTTTTTTAATCTTTAATTACTTCTTAAAAGTTTTCAACATTATGAATCTGCAATGTGATTCAAATGAATAATGCAATGAAATAACTTCTTATTTTGTTTGAAGTTGAAATCTTAGCCATAAAAATTATGCCCTTTATGCTTCAACTTGATTCTGAGTTTCCATTTAAATGTTTAAATTGGTGTTGGTAATATCAATTCATATGCAGGGTCAGGCTTTGTATACAGAGATGGATACGAACAAGTTCTATCCTCTTGTTTATGGAGGAGACATTGCCTCTATTGATGCAGATGAAGACAGTGCCGGGTATAAAACCTTTTTGTCTACCTTTGAGCTTAAATTCTACATGAACCTCCTGGCTAATAGTAGAGAACACAAATTATAATGGTATGCACTTTTAACAGGAACTGTGACTCAGGAACTCTAAATGATAC
This sequence comes from Prunus padus, assembly GCA_024362665.1. NCBI lineage: Eukaryota > Viridiplantae > Streptophyta > Magnoliopsida > Rosales > Rosaceae > Prunus > Prunus padus. The sequence goes on along the minus strand of JANFAM010000006.1, from coordinate 11,834,386 downwards.
TTTAGCAAGTGGAAAGGTGATTCTTTGTTTCCAATCTCGAACACAGAGGTCAGCTATTACTGCAATCAGAACAGTGATGAATGTTAGGGGTGCTGGTCTCATTTTTGCTCAGTTTCCTAGCAAGGATGTTTCTTTGTCCTCAGGTAGTCTACCATGTGTCCAAGTTGACTTTGCAATTGGCACATATCTGCTAACATACATAGGAGCAACCAGGTATTTTCTAGTATGAGTAACTTTTTTTCATGCAGAATCTGTACCACTTGGAATTAAAAATAAAGAGAGCATAGGGGTTTTCTTGCCTTTAGTTCTTGGCCCTCCTTATCATATCATTCCTCATAGAAGCCATAATTACATTTCCCTTCTATATCGGATCCGTGAACTTCCCTTTCATTTTTAATGTAAGCACTCCTATGAATCTAAAGATGCTGCAAAGCCATAATTTTGCTTTGTTATTCCACCAATTCGGGACGGTGAACATTATGGAGTGTCTGGTGTAATATATATTTCTTCATATTTTTTACATTACTTTGCAAATTTCCATTTCCATAAGCACCATGCATGTTGTAAGCTTTATTCATATTTCTTACAAAGGCTTAACTACCGTCGTTTGTGTTAATAATAATAAGCTGTGTGACTTTATTTTGAGGAGGACTAAGAAAAATGCCCTTACCGTGTCACAGAAATCCCGTAGTCAAGTTCAATCCAACGAAAACACAAGTGGGACAACAGATATCTCCAGAAGTGGCATTCTTCTCTTCCCGAGGACCCAATTCTCTCTCCCCTTCCATATTGAAGGTTTTAAAACTGTGATATCATTTTCATTGATTTTTTAAAAACTTTTAGGACTAACATATTCGAATGTGTTGTGCAGCCTGATATTACTGCTCCTGGTGTTAATATTTTAGCCTCCTGGTCCCCTGCTCGTTCCCCATCCCAGTCTCCAGATACCTTCAAAATTGAATCAGGAACTTCCATGTCTTGTCCCCACATATCTGGTATTGTTGCTCTGCTTAAAGCTATCCATCCAACATGGAGTCCTGCTGCAATAAAATCTGCCCTGGTTACAACAGGTGAGAAAGTAGATTTCATGGAATTTACTGCATTCAAGAAACTTCGTAACTTCATGGACAAATGATTTTCCTTCTCTTTACAGCTTCTCTAGAGGATGAATATGCTCAAAGTATTGTGGCTGAGGGAGCTCCTCACAAGCAGGCTGATCCATTTGACTATGGTGGCGGTCATGTAGATCCTAACAAAGCCATATCCCCAGGTCTCATATATGATATAGAATCCTCGGATTACATCCATTTTCTTTGCTCCATGGGCTATAACAACACAGCCATCAGCTTAGTGGCTGGGACTAAAATCACATGCCAAAAATCGACCAAATTCATTTTAAATCTTAACCTGCCTTCGATCACCCTTCATGAGCTGAAGCAGAGTATGACAGTATCAAGAAGGGTTACAAATGTCGGTCCGGTTAATTCTGTCTACTTTGCTCGTGTTCAAGCACCAGCCGGTGTGTCTGTGAGAGTTAAGCCATCAGTTTTGTCATTCAATTCTACTGTAAAGAAGCTGGAGTTCAAAGTTATCTTTTGTTCCCTACTAAGAGTTCAAGGAAGATTCTCTTTTGGAAATCTGTTCTGGGAAGATGGTTTTCATGCAGTGAGAATACCAGTCATAGTTCGAACTGTCCTTGATGATCTTTATGCAGACACATGATGAATTTCCATTTTAGTTTAAATACCTGATCTAGACCATACATATTTGTTATTTTAAATGTATCCCTATGAATCAATGGTTTATGGTTATAACTTATGTATCGCCTGTTGCTACAATCAAGGAATAAAATATCGATGGTATCAGAAATATCGGTAGTCCAAAAATACGGAAATTTTGATGGAAATATCGGGATATTATCGATATTTCAGTCCATATCATCAATATTATCGATATTTTGGTCTATGGAAGTCTAAAATATCGATGATAAAGGAAATATCGATAGTCCAAAAATACGGAAATTTCGATGAAAATATCGGGATATTATGAATATTTTGTTCCATGGCTACAATCCTCTAAATCCGTTACCCCAACCTCGCTCAACACTAGTGCTAAATGTTGTGCTAAAATCTTTTCGTGAACAAGAATCGAACTCTAACCGTCAGTATATAGGGGACAAAATGTTAGAGGAAGACCAGAGAGAACAAAAATAAGGATATGAAGTATGATGAACAAAGAAATCATAGTACTGCTTCTTTAAGTGAAAAGATGGAGTAAATGGACAGTAACCATAGGAAAATCAGAAGTCCAAAAAAGAGAGAGAGAAGGGAAAGGAGTGCTGAAGCAAGAAATGCTCTGTTGTGTTTTGTCCACCTTTTGTCTTTCTTTGATAAATATTTTTTCTTTCTCTTGTCTTTTTATTTATATTTATGTCGACATGATATTGGTGGTGAATATGCTGATAGCAAGAGAAACACTATGAGGAAATGAAAGGAATAAAAAGTCAAGGCATAATAGTCTATTCATTCCAAAAATGAATACAAAAATTCAAAGATCTCTATTCTCTATAGACTAGCTGATCATGAAACTCTATTTTTCGTATAAATTTTTTTTTTGAAACTCTATTTTTCTATAATAAAATATGCTATTGTTGTACCATTGCGTAGTAGGAAAATAATATTAGCATCTTCCTAGTCCTTTTTTTGGATTTTAGTCTTTTATAGTATTTTTAGATCATGGAGAAAGAATTATTGATAAAACTGGAAAAGAAAAATTGTCTGAAGGAATCCCGAGCCTCTACATTTATCAATTGTGCATTTACCCGTATTTCGCAAGATCTGAACTATTCTAATAATCTAACGACTCTTGATATGTGATGTAGACCGCTTAGCACTTACCTACATGGACCATTGGGATCCCATTCATGCATGAGCGTTGTATTAATAACCTATTCTAAATAACTGCCTTTTCACATTTGGGATTTATTTTAGTTCATGAATAAAGTTATGGAGAGTCTTTTCATCTTTGTGAGTTATAGGGAGATTTAATGTGAAGTTATCATTAGGAGGGAAGTTGGGATAGGAAAGGTTTAGGAGAGTTATAAGGAGTTATCTCATCATAATTGTCTAATCTTATCTTATCTCATCTTATGGGGAGTTATGTGGAGTTATCACATCTTGATTGAGAGGCTCCCATAAATAATGCATGAAATTGTAAGGAAGGGAGCAGTTTATGAATTAGTTTATGAATAAAATTTTGAGAAGAACTTTCTCTTTTCTATCAACTTGGTCTTCCATGGGAATAAAAAGGGCATAGAGTCCCTTGTTCTTGGCTGTCTCATTCAAGAGAATCAACAAGGATTAAATGTTATTTGTTTTAGGCTCAATATCACAAAACATCCCTAAGGTTTACGAAACTATTAGACTGCATCCTTATTGTTTTTTTGTGTCATTCATTGTCCTCAAGGTTAGTATGTGTGCTCACAAATGGTCCATACCGTCAAGTTCGTCAAAAACTTCGTTAGTTTGCTGACGTGATATATATATATATATATATCACAAAATATCCCTGAGGTTCATGCACCTATCACAAATGGTCCTTGGGAAATTTTTTTGACTTTTTCATTTAAAATTCATAAAATTTTGGTTTTCTTTTTTAAATTTTATGAATTTTAAATTATTTATTGGAGATGTGGGCTCCACATATATGCAACATCAACAAACTAATGGAGTTTTTAAAAAACAATTTAAAATTTATAAAAGAAAAAACCAACATTTTCTGAATTTTAAATATATATATATATATTGTATTTTAAATACACGTGGCACTATATTATTGGAGATGTGGGCTCCACATATATGCCACATGAGCAAACTAAGGGAGTTTTTTAAATTTAGAAATGAAAAACCAAAATCTTAAATGAAAAAACCAAAATTTTATGCACCCAGGTTTTTCCATTTTTATATTTTATGAAGGCTTTATATCACTAAATCCTAAACCCTTGGTTTTTTCATTTAAAATGCATACAAATTTTTTTTTCATTTTTAAATTTTATGAATTTAAATGAAAAAACCAAAAAATTTTGCAAGGACCATTTGTGATAGGTGCGTGAATCTCATGGATTTTTTGTGATATATATATATATACAACGTCAGCAAACTAACGGAGTTTTTGACGGAATTTGACGGCAGTGACCATTTGTGAGCACACATACTAACCTTGAGGACCATGAATGACCAAAAAAAAAATGCAAACTGATAGTTTCGTAAACCTTAGGGACGTTTTGTGATATTAAGCCTTTGTTTTATTTATTTTCCCACTACGGACATTGTCAATATGACACGTGAATTTTTAACTTTTGATATGTATCTATTTAATTAACAACAACTTTGCACTGCTAAGTTTAAAAGAATGATTAAAACAAAATTAAACAAAACAATAAAGAAAAAATTTAAGCCATCCTACCTACCTGACCCCGCGATTGCCATCCCACTCTTGATTCCTCTCTACCGTCCACAAATCTCTCCCTCTCTTCCATGAATGTGGTTTTTTCTTATCGTAGGTTTATCTTTGCATCATAGTTAAATACCTAACCTCAACTGCCATCATATCAAAAAAAAAAAAAAAATGGCAGCATCGACATCTAGCAAGGATTAAGATGTCATCATAGTTGCTCAGTCATTGAGAGAGAGAGAGAGAGAGAGAGAGAGAGAGAGGAAAATAGGAGAGGAGGTTGGCTGTGAGGAGGGAAGGGGTTGCTGTGAATGGGGTGGTGTGGGGGTGGGGTGTGTCATGAGTGGATGATAGGTTTATGGTTTTTTCTTTATTGTTTTTGTTTTCTTTATTTTAATTTATTTAGACTTAACGGTGTTAAGTTGGAGTTAATTATATGGATGGGTATCAAAATTTAAAAATTTACATGTCATATCACGAGTCATAAGATTATTAGAATGGTTTAAATCTTACGAAATGTGGATAAATGCAGTCACTAAATGTAGAGGCTCGGGATCCTTGTATGAAGTACAAGATTTAGCCTTAAGTTTCCTTTATTATTGTTAATAGACAAGACACACAAAGCTCAAGTGGTTAAGAGTAGTTACCTGCAACTAAAGTTTTGTGTTCGAATCCCCACTCCTAATATCACTTGTATTTTTAATTTCTTTTAAATAATTTAGTTTATTCGTAGTCATGGTGACTCTTTTCATCTTTAATCAATTGTAGTTATAAATATAGAGGCTCGAGAATATAAGGTGTGGCCACTTATGTGTTTATTACACAAAGCATAAAATACATTGAGTACAAGCAATTAAGGAATACCCCACAGACCAAAGTAGAGAATGCATTAACATCACAAAAATATTGGGTTATTATGTAATCAATAGATAGCTGGTTGGGGTTTATTTATGTAGGCAATTATCTCGTAAATTAGATTTAGAGTAATTTAAACTATTATTTTTATTTTAAAAAAAAAAATCATACCACTTGACAGAACAATGTCGTTGTGGACCGAGGGGTTTACCTCAGTGGTGAGGTCCCTCCCCTTCCCCCTTGGTCACCGTTCGAATCCCAAAGGAAATGCCCCCTCCCCAATGATCGCTAATTCTCAAAAAAAAAAAAAAAAAACAATGTCGTTGTGTCGTAAAGAAATTTCAAAGGAAATGTACCTCGAACGTCATTATCGCTGCCCCAGTGCACCTTGGAACGCCTCCCACCGTGTTGCGTTCGCCAAAGGGTGTAACTTGCTAAACAACAACTAGCACCTTGAGGTGATTCTTGGACGCCTCTCTTAATCTTGTTAGGTCATGTAATAGCATATTTACGAGTCTTCCCCACAACACAAGGATCCAAAAGGGCCACAGCTAGAAGCCAAGGAGGCCATGGTGCGACAACATGCTTTGTAACACGTGTTTGACAACGTGGAGCACTAAGCTTTGAACTTTCCAAATTGAAAACCAAATCTCAAAACGCATGCCACTTTTGCTTTTGAGAATCCCTGTTTTCCACTCTAAGCAATCAAAAACTAATAAAAAATATGGGAACATTTTTGCTCATCACTATAAATTATCATCATCAATACGTAATACGTGTTTATAAGCATAACCATAGTTAACTTTTACTTTGTATTTATGAAATCATGGTTATGCCTATGGACGCATGTCAAGTGTTGAAGATGATGAATATAGTACACCTCAAGTTAAAGTGGTGAGCAAAAATGCACCCTAAAAAATATCACTCTAAACGCGTGGGTCATGTTACTTATTACTAATTATCAATCAATTATCATTAGGCCTCCCTCAAATTAGAAAATATTAGGCGCGGGAAATACGTTGCAGATTAACCAGAAAACGTGGCGTGATTAACGCGTACAAGCAAAGCAAGCCATCGCAATCCCAATCTCGTAATAAACTGTAAGTCCAGGGGCGAATGTTGAGGGTGAAAATGCCACCCGCACACAAACACCAACGATTGGCGGTTTCCTGGGTGGTTCGTTTTGTTTTGAACCTTCCTAGCGCCAAAAATCCCCACAACCCATTGTCACCAATCAACGCCACACCCACCGCACGTTCAAACATTCAAATATATTGCTTCTTGAGAATTTATATTCAACGTCAACAATAACTTCTAAGCTAAGAGCCCTGCGTTCGAACACTGGTAGAAAACTCTTGTGATTTACGATTGATTACACAAATACTTATCTAGTCATTATCTCTTAAGCTCTGGTTTTCGATGAGAAAGTCGACCATGAAACTCATTCTTCCTATCGAAAGTCAATTCCACACCCATAATACATATTACTATTGTTAACAAAATAATTGGCAAAAATATTTGTATCATGTCATTATTACCGGAGTTCGCGGGAATTAGAAAGAAGTTCGAAAACCATTCGTTATTAAGAATAGTTAAAAGAAAGTTATATGGAGCACATTTCGTGGCCAGCCGTTTACCTCTTCGGAGAGCACCCGTGGCGAGGGGAATAGTCACTGCTACCGGCGGTGGATACCTCGGGTTTTACCTAAAAAAGAAAGTTATATGCTATACAATACACACATTTTGGTATTTTTACTTATCAGTAATGGGTATCGGAGTGATTCCAATTCCTTATTCCTCAAGTTTGTTAACATATGGGTATTTGAATGATTCAAATCCTTATTTTCCCAAAGTTTACTTACACATGCGAAATAAAAAAATTATGGGAGGTCCATGGTAAAATCCGTAATCAAATATCCTTAAAATTAGGAATCAGATCAACAAGGGGTAGTAGTTGATCCGATTCCAAATTCTTATTCAAATTCCCCGATTCATGACTTCTCCCATTCATTTTAAGTAAATACGCTTGAGCATATCAAATATTGATGTTCACTTACTAGGAATTAAGAAAGTAAGGAATCAGCGAATTTAGGAATCGCTGAAGTAATGAATCGGTATGAGAAAAATCATTCTCATTATGATGTTTACTAATCATATGGAATCAGCACATGAATATGGTTGATTCCCATTGTTATTGTTTACTAATTCTCATGAATCAGAATCGAAACTAATTTCATTGCAAAAGTAATGAGGTGTTTTGGAATTGTGGTAAGGGTATTGTTGGAAGGTATTAAGGGAAAAAAAGTAATCGACTACCTCCCTTAGTTAATATGATTTCTGGTTTTGAAGGGATGTGATTACGGATTTTAAGGTGGAGCCCACATATTTTTTCGTTCCTGATTGCAAATAAACGCATGTAAAGTTAGAAATGAAAATCGTTCCATTTTCTCTCATACTCATTACAAATATGTAAACATGTCATCAGTGTAATGACCTGGTATGGTGGTCCACATTTGCTGTCATTTCTTAACTTCATAAGATTTTGGGCTGGTTGGAGAAGTTGGAAGGGATGGAAGCTTGAAGTTGAAATGTCACTAGCCAGTGCCATGAAGGTCACGGCCTCACAGAGGTCATATAGGTCATAGTCAAGCCCTACTAGAATTTGGTCATAGGGAGGGACTTGGTCCGAATAGGCCAAGCATGCCATTGCCAACCCTTTGAGACCTAGAATAGTCAGCCACCCAGCCACCCCCACCAAATGTCACACGCATGCCAAAATCACCCCATCTCATTATTTACTTATATTATTTTTTAATGTGTACTAAATTTACAATAAATAAAATAAATAAATAAATGCAGACTTAGAATAGTCAGCAACCCAGCCACCCCCACCAAATGTCACACGCATGCCAAAATCACCCCATCTGATTATTTACTTATTTATTTTTTAATGTGCACTAAATTTACAAAAAAATAAAATAAATAAATACAGGCAGACTTTGAAAGAGATGGATAAAAACAACACAAAACCAATAACTCAGCACTTGCTTGCTTTGCCCACAACACCAGCCTTTATTTCAGTGCTTTTTAACCCAACAAACTCTCTCTCTCTGTGACCCCATCATCTTCCACAGTTTCCATCTTCCTCAACTGCTTTTCCTCTTCTCTCTTCCTTGTTTCATCTTATCAGGTACACCCTTTTAAAACAATGAAATAATATAATGAAAAAACCGCAGTAAATTAAACCCATGTGGAACTGAAGCAGAGCAAACTACAAGTTTAATTTATTCTTTATATATTTCTTTGGGTTAAATTTTGATGGTTGAGGTTTTGGGTTTGTAGAAATGGAGCTCTGCATGGAAGCAAGGGCTTTGAAATCAAGTTTACGCAGAGAACTGGCCTTGAAGTCGACCCAGCAAGCTTTGATTGATGAGTTTTGGTGCGCCACTGGAATTTCTGGTGTACCCAGTGAAGATTTTTCAGTGGACGACCTTCTCGACCTCTCTAATGGCGAATTCGAAGATGGGTCTGTTGAAGAAGAAGAAGAAGAAGAAAAAGACTCAGTTTCTGTGGATGATGAAAGTTCCAATTCAAGCAACTTTGTCTCTGCCGACTCTGAGTCTGCTCTGGCCAGCCAACTCTTAGTCCCGGTAACAAGCTTTGAATTAACAATTTTTGCTTGAATTTTCTGTTAAATTAAGAAATTATTTGAAATTAATTTATGGGTTTTTTTGGGTTTTACAGGATGATGATTTAGCAGGGCTTGAATGGGTTTCTCACTTTGTGGATGATTCTCTGTTAGACCTCTCTCTGCTTCACCCAGTCGGTACCCAACAACCGGAGGCTATTGCCTTGAAGCGGTCTGAACCGGAGGCCAAGCCAGTTCAATCAAGACCCACAGGGTTTCCTTCGCAAGTTCCAGTGAAACCCAGGTCCAAGCGTTGCAGAGCGGCCAGTCGAGTTTGGTCGTACCCGTCTTCGTCGTCACCATCGTCCTCTTCTTCTTGTTCTTCTGGGTTTTCATTTTCAACGCCTTGTCTTATCTTCAAGAACCCGGTTCACAGCACGGACGTGTTTGTCGGTGAACCGGCGACCAAGAAACAGAAGAAGAAACCGGCGGTTCAAACTGGGGTACAGTTTCAGAGGAGGTGTAGTCATTGCCATGTTCAAAAGACCCCACAATGGAGAGCCGGTCCGCTTGGTCCCAAAACTTTATGTAATGCGTGCGGGGTCCGGTTCAAGTCTGGTCGGCTATTTCCGGAGTATAGACCCGCATGTAGTCCGACTTTTTCTGGTGACGTCCACTCGAATAGTCACCGCAAAGTGTTGGAGATGAGGAAGAGAAAAGAGGCGGGCGGACCCGAGCCGAAATTGAACCGAGTGATTCCGAGTTTTTGAGGGTTTAGAACTAGATAAAGCGAACTTCAACCCGGTTGAACCGGTTTTGTGTTGTACATTTTTGTGGTTGTAGTATAGTGGTAGGCTCTTAGGGAGCTTTTAGTCTTTAGCCTCAGTTTTAGGCTTTTAGCTTTATACTTTTTTTTTCCTTTAATTATTTGGGTGCTGTTATGAATTTGTTTTGCAGGTTTAAATTTTAATGGAGGGAGGGAGAGATAGATATAGATATTATTAGGACTGAGTGACAGGAGGTTTTGTTTTGTAGGTCTGTTTTAGAGTTGAATGGAGAGTCTTTGGACCTTTTGATTTGTTTTTCTTTTAATTTCATCTCGACAAGGCTTAGAAATGTTCAAACGTAAGAAGTGGTTCAGCGGTTTTGGATGGATGTTGAAACTTCAATCTTGAAAGGCCCGTATGAGAGACAGAGAATGCTTGGCTGGTGAAATTGGGGAGAAAAACATAATTGTGTAGGTCAATCATATGGCATGACTCACCATTTAAAAAATTATGTACAAAATATATTTGATTATATTTGACATGTCCTCTCTTAGAGTAGAGAAGCTAATTTTGTGGCAGACGCTCTAACCGCTTATGGTCATACGATTAATCGGCAGATGCACTTGCCACTTATGATCATACGATTAACTCGAGGGTTGTCTGACAACACTCTCATTTTTTCAACAACAAAAAAAACATGTGCATCACGGCACGGCAGATGTACTTGCTTGCCACATATGCTAAGTAAAGGATATTAAGAAGAATCATCCTTAAAGCAATAAGTGAGAAGACTAGGGCTAGGAGTGAAACTCATCAGTTGTATTATTTTTGTAAAGAGATTTAGAGCTTAACGTATCCTAGCTATTCCACTATTTTTCTGAAAAGATACTTGACTTTAGGGGTGTGTGACTGGTGTGGTTCCACTTGAAGTCAAACCAATCAAACATTAAGCAATGCAGTTTGGTTTGGTTTAAGGGCATGTTTACGTAACTAGAATGGGAATAGGTAGATTAGGAGTCATTTCCATTCTGGATGACTCCTTTATTTGCTTACACGTGTGGAATAAACAGTAATATGGGGTCCACAATAAATCTCATTTATAATTCCTGATATTGAAGATATTTGATTCCATATAGGGGAGGTGGAATTGGAGAAGGGTGAAAGGAAATCAAGTTCTTCATGCAAAAAATACCCCTCACAGATCTAATTTTTTTCATATGAAAAATTGTAATAGTCTTTGGAAAGACAAACATATTTTGTTTAAGGGCATATTCGTAATCAAAATTTTTTGCATTCCGATTCATGATGGATAGTAAATATTTTAATGGAAATAAACTCTAGTTTCATTCCAATTCCTGACAGTTAGTAAACAATTGGAATGCATGCCTCCAATTCTTAGTTAACCCGATTCCTGCTTAACACGATTCTTGGTTACTCCAATTCCTGCTTATCTCGATTTCTGATTAGTAAACATGCCATAAGTTAAAGTGAGAGGATAAATCAAAGCAAACCAAATCATTGTTGGGCGGCTTGGTTTAAGCGATTTGGCTAACTCAAAATTCTCTTTTTTTAGTGGCTAAGGTCAATATAGAGAGCTTCAGTTGAGGGATTCCTCAAATAGGGACACCCTTGTAAGGCCCCACCATGCATTGTATTTCAATGATCCAAACAGTCTAGTTTTTAGATATTCCCTCAAAGATCAACTCAGCAAAAAATCACTCGAATCCAAAACCATTTGACCACTCAATTAGATGGTTATTATTATAGTCTTTTCTTGAAACAAAGTGTTCGTCTATTTTGTTCGTCCCAACAGCTTGAATGATTTTCAATTTGCCTAATTTTTTACAAGGATGATATATGAATGAAGACTTTAAAATTAGACGTTTTGGATCGTTGAATTTTTTTTGTAGGGTACCCAAAGGGTTTTATTTGAGAGATCCTTCAATGACTATATATATATATGGGTCTCTAGTTTGGACATCTGTGATGTCCCTGACCTAAAATTAAAGGGAAATAAATCAAATTAATTGAGATAATTAAATAATGAATTAAAAATGAATTTAAATGAATTAAAAGAAATTAATTGGAATTAAATAAGAATAAATTATTAAAGGGGCATTTTGGTCAACGATATTTTCGGGACGGAATTTGGTGAAATGAGTTGCGTCATTGCGTCTTGCTCGTCGAAACGAGTCTGTTTAAGGGCGAAACGTCTCGATACGAGTTTCGGATAGTTTTGAGGACATAATGGTTATTTCCAATTTTGAGAAAAATCTAATAAAGCCACGTGGGGCGATCATATCTGGTCTTTTCTCTCTCTCTCTCTCTCTCTCTCTCTCTCTCTCTCTCTCTCTCTCTCTCTCTCTCTCTCTCTCTCTCTCTCTCTCTCTCTCTCTCTCTCTCTCTCTCGGTCTTCTCTCGCATGCGACGACTGTTGGTTCGAATCACCGGCGCCGCCACAGACCACCACCGGCCACGAGACCGGTGCCAAAAGGTCCGCCGCTCTATCCTCTACCTGACACGCCCCATCTCCGACGCCGACAACTAGCACAGCCGCCGCTGGAACTAGAAAACCAGGCCGGTTCTCTTCGAAAATTTTTGGCTTCGTACGGCGGTTTCCGGCAAGCTTTGGCGTCGATCCAGGTGAGCTTTCTTCCTCCCTTGAACCCCTCTAGCTGTTTTCAAGCTTGGAATCGATCGATTTGGTCTCAAATCAATTGGATCTAAAACTCAGTTTTCGCCGGTGTTTGAGGCGGCGGTTCGGCCGTTTGCCGGCCGGTTCCAGGCTGGGTTTGAACGGTTTCAAACTCCTCTCTGCCTCTAGTTTTGTTTGGTATAGGTGGTGTTGGCCGGTGTGAAGGTTTGTCGTCGGCCGGAATCGCTCACCACACCCACACTCGCTGTCGGGCGTGTGGTGGCCCGTGGGGTAGGTGTGGTGGCGGTTCTCGGGTCCGTTACGACCTTCGTGTTGTTGTGAATCCGTACGTGTGCTCAGATTTTGATTCGGACGTCATTTGACAATCGAACCAACGTACGCTTATTGCGCGTTTTGTGAGTTTGATGTCTTCGGACCGTTGGATCGAATCCGAATTCACATATGTCGTTCCTTGTATTTCTAGGATCGTATAGGAATTGAAGGATCATGATTCGGAGTCCCGGATACTCCGGATCAATGACTTAAAGGTTAGATTAAATCGTAACCGTCCGATCGTGTGATCGTGAATGATCCGACCGTCCGATCGAGATCAAACTTTCAGGACACGCTGTTTAGGTCGTGTTGCACCTATAGGAACTTTCGGATCTAAGTTTGGAGGTCATGGGACCCACGGGCCAGGTTTGACCTATTCGGGTTAGTTTGACCAAGTTTGACCAGGGTTGACCGAGTGTCTCCCGAGATCGCCTTGCCACGTAGTTGACTTTGTTGGACTTCTAGGAATGTTTGGATCGATTTGGAGGTCATGGGCTCCGCGGGCCCGGGTTGACCGAAAAGGGGTGTTTGACTGCCGGTTGACCGTGAGTCTTCCAGGTGGTCCCACTAGTTAAAAGAGGTAGTTTGACCTTAGAATTCTTCGTACGTACGTACACGCACACTTTTGAGTGGGGAAACATTAGGGTTTCGTTTTAAGGTTTCGTTGTCGTTACGTTCGTTAATCCGATTCTCGTATCCTTGTTTAGGTACTCTGGCACCGCATACGTAGCGGGCGGGACTCTTTTAGGGTTATGCAGCGTAGGACCAACGGTGAGTGGACTTTGTTTTCAAATGAGCATGATTTGGATGAATTGCATGAAATGCATGAAATGACTTTGATAATGGTTTAAGTCTTGCTTTGACTTTGTATTGAAATATATTTAAAAGGGGTTTGCATTTGAGGTTTATGCATGTTTTGAGTTGCCAGTTTGTATGTGGGGCCCTGATGGTCATTTTTATGATTATGTATACTTTTGAGTATTGAATGGGACGTAGTGACGTCTGGTGGTTTTTGTGTACGATTTGAGTACGGTGAAATTATTATGGATATATTGGGATTATATAATTGGATTATATAATTGAGCTATGTTAAGCTTGAAATTGTTATACTTTATAAAATATAGATTTAATGGTTTACTATACATAAATGAGAATTTAATGATTTTCAGGAATTGTTATATTATATTTTATTTATATAATTGAGCTATATTTTAAGAAGCGTTGTGCGTACTATACATATACTTTGGGTTTAGGTTACGGACGCTTTAAACGTCCGGAAAATTATGTTAATGGGTTATTATATATATATATATATATATATATATATATGTATACTTCGACTAGATATTTTGAATATGGGGTTTTGGGGACGTTTAAACGTGCGGACATATATGTATACGGAATTGGACTTTCGATTATATTTTTAAAGGATTGTTATGTATATTATATATATATGTGTGTGTATATATATATATATATATATTTATTGAATAAACGTTTCAGGGTTGGGATGTTATACTTTTTAGAATAGTTACCTATACTATTATTTTGGGACTTACGTTTTATTTGGGTTTTAAATTGATATGCTTGACTTGAGCATTGATTGATATTGGATTATATTTCTGAGTATGGTTTTAAATGAATATGACGTTTCATTGATTATGAAGTTGATTTGCGGTCGTTTGACCCTTGTGATTATTTTGAATATAGAAATATATGTTTTGGACGGTGATGTCCTGGCTTTGAATTTATATATTGATTAGTTGACTGATGGACTTGTATAGGTCCTGGTGTCTGATGTTTGGGGTTGGGTACATTGTGAATGATTATATATATATATATTGATTATCGCGTGGCGATTGATGTGAGTGTTGTTAGCATCTTGTATTGTACCTCCCCTTGTTCTAATACTAATGATCGCATGGCGATTGATATGATACGATTACCTAGATTTGGTATGGTTTGATCCGGTGTATACCTTAATGGGGTGTAGCTGTAGACCTTTAACTGGGTAGTCTGCGCGCGTATGACAGATTTCGGAGTTATGGTTGGGAAGTTTCTACCATATAGGCCTGTGAGTTTAGTCCCACTTTGGACTGCTCAACCCTGGGCACGAGGTCTCGATGAGGTTGTACCTGTGAACAGTCAAATGATCCCCCGTTGGATTGTTTTCCTCTGGTACTTGTGTTTGTTGTTAAGGTCATATTATACCTATACGTGTGTGTTAGTACCTTTGTATTCATATTGATTTTAGTGAGGATCGTTCCTCGCTTGTCGTGCTTGTGAGCACGTGGTTGTGAGAGTGGGGAAGTTTGGGGAAACTGTTTACCTGATTCGGTTGCAGTACTTGATTTAGATTTTAGTACTTGTTATGTTTTGCTTATTGGATTGTAAATCTTGATTTATATATATTTATATATATGATTTGAACTACAATGGATTTCTATATTGTTGTCAAGTTTGGTTTTCTTGGTATGAACGAAATGTTTAATATTTTAAATGTTGTTTCGGTTTATGTTTTATATACATACTTATATGGGTTCGATTTGGGAGGTTATGCCTCGGGAAAAGAAAAAGAGTGTTTTGTTCGGAAAAAGGTTATGAGCAGGATTGCTCTCACGTACTTTGAGGTAGTATGGTTTTTAAATCAATCAAGTATATAAACGGATTCATATGCATGTTAAGCATGGTTTTAAACGGTGGGGTTAGTACTTTGATTTCAATATGTCAAACCTTGTTTTTGTCCACTCACACTCTTCCTGTTTTGCCCCTCCAGACCGTAGTTGTTGCGTCGACACCGTTCGGCCGTGCGCTCCTCTTCTCGAGCTTTGATTAAAGGATAGGATCTGTTTTCCTTGAACCCTAAACTTTGTATTATGTTATTTATATTCCGCTAACTCTTAGATGCTCTGTATCACCCTTTAGGGTTGAATTGTATGGCCGGAGGCCTGTTTTGTATTTGTGTATGCATGCTGGCATTTGGGGATAGATATCTGTTGTGTTCTGACACGTTGAAACTTTTGGGTTTATCCTTATTTTAGGGGAGACTCTGCCCATTTTTCGGTAGAAGTCTTGGCCCCTTTCTGTGTAAATTTCGGGAAAAGGGAACTTGTTTAGTTTGTGGGCCCGACATGGGTGGATGTTGGGCATAACCGCAGGGTCCGTCTCGGGTTTCGGGTGGAATTCGGGTCGAGTCCTGTCAACATCCGTATAGCTTTTAATATGCGGATGTGATGCTTTAACTAGTGTTTTTGCATCCAACTACTTGTTTAGATAACTCACTACATACATTAAGATGAAACAACAAAGTGAAAAACCAATTACAAAGGCAACTGCCATTAGGGGTGGGCGCGGTCTGGTTCGGTTCAATTTTCACCTCACATCGGAATCGGAATCGATACTATTTAATCGGTGCGGTTCGGTCTGATTTTTGTGAAAAAAATTTATGAAACTAGCCGGTCCGGTTTAAAAGAGTTTCGATGCGGTTTTCCGTTTTTTCAGTTTCTGGTTCGGGTCTAGGATATTTTGGAACATATCCATACACATATCATATAAGTGTCGAAATATTGACGATAATATCGAAAAATAACGATGTCGATAATTTCTCTATCGCTATAATATCGAGATGATGAATACAATATGAAAAATTTGAAGAGTTAATTACACTAACACCCCCTGAGGTTTTTTGTGTTTTCACAAAACTCCCTCAGGTCTCAAAAATTACACGAACACCCATTGAGGTTTCAGTTTGTTTTAACAAAACCCATTTTGGTTGATTGTTTGTCCAAAAATTGATGAGTTCATTGAAAAAAAACTTACGTAAATGACAAAATTAACCTCACTGAAGTATATGCAATCTAATCTTAAAGGCCAACTTTGTCATTTGGGAAATTGTTTTGTATAAAATCATCAATTTTTGGATGGAAAATCAATGAAAAGGAGTTTTGTAAAAACAATTTAAAACCTCCTGGGGTGTTCTTGTAATTTTTAAAACCTCAAGGAGTTTTGTGAAAAAGCCGAAATCCTCATGAGGTGTTAGTGTAAATAACTCAAATTTGAACCTTGAGGAATTGTATGTGGTACTAAGTCACTCATGTATCTTACTATGCAATGTATAAAGTGTAAAATATTGTAGTGAATCATTATAAATAAATGATTATGGTTTGTTTAATCTTCTTTCATTAATTACTACATATTTTTCTACACTCATAGTGTTTGTCATCTCGCTATATAATCAACTTAAATCAGTTAAACTAATCATGAAATGCATTTCCTTCCAATTTTTTGTGATAAAGTAATAGATAATTGACTCAATGAGCATCATCCAAAGTTTCAAGAAAAATTTCCAAGTTTTGCTTATAAATTCCGTGGTTTTTATTCAATTTTTATTGATATCGATAATATCATGATATTTCCATCTAAATTTCCGTGTTTTTGGACTACCAATATTTCCGAAACCATTAATATTTTAGACATTGGTTGAAAAAAAACACTTTGAATATTTCTCACTTCTTATGACCTTATGAAGCCAAATCGTCAACTTGACAATCTTAACAATTTCAAACACATAAGGCCAACATTGCATCCATTATTCTAATTTCTAAATCTCTAAGTTCCTACCAATATTCAACATTCATAAAAGAAACAAACAACCTGATTATATTAAAAGTTGATATCAACGTGCTGAAAGGAAGCATCATAATAAATGATAATAGCTAATAAAAAGTGCCAAGTGCCATAAAAGGGGACACTAGAACAATTAAACCTAAAATTAATATAGGAGATTTGGTTTGATTAATGCGGTTTTCGTATAGAACAAACCGAATCAAACCAAACTAATTACTATTTAGTTCAATTTGCTCCAAGATTACACTTTTTTGAGTGTTAAAACTGAACCAAACTAGGTAATATATTGGTTTGATTCGGCCCTACTTAACCTCAACTAGTTGTCAGTGCAAAGAGATCTTAATGCCCAATGGGGCTTCAATGGAAAACTTAGTGGCCCACCACCCTTTTTGGTGATTTGGTTACCCATATATGAGGAAGAAACCATGATTTGGGTATTGCTCTACACGACAGTGAACCCACAAAATTCCCAAGAAAGAAAGGCTCAAACTATATATGGTCTAACTAAACAAAAGGTTATGTTAATAGAGCCAATCGTTGCTGCTAGTAATTGTATAGGGAAACCCTTTGCAGGATGATACCAAGATATCAAAAGCTATCAAGAAGAACTAGCAACTAGGAAAAGTAGACAAACCCAGCAAACACACTATAAGCAGATCTCCTCAATTACGGAGAAGGGCATCCATACCATGCTTTTAATTATGGTGAATTTTTGTCAAGATCCACACTTGTGCTCCGAGCCACATGATACAATTCACCGGATTGACTTTGATACCATTTATCACGACTGAGTCGCACGCTATCTCGGCGCTATACTCCAAAAGGACTAGTTACTAATGAGATTGTCGCACGCTATCTCGGCGCTATACTCCAAAAGGACTAGTTACTAATGAGATATCCTACAATCGCTTATGAAACCAGTTCAACTCATTAGTTTGCCGAATTAAGGGAGAATGATCCAACATTGACACCTGGTGGGGATTAGGAGTTCATTTAGTGTAAAGTCCAATCATGTGTTGACACCTGGCATCTTTTGAAATTTATAGGATTAATGGCTAAAACTAGAAAGTGAGACAACAGTAGTCAATTTAAAAAAAAGGAAAATAGTAATTTCAGAAGAAAAAAAAACTTAAACATATGAAAAAAAAAACATTTTGTTTTTTATAAAATAAATATACGCGGCCTTTGCTAACTTTACTAGACTTGACTTGGGCAAGGCCCTAAGACGTGCTGGATGGACCAAAGACCGAGAAGAAGAGATATAAACGCAAGCCGTGTGCTTTTCGCGCACGCAACCGCAAAAAAAAAAAAAAAAACGAACGCATAATAAAACGCCAACCACCCAACCATGTTTTTTCGCCGCTCTCACTTCAAATACTTTACCCAAACAAAACATTTCCGCAAGCTTTCTCTGTAAATCGAAAACAAAAACATGGCGCTCTGCAAGCGCGTGCTTCAAACCGGTGCCGATTCCGCGTTTCTCTTCGCCAGCTTCCGACGAAACCTCTACTCGCCTTCGACGAGCAACAATGGATATGGGCTCTTCAGCAGGCAGATTTCGGGACTGGTCAAACCGAATGGGAATCGCGCGTTTCTCGTGGACACGTTGGCTCTGGTCAGGGGTTTGGAGGCCAAAGGAGTGCCGACGAAGCAGGCGGAGGCGATCACAGCTGCGATCACTGAAGTTCTGAACGATAGCTTGGAGAATGTGGCTCATGCTTTTGTTTCCAAAGCGGAAATGCAGAAGGTAAAACTGTTCTCCAACTGTTTGTTGATTTGCTTCAATGAAGTTTTAGCTGCGGTGTTAGTTTAGAAGTTGCACGCATTGTGTTCGATGTTTTTACGGCGAATCTTGTATGTAGTTTTGATGCGTTTTCTTTGGTGTTTGTAGGCTGGAATGCTACAAGAATCAAATCTGTCCAAGTTTAAGTCTGAAGTAAAAAGCTCACAGGTTCTAACAGATTTCTCCATCTTTCTTTCTTAACAGTTATTCTTTTGGTTTAGTCTTTAATGAAATTTATTATCATTAGCTTAGTCGTTTTCTGCCATAATTTTTTTTATTTACTCCTTAATGCAATCTCAGTGTGGGTTAGAGGGGGTTTTGGTGGGCTTGATATTGACATGTGACAAAATCACGTTGAGCATTGTTGACCATGATCAGCTTGGGCTTGTTTTGCCTTTCACATCTTTGCACAAAACTAAATGTACAGATGCATGCATGTCATCCAAAACCGTAAGTCAAGGGGAAAATACTGACCGGTTTCTATTTCTGGATGGTTAACCTTGAAACAATAGCAAAACATATGGTGGTCGTTTCGTAGGTAGATTTGAAGGTGGCCGGATGGAAGGCTGTGTTGACTTGAGTTTGTTAGGGAGAATTGAAAATATGGAAATTAGTAAGTGTTTTCACAGCAGGATTTGCAGGGGATAGGTTTGATCCCCAACGTACTGTCACCTTTCGTTGAATAATCAGAAAACTGACCTGTTTATTTCAAGGGTTGTCTAAAGTAATCAATATTCTCATGAAGGGTTTGACTAAACTAATCAATATTCTCATGAAGGTTTCTATCTTGAAATGCTCAATGAACTGCATTTCTTGCTTCGTAATAAATCATGGAATTCATTTTGGAAAACTGACTTGATATGCTTGCGTAGATGAGGAAGTAGTAGAGATGCTATTCGCATTTCTAATTTGAACTTCCAGTTCAATTTTATATAATGTTGGCAAAATCCCTTCAAGAGACTAAGGACCGTAAATCTGTAAACATTCGTGCCGTATGTTCTTCCATATATAAAATATATATAATGCTGGAAAATGCTCATTCAAGCACCTTTCCACTTCAAATGAGTTGAATGAGGCCATGCATTGCTTTTCTTAACGTATTTATATCTTTGTTCACATTCAGTACTAGATGCATGTTATGGTTTTAGGATTCTGGTACACACTTTTGAAGCATCATATTCTGAATACTCCTTTATATAAGACCAAAATAAATAATCATTAATAGTAGTACATTCTTATTAGTACTTTTTATGGGACCAATATCATTGTGTTGATTCTAATTAACCCTCAATTTTATGTAGGAGCACCATTTTTCGATGTTGCAACGTGAGACTGAAAAACTTCGGGCTGACATAGAGAAGATGCGTAGTGAATTGAGGTATGTCTTATGATGTATAACGTTTGTGGTTTCTACCATCAGGTGACATTGGTTCTTAACTTATTTTTTTCAATATTTTATTGTGTTATGCTCTTAGCTCAAATTTTTTATTTCCTGAAACAGATACGAGATTGACAAGGTTACAGCTGGGCAACGCTTGGATCTAAATCTTGAAAGAGGGTAAGCAAACTTTTGTTTTTCTATTTACTATTGTATCTATAATCTTCAGGATTAAATTTTTGGGTTCTTTGGTACTGTTATAATTAGTACTGATGCCTGAGTGCAGGCGCATACGTGATGAGCTAGCCAATCAAAATGCAGAAACCACCAATCTCACAAATAAACTTGACCGAGTGAGCACCATTACTGCACTGGAAGTTTTCTGGTTTGCATCAATTGATTATAACATTGAATTTTATTTAAACTTTGTTTGAACCTTGTTTACAGGAAATTCATACATTAAGAGCTCAGTTGGAAGCTGCAAAGTACGATGTGATCAAATATTGCATAGGAACCCTTGTCTCCATATCTGCAGTCGGTCTCGCTGTACTTCGTATTTTGTTGTAGGATTATAACTACTTTGATGGTCAAATGTGACAGAGAAACTCAATGGTCACTATTCTTTTCATGGCAAGGTGATGCTAGATCCGTTACAGGGTTATAGCTACTCTGGTCATGGCAATTTGATGCTAGAACAATCAGTTAAATGAATGGAAACGTGAGATCGTGAAAAGCCAAATCACACTTGGCCTTGTTTTCTTTCCCTTCTGCCATATTTGAGAGGCAAACGAGGAAATAAATGATACAGTCCTCAATCACTCTTATTTGTTAGGATACTCTAGTTCAGAAATCTTAGTTTAGTTCTTACAGGGAAAGCACTACAAGGAAAAGCACTTTCAGCGGCAAAACTGATTGGTCGCCTGTTCTTGCATATCCCTAAACACTTGTATCAGCAATGTATGATGTGGCTGGAGGTATTGTAACTTTGGCCACCTTTTTCATTCGTTTTTCCAAATTACTTTACGTACAGAATTTGCTATTTGCTTTGTTAAAATTTTCCAACATTGTTTTGATTAAGTAATTTTTTTTAAAAAATTTTGATTTTTGGAACAATGCTCGTTCTCGGATCACTCAATGAAGCTCATTTAGTATCATTAGCCAACAAGCAACCTGACAATCGATGATAATCCCCTATGATTAGCGTTTAGAAACTCTAAATTCCCAAAGATTAGCTAAATAAAACCATTAAAAACCTAAATCACATATCATGGTTCTTTGTATTCAACTCGTCATGACTCTCAATTAATTCACATGACTCCTCACGGTTAGCCTAACAGCAAAACTACATTTTCACAATTTTACCATGTAAGGATACTGAAGTGTTCAAATTGAAACCACATGTATAAACATGCAATTTTGTGCAAACCTTACATTAGCAATTTCCTATTGACCCTTACAAGATTCAACACCTCTCATAATTATTACTACATAATTTTTTTTGGTGCATTTTGCATCGCTTTGTTGTTATTATTATTTATTTATTTTGGCAAATAGTAGTTTCTTTTAGTTGAAGGAGGGATTTGAATGTGAACTCTCTTCTAACATTGAGATATAAAAGAATTATGTTAGACCAATTTTTGGCTAGCTAATTGGTATGTATGAGTTAATTTTCTTATGAAATTTATCATATGATATGCACATAATAAAATCTGCACGGATCCTGAGTCTCCACTGTTGAAGAATATAAATTCCACATCGAAAACTTGACTAAATAAAATGCAATATACAATGCATTGTTCCACTACTAATATTACCGATACATTTTGTGATAAAACTCCACACCTATTAGGCTTTATAAGTGAT
This sequence comes from Prunus padus, assembly GCA_024362665.1. Classification (NCBI taxonomy): domain Eukaryota; kingdom Viridiplantae; phylum Streptophyta; class Magnoliopsida; order Rosales; family Rosaceae; genus Prunus; species Prunus padus. The sequence goes on along the minus strand of JANFAM010000006.1, from coordinate 11,812,066 downwards.
TAAGTTGGAGACAATATCGATATTGTTAGTAATGAGCCGCTGGTCTGTCTCTCTAAATTTAACATCTACATCATAAGCAGTCCAGATCACATATTATACATCTGACCTTTTATACAGATAACCAAACAATATAGTAAGTCCTCAGTAATGACTCGCCACATTAGCCCAATCCTCATAAAGGCTGCAGATCACATTTTAATTATATAAGAACCTCATCCTTTTCTTTTCACCTTATCAAATTCATAATTTATATTAACCTCCTCACCAACCCCATTTTCAAGAACACAAACCAAGCCATGGATGATCTCCTCCTTCACCAAGCACTTGAATCCCTGCAATCTTCTCCCATGTTGCTCATTCTTCTTCTTCTACTCATCATTTTTCTTGATTGTTTTGTTCATGTAACGCCCAAAACTCCCCATACCCATCAGCATTGAAAAAGGGTCCAATTTCATTCAATTACTACTAACAGACACCCCCCCACCCCAACTTTCTTCACATATTATGGCAATTTGAAAATTAGAAGTTAACAAATTAATGAGAAAAAATCGCTAGTCTTGGGGAGAGAGAGAGAGTGTGTGGGCAGAGGCCAGGAAGGCAGCGCGAGGTCGATGACAGGTTGGGGTGGTTGGTGGCTCTTTTCTTTTTTCTTTAAATAGTGCTACTCTTATCACATTATCCTACCACCTTATGTGGCAGATGAAGTGGACAACCATATCAATTAAAAAGTATCAATAAATCATAAAAGAAAAGAAAATATTAAATTAATTTTAATTGATGTGGATGTTCACCTCATCTACTACATAAGGTGTACGATTGTGGTATACAAATGTGGTAAGAGTAGCATTGATTTTTTTATTATTATATATAATTAGATTCCAAGTCCAGCTAACGGAGTGACAGAACTGTTTGTGGCGCATTAAGCAGATGAATTTTGTTTGCACTCATATTTATCGGGAAGGTAATTGTGTCGCAGATATATTAGCAAATTTTGGTGCTGATAACCATGCCTATTATTGGTGAGACTCCTTACCTTCGTGGGCTGCTACTGCTTATGCTAAAGATTTAGTGGGTTTTTCCATGTTTCGCTTTTGTTGATTTTGTGTGTTTAGTTTGATCCCATTCTTAAGGTTGGCTTTGTTGTGGAATTTGGTCAGTTATTACCCCACTATTTAATTATTCTTTTTAATAAATTTCTCCTCGTTCCGTCGAGGTTTAAAAAAAAAAAAAGATTCAAAGTCCAACCGTAAAAAAAAAAATTAAATTAAATTGTTATTCTTAAATGACACAAGACAAATTTTCAATGGGAGTATCATAAGCTGATGTGGTAGCAGAGCACTACTATAATGTTAGACCAATTTTTAGCTAGCTAATTGGTATATATGAGTTAATTTTCTTATGAAAATTATCATACGATATGCAAATAATGTTTGCACAGATTCCGAGTCTATAGATTTAAAGACATTCCACTTCTACATAAGCAGCCCAGATCACATATTATACATGTGAACTTTTATATAGATCCTTATTAATCTTTTGTATACCAAACAAAACGAATTAAAAGAAATCCCAATACAAAAACAAAAATCCAAACAAATTTCAAATATTTCCTTAGTGCAGACAAGTGGAGCCAAAGTTCCCACTGGGAATGGAGTTGGTGAGATAAGATAATCCTCTATAGTATGTCCCCAGTAATTACTTGCCACATTAGTTCAATCCTCATAAAGGTTGCAGATCCCATTTTAATTATATAAGCAACTCATCCTTTCCTTTTCACCTTACCAAATTCATAATATGTATGTATATATATATAACACCCTCCTTAACAACCCCATTTTCAAGAACACAAACCAAGCCATGGATGATCTCCTCCTTCACCAAGCACTTGAATCCCTCCAATCTTCTCCCATGTTGTTCATTCTTCTTCTTCTACTCATCATTTCCTTGTTTGTTTTGTTCATGTCACGCCGAAAACTCCCATACCCACCAGGGCCAAGAGGGTGGCCCATTATTGGGAACATGCTCATTATGGACCAACTCACCCACCGCGGTTTAGCCCAACTGGCTAAACAATACGGTGGGCTTTTCCATCTTCAAATGGGGGTCTTACATATAATGGTCGTGTCAACCCCGAAGATGGCCCGAGAAATCCTCCAAGTTCAGGACAGTTCCTTCGCCAATCGGCCTGCAAATGCCGCCATATCATACTTGACGTATGATCGGGCCGATATGGCTTTTGCCAACTACGGCCAGTTTTGGCGTCGCATGCGCAAAATTTGCGTCATAAATCTGTTTAGTCGGAAACGGGCCGAGTCATGGGCCTCAGTACGTGAGGAAGTTGATGAGATGGTTCGACATGTGGCAACAAAAACCAGCTCACCGGTCAATATCGGTCAATTGGTTTTCACTCTAACGAAGAACATAATTTATCGGGCAGCGTTCGGGTCAAGCTCCCATGAAGGGCAAGGAGAGTTTGTGAAGATTTTGCAGGAATTTTCTAAGCTTTTTGGGGCTTTTAACATGCAAGATTTTCTTCCATGGTTGGGTTGGGTTCATGCACAGGCTTTTAAGGACAGAATGGCTAAGGCTCGTAGGTCACTAGACGTGTTTATTGATAAGATCATCGATGATCACATGGCTAAGAGGAATACAAATAAGGACAAGAAAGATGACAATGAAGCTGATACAGATATGGTGGATGAATTAATAGCTTTTTTCAGTGATGATGCTGCAAAGGAAAGTGACGACCCCAATTCTACCTTTAGGCTCACCAGAGACAATATCAAAGCTATTATCATGGTAAGTCTTACATAAAAATATAATGAGGATCCATAATATGTCAATATTAGTGTCGTCAGCAAAATATACCGACATGTTATTGTTACATTTTTATAATATTGATGTGCGTGTCCATTCTTTAAAGAATATATCCTGTATAGATAATATATATATATATATAACAGTCCATACATAGATATTCATTAACAATTATTCTTTTAATTTTGAGAGAATCTCGACGGAACAAAGGAAACAATTATTCTTTTAATAAACCTCTTAATACGTTACTATAATTTTCTTTCCAATATTATTAACTACCAACCCCCGTTCTACTGGTCACATCGTTCTCCAATATTGTTGCCCTTTATTTGAGGTGCCAACTCGGTCTAGGGGTTTTCCTTTTATTTATTTTAATTATTAAAAATTGAATTTTTTTTATAGGTAATTTCACAAGCGGATTACATTGTAATTAATATTTTGTAATAGGTGGGTCAACACTTTTTTCCTTTTCTAAATCAAAAGAAACAAATCTGATTACATTTGTTTTTTTATTATATGTACTCAGAATTTATGGTAAAATAAAGCACATTCTCATTTCTCACTCAGAAGATCAATATTATGTGTAAACTACTTTGGTAATGGAAATTATGTGTTTAATTATCACTATCTGTCACTTCTGATTTACTTTTAGTGACAAAGTCCACTTTGCATTCACAGGATGTAATGTTTGGAGGAACTGAAACGGTGGCATCAGTGATTGAATGGACAATGGCAGAGCTGATGAAGAGCCCAGAAGATCTCCAAAAAGTGCAGCAAGAGCTCACCAATGTTGTTGGCTTGAACCGTAGGGTCCAAGAAACCGACCTCGAAAACCTAACCTACCTCAAATGTGCAGTCAAGGAATCCCTCCGTCTTCACCCACCAATCCCTCTCCTCCTCCATGAGACCGCAGAGGAGACTTCCGTGGCCGGCTACTCATTTCCAGTTGGGTCACGGGTTTATATTAATGCTTGGGCTATCGCCCGTGACCCAACTGCATGGGACGAGCCAGAAACATTCAAACCCTCGAGGTTTTTGAACGATGGCTCACCCGATTTTAAAGGGAGCAACTTTGAGTTCATTCCATTTGGGTCAGGCCGTAGGTCATGCCCGGGTACGCAATTGGGGCTATATGGGTTGGAGATGGCTGTGGCCCATCTTCTTCATTGTTTTGCATGGGAGTTGCCTGATGGAATGAAGCCTAATGAGCTCGACATGAATGATGTTTTTGGACTGACTGCACCCAAAGCAGTTCAGCTTGTTGCTGTGCCGAGTTACAGGTTAAATTGCCCGCTTTGACGAAAAAAGCGAAGCTTTAGAGAGAGAGGCTCCTCATTCTCTCTAAAATTTCTCCCATCTTCACCGCCCTTTTCAAAGCAGCTGGTGGCTCTCCCACCGCCTTTCAGGGAGACTCCCCCGCCAGCTGGTGTGGCTATTCTGCCTCCCTTTATGTGGCTTCTCTTCTTTACTTTCTGTGTTTCCTTTAAAAAATTATTTCTCTGCATTTTCAAATGTTGGCCTAGAGATCCTCTACTTCTCCCTATGAACTTCCAATCCTTTTGTTCTACAGCCCTTGCATCTCCCTCATCTATCTTTCCTCTCATCCCGTCGACTTGTGTCTCTCCCCCCACCAAATCTCAAAACTAAAAGTCCTCTACCCCTAAGATTTACTTGGTTCGACACTAGATTGCTGCAACTGTTCTACTCCAACAACTCATTCTCATATCTAACACTTGGATCTGCACTTGTGAGCTCTGTAATTCTATGGTCAATTTTGACCACTACTTGATAGATCACTTGAGTATGATGCATGGTGGCTTGCTCCCCCATATCCACACTATACAGATCTCCTCTCTTGGTTCTCCTAGGCCTTGCTCTTCTTGTGGCAACGGCGGCGTATCTGGCGATGGTGATGACGACTGGCTTAGTTAAGGGTTAGATTTTATGGTTTTTGTAATTTGTGGGCTTTTGTTGTTTTAGTATTTTAGGTTGGATTTTTATTTTGTTATGGAACCTCTGTTTTTTATTTTGAGTTTTGTATTTGGGCTTCCTTGTAAGTTGTATCTTTATTTGGCAATGAAATCTCCTTCCCTTCCCTTCGATAAAAAAAAATTAAATAAAAATAAAAGAAGCCCGCTTTGAAGTGAGTAGCTAGTGATAGGGTTTAGTTGCTTCAATTTTAGGGGAGAACGTTCATTTTCGTTTATCCATTCATTTTGCCTGCGTTGGGAATTTATTTATTTATATTTTGACAAGGGATTTTGACAATCGCATTTTGCCTGTGTTGGATTGTAAAAAACTGAAGACCTATGTTTGATGTTGTGTTAGACTAAGAAATAATTCTTGTAATATTTAAATTCAAATATAAATTTTGACCTAAAAATAAATAAATGATGCAAAGAAACCAAATTTAAAGATTTAAAACAATAATAAAAATAAAACAAATAAAATTATGATATTTTTTTTTATGAAGAATAAAATAGTTGCTCCCTAAACTCGATGCATTGTTTAGGCTCTGTTTGGTTTCATTTTCAAAGTTACTTTATGTTGTTTATAGAATTCTAGCTTAATTTCCCGTGTTCTTGAGTTTACTCACATTTAAATTGTAACCAAGTTTTGATTCTGATTGAAGTTAACTTCCTTGTCACAAGGCATTATTCGAGGATCCTTAACACTAATGTCGCACTGACAACGATCACATACAAAAAATTCCACATGATTAAAACCTCACTCTCAAAGCAAAACAAAACATAACAAAGCAAATTTTGACACTCGAGACAATCACTTCTACTGCATAACGATCATTTCTAGAGCACTAGTGTGGAAAGACCTCATAGCTCCGCTGTGGTACCTTTCTGATGATGGCCCTCATGAGATCAAAGTAGAGGGGCAGCTGTGCAAGAGCGAAAAAGGTGACCGGCAAGCAAGTCGCTGCATACAATGGATATGCCACATATCTCAGTTGATGTTTGAGGACAAAGATATGCCCTGTGCAGAATGAGACTAACATGGAAGCTATTGATGCGAAGAGTGATGTTAGACCCAGCAAAAGTTTCTGAGGCAAGTCCATTGAAAAATCGCTTTCTTCGTATCTAGAAGTTAGAATTGAAAGAAAGAAGACCAGGGAAGTTACTGAGAAGCAGAGAGCAGTCAGTGATAAGATGGTGAAGGCACCGAATGCTGACTCATCTTTAAGAATTGGTTCACCTGTTTTCTGATCAAGTCCACCTGGTACAGTTGCTGATGTTGCAAATGCAACCGTTGCAATGAGAGCTGCAACAACAGAGCACGACTCTGAAGTTTTAGTTAGCCATTTGCTACCTTCTTTTATAAGACTTCGGTGTGTATTTATGAAGATCTCCTTTGGGGTCCGGCCTTCTTTGTTGTAGGGAACAAAGAAACCATGTGGCATTGATCTTTTGACAAACTGCGTATCCAATTAACATGACAATACTCTTAGAAGATTATGTTCAAACACTTCAAAACCTTGAATTCAAAGCCTAACTCAAAAAGGAAAACCAAAGGCCAGTTATGGTAAAAACAGAGATTTGTAAGCTGAAGACTATTGACATGAGTGCAGCTGAACTAAGATAGTGTGAGATCAGCAATAGTTCATACCTTATACCACTTAATTTCCCATTGCATTTGCAATGCGGCGCCTGGGATAAGCCAGGGCCGGTACTGTCCACATGTAGCGGCAAGATGTAAAGCACTGTTACCTTGGTTGTCCAACTGACGAAACAAGCTTTCTTTCATTATCTCTTTCTTCTGCAGGAGATTGTAAACATGGGGTTGCCTGTTCTCAACTGCTAACAGTACAACATTCTTGTTATCAGAGTCCACATCCTGGATGGCCACTGGGAATTTGTCTAGGATTGCTCCTACCATTTCTGTCACTCCCATCTTTGCTGCAATTAATATTGGTGTCTGCTTTTTATCAGCTTCACAAATTCCATTCTTCTTATCTTCCGATGGTTTGTTGTCCTTCCTTTCTTTACCTTTGTTGAGCCCATATTCGTAATCATGAGTAGGTTTTCAAAGTCATGTTTGAAGGTGAAAAACTTGTAAAAGATAACACAATATTTCACAGTTATTTTCATACTAGTTACCCATCCCAGTTGCCTACAAGTAGGCTGCTGTCCATCTCCAATTATATTTATGCTCTCTTTTTTAATATGGCACAAACTTCTCGGTTAAATTAAACGACTTCAATGGTATTTAGGAATACCTTATTTCTTCCCTTTAACCTTCCCACCTTTGTTAATGTCAATGATGTGGAAACCGATTATTTCTAGCAAACCCTAGGTCAAATTGATCTCCTTCCATTTGGGGATTATTTGACTTAATTGGGAATAGATTTGATTAAATTGGGATTATTGCCATCAATTGGGGATTTCCTAATTAAATCCCTAATTTGATCAATCTTGCCAATTTGGGGGAAAAATAATTCCCTTCCATGTGGGGAAAGGAATTATTCCTCCTAAAACCCTAGCTCCCGAGAGCTCTATATATTTGAGGCTACACCAAGGGTTGAGATAATTCTAAACTTTTGTCTGAAACACTACAGAAATCCTCTCTCACAAACCCTAGCCGCCATACTCTTTCTCTCTCTCTCACACAAGACTCTGGCCACTCGAGAGCTCCGTACCCTTTGTTAGCTATTGTTTTTCCTACAAACACTCGACCTAACTTAGACATCGGAGGGCCTTTGGCCAACACCCCCCGGATGTGGTCCTTTTACTCCGATTGCTTTTGCAGGGTGAAAGAGAAGTGAAGAGGAAGACGAAATCTTCAGACGAATATTCTTAGGGACGAAAATCACTCCCACAAATGAAGCATGCAGTACACAGAAGATGAGTAGCTACAAGGCCAAAATAAAAGAGAGGTGTAATTTGTTTACCTTGTTGATTCTGATCACTCTCTGTCTGATAGTTTTTTTGGTTTGAGGATGACAGATTCGTTTCATCTTTTTTATTTCCACCTTCAGATGGTACATGATCGGCTGCTGAGGACGGGGCTTGGTCTAACAAGATAGGATTAGGAACGTCACATTCTTCTTTATCTTTGTTTTGTTGGTGGGGATTTTGTCCAGTGTTTTGATACTTGTATAAAGAAGTACGCTGAACCAGTTCATTCATGACCTGATTAGCCCATGTATGTCGGTCTTTCTTTTCTTGGATTTTCTTTATCTTCCAAATGCCTACATGTCATTCAACAAAAGAATATTAGGAGATGAGGCAACTATCATCCATGAGATTTAAAATTTTCGCTTAGAAGGGTTCTTGGATGGGGAAGTGATGTGGTTTTAAACAAGCTTGCATGTCTAGGTAGATGAGGCAAGCTGTATTAGTTATTGATCGGGTTTGGTACTGACCAATTCCCAGAATAATTAGCATGGCCTTCATCATAAGCTTGAAGAATAGAACTAGTGAGACGTAATTGGGCGGATACGAATAATTTCCTCTCCCCTGTTCATGTGGTTGGTTTGTACCTGCAAAAAGGCAGAAAAATAATGCTAAAGTGAAGTCTACTCAGAACAATTAAGATGCCTAAAATGTCATCAGATGATGAAATTAAAAATTTGAACAGTAATCCCCTATATTCATAACTCTGGAAGTTCAGAACTAGCAAGACCTTTTTTTTCTTGATTTATTGTCCTAGAAGAAAATGTCATCGAGTTATGAAGCAACAAATTCTTAGAACCTATTGAATACCTCAACAAGTTAACAGCGACCATGTTTCTTCATTTAGGACTAATTTTTCTGCCCAAAATAATACAATTTCAGAGATTATTTCACCATAATCTTTACAGATGAAAATTTTGCTATGGCACCTTTTGATTCCAACTTCTTCGCTGACGAAGATAATCCGGAACTACCCCCTTCTGCAGTAGCACCAATCAGAAATATATCAAATTTGACTTGAGTTTGGAACACACACAGGTCTTTTATATTTAGTAAGGTTTATGCTAATCTTTGTCATGAAGGAAGATTATTTAGCCATTTCTGTTATTATTTTTTTGGACTTATTTTGATTGTAAGGAATTTTACCATCACTTGATCTTGAGCTCTTTGCATCTGATACTTCTTTTGATTGTAACTGAATTGCAGAAGAGGATGCTCCTGGACTGGCCTCTGCAATAATCGGGCTAATAATCAGCTGAATCTTTAACTTAGCATTATCAACTATAATGTACAAACTGTTCAACTTCATCATCGGTGTTGAAATTAATGCACATTTGTGCTAAAGAAAAAGCAACACCAGCCCATCATTTAACCAAGCCTAACACGTAAAGCCCAACCCATTTTGTGGAGCAATCTCTAAAAGCACTAGAAGTCTAAGAACAAAGAGAGAATGTCGGTGAGCACTAGAATATCTAGAATAAAAAGATATATGTAGATCAATCTAGGAGAAAACAAAAGTAATAGCTGAAGTATAAAAGCCCAAGTCGGTGGAGTGGAAAAGTAAGTCGGCAGCTAAGCTTGAGATTTGTCTAGAAGATAAATCATTATGTGACTATAGCCAAAGCGGTGGTCTATGTCGGCAAACAAGTCTATAAATATACATGGGAGTGATCCAAACAAGGTGGAGTCAACCACTAACTCCCAAATTAAGGGAGCCAAGAGCTACCCAAGCAAAGCTATGTTGAGGAGCCAATAAGCTCACCAAACTAGAGAGAAAGAGGGCCAATAAGCCTATATAAGCAAGGAAGGAGGCCAATTAGCCTACACCAACTCATGTACCATTCTCCTCCAAATTAATAAAATCCCTTTGTTTCAACTATTGTCTTTTGTCCTAAGCCCCCTCATCCTTAAACCAACAATATTAGAGCACCACACTTATCACACACCCCATACAATTCCAACAATCGGATTGGTTTTTCTTTTTTTCATGTTAAAAAGTAATTAATTTATTTTCCATAGGGAACATCGCTAAGGCAAGATTCACGAGAGAGTGATGAATTTATCACCAACTAAAGATTTCCTATAGAAGGTTATGAGGGTTACCTATTACTGAACTGCTCAGTTGTTGAGGATTCTCTTCATCATCAGCAGCATTTATGCCATTTTTATTTTCTCCATTAGCTCGAAGGAGTGAGCAAAGCATCCACTTCTGATTTCCCCGTGTGTTCGCTGGAAATTGAGCAACTAAATTAGACTTGTGTTACAAAGGTTTGGTGAAGAAAATGCAACATATAAATTTGACAAGATTCAATCACTTGACACTTGAAAGAAACTCCTCAGAACTCGAGCGAAGTTCATGCACGTTTCATAGTTTTCGGGATATTTAGAATTGTTTTGGTCTCCTTCTTTGTGCAGACAAGCTTCGTATTTATATGATTCCTCTTTGAGCTCTTCAACAATCAAACCTGACAAAACAAAACTCAAAATTTCTTGTTAAATCCAAGAACTGAAAAGGATGTACAAAAAAGAAAATCAATTTACAACTGTTGCATAACTAAGTCCGAACAGAAAAGATGGAGTAATTTCTTCTTCGAAGAAAACAATAATACTTATATGATGGCTACACTTTTATGTGTTGTTTCGTTATTTGTAAACATGAAACTGCAAATGCATGTGTTGGATCATCAGTTAAACATGTAAACATTTGAATTGAGTATAAAATCAAATTGGTGAGCTAGAAATTCTTACAATGGTATATAATCTGATCAGTCAGTCCAAGGAGACTACTGCTTTTGAATGCACCAGGCTTACTGGCCAGAATATGCAGGGGAGAGAAACCATTTTCATTCATAGAGTTAACAAGTTCCGGGTACAACCGAATAATCTGAAATGCCAAACCTACCAAAAGAGAAATAAGGAATTAAAAGTGGCATTATTTTCACTAATCTAAAATTAAGTACTAATTACATGAGGAAATTAAAACTAAAAAAAATAATAATAATAAGATAGACATCCTGCACTTACTGAAGTATTCACCAGAGATCGCAGCATGAAGAATGGTATCACCATGATTGTCTCTAAAGGAATGGTTTTTTTCTTGGCAGTGAGAGTGAAGGCAAAGGAAAGCCTTATTGTGGCCATAAAGAGCTGCCAAGAAGAGAGGGGTCTCACCTTCAATGTTGCGAAGGGAGACGAGGTTGTGATCTTTGGTAACCATGCTTTGGCACACTTGGACATAGCCAAGCCTAGCAGCTAGATGGAGAGCTGTGTTGCCTTTCTCATTTCCTATTTTCAGTATGTTTGATGCATTTTCTCCATTGGCAATGATGTTCAACAAGTCCAGTGTGGTTTCTGTTTGGCCATCTGCAATTGCTATGTGTAGAGCAGTCTCTTTTGATTTGGTTATCTTGGCCTCTCGAGCCTTGGAACAATTTCTGTAGGTCTCCACCACCTTTCCCCACTGGCCTTTCATGGCATTTTCGAACAAGCTATCCATTTCCTTGTATGAAGCCATGGTTGGTCTCTGTCTCTAGTTAGTCAGCATATATATACTGCTATGTGATACACTGTGTTATCATATATATTTTCGGGTTTGGCTTTGCGAACCGCATTTGCTGACTATCTTACTAAATTGTTGACCACCTCTCTTATCTAGCAAAGGTTGTGGAGAGGTGGTCAGTAAATGAGTAAATGCGGTCAAAATAATTTTATCGGTCTTTTGAATTATTAATTCTTATGTTCATAAACCAAATTTAAACTCAATTAATAAAGAAATTAAGCAATCTAACACATGCAGTACAATTCCCTATTTTCCTTGAGAAACAAAATATCAAACACAACATCTCTTAATACTCTGCACCGTTCTAAAAAAGGAGGATAAAGTGTAACCCAAAAAAGAAAAAGGATACATACCAAATCAAGATTTGCTTGCTTAAGATACTTCTTTCGTCTTTATTTCTTTGCCCTTTATTTACTTTGGCATTATAACCGAATCTTAGAAAGTGTAGCGGATCAAGTAGTGTACTGGATTACTGCTCCATCGCCATCCTGTCCTGGTTAATTTAACTTATTTTTCTTCTCCCTCAAGTCATTCTTTTGTCCTCACTATCAAATCCTGGGAGAGCAAACCATGTTGACGCTGGCATCGACAAATCACACTCCTTTATTTTTCTTAACTATACTTTAACTACACGCTTTAAAAAGTTAAACTGCGTACGAAACACAAAAGTTTTTTACGATAACTAGCTTTCAAAAGTATGTCTCAAACTTGTAGCTAGCTATCTCAAGTTGGTTTTCTATTTTCAAAAGAATAGTTTATTAATGGGAAAGTGCCAATTTAGGTATTCCTTGTCCACCACCAAAGAATCACTTTAGAATTTTGTATATTGGTATAAGTTAGTTCTAGAATTTGGCAACCTAGACTCCAAGAAACTGAAGTTCTTTCACAATATGGAAAATTGATTGTGACTGAGAGGGGCATAACAAAAAGTGCACGGGTATGAGAAGAGATCAAAGTTTGTATGTAAAGAAACTTGAGACCACAAGAATGAAGACTATTTCTCCGAATCTGTTATAGCATCTTAGAGGACCACGGATTTAAATCCAACGGTCCAATAAAGTTTCTTAAAAGGAGTGCAAAAGTAGGTGGGCCTTTATATTTAAATCCAAAAGTGAGTGACCACGGATTCCTACTAGATGACCAAGAGATCACTACTCTACATTGTATACAGGCTTTAAATTAAAGGAACGAAGACAAATATGTAGCCACAATGGTACAATCTCATATCTATCAACTGCAATCTTTAGGACTCATTAAAACTAATCCTGCATGTTACAAATCGAGTAGTTCAAGATAAGTACTGGGCAGTTTTCATTGAACCAGTCGTGTCTTTATAACCAGATTTTCTATATAGGTTTGCAACTTTCATACAGGCATACACGCCCTTCTCAGTAATATCTTGATGGCAGAGGAACCCGAACAAGCATTCAAATAGCTGAACAAGAGAAGCATCCACAGATCCAGAGGAAATTCTTAGCAAATATTCTATCAGCATTTCAATTGCACTTGAACACCTTTCTCAAAAGCGGTTGTGTTGCATGTGCCAATCACTTGTATGATTTATCTGAGAAGGCCTGCTCTCACAGATAAATAGGGCATTACCTCTCAAAGAAGATTTCAAAGGGACACTACTTCAATCAATCGGAGTCACTTCAATTGTCTCAACTTCTTTGTAGTATTTATAATGCTTTGGCTTATCTCTAGGTGTTCCAATTTTAACAGTTTCTCAAGTTGAAGAGCGGCTTCAGGGAAGCAATCCTCCTTGATACAAGAAGCTGAACAAAGACCAAAAATAACTTCATTGATGTCTTCTTCAAGCTGTAGGCAGAAAAGATGGCTAAACACCTGAAGAGAGATTAAATTGCAAATCAGAACTACTGCCATATGATTTTCCATACAGGTGTGCACGAGTACTATTCAAGCACAATACTATGCAAACAATCTAACAGGACAGAAGGAAAAATTAAATTTACTAACAGAGGCATTCCAAACAATTTGTTTTAGCAGAGGACAGATGAGAATATTACATGTCTTCACATGCTGCATTAACTTGTCACACTCTAGTAGACAATTCTAAACTGATAATTGTGAAAGCAAAGTCTCGATTTTATCTTCAAATTGTATGTGCATGTGTGAGTACATGTGCATTTTTATATTGCTGCAAGTGTGTAAATGGACTTGCCAATATGGTATTTGAATTCCAGTCACTGAAAGGTAAACAAAGTGCGCCTTAGCAACATATGACTAATGACCAAAAAAAAAAAATTTCTAACAGCACCCATCCTTTTTTTCACCATCCTAATCCCACATACTGCAAATTTTTTTATTCAAGTGACTGTAGAAAGGAGATTTAAATCATAGATGGGTCTGTTAGACAAAAATCCTGGAGATAACATATAACAGAATTTATATATGAACAATAATGAATATTAGGTTCCTATTCTCACCACTTTCATCCTTGAAATAACACTGTCTTTAATGGCTTGTGACCGTGACACCAAATTAATAATAAATAGACCTTTCTCAGAAAGTGCATCCTTTACATTCTGGAGAAATGTCTCCTGCACAAAATCTGCTGCAGGACAGGTCATCCCAGAGCTGTACACAAAAAATATATAACTTTTTAGAATATGAGGGCCCAGGCTTTAAAATCCGTATTGCTGCTTATATTGATCAATATACTTGTAAAATAGGTGCAATCTGCATTCACCTTGAGTCTGCAGAATCCACATCAATAATAACTATGTCAACCTTCGAAGTCACCTTGCCTTCAACATGTGATTCCAAGCAGCTCACATTGGAAGAAGGGGGCTCTGTATTGCAGTGAGCACCTTCCTTTTCTTGAACTGCAGAAATTTCATCAGCTGCAGCAGAATTTGCAACATTTCTAACAAACTGAATACCATCAGCAATGTGGACCTGATACACCAAAACAAGTCTAAAACGTGATAAATATTGAATACAATACAACTTCAGGATGAGAAGGATCTCAAGGTAAGTACAATCTCATTTAGAGCTTATGTTTATATCCAGGAGCTTTGTTTACATCTAAGTTCCATTTCAACGTGCACTCCAAAACAAACAAACAAAAACCACTAAATTCAGTGATTTTTTAAAAATCTTTTGTCTATTTTAATGAATATGCTTCTCTTCTCAATTGTTATTCATCTGCGCAAGTGAAAAGAAAGAATAGGGGAAACACAAAACTGTTCATCCTGTGTTTTCATGACCAACAAAGGAAGTAAACCATTCTAGTAAAAAAAAATAAAAATAATCGAAACTTTATAAATTCAAAAGAGATAAACAAAGAAACAAGCAAGTGGATAAGGAATCCACAAGAGGAAAACAAAAGAAAACTGCAACCTCAAGACCAAAACAAACAAAGGAAAGAAGGACAAAAACAAACAAGAAGGCCACACAGGAAAAGAGAAAAGAGCAGCACATCACTTCACAACCGCTAACAAATCTCGCATAATAGAAACTTTATATAGTTATACTTCAACCCAACAAAGACGGCAAAGTAAAATTTCATTTTTCACAATGCCATTGCAGCCCCTAATTCAAAGGTGGCATCTTAGGGCTACAGAGTGAGAAGATATTTGCATATAACTAGAACCAGACAGGGACAAAGGACAAAGGGAAAATCATACCAAATCAATAGACACTGACACATAAGAACTGAGCATACTAAGACACTTCGTGCTTCTTTACTCAAGTTTTTTGGCAACTTGGAAAACAAAGTTGCATGTATTCTTTTTCTTAAGAGATTATAATTTGTAGCCAAAGAACCATATTCAACTCCACTCAGCCCTACTGCAAACAAAAGGGATAAATTACGTTTCTTGCTAGAGGTGACACTAGTTCGCTATGTAGGAATGAAGAACTTGGAGTTTTTGTTTACATAATTTTATATTATGAAAGAAGCAAACGTGAAGTATAGTGAACTACCTGCAAATGGTCATCTTCAACAAAACCGAAGTATTCTGTTGCAAGTTTGAGGACTACAGGATCCAACTCCACCACCTGTAAATATAATGATTAAGTACCACATTCCACTAAATGATTTTATCAAGGATATTCAGGAAACTCTTCTTCTTCTTTTTTCTTTTTTCTGGGAGATGGCTTAAGCCTAAAATTACCTCAGTGTGCATAAAGGGCATACATCTATGAAGGAACATAGGAAGTAAACCTGCTCCAAGACCAATTACAACGGCTTTGACCTGAGAAAGCATTAGTAGTGTGAAACAAAGGAACCATCAATGTCACAAAAAGAATGACAAGAAAATTCAAATATTTTATATTAGTGCACCAAGGTCTTAAATATCGAAGATTTCTAAATATCGGTGGTCAAAACATGGAAATATCGATGGAAATATCGGGAAAATATCGATATCGATAAAAATTGGATAAAAATCACGGAAATTGTGATAAATACATGGAAATTTTTAATGAAACTTTATAAAAGTTTATTTAGTCAATCATCTGTTATTTTGACACAAAAGATTGGAAGGAAATGCACGTGATAGTGGGTTTGAGTGATTTAAGTTGATTATATTGCTAACAAACGTGACTTAGAAAATCTAGAGTAATTAATGAAAGAACATTAGACACCATCTAGTAATTTATTTATCATTTTTACTACAATATTTTACACTTTATAAATTGCATGGTAAGATACAGTAGCGCTTATTTCACGTTATTCACCTGGACATGGTACACGTTCTTATATTTTTTATTTATAAAAAATTGAAAAATAATTTAAGATGTAAATCAACTTGATTTGTCATGAAAATTAGGCACTTTACCATGCTTAAATAATTATAGTGAAGATTGAAAATCAACTAAGAACATAAAAAAATTTATCCAAGGAAGAATTAAATAGAAAATAAATAAAATGATTATAGAGATTTAAGTAATTAAACAACAATTTAAAGGGGAATTTAGTAATGTAAATAGGTTAACTAACCAAATAGGTTAAAAAGATTTGATTATAAAAAATATAAAAATTGGCTGCAGAGCTTAAAGTATTTTAAAATCCCTTTCTTTCTTTTAAGCCATTAACATCCCTTGAAAAAAGGAAAAAACCCAAACAACAAAGTCCAATTCCCATCACGCACTCTAACCCCACGTGCCCTGGACTGTCCTCCTCCCTCCTGCTACTTTTTTGTTTCCTTGTTGGCTTTTGTTTCTAAGTTCGCCAGCAGCTCTATTAGGAGGAATTTTAATTTCTCCTAATTCCTCCTATTTTAGACAAATGAGCGTGAATTTCTCAAGAAGTTCGTGATCAAGATCAACCTCAGCCATCCGATTTACATTTCCAAAAACACTTCTTTGTCTTCCCCAATAAACCCATTTATGTTTTTCTGCCTCTTCCCTCTCCAAAATTGGTAGCGGGGCTGTAGTTTTCCGGCCAATTTCTCAGTCGGTAAGTCTCTTTTACATTGCTTTTCTTTAAACTGTGCGATAAAGTTTGTCCCTTTTGGGTTAAATTTTGTGGGTATGATGTAGTTTTGGTTTTTGTGATACGCAGGGGTTTTGTGATCTGGGTTTTGGTTTTGATGTTTTTCTTGGAATTTTATGTTTGATGTTGTTCATGTCGCGATATTATCGATAATTTCGATAATATCGCGATATTTTAACAATTTCAAGCTAAAATTGAAACGAAAATATCAGTTCCGAAATATCAGCGAAATTTTCGACGAAATTTTCGATAAATTAACGATATATAGATGGAAATGTGAGAAACTATCACTGCCTCAAAAAAACGATAATTTCGCCGAAATATCGGCGAAATTATCGAAATTTTGTTCCTTGGTGCAGACAAATGAATATGCAGCCATTAATAGATGAACAGGGAAATTGGACGGCTGAGCTTGGACAGGTCCATTTTTCCTACATAAAAAACTCCCCTCATAAATAAAGCCCAACACCGTATATTTAAACATTTCTATAGTCAGAACATGGTTGATATTTTTTATTTATTTTATAGAAAATAAAAACTTCATTTTAACAAATTAACTGAAATACAAAGCGAGATAGACAAGAAAACCACATATGACAGGCCAACTACAAACACAATAACAAGAAGAACAACACCAAAAAGAAATCCACTAAACAGATTAGACAAGAATTCTAAAAGAGAAGAAAGAGAAGAAAGGGATCTAACTGCCCCACATAAACATCACTTTTCCTTATTGTAAAAAAAAGCTTTATTTTTTCAATTACAGAGTCCAAATAGAAGCCAAAACTGCACAATTGCAAATGGGTAACCTCTTGTTCTAACGCCTAAGAAGACCTCACACAACAAGAAATAGCACTTTCTTAGAGCAACCCACTCCACATAAAAAACAAGCAATGGTCTACTCACAAATGAGATGAACAGTGTACAATAATATTCTAAGCCGATCTACCCTAAACATATACGGTGAGCACCAACGAGGAGAAAAGGAATATAGGACCTCCTTTTGATTCATTTTACCACAAGCCACTAGAGAAAATTTGAACTTAAATAGGTACAAGAATCCTAAAAATTATATTATTAAGAAACAAAAACAGGATCATGTGGCATGACTAGACTAACTCTTTTGGCAGACCGCATGGAACATACAGAAGTATTCCTAATCCGGGACTACAAACTAGCAAACGCTATGAGTTCCCTATTATTTAGAAGCCTCCTAAAGGTTTAATTCTTAGAAGTAAGAAAGAGCTAGGGAGGAAACTACAATTGAAACTAAAAGTTTAGTTCTTGCTTCATTTTTATCCAAATTTGGAGCTTAAAGCTACTAGAAGTTGATCCATTCCTTTTACCACCAAGCCCTGAAAGATAGTCAGAATTTACAGTGCTTACTGATTTTTGCATTGACGCCATGCTTTCCAAATAAGAGGAAATCAACATTAATCCAGAAAGAATCACTGTATGATAAGAACTAGCCAAATTACCCATGATAGACCTTCAGCTGGTGGCTCGTTTCTATAAAATAAAAAATAAGAATCAACACAACAACACAAAGGATAAACTTAACACAATCAGAAACAACGATATTCTTCTACTACACTGATGGAACATGATAAAGAGATACAAATCTACAGCGAAGTCAACAATAAAAATAAAAATAGAATATTACAAGTGTATCAGGACAGTGTTTAGCACTAAAATGTTCATTTAAGAATTTGTATTTGGTTTTCACAAGACCTTAAATTTTGACCATAAGTGAATAGTATTACTGCTGGGAGTGTTTAAGTTATGCCATCATAAATTCTTTTCATTTTGACCGTGACAGCATCCACCTCATGTGAGGATGCCAATATCTGTACTGCTATACATAAAGATACATTTACTACTCAATGTCAGGCACACCAGTACACCAGGTGCAATGAAAATTTAAAGGTTCTTGAAATGCATGTATATTCACTGTGCTATATTAGTTTGAACTTTTAGCATGAACTGAAAAAGAAAATTCCAGAAGCATTTTTCAGAAGAGTTTGTCTACACTGCATAAGTTTACATCAAAGATTTCAAATATGAATACCGGATTATTAGTGAAGGGAATTGCCTTACTACCCACTTCCCGGACTTGCCAATTTTTGCATAAATGGGATATGGGAAAAACTATTTCTTATATTTTGAAATTTGCTTTCGCATTCCACAGTACTTTATTTCATTAAATCATTATCGCAATAACTACTGCTTACATATATAGTTTTACCATTGTATGTACAATGGTAACAGCCTCATATTGTCAACTGCAAGTCCATGGGCTCAAATCTCAAGAGCTACAAAGTTATTTTAACAGAAATTGAAAAAAATTGCAGAAGGTGGAGATGTTTTCGTCTAAAGAGATTTTCATGTTCCGTCGAAAGACAACTAACAAGACACAAAAATTATAGTATGCACAAATTTCATGATTGGAGCAAAACTATCGAGAAGGAAAGAAACACAATTTAAACTATAATGGCAAAGACACAGATCAATACCACCACTTCTTCTCTGGATTCCTCTTCTTTTAGATTTAGAAGATGATTTTGTCTTTTTCCTCCCAATCTCACTAACTTTATTGGTGGATCCTTCCTCGGATAGAAGAGCTTCAGACTGAACCAGACCTTCACTTCTTTGGAAAACAAGACGACGAAATGTCAAATCTCTGGATGGTAGAATGCGACTGATATCACCATCGACAGTTTCATAAATCACATCCTCAACTATAACTGGTCCAGTTATTGTAGATGTGACCTGCATATGCATGCAAGAGAGGACAATAAAAATGCAGAGCATGTTTTCATTTACTTCAGCGTCCAAAGCTACAACATATACATGAATCGCTAGCTTGCTATCTGGGGAATAGTCACCACTAAGCCTAAAGGTACAAAGACCCTGTTTAGGTGAAGGTTATTGATAAGCTCTGGACATGATTAAATGCTAATAATAACTACTAAAAATATGTCAAATTCTGTTAAACTTTGCTTAGATATCAAATTTCGAAACACTTCAAATGGTATCCACATATCATTTATTCATTCCATTTGCATTGAGAACAAACGTAAAAGTAATGGAATTTACTTAATAATTTCCACGACCTCTTTCCAATTGTAAACGAGTAAAATCAATGTCCTAATAGTTCATACAAAGTACTCATAAGCACAATGAAAATGCTATAACATTTAAAAAGGAAAAGAAAAAGAACCTGGTGAACAATGTTTCTTTGCTTGATCCCATCCCTTGCCATCATGAACCTGCAAAAGCAACCAGCCAATATAAACGTATAAGATAAATGCTTTCAGCCATATAGAGTAATTAAAAAAGAGTCATGGAATAAATAAGATACTTTCTTAAACTTTTGTGTTGCAATACCACAAGAGGGCATTGAAAACATAAAAGCAAATAGTTATATTAACTTAAAAGTTGTATCAGACAAGCGACTGTCAACACTACAGGTAGACATTGAGTTCATACAGACTTGACCAATTGTCTTCTTAGTTTTGTGCCTAATCAAACTATTCAAAACATAATTATGGCATGGGTCTAATAATTATCTTGTATAAGCATGGTACACTACGATAAAGTCAACAGGCCAAATAAGTTGCATATTAATTGGCCTCATACAATTGCAAATTTTAAGCATTGCAGTTTAGAAACCAAAAACTTAAGTACTTATGCAGTTGTGACCCATATATATGTATATAATCTACGAAATTATGTACAACTGGTAATGAGTTTTGTGTCATTAATTCTTGGAAAACATCAAGGAACTAATAAAGTTCCATAACGTGCTTCAAAGTATAGTATTAGCACCCTTAGACTATTGCCTTACGCCCATTGCTTCAAAAACTAATTTGGAGGATACTGAATGATAGACATGCACAGGACAAAATCACAACAGGATATAATGATGATTACTGTATTATTTAAACATATCAAGTCGTTTCTTCTAAAAACTATTTTAAAAGAAATATCAAGTTGACGTGCTGGAGTACAAAACGAAAAGTGATAAAACTTGCAAGTACATACGGAATCTGAGCACCACTGTCATCTTTCCCAGGTGCCAATTGTTTAACCAAGGGGGATAAATCCTTCTGAAGAGGACACCAATAAAAGATAGTAAATAACCAAAATTAATAGGGTTAAGTTGTCATAACTGAGAATGCCTCATAAAATGATTAGGACAAAGAAACATTACCTGAATATCATCCATGCTGGCACTAACATGGCTGGCATCTAATAAAACCTTAATTTAGCACATACGATTTCATTTAGAAGACCAACAAACAGAATAACCCCTGAAAATAAGGATCACAGAGATATTATGATTGTAATTGAAAGGTACCATTACTAGACGAGCTGCCTTCGAGCTTTCTACTACCATCCATTGTCCTTCTTCTGCGGAGAATAGCCATTCATGTGCCCGAGGCTGAAATACAGAGAAAATAGTTGATGACAGATGCATCAGGAAAAATACAATCATAAAATGTTCTGATTTTCTCATACATTTGAGCCCTGCATGCATATAAATCAAAAACCAAGGGAGCAGAAGAAATAAAGTAAGAAAATACTAATAATTTAGTTCGTTGACGACTTCTCTTTTTTTTACTTTCTTCCATAAGACAACCATGTCACCTATAACTAAAAGCGTGTTTCAATTTACCGTTGAGCTACAAATTTGCCCAAAATATGGTGAAACTCCATATTGAAATCCCCAATGTACAAACAACCATAAAGGCACATAATGTAATATCCTAAAATATTTAAAGGGAGAGAGAAAGAGATGTTTCTGTTAGAATATACAGCTGTGTTTGTACAGCTGTGTTAGTGAGTGTTAGTATAGCTGTTTGAACAGCTATGTTAGTGTTAGTACAGCTGCTATCTTTACAGCTGTGTTAGTGTTTGTACAGCTGCATCTCTACCCTTTGTATAGCTATAAATACCTCCCATTGGAGATGAATGAAATATCAGAAAATTTCTGCACTTATTTCTACTGTTTCCATGGAGGATATTGCTGATGTTGGCAAGATAATAGATCAAATTAGGTTGAACCTGATGTTGAATGCAAGATGCTACAGCAAATTGAAATCATGATGCATTTCCAGAATAACAAGCATACAACTGTAAGCACTAGTATCAACTATGGTTTATGAGATGAACCAATTTCATAAAAGTCAGCCAATTTATTTTCTTCTTTTCTTTGGTAGGATATAATTTGACCAGTTATAAGAAATGCTTCAATTTTTTCAATTTCAATCAACACGGATGCAGAAGAGTGCCAAAACATAGTCAAAATAACTCTACTTCGGATCAAAATTTTCATTAGCTTTATGTGTGTGCACACTTACGGTACCATGCAGTGCATTGACCGGAGAAGTTCACTAAGACAAACCTTAGGCACAATAAAAACCCCACAGTGATATGCAAATGGACCAGATGATTCCTGGGCATCAAGAACTACAGCTCTGTAACTGAAACGGGAATCACCACACAAAGTAAGCTGAAAACGATGACCTGGGAAAAGCTTAGTCAAATCCCCTCTAGCTCCAAGTTGCAATTCTTCAAGAGAGTATAATACATCTGAACCAGTGGAGTAATCTCTACGAATTTGATTCTCCTTTTCAACAGCTTCAAGAAGTCCACAAGCCTAAATCCACAACTAGTAGCTTCAGTCAATCTTTTGAGAAACTAGTCCCAAGGTCTACGTAACAAAGCTTACATCATGAAAGAAAGATTGTACAAAGTATGCACAATTAATATTGCAGAGAGACAAACCAACAGCCCACTATTACTAAAACCGATAGAGTCCCCAACCTAACCACATGCATAGCGCAGCAGGTGTGGGGTTTTATCACAAAAGACTTCAGTGTCTTTAGTAATGGAACCACTCAACTGAAATATATATTGCAAAACTTCCATCACTTTATTCAGAAACAACTGAATCTGTTACTGAGTCCCTTGCTTTATTTCTTAACAGTGTCAAATTACAGTCCAAAACTGTACAATGAAGAGAATCTCGCAATCTTTGACCATAGGAATAGTTTCTATTTGAACAAGTGAATGCCCTATCCGATCAAACGGCATTTTAATATAGAGAACATACTTTTTTTTTTGTCAAGCGATAGGGAGGTGGAGGGGGGAATATTAAATGGGGATAGGTTGCCTTCGAATTTTCCATTATCAAGAGAAAAGAAAAACCAGTTGTCCATCTAAGAAAAGAGACCAACCAGATTATTACAGCAAAAAGCATTACAGTTAAATAATAACTCCCAGCCAATTTATGAAAAATCAAACAAAAGATATCATATGATCTGCAGGGGATGCTTACTAAAGGCACCATGTAGCTGATTTCCATGGGTTCTTACTAAAAACTTAATGTAGATATCATATGATCTGCAGGGGATGCTTTGATTGTTGAAATAAAACCTCCGCTTACTAGATCTTGTTCTTTAATGTATCCAACGGCAATAGACTAAACTTGCAAGTGCTGGAAAACTTAGAAAACACACAAGAATTATACTGGTTCGGTAGAACTTTTGCCTACATCCAGTTGTGATTTCTCTAGGTAGAGAAATCACCGCCTCTTTGATTAATAATAGAGATCAGATTATAATGCCTAGTCTAAGTGGGATAGACTTCTTTACAATTCCAAATAGACTTGTAGGATTTCTAATCTAATTGAATTAGGAAACTAAGATTCTTTCCTAGTCCTTTTAGGAGAAGAATCGGTGCACCCTTTTTTTCCTAAAACAATCCTAAACAGAAAAGGACACTAATTGACGAGCCAAAACCTAACAATCTCCACCTTGGTGAGTCAACCCAAGTCTTGATCGTTTGTACCCCAAAGTATCTTTGAACCTTCTTGAAGCAGCTCTGGAAATCTTCAAGGGTCTTCACCTTGGCAATCTTCTTGCCTCATTGCACCTCAAGTGAGGAGGTGCTCCTCTTTAATCAATCAACAAGATTGATCAAGTTCAAGCAATGCTTGAACTTCTTGGCCAACACTATCTTTGTAAGGAAATCTGCGGCATTGTCATCCGTATGAACCTTTTCAATCCAAATTTCCTTAGACTCCACCCAATCTCTGATTCTGTGATATCTTGCTTCAATGTGCTTTGATCTTCCGAAAAAACTTGGTTCTTTGCCAAGTGAATGGCACTTTGACTATCACACTTCAGCTTCACACAATCTTGAGTGATTCCCATTTGACTTACCAAGCCACTAAACCAAATTGCTTCCTTTCCAGCTTTGGCCAATGCAATATACTTTGCCTCCGTGGTCGATAAAGTCGTAATTGGTTGCGATAGTGCCCTCCAACTGATTGGTCCCCTGCGCATGTAAACACATAACCAGAAGTTGACCTTCTCTTGTCCAAGTCCCCCGCATAATCGACATCCACATATCCCAACACCCCTGCATTTTCTTTTTTCTTTTCAAACATAATCCTTTGTCACCAAGAACCCTTCAAATAACGCAAAATCCACTTGATCGCATCCCAATGTTGCTTTCCTGGATTTGCCATGTACCTGAAACGACAACGATTGCTTGAGCTATGTCGGGACGTGTGCATACCATTGCATACATAAGGCAGCCCACGACATTAGCATATGGCACCTTCTCCATTTCTTGTTGCTCTTCCTCGGACTTAGGACATTGTTGCCCACTTAACTTGAAGTGAGCTGCCAAAGGAATCGAAACTCCCTTTGCTTCTTGCATGTTGAACTTCTCAACAACCTTCTGAATATACTTGGCTTGTGGTATCCAGATCCTTCCAACGGTCCTATCTCTCTGAATTTCCATGCCAATGATCTTCTGTGCAGCACCTAGATCCTTCATGTCGAACTCCTCGCTCAATATCTTTTTCAAGTCTTGAATTTTAGGCTTGTCTTGACAAGCGATTGGCATGTCATCCACATATAGAAATAGCAATATGATCGTCCAATCTTAGAACACATGATAGTACACTCAACAATCATATAAAAATCTTCTAAAGTTGATTTTCAGCATGAAGTGATCGAACCTCTTGTACCACTGTCTTGGAGACTGGCCATACAGGGACTTCCTTAGCTGACATACTAGGTTCTCTTTCCCATATTCAACAAACCCTTTTGGTTGAGCCATGAAAATTGTCTCCTCTAGATCCCCATGAAGAAACGTTGTCTTCACATCCATTTGCTCAATCTCCATGTCATGCTGAGCTGCCATCGCTAAAAGCAATCTAATAGAAGTATGCTTGACTACAAGTGAAAAGATCTCATCATAATCCACCCCTTCCTTTTGCGAGTACCCTTTAGCCACGAGCCTTGCTTTGAATCTCACTGCATCTTGTTCATGTAGTCATTCCTTTTTCCTAAATATCCACTTGCATCCAACTAGCTTTCTGTCTTTGGGCTTAGGAACCAACTCCCAAATAGAGTTCTTGTAAAGAGACTCCATTTCTTCTGTCATAGCACTTATCCAACTATCTCGCTCATCACTTGCTATAGCTTCTCGATAAGTAGTTGGATCTCCTTGACTAATGTTAAGAGCATAATTAACTTCATCTTGGTCAAACCCAAGCCTGTCAGGTTTCTTCTTGTTCGATTAGGTTTGTCCAGGCTATGCATCTCTCGGAATGTAGGTGGATTGTTGGTTGGAGTTAGAACCCTTTGGGATGTTTGGCGGTTTAGAGTGCCTTCAAACCGCCTGTTTCTTGCTCCACCTGATTCCTAATCGTGAATGATGTCGATGCTCTTCTTCTTCCTCAAAACCATCAGATTCGGCATCTTGCTCAATTTGCTCCACTCCGAGCTTTTTCTTCATCCGAATTGATTAACGGAATCTTTGTTGCTTCAATTTTAGCATCATCCTTCTTCTCCCTACTGTTCTCGACTTCAGAGGCATGGTTGTCTCATCAAAGACAACATCTCGGTTGACAACCTTTTTCTTGTTGTTGATATCCCAAAGCTTGAAACCCTTTACTCCTTTCTCAAAACCTAAGAATATGCAATGTGTAGACTTTGGTTTGAGCTTGGACCTTTCATCACTTGGAATATGTGCATAAACACTACAGCTGAACACCCTGAGCTTGGAATAGTCCACCTGCTTCTCAAACCATACTTCTTCTGCACTCTTGAAACCGAGAATTGTAGATGGTGATCTCGTTAATCAAATAACTTGCATGATTAACAGCCTCCGCCTAAAAACTATCGGCAATCTTGCATGAAAATCGCATGCTCCTCTCCCTCTCCATGAGAGTTCGATTCATCCTCTCAAGATCTCCATTTTGTTGGGGATTCTTCTTTCTTGTGAAGTGCCTTGTGATGCCTTCACCTTTGCGATGTCGGTAAACTCATTACTTGTATATTCACCTCCATTGTCACTTCTCGGATACTTGATCTTTCTTCCAGTTTGATTCTCGGTTTCTATTTTCCATTCCTTGAACTTTGCAAAAACCTCGGATTTCTGCTTCATGAAATAAACCCAAACCTTCCTAGAAAAATCATCCATAAAAGTAACAAAATACCTAGCTCCACCATTTGATTTAGTTGGTGCAGGGCCCCAAACATCTGAGTGAATATAGCTGAGTTGCTACTTGCGAATGATACCTTTCTTTGCTTTCCAAGAACACAATATTCACAAAAGTCCAGTTTGCAAGATGACATGCCTTCCAACAAGCCTTGCTTGTGTAATTCTTGCAACCCTTTCTGGCTTATGTGCCCGAGCCTATGATGCCAGAGTTCAGTCTTGTCTTCTATACTTTGATTTATAGAAACAGCTGCTCCCCCGACTATAGTGGTCCCAATTAACTTATAAAGCTTATTGGGTTGTAGGTCTCCTTGCATTACCACTAGTGACCCTTTGGCTACCCTGAGTCTTCCTTTTTTAGACTTGTAACCATAACCGGCCTCATCTAAAGTACCCAAGAAAATCAAATTCTTTCTTAGTTTAGGGACATATCTAACGTTCCCCAAAGCTCGTATCATCCCATCAAACATTCTGATTCGAACAGTGCCGATTCCTTTTACAGGACATGAAGAATCGTCCCCCATTAAAACTTCCTCGCTGCTGACTTCTTTGTAAGTATCGAACCATTCTCTTCTGCACACATATGAAAAGTGCATCCGGTATCCAAAATCCAATTTTCGAAAGCTTTGGAGCCTGATGTTCTTGAAAGAAGTTCCCCGCCACTCTCATGCTATGTGATCGCACTAGCTGAACTCGAGCTTCCTTCCATCTTAGCTTTCTTCTCTTTCCAAATCTTGCGCTTCTTCTTCCAATGATCGGCTGAACCACATACGAAGCAACCTTCCTTCTTTTCCTTTTTCTTCTTGGATTTTGACCTACCTCTGTTGCGCTTTTCTCTTCCTTTGTCTTTTCCCGCCTCCTCTCCTTGCCTTTGGCATAAGGGCCTTGAGAGCTTTCAGTTATATCATCAAGTTTGGCATATGATCAAGAGCTTGAATTACGTCTTCAAGCTTCAGGACTCTTTTCCAAACATTAGAGTTGTTCAAAAGTGCTTGAAAGACGAAGGTAGAGACCTCAGCAGGATGATAGCCATATCATCATCTTTGTAAGTTTCTTCGACCTTCTAAAGATTAGGTATGCAATTCTGGAACTTGCATACATGATCTTCAATATCACCTCCTTCTTCTAGTCGAAGTCCGAATAGTTCATCTTTAAGAAAAAGTTTATTGGACACGGTTTTGCCCATATAAACATTCTCCAACTTTTCCCATGCTTCCTGGGTAGTCATCTTCTCGGTGATGTGTGACCGAACTGATCTTGTGAGATGGATCTCGATGGAACTCTTGGCCTTCTTGAGAACCTTAGTCCATGTTGCGTCTGTTGTGCTTGCTGGTTTCTCACCATTGAGTGCATATATCATCCAAATCTTGTCAGACAAGACGTTCTTCATCATCTTTTGCCGATCCGTGAAGTCATCCTTGCCATCAAAGGGCTTTAACGCAGGTTTTAGATCCGCATTCAGCTTCCCTTTAGACATCGTAGAACACTTTAACCCGGCTTTGATACCACTTGTTGAAATAAAACCTCAGCTTACTAGGTCTTGTTCTTTAATGTATCAAATGACAATAGACTAAACTCGCAAGTGCTGGAAAATTTAGAAAACACACAAGAATTATACTGGTTCGGCAGAACTTTTGCCTACGTCCAGTTGTGATTTCTCTAGGTAGAGAAATCACCGCCTCTTTGATTAATAATAGAGATTACAGAACTTTTGCAAACCCTAGGACTAATTCCTCTCTTCTTGCCTTAGCTGTCACAGTTTTCTCTCTTAAAGATTTAAGCCTTGCTGCACCTTATTTATAGGCATAGGGTGCTGATTACATGTCCTTTACGGATTATAATTCCTAGTCTAAGTGGGATAGACTTCTTTACAATTCCAAATAGACTTGTAGGATTTCTAATCTAATTGAATTAGGAAACTAAGATTCTTTCCTAGTCCTTTTAGGAGAAGAATCGGTGCACCCTTTTTTTCCTAAAACAATCCTAAACAGAAAAGGACACTAATTGACAAGCCAAAACCTAACATTGATATCAAACTTTCATACGAACAATTCATCATTAAGGAATTAAGAAGAGCAACATATATGGCTAAACGATTCACACAAATTGTCAATCGATGCCAATTGATTTTAGCCAAGAACTCACCTCGAGCTTAACAGAACCCAAAACAACAACCAAACAGCTCTATCCAAAGCAGCAAAATACCACCTACAAAACATCAAAAGAAGACATGGTTAAGAAAGAAGAGGAGAAAAAGGGAAAAAAATAGAAAAATTAAAGAACACCCAGCAAATACCAGCACAAACACAAACCAAGGAAAGAGGAAGAAAAAGATATGAGACAGACATAACGCAAATGGAAAAAAAAAACTTATCTGATGAAGAGGAGGACCAAAAGGACTAACCGATTCGCACCACAACACCCACAAATGAAATCAATGGCCACAACAAAGCCATATCAAGCTTCAACAGTGAAGCTCTCACCTGAGAAAGGGCCAGTAAAAAATTATCTCCCTAAATCCTCGTTACGTTTGTCTCAAAGCTGACCTTTTTCTTTTGTCAAATCTCAGAGCTGGTTTGGTTTCTCCAAAGAGCCGTGTATCTATCTAGTTCATGTCGTGCTGATGATTTGCTGGGGGCTGCAAAGCCCCGGATGATTGGTTGTCTGGGGTTTATCCCCCTTTTCTTCACCAAAAGAAGAGTCGTGTAACTATTCATGAGGGCAGAAAGGTGGGCTTGCTGTTCATAAGTCAATAGATAGAAGGAAATGACCATTTAAGTAGGGGCAAAACCGTCTTTGCACTGTGCTGGTGAATAGCTTAGGAACAACCCAACTATTCCTAAGCACAGTGAAGTTTTAGCAATTTTAGTATATATAGAATTTTGGGAAATATGTGGCTTTACCTTGGCTCACCTAATTTTTTCACTAATGTCCCCATTTTGAAATTCAATCACAAATGTCCCTTATAAAAACACTATATTGCCCATTCTTTACTTTTTTATTTTAGTTATGAGTCATTGCTCTTTGAAATCCTCTCCTCTTCTTTTTCTACCAAACCTCAAAGGAAATCCACCTCAACCATCGAATCTCACCTAACCCCATCTCCCATTAGTTATATCTTCCAACTCACAGTTGATTTCAACCTCAAGGCTCAACCCCAAATTTGGAACTAGACCCTAGCCATCGCGACTCGGCACCTCCATCGTTGGCCTCCATAGCAAAGCCACAGTCGGGACTCGCCACCTCCGTCGTCGACTTCCACCGCGAAGCCATAATACCTTCATCATCGATCTCCACGGTGGTGAGTTCTGATATTGGTTTTGCATTTTTTTGGGTTTTCTGTGATTAAATGAGATATATTGTGCGATTGTTTTCACTGTTTTGAACGAGATATTGATGGGTTTCTATGATTGAATGAGAGTTCACTCTTAGAAGGTAAATATTTTTGAGTATGTTTGAAAATGGATAGTTTTAGTTGCTGTAATTGCTTGCATTTGATTTTGATGAAGAGAGAATATTTGTGCAATAGTATTAGGCAAAGCAAGTTAAGATTCTAGTTTCTTTTATTAGATTTTCATTCCAATTTGAGGAGAAAAAAAAAATTCCCAACACATATATGAAATTGAAACAAGTAGAAGTGTTTAGATAATAAGTTGAAACAAGCAGAACCGTTATAATTAGTGACTTTGTACATAGCCTAATAGCATCATACTAGCAATATCACCAGCCAACCAATATATAGGCCCATCTCATGCTATCAAACTTGCTAGGGAAGTGGATCCAACCCGTATGCTCCATTTATTGTAGTATGTTGGGCAACTCAATGTGGGCAATCTAAATCTAATTTAGTTGTTTAGTTAGTAATAATGGGTTTGGCTGGTATGATATTCGATATGAAACAACCTTGGACAGTCAAGGTTTGGCAATTTGTAAGTAGTTAGTTAGTAATGGGATACCCTAGGTTAATGGCTTTGGGTTGGATTTAACTTTAAGAGTTCTTGACACATTCCTTCCCTGTTGGAGCCTGAAACACAGCTAGTTGCACATGCTAGTCTTTTGTTGCTTTTTGAACAGTTTCACTTTACATAATACTGATGTTTTAAAATTGCTTGCTACTGATGTTTAATTGATGTTTTATCTCTAGGGTTTATCCACTGTATCAACTTAGTCCTGTGATGAGGCAAAACTATTGCATTGTGAACTGTATCAACTTATTACCAACAATGAATTTAATCCCGTTCACCTGTGTAAATCTTTCGTCTGCAGTATCATGTATGACTACAATGAACTTCTGTAACATAGAGACTTTGATCGGTTCAAATTACAAGGATTTTCTCGCTCCCATTGCTGAAAAGTTTAAAGAGTCTGAGAAGGCAGAAACTAGCAGGTAGTTTATTATCTATTTTGCATTCATAGATTGTACATAGGTTGCGACTCTAACTTATGTTAATGACTTCAGTTTTGTATGTATTCTTACAGTTTGCTCATAAATGCCAGAAGTCTCAATTTGATATATCACCTAAGTGATTTCAGAGACAAATCACAATCACAAAAGAGTGTACATTACTTTCAAGGAGGTCTCCAAGTCTCAATTACAAAACAGTGTATACATCATTTCAAAGACAAATCACAATCACAAAACAGTCTATTCAAGCACAAGAGCTTGAAAACCACCAGAAAAATCAAGCCAGAACAGAAACAACTCGCCACATACAATAGACAGAAACACCAAGTCCAAAGAAAATTTCAAAACAACAGATCAACCAGGCAGAAACAAAAAACAAACCAGCCAAACTACAATCAAAATCCTCAGATATATCAGCTCCCCAATCCATATTCAGAAGGAAATGAAGGCAGTCAAAAAACCAAGAACAAACTGAGGCCCAAAGCAAGGCCTAGAATTTGGCCTTCTTCCAAAGGAAGTCCACACTCCCCGACTTTACCCTTGGAAAATTCTCAATAAATAGAGAGTAGCAAGAAGAAGGCACCACCAAACTCAATCTAGCTACAAGAAAAAGCTTATACCACATTCTCACGGTGTGAAATGTAAGGTCAGAAATGTAAATGACTACTTTGAAATCAACGCTAGTTTGAGGAGATTATGAAATACTACTTTGGTTTTAAAACAGTGATGAGCCTATTTCTTTACGTAATGGTACTGCTGGTCTTGGATTTTTCAAGGCCCAAGGCAAAAGTAAAAAATTAGGCCCCTATATATATTTTAAACTTAGTGATGGACTCACTCTCATTTTTCAACCAAGATCTAATCTATCCACATTAACTAAAAATTTAACATTCAAGGCAAATAAATTATATCAATTCAAACTTCAATATATAAAAATTCAAAATAAAAGGCTACAATATATAAACAAGATAAATACTTGTAACAATTCAATAAGTTCCTTTTCATCCAGGAACAAGCAACCAACAAATCAAAAATTTCTTTGCATGCTCAATATCCAAAGCAAAACAGCATCAATCTAGTTGAAATCCCTTTACATCCCCAGCAACCAACAAAACAAAAATGTCTTTGCATCCTCAATAAACAAAGAACAATATAACCTGGAATTTGAGAAATCCGCATCCACAACCACAAACTTGATATTTCCAAATTTACAATCAATTAGACCTTAAAAGAATTCCTGCAAAGAGAATGTGTAACTCATGTGAGTTCACAAATCTACAGACAAACAAACAAAAAAAATCATATTTTCCTTTTCATTTGATATCAAATCATGAAAAACTACCTTCAATTGATTTTGGCAAGGACCAATTTTGCACTGAACAAAAGCCCACACTTTGGATTTTGGAATCTCCCCAATCAATCAATATAAAAATTAATTTAGGGATTCACAACTTTGTAACTAGTAGGAGAGACTTGGATGAGATGATATGAGATGAGAAGAAGAAGAAGAGGAACAGGAAGAAGGAGAAGAACAAGAAAAATTTAGAATAGATAAATCTAACGTTAACCTGGAGGAGTGGAGTGGGTAGCGCAAAAGGGTTCTTCTTCTTGAGGAGCGGAAGGAATGCACATTATTCTAGAACGCCATCTTTTTTTTTTCTCAAAAATATTAAATCAGTTTATAATAATATAATATAACACTTAAAAAAATAAATAAAATTTTTGGACCCCCTATATAATGGGCCCAGGGCGATCCTACTGAGCCCCTGTTCAGGCCGGGCCTGATTAATAAGCTAGCTTGTTATGCTGTTTGTTTTAGTCTTCCATTTGTTCTTGTAATACATCTAACGCCATGCAGATAGTAGGGTTCAGGCCCTATCACTGACTGGTGGTTAGTATAGTTTGTTTGTACGGATCAGTCAAATAAACAAACGAAAATAATATTTACTCTAAATAATGAAAATATTCCCAATAAGAACCAAATGATTATACGATGTTGGCTAATTTTTACAAGGGGTGGTGATCTTTGAATGATAATCTAAAAAAACGAATGTCCAAATAATGAGATTACATTGCTAAGTGGACCGAAAAAGTGATCAAAACCGTATTAACTTACTAATCGATTAATGCTTGATCACTCCTGATCAAACAACTAATTCCATTAAACGGCCACATAATTATTTATGACAAAATTTGGCCACAAGTAACAAAAATCACTTGTAGACGAAAACCCATATGTTAGCAATTATTTTCAAATGAAAGTACAAAAACCGCTCCCTTCGTGTGATGATTAATTTGTTCATACAAGAAGAAAGAGGGAGGGAGGAACATTTCAATTTAATCATACAACTGGGATCATGCCATTTCAGGCATTGGGCTTTTATGCTATAAATTACTTATACAATCAAAATTGTTACTTAGGCCTTCTACGGTAAGGGTATAGAATGTCATCCACGCTCTGTTTGATGTAGTTTCCCACTCTATTCACATTCTTAGCAACACCTGATGCTACTAGTATTGCATTCCTCTTAAACCTGCATATATGCAAATACTCAGATTTTTGGAGTCTAACAAGAACAAACAGAACTGGAAAACTCAAACACAAAACCATGTGAAAAAAGAAGAAGTCATGGATAACTTCTTTTCTTCGCTAACTAAAAGTTCTGCCTTACCTGTTGAGATATTCATCTCCTGTTGAATGTGGTGGTCTGTAGCTTCGGGGTTGAGGAATAGGCCGAACATTTTCTGGAGAGGGAAACACACCAAGAATTTACAAACAAGGTTGCTGTGAATGTTATAAGAAAATTCAGTCATTTTGCAACAGTAAGTATTCACATTCAATATTAAGGTTTGTTGGTTTACTATGATTCTCAAAAGCTGAAGTTGTCAAGTGGATAGACCTAATAGGGGTATATAGCTTTACTGGACGCTTAGCCCAATCAATGTGGAACTAGTGCTCAACACTTTTCCTCACATGGATTCCCTCTGTGGGTGATCATGCACGTGACAAGTGGCCTCAACCAAGTGTTCTTATGCATAATAAGGTGACCTACACATTGTGGCTCTAATACCATGATAAGTTCGTTGATTTACCAGATATATATTCTAAACACAAATAACACAGAGATAGATTCGGAAAAGAAATATTATACTTGGATGTAACAAAACAAGCACAAGTTCTTCAAATAAGTTTATTGCCTTTACACATTCACAAATAGAGCACATACTAAATTAATAGTAAGGAACAAAGCCTTATCCCAACTATTTGGGGTAGGCAACGTGAATCATGGTCCTCTATATCGTCCTATGTCGGGCCATATTATCATCTAAGTCACCCTAATTATATTATCATATTTGTCTTCTTTCCCTCGAACTACTCCCTATGTTGATTAAGTTACTCTTTCTGACTACCATATTGATTTGCATTGAATATGTCCAAAAACACCAAAGTACCATGGTCAGTTCTCTCTCATTTCCTATCTAATAAATGCTATTTTTTGGCCTGTCAATGGGTGATAATTCACCTTTCTCACAAATGTGTTCATTTTGAATCCTATCGTTCCTTGTCTTCCCACACATACATCTCAATATCCTCATTTCTGCCACACTCACTTCATCAAAATGTTGCTTGCCCTGCATCTATCCCATATAGCATGTTGACCTAACAGCTATTATATAAACTTTACCAAGCATTTGAGAGCCAAATGAAAATGGACCCACTGCACATGAGTGCCATGGGGATCATTTATCAAGAGAAGAAATTATACATCAAAACAAGGAAAAAGTGGGAGATCACAGTCTGACGGTAACCAAACATCCCTTAATGAATGCAGGAAAATCACATTGCAGATGAATATAGAAAGACTTCATCTAACTTCAGGTGTTTATGGTGAAAGCAACAAAATAGAGAGAACTTGAGAAGTGTACGTGCACAAATAAAGTCACTGAATCAATTAGTATCAGAGACTAAGAAGATACGGGAAGATGGATTCTTTCTATATTCCGACAAATCAAGAGTGAATTGAGATCCCCACAGCCTTTTCAAATAAATGAACAGAGAAAAGAAAAACTTCATATACCTTCAATTTTATGAGCAGGAGCATCAGCCTGAGCATGGCCTGCAGGTTTTTTGTCATACAATACCTGACACAAGCTAGTTATGTCACATATCAACTGAGTTTATGAGAAGATCATAAACATACAAATATAAGCATTATGAATTATCAATATAATTATATAACTAACTTAGACATAAGGACAGGAAAGACAGGAAAGTGACATGGATATTCGACTAGAGAAATTCCAAACAGGCTTTAAGAATCAAATGAAATGTAATATGAGCTTTACAAATCAATAAAACAAGAAAAAGATAGAGTCAAGATATAACACCTCAAGACCAACACAAAACGGCAATTCCGCTTGTTTATTCTGCTGATCACTAGGAGAATCTTTTCTGTCTACGAACACCGAGTAACCTACGCAAGCATACTTGAAATCTGTAAGGCTGCGGTCCGCTTTAGAAGCCTCTAACTCAGTCTCTCCCACAATGTAGCTGGGCACTGGCCATAAATCCATAAATAAGCGAATATCTTATAGATGACTAGAAATAAATAAATTTCAGATGCATCTAAATACACAGGATGAAAATTATAAGAAATTATTATATACTAATAACAAGGACTTCGCAAACAATACACACTCCACAAAGACAACTTTTTTGTGTGTGGGAAAATATAGGAATCAGATTAGCCTGTGAATGTTGTAGCACTAGAATATCAAAGAACCGATCTTTCTGGCTTCCAGATTCAATTTGAATTATGCATCAAAGTAATTCATCAATTCAATTTGAAGAGTCTATGAACTTTGGCAATCAAAATGAGAGAGAGAGAGAGAGAGAGAGAGAGAGAGAGATAGAGAGAGAGAGAGAGAGACCTTGTTGGAGGGTTTTGGAGAGGCCAACGCAGGTGGGATATTTGGATTTGGATTTCTGTGTGGAAGAGTAATAGAGGCAACCCTTGCATGACTTTCCCTTCGCTGAGCCATTGCTGAGATTAGGGTTAGGGTTTGGAATTTTGATACCTCCTCCATCTG
Organism: Prunus padus; assembly: GCA_024362665.1. Lineage (NCBI taxonomy): Eukaryota > Viridiplantae > Streptophyta > Magnoliopsida > Rosales > Rosaceae > Prunus > Prunus padus. The sequence continues at coordinate 11,776,307 of JANFAM010000006.1, read as the reverse complement.
CGTCTTCGCCTTTCGTATCCATCTCTCTCTAAGAATGAAAGATTTATTAGATTTATAGATTATTATCTCTCTCTCTCTCTCTCTCTCTCTCTGACTCAATGGTTCAATTCAATATCATCATCATAAAGCTCTCCATTTTCGCTATGGTTATGTGCCCCTACTCCTACTCCTACTCCTCTGTTCCTTGTCTGTTGTTCATTCGCTATTTTTTTTGTTCCAAGTTGTTCATTCACTTTTCACTTCCCTCCTGATCTGCACTAGATTCTTCTGGACGTTCGATGCTAATCGGACGGCGTAAAACTGAGCACTAATAACCGAGTAAATGATACATGAATTTGGCTAATTTTCATTTTATTTATCACTTTTCATATATTGTATATATATAAAAGTTGAGGAAGGATATCCTTGTAAGTCCCACCACATATTGTATTTTAATAATCCGAATTGTCTAATTTTTTAGATGTTTCCTCAGAGATTATTTCTGCAAAAAATCATTTGAATCCGAAATCATTTGACAACTCAATTAGATAGTTGTTATTATAGTCTTTTCTTGAAATACCGTATTCTTCTATTTTGTTGATCGCAACTAGATGTTAGAAAATTTATTAGAGTTTTCTGAAATTAAATGGAAATTAAAATGAAGAGAATGTCTCTTCCAGTTTGAAGTAATGTATCTAAGTTAACAGATGCATCACTTGACCTTTCAAATGAAGTCACATATTTTTGGAAATGGCTCCTCAACACATATAAGTAGGCAAGACCTACACATGGAAGATAGACTAATTTTACATATGCATACTCATTACATAATGCAGTATAGAGATCTTCGTAGAGTCTCATAAGTGAGTCCATATGAGAGTGTTCAACACAATCATGGTTCGCTGGGGCCTTATGATTTGGAGTGCTACTATCGTGAGGACGGGGGTCATTGTATCTTGGGACACAAGCGCCGATCAACCATAGTGGGGCGTAAATTATCTCAAGGACAGAGTACCTAGCACTTGCCTCAATCATTATTTCCAGATTTTTCTAATCCATACCATGTTAGCTTAGCATTGTATATGTTTGTAAGTATGCATTAATTTTGAGCAAGAGTTTGCATAAATTATTTCTGAATTTTCTATGCATTAAATATAGCAATTAGACCCAGTTGTTATTTCCAACACTAGATGCCTTAACGACTTCGATTTGCTTGATTTTTTTTTGTAAGGATGACCTATGAATGAGGACTTCAAAAATAAATGGTTTTGATTGTTGAAAAAAATATGGTATGGGACCCTAAAGGGTGTCACTCCTTTAATGTAATGGGACTGTATATTCATAATATAATAAGATCACCCCAAAAAGGTCACTCCTATTTCTTTAATTATAATTTTTTTTTTATACAAGGGATATTTTACTTTAATCTAATCTAAACTACGATGGGGAGAATTTAAACTCAGTGCATAGTGAGAAACACATCATTTTTAGCCAACATGACTAAGCTCATATATGCTCTTATTGCATTGAAATATCTAAACTCTGACTGATTAAAGTGTATCTAAACAAAGCAAAAACTATGTTTTGTCGACCAAAATGTATAAAATGTCAAATATATCAGTAACAGGGGAAATATTTGGCTTAGCTCCATACAAAAGATTGTGATTGATAAGACTGATTTGTTTGTAAGAAGGAATCAAGATGTCAGAAACGAAACAAATAACCATTAAGTGCAGTAGAATAAAAGATTTTTTTTAAGTGCAGTAAAATAAAAGAGTAGGAAGGTAGAAAGTTTCCCACTTTCCACTTTTTCTTACATTTTAAGGATTCTCTTTCTACATCAATTCCACTCTCTTTGGGGATTCTCTTTCTGCACTAATTCTATCTAACACACACGTAGAGCGACAAGCATTTTGTATTTCTATTATAATAATGCAAATTACTCTGTGCAAACTATGTTTTGTATACAATACTAGATTGTAGTCTGAGTCTGCAACTTTTGTTACTTTAAAAAGAGAAGAAAATCTACCATATAATAAGGCTTTTAATGAAAAAGCTGGATAAAAGGAAGGAAAAATACACTAAACTGCCCAAGTTATGGTAAATAGGAGATTAAAAAAAAGTTTATACAAAGTCAAAACTCTTTATGGGAAATTGCTGTACAGTAACTGCTCTGCTGCTATGTGTTCCCAAAATTCTTAATGGTCCGGGTGCAAATAATCGCACGATGCGCCCTTCTTGCAGTGACCACTTTCGAAGAACCTGCACACTCTCTGCCCTCTGAAAGGAGGCCTGGAAGAACCTCCTCCCCCACCTCCACCACCAAAAGACGACTGCCTATTCCAAGGTTTGCCACCACCGAAACCAGGATCTCCACCATGAGGACCTCGATCCCTTTGATTTGAGAACCTATCTCCATTCTGAGTTGCATTGGGGGCACTCCAACCAGGATTGGCATTCCCAAGTGCTGGCCCTTGACCAGGTGGAGCCCAACCTGGATTCGCACTTACCGATGGTGGTCCTTGACCAGGTGGGACCCAATTAGTAACTGCATTTCCAGGTACGGGACCTTGGCTGGGTGCAGTCCATCCTGGACCTTGACTCGGAGGTCCCCAGTTCATGTTTGTATTACCAGGCACTGGTCCTCCCCAGGTCACGTTTGGATTTCCTGCCGTTGGCACCCAACTAGTATTTTGATTCTCTTGCCCCGTTCTTGGCACAGCACTTTGGTTATCTGGAACTCCCACGCCCCAAGGTGCCTGTGGTTGTGCTGGAGGCTGAATGTATGTATGATTACTCGGAACTGGGGGTCTCCAAGGATCAGAATGTGGAACACCCGAGAAGCCTGATGTAGGGAAATTTCCAGCTGAATTCCCTGTGTTCATAGATGAGGGAGCATTATTCCAGTAACCATGGGTGTGATGTTGTGCAGGCACAGTAGCAGCATTATTTGGTTCTATCCTTTGAGATGGAGCACCTCCCCAGTGTTGAGATTCACTCCCAGGTACTGGGCCGGAGGCAGTCATTTCCTGTTTCGGAACTGAACCAGAACCCCATCCTCGAGCATCGCTTGCAGGAGCATGACTAGTCACTGACTGAACCAGATTTTGCAGATTTGAAACTAGGTTATTCACATCAGCTACTTGATTCATTGAGGCATTGGACAATACAGGCGCTGACCCTGTTACTTGACCATGCATTCGAAGAGCAGTTGTAGAGCCCAGAAGAGTAGCATTTTCAGACTTGGGTGCTGCATTAATGCCAGGAAGAGAACTTGAGCGATCATTTCCCGAAGCTCGCAGTGCACTTTCTGGAGTAACTACTGCAGTAGGTTGCAGCACTCCGTTGCCTCCCAAGACAGAGCCACCTGGATGAGCAGAGCTGGGTGACCAATTACTTTCGTAAGCTTGCCCCCTTGCCCCACCCAATGGAGTTTGGGATGGAGTAGGTGAGGGAAGGTTTGTTGTGCCCCACCCATCTGAAGAATACTTGGGGACCTCAACTGACTGTGGAGTACCTCTGCCCGAGGAAGAATTAATTTCATTTTGAGATCCCCAACTTACTCCTCCCGCTTGGCCTTCTGTACCTCGCTGAAAGAGAGCTCCTTGAGACTTCCCAGAATGTACAGGTGAGAGATGTGAATTGTGCACCATTTGAGCCTTTGGAAAACTGCTGTCAACGAATGAAGGGTCTTTCTGGAACTTTCCAGCCAATGCATCAGTTACCAGTATAGAATCTTCTTCTTTTTCAGTGTTTTTCCAAACTCTCAAGTTGGCAGGGAAATAGCCAGTGTGATTCCATTTACGCAACTGTACCATGGAAAATGGTCCCTGGACTTTTCCGGCAGGATCCTTGTAATGCCAAATTTTTTCTGATTCATTGATATTGGCTGCAGATTGTGCTACGCCAGTGGTGAGATGCGCCACCGAATTTTCTGACCCCCCAGCAGGAGATGATTCAGATGGTACCGCAGACTGTGTACTCCTAACACCTATTTCTAAACTTGAAATATTTTGTTTCTTCTCCCAGTGGTTTGTTTGCTGTGTTTCTCTGTCTCTTCCATGACCCCACGAATCATTTACTATCTCACCAGCTGCAGTTGTATTTTCTGCTTTGTTGAAGAACCCTTTATTTGACATGTTCCTGCTTAACTCCCGATTCATATTGGAAAAATTCCTTGTCCCACTCCAGGAATCATTTGAAGAAGGTCCTGCTCTTCGTGGAGAGATCGACTCCCTCCCCTTCCTTCCAAAGCCAGAACCTGTAGGTCTAATATAACTTTCTGCATGAATTGAAAGCTATGTTATTAATGATTGAATTAATGACAAAGATAGTTGTGCTAGAGAATTTAAGGTATAAAAATTTCACAAGAAGTTGAATGCGACCTTGTTTTTTATCATCTCCTACATCTTCATCTTCCTCGGACTCATAACTTGGATCCATATTTGGATCCACATGTATTTCTAGAGTTTCCTCTAGTCTACGCTGGCGCTCCTCAGGTGTCTTCAGTAGCTGCAATTTCTCTACACACTCTCTAAGCGTGAAACACGAAGTTAAGGATTACTTCATACCTATTCCTAGTCATCTTTGAGTAGCATATACAACAAAGAAAGAACATCTTTAATAATAAAAAGTAATTTAAGTTTTTATTTCCTAGAAATGAAGAAACTCATACGATTGTTTTACTTTAATAGTGATAAAATGTATTTGGGGCATCAACTTTTGGTGCAATTGCAAAGATGGCACCCCAAGAAAAATTGAGAACAAAAATGTACTAAACATTAAAAGATAAGGATATTCCTTCCTACGCCCTTTTTCACTAGCTCGATCACGAAGATGACTGAGTCTCACTATCTCCGTTTCTAACCACTGTATCAGAATAAAAATAAAGAAATAAATTAGTCATCAAAGAAAATCAAGAAAAATTAAAACAAAATTATATAACAACCAAGCTATAGGACATTACAGAGAACAAAGAAATATATTCGATTTACATCTAGGAGATTAAGAGTTGAGAACATTAAAAGGAGACAGAATCCATATTGTCTCTAAAAAGAAAAGGGCAAAACAATCCTGTTTTAAGAACAGATCTGCTTGAGCTTATTACGAAATTCACTGGGGAGATGCCACTGGTTCTTGCTGATTTCCATGTTACAGTCGCCCATGATAAAGAATTAGGTGCAGATATGTTAGGTCTTTGCTTTCTTCTTGAACACGGTAAGGTTGAAAACATACTGAGCCGCTCGCAACTTCAAGGTTGGATTGAGCTTGTCTATTCTATATTTGGGTTGATCATGAACTACAACAATCAAGTACTTGCCTCATCTCGAGCCTAGGTATTTAAGCCACATGACCATATGTACATATATAATGATCATGAGAAACCAAGGGTTATAGAAGGATCCACAGCTCAAGTTCAAGCTTGATTGGGTTTACGATGCTAAGCAAGCCAAATGAAGTCTTGGATTGACCTCCCCTCAAGGTGAGCTCGACCTTGCTTGTTCAAGCTCAACTCGAACTCAAGCTGCACTCAAGCGCTGCACCTCTACAGTTCACATATCCAGTCAAGTTGGAAAAAGAAAATAAGTTGGTTCAGCTAGGCTTGTATGCAACCTTATACAAGTTTATTACATCATGTTCCCTATCCCAAATACTAAATTGAAATAAGTAATAACCAATAGATTCTCCTCTTTGTTGCTTCATTATGGGTGGTAGGGATAACAAAAGCCAAAATCAATTATACTTGGATAACATAACCTAGAACCTCTAATCAAACCCATTTTAGTAAGGACAGGGGAAGCAGGGTACCTGATTACCAAACCAGCTTAAGAGAACAGGAGGATTAGGGATGGGGACAGCAGCTATGCCAAGCAAGTTTACTCTTTACAAGGCAAGATCTAAAGTTGTAGAACCAAACACGGAGAAAGAAGCCTTCTTGGCCTTAAAAAAATAAATACAAATAAATAAATAAGAGAGAGAGAGAAAAAAAAAATTGGTAGTAATTCAGATTGCTAGCCAGTTCCCTTATTTAAGTGTGTAAATACGATATTAAGTTTCTAGTATGATGACCACGTGATTTATAGTTTCATAATTAGAGTCTTGGTTCTTGTGAGGATGGTGGTCAGTAACCCTACATAAATATTCAGATTTTGTTACAGCTAAGTTTTATAGAAGATTGAGTATGTCTCTTGGAATAATGGAAGAAAAAAAAATTGCAAATTTGTGAGTGTACTTCTTTACTTCTTATTTTTCTTTTTCTTTTCCTTTTTCTTTTGCTAAGATACTTCCTTTTGGTTTTCTGTCTTTCTATCACTCATGTTCCACATGGATTACCATAACTTCTTGCAGCACCTTAGAGACAAAATCCAACAATCAACATATATGGTAAAGCTCCACCACCATGCATCAATCAATTAATAAACTTAAATTACAAAACAAAAAGATGCTTGGAACTTCACTCACATACTGTAAAGGTTCCTCAATATTCCCAGGTCTTCACCTATTTAAACTAAAAACCTAACATCCCAAATGCTTTTGAGAACCTTTAGACTCTCAAAAACCTTTTAAAACAACCCTGCAAATCCACAAATCCTCTACTTCCCAGATAATTTCACCAACCAAATATCTTGAGCACCAACCCCTCTTGTCCCTTCAAAATATGTCTCAAACCTTAAATCATCCTGCAATCCCAAATGAATTCCACTACAACCCAAGACCTATACACCACAAGTTTAGTAACACTAAATGCACCATATAAAGTATGCATATGCTGGAAAAGACATTAATAGATACAAATCACTGTTGTTTTCCATGTAGAATTCCAATTGAAGTGGTTAAGGGATTGAAGAATTTACGAGGGATCTTATGTGGTAATGGAGGGAGGAGGGAAAGAACGAACACCTAGTGAGATAGGAGGTAGTGCATAGAGTAAGAGGGGTGGTTTGGTATTGGCAACTTAGTGAAAAGGATAAGGCATTACTTGGAAAGTGGATGTGGAGATCTATGGTGGTTAGGGGAACAAGCTGCTGCCCTTGGCTTTGATTCATTTTATACTTGCTGCCAATCTATGATGGGAATAGGAAGTGTCAAGTTTTGGGAAGCACCCTCATCCATTTCTTTTACAAATTGTCAATCCTTCATAATGCACACAATAAACTCTTTATTTTGTCATTCTTGCAGATTTGGGTTTTGGGCTGTAACTTTTATGAATGGTTCTTATATTTTTTCTGGCCGATTGATAGAACTTTACAGTTTTATTATAATGTATGCAGTGGATACTTTGTCCACAAGTCTTTTATTTCTTTCAACAATTAAGGGCCCGTTTGATAACCATTTCAATTTTTGTTTTTAGTTTTCATTTTTTGTGCTAGAGTATATAGAGGAAAAAGAGGGAGAATGGAAGTGAGAATGAGAGTGGAGATAGGATTGAGAGGGAAGATGAGAGGGGAGGATGGGAGGGAGGAGTAACAAAAGTGAAAACAAAAACTGAAAACAAAAACTATTTGAAATTGTTTTCACTTTCAAGTTTTTGTTTTCAATTTTGTTACCTCTCCCTCCCATCCTCTCTCTCAATCTCATCCTCACTCCCATTCTCACTCTCATTTTCCTCTATACTCTAGCACAAAAAATGAAAACTAAAAACTAAAAACTAAAATTGAAATGGTTATCAAACGGGCCTTAAATTTTTTACTAAAATTTGTTTCTTATCAGAAAATGAACCATAATTTTGCATTTAAAAGCTAGATATTTTTTCTCTTGTAAATAAAGCATATCATAAAATTTCACCCTCAGGGAACACTAATTTGAAAATTGTAGCCATGATAAGAAAAATATTATTTTCTTCATCGTCATCGTTGTCATTGCATCATCTAGTCTGTTTTTCTTTCCTCCTCTGTGCAACAAAAGTTTCCTACGTGCACTCCAAAATCTTATCCTCACAATCAAAACCACAGATATCCCTAATGCCAATGCTATAATATAAAGCTCAATTTCGAAATGTACCAATCAACATCAGATGCAACATAAAACTCGAAATGTACCAATCAACATCAGATGCAACATAAAACACGTGCAAGCCCAATCGTACAGCCACAAGGGTAGATGCAAATGATAAAAATTTATGTAAAAAAAATGTTAAGAAGCAAAAAAACTACTTTGAGGTAAATAAGGGCAAGAAATTTACATCTTTGACTCTGACTGCTTGGAGTGCCAACGCTTTCTCTTGAACATCACCCTATAAGCAACCACTTTCTCAGGACCAAAAAACAATAAATACCAACACACGAAAAGGGCAATGGAACACGGAAATACCACAGTTAGCCGGTTGATAAGTCCACATTTTATGCTCTGACGCAGTCATTTGCATTCGTCCTAACAATGAAACAAAGAAACAATGAGATATATCAAACAAAGTATCATTCAAATAAAAAGTTTTCAAACAAATAATTTCTTTTCCAGCAATCTTCCTTATGCTGCACATAAAGCTGCAATTACTCCCAATAATGAGGGCAAAGCCAACAACGCCATTGGATGTGAGAATCAAGTTCATTTCCCTGGTATGTAACATATATTACCCAGTGGCAAGCATTATCTGGCTTTCTAATGTTATTTCTAATAAAGGCCATCCCCTTCAAAGCAATGAGATATTCAAATCATGCCTCTTTTACACCCACATTTATGCTATTTTTTTTATCATGTTTGGAATCGAAAAAACAGTTAGTTATGAAGATTGAAGCAACTCTCAGTCTCTCACTCCTGCCATTGAAAAGAGGGAAATGTTGTATGCTAAATCACCTCAGTGAAGTCTTGGTTTGAGATGATGTCAATTGAAATGATCTCTGTCTTGTTTAAGTTTAATATCTCTAGCAAGATATCTGTCATCCTTTTACCAACTTTATATGGCTCTGCGGCTTTGCATGTACCTGTTGAGAAAATCATTTGAAAATTGAACTTTACCATTCTGATAAGTTTAATGCCTTCTTTGCTCAGGCCAAAAATACAATGAAAGACATTAACCAAATGATTACCTATAACTTGGACCAGCCTATACAAATCTTGCTTTTGACCACTACCAGAAATTCTAATTCTGACAAAAGAACGAGCAACCTTGTCCCTAAAGTTATCCAGATCATCAAGTAGATCGTCCACTAAATTACGCTTTAAGTAAATTAAATTAATGTTGTGTATATCAATGGCTGCAAAGTCACCAATATTGGACTGTGGTCCTCTCCCATCACCCTTTTTACGTGTTTTGCGTCTCTTGTCTTTATTGGCTTTTGCCGGTGTATCAGAGTTTCCATCAGCCTCCAACTGATTGCCTTCAGTATCAACAACACTCCCTTGAAGATCATCAGCCTGAGAATCCTCTCTTACAAGAAAGTGGGATTCCAGAAGTTTTAACATTTCAAAATGCCCAACACGTGGTTTCCCAAATAAATTTTGAAGCCTTATATCACAAATTATCTGACTTTTCCGGCGAGGGTCACGAAGTTTGTTCCTTTTTATATATTCTAGCAAAAGAGCCTGGACATCAAACTGAGATAGAGCAGATTTGTCACCATTTCTCATGTGCATAACAAACTCCAAGAGTTCCTTTGATCCCCACCCTGTACTTTCATCTGCAGATGGGCCTCCAGAGCCAGTTGCTGTAGCTGGACTTGATGAATCCTTCCCCTTTCCACGGGTTCTCAATCGTTTCTTGGCCTTTCTTTTTTTAGAGTTGGCCAAATCCAAATTCTCAGAATTGTCTGACTCAGACCCTTCATCATGATTAACATCATAAGGTTCATCACGTGACTCCTGTTTATGTCCAGTTGCTCCTTTCCATGGATTCTTGGCCTGAGCAAGTTCATCAACCGTTAGAGATAACCTCTCTTTTAAGTCTATCCAATAATCCTTGAAGAGGTACTCCCAGCTGGTTTTATCATCAAAATCAACTTCATTCTGCACAAGCACAACAAAAATAAGTATAAGCTGAATGCCACTGCAAGCATTTAATTTAGAAAATGTGAACCAGACTTGTAAAATCGCACTACAGAGTTAAAGCAAAACAAAAAGTAAAAAGAACTAAAAAGATAAACATGGAATTAATTCTTAACAATGGAAGTACTTAATTAAGGACAAAAATTTTAAAGGTAGAAAATTCCTGCAATGTTTCCAAAAGGTTCTATCTGATGATGTGACAACTGCAAAGAAAAAAATTTCGGCTAACAGATTTTAAGGATGTAACAAAAAAGAATTATGTGACATTACTTTCACACGCTAAAATACTTCAAAGTAAGATATATCTTTCACCCTAATAATGACAAAGCTCACAAAAGGAAAATATAAAAGAGGTGAGAGAAAAACAGAAGACAAAAAGGAAGAAGGTATCATACCGTGTCCTTGTTTCCTTGCTCATTCTTTTCAATCAACATGACAGTTTTCATGCATGTCTCACAGAAGCCTTTGTTTCCTCGAACACATAAGAAGACAGCATCTTTGGTACACCCCTTGCACAAGGAAAAGGTACATGTATAACACATGTAGTGGGCATTCTTCTCACAGTTGCTGCAAAGGTGCCAACCTAATATACATATATTCATGCATTAGATACTGGCCAGCAACCGAAAAACACTAAAACCATTTTCAAAATAAGCATTTTTATAAATGATGAGAAATGATGAAACTAAGTCACAAATGTAAAAGAATTGAAGCTGAAAGATGAAATCAAAATGCAATCATAATGCAATCATAATGCCTGCAATCTCACTCAAAAAAGACAATGGCCACTACATTCAGTAAAACTAGATGACAAATCACAAATGGAGTGCAAAAAGACAGAACTTCCAGGAACAAGGCCAGAGTCCGAACTACTGTAAATGCAGCATAACATAAACCCAAATCCTTCCAAAACCAAACAGATTGACCAATGCTGCCTAGAGCATGGTTCGCCCTGGTACTTGGTAGGAGTCCGGTACTCGTTATGTTACTTTAACTTTAACTGTACACAATGCAGTAGGGGTAAGCTTAGTTAGCATATCTGGTCATGGGAATGCATTAGAATTTCTTATTAAGATTGCTTTGGTACTATAAGTATATATTTAACGACAGTGATAGATTTAGAATCAACTTGTAAAAATATATAAACATCAGAATCAGATTTAAAAACTATGTGACCAATAAAATAGATACATATGTGTGTGTGTGTGTGTGTATAACAGAATGGAAATGCTCTCCTGCCAGACTGAATCTGGGTCAGAAATTAGGTTGATTCTTTCCAGAATGTATGATCTAGATAGATGCAACATATGACAACACAAGCACCGGCCTAGAAACATAAATCTGGCAAGAGAACATTACCCTAGAATTGAATATACCTATAAACCTTTTGTGTTCTTTTCTTAAATAAAGCATAACTTTTTGTTTCATTTAATCCTTCATAAAAAATTAATCGAAGTATTATGGTTACTCATGGATGAAAAAAGAAAAAGAAAAGAAAGAGAGAGAACAGAATAAAATTAGGGACTCTAGCTTTAGTGATCTGGAGTCTGGTGTACCATGTTTTGGGTTATGGTAAGTAGGGGGTGTAGCAATCCTGTAACACTTAGGTTGACAATATAGCATATATAAATTCAATGCCACTATCTTGATTATCTATAAGAATATAAGAAATCATCTAAAATGCATAACACAAATTTTTCTAGAATGTAACATCTTAAGTAGGTATGAGATTCCAAATTTGACAAAGTAGGACTTGATTTTCATGCTTTAATAAAGATATATCTCCTAACTCTTGAATTTGATACATCATAAAGTGTAGCCCTATGAGTTCCACAGATTTGATTTACGCTGCTCAAGTCCCCCTTACTTAAGCAGCATTCCATATTATAAAGTAATCTAACACAACAAAGAACAATTCTGGGACTTTAACTACACAAATAGCATGAAACTTTGGTCCAACTTTCCATTGTTGCCCTAAAATACTGGAAGTATGCAATAAGAAACTTACTGGAACTATGGAAAAACCAAAATTTAAACAACCGTATCAATTTTTCAGACCTTGCCAACAACTGGTATTGCTTTTTCTTCTATAATTAAAACAAATTTCAAAGACAAAAACGTTCAATTTTACAACATGAAAACACTAACCCAATCATCACTAAAACTAACGATTTACTTATCCAGCTAGGGTTTAAAGCTACAAAAACCACATGCCAAATAAATAAATAATCACCGAAAATCAAACATCTGAGAGACACGGAATGAGTAAACAAAGGAGTATTAGATAAAAAGATGAGAATTTGGCGAAAATTAAGAGAAAGTTACCGCAATTCCATCGACCCTTAGCCCGAAAGAAAGCCTCATCACGATTAACACATGAAGGATGGTATGCTTTAGGACATCCCCTGAAAACCACCAATTAAATCAATATCATTCAATCAACTAATCACAGAAGTAACATTAAAAGAAGCACAAACAGTGAGCAGAGTTTAACTGACCTGCGATCACAAAGTACAAGCTCACCCCCATCAAAGCAAATGAAACAGACATCCTCTTCCATCTTCTTCTTTAAGGGGAGTTTTCCCATTGCCTTAGAACTCTTCACACGCTTCCTCTTCCCGCCACTGCTGGCCCTATTCGTTTCCTCATCCTCCTCCTCCTCCTCTACCTCCATCCCTTCTGCTTCTTCCTCTGCTGCCTCTGTCTCCTCTGCCTCAGTTGTCTCCTCCATTGCATCATCAGCTATATCCACCTCCTCCACCATGTTCTCAGCCACCATGTCCATCACATTTGCCTCATCATCTCCTTCCACCTCAGCCTCAGCCTCAGTCTTCTCACCCTCTGCCTCAGCCTGCTCTCCCACCTCTTGGACCTTCTCAGCCTCTGCTTCGGCCTCCTCCCCTTCCACTTCGGCCTTCTTTTCCTCTGCTTGGTCCTTCCATGAAATGACAGTCTCCTCAGCCACTTCAGCCACATTAGGCTTCTCAGCCTCCTCCTTTGCCAAGTGAGCCACAACACCTTCCTCGGACAACACCTTCTCCGCCTCCAATTCCTTTTCATCCTTTTCATCCACGGCCCCAACTTCAGTTTCCTCTGTCACCTGACCTTCGGCGACACTCAGATCCTCCACAATCTCAGTATCCTCTGTCCCATGACCTTCGGCGACACTCAGATCCTCCACAATCTCAGTATCCTCTGTCCCATGACCTTCAGCGACATTCAGCTCCTCCACAATCTCAGTATCCTCTGTCCCATGACCTTCAGCGACATTCAGCTCCTCCACAATCTCAGTATCCTCTGTCCCATGACCATCAGCGACATTCAGCTCCTCCACAATCTCATCCTCGGTCCCATAACGTTCAGCGACATTCAGCTCCTCCACAATCTCAGTATCCTCTGTTGGAACCGCATCAGATTCCCCCTCAACACCGAGCCCGAAGCCCTCGGTTTCAGGCTTGAGCTCGGGCTCGGGTAAAGACTCCGACATGCATTGGGGCTCGGTTCTCCGGAGCTCCTCCTGTGTTTCAGGAGACGGTTCGGCGTCATTTTGAACCGGAACCGAAGGCTCGTTCACCTTCGAAACATCTTCTTCTTCGGCTTCCATTTGAATATACTAAATTCGGAAATCGGAGATTGAAAACCCTAAAATTGACAGAGCTAGGGTTAGGGTTTTAAGGTTCCGGTTCCCTTCCCTGGTAGGATGATGTACGTTTTATCGTTAAACACAAAAAAAGATTTTGTATTAAAATTAACTGAGAGTGGTAGAGAAGGAGAAGGAGCCAACCGTAAGCAAGAAGGGGTTTTCCGTGCCGCGCGGCTCGAGTCCGCTCACTTATATGCAGTCACTGTATCCGGTCACCGTTGGATCTAATCCAACGGATGAAAAGAAATCCAATCTTACAGTAGACACGGGTAAAATAAAACCCGTATTTCTAATGAACACCCGACCCGACTAAACCTTGAACAAAATTTACGTAGCGATGCCTTCTCTCCTCTCCTTGTCTCCAACCTGTGAAACAACTTCCTCTTCTTCTTCCACACCAAGTCCACCATGGATGATCGCCGATATCCAATCCTCCCTCTCACATTTGCCTTTCTCTCTCTTTATCTTGAGGCCCATCAAGAAAAATATTGTACAATGTTCGTACCAAAATTAACATGGGTTAATTCCTACAGTTAAAAGAGCCAATTCATGACTTGGTAAAAGAGTCTCAAACCGTCGAAGAGCTTATTCAGCACTTGCGAAGGCCCAAATAAAAGTCAGCGAGGCCCAAAGCCCGTCAAACACAAACCAGTTGCAAACATTGACCAAAACATGTGGTCAACAAAGGGCTTTGGAGAAAACAGCGTATCGGACACAAGTGTCCGATGCTACGGTCTTTGTTCGGACACAAGTGCCACAGTCCATTTCGGACAGAAAATGTTCAAAACTCTTTCTTTTGCAAGCAATCAAAGAAGATTTTCTTTGGGTTGTTAGGGCCACAGCTTAGTTTAATCACTAAAATCTAGACATGACCCACCAAATCAAAAGAGGGATGGCCTATGACAAGTGGAGGAAGCATAGTCAGTAGAGGCGGTTCCCACCACCATTAATGTGATTACCACCGCATTTAACGCGGTATGGCTACTGTTTCCATCAGAGAGAGGCTAACCCACTGGCGCCGAATGCAGGAAGAGCTGTTCCATGATTTTCTAGTTCAAACAACTAGCAAGGTCAGTTGATCATCCCCTATTACCAGGAAATCTTCATCTAAAGATTTCTTTCCCACTTCTGGATCAGTTTACGAGGGCAGATTTGCAAGTGGCAGTAAGCAGTACTCAACTGTTATACTCCAAGTACCATCCAAAGCACCGTGATTAGCAGGATATTTTACCTTTAAGAATGAGAACCCCATGACAACGTGACACACACACAACTTCAGCCAAAAAGCCAGACTCAACGTCTAAAAAACCAAGACTCAACCTCTTGCAAAGCATCTCATTGCAGACCAAAGCCAAGTCTTGAATCGAATCCCCTCCTGTTCTTTGAGTTCCCAATTGACAACTCCTGATTGGAATTCTATTATTTTCCCAAACACAAAGCTCTGTCTAATTCCCAGTTGACAACTCCTGATTGGAATAACACTGCCACTGTTTGTAACCTTTATGCTCTGCCAGCAACGCTTGGTATGATTTGATGTTGGTTTCGATTTCCAGCTCACCCATTTCAAAGCAAGTTTCCTATCTGCGGTACGGGCAAGTTTCTGGCCGTAGATATTTCTAACTTACTATTATCAGGCATTACGGCACTGTCTCTAATAGATTGCAGCTCATGTCCGATAAAGATTTGTCTTCTGTCCGATTAAGTATCTTCTGATTCTTTCAGACGTTATTTCACTGCACTTAAGTTCATTTCAGTCTTTTTAAAGCTTGTATTCGATCAGTAATGAATGTATTATGTCCATCGGATAATTTATATGTAAAAAGCTGTTATTGAACTCTCAGCCCGATAACGGGCTAAACCACCTTCCATCCTGCAGTTTGTTCTACCATAATTGAGATATCAAAAGTCCACTTCATTGAGGCAGAAAAAGAACTTATCTAAAGCCAGATTCCCCTCTTTAGAGCACAGTGGCTTTGATTAGAAGAAAAGTTAAAAAGCGCAATACATCCATAATACGTCTACAATCCAAACACCATTCCATTTCCTCTTTCTACTATAAGAGTATCACTAGTAGTGGCACGCCTCTCGCAATCCCCAAGGAACAATCTCCAAGCCCATCTCAAGCTCAAACCTTTTCCATCCCATTTCCTTGACACGCAAGTAAACCAAATACAAAGCAGCTAAGTTGCCAAAGCACAGCCTGCTCAGCGGCTAGGGGCATCAAACATTGTTTAGAAGCATTTCCAAATGAACATACCATCTTAATCTTCCACCTTCCCATCAAGAAAAAGATTTTTCGCTCAAAGAATCTATAGTCACAATCTTTAATCTGCTACCTCCTCAATTTCATCTTGGTGTGTCTTGGTTGATAGCCTAGAGAGGTAAATATGCAATTTTTTTTTTCTAAATCATTGAAATTGGTGTACTGAAACCTGGGATTGTTAATGTAAATTAGGGAAAACTGATTTAATTGTAGCTTGGAAGTTAATGATTTTGTTTAATTTTTAGTTTAGCTGCTGCATTTTTTATTGATGAAGAAAATGAAATAGTGAATAGGTAAATGAAGACTAGTTCCAAGTTGATTGGCATGGTCTAGTCACTTAGAAATGGATTCAAGTTGGGAAATTTTTAATTGGGTCCTTTGTTTTGATCATAAAAAACCTCTCCCAGTAGAGTAGTAAGATTGAATTAAGCTTAAATTTATGGTCAACATAAATGAACGTTTTTCGCATTAGAGCGTTTTTGTTTTATTTAATTTGCCTACATTGATGAAGGGATTCGTTTTGCATCGGAATTTTGTTTTTGTTGCTTCCAAAACCACACTACTATTTGCCATAATTTCCCACTTTCAAGCAACAGAGTTTTGGTGTTTTTCCCCCCAAATTCTTTCCTACTACTAATTGATTATTTTCGTATAGTATCCAGCAATGGTAGCCGAAAACAATTTATGTAAGTAGCAGTTTATCTGTTTGCATTTAGTAATTTGTTTATGTATTTCTGTTCAGGCAATATATTATGAAATGATTCTGTGTGTCTCTCATTTTCTTCAATTAGGATTTGTTTCTTCAGCAAAAATGCTAACTAAAACTGTGGATCTACGTTCCAACATGGTCACTAAACGTAGTAGGTGAAACAATGCAGGCTGCAATGGCAGCTGCCGAAGTTCATGATGATGTCGAAAGGTTTGCCTGTCAAAAGTTATTGGTGCTCCTGTTGGATCTGTCCTTGTTGGTTCCAAATGCTTTATTACTAAGATATTGTTGAGAATTCCTCTCGTAAAGATCAACAACACATCTTTTTTTTCGAAATTTGATTCGTTGTTGCTTTTTCTTCTTAGCCTAGAAGGCTCAGGAAAACCTAAGGAGGTGGAATGAGACAGGTTGGTATCCTTTGTGCTGCTGCTTTGGTTGCTTTACATGAGAATGTTGCAAACCTCGACACCGATCACAAGAGAGCTAAGATTTTAGCAGGTATATTCTCAGTCTACTTGATTTTGTATACCAAACTCTTGTTTGGAGGACAACCATCGCCTTCTCTTCGCAAGCTCTATTCATGGATTTTCTTATATTTCCTTTTGATAAATTCAGAGGGACTAAATCAAATCAAAGAAACCGTTGAGACCAACATTGTGAGTATTATCTGCTCAAATTTAGTTTAGCCGGGTCTGAATTTATTTCTACCATTTACTTTTATTGTTATTTCAGGTAAACTTAATATATCATCACATTCACATGTTTGCATATCTTGAATTGCTCTCTCTTTTGTTGCCCAAATTTATGCTTCTTTTCTATGTAAATGTTGCAGGGAGCTTTGACTGGAGGCCATGATGAAAATGGAAACTATACATGGGACAACACAAGCTCCACCCTTCTCTCTGTGTCTCCAACATGATTTCATCTACCTTTGAACATGCAATTATTCAATCTTTGCCAAACTTGTAAATTTCTGTGCTAGTTTCATTTGTAAGATTTTATGGTAGCAGAATTTAATGCATTTTATTATATTTTTTCATGTATATAACATGACAATCAAAGACTTTCACCCATCCTACATATCAATATTAAAATATCTGACTTATAATAATGGGAATAATACTTAATGTCTCCCTATTGAATCCGTGATGAACGCTCTATCGATAGTGCTTATATAGAGGGGCTTTGCCCAGCACATAAATAACACATAAAAAGTGCATCTATAGTGTCTTAGCAACTGCCATTATCTTAATCTCTAAAGCTTAAAAATATAATATTGACTTGTAAAAAAAATTCAAATAAGTTCTCAAACTCAAGTTTGTTTATATACTGTTAAGTTGAATGTCATTACTCTTCCTCCAATGATTTCTTAAAATTTCCCAAAATCATATTTCAATTTTCACGCTTCATCATTGAAGGAAATGAGGGTAGGGCGGTACCATGAATAGTTGGGTGGGCAAGGTTCAAAAAATGAAACAATTATCTTAACATCTATCAATACAAGGCCAAGCTACAATAGAACCAACATCATCGTTGACAGTTAAGATATCATCTCTTACAAGGATGGGAACCTTAGCTTCAACTTCAATTGATATAGTAAAGGCAACTATGCGATCCATTGAGTCTAAAGCCAACTTGCATTCCTTCACACAAACATTAAATACAAAATCATGAAAATTAATTTATACCAAGAAAAACTGATAGAAAGCATTTTTTAAAACCTATAGATATTAATTTATACCTTTAGAATCCTTATCCTTATTGCCATTCGTATTGTATTACTAGGATCTGACGACCACTATCTTAGTGTAAGACCCTTAGCAAGCAGCATAGGCCATGGCATGATTTTGGTGTTTTGCAGATGCCTTTTGCAGATTATAGTGGTGCACTTAAGTGGGCAGAGTTCCGTTATTATCCCCTATTTTTTTCTAGTGTTAAAGCAAAAAATATGATATTCGTATCTTTTAATGGTGTTTGTGTGCAATTCTCTTCTTTTTCCATATAGGATGGAAGAGGAAAAGTGATGTTATGTTACCTTCGACTATATAATTTAATATGCACCTACTTTTGTGATTATTTGATGTTTGATGCAGTTGTCTTTTCAATTTGGTTGATCAATTCATTGGTTGCCGTGCTTTACAAGATCAATGATAATCCATCCAAAGAAATTATCAGTGTTCTGGGTGACCAAGTTAAAGTGCGTTCCTTTATTGGCTATGTATGTCTATATTTTGTTCTGCATCCGCACATCTTCTCCCTGAGGGCCTCACCTTTAATCCCCGATCCCCCCAAAAAAAGACCCATTTTGTTGGCTCTGTGATGTTTGTGTTTCTCCATTTTGAGATTGATAATTTCTCTTTTCTGCCATTTGTACATTAAAAGTTAAAAGTATTAGTGGCATTAAGTTACCTTTTTTGTTCTTCATCTTTTGGAAGCGTTTCATTTTATGGGTGGCAGTAACTGAAAAAGATAGGAAACTTGTTTTGATTGTCTCTTAATTTTGGGGCAAGTGTTGTGTTGGGAGACTATTTCTTGTTTGGGAGGTGGAACTTTTATTGGAAGAAACTTGGTGTTATTTCAGAGGAGTTGTGATGTGGTTGAGACACCCATATGAGATTGAGAATGTGAGGCAGTGCATGGGCTATTTCTTATTCTTCATGCTATTCAGGAATCATGATTGTAAATTTAGATGATGTGATATGTTGCTTAATCTAAAGACATGAATTGATTCAATGTTTCATAACTTAGTCCTGATTGAGTTGTTTATTTTATTAGTTATCTATGTGAAAGCATTGCAGGTCTGTTTCAAGGGTGTTGGAACGTCGCTGGGATGCTGGGGTTTGAAATTTAAAACATGGATAAGTGTTGGAGCGTTAAAGGTGGTTTACAAGGATGTGGTTGCATGCTCCAAATAATGGGCAGATTTTCTAGGAGTGAAAATCGGCCTCAAAGCATAGTGCGCTGTTGGGGAAGTGCCAAGAGGGGGCTGGGCAGTTTTGTGAGAAAACTGAATGACTAGGTGGCAGACCTAAGGGCTGCCAGCAATACCTAGTAGATGGAGATGTCATCTACACGTTGTAGGCTTATAAATAGACCTTGAGGAGGTTGAGTTGAGATACAAAGTGATGTGATCTTAGGAATGGCATCAGCATCCGACGACACCAATCGGTTCTTAAAACCGCCTCCATCGATCGATTTGCCAATGCGAGTGGTTCATGGCTGGTAATTTCTCCGTCGATTTTACAATTTTTCGGTATAAATTTTCACCATTAATAACACCTATCTCGCCATCCACATGTCGCCAGGGTCCATGTGTCTTAGGGAGTGGCCGACATACTAATGTCATAGGGGGCTCAGTTGCAAAGGTCATAAAGCTCTGTTTTGCACAAAAACATTGATCTTTATACAAATAGACGGTTATTAGGATTATTACACTCTTTTTTCTAATGGGGAACCAAGGAAGAAAATATTAAAGCTTAAAAGAGTCATTGTTTCCCTTATATAAAGGTAACTAACTAGCCCTATTCCTAGCTCTAGCCCTAAACCTAGCCCCAGAGATAGAGCTGCTAGCTAGTTAGAGTTATGGTTAACATGCTTCGACAATAAATATGACGTTTTCTCAAACTGGGAGGAAGAGGAGAACCCTGGTTAATCCCATCCCCTACTTTCTTCGGTTTTGCCACTTTTTTTAATATTTATTTTGTAATGTTTGCTAGTCACAAGAAATACATTTCTTTTCATGTAGAAGTTTCGTCTCCAGAAGATAATCTCCTCCCTCCTTCCCTTGTTTATGTATCACTTTGTTCCACCTCCAGTTGGTCACTCATTCTGCCTTTTAGATTTCAACTTACTGATTCTCTCTTTCCTTACTTTTTATCTTATTAGTTTATTTAGCAATGATTAAAAAGTGACATTTTTTTTTTACAAACGGTTATCTTCTCCGATTTTGACAGATTCCAAGGACCTAGAGGTAAACGCATACATTTTTCTCCATATTCGGTTGCAAATCAGTCGCTTGACCCATATTTTCAAGAGATCTAAACGTGTTGAAACCCCTATATATATATATATATATATTCTTTCTATCAGTCTCCAAACCTCTAGTTTTGGACCTTAGTAATCGCATCGGCGTCTGACAACACCGATCGGTTCTTAAAACCACCTCCATTGGTCGATTTGCCGATGCAAGCAGTTAATGGGCAGTAATTTCTGCATCGATTTTACAGTTTTTCGATATAAATTTCCGCCCCTAATAACACTATCTCGCCATCCACATGTCGCCAGAGTCCATGTGTCTTGCGGTTGTGGCCGACACACTGATGTCATGCGGGGCTCAATTGCATAGGTCATAAAGCTATGTTTTTGCACCAATACATTGATCTTTATACACATAGGTAAGGCTGGCAATGGGTCGTGTCGTGTCGGGTTCGTGTCATGTCAGGATTATATACGTGTCAGGAATGCTCAACCCAAACATGACCCGTTTAATAAATGTGTCATGCACGGGTTGACCCGTTAAGTTCTCGTGCTGGTTTCAGGTCGTGTCGGGTTGACCCGCTCAATGGTAGCAACTAAAAGGCATTAAAAAATTAGAAAAATGAAGAATAAACAAATAAACAGGTTAGTGGGTTTGCGAGTTACACGGGTATTTTAGACGGTTGGCAGGTTACATAGGTATTTTAGCGGGTTAGCAGGTTGACCCGCCATGACCCGTTTTGTTAAACGGGTTGCATAGGTATTTTACCAGGTTGGCGGGTTGACTCGAAACCCACCTCACAACCCCAACTACCCGTCATGGCTTCCAGAGAATCATTACTAAAATTAATTCCGAATAGGGAACTTTTAGCCTTATTTATTGTCATTCACGAGACTTTACTAAACAACTCCGACACCTCCATCAAATTTACCCAAGACTCCTCATTATCGTCCAGAAAAAAAATAGTGTCGTTAACGAACTGGAGATGAGAAACTTCTACACGATCTCGTCCAGATACAAATCCATGTATTAGATTGTATTATTGAGCACTTTCAAGAAATCTGCTCAATACATCACTCACCAATGTGAATAGAAACGAAGACAGCAAGTCCCCTTGTCTCAAACCCCTTGGAGATCACTTTGTATAAACTTGTAACAGGACTGATCAGTCTATAGTCTGTAATAATCTTCACGGAATTCTTCTATTTAGAATCAGACAGATAGTAACCTGGTTAACAATCCCACTGTGGAAAAAAATCCCCCATTACCTTCAATAGGTCCCCCCCTAACGACCTCCCAGCATGATTGATAAAAAGACATCAAATATCCATTCGGACCCAGCAACTTATCCTTACCGCAATCGATAACTGCTTTCCAGACTTCCTCCATTTCAAAAGGCCTTTTAAGCCAAATAACCTCTTGTTCACTTATAGGACTCCAATTTAGGCATTCAACTACCCAACCAACATTTTTATTGATGGTATATAGCCTCTTAAAGAATTTTATCACCTCCCTTTCAATACAAGCATCATCTTCTAAAATATCCAGCTCCTCTACTTCTAGCTTGTCTATGAGATTTCTCTTCCTAAAATCACTAGCAACTTTATGGAAGAATTTAGTATTACCATCCCCTTCTTTTGCCCACATTACCTTGTACCTTTGTCCCCATTTTAGTTCCTCTTTTGGTGCCAAATCTCCCACCTTGAGAAGAAGATATTCCCTCTCAATCCTCAACAAGTTATGCAATCCTTCTCTCCCTTCGAGCTGGTCCAAGACCAAATGCCTAGCTTCGGTTTCTTTTTTTGTCATCTCTACATCCCCGAACTCTACCTTACTCTATGTTTTCAACTTCCCTTTCAAATTTTTTAACCTCAACATAAACTCATACCCCTCCCAACCCTCAAACTGATCTGCATCCTACCACTACTTGATCCAATTCTTAAAATTCGGGTGACTCAACCACATATTTTCGAACCTGAAAGGTATAGGACCCCATTTAACCCTATATGTGTCCAACTCAATAGGACTATGGTCAGAAGTTGTCCTTGGCAAGGCCTTATGACGAAAGTGAGGAAAACATTCTTCCTACCTATTAGACAAAAGAAATCGGTCTAGTCTTCTGCATACTACATTTTCCCTAAGATTAGGCCAAGTAAAAGAAGTGTTGAGTAAATTGGGATCCCTAAAACTGGTATCTTGGATAAACTCATTGAATTTGTTCATACTTTTAGTCACTCTTCCTCTAATTGACTTTTCGGAAATTAATCGGACCACATTAAAATCACGTCCAAGCCACCACCTATCACCAGCAAAGGCCATACAAATCAGCCAGGTTTTCCCATGAACTTTTCCTTTCCCGTTACTTGCAGGGACTATAAATCCCAGACAACAACCAATCTGTTCCCTCTAGACCTTCCCAACGAAGGAGATAGCACCCACTCCTTATATCTGGATCCCCACATGCTTGCCACTAATTGTCTATCAACTGTCTCATTTTTGGTTTCTTGCAAAATTACAATGTCTGGTTTGAGTCTCCTTAATTGCTCTTTCACCAACAACCTTTTCCTTCTGCTTCCCAACCCTCGAGTATTCCAACTGATTATCTTGATTAATGAGAATTATAGTCCCTAACTGGAGTCCTGTTTTCTTCAAATTTTCATTTACCTTTCAGCCCAAAATCACAACTTGATCTACAGGGTTTGCCACGCCATCTGTGAGCCAAATTCTTCTTTAGAGGCATTAGTGAGAAGTCCATTTTGCTCTATAGAAGCTTAGGTAGACCGCCTTTACATCCGCGGCGTTTCTTTACTTTCCTTGTGTAATACATTAGCTCATGATCGGTATTAGGGACGAAGTCGTCATTATTGTCAGCCTCGGAGGCTAAAGCCTCAGTGGGATTGACATGGGCAGAGAGGCGACATTCAATAGGCCCGTCGATATCACTAGTGTCTTCAGGGGCAGCGAAAAACTCTTTGATTTCCCATTAAATGTAACCTTTTATAAATTAATTGGCTTAACCGTTGATTTTTCATCTTCCATTTTATCCAAATTACATAAGTGCAATCTATTGGGTTTTAATTAGCAAGGTCGTGAGTGATTTTGAACTCTTTCTTTATCGAATGTGAATTAAAACTCCATTTCAATTCTCCTTTCCATGAGGACCCAGTTATGGAATGTCCTTAGGGACCTTGGTTGTATGATTCAATATGAGCTTAATTAGGAGAACCCATTTAGTTGGAATCACATCGAAATTCAATCATTCTCTATTTCCCAATGTTCTTGATCTCGTTAATAGGCTACTGAATTCATGTCAAATTCCTAACGTGATCGCTCTTGGCTATATGATTCAATATGAGCTTAATTAGAAGACTATTTCTTAATTAAGCTCTGACTCCGGCCGGAGATTCCCGAATGACATCTCAGAACATGCTCTCCCTCTTACTAGAAATCAAGATCTCTTGTGTAACATCCCTGACCCGATTTCACTATTCAATCCCAATTGTTTAGTCAAATAAATAATTTTGGTGAAATTACAGTTTTGCCACTGGGATTAAGGGTATTTTAGGCAGTTTAAAATTTTCGAAAAGAATTTGGGAAATTGAGTTGCGCCATTGCGTCCGGCTCGTCGATACAAGTTTGTGGATATGCGGTACACCAAATTCGGGTTGTAACGATCGAGAAGCGATTAGAAAAAAAAAAAGAATTTCAGATTTTACTGTAGCGTGCTACAGTGCCGGCGTTTTCTTCTTCTTCCCCGATTCTTCCTTCTTCTCCCTCATTTTTCTTCCTCTCTTCGGGCCAGACTTTGATTGGCGATTTCTCCATCCTCCGAAGTCCGTTTCAGGTGATTCCAGTTCCTAAATCTTCGTCTCTTCCTCCTCTATCTATCCTAGCCATTATCCCAGCTCGAAAACCCACGGATTTTAAATTGAAGTGACTGAAAGTTCGATGGTTATAGAACTTTCCGACGAGTTTTCTGGTGACTCCGGCAACCGTTTCGGTCGAGTGAGGTATGAAACTTCATCTACTCTTCATGCTCTATCCATTTATGTAGGTATTGTAGATCGGTTTCAAGCCTAGGTTGTTCGATTTAGAAACCCATATTAGGTCGGTTTTTGAGTTGAATTTCCGGCCACTTGCCGGCCAAACTAGGTGTTGCCGTAGTTGAATAAAATGCTCCACTTGTTGAGTTGAACCTGAAGTCTTGACCCTTGGTTTGGAGTTTTTCCGGTCACCGAAATTACTATGCACACCCAATTCCGACGGGTTTCGAGGCACTGTTGTGGTGGTGTATTGTGTCCTAAAATGTTCCTCATGTCATCCTGAGCATGTAGGTGTGCTCGGATTCCAATTTGGTTATCGTTTGACGGTCGAACGGATTTACGCCTATTATGCGTTATCCGGGTTCGATATGTTCGGGCCGTCGGATTGGTCCCATTTCCAAGTATGTTGTTTCCTGTACCTCTAGAATCGTGTAGGAACTGACGGATCAAGAATCGGAGTCCCGGATACTCCGAATCATTAACCCTAGGGTTAGGTAACCCAGTTACCGTCCGATCGTGCGATTGGCGCAGTTCCGACCGCTCGATCGAGACCAAACTGCCTGGATGTGTTTAGTAAATCTTGTTGAACGTTTAGGAATGTTCGGATTGAAAATCGGAGGGCGTGGGCCCCGGAGGCCCGATTGACCTATTCGAGAAGTTTGACCAATCGGTTGACCGCGAGTCTTCCGAGGTGGTCCTACCTGTTGAAGAGAGTGGTTTGACTCTAGAAACTACCTGGTAGTCGTGTACACTTACTTTGAGACCCGAGAACTAGTGTCTTGAGTTAAAGTTTGTTGTTGGGTGCGCGTATTAATTAAACCGTTTATTCTCCCAATTAGGTACTCTTACTTCACGTACTCCGGAAGGAAAAGCTCTCTAAGGATTGAGCAGCGTGGACTTGTTGTTAGTGGACTTTGTTTTCAAACGAGCATATTTTAAAGAACGAATTTCAATGCATATAAAATGGTTTATCTTGATGATTGGGATTTTATATGCGATCTTAAATCTTGGATTTGATTTTTATGGAATAATTGGAATTTAAATTATATTTGGAACGTATGCATGTTTTGGAGTCCCGGTTTATTTGTGGGACATGGATGGCTATACCTTAAGTAAATATCTTTGAGTATTGAATTTGGGACGGGACAAACGTCCGGTAATCTTTGTATACGGTTTTGGGTATGGTGAAATACCCGGGAATTTCTTGGGTTTTATATTTGACCAATTGAGGATTTATTGTTATGTCGGGTTTCGAAATTATTTACTTTGGTTAATTTAATCTTGGATTTTTATATTGTTTTAAATCAAAGAATTTTCTATTGACTTTAATATTTGAGATTTGTTAAGAGAGTGTGAATTTTATGTTTTTGGGAATTTGTAGTTTATATTCTATATTTTATATTTATACGTTGATTAAATGTTTTGGGTCTTGGATTTCTCGTTTTAAAGAAATTATATCTACTTTCAATTATGGAGTTATATAGTTGTTTCAATTTTGGAATTGGTATTACCTGGGTTTTACGGATTATATTTGATATTGGAAGTTTATGAATACTTTGGGTTCCGGATATAAATATGTTCAGACATTTGTGTCTATATTCTTATTGTGAATATTTTGGGTGTCAATTATGGACGGGGTAACGTCCGGATGTTATTGTGTTCGGGTTTGGGTACGAGCTGAATACCCTGGAATTTAGGGTATGTCAGGGATTATGTATACTAGATGGAGTGCTATTAGCACCACTTTATGTACCTCCCCGGATACTTGGTTACTGAAATGGATACAAGATATAATGGAACCCGGTTCACCCTTGACGGGGTGTTACTGTAGGCCCTTACCGGGCAATCTGCGCGCGTAGGACTTTATTTAGCCGCACAATATTGAGCTATTTTCTTCTGTGTGTGTCTGGGAGTTAGTCCCCAGTTGGGACGGCTTGTTCCCTGGCTACGTGGTTGTGAAGGAATTTTTCTCCATGTAGTCAGTCAACAATCCCCTTGTTGGATTGTTTCCCCAGTACAAGTATTGGTCTAAGAGTCTTATTATTTATATATATACCTATTACTATACTTCCATTCTTATTTTCTGTTAAGTGAGGATATTTCCTTGCTTGCTGTGCCTACGGGCATTGCGTCAGGAAACAGTTGGTTGGGAATTTGGGTTTTCTTGGTTTTTAGTCATTTTGGTTTTATATTTTCCTTGTTGGGATTTTCTGAGACTTTACATTTATGTCATTATAAATATATATGTGGGTGTGTCTATGGATGTTATTTCCAGGATTTATTACGTTTGAATATGTGCACCGGGACGGTGATGCACAAGTACCGATTTTAAATTAAGGTTTGAAACTGGATAGGTTGGGTTCCAGGAAAAAGGGAAGTTATTCAAAGGAGTTAATTATATTTTACTTAAACGGGATATTTTTGGATGGATTCAATTCCATGGTTTTTATTTTAAGAATTCAGTGTTTAAGTTTGTGGTTTCCAAGAATTTGCATAAGTAGCAAAGCTACATTTTTCATTATGGTATTTCAAGGTACAAATTTAACGGAATTGTTTTCAAGTATCGGTTCGTATAAATATGTACGTTTACACAAGGGTTTTTATTGCATAACGTTTGTCATTATTTGCGAAAACGGAGGGGGTTATTATGTTCAATGAAAAATGATGTTTAAAGTTTGGTTTTCGTCCACTCACATTTTCTATTTTGCGCCCCCCAGGTACTAGATCCCGAGGTCAAGACCACCACGTCGAGGCATCACGGCTAACGGCTCCTGTAGGAGTTTTCTTGTATTTTTACTTTGCTATCCTTTGCTGAGGTTGTAAAGTTTAAATTTATTTAGATTGCTCCGTAGTGCTCACCTAGGATTGAGGTAGAGGCCGGAGGCCTCCCTATTAATCTGTGTGCTTCTGCTTTGTGCATGCTGCCAGTTGGTTTATCTCTGTGGTTTTGACAGGTGGAAATTTTGGGAAACTCCGTTTTTCAGAGGAGACTCTGCCGAAATTTCGGCAGAAGTCGACTCACCCATTTCCTTAAACCAGGGTTAAGGGGCATTTTAGTGAAGTAGGTCCGGCGTCGGGGTGGATTCCGATGGGAAGCAGGGTTGGACACGAGTTCCGAGGGAGAATTCGAGTCCGGTCCTGTCATCTTGTCGTATACTCACTTGCCTTTATGGACTTGTTGAAGATCTCGACGTTACCTTGAGTGAGCCTAGGGATGAGCTCTACATTATGATACAATCAGAGACCGACTACGATCCATAAGGCAACTGTGGTGCCTCATGTCTAAGGATTAACCTTACGGTATTGCAACCGATGAAACTTATTTGACATGTAAGTAGAACTTCCATACAAGATTTATAATTTGATCGCTTTCAGTGAACTCATTTTCAAGCGAGCACCTACACACTAATCTCAGTGTCCAGACACGAATGACTCAAGACTAGTCACCCTCAAAGTTGAGCAGATATAGTGCGTACCGGGCTTTGCAGTTTGTTAATGCCCAGTTGAATGATCCTATGACCGGGAACTTTTTGGTTTGAGTTATAGGGAAAGGTCTTTTCGCATCTAACCTCTTTAGATCACTTTCCTTATCTTATGGATCTATGGACTTGTAAAATATGTTAATGGTCACGTCTGGACCGATACCTGAATTGACATACTTGCCCTTAAGTGTTAACCTAAATGGTTGGTTTAAATGAAGTTTTCCATCAAAGATTTCATCTAATGATTGAATTTTAGGGCATACTTCTAACAATCTCCCACTTCCACTCAAAGTCAATCGCCTACTTCTTCAATTACCATATACCCTAGATGTTCATTAAATCGAAGCTGATGTCATATACACAGTATGTGATATACATAAGCATATCTAAGAGTCATGTTATCCTCTCAAACGTTTGATTATTCTAATCACACGTTTTACTTATCTTAGTGTGTGTTTGGAGCTTTGATGAGACCTCTTGTTTCCTGACTTGAGCTATTGCCCCTATTTATTGTCATTGTATCAATGTATATCAATGACGTATTATGGTTTAAACAATTTCCAATGAAATTATTTTCTTATCCAAACATACGAAGCTTCCAATTCAGCAACGTAAATATTATTTATGAAAACTTGTTGAAATAACATACTCGTACGTTGTTTAGTAAAATCACATTCATTGTCCAAAGCGAAATATGTTTATTCGCTTAAACGGACTTTGGTTACAGTTGCACTTGTCAATACTTTAAGCGACTATTAGCTTAGTTGTTCACTCATGAGACAATTCCTATCCATGATGTCCCTACATCATACCAAAGCACGTCATTTCTCCTTTTAGGCATAATGGGACATTCTTGATAATTTAATACTATCAAATCTTTCATTTGATTAGTATTCGCATGTGTCATATACATCACACATGACCTCTCAATTTAGGGGATCCGAGCAAACTTGCTTTCACTGTATTCTTAAGTTTCACTTTCCAAGAAAACTATACTCTTTTTTAGAGTTTCATATGAATGTCATGTCCTATGATAACTCAGAATTCCCATATTTATCACCATTAATTTCTATCCCTTATGTGAAAACTCCCACTCTTAATTTAGAAGATAAGAATCATATAAACTCTTTGCACAATAAGCGAAGGTACACTCAAGTATGTGCATGATTGTACTCCCACTAAGTCTTTTCATCTTGCATACATATATTAGCTTCACTTGTAACGTCCCGGACCCAATTTAATTAAAATAAATTAAATAATGTGAATAAATAATATTGAGTAGTTAAAAATGAAATAAAAAGAATTAATTTAATAAAATTGGAATTAAATAAGAATTTAATAATTAAAGGGCAATTTGGTCAACTTTATTTTCGGACGAGAATTTGGCGAAACGAGTTACGCCATTGCCTCCATCTCGTCAAAACGAGTCTGTTGACGGGCGGCACGCTTCGATACGAGTTTTAGAATGTTGAGGGCATTTTGGCCATTTCCAAAATCAAATAAAAAATTATAAAATCCCAGTGGACCAATCAGAAAGCTCGTGACCTCTCTCTCTCATCTCTCCGATTTTTCTCTCCTCTCTCTCACGACCCTTACTCTCTCTCTCTCTTCGGTCTCGCCTATTACGGCAACGACAGAGGTTGAGACCGGTCACGTTCGAAAGCTATCCATCTCCTGGTCACGACCGTACCCATTTTCCCCGACGATGCTTTGCCGTTTGTCGACTGGGAGCGTTTGAAAATCTGGCAAAACCTCCGTTAACGTCGGCGACAACTCCGGCGGTTTCAAATGACGGGATCACTTGCAAAAGGTAGCTCTCCATCCTCTCTCTCTGTTTAGGTGGTTGTGCGACATCAATTGGTGGCATAGCCGCCGTTCCAAATAGCTCAGATCCGGCCAAAACCCTAGGTGGTTTGGCTGTGATCTGGAGGTGTTTCCGGCCGGTTCTCAGGTGGTTCTCATAGGTTTCGAACTCGTGGGAGTGTGTTAGTTCGATTGGTATAGGTATTGTAGCTCGATTCGATAACTTTGCGATCTCCGGAATTGATCAAGACACCTAACCCACGGCCGGCGCGTGTGGCGGCACGTGGGCCAAGGTGTGGTGGTGTTTCTTTGTTCCAATACGATCCCCGTGTTGTCGTGAACTCGTACGTGTGCTCGAATTTCGATTCAGATATCATTTGACTATCGAACCAATTTACGCCTATTACACGTTGTTTGGGTAGATCGAATCCGAATTCACGTATGTTGTTCCTCATATTTCTAGGATCGTATAGGAATTGACGGATCGTGATTCGGAGTCCCGGTTACTCCGAAATCGCAAACCCTAGAGCTAGGTAAACCATAACCGTCCGATCGTGCGATCGTGAGCGATCCGACCTTTTGATCGAGACCAAACTTTCAGAACGTGTTCTATAAGCCGTAATGAATCTGTAGGAACTTTCAGATCTAAGTTTGGAGGTCGTGGCCCCCACGGGCCCAGGGTTTACCTATTCGGGAAAGTTTGACCAGGGTTGACCGTGCATCTCCCTAGGTCGTTTCATCTTCTAACGAACGTCGTTGACCTTAGAACTCTTCGTACGAGTGTACGCACACTTTGAGTTGGGATTATGTAAGGTTTGACTTTAAGGTTGTCGTTCAAAGTTTGGTTATTAATCTTGTCCTCGTATTCTTGAAATAGGTACTCAAGCTCTTCGTGATCCTCAGGCGGGACCTTCCCAGGGTCAAACTGCTTGGGACTATCTGTGAGTGGACTTTGTTTTGAATGTGCATATCTTTCAAAGAATAAACAACAATGCATATGATTTGACGTTTCTCGACTTGAGACTTTTATATGATTTGACATTTTCTTGACTTGTGATTTGAATACGGTTTTTAATATAGATATTCGATGAATATGACATTTTATTTGATTATGGATTGATATGCTGTCATTTGACGCTTGTGACTATTTTAACTATGGAATTATATGTTTGGGACGATAATGTCCTTATTTTGAGTATTTATGGTGGTTATTGGATTGTTGGATGTGTATATGTCTGGGTGTCTGTTATTTTGGGGGTTGGGTACATACGTGTGAAATGGGAAATTGGATTATGAACGAATATGCGAATATTGATTATTGATTATTGAATATGCGATTGATTGGAGTCCTGTCGGCATCATGTTATGTATTTTCCTCGGTTCTTGGATATGATTACGGTGTTACTGGTTTGATTACGTCAGATATGATACTGGTTTGATTACGTCAAATATCCGGTGCATTCCTTAATTGGGTGTGACTGTAGGTCCTTGATTGGGCAGTCCACGCGCGTAGGACTTATGACTGCCACATGGGTATTGAGATTCTGCCATGTGTCAGGGAGCCAGATCCCGTTTGGACGGCTCAACCCAGGGCACAGGTCATTATGATGTTGTCCTGGTGTACAATCAAACAAATCCCATGTTGGATTGTTTCCTCGGTACTTGTGCTTGGTGTTGTTGGTCTATATTACCTATATATATGTATTTATACCTTCTTATTCGTATTTCTTTTAGTAAGGATCCTTCCTTGCTTGTATTGTCTCCTGGCATGTGGTTATGCAGAGTGGGAAAGAATGGGAAACAGTGTTCTATGATATGACTATGATGTTGATATATTGCGATTATTGGAATTTGAATGATTATGTATATAAATGATTCAAACCGCATGATTTCAGCATTGTTTTTGAAACGGTGGGGTTAGTACGTTGATTTGAATTCCTAAAACTTTGTTTTTGTCCACTCACAACTTTCTGTTTTGCGCCCCACCAGGCCGTAGTCGTTGCTTCCGTATGGTCCGACCGAGCGCTCCTCTTCTCGAGCTTCGACTTGATTGTAGGACTTCGAGTCCCTTATCTTTAACTTTGTATTCTGATGTTGTAAACTTGCATACTCTTAGAATTGCTCTGTTATCGACCATTAGGATTGAATTTGAAGGCCGTAGGCCTATGTGTATTTGTATTGCATGCTGGCAGTTGGTGTATACATTTATGTTGTATTATATCAGGTTGAACTTTTGGGATTGTATGTTTTTTTGGGGAGACTTTGCCCGATTTTCGGCAGAAGTCTCGGCCCCTTTTTCATTTGTTTCGGGAAGAGGGTTTCCATTTAGTATGTGGGCCCGACATTGGGATAATGTCGGAACATCAGCAGGGTCCAGCGCGGGTTCAGGGGTGGAATTCGGGTCGGGTCCTGTCATCACTCGTATTTGCCCAAAACTTCATGGAGATTCTCTCATATTCATGTTACTTTCATAGCATGTATCTAACGAGTTGGGGTCGGACTTGGTATCTTTGCTCTTAAGCACATTTTGCAAGTTTGGTCAATTTTCTTAAAGTGATGAATGCTTGTATATTTGTAGATTTGCAAGCCTTGTTGACAAGCATAAGAAAAGAGAATGCAATTACACAAAAGTCTCCAAGTTCAACCAAACTTCATCTAAATTACATTTTCATGGCAAACACCATCAATCATGAAAGAACCATAATAGCCCACAAAATTCTACACTTACTTCGAATCTTGGCATTTTCAGCTTCAAATTTGTCAAGCTTCTTGAGCAAACCTGGTATCACCATCTTCGAACACTCACACATTTCAGGATCAACACACATAAAAAAAACGTACATCCTCTTCCACCTCTTCGATGCATACCAGGATAGAAAGAAAATTTTCAATTCTCATGCCCAGCACAATCAGGAATATGCATATGTTGGTGCTTATGCTTACCTTTCCCTTTGGGCACGCTATAAATCTGCATCTTGGGTTTAGATTCATCCAAGACGTTTGAAGTCGAGCAACAGTGTCATAGTGACAATGTTGCACCAGCCTATCTTCTCCTTCCTCCCACTATTCTTTGATGCAAATGATGACAAATAGTGAGATGCAAGAAAGAGCCAGATGAGTCAATTTAAGAGCTTTGAACTAGGGCAATGCTATGAGAATTGGAGGGAAAGTGAGGAGTAACTTTATTTTCCCAGGTCCACACGGCTAAATATCCAAATAAGCATGCCACTTGGCCTAACATCACCAACTTAACAATTTTTCGCACAAAATAGATGGAATGAATAACATGCAGTGGTGGATCTACAGTGGAGCAAGGGTGGTCAATTGACCCTCGCAAGCTAGAAACCACTGCATCGGCAAAAAAAATTTAACCCATGCAATGCTCCAAGTTCATGGTTCATGGTTCACGGCGCCCACCCAACTATTTGATGTTTTGCTCCAAAGAGTCAGTAGGAGCAGTGTATGCCTTTCTTCCCTTAGCGCGCAGGTTTCCTTTCTTCCCTAGGCCCGCATATATTAACCAGCCCAATACCCCATCCCCCAAATTTGTTTTGAAATATAATTTCAACCAAATAAACCTATCCTTACAAACTCCTCCCAAGCCTAACCCTCAACACCAAAACCACCACCACCACCAACCCAACCACCGGCAACCACCAAATCCAGTGGCAGTAGTAACTCTCCCAATTTGTTTTTCATTTTTTGTCTCCCTCAAATTTCAAAGTAATGTTGATTTTTCCATTATTATGAATTATAATATTATTGTTTTATTTTTACGAGATTCTTTTGTCTTTTTTTTTTTGAACATTTTATATGTTGACCCCGAAAGAAAATTTTCTAGATCACCACTGGTAACAAGAGTAACGGAAATAAAGCTCGGGGATATACGGGGTGATAATTAAGGTCAAAAGGCAAACTGAGACAAAGCACAAGGGGTATTTCAATAAATAAGCCTAATAAAAATAAAATTTTATGTTAAGTATAGTTACGATATTTCTCTTCCTAAACATAAATTACGATATTAAATGTGTTAAGGTTGGGCTTAAACAAGCCTCAAAGCCATCCACTGGACCAGCATTGACCTAAGAAAAAATAGACCCCCTTGGCACTAGGGGTGGGCAGAGACCGGAAAACCGGAAAAAAATCGTGTTGACTAAAAAGTCAACAAACTAGCACCAAACCAGACTGAACTAGTTCAAACTGATTTCAGTGTCGATTTCACACCTTACAAAACCAAACCGACTGTGTATTTTTTAATTTTTTTAAAATTATTTAAGTCTAATATATATTTCCCCAAGTCCAACTTCAAAACACCTCTCTTTTCTATGCCCAATCATCTCTCTTTGCATGAAATTAGGTCATTTGTGATTTTTCAAGCCCAAAAACTAAAATTTTAGTTGGAATTTGTATAAAAAAAAAATTAATTTGAAAAAATTTTAAAAAAAATCCGATACAAAACCAAAAACCACACTAGAACCGATTTAAACCAAACTTATTGGTTTCTTAAAATTTTTTTTTATTACCAAAACCGAACCGAACCACACCGCTTGAATAGTACCGATTCCAGTGCTAGGTGGAAACCAAACCGGACCACACCCACCCCTACTTGGCATAAAAGAGCCTCTTCAAGAGTTCACAAGCTTCTAAATCATACATGATGTGAAAAGCAAGAAGAGAGACAGAAATAAGCAGACATCACATCCTCAGGCAACCCAATTACATACTGTTTTATTTTTCAGTAATTGCCAAAAATTCAATACATAATCATACTAAGTCATCATCAATTATGTTCTAACGCAAAATAGGTACTCCACATTAACAGAAACACATCCTACCAAAATGAAGTCTCAATTCAACCCCTCAATAGTCTGAAGTTTCAACCTTCAATCTAAAACCTAAATCAGAACTGCTTGCTTGAGATAAAAGGTAAATTCCGTAACATCATCTGCCACTTATCAGTACCTCCTGGGGTAGCGATCCATAAATCTGCCAGAAGGGCACTCGTATGCCAGGTGTCCTCGTCCCCCACAGTTGTGACAGATCATCAAGGGGCCCATACAATCCCTGCTCATATGCCCAAGTTGTTGGCAGTTCCTACATACAATGTCACGGTAACTGCCGCCACGCATTCCACCTCCACCTCCACCTCCACCTCCACCTCCACGCTGCTCTCCCAAGACATTGGCTCGGGGGCACTGTCTCGCCACATGCCCAGATACATTGCATAAGTTGCAGATGGGTTCATTCGGGCAATCACGTGCTAGGTGACCTGTCTTTCTACAGTTGTTACATGCTTTATCATTTGTGCAGTCAGCTGCAATATGACCCTGCTTGTAGCAGTTGTTGCACAACCTCAAGTCCCCAGGTGGCATTGGGGGAGCTGTGCAATCTCTAGCACGATGTCCAGCCTTACCACAGGTGTGGCAGATGCCTTCATTTGGGCAGTTACTGGCCATGTGACCAGGTTCCCGGCAATTCCAACATAGTGACTTTGTAGTACACTCTGAAGCAATGTGCCTAGCAGAACATTAAATGGCACAAGTACAACTATGTCAGTAACAATCAATAGCTCCGCTAAACATGTAGCATCTTTTTTTCACTTTAAAAAATAAATTAAAGCAGAAGACATCTGCATGAGGCAGATCATTATTACTGCGAGATAAGAAACCATGCAACCTTATTGAAGCAATGAAACAATTAATTCACCCACCGCTTTCTCCACGAGGTACTGCTACTTTGCTTTAAAATGGAAAACAGAACATTCTGAATTGTCTTAATATGTCTAAAACCTGAAGATCTCCAAAATAATAACTTTTTCCCATCACCATTGTCTCACAGAAATAATGGTCGAAAATTAAAGCAGTCCTAAGAGCATGGAGACCGAGTGCCTCCAGAAAATATGAGAAATTTGACAAATTGTCATGCATCAAAGCCTTCTTGTTGCTGGGGACCATGCATATTTCTCTCAAACTGTAGGTATTTTCTTAAAACCTTTATGGTCGTACTATTGGCACACAGTTATGGGAGAAAGGGATATGAAAGTGACAGTGTTGGTGGCTAGTAATTGTCTAATGTGGTGCAAGGAAAATATGCACTGGCATATTAGCGGCAGAGGACAGACACTGAAGTGGTAACAATGAAGATAAGTTGACACGGGAAGACAGTAGCTGTGGGATGGTGGGGCGGTGTTGAGGCATGAAGTGGTAGCTGTGGTAATGTCAAAATTATAACAAAGATAGTTGGTGTTATTATGGCAATCCTGCGGTGTTAAGGTTTATGTGATTTACCAGTGAAACTGAATGGTGGCAATAGTGGTATAATCATTGAAGATGGAAATGGTGGAGGAGAAGATGCTGTTATAACTAAACACGTGAAAGGATTATTTATAATTATGATGGTGATAATAATTTCTGAACAGAAAAATGGGGGAAGAAACTTCAGTTTCTGAATTATCAGTAAAACTATGATTGAAATAGATCGCTTGGTAGCAGAGACAGTAGCATTTGTCTTGCTGCAATATGGTTCAGGTAGAGACAGTAGAGGGATGTAAGATGCAGTAAAGCAAAATTACATACCCAAGATTTGTATGTTTGGACTTCTAGCATTAACTAGCATATTTAATTTCTCATGGATTTCAACCCTCTAGAAAGTCTGGAACCCCAACCTATTCAAACCCAATCCCAGAAAACAAAAGGTCAAAAGAACAAACAAATAAAATGATTATAATGAATGCGGAGAAGCAAATAATGGAACATTATAATGTCCAATTGCGAGGCAAAATAAGTTTCCGTACCCAGGAAGACCACAATTGTGACAAATTGCAACATTAGGGCATTCTCTAGCATAATGGCCTGGACGTTTGCAGTTCTTGCACAGATTGTCTCGGCTGGAAAAAAAAAATTGCAATAGATTAATTTCTGAGCAAAAACTAATGGCATTCCAAATTTCAAACCACTCCTTAATTTTAACTTATCATTAAGA
Source organism: Prunus padus (assembly GCA_024362665.1). Classification (NCBI taxonomy): domain Eukaryota; kingdom Viridiplantae; phylum Streptophyta; class Magnoliopsida; order Rosales; family Rosaceae; genus Prunus; species Prunus padus. The sequence continues at coordinate 11,739,447 of JANFAM010000006.1, read as the reverse complement.
AGAATCACACCCATAATCACATAAAGAAACAAGCAAAACCAGAACATTCAGAGCGTGAAACTAAAGCCCTCTGAAGTTTTAAAAAATTCTAAAAAAATGCAAAAAGTTGAAGGAGTTAATACATGTACTGAGCTAAATGTATCTGACAATACAAAAGTAAAAAGCTTACAGCCTTTGTGCACCACTGACAGAAACAAAGCTACCTCTACAATCAAGATGATGGATACTTAATTACGTCGTTAAACAATCAATAGGATTGACATTTGTATTCGAAAACTTACAAAGGTCTAAACAAATGTACAACAAAGCAAAGCACGTTATTAACCAGAGCCAAAATTAAGAAATATCAACTTCAAAAGGTCTTCTATGGTATATTCAAGTAGAGGTCTTACTCAACAGATACGGTTGATAGTAAGATTCCAGAACATCTCCAACGAAGACATGTTGACAGATTACTTTCTCCTTATCAACCCACATTTTACAAAGACGAGAAGAAATAAATAATAGTCAAAAGCCATTAAACCTGAAACCCCGACGTCCTCCATCTCTCCTGTAAGGTGCATCGCGGTAGGAAAAGCGATCAGAACGGATCTTACGATCCGTAGGGCTCCTGCTCCTGCTCCTGCTTCGGCTCCTGCTCCTGCTCCTGCTTCGGCTCCTGCTGTCTGAACTCATGTTAAATTAATTCTTATTAAGACCTAGATCCACTGACTTGAAACACCACCACAACCAACACCACACAGCCGCTGCCTCCTCCCTGTCCACATCACAACCACACCCATATTACAACCACACCCAAGATCATATCCATGAGTCAAAACCAAACCAACTACTTTCCCTTCATACCAGAAAACACCATATCCCAACAAAGTACACAAAATTTTCAACAAGCAATCCATCTCACAAGAATTTAATCACCACCAGCCCCAGAACCTTATACTAAATACCCGATTTCTCAATCACATCCTTCAAAAGAAAGTCAAGCATCCGTTGCAAACAATCAGGGATTCCCACTAAAACTCGAGCTTACATCAACAGAAAGACTTTACCTAAATTCCAACTTCTTGAAACCATCTAAACAGATTGATCATTAAATAGTTGGTTAAACTAGCAGGAGAGCATGAAAAATATTGGGACTGGTTACTCATTGGCAAATAGGAGCATTTTAAGTTGCAGGTTGGAATAAGGAGGACACTCTCACGACATTACGAGTATCATATTGAAGAAAATCAAAAGGACAACCAGCCAGCTGGTGACATCTTTCTATTGTAAAAATCTGCAGCCATTACTATTTTTTTTTTTTTTTTAATAGAAACAATTGTATTAAGACAGGAACAAAATACAAAAGTGGATAAGGAATCCACAGCAGAAAGAGAACAAGACTAAAGAATAAAAACAACCCAACTCCCACAGACCAAAGAGAAAACCCAGAACAACCCTAAGCTTTAAACCCGGACAAGCTCTTCCCCCTAGACAACCACAACTAAGCCCTCAACGAATTGGTCGTTTCGGAACACCGACACCTGCTTTTCTAACAATTTTTCTATCTAATTTCCCTCCCTGAACCTTACTAGCAAAGCCCAAACCACCATTTTTCCCAAAAATAAGGGATTTCTTGAGCGGAACCATAGAAATCCCCATTTTTTAAAGTAAGCCACTGTTCTTAGCCTTAAAGTCTTTTTTGGCTGGCACAAAAGGTAACTCCTTCCTTCTGAGTAAGTATGGAGTTGAGAGCTATTCTCTCCAACCTTATCCAACAAATCTCACCCTCTACTAATCAGAAAACATAATCTAGACCTTGTTGAAAATAGAAATCGACATTAAACTTGGAGACCTCAGACAGTTTATGAAAGTTTTAAACAAAACCAAAAACTAGCATTGGATGTTTAAAGCCCCTGGAAGACCGCAAACTTTTTTTAAACACAAAACTAAAGATCCAGGGGCTCCTAAATACACAATCAATAAATGATATTGCATGTTCAATCTATCCATCCATTTTCAAGAAGAAAAGCTCCTCATTCAACCTACTTGTAAGTTGCAACCACCTCTCCCATCCACTACCCATAAAATCCTTCAATTTTAAAAAATAGTCCTTCTGCAATTGTCCCCAAACACATTCTGGTGCTTCAAGCATGACCTAATCTGCTCTTGCAACAATACAAAATCACGGTGATGTATGGAATCAGAAGCGTCTGACGAAACTATGATATGATAGGAGAAAATTGAATCACATCTTCCACCAATGAACCAAATGGAAAAGATAATGGAAGCAAAACCAAAATTGAAAGTAGCAGAGGCAAATCGGGAAGGCGCGGTCTTACTTCAGTCCTCAAACGTTAACTTTTTGAAAAGATAATTCCCAAAAAGTAATATTTTTAAAGGATAACTCCCGAAATGAATGAATAGGAAACAAACAGTGCCTTTTGATAATGCGACCATTTACTAGTTGTACAGAACATGCTTGTCTGAAAAAGGGCAGATTTCACTGAAGAAGTTGAGGGTGAGGGCAAGAAGGGAAGGATATTGGTACTTCGTTAGTATAACTTCTGAATGAATCACACGAATGAGTTCACCATGCTATCTATAAAAAATTATTTGCGGTTATTGTTCCTAAGATTTCCCATAACCTAGCCCAACTCTTGGCCAACCCATCTACTGTTAGGTCCAAAAATTCCCACTTTCAACGAGTATGCATATTCGATTGGCACTCTCTCGAAAGTGCACGTACATGTATGTGAATTTACAAATGTTCGTTTAACATGGGTATAACGTCAACATTATAAGGCTTGAGCCAATATTCTTGAAGTACACCCTTGCTATCGTAGCACTATATCAATTTGGCTTCAATGATCAGTACACTCACAGAAAACCATAAAACCCTTAAAATCAAACCACTACCACCCAGATTCAAAATTACAGAGAAAATCCATAGCAGAAAGAAACCCAAATTCAAGTAAACAAAAACAAACCTGAAACCCAAACAATACACTCCGGTGTTTTTAAATTCGACGTATACATACACGAAGATTAGCCCTAACCCTAGAAATGGTAGATAAGGGAAAAGACAATGAAGAAGAAGAAGAACAAACCTGAGCCAAATCGCTAAACAGACGGGTGGTGCTACTGTGACTTCTATACCACGACGAAGTAAAAAAAAATTGCGGACCGAGAGAGAGAAAGAGAGCGCTCTCAGCCTCTGGAGACTGCGATTCGTAGGCACAACCGCTGAGCGTCGATGGTGATTTCGATTGTGGCTCGACTGAATTTTCAATTTTATGTGATTACCTAGAAGCCCATTCTTCCTTTTGGGCCCAAAATTGCTCTGGTTGGGTATAGTAACTGATTTGGCCTGGTCACCCTCGGTTTTTTTGTTCAATTTAAAAAAAGTAGCGCTAACTTTCCCACATTACTATACCAACCCTTCACTATGACGAACGGAAGCTGCCGCCGCTGCAGTGATTGTACGCGAATGAAGCTGAAACAGTAGTGAGGGAATTTGCCACTCCAATGGCAACTCCCTCTGCTATCCGACGTCCTGCTATCCCGGCCAATAATTTTGAGATTAAACCCTCCATAATCACCATGCTGCAGAATTCATCCGTATTTTGTGATCTACTGAATGAAGATTCAAATATACATCTTGCGATATTTTTGGAAATTTGTGACACATCTAAGTTCAATGGGGTAACTGATTGTGCGGTTCGTTTAAGGCTATTCCCTTTCTCCTTAAAGGATAAAACCAAACTTTGGTTACTGTTACAACCACAAGATTCCATCCATACTTGGGATGATTTATCCAAGAAATTCCTTGCTAAATTTTTCCCTTCGGCAAAAACTGCAAAATTCCGATAAGATATTATGTCGTTCGTTCAGTATGATAAGGAGGCTCTTTATGAAGCATGGGAACGATTTACAGATTTATTGCGCAAGTGTCCTCACCATGAGCAACCAACATAGATTCAAGTTCAGACTTTTTATAATGGGTTGAGTCAAAGAAGCAGGACATTGGTTGATACAGCAGCTGGAGGTGCTTTAATGGCAAAAACGGCTACCGAAGCATTCGAACTATTGGAGACCATGGCTTTCAACAATTACCAATGGCCGAGTGAAATAGTGAATTCGAAGCCAGCTGGGGTCTTGGAAGTCGATGCTATGGCTTTGTTAATAGCACAAATTTCTAACCTTACTAAAAAAGTTGAACCTTTGAGTGTTAATGTTGTGAACACTAATACTAATTTTGGTAGTAAACCTTGAAATCCAAAACGTCCCTTAATATCACAAAACGTGCCTAAGGTTTACGAAACTATCAGATTGTATCGTTAATGTTTTTTTGTGTCATTCGTTGTCCTCAAGGTTAGTATATGTGATCACAAATGGTCCCTACCGTTAGGTTCCGTCAAAAATTTCGTTAGTTTGCTGACGTGGCTTATATATATATCACAAAACATCCCTGAGGTTCACGCACCTATCATAAATAGTTCCTGCAAAAATTTTTAATTTTTTAATTTAAAATTCATAAAATTTTGGTTTTCTTTTTAAAATTTTTAAAAAATATATATTGTATTTTAAATACACATAACACTATATTTTTGAAGATGTAGACTCCGCATATATGCCACATCAACAAACTAATGAAGTTTTTTTAAAATTATTTAAAATTCATAAAATTTAAAAATGAAAAAACCATTTATAGAATATTTTAACCTTGAGGACCATTTATGAACCCTAAACCCTTAGTTTTTTCATTTTTAAATTTTATGAATTTTAAATTATTTTTAAAAAAACTCCATTAGTTTGTTAATGTGGCATATATGTGGAGCCCAGATCTCCAATAATATAAGTGTCACGTGTATTTAAAATACAATATATATTTTTAAATAATTTAAAATTCATAAAATTTTAAAAAGAAAACCAAAATGTTATGAATTTTAAATTAAAAAATTTCTTAGGGACCATTTGTGATGGGTGCATGAACCTCAGAGATGTTTTGTGATATATATATATGCCACGTCAGCAAACTAATGGAGTTTTTGACGGAACCTAACGACATAGACCATTTGTGATCACACATACTAACCTTGAGGACCACGAATGACACAAAAAAAACATTAAGGATGCAATCTAATAGTTTCGTAAAACTTAAGAACGTTTTGTGATATTAAGCATTTTATTTTTTTTACACATCATCATCAAAGTGGGTACTAACAGGTCCCGACCCAAATTCCAATTTGGAATCCGTGTCGAACCCCGTGTGTGTCTGACACCTGGCAAGTGCCGGGCCCAATGACCAAAATACCCTTTTTGCCCTAATCCGTATTGCAAAAGCATGCTTAAGGGTTTAATTTCTGCCGGAAAACTGGTAGAGTCTTCCCTGAAAAATTGACATTTCCTATTTTATTTTACCTGTAAATATCACAATTTTATAATTCCAATCTTCAGCATGCATAAGACAATTTACTTTGAAAGGTAACAGGCTTCTTTATACAACATAATCAGTTATTAAATGGGCTTCGGGCCCATCCACATGTTCAAATTGAATTCAAAATCCATCTCAAATTCCCCAGAATATATTCTCTTCCATGGCTGCATCTAGATTAGTCAAGGTTGCCTACGTACCCTTACTGAGGGATCAAGTCACACATAGTTTCTTAAACAAGAAAATCAAACACACACAAGATAATATGACCAACTACAGAGCTGCTCATCACATTTATATATATATATATAAGTTAAATCATGGCAGACATGTTATAAAACTAAGAAAATTTGGTAAAATCGCATTAATCTCGAGAAAACCTTAATATCAATATCGATGGTTTAAAATAAAACATATCTCATATATCTGAAAATATGTATTTAAACTTCCAACCATAAATACCAAGTATCACACATGTTACATCCTCGCAGAATTCGGGGGGCACCTGGTCAGCCTAAGAAAGCATATCCTAGCAGAACTTGGGGGACACCTGTTCAGCCCAAGAATGCATATCCTCTCAGAACTTGGGGGACACATGATCAGCCCAAGAATGCATATCCTAGCAGAACTTGGGGGACACCTAGTCAGCCCAAGAACGCATATCCTCGTAGAATCGGGTGATCAACCCAAAATGGATATCCGTCAATTCCAAGCCATCGAATATATATATCTAATATAAACATATAATCATACATTTAATTAAATCCTTACTGAAGCCAAACCCGACTATCTAAGTCATTTCCAACTCGGGTACTTCCCTAGGTCTTTCCTGAATATTTCATAAACATTTAAATGTACTTAACCCAAATCCAAATAATAAAACATAAATATAAATGTTGCATGCTTGGAAATAAACTGATAGTTGAATCATTCCTGAATACATAATGAATTCATAACTGATAGACAAATCATTCATAAACACTTAAACTATTCCCAGCCATTACTGAATAATATTAAAATATAAATACGCCATATTTGGAAGTACAAGCGATACCATAATCACCTCATGAATACTTACTCAATCTAATATAACATGAAAACTATTTATCGGTTAAGAGTCACTTCACCATTACAACTTACTTTATGGCCCCCACAAAGTTGACATTGCCCATTATCCAGGTCAACTGGACTCATAGGGCCCACGACCTCTATTTTGTTATCTGCTAATTCCTATTGATCCATAACGATAAGTTACACTCATATTAGAAGTTTCATCACGATCCAACGGTGGGTTTGACCTCGATCGCGGAACTTGACCAATTGGGCCCGCGGGGCCCACAACCTTCGATTTCAGATCCAAAGGTTCCTATGAGTCCAACAAGGTCTACATAACAAGTCTTAAGAGTTTGGTCTCGATTGAGCGATCGAATTAACGTCGATCGCATGATCGGACGTCAATTTAATACTTTACCCTTAAACCATTGATTCGGAGTATCCGGGGCTTCGATTCTCGATCAACTAGTTCATACACGATCCTAGAGATACGAGGAATGACATAATTGAAAATGAGACTGATCGGACTGTCCGAACCTATCGAACCAGGATATTCCTTAAAGGCGTAATATCCGTTCGATACTCAAACGGTATCCAATTTCTAACCCGAGCATACCATCGTGCTCGGGACGACATGGGACTATTTTAGAACATAATGGGCCGCCACACGTGTTGGCAGCGCGTGGGTGTCTTGAGAGATTTCCGGCGACGGCAAATTCTCAAAACTCTCTACAATACCTATGCCAAAATGATCGAGTAACAAGGGGAGTAACTTTTGTACTTGGCTCGATCTCAAATTTGGCCATGAAGTGGCCGGAAAAACATCAAACCGTCTACCCAAATTCTAGGTTTTTGATCAAACGCTCAAACTCCAAAATCAATCAAAACTATGCATACCATTAGCAGGAACACATTGAGAGGATTGAAATTCATACCTTGATCGAAAGATTTGGTGGCCGGAGCCGCATGAAATGTCGCTGGAATCCCAGAAACTCTCGGAGCTTCCCAAGCTCGTGCCGTCGCGTGAAGGGGCTGGCTCGCCAGAAAACTGCCCAGACTTGGTCGCCGTTCAACGTTGCTCTTTTTCCTACCGGTCTAGTGACTTAGCGTCACCGAACGACAGAGTTCCACCTGCAGCCGTCGCCATTGTGTTTTTGCAGAGAGGGAGAGAGTTTTCAGGGTGTAAGAGAGAGAGAGAGAGAGAGAGGGGTCCACCCGCCAGTTAAGGGGTCAAAACCAGGTTTTGTCTTTTTTAAATTCCCAATATGCCCTTTTTAGTTTTCAGAACTTCTCTATCTCATTATAACTCGGAATTGAGAGTGCCGCCTGTCTACGGACTCGTATCGACGAGCTTTACACAACGGTGCAGCTTAATTCCCCAATTCCTTCCCAAACAGAAAGTCAACTCTAAACCACTGAGAAACCCTAATGATAAAATTGTCATTTACTTTAATAATTTAAGAATTTATTTAAATTTCAGGAGCAGGATATTACAGGTACCACACTTGCCACGTCACCAATTTAACAAACAATCTAACAGTGAAGTTGACGAAAGTCGTAATTTGGTCAAATTTAAAAACGTTGGGTATCAAATTGATGAAATTGAAACTTCAGAGTACATTTCGATATGGCGCCTAAGCCTCAATGAAGTAAAATGTCGTTAGTCCAAAAAGCTATACACTTTCCTACCCATTTAGCTTTGACAACTCACAAACTATTACCTAATGCACTTGAAGAAAAAGAGAACTTCACACCCTCGCTCTCATGCATGCAATTAATTGGACCACCATACAAATCCCACTTTCAAAACCAAAATGAGAAAAAGAAAAAGAAAAGAAAATCAAGTTCTCTCGCAATTTCTCAAATAAATTTATTTGAAGGACATATGTTATGACATTTCTTACACATTTTACTCTAATGATTCGCATTTCTAAACAATCTATTTCTTAGTTCTTCATTCAAAAATCATTCTTACCAAAGATAGACAATTTAAAAACCGTTAAGACATTTAATTGTCATCTACAAAATAAACATGTACGGTGTTTCAAGAAAAAAAAACTAAAATGACAACTAGTTAATTAAATAGCTAAATAGTTTCAAATTCCAGTGTTTATTTTCATGTATGATAATTGAGTGAATACCTAAGAAATATATGGTTCATATTTATGAGTACAAAGTGAGTCCTACAACAATATTCCTCAAATAAGAGCTCTCTTGTCAACAATATTTTCTATATATAAAATATATATATATTAATAAATATTAATTTTCCCATGTATTTTCTAATAGGCTGTTGAAGATAGTTTTTTTAATGTGGCTCACCTATTTTAGAATTTTAAAGTTGTTGAAGAGGTTGTTAGAGATGCTCTTACTTTACTGACAGAGTGTTTGTCAGCATTTTTGGCTTGTTTATATTCAAGAGATAGAATATTTTAACTTATCATGAATGAATAATCTATGCACACCACTTTACTCATATCATAATTGTAAATTTGTATAGATGTTATTGTGGGCTTACAAGAGTTGGGTTCATCTGTCATCGAATGGCGGCAAGGCTGCTCCCACCAAATATCTGACATAAAATTATTATTATTATTATTTATTTTTTGTCAAGGAAATTTCCTCTGGTAATATTTGAACAGAATTTCACCCAATACCCATATGCTTCCATGAAGTCTGATTCTATGCAAAATGGGTCTTAAGACGAAAGCCATCAATGATGATGCCTTTCTAATTTGATATATAAGATTTTGATTCATGGAACACACTTGAAGTTGCTTCAAGTGTGTGTTTATTATAAGCAAAGTGGATGCTCACAACAGACGTGATACACACTTGCAGTTGCTTAATTCGAGTCTATATTTGTTTTTCTTCTTTTTTTCGTTTTTATTTCTTTTATTTTTAGGGTCTGAAGAAGCGAAGATTTTATTGAATGTTTTCAAGATAAAAATGGATGGAAAATAAGATGTAATGTAACAGAGACTTTACTCAGAACAAATCTGAAAGAGGAAAATCCTTGCGGTCTCTTATGTTTGACAGTTTCAGGAGGATGTACCAAAAGTGATAGAAGAACCCAATTCCTAAAGCACTTTCTTTTAAACTGCCCCTAATTCTTAAGTCCCATTTCAAGCAAATTATATTCCACAAACAAAGCAAAAGTTTTCCTAAAAAGGCAAAATATTGAGTGTCAGCAACGCCCTCTCTTCTCTTGGCTGCCTTGCACAAGGAGATAAGAATTTTTCTGTATGGGTACTCCATGTTATAAAGAGAAATATAATTTTAAGAGTTCAAGAGAAGTAATTGTGGATGCGATATAATGTTATCCTACGACTAGAAAGGGAAGCCTTCGAACTCTAACATTGACTGTCGAAATAAATACTCTTAGCCACTAGAACTATAAACTCCGACACTGCGTAACAAGTTCATCGCTATATCCCATTATATGCTCATGCCTTGTTAGGTTTGATTGGAACAAGGGCCTTGCAATCTACAATTTAGTTGCTGCATTCAAATTGGATGTAAAACTGACCTCAAACATCTTAGGCCCAAATCCACAACAACAAATGCAATGAGAAAAATCCAAATGCATAAGCCTCAAAGGGCATAATTTTGATCATAAGCATAATGCTAATACATAAAATATAAATGCACGATCCAAATGCTTCTCTAAGCACTCACCGAGATTCAGTAACCTAGAATTCAAAGATACTTTAGAACAATGAGAAAATTAACACGACATTCTTCTTCACTAAATATAAGGGTTTACAATAAATTCTGAAGACGCACGTATTAATAAATCACAAGTATCAAGTAAATTCAAATGTATTTCTTCTTAAGCACACACAAGTGTAGTTTCTTTTATCAATTTATTAGAGGAATCCACATTCCTCAATGTCAATTCCAACCCAAACTCAAAATGATTTATAAAAAGAAAAAAGGAATATAAAAAACCCAATGCACTCACTTTTCTATTTAGAAAATTGTCCCCACCGCAAAACATCACATCCATATGTGAGAAGTATTGTGCACTCACATAACATAACACTATTCCATTTTTGTGCAAGGCATGTGAGTCTCACTGACACTCCCTCCACCTGTCGGCGCTCACACGACTCCCTCTCGCTCCTCCTTCCCTCCAATCTCCTCACCTTTCTTCCCCGTGACACCTTCATTTGCCCCATATAAATAAAACCCCCACCCAAAACCAAACCAACCCAAAATTTCAAAACCATAACTCATCATAAAAAACTTGCTAAAACCACAAAAACCAAACCAAACCATTTCAAAACACCATGAAAACAACCCTCTCCTTCCCTCATTTCCTTGCTTCCATCTTTGCCCTAGCCCTAATCAGCCTCCCCAATTTTGCATCATCAAGCCACCATGACTACCAAGAGGCATTGTCCAAGGCCATCCTCTTCTTTGAGGGGCAGAGGTCAGGGTTTTTGCCCCAGGACCAGCGCCAATCATGGCGGGCCAACTCGGCCCTAGGTGATGGGTGGACTTACAACACAGACTTGACTGGCGGCTACTATGATGCTGGGGACAATGTGAAGTTTGGGTTCCCAATGGCCTTCACCACCACAATGCTGGCTTGGAGTGTGATTGAGTTTGGAGATTCCATGCCTCCCAATGAGCTGAGGAATGCGCTTGTGGCCATCCGTTGGGCGACGGATTACTTGCTCAAGACTGTGTCTCAGCCTAACAGGATCTTTGTGCAGGTAAGGTAAAAATTAATGGTTGTTGTTGTGGTAGTGGGTTTTTGGGTAGGAGGGAGAGTGGGTGGACCAGTTAATGAGCCTTTGTTAAACTTTGTGTCCTTGTTAAACTTTTTTATATGCGCTAGTGATTTTGACACTCCTTATTTACACATATGTGCAAATATATGACCAAATATAAGTGTCGAAATTCACGTACATTGCAAATTATAATTTGACACATAAATTTTGACGTATATATAAAAATATTTTATATTTAAATGGTTGGAGTGTTTAGTTAAGTAGTCCATTGGGTCTGGGGTGGCTCAATTGGTTTGTCACTTCTAGTCCTGTGGCCCCAGTTTATTTTGATCCCCTTAAATTGCGTGCAATTGTATCTGCCTGTGAATAAGTTTATAATAGAATCTCGGTCCTTGAGTTCATCAAAATTCATGAAATGTGGATCAAGGAAACTTCCCTCCCATCCACAAGTGTGTGTGTGTGTCTCTATTTTGTTTTGTTGCTTCACACGCAGGTTACCATTAAGGTTGAAGGACATACATTTTCCCTTACTCCTTTGTTTATTTCTTAGAACAAGCTGACACATTGATCCCTTTGTCCGTCAAAGGGTCGCATTCATAAGTAAAACTTCCATGTAACATATTTTTTTATATCTATCTCATCGCGTGAATTTTAGAGTAACATAGTTGTAAATTTTTTTTCACTGTTGTAGTTTTGTCAACATCAAACTTTGATTTCAATACTTACCCCCCAGAAAAACTGTAATTCCAATAAAGTGTCTGTGTCTAAAATAACAAAAGATAAAGGAAGGGGGAATCAATTATATTTTCTTAAATAATTATCATCTGTGAGTGGGAGGTGGGCTATGTCTCCATGCCACTTTTTCATAAAGCCCGTGAGTTTGCATGAGACAGTCAATTGTCTTCATCAAGCTTTATTCTCATGACAAAAAAAGTCCTCAGCTAAGTCCAAAATGCCTCCCGAATAATCAACCAATGCAAATAGGGTTTATGGTGCTAATGACAAGGAAAGTTTGCCAATTTTTGGAGGGTGTAACTATGTTTTTCATGGAATAATAGGTTGGGGACCCAATTATAGACCATAATTGCTGGGAAAGGCCAGAAGATATGGACACAGCCAGGACTGTTTATGCCGTGGACTCGCCCAATCCGGCTTCTGATGTCGCCGGAGAGACGGCCGCAGCTCTGGCAGCTTCATCAATGGCATTCAAATCCTCCGATCCCGGCTACTCAGACACATTGTTACGAAATGCCAAGAAGGCGTTTGAGCTAGCTGACACTTACAGGGGAGCTTACAGTGACAATTCTAATGTTAGAGATGGTGTCTGCCCATTTTATTGTGATTTTGATGGTTACCAAGTAAGTCCAAAGTCAAAATCACATCACTTTTTGTATTATTTTAAATATTTTTAAAAAACTATATTTATATTTAAAATATAACGTACGTCTCACATGTATTTATTTGTATATTAATTTTGGTGATATGTTTGACAGGACGAGTTGCTATGGGGAGCAGCATGGTTGAGTAGGGTCACTCAGGATAGTGGTTTTTTCGATTACATACAAAACAATGGCAAAACTCTTGGCGCCGAGGAGAATATAAACGAATTTGGGTGGGACAACAAGCATGCTGGCCTAAATGTTCTAGTATCCAAGGTCAGATTAAATTTTCCCAACACGTATAATATCTATAATGTGTGATGATATTATATACATCCTCAAACAAACATCACATTTTAAGATATAAGCACAATATCAACGCAGAAAATATAAGCAGATAAACGGGACATAAATATATCAAAAACAAAAAGTAAACCCAAGTTTTTTTTGTTCTTTTTTCAGGAAGTCCTAGAAGGCAACATGTACACTCTTGAATCCTACAAAGCATCAGCTGATAGCTTCATGTGCACGTTAATCCCAGACTCATCGTCCTCCCACATCGAGTACACTCCCGGCGGCCTCATCTACAAGCCGGGCGGCAGCAATTTACAGCATGTAACTTCCATCTCATTCCTACTACTCGTGTACGCAAATTACCTTTCGCGAACCTCGCAGTCTCTGAACTGTGGCAACATAAATGTCAGTCCCACAACCCTACGCCAAATTGCCAAAAAACAAGTTGATTACATTTTGGGAGATAATCCAATGGGGATGTCATACATGGTTGGTTATGGTGACCATTTCCCACAACGCATTCATCATCGTGGCTCTTCATTGCCATCAATCAAGGACCATCCCCAAGCCATTGCTTGCAAGGAAGGCTCAGTCTACTTCAACTCCTCAAGCCCTAACCCTAATGTGCTTGTGGGTGCCCTTGTGGGAGGTCCTGGAGAAGATGATGTTTATAATGATGATCGTGCCGATTTTAGGAAATCTGAGCCAACCACTTACATCAATGCACCATTTGTTGGTGTTTTGGCATACTTTGTGGCTAATCCCAATCCTAATTAGCACACATTGATACTTGGTCAAGAACAGGTCATTTTTTGTTTTTGTAAATAACCCATATCAGGATTTGAAAAATAGGGAAAGAACAAAAAATGTCTCTCATCTTGAGAGCAAAGAGAGAAGAGGCTTGTTACTTAGTCTTCGGAATTTGAATTATACTATCATAGGTTTTGAGTCACAAAAATTTCGTGAAGCATTTTACAGAGAATAAAGAGAGGTTTGTTATGTAAAATTCAATATATATGGTTTTGATTTCTCAAAACAAAAAGAAGAAGAATAAAATACAATCTTTTCACTCTATTCCAAGAAATTTTTCCAAAAGTGTGGGGGACTTTTAGCTCGAATTGTTGAGAGTATTTATTTCCACACCTAAAAGTAAAGTTCGAATCATGTCCTTTAATTTTTCTTGTAATAGAAAAAAATTTGTTATGCATCGTGCCTGCCTACGGACACTTATACGACGTATCTATCCTAACGTATGAACGATGAATACACATGGAAGAATAATATACGTACGATTTAATCAGTAACATTGCAAGTCTGCTCGTGTTATAAGTGACATTTGAAGTGACATTAGAAGACAGATGAGCAATGAAAGTTTCAATCCCTGATCATGACTCTGGAACAAATAATTTCTCCCATTTCTCATATATGTCAGATCAATGAATCCCCCATGTCCCAAACTAATTAGACAAACCACGTAATCCCCCATGTGGAAATCGAAAATCAAACAAGAAAAAAGATAGAAGAAAAAGTATGTGCAGCACGTGAAGTTAGAGTCCACAAAAAGAATACTCATGAAGTCAAATAATGTTGCCTGGAATTTAATTCATTTATTTTTCTCTTTATTTTGTTTTTCTTGGTATTGCTTGATTCAATAAATTAATGAAAAAGGTTTGTCTGGACTCCGGTGCTTTGTAGATGAACACATGAAAACTGAGAACTCCCATGGCTCTCGTGAACAACACGGGTCTTGTTCCTTTGTCAGGGATGATTAGGGTTTTCAGGCTCATTAACGACAAACAAATTTTTTGCATTAATCGATATTTCATAATTTAACTTTGTTGCTTATTTTGTCAAATAATCTCATTTGAGGGACACTTTGTGAGATCAACTACAACTCTTATTTCAACGATATGAAACATCCCTTTTTTCAAGTCTTCTCATTCATAAACTATCCTTTCAGACAATTATGTAATGACCAACAAAATGAACAAACACAATGCTTCGACAAAACACTAAAATAACAACCACTTAATTGAGTAGTTAAATAGTTTCGAAATCAAGTGATTTTTTGCACATAAGATTTTTTAAGAAATACCTAAAAGATAGGAAGGTTAATAAGATCTTTCAAATACAATGTGAAGTGGACCCTACAAAACTGTCCCTCAAATAACTCCTCAATCGGAGCTCTCTAATATTCTTATTACGCTACCTAATCACGTTAGACACACGTAACATCCATGATTACTCTCAACTCAATAGAAACACATTTAAGTCAACGAAAAAATATTTGCACCTACTAAGAGCTAAACTTAATATTATTGAAGTCTCTAATACTAGTAGTAGGAGGCCAACATTTGTTGATTGCATTATTTGTGACCTACCAACATTTAAAATGCAACCAAATGATAGTTTGTTTGTGATGTCAATTGCCACCAATAATATTAATTGGCCCCATAACATCCGGCTCTGTACGGTAGGTTCGTATTCATGCCATTCTCATAAATTGTCATTTTTCTTGTTTGTGTTTATTTATTTATTTTTAACAAAATAAGGTGACAAATTGACAATGTGCCCGAATTTTGTCCCATTCTGCAAAATTATAAAAATATGTGGCTCCTGGTTGGGTAGGGTCCATGGTGGAGGATAGTTTGGGTGAAGAACATTGTCTTATGAAAATCCTCCAAGCAAAAACATCAATTTATTTTTGTCTTGCTCAAGATTTTCTGCAGGATTCAATTAATAATTTAATTAAGTGTTGCATCTCGATTTAGATCAACAATTCAACATCCCCCTTTTTTGTTTTTGCTTTTTCCAATTAGGTCAATACCAACCACAGAAATCAAATGAGAGTCCATCACCATTTCTTTTCAATTGATTTCGACCCATTATCACTGTGGCTAAAATTTAAGGCATTAGCTTTTGGGCCAGGCCCAACAACAAGGTAATGCATTTTGCAATGCTCTCCATATAAAAAAAAGCTTAACTTTGTTGGGAACTCTTCAATGTCTTATTAAGACGGGGCATAGTTACACCCTACAATATTACTATAACAGGGCAAAGAGGAGCTCTATGGTGGCATGCACATATTTTCTGGCTAAGAGCCACTGTGTATGGAGCAAGTGTCACCTTGCCTAAACAAGGGACTGGTTTTCCATTTCCTCAGCCATACAAGGAGGCTAATATTGTCTTACGTGAGTTAGTGCAACTATAAGATTTGTAACTATATACAGAAATTTTTTAGAGTTTATGCCGAAAATGATTTTATTGTTTCTTGTGAATGGTGGAATAACGACGTCGAAGAGGTTGTTAAACAAGGAAACAAACTGGGATTGCCACCAAATATGTCAGACTCACACACCATCAATGATGGGAAGCCAGGGCCTCTCTTTCCCTGTTCTAAAAAACGTAAGCCACCGCCTTCTGTAGAAAAATTGTTGCCTACAATAAGTTTATACAATGCACATGGTGGACGTGCAACTAGTTATTGTGAGGGCAGTGCTGTATAAACTCATTGTATGAAAGAACTTTTCCCATCTATGACACTAGATGTTCTGAGACCACTTTTGTTTTATGGCAATGCCATTTGGACATGAAAAATGAGACTTTGCATTCTCATCCTTTCTTGTTTTTGCTATCTCAGATACCTATGCATTCGAGGTTGAACAGGAAAAGACGTACCTGCTACGAATCATCAATGGTGCACTCAATGATGAGCTATTCTTTGCCATTGCTGGTCACAACTTGACAGTGGTAGAAATTGATGTAGTCTACACCAAACCATTCACATCTCAAGCAATACTAATAGCGCCAGGTCAGACCACGAATGTTCTCGTTCAAGCCAACCAAGCGCCCGACAGATATTTCATGGCAGCTAGGCCATTCATGGACGCACCGGTTTCCATTGACAACAAAACTGCCACTGGAACACTGCAGTACAAAGGCATCCCAAATACTGTGCAGCCAGTTCTTCTCCAACTTCCGGCAATCAATAACACAGTTTTTGCATTGAGCTTCAATGCCAAGCTAAGAAGTTTAAACACAGCACAGTTCCCGGCCAGTGTACCTCTTAAAGTTGATCGACGTCTCTTTTACACGATCGGGTTGGGAATCAACCAATGCACGACTTGCCTCAATGGAACACAGCTCACTGCTTCTTTAAACAATATCACATTTGCGATGCCCCAAATTGGGCTGCTTCAAGCTCATTATTTCAACACCAAGGGAGTATTTACCACAGATTTCCCAGACCGCCCTCCAACACCTTTCAATTACACTGGTGCACCACTCACTGCCAACCTTGGCACTAAACTAGGACCCGGCTTAGCAAACTTGCCTTCAATTAAACAGTTGAGTTGGTGCTACAAGACACCAATCTTCTCGCAGTGGAGTCCCATCCTTTCGACCTTCATGGTTACAATTTCTTTGTTGTTGGGACCGGAGTTGGGAACTTTGACCCCAAAAAGGACCCGGCAAAGTATAACTTGGTGGATCCTCCCGAAAGAAACACAATCAGAGTTCCTACCCGTGGTTGGGTTGCCATAAGGTTCAGGGCTGACAATCCAGGTAAACACATCAAACTCACCAAATGGCATGCTACATTAAACGTCAAAGTTACTAATTAAGCCAGAATAATCTCTCTTCTTTTTTTTAGATATTTCACTAATATTTTGAATGGTATTTGATCATCTTTAGGAATCTAGTTCATGCACTGTCATTTGGAGCTCCATACCAGCTGGGGTTTGAAGACTGCATTTGTAGTGGAAAATGGGAAAGACTCAGATCACTCTGTCTTGCCTCCACCTACAGACCTTCCACCTTGTTAGTTCCTCAAACCGGAGAACTCACAGTGGAGTACTTCTTGAGAACACAAACCAAACCACTGTTTGTTTTGAGCCTTTTGGCAGACAATTGCTTGCAAACACTCCTGCATGACACATGTAATGAAAGTAATGGTTCAATCCATCAGCCATTATAGTCAACAATCACAGCCAAATTCAAGATGAACTTTGATCTCAAAAATTTCAACAAGCTACGGTGGAAATCAGGCTTGACTGCAGTCACTTCTTAGAAAAATGTGTGAGGTTCTTTTGAGGTCCCGTTTGGATTCAAGGTCTATCATGGCCTGTTTGATAGCCAGGAAGAAATTTGCTTGAGTTCCCTGAAAACGGTAATAATTCAACATTATAAGACCTCATATACTGTATAATATATACTGACAATATATATGAAGCATTAAAAATCAATAGAACTGAGCTCAGGAATATGTCTTTGCATTCTTAACCAGACTCATGCACTCACTGATCTGGCCCAAGAAAAATACGGTGAAATATTCAAAATGTTCCTTTCAAACACTTAGACACCTAACTACATGGCACGGGAGGCCAGCCTTGGTATGTGGTAGCCAGCTTTTATAGTGGATTTCACTTGTGTTTTGAATGCTCCCAAAACAGCTTATTGTCTATGTTCAAATGAAGGTAAAAACCTTGTCAAACTAGTTCACATTTAAATTAAAAGCTTTCAAATACAATTAAAAAAAATTAAAAGCTTTCAAATTTTGATCAATTACTTTAATTTTCTAAAAATCAACGGGAGAGTGCGATCTTGGGAACTATTCTGACATATGTTTAGCTTCACGTACCTCTCTCTTGCTTATTTAAACCCTCATTTCTCTAAACAACAAAAAAAATTCTGTATTTTGCTTCCAAGCTTTCAAATGAAACCTTTACAGTATCTACCTAACATTGACAACAACACCTCCATCTTACAAACTGATGCCAAATTTGTTTTTTATTTCGCCCACAGCCCTATAAAACCATTAGACCTTGACCTGCTATCATGTCTCATCCCTACAAAAACGAACAAGTTATGTTGGGGTTCTGCATTTCTATTGTTATGTTTAGCTGGGGTTCTTACAACCATAGAAAGATGCACAAACAAATTCGCCAAAATCCCCATCTTCACTAAGTTCCAACAATCGAGGCCTCTCCCTAAGAGTCACTAATTACAAGTCTAAAACTTTCAACTACAAGTCTAAAATAAATATGTAAAACCAACTGAAATTGTATATCACAGGTTTGTCAAAATACCAAAGACAATACAGTTTTTCAAATAGTCTAGATTAAAACTATTGAGATCACGGTAAAGAACTTGTCAATTAGAAGCTTTCACTTTCCCCATAACATCTCTAAGGAGTTTGAAGCCTTTTATGATCCTAAAGCTACCTTTGTAGTTTGAACCGCCTTCTTGGTAACCAGAATGAACCGCCTAATTGGTCCGCGTCGCTGAATGTCTCCTCCAGCTGAGGTTTAAAAGAAAAACAAAGCCTTCATTACTAAAGCTAAAGCAGCAGAGAAAATTTCAACTTAAAGAACAAATAGAACAGCAATCATATAAACAGATTGTAATGCAACTATTCAACTATTCTATTTCAGTAAAGAAACGAAAGAAAGGAGCAAAATGGGGTGTGCGAAAGAGAAAGTACCTGGGAGTTGATGAAAGAGTAGGGAAAGTTAGAGGCGAAGCCAGTGGAGGTACAGTGCTCGCTTTCGCTTATCGTTTTGCCACCATCTTTGCTTTTGTTCTTCCCCATCTCTGTTTGGTTAGCGAGAAAGTGAGCGAAAGGAAGCTATGGAATATGGACCTAAAACCTCAGCAGGGAAAGAAAGAAAAGGGTTTCGTTTTTTTTTTCTTTGGCTCGTGATTGTTATTCAATGAAGGAGAGGGTTTGTAAGTAACGTGGGCTTGCAATTTGGGCCTGACCCAGCAAGAAAAGTAGTTTTGGATTTGGATGATTTTCATGCTGCGTTTGTTTGTTTGTTTGTTTGTTTTTTTGGAGTACAAGCAATACGGGGGAAGGACAAATCTAACTTGGGATGGGATCTTCCTTTGCGTTAGTTAGATTGGGAAGAGTCGAAATTTGCCCCAACACAAGGGCAGAACTAGTTCTTTACTTTTTGGTGCACATATGCCATTTAAACTTTTTTAGGGTGTGTGCATTCGTGTTCAAATACAAAAAATATGTTCATAAGGACAACAAAGAGGGAATTATAGGGACAACAAAGTGACATTATATGAGGAGAAAGGGGTTATTATAAAATAAAAGTTGTGAAAAATAGCTATTTTAACACAAACTCTAAATTTTTACATAATTGAAAGGCGGTACAAAATGAAGCTCAAGTGTTAATCGTATGTAATATGTTCTTAACTCCTTAAAATTGAAGATGAGCTTCTCCCTAAAACAAACGGGATTTTGACACTTATAAGTTAACTCAACTTTGTTTTTCTTTGGATCCTTTCAGTATTTTTTTTAAGTTTAAATACAGTAACTGCATTTTTTTTTTGTCCGAAAATACAATCACATAATTTTGTATTTACCTTATCTGCTTTTCATATGAAATAAAAACCTTTATAAGCATTGAACGCCAAGACTTATTCGTTTCTTCATTGTCTGCCTTCCAAAGGTTTCATCTTTGTCTTCCTCCTGTTCATCACAGCTTCTCAAGTTAGGTTTTCAATGGCACAAGGTACGCTCCTACAATTTTCTTTGTCTTCGTTGTAAATTAATTTCGAATTCCTGGAATTCCCTCCCCTAGGGCTTAGACTTGCGTTAAAGTTTGTTCCTTGACAGTTTGTATGATCTTAACATGAGTGAGTTCTGTTTTTGTTTGTGTTTATATATATGATTTTTTATTTTCTGTTTACACATCATCTGGCAATGAAAACCCAAAATTGTAATTTGAAATCTGTGTTAACTTAGTGCAGAACACAGAAGCTAAATATATACGAAGCAGAAAAAGGTATATAGTGATAGAGGGAGTTTCAATTGAGTATCCCTCAAACCTTATTCGAGGGACACCGTATATTTTTTAAATCTTCGTTTACATGATCACCTAAATAAAAAATCATTCAACCAGTTGATCAAATGATAGTCATTTTAGTGTTTGTTGAAAGCACCATGTTCGTCTATTTGCTTCATCACAATTAGATGTTTTAATGATTTATAATTTGTCTATTTTTTTAAAGTTGATCTATTAATTGAAGACTTAATTTTAGACGGTTCGGATCATTGGAATACTAGACGGGGTGAGCCCCACTAGGTGTCCCTCAAATATTTGAGGGATACCTGACTAGATGGGGACTCTACAGTAATATATTCATAAATGTGTTTTTGTGTATGATTATGTGTGAATGGTTTGCTTGGATCATTTTTGTATTGGCGTTTTGACAAGAATGAGTAATTTATCAAAATGCTTGAAAACCTTTGATTAATGAGTAGATTAAATTTATCTTTTGGATTATCAATGTGTTTCACTGATAAAGTTGGACATTCTCGCAAAACCGAACAAATTGTTAGTGTGAGATGTTTTTACTGCAAGGTTGAATTCTCTGGAAAATTAGCTTGTATTTAGAAAAGTCCATTCCTCGTCCATTACTCCGCTTCTTGCTTGGTTTGTTTGCCTTCTAGGAAGTTGCACTTATACTCAAAAGAATTCCTCGCAGAAGAAACATATGTCTTCAGCTCTAACGTAACAGATTTGGTTAAGTCACCCTGAGTGCGCTACGGTTCTATTTTATGCATTGTTAATTAGTTGTTTTTATCATCTGTTGGCCTTGTTTCTTCCATCAGTATGAACTTTTATGTCTGATTATACTGTATTTTCTTTTGTTTATTACATGAATATTTGAATATCATGAATGAAACCATGCTAGGTGTTTTGGGTATAGCATGAAAGGTTGTTTCAGATGATGTTGAACCAACATACTGACTTTGGTCCAAAATGATTGGAAACTAGGTTTTTGTTGTCATTCGGCATTTTTTACGAGGAGCTTTTATCTTTTTCTGTTTGGGTTTTTTTTTGGCTCTAAACTTTCATGTCAGAATGGAACAGGAACATGAAAATTTGCATGTGAACATGTATGTAAACCTGTATACTGACGGAATATATTCACATTCACATGTCAGCATAAATTGTTTTGCATTTGCAACAATTAAGTGTTACTTGTACTTATTTCTACTTACTGTTTCCCACAAATTTGTAGCTATGGATGTTGGAGGTGAGGTGATGGAAAGCACTATTCCTTCTCTTATTGTAGATTCTGTTCAGAAAGGAGGGGTACTTTCTCCAGAAGATAGTGCTTGGGTTGATTCCTGCCTGATTAGTGAATCTGATATTTTGGATGATGACTGGTCTTCTCTGAAAGGTGCCCTGCTAGAAATCCTTAATTCTCAGCCTGAATCACTCAGCTCTTCTGCACTTCCTTCTGGTGAGGGGGCAGATACAGAACACTTCCAAAGAAGAACCCAAAGGAGTCTGCTTCGTATTAATGAAGACACAGAGAGTGGAGATGATGATATGCCCACCGATGAGGATGCTAGTAATTTGCAGTCATCAACTTTTACGGGAAATCCATTCTTGCCAGGTTACCGTGATGATGACCTTGTTGTGACTGGAAACCTTGAGTTAGGAGCCAATGTTGTCTCTTCAGTATCTGAGATGGAGCCTTCAACTGAGGATATTTTCAGGGTTTGGGATTTGGATGTTCCAGTGGAGGAAGATGATCTTGTTAAGCAGTTGGAAAAGGCCCTTGAAGAAAGTTCACTTCAACCGCTCCCACCAACTTTCGATGATTCTGATGTGTGGAAAAATTTGAAAGTAGATTCGGTTGATGCTCTAATTGCTGGAATTGCAGACCTGTCTTTGGTTCAAATTTCCAAATAACATAATCATATTTTATATATATATATATATACCAGAAGTTTAATTTGCCATTATCATTGTTCTGCTGTTGAGTATTGGCTTCATCTTGTCTCAAATTTTCACTGAAACATGGATGACGAAGTTTTCAGGATTGCAGTTTTGGAAACTCTGGTTTTGTCTTCACAGTGTTTCATAATTTATGGGTTACCTGATGCCCAAATAATTATTTTCTTCCATTAGTGTAGTTCCTATGTTAGAAGATGATTGATTTATTTGTTGTCTTTACTTCAACATCTTACCAAAATATGTCATGGAAAGAGCTAGATGATGCTGTTTGTGCAAATCAGCAAAACCACTCATTGCCACTGCCATTGTGCACCAACCATGCATCTGCTAGTTGGTTAGGGCCTTTAGATTGGCAAGGAAAATCATGACCCCCATCATGTGGAGTAGCTGACGTATAATGCTATCGGTCGTCCACGTGGATTTTGGCCAACATCAAAACTTTACTATTAAACCATAGCCATTAGTCAGTAAGTATGGAAAAAACAAGCAAGAGAGATCATGACAACCGCATATTTACTTTCCATTTTGGACTCTTCACAATGTGAGCGTCATGCATTTGTCTGTTTACTAAACAGAAGAAAAATAAATATCATAAGTTTTCCAAGGCAATATTTCAGCCTATTTTTACAAGGTGGGCAAAAACTTTCATGTCTGAACCACGTATACAGCCAGCAAAGTCAGCAAGTTATCATCCACATGGCGAAGCAGTATTGGTCCTCGCACAACAGCCTCAAATTAGACATCTTTGTTATACACAAGACAGTTATAAATACAGTGAGTGAGCCCATGTGTGGTAAAGAGTGCAAGAGAGCTTTGCCAGAGGAGATAAGATTATATTAAACTGCTCTTCACTAGGCTGCTACTCTCGCAGCTACAATGGCTTCTGCTTCTTTCCTCAAGTCTTCTCCAGTCCTCGACAAATCTGAGTGGGTTAAAGGCCAGACTCTCCGTCAGCCCTCAGCCTCTTCCGTGGTCAGATGCCTCCCCACCACCCCGTCTGGTCTCACCATTCGTGCCGGTTCCTACGCTGATGAGCTTGTTAAGACCGCTGTAAGTTTCACAACATTTTATTTACCTTGTGATTTGTACATTATTATAAATTATGCTCTCCAGAAAGAATATGCATGCTTTTGTGTCTTGCTCTGCTCTTATCTAAGTATAGTCTTAGCCCCCAAAAAATAAAAAAAATCTTATGGGAAATGTTAGTTTGCCAAAACTAAACTGTCAGTTTGAAATATTGATAACTTAAATTCTTGTTTAAACTTGTCGTACACATTGATAGTGTGATAACATAACATGTTATACTATTTGAAGAGGTATCCTTAAACTAGCACTTTTTGCCTGTTGAGGTTTGAAGACTGATGATGATTCGTTTTGGTTTGGGTGTAGAAAACTGTTGCATCCCCAGGCCGTGGTATCTTGGCCATGGATGAATCAAATGCAACCTGTGGCAAGCGTCTTGCCTCAATTGGGTTAGAGAACACCGAGGCTAACCGCCAAGCCTACCGAACACTCCTTGTGTCAGCCCCTGGCCTTGGCCAGTACGTCTCTGGCTCCATTCTTTTTGAGGAGACTCTCTACCAATCCACCATCGATGGTAAGAAGATCGTTGATGTGCTCGTCGAGCAAGGAATCGTCCCTGGGATCAAAGTCGACAAGGTATGCCACTGAAATGAAAATACATACATACCTAAGCAGCTTCAAGCATATACTTTGATGGAAACATAGGGCATAAATCTTATTGTAGCTGCATGTTTTTATCATGATAACAGGGTCTGGTGCCCCTAGCTGGTTCCAACGATGAGTCATGGTGCCAAGGTCTTGATGGTCTTGCCTCTCGCACAGCTGCCTACTACCAACAGGGAGCTCGTTTCGCCAAATGGTATGTATCAAATCTAAAATCCCCATGTTAATCTAGCAATAAAATTTAGCTCATATCATAATAACGTAAACTGATGAAAATAGAATTTTAACATACTTTCCAACTTTAATGAACTAGGCGTACTGTTGTGAGCATTCCCAACGGGCCATCAGCTCTTGCAGTGAAGGAAGCAGCATGGGGTCTTGCCCGCTACGCTTCCATTGCCCAAGTAAGAGAGCTGATATCTATGCACACAATATTTGTATTCTTTAACTGGTTATCAGTCAATAGTAGTTTTGCTTTCAAAATTTATTGACAAGTATCAAATTGCTAATTAGACAACCGGGTTGGTGTTTTCTGTCTAGTTAGGATGTGTTTCTGATAAGGGTTTTGCTTCTTGATTGTTTAGGACAATGGTTTGGTCCCAATTGTAGAGCCAGAGATTTTGCTTGATGGTGAACACACCATTGACAGGACTTTCGAAGTTGCCCTGAAGGTTTGGGCCGAGGTTTTCTTCTACCTTGCTGAGAACAATGTTTTGTTTGAGGGTATCCTTCTCAAGCCAAGCATGGTTACTCCTGGTGCTGAGGCCAAGGAAAGAGCCACCCCTCAACAGGTTGCAGACTACACCCTTAAGCTCCTCCATAGGAGAATCCCCCCAGCCGTCCCCGGGATCATGGCAAGTGTCATAAAGATTTTCTAAAAACTTAACACTGATTAATTCTTTCTATGATGACAAGATATCATGTACTAATCTTGGTGGAATTGTCTTGTTGAGCAGTTTTTGTCCGGTGGACAATCTGAGCTTGAGGCAACCCTGAACTTGAACGCAATGAACCAATCACCAAACCCATGGCATGTGTCATTCTCCTATGCCAGAGCTCTCCAAAACACCTGCCTGAAGACATGGGGAGGCAGGGCGGAGAATGTGAAGGCAGCTCAGGATGCTCTGCTCATTCGTGCCAAAGCCAACTCACTTGCACAGCTTGGCAAGTACACCGGAGAGGGAGAGTCAGAGGAGGCAAAGAAAGAGTTGTTCGTCAAGGGCTACGTGTACTAAGTAATTTGTACCAAAGCTATAGATGATGAAGAACAAATGGCAGCTGATGGTGTTGATGTTGATGAAGGAATGAGACCAGGTTCTCTTAAATGTGTGTAATGATTTATAGCCATGAAGACTGTTTTTGTTGATGAACATTCCATGTACTTTTTAGCAACTTAATAAGCGTCTTGATGATGAGTTAGTTAGCCGGTAGTTATAACTTATAAATCAGATTCTTTAATGCCTGAAATTTGCATTTTCAGTTCATAAATTAACCTCAACCCCGAAAAATAAGCTACTTTCAGCACCCGCTTGATCCTATGTAGTACATAGCTGTTTTGTTCATATGGCCATATAATTGCTAGCTTTTCTTTTCTTTAGCGATTACTCTCCCACTTAAATTCACTAAACTAATACGGTTCGAATCATCAGACCACATCGTAAAGTACATCCCAACGATGCGATTCTCATTAAGTTAAGCATTCAACTAAGGACCTCCTTGGACTGCCTTTTGTGCGTGTATAAACACTTCGTTAAGCAACTAATCCTGATTAATTAGACCTATCGTGACTAAAACACTAAAAGATAGAGTACTTTGATGCTCACAGTCGAAGTGTTTGTATTTTACATTTTCTTTGAGATTGAATTCAAAGACATGATCCAATAACTATTGGACTTCAAGCCCATTAAAAAAAAAATTCACATGAGTTTTTGGGGGAGCATTAAACTACAGAATTTGGCAAAGTTAAGTAGCCTACTATGATTCTAATGCTACTATTTAGGTACAAGCTTTTGCTCAAATTCACATTTTCTTTTCTAAGATTTGTTCAAAATGTCATATAAGTACAAGACCAATGTCAACAACGATATTCAAATTTGATTACAAACACTTTGAGAAAACTATAGTAATAACTTTCATTTCTCTTTCAAGCTAGAAACAATGTTTTTGACACAAAAGTAGATGCTTTCTTCATCTAATCTACTTTGCACAAGGAATGTGACAGACTGATCCTGAACCAAAGAAAACGGAAGAAATGTACGAAGAAGGTTACAAGTACTTGAGTTGAAAAGCATCATGAAACAGTAATTGTCTAGAACATCTGCAGTCACAAAGTAGAAGCAGAGAAGGGTTCGTAAATTTTTCAGACAATTTTGACAAAGAAAAAGAAAATCACGTTAGATTAATGAATACATAAAACCATCAAAAATACAAATAGGCTGGCAGCATAAAAATACAGCGACATCTTGACTTCATTCTTAAAAGAAGTTGTTTATGTCTACACGCAACCGATATCAAAACAAGTAAAGTTACATATTCCGGATAATCACATCATAAGACATTAATTTCCCTACTTCCCCAAAACTCTAATCCGTGACATTTTGTTTTGTCGTGGCAAATGTATAACAGGAAGCCAATACAATTTCCACCTATTTATGTCTACCAAAACTTTAAAGATAGAAAGGGTAGTTTACAAATTGGAGGGAGAAGATGACAGCTCACATTCAGTTTGGTTTTAAAGACACACCATGAGTCGCTCAACATAGTTGGAATTAAGAAAAAAATACCAAGCAAAAATCTCTTATGATCTGCCACCAGACTAGCGTTTGGCTATAGATAAAAATTCCTTGCCCCTTTAATGCATTTTCTGTTTCTTATTTCTTCTCTGGGGTCCATATTAAGCTGTCTAAACGGTTGGTCTGCCTCCATAGTTTTTCATGCAGCTGAGGTCAAACTCATTAATCGCATTGTTAAAACAGCAGCAACCTTATTCCGTTTTCTAAAAGGTGTATTATCATTTGATTGAACTAAATGGTTAATCCGTCAAATTAACTGAACTTTAGCATGTTCGATCAACAACTGGCAGGAATCTAGGCAAACCAGGTTAAGTATACAGATGAATAGAGGTTAGGGCTTGCCAATCTAACAATGACACAAACTTACTCGATCTCGCCTACTTAGATAACTATTGCCAGTTGGTAACTTTGGTTTCTTTCATTAGATTAAAGAGGGAACGCTGGGTAAAGAACTAGGCATTCTGTCCCTCCCAAAGACAAATATGTTTGATTCTCAACTTTTAAGACATTAGGAGGACTAACTCAACTTTTAAGACCAATATGTTTCATTCTCCTTCAAAAGGTCCCTATTCAAGTTTTTATAAGCCATGCACAGTGGTTCTCACAACCTCAGAAGTTCCACGTATCCATATACCAATTAAAAACAAAAACTTGTTACCAATACCAGAGCTAGAATCCCACAAATAACCAAACAGCAATGCTGAAACCTGGTTGTTTTCCAACATTAAAGGGCACATTAACCATATCCAATTTTTCATAAAAGGGGGGAAAGCCTCTAAGTTTTTCCTGAAACAAAGAGGATGTAGCCTTTTACTCTCTTCAGTAAATAGCAACTGTTAAGAAAAACAACCATCCTTCTCGTTTCCGACATATCATCCAAGTTCTAGGAGAAAAACAACAGTTTAAATTGCCCAAAAATGGCTTTTTAAGCCCAAGTACTATTCTTTTCTGCTAGAAATTAAAGTAGGTCAAGAACTAATATGGTGGGTGTTGGCATAAATGGATGGGTACCTAGAGCAAAAGACTACCTTAACCACTCCATTACATTACTTAATTTATTAACTGAAGTTCATTATGTAAGATAACCCCTTCTTGTTTAAAATATCCCCCATTTATATATATGCTTTCTTTTTGTGCATTCAAACTAAAATTATGGTTTTAAAAAAAAGTAAAGGTAAAAGGAAATGTGCTTTCTATTTAGTAATCAAATGTTATTAAGGATCCAATTTTGCCCATGCATTATCATATAATAAATAACTGGGGAAGTGTAAAAAGTATTATAATGATAATAATTGCAAAAGGTTGTATAAAGTTCTTTAAAATTCATAAAAATACCTTCTTATGTTATTAAAATTGACAGTATCTTCATGTCAGGGAGGTCTGATATCAATTGGAAATATAGAGCATAAAAGTAACTAGTGTTTTTTTTTGGGTCGAAAGTCTCTAAAATGGCCTTGTTTCTAAATAGCATCCAGTCACATGTAGCGGGTAGTGGGTGCTGGTGCTGGGGCTGGGCTTTGTGTGGTGGGTGCTGGGGCTGGTGGACCAAAGATTTTAGTTGTAAACTTTTTTTTTCCCCTTGTAAGAAATCTACCCTTGGCAGTGACCCAATTTGAGAAAAAGGTTCCAGACATTTTTTAGCATTTTGAAAGCAAAAACTATTGAAAATTGCCATGTATTTTATGTGCGCTTGTCGCTACACAATTGATCCGAACAATTCTTTGTTTTTAGGTCTGAATTTAAAAAAATCAAACTCAATGCTAGAATACCTTCCTGAGCTATAAGCAACAATGACTTCATACTAGAAAATTGAGAAAATACAAAACAGATGGACGAGGATAAGGAGATATGTAAAAGGCACCTTGGTCACTTTTCAGGCTATCTTTTGAAGGACCCAACAGGAACAACACTTGCAGATTCATCATTCACACCATTTTGAACATCCAAACCCTGTTCCTAAAATATAATGGCAAGAAAATTGTTGTTTTGATAACCCAAAATGCTTATAAATTTCAAATAACTGAAGGATCAGAACACAGTTCACAACAGTCAAACAAAAATCCAATAATGAATGTCATAAGAAGAAAAAAGTAAATATTAAAGAACCAGATACTGAGGTCAACATGGGAAAAATATATACCGGGCTAGTTGAAGCTTGCCCGTTCATTCTTTGGGGCCTGGTATTAAGATCAATCAATCTATTGTCCATCTTGTAGTCACCAACAATATTGTTGTCTAGGACTGCAACTGGAGAGGCACTGCAATTCTGTTGATTCTCTCTTATACTTAAACTAGGTGGCTGAATATGGTCTTTTCTTACTTCCTTTTGGTCAAGTGGTTGAAGCCCTAGTTCCTCCGAACGGCCAGGCTTATCCCCTGGAAACTACAGAGAAATGCCCAAGAGAAAGGAAATAATCTCAGGAGGTCTATAAGCCAGATATAAACCTTAACCAGAACTCCCAGTAGAGAGGAACAAACCTCAACTCTCTGCCTGAAAAGGAGATACCTCCCATGGGTTCTTTTACCGCCAACATGTACAATCATATCGCATTGCAGGCAAAGGGAACTACCATCTACTTCACAGTAAAAGAAGGCTACATACATGTGCCCACAGGGAGGAGAAATCTTCAAAATCTTTCTACATAAGTTCAACATTGATATTCTCACAAAAACCGGAAACATAAAAGTCTTGCATACCAGGAGCATTTTCGCAAATATCACAGCAAGGAACGTCACTGGGGCTAGCTAGCCCAACCCGTACATGTCTACTGGCAAGTTTATTACACATATGGACCTGTGATTCCAACACAAAAGAACAAAATAATGCTTCTACTAAAGTTTGTGAATTATATAAGATACAAAGAGCAGATGGTGCCATATGCCTGCTAAGAGCTTTTATTCGATACGTATACGGTTCATGATATTTGAAACTAACACACTACATTCAAATGGAATCCCACAATCACTTCTCTTACCAACATCTCAAAATTCATCATTTATGTGAACTAATTAAGTTTCCCCATCTTTAGGTTCAGGCAACAATATACCATAATTAAGCATAGCCAAAAAGGGGAATTTGAGCAGGCGACAACTACATCAAGTAAGAGGAAGAAGTCAATGGATTAAGTATAAACCAACAACAACAAGAAGTGATTCAGCTTACAAGGATGAAATCAACATCATAGAAGCAAGGCAACAAAGCAGTTGCTATAACTTTTTACTTTTCAAACATGGTCAAGCAATCAAGACTAAAATGCTTTGCAAAACCCAGATTCCAAAAACTTGCAAATTTTTATGCTAAGATCACTGGAAGCATAAAAAGCAACCCAATCCCAAAACCCAAATTCAAAATTCCCCAAAATCATGAGTGTCAAATAGAAAGTCAATGTTTGCATAAATAAAATTGCAGATGAAGAAAGAAAAGAAGAAATGAAGAACCTTTTCGTCGCAGGAACGGCAAAGAGCGGCCTCGTCAGCTGCGCAGAAAACGATGGCAGCAGCGCCCTCGCACACGTCACAAAGCGTTCGCATTCTGTCTCCCACTCCTCCTCATTCCTCCATTCTACTCCCAAACGCCATCGTTTTCGGCTTCCTCAAATACAGGCAAAGCCAAAGACAAAGGGAGGAGAATTTAAGTCTTGGAGTGGTCCTTTTATATAGAACGTGGGCAGTAGTACTTTGGAGTCTTTACCTGCGACGTTTGATTTGGTCTCTGTGCTTTCAGGTTCTTAATTTCATTACCATTTATGGAAATGTCTCTTTTGGTAGCTACACTTCAATTTCAGTTGATGGTGTTCATCAAGCATCAATTAATGCAAGTACAGATGTGGTTCTGTTGGGATCTTGCCAACCATTAAGTTTTTTTTCTTGTTACATTTGTTGTTTGACCACATTTCTAATGTATCTTTTCTTGGTGAAGTGAACGCCTGTATAATTACAAAACTCCTACTAGGGGCGAAATAATATTTCAAGGAGCTTGCAATTCTACAAACCTCTATTTACAAATCAATCACTTTTTGTTTACTTCTATTTCATTTCATTCAAAATAACTTACCTCTTTTTTTTTTTTTTAATAAACAATATATAATATAAACCTAATTCTTGTGTAAACAATTAATAATAGGAACCTAATTCTTGCCTAATCCATCTTGAATATATATACCAAGACATTTAAAGGCTTCTCTCAAATTAATTATGGGAACCTAATTCTCTCTCTCTCTCTCTCTCTCTCTCTCTTGTTGGAGAAATTTTTAAATGTTAAGACACCACGCCACTGTCTGCATCATCCAATGTACTTAATACGTGTGGAATTACTATCTAATTTATCGCATTATTTTTATACGACATTACGTGCCAGACGTTGGAAATATTCCACATGTCCCACGTCACGGTGGACAGACACCGTACCCACGCCACAGAGAACACTAAAAATTACTCCTCTTGTTGCACTGGTTTCTTCTCTCCTTCTCTTGACTTGGATCTCTCCGAAACCGAGCCAAGCCAATGGAGGCTTTGGACGATTTGGCGTTAGTCCCCGAGGATGGCTCGCCAATAATGGAGGCTTGGTTGTTAGTTTTGGCCAAAAATCGAGTTGAACTACATCAAAGCCAGCCCTAACAAGAACTATAAGGATCGAAATATTGTAGCTTTAAGAAAGGAAATAATCAACATTATTTTAAACATACTGTTTTTTAATAACAACGATATTCTAAACTATTTAATGTATCGTTAGAGGAATTCAAACTCGAATTCAAAGGGTTGGTCACACTTTTTTTAAAACATACGTCTATTTGTATCCATTAAACTACTCAAAACACCTTTTTTTTTGGAAAACTTTTATAAGTTTTCAATTTTATCCTAACTTGGTTTTTGAGTTTTATTGTTGATCTCATAGTCATGGCCATGGTTAGATGCCATTTCCATGACAGTGATAGGATGGGTAGGCAGGGACCAAAAGGATCCACATAATTTTGTTATTACATGTTATTGTGGCATAGCCACTTGTTCAAAGCTGGTCATAGAATGAAAGCTCCTTCCAATCCATTTCAAGCCACTAATCTCCTTTCTCCATTGACCCACCACCTTATTCTTTAAGTCTCTAATAAATTTCGGCCAGAAGCTCCTCTTTTGTTATCAAATTATTAAAATAAAACGCTAGCTCAATGATTGTGGTCCTGTGGGCAAGATGCTCTCAACTCAAAGACCCGTTAAATTAAGCATAGATTTCTCACGGAAGTAATTGAAGAGGAGCTGGAACGATACACTCGCAAAGACAAATTGGGTAAATTGTAAATTTGGGCTTCGAGCTCATAATCGGGCCCATGACCCGTCGATTTGAAGAGAACGGCGTCACGAGTAAAACTTGTTGCTTTGCTATCATTTACTAGCCCGAAATTCAGTTTTAAAGTTTTTACAGTTTTTGGAAACTTTGTTATTTTCCCATTTTAATTCATTGTTATTCTTAGGGTTTCTAGGAGTATTTAAGCATACTTTACCCATAGTTATGGTTATATTTTGTTATTCCAGTTTATCAAATAAACCTTAAGGTTTCCTCATATCTTCCTAGTGGATTCCAGAGTTACATGTTTTAGGCTAAGGTTTAGCCAATCAATTGTCACACTGCGTCACCATGATTAAGGACCCCAAACTCAAGATGTTGCCCAAGTTTATCATGTTTAGAGTTTACGTCTGAGTTCTAGAGTTCCGGATTCCACTCTTTAGTCCCATGTATGGTGTCCAAGATCTTGAGTCTCGAGTCTGGGATCTCAAATTTGGGTCCGATACCAAATCTTGAGACTGAGGTCTCATATTATGAATCCTTGATCTAGGGTCTATAGTTCTCATATAATATAACCATAACTATGGGTTATATTTTGTTATTCCAGTTTATCAAATAAACCTTAAGGTTTCCTCATATCTTCCTAGTGGATTCCAGAGTTACATGTTTTAGGCTAAGGTTTAGCCAATCAATTGTCACACTGCGTCACCATGATTAAGGACCCCAAACTCAAGATGTTGCCCAAGTTTATCATGTTTAGAGTTTACGCCGAGTTCTAGAGTTCGGATTCCACTCTTTAGTCCCATGTATGGTGTCCAAGATCTTGAGTCTCGAGTCTGGGATCTCAAATTTGGGTCCGATACCAAATCTTGAGACTGAGGTCTCATATTATGAATCCTTGATCTAGGGTCTATAGTTCTGTATCTAGGGTTGGGCTAAATCCCAATGCAATAGTATTGAAAAACAGTACATTTTTATGTGGAATTTTAAAGCGGAATTTTTGACCCTAACTCCTACCTCTCAACACCAGACTTCGGGCCAAAATATCACGATCCAACTCTCCTAGCACGATATTGTCCGCTTTGGGCTCCGCCCTCACTGTTTTGTTTCTGGGAACTCACGAGCAACTTCTCAGTAGGTCACCCATCCTGGGATTGCTCTAGCCCCAACTCGCTTAACTTCGGAGTTCCAAGGAATCCGAAGCCAGTGAGCTTCCAAAAGGCCTCGTGCTAGGAAGATACGTGCCCACACATATAAGGCACTTCACCTTTCCCTCCCCGAGCGATGTGGGATTGCTCACCGTTCTTGCTTTCTCAAGCTCACGAGTCTTACACAAAACCTCAAACATGTTGACTCGTCCCTTAAATAATTTTATTGAGAGATTGTAGGGTCTGATACAAATTTTATTTCAACCATCTGAACCGTTTTTTTATGACCTTTCCTATTTAGAGGGGCGATAGCATACTAAACTCACACACACTACACGAATGCTAGGACTCGAACCCAGGACTTTGCCTGAGGGAGTAAATATTCCAAACCACTACACTAGTGGGTCCTTTGCAAACCGTTCATTTTTTAAGTCTTCATTCAAAGATCATCCTTGTCAAAAATTTGCAAAATCAGAAATCATTAAAACTTTTAATTATAATCAACAAAATCAACGATCCCGGTGGTCCAAGAAAACACTAAAACTAAACCATCGATTGAGTTGTCAAATGATTCAAGTGATTTTTTGCAAATAATTTTATTTGAGGGACATCCTTTACGATTTTTTTTAAAGATCCAAACCGTCTATTTTCAAATCTTCATTCATAGATCATCCTTGCAAAAAATCATGCAAATTAAAAATCATTAAGGCATCTAATTGGGAGCAACAATATAGACGAACATGGTGTTTCAAGAAAAGACTAATAACAACCATCTAATTGAGTGGTTAAATGGTTTCAGATTTATGTGATTTTTTGCAGAGAAGATCTTTGAGGTAATATCTAAAAACTAGACAGGTCAGATCATTGAAATACAATGCGCAGTGGCCCTACTAGTGTTTATTAGAGGGATCCCTCAACTGAAGCTCTTTGTATATATATTCTTTTCTTTTTTTTCTTTTTTTAAAATGAGGATTAGTTTTTCTTAGTAGGAATTTTCTTATTAATTTTGAAAAGGGATAAACTTGCTATTAGCTGAATTGGGTTCATGTCTTGAGTTGGGTTTGTCAACCTTCCATTATCCTCCCAATAATATTAGGTCTTTTTTTAGTGAAGATTTATTTGGAGTTTGTAGGTCTCTCAAACCATTATTTAGTTTCTTTGTTGCTCGGTAGCCCCATTTCTTCACCCAAAAAAAAACTTACTATTAGAATTTAGGCTTAATATCACAAAACGTCCCTAAGGTTTACAAAACTATCAGATTGCATCCTTAATGTTTTTTTGTATCATTCGTGGTCCTCAAGGTTAGTATGTGTGATCACAAATGGTCCATGTCATTAGGTTCCATCAAAAACTCCGTTAGTTTGCTAACGTGGCATATATATCACAAAACATACATGAGGTTCACGATTTTCATTTTTAAATTTTATGAATTTTAAATTATTTAAAAATATATATTGTATTTTAAATACACGTGACACTATATTATTGGAGATGTGGGCTCCACATATATGCCACATCAACAAACTAATGGAGTTTTTTAAAAATAATTTAAAATTCATAAAATTTAAAAATGAAAAAACCAAGGATTTAGGGTTCATAAATGGTCCTCAAGGTTAAAATCGTTCTATAAATGGTTTTTTTAATTTTTTAATTTTATGAATTTTAAATTATTTTTTAAAAACTTCATTAGTTTGTTGATGTGGCATATATGTGGAGCCCACATCTTCAAAAATATAGTGTCACGTGTATTTAAAATATAAAAAAATTATTAAAAAAAAATTATGAGTTTTAAATGAAAAAATAAAAAAATTTTGCAAAGACCATTTGTGATAGTTGCGTGAACCTTAAAGATGTTTTATGTCATGTCAGTAAACTAATGGAGTTTTTGACGGAACCTAACGGCAGAGACCATTTGTTATCACACATACTAACCTTGAGGATCATAAATGACACAAGAAAACATTAAAGATGCAATCTGATAATTTCGTAAACCTTATGAACGTTTTGTGATATTAAGCCTAGAATTTATTTGGGTGTGGATATAAACTTGAAGGACATCAATAAAAGCTCCCTTTTAGTTTCTCTCTTTCATTTGGGGCCTATCAAATTTGAGAGCTGAACAAATTGAACTTTTGGGCTCTATTGGAAATATGGATTGGTCACCAAGCAATTGCCTTTCCACCAAGCCCCACAATAGCTGGAAGGGTACCAGCCCCATTATGGGTATGAGTAATGCAATCAGTGAAAATTCTACTTGAATACTTATATGCAAATTTTACGTCACATATGATAGAAAAATTCAGGTCTGCAAATGTTAGAAGAATCTATTTGGTCATTTTCTCTTTTATTCCGGTAGTTCGTTCTATTCGTGCTTGAAAAATGACCCCATCGCTTATGGTATTGGAATTTTGAAAACATTGCCTCAACCACCCACGTTTATTTTACTATGAATCCTGCTTCGTGGACGACGCCTATCAGAGTCTGTTTTATTTCCTTTTGTAGCTCTACTTGGTTTTTTTTTATAGTTTTTTTTTTAATACAAGTGATATTGAGGAAATGGGAAATTGAAACTAGAACCTTGGCTACATGGATAAATGCTCTTATCCATGCGAATTACAAGTCCCTTGCTTAGTCTACTTGTTTTTACGATTTGCTGATAATGAGAATCCTAGTTCATTACAATAGTTTCTCACTCATGATATTCATTGACAAAGGCGCACAATTATGTTAATAATTAAAATATTCTAGGTGCCCGATTGATCATTATATAATAAACATTATAATACTTAAAATCAAAACAATAATGCTAGAGACATTAACTTGTTAATTACATCAACAAATTAAACCATGTCACATCAGTTCGTGTAATAAATTGATGTTTCTAGCATGACCCAAATCAGAAAAGTTCTATAGAGTGGTTGTCACATTTTAATCAGTGGTTAGTTTGAAGATGATTGTGTTGTTGACGTTGTATTGATTAAACAAGCTCATGGATTAATCTAAACTATCATATAATAATTCTTAAAAAAAATAAATAAAAGCTTTATTGTCATTGTGACAATGCCTTGCAAAAAAATGTGCAACAACTACTTTCTATTCTCTGTCGCACACTTCTCTCAAGCACTGTGTGCAAAAGAATAATCTCAATTCTAAGCGAGAACGATATGTCTTTGTGATTTATAACTCTAGTCACAGAGTGTTTATTCTCACATTCATGGTAAGAGTTCAATACTCATTCGTTCTTCTCTAAATAATAAAAAATAAAAATTACAAATATATGTAATTGGACTAATATAGTTGTCATTTGGTGAAAAAAACCAAGAGTGATTTGATCATATAGTACATGTTATTAAAATGATTAGATCTTCATTTAATCATAAACATACACAAAGAAAAAACAGACAATACAATGATGAATATATAGATAGGACAGGGTCCAAAGTTTAAGTTCTCCCTCAGCCAAAAGTACATTTTTTAAGTGCCTATTTTGTGGTTTTCAATGGACAAATATTCTGACCAAGAACATGAAAAAGTATCTGTTTTGTTTGTGAAAATTTCTCACGGGAGAATATTCGTGGGTTGATTCCTCGACTTTCGATCTTTCCTCTCTCTCTTTCTTGATTCCTGCGAAATAAATAGGAGTAAATAGACCACACCCGGGGGGTGTTGGCCAAGGCCCTCGGATGCCTAAGTTAGTTCAATTGGATCTTTGAAAAAAGATACGGCAATAGCTAAAATGGATAGAGTTTTCTCTCACGAGGAGAGTTGGGTTGCCAGAGCAGTGTGTGGTGGCCCTTAGCCATGTAGGGGAGAGAGAGTGGTTATGGCAAGGAGAGAGAGAGGGTTTTTTCAGGTGAGAAAGTGTTACCTCAAATGTCTTGTGTGGCTATGTATTTATAGCCTCCTTGTGTGCTAGGGTTTTGGGAGAATAATCCTTATTTGGTTAGGATTATTCTTTCCCAAAAAGATGATAGGAATTACTCCAAGAGATTTGGTGGAGATTGGTTCCTTGATTTAGGGAGATATTCCTATCTTAAATCAAATATAATTTCTCTAATTAAATAGGATTTAATTAGGTTAATTAGTTTGACTTAAGGAATATTCCTTTTTCACATATTGTCTTCTTATTGGCCGGTGAAATATATGGTCCCACAAATGCCCCCCAGTTTCTGCATGATGCTTGTGAGGCACGGAGGAGATGAGACATATTTATCGGGTTTTCCAACTGCACTTAGGCTTTCTTCTTTGAGTTGGGCTCCTTTTGAGAGTTGGGCTCCTAATTGGAGTAGGCCTTTGACTTATTCTTGGAGTTGGGCTCCCAATGGGAATAGGCTTGTGATTCCTTCTTGATATAGGATGCCCAACATTTATAAATATAAGGCTTCTTTTCACTCCTCTTCAAATTACAAACTTGTGAGAGAGATCTTGGAGAATTGTATTGCTCGTCGAGGAGATGAGTCGTCGTGCACACAAGGTAGGTCAAATGTGTTTTTTTTCTTCACAGTGAGGACCTGCTGGGTAGGCCCGTTTGGTTGTCGTGGTCGATGTTGTTGCCAACGGTGGTGGTGTCGCGGTGGCTGTCACGACGTCTGCTGCGGCAACTGCCGAACTGCATGGGGTGGCCAGCCCGATAGGGCGGATGTGGCCACTGTCGTTGTTGATGGCGGTGGCTACAGCATCCTCTTCTATTTCTATTGAGTGCATTGAAGGATTTTCAAAACATTTTTGAGAAGTTCATTTGAATATTAAACATGCATTTAATCAAATTAATCGCAGCGGAAGTTTATGGTGGTTGTTGTTTAAAATCAAAAACAAAACTTCTTCCAAGTATCTTAAGCCATGAACATTGATATGATTTCATGAATGGAAAATTCAAGAGAAAGGATAAGATCTAATTACCCTTGAAGCAATTATATGAACCAATTTGTGTTTGGTCTTCTCTTGATGATTTCCTCTTTCTTGATCTCCTCTTTGATCTTTGATCTTTGCTCCTTGATCTTTCTCCTCCTTGTGAGCCACAAAGGATATGGCCTCTAAGTCTCCACACCAATGGAACCTTGAGATGAGAGGGAAGAATCTTGGGAATACAAGGATGCTAGTGCTAGATCCCCAAGACTTGGTTTCAATCTAAACCTCTTGAAAGATGAAAGTGTTTCACTCTTGAAAACTCTTTTTTTCTCTCTTTGATCTCCCAAAACTATTTGGTTGACATTGGATTGTGTTTGTGTACAAATGAGCTTATGGAAACAATTCCCATACCCATTTACTTATGCATTTTCGGCCAAATCCCATTGGGCTTCCAAAATTGGGCCTTGTGACACTTAAACCATAATGTTTAGGTGTCTTAAGCCCTTGGGCTTAATACCCAACCATTTGGGCTTCCGTTAACTATTACCGAGGCCCAAATACTCTTTTACACGTAGTAAATCATCCATATCAAATCGATCAAATTTATTTCCACAACATCATATGTATTTCTCAAAGTTAACCATTTAAGGTGTGCGATCCATTAGGTTCTAATTAGCATGGCAGTGGGAAAATATTAGAACTCTTTCTAACCAACTGAATTAAAACCCCTTTTAATTTTTCCTTTATATGGATTGATCACAATCAATCCTAGGACTTCCACGAACCAAGAGTGACATCTAGCAATATATCAAGGCTACCCAAGCTAACCAGAATTGGTGAAGAACCTATTCAGTTGGAATTACAATGCAATACGGTCCTTCTCTTATACAATGTTTCATATCATATTATTAGGTACGGATTGATTATATCAAACCCCTAATATGATTTATAACCTCATATGATTCAATAGAACATGATTAAGAACAACTTTCTAAATCAAGCTCAAAATACT
This sequence comes from Prunus padus, assembly GCA_024362665.1. Lineage (NCBI taxonomy): Eukaryota > Viridiplantae > Streptophyta > Magnoliopsida > Rosales > Rosaceae > Prunus > Prunus padus. The sequence continues at coordinate 11,700,038 of JANFAM010000006.1, read as the reverse complement.
TTGGCCAAAGATTTATCAATCACATCTCGAAACATTCTCCTTCTTTATCGAAGGTAGAGATTCCTTATTGTACATTCACATGCCCCTATGATGAATTAAGAGACCCCAACAACACTTTAGACAAATCTTTTACGGCTTGCCTTTAAGAGTTATCTAAGATCAATAACGCATCATAGGACAACCATGATGCCTCGTGTCTAAGGACTAATTTGCATTATTGCAACTATGAGTTCTCGTTTGACATGTAGATAAATACTCCATACGAGAACTACGGTTGATCGCGTTCAGTGTACCCATTCACTAATGAGCACCCACATACTTGTATTAGTGTCATCTACACAAATGGTTTGAGACTAACCATCCTCCTAATTGAGCATACATAGTATGTGCTAATCTTGACGGTTTATCAATGCCCATTTGATAATCCTATGATTAGGAACATTTTGGGATACTATAGTAAGAGATTAAAGGTCTCCCTAATCTAATCTTCTTTAGATTACTTTATCTCTTATTTAGCATTCCCTGGACATTTGTTTCTTTAATCAATGTAAAAGATAACAAAATAAATTTGCCCTTTATTATCATATACGAAATGTATTCTAAGGAGATTACATCAAATGTATTGGCTCTTAGGGCACATTTCTAACATGCATCGCAGGCCTAGTTGCCGAAACCGCAGCTTTTGCTACGGTTCAGCAGCTGGGTAGGCGAGATTCGTTTTTTAGCATTGGCGATAGTCACCAACTACTGCCACGGTGTTGTCTGCTATTGTTGGCGGCAACCGTCGCAGATTGAGTCGTCGTGGCGGTCTTGCTTCTCGTGCACTTGCTTCCAACTATGGTTGTTTAGAAGGCTTCAGTTGAGTGAAGAGTATGAGGAAACAGATTCCTTTTATTCAAGAGCACACATTGAGTATAACTCGTGCTCTCAATGAAAGCACCGATTTGTTTGTGCAAATTTCTCAATGGAAAATATTCGTGGGTTGATTCCTCGACCTTCGATCTTCCTTTTCTCTCTTCCTTGATTCCTGCGAAATAAATATGAGTAAATAGACCATGCTTGAGGGATGTTGGCCAAGAGCCCTCCGATGCCTAAGTTCAATTGGAGATTTGAGAAAAGATGCGGCAATATCTAAAATGAATGGAGTTTTCTCTCAAGGGGAGAGGGGAGAGAGAATGGCGACGACAAGGAGAGAGAGATCATTTTTTCGGGTGAGAAAGTGTTACCTCAAATGTCTTGTGTGGCTATGTATTTATAGCCTCCTTGTGTGCTAGAGTTTTGAGAGATTATTCCTTATTTGGTTAGGATTATTCTTCCCCAAAAAGATTACATGAATTACTCCAAGAGATTTGGTGGAGATTGGTTCCTTGATTTAGGGAGATATTCTTATCTTAAATCAAAGATAATTTCCCTAATTAAATATGAATTAATTAGGGTAAGTAGTTTGACCTAATGAATATTCCTTTTCCATGTGTCGCCTTCTTATTGGCTGGTGACGTATATGTTCTCACATGTTTCATTCTTCACACTCATCATTTGATTTTAAATTTCCTATTTCAGTCCAATTATTTTAGAAATGTTTAAAGTTACAAAAGTTGCAAATTAACCAGAAAATTTCACATTTGAGAAGCCAAAACAGCAAATTTATGGCAACTTACTAATGTGACACCCCATATTTCTAATGACGTATTTTCTTGTGATCCACAAAACTATGTTGTGCTTGAGTACTGAATGTTAAAATGTAACATCCAACTCAAAATCAATAAAAACCTCTAATGGAAGGCTTTGATTTCCGATGTGGGGATAGTACTCTCAACTCCGAATATCAATACATAATATATATGTGTGGACGATTGTTAGCATTTATATATACGTATGGTGTCTAAATCCCAAACCGGCTCATAGGCCCGGCCCATTTGAGCCCATAAAGGCCCAGCCCACCCCCACCCCCCCATCAAACAAGAAATTGGAGGAGTTCCATGTGTTCAATATGTTGTGGACGATTGTTAGCATTTATATATACGTATGGTGTCATAGGCCCGGCCAGTTTGAGCCCATAAAGGCCCAGCCCCCCCTCATCAAACAAGGAATTGGAGGAGTTCCATGTGTTCAATATGTTGTTGGTGTTTGAATTTTGGAATATGGATTTGAACTTTAAAAGAATTTGATGCTCGTCCACGACGACAACTTTGGTATGGAAGAGAAGTCATAATAGAAAAAAAGATAATATTAAATAAGGAAATAATACATAGAGAAACTTGTTGAAAATAAGAGAAATAAACAAGCACTAGCCTGTTCATGTGTGTGTCAATTGGGTATAGGAACGAAAAAGAAGGAAAAGTGATGGGAGGGGGTGGATATAACTCCCTCCACGTTAAAGTAGATTTAAGTGTTTTCTTTTATTTTTAATTCGAAACAGAAGCTAACAAATAAACACACAATTCAGCTAAATCCATTATCGTTGGCTTAATGTTTTTGAACTCAGTTTGAATTTTAAATTTTTTCTGCTTTTCTTACTACCCCCCTTGAACTAAAATTCAACTCAAATATAAACATTACCAAAGATAGATTCAATAACAATACCAAAGAACTCCCCCTCGAACTAAAATTTAACTCAAATTTAAACACTGAAACAAAATCATATTAGTTTACAACATAAGATTTAAAAAAAAAATTATATCAGAAACCAAGCATAAAGCAAACATCGTGTCTCTCATAGCCTTATGACTAGGGGTCATCATTTGGCCATGGGCCGATAGGGGGCCACCAGGCCCATAAAGAAAAATCTCGGCTGAGACCGACTCATTATTTAGTGGGCTAGGCTCGGGCTAGGGTGTCTAAATACTAGCTCAGCCATAGGCCCGGCTCGTTTGAGCCCATAAAGGTTTGGCCCGTTTGAGCCAATAAAGGCCCGGCCCACACACCACCACCCACCTCTCTCTCCATTCAAATTAAGATACCACTAGATAATTTATATGACACACGTAAATAATTAGGATTCAATACATGCCGTTAGGACATTCATAATATATAAAAACTAAAACAGCTTCAGCGATGATGAAGCTTTATTTATTAATAACTAGTTCTTGGTGGATGGATGGATGGATGGATAGATGGAATTTCTACTTCTTCAGCGGAGCTTTTGGTTTCTCTTCCTTCCTGCAATTTAAGCACGACAAAATTCAAAACAAACAAAGAAAAAATAATAAAAGGTTAGAGCTGATTATGTGTTTTAAATATATATATATATATATTATATACCTCTTTTCCTCATCATTCATGTGGCCATGGCTACTCCCTCTAGTGTGAGGCGTATTGTAATCCGGGATGGGCACTTGTCCAGACTCAATAAGGATTATGTCTTCAACAAAAAGCTCATAATACTTCTTGATTTCGTTTGCCGTTTTTCCGCCAACCGCCTTGGCAACATTATCCCAGCGGTCGGGAGTGTCTAAATACTAGCCCGGCCTAAAGGCTCGGCCCGTTTGAGCCCATAAAGGCCCGGCCCATTTGAGCCAATAAAGGCCCGACCCACACACCACCACCCACCTCTCTCCATTTAGATGCACTCCACCACCACCCATTGCACTGAGATCCACTCCAGACGAACCTAGGATTTGAAAATGAGGTAGGCTAAATTTACATTACGTACAAATTTTTCGAGAAGATACAAAATTCGACAGTACAAAGGAATTTCATTGATAAAACAAAATATAATATATAAAAGATGAAAACATAAATTTCAATAATATCATACTTAAGCAAAGTCTAAAGAAATTATTAATCTGACTTCAAAATCTAGAAAATGTCATTAATTTTAAATAAGAAACTAGGACTTTATCACATCTTGAATAAGTAGCAACACATGTCAGGAACTAATCAATTTATCAAAATCACTAATTGATAATGCATAAGCCGTAATTGTACATCCCTAATTCATACTTTAGTTTGGGCTGATTTTTTAATTTGCTTGAAACAGGGGATGTATTAGTGGGATGGGACTTGGGTGGGCTGATATTTTAGTTTGGGCTTAAAAAATAAGAGTGACCTGGGTTGATATTAAGGGATGCACCGGACCAAAGCCATGTCCAGATAGCCCATCGCTATAAATTAAGATAACAAGTAATTGTATCCGATACAAATTAACAAAGTAATTGTCTGACGTTTTAGATACAAATTAAGATGCCACTATATAATTTATATGACACACATAAATAATTAAGATTCAATACATGTCGTTGGGACATTCAAAATATATAAAAACTAAAATAGCTTCAGCGATGATGAAGCTTTATTTATTAATAACTAGTTCTCCAGTGGATGGATGTATAGATGGAATTTCTACTTCTTCAACGGAGCTTCTGGTTTCTCTTCCTTCCTACAATTTAAGCACGACAAAATTCAAAACAAACAAAGAAAAAAATAATAAAAGGTTAGAGCTGATTTTGTGTTTTAAATATATATATATATATATATATATATATGTGTGTGTGTATATATATATATATATATATATATATATATATTATATACCTCTTTTCCTCATCATTCATGTGGCCATGGCTACTTCCTCTAGTGTGAAGCGTACTATAATTCAGGATGGGCACTTGTCCATACTCAATAAGGATGATATCTTCAACAAGAAGTTCATAATGCTTCTTGACTTCGTTTGCCGTTTTTCCACCAACCGCCTTGGCAACATTATCCCAGCTGTCGAGAGTGTCCTTGTCAAACACCGCCAAAGCATTTTCAAAGTCTTTGTTTTGCTTGGCAGTCCAAGTGGATGAGCCAGCGCTGGTTGAGGACATTCCGTTTGATGCCAAATTAGTATTTTTAGGAGGAGGAGGGTCAAGTGGTGAGAAACAAATAGGAAAACTTTGGAAGGCAAAGGAGAGAGTGAGGAGATCAGTCAATACGGAAGGGTCAAGGTTGTGTGTTTTGTGCTGATGACTGATGGCAATGCCTGCTATTTATAAGGAGGGAGTGGACTTTGGGGGAGGGGGTGGGGAGGGTGCCATGAATGCTGCCTACTGCTAGTGTTATGAGCAAGCAACAAGGAAAGAAATTATAGATTCGGTGAACCTATAGCTATAATGCCATGGACGTGCCTTTGCTTTTTCGATTTTGGTTTATATAGTAGCCTACCTATAATGCTATAGAACAACTCTAATTCAGGAGATTTTAACTGAAGGAAATACATTTTTTACTTATAACTTCACATCAAATGGACTAGTACAAATTGTTGATCTTATATATTCAGTATGGAAGTGGTAAAAGAAGTTTGTGGTGGCTCTTTAAATAAGATGTTTGATATTTGATAAGAAACTATATATAATAGATTCAGTCAGACCAACCCAAGCAGGTAAGGCTTCCTTGAGTTCAATTAAAAAAATGCAGTGTGTTACACAGAGACTTCATCTTCACAGTGAGTAAGCCAAGAAGTTTTCAACTCTCCGTAAAATTTGGTGCTTTTTTTGTTTACATTGTGAGGAAAGAAATCCTGGGTTTCAATTCTGGGTGCCAAGCGGGAGGAAAGGGGAGGGCCACAACTACTGTGGTAACCCGTATTGGGTAAAATTTGACGTTTAAATTTCAACATTTGGACTATCTACCATTTACAACAACAAAAATTATAACGGTTTCTATGTGTCAGAAAAGTCAAAGAATTTGGATCTATAACAACAAATAATAGTGGGTTGGTCAATATAGAGACCTAGACCTAGCTAAAAAGTTAGATATATCTTTGGATACAACTTTCTGATCAGATTTCCTTCAAGCTATGAACAACAAACCCTAATATATAAGTAACCCAATTTTCTTAAATGATAAAGCAATATTTATCATTATGACTAAGCATATGTTGCATGGGAGTCAAAGATTCTCCAATCTCATTATGACTAAGCATTTGAATTCCATCTTTTTCCTATTCTGTTAGGGTGTTTATTTTTTCCTAATTTGTGGTGTTGGTGGGATACCAATTGCCTTTTCACATGACTAAATGCCCTCCACTAGACTGTTTCCATCTAAAGATAATTACCCATTAATTAGTTGCTTTTGTGATATATATATGGATTTGTGGATAGTTTTTATTATAAAATATAAGTAATTAGAAAAATGAAATTTGAGATGAGCCTCCCATAATGCTAAGGGAGGAAAAACCATACATATGCATTTGTAAGGGGCCATCTTTGTGTCACCTCATCCATTGACATATAATTTAATTTTAAGGGGCTGTTAGAAAGATATAATCTTGACAAAGGATTTCGTTCAAAATCATATAAAATATAATTGTTTTAATAAAGAAGCTAACCACATTTACTTGAGAGCTCCAACTTTCAAAGACAATCATAATTTTAAAAGGCATAGAGAAATTGGTCTAGAACCAAAGAGGTATAAGAACATGGCTGCCTTGCATTGTGATCGTCTTTCTACCTAATTTTCTACTAACCCACTATTTGCATTTTTACATAGCTGTGTTGTGAGTACTTCTCATTACTTTTTATTTAACATGGTTTTCTTTATCATTGGCTGATAGGAGCCCGTCCGGCCCATCGAGAAAAATCCAGGCCTAGCCTGATCCATTATTTAGTGGGCTAGGGTGTCTAAATTCCAGCCCGGCCCATTTGAGCCCATAAAGGCCCGGCCCAGCCCTCCTATCAAATAAGGAATTTGAGGAGTTCCATGTGTTCAATATGTTGTTGGTGTTTGAATTTTGGAATATGGATTTGAACTTCAAAAGAATTTGACACTCATCCAGAGCGCCAACTTTTCGAGGGAAGAGAAGCCATAAGAGAAATATGAGGGAAAGAGCACGTCCAGCCCCACGACCAAGAGATCCACGTGTTCCACATCCTCCACATCCAACCCCGTGATTGGGGTTGATGTTGTTTGTTTGGGGGTGTGGCCTTGATGTTGTTGGAAGGTGTTTGGTTGGTTGGATATTCCATTTGAAACTTAGTGAAAGAAAAAAAAGATAATATTAAATAAGGAAATAATACTTAGAGAAACTTGTTATAAATAAGAGAAATAAACAAGCACTAGCCTGTACATGTGTGTGTCAATTGGGTATAGGAACGAAAAATAAGGAAAAGTGATGGGACGGGTGGGCATAACTCCCTCCACAGTAAAGTAGTTTTATGTGTTTTCTTTTATTTTTAATTCGAAACAATCAACTTGTATCAACTTGTGTTATTCATTTTTTATAAGCGCCTACAATAGAGGTATTTAATCCACAATTTATAGCTACTAATTACAATAATAAGGGCATAGGTTACAAAGCAATAAGGAATTATGCTGGTAATCTACATTCCATAGATTTATAACAGTTTTCTAGTTTTTAACAATTTAATTATTTTTAAACTTAATTATTTTTTAATTAAATAGTGACTCACGTGCCTAACATGTGACATTTAGACGAAAATTTGGATGAAATTGCATGGAAACTAACAACATGGGTTCAATTGACCATTTAAAATAATCCAATGGCTAAATTTGCTGAAAAAATAATTCAAGGTGTGAAGTTCAACAACCATGATAGTTCGGGCAGTTTTCAATAGTTTACCATTTTCTAATTATGTCCTTATGTTATAAATTTGACTGAATTTTTCGGTGCCAATTAAAAAGAACCAAAAACCAACCAAAAAAAAATGTAAAATGCTCCCTTGGTAAGTTGGTTAAGCCCAAGGTTTAATTTCCATAACCACACTTTAATTTATGGAACCTTGAGAAATATTGAATAGTTCCTCCTCCTCCCTTTGAGAGATATATTTTATTCTCATCAGATTACGTATATATGCCACTCTGTATTAACCTAGCTCTTCATTAAAAAAAAAAATGGCACCTATACATGGTCTCAAAAGTATACGCATGCAATCGATACTCATGATCTGTGTTTTTCTACCTCTATGGTTTCATCACCATCCTTTGAAAGGCTTACGTTGCCAACAAACACCACAAGCCTTGTTTCCCTCGCCTTCGACGAAAAATGGTGGAGGACCCTATGTGATTAATATTGGTTTTCTGAAAATGGCTACCTTTAAATTTCAAAGGTAATCTTGTTTACCTTAAAAAGCCAACATGCAAAACATTGTTTACAAATGTAATAGTATCAAAAGGAAGCTTTAATTTGTAACTGTGTCTGTGTTTGTTTGTTTGTTATTTTTTTCTAAAAGGAAACAAAACTAAGCAAGGCTTGACCGATGCTTGCGAAAGGCCACGAGGCATGGCCTTTAACAATTTGGGTAAAAAAATCTACTTTGCTGATGCATATGACGGACTCTTTGTTGTGTGTTTTAATAGTTTAAAGAAGAGAGAGGTGCCAAGGTTAGCAATCCACACTATTAAAAAAAGGCTAAAAAGAGACTGAGTGTTATCAGTCCCTTTTAACTCTTTAGGGACCGAAAACAGTACCTATTGTAGTATTAGGGACTGATATATATCAGTGTCTTTTAAAGGGGTTTCTATTGATAATATGTCACTGATTATAAAAATATCGTAAGTGTGTGATAGAGGGTGCCATTCGGCTTCCTCAGTGGTTTGGATGTCGACCCCAAAACTGGAATGCTTTATTTGATAGATGCTACTTCTGTTTACGGGCTAAGGTATCTTCTACATATATATGCTACATCTTACATATATATATATATATATATATATATATATATATATATATATATATGGACATCTTATATGCTCTCCAGAAGTTGTATTGGCTCGTCATATTCAAAGATATCGTAAGTGTATGATAGAGTAAGCACTATAAGCATACAAGAAAAGCATGTGAAATATAATACGAGTTGCCAAAGCATGATGGAAAGCTGCCAACGGGCCTTGTCCAGTAGGAAAGGTCATTGACTTGCAGACCAGTAGTTTCAAGTTCGAACCCCTATAGCATCTTGGCAGTGAGTTTGAGATTAAATCTCCCCTTCCTCTTTCTAACTTTGACACACAAAATGATGAAAGCTAATTAAAATATGAAGAAAATAAAGTAAGGAGTCTGAGAGGAAAAATTATTGTTTTCCATGGAAAACTCCATGTTCTTTGGCTTCTCTCAAAGACCCAAAGAACAAAAACATATAAACTCACAAAATTTTGGCCCGTGTCATAGTTCTGGTCTCTGAATACTTAGCCAATAACTCAGGGTGTCCCTGGTCATAAAGTGCTTCCAACGGGTTTCGAACTCCTGTAATTGAGGCACCAGGTAACTCGCCATCTGGAAGTGGCAGTTTGCCAACCGCACCACACCTTGTGGTTCAAAAACGAAATTTGGATTAGTTTATGAAGGCCAATTAGATGGTATTTCATAGCCCGAGTTTTTTTTAATCAAAATTAGAAGAACCGAAAAGGTTTCAGGTTGCAAAATGAAACAACATGATGGTCATGCGACTCTTGTTTTCTAATGGAACTATTTGGATTAGTTTTTGAAAGCCAATTAGATGGTATTTCATAGCCCGACTTTAAGTTTCTTGATTTTCATCTTATAACTAGATTAGGACTTGAAGTTGTTCAGTAGAAATTACAATCATACTTATGCTTATTTATTACGATGAGTTTGTGTCATACAAGATTATTATCTTCGAAAGGAGATGGAGGGTTGACATGAAACAATAGGTGAGTGAGGCAACTAGGGTTCCATCATGTTCAGCAAAAGAGAAACTGAGGAAAAAAGAAAAATAAAAAGAAAAGAGGTGGGTTTTTTTTAACACCTGTCCTCTAGAGGGAATTGAATTTTACTCTCATTTGTTTTTATGAACTTATTTTATGTTGTTCGAAAATGTAATTTCTTCTCTATACGCTGGTTATAAATTTGACTGAATTTTTCGGTGCCAATTAAAATGAACAAAAAACAAAAAAACAAAAAAGTAAAATGCTCCCTTGGTAAGTTGGTTAAGCCCAAGGTTTAATTTCCATAACCACACTTTAATTTTTGGAACCTTGAGAAATATTGAAAGGTTCCTCCACCTCCCTTTGAGAGATATATTTTATTCTCATCAGATTGCGTATATATGCCACTCTGTATTAACCTAGCTCTTCATAAATAAATAAAAAAATTAGTAAATTGAGCTTAGACCCATAAAATTCACTTTAAATCACCTATAGTCCTTTCCTTTATTTTTCTATTAAAATACTCAAGTTTTTTAAATAATACCCGATGACTAGGATCCAACTAAGCAAGTTACCTTATAACTTAAAATCTGATTTATTATATTTTTCGCATTCCAAAACTACCCCTATTTATAAGCTAACGTGTTATGTGGGGGTGTAACTAATGACACACGTTGAATTTGGAAATATCTCTAAATGGTTGTAATGGATGTTGGAATTAATTTAGAAACTTATTTGAAATTAAATATTAAATTCAACATTAACGTATTAGTAATCTATATGTGATTAACTTTTTGGTTTATTTAATAAAAAAATTATGTTGTTTTCCTTTTATGAATTATATGACTAGTAATCTATTAAATTCAACATTAAAATATTAATAATCAATATCAATATCAATATCAATATCATTATCAATATTAGTAATCAAAATCAAAATCAAAATCAAAATCAAAATCATTATCATTATCAGTATTAATAATCAAAATCAATATCAAGATCAATATCATCATCATTATTAATATTGATAATATCAATATTGAAGTAGACATTATTATTATATATAAAAATAGGTCGATTATTGTCCATAAAAAATAGGTAGATTATTATAAAAAGATAATAGGTCAAAAACTGTCAATATCAATATTTACAGTTTTATATTGATATTATCAATATCAATATGTTGTTAATATCAATATTGATATATTGATGAAGAGTTTATTAATATATTCAGTATTATCTACCTATTGATAATAAGTAGATTATTATTGTCAATAATATTATCTACTTATTATCTGTTCTTAATATCCATATCAATATATATGGATAATAATATCGACAATAGGTAGATAATAATAGGTAAATTACTGTCCAAAAAGATATTGACAATATGAACCTATTTTTTTCTCTAAATAATGTACCTATTTTTTTTCTCTAAATAAAGCACCTATTACTTGTTTTATGAAAAATAATTTGATCATCTTTTTATAGTTTGTTTTATGAAAAACAAATTTTTATATATAAATGAACCTATTTTTTCTCTCTAAATAATGTATATATATTTTTTCTCTAATAATGTACCTAGTAAAATAATTTATCTAGTACAATGAACCTATTTATTTTGCTAAATTTTGTATCTATTTTGTTCTCTAAATAATGTACCTATTACTTGTTTTATGAAAAATAATTTGAAAATTTATTTATTGTTTGTTTTATGAATTTTTTTTAAATGAACTTATTTTCTCTCTCTAAATAATGTACCTAGTAAAACAATTTACCTAGTATGATGAACCTATTTTTTTCTTCTACATAATGTACCTATTTTTAATTTATAAAAAATGTGCATAAATTTCAATTATACAATGTACCTATTTTCTATAAATTATTGCGTACCTATTTTTAATTTATGAAAAATGTACAGAAATTTCAATTACAAAGTAACTAACCTAGTTTATTTTTAAAAAAAATTTTGGTAAAAAAATGGAAGATGACAAGTTACGTTCACAGGAACTAGCTTGGAATAAGCTTTGGCTAGGACCGTTCACCGATCGCATTAAATTCCAAGCAATATAAGGATGTTTAGACTCTATGCATAGCATTTTACATAGAAATCGAAGACCCTCTGACTCACCTGCACACATTCCAATCTGCACTGGGATGCAAGGGTCTCAGCGATGAAGGGCAATGCCTCCTCATCCCTTCTATGCACACCGGGCAGCACTCAATTGGTTTTATTGACTAAAGCTAGGTACGGTAGATTCTTTTGATGAGTTAAAACATATTTTTCTTAACCATTTCATGATCCAGATGAATCGCTTGTATTCAGCTTACGATTTGTACACCATTCGATGCCGAGATGAAGAACCCTTACAAGAATACGCTGCTTGGTTCAGCCATGAATACACTCGATGCCCGGAGACCGATGATAGGGCAGCCTTCGGGGCCTTCAAAAGTAGCCTTCGATCATCTCACTTCCGGTACATGGTGCACATCAACAATTGGCATACATATGATGAATTAATAAAGCAAGTTGCAATTCATGCAAAAGTCGATTACTTCAATTCAAAAACCGAGCCTTCGGCTCGGCAAGGAGAGTCTGATCAACAAAAGTTCTTAGAACAGAAGCTTCCATATATTGCCTCTGATAAACCCAATAGTTATGTTAACTCGCAAGTGCACGAGGCGTTGGATAGTATAGCTTGTGTAAGTACGAGGTCGATCCCACGAGGATTGATGATAGATTGATTCAATTTGATTCCCTGCACAAAATAGAAAACCAAAAGAGAATAAATAAAACAAGAAAGAAAGAAAAGAAATTAACTCAAGCAAATTAGTTACCAAGTTCAATTTATATTCTTAGATTGATTCTAGCTAAAGTATGATTAAGCCATGGTGTTTGGTCCTAACCTTGTATTCCTAATTCCCTAATTAGATCCTTCTTGTCGAACCTAAATTAAGCATTAGAAATCCATTAAGCAAAGAAGAATGTTTTAAACAACCAAGCATGTATCTAATCCATGTTGACGAATGTCCATACATACTCTTCCTATTCATAGTTCAATTTGAATTAATGCATGGTGTCTACTCTTAATTCAAACCAAGATAGCTAACATACAAGTTTTAATGGTGATCACTCATTCAAACAAGCATATTAACTTATAAGCATAATGAATAAGAACAAGAACTATAATTGAAACTTGGAAGCTAATTAAACTTGAAAACTAAAGAAAAGAAATGACATTACAATGGAAAATAAATTACAACTAAAAAGCAAAATGGTTTTGTTACAACAATTGAGAACTAAAAGAAAACTAAGAGAATTTGAGGGAGAGAAGGGAGAGGAGCTCTAGAGAGATGTTTGAGAGCTCCCCCTTGGGGTGTGTTTGAAGGTTAGCCAAGCCTCCTATTTATAGGAGAAGGAAGGCATCAAACTCACATGCCAATATTCTTCTTGGTTTATTTAATTCCTTCTTTTGACAACAAGTTGCATAGCCACCTCAAGTTCACATGGGCATCCATCTCCTTTCATCATTTGGCTAGTTCCCACTTGATGCTTTTGCTTTCTTTATTTCTTACACAACCTACTTCAATTATGACAATTAACATGCTTCTTCCCCACTATCAACAATAGCACATGCATAGCTACTCATGACCAAGAACTATCAACAATAGCACATGCATAGCTAATCATGACCAAGAACTATTGCAGTCTGCTTTTGGGCTCGTTTTGGGCTTGTTACTTCATTCTGAAAAATCTGGAAAAATATGGATCTTGAAGTTCTTTGAATTATCTTTCCAAGCATATGCAGCCCAGCTCAAGCAAAAATCGGAAAGACCTTCAAATGTGATTTTTGGCCCAGTAACGCAGATGCTGCCGATTTTGACCTTAAGCTGCCAAAACTTGTATAACTTTCTCTAGAAGACTCGGAATCATGAACCGTAAAATTCTTCAGAAACTAGACTTCCGCATCTTTCCAATGATGTATGGTTCATTATCTGGTTCTTCCTGAGTAAGTACAGTCCAATCCGTGAAGTTGACTGATTTGCATACACCATTTTGAGCTAACTTGTCTTCAAAATGCATTTAGTGAGTCATAAGCTTATTACACTGAAACAAACACAAAATAGATTAAAAGCACAAGTTTAACTCAAAAACATAACCAAATTATAAGTTAGAAGGGTACAAAATGATATGTAATTATGCACTGATCAAGTTATCAGCCGGGCAATAAACGAAATGACGATTTTCATCCTCGGCAAGAAGGCTACAAGAAAAATAAAGGAAAGTTCAACATGAATCATCATCAAGGACCCCTGCCGAACCATTATTAGAAGCAAGAAGTTTTTACATTGCTCAACACCACATTCGAGGTCGTCGTCATGAACGAGCAAGAGATTATTCCCAAACCAACCAACCGAAAACTCAATCGGCATAATAACAAGGACACTTGCAAATTTTGTCGGTATCACCAACACAACAGCCACGATATCGAACAGTGTATCAGTTTAAGGAAGATCATCGAGCGCCTTATTCGAGAGGGCAAGCTAGATCAATATATCGTTGGCCCACAGCAAACACCTGCCCAAGCGCCAATCGGCAGATCAATATGATTAATACAATCAGCGGCGGCCCAACTCTTGTTGGAACATCCAACCAATCTATGAAAAACTATGTTCGTGCTTCACAGTTGAGAACCCAAAAAAGCAAAATTGTGGCAACTTACCAATGTGACACCCATATTTCTAATGACATATTTTCTTGTGATTCACAAAACTATGTTGTGCTTGAGTACCGAATATTAAAATGTAACATCCAACTCAAAATCAATAAAAACCTCTAATGCAAGGCTTTTATTTTCAATGTGAGGATGGTATTCTCAACTCATATCAATACACACTATACATGTGTGGACGATTGTTAGCATTTATATATAAGTAAAGGTCCGCAAATAGTTGAAAGCTCTTTTTGAGAATGTGTCATACTTTTTTCTCTGTCTTGAACCTTTTAGTGAGAAAAGCCGCATAAAGAGTCAAATCACCGCTGCTAGCTGGTTGTGAATGGTGTAAAGAACATGAGAAATGGTATAGATGCTTTCTTGAGGGGTAAGGAATGTAGGGACTCATTATGTTACAAAACTTTGAGGTGGTTGCTAACTAAAAAGTGCCATCAGTTCTGTTGTATGCATTCAAGAGCATGTGGGTTGGTCATGTTCCAAGTAACATGTGGGTGCCTGCAGCTTAGGTCCTACTACATTAATCTGACTGTTTAACACTACAGAGTGAAGAATGGGGTATAGTTTGGTTGGTTTGAGCTCTTTCACCTCCACTAATTAATGTATTATTCTTTGTATTTTTGCACTTGTATCATAAAGAATTTATTTAAAATATTTCGTTTATGACATTTTATTTACCAAACAATGTTATTAGCATGTCAAACTGTTTAACTCGAACTATTTTAGTTTTTAAAAAATATATATATTGACACTACTCCTCCACTGATTAAAAACAATATGTACATTATTAGTGCTATAATTACTGCTATTATTATAATTTGTTTCCCTTCAACAACTTTATATTTATAGTTTTTTCCGTTGAAACTTTATATTCATAGTTTTCCTTGAGTGTTGTTAAACGATCCTTAAAATTAATTAAGTACATCCTAATATTTAAATCAAAATGTAAAATTAACTAAGTACACCCTATTTAACTATCAAAAATACTCATGATACACCTTAATACACTTTATCACACAACACCAAACCTATTTAAGAGTTGAATGTTGAACAATATCGGACCACCAAACCCTTATTGTCGAACACTATCAGACAAATACAAAACTATATCAAATATCTATGATTCCATTCTCTAAAAATCTGATAATTAAAAACCCTACTCCCATTTGAGAAGTGGCTGCCGAACGCTATCATAAAAAAGAAAAAGGAAAAAAAAAGAACAGTTCATGATAAGGGGAAGACACGTGCTGAATAAAAACATCAGTTAAAAAAATATATATTGTAAATAAATTTTAAAAATAGAGAAAAAAGAAGGAGGAGAGCAATTAAATAACGTGGAGAAAAATTTGCAACGTTCACAACCCATAAAGCTGCCTCAAACCTCAGCGGTTGAAGACCCACGGCCCTGCGATTTTTTGCTCTTGAAATGCATTGAGAGGATATAAGTTGGAGTTTGAGTAACACATATTACCCGCAATTGGTGAGGACCAGAGTGTGGGCTTCAAATTTGGGATATAATAATTGAGTGTACAATTTGGCAACTGGAAGTTGTTCAGGTATCATGAAGTTTAGTTGAGATTAAACTTTTTGTTCATTGGAAGTGATCCAAACTATACGAAACATGTAATACTAAAGGTGTGGGAATTAAAGATCTTGAAGTTAAATTTTGAGATATCTACAAGAGTTGGAGACTCTGAGAGTTGCACAATCCTTGACAAATAGAGGAAGATATTTGATACTAGGGTTTTTGGAAGTAGGGTTTTTTCACTTACGTTTTATTAGGGTTGAATATGGTGAGTAGGGCGTACTTATTAAAATCACATATGTTTCACAATTCAGTATTATTCTTTTTGATCATTTTATATTAAAATAAATTAGTAATGCAATAAATAGTTTAATAGTAGAACGTACTTAGTTAATTTTAGGTTCGTTTAACAACACACTTCTCTTTTCGATATTGACTTACCTAAGACCTTTGTGCACGTTTGTAATTATTGTACAAGAAACATTTCCACTTGAAAATTTTGGTGATTATGGTCCCATATAATGATGGGTAGGCGTGCAAAATCTTGTAATCGAATAGAACCCTTGTCCTTGTGATCGGTGCATAATTACATATCATTTTGTACCCTTCTAACTTATGATTTGGTTATGTTTTTGAGTTAAACTTGTGCTTTTAATTTATTTTGTGTTTGTTTCGAGTGTAATAAGCTTATGACTCACTAAATGCATTTTGGAGACAAGTTAGCTCAAGCAGTGTATGCAGATCAGTCAACTTCACGGATTGGACTGTACTTGCTCAGGAAGAACCAGATAATGAACCATACGTCATTGGAAAGATACGGAAGTCTAGTTTCTGAAGAATTTTACGGTTCATGATTCCGAGTCTTCTAGATGAAGTTATGCAAGTTTGGGCAACTTAAGGTCAAATTCGGCAGCATCTGCGTTACTGGGCCAAAAATGACTTTTGAAGGCCTTCCGATTTTCCTTGAGTTGGGCTGCATATGCTTAGAAAGATAAGACAAAGAGCTTCAAGATCCATATTTTTCCAGATTTTTAGAGTGAAGGAACGAGCCCAAATTGAGCCCACAAGCTGACTGCAAATTGCTTGGTTATGATTAGCTATGCATGTGCTATTGTTGATAGTGGGGAAGAAGCATGTTTATTTGTCATAATTGAAGTAGGTTGTGTAAGAAATAAAGAAAGCAAAAGCATCAAGTGGGAACTAGCCAAATGATGAAAGGAGATGGATGCTCATGTGAACTTGAGGTGGCTATGCAACTTGTTGTCAAAAGAAGAATATTGGCATGTGAGTTTGATGCTTTCCTTCTCCTATAAATAGGAGGCTTGGCTAACCTTCAAACACACCCCAGAGGAGCTCTCAAACATCTCTCTAGAGCTCCTCTCCCTTCTCTCCCTCAATTCTCTTAGTTTTCTTTTGAGTTCTCAATTGTTGTAACAAAACCCTTTAAGTTTTTCTTAGTTGTAATTTATTTTTCATTGTAATGTAAATTCTTTTCTTAAGTTTAATTAGTTTCCAAGTTTCAATTATAGTTCTTGTTCTTATTCATTATGCTTATAAGTTAATATGCTTGTTGAATGATTGATCACCATTAAAACTTGTATATTAGCTATCTTGGTTTGAATTAAGAGTAGACACCATGCTTTAATTCGAATTGAACTATGAATAGGAAGAGTATGTATGGACATTCGACAATGAGGGATTAGATACATGCTTGGTTGTTTAAAACATTCTTCTATGTAATGGATTTCTAATGCTTAATTTAGGTTCGACAATAAGGATCTAATTAGGGAATTAGGAATACAAGGTTAGGACCAAACACCATGGCTTAATCATACTTTAGCTAGAATCAATCTAAGAATATAAATTGAACTTGGTAACTAATTTGCTTGAGTTAATTTCTTTTCTTTCTTTCTTGTTTTATTTATTCTCTTTTGGTTTTCTATTTTGTGCAGGGAATCAAATTGAATCAATCTATCATCAATCCTCGTGGGATCGACCTCGTACTTACACAAGCTATACTATCCAACGCCTCGTGCACTTGCGAGTCAACAAAATTTTGGCGCCGTTGCAGGGATTGACGGCATAGTTTGGTTCTATTTTCTTTCCCTACTTGTTTTACTTTCCTTTTTCCTTTTCATTTCAGTTTTTATTTCCTAATCCTTTTAATCCCATTTCAAGTTCTATGTTTGTTTTAGCAATATGAGATAGCTCAATAAAAAAAAAGGGAGAGAAGGCAACTTCAATCATAAAGATAGGAAGTATGGAGTAGTGGGAGGAGTAGCTACCTCCAAATGCATCCATGCTCGACCTAATCGCATCAAGGGGAGTATCCAATCCTTTCTCTTTTACTTGTATTGTTATTATTTTAGTAATTTTAATTTTCTGTTTCTTTTATAATTTAAAAAAATTAAAAGATTTTCATATGAGCTGACTTTTGGTAACTCAGTAAGAAACTTCCGTCTATGCAGTGTCTAGGAGTTCTTTAAGGCGACACCTTCGGTGTCCTAAGTTTGGGTTTTAAGCGGGACCATTGTGACCCCTCCAACCTTCAGGAACCCACATTTGTGTTTTACGGGCCCTTATTGGTCATCCTAGAGTTGCTTGTATAATTGTGTGTTCTTAAATTAAATTATTATTTTTACAATAATAGTTTAGTTTAAATAAAAATTTAAGTTTGGGTATTGTATTCTTGCTTAAATAATAATTACAAAAATTAAAAAATTAAAAATTAAAATTGCAATTTGGAACTTCTTTGTTTTCTTTTATTTGTTTAGTTGTTTTCTTAAAAGTTAGTCTGTTTTTATTTTTTGTATTATTTTTATTTTTAGTTTTAGTTTTGTGGTGTGGTTAGTTAGTATTTTTCTAAGTGTTAAAAAATAAAATAATTTAAAAAAAAATCACTTCAAACCGACGCATTACAACAAAAACAAAAAAAAAACAAAAAAAAACAAAAACAAAATACAAATAAATAAAACTTCTTTTTCTTCTTCTTCTTTTTCTTCTTCTTCTTCTTCTTCTTCTTCTTCTTCTTCTTCTTCTTCTTCTTCATCATCTTCATCGGCGTCGGCATGGCATCATCATGGCACGCTTCCAGATTCCAAAATTGGAAACTTAGCCGTGCTGGGCGTCATCTTTTGGGTCTTCACGCTTTGACCTCTTGGGGCCCATCACTTGAGCTCCCAAAGATAGCACTTATGGCTGCACTCTTGGCTTGAGCACCACTTGTCTCGTGCTTTCTGGTTGCGCTTCACGCTTGCCGTCGCCCAATAGACTCCGGCCGTGCGCATGTCTTTGGCGTACAAATCTACCATCGATGATAGGCTGTTTATTCTCCGCCTGCAAACCTTCTAGTGGCGTCGATTAAACTCCACCATCCTTATCCGCTCCTTTTTCAAGTCACTATAATGCCTTGACAATCCTCAACCACATTCTGCGATGCTGCCAGCTGAGCCTTTACTAGCTCCAACTCACGGTTTCGCAGGTGGCGATAACCCACGGTTGCGATAGTAGAGTTCGTGTTTTGTGCGGCCCGGTGCCATGGCATCAGCAGCGATTCGATTGTCACACTTTGCGCCGAGCACTCGTGCATCTGCAGGAGTCACTAAACTCCTTGCGACTCCAAGGGCAACCGTTGTCCATGAGTATTGTGTCATTCAGCATCACGGGCCCTCTTCTTTGAGCCAAAATAGGGCATCACGTTGGTCTTGCTCCTTGACTCGATACGAATTGGTTGAGCTAGGTTAAGATCGAGTGAAAATGGGAAAGGAGACGACATTTTCTTTCGATTTCTTTTCTTTTTCTCTCTTCTCTCTTCTTTTTCTCTTTTCCCTCTCTCTTTTCTTCTTTCCTTTCTCTCTTCCGTGTGGCTGTAATTTTTGTTTTTCTCCCTTAGTTTCCTTTTATAGATATCAAACCCTAGCACCACTCAAGCTCCTGACCTTACGGGCTTTCCCCGTCCCCAAAAATAATTTGTCACGTAACAACTACGAGCGAAACGCGTTCAACAAAGTATCACGACTTTTCATGGCCGTAATTTTTGCGTTTGAGCTCTGCGGGCCTCTATGTGACGACACACGTGGCTCTTTAGCCGTTACCGGGGCGACATACGGACCCTCGTTTGAATCCACCAATTCACGTTTCAAAATAAATAAAAAAACAAAAACAAAAAATTTTAAATTTTAAATTTAAAAAAAAAATATTTTAAAGCGTGTGGGCTTGAATTCATTGTGGGTCGGATTTCCACGATGGTTTGGGTTTCGAAATTGTGGGCTTTGGGCTTCAATTTTTTTGGGTTTCAATTTGCGTAGCTTGTGTGTTTAGGAGCTTCTTGTTTCGTTTTATTTAATTTTTTTTTTATTCGTTTGGTTGTTTTGCAATTTTTATTTTGTATTTTAATTATTGTATTTTGTGATATTTATTTGCTTTAATACCTTTCAATTGTTGTTATGACATTACTTGTGTGTAATTTTTAAACATTGAGGACAATGTTCATTTCTAAGTTTGGGGGTATTAGAGTTTAGCAAGTAAATTTGCTTTTTCTTAAAAATTTTTAAAAGAAAAAAATCTTGTTTTCTGTTTTATTTTAGTCTTGCTTTGTTTTTTTCTATTTTTTTATTTTGAGTCACTTTCCGAACACATATGATGAGATTGTGATAAATGTTTGCATGACTTAAATGAAAATTGGATTTCTTTTTATTTTAAAAAAAAATTTAATAAAAATTTTAAAACTTTTGACATCGTTCTAGCATGATATGTTCGAAAACCCTCTTTACACTTGCCATTTGTTTCATAATTTTCTAATTAAAGGATTTGCATGATCCAAGAATTGTATCAAGCATAAATTAAACTTGTATAACCATATAATGTGAGTTTTTGAGCCTTGTGCTTCATTTCATGAGTGTTATACACATATTCTTATTTTCTTGTCATCTAAGTTGTTGTTTGATCTCATTATTCATTGAATTGGTTGAGCACTTAAAAGTCATTCATTCATATTCAATTTAATTACATGACATTTAAGAAATGATATTAAGGCCCTCTTTGGATCGTTTGTGCCTTTCAAGCTAACCTTATGCATGCTTAAGCATGATTTTCCATTGTTAACCATTTTGAGCCTACATGTAAACCTTTTCTTTCTTTTAACCAATTATATTTCCTCACCTTAGCCTGAAAAACAATTATTTACCTTTCTAAGGAACTCTTGAGCTTTTATTGGGATGTGTTTTCATACTAAGTTTGGGAAGAGGTGTTACATTTCGAAAAAAAAAAAAAAAATACACAATTGGTGAAAGAAAGAAAAGTTGTGATTAAGTGGTGGTTGAATGAAAATTTCATTTTGGGTTTCTTTATTGGCCTCAAAATAAATTGGTGGTTGTTCAATTAAAAGAAAGGAGTGTGAATCCTTATAAATTGAGGTATAAGGAGTTTTGAAAAAAATAAAAAATAAAAAATCCTCATTGTGATGATTGAAGTCTTGAAACAATTGTTTTATGCTCTTACATTGTGAGTTCCTTGGACTTTGTTTTATCCATACCTTTCATTTCTTACTCACCTTACCTTTGGCCTCATTACAACCTATGATAAAGACCTAAATTGATCCTAAATGTCATGTGATTGAATTGCATCCATTTTCCTACTTTTAAGTGTTTGACATCCTTCTTGAGATCATATAATGCAAGTTCTTCATCTTTCTATTGTGAGTTAATTCCCTTATGGTTTAACTCTAATCTCATGTTTATAACTGAGTGATGCATTGTAGCCCTCTTCTGAGTGATTCATTTGTGAGAGGACAACTTTGGTGAGATTTGAAGTTGAATTTGTGCTTTGTATGATTTTTGAAATTGTGTGAAAACTAAGATTGGAGAATTTGTTGCATTGGCTATCACACTACTACACTTTGAGCATGTTATGTTTTGAACTTTGCCACATTGTGAATAATGTCAAAAATGAGTTTTATTGTTAAAACTTTTGAGTCATGTGCATGAGTCATTTCTCTTCAGAAAATGTTCGGAAATATTGTTTTTGTTTTTGTTTTTGTTTTGTTTTTGTTTTCTAACTACTTTGTTTTTGTAGAGTCGGTGAAACGTTTGTGGGTATCGTATCTGTTAAACCCTCCAGGAGACACAACTCCTCCTACTAGGGATGCCTGGAGGTTTAAAGGCTTGTTGCATATGCTCAATGCAATCGAGTTACTGCGAAAGTGGTCTAATAAATTTATTTATTTATTTATTTTTATCTTTGTTTTCCTTTTGTTTTGCTCGAGGACTAGCAAAATATAGGTTTGGGAGTATTTGATCGGTGCATAATTACATATCATTTTGTACCCTTCTAACTTATGATTTGGTTATGTTTTGAGTTAAACTTTGCTTTTAATTTATTTTGTGTTTGTTTCAGTGTAATAAGCTTATGACTACACTAAATGCATTTTGGAGACAAGTTAGCTCAAAACGGTGTATGCAGATCAGTCAACTTCACGGATTGGACTGTACTTGCTCAGGAAGAACCAGATAATGAACCATACGTCATTGGAAAGATACGGAAGTCTAGTTTCTGAAGAATTTTACGGTTCATGATTCCGAGTCTTCTAGATGAAGTTATGCAAGTTTGGGCAACTTAAGGTCAAATTCGGCAGCATCTGCGTTACTGGGCCAAAAATGACTTTTGAAGGCCTTTGATTTTCCTTGAGTTGGGCTGCATATGCTTAGAAAGATAAGACAAAGAGCTTCAAGATCCATATTTTTCCAGATTTTTTTAGAGTGAAGGAACGAGCCCAAATTGAGCCCACAAGCTGACTGCAAATTGCTTGGTTATGATTAGCTATGCATGTGCTATTGTTGATAGTGGGGAAGAAGCATGTTTATTTGTCATAATTGAAGTAGGTTGTGTAAGAAATAAAGAAAGCAAAAGCATCAAGTGGGAACTAGCCAAATGATGAAAGGAGATGGATGCTCATGTGAACTTGAGGTGGCTATGCAACTTGTTGTCAAAAGAAGAATATTGGCATGTGAGTTTGATGCTTTCCTTCTCCTATAAATAGGAGGCTTGGCTAACCTTCAAACACACCCCAAGGAGGAGCTCTCAAACATCTCTCTAGAGCTCCTCTCCCTTCTCTCCCTCAATTCTCTTAGTTTTTCTTTTGAGTTCTCAATTGTTGTAACAAAACCCTTTAAGTTTTCTTAGTTGTAATTTATTTTTCATTGTAATGTAAATTCTTTTCTTAAGTTTAATTAGTTTCCAAGTTTCAATTATAGTTCTTGTTCTTATTCATTATGCTTATAAGTTAATATGCTTGTTGAATGATTGATCACCATTAAAACTTGTATGTTAGCTATCTTGGTTTGAATTAAGAGTAGACACCATGCTTTAATTCGAATTGAACTATGAATAGGAAGAGTATGTATGGACATTCGACAATAGGGATTAGATACATGCTTGGTTGTTTAAAACATTCTTCTATGCTTAATGGATTTCTAATGCTTAATTTAGGTTCGACAATAAGGATCTAATTAGGGAATTAGGAATACAAGGTTAGGACCAAACACCATGGCTTAATCATACTTTAGCTAGAATCAATCTAAGAATATAAATTGAACTTGGTAACTAATTTGCTTGAGTTAATTTCTTTTCTTTCTTTCTTGTTTTATTTATTCTCTTTTGGTTTTCTATTTTGTGCAGGGAATCAAATTGAATCAATCTATCATCAATCCTCGTGGGATCGACCTCGTGCCACACAAGCTATACTATCCAACGCCTCGTGCACTTGCGAGTCAACACCTTGCCTTTGACTCCATCAACAACCCTAACTTCTTTTGCATATTTTATTTTGCCCTTTGTCAGCATTTGTTATGCCTCAAATCATGCCACCAAGTGTGGTGGGGAGCCTGAATTGACGACTAGGGTATTTTACCGATCATGAACAAAGGGTTTTACAATCGAGAAAAAATGTTAAAGACAAAACAAAAACTATTTTACCTTATAGATTAGACATTGATAAACCTAGATGACTGGAAAATGCGGTCTAACCTAATGAAAAAGGGCATTTGACTTATAGACAAGAGATTTCAAGTTTGAACATCCATGGCATCTTAGTTTTGTGCGTGTGTGTGAGAAACTATCATCCCCTATAGTTTAGACTATCACTTGTACTTAAAAAAAACATAAATAATTATATAATATTATTTTTAAAAGTGGTGTATAATTATAAGTAGTTTAGTAAGAGGGTGTTCTACTTGTTTAGGGATGTTTAATGATTTTGATGACTTCGACGGCAAGGGCGGAACCAGAAATGTTTTCATGGGTGGGCTAGCTACAATTATTAGCTTAATTTTTTATTTTATTAATGATAAATTTTTTTGGTACTTGTAGATTCTATAGTCTTTCTAAAAATAAAATTATACATTAAATCATATAAACTACACTAGTTCGCCAACGAGGTCTAGCCCGGTGGATAATGGTCTTATCTTCCAAACCATTGGTCTTAGGTTTGACTCTCCATGGCACCTTTGTCACGACCCGACTCCCCTAGCAAGATATTGTCCTCTTTGGGCCATATCCTCAGGGTTTTGTTTCTGGGAACTCACGAGTAACTTCCCAGTGGGTCACTCATCGTGAGATTGTTCTAGCCCAAACTCACTTAACTTCGGAGTTCTCATGGAATCCGAAGCCAATGAGCTCCCAAAAGGCCTCTTGTTAGGAAGCGAAGTGCCTACACATATAAGGCCCTTCACCTTTCCCTCCCCGAGCGATGTGAGATTGCTCACCGTTCTTGCTTCCCCAAGCTCATGGGTCTTACAATCGACCCCTCTTGGGGCCCAGTGTCCTCGCTGGCACACTTCCTATCGGGGTCCAGCTCTGATATCATTATGTCACGACCCGACTCCCCTAGCAAGATATTGTCCGCTTTGGGCCCTGCCCTCACAGTTTTGTTTCTGGGAACTCACGAGCAACTTCCCAGTGGGTTACCCATCTTGGGATTGCTCTAGCCCAAATTCGCTTAACTTCGGAGTTTTCATGGAATCTGAAGCCAGTGAGCTCCCAAAAGGCCTCTTTCTAGGAAGAGAAGTGCCTACACATATAAGGCACTTCACCTTTCCCTCCCCGAGCGATGTGAGATTACTCACCGTTCTTGCTTTCCCAAGCTCATGGGTCTTAGAATCCACCCCCTTAGGGCCCAGCGTCCTCGCTAGCACACTTCCTGTCGAGGATCCAGCTCTGATACCATTATGTCACAACCCGACTCCCCTAGCAAGATATTGTCCGCTTTGGGCCATGCCCTCACGGTTTTGTTTCTGGGAACTCACTAGCAACTTCCTAGTGGATTAACCATCTTGGGATTACTCTATCCCAAACTCGCTTAACTTCGGAGTTCCCATGGAATCCGAATCCAGTAAGCTCCCAAAAAGGCCTCTTGCTAGGAAGAGAAGTGCCTACACATATAAGGCACTTCACCTTTCCCTCCCCTGGCGATGTGGAATTGCTCACCGTTCTTGCTTCCCCAAACTCACGGGTCTTACAACCTTGGTAGTGCTTGTGTGAGAAACCCTCATCCCCCTTGTAGTTTAGACTATTGCTTATATTTTTTTGTTAAAAAAAAATACACACTAGTTCATAGTTCAATTGACTAATTTCCAATAAAAAAAATTCCTTCTTATATAAGCGATATTGGATGAGGGGAAAATAGAACTTAGGACCTTGAGTGCAAAGCTAAATGTTAATTTCAAGCTTTAACTTCCAACAAAAAAAAAAGTTTTAACTTAAAACAAATACATATTAAATGCAACCAAACACATATTATCAAAATGAAAATATGTTCAACAACATAATTGAAAGTGTACCTATTTTAATGTGTATGTTTATTGATGCTCAGCAACTAAATTCATAAAAACTTTGATTTTTTTGGACTTTAATAGGTTAGTACATATTGGGTTATATATAAAACAAGTTAAATATATATATATATATGTTTATTTTTTTATCCCCAAAATCTCCCTAGGCTACAGCCCAGTATAGCTTTGGGAGTAGTTCCGCCTATATTTGACAGATTGGATTGGATCTCAGAATTAATTATCAAACATGATTCAATCTAATGACAAATTTGCTTGTGATGATATAATTTTAATCCACTCTAATTGGTTTTCATGTTTTTTTGCTGGTTTTTTAATTATTTATTTTTGCTTTTACATATATTACAAATTTAACAATACTTGTTTCATGTTTCAATATTTATTTAGAAAATTTAGGTTACAAAGCCGATTATTCAAAATTCAATCAAATCCAACGTAAGTTGAATTAAAATTAGATTGGATCGTAACCTCTGATCGGATTGGAATGAATTATAGAATCCGCAATCTATTCAAAAGGCCTACTTCAACAACCAGAAATATTTTGAAAAAGACATTAAAAAATCTTATTGCTCACATCACAAGTATATTTTGAAGAGAGAAAAAAAAGTAGTTCTATTTGGCAAAAGCAAACCCTTTTTGGTCACACATACAAACGGACACGTTTTGTAGTTGATATTGAACTTTTTATTGTTAAATTATTGCTGTTAAATGATGTTGAGCGTCTTTAACGACTCAGCTTTCCCAAAGGAACAATGCTTGAAGTCATCAGCAAAATAAGAATAAACATAAAGACGATGCTTGAGATGTTGCATATGCAGAGAGAGTAGTTATATAAGGAGAAAGATCTAAACAATGAAATACCTTTTTTTTAATACAAGCGATAGTCTAAACTACAAGAGGAGAAATATTTCTCACACACGCACTACCAAAGTGCTGTGGGGTTCAAACTTGATACCACTATTCTGCAAATCCATATCATTTTCTATTGTGCTAGACTCCATTAGATGAACGGTGAAACATTTAAACCCCCGAAATGCTCTTAGTTAACTTAAATGTTAAAATAATAATAATAATGTAATGTAAAAGGTAAATAGTAAATGACAAATTATTTAGATTTAGAAAAATTAAAAATAGTGGAAGTTGTTTGAGAGAACAATTGCCCAGTGAGTTAGGCATGCATATAGCATAAACAAGTGAAGGAATTTTTAATATATGATGATGTTTTGGAACTACGTGAATATTGCCCCGCTCCCAATCTTTTCATTACGGTTGGTACTGGGTAGTTAGTCAACCGACCAACCGGCTCAAGCACTCAAAAACTCATCTTTTATATATTTTTTTTTAAAAATTCATCATCTTGTTCAATGTCAGATCCGTTGACAGCCACAAATTTGGTGATTCATGATCCATGTTGTCAATCAGATCCATTCATTATATTATTATTTTTTTTGGAAGAGATGATTTATTAGAACGCCATAAAATTAGGGTAGTGGATTTCTCCACTCCCCTTTTATTCACTTACACTTCCTTTTTTAATAATTTGTATGTTCTCACTCCCATTTTATCTTATAGTAAAATGTTAATAGGGAGTGTAAGTGGATAAAAGGGGAGTGGGGAAATCACTACCCTAAAATTATACAGAGAAAGAATGAAAACATCCAAAACCAAACATGAAAGCCAGAAACAAGAGCGTGATCTTAAAAAGATTTGCGCTTGAAACAATCACGAGGACACAAAAAAAGAAAAAAAAAGAACAGTACTGCCCAAAAACAAAAAATGAATCCATAATGAAGTAATTGTGGCCTCGTTAACCTTGCCTTAAAAAACCCACAAATGGAGGAAAAATCCGGTCACACGTTAAATATTACTCATGTTCTTCACTTTGAGCGTTTCATAGTACACATGCTTTTGGCTTCAAATTTTATTTTGTCATAAGAGAAAAGCATACATATACATTACTTGGTGGAGATTTTTGCTCCAAATTATACACAATAATTTGCCTTGCCATGTTACTATGTTGCCATCGTTTACTTGTATTGCATATTTTGTAGGGGTGACAATGAATTGTGTCATGTCAAGGTATACATGGGTCTGAAAATTTCAATTCGAATACAATCCGTTTATTAAATGGGTCAAGAAGCTCCAACTTGAACACAATCCGTTCATTAAACGAATAACACAACATAACTAGTGTAATCTGTTTATGGATGAGTTGGATTATTTAGGTTAAGCTATTAACCCATTCAACTCGTTTGACCCGTTACGTAACCTATTTAGCATATTTAAACTAATTTAGTCTATTTAAACTCATTTAATCTATTAAGTATTTATGAATGATGTCACCCATATATTCTAAGAAATTTATAATGATATTGAGAATATTATACGAAAAGACAAATTTAGTGTAAAAAAGGTAATTTTAATCCTATAAAAATTTAAACTAACAAAATTAGATAGGTTAAATTTGACGGGTTGCAAATGGGTTGAAGGATTGACAGGTTGATCGGAAACCCACTCATTTATTAATCATGTCATAGCGGATTGACCTCAATTTGACATATATTTTTTATCGTATAAGTTGACCCGTATATATTATGTCGTGTGAGTTTCAAGTTGTTTATCAGATTGTGTCGGGACCCTAATATTTTGTCTATCGACAACTTTACATTTTCTTTCTTTCACTCTTAAACACCTTACATACAAATGGTATATATGCGACATTTTTATTGTAGATTAACCTTAAACCATCTCGTAATTTAGACTATAGAGTGAGTTGTCAGTGAATATTGCTAGTAGTACACTCATGGATACATGCGTATGTTATGATCATAGGTATTTTAAAAGGCAAATTTTTATGTTCTAGTGACATCTTAACTTCAGTTTTTTGGAACATGTAATACAATTTTTTGTTTTTTGAGAAGTATTACCAACTATTAGTTATGAAATTAGTTGGTGTTAACCTATGATTTCTTTGGTAAGCAATCATGTTGATGTGGATTTCTTTTTGGTAAGTCATGTTGATCCATGATTGTTAAATTTAAAGGCAAACATTCATTACTTATTTATCTTTTTTTGGTCAGAATATTATCTTCTTTTGGTCAGAATATTATCTTCTTTTAATTTTCTTTCGCCAGTTTGGGTAACCACCGAAACATGATTCCTTCCTTCTTTTTCAGTTTCACTAATGACCTTCCTTTTGCCTTTTTACTCAACCGCAATCCACCGTCCATTTCCGACCGTTGACCTATGTTGCTCGCACACAGGTATGGGGACACGAAAATACGACACGGCGACACGTCGATATGGAAAATCTCAAAAAATTAGGACACAGACACGGCAATTAAAATAATAATAAAATAATAATAGTATATACTTATATATAAATATTTCAAAAAAAAAATTGCATATTCAATAACATAAAAAACATTACTTTTGTTGGGCAATGCACCTGACAAAACATAAAAAACACATCACATTAACAACTCTCTCTCTCATTTTTCCTTCTTCTCTCCCTCTCTTTCTTTCAAGAATCCGATTCAAAGTAGGCGTTGTTTTCTTCTCCAAGTGCACAACGCCTTCTTTGCAATACATAAAATTTTTCCATTTTTTTCAAGCCGTGTCTTAACTATGAGTTGACCGTGTCTTAACTGTGGATACGGCGTTGACCGTTGGACACGAGTGTCCGAGGTGTGTCCGAGGAGTGTCCGAGTGTCCAAGTGTCCGACACGCCGACACGGCGGCTCAACGGAGTGTCCGTGCAACATAGCCGTTGACGACAACCACCCAAAACCAAACCATCCGACGGTCGTCAATTCCCGATCGAACAGTTCCAGAATCCGAAACTACCGAACCGAATCACAAAACCCCACGTGTCGCCCATCCGAAGCCCTATTGATTCATCCCAAGTCCCCAACGTCTTTCCCTTTTTCACGAGCCATCCCACAGCTTGAGAAAGCCAAAAGCCCAGGGCAAAACCGCAATTTCACCCGCTCCACGTTCAGTGAGGCTCTGTTTTAGAACTAAAGCAACCGTCTCTTTCTCTTTTTGGGAGCGTGAGAGAGAGAAAGCTTCAGATCGTGGGCTGTGGGATATAATCGCCCCAGTTTTACTGTTACATCGAGCTCCTCCGGCCTCCGTTACGACGCCGTTCCGTTCCGTTTCGGGTTCCAAGCTTTTTCTTTTTTTTCTCTTCTTCCTCGCTTTCTTTTTCTCTGTTTTTTGCTTTTGCGCTTTATTCTTCGAGTGAAGTAAAGTTCCTTCGTCAGTAATTCTTGCTTCAAGTTCCTTCTAAGCTATCTCAATGGCTCCTTCTCCTCCTCCTCTGGATCCCAGAGAAGCTCCAAATCCGACGCATTGAGTTTTTTTGTGTTCCAAAAAGTTAAATAAATCGGATTTCGAGGGGCATTTTTTTGAAAGTGTAATAAAATAACACGGTTTTTTGTGGCACTTGTAGTTCTGGGTTTTTATATTTTTTTAAATAAATAACCGTTGGAATTGGGTTTTACTGCCAACGTCTAATGCATTAATTCTTAGTTAATTTTTGTTTCTTTTTTGTTGTTTTTTGGTGTTGCAGAGCACAAATCAGAGTAGCAGAGACGCTTCAGAGCTCAGACTGAAACGACAAGCCGTCGGCAAGTGTGGTCGCAGTATGCTTCTAGCCACATTGCCCATCCAATAGGAGAGCCTCTAACGGTTTTGTGAAAACGACAAAGAATTTGAAGGTAAAATCTCATCTGGGTTTTGTCTACTTGATACAAATGTTAGCGCTAGTGAAAGAAACAGAAAAAAGTACATTGAAAAGCTTGAAACTTTACTTTGAGAGGTGAAAACGAATAAGTGATGATGATCTGGGTAGGTTTGGAACTTTGGGGGACCATTTTCTCTGCAAGCTTGCACGTTTTGATTGCATTTGAAGATTTTTTTAAGTGAGATTCCGTTACTTTCTGTTGAAGCATAGTAGTGGGTCGCCGCTTTGGATTTGACATTCATGTTGGTCGTTGTTAGATGAAGCATAAAAAAAACAAATGAGATTTCATTTTTCATTTTTTAATATAGTGAACTGAAGCTTAGAATCGAAGAATTAAGCTTTAACAAACCTTTTAATTATAATTAACTTTCTTTGTGAATGTTGTCTTCTGGGAGTGGTTGGATTTAGCCAGACTGGCTTGTGGGTGCAGATGTAGGACGTGATTGGCATTCGGGGTTTTTATTGTATTAACAATCTTTATATATTTTATTTTTAAACAAGATGCTTGGGTTATAATGCTTAAACCCATGGTTTAGCTTGTTGTTGCTGATGTGACCTGTAGTTAATATTCTTTTATGTTATTTTGCCTTTCTGTGGTGGTTGGATAGTACCCATGATTTAGCTTGTTGTTGCAGACAATGTGGTAATGAAGGGCCTAATTTATGTTTGGCGAGTGCAACAACCCTGCTTTTAACATTTAAGTCATCTTGCATTTTAGGAAACCAAGAGTGGGTTGGCGTACTTGAACACTGAGCTTGTGTTTCCACTTTGAGATTTTTGATTTTTGATTTTTGATTTTTTTAAGTTTCGATTAATTGGTTGTTGGGTTGAGAAGAGCATTGGGTGGAAAAGTTAGATAATGGGGGCAATTGGTGGGGAAGATCTAATGAAGTGGGAGAAGATGCAAGGAGCAGGTGCTCGCGAAGAGAAGATTCTAGTTTTAGTGAGGTTAAGGCCCTTGAGTGAGAAGGAGGTTGCATCAAATGAAGTAGCAGATTGGGAATGCATCAATGACACCACCATCTTATACCGAAACACACTGCGGGAAGGGTCTACATTTCCAACTGCCTATACATTTGGTAAGATAATATTCATCTGTTGAGAATGGGACATCTGTATACAATGTTACTCACTGTAATTCCTGTTAAGCCTATGATTATGCCCAGCAGTGGCCTTTGCCTGCTGAATTTCTGGGAATGCAACTTTTATCACAGTTCATAAATTTAAGGTAACATCTAAACTACTTTATCTCTTTATCTCTGTTCGTATTTTTGTGATAGACAGAGTATTTCGGGGTGATTGCTCTACAAGGCAGGTTTACGAAGAAGGAGCCCAACAAATTGCTCTTTCAGTTGTCAATGGTATCAACTGTAAGTACAAAGATCTGGGTCCTAACTATTTCCTCATACCTTACTTTGTGCAACTAGTGGAAAATTTACACCAAGATTTTCTTTTCAGCAAGTATTTTTGCATATGGTCAAACAAGCAGTGGGAAAACGTACACCATGGATGGTATAACAGAGTTTACAGTAGCAGAAATATTTGACTATATACACAGGGTAAGAAAAATGTGTAATGATTTTATGCAGTTATTTATTTGCAATTTTTTACTTGACTGTACTCTTTATTTACAGACCTTAATAATATAAAGATCTTATTGGAGACATCACTAATCTAAGGATTGCTATTGCTTTCAGCACGAGGAACGAGCTTTTGTTGTAAAGTTTTCAGCAATTGAGATTTACAATGAAGCTGTTAGAGACCTCCTAAGTTCAGATAATACTCCACTTAGGCTGCTAGATGATCCTGAGGTGGATGCATTTTTTTATTTTTTATAAGATAATTTCTTTCACGTGTATATGAGTTTTGCTTTGACATTTTTCTGTTCTCATCAGCGGGGGACTATAATAGAGAAAATCACAGAGGAAGTTCTGAGGGACTGGAGCCATTTAAAGGAGCTCCTTTCTATCTGCGAAGGTAAATCATTTTAGAAAATACTGCCTTTACCAGAAAATGTTGTATTTTAAGTATTTTAGTGTATTATTGCAGCTCAAAGACAGATAGGGGAGACCGCATTGAACGAGAAAAGCTCTAGATCACATCAAATTATTAGATTGGTGTGCCCTTCCTCCTGGATTTCATTTGATAAGGGTTTTCATTTTTATATGCAGTGCTTTAGACTTTTCTACTTAACACTACTTTAACTTGTAGGCAATTGAAAGTTCTGCTCGCGAGTTCTTAGGCAAAGGAAATTCGACCACCCTTGCAGCTAGCGTGGTATATATATTAATTATTTATAGATTGGATATTTGGTTCAATAGATAAAAATTATATGTTAAATTAATTTAATGGTTTCCAATCCCAAAATCATGTTGATAATACATTCAGAAGTCATGGGTTTGTTGCAGAATTTTGTGGACTTGGCAGGAAGTGAGCGTGCAGCTCAGGCATTTTCAGCTGGGACGAGATTAAAAGAAGGCTGCCACATTAATCGCAGTTTACTTACTCTCGGGACTGTTATTCGCAAGCTAAGGTTGTCTAGTCCGTCCTTTCTTTATGTCATTCGCTTTACCAAGTTGATTTGGCAGGCAATGGTCAAGTAAATTATTACTTATTGTGGATATGTGGTGTTTTTTTGTGTTTATCTACCTACATGTGTAATAAATTTTTTTGGTTTCAAGTCTGATAGCTTTTTTCTATATCATTTTTTAGAACCACCATCTCTCTGGAATATTTGATTTCTTGGAGGGAAATTACAACTAGGCACAAAAACTGGCTAAATCCTTTGAATTACAATTACATGCCTTATCTTTATCTGCTTTTTTTTTCCTGTCGTTTTCTAATAAACTGAAAATGTCTTTTTAACCTTTTTTTTTTTCCCAAAAAAAGTTAATAGAATAATGGTCCGATATGCTAGGTAATCTAATCATAATTTCCTGGATTTGTCTAATGTTTCTGATAATTAACAAACTATTGAATTTGGGTAGTTATGATGAATGACCTGAAGGTTCCAAAAGCAATGCCTTTGTCTTGGCTGTCATTAAAGATACAAATTTGAGTACAAGTATTCCTAATGTAAATGAAAGTGGTTAGTATAATGATTAGTTAAGTTGTTTTGTCACCCACTCCCCCGTTGATAAAAGAAAAAAAATTAGTGCTGTTTTGTTTACTTCCAGGAAAAATAAGATCTATACTTATCTCATATACTTTCTGACTTTGCAAACATTGACTGACTGACCTTTCTTCTGAACAATTTATGTTTCCTCCTTTGTCTACTTACTCATGTTATATGATTTATAAATCTACTTGTATTGTTCAACGCAGTAAAGGAAGACATGGACACATCAATTACAGAGATTCTAAGCTGACACGCATACTGCAGCCTTGCTTGGGTGGTAACGCTAGAACTGCCATCATTTGCACTTTGAGCCCTGCAAGAAGCCATGTTGAGCAAACTAGAAACACTCTTTTGTTTGCTTGTTGTGCAAAAGAAGTGACTACAAAAGCACAGGTCAATGTAGTCATGTCAGACAAAGCCCTGGTTAAGCATTTACAAAAGGAGCTGGCTAGATTGGAGAGTGAGTTGAGAACACCTGGCCCTCCTTCCTCAACTTGTGATTACACAACATTACTTAGAAAGAAAGATGTTCAGATAGAAAAGGTAATGAGTCACTTTCTGAAGTAGTTTACAATTAGGGATAGTACCTATAAATGGGAATTAAATATATGTACACAGCTACGAAGATTTTGCTTTAGACCTGTGACAGATCACAAGACATTAGTTAAAATGCAGTAAATGAGATGAGTAAAGACTTTAATGTGGGAGATGGGAATTGGATGAAAATTCTGTCAAAAGATAGGTCAAGAAGACACCATTTGAGATGTGTTGAGTTTGCTTCCAAGTTTCACAAACACGAACATGTTTCTCCAAGTTTTCTTTCAAGGAGAAATACTGCACATACCTATTCTGACAAATTTTACCAATCATACTTGGTAAAACCAAGTCCACAATGGAGTCCTTGATGCAGTGGAAGTCATCAGTTATAATGTACCAAATTGCCTGTTTCAAGGAAATCTGCATGTACCTAGTATCTTAAACACACTAACATCTATGTACCTAGTCGTCAGCTAGATGTAAGTGTGCTCTAGGCTTTATATTTATCTATGCCCATATTTGGAATCTATAAACATGGTTGATTTAAGAAAGTGTCGGATCCAATGCATAAAACAAGACATGGCATGCCACATTTTTGCAGATGGAGAAGGAAATTAGAGAGCTGAAAAAGCAACGCGATCTTGCTCAATCACGGGTGGAGGATTTACTACGGATGGTTGGAAATGATAATGATTCAAGACAAGTACATAATTTTGCCTATGTATTATGAAGTTTTTTACTTGTTATATATGCCCTTATTCTTCTAACTCTTGCTTTTTTCTTCTCTTTCAGGCTTCAGACAATCATCATCCTAAATGGCAAGCAGGGGATGTGTCGGATGATGAATTTTCAGTATCATCAGGTGTGGTTGACTCTCATTATCCGAATGGTGTCAGAAAGTTCAACAATCCTCATTTTGATGAAAGAGACAGTGAGAGCAGTCCTGAGGAAACTGCAGGTGGAACTGCAGAAGATACTGATGACTACTGCAAAGAAGTTCGCTGTATTGAGATGGAAGAGTCAAGCTGGGACAAGAACTCAGGATCCCCAGCCGTATCTACTATTGGCAATGAAGGAACATCTGCTTTGACGTCTGGTGATACAAGGATAACAGGTCAAGAATTGATATCTGCCCCAGTGAATGCAGATAGAGAAGGGAGTCAGATGCAAAATGGTTTTGCATATGGCACGTTGGATCGGAGACTACATGATGTACAAATGACCTTTGATTCTCTTGGTAGTCCTTACCCTGAAGAATCATTTCCGCATAATATTTCAGCAAATATGTCAAGTTCTAGAAGCCTAAAGTTAACTAGGAGCTGGAGTTGTAGAGCAAATCTCATGACTGGCTCATCTTCTCCGGATAAATTGGAGAGAACCCCACCTATTGGTTTTGAGAAAAGCTTTCCTGGGAGACCAGAAAGTTTTGGGAGGAAGGTTCCTCTATTACATTATGATTCCAACAGAAGGTTGTCAAGAAATGATTCTCAATCTTCCCTTGGGAGTGCTGTGGATGAGCTAGGAGCACAGACCGCCGATGAAGATATTCCTAGTGTCCATACTTTTGTCGCAGGACTAAAGAAAATGGCCAAAAGGCTTGAGTATGACAAACAACTTGCCAATGGTCAGGTGAGAGTGCCTGACTTCCAAACTTTTCCAAAAAGCAAACAAAAAGAATGCCATTTTATGTCTATCTTGCTTTCTGCAGAGTTCATCTCTAATTTAAGCAATGGCTATCTTTTTTGAATGTGCTTGTTATAGTAATTAGAATGATTTTCTGAGAATGTGAAACATTATCCATCACTCTGACTCTCTTAATATTCACACTTTTATAGTTTTCTCATTAATAAAGTTGGGCAGAATTTGTGACTGTTGCCTATTGCAACATTTGCATTTCCATGTTGGGGAGAATTTGTAACTTTTAAGAACTTTATACATTTCAACTGGTTCATGTGGCTTGTGTGGATATGGAATTATGCAAATTCATAATCCTCTTAAGTTGCATATTCTCACAACTTATTTACCAATATTCTTAGCCAGTAAATTGCTTATATGAACTTTAAGGCATTTGGGTGAGTCAGCTTCTCACCATTTTTTTGCTTCGTTTAACATGGTTCGGTATTTGCATGCTAGGACCAAGAGACTGGGCTAGCAGCTGAAAACTTTGAGAAGAATGTGAAAGATGTAGGAATAGATCCAATGCTGGAAGTATCAGAAACACTTGATTGGCCTCTGGAATTTGAGAGACAGCAGAGGGCCATACTTGAACTTTGGGAAACTTGCTACATATCAGTGGTCCACAGAACCTACTTTTTCTTGCTCTTCAAAGGTGATCCAACGGATTCCATTTACATGGAGGTAGAGCTTAGGAGACTCTCTTTCCTCAAGGAAACTTTTTCCCGTGGAGATCATGCTGTGGAAGATGGTCAGGCGCTCACACTGGCTTCAAGGTTCTCTCTCTCTCCCTCTCCCCTGGTTTCCTCTCTCTGTAGCTACCCATTTAAATAAAAACTGTTCAATACTTGTCATTTCACTAAAATTTGCTTCGCAGGCTAGTAACATGGTATTTTAACAGAGATTGGCCTATATTCTGAATTTCAGAGTGCTTTTATATGCTAAATTTAATCAAGGAAAATGTATTATGGTTATAACTTGAAACAAGTTTCTTTTTGTTAGATGAATCAAGTTTTGTTTCTTGTCTCTTGTTTTTTGTTTTCTTTTATCTAACACAATGTTTCTCTTAATGTTAAAAACCTGTTTACAACCCTTTAGACCAATGTCAGAGGCCATGAAAATTTGGGCTTGAGTTTTGTTTCAATGCAACATATATTTCATGCACAAATTAATAAATTTCTGTTCATGAATTATTGCTGTAACTTTTTGTTATTTAACTGCGTTGTCCTATCCTTGCATGTTTATTTGGACACAGCATCAGAGCTATCGGTCGTGAGAGACAGATGCTAAGCAAGCTGATGCAGAAAAGGTTTTCAGAAGAAGAGAGAATGAGACTCTTCCAGAAGTGGGACATTGTACTGAATTCCAAGCGCAGGAGGCTGCAGCTGGCCAACCGCTTGTGGAGTAACACAAATGATATGAACCACGTAACGGAGAGCGCTGCCATTGTTGCGAAGCTCGTGATGTTCGTAGAGCAGGGGCATGCCTTTAAGGGAATGTTTGGGCTAAGTTTCACACCCCCGAAAGCAAGGCGTAGATCCTTTGGATGGAAAAATAGCATGGCATCTCTTATATAAACATGTTGCTCATACATATACTACTTTGTAGAGGCCACAGAGCATCATCAAAACTTAAAACAGTTTGCTTATAATTATTATAGGATTGTATAAATCTTAGTTGGCAATCGACATGCTGAGGTTAGAAAGCTATGTTGTGTTTTGGTAATATGGTTTTCTGGTTATGTTGCATCCTCAATTAAATGTTAGTTTTTGAATCTTAGGCCATCTCCAGGTGGGGAGGGCTATATTTAGCCCTCTAAAAAATGATTTTATAAGGAATTGTGTCAGGTTACATTTTAACCGTCTCTAGCAACAAATGGCTAAATTTAATATTTTAATAGTTTTTAGTATATTATGTAAATTTATTAGTTAATTTAATTAAACTACTATTTATATCCTATTTAAAATACATTTTAGAAGAGAAAAATATTTTGGGATAAGGTCGATATGCTCTCGCATTGCAAACAACCTACAAAAGGATCTTGTTGCACATCTTTGGGCCAAACGAGCACTAGAATGATGAGTTGCCTTGTGACATTAGCTAGTCTTTTGTGTTTGCAATTAATAATAATTGACAATACATTGTGATGTTCATGTTTTTGTCTTGTTTTAAAAATAACTTTGGTGTGTTTGTAACTAATAATAATTGACAATACATTGTCATGTTCAAGTTTTTGTCTTGTTTTAGAAACAACTTTGGTGTTTGTAACTAATAAAAATTGACAATACATTATCATGTTCAAGTATTTGTCTTGTTTTAAAAACAACTTAAAAATTAATTTAAATAGAAAAAGATGAAGGATAGTTTGTGAAAGAATGAAGAGATTGTGAAATTATGTAAAAGGATGAAATTGAGGAAGGATAATATGTAAAATGATGAAGATGTTGTGAGAAATTATGTAAGAATGAGGTAGGTAGATTTTTTTTTTATTATTTATAAAAAAAAGCCGGTTGACATCACCTAACGGCACTGGCGGATCTGTTAAGGCGCAAGGAGGTGCAGTTGCACCTCCCCTCATTTTAGGTGCTTCAAATTGCCCCTTTGCTCAGCTGGTGTACGGATTACCTTATTTCCATTTTCAACATTTAAGTAAATGTCTTTGTCCTTTTACTTTAATTTATTTTTATATTACTCTATTTACTTAAGTTTACAATGTAAATAAGGAAGTACCCCCATTTGGATTCAAATAAAAATACTAGAAAATCAAATTCCCACCAAATCAAAATATGAAAAATCGGTTTTAGTGCAAAATACAACTTAGGCTAAAAATGATGGCTCATTAAGTCAATATATATTTCATACTAAAATTCCATAAAATCAAGTTTTCTTATTTGATGTGTAAGGAATAAAAGCCGCCAAAAATTATCTTGAGAAAATGATTATTTCGAAAAACCATTTTTCATACTTAGTCAATATTTTTACATGGCTTAATATCACAAAACGTCCCTAAGGTTTACGAAACTATTAGATGACATCCTTACATAAAACAATTTTTCATGTATAATATGAATATATGAAGGGACCTAAGGTCAATCTAGGTAAAAAAAAGCTTAGATGTTCAATCCACAAAAAGTTTTTAGCCTTTTCAAATTGCACATCCGCTAAAAAATTCCTGGGTCCGCGAGTGCCTAACGGCTAGGTGATGTTGGCTGGGCCAATCCAAATATTTAGCTCGGGCTAGCCAAAAGGCTTGGCTCTTTGTGTAACCCTTAGTTGGAGATAGGTTTTGGAGATTTTGGGCTATAATTTAGGAATTGGCCCTCACTTGGAGATGGCCTTATGCGTTGTCATTATTGTTTTTAGGGTAAAGTGCAGTTTTGCCCCCTGAATTATAAGGCAATTCGAACTTACCCCCCTGAATTATTTCGTCTGCAGATTTAGTCCCTCAACTCGTAATAAATAGTCAATTTCCCCCTTATCGTTAAGTTTATCTAATTCCATCAATTTTTTTGTTAATAATAAGGACAAATTTGTAATTCTAACTTAAAATTCATAAAAATATTGTAAACAATTAACTTTTAGAAGAAAAAAAAAATCTTTGGGGGAGAAGAAATCGGTGGGGGTGGGGGTTACGTGGGGAGAATAAAATTTTTTTTTCTTCTGAAAGTTAATTATTTACAATATTTTTATGAATTTTAAGTTAAAATTACAAATTTACCCTTCTTATTAACAGAAAAGTTGATGGAATTAGATAAATTTAACGGTAAGGGGGAAATTGACTATTTATTATGAGTTGAGGGACTAAATTGACAGACAAAATAATTCAGGGGGGTAAGTTCGAATTGCCTAATAGTTCAGGGGGCAAAATGGCTAAAAATCCTTGTTTTTATTGTGCAATCAAATAATATTGTTTATGCATGATGCAACAAATACCATACACAAGAATGCTTCAGAGCAACTCCACCCATAAGGCCACTTCCAGCAGCCCCCTCGGGCTCGGGCTAGGGGGGCAAGAGCCCAAAAGGAGATTCCAGCAGCCCCCTAGGGCTCGGGCAAGGTGATGGCCCACCAGCCTGGGCTGGCCCTCGGGCCCTTCTTGCCTGGGGCTGGTGCCAGGCAATGCCGACGTCAATGATATTTTCTTGGCCGACGTCAAAGAACGTAAAAATATTTTTAAAAACACGAAAAAAAAAATCTGAAAAAATCCAAAAAATTCAGAAATATTTTTTAATACATACCTATCAATTTTATTATTATTAATTTCATACATACAACTAAAATTAATCCCATATAAAAAATTAAAATAAACAAAAAAATGAATAGTATTTGCCCTTTACCATGGCAACTACGGAAGTACACATTGCTTTTTCCAAGGGCAACCACTATTCACGTGAATAGTAGTTGCCTTAGCCCCCCCTTGCCATGGCAAGGGGCTCACTGCTGGAAGTGCCCTAAGGGCAAGGGCGGGCACTATTCACGTGAATAGTGGCAGCCCTTGCATTTTTTGCTCCACCCATGGAAGGGCAAGGTAGGGCAAAACTACTATTCACGTTAATATATATATATATTTTTACTTAAACAATCAAGTTGGATACGATTTTCGGATAAGTTTTTGGGTTGCCACGTGTCACTATTCATTAAAAAATTATCATATAAAATTTGATATAAGATTTCCGGATAAAAATTTTGGATTAAATTTTCGGATAGGATTTTTGGTTGCCACGTGTCGACATTTTGATGAAACTTTCATATCTCAATTTTCAGATAAGATTTTCGGATAAGATTCTCTGTTGACACGTGTCAAGATATATTAAAAAAATTCTAAGCTCAGATTTTAGATATGATTTTCATCCTCTTAAATTGCGCCACGTGTCATCTCTATCTTGTAAATTTCTCTATAAAACTACACCCTCAACTCAGAACATCTCACACACTTCTCTATCCTTTCATTTCTCAGATTCAGAAAAACACATTATATTCTCAATGTCAAACTTGAGGAGGGAGTTGGAGAGGCAACAACAAGAAGAGGAAGAAATCATGCGCAGACGGGCTGAAGAAGATCTTGAGATGGATGAAGAGGACGAAGAAGTTCTTTTAGCATTCCATATGATGAATCAATCAAGCCAACCCCACCGTCGTCGTGCCCCAAACGTGGACAAACATAGGAATTCTCGGGTAAGAATCTCTTGGAAGATTACTTTATCCCACATTCTTTATATCTTGTTTCTTTTTTCGAGGAAGATATAGAATGCAGCCCCATTTGTTCCAAAAATCATGCATGATGTTTGTAATCACGACACATACTTCGTTCGAAGCATGATGCTTGTGGGTTATTGGGTCTTCTTCCGGAGCAAAAACTTACAGCTGGTTTACGGATGCTTGCGTACGGGGCATCTGCAGACCAGGTGGATAAGATTGCTAGGATGGGGAAATCAACTGTCCTAGAGTGCTTGGTCAGATTTTGTGCTGCAATAGAAGCACTCTACACGGCGGAATACCTCCGCAAACCCACTCGGAGGGACCTCAAAAGGCTTCTACAAAAAGTCGAGGCTCGAGGTTTCCTGTGCATGATCGGGAGCATCGATCGCATGCACTCGGCGTGGAAGAATTGTCCAACCGCTTGGCAAGGAGATTATGGGAATCGAAAGGGCCAAAAAGTATCATTTTGGAGGTTGTAGCTTCATTCGACACTTGGGTTTGGCATGCCTTTTTGGAGTTGCCGGATCTCGAATGATCTCAATGTGCTTGGGCAATCCCGGTATTCAATGATGTCTTGATAGGTCATTCCCCCAGATCACGTGTAAAATAAACAATACACAATATCGTGGTGCGTACTACCTAGCCGACGGCATTTATCCGAGGTGGACGACATTTGTCAAAACAATTCCAAATCCCCAATCGGAAAAGGATAAAAGCTTTGCTGCCTTTCAAGAGGGCTATAGAAAAGATGTCGAAAGGTGTTTTGGCATCCTACAAGCTCGTTGGGCAATTATCGAAGTGCTGCACGTATGTTTGATCAAGAAGTGCTTGAGCATCATGATGACCTGCATCATCCTCCATAACATGATTGTGGAGGATGAGTATGATTATGATGCCCCAGAGGTTTTTGAACCCGATCCCATGAACACGCCATTAACAAGAATTTATGAACGGCCAGTGGGACCAAATGGAGAACCAGTGGAGCACGAACCGTTGATTAGAGACGGTCGATACAACAACCCTATGATTGACCGTTATCAAGAAATGCAATCTTCTTATATTCACGAGAGACGTCAAGTTGACTTGGTCGAGCACTTATGGGAGATAAAAGGCAATCACGGTGGATGAAGTCAAGTTTAATGCTTTGTTTGAATTTATGCTTTGTTTGTGTGAGATTTGTAATGAATTAAGCTTTGTTTTTATTTATGCTTTATTTGTGTGAGATTTGTAATGAATTAAGCTTTGTTTTTATTTATGCTTTATTTGTGTGAGATTTGTAATGAATTAAGCTTTGTTTTTATTTATGCTTTGTTTGTGTGAGATTTGTAATGAATTAAGCTTTGTTTTTATTTATGCTTTATTTGTGTGAGATTTGTAATGAATTAAGCTTTGTTTTTATTTATGCTTTGTTTGTGTGAGATTTGTAATGAATTAATTGCTATATTATTTAATGGTTCATTTATTTAATAAAAGAGAAACAATACAACAATTAATACATATGGTAACTCATTCACTACAACCTATTGGTTTTGATCATTCAACCAATCCGTGTTGCTAGGTCCATCTTCATGGAAAAGCTTTCTTCTAATAACATC
The DNA here is from genome assembly GCA_024362665.1 of Prunus padus. NCBI lineage: Eukaryota > Viridiplantae > Streptophyta > Magnoliopsida > Rosales > Rosaceae > Prunus > Prunus padus. The sequence goes on along the minus strand of JANFAM010000006.1, from coordinate 11,657,465 downwards.
TCTTCGTTTTAGCTTCCAATAGGCCTTTGTTTCAGGAGAGAAATGGCTCGTATCCATGGACATAATTTTCGTCTCTCTGTCCTCCTGGTCTTTTTCTTCTGCCTTTTGTGCTAGAATTGCATTTGTTTCAAGTCGGGCCTTGTCATCTTCTTGTCTTTGCATTTCTCTCTCAAGTCCAAGTGCGCTATTCTTAGCAATTTGCTCCAGATATTTTACACAATCATTGTTCGAAGTGTTCCCTTTCTTTGCCTTTGCTGCCTTTGCCGCTTTTCTCCTAATAGGCCTCGGCTCACGTTCGAATGGTGAGTCTTGATCCATTGGGGAGTCCAATGGTGAATCGGTTGCCGTTGAATCGTGGAGCGGGGTCTCATTCAACACAACCGTTGGACCGGTGGAAAGAATTTTGAACCTCGCACAATTCTTCACAACGTCCCAACAATGGTGATTGATGAAACTTTTTTGCCCCGCCCATGGCACCAAACCACATTTGTGCTTGCATAAGCTATTACAAAAATTAATTGGAAATGCAACAAAATATTAAAAATTGGACATGGAAGGAAACAACTAAAACAATCAAAAAATAAAATACAATGCAAAAATATATATAAAATAATTTGACATGGAAGAAAATATAGAAAAATACAATGCAAAAAATATATAAACAAATTTGACATGCAAGAAAATATAGAAAAAGGAAATGCAAGAAAAGATATTAAAAAATTGACCCTCAAGAAAATATAGAAAAAATGCAAGAAAATGGAAAAAAATTGTGACATTAAATTGAATGAATATTTTACCTCGTCCGAAAGATTTTGACCGCTTCTAATGTTGTCCCTTGCTTTTGCCAATGCATCTCTCCATTTCCCTAACTCTTTATTTAGAAGTTTCCACCTACTAGCCAATGCCATTTCCGCATTTAACGGAACCGGATTTTTCACAAAATTCTCCATGAATTTTTCTCCACATATTTTGAGACTTCATCTCATTGTCCGTGATCGGGCAATGACCAACTCTGACCCAACACTCACACAACAAAAGATCTTCCATGGTGCTCCACGAACCTCCGGCTTCGATGGAAGTGGTCATTTCTATTTTTACACAAAATAGAATTTTTGAGTAGAAAATATTGGGTGGAAAGTAAAAAATATTGAAAGGAGATGAAGTTGTATGCAAATTAGGTGTGAAAAGTGAATGGGTATGGTAGGTATTTATAGAAAAAATTACCAGAATTTTATTATATTTTATAAAAAATTTTTGCAAATTTTTGCAATTTTTTAACCTTAAAAAATGGCCCAGCCGTTGGATTTAACAAAAAAACTCATCCAAGGCTCCAGGGCACGCCACGTGTCAAAGAGCCGTTGGGCTCTGACGCGACGCGCGCCTGGTCAAATTTTTTTAACGTTGGCGTGTGCATTACACGCGCCAACGGTAAAAAAATTTGAACGAAGCAAGCTGACGTCAGCTTGCCTTCGGGCTTGGGCTGAGGCAAAAACTGCCTTCGGGCTTGCCCTGTCTGGTGGGACCCCCTCCTTGCCTGGGCTCGGGCTGCAATGCTGGAGTTGGATTTTGGCCTACGGGCCCCCTGTTGCCCGCCCCCCCTACAACGCTGGAGTTGCTCTCAGGGTTCATCGTATGGCCTGCGGCCATGAGCCAAATTGGTTCGGCCTAAGCTCATGAGATCATAGTCCGGGTCAGTTTGTAATCTTGGGTGGGCCTGCCTAGCCTGATTTTTTGATGGGTAGGATATGGGTAATGAGTTTAAAATTCAGAGATGGTGCAGGGCTCGCCTATTTAAGTTAAGTATGATCCAACCCAGCCCAACCCAATTAGGTCTGCCAATACTATAAATAAGATTCAATTAATTTTTAAATTTATGTTATAGTTAATGGTATTATATTGATTTTTAAACATTTATGTTATAGTTAATGGGTAAGCTTCAATTTCTCCATGTTTTCTTTCAAGGTGATTACAAACTTTCATGGAAGTTTTTATTTGAACCCAATTATTTCAAGTAAAACTCAACTAATGTTTCTTTTATAGAAACGTTGATATAGATTCAAATTTTCATTGAGAAGTTTGGTTTAATCCTTGGATTTGGAGACTTTGATACAAGTTCTTTCACTTTTGTGCCATAAGGGATTACATTCCTTTTTCATATTTTCTGATGTAATCTTTTTATTTTTATTTTTTAAAATCACTTTTTGTTCCAATGTTGCCCCTTAAACTTTGAATCGGATAACTGTAATTTATGTGGTAATTACGGGAAAGAATACGAGATTGGCCTATATACTGAATTTCGGAGTGCTTTAAGAAGCTAAATTTAATTAAGGAAAATGTATTATGGTTATAGCTTGAAACAAGTTTCTTTTTGTTAGATACATCAAGTTTTGTTTCTCGTCTCTTGTTTTTTGTTTTCTTTTATCTAACACAATGTTTCTCTTATTGTTAAAAACCTGTTTACAACCCTTTAGACCAATGTCGGAGTCCATGAAAATTTGGACTTAAGTTTTGTTTCAATGCAACATATATTTCATGCACAAATTAACTACATTTCTGTTCATGAATTATTGCTGTAACTCTATGCTATTTAACTGCATTGTCCTATCTGTTCGTGCAAAAATCCTCGCAAGAGAATTTTCGCTTTGAGATTCTTCAACCTTTGATCTTCCTTCTACTTCGATTCCTGTAAAAAAGACTGGAGTAAATAGACCACACCCAGGGGTGTTGGCCAAAAGCCCTCCGATGTCTAAGTTAGTTCGATTGAATCTAGGCGAAAAAATAGCTAAAAAATGGTATAGAGATTTCTCTAGGGTGAGAACCGAGTGGCTGAAGCCGTGTGGAGAGCAATTGCCGCCGGCTAGGAGAGAGAGGGGAGAGAATGCGGGTATTTTTCTAGGGTTTTAGAACTAAGTTTAGAAGTACCTTGAATGATGAATGAAGCCATCTATTTATAGGAGAGGTTAGGGTTTCGTAAAGAATATTAGGAAGAAGTTTATTCTTTCCCCAAATTGCAGAGATTGTTTCCATTAGGGATTTGATTGGGATCCAAATCTCCTAATTTGATGATGATAATATCTTCTTATTAGGATAATATTTAAATTAATGGTATTATCTTATTAAATAAAGATAATATCACATAATTAAGATATTATCTCAATTTTGAGTATTAATTAATTGGCCAAATAAATGGGCTCAATTAATTAATCCAAGAGATATTCTTCTACGTAGCGTTCTGTGATTGGAGACGAAAATATTTGCTCCCACACTATCCTTGCATGTTTATTTGGACACAACATCAGAGCTATTGGTCGTGAGAGATAGATGCTAAGCAAGCTGATGCAGAAGAGGTTTTCAGAAGAACAGAGAATGAGACTCTTCCAGAAGTGGGGCATTGCACTGAATTCCAAGTGCAGGAGGCTGCAGCTGTTCAACCGCTTGTGGGGTAACACAAATGATATGAACTACATATCGTAACGGAGAGCGCTGTCATTGTTGCAAAGCTCGTGATGTTCGTAGAGCTGGGGCATGCAATCAAGGGAATGTTTGGGTTGAGTTTCACACCCCCGAAAGCAAGGCGTAGATCCTTTGGATGGAAAAATAGCATGTCATCTCTTATATAAACATGTTGCTCATACATATACTACTTTGTAGAGGCCACATAGATCATCAAAACTTAAAACAGTTTGCTTATAATTATTATAGTATTGTATAAATCTTAGTTGGCAATCGGCATGCTCAGGTTAGAAAGCTATGTTGTGTTTTGGTAATATGGTTTTCTGGTTATGTTGCATCCTTAATGAAATGTTAGTTTTGAATCTTATGTGTTGTCATTATTGTTTGCATCAAATGTGTAGTCAAATATATTTGTTTATGCAAGATGCAACAAAGACGACATAAGAATGCTTAGGGTTCATCATATAGCCCGCGGCCCATGGGCCAAGTTGGGTCGGCCTGAGCTCATGAGATCATAGCCTGGCTCGATATGTAATCTTGGGCGGGTTGGCCCAGCCTGATTTTTTGATGGGAAGGGTATAGTCAACGAATTTAAAATTTAGACACGGTGCATGGCTCACCCATTTCAATTAATTTTTAAATATTTATGTCATAGTTAATGGGTGAGATTCAATTGCTCCAAGTTTTCTTTCAAGGTGATTACAAGCTTTCAGGGAAGTTTTATTTGAACCCAATTATTTTAAGTAAAACTCAACCAATGTTTTTTTTATCCAAAAAAATATCAAATTTTCTTTTATAAAATTACAATTTTGTTAATTTTCAGGTTCATATTTGACAGGACCGGACCCGGATTTCCCTCGGAATCCGTGCCGAACCCTGTGGTTTAACTGACATCAACCCATGTCGGGCTCACATACTAAACAAATACCCTCTTCCTGAAACAAAAGAAAAAGGGGTTGAGACTTCTGCGGAAATTTCGACAGAGTCTCCCTTGAAAAATGGACTTTACCCAAAATTTCAACATGTTCAAAAACAATATAATAGAATACACCAACTGCCAACATGCGTACAAAATACAACATAGGCCTCCGGCCTTCAATTCAGCCCTAATGGGCGATAACAGAGCAATTTAAGAGTATTCGAATTAAACAACAAAATTTCAAAGTTTACGACAAGGGAAATAAATGTCCTTTAGTTTAGACGAAGCTCGAGAAGAGGAGTGCTCAGCTGGATTGAACAGTTCACTGCACTACTACTTGGGGGGCGCAAAACAAAAGAGTGAGTGGACAAAACAAAGTTTTCATACTTATATCAACGTACTAACCCCACCGTTTCAAAACGATGCAAAACATGCAACTGAAATCCTTTGTATACATACTTGATTCAAAACCAGAATATCTCAAAGTAGTCAAAGAATAATCCATCTCAAAACCTTTCCGAACAATATAACCTTTTTCTTTCCCCGAGGCATAACCTCCCAAATCATGAACCCATATAGGTATATATAAACATAAACAGAAATAACTTGATAAACGTAAGCATGAAAGTATAGTAAGGTTCCCATATAACAAAACAACATTCAAATTCCAATAAACCAGATAATTCCAAGGAAAAACCCATAACAATAACATTGAAATCATACTTTAATAGTAAACCATTTTCCCTTTCTTTCCCACACTCAGACATCTGCATGCCCGTAGGCACTGCAAGTACGGAAGGATCCTCACTAAAAGAAAATACGAATACGAAAGTACTAATACATACATATAAGTATAATAGAACCTCAACACCAAATATAAGTACCAAGGAAACAATCCAACAGGGGATTGTTTGACTGGACACCGGGACAGCATCGTAATGGCCTGTGCCCTGGGTTGAGTCGTCCAAACGGGATCTGGCTCCCTGACACACATGGCAGAAACTCAATACCCATGCGGCAGTACTAAGTCCTACCTGAGCAGACTGCCCGGTTAAGGGCCCACAGTCACATCCAATTAAGGAATGCACCGGGTATCCGACGTAATCAAACCAGTAACACCGTAACCATATCCAAGAACCGGGGGAGGTACATAAAGTGGTGCCAACAGCACTCCAATCAATCACAACTCAATATTCGATATTCACATAACCACTCACTTTCCAATTCTCAATTCCAACACATGTACCCAACCCCAAAACATCATACACCCGGACATACATACGTCCATCAATCAAATAACCAACATATATACTCAAAATAAGGACATCACTGTCCCAAACATATAATTCAATACTGAAATTAAACATAAGTCTCAATTATCAATATAATCCCACAAATTCGTAAAATACCAATTCCAAGAGTAAAACAATAATAAAACTTCATAATCAAAGTGTAGAAAACCATTTCTTAAAATCATGAAGCCCAAATCCCGAAACCATAAATCAAAGTATAAATATTAAACGTAAAAGTATATACGCAAAAACCGAATACGAAATCAACTGGACAATACTTAAGTCCATTATTGCCGCCCAAACATTTAATTCGAAAATAGAAATATAAGTATCAATTATAACTTATAGATTCTCAAAGTATAGAATATAATTTCCCAAAAGAATATAAAATATAAATTCACTAAAGTATAGGATATAAGTTTCCCAAGATATAAAATATAATTTCACAAAAGCATAGAATATAGATTCCCTAAGATATAATATATAAATTACCAAGAGTATGGAATATAAGTTCCCAAAAATATAACGTATAGATTCCCAAGGGTATAGAATATAACCCACGACATTCATAGATTTCGAATCATAGATTTCGAATATTAAAGTTATCGAGAAATTCCATAATTAAAACGATATAAAGACTCCAGGATCAAAACGATCAAATCATATAAAATCCGAAAACCCGACATAACCAAACACACACACACACACACACACACACACACACACACACACACACACACACATATATATATATATATCGTATAAGTAATGATTCTTAAAATATAATATCCAAACCCAAAGCAATCACAAGTCTCACATATTACTAATATCCGTCAAATTCATAATTAAAAACAATATAAAAATTCCAACGTCAACATAACCCAAGGAATCCATAATATTCCCACCATACCCAAAACCGTACGAAAAGTCCTCCGGACGTTTGCCACTTCCCAAATTCAACCATCAAGATATTTAATTAAAGTATAGCCATCAATGTCCCTTATAAAGCCCGGGACCCCAAAACGTGCATAATCTTCAAATATAAATTAAATTCCAATAACCTCGTAAAATATTCAATCCAAGATTCAAAATATCATTAAAACTCCACAGTCAAAGCGACTAATTTTATATACATAAATTCTCCGATAATTCCATCGAAATAAAATCCAAGAATTAAACAATATTTAAAATCCCAATCATTAAGAAAAATCATTTTATATGCATTGAAGTTCGTTCTTTGAAAAGATACTCGTTAAAAAACAAAGTCCACTCACAATTGGTCCCACGCTGCTTAACCCGAAAAAGATTTTGCTTGCTGAGTGCGCAGAGTCGAAGTACCTAATTCGAAGAACTACGAGGATTGAATTAATACAGTGAATTGAACGAGAACTTTAAATTCAAATCCTAACCTTCCCTGGAATCAAGTGTAAGTGTACGTCGTACGGAGAGTTTGTAGTGTCAAACTACATCTTTTAACAAGTGGGACCACCCCGGAAGACTCACGGTCAACTGGCGGTCAAAAATCTCGTTTCGGTCAACCCGAGCCCGCGGGGCCCACGACCTCGAATTGGATTCGAACGTTCCTAAAAATCCAACAAAGTCAACTAATAACATCTCGAAGGTTTGGTCTCGATCGAGCAGTCAAATTTCTCGCCATCGCACGATCGGACAATTTTCGTTAATTTAAACTTTAAGTCATTGATCCGGAGCATCCGGGGCTCTGATTCAAGATCCGCAAATTCCTACACAATACTAGAGATACGGGGAACAACATATTTAAAATTAGAACCGATCCGACGGTCCGAACACATCGAACCGGATAACACCAAATAGGCTTAAATCCGTTCGACTGTCATATGACTTCCAAATTGGAATCCAAGCACGCCGACGCGCTCAGGACGACGTAAGGATAATTTAGGAATGAAAATGAGCAGCCACAACCTGGCCCACGTGCCACCACATGTGCCGGGCAAATTGGGTGGGTGTGTAGAGTAATTATAGTGACCGGAAAAACTCCACACCCAAGGCTACCCTTCCACCTACAGCTGTTGCTCGACGAATGGAACACTTTCTTCAACTACGGGAACGTCCAATTCGGACGGCAAGTTGACGAAATCTCGCATTGAAAATCGGCCAAAACTTTGGGTTATAGATCCAGTTACCTAGACTCAAAATCGATCAATTCCTACCCAACGATCAGTTAGAGCTCGAATAATAGGTCAGAAACCATACCTGATCCGCCTTGAAAGGTTGCTGGAATCGTTTGAAACGACGCTGGAAAATTTCGAAGAAAAACGGCTTGTTTCCTCTATTTTCCGACGACTGTGGTGGCGGGCTTCGTCTGAGGTAGGATGGGTTGAAGAGAGGGGGAGGTGGCCGAACTTTTGGGACCCGTGCCACTCAAAATGGAGGCCGAACGAGAGAATTGCAGGCCAAAACGTGGCCAGCTGGAGTGTTCGCAGAGAGAAAGGGAGGTGAGGTAAGGGAGAGAGAGAGAGAGAGAGAGAGAGAGAGAGATAGGAGAAAGAGAGAGAAGCTGATTGGCCAATGGGGTTTTATCAAATTTTTTATTCAAAATTTGAAATGATCAACATGTTCTTTTTGCGTTCTAAAACTCCGATTTGAGCATGCCATGTGTCTACGAACTCGTTTCAACTAGCCGGACGCAATGGTGCAACTTGTTTCGCCAAATTCTCTTCCAAAATTAAAATGACCTTTTTGCCCCTTCATTTATTATTTTAATTATTAAGTTCCCTTTTCATTAATTAATTAATATTTTCTTACTTATTTGATTTCATTTTAATTAATTTAGTTATTTTAATCAATTTATTATATTTTTAGGTTCGGGATGTTACAATATTGATTAAAAAATAAAAAGTAAAAAAAGGGTTAACGACAAAATACCCCCTCAATGTTTAGGGTCATTCTCAATATGGGCCCCTGTGTTTCAATTTCATCAATTTACACCCTATTGTTTTCAAATCTGACCAATTTAGGCCTTCCGTTAAGTTGACTGTTTAGTCAAACGTTAAATGATGACATGTACACTATGGGACCCACCAATTTCTATATATAATAATTAAAAAAACTTTAAAAAACCAAACTCAATCCCCTCAAGATTATAATTCTTACTAGTTTGAAAACCTAGCCCACCCTTAATCTCGACCTCACCTTCACCTCTAGCCATTACCAACCCCACCCCAAACCCAGTCACCAACATCGGCGATGCAAATGTGATGGTAGTGGTTGTGTGTCCCCACATCCACCCCCTAACCTGTGCCCCCTGATCCACACTCTCTCTCTTTCTCCATCTTTTCCTGTCTTCCTCTCCCTCTCTCTCCCTGTCACCGGCAAGTAGAAACCAACATACAATGTACTTCATCTTTTCCAAAACAGCACAAACCAACCAAAATAATAAAGGGAGAACAAATTACAAAGCCAGCAAACAAACAAAAAATGAAAAAAAACAAAAACAAACTCAAAATTTATACATCAAGTAGCCCAAGTTCTTCAATGCCCACTATTGCAACCATTCCCATCATTTATAATTTGATTTGTTGGAAGCCCAACTTGAAGGGTTAGAAGTGGGTATTCTTTATTACAATTTATTTTTGTTTTCTATTCAGCAACAACCTTGGGCTATGTTTAAAACTGGATAAGATGAAGGAATTTATGGTTGGACGGTCTAGGTAGAGGAGATGTGATGGACGTTTAGGTTAGGGTTTGGGGAGAGGGAGAAAGATGGGTTGTAGGGATCGGACAATGAGATGAAATTACGTCAACATAAGATTCCACAAATATACTAATATGTCTTTCAAGTTACTCTTCTTCATTACCCTTTTTTTTTTTGGTGAAGTAGGGGGCAGAGCCCCAGGAACAGAACAAAACTATAGAAAATCAAATCAGACGGGTATAAGGAATTCCTATGTTATCCTCAGCTAAAGAGGATACAATCCAATTAGGGGCCAAATCAAAGTAGCATATTTCTAGATCCATATTGTAGCTCCAGTTAGCAAGTCGATCAACTGTGTGATTTTTCTCTATATAAATATGCTTTACATTATAGTGTTGGATTTGCGTCATGAGTGCTCCACAACTAGCAATTAGGCCAGCCAGGGGGTGAAGCTCAATCGAAGTTTGCTTGTGAATAAGATCGACAGCAGTAGCGGAGTCCATTTCCACATTTACCTTAGATAGGCCTTTAGAAATTGCAAGCTTGAGACCGAAGAATAGCCCTCATAGTTCAGCTTCTAAAATCTGTCTATTTCCAAGATTAACTGCAAACCCACCTATCCAATCACCATGTGAGTCTCGGATTACTCCTCCCAAACCGATGGCCCCTGTACCACTTCGCCGTGAACCGTCAACATTCAACTTGAAAGTGCCACTGTCGGGGGCTTCCCAAGAAAGGAAAATTTGGATTTTTTTTTCTTTTTGAGTATTGGCAGCATAAGCATTATGGAACCAGTCCCTAGTTGCATTCAAAACGATATTAAGGGGGTTGGAAGGCAGATCCTCTCCATGGTTGAAGATATACTAGTTTCTCCACTTCCAAATATGCCAACAACAATAGCTAAACAACAATCTCCAAGGAAGCGCAATGGGTCCTTGGATTTTAGAAGTCAGATTACTAATTAACCAAGGCTTGAGATCAGCATGAAAGAAATGGGGTACTTGTGGAGGTCATAGTACGGCTTGCCAAATTTTCTTAGCTTGAGGACAGTCCCGCAATATATGAAGAACAGATTCCGAGCTTCCCCCACAAATATGGCAAGAGGGGTCTGTTGTTAGGTAAGGGTGGGCATCCGGACCCTGGGAAAAAAGCTCAAAGAAGTAATTGACAGCTAGCTCTTTCAAACTAGTAGAATCCTCCACCCAGTCCCCATTATCATTTTTCAGTCTCTCCACCTTACTCATTATTCTTCTAATGATCGTTGACATGTGGAAGAATTTTGTGTTTCTATCCCCCTCTTGCAGCCAATGAATCCTAGATTTTTGGCGCCAGAATGTTGCTTCTTGATCTAGTAACAAGTTATACTCATTCACCAAAGTCGATTCAAGTTGGTGCTGAAACTTGTTTAGTCCCCGGCATAGAGTTTCTTGAATACCTTTTAGGCTGGCTCTGATGTTAGCTTTTCTTTGCTTTAGGTTCCCAAAGATATTGTTATTCCACTGCTTTAAAGGAGCAATTAAGCCATAGGACTTGTCCAAAGCAGAGCCAGGGAGTTGGTTCCACTGTTGCACAATGAAATCCTTGAAATTACTGTGCTTCATCCACATGGCTTCAAACTTGAATGGCCTCTCACTTGGGGAAGAAGAGAATTTGGATTGAAGGCAAATTTTTATAGGACAATGGTCAGATTTTGTTCTGGGGAGTGCAGGACATTGGCATCAGCAAATCTTTTTCTCTATTGCAAGTTACATATAGCCCTATCGAGTCTTTCAAAAACCCGATTGTTGGTCCAGGTGAATTTAGGGCAACAGTACCCCAGGTCCACCATATCATTATCATCAAACCATTTCTTGAAACCTTTTATTTTGTGAGAAGAGGCTCCCCCCAATTTGTCATTCACATGCAGCATCTCATTAAAATTTCCAGCAAGCATCCAGGGAAGGTTATGGCAAGTGGCCACAAAATTAAGGTACTCCCATAATTGGCCTATTTTCTCCCCACAAGGTCTAGCATAAATTGTAGTAAACATCCAAGGAGCTTGACCATGCCAGGTAACACAAGCAGTTATTGCTTGGTCAGTAGTGCCTAAGATGTGCACACTAACATTTATGTCATTCCAAAGTAACCAGCGACCCCTTGAAAAGTCCACAAGATCAACAATTTTAAAGGAAGTATAACCCAAAGACTTCACCACGTTGACTGCTTTCTTACCACTTATTCTAGGCTCAGACACAAATAATATATCTGTTCGATGACTTCGAATCAAGTCAGCAACATTATTTCTAAATTTTGTGCACGAACACCTCTTACATTCCAGCATATTAAATCCATAAGATAATAGATTAGCTAGAGTGACCTTGGGGCTATACCCGAGTTAGAGTCCAACAATCATACCCTCCACATTGTTGAAGGCAACATTCACAAGCTTCTTAGGAGAAGAATTCGTTGACCCATCAGGTAAATCAATGTGTTCAACAGGGGCATTGCCTATATAGGCAGCTTGGCCTAGGACGGATGGTTCTTTGTCTGTTTCAATGTCAGAGGGTTTGTGCCCAAAGATGTAGATTCCTTCGGTAGAATAGTGATTAGTGCCCTGCACCCAGTTGTTTAGCTACTCTTGGACTGAGATCTGCCTCTCCACGCTCTTGCCCCCAAACACTGCCTTACCCTTATTTACCAAGGTTCTAGAAAGCACACTAGTCTTGACACCAGTATTCTGAGTGGCCATATTCGATCCCCTTGCCTCCTTCAAAGGCTTGTTTGAAATATCTTTCAAAGCTGCATATGGATCAACTTTGTTAGTTCTTGCTTTAATCCATGTTTTCCGCCCCTTTCGTCATCCCTTTTGGATGGGTCAGATTGGATATTGTTTCCATTGGTGGTACCTTCCTCCACTCGGGTATCATTCATCTCCTCCCGTAGAACATCAAATCTAGTCCCCCGACTCTTATTGCCAGAACCCTTGTTGCTCATATTTCTTGGTATATTCTTAGCTCTCCTTCAAGTTGGTAGTACATTCATCCAAGGCCCCCGAATGTCTTCCATCGTGTCATTCATATCTTCATTCTCCTTTCCAGTATCAATTCCTCCTATCGCTTCATGACCAGGGGCTTTCTCCCCAACCAAGTCCACATTAGTAGTAATCTTTAGCTCACAATTATCTCTCTTGTGCCCATACTTACCACATGAATAGCAGATTTCCGGGAGTCCTTCATATTCAATGTTGTACTAGGTTTCATTGATTTTCACAAAAGCCTCCAGTGGCATAGTCAGATCCAGTTCAATACACAACCAGGCAAACTTTCCCCTATTTTGTGTCGTAGTGATGGTATCAATTTTTAGAAGCTTCCCCAACGTATTCCCAATACGTTTCAAAGCTCATACATCAAAGCACTCCAGTTGTAGCGTAGATACACGAACCCAAGTCGCCATTTTCATCACTTTGTCTGTTGTTGGACAAAACCCAAGCCTCCATTTTTGCATAGTCAAATATTGCCCCGTGATGATCCAAGGCCCTCCAGTTAATACATGGTTGAGATCCTTCTCCAAGTCGAATTTGACCACAAAGTAGTCGTTCACATGATCTACTAATTTCCAGCCTCCCTGCAAACACCACTTCTGCTGCAGTCAAGCCTGTAAGTAGTTGTATGTATGTGATCGTCCAAGCAATTTGATTATCAGGGTGTTCTCCCAAGGTTTGCATAGTTTGGACATGGCCCGTACAGAAAATTGGATGCAAGGACCACGATCCTCTTTTGAGGTTACTACATCTTCCTCATCATTCAGTTCCATATAATTATCCTCAAGACAATTGATATCAATGCCCACATTCTTGGCCAGCTCAACCTTATTCATTAATTTGTCACGAAAACTCACCTGACCAATAGGGGGATTAGGTAACAGTTACGGCTCCGAGTCCAACTTCGAAGTTAGATTATCATCAGAAAGTAGATCTGACTCAAGCTCAATAACATCTGAGGCGCAGCTTCGCTTGGTGAGTTGGTTGTTTTTCAGGAATACTGCTGGGGATCCTTCCTCCATGGGGGATCAGTGGTTATGGGAACACTTCTAACTCCCTCTTCTTCTTTTACTATCCCTCTCTTATTCATTACCACCATTTGGTGCAGTGACCTTGTTAATAGATACACAATCAAACAATGAGATAAAATTAGCATCAACATATGATTCTACAGATAAACTAATATATATGACTAATTTTCAAGTTACTTTTCTTCATTACCCTTCGCTTCTTCTTTAATCACCCTTCTCTTCCTCATTGCCCTCATCTGGTGCAACTATCCGATCAAAGAGTATAGCCAAATAATGAGAGTCACATGGCATTAAGTGTCATGCAATTTAGAACCTATACTATCCAAACTTACAAAAGCTCGGAAGCTTACGAGATTGGTTGAATGACTCATTGTTTAAAGTTTTGATGCTCAGTTCAGCAATATGAGCCAAAATTTAAAAAAGAATTTTGTTTCCTGTAATCCAAATCACCGAAACCACAGCTGTCACACACCAAACAGGAGTCTTCTTTCATCCTCCAAAACAGCATAATATTACAACACAAAGAAAAACTGGTCCTTAGAATTACCCAACTCACATTAGCCAGTCTAAAAAACTTGAGGCACAAACTTAAAAAGGCTATTGGGCAGACAAAGCAAAAAAGAAAAGTTATGCATTTAGTCTGAAACTTCTTTATCTCTAAAGAGAAAGTTGTGTTTGTTCAGCTTTTGTTTAAGTTTTAAATTTAGCCATAGACAAACTAATCGCACTTAGTCTACTGTCAGTCGTCTCAAGCAGAGTAGGGACATGTCGATGTGATTGCAAAGAGATAATTAATAGCATGCTGACTTCTCCATAGATATATTTTACTTATAGTTTAAACTCTCTGGGTTGTGATTGGAAAAATGGCACAACACAACAAACTACACATGCAGCTAGATTGATAAACATAACAACTAATTAGCATATGCATATTAGGGGACGTTACTTACAATCCTGATGTGCAATTCATCACCATGTAAATGGATTCATCTAAATTGCATACTTGACAGCAATTCAGCCTTTAATACATCACCACCATTAGGGGTAAGTATCTTGAACTAGCACCAATGAATTTGATAAGACCTTACATTGTTGTCGTAGATATTCATGCATCCCATACCAAACCCAACTTGTGGTGGCCATCCTCGACTCCAACTTTAACCAACGACAGTGGAACCCACCATGGCTTGAATGTGTTTACAGGCTCATCCATAGGGTCCGGGTCACCTTCATTGGGAAGGACTGTCTCAAGGCCAAGGTCATGGCTAAAATTTTCATGGCCTACCTCATTTTTCAGGCCCTTAAGTGGGCTGGACAACCATCTACGAGCACGAATATCAAACGCATAAACCCCTAGTCGAGTCGAAGGAGCCTCCAAACCGAGGGATGCTCTATCCGATGATGGGTTTTGCGTTCCAAGAGAGAATAAAAGCTAGCCATCAAAAAGTATCGCCCCAGGGGACCATACACCCCAAAATGTGTGGCAAATAACTTCCCAGCGATTGGATCTCAAATCTATGGAGTACATGGTGTTATAATCTAACTTGTTGACATAAACCAAAATATTACTCATAGTAACACCAAGCATATGTACTTCTCCTCTCAGGCCTTCCATTTTCTGTAACTTGGTGGAGTCGCCACTAGGATTATTCACACGGTAGAGGTTACCTCCCAAAGTAAAGATTCAGCCATCCTCTCAAGCAATTGCCCCGTCTTGTCTGTTGCTATTAACTCCGCCCCCAATATGCCAGATCAACATCGGAGTAGCATCCAAGTCAATGTACCTCAACTCGACCCTACCGACTTTATTTGTGTCCCCAATGGTACCGCCAATGAGGTACAAGCAGCGGTTCACGGCAACAAGCCTACTGAAGTCAATCCAGTCCACCTCTTCACCCCCAAAACTCAGCAGATTGAGTTGTTGGACTCTGTCTCCTTCGCTCTCACGCAGCATTACAATGTTCCCTTCTTCATTGTTGTTATAATTTTTTGCCATCGCCACCGTGGATTTCATTTCAATAACATACCAAAAAACCATTTCATCTGCCCTAACCATCAGGTATATTAGGCTTTCAGTTTCAGTTGGCATCACCATTGTTCTAGCAAAAAAACTACCAAGAAAAAGAAATTAGTCTTATTGAATTACAAGAATATAACAGAGAAATGCAGGAAATTCATTTGCTTGCTTGCTTGCTTCATGTTTTGCTCAACCCACTACCAGTTTTATGCCATTTTCACTAAAACAAACTATAAAAGCCATTAACATACAAAACAAGCAAGGCAATAGAAAATAGATAAATATGGCAATCACCAAAATGGGCTTGCATAATCTCTTCTTATACAGGTGCCTTCATGATGTGACAGTGGATCTTGTCAATATGAACATGAATAGACCAATTTAGATGGTCTAGATGTGGTTGCAATGATATTTCTCAGAGTTAAGGACCCTTTGGGTGCAGTTTAAAGATGATGTGGTGTCTGCCCAAGCCATGATAGAGAGTGCTCTCTTTGAGCCAACTACAGAGTTCTGCCTTGCCGCCTTTAGACACAACACTTAAGAGAACAGAAAGCCAATGGTTGGCTAGTGTCTGAAGAAGGCATCCTTTTGATTTGTAAGACTCCTCCCCGAGGAATTTTCTGCGAAGGCATTTGCATGTCTGCTCCCAAGAGATATACTATATGGTGGCAGCAAACTGTACTAGTATGTGTATGGAGTAGAAGCCTACAACCCTCATTTCAGTGGTAGGCAGCTGGGTTGTCAGTTGGTGATACCAGAGTATCTCTACTCTGGTCTGAATTTGGAAAGCTCTTTCAGACCCCTTAAGATCAGCATGGTGGAGATAGCCAAAACCTCAAGGAAGATGTCAAGATTGCTCCCAGGCATGAAGATTGTTGGATATGCACCAAGCTGTCAGTGCTCAGATAGCTTCTTTGTGTGGTGGTCTGGTGTCTCGAGCAGTAACTTCTGGCAGCCTACCCAAAATGCCTTCAAAGACCTCTTCAAGGGTTGTGACTTTGTAGTAGGTGAGAGTGCAGGAGATATGGAGATAATTCTGGAGGTCATTGAGTCAAACATCCAGAATTCTCGCATCGGTAAGCATTTGCACTTGTTTCACTGTTTTGCCTATGATATTTCATAAAATTTTTGCTACTCATGTTTCACCGTTTTCTTGCAGAGAGAGCACAAGCTCTAGGATCAGAGGTGAGTTCCCATGTTGTGATAGTGAGATGGGATGGTAAGACACTTTGCTGCATTAGAATCCTAATTAGACATATTGTGTCCGAAGTGTAGAATTCTCAACTAAATTTGACTATAATTTGTTAGCAGATGAAGGAGATAATGAAGAAAAATAGTCTCCTATGATCAAAAGGAAGAGAAAAAGGATTGTGAAGATTGCAGAGCAAGCAAGTGAAGTTGAAGAACCTACTCAGATTCAAAGTGAGGCTCAGAAAGAGCCTGAGGCTATAATAGAGCCTCCTTCCTCACCAGTGGGGATAGCGCAAGCCTCACATATCAAGAGACGTAAATCTTTAAGACCTTGATCTGACACTTTTGTCGTTTAAAAAGTCGTCGGACTAACTGAACTTATTTCTTTTTGAGATTTGCAGTCAAAACCTTAGCTCAGAAGTAACAAATTCCTAAGGTGTCTCCTCCCCAACCTGCAATCCCCAGAGAAAAGGAGAAAAAAGGTCCAAGATGTTGATGCTGGAAAAGGTTGAAAATCTCACAAGGTTTGAAACTATCGAAGCTTCTCCAACCCTAATTATGAGCAGAGCATCTCTTCTTGCATATCCTAGGATTCATGAGCTTGCAAAGAAACCAAGATCGGGCTTGCCTGTGGTCTTCCAAATAGTAAGCAAGTTTTCTCTTGTGGCTCTTATTAGTCATTTGCCTTTAGCTTAGGCAATAACTAGCTGTACTTTTGGTTTCAGCTGACTAAGATAGAGTTAAAAGAGAGAGAAGGAAGAGGTGCAACAGTGATGGAGGCCCCTGCACTTAATGTAGTTGCCACAAAAACTGCCCCAATTGCTCAGGTAAGACCATTTTTGGTCTCTTGTCTTGATAAGCGTGAGTTTGGAGAGGGAACTGATATTTTGATTTGCAAACCAAGCTTGTCCGAACCTATTCTTTCAAGACAAGGCAACTTTAAAGATATTTGCTCCTCCTTATAAGGTAAGCAAAAGCTTAGAATTTTGTCTAAAAAAACCCATGTCTTAGTCCTTTTAACAACTTGTTTTTTGATTTTTCCTTAGTCAAAAGAGACTGTTTCGGTGGAAAAGCCAGCTGAAACAACAACTGTTGCAAAGAGCCCGGTGACTCAACAGGTAGTAGTTCCAACTGCCTATTCAAGTCATAAACCATTGTTTGGTTCAATTGGGATTGATTTTGAGTTTTGATTGCAGACTTCAAAGGTTCCAACTCCTCAACCATCAACCAAAGCTTTTGAGACACAAACTGTCTCATCAACACATGTATCATTTTCTCCCATCATGCTAACATCAGTGCTTGAACTGATAGACCATGATTTAGTATTTCAATCACCTTGCTAATGTTTCTCTTAATGTGTGGAAAATTACTGAAGTTTCCCCCAGTGTAGACAAAGGGAAAAAGGATATGGAGAGTCCAAAGAAAGTGAGGTTATCACAAAGAGCATTGGGGCTGAGCATGGAACACATCAGACAGAAAAATCTAAGATGCTGGTTCATATTACTTCAACTCCTCCTAGCCACAATGTAACATCCCTGACCCGATTTCACTATTCAATCCTAATTGTTTATTCAATTAAATAATTTTGGTGAAATTACAACTTTGCCACTGGGATTAAGGGTATTTTAGGCACTTTAAATTTTCAAAAAGAATTTGGAGAATTGAGTTGCGCTGTTGCGTCCGGCTCGTCGAAACGAGTTCGGGGATATGTTGCACGCTCAATTCCGAGTTGTAACGATCGAGAAGTGATTAGAATAAAAAAAAAAAAGAATTTCTGATTTTTACTGTAGCGGCTATAGTACCGCTACAGTAAAAATCGTTTTCTTCTTCCCCCGACGGCTCCCTCTTCTCTCCCATTTTTTCTTCCTCTCTTGGGCCAGATTTTGACTGGCGATTTCTCCCTCCACAAATGTCCGATTCAAGTGATTCCAGTTGCTAAATCTTCGTCTCTTCCTCCTCTACAAAGCCTGCCCATTCTCCCAGCTCAGAAACCCAAGGATTTTAAACTGGAGCGACTGAAAGTTCACTGGTTACCGAACTTTCCGACGAGTTTTCCGGCGACTCCGGCAACCGTTTGGGTCGAGTGAGGTATGAAACTTCATCTACTCTTCCTGCTCTATCCATTTATGTAGGTATTGTAGATCGGTTTTGAGCCTAGGTTGTTCGATTTAGAAACCCATTTTAGGCCGGTTTTTGAGTTGAATTTCCGGCCACTTGCCGGCCAAACTAGGTGTTGCCGTAGTTGAGTAAAATGCTCCACTAGTTGAGTTGAACCTTTACCAGAAGTCTTGACCCTTGGTTTGAAGTTTTTCCGGTCACCGAAATTACTATGCACACCCAATTCCGGCGAGTTTCGGGGCACTGTTGTGGTGGTGCATTGTGTCCCAAAATGTTCCCCGTGTCGTCCTGAGCGCGTAGGTGTGCTCGGATTCCAATTTGGTTATCGTTTGACGGTCGAACGGATTTACGCCTATTATGCGTTATCCGGGTTCGATATGTTCGGGCCGTTGGATCGGTCCCATTTCCAAGTATGTTGTTCCCCGTATCTCTAGGATCGTGTAGGAACAAACGGATCAAGAATCGGAGTCCCGGATACTCCGAATCATTAACCCTAGGGTTAGGTAACCCGATTACCGTCCGATCGTGCAATTGGCGCAGTTCCGACCGCTCGATCGAGACCAAACTGCCTGGACGTGTTTAGTAAACCTTGTTGAACCTTTAGGAATGTTCGGATTGGAAATCGGAGGTCGTGGGCCCCGGAGGCCCGGTTGACCTATTCGGGAAGTTTGACCAATCGGTTGACCGTGAGTCTTCCAAGGTGGTCCCACCTGTTGAAGAGCGTAGTTTGACTCTAGAAACTCCCCGGTAGTCGTGTACGCTTACTTTGAGACCCGAGAACTAGTTTCTTGAGTTAAAGTTTGTTGGTTGGTACGCGTGTTAATTAAAGCGTTTATTCTCTCAAATAGGTACTCTTGCTTCGCGTACTCCGGAAGAAAGCTCTCTAAGGATTGAGCAGCGTGGACTTGTTGTGAGTGGACATTTGTTTTGAACGGGCATATTTTTAAAGAATTAATTGCATTGCATATGAAATGATTTATCTTGATGATTAGGATTTCAAATATTGTCTAAGTCTTGGATTTGGTTTTGATGGAATTTTTATGCATATAAAACTAGTCACTTTGACTAAGGGGTTTTAATGAGGTTTTGAATCTTGGATAGAATATTTTGTGAGGTTATTGGAATTTAAATTATATTCAAAGTTTATGCATGTTTTGGAGTCCCGGTTTATTTGTGGGACATGGATGGCTATACTTTAAATTAAAGGTTTTTGAGTATTAAATTTGGGACGGGACCATCGTCCGGTGATCTTCGTATATGGTTTTGGGTATGGTGAAATACCCGGGAATTTCTTGAGGATTTATTATTATGTTGGTTTTCATAATTATTTATATTGGTTATTTTGATCTTGGAATTTTTATATTGTTTTAAATCAAGGAATTTTCTATTTACTTTAATATTTGAAATTTGTTAAGAAAGTGTGAATTTTATGATTTTGGGAATTTATAGTTTATATTCTATATTTTATATTTATACGTTGATTAAATGTTTTGGGTCTTGACTTTCTCGTTTTTAAGAAATAATATCTACTTTTCGATTATGGAGTTTATATTGGTTTCAATTTTGGAATTGGTATTATATGGGTTTTACGGATTATATTTGATATTGAAAGTTTATGAATACTTTAGGTTCCGGATATATATATGTTGAGACAGTTGTGTCTATATTCTTATTGTATACATATTTTGGGTGTCAATTATGGACGGAGTAACGTCCGGATATTATTGTGTTCGGGTTTGGGTACGGGCTGAATACCCTGGTATTTAGGGTATGTCAGGGATTATGTATACTAGATGGAGTGCTATTAGCACCACTTTATGTACCTCCCCGGATACTGGTTACTGAAATGGATACAGGATACAAAGGAACCCGGTTCACCCTTGGCGGGGTGTTACTGTAGGCCCATGCCGGGCAGTCTGCGCGCGTAGGACTTTATTCAGCTGCACATTATTGAGGTATTTTCTTTTGTGCGTGTCTGGGAGTTAGTCCCCAGTTGGGACGGCTGGTTCCCTGGCTATGTGGTTGTAAAGGAATTTTTCTCCACGTAGTCAGTCAACAATCCCCTTGTTGGATTGTTTCCCCGGTACAAGTATTGGTCTAAGAGTCTTGTTATTTATATATATAATATATATATACGTATTACTGTACTTCCATTCTTATTTTCTTTTAAGTGAGGATCTTTCCTTGCTTGCTGTGCCTACGGGCATTGCGTCGGGAAACAGTTGGTTGGGAATTTGGTTTTTCTTGGTTTGTAGTCGTTTTGGTTTTATATTTTCCTTGTTGGGATTTTATGAGACTTTATATTTATGTTACTATAAATATATATATATATATATATATATGGGTGTGTCTATGGATGTTATTTCCAGGATTTATTATGTTTGAATATGTGCACCGGGACGGTGATGCACAGGTACAGATTTTAAATTAAGGTTTGAAACTGGACAGGTTGGGTTCCAGGAAAAAGGGAAGTTATTCAAAGGAGTATTGTTATGTTTTACTTAAACGGAATATTTTTGGATGGATTCCAATCCATGATTTTTATTTTAAGGATTCAGTGTTTAAGTTTGTGGTTTCCAAGAATTTACGGAAGTAGCAAAGCTACGGTTTTCTTTATGGTATTTCAAGATACGCATTTAATAGAATTGTTTTCAAGTATCTGATCGTATAAGTATGTACGTAAACATAAGGATTTTTCCTGCAAAGTGCTTTGTCATTATTTGCGAAAACGGAGGGGGTTATTATGTTCAATGAAAAACGATGTTTAAAGTTTGATTTTTCGTCCACTCACATTTTCTGTTTTGCGCCCCCCAGGTACTAGATCCCGAGGTCGAGACCACCACGTCGAGGCATCACGGCTAATGGCTCATGTAGGAGTTTTCTTGTATTTATTCTTTGCTATCCTTTACTCAGGTTGTAAAGTTTAAATTTCTTTAGATTGCTTCGTAGTGCTCACCTAGGATTGAGGTAGAGGCCGGAGGCCTCCCTATTAATCTGTGTGCTTCTGCTTTGTGCATGCTGCCAGTTGGTTTATTCTCTGTGTTTTTGACAGGTGGACATTTTGGGAAAGTCCATTTTTCAGAGGAGACTCTGCCGGATTTTCGGCAGAAGTCAACTTTCCTATTTCCTTAAACCAGTGTTAAGGGGCGTTTTAGTAAAGTAAGTGTTGGAGAATGCCAAAGCTAGAAGGGATGATGCCTTGGAGAAGATCAATGAGAATATGAGCAAGGCCAAAGCTGTAGACAAAACTGTCTGAACCCTGAACAGCTAGTTCCCTGTCTACAAAACTGCCATCCATCGCCCATCATATCTGCTCAAGACAGTTGCAAGCCAACATGAATGTTTGTGTAGAAATTTTGAAAGATATAGTTAGGCACAAGTAGACCTAGGCCTTGTCGTGAACAATTTTGCACAATAGTTCTTGAATAAATTATATTGTTATGCCATTAGAACAACTCTTGCAATTTTGATCAATACAAATGAAGTTATATTTTGGTTTAAAGGTTGTTTCCAATTACGTGCTTTGTATGATTTAACTTTAATTGCTTAGCCATGAACATTGGTTAAATAATTAAGTCGTTTTTAAAAGAAACTTGCTAAGAAACACATCAATGCTTATCATTCAAACCTTAACATGGTCTTTCTGATTTTATAAAACAAAATTTCAAAAGAAACATAAATTGGAAGAAGAGACCGTTGTATTGGACATAATCTGTCTAAGGCAATAGTGTTACATCCTCTTGTAAACCTGTATGCAATTATTTATAATTGCATAAAAGGGATCAACTACTGCATATGCAGTTGCATAACATATGTACAATTGTGTTAGGTTGTACTTGCTTAAAAAATTATCTTCTTTTCTAACAACAAGGTGTGGTGTGGTGCGGTTGGCAAACTGCCACCTCCAATTGGTGAGCTACCTGGTGCCTCAATGACAGGAGTTCGAAACCCGTTGGAAGCACTTTGTGGCCAAGGGCAAGCCGAACCCTAAACGGGGATTAATTTCACCCTTCAGGTGTAGGGACACCTCGTGGTATTTACCCAAAGAAAAATTATCTTTTATATAATATTTATTTGAGTGTAGATAATTGCCCCTTACCATTTACAATATCTACAACTTTGCAACAGTATGTTATTGCCCCTTACAATTTATAGAATGTCTCTTTAAAAAATATGTACAGTTTTGCCTTATTTGCATTTGTGCACATGCACTTTGGAATTGCATCAGTGTAATGCAATTGCATATTTGTAATGCAAACACTAACCACTTGTGTGTAAATAGAAATAAGACAAAATGGTCACAAAGCAAGACAAAATGGGCATCAACAATACTTATAGAAAATAATAATTAAACTATCTATATTATAAATCCATATTTTTCACATGTTATATAAAAGAGAACTTTTAAGTGAGGATGTCCTCATGTAAGAAAAAAATAATGTGAATATTCTTCCTCAGGCTAGTGTCACAACTCTAGTACAAATTAATGTTGTCTTTTAATCATCTAGTCATATTATTATAGGGAAACATCATAATTTTGCCCTCAATGTGATAAAATTATAATTTTATGAAGTTAATTGTACGTTTTATGGGATAAAATAGGAGTTAAAAATAAAATAATAAAAAAGCAACAAAAAAAAGACACAACCTTCATCCTAAGGTCTAAAATATCGATGGTATCGGAAATATCGGTAGTTCAAAAATATGGAAATTTCGATGGAAATATCGGGATATTATCGATATCGATAAAAATAGAATAAAAACCATGGAAATTGTAAGAAAAACTTGAAAATTTTTATTGAAACTTTGGAGGATGTTTATTTAGTCAATTATCTATTAGTTTATCATAAAAAATTGGAAGGAAATGCATTGAATGATGGGTTTAACTTATTTAAGTTGATTATATAGTGAGCTGACAAACACTGTGAGTGTAGAAAATATGTAGTAATTAGTGAAAGAAGATTAAACACACCATAATCATTTATATATAATGATTTACTACAATATTTTACACTTTATACATTGCATGGTAAGATACATGATTGACTTAGTACCACATAGAGTTCCTATGAGGTTCAAAATTTTCACTATCTTCTTCATCTCTATGTGTAGAGTAAGTATATTGTGAAGAGTAGTTGGAAAGTTGAAACTTGAAAAGTAAACTCATTCTCATGTGTAAATCGATATTTTCGATATTATAGCGATATCATGTCAATATTTTGCCAAAATATTGCTGAAGTCAGAGAGAAATTATCGACATCGATATTTCCTCGACATTTCGTTGATATTATCAATATTCATACGGTATGTGTATGGATATGTTCCAAAATATCTGTGACTCGAAAAGCGATAATATCCTCGATATTTCGTCGATATTATCGATATTTTGGTCTATGATTGAAACCAAGTATACTGGTCAAGGTCTAAATTTTCGATGGTATCAGAAATATCAGTAGTCCAAAAACACGAAAATTTCGATGGAAATATCAGGATATTATGGATATTTTAGACCTTGCTTCATCCCACCTCCCATCCCCCTTCTTATCCCCAACCAATAACTGAGAAACGGTCCCTGTAGAACAACACTTAGTCGATATATTCTACCTTTCAACAAAAAACTATAACTAAATGAGGATGTCCTCGTGTAAAAAAAAAAATTTCTTCTTAAGGGTGTCACACCCTTAGTGCAATATTATTTTTATCTTTTAATCATATACTCATAATCAACTAATGCTCGAAGCATTGAACTACATGGAATTAATGGAAGAAAAAAAATTGAATTTTCTCTATTATGACCATAGATGCAAGAGTCAACAGCTTCCTAGTGCAAGAGTCGTTCATATGGACCATAGTTGTGGACCTTCATATTAGCTACATGATTCATCTGAATAGTAACTTCACTAAGTTTAATGAAATGATCATGTAGCTAATATAAAGGTCCACTTGAGGAGTCCATATATGACACCCTCACTATAGAATTTTGCCCTAGTGCAAAGAAACATAATAGAAATTGTGAACATAAGGATTTAGATTTGAGGGCCTAAAAGGACCCGTAGGCGTAGGGTAAGAATTGAAATCCACCAAACATTATATGAAGAGAAGAGAGATAAACATCAGAGAGAAGAAATCTACTTTCAGTAAGCCACGCAAAAGTGTAAAGAGAGGAAGAGGTAACGAGAGCAGAGGAGGAGAGGGCGAAGCAGCGATTGAAGAAGGAGGTTGCGGAAACCAAGGGAGGTGTGCTCATTCTCACAAGAGATTACTCGACTTCGAAACCCACGTCTGGGGTTGCGTTTCAGAGTCCCACTTATTTGGGACTTGAATCCAAGGCCCATATCCAATTTAAGACACACTGTAAGTCCACCAAACAATAATTAGAACCATTTTAATTGAAAATATCTGGTTCAGTTTAGTCCACCAAACGGACGTAGGGTAAGAATTGAAGTCCAACGACGTCGATAATGTAAAAATCGATCCCAGCCCATGAATACGGTTTAATTCGGCCCAATCAAAACCCGGTTTCCAGATACGGCAAACGAATTGTGAATCGAAACCTGGATCGAAACGACGTCGTGGGGGATCATTTCCTCGTCAAAATTCATCTGAAGAAAGACTGAAACAACGAGAGAGAGAGAGAGAGGAGAGATGAGCGGAGTGTCAACAGCAGCGTACGCAGCTCGTCGAGCAGCTCAGAAGGAGAAGGTTCGGATCCTCTACAGACGAGCCCTCAAAGACACTCTCAACTGGGCTGTTCACCGCCACCTTTTCTACCCAGATGTAACTACGCTTTGCTCCCCCTTTCAATTTTTCGTCATATCCCATCAATTTATGCATTGCATTCGATTTCAATCTCTCAATTTCTGATTTTTTCTTCTTCAGGCCGATGCTCTGCGCGAGAGGTTCGAAACCAACAAACACGTGGTTCGTCCTCCTTGTTCCCTTTTGTTTAATTTCCCCCATTTTGTTTTTGTTGTTGTTTTTGTTTGTGTTTCGATTCGATTTGTTTTTAATCTTTCAATTTAAATTTTTTATTTTTGTAGCTTGTGTGCATTGCTTGTTACTGAATAAGTGTACCCTTTTGATTGTTTTGCTAATGAATGAAGGTAGCCTTTTGATTGTTTGTTGGTTTGGTGTGGATTTACAGGAAGATCCTGACACAATTGATAGACTCATAGAAAATGCTGAAGCCTCCTACAATAAGTGGCGCCACCCTGATCCTTATGTTGGTAAGACCAAATTTACATAAATATATATGGCTTTTGCCCTCAATTGGAAAAATGAGGGGTTCTTT
This sequence comes from Prunus padus, assembly GCA_024362665.1. Classification (NCBI taxonomy): domain Eukaryota; kingdom Viridiplantae; phylum Streptophyta; class Magnoliopsida; order Rosales; family Rosaceae; genus Prunus; species Prunus padus. The sequence goes on along the minus strand of JANFAM010000006.1, from coordinate 11,631,461 downwards.
AGATTTCGTATTGCTTGGTTGATGTTCTGAACCTAATTTTATGTTGTAAGCTCCAGAGGCTTTGAGCCTTCATATGGGGTATTAGTTCGGGGAGAGGATTTTGGAATTGGCATGAAATGTCATCAATTTGGATTTGATGGCGTTTAGACTTCAGACCGCAAGTTTTTCATTGCTTTTAAGCTGCATTGTCTTTGGGAAATGGTTTTGGATGATCAATGACACAATATCATTGTTGCACAATTATGTGGATCTACGTGGTTCTATGCCTCCAATTAACTTTGCGTCCAGATTTTTCTTTGTTTTTGGAATGAATATTGAGGGACCAGCTATTTTTGCTCTCTCTAAAGCCGTATCTTTGTTCTTATTAGTGCATAGATAATCCAAATGTGTTAAAACTTGAAATGAAAGCTTGCTTTTGTAAATTCCACTAGGTTTTTCTATTTCTTTATGGTCTTAAATAATCTCTGTGCTTTCCATAATATGTTGTCTCGTGGTTTTAATTTTTTTTTCCTTCTCTTCTCTTCTCTTCTCATTTATCTTTTTTGCATGTGCAGTTCCTTGGGCTCCTGGTGGTTCAAAGTTTCATCGGAATCCCACTCCACCTGCAGGGGTAATATATTATAGTAACTCATTCTTTGGTTTATCATTGTGCTTTGTTCTTTTACTTGTTCGCTGATATTTTGATGACATCTACAAAGAATGTTCTGCAATCAGTTGTGTGCTTTTGATTCCCTAGTTATGTTGTGTTATATGTTTACTTTTCTTGTAGTGTAAGTGTCTAGTTAACTAGTAATGCGCTCCTTTTCTAACCAAAGGACATAAGTGGAAATGGACAAGTTTCTCAAAATTGGTTGCTGTTCTTCTGTTGGGAACAAAAGCAATATATTGCAGTTGTACAATAGCTGGAAATAATAATTTTTTTAGATGACCACTCAAAGTAAGAGTAGTTTTTTTGTGTTCTACTATTATCCTTTAATTCATTCAGGAAAATATAGAGCCCTTTTGTTCAGTTTTAAAAAATGGATTCTTGAGAATTTTCTTATTTACTTAATTTTTTTATTTCTGAAGTAGTTTAGTTTTCACAATTTTTTATTTAATTTTACTATTGCAAGTTTCCATAAAAGAACTTTCCTATTGCAAGTAGTTCTTTGCTTTTCCTATGTATTCATTGATTTTGCAATGTTCTTATTCTCATGTTTTTCCCTCCTGGAGCAATGACACAGCTACCAAGGATTGGTGGATCCACTATACCATGGTTGCAAGTTAAGCATTGCTATTTGCTTCACTGTTTATGATTCCATTGTGATATTTTTTGTTGATGCAGATTGAGATAGTATATGACTATGGAAAAGAAGATAATGACTAAAAACCTGCATATTTTTCTTCTCGATAAATAAAGGTTAGCAATTTAATATCTGCTTGATATATCTGTTTTGCTTGGTTTTTTCTTTATATGTTTTTAGGTGTGTGTAGTCACTCGTTTGGTCTTAGGAATGACACTCCTTGTTCTAAGAATCACACCATCCCTTATTATTCATTTTGACACAGTGACTTCCACCTTTTGTCAATTCACCATTTCTTAACAGATTGGTGACATTAAGATTGACATTTTTTTCTTCCTTGTTGTAAATAAATAGTTAAAGTGACTTTCGGAGAAGCACAGCTTATAGTCTCACTATAATTTCATCAGGAAATCACAAATCTAGCCATACCGAAACCTTATCTTGTTTTTTTACAATCCACAAGTCCAGATTTTTCTTTTCTCTTGACCTTTTTTAGTTCAATACGAATCATTCGGCACACCCACATTGTGCCATTGATAACTGTAATGGGACTATAGTCATAAACAGAAATTTTCAATTTCTCTCATCTCGTATTAACTCCTTGCATAATCTTGAGAAGTTGAAAGAAACAAAATAGTACACAGAAAGTGAAAGTAGAGTGAAATAAATAAAGAAAGAAGAGACAAAATGATTTGGACCTTGAAAAGAGTTAATGTGACTGAAACAAAACTTGAAGGAAAATGGTGGAAGGTAGAGGACGCCTTAAATGTAATTTGCATTTAATTGGTAAGAATTCAAAAATTGCAAAAGAGAAAATCATGTTTCACAAACATGTCCACTGTTTGCAAGTGTGTATGTGCGCGTATGGATGGGAGAAAGCGCTCTAATTTATGGAGGGATTGGAGCTAATGTGGACGAGCATGATGTAGGCGTTGAAGTCCACAGCGACAAACAAATCTGTGGGAATGGTCATCTTTAAAATGTTTGGATTGCCCTAGTAGAGAGAATTAGTAAACTAACTGAGAAAGTAGATGGAGGGACATGGAGATAGTCAGCAAAGGACTAGAGGAGGGGGAGGGAGAGAGAAACAAGGGAAGGCAATAAAACTCATGAGAGGTTGTTGCAAATGTTTCTTTGTTTAATTTTTAACTTCTCATTTATTCTTAAGTTAAGTGGTTTCAAGTATTCATATTGCTGTGTACATAACGGTAAAATAAGAAATTCTGAACAAATTGTTTGGCGGTTCTAGTGAACATGAATTTGGTTCATATTGGTGTTTTTTTATAGTTGAAAAGATGCTGCATAAGAAATCTAATTATCCATAAGAAAAGGGGGGAAGGAGAAGATAATAAGCTACTCATTTGGCTATGTAGCAAATGCGTTTTTTTTCTTCCCTATTTTAAGATGCATCAATCATGCCCTCCAATAGATTTTTTATGACTTTTCTATTGATGATATCTGTTGCTTTCACCAATGCAGATCAAGATGGAGAATGACTATGATGATGAAGATAATTATTGAGGCCAGCATCTTTGATATGTTACTTAAGCAAATGATGGTTTTAAGCTTTAAACAGTTCTAATTGCTTAGTTGCTCCTTTTTTAGGTGTATTTGGTGTTTTCGTTGACACGAAACAACAGTGACAACGTGATATGTTGCAGGATTGGATTAAGCATGATGCTTAATATGCACAAATTTCTCCGGGTCAATGAAATTTGCATTTCCTTGGCTGCATTATTAGGCCAATATGCTCCCATTAACCCCGCAATTGGGGTGATGTAGTGTGGGTGTATCTGTATGCTATGTGTATATTGCAAGTGGTGAATTAGGGGAATTTGGCCATATAAGCGTCTAGATTTGGAGTTGGCCTTGATAAAATGCAAAATGGATGCTTTTCGGTTCTCTCACTCTAAAGGTAACCTATGCAATGGAGATTGTAAAGGCAAAGGTTGCGTTAAGTGTGCCTTGAAGAAATGAAATTGGAATGGTTGGTCATTTGGTAGTTATGTTTCTTTGTCAGTAATCTTGTTGCTAAACTAAGATCAAGGTTCAAAGCAAAGATTCTCCTTTGTTTTTCAAAGAGGAAAGTAAAAATACTCGAAATTGTTGGATTGAGGTGAAAATTCATGCAGATAGGTATGGAAGATTAACAAGAAACGGCGTACAAACTTCTTGGTTTTAGCTAAAAGAGAAGATAAATTATGTTTATACCAACCAAAAAGTGATGCAATGTTAGTAGTTGGGTCATCATTTATCCAAAATAGAATAACCCTGGTGTGAATTTTACAGTTTCACAGGATGTTATTAATTCACATATTATTCACATATTATAATATGAGTAGACGATATTGTATTAATAAAAGCAAAATTACGTATTTTTACATAAATCAATAACACCACATGACAGTTTTATGACCACACCAAAAGATTTATCGAGTCATACATGCACTCCGAGATACAGAGAGGGTGCGGTAGGAGTTGGGAGACTAAGGAGAGTGCTTGTAATTATAAGCTTGAAGACCAACACCATTGAATTGAATTTGATAGGAAAAGATGATTAGGACATTACAAATTTTAAATTAGGTTTGCACGCATGATAAACCTGAGAAACCAATGAGGACCGATGGAATTGGAAGAAACCAAAAGTGTTTCAACAACTGAAAAAAAAAAAAAAAAGAGGTTTCATTTGGTTAGAAGCTTAAGACGTGTCCATTTCAAAGTGTCTCTCATTGTGAAAACGCATTCAAGGAGTTGGTGTCCATTTCAAAGTCTCTTTCATCAACTCTGAAATTGGTATAAATCGTGATAAATATTTTTTTATATAATTATGATTGATTTATATTGGAATGGCAATGATAACTGCCAATGAAGCACAGAGGGTATTTTACTCATAAATGGGGTAACAATTCATGGTTGCCATCTCTTTCCTGTTTTGACAGCACTTGTTTGTTTATATTTGAATTTAGTGATGACCCAACTAACTTATAGAACATATAGTTTTTTTTCCCCTCTATATCGCATGACCCATAAACCCACAACCCTTTTCAGTTTTCCAGTGCCAAAACCATTTCTTTGTTGTTTCTTTGTTGCTTCTCTGTTTTTTTTTTCTCTTGAATTCTGGCCAAAGATGGACGAAGAAGCCATAAGGGTTTTGAGTTGGAAAGTAGGGAGAGATTTCACAACCCTGTGTGCAACAATGTTTCCTGTATTGGCTTCTCCCATCATGGTGGTTTTGTTCCTGTGGACCATTTGGTCTGAATCTGAAGCTGCTGAGAAGGCAAGCATAAACAGTGGGTATAACAATTGGGGATTCTGTATTGGAGTCTTAACCCTAGTACTTGGTTTCTTGTTTTTGGCTGCTGGGCTTCCTTTACTCGCAGACTTGGTTATGAAATTGTCGGAGCAATTGCAGAACCATGAGGAGAGCAGAAAACATCAAGGTATTAAGTTAATAACCAGAACCAAAATTCAGAAATTTCATTCTGTCAGATGATCATCTCATTGTTAGCAATTTTCTACGTATGCTTTTCCGAACTTTAGTCTGTTCCAAACACCAGAACAACTTACCTGCACCGGTTGCATATCACCCCTCTCTCTATCTCTCGCCACATGTTAATGGATAGGGAGAGGGAGGATATATAACCGGAATATGGCAGTTTTACTCTCTGAACACACATCGAAAGCCAAAGAGTTCAATTCAATAGTACATCTAATGCCTTCTCAACTATTTTATGAATTTTCATGCATCTGAACTTTTCATGTTTATGTGAACGTGTGTGTACGTCAATATAGCATATTTTGACAACTATTAGCTTACTTGATTCCTAATGATGCAGGAGGGAAGTTGAAGACAATATGTATCATCAGCCGCCTAGCTATGAGTGTCATTGCAATGTTCATGCTAGCATGGGCCATTAACACTGGAATTAGGCTTGCAACTGAACCTAGAAGAGAAGGCAAATATTATCCTCTAGCATCCCCAGTTGGTGTTGTTACTATTATGTTTGGCTTCACTTATTCCATCATTGGACTCTGTGTAATTGCAGAGCTTGCACTAGAATTGATAAAGCAGTTGCAAAGGACAGAGAAAGAAGAATTAGTTAGTCATCAAGTTGGCAAAATAGATGTCAAATTTTTTGTTTGACATGCTACAATACATCATACTACGTGCAAATATCATGCTCTTGCTGATCAGTAAGTAGATTTAGTTCATTTCAACCACAATGAAGGAAAGGTTTTTGGTTTCAGATGCTCTGTTGGCTTGTCATTTCATTCATTTTCCCACCAATTTATGACCATTCAGCAATCTGTAATCGATATTCAGAACATGTAGGTTGGCTCTAAGGTTTTGCCCTCCATGTTTAGAAGACTCACAATGATGTGCTTTCTATTTGATTCCAGATTTGTTGTTTGCCAACTATTCTTGTTTGAAAGTAATCATCTGAGACCAATGAAATAAAGTCTGACCATGGGGAAAAACAACAAGTCAACCAACCAACATCACATACCTCAAATAGCAACATTTATCCAGCTAACTGACTCAACGATCAGAGATAATATCAAGCCAACTAAGCCCTACTACAACTATTATCATCCGCAGCATATCCTAAGACTGTTTCGCATTCCATAGGCATGCGGCTAGTGCTACGTGATGAACCACCAAGTGTTTTCACCCCGCTCACAAACTGCACATCAGACAGGCCTCTATCCCTATTCATAAAGCACTTCGAAAATAATAGTTGGCGTCCATCATTCTCGGAACAAGCAATCCTAGTATGCTACAACTCCCTTTTCACCAATCAGTCTATGCTCAAGTGTACTTGTACCTAGTTCTCTAGTCTTAATCTTTTCACCAATCTGTCTCTCTGGTAATTTTGTTCAAACATATATCTTCGATCTTGAAGTGTGATCTTATAAAATGATAAACTCACACACACATGATACGAAATTTGAAAATAATACAGGCAATTCATATTCGAGGGCTTCTGAGATTATTCTTTTTTATGTGAATATGTATAACCAGAATCTGATTTACAAGTTCACCTTAGAACCCGAAAGATTAAGACTTGTCCTACAAGCATCCCTTGCTAAGTGTTTCCTGAGCAAAGGAAGTACTTCACAGTACACTCATGAAATGCCTACTACAAGAGCAATCATTATTTTCCTTCTTAACCTCACCATTCTAAGTAGCTCTGAATTATAATTTTCAATCTTATGCATTTCATTTTATGATTTTAAAAAGAAAAAGTAATAAGAGCAAGACCCATCAAACAAAATGATAATAAAAGCATGTAAAACCCAAGAACAGCATAAAGCATTCATATAAAAATGTACACATTCTGATAACGAGGCATAAATGAAACCCTTCAAACCCTTAAAATTGGGAGATCAACACTACATATATTGAGCTAAAACCCTAAGGAAAAAGCTAACAAGGGTTAAGAAAGAAAGACAAGTGAGAATTCAAATTCAAATTCAAATTTTCAGATGAGCTTGAAAGGAAGAGGCCAAGGAGTGGACCTGGGCACCTCAACCTTGTCCTTGATGCGCTCTATCTTCTTCTCCTTCTTCGGTCGAGCGTTTCCGTACGACCCTTTGAATCGCTTTCCTTTCTTCGTCTTCTTGTCCCCTCGTCCACACACGATCGGCGCCCCAATAGAACTCATTCTCGTCGCTGCTGCTACTGCTGAAGACGATGATGATGAGGTTGTTGTGAAAAGGGCACGCTGCTCCGTCATCAGCACCCGCCTTGCTACTGCGCCGCACCACTGCATCATCGCCATTTCTCCTCCCCACTCGCTTAGTTCAGAGAAGCTGTGAAGGGGGTAGAATATTTAGGTGATGACAGAATGGGCTGGGCTTGTTGGTTTTTTTTACCCAAGCCCATTAAGGGCCCAATAATATTCTTGTTGGAAAATGGGTGATAGAAATGGCCTTGTGGTTGCAAATCAAACACATTGTCATTTGTTTATCAGTGACTAAAATTGGTTACTCTACAAATTCAATCATCATCTTTCTTTGTTTCACTACCAACACAGGAAAAGAAGTCAAGAAAGCAGCTTGTTTTATCACAGAGAGAGAGCTTTGCAACAATGGAGCTCTGTGGAGCCACTGCTTTCTCATGGACCCACACTGTCTCTACCTCTCTTCATGTCTCTCTGCCCCTGTCTGTGAGTACCCAGCTCTCCCATTTTTCAATCTTGCTTTCTCACTTTGTTCACACAATGCTCCTTTCTTTTTTCCTTTAAATTTGTTTCATTTTTTATTTTTTTGGGTTTTTAGAAGTTTGAGACTAAGAGACTCAGTGTTTGGTGCGCCTCTGATCAAACCCAGAAGGTATGCTCTTCAAATTTTGAATCTTTTCACACACACATTTGCTGATGATTCTGTGACAGTATTTGCGAGCATGGCTAATTCATTTTCGCACTTCAATATTACTAGAATTTTGTATGCTGGTGCTCTATCTTGTTAAACTAACTAACTTCCCTGCTCTTTGCAATGCAATTTGGCCTAAAGTTGTGGTGATTAGACTACACAAAGTTACTTATCATCAGGCCTTTCCATAACATGGTGGTTTCATTGATTAGGATGAAGCATTTGTGTGTGTGTGTGTGTGGTTAACAAGTTAAATATTATGTAGGTTGCCTTTTGTTTGTTGGAGATTTCATTGACCCTTTGCAGGTTGTCATAGGCAAATACAATGACAGTATCAATAACTGGAGCCACGGGTTTTATCGGTAGAAGATTGGTGCAAAGGCTGCATGCAGGTCATTTGAATTCCACCTCCAACATTATATAAATCTTGCAACTAATATGCAGTGTGTCTATTGTATTGTGAAGGTGTTATTATGCATTCCACCTCGGCTTAATGTTTTTCTTTTGGTATTTAATTATCTCCAATTGACTGTTGATCTGATCCTTATTTTTACTGGAGCGGGCGAGTGCATACATGCGTTTCTTTCAGTATTTGTGTGCATAACAAGGCACATTTAGAACCAGATCAGATCATTTCAAGGTTCTGGTGTTGCTTGATTGCATTCACTAAGACTACGTTGTCTAATACTTTTTTTCTATGTATAAAGCGGAAACTTATACTGCATGTCCATGCATTGCGCTAACTTAAACTTCCTTTTAATCCAATTTGGAGTGCAGATAATCATAGTGTGCATGTCTTGACACGGTCTAAATCCAAGGCTGAGTTAATTTTTCCGGGTAAGAAGGTAATGTATACTTGTAATTATTTGGTAACATGTTCAATAACCCCTCCCCTCACAAGAAAACACAAAAAGAAAAGGAAGAAATTTCTCATTTGCACTTTAAGCAAACTGTTAGTGTGTGTTAATAAACATTTTTGGGCCTGTCTCCTGTTGTTTCTTAAGTCATTGATTCAGTTATATTGTGGGCGAACATGTGAGGGGAGTATTAGTGTTTGTGTTGAAAGTGTTTGATATACATTGTTGGGCTTGTTTCCTAAGAGTCTTAGCTTTTGGGTTAACACAAACAATATTCAATTCCTTCTTAAAAAATTAAAAATATTTCCAAGTCTAAAATACTATTGCATACATTTACAGATTGAAATTAACCACTTCCAGAACTCCTTGATTCATTGCTAAATGTCATTCGTTTTTTCCCGGTTAATAGTGAGACAACTAGTCTTCTGCATACCTTGTTTCTATTATGGTTTAATACTGGAGATGTTCCTTGCCACTTGTAGTCAAGGAATTTCCAGGAATTGTGATTGCAGAGGAGCCAGAGTGGAAAGACAGTATCCGAGGTTCAAATGGTGTTGTAAATTTAGCTGGAGTGCCCATAAGTACAAGATGGTCTCCTGAGGTTGGTATCACTTGCTCATTTTGATCTTCCATTTCCATCTACTACCTTTTACCTTTTACCTTTTTAGTTAGCACCTAGTGATTACATGAATCAAAGATATAAACTTTTTGCCGCACTACTTTAGAGACTCTTCTTGGGTCTCACTCACTGCTATGTAAATAATTAAAGGTATTAAATTAATCATAAAATGTTTTGTCTTCAGCAAATAACATTAATGGATAATAAAATAAAAATTATTATAGTAGTAAAATTTTGTCATGAATTGACAGAACATTATATGGTGTGTGACTCATATGATGTGTCAATATCAGAAGTCAACATATTGTATATGCATCCCTAGAAGCTGGTGGTAGTTAATAACTTCTCATTGTACTGTAGATAAAGAAAGAGATCAAGGATAGCAGGATTAGAGTCACCTCGAAGGTAACCAGTTGTTTCTTATACAGAACCACTCATGCTGCAGTCAAAATTAAAATTCACTTTCTCTTATATTTCCTTTTTTTATTTAAAATAATAATACTGATGCAAAAACTAATTTGGCCTTTCAACTAATTGTGAAGGTCATAGATTTAATAAATGATTTACCAGATTCCGTTCGGCCTACAGTCTTGGTTAGCGCGACAGCCGTCGGTTACTATGGTCCGTTCTGTCCTACTCTTTTTATCTGTTAATGCCAATGTGTCACGCTTTTGCTTGTTTTCAATTAATTTCAGTGATTTTTGTTGCTCTGCAAATATTAATCTGTCAAGCATTTTAGATATTCATATGGAATTTGTTCTTATTTTTGAGACCATTAGATTCTAATGGAGCATTTGGATACCCCATGGAACTGGAGTGTCCTTAAATATTTCATTTTACCCATATGGTTTTTGAATTTTTCTCAGAGTTTAGTATGATTGTCATATTGCATGAGTCACGAAGTTCCACAGAAATTACAATTAGGTGCTTGGTTCTGAAAACTGCTTTCAATAATTGATAAAGTTCATACTGATACCTCCTCATGTCACACCCCATTAGAAAACCAGTTAGCAAATATTATATTGTCATCGCATTGAGGCGATGCTCATTCTCTCCCTCTCACTGGCATATGATTTTCCATTGCTTTAAATGCTCAAGAATGTATAATCCAAATTTGAGGAACCTCTTTATATCTTGCATTGCTAAGCCCAACTTCCAGTTTCCATTTTCTCATGTTTATTTATCTTAATTTTTTCATGTTCAGGTACTAGTGAGACACAAGTATTTGATGAACAAAGTCCATCAGGAAATGATTACTTGGCTGAGGTATGCAATGAAATAATTCATATTATGTATATTTTATGCATAATCAGAATATTGTTTTAAAACATGAATGAAGTCTATATGAGGTGGTAAGATATGCTTAAAACTTCTAAAATTTCGGTAACAACTACCAATTGGTCTAGTGGTACTTTTCTTTCCAACGTTGGAAGAGGTCTAGAGTTCGAATCCCCCTCCCCCATTAATAAAAACAAAAATTTATATTAAAAAAACTTCTAAAATTTCGGTTATGTAGTATTAGCTAACTGGTTATCATACTACGTAAATGTAATATGTATAATCAGGTTGAGGGATGGGATTGTGATTGTACTTGAGAAAAAGGGAGAAGGAGAAAAATGAATGAAGTTGTTTTGTAGTAGGTTAATCCAGGAGTACTTGTTTACATAGAACATGTGCATAAGTTATTTTAAATCTGGAGATCCTTAAGGAACAATGGTAAACTTAAGAACAATTGGAGAGATTTAGGGAGAGGTTTAAGGGATATGAATTCGAAACTAAAATTTAATGAACTATTTGACCCTCAGTTCTAACCCTTAAACATGGAGAATTGCTTTTGTCCTTGTAGTGTAGAGACCAAAGTGGGTGAATCTCCTTATCAATAGTATATAGAAATTGATATAGGGAGCTTTAATACATACTTTCATATTGAATATATCATTCTTTTTCTGACCTGTTATTAAAAAGTTATAGGCTGCTTTGATGAAGATCTTGAGTTTGTGACTGTAACTTATGTATGCCTAAATTTTAACCGTGTGATGCTTGCCTGATCAAGTGGAATATTTCCTGATTATGTTAAATCTTTTTGTTTAAACGAAGATTATGCTAAATCATGTTTCATCCCTGGTTTTCGTTGCAAACACTATCCTAGGGCTATTGCAGTTCAGATGAGTTAGAATTATGTTTTATTGTTTTCCTTTTAGAGTTTAGAGCTCATAGTCAATCGAGTCTACTGTTATTATGAATAGAACAATCAACCTTCAAACCTTGAACATATTCTCAGTTCGGCTACATCTGCAATATATCTTCACTTTTTATTACTAATGTTGTTGATTTCCAATGCATGAAGAAATACGACTTCTGCTTGTTCTTTTGAGCTCAACATTTCATCCTCATCTTAAACTAAAATGCAACCTTTCAGGTTTGTAGAGAATGGGAAGCAACTGCCCTCAAAGTAAATAAGGATGTGAGGTTAGCACTTATTCGCATAGGTGTTGTGCTTGGCAAAGATGGCGGTGCTTTAGGTATGAATAGTCCTGTGAACCCTTACTTCCCTTGTATGCGCATGAACTGAACTTATCTACTTTGACTGTGGCTATGACTGGTACTATGAAATGAACCCTTGCATTGTATGCTCACGTTGCGTATGACCAGTACTTCACCCTTGCATGTATGCTCATTAACAAAACTTGCCTACTTGGATTTTTGGTTTGTCCACTTTACTGTTTAATTATACATTGACCAATCTGGTTATGCTTAGGGTTGCATGATCTCATAGTTGTATTGGGATATATTTTATGCATAGTTATCTCTAATGTTCTATTTCTGTTGTCATCTAAGAAAAATATACTAGCAAAAATGTTCTAAAAAGTTGTATGATTTTTATCTTCTTAGCATAACGATTATACATATCTAGAATTTTGTTGGTTTCAAGGTAACAAAGCTTCTCCTGCCTCACACATACTACACCTTTGAGCTTCTGCAGCTAAAATGATCCCTCTCTTCATGGTGTTTGCTGGAGGACCCTTGGGCTCTGGAAAACAATGGTATTTTTCTGAACTTTCAGTCCTTTGTAAGGGTAGTCTGTCACACTTTTGTGCTACTAACACTTTACGGTTGGCATTTTCCTCTGGTTCAGCATTAAAAAGGAAAATATAAGCATTTCAATGATGTTAATGAATTAATATAACTTGACAAATTAAGTTTTTACTTTCAACATGTATTATCTACTGGATGCCTCTTTAATGAAGAGAAGAAAATAAATGCACCGAAGATATCAACAAATGTATTTATTATTCTCAATGTGCTGTAGGTTTTCCTGGATTCATCTGGATGACATAGTGAACCTGATATATGAAGCTCTATCCAATCCATATTATAAAGGTAAAGATTTCATTATTTGTAATTTTAATTATAGTTTTAGCAAAGTACAAAAAGGATTGATGTTGGAATAAAACCACATACTGGTGCTGAAGCTGATGATTCCTTCTGTTTTCATCTAAAGTTTGCTAGCCCATGGAGATAACTACACTTCTAAAGAGTTCTAGTACTCTATTAATCTAACGTACCGTTTCATATTATTATATCTTGTTCCCTTCTCAAAGCTACTCTAATTAACTAACATATGCAGTCACGGTAGATATCAAATGTTTTCTTTACCATACCTGCATACAAATATACGATAAATGTGTTCAGCTTTTCAACAATTCCCAAAATCTCAGGAGTTATCAAATTTTCACCTAGGCTATCCATGTGATACTGGTTCTCGGAACTTTTCAACATATTGAACACAGTTGTTAAAACCTTAATCTCAGGAGTTATCAATGGAACTGCACCCAACCCGGTTCGATTTGCAGAAATGTGTGAACATTTGGGAAATGTCTTGGGTAGGCCTTCATGGCTGCCTGTACCAGATTTTGCCCTGAAAGCAGTCCTTGGAGAAGGTGCTTCTGTGGTAAGAATTTTCTTTATCTTCTTTTCAATTTTCTCCTGATTGCATATTGCTCAGAAACTCAATAAGGTCATTGCAGGTTCTGGATGGGCAAAGGGTGCTTCCAGTTAAAGCCAAGGAATTAGGCTTCACGTTCAAGTACTCTTCTGTGAAAGATGCTTTAAGATCCATTATTTCACAATAAGTGACATAATGTGACAGAGGAAACATCCATGGTTCTTCATTCTTTTAGGTATTGTTATAATAAGTTGCAGAAGAAACATCTTTCTTTTTCATTCTTTTTGTTAGATATAAGAAATTCAGATTCAAGTAATTAAGTGAGATTTGGGTCCTTGTATTGTAGATGCTGTGGATCGGCTGTCCTGGCTCCTTAACCAATTACAAAGTTTTTAAGTGGTTACTATATTATCTCATGCCTCTAAAAAGAAATTTTGAAAGTGTTCTATATAAATCACACTACTTCCAACTATATGGCGTTCTCTTGATTCTGTATCATCAGCAATTTTTATTAGGATAGGGGGATGGGTAGAGTGTGGAACGATGGCTGGGGAGGAAGGAAAAGCAGGAGAAGGTTAGGGAGAAGGGTTGCTGGTAGGTGGCCGAGGCTGTGTATAATTTGGGGTTTTGAACTTGTTTTCAATTTTTAATTAAGTAATTTGTTTATTATTGTTTACCCTAAAAATATCCGAGCATTAGAATAGGCTTGAGATGATATGATTTGCGAGCGTGCCAATATTAGCAGAATAAAACCCAAAACTTGAATGAGAATTGTGACTTACGCACCAAGTAAATAACTTTAATCAAAGCAACTGTGAATTGAATGGAGGTTCTTTTCTATGCCTCAAGACAAGACAAATGAGGACTTTATAATCTCTCTAATACACGGAAAGGGAATAGAAAGCAAACAAAACAGTAAACAAAAAAGGATCATACTCGATAGATCTTATAAGAACAGGGACTACTACCGCCTTGGATCACTTCTGGATCGATTAGAAGGGTTGGAATTGGGGCAACAATTCAATTCTCCCAAACCGACTGATTCAATCCAATCCAATTTTAATTGAAATACTAGTAATGAACCGACGTACACCCCTACGTCAATGAGTGTGAGTTTGTAATGACCCATAGTTTGGGGTTTATTGTAGTTGATCTGGAAAAAAAAAATTGTGAAATGGCGGAAGTTAATACAGCCCGAAACGACCCTGAACAGAGTGTCGTTTAATCCTTCAATACTGTGCTTAAACTTTACCTCCCACGAAGACCCAAAGCTCGGAGACTAGTTCTATCCCAAAACCTCACCTCACGCCTGGTAATGGTATTCTCATCAACTTGGACGACTCGTGCCCACCACCTCGTGATTGCATTCATTTCTACAATAAATTAAATTTCTCTCCAGATTTTCTTCTTTGTTTTTTCCTTTTTATGTGCATTCCATGCACTGTTTCTCAAAAAAAAAAAAGGCGCTTGCTCTTGAAGACCCAGTTGAGCCAGTGCTTTCCGGCAGAGAGACTAGCCTTTTCAACTCTTTAAGCTCTGTTCTGATCTGGGTTTTTGCTAAAATGGAGGTGGGTCTTGTTGGGTTGCTCAGAACAGCTTGGATTGCAGTGATACTGCCTATACTCATAGCTTCTGTACCTTCTTCTAGGCTGAGCTCATTTCATGGAGCTGTTTTGGAATTCTCCAAGAGAGGGAAGATCATGAAATCTTCTTCTGTGGTTAGTGTTTGATTGCTTAACATGATTGATTGATTGTGATTGTCTTTTTAGGTTTATGGTCTGTTTGGTTGGGGAGAAAGTGGAAGAAAATAAAAAAGTTTAAAGGTTTAAATTTTTAATTGTGATGGGTTTTGGAGGATGTAAACTCTTAACTAAGTGAATTTTTCCTTGGTTGATAGCATGACCTATGAGTTTGAATGATTCATATTCTGGCCTATATAGTTTTCAAAAAATTGCAGCAATGGAATCTTCTCTATTTAGTTTTGTTCTTTAGTTCCTTGCATGATCAATTTTCCCATTTTCAAACTTCAGAAATTTCCCTTTTCTTGTATTGTAGAAGTTCACAGTTCCTCAAAAGTTCTTCTGCCATTTCTATCTGGTGGCTGTAGTGTGGACAACCCTACTCCTTGTTACAACTTGGATGTATGCGTATAAAACAGTGCCATTGGTTTATCCTACATTCGCCAGCCCCTTGACTGGAGGTTCACACATCTTTTCATGGCATAAGTCTCATTCGATTCCTTTAAGTTATAGATATGGTGTTTGGCGTTCTGTCTTTCTGCTTTTATTGATGGAAGTTCAAGTCTTGAGGCGCCTCTTTGAGACAATATATGTATTCAACTATAGCTCCTCTGCTCGGATGCACATTTTCGGATATCTAACTGGACTCTTGTAAGTTATTTCAGAAACCCTTGTCCATTCAGTTTTTTGCTATGATAGTTTGAATTAACTAAAGATACTGGCTTTGTGCAATACATATATTGATTTGCAGCATGCATCTTTTCAACTGCTTTCAAGATGCCATTAATTTACGGCATCTTTAATGGTACTGTTGTTAATACGAGTTGAGATACCCCTTCCAAATTATACCCGTTCGTTGTGAAAACCAAATCTCATAAGAAAGCTGGCTGAAATTCATATTTTCTATAACTGCTACTGCAGTTTTCCATAGGTTAAGAAATGTTTTGCAGATGTCATATATTTATGGGAACTCATAACTGACTAACCTTTTTGTTCTGGAATGAGAAATGTTTTGCAGATGTCAATTTCCCATGTTCTTTCACGTTTACTGTATACATGATAGATGTTCTACTGATATATGTTATTTTCTGAGGTTAGCTTCTACACAGCAGCACCGTTGTCACTTTGCTGCAATAATGCTCTGGAGGTGTATAAATTTTCATTGAATGCAGTGGCTGAGTTCATTGTCAAAGGCAAGACTACTGTGCAACACATGGAATTTGATTGGTTGGAATTTGTGAGTTCTCTTTTGAAGCTTCGTTGGCTCCAATGGACTGGTGCGGTTATATTCTTTTGGGGCTGGATCCATCAGCGCAATTGCCATGCAATTCTTGTATGTTTCATCACACACACACTCTCTCTTCTGCAGTGTGAATGAACATATATTCTATGCCCTAAGAAATCATACTAAGTTGTTTAAATTTGAAGAAATATATAAAACAAAATGGAATAACCTGACATCCACGAGGTGCTGCAGAAATATATACTGAACTGAAACATTTCATACAGCTGATTAGAGGAATTTAAATCTGTTGTTTCTTATTTCAATCCTCCTTGCATTCACTTTTATGCTGTCCACTGACATACGAATATATTTAACAGGGCTCATTACGAGAACACAGTGGACAAAATGATGAATATGTGATTCCTCATGGTGATTGGTTTGAAGTTGTTTCATCTCCACACTATCTGGCTGAGATAGTAAGTCTCATGCTTCCCTTCACTGCCTGCCTAAGGAGTATTCTTTTGTCATGATTAACTTTGAACTTCTTCCTGAGTCTTGATTTATATGGTTAATTGCTTTTCTGGTGATGATGAAGGTTATATATGCTGGCCTTGTGGTTGCTAGTGGAGGAACAGACCCTACAATCTGGTTACTTTTTGGATTTGTGGTATGATTTTTTTTGTACTGAAAATATAATGTACATAAACATGCATACAGAAGAGTGCTCGCACGCGCACACACACACACGAGAGAACAAGATTCCACACGCGCACAAGAGACCAATGTCTTCTATAGTGACTTTACTCTTTCATTGGGGTATCTTTCAGGTGTCGAACTTGGTATTTGCAGCAGCGGAAACACATAGGTGGTACCGCAAGAAGTTCAAGAATTATCCCAGTAATCGGCTTGCCATTATTCCATTTGTATACTAAGTGCAAACATATAATAGCTTGTGCAAAGGTAAGTGATCGTAAAGCTTTGTTATACACACTTGAACAATCACTATGGTAGCTCCTTTTCTGCCCACAGCAAGCCGATGGAAAGATTGAAAACTTTGATGCCCTTCCCAAACTCTTTTTTCTTGTTTAACAGAAAGAAGGGTTGGATAGGAGAGCCTCTGACAAGTCTCCAATGTACAACTCTGTGGATCTTGACATACAAGCAAGTACATTGTAACTTGATACTCCGTACAATTTCATCCAAAGAAGCATGTAGCAACAAATAGGTATGCAATCCGTAATTGGTACACCGAACTATACATATGATTTACTTTAATGATCATTCTATTAAATATTAATACCAAACAAATACAACAGCCTTCATTTTATTTAGACTTTTCTTTGCAAGGACTAATGCAAAGATGTACAAAATTATGGAATTTTCTAACTAACCGATACAATGAGCATTGTTGGACATAAAGCTCAGTTTATTGCAAGTGAAAATTCATAAGGGTTTCTGTTTTGCTTCCCTTTTTGTTACCCTTTGAAGAACATGTGGAAGCAGTGATTCGGAGGGTTTCGAATTATGCAGTTTATGCATAAACATCTACTCCCCAAGATAAGGAAGGTAGAGTGGTCCTGAATTTCTTGTCTATAGTATCGATCAGCTCTATGTCCTCTTTCTCCAGCTTGAAGTTAAGAACTTCCAAATTCTCTTTCAACCTCTCAACTTTTGAGGACTTTGGAATCACTGGTGTGCCCCTCTCAATGTTCCACCTCAGAGCAATCTGGGCCACACTCTTTTGGTACTTTCTAGCCAGACCCTGAAAAAGTAGGAGAAATAGGTGAACAAATATTTTACGAATGCCTAAGTGCTAGAATGAGAATCGGGATCACGCGTTCGCACAAGAACCTGGATCACACGTTCATCCGATCCCATGATCGGTCGTTCGTATCTGTAGAACGAGTATACTTACAAGGAGAACTGGATCTTCCAGAGGTGAAATGGACCCAAATGCTTTGACATTAGCCGTAGCACCTCCTAGAGGGGTGTGGGCCATAGGTATAACTCCATGTTTCTTACAGAATCTGACGAGAGATTCACGCTGGAAATACGGGTGAGTTTCAAATTGGCTCACTTGAGGCTTGATTTTGGCGTAAGATAAGCAATCTCTGGTCAGAAAGAGCTCGTAGTTGCTGCATATAATATCATCATTTTTCTGTTAGGACACAAGACCAATTGCAAAAAAAATTCCCCACCAAAACATTAACATAAAGGAGCCGATGATCATTTGATTCAGTGACATTCACCTGAGACCAATGCTACGAACTAGACCGAGGGAGACGGTCTTTTCCATGTCGTGCCATGTAGTTTCCAGGGAGACTGTTACGTCTATGTCCAACACCTTATTCTCGTCCAAAAGACTAGCAGTTGTACCAACTCCTGTGAGCACACAAGCAATGGATCAAATACCAATTCGTTGCTATCTAGTGAAACGTACCATCTATCGGTTTTAAACACATGTCATGTTTTAATTGGATTATCCTAACACAATCACGAAAGAAAACGAGGGAGATAGAGAGAGAGGGGTACCGCTATGCTTGGTGGCTAATGGGTAGTGAACAAGGTAGAGATCCAGATAATCTAACTGAAGCTTCTTCAGGCTATTTTTGCAGGCCTCAACCACATGCCCATGGTCTGAATTCCAAACCTGCAATTATATACACATGAACATAACAAATTATATGAGATAAGGTCTAATAATAATACTACTCTTAAAATTAAGCAACTTCATTAGATTGGTAATTAGACTACTGGCCTTAGAGGTGATGAAAAGTTCCTCCCTCTTGACAAGCCCACTCTGAATTGCTTCTGCAATTGCGTTCCCAACGTCTACCTCAGTCTTGTAATGAGCTGCAGCATATATATTCAGAATTTAATAAATAAAAGTGACAATATATTTAATTTATAAAACAAAAAGAACAAAATTTATATTAGTTTTTAGGGTCACCAGGATTGTAGTTATTCTTTTCTTTTTTTTGGTCGGGATTTTCCTATATCCTATGTGAAGCAAACATTTGACTCGTCCAAAAACATAGTAACGATCGTATGCCACTCATTTCTTTTCCTAATTTCCTCATCAAACTGCACCTTAGTTATTCTAATTTGGCATGTTGTTGGTGGTGCACTTTTTTTTGTCCGGCTAAACAAAGGTACCTTAAAGGTTTAGTCAGTTGTCCAGAGTAACGAGCTTATAATGATTTAAATTATCGTTTGTATATTAAAAAAATAAATAAAAAGTAAAACCTCTTTTTTACAACTCAACAGCGCTATTATTACAGTAACAAGAAAAAAAAAATTGTTTTTTATTTGTCTTTATTCACAAGATATTGGAGAATGGGGAAATAAGAATCTGGAGTGGATAGATGTCTTTTTGTTACTATTAATAGAAAGTATATATAATCTGTAATCTTTCTTCTTCTTTGAGGTTGAATATTAATATAAAGATGAAGAAAAGACAGTCTATCTTGGAAAGAAAATAAGAAGGCGGTGAGGGAATGGAAGGGTTCATACCAGCAGCATCAAAATGGCGATAGCCAAGCTTGATTGCGTTTAAGATGGTGTTTCTGAGCTCTTCTTTCTCCAGGCGCCAGAGGCCGAGACCGATGATCGGCATCTCGAAGCCATTGTTGAGAGTTATGGTGGACATATTTTCTCACTCTCCAAACACACACAAACCGACTTCTGCAGTCTTTTTTTTTTCTCTCTCTCTCTCTCTCTCCTCTCTCGTGTATGAGTATTTGCAGTGTTCTGTATGCTTGTGAGTACTCAAACCTCGTGCCCCTTGTGACCTTATATAGCTGCATGGGCATTAAATAATTAAGGAAGCTGGCAAATTTAAATAAATAAAAATGCAATAAAATTTAAAATATAAAAAACTTTATGTTGGAAAAAGTGATTGGGTCCACATGAATAATGAAATGAGCAGTGATTTTTTTAAATTTTAGTCCGGATGTTATGGGTCTTATAATCAATCGGGCTGACGTTGCGGTATCTTATTGCTCGTTTGATAATATTTTCGTTTTAAAAAAAAAGAAGCTATTTGGAATTATTTGTTTTTGGTTTTTGGTTTTCATTTTAGGTAATATTCTGTGCACACATTCTCTCCCTCATCCATCCTCCTTCCCCTTTCCTCCAATCATCCATGCCTCCCATTTCCTCCAATCGTTCTCTCTTTTGTCATATATGCATTTTCTCTCTATCTTTTATTTATTAAAAAAAAAACCTAAAGACAAGGAATGAAAGTGTAACCAATCATGTTGTAACAGTCTAGGTTGGCGTGTTGAGTTCCACATCGGTAAACTAATTCATGCTTCATAAGCAGTTGCAGAGAGCCTTAGTGACTAGTTTCTTTTAGGGTATAGCGACGAGGTGGCTTGCGGTTCCTGGGTCGTGGCACAGGTCTTTTGTTAAAAATAAATGAGAATCAAATGTAATTTTGCAATACCCAATGAGATAAGGTAAGCGAATTATGATGGTTTTTTTTTTATACAAGCGATTTTGGAAACGGAGGAATTGAACCTATGACCTTAGGTGACTACAAGACCCTAACAATGAATTATGATGCATTAATCTCAATTTATAAGAAGAGTGACTCTACGTAAAGTTCTTCTATGAAGTATAGTTTTGTATCACTTATTGTATATATAATATCTTTAGGCAAAGTTCTTCTACGAGAAAGTTTTTTTTATCGACACATGACACATAATTGTATGAAACTAATATAAGAAGAAGAAAAAATTATTTCACTGCCACTCCGGTATCAATACCACAATTATACACGAACTCACCATATTGCGTTAGTTACGTAATGAGAGACATAACACATAACGCATGATTGTTATGTAATCGACTTATAACCGACTATAACCAACTATAACCGACCATAGAAAATGAAAAATTCTCCATTCCGACCTCGTTATCAACACCACAATCATATATGAACTGAACCATACTCTGCCACACACGTAAATGAGATAAAAGACAAAGCGCTTTAAATATATACCATCCTCCTTCCTTTCTACCCACACAAATATCAATCCCCTAACCTATAAGAAGTCAAGTACACTCCAACCACGCCTTGGAAAATATTGTCCGTACCCACAAGTCTGTAGCCGGCTTGTGAACGAAAGGGGATTAGGGCATACAGGTGTCAGGTGAAAACCTAGCTCATCCTAGTTTTGTTGCTTCTTGGGCCTTCCTAGCTGAGAGTTACCCTAGCCTAAAGCCAGTACAAAAATAAGGCTGCGAAAAGTCCCAAAACGCCGACTAAAATAAGCCCAAGTTTTGAGAACCTTTTATCATTTATCCTCTGCACAATCTTTGTCCTCTTTTAACCAACCATTTTTAGGCCTTGGTGGCCTTGTGTTGGCCTAGTGGTCCTTAATCACACAATCAGGGCATGTGAAATTGCACCTCTGTGTTTTTTCCGATCGACAGGTAGGCCTGTGGCTTGGTCAATTGAAAATCGACAGGCATGTGCAACCCTAATTAGAACAATGACATTAGTTACGTGAACGGTGGAAAGACCTCTTTGAGAGAGAAATATATGGAGAACTGCTTACTGTTTTATTGGTTTGGAAAATCCGTTGCTATTACAAAAGCAACAATCTGAAGGTTTGGGGAAGCATTTTCCAATATCTACAGGGTATATTCTAAGTTCTATCAACAACATGCTTTGAGAGGTTTAGATTTATTCAAATAGGAGCCACAAGTTTCAAGAACTTCACCGTTATTCTCAGTGTTAGCGGGGTTGTCATGGTAATTTATCGCTTGGTACGATAACACAACTCAAATTTATAACATAAAGTTAATTAACGAGTTATAGGGTTAATCGTTATTTAACACGGATACGAAGATAGCACGAACATTAAACGAATGAGATTATCGACAAGCATCAGAAACGAAACTTTGACAGATTAAAGAGAATGGTTAATTAATCTTTTCAACTTCTTAATAGGTGTTGTATGAGCCACTGCATAATTATAGGCTCAGTTTTGAGTTTACCATTCCAAGCCATGTACGTGGATTTTACTCAGTTTCCATTTTTTTTTTTTAAATTGGGTTAATAGTTCCTTATTATCATATCATGTCAAAATAAATCAACAAAATCAAATTTTGTTCTTAGTAAAGGCCCTAAAATCATTATTAACAAAATATTGTGTTAATGGATTTACTCAGTTTCCACTTTTAGTTCTCTTGATATGAACAACTTGGAGATCACTATCTGATTTAAAAGTCATATTAACAAGAACTTGAGATTCTATGCGTTGAATTAACTAACTGTCAACGAAGAAGAATAATGAAACGACTTTGAATATTGATATTAATCTGAATGAAAAAGAACGTCATCAAGTAAAAGAAAGCAACTGCACGCAGAAAGAAGAAGTTCGAAATGAATATTCTGACCGATATACCAAGGGATTCAAGGATTGACAGAGCTCTGATGGAAGGATGAAACCTGGGATCTGAGAGCATATTGTCTGGAATATGTGTTGAAGTCCGTGAAAAAGCTAAGTAGTGTTGAAATATAAGTGTCATAGCTGAAATGATTGTTTAGTTTTTCAGATTGTATTTTCTGCATGTTTAAATGTGAGCCATTGGATTATAGTCCAATTGGACAGCTGAGATGTAATCTTAGGTTTTAGTCTGTGTCATGTGTCTATCTCATAGGATAGAAGAATGTATGGTTAGATTGAGCTGATGTAAGAGAGGAATCTTCTTATTCCTAACGGTTTGTATTCAAGCATGTTGTGTGCGTGAGTGAAAGAGTGTGAGATTACAGACTCATTCTCTAGTGCATCATTTTCCCAAAAAGTTCTCTGCATTATTTCTTTTCCTCTGATGATTCTGAGCTCCATTTACCAATAATCCAAAACCTAATCAGATTATAGTATGAGAATTCTAACATGGCCTCAGAGCCTGGTTCGATCGATTAATACTGGGCGTTCGATCTGTGAGCTGCGTGAGCTACGTGAGTTGGTGAAATCTTGAAGTTGTTCTTGAGATTTTGCAATCTGTGTCTAATATGGCTGGATCAAGCGGTGGTGAGTTGAGAGCGCCAATTTTCAATGGCGATAACTATGAATTTTGGAGTATCAGGATGAAAACCATTTTCAAATCTCATGGGCTATGGGAATTTGTTGAAAATGGAGCAGAGTGCTCAGATTCGAAGGGAGCTGATGAATCTGATGCATAGAAGAAGGAAAAAGAAGAATTGAGTGGTGCTGGTAAGATGACTCTCACAGAGGTACGCATGAAGGATGCTAAAGCTCTGGGTCTGATTCAGGGAGCAGTGTTTGAGGAAATTTTTCCTAGAATTGCTCATGAAGAAACATCAAAGGGAGCTTGGAATCTCTTGCTGCGAGAATTCCATGGAGACAAACAGGTGAGAGGTGTAAAATTACAAAGCCTTCATAGGGATTTTGAATACACTAGGATGAGAGATGATGAATCCTTATCTGTTTATCTTGCAAAACTGTTTGATCTCATAAACCAAATGAAAAGTTATGGAGAAGAATTAACTAAGGGAAGAATAGTGCAGAAACTGTTGATTAGCTTACCTGCTATGTATGACCTTATATGTTCTGTGATAGAGCATTCAAGGGATATAGATACAATTGAGGTACAAGAGGTTGTTGCCTCATTGAAGGGTTTTGCACAGAGATTGGAGAGACATAATGAGTCTAAAACTGAGAAAGCTTTTGCTAGTCTCAGTGTGAATTCCAAAACAGATAAATTCACTGGAAAACACAGTGCTAAAGATCAGAAGAATTGGAAGGCAAAAGACAAAAGATGGGATAACAAATCTACTGATGGTGCTAAGAATTCATGTAAGCATTGTGAAAAACTGCATTTTGGTGAGTGTCGTTTTAAAGGCAAGCCAAAGTGTTTCAACTATGACTAGCCTGGACATATTGCAAAAGACTGCTACAGCAAGAAACCAGCACAACAACAACTGAATTATGCAACACAAATGCCATCCTCACCAACTATGTTCTTTGTCAATAATGCATCTGACAAAAGGCCTATGGAAGATGTATGGTATTTGGACAATGGTTGTAGTAACCATATGACTGGCAGAGAGGATGTTTTGATTGACATTGATAGAAGTATAACTGCAAAAGTTGCAATGGGAACATGACAATTGGTTGATGTGTTGGGGAAAGGAAGTTTGGTAGTTGAGACAAAGATGGGAAAGAGATACATCAAAGAGGTAATGCTGGTATCTGGTCTCAAGGAGAATTTGCTTAGTGTTGGATAGATGATGGAGCATGGATACTTTCTGATGTTTGGTGATAACAAAGCAGATATCTATGATGATTGCTCACTCACTAATCTGATGGCTCGAGTGCAAATGAAAGGAAATAGAGGTTTTCCTTTAAATCTTCATACAGAGTTACATTTGGCACTAAAGGCAAGTGTATGTCAATCAACTTTGATTTGGCATAGGAGGATGGGACACTTAAACTTCAACAGTTTGAAATTACTGCAAAATGAAGGAATGGTGTTAGGATTGCCAAATATTAAAACCACATGTGATCTGTGTGAAGTGTGCACTTTTGGAAAACATTGCAGGGAGTCTTTTCCAAAAGAAGCAACAAGCAGAGCTGCAACTGCACTTGAATTGGTACACACCGATGTTTGTGCACCAATGCAAACAGTTACAAAAGCAGGAAATAAATATTTTCATACATTTATAGATGATAGTACTCGAATGTGTTGGATCTATTTTCTGAGGTATAAGTCTGAAGTATTCAATGTATTGAAGAAGTTTAAAGCAATGATTGAATTGCAAAGTGGCTATAAGTTGAAGAAGTTGAGAAGTGATAGAGGAGGCACTACTACAAAAATCGAAATAGACGTCGGTAAAATGACGACGGACAAAATAAATACCGTCGTTAAATTTTAAATGACGACGGTAATATAAAAACCGGCGTGGATCAGAAACTAAAACACTTAAAAATTGGAAATTCATTTGGGCATTTTTAAAACACGACGCATAAAACTTTAAAAGTGTCGTCTTATTAAACATGCCATTTCGATCAGAAAAAAGACAACAAATAAACAACGACGGTATGTGTAAATATACCGACGTAGTAATTATAGACGACGTTTTACATATAATACCGCCGTTTTGAACATCCAATGAACACGACGGTAATTGTATTATTAGAGACGTATCAAGTACTATTTAATACGACCGTAATTTTATAATTACCGACATGTAAAGATAATTAACCACGTCTGTTTTTTATTATTTTACGCCGTATTATACATTGGATTACGACAGTACTTATAAATAAAAGGTGGTGGTAATAGCGATTACCACGTCGTCATAATATAATATAACGTCGTGGTTTTTCGGATAATACGGCAGTTCTATAAATTATATCGTCGTTGTAAATAATTTTAACGTCGTTTATATTAATTATACCGTCGTTGTTATTTAAAACAAGCGCGACAACAAAAGTCGAAATAAACGTCAAGATAACGACGACGGAAATCATAAATACCGTCGTTGTAGGTTTCAAATTCAAACTTTCGAATCGAAACGTCTCGCTTTATCTGCGAATTGGAGACCGAAATGGCGGCTTTTAGGTTTCCAAGTCGAAATAAAGGCCCTTTTCGGTTTCCAAGTCTTAATTAAGTCACTTTTAGTTTTCCTATTCTAAATATTTCCTTTAAATTGTAGTTTTTATTCCAAACGTTCAGTCTGAATTCTCACATCTCTGAATGGTTTCAGTCATGCAAGATGTCTCTCTTGGGAACTCAGTTGTGTTTTTGCACCAAACCAATCGAAGAACTTCGGTTTGGTGTAAAACAACAACTGAATTCCCTAGAAAGATTAAAAAATTTGTTTCTTGTTTAACACAAATTTCTATTTCTCTGTTGTTTTTGTGTTTAAGACGTCGGTTTTGTAACTAACTGACGTAGTATAGGTTTATAACGCCTGTTATTTAAAAACCGCCGTGTATATTTTAATTTATACACGGTTTAATTTTACTTTCTGTCGTTTATATCCAAGTTAGAGGCAATCCAAATAAGTTTATAAATGTATCTCTAACTAAAACTTGCTTCTTTTTTTTTAATCTTGGTTTTGCAGTGCAAGAAGGCAACGCTATAGCTCATACCCACACAAGAACAAATTGAAGAAATTCGGATCGAATTATAGTTTAATGAAACAAATTATTTTGTATGTATAGGAATGAAGATTGGTAAATATTTTGTATGGATATATAGGAATGAAGATTGGTAAATATGTTGTATGTAATTATTATTGATCTTCAAGTTTTATGAAACAAATTATTCTTGAGTATATTTATTGTTCACAAAGCATTATATATGGTTGTTTTTTTAGCAAGAAAAAAATCGTTGCAGAGAACCATTGGAAGCAAGAAAAAAAATATAAAAATGTAAAATTACTAAATCTTTGAATATATAAACGACAGTTCTTTCAAATAAACCGTCGTCTTTACATTAATAGACGACAATTCTATCACAAAACCGACTTCTTTACATATAATAGACGACATTTCTTTCATAAAAATTGTCGTCTTTATATATAATACACGACATGTTTTCATAAAAATTGACGTTTTTAAATATAATAGACGACTGTTATTAACATACGTATCAAGTGCTATTTAATACGACCGTAATTTTATAATTACCGAAATGTAAAGTAATTAACCATGTCTGTTTTTTATTATTTTACGCCGTATTAGATGTTATACGACGACAGTTCTTATAAATGAAAGGTGGTGGTAAATCATTACTACGGCGTTATAATATAATATAACAACGTGGTTGTTTAGATAATCTGACAGTTCTATTAATTATATCGCCGTTGTAAATCATTTTCACGTCGTTTATATTAATTATACCGTCGTTGTTGTTTAAAACAAGCGCGACAACAAAAGTCCGAATAAGCGTCGATTACAACGACGACGGTAAACATAAATACCGTCGTTGTAAGTTTCAATTGAAACTTTCGAAATGAATCGGCACGCTTTATCGACAAATTGGAGACCAAACGGCGGCTTTTAGGTTTCCAAGTCGAAATAAAGGCCCTTTTCGGTTTCCAAGTCTTAATAAAGTCACTTTTAGTTTTCCAATTCTAAATAATTCGTTTAAATTGTTGTTTTTATTCCAAACGTTCTGTATATCTCAATTCTCACCTCTCATGCAAGAATGTCTTTCTTGCGAACTCGATTTTGTTGTATACCCAACCCATCTAAGAACTTCGGTTGGGTGTAAAACAAGAACTGAGTTCTCAAGTAGGATTGTATATTTAGTTTCTTGTTAGCACAAATTTCTATTTCTCCGAAGTTTGTTTTATTTAAGACGTCGGTTTTGTAAATAACTGACGTAGTATATGTTTATAACGTCCGTATTATTTAAAAACCGTCGCTTATATTTTAATTTATACGTCGTTTTTATTTTACTTTCCGTCGTCTTTAAAAATGCGGTCTTTTGAAAAATTTGACCGCGAAATGTAAATTTTTCGAATTTTCCCTAAACCCTATATATATAACATTTCACTATCTTTCTTCAACTCATATTCTGACCTTAAGTTTTCTTTCTCCATCAGGTTGCTCCAAGTCAGAGGTACATTTCATTCCTTGCTCATATTCTAATCTTTCATTCCGGTTTTCAGTTTCTCAAGTCGAGGAAATCCAAATAAGTTATGCTCCCCACTTCGGCTTTTGTTTCTTGTTTCTTTTTTTAATCTGTTAAATGTATCTCTAACTAAAACTTGCTTCCTTTTTTTAATCCTGTTTTGCGATTGCAAGAAGGCAACGGTAACTCATACACACAAGAACAAATTGATGAAATTCGGATCGTTGTAGAGATATATAGTTTAATATTATGGATATGATATTTTGTATAGATATATAGGAATGAATATTGATATTTTGTAATTATTATTGAATATTCAAGTTTTATGAAACAAATTATTCTTCTAGATTCATAGGAAGATGGATTATTTGGAGCTGAATTTATTGTTCACAAAGCATTATGGTTGTTTTTTTAGCTAAAATCGTTGTAGAGAACAATTGGAAGCAAGGAAAAAAAGGTAAAATGTAAAAATAAAACATCTTTGGATATAATAAACCTCAGTTCTTTCAAAAAACCATCGTCTTTACATCATTAGACGACTATTCTATCACAAAACCGTCTTCTTTACATATAATAGACGACATTTTTTCATAACAACCGTCGTATTTACATATAATAGACGCATCGTTATTTCATAATAGACGACATATTTCACAATAATAGGCGACTTTTATTTCATAACAACCGTCGTATTTACATATAATAGACGACTGTTATTACATACCGTCGTCTTTACTTATAATACACGTCATTTTTTTTATAAAAATACGTCGTCTTTAAATTAATAGACGTCGGTTTTTAGTAAAAGCGTCGTTTTTATATATAATATAGACGACGGTATTTTACCGTCGTGGTTTTATGCGTAAAAGATGTCGGTCGATTCCTCGACGGTTGAGAAAGTAAATTTACGACGGTAAATTAACGTCGTCTATTGTGATTTTTGTAGTAGTGAGGAGAGTATACATCTACTAAATTTAGCCGATTTTGTGAGGAATTGGGAATGGAAAGACAGCTTACAGTGGCCTATTCTCCACAGCAAAATGGGGTAGCTGAAAGGAAGAATAGATCAATTGTTGAAATGGCAAAGTGTATGATGGTTGAAAAGAAAATGCCACTGGAATTTTGGGCTGAAGCAGTTAACACTGCTATATATGTTTTGAATAGATGTCCCACTAAAGCTTTAGATAAGAAAACACCATTTGAAGCTTATAGTGGAAGAAAACCAGGAATTAAGCACTTAAGAATGTTTGGTTCCTTATGTTATGCACATGTTCCAGAACAGCAGAGATAGAAGCTTGATCAAACTAGCACCAAGTGTGTGTTTCTTGGATATGGCAGCTGTGAAAAGGGCTACAGGCTGTGCAACCTTGAATCAGGCAAGGTGATTATTTCTAGAGATGTCGTTTTTAATGAGGAGGCTAGTTGGGACTGGAATGCACAGAAAAAAGCAGCATTTTAGTTCCACTTACTACTGTGGTTGTTGAGAAAGGAAAAGAGATTGATGAGTCACATGGGGCTCAAGCAGAAACATTAGAAAACAGAGAAGAAGAACACACTGAAGTTGTCACAAGTCCACAGGATTTTGATCACACTCCTCGGAAATATAAAAGTATAGTTGAAGTCTATGAAAGATGCAATGTGTGCATCATTGAGCCTGAGTCATTTGAAGAAGCTGTCAAAAATGATTCATGGCAGAAAGTAATGGAAAATGAGATTGAAATGATAGAGAAGAATAATACCTGGGATTTGGTTGATAAACCATCTGATAAACCAGTTATTGGAGTTAAGTGGGTGTATAAAACCAAGTTAAACTTGGATGGTTCTGTTCAGAAGAATAAAGCGAGACTAGTGGCAAAAGGTTACTCTCAAAAGCCTGATATAGACTTCAATGAGACTTTTGCACCAGTGGCAAGGCTGGATACAATTCGATTTTTGGTGGCTTTGGCTGCACAGAAAGGATGGAAGCTGTTTCAATTGGATGTGAAATCAGCATTTTTGAATGGGGTGTTACATGAAGAGGTTTATGTTGATAAACCACCTGGTTTTGTGATTAAAAACAGGGAAGATGGAGTTTATAGACTGAAGAAGGCTTTGTATGGCCTTAAACAAGCTCCAAGAGCTTGGTATGAAGAGATCAACTCTTATTTTGAAAAGGCTGGTTTCAAAAGGAGTCTTAGTGAGGCAACTCTATATGTGAAGTCTGCAAAGAGTGGCATTCTTATTGTTTCACTCTATGTAGATGATATCATCTATACTAGTAGTTCCAGAGAATTATTGATGGATTTCAAAACTGAAATGATGAAGCAATATGAAATGACAGACCTTGGTTTATTACATCATTTTCTGGGATTAGGTGTGATACAAACTGAAGCATATATTTTCCTGCATCAGAAGAAATATGCAAAGACTCTGTTGGATAGGTTTGGTTTCAAGGATTGCAAGTCAATTGCTACTCCTCTTGCAATGAATGAGAAATTGTCTAAGCAGGATGGTAGTGAACTAGCTGATGAAAGTTTATACAGGCAGGTGGTAGGAAGTTTGTTGTATCCGATCGCAACAAGGCACGATATTATGTTTGCAGCCAGTCTCTTAGCTAGATTTATGCATGGTCCTACAAATAAACATATGGGAACTGCCAAAAGAGTGCTTAGGTACATACAAGGCACACTTGACTATGGCATAGCTTATGAAAAAGGAAAGGAAGCAGTGCTAATTGGCTATTGTGATAGTGATTGGTCGGGAGTGAGGATGATATGAGGAGCACTTCGGGTATGCATTCCATCTTGGATCAGGTGTCTTTTCTTGGGCATCAGTCAAGCAAAGCGGTGTGGCTCTCTCCACTGCGGAAGCTGAATATGTGAGTGCAGTGAAGCAACTGCTCAAGCAATGTGGTTGAGGTTT
Organism: Prunus padus; assembly: GCA_024362665.1. Lineage (NCBI taxonomy): Eukaryota > Viridiplantae > Streptophyta > Magnoliopsida > Rosales > Rosaceae > Prunus > Prunus padus. The sequence continues at coordinate 11,600,894 of JANFAM010000006.1, read as the reverse complement.
GTTCTTTCAGACTTTGGTGAAGAACAGTCGATTGCAACATCTATTCTATGTGATAATACCTCAGTTATAGCTATAACCAAGAATCTTGTGCATCATCACAAGACAAGGCATATAAATAAACGTTTTCATTTCATTCGTGATGCTTTACAAGATGGAGAAATTGATGCATTGTCTTGCAAGACAGGAAGAGCAGATCGCAGACATTTTTACCAAAGCTCTAGCCAGAGATCGGTTTGAGTATTTAAGAAAGAAGCTTGGAGTCATTTCAGCTAAGCACTTAGAAGGGAGTGTTGAAATATAAGTGTCATAGCTGAAATGATTGTTTAGTTTTTCAGATTGTATTTTCTGCATGTTTAAATGTGAGCCATTGGATTATAGTCCAATTGGACAGCTGAGATGTAATCTTAGAGGAGGTTTTAGTCTGTGTCATGTGTCTCTATCTCATAGGGTAGAAGAATGTATGGTTAGATTGAGCTGATGTAAGAGAGGAATCTTCTTATTCCTAACGGTTTGTATTCAAGCATGTTGTGTGCGTGAGTGAAAGAGTGTGAGATTACAGACTCATTCTCTAGTGCATCATTTTCCCAAAAAGTTCTCTGCGTTATTTCTTTTCCTCTGATGATTCTGAGCTCCATTTACCAATAATCCAAAACCTAATCAGATTATAGTTTGAGAATTCTAACATGTAGATGTTTGGTAACTATTTCGTTTTTCTTTGTTAGAGATAGAAGGAAAATATATGATAAAAAGGAGAATAGTTACAAAACGAGCCAGAAGATTAGCCTTTCTTGATAAGTTGTATGTCTTGTAGGCCAATTACTCTCAATTAGAACTAAGAAAAATGGTAACGAGACTTGCTCAAAAGTGAGTCCCTATACTTGGACTTGCTGCCAACTGATGATCTTAGCGCAAGGTTAATGTTAAGCTTGGCCCATTTTATACTTCAAATATGGGATGACAGTAAGTCCATATAGGGACTCTCTTTTGAGCAAGCCTTGTTAGCATTCAAACTAATTTCCAAATTTGCATGCCACACTTTCTCGTATGGAATTTGCGCCTTGTGGCCCAAATAATCATGCCTTCTCCCATGGTTACTATTTATAGGCTCCTAATTTATTCAGGCCCAACCAACTACCCAATCAAGGTCCAGCTAGTCGACCTGAACGTAATTTACACCAAAATATAAGGATGAGCATTACATATGTTCATTTGACAGCATAGGGCACCCCGATCAGGTTCGAAAATAAAAATGTTAAAGTACTTTCATTTTAGTATAATACACTAAAAACATTTAAACCAGTGCAAATAAAAAACAATTATCATATTATAAATCATTTGATATGATCACAACTTTCACAATCAATTTTTGGGATCCCTGTAACATCATGTGATAACCAATCCATAAGTAGGAAGAGTTTCCGTTTCACTGGCTACATCTCATAAGCTATCCTAAGCTAATCAAGGGCTTCGGACTAGACGGTCCTTGTAACCCCTGAGCAGGTTTAAGGTATCGAATCCTAAGGTCATCGCTATGTGATCCCTCACTCTCAAGTCATTCTATATTGAGTAATCCAACTGAATAGGTTCACAACCTCATTCTATACATGGCTTGGGTAATTGTGACATGTTACTAGACGTCACTCACGGTTTGTGGAAGCCATGAGGACACACACCACAGTTAAGTCCTCATAAAGGGAAAATTAAAAAGGGATTTTAATTCATAATGTATGTACACCGATAAGGTTGGATGGAAAGAGAATGAAGATTATGAGTACATAATTATTAATTTAATACATATTAAATTAATTAAGAGAATGCGGGTTAATTTGGGCCTAAAATACAAAACGGGTTCAAGGCCCATTGGGCTTGGACTCATTGAGCTAGCTATGACATGTGGGCATAATAGGATGACCACATGAGCCCAAGAGGCCCAACATGGACCCCATGGCCGGTTCTACTACCTAGAGGGAGACTTTGGCCTCCTTGTGGAGCTATAAATATGCACTTTGCCTCTTTGGAAGAGTTAGGGTTTTTGAGCTAGTTTCAAGAGAGGAGTGAGAGCATATGAAGCTCCCTCTAGCTTGCATCATATCTTCCTCCTTGCCTTGGTGTGGAGAAATTGTAGGTGACCTCTCGTGGTGATTCCTTGGTAAACCAAAGAAGACCTATCCTACAAGGTGATCAACTCAAGAATGTTTAGAGTAGAACAATCTAAACTACGCCTAAAAGATACTTGTAGTTAGTTTTTTGTTTAAGCCCAAAGATTCAATCTTTGCTTCCGTTTCCTAAAGATTATATGTAATCTCATGTAAGACCCGTGTCTTGGGGAATCAAGAACGGTGAGCAATCCCACATCGCTCGGGGAGGGAATGGTGAAGTATCTTATATGTGTGAGCACTTCTCTATTTAGCACGAGACCTTTTGGGAGCTTATTGGCTTCGGATTCCTTGGAACTCCGAAGTTAAGCGAGTTGAGGCTAGAGCAATCCCAGGATGGGTCACCTACTCGGAAGATATTGCTCGTGAGTTCCTAGAAACAAAACCGTGAGGGCGGAGGCCCAAAACGGACAATATCGTGCTAGGGGAGTCAAGTCGTGACATCTCACATTTGTGGTTTAATGAAACTAAAGTTTTAATATTTCCTTCACCCTAATCGTAAAACCCTAGGTCGAGTTAAGTCAGTATTCAAGCCTAATCCAGTCCTAAGTGCCCTAGAGTAAATTTAAGGTTACGGATCAAGGGTTGGAAAGGGTTTTAGAATAGGTTTGAAAAATGTTCGGGGTTAGGGTTTCTGGTTCGGAACATGGAATTAGGGTTTGGAGGCTAAAAACCATTTGTGGAACACTAAAATAATTTTTAAAATGTTTCTGGCTACTTAAAATAATTTTCTAGGATTTTAAATAATTTTGGGAATTAAAGATTAATTTTTAAAGTCTAGAAAATAATTAAATTTTATTAATTACTATTTATTAATTTTTAAAACCTGAAATTAATTAAAATATTTAAATACTAATTATTCACTCAATAAGCACTAATTAAATTAATTAAATAAGACCAATATATTACTTAATTACAAAATTTAAACTAAGTAAACTAATTAGGAAATTATAAGACTATTTAACTAAATTAATAACTAAATTCGAAATGATTAAATTAATTAATAAAAACTACTTAATTAGTAATTTTTTCGTATAATACTCATACTATACATGTACGTATGTATTTCTTAAAAATACTTCCATTCACCGTACAAGTACGGTGAAATACACGTTTTTTAAAAATCAAACATACAGTACACGTACGTATTCTTCATGTTTGATACACCCAGTTTTTATAAAATTCTCAATAATACCTACAAAATTCACGTACTATACACATATTTTTCATATATTATTCAATAAAAATAATATATATTATAAATTGTAAATAAATTATATTAAAATATTATATAGTGGTTGAACTTTATATTTGTACTTTTCACAAATTTTGTCGAATAAAACATGTACGTATTTTATTCATACTTTTTCCATTCCATATTTTACTAACAATGAATTTAACTAAAAAATAATTCTAAATTAACAAAACTCATAATGAAACTAACTAAACTAGAATTAAACTAATTAAAACTAACTAATTGAAATTAAATAAAACTAGAGAGAGACTACCTTTGACAGGACCCGACCCTAATTCCGCTTTGGAATCCGGGTCAAGCCCTGTCCGTGTCCGACATCTGTCGGGTGTCGGACACACTTGACCATTTTGCCCTTTAGTGAAAAAAAATCAAGAGAAATTCAAGTTTTTGGTTCGACTTCTGCCGAAATTTCGGCAGAGTCTCCCCTGTAAATGGCTCAATTCCCAAATTAATTACACCTGTGAAAGCACAATTTTTAACTCCACAAACTTCAGCAAGCACAATTTAGGTTTCACACACAACAGAAGTTCAAAAGTACGGCCTCAGGCCTCACAACAGTTGGGCAAGTTCAGAGCTTCTAAAGTATTTAAATACAAAGTTTTCCTTGTCAAGGACCCTACACAAGTTGTGGGAGAGCAGTGGTGGTGAAGATGGGCTGGTGGTGGTGCTCAGCTACAACCTACAGCCTGGGGGCGAAAACATTTAAAAGGGTGAGTGGACCAAAAAGGTAGGTTTTAGAAAGTTGAAAACAAGAAGTTAGCCCCACCAATAAAAACGTTAGAAAACAATTCTATAGTCAAACGAGAAATCAAGGCATGTATATATATAAATATATATAAAAACATATTATAAAGTTCACTAAGGCAGAAATTCTTATTCAAAAACAGAATTAATCTTAAATCAAACTTCGTAAAATCCACCTAGGTGTACCCTTATACAATCCGTCAATTCCATTTTCTTTTCCGTCAAATCCATTCCTCGCTAGACTCGGAGGCACAGAGTCAACCGAGCCGCGTCCTCGCAAGACTCGGAAATCACAAAGTTTACCCGAGCCACGTCCTCGCTAGACTCGGAAAAACACCAAGTTTACTCGAGCCGCGTCCTCGCTCCGCACGGTTTGGGAGTCCCCAAGACTCATGGGGCGTGAGTCATGCGCGCAGACTTATACCGAAGGCAGCAATAGGTCCGTAGACCGGGTAATCACCAAATCCATAAATATTCCGAAGGCAACTTTATTTATCCGAAGGCAACATTTCTAGGGTACCTAGGGTGGTTTAAAACGTTCCTTAAATCATTCATACGTAAAACAATCTTTATCTTTCCGAGCCATTCAAGTTCCACAATATTAAACATAAAACTCATTTCTATGCTCAAAACAATATTTATAATAAATATTTCAAGTAAAACCATTAAATTCAGTCTCATGCTTGAAATCACATACTTTAAATCCCTTCATAATTTCCTTGAGTCATTCAATACCCATAGCCAAAAATCCCATTTAATAAATCATTCATAGGCTCGGAATAAAAACATATTCGAATAATAATAAAATTCCATTTAATCTCAACAGAAAGTTTAAAGCATAGTTTCTAATTAATTCAAAGATAAGCATTCAATAAAACAGTTATTGCATAAAAATTCATTTATAAAAATAAAAGTCCACTCACAGTGCGTCCGAGCTAGCCCGACCCTTCGAGGGTCCTTCTTGCAAATTCTCTGAAGCTCGAGCACCTATTTCCAAAATGGAAACCATTTATTAATTAACCATAGCTCGGCATAGTAATTTAATAAAAATCCCGACCCCCGGGCCTAAATGTGTTCAAACTAGAAGAGGGGCGTTCCTAGGCTCTAAAACCCTCAAATCTAACAATTGAAATTGTCGGAAAAGCCTCGGGATTAAATAAACGATTAAACTTTAGTTCGGTTCAAACCGAGCATTCAAGGGGTTCCCGAACTCCAATAGACGATCCGTAAGTTCCTTTAGGTTTCTAAGATCCCCAATTACTTAACTTCTAAGTTTCGTTACGATCCGACGGTTCAAACTCCGCGAACCCAAGTTAACCCTAGTTAAATCTAACCGGTAACATTGGTTCTTTGCTCAAACGATTTCCAAAAATTCGTTCGAGCATACCTACGCGTTCGGGAGACTACAGAAGGTGTTTTGGCACGAAGATTGACCACCACCACCTGGCCCACGCGCCGCCACACTCGCGGCCAGGTTGGGTGGCTAGAGCAATTTTTTCGGCCACGGAAAACCTTGGAATTTCGAGGCAAGGCTTATGGCTAAGTGATCAGTGGGTGGAGAGGAGTGTTTTGGCAGTGAGAACCGGCCGGAATCACGCCGGAAATTCAAAATTCCCGATCTCAAACCCTAGCTCACCAATTCGGTTCCAAACTCTCAAATCGATCAAAACCCAGTTTGAAACAATTAGAACTCAACAAAAGAAGTAGAAATCTTACCAAAATTGACGTTGGAACTCACGAAAATGGCCGGATTTTCAGACTGAAAATCCGGCGAATCTGGGCTCTCTCGCACGACTCCTCCGGCAGAAAACGATCGGAACTGGGGCAGGGGTGAGATGAGGGAAGAGAGAGATTAAGGCTGGAGGGGTTGGAGTGGTCGGTTTCGGCCGGAGCAAAACCTGGCCGGCTCTGGTTCGATCTGCTGGCTGGGCTCGCAGGGGAATACGAAGGGGATCGGGGGAAAGGGTCTGGCACGCACGCGCTGGCCAATTGGCCAGCGTGATTTTTATTTTTGTTACCCTTTTTGACGAAATTACCAAATTGTCCTTAGGGTTTTTAGACCTTTAAACGTTCGTTCGGGCTCGGAATCGGGTGTTCCGCACGTCCACGAACTCGTTTCGACGAGCCGGACGCAACGGTGTACTCCGTTCCACCAAATTCTTTCCCGAACTTAAAGTCAAATTTTAATTCCACTAAATTACTTGGGGTAAACTCGTCCTTTCCTTTAATATTTTAATATTTTAAACTTAAATTGGGATCGGGTTGTTACAACCTTACGTAGAAGTGAGAGGCTCTCAAGTTGAAGAAATTAGCAAGCAAGTTGTTGGGGTCTTTTTTGTTCTAGCAGCTTAACGAATGGGCCTGAGCTGCTAGAAAGAGTGAACAGATGAAGTTGCCCCTTTTTCTGAGTTAGCGAGAACTAGGCCCAAAGCATCCCAAGAGAGAAGCAAGTCCCAGGGGAGTACTTTGTTCTTCTTCCAGTGGCTGCGTGTTTTGTGCTGACGTTTCTAGCAGCTAGACGAAGAGTTATAGATGATGCATTGATGTTGCACAGGCTTGGCATGAGAGCTTGCTTTGGTGAATCAAGATACTACTAGGCTTGGCATGAGAGGCTTGTGGCGTGGGAGCTAAGAGAGAACGAGCATAAATAAAGGGTTAAGGCTTGAGATTTTGGGTGTTTTCGACAGCTAAATGAAGAGCTTGCGATGCCTGCATTTTCTTACAAAAAAGGTAATGACTATGGTTTTAGCTTGAGAGGATGGATGTTTCAGACTTGGGACAGAGCTTTTAGAGAGAGAGAGAGAGAAAGAGAGAGAGAGAGAGAGAAAGAGAGAGATAGAGATAATGGATGGGTGGCTTGAGTAGATTTTCAGCAGCTTGACGAATGCTTGGTCGTGCTTTTGGATGATTGAAGATGACTTGATAATGTTGAACTGAAATTATATGATCTTGGCATGAGAGGTTGGAGTGTGGGAGCTAAAGACCCACAAGTTTAGAAAATGAGAATGCATGTGCTTGGCTTTGTGTTGGATATGCTTGAGTTTGTTGTTTGTGGCTATGTCTATGGTGATTTAAGAGTTTCAAGAGAAGGATGATGAAAGGAAAAGCTTGAGGCTTGAAGGCTATGGAGGAAAAGCTTGATGTATTGCTTGGTGAGGCTTTATAGGGAAGATGGAAGGAAAAGCTTGGAAGGGTATAAGTGTTAGATATATGCCCTAGAAGCCAATATAAAAATGGATAATTCTAATGAAATATTATATAATAATCAAAGGGGCAAGAGCGTTGCTTTAGATACATAACATACACAAAGTAACAAGTCCATGGATTAAGATATAAATGGAAAGTGGTCTAAAGAAGTTAGATGCACGAGACCTTTCCATACATATGAATATCGTATCCTAAAATGTTCATGGTCATAGGATCACCAATTAGACAATGGTGACTCACAAAGACTGGTACACATTATGTCTGCTCAATTGGGAGGATGACTAGTCTTAAGCCATTCGTGTAGAGACACTGAGACAGATGTGTAGGTGCTCTATAGAAGATGGAGTCCACTGAACGGGATCAACTCTAGAATTCTTGTATGGAAGTCTTACTCACAAGTGTCAAACAAAGAATTCTAAGTTGTGATAATGCAAATTAATCCTTAGACCTGAGACATCACATTTGTCTTGTGTATATGTTGTTTCTCTTTCAAAGCACTATACGGTCGTATCAAAATGATGTGACTTAAAGATATTCCTCAGGATTCTCAGCATGTACACAGAGACAGGTGAATGTACAACCAGGAATCTCTGCTCTTAGTAAGAAGAGAGAATACTCTAAAAGATATGATTCGTGAATCTTTGGCCCAAGTATCGAATGAAAATTGAAACAAGAACGTTTGCAATTTTCATCAAATTGAATCATTTAATCTAGAAATGTCATATTAGGGATTTTGACACAAGTTTACCATATCCCGAGAATATGACATAGAGTATTGAATTACAGAAGGATCGAATTGCGTTGTAATCACAAACTGACTAGGTTCTTTAAATGAATTTTTATAGCTTGGGTAGTCATGACATACTGCTAGGTATCACTCATGGCTTGTGGAAGCCCTGTAAGGACTAATTATAATTAGTCTTCGCCAATAGGGAGAATTGTATGGAGGGATACAATTCACACTTGATTCAAATTGAATCATTCATACCCACTGCCTCACTAATTAGAACCTATAAGATCGCACACCGAAAAGGAATCGATTGGGAAATTAAGAAGAGAATGAATGATTTTGTGACATAGTCAAAGTCAATGTGAAAGTCAAAGGTCGAAGTCAAAAGTGAACGGTCAAAGGTCAAACGATTGACCCAACACTTGACACGGTCAACTAAGGATGACCGAGACCAACACTTGTTAGACAAGTAAGTGATTAAATTAGTTAAGTCACTAGAGTAATTAAATTGATTAGATTAATTTAATTATTCAATTAAAGTTATGAAACTTTAATTAAAGGTCCTATATGACTTGGAAATTCAAAAGGGATTTGACCATATGGACTCAGGCAAATATGTGACACATTATAGAATTAATGTGTTGGACTAAGATAGCACAAAAGATGACACACAAAGGGGGTGCGGCTACACTAGGGCATGAGGGTATTTTTGTCACTCTTGTGACACTTTTGATCCTATAAGTGTGTAGCTATGGCATCCTATCATCCTAGGGTTTTCAAGTTGGTGAAATTGAAAGAGAGAAACATCAAGCTCTCTCTCCCTAACCCCTTGAACCGGTCACATCAAGTGAGGGTGCTAGCACCACTCTTCACTTGTTGTCTACTCATTCTCTCATCCCATTCAATCCTTGGTAAAGAGCTTTGGGGAGGTGCAAATCTTTGTACCTATTTGGAGAGCTACAAGGTGGAGAATCAACATCAAAGGGAGAGCCAACAACAAAGGGACCATTCCCTCTACTTGAACACCATTCTTGGTTTCAAGATTCGCTCCAAGGGTATGGACATCTTATCTTTCTCTCAAATAGGATTTAGAGAGTTTTTGGTGCACACTTTCATAGACTTATAAAGATTTAGACTAAATGAGACTTGCATGAATCCCTAGTTTATTTAATGCTTCCGCTTACTTTGATTTCATATTAGATATGGCATGCTAGGTGATTTATACTCTCAAAGTTTGGTTGTAGAGTTTTTTTTTTAGAAATCTCTACACAACACCATTCTCACAATATTCCATTCAATAAGGAGGACGGAAGAACTTGAGGCTTGAAGGCTATGGCTGGAATGGCTGCTGGAAAGCTTGCAGCAGCCGAAGGAAGGAATGATCGTCTGATGTGGTTGCTAGGGTGCTTGAGCAACCAAGAGATGTCCTTCTACTTGTGTCATGGGTTCTAATTTATAGAAGGCAAGGGCTTTCCTTTATTTCCAATGGGTAAAAGGAGATGATGAAACCATTATATTTCCAACGTGTAAAAGGAAGCATTGAGACATTATTATTTCCAACAGACAAAGCTAGGCATTGGAAAACGACTATTTCCTATGGGTAAAAGGAAGTGTCGGAATTGGCTTGTTTTCAATGGGTAATAGAGAGTGCTTGAAGAATATCTAATTTGCTCACTCACATTGGAGAGCTCCAAGTAATGAGCTTGGACTTTGGTGCTCCCAAGTTGTTAGCCCAAAGTCTCCATTATACAAGAGCTTCTGTGGGCCTTGTGGACCTCCATAACCTTCCACACCACAATCCCTCGTGCAAGCCCCGTGAACCACATGACTTGGGTTCATGTGAGCTTGGTAAGTGATTGGCATAGGAAAAATGTATTATTGGCATGGCATGACATGTACACTATTTCTATTTATTTAATGAATTAATTCCCAAAATACAGCTTGGATTAATGCATGACCACCATTATATGTTATGTTGGGCTTTGAATATCTATGGGCTTCTCATGACTATTTTGGGCCTCAACATTAGCCCCATTAATTATTGGGGCCATGAAGTGGCAGCGAAATGGTCCGAATAATCATTTTCTAGCCCAAATTAAATGATAGTGGCGTGACATGGCATGGCTGGTTCATTCCAGTTAAGGGTCTCCGAAATCACAGCCAGGTCTTTTCGGAGATGGCTGGTTCTATCCTACAAGGTGATCAACTCAAGAATGCTTATAGTAGAACAATCTAAACTACGCCTAAAAGATATTTGTGGTTAGTTTTTCGTTTAAGCTCAAAGATTCAATCTTTGTTTCTGTTTCCTAGAGATTATATGTAATCTCACATTTGTGTTTAACAAAACTAAAGTTTTAATATTTTCTTCACCCTAATCGTAAAACCCTAGGTTGAGTTAAGTTAGTATTCAAGCTTAATCGAGTTCTAAGTGCCCTAGAGTACACTACAAGAAATGCTTATTTGCGACAGCTGGCCCGGCCCACGCAAATACATTAAATTTTAGATGCTGGTGGTTCCCGCTAAAATAATTACAACAGTTCAATTAGTAACATCACAAATAGCGTCGCAAACAAGGTTGGAGTAGCTATATATGCGACGCTGATTAATTTGCGTCGTATCTTGCTGCTTTAAGTCTAATTTAGGAGAAAAGACAAAGCACTCAAAATAAAATTTTCACGAGTGCGCCTCTCTTTTTGTTTTCCCGCTAGTAACCCTTATCCCCTAATCAATACTCAAAATACAGAGATCGTTCTTCTCTCTCTTCCCAACAAGCAGTTCCTCTCTCTCTCTCTCTCTCTCTCTCGATCTTCTTCTCTCTCTATCGCTCTATCTGTCTCTCTATCTAGGTTCTCTAACTTCTTTTTCTTTTGATTTTCAGTTCTTCTTGCAGAAGAGTGATATTATATTCATCTTTTAGGGTTCCTCCCAATTCAAAGAAACGAGTCTAGCCCCATCTACGACTTCTAGATTTTGGGGACCCTTTCTCCTATGAGATAAGTGATCAAGGTATGTATCTGGTACGAGATTGGATCTTAATTTTAATCATTAATTTTTGCTTCAATAATTGTCATTCAACATTCTAGTATTCATATGATTATCTGTTGATGTTATTTAGTTTGCAAGAAGAGGAATTATACGTCGGGTTCAACTTCTATTTGTGGAATTGGAAGTTTGACAATGATTTGTAGTCCTACTTTATCATTTGTATTGCATGAAGTTTTTCGTTCCCTTGTTGTTTTACACAAAAATGCCATGAATCATAACCCCAAATTTTATATGTTTGTAATAGTGTAAATAAGCATATTAATTTGGAAAAGAAAATGATCTGAACTAATATTGGGAACCCGTTCCATGTCCTTGTTGACATCCGAAGATAAACAACAGAGGACGTTCTTTAGTTGTGTACTACGCAGAAACCCAGAAAAAATAGCCCATTCGGTCATTTAGTTGGATAGCATTGTTGTTACCTTTGGACATATGCATCTATTTCACTGAAGTTCTTATTGACCAAAATTGAAGTAGATGCTACCAATTATCCTAGAAACAACTTTCTCATTAATTGAATATTGGCATTGTGAAATTCTCGTCTGCAATTTTAAAAGGAGAAAAGGAGAATTGGTTTGGGTTGGAAGGCCAATTAATTATTGACAAACCTTTTTAAGTTAAGGCCCATACCCCAACCATGCTTAACTCTCCATTTATTTTGGACTTTTCCAATTTATATGTGCTGCTAGTATCTCCTCTGATATTTCTGTTCACTTGTTGTTTTTTACGTCCAACAACTTCTGTCTTTGCCCTCCCTCCCTCATCTCTCGTGTACTTGGTTCATAAATTGAGAAAAAGAAAGAACAATGCACCTGAACAAATTCTATGCTTTGCTTAAATTAGGGAGGTGATGAGGTCTGTTGGCTGTTTTTTTTAAAGTTAGAGGCCAATTCAATCAATTTGGCTTCATGGGTCTAAGTTGCTGTTTTTTACCTTGACATGGGCTATAGAAACATGAAATAGGTTAGTCTTCTCAAAGTCTGGACTACATTGCTCTGCTATGATGCTTTCTCTGGATTCACAGTTTCATTTTCTTTTCTTTTCATTTTTGTGATTTATCTACTAATTGTTGCTTTACCAACTATGAGGTAATTAAGGCTATTGACATGCTTTTTTTTTCGGATATGTATTTAGAGATTCTGATCTTGATGACTAATTCAGGGAATAGAAATTCAGGTTGGTTTAGCTGTTAACTATAAGAAGGCCACTTCTTAATATTTATGTAATTTTTTTCTTCACATTCTTTAATGTTTTAAGCTCTTTTTCAGTGTAGACTGTGCAGTGACTATTCCCATCCTTAATTTTGTTTCAGGCATCTCTTATAATGTGGTAAGACACTTGATTGATAGATAAATGTGCATGGCTTTTTAAAGCCTCTCTGTTTGATTAGCTAATTGGTTTTGCGAAGAACACTACATGCGGCATAGTCTTGGAAGCACTTGACATGTATTCTAGAAATAAAAATCTTATGAATAAAATTAAGATATATTTTTTTTATTCATTTTATTGATGGTTATGCAACTTTTTTACAGGTTGGGGTGAAGAGTTTGGCAAAGTACAAGATAATGATAATTCTTTCACTACTAGACAATTTTGAACTGTATTAGTTTAGGTACTTCACTTGAGAGATTCTATAATTTTTGGTTTTGTTTGATGAATGTGTTAGATAAAAAATGTAATGAAGTAATTAAAAATTCACCCAACGTAATCTCACTCTTATTTTTAAATAAGAGTTTTTATTGATTGAGTACGACCCATTCAAGATGAAAATATCTCTTAATTACAATCTCTTTAGAAAGAGAACACCCTTTGATTCCAATACGAAGAATGAAATAAATAATGGAATTCGATTTTGATGTTATGGCTGCATCCAGGGAACCCTAGATTGCCTACATACCCCATTTTTTGAGGATCAAGCCGTTTGTAGTTCTATTGAGAATTTGATTGGACTTTCAAAGTGAATGACCCATTGAAAGAATTTGTGATGTAGGAAATATTTATGGTATTTGGATGAATGTGTTTGGAAGAGTGTTTGGGAGTGAATTTGGTTAAGGTTAATCGGGATTCTATTTGAAGCAACGGTTGTATTTGGATTGAATTTCCAAAATGCCTTCACGTATCCTTTATGGAATCAAACCGGACGTAGTTCATATACTTTGATTTTTTTGAAATGAATTTGTTGGTTTTGTACCCTTTTTTTATTATCAGTGTCTAAAAATTAACAGGCATTTTGATGGGCCCATTAAGTTACAACAATCGACATTTGGCTTTGAGGATTTGTTTGGACCACCTATTAAGTATTTGGGGGCTTTTGAGAGTTAATAGGTAATCTATTTTGACAACTCATCAATTTGTTTGCGGGCCTTGAAATTCTTTCATTAGTTGGCTCATGAGGCAAAGTTCAGATCTCAAAAACCAAAGAGAAAGCAAAACACAATTTGTCTTTCTCTTTACTCAAAGTGGACCATGTGGCCCATTATTGAATGACAATTATCCCAGGGCGTCACTTTTGTTTTGCTGGCTACTTTTACTTCTTTTTCCTTCTGTTTTTTGGCTATTTCTTCTTCTTCCAAATGGTCATGTACGACCTGATACATTGTTGCCCATTTGCTTTCTCACCAATCTTAGGGAACCTACTTCAACCTTCGAGAATACATCTCAAATTTCTTGCAAGGCGAGATTTGACTACTTGGGCATGCGGGTAATTCGATGCCCACTTGGGATTCTACAGGGTTCTTTGGGTATTTCGAAATGAAATACGGTGAAGGTATCTTTGTATTCTTCAATCTTGGGCATGCGAGAGGTTCAAGACTTTGTGGTGAGAGATGGAAGGGAGCTGAAGGTGCGTCAAGATTTTGGTCTTGATTGCTGCTCTTGTCTCTGTGAAATTTCATTAGCCCCCGGTGCTTCTTCAAATTATTTGTGTTTTGCACACGTGGGTTTGAGATTTCTTTGTTGGGCCAACGTCCATAAATTTGACCCATATAGTTTACTTGGGCCCAAAACATTCCTCAGCCCTTTTCTTCAAATGAGAGCACCTCCAATGATATCTTGGTGAAATGCTTCATCTTCTTTTGTCGCTTTCAAAACAAAGTCTTACGGATTTTGAACTTTTGGATCGGAATGGATCAGTTTGGAGAGTTTGGGTGAAATTGAAAGAGGATTCAAATTGTCTCTGTGGCGCTTCTCTTAGCTTTAAAACACCATCTTGTTGCAAATATGAAATCCCATCTTTGCTTTGCCTTGAAAATCCCTACGGTATCTTTCACCATTTTCTTTGAGTTCTTGCTTGTCTCAGTGCATGACGGGCATCCCGAGGTAGGCTCTTCTTGTTTAATTTGTGTATTTCTTCGAGTTGTGCGTGCCAATTTCATGGTTGAAACTTCTGTAAAATATACAATACGAGTCACAAGTTTAGGTTTGTCCATCGTGTGTTGCTTGAGATCTCCATCCATTTGTTGTTTCTGCGGTCTTCCACCGAATGGGTTTTGTCATTGCCCTTTGGGTAATTAAAACCATCTTTATCTTGTCTTATTTGGTTTTGTGTAGACTTGTGACAGGGAAGACTCTTTGTGCAATAGGTTTCTTCACTTTTGGTTAAAGACCAAATTTGGTTTGAAGGAAGAATTGTTAGCAGCAAGTTGTGCATCCATCGATGCCACTCCTTTTACATATGGCAAGTCTTTGCTTCTCCTTGTTTGAATTTTGTGGCAGCGGCTTGATGCTCACGGTTGATGCATTCCTTTCTTCACGAGTTTGAAATGAATTTCTGAAGCTTTGCATACTTCATTTTGCGATGAGATCTTTGGGAGAGGCATCATCTTTGTCGGCCCGATTTACTGCCTTTGTTTTGTCTCGTTTGCCTCTGTCTTGCCGGCAACAAAGTGGGAAACTTCAATGATATTTGCAAATTGCTGCAGAGAAACGTTGTCTGCGTGGACACCGACTTGGGATTTGTCTTTGTTGGCAATTTTTGAGCACAAGACGTGGATGTGAGTCCTCTTCGCCCTATAGTCATCGGCCTTTATAGACTTTACGGTAACCAGCAACACCTGCAGATCTTTTTAATATATTTTCTTACTGTTTATGCATATGAATGGGGATAAAAGCGAGTTGTTGGCTTTCTCCCTTGCAGCACGTTTTGCCATCTCCTTCTTCTCCAATTTGCAGCAAGAAGGTGAATATTCCTCGTCACTAACAAGTTATTCTTGCAAATAACTTTGTGAGATCATGCTCGAATTCTTTCTTTTATTTTGCGGTCGAAATTCTCTTTGTCTTTGAAGGTGGAGTTGGGATGTAGCACGGTCACCATCATTTGAGAGGATTTATTTGCCTCTTCCAGGACTTTTCAAGTTTCGCAATACAATGCTTTTTCTGCTTTTCTTTTGCACACGCAAATTAGTTGTATATAGAAAAATGCTCAAATGAATGAATCATTTTATACCTTGTATTGTGACAGAGTTGTATATTGCTTGCTTCTCTTTCTTTCTTCTTCGTATCTCCTTTGGCTTTCCGGCAGTTCGATGCTTTTCCTTCCGTGATTTTTCTTGCCCCTTTATGTTCGGCCACAGACCCTTTTTTATAGACCAAGAGAGCTCGAGAGAAATGAAGCCGATTATTCATGAAGCTGCGTGGAGTACGTGGGGAGAGTAACTTCCCACTTTCATAGCAACCTTCCACTAGTTTCCTTATCCAAAAGCATATTCCCAAAGTCACGTAGCCATGATCAGAAACCAATATTTGACTCTTTCATCCACTATATTAATATTTTCTTAATAAAAATATTAATATCAATTTCTTTTGGGCCTAAACCAATTTAACAATAAACCCACAAGATTGTATTAACTATGAGCCCAGTCTCTTTAAAATTGGGCCTAGCATTTAATTTGTTGTCAGTGAAATTTTTATTTCAACAGAATGTATTGAAACATACTTTCAAGTACATGAATGAAGCTTGTTTTCGCTTTGATCAATATGTAACACCATTGAGAATATGTTTTATAGTCAATTTCAATTTAAAATCATAGTTTATATGTTGATTAAAACTGGCATTTAGTAGCATTGCAAAATATTAAATTAGAAATTTTTTCTACCAAAAAAAAATCTTCACATGCTTATTGCGATGGAAACTACAGTGGTCGCAATAATCATATTTGCGACATGAGCTCGTGTCGTAAATATTGTCATAAAAGGCCAATTTAAATCCAACACCCAATTGATTGCGACAGTACCTTATTGTCGCAAGGCTAACGCAAATAGTTATTACAACGGCTCCAAAGCGTCGTGAAAAAGCCCAAAACATTTGCGACGCGTAAGAAAACGTTGCAATGCAGTCGCAAATGGTCATTTACAACGCTTTTTTACGCTTTTGCGACGGATATTTAGTGTCGCCAAATGCCTTTTTTCCGTAGTGGTAAGTTTAGGGTTAGGGTTCGAGGGTTGGAAAGGGTTTTAGAATAGGTTCAAAAAATGTTCAGGGTTAGGGTTTCTTGTTCGGAACATGGAATTTGGGTTTGGAGGCTAAAAACCATTTGTGGAACACTAAAATAATTTTTAAAATGTTTCTGGTTACTTAAAATAATTTTCTAGGATTTTAAACAATTGAAACTATTTAAATAATTTTGGAAATTAAAGTTTAATTTTTAAAGTCTAGAAAATAATTAAATTTTATTAATTACTATTTATTAATTTTTAAA
Organism: Prunus padus; assembly: GCA_024362665.1. NCBI lineage: Eukaryota > Viridiplantae > Streptophyta > Magnoliopsida > Rosales > Rosaceae > Prunus > Prunus padus. Next base: position 11,584,061 of record JANFAM010000006.1, on the reverse strand, counting down.
ATCTGAAATTAATTAAAATATTTAAATACTAATTATTCACTCAATAAGCACTAATTAAATAAATTAAATAATACCAAGATATTACTTAATTACAAAATTTAAACTAAGTAAACTAATTAGGAAATTATAAGACTATTTAACTAAATTAATAACTAAATTCGAAATGATTAAATTAATTCATAAAAACTACTTAATTAGTAATTTTTTTCGTATAATACTCATATTATACATGTACATATGTATTTTTCAAAAATACTTCCATTTACCATACAAGTACGGTGAAATACACGTTTTTTAAAATCAAACATACAATACAAGTACGTATTCTTCACGTTTGATACACGCAGTTTTTATAAATTTTTCAATAATATCTACAAAATTCACGTACTATACACATATTTTTCATATATTATTCAATAAAAATAATATATATTATAAATTGTAAATAAATTATATTAAAATATTATATAGTGGATGAACATTATATTTGTACTTTTCACAAATTTTGTCGAATAGAACATGTAAGTATTTTATTCATACTTTTTCCGTTCCGTATTTTACTAACAACGAATTTAACTAAACAATAATTCTAAATTAACAAAACTCATAATTAAACTAACTAAACTAGAATTAAACTAATTAAAACTAACTAATTGAAATTAAATAAAACTAGAGAGAGATTACCTTACGTAGAAGTGAGAGGCTCTCAAGTTGAAGAAATCAGCAAGCAAGTTAAGTAAAAATAAGAGTGTGGGGGTTATTTATACGCACAAGGGGAGCAATGACGGCTAGAATGGATTTTGAATATATAAAAAATTGGGTTAAAATAAGGGCTCAGATCGAGTTTAAAGGGCGGTGCAATCTGGGCCATTAGATCTGGCAAAAAACCTGAACCAACGGCTATATTGCGCCAAAAGGATGAAAATGACATGTTGTTTAACCTCTACTACATGCAGCACGCATTGAACGGCCCAAATCGAAACAACGGAAGATGATCAACGGTTGAGAACGAGGGTGCACAGTGATAGTGTAGGCAATTATCGACGGGTCGACACGCAGATATTGGTCTGGTAGGGTCTGCCTAGGGTGGTCCGTAGAGCCGTGTCAGCACCTTCCTTGCTATCACGCTTCACCACGTCAGCATGTATTAGCGCGTCCTGGCCGACACAACCTGATGGACGTCCTACATTCCACCACGTGTCTCACCTAATTTAATTTCTAATTTCTAATTTCCTAAACTTCCAAAATTCACCAAAAATACTCCTATGCTCCGAAAAATTCCTGAAAGTTTCTACAGACTCATATTCACCTCTACCATTTTTTTTACTAATCTCCATTTATCCAAATAACCTCCATAAATTTCCCAAACATTTTTCTAGCACTTCCAATAAAAATAAAATATCCAATATAATTCAACTTAATTTGAAAACTCTTCATTTATCACAACACAAAAACTTTATCTACAGACTTGTGAGAGCTTCTAAAATTACAAAAATTTATCGGGACTCACATACGTGTTGATGTCACGTGTCTGGGATATCGGCACGTGACATTGTGTCCTCCCAATTGGAGCAAAACAATGAGGTAGAATTCTAGGGTTAGTCATTGTACTATTCATGACTGTATGAAGGACCAATGGATACACTTGTGGCACGTTTACTAATCCGTAATCGGAATGAGAATTCGAAACCGATTCCGATTACGGATTATACATGTGTTTACTAAAATTTGGAGGAATCAAAAGTGCGTGGGACCCACACGAAAAATGGAATTGAATTCCAAGATTTTGGTGATTTGGATTTCCTACATACATAAGGTATTTGGATTCCGAATTTCATCCGTAATTGGAATGCTAATTTTTTTCCCTTTATGCCCTTTCATTATTTCCAAGATTATCCTTAACCCTATAAATAAAAACAAAATCATTTTAGTGTTAAGGATTAACTAATAGAAATACTTACATTTATAATAATAAAAAATACTTATTAATAGAAATACTTGCATTTATAAAAAAATAAAAAAATACTTAATAGAAATACTTAAATTTAAAAAAAATAATAAACAAAATTATTTTAGTGTGTCTATGAAATAAAAAAACAATTTAATATTTTCTTACTATTATATATTATATCAAATTTTATTAAAAAAAGTATATAAAATATTTGATTTGGGACAAGGGCATTTTAGTAATCGTACTAGTTTATATTCCGATTCTGCTGAATTAGTAAACAGCTTTATGGAATTCTATTCCGATTCCAGACAGTGTTAGTAAACAACTTCAACATGAATCTAATTCTGATTCCACCTCAATTCAATTTCTCCTCAATTCAATTCCTCTCAATTTGATTACGGATTAGTAAACGCGTCATTGGTGTAAGCCCAAAGCGTCAACCAAATCTCTTTCTTCGGCCCGACCCAGGAAAAGTTGGACTCGGTAATACCCGGTCCATGTAGCTTGCAACCTGCCAATTATAAAGCAGTTGGACTATTCCTTTCGACGACTTTGGCATGCGGAAGCACGAGAAACACAACTACTGAGGGAGAGAAGAGAGACCAGAGATCCAAAATTCTGAGATCCAGACGACGTCGTCCCAGATCCACGCTCCATAATGTCTTCTTCAATCTTCAGCGGCGATGAAACGGCGCCGTTCTTCGGCTTCCTCGGCGCTGCTGCAGCCCTCGTCTTCTCATGTAACCAAACGCTAACCTCAAACTCCTTTTTTTGTCTCTATGTTTTTTGCTTTCTGCGATGTGTTTGGTTCCCGAGAAAGTTGAGATCTACTTTTAATTTGATCAATTGAGTATCTGTTTCATTGGGTTGTCAATTGAACTTCGTTTCTATAATAACAAGCAATTAAGTGAAGTTGTAGTTGTGATTAACTTGGGTTTTCTCGGTTGAACTTTGGGTTATTTATCATTTGGGACCCTGAAAAACAAATCTTTTGCTGGAAATGAGCTAAATTTGGTTATTATTCTACTAGTTGGTTATGATGAGGCCATCATAGTATTTTAGTCTTCGTTGTTTATCCTCAAGTTGTATGGTCTGCTGATAGGATTTCTAGAGTTGTTAACATGGATCTCTATTAAATTTTGAATCTTTGTTGCTAATAATCATACAGTCCCCTTCTATTGAGGGATCCCTCAAATAATTTTATTTGAAGGACGCTCTTTAGGGTACCCTACGAATTTGTTTTCAACGATCCAAACCATCTATTTTTTAGGTCTTCATTCATAGATCATCCTTACAAAAAATTAGACAAATCGGAAACCGTTTCGACATCCAATCGTTGTCTTACAAAATCGATGAATACGATGCTTGAAAAAATCTAAAATTTCAATAACTCAATTGAGTGGTCAAATGATATTGGATTCGAGTGATTTTTGGTAGAGATGATCTTTGAATGAATATCTACAAAATAGACGGTTTGGATTAGTGAAATACAATCCTGGAGCCTACCAAGGGTTTCCTCAAATAAGCTTATTTGAGGGATCCTCAATGGAAGCTCTCTAAATAATCATAAACCCAATGACTCAAAAAGGCTAATTGATCTATCTGGCTTGGTTTACAGTTAGTATTAGTGATTCTTGTAAAAATTGTTAGAAGCCCATTGAAGGTTTATTGTACTTGATGTGAGGGTTTAATTGGTTTTTTTAGGTATGGGAGCTGCCTATGGAACGGCAAAGAGTGGTGTTGGTGTGGCATCTATGGGGGTGATGAGGCCTGAGCTGGTGATGAAGTCCATTGTTCCTGTTGTTATGGCTGGAGTTTTGGGTATTTATGGCCTTATTATTGCTGTTATCATTAGTACTGGAATTAACCCTAAGGCCAAGCCATACTATCTTTTTGATGGTTATGCACATCTCTCTTCTGGTCTTGCTTGTGGTCTCGCGGGGCTATCTGCTGGAATGGCAATTGGTATAGTTGGTGATGCTGGTGTAAGGTATGATTTTATCTTCTTTTGAGCGCATAGGCATGCACATAATTGTTTCATGTTGTCTGCTGCTGTTTTGGTATGTTTGTTGTATGGTAATGTGTATGACAAAAAATGTCATTGAAGTGGATGCTGTACGAGTCAGTACTCCTTTTCTTTCTCTTTTAGATTAGTTCTGTCTTTTTTATCAAAGGCAGGATCCAAAACCATAGAAACTGAGATCCATGCACAACATATGTAGGGCAGCCATATTTGTCCTTGAACATTCTTTTGAGTAGTAAACAAAATTGATCTAATTGCAGAAATAGAAATACTGGTCTTTCTCTCTCCACTTCTTTTAAATGTTTCTTACAGAAACTGCTTATTACAGAGTTTGGCCGTCAGCTTTTCTTATTGACTGTCATTTCGAACTGTTTCGAGCTGAAATACTTCACCTCTCAATCTAAATCCTGAATTATTGATATGCCAGCCAGAATTTTCTAACAAGACTGAAATCAAGGGAAAACCAATTGGTGTGATAGAGGATCAGCAAAACCATTGTAAATTAGAAAATCCAAAGAATAATATATCTGCTAGTTTTTATTGCAATATGAAAAGCTAAATTCCTAGACAAGGATAGTAAGTTAAAGCCATTGGTCTGATAGATTCAAGAACTAAAATCAAAGATAAAGGTATTGGTCTGGCAATGGATAGTGAAAACATTATAAACTATGCAAGGGCCAAGAAATCTTTAAATGTTTGTGGCAATGTGAAAAGTTATAGTCCATGGCAAGGGTAGTTTTCCCCGTTGCCCTGCAAATGAGACAATTGTCAATGTCTGTTTGTCATGTAAAACAAAAAACATCATTCTCAGGAACAACCATTGAAAGTGGTTTTAATTTAGAGCTTGCAATTAGTTTGGTGTTTGGCTTTAGCCTATAACTATAATCCACATTGGCCTGATTATTATCCTAATGTCTCAATTGTATGTGTCGCATTTTAAATGAAAATGTCAGTTGCAGGACCCTTTAATAGTAGTGTACTTTAGAGCTTAGAATTACTATTATTTGGTTAGACAACTAGCATGTTGTTTGACTATAATTTGGCAGCATGGGTCAAAGGAGTAAAGATGAAAGATTGCCCAGCAAGTTTTCACGGGTTATGTCAGGCTAGTGTTTGTCACTTGAGAGGGGAATAATTTTAATAATTAGAAGTTATTTTCTTGTTGTGCTTGATAGATATTCCCATTTCTCCATAGTCTCTACATCGTATCGACCTAATTTCAATGAAGTTGTGCACCTCTGGAATAACTGAGCTTGTTTTGCAGAGCTAATGCACAGCAGCCAAAACTATTTGTTGGGATGATCCTCATTCTCATCTTTGCTGAAGCACTGGCCCTCTATGGCCTCATTGTCGGCATCATCTTGTCTTCCCGATCAGGCCAATCCAGAGCAGACTAAGAAGTGACCATGCAGTCTAATATTCTTTATTACTTACTAATGGCACTTGAAGGTGAAAACTTTTGGCTGATCTCTGATTGGTCGTTGGGCTGTGCTTGCTGGTTCGTACAGATTATGTTTGTGAAAGTAACAACTGTGCCTTGTAGTAGTAGGATTGAGTTTTTAAACAGAATAAAATCTTCCTAAGCAGGTTTTTAAACATGTTTATGTATTCTTCCACCAGAACTATGAACTGCTATATTTTTTATGATTCTAAAACTAGTGCATGTATGATCTTATTCATCCACCAATGATCTATAGGAGGCTGGTTGTGATACATCTCAATTACTTGTTATTCATAATGTGTTCATTGAATTTCAATTAATACAGTGGCTACGTGACACTTTGCATTTCAATTAATTCAATCATCGGAATCGTCTAGTCTCTAAGTTATTTTATAAAAATTTAAAAAATCCTCTCTTCTTGTGAAAGCACTTCTTCTCTTTCCACCCAAAAACTTTCAAAACCCTACCCCTTTCGGCTATTAAATCGGGCCTCCCCCGCGTCATGTTTGTGGAGAGTTTTCCGAATCAAAACGCAGCAAACTGAAAATAAGATCTAGTTCTCATGCATCTTAAAAAGGGAACAGCCTAGCATGCAAAATTATCTTCTTCATTCATAGTGCATAATAGTATAGTTAACAGCCTAACTTGAAGTGATCTTTTTTGTACCACTAAAATAAATACATGATCTAATTATTATAAGGACGCGGCGAAACGTGTAAGAACTCCCCCATATCCATCAGAAGGAGAAAACTTCTCGTGGAACGGGATAGACGTAGTCTATCCTCCAATCACCTCGCCACGTGGCACAACTTTGTTGAAAAGAGAGAGAAAGCACACGTGGCACGAGGCGATTGGAAGGGGATAGGATCCCGTTCCAAGAGAGTTTTTCTCCATCATAAGGGGTGCAATTATTTTCTGCATGACTAGGCAGGCAGGCCCCCTCCTGGGCTTGTAGCAGTTGAGTAAATGAGTTGATTGGGTTTGGCTTGTCTTATTGCATAGGAAAATGGGAGCTTATGTAATTGAATTGAAGTCCAAGTATGGCTCATGCAACTATTAGAGCATGTCCACCGCTGGACCAAACCCGGGCAAAAGGCCCCCTTAGCCCAAGCAATTCACTCCAGTGCACAGCCTCTAGTCCAGTCAAGAGCTGGGTCCCACCATCCTGGGCAAGCCCGGCAAATCTTGCTGGCCGGTTTCTTGACGTCGATGATAACGTGAAACCAAAAAAATTTTAAAATAATCCAAAAAATCTGAAAAAATATAAAAAAATCAGAAACATTTTTTTATACATACCTAACAATTTTATTACTATTAAATTTTATCCAAATTAATTTTTAAGTATAAAAATAGGGAAAAATTAAAATGAATAGTTTTTCTTTCGCTTGCCCTTTGGGATGGAAACAAAAGGCAAGGCTGCCACTATTCACGTGAATAGTGACAGCCCTTGCTTGCCCTTGCCCTAGACTTAGCCCTTATGGGTGGAGCTGCTCTTAGCTATACTTTTTTTTAGTACAAGTGATTTTTAAAGGGGGTTTATACAAGTATTCATCGGATGTTTGGAGTTTTGAACCTCTATCTGTAGAAGTGAATGAAAAAGCTCAATCAACTAAACTATACCTACTGAAATATTAATCATACTTTAATTTCATACACACACACCAACTTTTTTATTTTATTTTTGAACTTTTTGTCATCACTGATTGGAAAATTGAAAATTTTCTCAAGATGAGATGTGATGCATCTGAAGATATGTACTTAGAGATAACAATTTTAATGCACCATCGAATCATGAGGTAGTGGGTGAGTAATTAAAAAAATAAATCGTGGGGTTTCTTGACCTGAAAAAATTAGGTCATGTTTGGACAAACCTAGTAATTGTTGGAAATTGGAACCCACAGACGACCATTAACACATCCAGTAGAATCCTCTCTTCACCTTCTGACAAATTGCAGATAATAATAGGCTGTGTATACAATGGGAAACATCAAACTAAGCTAACTAGCAGCAATATATATCAATCTCTTTTGTTCAAGTATCGAAATACTTTCTTCCACTTAAAAAACAAAAAAACTTCATGGCTTCTTTCTTTTAAATTCTGATTTTCTAGTAAGTAATTATCATCATTCATCAATCTCTTTGGTTCTTTTTTCAATCATTTGACAATTTTTGTTATTCTTTCAATTTTAGGAATTTCAACACCAAAAAACGAAAACACTAATTCCTAAATTCATAAAAACCACTCAAAATCATATAGTATGATTCAATCAAATCTCAAAGAGGAGCTCTAGATAGATTTATTGTTAAAGAATCACATGCTACAATTGATGAAAATATTTCCAATGGACAACAAGAAGATGATGTTGAGGAATTGCAAGATATTGAAAACAATATGGATGAATGTGTGGGTAAGGTTGAGGATAATGAGAATGATGACAATGAAAATGTTGATATCGATGAAAATGTTGTTTTATGACATTAAGGTATGGCAAAAAAAAATTATAGTATTTTTCGTATTAGATTATGTGAGGTCCCAATTTAAGTTTCACATAGAGCCCTCAAAATCTTAGGGACGGCCCTGTGTTTAATTAGTACTAGCAAATACAAGGCTATGACCAATTAGGTGCTTTACCACAAGTCTTTTTATTCAAATTACATCATAGGGTTTTTAACTGTAGACGTCCCTGAACTTTTGCCCGATTTGCAATTGGGTCCCATAACTTTTTTTTGGGTGACAATTACATCCTTTAACTATTCAATGAGTTCTAATTGGGTCCTACCATCAATTTGTCCGTTAATTTGAAGGCTAAAACCGTCCATCTCAATTAAAATATTTTAATTTTAAAAAAAATTGAAAAAAGTGAAAAACATAATTTTAAAAAAATGAAAATTAAAAATAATTAATTAATTAATTAAATTTAAAAAAAAAACTAAAAATCTCTCTCTCTCTCTCTCTCTCTCTCTCTCTCTCTCTCTCTCTCTCTCTCTCTCTCTTCTCCTCCCTCCCTCTCTCCGCAACCCATTCCCCCTCCTCCTTATCCCACCCATCAAAACCCAGATCCCAACTCAACCTGCAACCCACCCCCATCTCCCAATCGGCATAACCCGAGAACCCACTCGTAATCCCACCCCTCCCCCAAAAGATGCAAAGTGTTTGAATTTTATTTTAATTTTTCAAGTTTTGAATTTGCAAATGGAGAGAAAGGAACGGAGGATGTTGAGGTGGATCGGAGGGTAATTTCCTCCTCTAGTTATGAGTTCGATGGGGCTTGGGGATGATGAACTTGTTTGAAATACTTGGGGCGGGGCTCGGTTCGATGGGGATGGGCGGGGGTTTTGGGTTTGATGGGGCTGGGGATGATGAACTTGTTTGAAATACTTGGGGCCTGGGTTCGATGGGGTTTATGGGTTCTAGGTTTGAAATACTTGTTGGAAGAGGATGAAGAACCCATATTGCAGTTTTGTGATGGCTTGGGATGTGGATGACGTCGGGAAGGGGTTTACGGGTTACGGCGATGAGGGGCTGGATTTGATGGGGTTTATGGGTTTGAAATACTTGTTTGAAGAAGATGATGAACCCAAATTGCAGTTTTGTGATGGCTTGGGATGAGGATGACGTCGGGGAAGGGGGTTCTGGCGATGCGGGGCTGGGTTTGATGAGGTTTCTGGGTTTGATGGCATTGCCGATAGGGTTTCTGGGTTTCTTGGTTCGATGGGTTCGAAAGGACGCTTTTACCCCCTCATTTTGATGCACAAATCTACGGAGTTAGGCGGCAAGACCCAATTGGAACTCATTGAATAGTTAAAGGATATAATTGCCACACACAAAAAGTTCCGGGACCCAATTGCAATCGGGCCAAATTTCAGGGAAGTTTACAGTAAAAAACCCTTATATATATATTCCAATCAACCCTAGTTAGCTAGGCCACATATCTTTGCTTAAAATGCAAATTAGGTCACCATATGTGTCAAATTTCTCGAATTCACCCACATCTCTTTCCTACAAGTTTCTTATTTCCTTTTTGCAAAGGCAATCAACCCGTTGATAGGCCAGGACACATCTCTCTCCTCTTAACACGTAAAACTAATTAGGTCACGATGCACAATTTCTCAACATGTTTGCCGCCATCTATCTCTTTTTCTTACTTTCTCCTTCTTCCACAAATCGATCACGCAGCCCCACCTTGCTGCTTTACAATTGTTTAGCAACTCAAACCCTTTTTATGGCAAGCAAGCAATCAACATTGAAGGCGATACATCATGCATGATAGAGTTGCGTACGACAACAACTTTGACAAAAAAAAATGGCTCGGTGGACCGTGGATGGATCTGAGAAGATAACCCTACGCAACATTGCATTATATGTATATGTGTGCTCGATCAATGGACGGACTTCATATGTTGTGTTCATTTTTTAGGGTTTAGATTCTAGAAAATATATGTGCAATGTGCTTTATGATCCAAGATCTTACGTGGGAAACCATGTTTCTCTGTCCTGCCGACCAAAACATGCATTTTATATGAATCGTTCTTTTCTGGAGTCTGATAAGGTGCACTGCTCACGTCCTCTCTCATGTCATTTTTTTTATATAGGGTTTGCCCAACTTTCTTTAATTTATCCCTTATGTGGTCCAATTTTATTTTATTTTTCCTCTTTTGATATGACTATATATATGTATGTGGTCCAAATTGAAATGAGCAATTCATTGCAAAAAAACTAACATATGAATCGTATATATAATATGTTCTTTTGTCATTCATATTACATTAGTAAACGAGCAATTCGAACCGTACATTCAAATAAAAATCTACATGATATATACGTAAAAACGTTGTATATATCGTAACATAACGAATTGTATGCATGGTACGAGAATATTTACGTAATTTGTCATAGAATTTAAATATGAGGAAAAGAATTGTCATTTTTTACCATTAATCAAGCTTACGACATAAAGGTCTATAAAAATTTATTTTAAAAAAGGTGGTTTAAAATCCATGAAGTGCCTTAGATTATATCATATCGACATTCATGTACTTCCTGATGAATTGAAGCAGGAATCAAGTAAGAACCTTAGCTTTTTCTATGTGTGAATTAAGAATGGGGCAACCATACATTTGAGAGAGAGAGAGAGCTAGCACTTTTTCTTTCTTTTATATTATTGTTTCTTTGTCGTGCGAGCAAAATGAATAATATTATATATATCTGAACTAAAACTTCAAATTAGGAAAAGCGTAGAGATGATGGGTGGTGGTAGTGACTCAATTTGCCACTTCAAAAGCTCTTCTTCTATATGATGGGTGTCAAAATCTTGTCCAAACAAGTTGATACTTTGGGTCACCCCCAACACACATAATAAACAATATCGGATAAACTTCCAGAGACCTTAAGGTCGCCACCCTTTAGCAACTTTGGCAGGTGGCCATTTTTGGCGCCCACCACCGCCAAATTAAGTGGCTCACCACCATTTTTGGCAACTTTTTTTTCGTCGGATTTTGGCACCGATTGGGTGTTGCAAGCACCCCTTGAGAAGTAGCCATCTGGCTGCCATCATCAGTGTGAGTTTAGTGACACTTATCTTCTTCTTTTTCCTCTGGATCCGCCAAAGTCGAAAAAATTACATTCATAATTCAGGTGTAAAAGTTGTCAGCTAAAGTAAAGAGGTCAATACAAACACACTAACTATAGTCTATATATAAAGGGTTAGTACAAATACAGAGGTGAAATTTATATTTTCATTGTTTGAAAAATTACATTCATAATTCAGGTGTAAAAGTTGTCAGCTAAAGTAAAGAGGTCAATACAAACACACTAACTATAGTCTATATATAAAGGGTTAGTACAAATACAGAGGTGAAATTTATATTTTCATTGTTTGAAAAAATTTTACCTCCGATTTCGATAATGACTTCAAGTTTTGATGGTGTAAAATGTCGTTAGTTCTTCTATTGTAAAAAGAAAATTTTTATATTTAGTTCTTAATTAATTTTTTTTGTTGGAAATTAATAAAGTTATACTTGTCATCTGCTGCATATATATATTATATAGGATCGACAAAAGGGTACGTCTCTTTATAATTCCATTGTCCAATGAAACAAGAATAATATTACTTTATGACCAAGAAAAATAATAAGCAAAAGCCTCTCGATCAGTGGCGCTAATACAATATCAAATTAGAAAGTAAAGTGAAAAGTTCAGAAATAATAAAAAAACAAGCCTGTTGCGGCGATACCTGGGACCCAATTGGTTTTTTTTCACTTATAAAATTACAGGATATTATCATATACAGAAGCCATCCCCACTGTGACCTAAACCTAAAACCTGCTGAGAGAAAATCCGAAAGGGGCCTGCCTGGGAATCTAAAGTTTCTTTTTCATTTGCTTTTTATTTAGAAAAAAAAAATATTAAATTGATGGAAGAAAGGCCGGAAAAGCATGCCAGATAAGATATTTGGCTTAATTATACATATGTTCCATGTGCTTTCAAATTAGTCTTAGATTACCACATGTGTTTTCAAGTGACTCAAAATACCCTCCATGGTTGCTTTAAGTGTCTCACGTTACCCATTCCGTCACATTTCCGTTAGTTGATGTGGCCCTCACCTCTTTTTATATTATTTTTATAAAAAACTATGTTTTCTCTCTCTCTCCCTCTCTTCTCCCTCTCCTTCCCCATTATCTCTCTCTCTCTCTCTTCTCTCTCTGCAACTCACAGACACAAGGAGAAGGGCTAGTGGCTGGTCAGGGTGAGGAAGAATGGAGGAGGGTGGGTGGGTGGGTGGGTTCGTGGGGGCTGGGTTCTTGGCAGTTGGAGGTGGTGGTCATGGGGGCTGGGCCGCAGGGGAAGGAGAGGGAGAGGGAGAGGGAGATGGAGAGGGAGAGAGAGAGAGAGAGAGAGAGAGAGAGAGAGAGAGAGAGAGAGAGAGAAACAGAGTTTTTTTAAAAATATACGAAATTACTATTTTACCCTTGTATTTAACAGAAGTGTGATGGAATGGGTAACGTGAGACACTTAAAGCAACCATGGGGGGTATTTTGAGTTACTTGAAAGCACATGTGGTAATATGAGATTAGTTTGAAAGCACAGGGGGCATGTATATAATTAAGCCTAAGATATTTTGATGCATATAGTGTTTGAATTATGAGAGGATTATGAATTTCTTGGCCTAATGGCGATTTCATTTCTCCATTCGGAAGTGAGGTGGTGGACATGCACCAGACATAGCTTCCGTTGCACACGTAATTTATCATTATGTGAGCACCGAATGAAGAGTTACTCTTACCAACTAACATTTAGTCCATTGGTATTTGTGTCGATTTAGTTGGATAGATGTTAGATTCGACTCACATGAATGGCGAGAATTATATATTTTGTAATGAGTTTGATATTTTGTTATGGTCAACGGCATTATAATGGTGTAACTTTATTGTGAGTGTATTGACCAGTTGTAAAAGTTGTTTGTAAATATCTTATTGTTGTTATAAGTTTTTTAAAAAAATGAACGAGTTTATTATTGGATATTTTGTCTTTTCAGTCATTAAATTTAAATCACTTGGTAAGATTGAAATTTTATTAAAACTAGATTAGATTCTAATCGATACCCACATCAGCATAATCAGTACAACTTACATTTTATTGTTTTCAATTTTTCCCGAAATGACTCCACTTTTTTAAGAATTGGCTTCTTTTTTTTTTATGAGCAAGGGGGGAAGAACCCCAGAAAGAAAAAGGAATTGGCTTTCTACGGGACAAAACATACCAAGCAAGCAAGGAATCGGCTTTCAAAATACCAAGCAAGGAATTGGCTTTCAATATACCAAGCAAGGAACAAAACATGATACATGCTCAAATATGACAAATACCTAACCAACGTTATGTACCAACTTTTGATGTTGAATAAGTGCATCAAATTCAACTCTTTCGAAGTTTCGTGTGTGTTTGTGGTCCTTCTATGGGAGAGTTTACGTTTGTAATTTGCGTTGTGGGTGTTATATTTAGCTTATACAGATATGCGTTTATGCCCAACTGTATTTGTCTCTGTGTGACTTTGAGTAATTATGACATTAAGTCATGGCAAATATTTTTTTTAGTTTTTTCAAATTAAATTATGTAAGAGCTCCAGTTTAAGTTCTGCACAGGACCCTCAAAATATCAGAACCGACTATGATCTAGAGTACTCAATAGTTGTAGGAAATATAACTAGTTTCAAACAAGTGCTTAGCTTGAAGATATGTTGTGGGGAGGTTGGTTTGGGGTGGGTGTGTCTTAAACAACCACAGACACCTCTGAATGCTACAGCACGCCAAAGTGCCAACAATAGCTCCAAAACGAACATGCCTTATTATTATTGTATTGAAGAAGTGGTCACACTCTGCTGAACACCAATTTTGAACAAACCTCATCTATATTTCTAGATGGTCCGCCCCACCTTATCTTTTCCTATTGCTAGCTATAAGCTACGAAGAATATAAGAAATTTGGTCCATTTCAGGACACATGGCCCTAGCTAGCTCGCTATCCCAAGTTAATTCATTATGAATTATGATTATGCGACTCAATACATGCTCAACACGAACATTGTTTTAAATGATGTGTTTGACCAATTAGACCAAAGTTATCACTAAATGAATCAAATGTACTACTACTCAATAAATTATGATAACTCAACCAATTATTTTGTAGCGAATACTAGCTTGTACGGGTTTTTTTTTGTGTGTGGGACATTTCCTATTGAGAGGAGCGATAGCATACTAAACTCACACACACTACACGGATGTTAGAACTCGAACTCAAGACATTACCTGAGAGAGTAAATACTCCAAACCCTTTATATAATCGCAAACGGTAGCTGTTAGTAGAGAGATAAATAGTCCAATTGAAATCTTATCATAAGCCAAAAAGAAAATAGTCCAATTTGAATAACATCCTGTTAATGTCGGCACACCTGTGTTAGATGCTAATATTTAATACACATGTAGATGACAATCTTGACCAGTAATTGAAGTCATTATTGTATCTCCAACAGACGATTGGAGAATTTCCAACAAAGAAAAAATCCGATGATTTATTATTATTATTTTTAGTACGAGCGATTACACAGGAGAGAAATAAATTACACAATTCGAAGTCCAACCAATGACCTGATGGGTTAACAACAATAAACTCTACCAACTGAGCTACTGGTTGTTTATATGTTTGCCTCATTTTTTATAAGGAGATGTTCCGCTTTTCTGTGAATCGCAGTTTGAAATATATGCAAAAATAATTTATTAACTTTGCATACATATAACACTGCTATTAGCATATATATATATATATATATATATATATATATATAGGAGTTTCTATTTATAAGTAGTGATCTCTTACTCACAGTGATCGAGGATCATGGTCATTAAATCGTTGGATTTAAATTCCGGTTCAATAGAGTTTTTAAAAGGAGTGCAAAAATAGGTGGGCGCTAGATTTAAATCTAAAAGTGAGTGAATGAATTAAGCATTCATACTAGATAACCAAGAGAACACTACTCTCTATTTATATAGTAAAGGGGGAAGTATTTTGGTGATGAAAATAAGTATCCATTAAAAGAAAACAAAAAAGCAAAAAGCAAAAAGAACATGGAGACAAAAGAGAAAAAAGAAAAAGGTCAGCATTTCCATGTTTGTGTGCAGTATTGGTCTGTTACGATCTGAATAAACAAAGACAAGTGAGTCTAGCAAAACTCAATGACCTACGGGAATCTATTAAACATGTTTTGAAGTCCCCAACGGTTAAGAATCTAGAAAAAAGCAGAAAACCAGATCTGTGTCTGAATCTGGGCCCAACATAGTGGGTCCTACTAGGTGGACTACTCATGAGTCATGGCTAGGATGACATTTTTCCCCACGGATTAGGGTTTTCACATTGTTTCAAGCTTCAACGCTAATGGGGTTGGGTATGAGAGCACTTCCATCCCAATGGGCAAGGATAAGGCAAGAATAAGGCAAGGTTTGTCAATATTTATGTCTTGTCTTTTTTGTTTCTACCTTTATGTGCAAGGATAATTACTATTTACTTAAATTTTTTTTCCTATTTTTTATACTTAAATAATTAATTTGGATAAGATTTTCGGTTGTCACGTGTCACTATTTATTATAAAATTTTCACATGGCATTAATTTTATTTATATGTATGAAATTAATAATAATAAAATTGCTATGTATATATATAAAAAATGTTTATGATTTTTTCTGATTTATTTTATAAAAATTTTCGTTGCTAACGTCAGCAAATCTTACCTTTGGGCCTGCCCAGGCTGGTGGGACCCACCCCTTGCCCGAGCTGGACCTTGCACGATGGAGGGGATTTTCGAGCCTGGGGCCCCCTTTTGCCTGCCCTCCCCCCTTACAGTGGAAGTGCTCTGAAGGATAGAAATCAAATTTAGGGACGGGGCGGGGCAGAGGTATTCTAATCCCTAACTTGAACCCCCCTGTTTAAAATCTATATTATTTATTTTTCATATGAATATATTGTTAAATACATCCTATAGTCATTCATTTTCTTTTTCTATTAGAAGAGTAAAACGCTAGTAGTGGCACGCCTAACACATCCAAAGGAAAGGGCAACATCAAGCCCAAACTAAGGGCCCAAACAATCCTTTCTTGATCAACAAGTAACACATCGCAGTTGAGCATTAGCTTGCAAAAGGACTGGGGCATCGCAATGTTCTTCAAAACCCACAAACACTTCTGGCACGTACAGTGTTAGGTGATTTTTTTTGTTTTTGTTTTTATATCAATTGGATGGGTAGCGGGAGAGGGGAGATGGATAATTTGAACTCGCAACGTCTTTTAAAATTAAGAAGAGAAGTAACACTAGATGAAAAACTAATTGGCTACCGAGAGAGTGATTATAAATGGAAAAATTAGAACAAAAGTAAAATACTCACTGAAGATGTGGAATAGCATACAATACTTCATTATATATTGAATCATTGAAGCAAAATGGGTATAGATTGGTAGTATAACCAATAAACCTTACTTGATATATCAAATGTGGTAGCTAAAAATGAGTATAAAATTGTTGGCCAAGCAAAGAATAAGAAAAACAAAACACTACGAAAATGAGCTAAGGAACATAAAGAGGTGACAATATTCTAAGATATCCAAGATTCGAGGAGGAGCTATTGTTTTCATAGATTTGGTATCTAATGATGGCACGATGACAAAAATGCCCTTGGAAAGAGCATAATTAGGTGGGTAGATTGAGTCGTTTTGGTGGAATATTCCGCGGGAGACCTGGCCACATGATTAGACGTCTATAACAACTTCGATTTAGGTCAGGAAATATCAACATCCACATCTTAAAGGAAAAATAAAAAAAGAGAGAGAGAATAGTTTCATTCCGAGTCAAAGAGTCAATGGCATGAGTTGCGGGTAAAAGAAGAAGGCCTGTGCATGCATGTCGATTTCCTCAACCACTAACTCTTTATCTTTGACTCTTTGGTCCTTTTGCCTAATTATATGGAGATAGCAAAGGTCTAATTGCTCTTCATCTTTGACTTAATATTTCTACCAAAAGTCAATTTTATTAATATAAATGGATATTTATTAATACTATATTTTAAAAGTAAGAAATCATAACCGTGTCGTCCACCTATATTTCAATATTTATACTAAGTGACCGTATTTCAATACAAGATAATAATTTCTCAGAAAATACAAAGCTCAAAAGAGCATTGAATAATCTTTCTATTTATTCGCTACCATGGTGTAATTAATAAATTCTTATTTATTTCTTGTAATGAAAATGTTAGGTTTTTAATTCTTTTTTTTTTCTAGGTTGTAAATAATAAGTTGCTTGATAGACATGTACCTGCCAAAGGGTTGCTTAGCATCTAAGCAATACCAAAATAATAAAGAACATCCCATATGTCAAAATTCATGTAGTATCTCATCTTTAATATTATACTGATTATCAGGCCAAGCTCTACTTCTATGGTCCTGTTTGGGACGCGAAAGGAAATTGTTTAATTACAATTTTTTATTTATCAGTAGAGAATTATGATTCGAACCTAAGATATCTTTCAACATTGGGAAAAAAAGTTCCCCGCAATTACTGGTCTAAATAATGATTAGATTGTTACAATTACATGGGAAATAATTTCTTATCAACCAGACAAAGCCTAATAGGAAAAGTTCACCCCGTCAATTTATAGGTAACAAAAGTGGTCGCAGTAATTATGTGATCCATTTACCCTAATGCGAAGCTATTCAATGGAAATTCGATAGTAATTGAATCAGTCCAGTCCCGTCCAATCCAAAACAACAATCCAGTCCAATCTGACGTCTCAAATGAAGCCTTATCTCAGAGGGTCAATGTCGTCCATTCAAAGGCATGCACAACTTCCAGGATCTGCATGTAGAGCCCCCCATGATCCTTGAAAATCTCAAGCGTATTGGGAGGACTGAAAGGGATAAAGGGCATTTTAGTAAGTTCACTTACACAGCCACACGCAAGCCATGGCGTCCTGAGGAGGAAAAAAACTTCATTTGACGGGCCATGGGGTGACTCAGTGAAAACCTGGCTCAGATAACACCCAACAAAAACAAGACCCCCCAAGTGAGTCAGGCCAATTATATACCTTTTTCTTTTTCCAGGCCAGTTAGTTTTTTGGTTTTTCCCGCCTTGGACGTAACAGACGGCGCTCTATCAGAGGTAAGATTCATTTTGATCGCGAATAGCGGTTCTAATATTTTGGAGCGAACTATCAAAATGTTGCCTTCTACTCTCTACGTATATTTATCCGATTTTTTTATAAATTTAAAAAAATTACATGAACTCAAAGTTAGAATTGTGTCCTAAAAAGAAACAAACAAAATATAATTCACATAACAAATTTATAAAATACATCAAAACATCACTCGTCTGTATTTTTCGATGACAAAGTATCAATTAACTTTGCATAATCAACTTTTTCTACCATGTATTTTTCAATATAAAATATAAGCAATATTCTTGTAGGTTTTTACATTTTTGTTCTTTCTTGAAGATCGCTTTCTTTTGCAATAGATATTTAATAATAAACTGTTTTTTTTTTCTTATGTTGAGTAGAGCATATTTTCCTATATGCTGCTTGGTTTTTTTTGTTTTTACTAAGGTATATGCTATTAGGTTAACCTATTCAACTAGGTTAACTTATTAAACAGGTTTAATTTTAAAGAAAAATATTTGGTCCCTTATTAAGTTTCCTTTTTTTTAGTTTTAGAGTAAATAATTGGGTTTTTTTTTTATAACAATACTTGGGCTTAATATAAAATTAATATAGTACAAATTTTAAAGTAACATACATATTTTTATATAGAGGTTTATAAAAATTGGGGGCCTTCCAATTTGGTGGTCCTAGGTGACCGCCTTGCTCGCTTATGCTCAGAACCTTCCTTGCTAATCGCTTTGCCGAAAAAGAGTAGGCTAATAATTAGACTGAGGACCGAATATGTAGAGATGCTCACCTAATTCCTTAAAACTTAGTTGAGATTTTTTTTTTGTACTCGTTGCTGTCTCTTATGAATAAATCATTATCACATTTTTCAATAGAAAATACTAATATTTTATATT
The DNA here is from genome assembly GCA_024362665.1 of Prunus padus. Lineage (NCBI taxonomy): Eukaryota > Viridiplantae > Streptophyta > Magnoliopsida > Rosales > Rosaceae > Prunus > Prunus padus. The sequence continues at coordinate 11,565,050 of JANFAM010000006.1, read as the reverse complement.
TATTGTTCGTAGCGCTGGGAAGGAGCTTCTTGAACTTCGATGTATTTGAGGGAGAGAGTGTCATGCTTTTGAGCTTTTCTATTTTTTTTTCTTTATCCACGTTGTTTACGTGTGGGATGCGCGTAAGATAGATACATCTGGTCTCTCTCTCTCTCACTCTCTCACTCTCTCACTCTCAGGACTTTTTCTGATAGATATTTAAGACGTCAACTTTGCATATTCTCTCGCTAATAATGTTAGGCTAAACAAACAGCTAAACAAAGCGTTCCGAAATTGTTTCAAACCCCACCCAGTATCCACCTTCGCCAAATAAATATCTACCCGTTTTTTTATTTATTTATAAAATCTTTGGTCCTCATATCTGTATGTTCTTTTCATTAAACCCAAGGCCACAAAAATGGGCAAAGGTGTTTGGTTTAGCGGAAAAAGAGTCTTGACGTGTTGATTAGTAGTATGAGGTTCGAATTCTTATGTTACTTTGACAATGCGTGTAAGGAAAAAAAACCCCTCTTCTTCCTAACTTTGGCAACCAAAAAAACACGAAAATCATAAATTGAAAATGAAAATTTGCCAAAAAAAGGTTCATGAAATAAAGATTGGGAATTCATCCTGTGTTTATTGTTGGGGTGTGATGAGCCGAGCTAAACCGAGTACTGAGGTGCTCAAGCTTAACTACAACCCTTAAACCAAGTGCTAATTGGGAGACGGTTATTACAATTGTATGAGTAAACAACATCTCGCTTTGTATTCTTGCATTTTGCAAAAGGAAAGCAAATAGCATTGTCCTATAGTTATTTGCATGTCCCTTTTCTTTGGCTAATATTTGCAAAAAAAAATTTCATTCAAGTGATATTAAGGAAGGAGCATTGGAATACATGACCTTTCATGTACGAGTAAATGCTTTTAACATCTTCAGCTATATGGTTCTTGCAATATTTTGCATTCTCTTAAATTAAAACAAAATAATTTTAAAAAAAGTGAAAAAACAAGAAGCAAATAAAAATTAAAATTCGAACCTCATGACACTTTGGCGTGTATGTGAAACCCCCTTCCTCTGCATTTATTTTGGCCGCATGAGAAGAAAATTCAACCTACAAAAGCTACCCAAATTAATAGGATGACCAAAATACCATTTACAAGGTTAAAATATTATTTGTGAGGATATGAGATTTTGTGCGAGCACTCTAAACTCAGGCAAAGACCTAACCGCAACAAGTTTGATACCCATTCTTCAGTTGGTGTTTTTCACATATAAGATAATAATAATTTTACACCTTAGATAAAAATTATTCAAACCCAATATTTTAGAAAAACACTATGTAAGTCCAATATTTATACCATACAAGTCCAATACTTAAAAAAACACCATATTGCACTTTAAGATGAGTAAAGGTCACATAACCGCGTAAAAAAAAGGTCACATATGAAGAATCAATTAGAAAATTATGAGTGACTAGTTCTTGTTACGTTTTCAACACATTATATGTGAATTTCTCCTCAATTGGATTTGCGAGTTTCTATAATCTAGCGATTTTAGTGCGTGACCTGCACGTGACTTCTTTAATTATGTGTTAATTGGATTTGTGTTTTTGGAAGAGTGTGGCTATTTCCAACCCAGTCCTATTTTCCCTTTCACCTTATCTTCAAAATTTTCAAGACAAATATTTGTAAAATGACTTTTAGGACTTGGGGAAAAAATTCAACTCACGTAACCCACATATTCTACCGTTTGATTATATTCCATGTTCAACAGTTCAATTATTTTCGTTCTTTTTTTGGGTATGCAAGGTGTTGTTTCTATTCCTTTCACCTTTATCCTTTTACGCACAAATGGAACACAATAGAAAATTACCCTTCAAATGTACACTTTTCTCTTCAAAATATTTATCCATAATATTTTCAGAAGTTACAAGGCATAGAATAAAAAACTAAAAGATCCAGAAAATCAAAATATTAGTCTAAAACATTTATCCAGTCCATTAAACGCAACTTGATCCTCTCTATATCTCTACTAATGATTAATAAAGAGAATTTACTTAAAATAGGAAATATGTTGAAATAACAGCACTCTTTTGAAATAATGATGGATGGAAAAATAAAATTGTATTTTTTTAAATTTATATGATTGGTGAGAAAAATAGCAGCACCCTTTTGAAAATGCAATCAGGTTTTACAAATTACCCCTGTAAACCGAGAGAATCTAAATAGAAATACGGGCGGCAACTAACTACTCCATCCTAGCCGTTCAAGGAAAAAGAAACCCCAGATCACGCTGGGAGAAAGAAACTTCCCCGCGCTTTCGTACAACAAAATACCGCACTCGCGATATCTTAAAACCTACCCCCATTTTCTCGCCACAGAACAACTTGGACCACGAGAAGTCTGGGGAGCCGCTGCGGCCAAAAAGTGGGCCCCATTCCTGCTACAGGGTCCACGCGGCAACTCGACGCTGAGTGGCCACGACAGTCCCCACATAATATCACGAGAAATTGAGCTTACAAGGAAAAAAATTAAAAATAAAGATATTTTATTCGCCGAAGCCCAAATCAAAAACGCGGGGCCCACCGGCCCAACCCTAATCTCTTGATTCCCTCCCTATATAAAGGCGCCGAGGCTTTCATGCAATTCTCGCCACTTCAATCATCCTTTCCGGATTCTTAAACAAAGAAAAGAAAAAAAAAAAACTTCCCCAGCTAGAAACTCCATTTTCTTTCCCAGCAATTTTCTCGGCCTTTCCCAGAAAAGAAAAGAAAATTTTCCCAAATTTAGCTTCCTCTCCGTTGGTTTTTTTTCATTTTTCAGGTGAAAACCCTTAACCACCCACCTTCCTTCCTCATCCTTATCCTGTCACATGCACTGCATGGTCGGGTCGGATTTCCGAGCTTAAAACCCGAGACCTGTTGAAATCTCAATCGTGAAACCCTCTCGCTCTCTCTTTCTCTCTCTCTCTCCTGAGGTTCGGTGTGGGTATAACGGAGCTTGCTGAGCGGGTTACAGGGGGACCGACCAGTTTCAATAGAGCCTTTACTGCTCCGTTTGAGGGGGTAGCCGGGGCTCCGGCCTCGGCGGGTTCTAAAGCCCCCAGCCATTACAAACTTACAAAAATCAAACCCTAACCCCCAATTTCTCTAATTGATTTCTTTGTTGATTTCATTTTTTGATTGATCTTCGTCGCGGAAGAAGAGATGCCGGCCCTGGCTTGTTGCGTGGACGCTGCTGTGGCTCCTCCTGGCCACGCCTTTGCCGGGGATAGCTCTCTTCCCGCGCCGCCATTCTCCGGCGTACCTCCGGCGACCACCGCCGTCGCCACCGACAGTTCCCATTGGTCTCCCTCCCTGTCATCCGACCTCTACCGAATCGAGGCCTGGGGTGGGCCCTACTTCACCGTCAATTCCTCAGGCAACGTCGCCGTCCGTCCGCACGGGTCGGCTACCCTGCCCCACCAGGAGATCGATCTGCTGAAGATCGTGAAGAAGGTTTCGGATCCGAAACCAGATTGCGGGCTCGGGTTGCAGCTCCCGCTCATTGTTCGCCTGCCCGATGTGCTCAAGAACCGGCTGGAGTCGCTCCATGGGGCGTTCGATCTCGCGATCCAGTCCCACGACTACGGGTCCCACTACCAGGGCGTGTTCCCGGTGAAATGCAACCAGGACCGGTTCGTCGTGGAGGACATTGTCCGGTTCGGCTCGCCGTTCCGGTTCGGATTGGAGCGGGGTCGAAGCCGGAGCTTCTCTTGGCCATGAGCTGCTTGTGCAAAGGTAACCCAGAAGCCCTTCTCATCTGCAATGGATTCAAAGATTTCGAGTACATCTCTCTGGCTCTGTTTGCTCGCAAGCTCGCCTTAAACACCGTGATTGTTCTTGAGCAAGAGGAAGAGCTCGATGTGGTTATCGATTTGAGCAAGAAGCTAGGTGTTCGACCCGTGATTGGGGCCCGAGCCAAGCTCAAAACCAAGCATTCGGGACATTTCGGGTCGACTTCGGGCGAGAAAGGGAAGTTCGGCCTCACCACCACTCAGATTTTACGGGTTGTTAAGAAACTTGATCAATTGGGTCTGCTTGATTGCTTTCAGTTGTTGCATTTCCATATTGGGTCTCAGATCCCTTCGACTGCTCTGCTCGCCGATGGCGTTTCCGAAGCTGCTCAGATCTACTGTGAATTGGTCCGCCTCGGTGCCCACATGAAGTTCATAGACATTGGAGGCGGTCTGGGTATCGATTACGATGGATCCAAATCCAGTGACTCTGATATTTCAGTCAGCTATAGCCTCGAAGAGTATGCTGCCGCTGTTGTCCGAGCAGTCCGGAACGTTTGTGACCGGAAGTCGGTGAAGCACCCGGTGATTTGCAGCGAAAGTGGCCGAGCCCTCGTGTCTCATCACTCGGTTATGATATTTGAGGCCATTTCTTCCAGCGCCTGTGATGATGTTCCTCCCATGTCTGCGTTTGCGCTTCAGTATTTCATCGAGGGACTCACAGAGGAAGCTCGTGCCGATTACCGAAACCTCTCGGCTGCGGCAATCAGAGGTGAGTATGAGGCTTGCTTGACATATGCTGATCAGTTGAAACAACGCTGTATTGATCAGTTCAAAGAAGGGTCTCTGGGCATTGAGCAATTAGCCACTGTTGATGGGCTCTGTGATATGGTTTCGAAAGCAATCGGGGCATCTGACCCTGTCCGTACATACCATGTGAATCTCTCGGTTTTTACTTCAATTCCAGACTTCTGGGGCATTGGGCAGACGTTCCCAATAGTCCCGATTCACCGCCTGGATCAGCGGCCGGCGGTGAGGGGGATATTGTCGGACTTGACCTGCGATAGTGATGGGAAGATTGACAAGTTCATCGGTGGCGAGTCGAGCCTGCCGCTGCATGAATTGGAAGGCAATGGTGGGGCTAATGGCGGTGGGCAGAAGTACTATCTGGGGATGTTCTTGGGCGGGGCTTATCAGGAGGCACTCGGAGGCGTCCACAACCTCTTCGGAGGCCCGAGCGTTGTTCGGGTCTCCCAGAGCGACGGACCTCACAGCTTTGCGGTAACGCGGGCTGTGCCAGGGCCGTCATGTTCGGATGTCCTCCGAGTGATGCAGCATGAGCCCGAGCTCATGTTCGAGACACTCAAGCACCGTGCGGAGGAGTACGGGCAGGGCGACGATGGCGGCATGGCTAGTGCTGCAGTCGCCACCAGCCTTGCCCGCTCCTTCCACAACATGCCGTATCTGGTGGCAGCTTCATCGTGTTGCTTGACTGCAATGAACAACCATGGCTTGTACTATTGCAGTGAGGATGGTTATGACGTTGTTGCTGATTCTACTGCTGGTGGTGGTGGTGAGGAAGATCAGTGGTCTTACTGCTGTGCTTGAGATAGCTTTACTGCTATTAATTCAGTCTCGAACAGCCCTTTTAGTGCTGTTGGTGTGTCTGCTGGGGTCGTTTGTTTTAATTTTAATTTTCTCTTTTAATTTTTTTTTTGTTTTCTTTGAGTTTAAATTTCGTGAAGAGCAATGGATGTCATGTATGTTCCTTTGCAATTTGTGGAAAAGAGTGGGATGGGAGCCGAATCCAACCCTTTTGTAAATTCGGGGCCCTATTCCCTCCTCTTCCTATGTTTCTAAGTTGACTTTAAATAATTTTACTTTTTTTTTCTTCAGATATTGCTTGGCTTTAACCTAATTTTCTTTTTGGCTTTTGTTCTCCATTTGCATGTTACAAAGAAAGTTGCTTGCCATTGAAATTGATGATGTTCTTGATTGCTTTATGATTTGGGATCCTTTGGTAGGGCCTTTTCGGGCTGTTGGTTTGGACTTTGGAGAGAAATTTGGTTGGAGCAGGGGATACTTATTTGTTTCTTATCTCCGATCGCGATCAGTCCGTTACATGGAAAAATTTGTATGCGTGGCGGACTGTAATTGAAGGAGGATAACAAAACAGTACTATTCGCGTTTCAACCAAGTTTTTTGGTTGGTTTGGGTTGTGTTAAGTGTTTGATGAAAAAATTAAATAAATAGAATGGGCTCAATGTCTTTTGAAAAGGGTTGGATAAGGAGATTCTGAGATCATGGGTTGTGGGGTCTTCTGGTTGCTGTGTTTATATTGTCTTTTGGGTGAATAGTTTTTGCTTTAAGTATACAAAAATGATGTAGAAGAAACTGCTTCTTCTGCATGATTCTTCTGCATGATTGGATGAGATGAAGGACTTGCCTTTGGGTTGACCATGACCACAATTTTGTGGGCTTGTGTATGGCTTGCTTAGGCTTGTGGAGCCTCAACACATTTGTGGTCAAGATTGGCTGTGATGTTATTTGCAAAGATTGGTGGTTGTGGTGAGTCTTGTGAGTTGTGAGGCACACAAACCATAGATGCAGCAGGTTGTTATGGTTGGAAACTTGGAAAAACTGCAACTGTAAAATGTAAGGAGAGACACTTTGTGTGGAACACGGATAATACTATTTGACTATCCTCAGTCAATCTTGGTGTGCCAAGTCTGGCCGGAGATATCAAATTCAAAATTCGGATTTGCTTTCCTGAAAATAAAGGGTTAGGACTTGGGAGATGCATGTAGAATAATGACCTACTCAGGAATGAGATTGATCTTGTGTCTTTTTTTTTTCCTTTTCTTTTTGCCCTACCCAAATGGGAGATTCATAATAATGCAGCCTCTGAAGATCCTTCATGATATTTCTGTACTCTCTAAGCATAGTCGGAAATATCGATAATATCGACGAAATATCGAGGATATTTCCGTTTTTTCGGGTTATGGATATTTCGGAACGTATCCATACACATATCGTATAAATATAGAAAATATCGAGGAAATTTCGATGTCGATAATTTCCATCACACTTCAGCAATATTTGGTCAAAATTTCAATGTAATATCGCTAGAATATCAAAAATATCGAGATTTGTGCATGAAAGGGAAAAAAACACACAGCACACACGCAAAGGGCGATTCGGACTTTGTCGAAGTGGGAAGTAGTAATTATGGTTATACTCATAACCATGGTCTTAAATTTCGATAATATCGCCGAAATATCGGCAATAAAATCGTTTTTTTGAAGCTCCGATATTTTAGCAATAACCATGTATATATCGTATAAATTTCGATATTTTCGGCGAAAATATCGTAAAGATATTTTCCATCCTTCACAAAGTTATATTGGTAAATATATCGACGATATATCTCGAAATATCGCCAGAAATATCGACCCGGATCGCAAAACCTTACTCACGGTGAAGTTACTGCGACACGATCGAATCGGTCGGGTTGTCGAAGCTAGACCAGACCAAAGCAGTCTGGTTGCGGAGCACAAAGTCGCCAGAATCGTCAAGGCGGCGGAGGAGAGGCTGCGGCCGATGGTGTTGGAGTCCTAGAGAGTGGAATTTCATGCGGCAATGTTCGGAGCTCAAGCTTCAATGGAAGAAGGGGAGAAGTTGTTGGGTCGAAGGAAGGAAGGAAGCCGAGAGAGAAAGTGGCGTTTGAGGAGGACCAGTCTGGTTTGGGTTGGAGGCGGAGAGAGAGGAGCTGGTGAGATTGTGGTGGCGGTGAGATGGTGGTGATGGCGCGACATAGAAGAGACAGGGGATCGAGAGAAGAAAAGAGAACGGGGTCATTTTGGTCATTTGGGTTCTTTGTGTCGATTTGATGGCTTGGGTTTTTGAGTTTTAAGGAGGAATGAGGGAGCTAGGGGATCGGTGTGGTTTGGACAATGGATGGAAGGAAGACTTTGACTGGCATATGTTAATTTTTAATATAAACCCCTTTTATTACTTAATATTTACATATAATTTTTAAATTTATACATATATTATATAAATCACTCTAATTTATTATTGTTATTTATATTTACATTTGTTATTGTTATTCTTGACCTGAATAATAGTATATAAACCCATTTTATTACTTGCATATTAAGCATATTTATTAGCTCGCTTTATAATCAACTTAAATAAGTCAAACTCACCATACAATGCATTTTCTTTAAATTTTTTGTGATAAAATAATAGATAATTGACTAAATAAACATCCTTTGAAATTTCAATCAAAATTTCCAAGTTTTTCTTACAATTTCCGTAGTTTTTATTCAATTTTTACCGATATCGATAATTTCTCGATATTTCCATCGATATTTCCGGTGTTTGAACTCTCGATATTTCCGAAATCATCGATATTTTAGACCTTGCTCATAACCAAGCCTTTCCCTACTCTTCATATCCCATTCCTTTTGGGATGGAATCAAGCGGCTCATTGAAAGAATCTGAGACCCAATCTTCAAATGATTTTGCTTATGGACAACGTCAACTAATCTCGGATCCATATGGATGACATGTTAACAATTACATGCAAAACTATTTTGGGGATTTATCATTTAATGACTACTCTTCACAATACACTTACTCTACACATAGAGATGATGAAGATAGTGAAAATTTTGAACCTCATAGGAACTCTATGTGGTACTAAGTCACTCATGTATTTTACCATGCAATGTATAAAGTGTAAAATATTGTAGTAAATCATTATATATAAATGTTTATATAGTGTGTTTAATTTGCTTTCATTAATTACTACATATTTTTTTACACTCACAATGTTTGTCAGCTCGCTATATAATCAACTTAAATTAGTTAAACCCATAATGCAATGCATTTCTTCCGATATTTTTTGATAAACTAATACATAATTGACTAAATAAACATCATCTAAAGTTTCAATAAAAATTTCCAAGTTTTTCTTACAATTTCCATGGTTTTTATTCAATTTTTATCGATATCGATAATATCGATATTTCCATCGAAATTTCCATATTTTTGGACTATCGAAATTTCCTAAACCATCGATATTTTTAGTCCTTGCCTCTAAGTCACAATTGAGCACATACTGAGAGCACCATCTTCTATAGATTGCTTTGTCTGGTCGGTTCCCTCTATTATGAGCTCCTTAAAATGAATTGCAATGTCGATTGATTAGATGGAGACACATACCGTGTTTCGCTCGCTGCGATTTTCCGCCAATTTTGGGGATTTTGTAGCTCTCACATTGGTAAGAACAGATGTTTTGGAATATTAATCTGATTTCTTTGAATAAGACTTTGTTTCCCAGCAAATTAACAAAGTCGCAAAGGCTCTCAAATCACATAAATATTTTTATTTTTTAAGATAGAAAATAGCATATTCATTCAGCTCTGAAGATTCACACGTAGATTTTTTTGAGCTGGACTGAACCATATTCTCATGCTTTTGTTACTTTTTAGTCAGAGAATATTGCTCTTTTAACTGTTGTAGACATGCATGACAAAAAACATACTGTTGTAGACATGCATTGTTAGAATTTCCTTGTCAAGCTCATTCATGAGTGGTCACCAATCTTATTCAAATGTCGTCGAGCTTTAGGATCACTAGGCACTGAGTCAAGTTTTCTTGGTGTCTCTGCTTAACACATAGAGATGAGATGCGACTTTGAGGTTAATTATTGCTAGCTAGCTTTATTTCTGTTAATAAGATTTGTATTCTGCAACTTCTTTTTTTTTTTTTCTTTTTTAATTTAAAAATTTTATTATACGAAAAGATATTCCATTAAAACATTATGAAACAGTACAGAGTGAGAACCAACATGTTAACGGCGGCCTCCATAAAACCTTTCCGGAGATAACCCCATGGGACAAAATCTCAGGGAGGAAAGAGTACAACCCATAGTTTCGACTAACAAAAGAGTCGAACTTACACAAACAAATCTATCACTCCAACAATAACAAATTTAAAATAACCATCCTATAGCGGGTACCATCGCCATGGGACTGTTAAAATTCAGCATCATAGTTCTTTGCACAAATAAGACTTCTCTCAGCGGGCATAGGTTCAAAACCTAAAAGTACTTCGTTCCTTGCATTTCATAATAGTCACAAACCAACACAAGGCACACACAACTGCAACCCGTCAACGACCATCAAACCAGAAAATAGAGTATCTAGGACATCATATCTGTCAAAACGCCAAAGCAAAGAGGGAGGAGAGGAACGAGTAGAAGGACAGGAGGAGGAAGGGGGGAAAGGGATGTGGGAGGGGAGAAGAGGGACGTTGCCGACCCCCAAAGGGGGCGACAGCTGGAATTCCTTAGTCTATGGTTTTTTTTTCCCCTTTTGCTCTCCTTTCGAGAGGACCCAAAGTATTAAACCAACAAGAATATTGAGAGAGCGTACCTTTGGAGGGTGGTTCGTCTTCTGCAGAGATAAAAAAAAACACGTGGTATGAAATCTTTGGGGTGGAGGTTGGACTTATGTTGGCCTTTATTATTTATACCTAAACCCTAGAAATTCTCCAAACTCCAACACTTAATTAAATCCTTCCAAATCTATCTCCTTTTGAATACACCCACATTTAGATGGACATTTAAAAAGTTCAAAAAAGTCTAGATTGAATACACCCAAACTGTTATAGACTTTTTAAAAGTTTGTATAAATCCAAATTGAATACACCCGAATTTTTAAAATCTTTTAAAACGCTGTAGAATCCTAATTGAATACAAGAGTGAGATGAATTATTTTTGGCATGAGTGCTTGTGGGGTTAATTAGCATTATGCAACTTCGGTACTCAAATTATATATGGTGCTTATCTTATTGGAAGCAATCAGCTATAAGGGCGGGCAACAATCCGGTCAAACCGATCGAATCGGTTGATCCAAAGTGTAGTGGTCGGTTTAGTTTAGTTTTGAATATAAAATAAGGGGTCATAGTCCAAAATTGAACTAGACTGTAGTGGTTCAGATTTGGTTTTGGTTTTGAGCTCTTGTAAACCAGTCTAAACTAAATTGGCTCAGTCGATGATGACCACTGACCAATACCACATTTAATTGAAGCATGGTACATCTAATGCACTGGTATGTTGCATGTTTTAGCTATTGAATTAAAAGATTAAAATCGTGACGTCGATAAAACAATGCACTAGTACATTGGATGTACAACAGAATTATGTTGATATTTATGATTAGAAACATGGGAAAACTGCAACTGAATCTGGTAAAATAAGACAGCCATAAATTATAAATCCAAACAATACAATTTTATATGGAAATTTGAAATGGAGTAAATTGGGAGACCAATATGCATGTGAGTGAGTTATTGGGTTGTAGTGATAGGAAAGAAAGAAGGAAAAGAACAGATCAATGAAGATAAACCAGAAAAGAATTCTAGCTGTCTTCAATTTGAGTAACACAAATGAGTGTGCCTCATTTTAGGGAACAAAAAACGCAGAGAATTAACCATGCAAATTATTACTAAACCCTATTTTATGTCTACTTTTCTGGAAGTTACTGGATGAAGAATTTGAGATGCTTGTAGAAATGAATTGAATATTTTCCATTATCGTTTTCTTTTTCTTTCTATCAACTGATGATGCCCTTCAGATTTTGTAGCTGTGATTTGATATTCTGTTGATGGTGGCTTGCACTTTGCAGGTGGACTATAATTTGGTCATGGAATATGCATAATGCAGCCTTTTTGGAACAAAGTGAAGATCCTTCATGATATTTTTGTTCCCTCCAGTTCACAATGGAGCACCTAAATTAACGCCATCTTCTACAGATCACTTGTCTGTCGGTTGCATCTGTAATCTTGAATCTATTTCCCACCAAGCTATTTTTGTTTTCAATGGAAAGGAATCTAAACAATACCATTACAAGATTATATCTCCACTCCAAAAGGTTCCAAACTCAAATTTAATACAACTATTTATCTATTTACAAGTTCTCAAACAGTTTTTTCCTTCGACTTTATGGTCTCAAAATTTGAGGCCCCAGCTTTATTCATTGTTTACCAATTGTTTTGACCTCATATTTGTTTGGTTAACTTTTTCTTGAGTTCATTTTATTTATGTTATTTGAATTCATTTTTCTGAACATTTTAATCTTAAAAAATTCAAATTATGAACGCAAAATTTTATTTCATAAATATAAACGGCAACGTAGAAATTAGAACAACATTCGATTACAACATCATTGAACAGAAAAACGAGTACAACAAAAACAACAGAAACTTGCCCGTTCGGTAACGTTTTCGGAGAAAACGTTTTCCACGAGAATGAAAACAACTTTTTTCTGTTTTCTACAAGTATACATGAACTTGTTTTCATTTTATGAAAACCTTTTCCACGAGAATGAAAACATGCTACCGAACGTGTTTTTAACTCATTTTTGTAATGTTTTCTGAGAAAACGTTTTCCACGAGAATGAAAACAACTTTTTTGTGTTTTCTACAAGTATACATGAACTTGTTTTCATTTTATGAAAACGTTTTCCACGAGAATGAAAATATACTACCGAACGTGTTTTTGACTCATTTTTGTTTTTTGAAAATGAAAACAACCTCCAAAACGTTACCGAACGACACCTTAAGCTTTCAATAAAGTGTTGAACAATGTAAAGTTCCACATCGGAAACTTAACAAAATAAGTTAGTAATTACAACATATAATGAGTGGTTGCACTCCTAATAGCACTGATACCGTTTCTGATAAAACTCCACATATACAGTGCTTTGTAGGTGATTAAGTTAGAGACAATATTGGTGTTGTTAGTAGTGGGCAGCTGGTCCGTCTCTTTGAAATTGAACATAAAGCTTCATCCTCTGGCGGTTGGGACCAAGCGTTGAAGATGATCTTATATCTTTAAGATTGAATGAGAATATTCAGCTCTGAAGATTCACATATATATTTTTGAGCAGGACTGAACCCGATTCTCATGATGCCTTGCGTTACTATAAATCCTATTATGGCCTTGATAACCAATCTACTTGTCACAGCATATTAGCCTTTTTACTGTTGTGGACATGAATTTCTTTGCTTTATTTAGAATTTCTTTGTCAACTCTTGCATGATTATAAATCATCTTCTCTAAATGTCCTCAGCTAAGAGATTTGGGGATAGTGGGATTCTTCATTCCTCTGGCCTCAGCCCTAAGATTCTAGCGTTACTTTACTCCTGCAAAGGTGTCTGAATCTGTTGTCTATTGAATCTCATGTTTCTGAGCACACTTTCTTGGGAGAAATCAGATTGGCTGTTGACTGATTCATGCTCATGTTTCTGAGCACAGTTTCTTGGAAGAAATCAGAATGGGGCTTTGATAGCCTTACATCTTGGATAGGATTAGGGATTAGTGTAGTGAAAAGTTTTGGCATAACTTTACCAACTTGGATGTCTTTTAACTGCTAGGATAAAGTACAAGAGTTCTCATGGAAGCTAGGGTTCCGAATTAATGACATTTTGTTCCACTTTTAATTTCTAGTAAACTGCCTTAACATTTCAGATATCCTCATTCCATTGCGAGTTTCATATATCTTTCAAAGAATGCCTCGTGCCATCTCTATAAAATAGTACGCGCCTTGCACTGCCTTACAACATCTCTTGTCAAGGCATACGTGTTCCATGACCTTACCGTAGCTAAACAACTGTAAGCTTGAGGCGATTCCTCGATGCCTTGCCTCGACGTGCACCTTACAATGTATTTTAATGTCCTTGTTTAAATTAAAAAATGCAAGGGACTCACTAATGTAGTGGTTCAAGTTCTAACATCTGTGTAGTGCGTGTGAGTTTAGTATGTTATTGCACTTCTCAATATGATAAGTCTTTTAAAAAAAAAGTTTTCGTAAAATTAGGGCTACTCTTTGATGTAGATTATTAATTTTGGGCTAAGCACGACCAAGGTAATGAACATGAATCATCGAGCCCAAAGAAAAACATTTGCCATTCCCTTGACATGCAATCCCATATTTCAGGCCCAATGATATTCAATCGGACTCAGATTCCGGTTTGGATTTGGATTTGGACTTGGATTGTAGGCTGACAGTGAACATAGCGTGCACCAAACGCACACAGGCGCATCTTAGCCTTTTCTTGCGCAATCGGTTGTCTAATTCTAGTATTCTACACATTCCACAACACATCTTCCCGGAGAGATCAAAAGACAACCAAACACATAGTGACTTGATCATCTTCTTCTCTTCTCTCTCCTCAGACGGTATCGCAATTCTCACCTTCGATTTTCCACTTAATTACCGTTTTGTTTCGCGTTTAGTTTTCCAATTCATAATCTATGTCAATCCTAGATCCATCAAATTTTGCATGCCCAGCAAAAACCCATCAAATTTTGGAGCTTTCTTTTTTGACCACATGTTTTTCTTTTGAAGAAAGGTCAAAACTGTGTTGCTTTTGGGTTCAGTTTTGAGTAAAGGGTATTTGAAGTTCTCCCCTTTTTGGGTTGCTGCACTAGTAAGACATTGATCAATTATCTGTATTTAGAAATGTAATACAATATATTGATTATATCTTTCTTACTGATATGAATGTAATTGTTTATTTGATTACTCTAGCCTGAAGTTTTCGCTCCGAGTACAATGAGAAAAACTAAGGAAAATTTAATAGAAGTTGAAAAAGTTGGAACCTTTCAATATACTATGATGCGGGCATTAGTTTCTGGTTAGGGTAGATAAATTTATGTACGGATTAATTGTTGGGTTTTGTGTAAGTATTTGAGCTTGTGCTTTTCTTTTCTTTTTGATAGGGAGCTTTTGGAGGTTGATAGCCAGTGTGCAAATCCATACGCAGTGAATATGGTATGAATTCAGCTCAGTATATACAAGTATTTATCCAAAAATAAGAAGAAAAAAAAGGTTTTACTTTCACTGTTTAGTCACTTGATACCAATGAGCAGGTGATGATTTTCTGGGTTGAAGAGTATATTACTGTTTATATTTGTTCCTTCTTTAGTTAAAACAATGTTTTATGTGTTTGTGTGAAGTCCTTGGCCTTGGCTCAGTGTTTCAGATAGTAATTGCTTGAGTGGTTTTGAGGTTAACTCATAGCTTAGTATCTACTTTGCATTTTCATGTTTTCGGAGAAGTTACTGGTTATGGACTCTTTTTCGTTTAGATTGATGATGGGCATGTGTTATTGCAGACCAAACTATATATTACACAATTTTTTAAAAATTTCAGTTTATGAAATAAAGATGTTAACAGATACCATTACTGTATATTGGTTGGCATTTGTTACTTGAAAAGATTTTTCTCATTCATTTTTCTTCATTTGGATTTCATGAAAGTTCTATAACCTGTTGTCCTGGATTAGCCTTGAATTTTGATAAAAATTATTCTGTAATGTTGCAGTATTTTGATGGTTATGGGTATCACGGGACTTCATTCGAGCAGACATATCGATGTTATCCTGCATCTTTTATTGAGAAGGTTGGAATGCTGTCTTATTTTCGTTTTTTTTAAAGAATTGTAACTAAACTGTCATACAGCTCTTTTATCAGTTCTATACAACTCTGTGCAAGGCTTTCTGCGCCAATTATATTACTGTTGCATGATGAATGTACACTTGATTATTAGGTTTCTGTTGTCCACTGGATCACCTCCCCCCTCCCCATTCAGACATTTTTTCAGTTTTGGAGATATTTTTCTTTTAAGAGAAAAGAATAAAAGATTAATATCCCCCTGGGGAGTGTTTTAAGGCAGCCAAATCCTGTACACTTTCCCTGTTGTTCCTATATCTGATATCAATTTATATTATCTGTTTTGCAGCCACAAATTGAAAGTGGTGATAAAAGTAAGTCTCCAATGTCTTGTCAGTTTCATTAGTTAGCTCTTCCTTTTGTTGTGTATTCCTGATTTGTTTATTTTCTGTTTTTTCAGTTATAATGCCTCCCTCAGCCCTTGACCGCCTTGGTTAGTTGTTTTACTTTAGTAATTTGTTTTGGTGATTTCTACTTCAAATTAATTTATTTTGTAATATGTCGCCTCTGATCAAGAGTGCTTATATTGAACATGATGCAGCATCTTTACACATTGATTATCCAATGTTGTTTGAGCTTCAAAATAATTCTGCTGATCGGGTCTCTCATTGTGGGGTGCTGGAGTTCATTGCAGAAGAAGGCATGATCTATATGCCTTATTGGGTAAGAATTCAGTGTTTGAATTTATGCCTGGCTTAACCTGAACAAGTTACTGTGCGGTTGTTTTTGGTAGCCAAAATGTCTTCTGATCTTTAATTTGAGTTGTTTCTATTTTGAATTGGCTATACTTAGATGATGGAGAATATGCTTTTGCAAGAAGGTGATATTGTGCGAGTGAAAAATGTGACTCTTCCAAAGGGAACATATGTTAAATTGCAACCCCATACAAAGGACTTTCTAGATATCTCAAATCCAAAAGCGATGTAAGTTAATGTTTATTATGCTATTGCTTATTCATTTATGTATATATATATTGGAAAAGGGGATTCTTGAAGGTGAACTTCACTTTGTTTTCTTGTATTAAACTTGGTTGTGTTATTTTCAACATGTCTCTGCAGTGTTACACTTGTGTCAATTCAGTTACTTCCGGAGACCCTAGGCATGCATGGAACTTTGGAATGTTTTGGTTTTTCTATTTTATCCTTATTTTAGATTATGGGTTCTTTGATTTGTGTGAGGTAGGAGGAAAAGTTTGCTTCTTGAGGAGGATTATTGTAGGAGGAAATAAAATCAGTGTTATAGCAGAGGAATGAATTGATATGAGCTGTTACTTAGTGGACAACAAACAAGTTAATTATGCATATTTGATTTGTTGCCATGTTATTGTTGAGATATTGCCTTTCTTTGCAAGTATCTTGTGTGAGTGGCGTGTCTATTTTATGCTGAGTTCCTGTTCCATGTTCATTCCAGGAAACTATCTTTTTTATTATTTTTTTAAAACAAATAATTTCTACAGGTTGTTTGCTAAGTTTTCTGTAAACTATCTGATGTAAAAGAAGTTGATTATGTTGTTTTTCATGCAGCTTGGAGACAACACTGAGGAATTTTTCTTGCTTAACCATGGGGGATAGTATTATGGTAGCATATAACAACAAGAAGTATTATATAGATATTATAGAAGCAAAGCCTTCTCACGCAATAAGTATTATTGAGACAGACTGTGAGGTGGACTTTGCACCTCCTCTTGACTATAAGGAACCAGAAAAGCCTGTTGCATCTGGTCCTCTAAACAAGGCAGCTGCTCAAGGTACAAATTTATTTCCTCATTGCCACAAGTATTTCTGGCATATGCTGTTTTTTATAGTGTGGCCTTTTCTTTCCTAAAAAATTACTTCCTGTCCATGCTCTTTCCTGAGATTGAGTCAGCTTATATGTGGGCTTCATGCTAAAAACATTGTTAATGAAGTTAGACATAGGCATTATACGATATCTTTGATGCACTTACTTCTAGAGGCTACACAGGTATTGATTGAAATATTTTATTAGGGAGTTTATTGAGGAAGAATCTTACTTGGTAACTGCTTGAGTTTTACCAACTTCACTTGCCACTGTGGCCCTGCCTATCTCTGCGAATTATTTAAGAATTATCTACATTGTTTGCTACAACTGGTGACAAATATTGGCGATTAGAGCTTTTTCGGTGGAGTCTTTGACAGAATCCCCATAAAAGCCAGTTTTCTTACCTTCATCTACCTGGTAGAATATATTCACCAAAAAGAAACTCGGTGCAATATAAATTCCAGTAAATTGTGAGATTCTGTGGAATGTTTACAAAATTTTCTGCTTGAAGGTCTGAAATTGAAAATATGAAATGGTGGCATACAATGGTAACTCTTAAAGGTTTTCTTCAAGTAACAGAAATTACATTGCTTGCGTTGCGCTGCCTTTAATTTTGATTACACCATGTATTTCCACCTAATCTGACTATTCCATTGTCCAAGTTAATTGAGGAATTATATGAGTTATTGATTGTCTTGCAGTTGAAGAGGATCCTGCTGAGATGGAGCCGAAATTCAACCCTTTTACTGGAGCTGGGAGACGCTTGGATGGGAAGCCTTTGAAGTATGAGCCGGCACGAGCTTCTTCCTCAGGTTCAAAAGACAAGAAACCTATGGTCACCAACGGTAGTGCAAAGCCTTCTACGGGATCTAGTTCACAAGCTACCAGTCGTCAAGCTCAGGGAAAGCTTGTTTTTGGAGGAAATGCCAACCATGCTCCAAAGGAAACACAAAAGGTACTCTTGCTTTTTCTTGCTTTGACTTCCATCAACTTTCTTTGGAATTATATTAAAAACCTTAACCCAGTCCGAAGCTGACTGTAAATCATTTGCACTTTTCTCATTTTATTTTATAATAACTCTGCAGGAAATGCCAACCGTGACTAAAAAAGAGGAGCAGGCCGAAAAGAAAAAAGACCTGAAGTTCCAGCCTTTTTCAGGGAAAAAATACTCATTGAGGGGTTGATTGGATTGTGAAAACCATGTGTTACTTTTTAACTTATGTTCCACATTATCTGACCTTATCTGCGTCAGATTGGGTGAATATAACAAAATTATGTACTGATCTCAGATGTTGTATTGTTGGATAAAAACAGTAGATTTGTCAAAACTGAGGATAGAGATACAACTTCAGTTTGTGTAGCATTTTGATTTTTTATTGTCTCCATGTGATCCACCTGCTTCTTAACATCATGATTACAATTTACGACAATGAACTTATAAATATGTCGAATTACACAGTTACAACTCACTTGGGCTGTTTTAATTTTTTGATGTGGGATTCTGGACGTGACACGTGTCCTCGGTACGAAAAAGGGTGTCTGGTCAATTAACAATAAGGGCTAGTTTGGCATTCTTTGTCTTTGTGAAAATAATCGTCGATTCTTTGTAAGAGAAATCAGTGAGATAAAAGCAGTTTAGTGTTTGGTGAATTTTTTGTTAAAAGTGTTGTTGGTATTGATTCCTGCATAATCAGAAAATGATTACTGCAAAATTATTAAACCCAGCGCTTCCCAAATCTAATTTCCGCATAATTAGAAAATGAAAGCAGGTCATTAGCTACTTTCCCTTATTGCTTTCTCTCACAGCAATTTTTAACAATAAATGATTTTTTCATAGGTTACTAAAAGGGTTGGGCTTCCCAAAATTTTTAAAAAATCACTTATCATCCCAAATAAGCGATGTCAAACGGGTATTAAGTTATGCTATTGGAAGTTCTTCATCAAACCTAGATTGTGAACATACTACTATACTAGTAAAGCAACTCACTTCTCAGAACTCTAGAACATGCTATTCGAGCCTTGTCATTTTCAACCCTATTGGTGTGGCTCTGAAATCTCCATGAATTTGAACATATAATATAAAACAAAGTGGTATTTTAAAGGAGTTTTGATTTAAGAAAATTCAGTTTATTTGGCCTTGTGACGTCAAAATTCACTTTCTTGAAGAATGTTATGAGTTCAAATCTCATGGACAACAATTATAATTATAAATAAAAAGTTTACAAAAATCATGTATTTTTATAAATAAAAAGTTCTATTTTAATTATAAAATTTATCATTATAGAAATCTTATTAAAGATTAATTAGGGTCACCAGATTTGTTCATTTTCTTTCTCTTAAATTGATGGGAGGCAGGTAAAATGGGGACGCTGTCGTTTTGAGCTAGGTATCGTAACGACGTCGTGCAGTAGAGCCCGAAATGATTGAAGCACAACCCAAACACACGTACCAGTACCACGCCATCTCTCGCTCTCTCTCTCTCTCTCTCTCTCTCTCTCTCTCTCTATGCGACTGTTTGTTTAGTCAGAAAATAAAAAACCAAGAAACGGAAACTCTTCGAACTTCCAACTTCAAGGCACGCGAATCGATCGGAGCCGATGCGGATTCTTCAATTTATGTGAGTGATTTTCGTTCACTTTTCATGCTTTTGAGCTTTCAAGCTTCAATCTCGGAGATCCTCATTCAGAATTTCCTGCTCGAAAACCTAATTTCACTGAAACTCCAGCGCTTCATATTCGAAGTCATTGATTTACAGTTTGATACCAAAAATAAAAATTCGCCAGAAAAAAATGGTTGACTTTACTCAGAATTAGCCTCCTATTTTACTGAGATTGAGCTGTGCACTCTGTAATTGCTTATGTTTAGCTCTTGCTTGTTTGGATCACTTTTTCTTCTGTCCTTTTAGCTCTTGGATATTAGCACGTTGAGTTAGTACGCGACGGAGTGTGTGTTTGTTTGTTTGTTGGTTATCTAAGCTACATCTTACATGGTGTATGCAACAGACAGATTAGTACTTGAATGTAAGATTTATATTTATTTAATCAATTTGAAAAGGAAAAAAAAATCTCTAGTTGCTGTTGTGGAAATGGAAAACATGAATCCTACTGTGGATTTAGGTTTTAAAACATTTTCTTCTTTTTTTATCTCTTCGAAATCGTGAATGTTTTGAGCTCATGAATGATTGTTTATGGAAGTTGAGAACTGCAACTTACTGCTTAGAATTGTAACTGGTTTATTTTTGAGTGAATATAAACCATGCTGATGAGTGACTTGACTTGTTGTTCCCTTTTGAGACCATAAGTTACTGGCTAGTTTTGGATTCGCTTAGCTCAGTTTGGTGTGTCTAAGTAGTATTTAAAATGTCTGTTTTTCTTTGTTTAGATTATGGGAAAGTAAATTCAAGCTAATTGGTAAAATTGGTTGTTGGTTTTAGAGTGATGATTTTGAGTCTTTCAAGAAGTGGACGCTGCTGTGTAGAGTAAGTGCAAGATGGGAGGATGATTAAAACAGAGATAAGGATATCAGTTTATTTCTTTGTCTTCGAAAGTTTGAAATAGTGGAATTATTTTTTCAGTTTTTTTTCTTCGAAAGTATCTTAGTTTTCCTTCACCAAGCATTTAGTGCTACTATAGTTTCACCAAAAAAATATAAAAAATTCTTTTATTGGTGTTACCCCAACCGGATGGGGTTCCTTTAGTGTTTGGTGCCCTTATACGTGTAATGACGTAGTACTTTGAAGTTATGATTAAATCACGTCTTTATCACTCTGACTGGAATTTTTTGTGTACTAGTATTATGATTTAAGCATGCTCGCATGCTGTTCTTTCAAAACAAAAAGTATTTACATGTTCTTGCATATGAGTATGCCTCCTTCAACTAATTCATTTACTTCCTTTTTCTCTTTGAGCATTTCAGATAGGAGATCTAAAATATGGTAACCGCGGCAGATTTTGCCATGTTTGGATGACTTATTGTGTACCTGTTACTTTAGCTGTATTAAGCATGGGGATGCATTCGTGGTATGCAGTCAGCAGATAGCAGGAGAGGAGGAGGACAGAGTAAGTTTTGAAGTATTCTAATTTTCTTCTTGTGTTCCAAAGTTTAAATAGTATCTTTTTTTGTTTGCTTAACATGTATTTTACTTTATTTTGGGGTCAAAGTGATTGCTTAATGTGTATATATTACACTAGCTAAGGTATGAATGCAGCAACTACTAGAATTCATTCTCAATGAGGATTTTTGTCATTGTTATCATCTTTGGTGCTTGGGTTAACACATTTTTGCTAACTGTATTTGTATTCAATAAAGGTCCTTTAAGTTTCACTAACAGCACTTTAAGTCCAACAGGCTCATTTTCCGCCTAAACTATGCATTAGTTTCAGGTGTCAAGACTTTGGATTTGATGATTAAAATTTAAGAATCCCCAGTAACAATGGGCAGGTGCTCTTTTGGCTAGCTCAAGTGATATGGGATGGGACCATTACCAAATAAAAATTAGAGAGAAAGACATACATAAGGGACTTAGGTGGTGATGCTATTAGCAGTTGTAATTTGCAGTAAGCATCTAATGGGAGTTGGACCCTTTTCATTTTGTTGTCTTCTTAATGAAGTAAGCTACAAAAGAAATGCCAATATCATTGAGCCAACTCTTCACACTATTTGAGATATTTCATTTTTTCGGGTGGAATTTGAGATATTTCTTGCTACAAGATTTGATAGGTATATGATAATATTTCAGTAAATATGGTTCTTCCTTTATAACTGGATTTTGTTTCTAACTTAATGTTTAGTGATTTGGCAAGATGATTATATGTAGATTCCTTTCTATGTGCTTCTTGACAAGACTAATGTGTTTTGGGTTTGTAACTGCTATTACGATTCTTTGCTTCGTATAGTAGCTTAGCATTGATTCCAGATGTTAACAAATGTATAGTGGCTTAAAATTGATTTCAGCACTTGCTGCAAATAATTCAAAAATGGATGATGGTCGGCAACATGAAAATGGGAGACACAAGATGGACTATTACAGAGGGGCGGCCTCTCCGGTAAGAAGAAAGCATGTGGTGTTTATTCTTTGTTATATTATGCAATTATGGATCCATTTGAATGGGGTAGATTTGACATGTGCAGTGGAATATGGCAACCCAACAGCAAGCGAAGGAACCAAATGCCTTAGTCATGAACAAGAAGATCATGTCCATTATTGCTGAGAGGGATGGTGCTATTCGGGAACGGAATGCAGCACTTACTGAAAAGAATGAAGCCTTAGCTGCAAGAGATGAGGCTCTCCGACAGCGAGATGAGGCACTTGCTCAGCGTGATACTGCCATGATGGAACGAGACAATGCATTTGCAGCCCTTCATATGCGGGACAATGCTGTGAACTTCCCATTGGGTGGTGGAGTTCAACGTGGAGCCAAGCGCCTGCACCACCCTTCAAACCATTCAGTTACACTGGCTGAGGCTCATTACAGCACAAAAGATATGCATATAACCGATGCCTTCCCTATTTCAGTTATATCTGCTGAAGCTGTCAAGTCACGTCAGACAAAGCGAGCAAAGGAGAACAAGGCATCCAGGGCATCAAAGCCGTCACGAAAGAAAGTAGGCGAAGATTTGAATAGGCAGGCTTCATCTGATGGGATAAAGTATAAATCAGAGTGGGATACTCATGATTTGGGATTGAATCTTGTCTCTTTTGATGAGTCTACAATGCCAGTGCCAGTTTGCTCATGCACGGGAGTACCACGCCAGTGCTACAAATGGGGGAACGGTGGGTGGCAGTCATCTTGTTGCACCACCCATATGTCCATGTATCCACTACCGCAGATGCCAAATAAGCGCCATGCCCGGATGGGTGGGCGCAAGATGAGTGGAAGTGTTTTTACAAGATTGCTCAGTCGGCTAGCAGCAGATGGTCATGATCTGTCAATACCACTGGATCTGAAGGAATACTGGGCCAGACATGGAACAAATCGCTACATTACGATCAAGTAGCTCACGAACAATAATTTGGAAGTATGTTTCCTGTTTAGGTGCCTTCTCTCTCTCTCTCTCTCTCTCTCTCTCTTTCTTCCCACTCTCCCTCTCCTGTCTCAAAATTTAACTGATATCTTCATTGGCATGTGGTTGTATTGAATGATATCAAAGGGAGATCTTTTTGATAAAAGAGTATTTCCTTGCTCATTTGGTTAACATAGACATTTGTAGGGTACTAGACATGTAGCACTGTATCTGGCTTCCTTCTGCCCAACCTATTTCTATAGGATATAACACACGGCAAAAATTTAGGGCCCATGGCTTCCAATAAAATAACCCCTGGGGTTTTTAGGTGATGTGAAAAGAGGCACAATATGTGTATTCTGTTAGCACTCCGAAATAAGCCTCCTGGACGAGAGAAACTTGCATTCACAGGTGCTTTTCCTCATAATTTTCTCCTGTATACTTTCTCCGTATCTCTAGCAAAAAGAAAAATGAAAACAAAAAACGAAATGATTACTGCCATTACAAATCTTAATGGTATTAGTATATCTGAGTTGCTAACATTGTGTGAACTATGGACCAAGAATCAGTTAAAACCACATCATCTTCGTTGTTCTCCAGATCTAAATCTTTCTCAAGAAAAATTACACAAAGCAGCGCAGCCACCATTTCAGACGTTGACATGGCCACCAAAGCGATCTTAACCCTTCCAAGTCAGAGCAGTTAAAGGTTCATGTTCAGCCTGCACAATTTCAGGCCATGGTGCAAATTCAACATGCAGTATCCATTTACTAAAGAATACCCATCCTTTTCCCGAAACAAAGGGAAGAGAGTCGAGACTTCTGCCGAAATTTCGGCAGTCTCTCTTGAAAAATAGACTTTCCCAAAATTTCAACATGCTTAAAAACAGCAGAGATAATACACCAACTGCAGCTCACAAATTTTAGAATGGCCTCATGCCTGTACAACAATATCAACCAACTCACTTATCAAATCAAAACGGTTTTAAATCCGTCAAACCACATACTCACTTTACTGAATAAGATTCGAATCCAAAAAGAACCACATCAAATCCAAAATATAATTTATTCTCGCGGCTGCACCTAAGGAATACCCCAAGCTACCTACATACCCTTACTGAGGGATCAAGCCACACGTAGTTCTCCAAACCAACAATCACGATTCAGATAATATATAAATATTTAGAGTGATACCAACAAATCAATTCCTTTAAACACTAAGCCTAATTTGTCTCTCTCCAAAATTAACACTGGGCTAGAGCCCACTCTAGCCCAAGCATGGATCCGTCCTTGGATATCAATTATGTAAACAAAAACAAAAATTGAAACTGCAAATAAAAACAAAAACTATAGCAAAAACAAAAACGAAACTGCACTTTAGAGTTTGGTGAAAAATGCACCTATTAGTAAGTTAGGAACCAAAACGCAAAACCATGATGAAAGTACTAAAACAATTAAAAGACATATCAATTGTTCATAGAATTGAATAAGTTCCATATACTTAACACATTCATACTAAAATCAAAATGCTTCCTAAACAAATGTACATAAAATGTAAACTGCACAACATTTTCTGAGCAAAAATGCACCTATTAATAAGTTAGGGGCAAAAAATTACAATACCACGATGAAAGTATTAAAACAAATAAAAGACAGCGCCTTGGATATTGTGGTGCTACAGTGTCGCGACTGCTGGACTGTTCCAACCAAAATTAGCCACAAGCACCGGCTGTTTAGGTCGGGTATTTTGGGAGGATGATAGAGGAGGTGATGACGAGCAACTTTCATGAAGGAACCGCGGCGAGATAAGGCCGTTGGCGCTGGAAAGTAGCCGTGAAATTGAGTCTGCGACAGCCCTATTTTCCAGTCAAGAGAGGGAGGCTCAGATATGATTTTGGCCTAACGCCCAACGAATCTGTGCCTTTGATTGAGCTTTTCCAAAACAAAATTTAAAATCCATTCACTAAACCCAAAACAGAAATACTCAATTTACAATATCCTTATTATTAAACCTTTTTTTTATCACTATATACTAATTTTTCTTTCATTCTTCCACTTTTTAAAGAAAATATTATGCACCTCATTAAGGACCATTTAATAACTATTTATTTTTAATTTTTAGTTTTCGTTTTTCTTTTGGTCGGTAAGTGCGTAACGTTTTGATTTGGGGTTCAAATAATATTTGAACGTCGTTTCGTATTACCAGGTCTCCATAAACACTCTGCAAAACCCTACTCTCACTCAGACTCCAAGCATCGGTGCTCCCCCAACAATAGCAATAAACCCTAAACCAACCCTAACGAGGTAGCACGGGTCAACTCGGTCTGCCATGGACGAGTCTCCTGCCGAAACTGCCCCAGTCCCCGAGGTCTCGAATGGCTGGACTGACCGAACGCCGGAGGAGCTGGTAGCCAAGTCCATAGCTCCCGTGAAGAAACAGTTCCTTTGCCCTCCGCCTATCAGAGCTTGCTCTAACGAGCAGAACGACGCCGTTTCGGGTGGGAAAACAAAGCCTGCCCAGACTAGCGTAGTGAAGGAGAAGAAGTCCAAGCGGCAGCTCAAGCGCGAACGCCAGCAGGTTTGTGTTTGGATACGAGAATAATGAATCCCTTATTTGGGGATTTGAAATCAAAGAAAAGGATGGGAATTTGAGTTTTTAGCTGAGAGCTTGAGACAATTTTGACAAGTTTGTTTTCTTCAACATTGCAGGCGGTGAAATCGGCTGTAGGCATAGGCATCTGCCCTGAGGTAGCAAAAAGAGGAGATGTTAGTCGGTGTCCGTACAACGACAAATGCCGCTTCAGCCACGACATAGAAGCTTATAAAGCTCAGGTATTGAAGATTGGATTTGAATGCTTGTGTATTGTTTTTGAGTTTTTGGCTCGTTGGGTTTTCTTGTAAATATAATGTTATGTGGCGATTGACCCTTGTGAGGATTCGATGTTGTTGTTGAATGTAGAAACCTGAGGATATAGAGGGAGATTGTCCTTTCATGACTGCCCAAGAGACATGCCCATATGGGTTGGCATGTAGGTTCTTGGGTTCACATAAAGATGGCGTTGAAGCTGGGGATGTGAGCGCTCACAGGAGAAGCTCTGAGATGAATGGATTAAGCAAAGATGTTCAAAAGCTTTTGTGGAAGAATAAAGTGAAGTTCCCCAAGGCAGATGCCAAACTCAAGGCTCTTGGTCTCCTGGTATTAACTTACATTATCCTTGTTTTCTTAAATCTCTCTCTCTCTATCTGTATGTCTGTGTGGGTGTGTGCCCATTTATATGTATGCTTGTACAAATAGGAATTTATTGGTTTTGATTCCCATGCTGCTATATTTTGATTATTTATATGAAAACAATTCTCATTGTGGTTCTGTTCTGTTATCATGGTACTTTACCTGCACCCTGAAACTAAAGTATCAAATGATATCTAATTAAATTCGTAGAGGGGTGTATGGGGTGCTTGAAAAGACTATGGGTTTTGAATATGATGCAGGAAAAAAAAAGTGTAGTTGTACATCCATACCTACTTAATTCAAAGGTTTCAGATAGAAAAATGCTCTGCTTAAATGTTTGAATTGAAGACGCAGGAACTTCTACACTTTAAGTCGAAATGATCTACTTAGTAAATATATATTGGTGTTCTTTCTTGTTGTAAAAAGCCACAATCTTATCTCATTAATTTGTTTCAACTGAAGCAATGGCCTTTGGCTACTGCGAAGGGATAATTAAATATCCAAGTTATAATAAGTGATAGTCGGCCACCACATTTGTAAATGTCATCTTTCATTCACGTTTTTGTCCTTGCCTTGAACATTAATAGTGGTGTTTCACTTGGATTTAATATTTCTATTATTCTGCTGCAGGGGCATGCTAATTCAAAAATAAAGATTTTGGAAAATCAAAAGGATGACCAGGTTGTTTCAAATAACTGTCATGTTACTGACGGAAATGGCTGTACTGAATTGCCCAATAACTCAGATGATAAAATGGAATTGGCTGCTGAAATAAGAGAGGAGAATGTTGTTGATGAAACATTTTCATTCGATGAATCTCGGCCTTCGAAGAAGCCAAGATCTGTAATTGAAGAGGAGATTTTATCTGGTGAAGTAGATGATAGAGGTATAGCCTTATTTTTCTTCTTTAAATTAATTTTTTTTGTTTTAATAGTTGAGGGCATCCAATTTAAGTTGATTATACTGCAATAGGTGCGAATGCTACAGCAGAAGTGGTAGAGCCAAGCTGCACATCACCTGAACCAGTGGCTACTGCTGATATTGTATCACCAGAGAGTGATAGAAGCCTAAAATTACACCCACGTGAAAAGAAGCTTATTGATTTTAGAGAAAAGCTGTACCTTGCGCCTTTGACCACTGTTGGAAATCTTCCATTCCGAAGGGTGTGCAAAGGGTTAGGAGCAGATATAACATGTGGCGAAATGGCAATGTGTACGAATCTTTTGCAGGTTTGTTCTATGCTTTTGCCAGCTGATTATTATAATTGCATTTTTTATTTATAAGAAGCTGATTCTTTAAAATAAAAAAAAACCTAAGGGTTAAGTCTAAATCATCTCGAATTCTCATACTATCATAAAAATGTCATTTCACCTGATGGCGCCACTCAATGCTGTTGATCTCATTTACTTCACTGTGTGATTAATGTGATGATCCGCGATGTTTGCACCATCCCACAATCGGAAATTTGAGTTTTATAAATTCTTTCAAAACAATACTTTCATCTTTGATGTGAAAATAAATAGTACTTTATACCATTCCCTAGATGAATGATATATTTTCTCTGTTGTTTGTGGAGTTTTATACTTAACATTAAGGCTAGTGAAGCTTGTTCAAATAATTTAACTTGCTTGAGATGGGTATTAGTGTCATTTGATATTTGTTCTCAAGCGTGCACTGGAAAGCATGTGTTTTCATTTTCTCTTTGACTTGCTAAGGAAAGAAATGGCTACATCTCCGCAGTTCTACGATGTATGCCACAACACATAGGCGGTGTCAAGATCAGCAGTGTTTTCGCTTTAAACTGGAGTTGTGCTAATCATTTTTCTTCGTTTCATATATTACCTTTTCTATTCTTTTTTTTTTTCTTTCTGGTTTTGTAATTTAATTGGTAAATGCTGTAATCTACCCTCCAATGTCACATTTTCCTAATTGCAATTTTCATATGGGAATAGGGTCAAGCATCAGAATGGGCACTTCTGAGGCGACATTCATCTGAGGATTTGTTCGGTGTTCAGATATGTGGAGCATATCCAGACACTGTGGCACGCACTGTTGAACTTGTAAATCAGGAATGTACAGTGGACTTTATTGATATAAATATGGGGTGCCCAATAGATATTGTTGTGAACAAAGGTGCTGGATCAGCTCTCCTTACAAAACCAATGCGGATGAAAGGCATTGTACAAGCAGCTTCTGGTACAGTGGACTGTCCTATAACTATTAAGGTACTGAATTGTATGCCAGTTCTATACAACTATGAACAAAACATTCTACATAAGTTTGCAAGATAGCAAGTTTTAGCTGAAGGAGGTGTCACATTTTTGTTCAATTGTTTGGTTCCGAAATGTGATGTTCACTGCAATTTCTAGCTTTAATTGTGTTTTCTGCTTGATTGCTTCTTATGTGAACTTCTAGTGTTTAAGGTTGTTCAAGAAATATTATACTGCCGCTTTCTTGTTGCTCTAGGTCAGGACAGCCTATTTTGAGGGGAAAAATCGCATTGATTCGCTTATTGCAGACATGGGAAACTGGGGAGCCAGTGCAGTAACAATACATGGTCGATCTCGACAGCAACGCTACAGCAAGCTTGCAGATTGGGAATACGTATACCAGTGTGCCAGAAAGGCCCCTGATGCTTTGCCAGTACTTGGAAATGGAGACATATTTTCGTATTTAGATTGGAACAAGCACCAGGCTGAATGCCCTGAGCTTTCTACATGCATGATTGCTCGAGGAGCACTAGTTAAGGTCTGTGTTTTGCATTTTGTCTTGTCCACAACCTTCTCCCCCTGACGCAACTACTTTTATTTATTTTTCTATGTATCTTTATTTATTTTGTAGTATATTACTGAAATTTACATCTTGCATTTGTGTTTGTGCGTGCATATTCTAAACTTTAAGTTTCTGTCTGAACCATGTTTAAAACCTATGAGTTCTAAACATCCATGTGATTTGCAGCCTTGGATTTTTACTGAAATAAAGGAGCAGAGGCACTGGGATATCAGTTCTGGGGAGCGGTTGAATATTTTAAAGGATTATGTACGTCTTGGCCTTGAACATTGGGGCTCTGACACTAAAGGTTTGTATTATTAATTTTTTTAACCTACTGGCTGTAATTTACTTAGCAACGGTGCCCTCGTAGGAAGTTTAATGCTTTTATAAAATTACGTGATATTGAGCTGAACAGTTACCCAACTCCATGTTGGTTTCTACTTGAAAGTTTACTTGTTTTTTTCAAAGTTAATAAATGGTGTAAACCTTTTCCAATATCCGTGCTTATCGAAGTTCTGTTTTCTGCTGGCTTTTATCTTGTTGTATGTCTCAGGTGTGGAGACAACTAGGCGTTTTCTGTTAGAATGGCTTAGCTACACTTGTAGATATGTACCTGTTGGTCTTCTAGAGGTTATTCCTCAACGGCTGAGCTGGCGCCCACCGTCCTATTTTGGTCGTGATGACCTTGAGACACTAATGGCCTCTGATTCTGCTGCGGACTGGGTATGGCTTTACCTTCTCTTTCAGCTGATCAGATCCACTGACCCAACCTGCTTAACAATGTAGTTTGATTGCATTTCTATTTATTCTTCCTCTTGCAGGTTAGGATCTCTGAGATGTTGCTCGGCAAGGTTCCAGATGGCTTTACATTTGTACCAAAGCATAAATCCAATTCCTACGACCGAGCGGAAAACGGCTGATTTTGTGTGGCGTCTTGATGTTCTCATGTATGAACCAGATGATCTCCCGCTTAATTGTCGATGTGGATGAACCAGATCTAATTGACTTGCCTCATGCCTCATTCACTATATGCTAAATGTCCTCACAAATAATTCTAACTGAGGTATGCCCTGACTAGGGGCTAAAAAAGGAGAAGCCAACAGTTGATAATTTAAAGTTCTCTTTAGGTGCCAATTTGTCCATTGACCCTTGAATTTTGAAGCTGTTCGATTAAAATCCTGATATTGTTGTTACGCTATTATTCTCATTTTACAAATATTTATTTTGTCTTGATATAAAGTAATGGCATGTAATTGGAATCTATCTACTGCCGCATTTGTAATTTTGCCAATTTGGTTCACCTGAAGAAAACGAAAATAGAGAAAAGATGGGTTAAAATGAACTTTATATGTCTGCAGTGAGAAATTGCATAAGAAACACATCCCAACTCCCGAATGCGAAATTAGATTTGATTCTTTTTCGCCAAAAAAGATCAATAAAATAGACTACAAAAAGACCAATCTCCATCCATTCTTTGATGGTACTTGGTATCTCTTCATTTCTGTCCGTGTTTAAGTGTATATTGAAGGTCAAGTCAAGATCTGCCAAGTCCCATGACTAATCAACTTTGGAAAAAATTGAGTTTGAGTTAATTTCTCACTCATCTTGCTGCATATATATTGTTCTTGGAAATATAATTATCATGCTATAATAAAAATTTGTAAATTTACCTTGGTTTCATATTTTTTTCAATAACATATGATATAGCCAATGCTCCTGTAGTACCATTATACAAACAAAAGATGGAATGCATCCAAGTCCATAGATGTTCAAAATTTCAACAAGAAAAATAGTTATACCAAACTTTTCACTAAACAAACATGACACATACGGTTCATAGCATGGAAGACAATTTAAGCGATACGGTTTGGATACGGTTCGGCCAAGCAACGTATATCAAAGAAAAGATAGATGAAAGGATATTTATCCCAGTAATAGGGACTAACCTTGGCCCTAACTTTCCTTGCTGTGAGTTTAAATCTTAATAATAGGGCCTAAAAATTAAAATGCACTAGCAAGAAAATTTTGGGCTGGTCAAGAGCCATAACCAAAGCTAGAACCAGAAAAATACTAACAAAACTGGTAATGTTAGAGCGGAATTCAGAACATTTATGCCTGTATAGCAACTTAACCAACTGTGTATCATCAAGAAAATATAAATTCAAACAATTATCAGATGCAAAATTGAAAAGGAACCATGTCTTGGATTTTGGAACCCAAAATTCAAGGAAGCACTTAACCATAATTTAGATCATTGAAGACATCAGTCAATCACTGCAATGGATCCCCTGTTCTGCTCCTTTGATTAAAAAAAAGTACCTATACCATAAACTGGAGGCACCGCAAGCAATGGCATGTCGACGAGTCACTATTAAAGAACACTACCCTCAAATTCCTTATCCTTCTCCTCTTTCTGAGTCTGGTTTGCTTGAACCCAACCACCACCAATGGACTCAAAACTACCATTCAACCCATCATCCACAAAATCACCAACCTTTTTCACTTTAACCTCTCTAGGCTCCACAGGGTATTTTCCAGAGAAACAAGCATAACAAAAGTTAGGAGACTGATTGCCCAACATCTTCTCCAATTTAGCAATTGGCAGAAATGCAAGTGAATCCGATCCAATAAACTCCCTAATTTCCTCAACACTCATCCTATTTGAAATCAACTCCTCAGAACTTGGTGTGTCCACTCCATAATAACAAGAACCAATAATGGGCGGGCTTGCAATCCTCATATGAACTTCCTTAGCACCTGCCTCCTTCAACAACCTAACGATTTTCGAAGACGTGGTTCCTCTCACAATTGAGTCATCCACAACCACAACCCTCTTCCCCTCCAACACAGCCCGGACCGGGGACAGCTTGAGCTTCACACCAAAATCCCTAATCTTCTGTGATGGCTCAATGAAGGTCCTCCCAACATAGTGAGACCTAATCAAACCCTGCTGAAAAGCCACACCGGCTTTAGCAGCATAACCAAGTGCAGCCACCACCCCAGAATCAGGCACTGCAATCACAACATCACAATCAACCGGTGCTTCAGTGGCAAGTATCTCACCAAATGCACGCCGGGATTCATACACTGATCGACCGAAAACCACAGAATTCGGCAGAGCAAAGTAAATGTGCTCAAAGATACATTGCTTTGGCTGAGGATGAGACATAAGGCAAAGTGATTGAACCCCCTCTTTATCTACCACCACAACTTCTCCAGGAAATACCTCTCTCTCATATGTGGCTTCAATCAAATCAAGTGCACAAGTCTCAGAGGCAAACACAACAGAGCCATTGCTCCTCCTCCCCATAACCAAAGGCCTAAACCCATGTGGGTCCCGGACTGCAACAAGCTTATCTTTGGTCACAAACACCATAGAATAAGCCCCCTCCACCTGCTCACAAGCATCAACAATTCTCAAAAGAAAGGGTCTATGCTTTGAAATAGCAATAAGGTGAAGAACAACCTCTGTATCAGAGCTGGTGTTGAAAATGGACCCAGTGTCTTCAAGCTTCGCTCTAAGGGCACGGTAGTTGACCAAATTGCCATTGTGGGCAACCCCAACAGACCCAAACCTGTACCCTGCAACAAAAGGCTGGACATTTTTCAGCATAGAGGCCCCTGCAGTCGAGTAACGAACATGCCCAATTGCCAAGTCGCCAGGCAATTGGTCGAGCTTGGTCTGATTGAAGACCTCAGAGACGAGCCCCACGCCAGTTATAGACTGCAACACATCATTTTGCACACACACGATCCCCGCCCCTTCCTGGCCACGATGCTGAAGGGCATGTAGGGCCAAATAGCAGAGGCGAGAGGCTTCTGGGTCGCCATATATGCCCACGACCCCACACTCCTCCCGGGGCTTATCGTCATCTTCGTATTCAATAAAATCGCCATCTGGGTTTTGTTTGTTTGCTGGGAAAAACTCGGAAATTGGGTTTTTGGAGCGGAGGGTGAAGGAGGAAGCTTTGTGGGTATGTGAGAGAGAGGAGGTTTTGAGAGGGAATGAGGGTTTAGGGAGGGTTTTGGGGGAGAAAGAAGGAGGGTTTTTGTGGGTTAGAGGGAGGGGTGTGGGTTTGGAGAGAGAGGAAGAGAGAGGGGAGGGCTTGGTGGTGGTGGCAGCCATGGGAGAGTTGCAGAGAAGGTGTGTGTTTAGTAAGTGCAAGCGTAAAGCGACAGTGGAGGGAGGGAGAGGGTTTTGGGACTTGGAAAGTAGGGGAGGAATTTTGTTCTAGGTTTTTTTTAGGAGTTTGATGGAATCACGTACATTGGATTGACATCACCCTTTGGTGAGATAGCTGCCTCACAAACAAAGATTCACATTTTCAGACCAAAAAAAAAAACAAAGATTCACATTGGAAAACCTTTTTTATTTTATTTATAAAATACTTTAAGTCACCCTCGTCGTTTTGGGGAAAGGGACCTTCCTTTGGGGCAAATTAAAAATAAAAAAATAAAATAAAAATAAAGAGAGGTTGGTTTCTTCTACTATCGTTACTATTATTTTCCTAGGTCAACTTGTTTATGGGTAGCAATTTTTCCAATTCTAGTTTGTTGGTCTAATTTCACGAGGGAGCTTTTTAAGGGGATTCATATTTTAAAGAAAAGTAAGGGATGATGGCAATGGTATTGAATGTTTGTTTATGGGTAGCAATTTTCCAATTCTAGTTTATTCTTACTTATATGTTTGATCACAATTACATAACTAAATTGTTTTCGCTTTGGTTCTTTTGGTACATGTAATCTACTTAAACCTGCAAAATAAATGGGGATCGTATTGAGGGATGATCAACATCGTGTAAGGTACACCTGTGTTGGTTTTGCAGAATAAACTTTTTGAGAATGAAACTCTCATGTCTAATCCTAGGAGATGAGAATGGAAGATGTAGAGATGGAATGAAATATCTTCATTCCCATGTTTGGGAAATGAGGACTAGGAAATGTCACTCTCTCATTCCATGTTTGGTTTGTGCATTATTATGAATCATGAATGTGAAGTTGTTGAGTTTTCCAATAACACCCTTCACTCTTTTTTTTTCTTTTTTTTTTGTAAATACCACGAGGTGTCCCCACATCAGAAGGGTGAGATTAATCCCCGCTCGGGGTTCTGCTTGCCCCTGGTCACAAAGTGCTTCCAACAGATTTCGAACCTCTGTCATTGAGGTACCAAGTAGCTCGCCAACTGGAGGTGGCAGTTTGCCAACCGCACCACACTTTGTGGTTTTTTACTTTTTTATTTAAAGTTACAGATAAAAAGTGGTATTTAAAAATTAGAATATAGGTAATTTAGTCTTAAAAAAGTGCATTAAAAACTTTTTAAAGTAGAGGAAAAAGATTACCAAAATTTCACGTTCATACTCATGAGTCAAGTATTGCAATTTCACATTCCACTTACCAAATATGAGAATGCAATTTCACACCTATTTCTAAGCTTCTGAACATTGAACTAAAGGGCAATAAAATCGAGATAATTAAGATGAAGAAGAACAAGTAGAACCTAATTTCAAGTTTCTATTGTACGGAACAAAATAGGGTAAGTTGCAAAAGGAGGAAATTGGAGTTGAGAAACTGACTTCAATTCATTGACTTCAATATCTGTAGTCTTTGCTTTCGGCGCAAAGGCACAACACAACCACCACCAAGAACTCCTCACGCACAAGAAAAGCAACACGACAAAAATATGGGGTTCATTGTTGCTTCTACCGTGGTTTATTTTTTTATTATTAAATTAGATATTTTTAATTTATTTTATTATTTTTAATTAAAAAGTAGGATTTAAGACTTTTCTGTCCCATACATAGACCAAGAAAGAATGAGCCAATTGAAAACTTGCACGAAAGAGAGAGGGAAAGGGTTCTGTCATTACTCACCGACTGCAAGTCTCCGGAGCTACTCAAAAATTAAGTCAATGTCGTCAAGTGAATCTTCATCATCTCATGCTCGTTTGGGGTGATTCTGGAGAGGACAATAATCACTTTGTGGTGAATCACTTCTCCAAATAATCGGTTTAAGTGATTTTAAGTGATTTTATGGAGAAGATACGTGGGAGGTCTTATAAGAATCACTTAAAATCACTAAAAGTGATTTCTTGTAGAAGACGCGTGGGAGATGCTTCTTTCTAGAAGTGATTCTAGCCTGTCCAGAATCACTCCCAAACGAGCCCTCATTCTCATGAATGGTGGGCTGGTTTGAATGATTCTTCTGTGCGACTGCCGTACACTACACTCCAGTGGGATCCGGTGAGATCAAAATACATTAATTTTTTGACAATGATCGCACATTTACGTGGTCCAAACTGTCAGATGTAATAATTTCTCCCGTTCAATGCTCTTTAAGCTTCAAAACCTTCTTATTGGAGCGTTCATTTACAAATCATTAAGGCTCCATTTATGGTGTGTTTAACTAATCATGAATGGGAATTAGAATTCGGAATTGAATTTGTTGGTTCCCTTTTCTCCTTCCTCTCTCGGGTCGATCTGCTTCGAGAATAGAGTGGGGAATAGGAAGGAGTTGGGTCAACACCAATGCCCCGATTGGATTTCTGGCTCATGAGAAGACTCCTTCAATTTCGGATAAAACTGAAAGTTGGATCAGGTTGAGAAGGGCGGGCGAGCTCGGGCTGGGCCCTGATGACTTGCTTCTTCTGGCCCGATTGCAAGTTGCGTAGGCGTGCCACTATTGGGGATGAGGCCAGCCCAATAGACCTGGTGTGTGTGATGTAGGGTGGTACCTAGCCCAATAAGAAGAAAATCAATATTGAGGTTAATGCTCCCTTGATTGGGTTTAGAAACCTAATTTCGGTCCGAGATGACCCTAGATTGGGTCAAGACTAAGCCAATTCAGGCCCGGACAAGCCCTTGTTTTCAAGCTAATAAAGCCCTATTCGGACCCAAAACCCTTATTTTGGGTCTATCTAGAAACGAGCAGTTATATTCAAAAGATTCAAATATAAAAGGTGCAAGAAAGCAAATTACCAGAAAATATGATGTAAAAGGTAAATGACAAGAATGTTAGATACAATTAATGTAAATTATAAAGAGAGCAAAATTTCCAGGAACTAGAGATTTCTCTATCCATCCCCAGTATGATAACAGTTTAAAATAAAGACTAAAGATCTCTCCATTTAGCTGTTTTTTTTTTCAAAAACAAGTTACAATATTGAAAAGACTGGAGATTTCTCTCATGGTTTAAGCTATTTAGAAGAGAACTATATAAAGTGTTTAAACAAGAATCATACCATAGAGATGGCAGAGCGATAAAAGATAAACGCAGGAGTTGTCAACTGGTTATCTAGGAAGCAAATTGGCTATTTGAAAAATCTTGAAGTTTGTTCAAGTGTTTACAAGACGTTGCGTATGATGTTGGAGAGAGAGTCCTCTTGTGCTGCTGTAGAGCCTCTATATTTATAGGCAAGAGTCCCTAATGATGAAAGCTGAAGAAGGATACTTGGATGTTGTCCAAAGTCAAATGTTGATCTGTCCTCGTGAGCCGATCCACAGGTAGGGGAAAAGATATCTCATATGAAACTACTGGTCTCAAGGGACGTCCTTTTGATTTGTTGTTCTTTTGCAGCTGGAAAATTGGTTAGAATGCGGTTCTTCTTGGTTCTGGCATCCATTATCCAGCCTGCTTTCTTGTTGAGAGAGACGGCGGTTAAGTCATTCTTAATGGCGAGAACCCATCTTCAGACTGTCACGTGGGTCAATGAATAACTGTTACCCATTTTTCTAACTTTAGTGTGGGTCAAAGCTGGGGTCTTTTCGCAAAATGGGCTTTTGAATGGGTTTCATCCATTGCTGGCCCAAATCCAAAAAAGACATCTTCCTTAGTTTAAAAGAAAGAAGTTGGGCTTGGGTCTAATGTAATCTTTATTTGAAAAACAAAACCATCTTTGGCCCATTTTCCAAATATGGTACAAACAAAATTTCAATTATTAATGATTCCTATGTTTACTTCATATAAGGGAATTAAAAAGTAAGTGAGCCCACACAAAATCAGGAATTCCTGATTTTGGAGGAATTAGATTCTTGGGTGGGAGTTTGTATTCTAATTCCTGGAGAACTAACCCATTAAGAATCCATATTTATTACCCATTATATCTTCACACAATTTTAAAAATTCCAAATTTGCCATTTACTTTAAACCAACAACGAGAACATTTTAGTAATGAATACCACTCCTACCCCAATTCCATATGGGTAAACTGTTGACGTGAGTTAACCTACTAAATCAAGGAGATTTATTTCTTAAGTTAATTAGGTGATTTACTTTCTTTGTTTCATATAGTTGACACATCCTTGTATAATTAGGAGATATTCTCCTAATTAATTACTGTATCTATTTCCTTGTAAAGTACCATTGTAAACTCCTATATATATCTTATTATGGAGAAGAATACAATTAACCTAAAGTATTCAAACCATACTCATATTTTAGCATGGTATCAGAGCAATCGATCCTAGGTTGTCTCTAAGCCCTCAAATCGTACCCTCAAATTCAAACCCAAACCCTAAATCAAATTCATTACCTCTCAAATCAAATCCTCTTATCAAACTCCTTAAACACATACCTCTAAAATCAAATTCCTAAATCAAATTCATACATCAAATTCTTCAAATCAAATTCCTCAAATTCTCAAATCAACTCCTTAACCACAAACACACTCATACTAAATCTTAGAATCTTCCATTTGTTGCCGTCCCTACACAAGAATCACTCCATGTCTTAGTAAACCCCTCTTTTTGGAGGTTTTTTTGTTTGAAATTACTTATGTAGGGAATTTCTTCCCCTTATTATTAGTAGATGTTATCCTTATGCATACCATACGATCATTGGACCAAAATGCATGGTACCACAACAACCTTGACAACTTGCCTTTAATTTACAAGTTGTAAATATTGCATATTTCCTTTTGGAAAAATAAAAAATTGTAAGTTAGTACAAACAAAAACTTAGAAGTAGTACCATTATTGTCGGGAGCTGATTTTTCATTCTTATTTTGTTCATTTATACTCCCTTGTATGTTATAGTAAAAAGTAATAAAATAAAAATAAAAATAGTATAAGTGGACAAAAAGAGTAGAAGTAGTACCATTATTGTCAGGAGCTGATTTTTAATTCTTATTTTGTTCATTTATACTCCTTTGTATGTTATAGTAAAAAGTAATAAAAATAAAATAAAAGATAGTGTAAGTGAACAAAAAGAGAGTGGGAAAAGCAACACCCTTAATAGATAAAATTAGATCACAATTCAAATTAACAAACATCATTTTAACTAATAATTTAATTGGTAATCTGACAACATAATATCTCCGAGAAAAGATATAGAAACTTTTCGCAAGTTCAAACTACTTGCAACTTAATTGTAGTCAATTCATGTTACATAAGCCAATGGGGGCTATCGACTCAAGCCTCTTATTTGGACTCAAGCCTCTTATTTGGACTCAATCCATTCATTATGTGCAAACAAGTAGTAATATTCCAAAACTTCACAAAAACGTCTTTTTGCAATTTGTGAGTTTGAAAGTGAGTCTTCAAGTCTTGCAAATCAAGAGAAGTGGCTAACAATTATGGGGATGACAAAGCAGCTACCACAGCTTCAAGACAAGAAGGGATATACCACAACCATACTCATTGGCCACTAACTTGCCACAAGCCAGCCACTCCATGCATGCCCCACATAACATGTTATCCCAAAATAACAACAAAAAATTGATCAAACCCATATGTAGTCGTGCAATATTATCTTTCCAAAATAAACGTCTCATGGCCAACACGGTATATATATCTTCTTGTAGTGTCTTTTAATGCAAAATAGCAAACCCTAACAATTGCGTGTAATGTAACTCATGAAATTGAAATATATATGATTAAGGGAAAAATTTATGATGGAACTCTTCTTCGATCTTTGTTGTTGAGGAGTAGCTTACGGAAAATTTTGTTGGTGGGTTACTAATCCTTCATAAGCCTTAGCGGTGTGCATTTGGTGTCATGGGAAGCAAGGCGAAATTCTTTGGTTGCTCTTGTATGTTGGGCAAATTTGGGAGTTATTTTTTTAAGATGGCACGAGTCCATCATACCACTAGCTAATGGATTGCAAATTTGTTCCGACGTTCATGAGCATCTAATTTTTTGTATAATGTGTGATCATTAATTTTTTAGAAAAGTTGATATAGATTCAAATTCCCATTGAAGAGTTGGGTTTAATCCTCGGATTTGGTGACTTTGATCCAAGTCCTCTGACTTTTGTGCCATATAGGATTACATTCCTTTTTTAAATATTTTATGATGTAAGCTTTTTATTTTTTTATTTTTAAAATCATTTTTTTGTTCCAATGTTGCCCCTTATGACTTGAATTGGGTAATAGTCATTTATGTCATATTGCCTATTGCATATGTATATATATGTTTTTTCATATTTTCGACAATGTGTAATAGTATTTCATGTACCTTTTTTTTAATAGGTAACATACAATTTTATTTTATCTAATTTTGTATCTGACTTATAGGTAGACTTCTAATTTATTTTCCTAACTTATAGGTAGTCTTCTAATTTATGTTTCTAACTTATACGTAACATGATTTATCACTAAGTTTTTTTCGTTGCTAATAATAACATTATTTACATGTATGTCAGGTACATAATTTCTGATCGATTGGTATAATATGTGGGTCTTTACTTTTTATTGATTAAATTGTATTTTATCCATATATTAGGAATATTATCAAGGAAAGAATTCAAAATTTAAATTTTGGAATTCAATTACAAGGAAATAATGCATTAAATTTAGATTTTCAATATGATTTTCTTAAGGGTAAAATCAACACAACAAAAAAAAGTAATAAATGTCAAATGACCTACATTTAAAACAAAAAATGCGTAGACTAAACCCAATAATAGCTAATTGTTTTGGACCTAGATCTAAGAAGTCCTTAAGTTTTTTTAGTGCTCAAGAACACGGTGAAAGGAGACGGAAAAGAACCATAATCATTTACCTTGCTTTGTGCCATTTTTAAAATGCCTATGCTGAGCATAAAGAGTTCCTACTTTTTTTTTTTTTTTCTGAGTCTTACTAACTTCATTCATTGGAAGTGAAAGACATTAAAAGATGTGGAAATCCCAATAATGCCCAACAGAAAAACCACAAAACAGAAGTTTAACATGGTCAAGCCCAAATACGAAGATGCAGCCTAAAACAACACAAAATAGAAGACTCCAAAATAGAGCAAAATTCTATAGTGAGGGTGCCATATATGGACCCTCTCATGTGGACATTCATATTAGTCACATGATCATTTCACTAAACTTAAGTGAATTTACTATTCAAATGAATCTTGTGGCTAATATGAAGGTCCACATCTATGGTCCATATAAGACACCCTTACCATAGAACAATTCCCAAAATAGAAACCCTTAGATATGAAATTAGGCTATAGTCACACCACCATCGCAAGTCCATTGCCACCAAGGAGGAGTATTTGGTAACTACACAAGGGTTAAACAGTGCACACTGCAAAATGCACTTCCATAATTCAAGAAAATAATGCACACTGCACGTTAAATAAATCCCACCACCAAAACGTGTCACTAAGGAAGATCGACTATAGAGGCATTCATGAAGTCGAGGAATAGAGGTTGGTGGTTGAGAGTTGGCGTAGGCAGCAACCTCATGCGAGGGGGTTGAGGATGGCATAATAGAGAGGGTGGATAAGGGGAATGTAGAAGTGAGAAGTGGAGGTTGAAAAACAATGTTAGTGGCTAGGGGAGAAAGTGTAGAATTACGATTTTAAGATTTGGGCATAACTTGGGGGAAATTAAATTGAGGGTAAAGAGGAAAGGGAAAGAGATCCAAAAGGAGG
This sequence comes from Prunus padus, assembly GCA_024362665.1. Classification (NCBI taxonomy): domain Eukaryota; kingdom Viridiplantae; phylum Streptophyta; class Magnoliopsida; order Rosales; family Rosaceae; genus Prunus; species Prunus padus. The sequence goes on along the minus strand of JANFAM010000006.1, from coordinate 11,524,129 downwards.
CAATTGAGGAAAAACCACATTCCCGAGTGGGGAGGAGCCACCTACTCTCAATTTGGAGAAGGGGAGGAGAGCTCACGACAACTCCAATACTTAGACCCTAAATTTAAAGAGTTCCTACTTTTTTGATCAAGTAGAAACTTCACTAGATAAACTTCAATTGTATAATCAAAGACATCAACAAGACATCTAAAATATCAATCCCAAGAGGGTAACAAACTAACATGTTAAAAGCAAAACTAACACAGACAAAAGCTGCACTAAAATTACTAGCCCACATCACCACAATTAACCATAAGCAATTAGCCATAAGCCCAAACAAAGCCCACAAGCTCAACATAACCAAAACTCTAAAACAACCCATGAGCCTAAACGAACTCTATCACCACCACCTGAAGAAGCACCGTCACGGCCACACCCACCACCGCAAAGTTTAGGAATCAACATTGAATGAAATAAAAAATAAAAAAACCAACCGAAGGACCAAAGTGGAAAAGCCCTAAAAGTTGGGGGCCAAATTTGTAATTATGTTTCTCTGAAGAAAAAAAGGAGCGACGTGTTGGTATTTTATTGGTTGACTCCACAAATGGTGGGTCCAACCAGATGGAACGGGTGGACGATCGTGATCGCGATCGCATTACTTGATATATATATATAAAGGCTTGGTGAGAGCTGGTGTAGGGCTCGGGCTTTGGGACTTTGGAGGTTTTACAGATTTTCTTCTTGTTCGCTTTGTCTATTGCTTATCATCTAACAGTCTCCAGGAACAAAAATGGCGCCGCCTCCAGGACCCTATTCTGGAACCAGCACCCTCGCCTTGGTAATTCCCTTGAAAAATCTCTTCTTCGTTTTTTTCCTTTCCGGATCTAACTATTTTTTAAAATATTTTATTTTTAATTTGGTAAAAACTAGAAAGTTCGAATTTTGGACCAATTTGTTGATTAATAATCTAATTAGTGATATGGGTTCTTCTGGATTTGCAGGTTGCTCGTGCTTCCGCATTCTCCTTCGGACTCGTATACGGAAGCATTAAGCTCAAGTATCTCAAGGTACTGCCTTTCCTATTTCTTTTATCTTTTTTTGAATGACCCATTTGTTTGTTTTTTGTAAAATAAGTTCATAGTGTGTTTCTGATTACAAATGGTTGTTGGGTTTGCTTTAATTTTGATATGAGTAATAAGTTATGTAGATTTTAATCGATGTTGGTCAACTTGTATCTGCAGATTGGTCTTTTTTTTATTCTTTGGGTTCCATTTTCATATGAAAAATATGTATGTTTTCCTTGTGTTCATGGAAGAGCATGTTTATGTTTAATCACCGTTTGAAAAGTTGATTTCAAGCCTAGTTTCAGTGTCTGCTGAAAGCTTAAAGCATTTAGTCTTTTGCTAGTAGCAGTAATCAAGAAATAGTTCGGTTATATATTATCCTCTTATCCTGATGCTTTCTTGGATATTATTTAGTTCTTCCTTTTTCCTGTGCTATTTTACTTGGGAGTAATTGTTTTCGTTGTCATCCAATTCCATCGACATTGGTTTGAAGAGTGGCTGTTTAGTGGCAGGTTTATTGTATGATGTCTTTATTGTAACAGGGCACATCCAGTGATAGATGAATAAAAGAAAGTTTCTGAATTCTCATAGAAGAGTTAAGGAATGTCTTACACTTTTTTTTTTCGGGTCACCCTCCTATAGTTCAAGAGGAAGCGAAATTGTTAATTGTTATATACAGTTTGAGCAAGTTCCACTTTGCTTGAGTAGCAATACACAAGGGTGTGGTCAGTATTGAGTGAGACTCCGTGGAAGTATAATATTTCTAGGTTGCAAGCGCTTCACGAGCATAGTACAAAGCACGAGAACTTCTAGGTTGGGCTATTAACTTTACCTTCACTGTAGCTTCGTAATTGCTTAACAGTTACAACCCACAATCATGACTCACAAAGACTCACTGAAAAAATAATATGTAAGTACGAAGGGAAAAGGGTGGAAAAAGACAAGGATGTATACAAAGCATTCTGAAAAAAAGAAGAAAAGGGAGAGATTATGGAAATTTTTTCCTAAGCAACTAGCAATTTGTTCATAATATCATCTCATATTAATAAGCATTGGAGGGGGAAAAACCAAACACGATATGTTTTAAGGATTGCTCAGGTAAAATGTGAGAGAACAAACACTTTGTAGCCTGACGGTTTTAAGATAATAAACTAAGGTTACAAGTAAGGGGCAAAGAACCAAAAATGATATGTCATCATGATTGCTTGAGCAAATGTTAAGAGGACAAAACTCTTTGTAGTTTGTTGGATTTGTAAGTTAGTAAACAAAGGCCTCAAGTTAGGGGCAGAGTTGAGATTTATCTTCAAATGTAGATGGAAATCATGCAACAGTATTGGGTTAGAAAGGAAGTGGGGTTGCTCAAATGTGCGGAAACTGGAAATGAGGAATGAAGACAAGTGATGAGGTTAACATTTTAACCAACTAAATTACCAATTTACAATATATTTTGTTGTTCCTAATCATGTCCTTGATCTTCAACATGACGTAAGATGTTTTAACATGTCAAGACAAATCTGTGAGGTCAACCTGGCTTTAGTACATGGTTAACCAATGCTCACCTCTAAGGCTGAATCAAATTACTTGTATTGTCTTGTGTTTGAGTTGTGTTTGCACATAGTGACAGTCTTGTATTGGTTTGTTGGATTGATTATTTTTTCACCTTTACTTTAGACATGCACAAACACACACTTGCACACCAAAAAATGTCTACAAGTGCTAATTTCCTTTTTTGTTCCCTCCCCACCAAGGCAAAGGCTAAATCTGCAGCAAAGGCTCATCACTGAAGGAGATGTGTTCTATCAGAAGTTGAGTGAGGAATGAGTTGATTTGGAGATAGAAATAATGAATGGGGGTGGAGTGTACCAATATTTCACTTCTGAGAGCTATAATGAAAATCTTGCTTAAAGCTCCAAGATTTTTTGTTTAAATTGAGAATTATGAATTCAGCACTTTAGGACAATTTATGTACTTGACCTCGCCTAACGTAACGGCATTTCAATTTCTATTGGTTTTAGTGAAATTATGAGGGTAATGCTCCCTTGATTAATAAGTTGCCTATCTTTTTTATTTATTTTTAATATCATGATTTGGCTTCAATTTCATTATTGGGTTATTTTGCTGGAACAGTTAATTATACCTGAATATTAGTCTTTTGCATGTTAAGAATTTCTGGTTGACTTTGATGCATTACTCAATTAAAGTGCGCCTATCTTACATGTAGTGAAGAGTTTCAGATGTGGTTGGCATGAACCCTAGACATTTGAGTGCCATCAACAATCTAACCTACATGGATGCGTGGTACCATCAATGTCTCTCCAATTATTCCCCCTGGTTCCATGAACCCTAGACATTTGAGTACTATTGGCATAGGTCAAGTTGGGATTTGTGGAGAACTTGGAATTGTGATCCCATTTTAGGCTGTAAAATTTGTCCAGTATTCATATGCATAGGGTTCAGTTTCTTTACTTTATCTTCATGTGTTATTAATAATTACGAAAATGATTTATACACCAGTTGTACAAATTCATATCAACAAATGGGCTATATGCTGAAAACTCATATCAGTTTTCATCCTCCATTAGTTCATTTTGTTTATCCCTCAGTACTTTTGTCACCCACGGCAAAAATTTCAAAGAATCTCATTCCTCAATACTTTTGTCCTCACTCCTTGTTTAAGTTGTTCCCTTTTCTTGACCCAAAAAATAAATAAATTGTTGTTCCCTTTGTTTGATTGTGTTTCCCTTTGCCTTTGGGCTCTAGGACGTATATTTTCTAATCAAAATGGAAGCACTCTTCCAATTTGTGGTAACTTTCTCAAGAGTAACATGGTGCACATTGCTAATCCCTCCTTTTGGAGTAGCTTGATTTAGGGAAACAAGGATCTTGTAAAAGAAAATTTTGGGTCGCATTAGAGAAACCTAAGATCTTTAAAATTCATATCTACGTAAGGAGGGTAATAGCACTTGGCGTACCGACATGCTACTAATCCACTCAAATTATAATATTTTAATAATTGTAGATGTGTTAAAATTTGAGTAACCTCATAGGACATGTCCACATACCAACCGAATGTTACTGTCATCAACAAAATTTGTCATTGAGGATCCTAACATTTTTGGTTGAATCTCTAAAGGGGTAGATTTTTTCTTTTTTGCACCACTAGAAAAAAAAAACCTTTACATCATGTTCATCCTTGCCTTTACTCTTACAACATTATGCATCGTACATAGGCTCTTGGAGTGAGAATTAACTCTCAAAGTCGATGCTTGTTATCAACCGATATTCATGGGCTCCTTGACAAGTAACTATCACTTAGAGCTAACAGAGAAACTATCAAATCTGCTCTTCAAAGTCATTCTTTGCCTGATTGTGACTACCAACATCAATAACTTGTGTCCGTTATCAATATATAAGCGATAGTGGTAGAACAGAAACAGTAGAAAATCCTAAAGGCAGACGGGTTTACATGATAATTCCATTCACATCATGTGCATTGTCACTTTTGTGAAGGGGTTTGAACTATCTAACAGTTAAATAACACAGGGCCTGCTTCTGGTGTTACGACTAGCCAAAACAAAAAGCAAATCACAAGCATACCTGAAGAAAAGCACAAAAATATTTTTGGTAATTTCACAATGTGCGACATGGCTGAAGCTCGTAATTCAAAAGATGGCTCCAACTGCGAAGAGTTTCTTCTGTCCAGGTTAGCATTGTGACGTATGGTGTTCGCCTGCATCACAGAAAGTAAATTAAACATTATACATTTCTTCCCTGCATTTATGAAACGAGCATAACATTGCACCATTGCAAGCAGTTCCAAGTTCCAACTTCCGGGACCCCTGAGGAGTGGGAGGCGTTTCGGAGATCAAACGCCCCGAAAACACACCTTACATATTAATTTTGGCAATTTTGTGGGTCCATGTCAGAAATTCTAACTCCAAACATAGTATGCTATTACTTTAAATCCTAGTATAAACATACTATGCCACTATGTTATTACATCTTAATTGTAGTCAAATACACAATGACAATAGTATTCTTTCCTAAAGCTTATCCAACAACCATTCATAGATTGCACCCAAATCGACCATCATGATTCATTATCCAAACCAAATTTCAGGTAATCTGCTTCATTTGAACCATGTCTGGGTCCCAATTTCAGTGAGTGGACAAGAAACATAAATATTTGTAAATACTATAGCATTGATTAACAATCAATATAGCCAGAGTGTCGCAACATTCAAACTCATGAAAATGAGACGAACCTGTGGCCAAGCAAAGCCATGCCTGATTCCAAACAAGCAAATGTTAAGAAAGCAGGGGAAGAAACTAGTTTATGTATATAATGTCTTCATCAGGGTCATCACCCTCCCAATCTGTGTCATCCTGAGGTGCCTCGGATGATTCCAATTGCTCCTCATCTTGAATGTCGGGATCTTTCTTTTCATTCTTTATCTTATCTAATATTGCAATCACCTGAAATGGTTCAACTTTGACGAATTAGCATAAATTGACACCCACCTTAGAAGTAAGTCTACAAGCACAAAATTAGTCGAGATAACCAAGTAATAAACAGAAAACGGAATGTGAATGTTCATTAGCAATGTTATAAGGATTATTATATCCATGTTACATAAGCAACCAAAAGGGGAATCAACTTTTGTTATTTTTTCCTTTTGATTTTTAACCTGCTAAGACCAGCAAAACTAATCAATAGCATAAATAGGGAAGTATTTTCTACAATATTTATAGGCTCAAAGTCAAGTTATACTTCTACATTAAGTAATCAAGGAAACAATCAAATTTGGTTATTTATGAGATACAACTTGTGCAAAGCTGCATATTTCAAACTTTTTTAGCCAAACAGACTTGTATTAACTTTTAACCAATTTATATCTGAAGCTTAATTAATGCAAGAACCACTATATAACAACTTAAGTACTTTAATGGGAAAAGTAGGAAAGAAAGTGCAAGAGGAACCAAGTGTATCGCTCTCTCCCCAGTTATAGATATATAGATAATCATATCAATGAAATAAAGTAGTACTAATCTTACCCTACTTCCTCTCTCTAAAGACTCATCTTCTATGAACCGTATCTCAGGAGTCAATCGCAGCTTCATACGCTTTCCCAATTCACCGCGGACATATTTGGCTTTTGACTTTAGCCCCGCAAGGGCAACCTCCTTTCCTCTTTCATCGCCGAAAACAGAAACATATACTTTAACCACCTGTAGTCAAAGAAATAAACTATAGTTAACTAGACGTCTAGAACCATAGGTTCCCTCACATTATGAGCATTACCACCGTCGCTGAAACATTGAGGGAAGCTACTAATAGAGACAACTAAAACTAGAGGAAATAAGTTTTGATTTCCTTAGTATCATTAAAATGGGAAATGTGCATTGAGCCAGACAATTTTTACCCAGACAGTGTTAAACATGCCACAGAAACTAATTTGCCTCAGAATGAAAGGCCAAACAAGATAGTAACTATGGGCTTAGTCACCAAGAACTTGAACAATGAAATGCATTTTCTAACTCTCAATCAATATATTTGATGATTGGTCCAAACATGTGCATTATAAAGCATAATATTGAGAAAAAAAATATTTCTAGAAATTTTTGTGCCTTAGACGTATCAAACAACTGTCCCACCTCATAACCATATTAGCCAAAGCCTAATGCAATCATGCAAATGGCAAAAGCATAATTGTGTTCAATACAATTTCACATAAAACCATGGTTGCAATGGATATAAGATACTACAGGAGTTTGCCAGTATCCTCACCATAGTCGAGGAAATCACGTAGGGAAAACAGAATGCAAGAGTAGAGAAGTTAAGCTAGATGTTATTTGAAATCGAACCTTCAGATAACAAAAGAAAAAGAGATAGCAATAAAGAAACACAGAAGGCCTTGTCATTACCCGAAACATAAACAAAAAATAAAAGCAATGACATTGCAAAAGGAAAAAAAAATCTCACACACAAAAAAAACACAAATTTAAAGCTATCCCATTTGTTTCCACTGCCTCCCATTTTCCTAAAACACCATCACAGCAATGAAAAGTCATAAACTTTACATCTAAACAACCTTATAACCACCCAAATCCGAAGCAATTCACAAATCCACAAACCCCAATATTCCAAATCCAATAAAACCCGCAAAAATTATCACAATTCAAAAATGAAAACAAAAACAACCACACATATGCTAATAACTATATGCTATATGTATACCTGCAAGTCAGTAGAAACTTCAACATCACTAATGGTGGTCAAAGAAGAGAGATAACGGTCAGCTCCCAAAGCGACCTCAGGAAGAATAGCGTGCTGCAAGACATTATCAGTTAAGAGCATATCAGAAAGCTCCCTCCTTATCTGCTTAGCCACCATTGCAACTCTGCGGGGGTTAGCCATGCACCTTATGGTGGTGGTGGGATGCCAGCGGAGCAGACCCGCATGATTTCTTTGGGGAATCCAGGCCGTTGATTTCTGGGTTCGAATTGGAAAGCTTGATGCTGATGCTGATGATGGAAGGTGAGAAAGGCAGGGCGTGAGCAGTGGGTGATGGAGGACCAAGTGTTGCATTGCTGTACTCTAAACCAGCTCTCCTTCTGTTTGGGTTTTCTATATTTTTGTTTTTGTTTTCGTTTTGAATTTTACTGAATAATTTGCTTTGTGTGGATAGTGCCTGCAAGTGTGGAAGAACGATAGACAAGGGTTTGCTAAGGCAAGAGGAACTGTGAAGGAAGATAATTTGCGGTACAGTCCACAATATCTGTTGTAAGAAATTTAAACGGGTACTTCTTCTAGGAAATAAAAAAATGAGTGTACTTTTTGGAAAATAAAAATAAAAATTGAGGGTTCTCTATGCTACATTTGAAGCTGGAATTGTAAGAGTTTTCGGATTCGTTTGATAACTATTTCAGTTCTTAATTTTTAGTTTTCCAATTTTGACATTTCATTTGTAAAAAAAAACTTAAAATGGGAACTTGTTTGGTGGTAATTGTTATCAGTTTTCAAAATATGAAAAACTAATTAAATGTTGTTTGGTATAAATGTTTTCAATTTTCAATTTTTTAATTTCTTAGCTCGAATTTGACAGTCATTGCGGAGTGACATGTAGGTCCGAATGGATATATCTCTCGATCACCCTATAATGACTATACTATAAAAAGACTCAAACATAACACTAATGGCGCGTTTATTAATCCGTAATCAAATTGAGAGGAATTGAATTGATGATGAATTGAATTGAGGAGGAATTGAAATGAGGCGGAATCAGAATCAAATTCATGTTGAAGTTGTTTACTAAAACTGTCTGAATTGAAATAGAATTCCATAAAGTTCGCTTACTTATTCAACAGAATCGAAATATAAACTAGTATGATTACTAAAATGCCCTTATCCCAAATCAAATATTTTATATACTTTTTTAAAAATAAAATTTGATATAGTATATAATAGTAATAAAAATTAAATTGCTTTTTTATTTCATAGACACACTAAAATGATTTTATTCATTTTTATTATTTTATATAAATTTAAGTATTTCTATTAAATATATATATATTTTTATAAATGTAAGTATTTCTATTAAGTATTTTTATTAAATAAATGTAAGTGTTTCTATTAGTTAATCCTTAACACTAAAATGATTTTGTTTTTATTTCTAGGGTTAAAGATAATCTTGGAAATAATGAAAGTAAGTGAGGGCATAAAGGGAAAAAATTATCATTCCGATTACGGATGCAATCCGGAATCTAAATACCTTTTCTATGTTGGGAATCCAAATCACCCAAAATCTTGGAATTGGATTCCATTTTTGTGTGGGTCTCACGCACTTTTGATTCCTCCCAATTTTGGTAAACACAGGTATAATTCGTAATCGTAATCGGATTCCTTATTCTCATTCCAATTACGGGTTAGTAAACACACCATAATGGCGCGTTTACTAATCTGTAATCAAATTGAGAGGAATTGAATTGAGGATGAATTGAAATGAAGCGGAATCAGAATCAGATTCCTGTTGAAGTTGTTTACTAAAAGCATGCAGAATCGGAATAGAATTTCATAAAGTTGTTTACTAATTCAACAGAATTGGAATATAAATCAGTATAATTACTAAAATGCCCTTGTCCCAAATCAAATATTTTATATACTTTTTTAAATAAAATTTGATATAGTATATAATAGTAAGAAAAAATTAAATTGCTTTTTTATTTCATATTTTATTTTTATAAATTTAAGTATTTCTATTAAGTTTTATTTGTATTTTTTTATAAATGTAAGTATTTCTATTAAGTTTATATATATATATATATATATAAATGTAAGTATATCTATTAGTTAATCCTTAACACTTAAAATGATTTTGTTTTTATTTCTAGGGTTAGAGATAATCTTGGAGATAATGAAAGTAAGTGAGGGCATAAAGGGAAAAAAAATTAGCATTCCGATTACTCCCTAAATCCGGAATCCAAATACTTCATCAATGTAGGGAATCCAAATTACCCAAATCTTGGAATTGAATTCCATTTTTCGTGTGGGCCCCACACACTTTTGATTCTTTCCGATTTTAGTAAACATGGGTATAATCCGTAATCGGAATCGGATTCCTTATTCTCATTCCGATTACGGATTAGTATACACGCCATAAGACTCGTATCATGCACCCATGGTCCATTGCGCATAGACCTTGAACCCGACCGTTGACCCCGAACTGGACATTCTAACTATCATAATTTTTCTTTAATCTTAAAATTTGAACGGCTTTTTAGGTAAGTACATCATCGACTATTTTTCCCATAGCATGAGTCTTACCTCTGTTTACAATAACTTCCCTACGAATTTGTTCCTTTACGTGGAGAACAAGGGCGGAACCATGAATTTTTTAACAGGTGGGCTAGCTAAAGTTATTAGCTTAAAATCTAATGCTTTTTTATTTTTTTATTTTTATACTTACAATTTCTATATTTTTCTAGAAATACAAGTATACATTAAATCATATAAACCACGCATATAGGGTGACACCACAATAGAAAAGTAGGCCAAATTCTCCCCCTCCCCCTAGTGTACTCGGGTTCGATTCGCTAGTTCATAGTTCCATTGACTAAAGTTATCAGCCATCAATTCCAATTTTGATACATATTATTTGACATCTCCATTGGAGGTGCTCTTAACTGACCAAAGAAATTAAATATAAAATGATTATAGGCCTATAGGTTGAGTGGACAATGGATTATTAGGCTACATTTGGGTGGACTACTAATCTTTTATAGAGTGAAATCACATAAAATATTTTTAAATATTTTTTAAAGGCTACCTGGGCTAGAGTCCTTGGTAGCCTTGTTGCTAGTTCCACCCATGGTGGAGAAGAACTTGTGCATCATATCCCTCACAATTCTAGCCCATAATTGCAAACCTAAAAAATCCAAAGTATAAACTCTAAAAATAAAATAAAAAACTGAGTTCACTCCATATAACATTTTCCTTTAAGTCATTTAGGTGTTGATAGACAAGCTCCATGTACAGGGCCGTCCCTGCAATTTTGAAGGCCCTGTGCGAAACTTAAATTAACTTAAATTGGGGCCTCACAAAATCTAATATGAAAATACTATAAATAAAAATTTGCCATAACTTAATGTCATAAACAATTTTTTAATGACTAAAAGTCACCATCAATAAACATTTAATGACAATTAGAAATCAAATTCATAAAAATTTAAATGTTTCCATTTGATAAAGTTTTTTGTTTTTTTTGTTTTTTTTTGTTTGAGGACCTTTCCTATTGAGAGGGGCAATAATATACTAAACTCACAAACACTACACTGATGCTAGGACTCGAACCCAAGACCTTGCTTGGGTGGAACATGCTCCAAACCACTACACTAGTGGGTCCTTCGCCCATTTGATAAAGTTAAATATTAGTATGTTTGGTACAAAAATAAGCTCATTGTGGCCCTATAAGAGCACTTCCACCCATTTGCCACGGCAAAGGGTAAGGGAAGGCAAGGGCAGATACTATTCACGTGAATAGTGGCAGCCATTACAACAAGCAAGGTGTGTTCCCACCCGTTGCCATGACAAAGGGCAAATACTATTCACTTTTCGTTTTTTTTTTAAACCTAAACAATTAATTTGGAGAATATTTTGGGATAAGATTTTTGGTTCCATGTCAATATTTATTATAAAATTCATATCTCATAATAGGAATGAATTTTCCGGATAAAATTTTCAGAAAAGATTTTCGGTTTCAAATTTCAAATTTCAATGGTTGACCACGTCCCTCCGGCTTGAATGGAAGATGCCATATGATGGTGAATAAAAATGAAAATTGAAAGTGAAGTACCATTAGTGCACGGAAAATCAATTTTTTTTTAAATGTTGGCGAGTGAAACGCAAGCGCCAATGGTTAAAAATTTTAAAAGCCAGGCGTTGACGTCAGCTGCCTTTGGGCTCGAGGTCACGCTGGTTTAGCTGTTAACTCGCAAGTGCACGGGCCAATTAGTAATATAGCAAGACAAGTACGAGGTCGATCCCATGAGGATTGATGATATATTGATTCAATTTGATTCCCTGCACAAACCAAAAAACCAAAAGAAAATAAATAAAACAATAAAGAAAGAAAGAAAATAAATAACTCAAGCAAATAAGTTACCAAGTTCAATTCAGATTCTCAGATTGATTCTAGCTAAAGTATGATTAAGCCATGGTGTTTGGTCTAAACCCTGTATTTCTAATTCCCTAATTAGATCCTTGTTGTCGAACCTAAATTAAGCATTAGAAATCCATTAAGCATAGAAGAATGTTTTAAACAACCAAGCATGTATCTAATCCCTGTTGTCGAATGTCCATACATACTCTTCCTATTTATAGTTCAATTTGAATTAATGCATGGTGTCTACTCTTAATTCAAACCAAGATAGCTAACACAAGTTTTAATGGTGATCAATCATTCAAACAAGCATATTAACTTATAAGCATAATGAATGAGAACAAGAACCGTAATTGAAACTTGGAAGCTAATTAAACTTGAAAACTTATAGTAAGAAATTCCATTACAATGAAAAATAAATTACAACTAAGAAAAACTTAAAGGAAAATTTAGCAAAAGGGTTTTGTTACAACAATTGAGAACTAAAAAGGAAAACTAAGAGAATTTGAGGGAGAGAAGGAAGATGAGCTCTAGAGAGGTGTTTGAGAGCTCCCCCCCTTGGGGTGTGTTTGAAGGTTTACCACAGGAGAAGGAAAGCATAAATTCCAGCTACCATTATTCTTCTTGGTTTATTTAATTCCTTCTTTTGACAACAAGTTGTAAGAATGATCATAGCCACCTCAAGTTCACATGGGCATCCATTTTCTTTCATCATTTGGCTAGTTCCCACTTGATGCTTTTGCTTTCTTTATTTCTTTACACAACCCACTTCAATGATGACAAATAAATATGCTTCTTCCCCACTATCAACAATCATGCATAGCTAAGTAGGACCAAGCAACAACTAGCTCATGCTTAGCTCATCATGACCAAGCAATTGCAGTCTACTTTTGGGCTCGTTTTGGGATTGTTCCTCCATTCTGAAAAATCTGGAAAAATATGGATCTTCAAGTTCTTTGAATTATCTTTCCAAGAATATTTAGCCCAGCACAAGAAAAAATCGGAAAGACATTCAAATGTGATTTTTGGCCCAGTAACGCATATGCTGCCGAATTTGACCTTAAGCTACCAAAACTTGTATAACTTTCTTTAGAAGACTCGGAATCATGAACCGTAAAATTCTTTAGAAACTAGACTTCTGTATCTTTCCAATGATGTATGGTTCATTATCTGGTTCTTCCTGAACAAGTACAGTCGGTGAAGTTGACTGATCTGCAGACACCGTTTTGAGCTAACTTGTCTCCAAAATGCATTTAATGAGTCTTAAGCTTATTACACTGAAACAAACACAAAATAGATTAAAAGCACAAGTTTAACTCAAAAACATAACCAAATCATAAGTTAGAAGGGTACAAAATGATATGTAATTATGCACCGATCATTAGCCTGCTGGCTGGCCTGGTCACGTGGGACCCACAGCTTGCCCGAGCAAACTTGGCCCGCTGGAAGCTCTCACCTGAGCTTGGGCCCTGTCCTGCCTGGGCTGGAGGCTATCGCTGGAAGGGCTCTAAGGTCCCTTGCTGCCTCCAATAAGCAATCTGTGTTTAATATGAACAAAAATTGGCAATCACAAATTAAAGAGTAGTTGCACACAAATGTCATTAACAAATTAGATTATATTGCATTAAACACAAACAACAAAAACATACATGACTATCCAAAAATCATTCACATTGTATTTGTTGTCTTTATTTGAAGAATTAAAACTATTATGAGAGCTTTTTCCCCAAAAGAAAAAAACACAGCCAGTACAATACTAATGTCTGAAAATTGATCTTCTTCAATTTTTAGAAGAGAAATCAACAATCAAATGTTCATAATCAAGTTTTTCTGGAAGTTCACTTTCAATTTGATTTTGAGTGGTTTTTATGAATTTAGGAATTAGGGTTTTCTTTTTTTGATGTTGAAATTTCTGAAATTGAAAGAATAACAAAAATTGTCAAAGGATTGAAAAAAACCAAAGAGAGATTGATGAATGATGATGATTACTTACCAGAAAATCAGAGTTGAAGAGAAAGAAGAAGCCATGAAGTTTTTGTTTGCTTTTTTTTAAAAATGAAGAAAGTACTTTTCTTGGAGGATAAAACTTTTTTTAATTTTTAAGAACGATAAGGGAGGAATAGAAAGTGTTTGGGGGATATATATATTGATTATGTGGTTAGCTTCAATATTTCCTTTTTTCTTTTTTCAAGGCTTTATGTTTTTATTATAAATAATTATGTAAAGTTTGGTGTTATAATGCAAAAATAATATAAAAAAGGAAAATAGATTGGCTTCAATGAGAATCAAACTTGGGCGCTTCTGTTAAGTGAATATGTGCTGGAGTCAACTCCATCGAACACACTATTCTGCAAATATTTAGCACGCTATAGTATATATACAAGTCTTATAATATTAACATATATATAAATAATATAAATAATTTTTTTTGGGGGCCCTCAAGAATCAGGGGCCCTGTGTGGTGTCGCCACTTGCACCACCCCAGGGCCGCCCCTGTCCATGTATACATCCACACGAATATGGAGAGTAGATAGCCAAAAGAAAGTAGAACTCATAGGCTTTAACCATTTGTGAGTTACATTTTGTGAATCGATTTCTTCAATGAATTCGAATTTTCAAGTTTGTAACCAAAAGTCATAATCCGTTTTCCCATTTAAGTAAGTGTTGAAGAGTCATTTTCCAAAAATGAAAACAATAAAAAAGAATGTCGGAAGACGTGGCGTTGTGTTAGGAGTGATTGGCGGCTTAGGGTTCTCATTCTTCTCGTTAGAATATTGTATTCTACAGTCCCGCTCACCTAAGGACTTAAAATTGAGGTCCTGTGAGCAACTGTTTAATAAAAGCCCTTGAATTAATCTAAGGGTACATATAGTTAGTAGACTAAACCATCAACTATGCTCTCTATTTTACTCAAACAAAATTAATATTGTAATCCATAAAAAAACAAAGAAAATAAAACAGGGTTTCACCATACATCTCCTTCCCAGTGACACCTTCTCACCTTTCTTGCCCAGCCATCTTCTTCCCAGTGACACCATCTCTTCATCAACGCTTTTTTCTCTGGCTTTTTCTCAGTCTTATGGAATAGAGGTAAGCATATCAACTAATTTTTCAGCTCTCAACTTGGTTCTTCACTTTTATTTTTCTAGTGATTGTTTAGATTAGCTATATATTTAAATTTTGAACATGCCAATTACACGTTCTAGTGATGCTTTGTTCATAGATATTGATTGTTGTTAATCTATTGCCCATCCATCTTCTTCCCATTGACACCCATCTTTCCTTCTCATCAACACCATCTCTCCATCACCAGTTCGTATTTTTTTTGCTCATTGCTCTTGATTGTTTGCTATTAGTAGAAATTAATTCCAACTTTAGGTTTGCATATTAGCTTTTTGTGTTTTTGTTTTTTTGGTTCTGTTATAGTGCAATGGAGATTCACTCCAACTTCAAGCTTGTTGGTTGGTGCTTACTAGCTAAAACGAAGATTCTCCAATTTTAGATTATGTATTATTATTATTTTTATTCAGGAAGGGAATTGAATCTCTTCGTAACGAAGTGAAAGGATTACGCTCAAGTTTAGGTGTTGAGGAGGTGTTAGTTGCAACAAAAAGAAAATCTCAAGAACAGAGGATCAATGAACCGACTCAAGTAAGGGCTAAGGGAAGTGGGAAAAGATTAAAGTCTTCGAAAGAAATTGCAGTGGGTAAAATTATCAAAAGGTGTAATGCATGTGGAACACGTGGGCACAACAGAAGAAATTGTTCGATACTAAAAGATAGGTAATAATTTATTTGATTTTACTAATCTCTATAATTGTTACTTTTCTGAATGTAATGTTGTTTGTGAATCATTTGCATATGATTTTAGTGTATTTATATTGGTTTATGAATTTCATATTTCACAGGTTAGGCATACACAATGATCAAGTTTCTTATGACAGAACATATGAACCAAATGATACACCACCTACCATCGGTATGTAGGGTTAATAGTTTTTTGTTGTAAACTATTTCTTTGCTACTGAAAAAATGTCACTTATTGTATTGGTTTTGAGTTGTACAATTGACTTATATCTTCTTTCTCAGGTCATTGAATCCAAGTTGTTTTACAATTGCATAACGAGACAAAGCATATTGCGCTGGAGATAGAGATAGAGATGTCTTAAAAATTAATTCTGATTTCGTGGTGGTCTGGGTTTTTAAAATTTTTTTATTTTATGGTTACAAGCTTCGTACAATCACAAGAATTTGATAGTTGTTGAGAATTGTAATTCTTTCTTTTGATAGTTTTGGTACCTTACTCAATGACTTCAATAATCAATTTGGTACTTTCTTTTTTGTCCAAGTATTTGGTACCTTTAGTTTTTGGTCAGAAAAGATATTTCATAGAAACCAAATTTGCCAAAGCGGCAGGCAAGGGAAGAAACTAACAAAGCCACTAAAACAGCAGCTACAGCCAAATACAGAAGAGAGAAAAACAAAAGGGGAATTGTAGAATCATATTGTGAGATGCAAAATACTCAAATTCTTCAGTAATGAAACATGTAGTGTAGTTATTGCATTGTCTTGTACATTACATTCTCTTGGTCGACAAGATGATTACAACCACAACTCTAACTTGGTGATGATCTAGATCTACTAACAACTGTAAGTCATGACTGCATTAGCTTCTGACAATAATTTGTTACGGTAACTCCATGTTGATGAGGTGCCACAATCTTTCTTGATGTTCTGCCTCTTGAACCTCTGTTACTACATTACATTCTTCCTACTGCATTCTCGATTTCTCAAGTCATGGCAAAGAAAAATTGTTACTTGTGCACTACCTGTAACAAAGAAAGACCAGTTTACAAGACTATAACAAGGAAAGAGCAAAAGCACTGGCATGAAATTATTGACAAACAATAAAAAGATGCTAACAATTGAACCTTTCTGGTAATGCAAAGCAGTTCTTTCTATATAATATAATTGGACAATACAAACAAATCAAGTTTATTACCTTGATTTCCAACTGAGTTGTACATATCCGATCCCCAAATCAATTTGACATAGAGAAATCACATAAAACTCTGCTTTTGCAAGTGGGACACATAGCTCTCCATGGCAGTACAACAAGCAGTCTGGTTACTTATCCCATTCCCACAACCCATTGCAACATGCTTCATGCTGGGGAAATCTAGGGGACAAACTGAAGTTAACACCAAACACAATACAAGACCAGATACTCCAATTGCAGATTGGCATCTCTAAGTAAAATCAAACTAATTTAATATACAAAGCAAACACAAGTTAGTATTCTCTCTCGCACACACTCCACATACCAAAATCATGGAATAATCAACTACAATAATACAGGTGTAACTAAGCCCCAAATATGATGAGAGTATTTAGCTAAAATTTTGGAATTGAAATCAAGTTAATTAACAGACCCATGAGGAATTGAAGTCCCATACACAAGCAATACAGCTTTGCTTTTGTTTAGTGATGGAGAGATGGTGTCGATGGGAAGGAAAGATGGGTGTCAATGGGAAGAAGATAAAAGTGAAGAACCAAGTTGAGAGCTGAAAAATTAGTTGATGCTTACCTCTATTCCAAAAGCTAGAGAAAAGCGTTGATGGAGAGATGGTGTCACTGGGAAGAAGATGGCTAGGCAAGAAAGGTGGGAAGGTGTCGTTGGGAAGGAGATGTACGGTGAAACCCTATTAAATTTTTTTAAAGGATTAGAATATTAGTTTTGTTTGAGTAAAATAGGGAGCATAGTTAATGGTTTAGTTTACTAACTATATGTGCCCTTGGATTAATCCAATGACTTTTATTAAACTGTTGCTCACAAGACCTTAATTTTAGGTCCTTAGGTGAGTGGGACACTGTTGCAATCTATGAAACTTTGCACTACCTCCTCAGTTCCTCTATCTCTTATGTTTTAGAGAGAATTGTACCCAACTTGATGACCATAGAACTTGAACCAGTGTCCCTTGGTCCTGATCCAGTGACACTATGAAGAACTTTGTCATCGTATCCCTCACAGTTATCTCCCAGAATTGCAAACCTAAAAAATCAAGAGCATCTAAGAAATGAAAATAAAAAAAAGCTGATCGAGTTAACTAAACGAAACTATTCATTAGAGATTTCATCTAATGATTGGTTTTTAGGGCATTTTTACAACACTTTAACCATCACTTTGTCTTTACAATTTCTATTAGAATCCCTCTCCATTCGCTATTTTATTCTTCACTTGGGTGATTGTCACAACTTCTCTTTGATGATGGTCTTCGGTTGAATTTCTGACGGGCTGCAAGAGACGGGGCTGAGGTTCATCGAGATAATATGTTATCTTCTTTTTTTTAATAAAAAATTTAGATAATTTTTCTATATTTATTTTTAAATTAAATAAAATGGAAGTGGTAAAGTTGAAAGTTTTTGAGGAAAATCTTAGGCCATTTCCAACGGTGGGATAAATCTCACACCCAACCCATCTCTAGTAAGTGGGCTAAATGTCTTTATGTTATTGGGCCAAACCCAGCAACGGACCAAAAGGGCCAAATGTTACCTGAAAGCAAGCAATGGCTGCTTTTGTTCATTGGACAAAACCTGTAGGGCATGTTTGGTAGAGCTCACTACCTTGGACTGTGCTAAGTAAGACTTGAAGCCCATATTTGATAAAATGGGGGACTAAACTTAAGTGGGATTGTGGAGTCCAACAGTAAGAGCATCACCAATGGAGAGGTGTAAAGGGGATGTAAAGGCTTTTTACATCTTGTGTTCTTAGGAAATGGGTGCAATGGAGGGATGTAAAGAGATGTAAAAGTAGAGCACCACCGCAAATGTAAAAAAATTCTACATTTGCATCCATTTTTACATCTTCATATGTGGGGTCCACCAGTGCAAAAGGAGGAGAGAGGGTTGTTTGGCGCGGTTTGAGAGGTCACACTCTTAAATATCAATTTATGCTTTTTATTTAAATAAAAAGGTACGAAATCACTCTAAAGACCCATGCCCAGTAAAATAGTGTTTTCCAAATTTTGTTGGAATTTAAAAATTTTTAGGTCAATATGTATGGAAAAAAAATTAAATTAAATTAAACACAAAAAAATTAATGCAAAAAAATTTAACACAATAAAAAGTAACATAAAGTAGAATTAACATAAGAAAATCAAATTTACATATTTGGATTTACATTTTTCTCATCGAACAAAAACATGATTTACATCCACCGGAGGTGTAAATGGGATGTAAAAGTGGCTTTACACCCCGAAAATACATCCCCCCATTGGTGATGCTCTAACAAAACCTCCTCACTCGCTCTCGTTACAGAGGGAGCCTGAAATTGGGTTCGCAAAATAATCCCTTCGCTCGCGACTCCGCCTCTGTCTCTCGTTCAACATCGACTGCTCCTCTCACTCCTCACCTTCAGCCACACCCATGCCCATTGGTGCCTCCGCTGCTAGCTTTGTAAGTTCTTCTTCTTCTTCTTTCTTTATATTTTTCATCTGAACAAATCTTCGAAACTCTTCCTTTTTTTTTCTTCTTTTCTTCTGAAAAATTCTCTCACATTCTTCGTTTCTTGTTTTCTTGTTCTTTCTGATATCTCTATATAATCCCGGGTACATTCCCCTAGTTGTATTGAGTCGTTAGGTTGTTGTTGTTATTCTGTTCTGGCTTTCGTTGCAAGAAAATAGCAGATTCTCTGGGTGCCTCAGAGTCTTGAGATTGATTTAACTTTCGATTTGGATTCTGGGTTTTCAAGAAATCAATCAAATTTAATCGAACAAGATGTTCGGGAGGGTGCCGAAGAAGAGCGATAAC
The DNA here is from genome assembly GCA_024362665.1 of Prunus padus. NCBI lineage: Eukaryota > Viridiplantae > Streptophyta > Magnoliopsida > Rosales > Rosaceae > Prunus > Prunus padus. The sequence goes on along the minus strand of JANFAM010000006.1, from coordinate 11,504,620 downwards.
ACTCGGTGCTATGAGATTCTGGGAGTGTCGCAGAGCGCTTCCCATGACGACTTGAAGAAGGCCTATAAGAAAGCCGCCATCAAGAACCATCCTGACATGGGTGGAGATCCTGAGAAAGTAAGTTTAACATCTTTCATTTTTCTCCAGATTTCTCGATTCTGTTTCTGTAATGGGATTTTGAGAATTGGGGTTTTGTGGATTCTAATCGTTCTATTGTTATTTTTCTTGTGGCTCTTGTTAAGCCCTTTTGTTCTTATTGAATTTGATCGAGTAAAATCCTGGATTGACCTAAAAATTTGTTTTTGAATTGTTTTTATAGATGAAAGTATATCATATGTGGAATTGGTGAGGATGCACTCAAGGATGGAATTGGTGGTGGTGGTGGCGGCCACGACCCATTTGACATCTTCTCATCTTTCTTTGGTGGTGGTAACCCATTTGGAGGTGAGAATCGTGTGACTAATTTTTATGGTTTAACTCAGGGGGTTCTGATTTTGTGAAGAACAATGGATGTGAATGAATATTGTATTTCTTTGTATGAGCAGGTGGTGGCAGTTGCAGAGGCTGAAGACAGAGATGTGGAGAAGATGTGGTCCACTCACTGAAGGTCTCTTTGGAGGACGTCTATGTTGGGACCTCAAAGAAACTGTCTTTATCACGTAATGTGTTATGCTCCAAATGTAGTGGGTGAGTGGAAAATATGCAATTTTTAGCTTGATGCTATGATGAAGTTTAGACCTTGATATTTTATGTGTAATGCTCACATTAGATGTTGATATATTGTTGTCAATGGCAGAAAGGGGTCGAAATCTGGGGCTTCGATGAAGTGTGCGGGCTGTCAAGGAACTGGTATGAAGGTCTCAATCAGGCACTTTGGCCCTTCTATGATTCAACAGATGCAGCACGCTTGCAATGAGTGCAAAGGTGCTGGAGAGACCATCAGTGATAAAGACCGCTGCACACAGTGCAAAGGAGAAAAGCTTGTTCAAGAGAAGGTGTTGAAAGTCATTGTGGAGAAGGGTATGCAAAGTGGACAGAAGATCTCATTCCCTGGTGAAGCAGATGAAGCTGTATGTTGAATCCTCATTAATTGTGATTTTGTAGTAGTAGTTGATTCTTATACGTAAATGTGGTGGTTGATTAAATTGACATCTCACTTTGGTGATTGCAGCCTGAGACAGTCACTGGTGATATAGTGTTTCTCATTCATCAAGGCTTTGGAAGCTGTTCTTCCATCAAAGCCAGGAGCGGTCTAGCTAGTTGGAGTCTAGAATTTTGGAAAACTTTTATAATCAAATGTTATGTTATGATTTTGAACCTGTTATTCTTGAACTATTGATAAATGACCATCATTCTTACCACACTTTAAGAAATCTTTTCTTTTCTGTGCCCCCTTTGTCTTTTTTGTTTCTTTTTTTCTGAGTTTTGAAGGTTGGTTATTGGGCTTGTTTTTTCATGCTTTCCTTAATCCCTCCACTTCAGAATGTAAAAAAGCTTTTTTCTTTTTCATGTGCTCTGGCTTTTGTGATAATCAGTTTTCACTGATATCTTCATAGCTAGATATTTATCCCATTAATTTCAGTTCTAGGTATCATTGTTTCCCATTTGTGCTTGCAGGAGGAGAACGATTATCACTGATGGGGCTGCTGTTTGGAAGGAGTATCACTGTTTTTTAAATTATGATTTGTAATAACTATATAATTAAGCACAATAGGATTGTATTTCTTTGAGAATCATGTTCAATAATAATAATTATTGCCTGCAGCTTCTTTTCTTTCTTATGTTTTTCTTTAGGATTGTATGATTAGTGAATGTTTGATGTGTTTGATATTAGGGAACTTGAGAATGAACATGTTTTGTAACATGGAGAAAATGATGTTTGCATATATGCATCTCGTGAAATTCTTGAAGTATGAGTTGACGTAGTTGGTTGTTATTGATATATTAATCAAATTCTTTGTGTTTGCATACAAATAAAGACTCAATTATAGATAAACTTGGTGGAATTTATAACTTTAACAACAAACAAAAAGCATTTAGTTTTGGAGAAAAAGAAATGTACGTGTCAATTTGGTAATTATAATAACAAAAAACTTTACATTTAATTATTTAAAAATATTATTTTTAAATATTAAAATAATTATTTTTAGTCAAATAGCGATCAAACATAGGTCTTCACTATTTTTACAATCCACTTCTTAGTCCGACGAGAACCAAACGTCGGTCGATCTTAATCCAACTTAGGCCAATCCGAGCTAATCCGAGATAGTCAGGGATTTAGTCCAGTCCAAGACAGTCCGCCATACCAAACGACCCGTAAAGTACAACGTTTCTCTCTAGATGTTGACGTTAGCTAGCCGTTATATATATATATTCAAAAATCCAAAAATATTTCTATAAATTCCTAAAAAATTCCTAAATTTTTTTCTATAAATACCAACCTCATTTCTACATAATTTCTCACCTTTTTTTTTTTTTTTCATCTTTCTCTCTAATTTCCCACATTTTTTTTTCATCATTCTTTTTACATACTATCCTTACTCTTTTCATCACTCTTCATAATTTCCCACAATTTTAAATAGGATCTAAAGTAGTACTTTAATTAAATTATTCAATATATTTTACTAAAAACTAATAAAATATTAAGGGGTATGATTTAGCACTGCACAACCTGGATATGGCAAAAATATAACCCATCACTATTCCTTAAAAAACTACAAATAGTGGATTAAATTTTATAGATATGCTATATTTAGCCCTCCACTCTTACAGATGGCCTTATATGGTATCAATAGATGAAAAATATGGAGGCCCAAACAGTTCTTCTCTTTTCTTTTGTGGCCTGAAGACCCAAACAATTATCATGGTCCAAGTTTTCTAAGTTACAGGCCCAAATCCAATGTATAGGGCCCAGTCAGCTATTTGGTAATACAATTCTTGGTTAGGCTAACCTACAAGATTTCTATAATGAGGGCCTTATATATGGCATTAGGTAAATTCCTATCTCTTAACCGTTGGATTAAATTAATTAGCCCTTGAATCAAATTGATTAGCCTGATTCAACAATTAAGAGATATAACCTCACCTAATAGTCATATATAAGGCCCTCACTATAGAATGACTCGGCTATCAGAAGCACAAGAATCACAGCATAATAAACTTTCATGTTTTATTTTGGTCAGAAAACAGTTTGAACTCTTTGAATTTTTTCCTCTTTGGGCTGAGATGAACGCATTGAAGTTTGAACAGCCACATTTTCCATTTTCTATTTTATCTTGTTGTTTATTTTCTATTTTATTTTTATATTTGGAACTTTTAAAAATACCCGTGGCTCCTAATCAAATCAACCCACAAAATGGTCCCATCATATATTCCCCAAATCTTCATTATGTTCTATTTTAATAAAGTATTACTGTGATAAAAAGATACTGGTCGACAAGAGATCATGGGGTTAGGGAAAAAAATGAAAAGCACTAGAAAAAAAATTATATATGTCCATTTCGAGCTTAATTAATATAATTTTGTGGACTTAGAGTTCGTTTGTGACTGCTTTTCTAAGATGTACTTTTGCTTATAAGCGTTTTTAGCAAAAACACTTTTATTATAAAGACGTTGAAATTTTCATAAGAAATCGAAGTGTTTCTTGGAAAAGCACTTGGGAGTTCTTCCTGAAGAAGGACATGGCAAGTGCTTCTCCAGAAAGCGCTTGTATGGCCCAGAAACGCATCTAAAGTTTTCTTTCAAAGTTCGTAAAGCGTTTTTAGTTGTCGAAACGCTTTTAACTATTCCAAAAGTACTCCCAAACGGCCATTAAGCATCGAGTCCAGTAAATTGATTGTGCATTTCAAAAGTTGCTGCTGATGATTAAAGGTCAAGCACTCATTGAGAGCCACATAATTTTGCTGGCTGGCTCTTTAAATAATAAGTTTATTGTCGAAGGACATAATCATCAGGCTGTATCTCACCAGTTTGAGAACATCATTTTCAACCACAAAACAAACTGCCTTTTTGAAGGATTTAAGCCCGAGATCTCCTCTAATAAAGTGAAAACTAAATGCTACTAGATTATGAGAATGAGTCGCTAAGTCAAATCTTTTCGTTAAACAATTACACATTATGTATACAAGAGTTTTCTTATAGGGGAACATTTTTGCTCATCATTTTAACTCAAGTTGTACATTCACCACCATTCTCAATACTTGAAACGTGTCTATTGACATAACCATGGTTCTATTAATACAAAGCATAGAGTTGACTATAATTATACCAATAGATACGTGTCAAGTGTTGAGAAAGGTTGTGAGAGTACACCTTGAATTAAAATGGTGATAAAAAATATTTCATTTCCTATACCACTTGATACGTAAGAATTCTAAAATTATAATGAAATCTAAATGTCACGGGGTCTACTTCACTAAAAAATGATATTGACTTGCATACTTGTGGTCTCATGTTCAAATCCCATAACTTTGGCAACCCAAAAAAAAAAAGAAAAGCGAATGTGCGGTCAAATGATTATTAACTATAACTATAGCTTAAGTGTATTTTAAATTGTGATACCATGTGGACCATTCAACTGCAAACACAAAAACAGTTAGCTTTCTGATGGAATCGTATAAAATATAATGCCAAAAAGGATGACTAAGAAATGGGAAAGGATGTTTAATTAAGTGTTTCTTTTTATAACCTGACAACAAATTCAGATTCAGAAAAAAACTCAAAGGGTTCCATAGCAGGTGTTTCTGCATAAAAAATATTATTGATGCTGTGGTCCAAAGTCTGGTTTGTGATATTGTGTTTGGGAAGAAAATCTTGTCTGAGCAGAGCCTGTTTGTTGATCAGAAAACACTACAAGTTCAGACCAATGTCATGCTCCTAAGTTGCCAAAACTAAGTCCAATAAATTATTCATTGATGCCCTATAATATTGTTTTGGGTGCATTTCTGAAGGCTTATTTGATGCACATGTATCTTCCCAGCATAAAATCCTGTGCACATTTTATCAAGATTAAGAAGAGCATTTGAAATGATTAAATTTTCACTGGAAAATGATTAGCATGCACTCATTAATCTTCAACTTGTTCTATTGCATTGCTCAGACAAAAAGAATATAATCCAATCATATCAGTATTGTTATATAAATATGGGGCAACAATATATACAAAACAAACATGAGCAATGCTACTCATAGTGGCTATTGCTTAGATGACTCTTATAGCATAGTCTATCTTTACTAGTTTTAGGTTGGGCATAAAAACCGGTAGCTCCAACGGGTTTCGAACCCCTGCCATTGAGGCATTAGGTAGCTCGCCAACTGGAGGTGGCAGTTTGCCAATCCGTCGGACCGAATCAACTTTTGGGTTTGATTTTTGGAAAAGATAAGTAATTTCTTTAAACTAAATCAAACCAGACCGATTCTGTTTTTGATTGAATTTCTTGATTCGGTTAAAATGAAACCATGCTAAATAATTGTTTCTCTTTGCCGCGTGCTCCCATAGAAAGTTACGTTGTCCTCATAGAAACTTACAGAGCTGCCCTCATTGTCATCCCTCTCTCGTCTTCTCTCACTTTGTCACTCTCTCATCATCCTCATGTCCCTCTTGGTCGTCTATTTTTAATGTTGAAGAGGTCCCAATTTTGAGTGTCCCTCTCTTGTTGATAAAAGAAAAAGGAAGAATTTAATTATGTCCTTTTTCCCTTAAAAAAAGAAAAAAAGACTCCATTGTAATTGAATTTGACTTTGATGATACGATATCCTTTGGGTAGATTTTTCCTTTCATTCCACTACATCAATGGAAAAATTACTTTATTTTCCTTCCAATGAGACTTGAAAACCTAGTTTCTAGTCCTTGGCTGGCCCCATCATAAAGCTATTTGAGATAAAGGTCACAGACCCCTCTCCATGTTCCTTGATTGACTCCTTACCCAAAAACACATCTGTATTGTAACATTACTAAACACATTGCATCTGTTGGTTGGAAGACATTATTCCCAAAAAATGTTTTTTAGGGACAGAAACACAAAATGCTCTTTTCTCTTTTTGGTGCTTTACCAGAGAGAATCCAATTGAATATAGCTGCTTGTTGGTCACATAACACCCCATGTCATGCTTCAAAGCTTCCAAAAGTAGTTTTATTTCATATTAATATTTTTTATGGGCTTTTCATATATAGGCCCATTCTAACATGACATAATATACAAAAATCCTTATTGAGTCTATTTAGAGAGAAAAACTCAAAATTAGCCACTTGTCACTTTCTAATTGGTTATTAGCATGTTAAAATTTTCTAAGAAGCAATTAGAAAATGATGACGGGCTAGTTTTGGTTTTTTTCCCTCCAAACAAGTTTTATAAGGATTTTTGTATATTATGTCATGCTAAAATCGATTTATTGGTAAAAACCTATATTTTCGTTTCAATTTTTTTTGGGTAAATACCACAAGGTATCCCCACACTCAAATGGTGAGATTATTCTCCTCTCGAGACTCGACTTGTCTCTGACTATAAAGTGCTTCCAACGGGTTTCGAACATCTGCTATTAAAGCAGCTCGCCATCTAAAAATGACAGTTTGCCAACCGCACCATACCGCATGTACATTGTACATTACTAGTACTTTTTTTTCATAAATTTATTTTTCCTTTGCGCCACCAATCAAGCAAAAAATTTATTTATTTGGTGAGGAGAGGAGTCAATAAAGCATTATCTATCTCCAAATAAATGAGGGGCACATCCATCAAGAAACTAAAGATTAGCAAAACTAAATCCCACGTTATCATCTCAACTTTTTTGTCTACCCCGTCACATGGCCTTGACAACAACTTAAACACCCACAATCTCGTAATTATCTCCAACTCCAGGGGCATTTCTCTTCCCCCAACCCATATAACATCCCTCTCCCCCCAACAATTCTCATACACCCACCCCATTTGCACTTTTTTTCTCTCAAGACTTGTTTTTCCCACACTTTCTCACTCTTTCCCTCACCTTCCCGGAAAATGTCACCAGCAATCAGCAAATGCAACAAAATCCGACGCATTGTGAGAATCCGTCAAATGCTACAAAGCTGGCACAAGAAGGCCCGCCTCACGGCCGCACGTGCGCCGTCCGACGTCCCCGCAGGACACGTGGCGGTCTGCGTGGGGAGCAGCTGCAGGCGGTTTATCGTGCGCGCGACGTACCTAAACCACCCTATCTTCCAGAAGCTTTTAGTACAAGCCGAGGAGGAGTACGGCTTCGCCAACCAAGGGCCCTTGACTATCCCGTGCGACGAGTCGTTTTTCGAGGAGGTTCTCCGGGTCGTGGCCCGGTCCGAGTCCAGTAACTCTGGGCGGTTCTTAAGCATCGATGATCTCCAGAGACGCTGCCACGTGGATGTTTTGAGCCAGCTTGAATATTTGGGTGAATCTCGGCCGTTGCTTCACGGGCTTGCTGATAAATCAGTATGTTAGATGTGGATTCTGAGTGGAGCGGGTCGAGTTGAGACGACTCAGCTGAGTTTCCGAGTTGCATGGGCTGCTCACTGCAAGCTAACTAGTGATTACAAATATGAGTTAACTAATTATTTTTTATTTATTTTTGGGTAAAGATAGAAAATTAGTTTTTTTTTGAGATGTGGTTATTTGTGTAATATTGTAAACTTTGGGACTTGTAGTAATTCTAGAATTTCAAGGCAAAAAAATTCAAACAAAATGTTTGTTGTGACTAATTCTATCATTTGCGACATTATTATATTTTCATTTAATTACTTTTATGTGCAAAAAAAAAAAACTTTATATTCTATTTTAATATTCAAAGGCACTTAATTTTTGTTTTTCTAATGTTCCTAACATATTCGTACTTAAAGATCTGTATTTTTCTTGTGTTGTTTCCTTTTAAAAAATTTGGTGGAGAAATTTTTACAATCTACTCGATTTTCAGATGAACTGTCACGATCTAGTTATTCTTCAGGTACACCGTCACAATTTAGTTGTTCTTCAGGTACACCATCACAATTTACTTATTCTTCATATACACTATCACGATCTACTTGTTCTTCGGATACACCGTCACGATATATCTTATACATAATTTTAAGAAAATTTAGATAATGTGCGATCACCCTCAAACGTAGTGCACAAATGTATGCTCGCATTAGTAACTTATTTTGTGGCTGACAAAGAAGTGATGAATGCGGCAGAGGGAGCAATTCTTCTGTTTCTCATGTTTTCTCGTTTTTTGAAATGGAATTTGGAAACGGGAAACATAATTTTGTTGTTTTTTCCAACTTAAAGAGTAATTCTGAAATCGTTTGTGTGTTTCCATTTAACCCACCGAACGCATATTTGCTTATTTTCATTCTTCGAAAACAAAAAACGACCCTAAAAAAGGCATGTTCTGTGGCAATTGAGGCCATGGCATCGGTGCGACCATCCATCAAGGGCTTTGTTGTTTGTCATGATTATCGCAAGGTTCTAGAATTTAATTTAATTTTCTTAATCTTCTACCTTACAAAAAGGCAGAGTTATTACACTAAACTAATAAAAGAGATAGGAAAGGTAAGCAACATGAGGGACCACCAAAAAGAGAAGCACTCATTGAAAATTTTGATCCCACTATTTATCCCATTTGATAGTGTTTTTGAAAGGACTAAAAATAGCGTAAGACAAACACATTTTTTAATTAGTGCTTTATTAGGAAGTATTTTCAAGCGATTTTTTAAAAAGCACTTTTTTGTTTTTAAATTTAAAAATTCCGACATGCTGCTCAGTCAAGAAAGTGAGTCCGTCCTCTTAGGTCCTGTTTGAGAATTTTTTTTTTCCCACTAAAAATATGTTTCACTTTAAAGTCAAGCAGTTTAAGGTGTTTGGTAAAAATAAAATATCCTGATTATTTTAAAAGCACTGGCCTTTTGATAGTAGCTTTTAAAAGTGGGTTGCTTTTCAAAACTGCGTTCAAAATAAGCAAAGATGAGTTTTTAATGAATGTTTTAATTCCCAAAATATCATCATTAATTTTTTAAAATGACACCACCTCCACATCCAATTCCACCACCACCTTCACCACCTCCACCACTACCACTGCAACTACCACCACATCCTCCTCTGTCACCACCACCACCACCACCTCCACCTTCATCATCACTACCACCACCTCCACCACCACCTCTTTCACCACCACCTTCACGTCCATCTCTTTCACAACCACCACTACATGATTAGCGCATAATACTTTCAACATCATGTTTATTTTAGTCATTATTCACAGTTACAATAGTTTTACATTAACATTTATCAAACGATTTTGACACTGATTTTTTATTAACAACATTTTATAAATATTGTTTACCAAACTTGGAACTGCTTTACTTTACAGCTAATTATTTTCAAAGCACATCAAAAGAAACTTTTTTTAAAAAGTGACAGTAATCCCAAATTGGCCCTTACAACTAAGTTTGAATCTCCCTCCTCATAAACTAAATTAATTTAAAATAATACATCATAGTATTAATAAACCAAAAATTTTTAACCTCAATGTAAGAATGTCACCTAGATTGAAAGACCAAAAAAAAAAGATCTAAATGGTTTGGTTTATTTTTTGTTTTTGTTTGTAGTTTTCTTTATTATGAGTTAGGAGTTACCTAAAAAATTAAGTGATGACTTTTAGGAGTCAAGATAAGGTAATAGGCTGAAAAGAGATTGAAAAAATATGAGGCAGGAAACATGGAAAGCGTAAAAAGGATCGAGGTAAGGTCCTACCAACATGTGGAAAAAGGGAGCAAAAGTTTGAAATTGGTAGCACTTTAAGTGCTATTACCAATTATGCTTGGTAAAGTCGTCATCAAAACAACAACAACCACCTTATCTTTTTATATAAAACCCATCGCATTCCAATAGGAGTAACTTAAACACATTCTTAGAACTGACAACATGAAATGTGTCAACCAATATTTCATTATCATGATCAAGGCGGGCTTGAGAAATTTGGAAAATTATCCAATTGCCCAAGTCGATTGATTGCAAAATATAGTATGACCCTATGAGAACCAAGTGTTTGATCAACTTGGTCCACCACTTGGTGTTCACTATGGAGGGGCTATATTGAGGGGTTATAATGACGGAGTTCAACCAAATTAGACGACCTACTAAATGTTAAATTTCAAAGAGACGGGTCATCGGCCCACTACTAATAACACTGATACTGTACAAAGCCCAGTATGTGTAGTCAATCAACACGCCCCCTTATGTGTGACCACCACATATTGGGTGACAGGACCCGACCCAAATTCCACTTTGAAATCTGTGTTGAATCTTGTGCGTGTTCGACACTTGGCAAGGGTCGGGCACAAATGACCAAAATAATCTTACTCTAAACCAACAAGAAACCACATGTGGGTTTAACTTCTGCTAAAAAACCAGCAGAGTTTCTCCTGAAAAATGGACATTTTCCAATTTATTCCACATGTAAAAACACAATTTATGGTTCTCAATTGTTCAGCATGCACAAGGTATGCTCACACACAATCAAACATTTAATCTGAATAGCCTCCGGCCTTACAAACAACCCGGACTCTAGCAGAGTATAACAAGCCACGTAACTAAAATATCAGTCGGGCTTGGGTCCCGCACATGCGTTCAAATTGAATTGAATTAAATTGTTAAATAGATTCAAATTCAACTCCAAAAACAACTCCCGAAACATTCTCTTTCGTGGCAACACCTAAATTAATCTAGGTTGCCTATGTACTCTTACTGAGGGATCAAGTCACACGTATTTCTTTCTTCAAGAAATTAGAATTCAAACAATAAAATATAACCTCCAATCAATCCGCCGAACTTAAGCAACATATTATTAAATATAAAACTCATTGAACCGGAGTATCTGGGACTTCAATTCCTGATCCGCGAATTCCTACACGATATTAGAGGTACATAGAACAATATACTTGAAATTGGAGCCGATCCAACAGTTCGAACGTATCGATCCCGTATATCGCCTATTAGGCGTAATATCCATTCGACTGTCATATGATAACCAAATTGAAATCCAAGAATACTGTCATACTCGAGTCGACAAGGGAACAATTTTGGGATGACAATGGGCAGCCACAAAGTGGCTTACGTGCCGCCACACTAGCCGGCAACACGTGGGTGTGTAGAGTAAATTTCAGCGATAGGAAACTCTCCAAATCGCGGTCAAGACCTATACCAAAAGATCAAGCACATCAAGGGGAGTAAGTTTGATACCTGGGTCGACAATCAATTTGATCGGGAAATGGCCAGAATCGAAGCTTTTCTAGCCGGAAAACCTAAGAACTTCCCGTCGTTGATTCGTGAAATCTGGCGAGGCTTGGGGTCGGGTCTATGAGGGGAAAGGTAGAGAGGAGGTAGGGGAAGCTTTTGGGTGTGATATGGCAGCTGGTAGTGGCCAGAGTTGGCAGAAAAATCCACGGCAATTATCGACAACATTTGGGCAGTTTTGGGGTCAATCTTTGACTCCAAAATTCAGAGAATTCTGGGGTTTCCAAGGGTAGATATTGGATGAGTTTTGTAGAGGATGAGGTGGTGAACAAATCTCGTGAAGTTTGTGCCGCCGTTCAAGGCTGGACAGCGCCGGAAAATGGCTTGGAGTGGGCGGATGTTCGGAGCTCGAGAAACAGGGAGGAGGGGTCTGATCGTGGAGAGAGAGAAGGGCTGATCCCTTTTTAAAAAATTTGATTTCTGAATTTTCCAAAATTACCCCCGAACTTCAGGGAACCAAAACACACTCGTCTTAGGTTTGATTTGAGCCCACGACGTGCCGATGAACTCGTGAGCTCGTGCTCTACGTAATGGCACTAAGAAATTTTTAAAAACTAATCCCGAACGAAAAGTCAACTTTAATTCCACTTCTGTCAAAATTACCCTTTATGATTTTTAAATCCTTTTCTCGATCGTTTTAACTCGGAATTGAGCGTGCCGCCTATCTACGGACTCAAGACGACGAGCTCTACGCAACAACACCGCTCAATTCCCCAAACTCTTTTCCAAACAAAAAGTCAACCCGAAGCCCACTAAGGTTAAAATTTTCCTTTCACTTTAAAATTTTGAAAATTAAGTTAATTTCTTGGGCGGGATGTTACAATCTACTCTCCTTATAAAAATTTCATCCTCGAAATTTTGTGACTGTCTCAGAAAGTTCTAAATTGCCCTTTCACCTCTCGACCTTCGCAAAATTACACGTCAATCCCACGCCTTAAAGTTTTTTTGGAAAAGTTTAGAATTGTCATCTCATTTTTTGTTTATTTTTGTTTTGATATTTCAATATTCATTTTTAGCTTCTGAAAAAATTCCAAAAACTTGCATCAGATTACTGGAGCATTAGTATATATCAAGTACTTCTACACCATCAAAGGTGCCACTCCTTTCAGAATTTTATTTTGCACCGTATTACAATCCAATTTTCCATTTTCAATGTAAGTTGTTCAAGTTATATTCTTTTTCATTTCTTCATATGAAAACTCAACAAATTTTTCAAACACCCTTGATGCCATATGCTTCACAACGTCGAGAAGGCGAGATGACATACTAATACGTCAAACCCTACATAGTAATAAGGATGCACAAGAGGTGCCGAGTTTATAGGAATTTAACCTTGCTCCGATACCAAGTTGACAGGACCCGACCCAAATTCTACTTTGAAATCCATGTCGAACCCTGTACATGTCCGACACCTGGCAAAGGCCGAGCATAGATGACCAAAATACCCTTGCTCTAAACCAACAAGAAACCACATGCGGGTTTAACTTATGCCAGAAAACAGGCAGAGTTTCCCTAAAAACGGAGATTTTCCAATTTATTTCACCTGTAAAAACATAGTTTAAGGTTCTCAATTGTTCAGCACGCACAAGGTATGCTCACACACAATCAAACATTTAATATGAATGGCCTCCGGCCTTACAAACAACCTGGACTCTAGCAGAGCATAACAAGCCACGTAACTCAAATATCAGTCTGGCCTAGGGCCCGCACATCCGTTCAAATTGAATTGAATTAAATTGTTAAATAGATTCAAATTCAACTCCAAAAACAACTCTCAAAATGTTCTTTTCCGTGGCTGCACCTAGATTAATCTAGGTTGCCTACGTACTCTTACTGAGGGATCAAGCCACACGTAGTTCTTTCTTCAAGAAATTAGAATTCAAACAATAAAATATAGCCTCCAATCAATCCGCTGAACTTAAGCAACATATTATTAAATATAAAACTCATTGATCCGGATATTCGGGACTCTTCCTACACGATCTTAGAGGTACAAAGAACAATATATTTGAAATTGGAGCCGATCCAATGGTCGAACATATCGTACCCGGATATCGCCTATTAGGCGTAATATCAGTTCGATTGTCATACGATAACCAAACTAAAATATGAGAATACCGTCGCGCTTGGGACGGCAATGGAACAACTTTGAGATGACAATGGGCCTCCACAAAGTGGCTAACGCACGGCCACACGCGCGGCAGCGTGTGGGTGTTTAGAGTAAATTCCGGTGATCAGAAAATCTCCAAACTGCAGGTCAAGACCTATACCAAAAGATCAAGCACATCAAGATTAGTAAGTTTGATACCTGGGTCGATGATCAATTTGGTGGAATCGAAGCTTTTCTCGTGGAAAACCTAAGAACTTCTCGTCGTTGATTCTTGAAATCCGACGAGGTTTGGGGTCCATTCTTTGAGGGGAAAGGTAGAGGTAAGGTAGGGGAAGATTTTGGGTGAATATGGCGGCCGGTGGTGGCTGAAGTTGGCCGAAAAATCCACTGCAACTTTCGGCAATATTTGGGCAGTTTTGGGGTCGATCTTGGACTCCAAAATTAGGAGAATTTTGTGGTTTCCAAGGTAGATATTGGATGGGTTTTGTAGAGGAGGAGGTGGTGAACAAATCTCGTGAAGGTTGTGCCATCGTTTGAGGACGGACGACGCCGGAAAATGGATTGGAATGGGCGGCTGTTCGGAGCTCGCGAAACAGGAGGGGGTTCTGATCGTGGAGAGAGAGAAGTAAGGTGAGAGAAAGAAGGGCTAATCCCTATTTTAAAAAAATTGATTTATGAGTTTTCCAAAATTACCCCCAAACTTCAGGGAACCAAAACACACTCGTCTTAAGTCCGATTTGAGCCCACAATGTGCCTACGAACTCGTGAGCTCGCGTTCTACGTAATGACACCAAGAAATTTTTCAAAACTAATCTCGAATGAAAAGTCAACTTTAATTCCACTTTGGTCAAAATTACCCTTTATGATTTTTAAATCTTTTTCTCGATCGTTTTAACTCGAAATTGAGTGTGCCGCCTATCTACGGACTCAGGACGACGGGCTCTACGCAATAGCGCAGCTCAATTCCCCAATCTCTTTGCCGAACAAAGTCAACCTAAAGCCCACTAAAGTTAAAATTGTCCTTTCACTTTAAAATTTTGAAATATAAGTTAATGTCCTGGGCGGGATGTTACATTGGGTCACACGTGGAGCCAGCCCCACATACTGGATCACACGTGGAGGCAAGTCTACATCTGTATAGGTGGTGTCTCTGTATTGCTGGATCTCTTGTATTGCTGGACCCACCACCTAAACGACCCGCTCTCATTCGTATGGATGGTGTTTACGTATTGCTGAATTCACAACCTGAGCCCTAAGCTCTAATACCATGTTAAATTTCAAAGAAACGGGTGATCAGCCCACTACTAACAATACTGATACTGTCTCCAACTTAACCACCTACAAAGCCCAGTAGATGTGGCATTTTATCACAAAAAACCTAGGTGTTATTTGGAGTGAAACCATTTATTATAAGTTGTATTTTATTTAGTCAATCATTCGATATGAAACTTATATTCTTCAACACTAAAGACCCCTTCATTGTAACCGCTCATTATAGCATCACTGCAATATGGAGGACCTTTAAATGTATACTTTAAGTCATGATGCAGGAGTTTTGAGACTCAAGACCACCCTAACCTAGTTTGGTCCTATTCCTAGAAGAAAGCCCAAACAAAATCTAGTCGGCATCTTTGTGGATCTAATTTCTTGTAATCAGCATATGAATTGGGCCAAAAAGCATACATAATTTTATTTCTTAATGAATGCTTGAAATCATGCAAATTGGGCCCTCCCGTGTCTCACTATGCCTGACATATTGTGGTTTATTTTCCGAAATGGATATTTTCAAAGACTTTTCAAATAGGAGACCCCATGATTTCACAAGTCCTTTCAAAATTTGGAAAAAGGGGAAAAATTGAACAAATATTTAGAAGAACCAATACTGCAGATGTTGGCAGAAGTACTGCATACTCTTAAATCTAGTTAAAATTCCAACCCACCAATAATTCATGATGTGGAAAAGAAATGAACATGTGTCATTAGTGGTCAAATTGTTAAAACTTTTTATTCTTTGTAAAGGTCACATTAGCCTTTTGGAAACCACATAGATGATGATTAAGGTCTAAAATATCGATGCTTTTGGAAATATCAGTAGTCTAAAAATACAGAAATTTCAATGAAAATATCGGGATATTATTGATCGATATCAATAAAAATGGAATAAAACCATGAAAATTGTATTAAAAAAACTTGGAAATATTTCTTGAAACTTTGGAGGATGTTTATTTAGTCAATTATATGTTATTTTATTACAAAAAATTGGAAGGAAATGCATTGCATGATGGGTTTAACTAATTTAAGTTGATTATATAGCGAGTTGACAAACAATCAACAAAAAGGGGTTTTGTGAAAACAAACTAAAACCTCAGGGGGTGTTCGTGTAATTTTTGAGACCTAAGAGAGTTTTGTGAAAACACAAGAAACCTCAGGGAGTGTTGGTGTAAATAACTCTTCAAATTTTTCATATAGTCTTCACCATCTTGATATTATCGATATTATAGCGATATTTTGGCCAAATGTTGCTGAAGTGTGAGAGAAATTATCGACATCGATATTTTCCGATATTATCGATATTTATACGATATGTGTATAGATACGTTCCAAAATATCATTGATACAAAAAAACGATAATATCTTCGATATTTCGTCGATATTATCGATATTTTAGACTATGATCATAATCAATAGTTGAACTGTAGACCATTTGAATACTCTTAAAAATACTAGACACATGTTTGCTTTTATTTTTTTATATTAGAAAACTGGCATATAAAAGATTTCAACTTACGACTTCCTTCAACAGAATAGGCACTAAATATTTCATAAACTAAACGGTCATATCTTTATTTTCAAGTTGTCATTTTTCGAGTTCTTCTTTCCGTAAATTAGTTTAATTTAGAGTAGTTTAGACTATCTTTTGTATTTGAAAAAAATTGTTGATTTTTATTATATTACAGATGTGTTAAATTGTGACTTGTTACGGGATGATAAAATTTGCACGCGTGAGAGATTTGGAGGACGGCAAAAACTAAAAGACGAGTTGAAGAACCAAAATGAACTGGAGAATAAATTCAAAGACTATTCTTGCATTGTATGATCGATGCACGGTAACATACCCACACACTGTCAAAGGACTATCATGCACGTGGTGAGCAGGTTAAGTTCCACTTGTTTTAACATGTGCGGGCCACGTGTGGGGCCTCAGTAACGTGCTACTCATACCCCACCGGGACCCACAGGAGATACCCTATCATTACCCTCCAGCCAGGACTACAACTACATTGACAACAACAACTTCGGTCTCACATAACATTTACCGTTTGAGAAAGCGTTGGAGCAAATGCAGGTGACATTATCGTTGCCCATGGAGTAAAGGCGGATGACTAGAACCACAAAGTACAGGGCCTTCGTACTTTTGGTCCCTTCTCTTCTCTCTCTCTCTCTCTGTGGCCTCAAAGCCTTTGGTAGTCTGAGAAAGTGGTTGGGACAATTACGGCAAAAGAAGAAAAGAATATTGTTATTTTTTCAAAAATGACATAATTGACATTGCCTTGCCAACTTGGTAAAAGGGGGACCAAGATATACCAAGCAACATTTGCATGGTGTTCTTCTGTCACTCATCCTAATACAACTATCGCCTAAACTTACTTAATTTCGGAGTAATCGAATGAAAACACTAGTACAATTATCGCTCAAACTTACTTAACTTCGGAGTAATCGAATGGAAACACCAAAACCCATTAATTAGTTGCGATCCCTTCTCCCTTGAAACTAAGATATGAGAGATGAGAGTGGAGGCTAAAAGCTATGGAGTGAAAATGTGGAATCATTGTCGGTCCTCATTTTTATTAGGAATACCCAACAACATTTTGTTTTCAACTATTTCTTTCAGGTCTGACTATAATGTACTGATGATCGCTATAATCATCCTCAATCTTTCTTTGGCTATTTTTCTCAACTTTTTCTCTCCCTTTTGACTCTTTTTCTTCAATGTTCAAGAATTTATGTGTGAGAAATGAAAACCCTATTTCCTAATAAATTGAAGAGACTCGAAATCAAATAGTTAGATAGAACTCATTTTGAGAGTATGCATCACAAATTCAATCTCGACTTAGTTTTCAGTTAAAAAAGTTTGCCCGACTCAATCATAAATTCAATATTGCTTAAACTTTCTCATTATGTTCAATAGTACTTATAGGCCAGGTTTGGGATAGAGGATTAGACTGAACTAGCTAAATGCCTAGATTTAATGTGCAATCAAGGAATATGGGATGTTGTCCTTTAACTTGGAGGATTAAGATGGACTATTCATAAGAGGTTGATGTCTAAAACTTATCCTTACCAATGCCACCATTTTCAAGGAGGGGGATAAGTTTTAGACATCGACCTCACATGAATTGTCCACCTTAATCATTCAAGTTAGAACACAACATCCATATTAATTCCTCCTTGATTGCACATAAAATCTAGTCATTTAGCCAGCCTAGACTAGTTTAGTCGAATCCCCCGTATCAAATGTGGCCATATAACTCTACTGAAAGAACGCTTAACTCCATACACCGACTCAACAACAGAATTTCTCTCGTCTTCCCTTTCAAATTTCGGTTGCTTTTTGGCAATTTAGCAAGTAAAGTACATTTTTTTTTGGGTTTTGTAGAGAAATAAAAGTTGGCTAAGACTACAAGTTGGACTTGTCGTCTGAGTACCATCCTTAGGGAGGTCAGAGGTTCGAAACTCAGCTTGTAAAGAAATCTCTTGGGGAGAGTTTTCCTTACAGCAACCCGGCTCGGAGTGGTAGCCCACTAACTACCATCAAATTTAATTTTGAGTATGTCTAGTCGACGTTCTTTCTGCTATAGTGCAATCCAATAATTAACCAAAGACATTGCCAACTCATAATATGCCTTTGAGGCCTTCATAGCCATGACATATAGTACACTCTAAAAGTAATAGCATGTACTAATTAATGTACCTATATATATATGCCATCCAAAAGTCATTTCCCCAGTTCACCATGTTCCTCTGAGGCCCTACTTTAGACAAGACATAATTTCTTTTTAGATACATATAGGTTGTTAAAGAAGATTAGGGTTAGTAATTTGTATGTGAGATGATTGCGGGGGAGAGAGGAGCTGAGAAAGATTGAAAATGAAGTGAGCAAAGGATACTTTGTACCCCCCGACAATACCAACTCAGATTATTTTCCAAACATATTTTGGAGCCCAACATGCCTTCCCCACAGCATATTATATATTGCCCACCCCACCCTACCAAATGTCCTTGTCTAGCTTGTTCATCCCACATTCGAAGAATATGCGTGAATCACCAGTTGTATACATTTAAAAAAAAAAAAAAAAAGGAATTTAAATTAAGTTATAATTAGAAGATAACTTTAGCAACAAACATAAATAAATTAATGCAAATTATGGTCAATGCAAATTATGGAGTGAGAGGAAGGAGAGAAGGGGGAGAGAGAGAGAGAGAGAGATGAAACGCACAGCTGTGGAGATGATGGATCATACATTTATAATCACCTACCACATATGTCCATGTTTAAGGTTTAAATTAATTTAGAATTTGAATTTTGGCATTTGTAGGAAGAGCTTAATTCAGAGGTGCCAGCCAATTTGTAGTGTGTATAGCTGCTCATATAAATACCATGAGGCAACCTTTCC
Organism: Prunus padus; assembly: GCA_024362665.1. Classification (NCBI taxonomy): domain Eukaryota; kingdom Viridiplantae; phylum Streptophyta; class Magnoliopsida; order Rosales; family Rosaceae; genus Prunus; species Prunus padus. The sequence goes on along the minus strand of JANFAM010000006.1, from coordinate 11,485,559 downwards.
TATACATAAACTATATATCCTATTCTAATTCCCTCTCTAAAAAACAGTGTTATTCTTTTATGTCAGCAATCTTATCTGGAGAGAATCGAATATAAGATCTCGAGTATATTTATGGAGAATGAACTTATGAACACTATTTCTCAATAGTCACAGTGAGGTCATGGTGAGTACTCTAAGTATTGTGAACAACGAAAAAAAAAGAAATTCAAACTTGTGACATTTTTCCGAAATTTAGGAGAAGTGCGTATCATTATTAGATCAAGTTTGTTGGCTCAAGTATTATCCTTTAGGAGATTTAGATTATCAGGTCTATGTCTTGCTCTACAAAGGACAAAATCTTGTGACGTGATTTTAATTGATCATGTATGTCTTGTTTCAGATTATACGACCTTTTTGAACCGATCAGAAGCCTCCTTCCAAGAAATTTCGAGGACTACAGATATATATAGGAGACTGCTGGGACAAGAATGCAGAAGTGACATGTATCTAACTGTAAACTGACCCACTTGATGACTTCTGTATACTAACTCTCCTCATTTTCCTAGTTTATTTTATTTTATTTTTGTGCACAAATATAATATATTGTAGTTGGATAGCGTTTATTGGGCATTAGTGGATAGCCCTGTGTTGAGAGCTAAACTTTGAATCCTAAGCTCTAAAGCTGAGATTCTACCTTATAATAATCTTAAATTTTAGGGTTTGGTTCTATTAATTTACTGTAATTTTGAAATTTGCGAGATGAGTAATTAAATGGAAGATAAGTATAAATACAGTAGTTGCGGAGGCACGTAGGGACCAGAAGGGATCCCTGCCTCTGTTCAAATTCTTTTGAAGACAAGAAACTCAAGTATTTTACATATATATGTATGTGTGTTTTGATAGTGTAGTGTTTGAGTTGAAACTTTTGTCTATTTTTGAAAAATTATACAACTTTCCTAGTCTTTATTAGGGTTGGCATTTCTTTTGAGTTTAAGTTGGATTGACCCATATAATTTACTTACATGCATGGATCAAAATATCAATAATATCCCGATATTTCCATCGAAATTTTCGTGTTTTTGGACTACCGATATTACTGATACCATCGATATTTTAGACCTCCATTGACCAAAATATCGATAATATCAACGACATGGACCGAAATATCGATAATATCCCGATATTTCCATCGAAATTTCCATATTTTTGGACTACCGATATTTCCGATACTATCGATATTTTAGACCTTGCTACATGTTCTAAATTTTTATCATTCCCAATGGAAAGAGGGGGACTTGACGAACAAGAAGAGGACCATAATTAGAGTAGATATTTTTTCTTTTTTCTGAGGAGGAAATTTTGATCGGCGATTTTGGGCAACAAATGGAAGAGATTCTTTTACAGTTGAAGAAGCAGTTTATGGTAGAGGGTGTGTGAGTGTCAGAAGAGAGACTTTGTGTTGTGTGGCTGCAAGCGAAACAAACAAAAGTGCATTAATAAGAAGGAGAGAGGACCAGCTATCCATGGACAGCCTTATTTGCTTCCCTTCCTTTGCTGGTCCTACTCTTCTTTGTAAAAATTAAAATTGTTCAATGGTTTGGTTATGATGAGTTGGCCATTTCTTACCAAATTGTCAGTTTCGCGTTTCTTACCAAATTGTCAGTTTCGCGTTTCTTACCAAATTGTCAGTTTCGCGTGTGTTGTGTGTGTGTGGAGAGATATATATATATATATATATATATATATATATATATATATATATATATCACTACAACATTTAAGTATTTGCGCGACAACATTTTGCGCGACAAACAAATATTCGTCACAAGAAGAATTTTCACATGACGAAAACTAATTTTCACGCATGTTAAAATAGGATAACAATTTTATATTCGTAATCTTGCGACGAAAGTAGATGTCGGCGCAAATGTGTTTCTTGTGACGAAAAATAATTGGTCGCGCAAAGATAGCAAGGAAAAGCGGGAACTCTAATTTGCGGCAAATTCCTACGCGACGATATTGTTCGTCGCGCCAAAAATAACTTTGCGCGACCATTAAATTTCACGTCGCGCAATGGTAGCAAGAATTTGGCGGGTATTTTAATTTACCGCCAGATTCTTGCGCTTTAAAATTTTCGTCGCGCAAAGGATGAGCCTCATAATCGACTTGGCGCCAAAGTTTGCGCGACGAAAATTTTATCGTCGCGTAAAGTTTTATGTCGACGGTTTCTTGCGCATCGAAAATGTTTTTTTGCGCGACAAAAACGAGGTTTTTTGCGACGAAACATGGCGGGACGAAAATTTGCGCGACGAATTTATTTTCGTCGCCTAATCAATGCGCGATTAACATTGACTTTGGCGCGACGAATATGGTTCGTCGCGCAAAATCGATAGTCTATATTACCCAGATGTTGCCATTGGCGAGGCAAAACCGAAAAACCTCTCGCTTTGCCTCTCGTTGTTTTTTCTGTTGGAAATTTGTTACGTTCATTGGTAAGTATTTATTGTCGTGAGTGTAATTGTATTAATGTAAATTCATATTAACGCCATTAATTTCGTTGTTTATAGGGATATTAACATTTGGTGGATAACGATCTAGAAGGTATTTTCTTCGTTTTATATTTTGAATTGTTTTATTTAATTATATTATATTTTGTTTATATTGTTATGTGAAATTATATTTATATTATGGTGTTAAACATTGTAGAACATTGTGTTGTGATGTACGAAGTTAATTGAAATTAACTTCGTACTTTTGTTTTTATTTTGAGTAACACTTAGTTTCCCGCTCGAGATTAGTTGGATTTCGTGCATGGATGCGTAAAGCATGATCGCGGTCCAATTAATTCTTGAATTGTCCCAATATTTGGACAGTTTGGGAATGCATAGTTATGTCACGTAATGTACAGCTACGAGATTAGGTTTCGATTTGTGGAGATTTCGGTGTTATCTGCATACGTTCTTCGGGTGATGCGTAGTTATTTATACCTACGGTACACCTCAAGAAGCTATGTCGAGATGCTGCCGAAATTCATCCACGTCGAAATCTAATCTCATGTAGCCGTACATTACGTGACATGACTATGCATTCCCGAATGGGATAGGGCCCTTTCCGGAGGCATAAGGTGACATGAAGATTTTGTATGACGTTGTTGTGATTGTGGTTCCAGGAATTATGAGTAGGAGGTGGATACAGAACCCGAATAGATGCGCAGACGAATACTTGGATGGAATCGAGGATTTTATTGACTTTACACGTATACACAACCCGGCGCAACTAGAATCCGATGTCCTTGTAGGAGGTGTAACAACACGTTATGGGAGACAATTGAAAATGTTCGATTCCATTTAGTAAGGAATGGAATGATTGAGACATACAATACTTGGAACCATCATGGGGAACAATTTGACTCGGGTGCTTCGTCTTCAAACGCCACAAGAGCGGAAAATGTTGAACCTATTGTGGATCCTAATGACCAAGTCATGGATATTATACATGATGCTTTTCCATTTGCCTCGACCAGCAACAATCAAGAAGGGGAAGATGATGTGCCTACACCAATGGACAAGCACGAGTTCGAACAAAGATGAAAAACTGTTACAAAATGCCAACCAAGAGTTATACCCGGTGCGAGAGCTTTTCAGTTCGACGGCCATTGTGGAGCTAATGCACGGAAAAATAAAGTATCGTATGTCGAACTTGTGTTTCGATTACTTTTGGGGTTTTCAAGAGAATGCTTCCGAAAGACAATTGTTTGCCGAAAGACCACAGACAGTAGTGAGAAGGTGTTGAGTGGTCTTGGATTGGGGTATGAAAAATTCACGCTTGCAAAAACAATTGCATGTTATTCTACAAAGAGTATGAAACATTGGATACATGCCCTATATGCAATGAGTCGAGGTTCAAACAGACATCGCAGAATAAAATGACTAAGATTCCACAAAAAGTCATGCGTTATACGCCTGAAACCAAGGTTGCGGCGATTGTATATGTCGACGCATACCGCCACGGACATGAGATGGCATAAGGAAAAGCGGGTAGACGACGATGTGATGCGGCATCCTGCAGATGGGGAGGCATGGAAAGAGTTCGATCGAACGTTCCCGAGTTCGCTGTTGAACCCGAAATGTTAGATTGGGACTTGCCACCGACGGATTCAATCCGTGACGGGGTTCTAAACCAACACCACGGCACTTGGCCGATTTTTGTATTCCCATATAACTTGCCGCCTTGGAAATGCATGAAGAAAGAGTACATGATGATGACTATTTTGATAATCGAGGATCCTGGGAGGTCAATTGATGTGTACTTAAGGCCGTTGGTTGATGAGCTCAAAGATTTATGGGCAAACGGTGTGCGCACGCACGATAAATCCACCGGGAAGATGTTCACTTTGCGGGCAGCGATTATGTGGACTGTGAATGATTTTCCCGCATATGCAATGGTTTCGGGTGGAGCACAAAGGGTTATATGGCATGCCCCGTATGCAAGGAAGATGTCACTTCTGGTTGGCACGCTGGGAAAGTTTGTTACCTTGGTCATCGAAGATGGTTGCCATGGGACCATGAGTGGCGGGAAAAGGATAGAGAGTTCGACGGAACAAAGAGCTTCGCGCAAGACCTAGAGAATGGTCCGGTGATCAGATCTTGGAACAGCTTAACCGTTTGGATTTTGGTCCGTTCGGGAAAACGGTTACTCGGATTAGACCTTCTACACATCTGAATTGGACGCACAAGTCTATGTTCTATGAGCTCCCATATTGGTCGAAACAAAAATTGAGGCACAATCTGGACGTTATGCATGTGGAGAAAAATGTTTTCGATACATTGATTGGCACGATTCTAGATATCGAGGGCAAGACAAAGGACACAATCAAAGCTCGTCTTGATTTGGAAAGAATGGGCATACGAAGGGGTTTATGGATGAATAGATACAGTGATAAAGCTAGAAGGGATCTTGCATTTTTCTCCATGAAACCGAATGACAAAAAAGAGTTTCTAAAGTTTGTATCGTCTGTAAAGTTTCCTGACGGGTATGCTTCTAATATCGCACGTTGCGTGAATGTTGACGGGGGTAAATTTACTGGACTAAAAAGCCATGACTGCCATGTGTTTATGCAACGCCTACTTCCTGTGGGTATTCGACACCTTTTGCCGGAAGATGTTGTGAAGCCCATCATGTTGTTGTCTAGATTCTTTTCCCAACTGACAGCAAAGACGCGTTGCGAAAGACAGACATTCATCGATTCTTGCGCGATGACATTGTCCAAGTCCTATGCAAGTTTGAGATGATATTCCCTCCACTTTCTTCACGAGTATGATCCACGTGATGGTTCACTTGCCACAAGAGGCGTTGCTTGCTGGTCCTGTAAACTATCGTTGGATGTATCCAATAGAAAGGTATATCATGCACATTGGTTTGTTTTCCTTGCTCATTATTATCTCATGCATGCTAATTTGTAATTTTTATTTGGGCAGGCTTCTCGGCGAGTTGAAGAAAAGTGTACGCAATAGGGCGAAGCCCGAAGGATCAATTATAGAGGCTTGGGTTCAGTATGAGGCCCTTACTTTCTGTGGAATGTATTTAAAAGATCTGGAGACGGCTTTCAATCGTCCTCAGCGCAATAATGACGGAGGTATGAGAAAGGAGAAACTCTTTGTTTTTGCCCAAAGTGCACGACCCTTTGGAGATCCTGGATCAGGAGAGTCGTTTTCCAGAATTGACATGGAGGTAGCACATTGGTTCGTCTTGAACAATTGTGATGAGATAATCGCATACTTAGATGAGCATGAAGAGATGATGAAGCGAGAACATCCATCGCATTTGTATGCCAAGAAACACCGAGAATTGTTTCCAAAATGGTTTTTCGAATATGTAAGTTATAAGTGTTTTGTACGCAAACATATATATTGTAGTATTTAATTTTTGAAACTAACATGTGAATTATTTTGTGTAATATTAGGTGAATAAATTGAAAGCATCGAATTCCCCCACTTATAGTGAAGAGTTATATAATTTGGCATTCGGCCCGATTCACGCTGAATTGTTCTCTGGTTGCCATGTTAACGGCGTCAAGTTTTTGGGGGCTGCACGAGATGACAAGTTGTGTACGCAAAACAGCGGTGTCCATGTCCTGTGGAGGCGAAAGTACGGACATTGAGTTCTATGGAAAACTAACAACTGTCGTGCAATTGCTTTATAAAGATCGATACCAAGTTATTATGTTTAAGTGTCGATGGTTTGATACAAACCCAAATAGGCAGGGAAGTGTTAAAATCGACCATGGCTTACTATCAGTGAATATGAACCGAACTTGGTATGATGACGACCCTTACATTTTGTCAAACATGGCAAAACAGATTGTGTATCTAGATGATCCTAAAGCCGGGTCGGTTGGAAAGTTGTTCGAGAAGATGGATAAGAGGAACGTGTATGATATACCGTAACATTACCCAACCGACGACGACGTTGACAACGTTGTCGACCAACGTTTAGAATCTACCATGGAAAATGATGCGGAAACACTTCGAGATACAAACGTTATACAAGAACCGTTTCAGATACAAGGAGTGTCTTCAATTGAAATACCGATTCAATCAATTACAATTGACCTTGGTGATCTTCCGCGATACGAAGTTGCGGTGGGGCATAACGACGATGACGGATCGAGAGGAGGATTGGGAGACCGAAAATGATGATAGCGATGATAACGAAAGTTATTATAGTTCAGATGATGAATAAATGCTACTTGCAATGTAAAACAAACTAAATGCAATTTTTTTCATTTTGGAGCTTTCTAGTCTATGTGCCTTAAAATTACTTACAAGATTTTTAATATATGGTCTATGTAGCTTGAAAATTCATAAAACTAGTAGCAATAATATCTACATAGGTATACGTATATACGTGCATAGATGTATTTTATAATATATACATGGGTATAATACATATACATAATTATAATATATGTATATTATACATTCAAATACACAAAATGGGTATATTAGATATATTCGAATATGTATATATACGTATATATGTATTATAATATGTTATATTTATTACATATGTACACGTATACTAGTATTATAATATTTTATATTTATTACATATATACGTGTATATATGTAATTTATAATATATACATGGGTATAGTACATATACACATATATATATATATTATACATGTATACATGTATATGTGTATATATGTGTGTATATATATATTATAATACATACATGGGTATACTATATATACACATATATCTATATATATGTATATATGTATTATAATATATCATATTTATTACATATATACACGTATACTATTATTATAATATTAATATGTATATGTGTATATGGGTATATTAAAATAATAATAATATACACGTATATATGTATATGTATATTATATATGTGTATAGATATGCACGACTACGCAATCCCATCTAAGACTAGGATTAGATGAAACAAACATGGTATTAAGGGACTACTGTGGTCCCAGGCCCCCACTCCATTTTTTCCAATTTTATATATATACTATACATTAGATTAGGTTTTGGATATTTATTCTAAAATAAACAATGTATACTGTAGACAAATTTAAAATATGAAATTCATGTTTCTAAAAATAAATAAAAATTCATTACAATTATGATTCTAACAAATGTATATATTCCTTGCTCATTATATTAAATGATATTACGAAGTAGGCCAAAACGAGTAGTTAGTGTCAAATTAACTTATTAAGCGATTAATCCATTCAAATTATTTTTTAAAATGTTGTGGAGGGCCACCTTTAATGTGACATCCTGGCTTCGGCCTTCGCTTTAGGGTTTAGGTTGGTTTAGGTTAGGGGATTGCGCGACGAATGAAACATATTTCGTCGCGCAAAGTAAATATTATGGTTTGCGCGACTACGGAACCTTATATCGTCAGCGCAAACACGTATAAGGATTGCGCGACGAACCAAATATATTTCGTCGCGCAAAGTTAATATTATGGTTTGCGCGACTTGAGGCTTCTTCGTCGCGCAAACATGTTTCACTATTTCGGCGTTTAGGGTTTGGGTTTGCTCATTTTGCGCGACGCCTATTTTCTTCGTCGCGCATTCGTAAATTGCATGGTTTTGCGCGACAAATAATTTTATTTTCGTCGCGCAAAGAGACAAATGTTAGGGTTTAGGTTTTTCAACTTTTTGCGCGACAAATAATATTATTTCGTCGCGCAAAAGAAGTGACATTTTACGCTCTCTAGTTTTAGGTTTTTTATCGGGTTTGCGCGACCATAGTTATTCGTCGCGCAAAGGTACTGAATTAGGGAATTAAGGTTTTTTTAGGGTTTTGCGCGTCGATTTTGTGGTTTATTCGTCGCGCAATCATGTGAAATTTTTGTGCTCCAAATCAGAAAGTAGAGGCGCATTTGTTCATTTAAAACACTTTGCGCGACGGTTTTTGGTACTCTGTTCGTCGCGCAAAGTGAATATTATGGTTTGCGCGACTACGGAACCTTATATCGTCGCGCAAACACGTATAAGGATTGCGCGACGAACCAAATATATTTCGTCGCGCAAAGTTAATATTATGGTTTGCGCGACTTCAGAGGCTTCTTTCGTCGCGCAAACATGTTTCACTATTTCGGCGTTTAGGGTTTGGGTTTGCTCATTTTGCGCGACGCCTATTTTCTTCGTCGAGCATTCGTAAATTGCAAGGTTTGCGCGACAAATAATTTTATTTTCGTCGCGCAAAGAGACAAATGTTAGGGTTTAGGGTTTTTTCAACTTTTTTGCGCGACAAATAATATTATTTCGTCGCGCAAAAGAAGTGACATTTTACGCTCTCTAGTTTTAGGTTTTTTATCGGGTTTGCGCGACCATAGTTATTCGTCGCGCAAAGGTACTGAATTAGGGTTTTTTTAGGGTTTTGCACGACGATTTTGTGGTTTATTCGTCGCGCAATCATGTGAAATTTTTGCGCTCCAAATCAGAAAGTAGAGGCGCATTTGTTCATTTAAAACACTTTGCGCGACGGTTTTTGGTACTCTGTTCGTCGTGCAAAGTGTTTCAAACGTTTGCGCGACGAAGGTTTTGTTCACATACGTCGCGCAAAATTAAGTGCGACGACATATAGTTCGTCGCGCAAAGTCTGACAATTATTAACCAGGAAAACGCGAACTTCTTCTTCTCCGCGCCTCCACTTTCTTCTCTCTGCCTCTGCTCTCGCAGCCCTCTCCGGTGAAACGCCACAGAGGCTCTCTCGGTCCCTCTCGGCTCTCTCGGACCCTCTCGGCCTCATAAACCTCTCACGCTCTCACGGTGTCAAGCTCTCGACCTCTTACCCCTCTTTCAGATCCCAGTGAATTGGTTTTTTCTTCTCTCATAATTTATGTTTATTTGTAGGTATAAATTATGTTTATAGTTTTTAGTTTAATTGATACGTTTATTTGTAGTTTAATTATGTTTATTTGTAGGTATAAATTATTTATCAGTTTATATATATATAGGTTTTCTGAATTTTCGGTTAATTTATACGTTAGGGTTTATAGTAAATTTTCAGTTAATTTATAGGACTATATATATAGGGTTTATCAATTTTCAGTTTTTGTTTTAGTTAGGATTTATATATATATATATATATATATATATATATATATATATATAGTATTTATCAGATTTTAGTTGTTTTTAGGTTAGGATTTATATATATATATATATATATATATATATATATATATATATATATTTATCAATTTTCATTTAAATTTTGAAGTTAAGATGTATATATATATTTAAATTTTCAGTTAAATTTTAAGTTAGGATTTATATATATATGTATAAATTTTTCAGTTCATGTTGAATGTAGGATGTATATATATTAGTTTCCGTTCCACATTGAAGTTGAATTTCTAAGGCCGGAGCTTAGGAAATTTTTGTGTGTGGCTTGAAATTGTTGTGTGTCATTGTTGAGTATATTTGTGTTTTTGGCGGGGTAAAAATTTGGGTAAAATTACAATTTTAGGGAGACTCTGTAGAAATTTCTGAAGTCTCGGCCCTATTTTCACATAGCTTTTAAATTGTTATATAATTTTGTATTTTAGTTATATTTTTAGTATTTTAGTTTTAATTTTGTATATATATATTGTGTGCGAGATGTCAAAACTTATTAGTCGTCGTAGGGCGGTGACGATGAGAGGGTTCGCCTCTCCCGCCTCAACCGTCACCGCCAGTGCTCCAAAGACACCTGGACATCTTGTCCTCTGTTCCCGAGGTCACTCTGCGCCGGCATCTTCAGCGTCATCGTGGCGCAGCCTTTTAGCGCCAGGCGGCGCCATCGCCCCACACCACGACCGACACCACCTCCACAGGCGTCATCGATGCGTCGGGGTCCCAACAAGGTAAAGATTTCCTTCATCTTCAATTGTTTTTTACCAAGTTTTAGTAGGATTTGTTTGTTAACGTTAATTTTATTTTTCTATTTAGTCACGAAGAAGACCAGGGGACCTTGTCGCGATTGAAGGCAGCGAAGGTCACCGGGTGACCAACTGATCGTATTAACATTGGATATGACGACCGGCATAGGGCGGCACCAACCGCGGACCAGCATAGCTCGTTGGCCCACGACATTGGTCACGTTGTTCGGACTCATTGCCCGATGCAATGGAAGTCTTGGAAGGCAATGCCCGACGAGATAAAGAATGAGGTGCGCGGACGATTGTCGGTATGTATCCTACTTTTTAATTATTTTTCCTTCAAACTTTATCTATTTATATGAATTAATGTATTTTATTAATTTATTGCGGACGAACTACAATCTAGAGGACCTCGACGACGAGTCGTTGACATACGTCAACGAGACTCTTTCTTTGAGAGGTACAAGCAATGGAAGAGCGACTGCACCACCATTTTCAGGGATTTGATGATCCGCTGGTCGCTCTTCAAGAGGGCTGCCCAGAAGGAGCTTGAGGTGGGAGGATAGTGGGCATGGCTCTGCCATCATTTTCGTGGAGGCCAATTATTTGGTAATTTTTTTAAATAATATGTTTTAATTTATTAAATGTTATTAATGTTTATTTAATTTTTTGATTTCATTTATATTTCAACTAATATGGTTATTTTTGTATATGTAAGAAGGCGAAAGCAAATAAGAGCAACAGGGACAAGAAGACTCTTCTCCATCATTCGGGTTCCAGGCCCTTCTCATATAGGATGGAGGCGCGACGGCTGGTAAAATAATAAATTCGTGTTTATATTAAAATTTTAATATGTCATTAATATTTATTTGTTTTTATCGTGCTAACATTTTTCTTCTCTTGTTCAATTCGGGAGGGTCCAAATTCCGGAGATCGACGTCTTTAGCGACGTTTATGTTAGACCGGGAATGAGTTGGCCGAGTCCCTTCATGTAAGTATGTTTTTAATTTTCATTTTTATCTTACGCATTTATTTTTCATGGTTATTATATGATGATTTTCATTAATATATTATGTTATGTTAAGCAGTGACGATGGTGGAGAAGAGCCAAGCTGGTTCTTCAGAGTCCGCCTCCAGGTTCCTCCCGAGACTCCACTCAGTGTGGATCCTCCACAGGATGCGGGATTTCACATCCTGACGGACACCTTGGATCGAGACTCTCGGGAGGAGGCCAGGGACATATTGTCGAGGATGGGGAATGCCCGTCGGCGGGAACCTAGGGCCCCTTCGTCATCGCGATCAAACAATCGGGTGAACGCTTTGACGCAGAGGTGGCCGATCTTAAGACTCGACTCGCCTCGTATGATGCGAAGATGTCACAGATTCTAAATGCGCTCGCACATTCCGGCATTAGTCTCTCGAGTTTTGGTCCCCCGTCGACCTCCGAGCCCCTCCAGCCCGAGCATGGCCACACATCCGACCGTACGACCTCCTTTACGACCTCTGCCCCTGTCGACAATGCCGAGACCTTTCAACCGCCTTTGCAGGATGACAACATAGATTATGACGCATTGTTTTCGTAGTTTTTTTATTTTTAATTACACTTTCAAACTTTCTTTTGTAATATACATTTATATTAATTTATAAATATGTTTTTGAATTACAATTTCATTTTATTATCCAAAAAAATTGAATTTATTTTGTTAACAAAAAAAACGTAAATAAAATTTAATAAAAATATATTAATTTTTGCGTGACGAAATATTTCGTCTCGCAAAGTATCTGTGACAAATAATTTTCCGTTGCGCAAAACTATGTGCGACCAATACATTGTCGTCAGCGCGCAAAGTTTGTTGCGGCGAATGATCGATCTCGTCAAGTAAAATTTTGTGCGACGAAGGACTCTTGTCGCTCTGTCTTTGCGCGACCAATACCATCTCGTCGCGCAAGGTTTCGTGAGGCGAAGATCTGTCTCGACCGTAAAGTTTTGTGCGGCGAAAACATATTTGTCGCGCTAAATTTAGCGACGAATAATAATTCTCGTCGCGCAAAGCCATTCTTTACGATCTTTGCGCTGACGGAATGTGCGCGACGAATAATCTGTCGCTAATGATTTGGCGACGGAAAATTATTTTGCGCGACTAAACCTCATTCGTCGCGCAATTAGTCAAACGTAATATATATATATATATATATATATATATATATATATATATATATATATATGCACGCAAATGAAAATCTGAGTAGGTTGTCTTTTGTCCTTTTGGTGTCTCAAACCAGAAAGTATATTAGCTTAAGGACTTGTTCAGCAAAATCATGGAAAATGTAAGGCTATAGAGTAATCACTACAACAATAATTGAAATAGACGATACTTAATAGACTACGAATGTACTAAATGCTGTCATCTTATTTTGTCAGACGACAGTTTGTTATTAAATCATCGTCTAATAATGTGTAAAATATTTGAAAAACGACAATTTTTAACAAACCGTCATCTGATACTTTTTTTTTTGTTCTAGTAAATATTTCTAAAATGGTATCACTTTAAAATTTCAAGAGGTGTTAAGTTAAGAAAATGCACTACCATAATAAAGCTAGATGCCCTCACAAAAACACAATAAGTGTTCATTGATTTTCTTATGATCATAGGATCATATTCAATGTGTCATTTGCGATCACAAAGTAAATCCATCTACATTCTGTTCATTCTTGTATTTTCCGCAATATATACTTTTAACGGTAGTGAATGCTTTTAGGTGCATTTACAAGAGTTCTTCTACTAGTACTAAATTTATTCACCAAATTACGTGTCAGTATGATCGATTGATTCAATTTGAGTCAATTTAAACTATTATTTACAAGTGATGAATAAGAATGTACTTAATGAGCGGTTTAGATTGAAAGTTTAGTATAAGAGAATTTTATGTATTTAAGAAAAAATAATTTGAAAGTTCCAATAACAGATAATAAATGATATTAATCGAGCAATCACTGAGCTGTAGTGAGTCCAGATCCTCTGTCCTTGTTTTTGTGTCTCTCTCTCTGTCCATGCATTACTTTGACATGTGGAATTCCACTTAATAATACTTTAACAAATTAATGCTTTTATCTTTTAATACAAATAAAATAATAAAATAATGCCACGTGTCATAAAATTAAGTCATGAACAGAGAAAGACACACAAAAGCATGGACAGAGGATCTGAACTCAATTGTAGTATTCGAGGATAAGGAGAGCTGAAGGAGTAAGGGCTACCAGTATATACATTCCAAAAGCTATATAAATATACGATATGGACTTAGACTATATATGTCATAAATAAAGGATAAGATAGAACTGATATTTCATTTTCAATTTATTATGTGTATGTATATGCTACGCATCTTCTGCCATCAAAATAATAATGCAGGCTCCAAAGTTGCATATGGGTTGTTGTATTGTTGAACATATAATTTGGATAATCATCTCTATGGAATTCACTTACAAATATATGTTTTTAATCTCCAAATTAAGGTTAGATACATAATAATGGAAGGAATCGAACTCTTGATCCTGATGTAATTCTTTCTCATCCACCCTCATTACTTGAGCTAACCATGAACTTGACTCGAGGATATCTTTATAAAGAATTGTAAACTCATAGATTTAGGAACTTATTTGTTTGAATACTATTATTTGTATCATATTTATTTAACACATTTTTCGTGAACGAGTTACGTAGAATCTATTATAATGTGTATAGTTAAATTATATATTTTTAAGAGAGGTAGTTAGTAAATGTAATATTTATTATGTACCATTATAGTCTAGTCTGAAATTGGAATGACATTTTTCATTAGGTAATTGATGGAATTACAGCTATATCATATATATATATATACTCTTTTGATGTAAAAGTTATGTTAAAATCATGCTGGTCATCATTATTAACGTGTTATAGATGCTGTAATAATATTCCACCATCTCAAATAACTATTGCCCTCAGGAAGGCCACTCACACAGGTAACAAAATTTTGTGCTTCTAGGTGTCTTCCATTCCCAATCCTTTTTTGGCTGCCAACATAGCACTTCCTCACTTACCTTTCTTGTTACTAACTTCATCCATTTTTCTGTTCAGAAAGTTCCATATGTTTTGTACTTGATCCTTCAAAATGGTGCATTAATTGATATTTCGGACATCAAAACATCCTTCAAAAGAGTCATAAGTGAATTATGCGCATTTTTTCACGAAAAAATAGACGGAGCTCTGACTCTAAGTGGCACATTGCAAAAAAAAAAAAATTAGAAAGAAAGTTACTAATATTCCCCTTCCAATAAAATTTTACTTGAGATGATAAACTGATGCATGTGTTTTTTTATTTTTACTTTTACAGATGGCAAATTCCAACAAAGGCTGGATTTCATGTGATATTTGACCAATTTTTCCGGTTTGTAATTATTTTGAGTACCAACACTTCTTATCAGCAAGCAGTACATACAATAATGAAGAAACCCTGATCGATAATCCGTACCCTATGCCAATGTACCCCACATTCTCTGACAAGCTACTTTTTTTAACATGCTTTCGGTTACACTTTGTTTTAGCTAACAGATGCTCCTGATTGTGATTTGACTCCCAGATTTTGTTTCACGTAGCCTAAGCTACTAGCTGCTTCTGCTTCAAGCCATGCACAGATCTCAATTTCATGTTCATAAATTTGTGTGTGAGAGAGAGAGAGAGAGAGAGAGAGAGAGAGAGATTTGGTATAAGGCAAACAAGCAATTAATCTGTCATTAATTCCTTAAAAAACAATACTAATATTTCTGTCACAGGGTACATTTAACAAGCCACCTCTGTGAGCAAAATGGATCTCAAACTTTAATTTATACAAAATGTAACCAAACCCATCTTATGTTCATGGATTTCAAGTTAGAGTCAAGAATCAAACATCTCAGAAGGGTTCAAAGAAAACCACCACTCCCAAATTTCCAATCCCAAAAAGAACAAAAAAAACACCCAACAAATTGAAGTCAAGATTGATGGATAAGATAAATGAAGAAAAAAAGATGTTAAAAAAAGAGAAGCTCTCTATGGTGCTTCATCTTGGGCCATCTTTTTCTCCATGAAAATCCCACAAATCTCTTGACCTTCAAAAACTTGAAATTTTTTCATCTGAGCATTGAAGCTAGGGAGCGAAAAACGACTTCTTCACAAGGGATTGTGAGGCCCATGTCGTGATCGAAGCCAAATTCCTCTTCGGCTTGGCGGAGGAGGCACTGGAACTGAGGATGTGTCAAGAAGGAGATGGGAACAATGTACCTTGTTCTGTTCTCTCCAACATAAACTGGGAAATGACCTTTTGGGACATCTAGCGGAAGGCCATCTTCATCATATCCATGTTTCTTCCCCAAGCTTGAGCACCTTTTCAGGATTTGCTTGAGCACTGCGGTTTGAGCCAGTTTGTTTGATTTTCTGATGATGGCCATCTTTTCTCTTTCTTTTCTTTTTCTTCTGTTTTTGTTGGGGTTGGTTTTGGGGTGAAGGAGAGATAAGAGAGAGCGAGAGAGAGAGGTGATGGTGGTGAAGTGAGTGAACGGTAAGGGGGGTATTTATGAAGAGGGTTTAGAGAGAGAGGGAGAGAGAGACTGGGGAGGGTCATGTGGTGTGTGGGGAGGAAAGGACATACCACGGGTGTTTTGGGGTATGTGTATGTGAGCAAGGACATTGGTGGGTGCCAAGCCCATTGGGTTTACTTTTGTATGTTGGCCCCCCAAATGACAACATGGACCCTCTCTCTCTCTCCTCCTCTCTCTTTCTTCATGAAAATATTTGCATTTTTTGGGATAAAGGGGTATCTAAATTTAAAAGTTTAGTTGAAAAGCTCTAATGACTTCTTGATTGACCTTTGCCCAAATCATTTATTAATTAATCACTTTCCACAAGGAGGTATTATTGTTATATGTAATGACTTTTGACAAAAAATAATAATTATCGGTAATAGAAAAACCTTCACATAAGTTCTCATCGAATACAAAGTTTTAAGGTAAATCTCAAGCACATGTAATCATGAATATGTGATATGGACTAAGTAAATCCATGTGCTCTATCAACGTCCAAAGCTACAATTCACCCCATATGAGTTACTGAAAGTTGAATATCCTAGAAACTTTGCAATTTGCATTTCCAAAAAATAATTTGATAGAAACTTAAGATTATTTGCCTTAATTAAGTAGTATTTAGTCCTAATTCCATCTCTCTCTGCCTAAAATCACGGACCAATAATAAGTACTATTCAGTACAGTCTTGTGGATGGTTTGGCTTTTTCTTATCGTTGGGCAACCTGGTCTGGTGATTCCGTGTACTGCATGACAGGTAAAACAACAGTCTCTCTCTCTCTCTCTCTCTCGCACATAGCAAACTAAAATGGTTGCAGAAACCCATGTGTATGTTACTGCTACCTCTGCAGCTTTCCACCATACTTTTTTATCTTCAGATTATGCTCACACACTTCCCTGAGGGAGATACCAACAGATTAAACAAAAGCATGCCAAACACTTTTCTTACTTTCATGATTCCTATATTTAACTTTTAAAACTCAACCTAAATCAAATGTAGGTGAAGGTGAACAATTTTTGATACGAATATGAAAAGACATGACACGAATACGACCTGTTAACACAAATTCCCATCCGTAATTAAGTGGATACACGTTCGCAAATCACACATATTAAGTGGATAAAAATCATGTACATTTTTATCAGACTTTTTGTTTGATAAGTACTGTTTTTTTGTTTGAAAGGTACATAATCTTCCTGCTCATGATGATTAATGTTGGAAGCACCATGCAAAGCCACGAACCCGAAAAAGTTCGTACGTAAAATGCATAATTGCAATATGTGTACTTTAATAGTGAACTCTCTCAGTCTCAGCCGTTGGTTTAAGATAGGAAAAGAGAAAAGCGTATTTAGTCAGCAAAGGAACATGGCCAATTCAGATGTCTCCCTCTCACAAATCACAAATCACAAATCACAAATCACAAATCACAAATCAACCTCTTCTCTACTAAAGAGGGTGAAGGCAGTGAAAACAGATTCTAATTGAACAGAAAGCGTCCTCCCTTTCTGTTCAAGTAATAGTACATCTAATTGACCAAACAAATAAAAAAAATTGACTACATCTCCAACGGTGCAGCGATCATCAAGGGTCTGGTGGGCCAGTCCACCGTCTTCCATGGGGTTACCCTATACAGAAGCTCTCTCGCGATGAGGGAACCGACATGTATGTTCTCGTTAATGACCCCTGTTTACGGAAAAGTCACTGATTTTTGAATGTATAGAAATTTTGTACGGGAGATACATTTGCGCTAGTTACGTAAAGAGAGATATAAAGGAATATCACTGTCACGTTAAGGTTGCATATACAACACGTTGCATGTAAGTTGAGGACCATCCAACCATGACAATTCCTAAGTTTGCATGAGTGATGAGAAGTGACATGAAATTATAGTAGGAGAGGAAAAAAATTAGTGGGTTAAAGATAGAGTAAGGCCAAAATTTATATTGATAAGTATAAATTAACATTTACAAGCGATAGTCTAAATTATTGTAAATTAATTTAATAATTTATGGGGAATGAGATTCAAACTTAGGTGTAAAGAGCGGACTCACTGCCCTAACCAAACTGAAAAACAATGCTCAACCTTGGCTCACTTCCGAACTCAACTCGACTAACACGACTCACCGAACCGACGATTCAATGGCTGTGGACCTATAATGCTCACACTGAAAGTGCAGTGTCTTAATAACATGGAGCTTTGTGGTCCTGATGAAACCACTACCACTAGAAAAAAGAAGATTTACAAGAAGACATAAATCTATTACAAACGTACACCACTAGTATATTCCAAGTCTGCCTACCTCCATTTCAGCAAAGTCACCCCTCCACGTTCTAAGGCAGGCTCATAAAGTGGTCCGCAAAGCTAAGATTTTGTGCCTGATACGGCCTTGTCCTACATTTCTGTCTTTTCTTTTTGTGTTCTTCTGATCAACCTCTAATAAGTACATATATCCTTACTTCCTTACCATCATTAACACAATCACAAACCAATAACAATTTGGTTTTAAAGGGCACTCAAAAGATTAGGGTCCATTTGGTATCCTACTCAAAAAAGTAAACTCAAAAATCATGATTTTTTTTATTTTATAAAGAATATGAATTTTCAAATACTGATTTTAAGATTTAAAAACTTATTTAGTATTGGACTTCAAAACTATTTTTAAAATCTACAAATTTATTCCAATTAATTATTATTTTATGGGTTTTTAGGTCTAATACCCGATTCGCATTTTGGTCCCTCAATTTCCAAAATCGTTTCTGTGATCCTTCAACTTCACTTTTGTTAAATGCACGGGCAAAATGGTATTTTTGTATTATATTTAAATTTCCACTGTATGAATATTCCTTTCACTCAAAAAATAAAAATAAAAACTAAAAAAATCTTCTTCCTATCCTCGTCACCACTGGCAGACCAGAAATTTTCGGCAGAGGTGCAATTTTGAAAGGCTAAAAGCTTTAAACAAAAATTGACAACCAAATAGCCTTATAATTTAAACAATACCAATGTCATTCATATGCCAAAAACGAAACTGGAGCGACTCTTGATGAAGAAGAAAAAAAAAGGGTATAGTATGTTTCATCTTCGTTTTTTCTCAATTAACTATGAATTACATTTCAACTTATTTGGAAGCTTGATTGATACAATATTTTCTTCCTTGGCACAATACATGATCGATGAATAAGTTTTTATAAAAGACATGGATTTCTCTCCCCAAAAAAAAATGATGTACAATACGGATCTTCTTTTTTTTCTTTTCTTTTTTTAAATTTATTTATTTATTTATTTTCTCTTGATCCAAAACGACGTCGTTTTGGCCAGGAGTTAAAAAAAAACATAAGTGTGCAACAAAGCTGCGTAGAAAAGGAAAGGAAGTCTATTAGGCATTTTGTCGAACATATAAAGTGCACAACCAAACTAAACTAAGTGGAGGGGCAACTTTCAGGCACTTGAAACGGTTTCTCCAACGAGGGGAGGTGCAGCTGCACCTCCTTGCAGCTGTAGGTTTGGCAGTGCTCTTCACCCTACACCCTAAACCAAGCCTTCCTCACCCCTACCATCCCACCCAGTTCCAAACCCTCTTTCCCCGGGATGAAATATTCAAATTGTTTTTTTATTTTCAATTTTTTTCATCAACAAAATCGTGGATATGAAATAAAGTGAGGGGCAGAAGCCATCGCAGGGAGGGTGGGTATGGTTTGGGTGAGGGTGAAGGTTATGGGAGCACCATCAGTTGTTGTCGGGGTGATGAATTAATTGGCTCGGTGTCCTGTGGAGGTTGTCCATGGCTTTGTTGGATTGGAGAAAGGGAGATATATCATTCCTCGATTGGTGGTGGGTTTTAATGGGCTTGGCTTGGGGAGGGAGGGAGATATATGGATGGGGAGAGTTAAGTTGTAGCGGTGGGGGAGTGGGTGCACCAGAAATTTGCCCATGTACCTTAGGAGTGAAGCAATTTTCGATTTGACCCTCAATAGTATACCATGTGCCATGCACATTCTTTAATTTAACAAAAAAAGTTAACAAAATTGACGTCATGATCATTTGTAACGAAACTAAAGTTGAAGGACCACGGGAACAATTTTGGAAATTGAGGGACCAAAATGCGAATCGGGTCAAAATTCAGAACAATTAGACCTAAAAATCCTTATTTTAATTGAAAAAGGAAAAGCAGAGAGCTTCTGTCTCTTACCCCCCCTCTCTCTCTCTCTCTCTCTCTCTCTCTTTCTCTCACACATCAGGGACCAATAAAATTAGGGTTGTTTTCTCTACCGCAAGATCGAGCTTCTTGACGGCGATGGTGTTTCGGGAGACTAGTTGGTACGAAACTAGTAGGCGCCGACGACAAGATTTGGGAGCAGGTTCGGGTTAGGTCGAGCTTCAGAGAGAGAGAGAGAGAGAGAGAGAGAGAGAGAGAGAGAGAAAAAAAAAACTGTAAAACCTAACTTTTTTGTTTTCAATAATGGTGGTGTTTTTGAGTTTTTTTTAGGTTTGAGTTTTTAAAAATGGGCATACCAAACGGTTTTTGTGACTGGACTTAAAATCCGTTTTTGAGTTTATAAAATTGGATCCAAGTAGGATACCAAATGGGCCCTTAACATCCCAAAAACACTTTTCTCTATTTCTGCCAAACTTTGTAGATAATGCTTTTAGATATTTAGGATTCGTTTGGGACTGCTTATGTAGAAAGCAATTTTGCTCATAATTTTTATTAAAAACCCAAGTGTTTCATGAAAAAACACTTGGAAGTGATACCTAAAGAAGCACTAACATCATAAAGTGTTTTTTTGATCCAAAGCATTTATAAATTTTTCTTTCAAATGCTAACGCTATAAAAAATGCTTTTAGTTGTCAGAAAACAGTTTACGTCCTTTCAACTACAATACCAAACATGCCCTTAAAAATGGTGTTAGCATTGTAGAATGCGCATCACCAAAAGCACTCGCAAAGAGCAATTGGCAAAACTTCACTCTTAGCCAAAAACACTTTTCTCTATTTCTGCTAAAAACACACCCAAACAGGTCCTTAGTTGTTAGCTATGGTGTTACTAAGTGAGCCTTGCCAAGAACAATCTCAATAACCCTTGATTTTTACCTGAACAGTGTTGCTAAGTGAGCTCGCCACGCTTTTAGTTACCTTGAAAACAATTTGTCTTATTAAAAAACACTCCTAAATTGGGTCGACACAGCTCGAGTTCGTTTTGAGTTTGACTCGAATTTGGCTCTTTCAACTCGTAATAGAAACAAGGGAGATTCACTATTATACCCAATATTGGGGTCCAAATTATAAAAAAACCTATATGAATTGGACTTTAGAAACACACCAAATATTCATTTACAATATAATAAAAAGACTTCAAACTTCCTATAATTACAAAACTACCATGATTTTCTTAAAACAAGCACAATCCCAAAACCTCATAAAAAAACCCAAAACACTCAATAGGGCATTAAAGTAATTTAATAATTAAAATTAAATTCAATAGGGCATTAAATTCATTTTTGGGTTTTTTTTGGGTTTGTTTATAGAAATTAAATAGTATAGGGTTTATCTATATTATTAGTGCTAAGCAAGAAATAAAATATCGATGATATCGGAAATATCGGTAGTCAAAAATACGAAAATTCGATGGAAATATCGGGATATTATTGATATTTCGGTCCACGTATCGTCGATATTATCGATATTTTGGTTCGTGGATATCTAAAATATCGATGGTATCGGAAATATCGGTAGTCAAAAATACGGAAATTTCGTGGAAATATCGGGGGATATTATGGATATTTTATTCCTAGTGCTAAGAATGAGTTTTTGACTAAATATCTCTAGAAGGAACCCAAACTTGAGCTTCGTTTTGTTAAACACGCCCACGCCCTTCATTTTTAGCTAAGTCAACCTTACCAAAACCTAAACCTCACTCAGGAGGAGGTAGATAACAACATTACCAATTACAAATTAGCAGGTAGAAAGTAACCAACTATGGGGCCAGGTTGAAGTTAAATCTGTTGCCATAGCCAGGACCAAATACAATAACATATACAGGTATGAATTACCTACATGTCACCGTCATTTGATGAGGCCTTCCCATGTTCAGTGAATGAGATTGATTGGGGGAAAAAAGAATGTAAAGAACAGTAGAGGGGCTACAAAAGGCCCACCAACCACCCTTGTCATCAGCCAAAATGCGGTGCCCTGAAAAGCAAAATAGACCTGGGGGTTGTATTTTCTTCTGTGATTGTGACTCTGCCTTGGCTTGGCACATGAAGGCCATGTTACTCTTGCCCCAAATCTCCTGTAAAAGACAACAATGTAAGGACCTTTGAGATCATTTCCAACTGCTTCGAACGGCTCTTTTTTAATACCTTACCCAAAAAGATTACTTCATCAACTGTAACACGTCACATGGATAACACTATTTTGCTATCCTCATCAAATTACGTTCTGCCATGTTGAATTCTTATCACGCGTGGAGGAATGTGATTGATTGGGAATAGCAAAACAGTGCTATCTCCGTGACATGCAAGTTTTTCTCATACTTTGGAAGTTGGAATATCTTTTGAGTGCCCTGATTTTTTGTGTAAAAAGCATTTTTTTTTAAAAAAGAACACATTTTCTGAGCAGTTGTCCTTTCCACTGGCTTTCTTGCTGAAAACTTGGTAAGAAATGAGATCATGTTCAAAAATTAACCAAAAGCTGCCATTTATTTATCTATATTATATAGGCATGGATAAAACAAGAGGAACTAAAAGAATAAACAAAAGCAATTTGCAATCTTGCCCATGTGGGTTGTAAGGAAATGCTTTGCCAATGGAACCTGAAGCTGCTACATAATGGAGTTTGATGATGATGATGATGATGATGATGATGTAAGAATGCATGGTCTCATGGGTTGTTCATAAGAAGTATTAAATATATCATAAGCATACTAAGAAAATACATGGAAACATGATTAGTCAATGAATATTTATGAAAGATGGTGTTATCCATATCCATATGCATTCTCTCCGAGGATGGATACGGCCAGAAGATCAAGTAACTGATGGTGATGCCATCAAAATGTAGAAACCATGTGGCCTGTAAGGGAAGAAATGACACTAAATATGACATAAAGATAATCAATGAGGTGTGCTCTTTCTGCAACAAATTGGCAATTACTTAAAACAGTTAAAAAAGAGGGCAAATGGGTAAAAAACAATCATTAGGCTATAACCTACACTATAAGAAGCCTCAGCAAACTTTGAAAGGGTTTCTGAGAGTGAAGGATAGGCTCATATCTGAATGAAATGTGCAAAACAAAGAATGGATGTCATGACCAATGGAAGCACACACCACCTCGGCTCCCTGCAATCGCTTATGAAGCCCAGATCGGCCCAGTAGTTTACTGACGTGGGACTCAACATGCTGGCGCAACCTGGGCTGTTACAATGACAGATGACAATGGGTTATTTTCAAGAACCCTACCAAAATATGCAGGGTCCAGATATAAGCAAGACTTGATGAACAATTGGATGTTGATGCAATGGTTTATAGTAAAACGTCTACTACTGAGAGTATAAGCTAGTACAAGAAAAGCAAGAATTAATACATCTTACTCATTTACTATAGAAAAGAAGCAGCAGCAAAACCGTGAATCTGACTTACCTGCAGAACCATCCGAAGCTGACTTACATAATCATCTGCACAGAAAACCTAACACTTGGAAGAGCAAATTGATCCGGGATGATATTTAATGACTGAATGCATCAGCCATACCAATGACAATTTTATTGCAGAAGTTGTTTGATACACTTTGGTCTATTGAAAATCAAACACCCTAAATTTCAAACCACTGTTCTCATCATCTGTACTTTCAGAAAATTAAGACAAATAAGTTGGACAATAAATAATCGGTATCTAAGTAAACCAAATTTTTTTATCTTGTGACGGTAAATTATTATAGTTAATTAATTGAAGATACACCTTATACTTTCTTCCTTTAAATTGTTTATCGATACAGAGCCGCATTGTGGTGAAGAACACCACCAATTCGTGTAGAACGGAAAAAAAAAGAATGCAAAAGGACAAAATTTCTCCACAGCTGGGAAAATACATATAATTGCTACATTTGAATGTCATCGAGTGCATCTGCTACGAAAGCAATCTGAAAGCATCTTCTGCGAAATCACTTTGGAACTGAAATATCGAAAAATCTGCAGGTAATGTACATTCACTGGTCGGAGACAGGATTCACTTGTTGCTGCTGCTGTCCATCTAGCAAACTTATCTCTCTTCGAAATTTAGCAATATGAGCTTGAACCTAATATACAATGACATTTAAAGCCAACTGTCAGTATAGTTAACTTGAGCCTTTTTCTATCACTAAGTAATTATTGCATCTCAACTAAGACAGGGAGTAAACAAACTTATGGTTTACATTACTTACCATCCCAAAACATCAAATACTCTCATATCTCTACAACATGGAATGCATCTCATTAATCCTTAGAAGATTCAGGATTTAAAACACATGCTTAAGTTGGTTCCCCTCACTCTATTTTCCTCATATGAACTTTGATTCATAGAAGCCTCTTGTATGCAACTTGGCCCAGTCACCAAGCGTGACTGGCACTTCAAGAGGTGAAACTCTAACGGTAGTTTGCTGACCTATGGGATCTTAAGTCTTTTGATCAGAGTAAGGTTCGTGAGAGCAATACGACCCATAAACGCAAAACACATGCTGATTTATTGTTATTTGTTTTGGCTGGTTTTCGCCCCAATATCATAAATCAATGTTTTAGCATTTGAGTACCAAACACTGTTCAGTCTAAAACCAGCCCAGTAGTACATGGCTGGCTGGTCTCTGGGGTTTACAAAACACACTCTTGGATTCAAACATTGTAACCCTGTATCCATGGCTGGCTGGCTAATAAAATTGCACTGAAGACAGAACTGCAGAAGAGGGGCAGCATTTGATCATACATATATAAATGAGAAGGGTGAATTACTTCTAATAATGAAAAAAAGGCCTTCAACTAATAAACAAGGTTCTTTTTTGAGTGCACAAAGGGTAAGAATGGAGAGCTCTCCCAGGAAGTCTCTCAACAAAAAAAATTTAATATGCAAAAACGATAAGCCTAGGCACTCAGTGCCAGCAGGTAAAGGTTTTGCCAAGAATACGCACACCGTGACAGCTCTTCATGCTCACAAAGTAAATCTATATCCAGAAATTTCAGATAAAGTAATGCTTACCTGCTGACGAGCTGCTGCAAGTTGTAACAGCTCATCTGCTTCTGAGAAATTCAGGAACCACTGGGACATCAGATGATCTTTGGTGTCACCTCTCTTTCTCTTACTTGGATCCTCAACTGGCACTACATGCAATGAAAAGGAGTAGTTATTACATGCATGACATGATAAAGAGAAATTACAGACAACACAGCAGAAAGAATTCATACCAGGAGGAGGCAAAACAGAGCCAGCAGGTAATCTGGGCACAATTAAAGCCGGCTGATTCTGCACACGAGCTAAAAACGCCTCTGAAGGCTCGGGGAACACAATCTCATCATAGGATTCCACGACAACAGGTTTTTTAGTTGACATAGGACCAGACTCATCCTCTGGGTACAACTTCAAATGATGAAATCTGTAACAAGTGAAAGATCAAGTTCAGCTTGCGGATGGGTAGCTAGTACCAAATGTATGACAAAAAGAAAGAGAAGAAACAGTTGTTTGTTTGTTTCAAGTTGGTTGGTTCTAATTAAATGTAAAATCAAACTCTATGAACTCTAATGTGCCCAAACATGGTATACACAAAAAAAGACAAACAAATGCCCAACAATCACAGAATCTAAGTTCAATCAAACTCGTTCTTTGCACAATTGATCCACCAATTAAAGACATTAGAAGGTTAAGCGAAATCTATTTGCCACATATGGTAACAATATGGTGAGACATAGCAGGATGTGTTGCTGGAGGGTACTGATAATAACTCATATGGAAAATGAATATAATGACGATGGACATTAAAACACAGAGTTGCTTCTATTCAACTAGATTTACTTGTATTATTCCTTTCTTCAGCATTATTTTAGCGCTTTCTCCAAATTCCAAGAACACAGACTGTGTCAAATAAAAAACTGGCAAGCCAACTACCAAGTAAATCACATAAAGATGATATTTAAAACAACTCACAAGTTTAATGGCTTATCACAAACATCACTGTGGAAAAAAAGAGTAATAGCGATTTCAAATTCGCCCCAACCACATTCTGACAACTCGAATGGTGGTGACTCGATCACCCTTGTGGGATTATTGAAACTGGAATGCAGCTGAAAAACAGCACGCTTTATCACCACTCCCAAATCCTCATTGGTTGCCCCGCGGACATATACAGTCCACTTATGTGATTGGTACCTAGTTAAATATCACAAAATGTAATCAGATATTCTATTTCTCATTTAGTAACTCAAGAAGCCAATAAACCTAGCACAATGAACAATACTTACTCGTTTGCCTTCTTACCGAGCCAGAATGAAATATTGCCATACACTATCGGAACACTAATCTCAACATCTTTGAGTTTCTTATGAAAAATCTACACAAAGTTACATGAAAAAAATACAATAAAAAAACTACATTTCAAGTTCAAAACATGGACACATAGTATTAGCATTTGCTCAAAACTTGTTTCACAATGTTCTACTGATTAGAATAATGGCAACAATTCAAACAAAAAAAGATTTAAAAAATTAAAAAAATTTATTTTTAAAATTTGAGCAAAGATCTACTCTCATCCTCCATAACAAGAACATAAACACATTATACAATGTGAAACAATACTTGGCAAAACAAATCAATCCGAAAACAGGGTCTTGAAGTTGAGGTTCATAACTATTTCCAAAACCAGTTTTGGGCATCTGGGCATTCTTGCTTTGGTCAATTAGGAAATGGGTAATTGTAAAAATTTGAATTGAACAAGAAGGTTACCTTCTTTTCACTGTCTTCTGGTTTGCCCATTTTAGTGGGCAGTGATTTGGGCGTAGGCCCACTAAACTCAGGCTGATCTAGACCGTGCGATTTGGAAGAAGAACTATTGTTCATATCCTTGCAAAAACCTTTTACTTCTCTGGAAGGCAAGTGCAAACAGAGAAACTAGGGTTTCTTCCCGCGAAGTTACAGAGCGTACGGTCTCCAAGCTCACTTACGCTTTCAAGATTTTCCTATACAACGCGGCTATAAGGTTTTCTCCTTCCCTCGAATGAGGTCGGAACATGTGGTGTCAAATGAGGGCATTTAACTATATCCAAGAAAATAAGGCTTTGGGAAATGACCAAAAGACCCTCACTTGAAAGCACTGGCGCTCTGTGGATGGCTAATGTGAAAGAGCAAGCGCTTATGACATTTCCTGAATTTTTTTATAAATTTTTATTTTACATTTATTTCTCTTACATTCTCATAGTTCTATTTTTGTTTTTTCATCTATTTGTTTTGGAATTTCCAACATGGATGAGCTTGCCCTAAAGACTAAATGAACATGATATATCATATTCAAGAGATGATGATCCCCTTTTTTGGGTGAACAAGGGGGGATAAACCCCAAATACAAACTACTCAAATTGGTTTAAACAAACCAATCGAGCTTTAGCAACTCCTAACAAGGAATAAAATATCGATGATATCGGAAATATCGGTAGTCAAAAATACGGAAATTTCGATGGAAATATCGGGATATTATCGATATTTCGGTCCATGTCGTCAATATTATCGATATTTTGGTTTATGGATATCTAAAATATCGATGGTATCGAAATATCAGAATTCAAAAATACGGAAATTTCGTGAAAATATCGGGGATATTATGGATATTTTATTCCTTGCTCCTAACAAATCATCAACAATTTTCAAGCCAACCCAAAAGGAGCAGAATAAAAAATGCACAGTCCAAAATCCATATTGTAACTCCAGTTAGCTAGGGAATCTGCCACTCCATTCTTTTCCTTGTATATATGCTGGGGAGAACAACTACCAAAATGGCTCATCAAATCACAACAACACAATAACAGAGTTGCAAGAGGGTGATGTCCAAGTAAATCTGGTTTCTGAATAAGAAGACCAGTTGTGGCAGCATCCATTTCAACAACAAGATCTTGAATACCCTTATCAATAGCTAACCTCATACCAAAATACACCCCCATACTTCAGCTTCAAGAATCTGGCTTTTCCCTAAATTGACAGAGAAGCCACTCACCCAATCTCCCATTGAGTTCCTAATAACACCTCCAACACCAATGCAGCCATAAGTACTTCTTCTAGAGCCATCCACATTCAATTTAAATTGGCCTACATGAGGAGGTTCCCAAGAAAGAAAAGCCTGAACTTTATCAGAACCCTTAACAGAAGCAAAAGAAACATGCATCCACTCTCTAGCATCAGTAAGGATGATCTTAACTGGATCATAATTGGACTCCTCTGTTTGAAAAACATGGTGGTTCCTCCATTTCCACAAGGACCAACAAGTAAAAACAAAGACACGAAACCAATGGATCCCATCACTCCTCTTGGCCTTGGACAACAAATTGGAACAAAGCCAAGGTTGAAAATCCTTAAAAAAGAATTGAGTACTCAAAGTTAGGACTTAGCAAGCTTTGCCAAATACCTTTAGCCCTCTCACAATCACGAAGGATATGCAAGACAGATTCCACATGCCATCCACAAAAAGCACATGAGGGGCCAATAATTAATTGTCTCAACAATCTCTATTCATTAGACAAGATTTTCCCTTGGACCACCAGCCAAAGGAAGATTTGAAGCTTAGGTGTAATTTTGAGATGCCACAAAATAAACCAAGAAGAATCCTGCAAACCACAAAAATGCAAATTGTAAGGCCATCTCCAAAATTTAAATGTAGTCCATGACTAAAAATTTAAGCCCTCCAAAATATTAATTTTTAAAGAATAGTGCGGCTAAAATTTTCCATCTCCGTAAATGCGTATGGCTATATTTTAGGATCCTCATATTTTATTATTTTGAGAAGTATGAGGCCCACAAAAAAGTGGATGGATTTGATTGTGCGATATGAAAAGACATGCATGGGGCCCAATTAAAAAATTTGGCTGGCCAAAGCTAGCTAAATGTGAGTCGGTTTGGAGGTAAAGGGCCAAATGTGGCCCTCCAAATTTGGCCAAAATTTTGTTTAGCCCATGGTGGAGATGGGTTTGCATTATTTTAGGGCTATATTTGGGATATAGCCCATGGCTGGAGATGGCCTAAGTAGATTTTACAGTGAAAATCCCATCAATAGCAGGACTCCAAATCTGCACATCAGGCTCAGAACCAGCCACCCCAATAGGAACATTAATAATCAGCTGAACCAAACTCTTAGGTAAAGAAGCTCTAAATTTACCCACATCCCACCCATTATCCTTAAAGAAACTAGACACAACACAATCAATATCTCATATTGCCAAAACTCCTTCCTGTTGTATCAAGGGCCTATCACTAAACCATCTATTCGTTCAAAATTTAATACCAACCCCATTACCAATCCTCCAAAAGAACCCATGAGAAAGCAAATTCCTACTATAAAGCACACCTCTCCAAGTAGAAGAGCAACCTTGCTTTTTTAAGAGGGAGGGATCAAAAACAGAAGAGCCTTTGAAATACTTAGATTAATAGATTTTAGCCCATAAACCTTGGTCCTTAGTCTGCATTCTCCAACCCACTTTAGCCGGCAAAGCCTGGTTCATAACATCACTTTTTAAAACCTATCCCTCTTTTGGCTTTAGGCCTACAAACCACATCCCACCGACACAAATGCACCTTGAGTTTCCTCTCACTTTCACGCCAAAAAAAATTACGATTCAAACGATCCAAATCATCACACACACTAGTATGCAACTTAGTGGTCTACATGACATAAATAGGGATTGCAGAGGTCACTGCTTGGATGAAAGTGGCCCTCCGAGCATAGGATAACAGATTGCTCTTCCAAGAGGCAAGTCTTTTATGAACTTTATCAATTAAACCATTGTAGGTAGCATGAGTAACTCTTGAATGAATCAGAGGCATACCTAGATACTTACCCAGCTTACTGGTAAAAGGAGAACCACATATACAACTAATATCCCTGGCAATATGGAGTATTAGAAGAATAGAAAATAGTTGATTCTTCAAAATTAACTATTTGCCCTGAAGCTTGACAAAATATCTCTAGGCAACTTTTCATGACCCTAGCTTGCTGATTAGAACCTTTAGTGAATAGAATGAGATCATGAGCAAAAAATAAGTGGGACACAGCTGAACCAGACTGAGAAGCTTTAATAGGTTTCCAATGACCTTTTGAACAGACTCAAAAATAATATGGGAAAGTTTTTCAACATATAGCATAAAGAGATAAGGTGAGAGAGGATTACCTTGTCTAATACCATTATTTGGTTGAAACGGCTCAGTAAGCTCACCATTAACACAAATTTGGAAGCTCACCGAGGACACACAATGCATGATTAGCTGAATAGTAGCCTCAGGCAAACCCAACTAAACCAAAACATACTCAATGAACTTCCAACTCATGCGATCATAAGCTTTGTACATGTCAATCTTCCAAGCAAGACAAACCTTTCTTACCCTTAACATCCTTTTATTTATGCATAAGCTTTTGAACAATAAGAATATTATTAGTGATGTGCCTCCCAGAACAATGCTAACCTGGTTAGGACTAATCAACTTAGGGAAAATAGGCCTCAATTTGGCCACAATGATCTTAGAAATAACTTTATAAAGGGTGGAAAAGAGACTAATAAGTTGAAACTGAACCATAGACTAAGGGCTCTCAACTTTAGGAACAAGGGTGATGATAGTGGAATTCAACTTATTAGGGACACGACAATCAATGAAAACTTGAACCACTATACCAAGAATATCAGAAGCACAATGACCCCATTGATTTTGGTAAAAGCAAGCTGGAAACCCATCCACCCCAGGGGCTTTAAGGTAGGAACCTCACTACCATACCTCCAAAACAAGTCCTAGGCTCAGACTACCCCGTTAAGGGTCTACAGCTACACCCCGTTAAGGCATGCACCGAATCGAACCATAATCAAGTAATCGTATAATAAGAACAGGGGAAGGTACATAACAAAGTACTAACCGCACTCACATCAATCGCCATGCGATAATCAATATATATATATATATATATAACCAATCACTTTCCAATTCCCAAATCAATCATATGTACCCAACCCCAAAACATCAGACACCAAGACATATACAAGTCCATCAGTCAACTAACCAATATATATATACTCAAAAGCAGGACATCACCGTTCAAACATATATTTCCATATTCAAAATAATCGTAAGCGTCAAATGACCGCATAATAGACCATAATCAATTAAAACGTCATAATTACCGAAAATGCATATTCAAAACCGTATTCAAAACTCAAGTCAAGAAAACGACAAATCAAACCCAAATAGAACATATGTCCCAAAACTCCATATCAAAATAGATATATATATATATATATATATATAATCAAAGTATAAGTAATTATAATTCATAAGGTTTAAAACACCAAAACCGAATACGAAATCAACCGGACTATACCAACGTCCAAATCTTACCGCCCAAATATTCAATTCACAGTATAGGTATAAGTTTCTCAAAAGGATATAAATTATAAATTCCAAAAGCTTAAAGTATAACCCACGACATTCGTAACTATCAAATATTAAAGTCCAAAACCCAACAAAATCATAAACTCAATTATTAAATATAAAACCCAAAGAAAATCCATAAAGTTCCACCATACCCAAATCTGTACGCAATTGCCACCGGACGCTTGACTCATCCCAAATTCAATACTTAAAGATAATTATATCAATAAATATAGCCATCAGGGCCCCACATACAATCCAAAACCCAAATCAAGCATAAGCCTCAAATACCAATTATAATCCAATAATCCCATTAAAGCCACATTCATGATTTAAAACAATGTTTAAATCCCGATTTATATGCATCGCATTCAATTCTTTAAAATCATGATAGTTTAAAACAAAGTCCACTCACCGTTGGTCCCACGCTGCATAACCCTAAGAGGGTTCCGCCTGCTGCGTATGCGGAGTCAAAGTACCTAAAGCGATAGATACGAGGATTGGATTAATACAGTGAACCGAACGAGAACTTTAAATTCAAATCCTAACTTCTTCCCGGGACTCAAAGTAAACACGTACATCGTATGGAGGGTTTCTAGGTCAAGCTACTTCTTTTAACAAGTGGGACCGCCTCGAAAGACTCACAGTCAACTGGCGGTCAAACATCCCGTTTGATTAAACCGGGCTCGTGGGGCCCACGACCTCGAAATGGATCCAAAAGTTCCTTAAGGTCCAACAAGGTTAACTACGTTCAAAGAATTGCAAAGCGACCTCGGGAGACGCACGGTCAACCCTTGGTCAAACTCGGTCAAACTTGGTCAAACGGGGCCAGTGGGTCCCATGACCTCCAAACTTAGATTCGAAAGTTCCTACAGGTTCAACACGACCTAAACAATGTGTCCTGCAAGTTTGGTCTCAATCGGACGGTCGGATCACTCACGATCGCATGATCGGACGGTTACGGTTTAATTTAAACTTTAAGTCATTGATCCGGAGCATCCGGGACTTCGATCCACAATCCGTCAAATCCTATAAGATCCTAGAAATAAGAGGAACAACATATGTGAATTTGGATTCAATCCAACGGTCTGAACACGTCAAACCCAAACAACGCGTAATATGCGTACATTGGTTTGAGGTCCAAACGACGTCCGAATCGAAATTCGAGCACACGTACGCGTTCACAACGACACGAGGATCGTGTAGGAATCGAGAACCACCACCACACCACCACCACACGCCGCAGTGGGTGGTGGGTGCCTTGAGTAATTCTAGGCAACGAGATTTCTTCGAGTCACGGCACAACCTTTATACCAAAATGATCACCACAACTCCAGGAGTCCAAAACCACCCTGAACCGGGCAAGGACCAGCCGTGAACTGGCCGGAATCTCGAATTGAAAATCCGGCCAAACCCTAGGTTCTAGATTCGATCTCCAAACGATACAATCGATTAAAACCCACCCCAAAAACAGCTAGAGAATGAGGAATAGGTGCGAATCCATACCTTGCGCGAAGACAGAGATGGCTGAAGATGGCGGTGCAACGCTGGGAACGATTGAAAGAAAAACCAGTCGACAGCGCCGGCAGGATTCTAGCTTTTCGGCGATGATCTCAGGTGCGGCGTGACCAGATCTTCAAGCTGGTTCGAACGGCACCGGTCGCCGGTCCAGCCGTGACTTGGTTGGTTGGAAACGAAGAGAGAGAAGAGGGAGATCGCACGGAGGAGAGAGAAGAGAGGAGAGAGAGAAACCGGATTATGATTGGCGGAGGGGTATTTAACAAATTTTGAAATGACCAAAATGTCCTCATTTCGATCCGAAGCTTGTATCGAGACATGCCGCCCATCAACGAACTCGTTTTGACGTGCTGGACGCAATGGCGCAACTCATTTCGCCAAATTCCGTCCCGAAAATTAAATGGACCAAAATACCCATTAAATTAAATTCTTATTTTATTCCATTTTTTATTTTTATTTTTTATTCTTTTTAATTACTCAATTTAATTTCTTCATTTAATTTTATTTATTTTTTGGTCAGGGACGTTACAAACAAGGTTTAGCTCAATAAAAACGAGAATTAACTTATAGATCAATGATCTCAAGTTCGAACTCTCATGACACCTAACTTTGGCCGTATCTTCAGCAAGACAATCATATACATGCATTTGTATATTGCTCGCAGAGTGCATGCATGCAAACCCTTGACTATATACAATTGAGGAGTGTGCTGAAAGTACAAACAATATCCTTGCAATAATTATTTCGATATAAGAAAACAACTTGAATTTTTTTGGTAGAGGCAACTTGAAAATCCTATTGTGTTGTGTCCATTTGTTGGTAAAACACTATGCCCTACAACATCCAATTAGGCCAATGGAGTGCCAGAAAAAGATTGGAGGTGGAGAGCTGGTTGCTCAACACTAGATATAAATTTGTTCACAACACGAACATTTTAAGTTGTCCCACAATGTCCAATAAGCCAAGGAATAACCAGCTAAAATTGGAATGGAAAGTTTATACAATTTGACATGTTGTCTTGGAGACAAGCTTGAGACATCTAATGCAGTGTTCTTAAATGCAAGAAAGATTAGTTGTAGATGTAACTTTTGTTGAGGTGGTGAGACGAACATTTCAGAAGAAACTTAGTTTGTAATTCATTTACTTGTAATTTCATTTAATTGTAATTTCATTTAAGCAAAAGGTTATTGTTTGGCTTCTTACTATAAGTGGTGATTCTTTAACCACAGTCTGAGAGCATATAACTCATTACAAACACATAAAGAAAATTTTATATACATGCATCAAATTATTATTTGTCAATAAAGAGAAATGGCTCATTACAAGTAAGGAGCTAAATGTGTGTGTATATATAGAGTTTCAGTTGAGGGACACATGTAGAGTCCACCATGTATTGTATTTCAATGATCTGAACCGTCTAGTTTTTAGGTATTCTCTCAAAGATCATCTATGCAAAAAAGCACTTGAATCCGAAACTATTTGCCCACTCAATT
This sequence comes from Prunus padus, assembly GCA_024362665.1. Classification (NCBI taxonomy): domain Eukaryota; kingdom Viridiplantae; phylum Streptophyta; class Magnoliopsida; order Rosales; family Rosaceae; genus Prunus; species Prunus padus. The sequence goes on along the minus strand of JANFAM010000006.1, from coordinate 11,450,928 downwards.
AGATTGTTGTTATTATAGTCTTTTTTTGAAGCATTGTATTCTTCTATTTTGTTGGTCTCAATTAGATAACTTAATGATTTTCAATTTTTCTGATTTTTTTCAAGGATGATCTATCATTGAAGACTTGAAAAATAGACTGTTTTGATAGTTGAAAAAACATTCTTAGAGGACCTTAAAGGGTGTCCCTAATTTAAAAAAAAAACTACATATATATATATATTTCAAGCGAGGTTGACTCATTCCAAGTAAGAAATGTTTATTTCCAGGATATTAATACAAAGGGTGTTTCTTTAGTGTTGTGTGCCATAGTTTGGTGTTTTTAGTGTTAGGCATGAGATTGTCCAATCCGTGAAGGTTAAATTAGATTTGAACTAAGTTGTCTCACCCTTGGGCCACCGAACATCAATTCCGGATTATGAGTCCAATCCAATGGTCTAATCCGGGCAACGAAAAAGGCCTGAAGCATAGGATTCCTACCGTTGATCCCGATATATCTGGTTTTATAAAAAAGAGAGATATAGAGAAAAACCGGTAAGGTTGTGAGAATTAAGCCCAAAGAAAAAGAGAAAGAAACCAAATCACGAGTTGAGAAATCCACAAAAATGCGGCGGTGGAGTATGAGAGAAGAAGAAGTTAATGACGTGTTTACTAACCCGTAATTGGAATAAGAATAAGGAATCCGATTCTGATTACGGATTATATGTGTGTTTACTAAAACTGGGAGGAATCAAAAGTGAATTGGGCCCACACAAAAAATGGAATTCAATTACAAGATTTGGCTGATTTGGATTCCCAACATAGAAAAGGTATTTGGATTCCGGATTTAGGGAGCAATCGGAATGATAATTTTCGTCTTTTATGCCCTCACTTACTTTCATTATTTCCAAGATTATACTTAACTCTAAAAATAAAAACAAAATCATTTTAAGTGTTAAGGATTAACTAATAGAAATACTTACATTTATAAAAAAAAACTTAATAGAAATACTTAAATTTATAAAAAAAATAAACAAAATCTTTTGAGTGTGTCTATGAAATAAAAAAGCAGTTTAATTTTTTCTTACTATTATATACTATATCAAATTTTATTAAAAAAAGTATATAAAATATTTGATTGGGACAAGGGCATTTTAGTAATCATACTGGTTTATATTTCGATTCTGCTGAATTAGTAAACAATTTTATGGAATTCTATTCCGATTCTAGACAACTTCAACAGGAATCTAATTCTAATTCCGTCTCATTTCAATTCATCTTCAATCCAATTCCTCCTCAATTCAATTCATCTCAATTTGATTACGGATTAGTAAACGCGTCATAAATTAGAAGTTTGCTAGCATTGGTTTCAGGTGTTGGGGAGTCTATGGTAAGCTAATAAGGATGTAGTGGCTGGGTGCCGAGTGGAAAAATTTTGTTTTGAATAAATAAGTTCAAACAGGTCGGTTTGTTCGGTTCGGTCATATATTAATTAGTTAGGATTTCAGAAACTAAGTTATGAACCATCTGGACAATCTAGATTAGTATAATCCGAATTTGCTATCAAATTTTAAATAAAACTTTGACCAAACCGAACCGAACGATGCGGTTTAACCGGTTGTATCAGTTTGCCAGGCCACATGAATTAGCCCAAGGAATTCATTTAATCCAAACGGTTTAGAACCCGAGCCACATATTGGCCCAATTTGCCTTATTTATTGAGGTGGGTAAAAACCAGCTCAAACAGAAATATCACCCAAGTTTTTCTGTCACATGGACAAGCAACTGAGCTGGCTTATTAACTGTTTTCCTGGTACTCACTTGAAAAAAAGAAAAAAAAACTAACTGATTCAAAATACTTGAACACGTTTGGTAAAGGACTAACAAATGGAAATATACATCTCTGTTTTTCTATCTATATTGTAAAAAGTAATCGTTCTGAACAGGTGAGTTCTTTTAGGACTAGGGTTTTCACATTTATATATACGCCCATAAAACATTATGATGATCAAAGGGTTCTAATATTATCGACCAAATAAATCATTCTATCATATATTAACTAATGCATGTATATGCTGCAAATCATAATCCATTAATTCAAGCGGGAAGTGAGGTCAATGAAGATGTCTTCTCTACAAGGAATTGTGAGTCCACCCATCGGATAATTGTATCCGAATTCTTCTTCTGCCTTCCTTAGCAACTCTTGAAATGAAGGCTGACTCAAGAATGATATTGGAACGACAAATCGCTTCTTTTCAAACTCTCCAACGTACACTGCAATGTAGCCTTTTGGAACACCAACATAAGATGATGACGCTGCTTTGTTTGCAAACAATAAGCTCGCTTGTCGTAGAATTTGTGATAACCAAATCGTCATGCTTAATAAGGAAACTTAATTATCGCCTTATTAAAAGGGTTGGATTTAAAAAAAAAACACTTGGAAGAAAGAGAGAAGAGAATAGATTTTCTAGCTTGTGGAGAATGCGAGGAGTACTTTGGTTTGCAAATTTTGTTGGGATATTGTGTGTATAAATAGAAGTAAGATGGAGAAAAATGTATGGAAAATTGTACATTTGAGAGGGCAATTTGGGAAGGGAATGGTAGACATAAATGTTTTTTTTTTTAATTTTTAAAATTAGCGATGAACATAAATGTTAGGTTAATGCACATGGTTGTGTCATCCTTCTCATGCTCAAAATCTTGGTAGCTATGGATTGAGGCTTGCATATTTTGATGGGACCATTATACCCCCAAACGTTGTGCTTGACCACAAACCTACGAGGAAGTGAGGAAAACTGGTATTGTTGTAAGTTCTAGTGGCTGACCTTAATTAGCGGAGAGCCATAGACACATATGTCTATGATTTCTTGACAACAACATTTAAAGACCCTATGCATCATCTTACTTTTAGCATTATTATAAGGTGTGATATCTAGTTATTTACTAGTTTCAGCTCATGCATGCCAAAACAAAACAAAGTATCTCATTAGTTTGAGGCTCATTTTCTTTACATTAATCAAGCTTTGGAAAAACATCTTTGAAATATTATTCTAACAATATATAAATTCAGCCCTTTTACTTTAACCTACCATGGATCGATATTATCCCCACCTTAACCACCTAGAAGAGAGAAGACCCAATGGACCTCTAGGTGTGATCACAAAAGGTCCAGGTACAATTAGGAGTAGACTACCTATATTTAAACCGTAGAGTATTTTGAGCCACCTACACCAACACTTAATAGCTCAAGTTATAATTTATTCTCGAAACACCTTTAGCACAATTGTGACAAGTTTTTTAATTTATGAAAATCTTATAGTTTTTCTTTTCTTTTAAAAAGGAAAATACTTGCATCCTTTCGTGGAAGTAGGAACTCTTACTTTTCTATCAATCATAATTTGACATGTGTGAAGAGATTTTTCTTTTTGTGGTTTTCATAAATTATTTTTGCAAATGTGTCAAACTATGATTTGCAGGAAGTAGGAATGCCTACTTCAAGGGAAGGAGGGAAGCAATGCCCTTTAAAAAAAACCTTTAGCCCATAAGTTCATTTTTTTGTCTAATGCGGTATATATAAGTTTTTATTGTACTATGAGAATTTCATTCAAGTCTATTATCTGTAATTCTTGTTATTGTATGAACAAACATAAAAGGTTTAACAAGCATACACTACACAACACACAAAATTTATGAATGGATGTAGATATAAAACAAAGTTTTGGGAAAAAAAATATATATATGCAAAAGCTATACACAAAATGTACGTCTTCTTCTTGTCCTACTACATCAACTTGCTGGACAATCCCTCTTGAAGAGCCCATGACGTGTGGCCTACAGTTATCCAGAGTTGCAAGTTTGCAATAACTAAATTCCTGTTGTGACATGAATTTATTGTCATTTTGATGTCTGATAAAAAAAATTAAAATGGCAGGAAAGGAAAGGTAATGGACTGAAAGTAATTTCAGAATCTAAAGAGGAACACCTTACATTTGATGTTGCTAATTCTAGAACTGATAAAAAGAAAAATGTAGAGTGTCAACAATTTCTATTTACAATTTCCTCAACTGGTCATACAAGTTGGAAGATTTCTTGTCATTTCTATTTACAATTTCTATTCACTATTTGTATCACAGATCACATGTCATTTAATCTAGAAGTAAGATTGATGAAGGTTTCTTCTCTGCAAGGGATTGTGAGTCCACCCATTGGATGGTTGAACTCAAACTCTTCCTCTGCCTTACTTAGCAACTCTTGGAATGAAGGCTGACTCAAGAATGAAATTCGAACTATGTATCTCTTCTTTTATGTGACGCTCCGAAAATTTCCAAATATTTTGTTCAGCTCACAATAAAAATTTCACAGTTCAATTGATTGTAATTTGTATTTTTATGAAATAATTATTGATTTATTTAATGGAGGATTTATTTCTTGATACTTTGAAGTTGGAATTTTGGTGCTTTGATGTCATAGAAAAATAGTTTACATTGCTACGAGCGTGTGGTAATTTTAGGAGCATTTTTCGGAGTCCGTATGAATTTTTAATGAATTATTGAAGTTAGATCAATGAGAAGGCGACACATGGCAGTTGAATAAAAAATAATAAAAGTACTTTTCAAAGTACTGCTCACTTTACTGTTTGGAACTGTTCATTACTGTTCACTTACTATTCACCCATGGGGTGGCGGCTGATTCCTTTCCTTTTCTTCCGTGCGTCTTCTTTCTTCTTCTTGTACGTCTTCTCTTATTCGTCTTCCTCAGAAAGAAACTGAGGAGGAAAACTCTCTCTGGAGTTAGGATTGATAAACCATTTTTGCCTACGTGATCCTGAGAACGAGCTCTAAAATCTAAGGTAAATTTTAAGAGGTGTTATGCAGATTTCGAATTTACTACTATTCAGAGATTATGGTGAATTAAGCTTCAATATCATGTTTTGATATGAATTTTGAGTAGATTGTGGTCGTGGGAAGCTTAATTGAGGATAATATATCATTTAGGCTTAATATCACAAAACATCCCTAAGGTTTACAAAACTATCAGATTGCATCCTTAATATTTTTTTGTGTCATTAATGGTCCTCAACGTTAGTATGTGTGATCACAAATGGTCCCTGCCGTTAGGTTCCGTTAAAAACTCCGTTAGTTTGCTGATGTGACATATAAACATATCACAAAACATCCATAAGGTTCACGCACCTATCACAAATGGTCCTTGCGAATTTTTTATTTTATATTTTCATTTAAAATTCATAAAATTTTGGTTTTCTTTTTTAAATTATTTAAAAATATATTTTGTATTTTAAATACACGTGACACTATATTATTGGAGATGTGGGCTCCACATATATGCCACATCAGCAAACTAATGGGGTTTTTATTTAGATAATTTAAAAATGAAAAAACCAAGGGTTTAGGGTTCATAAATGGTCCTCAAGGTTAAAATTCTTCTCTAAATGGTTTTTTCATTTTTAAATTTTATGAATTTTAAATTATTTTAGAAAAACTTCATTAGTTTGTTGATGTGGCATATATGTGGAGCCCACATCTTCAAAAATATAGTGTCACGTGTATTTAAAATACAAAATATATTTTTAAATAATTTTAAAAAGAAAACCAAAATTTTATGAATTTTAAATGAAAAATAAAATAAAAAATTCGCAAGGACCATTTGTGATAGGTTCGTGAACCTTAGGGATGTTTTGTGATATATTTATATGCTACATCAGCAAACTAACGGAGTTTTTAACGGAACCTAACGGCAGGGACCATTTATGATCACACATACTAACGTTGAGGACCATTAATGACACAAAAAAACGTTAAGGATGCAATTTGATAGTTTCGTAAACCTTAGGGATGTTTTGTGATATTAAGCCTATCATTTAAGCTATAAGTTTGAGTTGGTTTAATTTTATGAAATTTTGGATAAATTTCAAATTTGATAATTATTGAGTTTGTTGTGGTATTAAGTGAAATAGAAGAGTTGTAATGGAAATTACAAGAGTTCTTGTTGATTAAGTGGTATGGAAGTTGTCTCGAACTTGGAAAAGTTGGGAAATTGGCTTGGAAATTTGTTGGTTTTGTATTAGGGACCAAACTGCAAAATATTTTAGTTTTGGTGTTGTTTTGTAATTTATAAAAAGATGAGGGTCAAGTGTAATTATTGAAAGTTAAAGGGTCAAAGTGCAATTATCAACAGTGAAGGGTCAAAATGTAATTACCAAAATTTTAGGGCCAAAATTATAATTTTGAAAAATTGAGGCCTTAAAAGTAAATTGGATTACTCTTTTGGAACAAATAGTAACATTTTTGAAATGATTGGACTATGAATCAGTTGCCCAAGAAAGAACAAATTTGAGTTCAAAGGTGCAGAATGCAAGTCAGGCATCAGCTTTGGATTCCAAGTAGGGGGACTCACTCCCGGACTTGTATTTTGTGTGTATGTATGACATAGTAAATATTGTTGTGTGCGAAAGATGCACTGTTTTTGGATGCCATATTGTATGGTTTTATGAATGCTTGGCTTTGGTTCTCCAAAGTTTTGAGGGTATACGCCTACGGGCATTATCCTCAACGACCTGAGGATGAAAGGGGCATAGCGACTTCCTTGGGTTTCGATTACCTAAACCTCCGGAGGGGTTACGTGGACAGACTTTACCAATACCCTACGCGTGAGGTATAGTCGATGAGGTGTAACCGGTTGAAATGGACACTCTCGCTACCATATCAGGTAAGTTGGTTATATTTTGTTTCTGGTAGAGGTAGTTGGCCTTAAAGGATCGGTTGTCAGACAAGCATATTTGGGCCCGGAAAATACGGAAATTGCTAGAGCATGCCAATTGATTTTGGATCCACAATAAATGGATACGGTTTGTGTATGTGCATATTCTTTCACTGATTTTGAAATAAATCTATGGCCATTACTATTATCATTATTATATTCATTATTTATTTTTGAAACATGGCCGGGAGCCTCCTACGGGGCAAATGAATGAATGTGATGCTCACCCTTATTTTTGTTGTAGATTCCTTTTGTGGGTGACATCTTGGTGTGACCTCCTCACTTGTCAGCTTTTGGTTTGAATCTCACGTTGTTGTTAGGTTCTAAACCCTATTCATCACATCTAATCCTGTTTCACTACATATGCATAAACTTGAATTCTAGATGGTTGATACATTTTCATTATTGGTTTGTAAAATAATTTCAGAGGTTATTGACACTATTCCATGATCTCTAGGGTTGGTTTAACTCAAATAAAGTTTGTATAATATTATAAATGTTCGTACCAAAAATAGCACAGGCCTTGATCCGCAGTTTTGATGGACTGATTGAGTAGGACGAAAGGCCCAAAGCATCGAAAGGCTCATCTTACATTCGCAAAAGCCCAAGAGAAAGGATCAACCAGGCCCAACAACGCTCCAGCCGCAATTTTGGACCAAAAGACCATAACGAAGCGCTTCGAAGACACTGGCGCATCGGACACAAGTGTCCGATGCTTTTTGTCTCTTTTCGGATATGAATGCCACGTCTCATTTCGGACAGAAATTGTTCAAAGGCAAGTATTTTTGCGGAAATCCTTCGCAAAAGATCTTGTTTTCAGAGGATTCAAACCTCATCACGATTTGGTTTAATCACTGAAAAATCCGAGCATGACCCACCAAATCAGAGGGAGTATGGTCTACAGCAAGTGGAGGAGCGTAGTAAGTATAGGCGTTTCACACCACCATTAATGTGATTGCCACCGCATTTAATGCGGTATGGCCACTATTCCCATCAGAGGAGGCTTTAAACCATCAACTCAGCAAAACTGGGAGACCATCCTCAGGATTTTCTGGTTCTAATCAACTTGATCGTCTCACTACACAGCCGAAAATCTTCACTTTGAAGATTTCTTAATTATGTCCAGGTCACATCAGCAGAGGTAGGTTTCACACAAGTTGCAGTCAAGGTTGCGTTTCCCAAAAGGCTCTCCAGGCATCGCCAGTTGAAGGACTAATCTATCTATATATATACTGATCTCCAGTGGCAGGGCGACACAGAACTTCAGCCAAAAAGCCAGACTCAACGTCTCAAAACCCAAGACTCAATGTCTTAGATTCAGCCTCTTGCAAAGTGTCTCTCTGTAGACAAAGCCAAGTCTTGAATCAACTCCCTTCTCTTTCTTTGAGTTCCCAGTTGACAACTCCTTGTTGGAACTCTCTTCTTTTCCCAAACACATAGCTCTGTCTAATTCCCAGTTGACAACTCCTGATTGGAATAACATTGCCATTGTTTGTAACCTATTTGCTCTGCCAGCAACGCTTGGTATGATTTGATAGTTGGTTTCGATTTCCAGCTCACTTATTTCAAAGCAAGTTTCCCCACCTGCGATACGGGCTAGTTTCTGGTCGCAAGTGTTACTAGTTTGTTGGTATCGGACAAAACGACATTGTCGCAGACAGATTATTGTCTCCTGTCCGATACTGCAGACCTTCTGTCCGATTGTATCATCTTCAGCTGTTCTTGTTTGTTGAGTTATTGTATTCAAATCAGTTTCTGTTTAATCAGACTTGTATGCAATCATTAATGAAAATACTTTGTCTATCGGACTGATTTTAGTACAAAAAGATCTACCATTGAATATTCAGTCCGATCAACGGACCAGGACACTGTTTTTCCTGCAATTTGCTTGATCTTACTTAAGATATCGAAAGTCCTCTTAGTTGAGGCAGGAAAATAACCTATCTAAAGCCAGATTCCCCTCTTTGGAGCACAATGGCCTTGGTTAGAAGAAAGAATAAATGAGCGCAGTCATATTCATCAAACCTCCCTCTTTCTACTAGAAGAGTATCACTAGTAGTGGCACGCCTTTCGCATTTCCTCGAGGAATAGTCTCCGAATCCACATTGGGTTCCTTGAGGCACAAGCAAATCAAACACAAAGCCGCTAAGTTGCTAAAGTACAGCCTGCTCAGCGGCTATGGGCATCACAAGGTGTTCAGAAGCATATCCAGTCGAACATATTTCTGGCACGCCCGGTGGGACCTACAATTTTGTATGGTCAGCAAAACCCGCAGGAAGCGCTATCTAAGAAGCGGTGCATCTCCAACAATGAATCCTCCCAACCAAGCTGTGATTACTACTGAGGAAGTCGAGATCGAAGATGTGCCAATATCGCCTAGACGAACATCAGTGGAGCAGTTACGGCTCCAGATGTTAGAAAAAATGGATAATCAAGCTAAAGCTCTTCAAAGCTGGCAAGAATCTTATGCTCAGACGATGGCTTCGCCAAGTCACGAGGAAGTCAGCCCTCCAAGGCCAAACCATGCCTCTCAACCTATTGAGACACAACCAGGAGGGTCCAACTGGTACCATAGCCGTACCACCGGCCTTGGCTATTTAGATCTGAGCTCATCTCCTGTTGGTATTCCAAACACGGGGCCGATACTCGGCCTGGATACAGAAGCTTCACTACCTCCAAATAATGGTAAGGACAAGCAAAAAGTGTCCGAACCAGTAACACAGGGGGCAGTGCAGGCGAAATATCAAGCTCCAAAACATGCGGCTGCTTTTCCTCCCTTAGGTACCATGAGAAATGGTCAAAGGGGCAGAGGAAGAGGAAGTTGGAGGCAGACAGGAAAAGCCAGCCCCGGCGTGTCAACTATGCCAACAATGCCAGTAATGGAACTAACGAAAATTATGGCAGAACCAGAGAAGTAAGAACTGGTACCACTACTGAGCTACATGAAGAGTCCGACGAGGAAGTGGAAGAAAGGATTCCAAATCTTGATCAAGATAACAACATACCTCCAAACGACAATGACCAGCAAATGGTCATGTTGAACGAGATGGCAGAGCTCAGGCAAATGGTCTTAAACGGACAGAATGGTGTCCGAAGGCCAACAAGGCCAGTATATCAAAAGCCGTACCCGGCTCACATTGATGAGATACCATTCCCAAGAGGGTTTAAGGTACCATCTTTGACTTTATTTAATGGAGAGGATTTATATGCATCTGCTTTAGAGCATGTAGGGCGATTCTCCGTACACTGCGTGTCTATTGAATCAAATCCTAACCTTAAATTAAGATTATTTGGAAGCTCCTTATCAGGACAAGCTTTTACTTGGTATTCCAATCTGACTCCAAACTCTATTGGAACTTGGGATCAAATGGAATCAAGTTTTTATGATCAGTATTATAGACCAGAACCTGAGGTTACTATCAATGACCTAACTGATCTTAAACAATATGAACAGGAGTCTGTTCATGATTTTATTGCCAGATTCAAAAAAGTGAGAATGAAGTGTAAGATTCCCATGGAGGAGAAGCATTTCACCAGAATGGCACAGAATGCACTAAAAATACCTCTGAGAATGAAGTTCGATGATGTAGAATTCATCGATGTTCAGGAAGTAGCTCAGAAGGTGGGAAAATATGAGTTGTTACTCAACGAGGACATCCAGAGGAAAAGTTCATCCAGGCCGCTGTACGGCTCCAAACCAGCCTATTTCAAAAATCAGAATCCGGTCCATCAAATGGAGGTCTTTGAAGGGGACACAGGAGAGGTGGAGGAGTGCATGGCCATGGAAGTGGCAGTGGCAGAACTGTTACCCCAGAAGAGTCCGATCATATGTAAAACAGTGGTGAGACCATCCAAAGAGCAGAGAAATGTTCCACCTCCGACGGGAGGCTTTGTGCCATACAAGCAGAATCATAAGTCATACTCTTTTGACTTATCTATCGCAGATGGTATTTTTGATGAGCTGGTTGAACGAAGAGCACTCAAGCTCGGACCAAAGCAGAAAATTTCGAGACCAGAGGAGTTAAAAGGAAAATTATATTGCAAGTACCACGATTCTTTCTCTCACTCCATAAAAAATTGCGTTCAATTCAGGGATCTAGTGCAGGATATGATCATTCGAGGGGATATCAAAATGGAGAAGGCCCCATTGGATGCAGTGGAGAAAGATCATTTTCCAAACATGCAAGTTAATATGGTGAATATCAAATGGCCCAACCAGGCCAAGAGAAAGCTCACCATAGACCTAGAAGAAGAAGGAGGCAGAAAAGTATCGTTAAAACAAGAAGAAAGACCCAAAGCTTTGATAATAGCTGGGGTAGTCTTGTGTAGCAGATGAAAGCGTCAATGCGATCTTGAGATACCTGCAATAGGTGCCAAGATAGATGAGAAAATAATTGACAGAGAGGCCAAAATGGTGGCCGAGATTGTTAAACCAGCAGCTACCTGTTTCGGACCCAACAGTCCGAAAGAAGAAAACAGGAGTGCAAAGAGCGTCTTTGACAGGCTCAAAGGGTTCAAGAAGCCTCTCAACCCAATTACATACCACCAGGGAAAATCGAAAACAGATGGCCAATGAGGGAATCCAAGTTGGACACAGGTTGGTTCTAACTCAAGTAATGCCTCGGACTCTACTAGGTCGAAGATAAAGAGTTTCAAAGAACCATTTGGAACAATGATGCATGAAGGCAGGTGGTTTGCCGTGCAAAAGGACAGGAAACCTGAGAGGGAACTCACAAGAACTCAACTCCGAAAGGCACAAAGGCGCTTTGGGGTTGCAAAAAGAAGGGCAGAACAAGCCGAATCCTGTCCGATAGTAGCAGAGACTATCCAAAAAGGGAGTTACCAGCCTGAGAAAGGGAAAGGTAAAGCTGAAAAAGAAGTTGTCCCTGCTAAAACAATCAATGAGTCCTGTCCGAAGCAAGAACAAATTCTGTCCGAAGAACCAATCGGACAACAGAATCCCAAGGAAACAGAAGAAGAAGACGATTTTATAATCAATTCAACGGACAGTGATGAAAGTTGGTTAGAGAATTACGACTTGGAAACTAGAATCTTAAGGGAGGCGTTGGGATTGTGTCCTGAAGAAGAAGATCCAGAAGAGGATCCAGAACTTTCAGTTTCACATTCTGTCAATATGATTTGCGTCTTACTAGTCAGTTACGTGGCAAAGGACAACCAAATGCTTTCACTAGAAGGAGACTATCTAGTGGAAGAAACTGTGGTGGCATCCATCGGACTGAATAACCTCACGGGCCAAAGAGAGGCACAGGGAAGTCAGGAAGAGCAGGTGACAGAGCCGAGAAGCCAAGAGTAGCCTCTGACTTCATTTGGGAGGCCAACCAGAAAAATGGCCAATGTTCATAAAAGCCCACCTGGAAGGAGTACCCTTCACCAAGGTTATGATAGATGAAGGAGCTGCTATAAAAATCCTCCCGGCTAAACATTTACACAGGTTAGGAAAAACCAAAGAGGAACTGATCCCCACAGAGATGACTGTCTCTGATTTAGCAGGAGGAATTAACCAGACTCATGGAATACTACCTATAAAGATCACTGTCGGCAGCAAGACCATAAGCATATCTTGCTTTGTGGTAGATACGACCTCTACATATCATGTGTTGTTGGGATGGGATTACTTACACCAAAGTATGTCTATTGCATCTACCATGCACCAGCAGTTGTTGCAGTGGAACGAAGATAGAAATGACTATGTGTTGATCGAAGCAGATCCTCAGCCATTTGTGAACTCTGCAAACGCGTTGGAGGCCGTATATTACCAACCAGAAACCACACCCTTTTGGGTAGACAATCTGTTATTGGAAAGCCAGGACACAATGGCTGGACAGATTTTTGTCAACAAAAGAGGGGTATATGAAGTGATGGTCACAGACTTAGTCTTAGACCAGATTAGTTTGCCAAAGGTACAAACAACATCAGATGCTAGATCTCAGGCCATTACAATCCAGGATCTAATCAGAAGATTGCGAGTTTACTGGCAGGAAAAGAAGCGATTGAAGGAAGACGAAGCCATTAACATCGCATAATTCATAATGGAAGATGAGAAAGCTCACAAGTCCGAAGATGGCGAGATTATCGACGTGGCACCATCTCCTTTCAACAACTCAGTGCCTGAGGTGCAAGACCCCTTGGAGGAAGTGAACTTGGGCACAGAGGAAGATCCAAGGCCAACATTTGTAAGTGGCCTCTTGGAACCTTCCCTAAAAAAAGAGATAATAGCTGTGCTCCACGAGTTTAAAGATTGTTTCGCCTGGCATTATCATGAAATGCCTGGTTTAGACAGAAATCTTGTGGAACACAGATTACCAATCAAGGAAGGATACAAGCCCGTTAAGAAAACTCAGAGGAGGATCTCTGTTGAAACTGAGTTGAAGGTTAAAGAAGAAATCAAGAGATTGAAAGAGGCAGGGTTTATTAGAACAGCCAAGTATACTGAATGGCTGTCTAATATCGTCCCTGTGTTAAAAAAGATTACAGGAGCAGTCAGAATTTGTGTGGATTACAGAAATCTGAATGAAGCAACCCCAAAAGATGAATATCCTATGCCAATGGCAGACATGCTGATTGATGGGGCCTCACAGAACCAATTACTGTCTTTCATGGATGGCAATGCAGGCTACAATCAGATAATGATTGCTGAAGAAGATATCCATAAGACAACCTTTCGTTGTCCAGGGGCAGCTGGAGCCTATGAGTATGTGGTGATGCCCTTCGGACTGAAAAATGCAGGGGCTACCTACCAGAGAGCCATGAACTCGATCTTTCATGATATGATCGGACACACCATTGAGGTCTATATTGATGACGTGGTAGTGAAGTCTAAGGATAAGCCAAGTCATGTGGCTAACCTCAGAGATGCATTCATCAGAATGAGAAAATTCAAATTGAGGATGAATCCCAAAAAATGTGCCTTTGGGGTGCAAGCTGGAAACTTTTTAGGTTTCTTAGTTCACCAAAGGGGCATTGAAGTCGATAAGAACAAAGCAAGAGCCATAATTGATACTCCTGCTCCAAAAAATAAGAAACAGCTTCAGAGCCTGTTGGGAAAGATCAACTTCTTGAGGAGATTCATAGCCAATTCTGCTGGCAAAGTGCATGCTTTTTCTACCTTATTGAAAATCAAAGAAGAAAAGGATTTTTTATGGCAGGAACCTCAACAGAAAGCATTCGAAGAGATGAAAACATATCTGGCTAACCCTCCGGTGATCATGCCACCAAAGAAGGGAAGGCCGTTGAAACTTTATATTTCAGCATCGGACACTTCCATTGGGAGCTTACTGGCTCAAGAAAATGATGAGGGAAAGGAGCAGGCCATATATTATCTAAGCAGAATCCTCCAGGAAGTGGAAACAAGATATTCACCTGTTGAAAGAGTATGCCTAGCTTTGTATTTCTCTGCAGTCAAATTAAGGCATTACATGTTGCCTTTCACGGTTTATATCATTGCAAATACGGATCTAATCAAGTACATGCTGTCCAGGCCTGTGTTGAGAGGCCGGTTGGGAAAATGGATATTGGCCTTGTCCGAATTTAATTGTCAATATATCCCACAGAGAGCTATGAAAGGCCAGGCAGTGGTTGATTTCTTAGCAGCTCACCCCAGTACAGAAATGGAGAACATAGAATCTTTGGAAGTGGGGAACGTGGAACTTACTAAACATGGCATCCATTACTTACCAGTGCACATGGTGAGAATCGTGCCTTGGAAACTGTTCTTCGATGGCTCCAAAACAGACAACTCTGCAGGAGCTGGCATCGTGATTAAAGATCCCAAGGGGGCAGTATTTTCGTATGCTTTTCAGTTAGACTTCGAGAGCACTAACAATAGAGCAGAATATGAAGCTCTCATCATCGGACTGGAAATGCTACTGGAATTAAGAGTGCAACACTTGGAGATCTACGGAGACTCGCAACTGGTGATCAAGCAGCTGACCAATGAATACAAATGTAGAGATCCAAACATGGTTGCCTACTATGTGGCTGCCATAAACCTATGTTCACAATTTGCAGAGGTTAGTGATGAATATATACCAAGGGAAGAGAATTTGGCAGCCAACAACATGGCCCAAATCGCTTATGGTTTCCAAGATCAAGTGTCTTCTAGAACCATCCCAATTCGGAGAAGAACCCTACCTTCTATCCTCACAAGAGGGATAGATATGGAGGTGAATGTTTTAGAACCAGAAAATGATGCTGACTGGAGGACACCTCTCCGCAACTATCTGGCTGAACCATCGAACCAAGCAGATCGAAAAGTCCGAGCCCAGGCCCCAAATTATGTATTGATTAATGAAGAATTGTTAAGAAAGACTGGTGATGGATTGTTGTTGAGGTGTATCAGACTAAAAGAATCAATGAGAGTGATGGCAGAGGTGCACGAAGGAACTTGTGGAGCTCACCAGTCAGGAAGGAAAATGAAATGGTTGATAAGAAGATATGGCTATTTCTAGCCAACTATGGAAAAGGATTGTGTGAATTATAGCAAAGGCTGTGAAGAATGCCAAAGGCATGGTCCTATCCAGCATGTCCCAACAGTCCCTTTGAATCCGATTGTCAAACCATGGCTTTTCAGGGGTTGGGCAATGGACTTCATTGGAAAAATCAGACCAGAATCTAGCGAGAAACATACTTTCATAGTGGTTGCCACAGATTACTTTACCAAGTGGGTGGAAGCCAAGGCATTGAAAGAGATTACATCGTATGAAGTGGTCAAGTTCATTGAAGACCAGATAATATATAGGTTCGGCATTCCAGAGACAATCACCACTGATAGTGGCACTTCTTTCATGTCCAGAGAAGTCATGAGGCTGGAAGAGCAGCTTGGAATCAAGTTCGTACAATCAAGCCCTTACTTCCCTCAGGCCAACGGGCAGGCAGAAGCAACCAACGAAGTACTCATCAACATCATCAAGAGAATGACAGATAGCAATCCTAGGAATTGGCATGAGAAGTTGTCCGAAGCACTTTGGGCATACAGAACTTCAAGGAGGAATGCTACTGGAATTACACCCTTTGCCTTAACATACAGACAAGATGCTGTCCTCCTTGTAGAAATCAATGTGAAGTCCCTAAGAATAGCTCAGCAACATGATCTGCATTCTGACGAATATGTAGAGGCAATGGCTCAAGAAATTGAGAACATAGATCATGTCCAAGCTGAGGCTTTGAACCATTTATTGGTTGGGAAAAAGACAATGGCAAGGGCTTACAACAAGAGAGTTAAAGGCATGTCGTTTGAAGAAGGAGAAATTGTTTGGAAAGTTATGCTGCCCCTAGGTTCCCACATGCCAGGATTTGGCAAGTGGAGTCCGACTTGGGAAGGACCGTACATGATATACAAAATTCTGGGCAAGGGGGCATATCTGCTCAAAGACAGAGATGGGCAAACTCATCAGAACCCTATCAATGGCAAATGGCTCAAAAAGTTCTATCCTACCCTTTGGGATGCCAAGGGAATCGATCTCACTCCCCAAGACTAGAAGGCCAGATATTGGCCAAACGACATGGCATCGGACAAGGCTATGTCCGACACCATGAGTGATCTCACTTCGGACAGATTATGTCCGATGTAACAATTTCAGTTCAAATAAGAAATGAATGTTTAATGACAGGACCCGACCCAGATTCCACCCTGGAACCCGTGCCGAATCCTGCTGACAACCGACATCATCGCAATGCCGGGCCCACATACTACAGAATCCCTCTTCCCGAGACAAACAAACAAAGGGAGTCGAGACTTCTGCCGAAAAACGGGCAGAGTCTCCCCAAAAACACAACCAAACCCAAAAGTTCCAACCTGTTCAAAAACAGTAGAATATGTACAACCAACTGCCAGCATACAAAAAAAATACATAACAGGCCTCCGGCCAACAAGTTCGACCCTAATGGCAATAACAGAGCAACTAAGAGTATTCAAGTTTAACAGCGGAAAATTAAAGTTAAGATGAGGGACACGAGGTCCTACAATTAAGTCGACGCTCGAGAAGAGAAGCGCTCGGCCGGACAATTTTGAAGCACGACTAGGGCCTGGGGGGGGGCGCAAAATAGAAAGAGTGTGAGTGGACAAAAACAAGGTTTAGTAGTTCAAAACAACGTACTAACCCCACCGTTTCAAAACCATGTAAACCATGCAATTAAAATCCGTTGTATACATAATTGATTCAAAAACCAATATCTCAAAATAATCAAAGAATAGAACCAAACCAAACCTTTTTCTTGGCCCGAGGCAAAACCTCCCAAAACTAAACCGTGTAGACATAAATATAATTAAAAACCGAAACAACTTGAAAATCATAAGCATAAGAATATAATAAAGTTTCCATGAAACAAAACAACATAAAATGTTCAAAGACCAAGATAAATCCGAGAAATCCAAAACCACCACAAAGTAATAAAATAACAACACTTTAAAAGACTTTAACCCTTTCTTTCCCACACTCAAACAACTGTATGCCCGTAGGCACTGCAAGCTAGGAAGTATCCTCACCGAAAGAAAATAAGAATATGAAGGTACTAACATATACATATAGACTAACACACGCGTAGATACTATATAATCTCGACACCAAATACAAGTACCAGGGGGAAACAATCCAACAGGGGATTGTTTAACTGGACACCGGGACAACATTCACGATAGTCTCATGCCTAGGATAACTGGACATCGGACGGCATCGCAATGGCCTCGTGCCCAGGGTCAAGCCGTCCAACTAGGACTAAGCTCCCCGGCCCGCATGGCAGAGTCCTCAATAACCATGCGTCCGAACTAGTCATACGCGCAGACTACCCAATCAAGGGTCTACGGCTACACCCCGTTAAGGTATGCACCGGATCGAACCATACTCCATGTCACAGTCACCATAACAAGAACAGGGGGAGGTACATAACACAGTGCCAACTGCACTCAAACCAACACCACACGATAATCCACATATATATATACATAATTAACCACATGTACCCAAACCCCAAAATATCACACACCTGAACAAATATACGTATAACAAATCCAACAACACCATATATACTCAAAATGAGGACATCACCGTCCCAAACATACAGTTCTATAGTTAAAATAGATACTAGCGTCAAACGACGATACAATAATCCAAAAACCATTAAAATGTCAAATCACGGAAAATGCACAATCAAATCATAATCAAAACCCAAGTCAAGAAAACATCAAGTCAAACCCCAAGTAAAACATATGCTTCAAAACATAGTAGGTACTACTCTTTAAAAATATAAAGTCAAACCCGAAATGTATTATTCAAAATATACACGTATATATACATATACAAATATATATATATATATATATATATATATATATATATATATATATATAAAACATAATTAACCTTTAAAATACAAAACTCAAACTCAAGCATTCGAAATTCCCACGTATAATCGACATCCCTGAAATTCATACTTTAAAACAATATAAGTAGTGGTTCAATAAAATATAACCGAAAGTCCAAACCTCGTATACATATTTGTTCCAAAACTCCATGTCAAAATAGATATACATATATACTCAAAGTAGATATATATTTATATATATTCAAAGTGGATATACATACTTATTTTCAAAGTAGATATATATATGTAATATATATTCAAAGTAGATAAGTATAATTATTTTCAAGTAGAGAAATATATACAATATACATTCAAAGTAGATATATATATATATATATATATATATATATATATATACATATATATACATATGATCAATTCCCGATAATCCGACATATATTCCCGATAGCCTCATTAATCCGACATGTATTCTCGATAGCCTCAACAATCCGACATGATCCTTTCAAGTTGATCTATATGTATATATATATATATGTATATATATATATAATCAAAGTATTAGCAAGAACATAATTAATAAGGTTTAAATACCAAAACCAAATACGTAAACAACCGGACTATACTAGCGTCCAAAACTTACCGCCCAAATACTCAATTCAAAGTAGGTATATTTATATGTTCAAGTAGATATATAAGTTTCCCAAAAATAATATATAAGTATAAATTCCAAAGGCTTAAAGTATACTCACGACATACGTAATAATAAAATAATAAAGTCCGAAACCCAACGAAACCATAAACTGAAATATTAAATATAATTCATAAGGAAAATCCATCAAATTCCACCGTACTCAAATCCGTACATAAATACTACCGGACGCTTGACTCGTCCCAAAATCAATACTTAAAGATAAGCATAATAATTAAATATAGCCAACAGGGCCCCACAAACAAACCGACAACCCAAATCAAATATAAAAACTCAAACACCAATTCAATCATAATAAATCCATCAAAGATCAAATCAAGATTTAAAACAATACTTAAATCTCATTTACATGCATCGCATTCAATTCTTTAAAATCATGCTCGTTTGAAAACAAAGTCCACTCACCGTTGGTCCCTCGCTGCCCAACCCGAAAAGGATTCCACTCGAGGATCACGAAGAGCTTGAGAACCTAATTCAAGAACACGAGGATTACGATTAACAACCGGACCGAAGCGATAACCTTAAAAGTCAACCTTAACCAAACCCGACTCAAGTGTACCAACACGTCGAAACCCATTGTGCAGACAACAAGAGGGGATCAAGAGGATGAAAAAGCTCACCTGGATCGCAAGAATTGGTGGCCGGAAACCACCGTACGAAGCCGGAGAAATTCGAGCTAAAACCAGCCTGAAAAATCGATCTCACGGCGGCTCCGGTGGCTGAGCGTGGTCGGGACTGGCTGGGGTGGAACCGGGGTGGCTGGCCGGTCAGTTTGGGACCGGTCCCAGGCCACGCGGTGGCCGGTAGTGGTGGTTGCAGCCACAAACAGTGGCCGATGCCATTGTTGCCGAGAGAGAGAGGTTCGAGCGGGAGAGAGAGAGAGAGAGAGAGAGAGAGAGAGAGAGAGAGAGAGAGAGAGAGAGAATTGACCAATCAGAAATTTTCTTTTGTTTTTATCAAATTTTAAATTATTAAAATATTCCACTTTATCGTTTGTTAACCAAATTGATCGTGCCGCACGTCCCGGACTCGTTTTGACGTGCCGGACGCAATGGCGCAACCCGTTTCGCCAAATTGTCGTCCGAAAATTTAGTTGACCGAAATGCCCCTTTTAATTATTAAATTCTTAGTTAATTCAAATTTCATTATTTTAATCCTTTTAATTCATTTTAAATTCCTTTTTAATTCTTTATTTGTTTAATTCAATTAATTTATTAATTTTTCTTTAATTTTGGGTCAGGGTCGTTACATTAAGATTTCAAAACAGTCTTTATTTCATCTTGTCCTGTTATCTTCAAAGTTATGAATGATCATTCGGAGTTGAGATTTCAAGTATACTGATAGTTTTTGGCCAAAACATGGCAAAAAAATTGCAATCATACGGGCATTCAGAAATCTTGAAACGAGAGGCAAGTTTAAGGAATCAAAAATCAAAATCCATAAACCTTGCGCCAAATTCAAGTGGCAAAAGACATAAAGCGTTCATAAACTTGTCTTTCATATATGAATAAAAGTTAAAGAAAAAATTATTCTGAAAAGAAAAATCTAAAGCCTAGATTTTATCTCTAAGAATGGCTACACAGCCTTCATGCTGATCTGCAGCCAGCTTGCGCAGGAAGGAGGGACGGTGGACACCAGCTCTGAAAACTGGAAGTTGTTTCTTCAAGGTTCGGACAGTGGTGTCTGCAGCTTTGGCCTTTTCCAAGTTCTCATTAATCTTCAACAAGGCTTCATCTTTCCTGGCTCTGGCTAGTTCTAGCTCTTGCTCCAGCCTTGAAACATCCATCTGGGCAAACTCAAAGTCTTCAGCATACTTCTTACCGGCAGACACTGCTTCTGATCTGACTTGGATGCATTGGTCATATGTCAGGAGTGATGATTCGGCGTTTGGAGCAAGATCAACGCTGGTATGGTATTGATCCAGAAGATCTCTGAGTTCTTTAACATGGTTAGAAGCCAAAGTGAGATATTCTTGCCAGGCTGGGAAGGCTTTGGACAGCACCACTATAGCCTCATAGATGGTCTGCATCTCCACGTAGCTCTGGGCAATGTTGAAAGGTTTAGCGGCCCAATCTATGAGAGTCCGCTTTGCTTCAACCACTTCGCCGAGGCACCATCTCGTATGCGGAGAATCTTCCAGTCCAAGAGGCTGCTGCAGGCTTTTCTTGGCTACAGATCCAGGACTATCGGCTCCTCCTTCATCATGTTCTTCTCTCTCCTCACCATCATATGGTACCTTAAAGACAATGTCTTCATCACCAGTTTGATGGGAACTAATGGGGGCAACATATGTGATGGGAGCTGCCTGCACCAAGATTGACAAACCACAGTTAAAACCTACAGACAAGATACCAGGCTAAATTGCAAGATACAGGATCAGAAAGTTGGTTCATCATCAGCCACAAAAGGCTTAGACTTCACTCCAGTATCCATCGGACTGCTGGCCTTACCTTCCATTTCAGCCATCTCTTCTTCAGCAAATGGAGCGCTGGTTGCTCTCACCATCTCAATTATAGGATCAAAGGCACCAGAGGAAGGCGTGTTTGTTGAGGCATGACCTCCAAATCCTGACCCCATCATTTCCATCTCCAGGGTGGAGAATTGAGGCTGCACAAAGAGCAAAAAAGGTTAGTTTCAGAAGTCCAATACCAAGAGAAAAAAGTCATACAGTTTATACTCACTGGATGGCTGAAGGTAGCAGGAGTAATGTGAACCAGCAGCTCGGCACTTTTCTCTCCAATCTTACTCACCACCTCATGGTGGATATGCACTGGAGTTTGAAGGTGAGCAGCAGGATCGGAGAGGCCCTTATCTGGCTGAGCAGCAGTTTTATCTTCTTTATGCCCAACTAAGGCATGTCTCAGCTTGTACCTGCATAACCACGATGCATGAGAGACCAGAAAATGGTTTCATTGAAATAAAGTGTTGATGTTAGCATGATTGAGAAATATCACCTCAGATAAGGGGGTAGTTTGTGTCCTTGGACCTGCAGCTGCTGACGAAGGAGGAGTTGGAGGCTGAGTCTGCGCAACCTGTAAAGGAAACAACCCTGTCAAATCAAATGAAGGACCAATCACTGGTTTGCATTCCTGAGTGGACAAGATAAGGTAATCCCTGAGGAGTTATTGGGCTATTTGGAGCAGGGACAGTTGGTTCAGCAGTTTTTTCTTTGGATACACCCTTTTTCGGCTGTCAGATCAAGGAAGCAAGAAGGAAAGTTAAGATCAAGTCAGACATGGAAATAAATACCAAATTAGTATTCTTACTCACCACAGAGGAAGGAGGGGATGCTACTGAGGCCTGTTTGAGCTTGGAGGAGTAAGTTCGGACAGGTTTGGGCTACAAGCAAAATAAGCAAAATATGGTTACTTCTGCAGAACCTGTACAGAAACTAGAACTGAAAGGCCAAGAAATGGCCTTACTTGGGTAGTAACTGGAACAGTTGCAGATGAATCCATGTTAAGAGCAGGAGTGTCCAGAATCTCCTCCCCCATGCTCTCTCTCCTTCATCTCCAGATCAGTGAACTGCAAGATATTTTGCAGTCAGCAAGAAATTCAAATTGAAAAGATTAAAAAAGATAGAGACAAGAGAGAATACTCACTGTCTGGAGCACTTCGGACAAGCCTGACCCTGGTTCTGAAGCCAGCTAGTGGATCTGAGGATCAGAGAGCAGAGAGACCCTTGCTGCAGAAATTGAAGAAGGAGATATCTTAGGCTTTTGGGGACTGGCCACGTTTTTGGAGGCCACATCCTGAACTTTCTTTGTTCTCTGTTCTTTCTCTTTGGAAGTAGCAGCAGGAGGAGGAGTCTCTTTCACTTCAGAGGTTTTCTGTCTATGGGCAGTCAGTTTAACTGCAGAAAACCAATACGATCAATCAGTTAGATAAATCCTCGGAATGACAAACAATGTCAGAACAGAATGATAACACTCACCTCTTTTGGAATGGAAGGCTTGTGCTACCTCTGATGGAGTTGAGTGAGTTGCTGAAGTAGGCCGAATCCCTTGGCTGACTTTAACCTCAGCAGGAGTAACCTTCTCCTCAGAAACTTCAGAGACCTCAATGTGATTGCCACCGCATTTAATGCGGTATGGCCACTATTCCCATCAGAGGAGGCTTTAAACCATCAACTCAGAAAAACTGGGAGACCATCCTCAGGATTTTCTGGTTCTAATCAACTTGATCGTCTCACTACACAGCCGAAAATCTTCACTTTGAAGATTTCTTAATTATGTCCAGGTCACATCAGTAGAGGTAGGTTTCACACAAGTGGCAGTCAAGGCTGCGTTTCCCAAAAGGCTCTCCAGGCATCGCTAGTTGAAGGACTAATCTATCTATATATATACTGATCTCCAGTGGCAGGGCGACACAGAACTTCAGCCAAAAAGCCAGACTCAACGTCTCAAAACCCAAGACTCAATGTCTTAGATTCAGCCTCTTGCAAAGTGTCTATCTGTAGACAAAGCCAAGTCTTGAATCAACTCCCTTCTCTTTCTTTGAGTTCCCAGTTGACAACTCCTTGTTGGAACTCTCTTCTTTTCCCAAACACATAGCTCTGTCTAATTCCCAGTTGACAACTCCTGATTGGAATAACATTGCCATTGTTTGTAACCTATTTGCTCTGCCAGCAACGCTTGGTATCATTTGATATTGGTTTCGATTTCCAGCTCACTGATTTCGAATCAAGTTTCCCCACCTGTGATACGGGCTAGTTTCTGGTCGTAAGTGTTACTAGTTTGTTGGTATCGGACAAAACGACATTGTCGCAGACAGATTATTGTCTCCTGTCCGATACTGCAGACCTTCTGTCCGATTGTATCATCTTCAGCTGTTCTTGTTTGTTGAGTTATTGTATTCAAATCAGTTTCTGTTTAATCAGACTTGTATGCAATCATTAATGAAAATACTTTGTCTATCAGACTGATTTTAGTACAAAAAGATCTACCATTGAATGTTCAGTCCGATCAATGGATCAGGACACTGTTTTTCCTGCAATTTGCTTGATCTTACTTAAGATATCGAAAGTCCTCTTAGTTGAGGCAGGAAAAGAACCTATCTAAAGCCAGATTCCCCTCTTTGGAGCACAATAGGGGTGGGCACGGTACGGGATGACACGGGATAGAGGTCATCCCGGTGTCAATCCCGAATAGTAGAATCGGGACGGTATGACACGGGATGGGAGATTTTCAAAACACGTTCAAACCATACCGGCCCCAACCGGGACCGGTATGGTTCGGTATCAAAACTGATACCGTTCACCTTAGGCTAAAATTTGAATTTATTTTTTTTCAGTTTTTGCAGCTGCCATATCACTTCAGTTTTTGCAGCTGCCAAATAACTTCAGTTTTAGCAGCTGCCAATGCCAAATAACTGCCAACACCAAATAACTTCAGTTTTTGCAGCTGCCAAATAACTTCAGTTTCTGTGCAGCTGCCAAAGCCAACGCCAAATAAGTTATAACTTCAGTTTTGTTTGTTTTTTTTTTTTTCAGTTTTTGCAGCTGCCAAATAACTTATGTTTTTGCAATAGCTGCCAAATCCATCAAATACACAATGTTTTCATCATACTAAAAAGTAAAAACCTGTTCAAAGTTCAAACTTCAAGTTCAAGATCAAGCTTAACAAACAAAACTAACAAACAAGAAACAATCATTCAAGAGTTCTTCAAGTTCAAAATGTGTGAAATAAAGTAGAAAGCAAGAAATGGAAATAGGATTTTACAAAACAAATCAAGCCAAATTAAGTACAAACCAAGTAACTTAACAACCCTTAATGGTTGCAAATTAAATTACAACCCAAGAAAAGAAACAAAAAAAACAGAAAAATCAATTCTACTTGGCATGTCCTTTTCCCTTTGGATCTGAACCAAATGTATTTGTACTTGTGGCAGCAGCTTCAGTACTTAGATATTCTACAAAAAATAAATCCACACATGGTCTTATAAACAAATGCAACATTATAATAAAGTAATAAACATTTAAGATCTAACATTTAAAGACTAATCAAATTAAAAACAAATGCAAAATTATAAAGTAATAAGCATAGTAAACATACCTAATTCAACACTCTCATAAAACTCATATTCTTCAGGAGTAGGTTCATCTTCTAAATTTGTGGAAATGTCATCTCCCTTCAACCAATTTTGCATACATATCAATGCCTCCACTGATCTAGGAGTTAATGAACTCCTAAATGCATCAATTACTCTTCCCCCAGTGCTAAAACAGCTCTCAGATGCCACTGTTGATACTTGAATAGCAAGAATATCCTTTGCAACTAAGCTAGTACGTTCCATGCATATACATATGATATGTCAAATCTTATTGTTCACATGTCATGCAACACCAAGACATATATTGACCCAAAATATATGCAAGCCACAGCCCGTAGTCACCTCCTAAGCAATTGTTGTATAACGTGTGCTAATAAATATTCTTATGCAAGCCATAGAAATAAACACAATGGTGGATGGGATGCGGTCTAAGACTGAGCTAAAAGACCATTTCGTTACCCTAATTAATATTTTTATAGTTGGACACCAGAACCTTAATTCACTTCTAACTTAGTGGCCGTCAAGTTTTTTGTTGTTGTTACTTTAAATAGATTTGGATTAGAGGTTAAACTATGTGTCATGTTTATGGAAGTACATTGCTAATTACAGCCTTTACTTATCATCATTGCTTTGGTTAATTTGGTGAGTGAAAGATTTAACTACATGTCTGCCCTGAACACAGAAATATGACTGCAAAACTCAATTCGATTCTGTCACACAGCAGCAATTACAAATAAGCAAAAGTAAATATCGTAGTTTCTGTTGCCACACCAAAATCACCCAAACCAGCTGAATTCACCCTTTTATCCGTGTGTACATCAAATTTACGTTCCCAAATGTACACTCTCATGAAGCAGAGACCTTTCTTCATCCAAAGTTACTTTAAATATTTTTGGATTAGAAATCTGTGAAGCCCAAGTTTAAGAACATAAAAAGAAATAAACACAATGGTAGTCACCTCCTAAGCAACAAAAAAATGAAAGAAAAAAAAACATAAACACACAGACAGAAATTCAATTGGCAGCCAGGTACATCAGATTTCTCTGTAGCTTTGCTTAGTTCCTAAAACAATTTCAAAAGAATTACTGAAATGTCTTCCTAAACAATGTTTAAGTGTACTGAGTTGAATGCATAACATAAGCAGTAAGCACATCTTAGTAGAGCAACAAAGACAAAGAAAGAGAGAGAGGACAAGAAATTGGCCTTACCATTCCAAAATCGCATGCAGATGACAGGCAAGTAGGCAGCAGATTTTTGATGACAGTCAGCCAGGCAGCAGGTCCTTGACCTTCTTCTTCCTTCGACTTCGACACGGAGAGAGAGAGAGGACAAGAACAGAGGCAGAGACAGAGAGGAGGATGAGAAACTTAGAGGGAAGGAAGGAGAGAGATCAGAGATGGATAGTCATAGACGGAGGAAGGAAGGAAGGCAAAAAAGTTTTGGATCTGAAATTAGGTTTGTTCGTGACTGGATCTGGATGGATGGAATGGACGGATCTCCACTTTTAGTTTTAGTTTTAGACATAATATTAATATTTAATATTTAATATTTAATATTAATTATTTACTGTTCGGTACGGTATGGCACCAAACGGGATCAAAAAACTGATACCGGTGTCGTGCCAAACAGTAACGGTATGACACGGTTTCATCCCGTTTCAGCATCAACACCAAACGGTTTGGCACGAACTTGACACGTAATGACACGGTTTCGGGACGGTATCGGTATTTCGGTTTTGATGCCCACCCCTAGAGCACAATGGCCTTGGTTAAAAGAAAGAATAAATGAGCGCAGTCATATTCATCAAACCTCCCTCTTTCTACTAGAAGAGTATCACTAGTAGTGGCACGCCTTTCGCATTTCCTCGAGGAATAGTCTCCGAATCCACATCGGGTTCCTTGAGGCACAAGCAAATCAAACACAAAGCCGCTAAGTTGCCAAAGTACAGCCTGCTCAGCGGCTAGGGGCATCACAAGGTGTTCAGAAGCATATCCAGTCGAACAATAAATTATTTTTCCGCTGTTGTTAAACACTCTGATCCAACCTGTTTTAATTTATTTATAAAGGCTTAGCGTATTTTGGGAATCTTGGGAGAATAACCCTTGGACTTAGGTGTTATATTTTCAGGATCCTCAAGGTACATGCCGTTGTCACGTGTCTTGATTTTAGGGCGTGACATTTTCACTTCTCCAACATACACTGCTAAGAAGACTTTTGGAACACCTACGGCAGATGCTGAAGCTGCTTGGTTTGCGAAAAGACCTCCTCGTCGGAGGATCTGCTTAGCATGCATAATACTCGGCAATCGGATAGCCATAAGTTTTAAAAAACTGAATTATCACTTTTCAAAAAGAGCTTGAAGTTGAAAGTTGACTGGAAGAAAAAGATTTAGGTTAAGATGGTGATGAGGAGTTGATTTGTTTGTGGGATAATATATGTGTGTGTATATACATACAGATGAAAATTGAAAAGGGTGTGTAGAATGTGGAAAGAAATGTATGGAAGCAAATATGGTAGGGTTGGCAAGTGACATAAGAGTTTGAGTGATCACATGGCTGTGTTTTCCATCTCAATCTTCACATTTTTTGGAGAACATTATGCCCCCAACCATTTTTATGTCAACCTTCAAACATGAAACCCCCCACTTGAAATTTTAGAGAGAAAGATGTGTGAAAAGCAAAAGCTTCTTGTTGATTTGAGTGGCTGACTTCCTTTCAATACAGGAGAGGCTTCAGACATATATATGTCTATAATTTCTTAACAGCAATAGATTAATTAGCATTCTTTGGATCACATTAAATATGTACACATTACCTACTGCGTGTTCAATAAGTATCAAACTATTAAGAAAACTGCCTTCAGTGACGGTTAAAAACTGTCAAGAATCTATTTCCTTGACGGAAGTGTCAAGAATACCAGTGTTAATAAAGGGTACCCTCTGATCAGCTTTTCAAAAATAAGATCTCAGCAAGGTGCAGGATCATTTTATTCACCTAATTTTTCATTTTTAAGTTTTGGCAAAGCTCTTTGAAATATCCTGCAGATCAAAATTCCTATAATTTATTATGTATTGTATCTGAATCACATCAGTTCCTTGTTTCCACTATTTCAATAAACAATTGAACACTGATGGTCAAATATTTAACCAGTTCAGTTTTCTGGTGACAGTCCAGAGTGTTCAAACAAATGAAATACTTCCTTTTCTTGTTGAAAGGACAAAGCCATATGGTAGGGTTGTTTGGTTCTCCCACCCAACCAATCAAGATATAAAGCATCCATTCTAATAGAACCACAAATTCTTGTTTTCAAAGCAGCATTAAAAGAAAAAACAATAAGAAAAAGAAGAAAGAAAAGAATACTAGTTGTTTGCCACACAAGCTAACAACTTAGTTGTCATCCCACACAAGCTTTTATTGGGTAGGGCACATATGCAGTACTGTTGGTTATCTCTTGTGACTCTGCATGAGCACTCAATTCAATGAATTTATGAGCCTCTTGTCAAACAGGCTTATCTTTGAAATTTAACATCTGGTGGTCCCAGAGGAGATTGCTAAGTAGGGAATGCTGTTTCTCCACAAGGATAGAGCTTGGCCATTATCCAGAGAAAGTTTTTGGAGGATGAGTTACATAAGCAGGAAGACAAGCCCATGTGATTTGGTACAAGCATATGGCCTTCATTGCTTCCCCTCTCAGTGACTCTTCACCAATCTTTTCATGTAGTGTACCATACGGTTTTCTGCATACCCCTTCATCTATATATACACACATGATCAAGTTCATCATGAGCAACTAAAGTCTTCACCTTCCCAAGCATCAAACCTTTCTCGCTTTTCCAATTACTTTGAATTCTTTTTCTTCTTCTTTTGTCCTCTTGAGCATATAAAAGCCATGGGTTTCCGGTTGCCTGGAATTCTTAACGCAAAGAGAAGTCTCATTCAATCTCGATCTACTTCAAACCAGACAGCTGAATCAAAGACAGATATCCCAAAAGGCTATTTTGCAGTGTATGTTGGAGAGAGCCAGAAGAAGCGGTTTGTGATTCCAGTATCATATTTGAATGAGCCCTTGTTCCTGGAATTGCTGAGTCAAGCTGAAGAAGAATTTGGATACAATCATCCCATGGGTGGTATCACAATCCCCTGCAGTGAAAGCACCTTCCTTGATCTTACTTCCAGCTTAAGTGTATAAGTGAACGAGAATCGATCATCAAGAGCATTGAAACGATCCTCATTGCAGAACTCACTGAGTCAAGTTGTTGAAGAATATAGATGTGATCATATCCAAGGAATCCTCGTTTCAGAAATCACTTTGGATTGAAACAGCGGCAACCATCGATCATCCACAGAATCAACTCACATCTTGTGTTGGAGGCAGAGCTTCTGTAATCCTGAAGCTGCGTGTGATCTGAGCAGAAGCATAGAAATTTATGTACCAGATAAATGATGGTATTTTGAACTCCACAAAACCATTGGTCCAAAAATCATGACTCAATTTTGAACTCAATGGAAGTCAAATCATTGTCTTTTAATCCCATGTAAACATCTTTGTTGGTCCACCAGAATATTTAATATATGATAAATGCCTAATCCATTCTTGTCATATACTTTTCACAAGAACTAAATGGCAGAAGATTTGCACAAGAACTGCAGTATAATTGCTTATTAATACTTTTTTTAAAAAATTTATAAACATGGTGCCTCATACAGATTGGGATCTTGAATTAGACTGCATTTTAAAATTCTAGTGAATCCAATCTCTCTAAACTAATGATATTGGGGGGAGGTGAGGCAGGGGACTTTTCACTTTAAGATATCTACATACAGTCATATGTGGGAATTTTGTCATGTTCATATTGGTTCCGTTTGATGCTTGACGCTAAGTAATTGAATGATTCACTCAAATTTTTGTGTGGATTACTTCTCTGTTACTCAAAAGCTGTGACAAAATTTTGGTTGATGATCTGTCATTAATTTATTGACTATAGATAGGGATGTTACCTTTTGGTGCCTTTGTGGCTTCCTGATCTATAAGCAGATCCCTGCATATCCCATCTGATGACTCTCATTTGTTTGAGATAGCTGTGGAAAACATGAATTTCCTCATGGCAATAACATACTTCCTCAGTTATACGGTTATCCTTTGTTCACTTCGTACATGAACTTGCTAGCCGTATTGTGTAATTTCAACTTTTAAGTAACTGAATTTCTATTCAGATTCCTCAACAATTGGCAAACCATCATTAGATACATGTAAATGTCGGAAGTTACATGTCCGCATACAAACAGACCATACTTCTGTATGTTGTTCCTTTACCCCTTCATGTTACTTAAATTCTGTTGATATTGTATTACGGACAGGAAAATGAATTTAACAAGGGAATTTTTTCCGGCATAGAGCTATCCCAATGTATTCTTGTTTTTTTTTTGGTCGATTATCCCAATGTATCAATAACAAATGTACAGTGTCAACAATTTCTATTTACAACATCCTCAACTGGTCATACAAGTTAGAATCCCTTATGTCTTATGCTGGAAAACGTAGAAACAAGAGAATGCACAAGTCTTTACAAAATTGTTTCTGATAATTTATCTTTGAGCGATAAATCACATGCCATTCAACTGAGAAGTGAGTTAATGAAGATTTCTTCTCTGCAAGGGATTGTGAGTCCACCCATTGGATGGTCAAATCCAAATTTTTCCTCTGCCTTACTTAGCAACTCTTGAAATGAAGGCTGACTCAAGAATGAAATCGGAACTATGTATCGCTTTCTTTTGCTCTCTCCAACATACACTGGTAAGAAGCCTTTTGGAACACCTACGGGAGATGTCGAATCTGCTTGGTTTGCGAAAAGACTTCCTCGTCGGAGAATCTGCTTAGCATGCATAATACCAGGAAATCAGATAGCCATGTTTAAAAGTCTGTGTTATCACTTTGGAAGAGCTTGAAGTTGAAAATTGACTGGAAGAAAAGATTTAGGTTAAGATGTTGGATGAGGAGTTGATTTGTTTATGGGATAATTGTGTGTGTGTGTATATATACAGATGAAAATTGAAAGGGTATGTAGGAAAATATCAGGAATGTGGAAAGAAATGTATGGAAGCAAATATGTTGGGGTTGGCAAGGGCCATAAGAATTTGAAGGATCACATGGCCCTGTCTTCCATCTCAATATGCACTACTTGGTAGCTGTTAAGTCTGTATATTTGTTGGAGAACATTATGTCCCCAACCAGTTTTATGACAACCTATAAACCCCACTTGAAATTTTAGAGAGATGTGTGGATAACAAAAGCTTCCTTTCAATAAAGGATAGGCTTCAGACATATATATGTCTATAATTTCTTGACAGCAATAGATTAACTAGCATTCTTTGGACCAAATTAAATATGTACACATTACCTACTGCATGTGCCAGCTTTTCAAAAATAAGATCTCAGCTAATGCAGGATCATTTTTTTCATCTAATTTTTTATTTCTAGTTTTTTTCAAAGCTCTTTGAAATATCCTGCAGAAGGGAATTCCAGCCATGTATTATGTGTTGTATCTGAATCATCAGTTCCATGTTTCCACTCTTTCAATAAACAATTGAAAACTGACGGTCAAATATTTTACCAGTTCTGTTTCTGGTGACAGTCCAGAGTGTTCATAGAAATGAATACTTCCTGTTGTGCAAATAGAAATGCACTCCCCTAATGATCTTGTTGTTGATGGACTTTGTAACACACACAATGATGGATGAATCACACACACACACTCTTCAGAAAATAACCAAGCACAAATGACACAAGATTTATAGAGGTTCGGCCAACTCTTTGCCTACTTCCTCTTGGTGATCCCCTTGAGAAATTCACTTCATGAAAGAATAGGTTACAACTTTGGTTTACAAAGAAAACCCCCTTAGAACTCTATTCTCTCCCAAGCTCTCTTTTCTCTCTCACCCCTTTGCTCAACACTTTGATGCACTTGTGAACACTCTCTCACCCTTGGTGTTTCCCTCCTTGGCTTCTAGACTTACAAGACTCCAACCCTTTAAGCTCTCTCTCTCCTTGGCTTCCTTGGCTTTCTACCAAGCCCTTTAGCCTCTTTGAACTCCTTTGGATTTCTGATTCCTTGGCCTTAGCACTTTGCACTTTAGCTCTCAAGCACAAGAGCACTAAACACAAAATACTAAGCACACCTTGTAATGTCTGCACTTCCCACTTAAGTAGACAAGTGGGAAGCCTCCCAACATCATTAGCCACCCTGTAAAAGCCTCTAACATGTGGCAAACCAGCCACCCTAAAAACCAGATCCATGATTCAAGGAAAGTATAAGTGGTAGGCAATCATACAACCCACCACTCTATACTTAATGTTGTTTAAGACTTTTCCTAGTAGCTGCCATATGCCCTAGCACTCATTTAAGACTTTTGGAGGCACATGGAGTTGGGTAGGGATCTGACCCATGTGAAAAAGCAACTTGAAAACGCGTGGAAAAAACCAGCCCAGGTTGCATGCGACCGGTCGCCAGTTCTTTGCGACCGGTCGCTTTTATACCGATCCAAACTCTCTTGAATCTGCCTGAATGCGACCGGTCGCCCAAACCTGCGACCGGTCGCTTCCTGCGATTTTCCCAGTTCTTCCAATCTGCTTCAAAACGACCGGTCGCTCAAAACCTGCGACCGGTCGCTTCTCCCGAAGCTTGCATCCTAATTGTGAGCCAATTTTCCAACACTTCCTTTGCTTGTTGAAACTGAACGTCATAGATGAAAGAAAAAAGCCACATGGTAGGGTTGTTTGGTTCTCCCATCCCAACCAATCAAGCTATAGAGCATCCATTCTTATCCAGGTCCCATGTCAAATTCCAATAGCACCACAAATTCTTGCTTTCAAAGCACAATTAAAAAAGAAAAAAGAAGAAAAAAAAAAAGAAGACTAATTGTTTGCCACACAAGCTAACAACTTAGTTGTCATGTCACACAAGCTTTCGTTGGGTAGGGCACATATGCGGTTCTGTCGGTTATCTTTCTGTGACTTTGAATGAGCATTCAATTCAATGAATTCATTATTCAAAACATGTATACGCAATAAAGGGTTACCATAACTAATCTTGAACATTAATTAGTGATTAGTCCAACATATATGAGCCTCTTCTCTAAGAGGATTATTTTTTATTGGATTGAAATCTCACATCTGGTGGTCCCTTTTGTTGTCTGTTACACAGAGAAGATTGCTAGGTAGGGATGCTGTTTCTCCACAAGGTTAGAGTTTGGCCATTATCCATAGAATTTTTTGGAGGATGAGTTGCACAAGCAGGAAGACAAACCCATGTGATTAGGTACAAGCAAGCGGCCCTAATTGCTTCCCCTCTCAGTGCCTCTTCACCAATCATTTCAAGTAGTGTACCATACTGTTTTCTGCATACCATTTCATCTATATATACACACATGATCAAGTTCACCATGAGCAACTAAAGTCTTCACCTTCCCAAGCATCAAACCTTTCTCCCTTTTCCAAGTACTTTGCATTCTTATTCTTCTTCTTTTGTCCTCTTGAGCATATAAAAGCCATGGGTTTCCGGTTGCCTGGAATTGTTAACGCAAGGAGAAGTCTCATTCGATCTCGATCTACTTCAAACCAGACAGCTGAATCAAAGACAGATATCCCAAAAGGCTATTTTGCAGTGTATGTTGGAGAGAGCCAGAAGAAGCGGTTTGTGATTCCGGTATCATATTTGAATGAACGCTTATTCCTGGATTTGCTAAGTCAAGCTGAAGAAGAATTTGGATATGATCATCCCATGGGTGGTATCACAATCCCCTGCAGTGAAAACACCTTCCTCGATCTTACTTCCCGCTTACGTGTATGACTGAGCGTGAATGGATTTTCAAAATCATCGTAAAGATCCTCATTTCAGACCTCACTGAGTCAAGCTGATGAAGGATTTTGATGTGATCATATCCAAAGCATCATTATTTCTGAAAACACTGAGTTTGGATGGAAAAAGAGGCTACAAGGGATCATCCATAGAATCAGCTCACCCTTCTGTAATGCTGAAGCTGCTTGTGATCTGAGCAGAATCATAGAAATTTTTGCCACAGAAAAATGATGATATGATGAGGTCCACAAAACCATTGTTCCAAAAATCATGACTCCAATTTGGAACTCAAAGGAAGTCAAATTTGTTGTCTTGTAATTCTATGTAAACTTCTTTGTTACTCTACAGGAATATACAAGAATATATAACATATGATAAATGCTCATCCATTCTTGTCTTATAGTTTTCACAAGAACTGAATGGCAGCAGCTTTGCACAAGAACTGAAGTATAATTGGTTACTCACATACTTATTTAATTTATACCAGGTGCCTCATACAGATTCGGATCTTGAATTAAACTGCGTTTTCATATTCCAGTGAATCCAGTCTCTCAAAATTATGATTGGGGTGTCTTTCCCTATAAGATATCTGCAGATACATTCATATATGAGATTTTCTACCCTATTGATATTTGTGACTTAGGTTCACCAAAGCACATGGAAAATATCATGTCCATGACGGTTCCATTTGATGCTTGTTGCTAAGTAATCGAATGATTTCATAATTTTTATAGATTACAATGCTGTAACTCAAAAAATTGTTTAATAGTTCTAACATTATGTTCTCGATATATAGCTAGGAATGTTGCCTTTTGGTGGCTTTGTGGCTTCTTGAGCTCTCAGCAGATCCCTGCTTATCCCATCTGACGACTCTCATTTGTTTGAGATAGCTGTGGAATTCTTGAAACTCCTCATGGCAATAACATACTGTTATCTTTAAGCATTATGTTATCTTTTGTTCATTCAGGACATGAACTTGCTAGCCCTTTTGTGTACTTTCAGCTTTGAAGTGACCGAATTTCTATTGTGATTATCAACAAATGGCAAAAACCATTATAAGAGACATGTAAATGTCTGAAGTTACATGTACGAAGTCGATACAAACAGTCCATATTGCTTAAATTTTGTTAATAAATTAATATTGTATCAAGGATAATCTAAACCATGTACGAAGTGAAAAATAAATAAAAGGAATACCCAAAAAAAAAGTGACAGGAGAAGAAAGTAAGCAAGGTAATGGACTGAATTCATATCAGAATCCAAAGAGAAACAATATCCTTTAATGTTGCTCTTTCTGTAATCGATAACAAATGTAAAGTTTGTCTACAATTTCTATTTACAACTTCCTCAACTGGTCATACAAGTCTTTACAAAATTGTCTCTGATAATTTATATTTTGATCACAAATCACAGGTCCCTTAACCGAGAAGTGAGATTAATGAAGATTTCTTCTCTGCAAGGGATTGTGAGTCCACCCATTGGATGGTCAAATCCAAATTCTTCCTCTGCCTTACTTAGCAACTCTTGAAATGAAGGCTGACTCAAGAATGAAATTGGAACCATGTATCGCTTTTTTTCGCTTTCTCCAACATACACAGCCAAGAAGCCTTTTGGAACACCTACTGAAGATGTTGAAGCTGCTCCGTTTGCAAGAAAACGTCCTCGTCGGAGAATCTGCTTAGCATGCATAATACTAGGCAATCGGATAGCCATGTTTAAGAGTCTGTATTAACACCGTTGAAAGAGATTGGAGTTGAAAATTGACTCGTAGAACAGATTTAGTAAAGATGATGATGAAGAGTTGATTTGTTTATGGGATAGTATGGAAGTGTCTGTATATATATATATTATATAGATGAAATTTGAAAGGGCGGATAGGAAAATATCAGGAATGTGGAAAGAAATGGATGGAAGAATATATGGTTGGGTTGGCAAGTGACATAAGAATTTGAAGGATCACATGGCTTTGTCTTCCATCCCAATCTGAAGTTGTTAGCTGTTAAGTCTGTATATTTGTTGGAGAACCTTATGTCCCCAACCATTTTTACATTGGAATTTTAGAGATGTGTGGATAGAAAAGCTGGTTGTTCCTTTGAATACAGTTTTAGGTCAGGCTACAGAC
Source organism: Prunus padus (assembly GCA_024362665.1). Taxonomy (NCBI): domain Eukaryota; kingdom Viridiplantae; phylum Streptophyta; class Magnoliopsida; order Rosales; family Rosaceae; genus Prunus; species Prunus padus. The sequence goes on along the minus strand of JANFAM010000006.1, from coordinate 11,415,099 downwards.
ATTTGTGGCTATAATTTCTTGAGAAAAATAAATTAGCACTCTTTAGACATTTATGTCTACAAATCTTGTTAAAATACGGTACTTAGAATTTTAGAAATGTACGCAATACCTACTGCATGTTCAATATGATTAACTTTTCAAAAATAAGATCTCACCTGGTGCATGATCATTTTTTCACCTAAATTATTTTTCTTTTGCAATGCTCTTTAAATATCCTGCAGAACTAACTTCTTGTCAGTTATTTTGTATGTTATCTGGTAAGTCTGATTTATTACAAGTAAATGTCGGAATAACATTTGATTACTGCAATATAAGAGGTGGGGAAACATTTGACCAAATGGAAAAATAAATTTGTAGATTAATCACAGGTACTACTTGCTTGTTAAAAGATGTATCTTCAGTTTCTATAAGGAAAGAGGAGAATAGATTGTCAACACAGCTTCTCCCTTGGCTCTAGAATTTCTAGATTTCTCTAGTAGGTGGTTTTAGGGTATTAGCCGAATGTGCATAAAACAAAAATGTCAATGGTTTTACTAAACCAAGAGTTCAATTAATAAATCAAAACTGATGGTCAAATAAATGATCTGTGGGGTTTTCTGGCTACAATTCAGATAGACCAATCAAAATGAGGTGCTTAATTTTCTTGTTGAGAGTTTTGAGACTCAAGATCATAGCTGAAATGACAAAGGCACATGGTAGGATGGCTTGGTGCTGTCAATCAAGCTATATACTAAATAGCGTCTCTTCTTATTCAAGCCCCATGTGAAAGTTTTCATAGCACCACACATTCTTGTTTGTACAGCATTTAAAAAAAAAATTTCTAATTATGACACAACTTGGTTCCTTATCAAGCACGCATAGTTTTATTGGATTGTTAATTCACATTTGGCAGTTCCCTCTTATCTAGCAAGGTAGGGAATGCTGTTTCTAAACAAGAATAGAATTTCTGCACACCCTTTCGACTATATATATACACACATGATCAGGCTCATCATAAGCAATTCAAGTCTTCACCTTCCCAAGAATCAAGGCTTTATCTGTTTTCCTAGTCCTTTAAATTCTGTTTCTTGTTCTTCATCATCTTGAGAATATAGAAGTCATGGGTTTCCGGTTGCCTGGAATTGTTAATGCCAAGAGAAGTCTTATTCGATCTCTATCTAGTTCAAGCCGGACAGCTGAATCAAAGACCTTGGATATCCCAAAAGGCTATTTTGCAGTCTATGTTGGAGAGAGCCAGAAGAAGCGGTTTGTGATTCCAGTATCATATTTGAATGAACCTTTGTTTCTGGATTTGCTGAGTCAAGCTGAAGAAGAATTTGGATATGATCATCCCATGGGTGGTATCACAATCCCCTGCAGTGAAGACACTTTCCTTCATCTCACTTCCTGCTTAAGTGTGTGAATGTAAGCGAATGGATCGAAACCATCGAAACCATCCTCATTGAAGAACTCCCTGAGTCAATCTGAAGAAGAAAATTTGGATATGATCATATCCAAAGCATCCTCATTTCAGAACTCATCCCTGAGTTAGGATGAAGAAGAGGCCACAGTTGATCATTCATTGAATCGACTCACATCTTGTGTTGAAGGCAAACCTTCTGCAATCCTAAAGCTGCTTGGATATGAGCAGAAACATAGAAATTTTGAAGCATACAAATGATGATATCATGTTTTGAACTTAAAGGCAGTCAAATTCTCTGTCTTTTAACCCTATATATGTAACTTCTTGGTTGCTCTCCAGGAATATATGGTGACATATTATATACTTTAAATCCTTATCCATCCGTGTCTTATAGTTTAATTACTTTGTTATCTTCTTGTAGCTCTGTTATATAGTGAATCACCAAATGGCAGCAGATTTGCACAAGAATTGAAGTATAAAATTCGTTTGTTTTATAAGTACATTCATGTAACTCAAAAGTTGCGACACAAAAATTTCTTTCATGAGTCTTTCATTAACTTCTTAAATATATGTAGTGATGATGCCTTTCCGTGCCTCTGTGGCCTTTGAGATAGCAGTGGAAAATTTTGATTTCGAACTCCGGATAGAGGAAAATCAATATATATCTTGCCAAGCACATATTGATGGTAGGACAAGTTGGAAGAGCAATTCCTACTTCTTACACAGATGAGACTGGTTGCAGAACAAATAAAAATCTCTTAAAATAATGTTTTTTTTCTTCATTTTTTAGTCAATAATAGATAGATTGATTAAAGTCTAATGGGAACATTAGTATCAGAAGCTAAAATATTAAACAACCAGTCCGGCATCCCTATTCCAGTGATAGGAACCGTTGCGTCACGTAGAGCTGCAACTGCATGTGCAGCATTGTTGCACCCTCGGCGCGAACTTTAACACGATATTAGTCAGTTGAGAGCTGAGGCAATTGATATCATGGATGACACCCTCCACTGAAGCATCTGTGATCTCACCAGTTTGGAGCATGTCAATTAACACCTTTGAGTTAGACTCCACCTCCACCCGAATGTACCCATTTCAACACAACTTAAAACATTGCTCTCTGTTGTATTTTACCTCTTCATATTGCTTAAGTTTTCTTAATATGGTGTCATAAATAATCAAAAAAATAAAATGGATGGTAAAAAAAGTGGCAGAAAAGAAAGTGACCAAGGTAATGGACTGTAAATCATTTCAGAATCGAAAGAGAGAAATTTTTCATTCAATGTTGCTAATTCTAGAATCGATCATCATTTACAGCCAACTATTTCTATTTGCAACTTTCTCAACTAGTCATAAAATTTGGTTCCCTTTCTTCTTATGCTAAAAAGCATAGATGCAAGAGAATGTATAAGTCTTTACAATTTGTTCAGATAATTTATATGTGAACCATGAATCACAAGCCATACAACCCAGAAGTGAGATCAACGAAGATTTCTTGTCTGAAAGGAATTGTGAGTCCACCCATTGGATGGTCAAATCCAAATTCTTCCTCTGCCTTACTTAACAACTCTTGAAATGAAGGCTGACTCAAGAATGAAATTGGAACCATGTATCTCTTTTTTTCACTCTCTCCAGCATACACTGCCAAGAAGCCTTTTGGAACACCTACTGAAGATGTTGAAGCTGCTCGGTTCGCAAACAAACTCCCCCGGCAGAGGATCTGCTTTGCTTGCATAATACTAGGCAATCTGATAGCCATGTTTAAAAGTCTAAGTTATCACTTGAGAATGCGTTGAAGTTAAAAAATGACTCGGAGAAAAGATTTTGGAAAGTTTGTGGTTTTCTTGATTTTTTTATGGGATAATGTATCTGTCATATATATATAGATGAAACGGTCTATTGGACAATATTGAATGTGGAGACAATTGTGTGGAAGCAAATAGGTTGGGGTTGGCAAGTGACGTAAGCATTTGAAATATCACATGCCTCTGTCTTCCAAGTTCCATCTCAATCTCAACAACTTGGTAGCTATATATTGTTTGAATCTGTATATTTGTTGGTGAACATTATGCCCCCAACCATTTCTATGACAACCTACAAACATGGATGCCCACTTGAACTTTTAGAGATTTGTGGATACGAAAAGATACTTGTTGATTTGTGGACAGGATTCAGATAAATATGTTTATAATTTCTTGACAGCAACAAAAGTATCAATTCTTTACGTACTGCGTGCTAAAAAAGTATCAATTCTTCAACCAAATGAAAGACTTCTCTTGCTTGTTGAGTATGAAGATCATAGATGAAAGGACAAGGCCACATGCTGGGGTGGTTTGGTGCTCCCAACCAACCAAACTATAGAGCATCCCAGGGTCCATGTAAATTCTCATAGCACCACAAATTCTTGTCTTTTGAAGCAGCATTTATAAAAAGATGAAAAAGAAAGAGACTACTAATTTATTACACAAGCTAACAAGGGCATACCATATGCAGTACTATTAACCAGAGGAGCATCCAGCTCAATGAATTAATTTTTCAAGAACATGGTGGTCCCTTTTGTTGTCTGTTAACCAGAGGAGCTAGCTAGGTAGGGAATCCTGTTTCTACACAAGGATAGAGTTTGATCATTTTCATGAGATATCTCTTGCGGAAGGGTTACATGAGCACGAAACAAACTCATGTGATTTGGTACAAGCTAGTGGCCCTCATTGCTTCTCCTCTCAGTGCCCCTTCAGTACCAATCATTTCATGTACCGGATGATTTTCTGCATACCTTTCATCTATATATACTATGCTTGGGTTCATCATGAGCAACTCAAGTCTTATCCTTCCCACGCACCAAAGCTCTCTCTGTTTTTTCCAAGTCCTTGCCAATCTTTTTCTTGTTGTTTTGTCCTCTTGAGAATACTAAATCATGGGTTTCCGGTTGCCTGGATTTGTTAACGCCAAGAGAAGTCTCATTCGATCTCTATCTAGTTCAAGTCAGACAGCTGATTCAAAGACCTTAGATATCCCAAAAAGCTATTTTGCAGTCTATGTTGGGGAGAGCCAAAAGAAGCGGTTTTTGATTCCAATATCATATTTGAATGAGCCTTTGTTCCTGGATTTGCTGAGTCAAGCTGAAGAAGAATTTGGATATGATCATCCCATGGGTGGTATCACAATCCCCTGCAGTGAAGACACCTTCCTTCATCTCACTTCCCGCTTAAGTGTATGAGTGAACACTAAAGAAAAGAAACTATGATCCAAATTCATTCATGTATAAGCATCCTCATTTCAGAACTCACTGAGTAATGATGAGGACGGGGCTATGCTTGATCGTCCACTGAGTCGACTTACATCTTGTGTTGAGAGGAAGCAATCTGAAAGCCTGAAGCTGCTTGTGATCTGAGCATAAAGTTAAAAAGTTCATGAATCTGACAAACGAAGATACGATGGACGTTGAAGAACTTTAGTCCAAAATAAAGATCGAAATTTTGAACTATTGTTCTTGAGAGTACATTCGGAACTTAACGCCGTGCATTGTAGTATAAAAGATCTTGGGCCTCTCCACATTTGGGTTGGATGCTATGATCTTCTCATATGTAACCTTTGTTACTCTCTAGGAAAATATATTGGAATGTAAATTTAAATCCTGATCCACTTTCTTGTCTTATTTTTCATTGTACTTGTAGCTCTGTCATAAAATAAAATCACCAATGACAGCATATTTTTCAAAAAATGAAAGTCTAATGGTTCACTTAGTACTTCCTTTATCCATGGTGCCAAAGGGAACCTTGAACTTGAAGTACACCACTTTCTAACATTCCAGCCATCCAAAATTTGTAGCCTCCTTTCATACAGGGAATCTTTATCCTGTATGACTGTATCTGATAATTTAATAATATATTAAGCACTGTTATGTGCTGGAAATTGGGTATGCTTAACATCTCTCAATGGACTGAACGAATAATAAGGAGGAGAGTCATCAAGAGCGAATAGAGAGAGACATTGAGCCGAACCACTAAGTTTCTTTCGTCAAAAAATGGCACAATATATATGCACGACTTTCCCGATGCTAGAGAGTGCAAGCCAAGTTTAAATGGCTCCTTGAAATCATGTCATCTTTTTTTTAATTTTTAATTTTTATAATTTTATTTTTCTGCAAGGCTACTTGAAATATCCTGCAGAACAAAGATGTTGCCAGTTATTTTGTATGGTATCTGAATCCAAACAAAGGTAAAATGCAAGATTCTAATAAATCACAAGTACTAATTTTCTATTTGAGGAAACATTCGACCAAATGGTAAATATTAATCCTCTAAGATATCTTCAGTTGTTGCCATAAGCAAAGGCAAGAAGAGATTATCAACCTAGCTTCTCCTTCTCTCTAGAATTTTCTAGATTTCTCTAGTAGGCTTTTCACCCAACTTGCCTAAAACAAGACTGGCAATGGTTTTGCTAAACCAAGAGTTGTAATGGAAAATGGTTTTTTAAAAATTGAGTTTAGACCGAGTAGCTTAAGTTCAATTTATTAACTTCAGTTTTCTTGATCAAGTACTGTCAACTATTTAAATCAATACTGTTTTCTGGTTAAGGCCAGATTGGCCTAACAAAATGAAATAAATACCTTCTTTGTTTGCTGATACTGAAGATCAGAGACGAAACTACAAAGCCACATGATAGGGTGCCTTGCTGCTCCCAAGCAAGCTATTTAGCACCACACAACACAATTGTATCAGTGTTGGGTAGGACCACAACATAGCAGTGTTGTTGGTCTTTTGATGAAGTGAGAGATGGTCTTTTGATGAAGTGAGAGGGCAATTCATTAGCGGACCTAATCAAGAAACTTTGTAGTAAAATAGTCCGATTATGTGGTCAGTTGAATTAGTGTGAACAAAGAGAAGTGCATGTCTCAAGCATAAATGCTACTTACCTAACAGACATAATTGTTTTGGATTGAATCACCTCTGGTGGTCCTTTTGTTGTCTGTTACCTAGAGGAGGTAGGGAAGAGTTCCGTGAGAAATCTTTCGAGGATGTGTTGCGTGAGAAGGATGACAAGCCCATGTGATTTCTCACAATCAAGTGTCTCTCATTGGAGCCCATCTCAGACCAATCATTTAATGTAGCTGTTGATTTTCTGGATACCCTTGATCTATATATACACATGACCAAGTTCATCATAAGCAACTCAAGTCTTCACCTTCTCAAGCACCAAAACTTTCTCTGCTTTCCAAATCCAAGTCCTTTGAATTCCCTCTCTTCTTTTGTCCTTTGAGAATATATAAGACCATGGGTTTCCGGTTGCCTGCAATTGTTAACGCAAAGAGAAGTCTCATTCGATCTCTATCTAGTTCAAGCCAGACAGCAGATTCAAAGACCTTAGATATCCCAAAAGGCTACTTTGCAGTCTATGTTGGGGAGAGCCAGAAGAAGCGGTTTGTGATTCCGATATCATATTTGAATGAGCCTTTATTCCTGGATTTGCTGAGTCAAGCTGAAGAAGAATTCGGATATGATCATCCCATGGGAGGTATCACAATCCCCTGCAGTGAAAACACCTTCCTTGATCTCACTTCCCGCTTAAGTGTGTGAGTGTACATGAATCGGTCATCCAATCTATCCGAACCATCCTCATTTCAGAGCTCACTGAGCCAAGATGAAAGAATTTGGATATGATCATATCCAAAGCATCCACATTTCAGAATACCACTGCTCATCCATGGAATCAACTCACATCTTGTGGTGAAAGCAAACCTTCTCAAATCCTGAAGCTGCTTCTAGGCTGAGCAGAAACATAGAAATTTATGAAGCTGACAAGTGATGATATCATGAACTCCCTAGAACCATTGGTCCAAATATCATCCCCCCACCTAAAGGCAGTCAAATTCTGTCTTTTGAACCTATGTAAACTTGTTTGTAGTTCTCCAGGAGCAATATACAATCTATTTGAAATCGTCATCCTTTCTTGTCTTATGGTTTGCATTATAGTATTATCTTCTTGTAGCTCTTGTTATATAGTTAATCCCCAAGTGGTATCAGATTTGCACAAGAATTTGACTAATCCCCAAGTCCTAGCAAGGACTTCAGATTAGTTAAAACTAAAACACAATCCAACAAATATAAAGTCTCAATCATTGCCAAATTCTTGATGATGTGGAAGACAGAACCATGTGATCCTTCATATGCATATGTCTCCCCATTCATCCCCACCACACCATATAGCCTCTACGCCACATACTGCAGATTTCATGGATTTTCCAATCTAGCATTCATCTCCATATAAATGTTGATTGGACCTAAATTTATAGAGGCCCGATGAATGGCCCGTTGCGGTAAATGGGTTTTTGGAGCAACAAATTAGAAGCCCAATAGCATTCATAGTCCAGCAAGGATGATCATAATCAAGTAGAAGGCACCGACTCCTTTTTACTTTATTTATATATATTTTGGAGCAGGATCTGTCTTCTACATCAATTTGTACTGGTGATTTCTTGCATCTTCGCTAGATTTCTCTAATTTCATTTCCATTTTATTCAGTACTTTCATTCACAAAGAATTCAAGTCTTATTACTTGTAAGTCAAGAAAAGAACTTATACCAAATTACCTCCCATTTGATTTACGCTGGCTTGGTTAGAAGTTAGATTTCTTGGTCCACAAGCAGTCTCAAATTTGCTGATTATCCTTACAGTACTAGTGAATGCTTCGTGTAAGTTCTTTTAAGCAGTTATATCTTTCAACTTTTTTTCCATATGGGACTCTAGCATCTGAATTTTAAGAGTCAGAGCTATAGCTCTATATTCTTCCCATGCCTGTTGAAGTTGTACGCGCCATGTACATGCCCTTGATCAAGATAGATCGTGATTTGCGCTCAGATACAAATACAAGATAAAACAGAAGACTCGTCATAAATTAAATATTAGGTTGTGAGCAGTTACAAGATACAAAATCTGTTAAGAACAGGATAGCTGTATAAATCTAACTCCTTTCTATGTATTATTCAGAGTGAATAATAATCAAGAATCAATTTCGTTTCTCTCTAAAACCCAAAAAATGTTAGAAAAACACAAACAGTAGATTTCATGTTCGTAAAGACTCAGGATTTGAATTGTTTATGGGATCATCTGTGTGTGTATGTGTGTGTCTATATATAGATGAAAGGGTGCGTAGAGCAAAATATCTGAAATGTGGACAATTGGGGGGTGGATTGGAAAGAGGCATAAGAATATTTAAGGGATCACATGGTCTGTTTTCCATGTCAATCTCAAGAACTTGGTATGTTTGTTGGAGAACATGATGCCCAACAATTTTTTTTGACACCTACAAACTTTTAATATGTGGAAAGTACAGAACAGGCTTCAGACATATCTGTCCATAGTTTCTTGACAGGAACAGATTAGCAATCTTTAGACCACATCAATCTTGTAATTATATATTACTTACATCTTCTTATGTCTCTGGCCACAACAAATTACTTGATCAAATAAGACGTAGGGAACGGTGTTTGTACAGAGGGATACAGTTTGGTCATTTGCATGTGGAGAGATTTATGTGAGTAGGATGACAACCCATGTTATGTTTTGATTTCTCACAAGCTAGTATCCTTTAATGGAGCCCATCTCTGCTCCTCGAGACCACTCATTTCATGTAGCAGGCCATACTCTTTCATCTATATATACACAGGAGATCAGGTTCATAACCAGCAACTCAAGTCTCTCTCCTTGCCAAGCATCAAAGTCTTCTCTGTTTCCCAATTCCTCTGAATTCTTTCTTGTTCTAATTTTCCACTTGAGAATATAAAAATCATGGGATTCCGCTTGCCAGGATGTGCTAACTCCAAGAAGGGTCTAAACAAGGCTGCTACTTCAAAGACCTTAGACATCCCAAAAGGCTACTTTGCAGTGTATGTTGGGGAGAGCCAGAAGAAGCGATTTGTGGTTCCAATATCATACTTGAATGAGCCTTTATTCTTGGATTTGCTGAGTCAAGCAGAAGAAGAATTTGGATATGATCATCCAATGGGCGGTATCACAATCCCCTGCAGTGATGAAACCTTCATTCATCTCACTTCCAGCTTAAGTGTATGAATGAACGCAAATGAAGTGAATCTGGTTCATATCCAAATCAGCCTCAGTTCAATCAGAAGAACTCGCCTTGTCAAGATGAAGTAGAGGCTGCGATTGATCATATGCACATTTTTCTGCTGCTTATGAATCTGGGAAGCCTTCTTTGATGGTCAAACTGCTTGTGAGCTGAGCACGAAGATAGAAAATTTCTGAAGCAGTCGAATGATGATATCATGAACTCTCAAAGAGTATTGAGCCCAAAATCATAACTCCAATTTTGAACTCGATGACAACAATATTTGTCTTTTAAGCCATGTACAATTCTAAATGTTTTTGTTCTCCAGGAAACATGAGAAAAATCTAATATATTTTGATTCCTCATCCACTTTATTGTCTCATTTTTCAGTAAGTTATTATCTAATTGTAGCTTGTTGCTTCATACAAAAATAGAATCCGGAAGTAGACCAAAGTTGAACATCTCACAATCCCAAAGTTGAAGATGGCCAAATATTCTGATTTTCCAAATATTGGAACTTTTATACTAAATGTCTCACCTGTATGGGTTGGATATTATCCAAATAAAGGTTATCCTTCTAAATTCAATTTTAAATGAGAACATTAAACATGGAAATGATCAATTAGAGGATAAAAAGTACAAATATGTTTCAGTCCCTATTAGTTCACACTTAACCGGTCTCAATAGACAGGCGAAGATAGAAAGATTCTCTAAATTTTGTCAGTTTATTTAATCACGTATTTAGGCTTGATAGAATCCAATGGCTGCTGCAATGAAAATCCCAATAGATTAAGTAGTTCTTCCAGAGGAATCCCATTTTTCTTGTCCTAATCCATTGTATTCTGCAGGAAGGCTAAGTACTGCTTTCCACGATTACTACTATAGAATCCAACCAGAGGTAACCATCAGTGATCTAACTGAACTGAAGCAGAGTGAGAATGAGCCAGCTCAGGACTTTATTACTAAGTTCAGAAAGCTGAAAATGAAGTGCAGATTTCCTACAGAAGAGAGGCACTTTATCCAGATGGCACAGACATCATTGAGGATCTCCTTGAGAAAAAGGTTCGATGGAATAATATTTGGAGACTTAGCAGAACTGGCGGAACCAAATATGAAGAATTATTGAAAGAAGAACAACAAAAGAGGAATGCTTCTAAAGGTACATAATACAAGATCCCTTCATCTTCAATACATTTGGTGGAGGTAGAGTCAGAAGAGGAGCTAGAACCAGAGGAAACTATGACAGCGATGGCAGAATTGGCTAAAATAAGGTAGTTCAGTAAGTTGTAAAGCTTTGCAAAAGACTATCCAATCCATCTAAATAAATCCATCTAGTACAGCAGAGACAGGAATCCAATGTCTTCAGCAGGATTGTGCAAGCACAATTACAGGACAGACTAGAATCCAATGTTTTTAATAGGATTGAGTTGCCACACGTTCAAGCAATGGCACAAGTTCTGCTTAAAAAATCCACTTTCAGGGGCAAACAAATAGCTCGGCTAGATAACAGTCGACATTTGAAAAAGAGAAATCAGAGAAGCATGGAGGAGACTCCAATTAAATTAACAGGAGATGAAAGGCCATTGGCCTCAATAATTGCTGGAAAGTGGTATTCCGTTGGCAAGAATGGCAGGGCTTCTTTTTAGCTACTCTTTCACCATTTTTCCTTATGTGATAATCTCCAAGTGCATCAGCAGGCCTTCCATGTGGCCTAAATCCAAATATTTGAGCCATATCAAGCAGAGTTGGAGACATAGGGCCAACATGAAAGCCAAAAGCGTTTGTAGTAGAATTACAGAAGCACAAAGCAGCAGCAAGGAGATTCTCATCTCTATTAATTGAATGCTTAGATAGAAGCAAAGCATCATGTATGCCAGCTTTTTTCCAATGGCTTTCATACCTTGGACAGAGTTGGTCGAAGAACCCATCTGACAACTTCACGGAGATATTCCTCACTTCATTAGAAGGGTATGATCTGCTCAGATTCTTGCTAATCGAGGAATGAAATATTAGAGAAGGATTATAATAGAAAAACGGTGCTTCAGCATCTGCCTTAAAAAGTTTGGCCATTTCCTCATGAACTTTCCCAAACTAGGCAGGACCCAGAATGATAGCGTTCCCGAGCAAATGAAGGATATTTTCATCCAAATTCTTCTTGGAATATGAATGGAGTTTGCTTCGAATCTCAATGGCATGTGCGTCAACAACTTCGCCTGAAATATAAGGTGGAGGGAAGGAGGAAGAACTACCAGCTCGGATTTTGGGAGAATCCATCGAGAATATTTAGGCAGAATTGGGGAAATGTTTGAATTTTTCAAAGAAATCTTAAATTTCAAAGCTTGGAAATACTCTACAAATTGAAGAACTCGGGGTTAATGATGATTTTAAAAGAGTAAAGGAGGTTGCAGCTTTATACTCTAAAGAAGACAGATTGTGGGAGAAGAAAAGTTGACAAGAATTAACTAGCAGTTAATACCCACTTTTCCAAAAGTCCAATCAATGAACAGACGTGGGGAGGAGCACACAAATCAAAAGGGCGTGCATCATTAAAAGGAAGGCCAATCATTAAGTGTGAAACCGTTTTTTAGAAACGATTAAGACTTAGGGGGCATTGTTTGGGCCTGAAATATGCGCAACATCCCGAAATAAGCATTGGGTTCACTTTCCAAAAAGGTATTGGGCTTTATTTATTAAAAGTGGGGAATGGCCCATACTATTCAAACAAAGGGGGATTAAATTAAAATAAATTCACATTATTTTGATAATCAAGAAATAAATTATCACCAATGGTGATTTTATCCAAGGGTCAAAATTATTTGAATTAGTTTTAGCCCAAAGTTCACAATTTCTTAGATGTTAATATAACATCCCAACCAAAATTAATTATTATTTAATTAGTTTATGAAATTACATTTTTGCCCTTAGGGGTAACATTTTGTTCAGGAAAGAATTTGGGGAATTGAGTTGCACTGTTGCGTCGAGCTAGTTGAAACGAGTCTATAGACAGGTGGCACGGTCAATTTCGAGATCTAGAAACAAAAAAGGGCATTTTGGTCATTTGAAAATTGTTTAAAACAGTCAAAACCCAGGTGGGTCCCACGCTGGCGTCATTTTCCCCCTCTGCTCTGCTCTGCTCTGCTCTCTCTCTCTCTCTCTCTCTCTCTCTCTCTTTCTCTCTCTCTCTCTCTCCCTCTCTCCCCGATACCTCTCTCTCTCTCCCTTTGCACTATGCAACGATCGCATGTTCCAGAAGACGGAACAGCGCCGTTTGCCCACCAAATTCGACGAGACCGGTGGCAAAAGCACCAGCCAGGACAGGCGAACACGCCTGTGGGAGACTCCGACGAGCCCTGTCACTCCCGGCAACGTACGAGCTAGAGAAAGCTCCGGTCTTCTCTGAGATTTCCGACCTTGTTTTGGGCGGCGGATTTCGTCGATCAAGGTATGCTTTCTCATCCCCTCAATGAGCTCTAGCTATCTGTATGTGTTGATTGGGTCGTTTCTGGAGTTTCGAGTTCGAATCTAAAACCTAGAAAAAAATTTGCCAATGTGAGGCTTTTTTCGGCTAGTTCTGGCCACTTTTTGGTAGGGGTCCAAGACCAAAGTGACTCCCCTAGTTGTGGAGGTTCTATAGGTATAGGAATTGTGGGGTGTTTCGAGAAATTTTCGTCGCCGAAAATTTCTCAAGACACCCACGCATTGCGGGCGCGTGTGCCAGCACGTGGGCCATGGTGTGGAGGCTCGTTGTGTTCTAGAATTGTCCCCATGTCGTCCTAAGCACGACGGTATCCTCGGATTTGGAATTGGTTACCGTTTGACTATCGAACGGATATTGTGACTAATAGGCGATATTCAAGTTCGATAGGTTCGGACCATTGGATCGATTCGAATTTCAAATATGTCGTTCTTCGTACCTCTTGGATCTTGTTGGAACTAGCGGATTTAAAATCGGAGATCCGGATACTCCGAATCAACGAGTCTACGGTTAGGCGAAATGGTCGCCGTCCGATCGTGCCATTGGCTTAGATCCGATCGCTCGATCGAGACCAAACTCTTGGAACTTCTTATGTAGACCTTGTTGGACCTTTAGGAACGTTTGGATCTTTAATATGAGGTCGTGGGCCCTGTGGGCCCAGTTGACAAAAAACTGGAAGTTTGACCAACTATTGACCACGGGTCTTTTGAGACCGTCTCGTCCTTTGGAAAGTACTAGAATGGCCTTAAGACATTTCTACGGTTGTGTTTACACGTTAAGTTTCGAGAACTAGGGTTTGAATTTAATTCGCGGTTGAGGTAGTTCAGTAAGTTGTGATTGTGAGTGGACTTTGTTTTCTATTAGCATTGTTTTCAATTATGGAAATTCTTGAATTTGTTGATGTATTGTTGGAAGTTAAAATTTTTGGTTCATGGAGGTTGTAAATTATATTATCGAATTGGGCTCGGTTGTTTTAGTCATACATGAGAATTTCATAGGTTATTAGGATAATTATGGTCAAGTTGATGAGGAGTATTATTATTGTTAATATGGTATTTTTCTAAGTATCAGATTATTTGGATACCGGGTATGGTTACAAATGTCTTATGGGTTTATTGGAGTTTATTATATTTATTAAGTATACGAATATTGTTTATTTGAAAGTCGGTAATGGTTGTGAGTTTTGGTATATTTTTCTGTAATATGATTTTACTATGAATGTCATAAAGGAATTAGAGTTTTATTTTGTAATTATATAATTACGGGATTTCCAGGCATTATTATTATTATTATTATTATCATCATCATCATTTTTATGATTATTATTAAAGTTTATGAATTATATTTTGGATTTTTACGGAATTTATGCTCTTGAGAGCTATTATCTATACTATGAATAAATATTTGGGTATGTTTGAACTCTTGGAAATTTGATATGGGATTTATAGAGATTATTATTGTTGTTGTTGTTGTTGTTGTTGTTGTTGTTGTTGTTGTTGTTGTTGTTATTATTATTATTATCATTATATTTTGGCAAATGTTATTATAATTCAATTATGGCTTACGGGATCTCAAATTATTATAATAATAATTCAATTATATTTTGTTCAAATAATGACCATATTTTGGCAAATGTTATTATAATACTTTATTTTTAATCAATTTATATTCCTTGTTTCATTCATTATTATAATTGTGATCTTGATACTTGTAATTGGCCATTATAGGTATTTTGGATTGTCTAAGATAGGATTGGGCGAGGGGTTCATCCCTAATCTTATATGCACTATGAATGAATGAGTTGTTGTTAAAGCCGGGGTTCAAGCTAAGACACTTCTTGGTTCTATTGTTCTTCGTAAACTTAATGGGTTCTCGATTAAATTTAGCTATGGGGTTCATTAGTTGGGTTTAATTGAGGATACTTGGTGACACTGCGGCCGAACGAATCATCATAATAAAGAAAGAACGAACCCTAGGAATTGAATTGAAACTTTATTCTCAAAATTAACTCAATACATAGAATATGATTGTTATGGTGAAGTCGGAATCCTAGTTTTCATCCATTGATTTTCAAAAACCAATTTCCAGCCTTTGTTAATTTTTTTTTGTTGATTTTCAACACTTTGATTAAAATTGAGTAATCTTATTTTTGACTATTTTAGTAATTTTAATATATATTTTTTATTTTCTAGTTTTTCTTAAGGTATTCATATTTGGAATTAATTGATAAACTTTACAAATCTCTGTGGGAACGACTCTCGTATTTGCTTGCTATACTATCATATCGATTCGTACACTTGCGAGGTATAACTTTTGTTCATCACCATGAAAGCTGGAAAGTGAAGTCAGACTTACTTTAGTTGGAAATCACAACTATTTATTGCAAGATCGCCAAATTTCTTTTCCACTACCAAGATATTTGTATTTATGGAACCCACGTTGGAGGAATCTGGGCATTATTGCTCACTTCAGCTTGGTTGTTGCACAAGGAACGATCATGAGACATTCAGGAACATTGATGAGCAGTTGCCAAAAATGATCAATGGATTAACTGACAAAACTTTTGCCACTTGTGCATTAAATGGAGGACAATCTAAAACTAAAAATATCCAAATTTCTTCAGCATCATTTTTCTCCTATAAATATAGGAGTGTCTAGACTGGAGAAGGGACAAATAACCAACCAATTAAGCAAAAACTCAACAATCACTCCAGATTGATAAAAAAGAAATCAAAGATCATACGATCTTACAATTACCAAAAGCAGGCAAGCAATCTTCCTTAAGAAGCAATCCAGCTAAAAAAGAAGTTCAGAAAACCAAGAAGAAACCAAGATTGCCCTTGCAATCCAGATAAGGTAAGTCAGATAGAATTCAAAAGAGATTAATTCCTCTAACAAATTTGGTTCAGCAAATTAGATAAAACAAGAAGTCAGGTATTTCATCATATAAAATCCTCAACAAGCTTTCAAATACATCTTAATGTCTTAAACTTGTCTAGATAGCTTTCAAATCACTCATAATCAACCAGAACAGGTACTCGTCTGCAGTCCTTATCACTTTCACAGCCTATTCAAGGTTCAACCTGTTTATAGCTCTACCAAACTTCAAACTTGGTATCGATTTCCAGCTAATCTCTATTAGTTGAAGGTGCTGACGTGCAATTCCAGTGCAAAAACTTTCAATTCAGTTAACAAAAGTCCAGTCCAGTCTAATCACAAGTCATCATTGCGACTATGTTTTCAAACAGAAGTCAAAGTCCAACCCCTTTGAGAACTACGTAGATTTAAAAGATCCATTTGTTACTTTGTGCTTCAAGCAGTTCTGCTTGGATTTGTCTGTTATATCCTCCATAGATTCGTGTATTTTGCTTTACTTACCATTTTTGCCTAGATAAATTGTGAAGTCCTCACCAGTCTGAGGCATAGAAAAGAACTCTCTTGGGAGGTTTCCCCATCCAAAATCACAATCGTTTGTTTAAAGTCTATTATTGGGGCGCAAGTATACAAAGTCATTCAAATATGTTAGGGTATTATTTGTTAACAGTGGCAAGCTTGCATAAACGGTAAGTGGTTAAAATATTAATGGGGAATTTTACTTAGTCTTCAAAAGACACAAATATAAAAAGGGTAAACAATACTATATAAATATTTAATGCTCTTATCATTATAAATATGAGCTCATTGTTTTTGATATTGGAGAGCATATGAAATTCAAGCCATTGTATAAAGTGAAAGTCTTATGAAAATAGCCTAGATATTTTTCTGTATTACTCTAACCTCAACAGGGATTAGATGAATGACGACACACATGGATCCTTCAATGATGTTGCAACAAAAAGTTTTATACAGGCATTACCAAAGATAATTCGTGAAGTACAAATGTGATATCAATATCATTTGTGTTGGATCA
The DNA here is from genome assembly GCA_024362665.1 of Prunus padus. Taxonomy (NCBI): domain Eukaryota; kingdom Viridiplantae; phylum Streptophyta; class Magnoliopsida; order Rosales; family Rosaceae; genus Prunus; species Prunus padus. The sequence continues at coordinate 11,398,248 of JANFAM010000006.1, read as the reverse complement.
TCAAAGAAGACATCAAGTGGAGTAATTCTTCAGGGGGAGCATCCAACAGTATTACAAGATTGATTCACGGAAGCAGTGTTCAACTACGACATTCAGAAAGATGGTCAACATCATGAATTAAAGATATTTTGTCAGCATCAGGGGGAGCGTGCCATCAATAAGATTTTCACACATTGTACTCTTTTTCCTTCGTCCAGTTTTTTTTGTCCCACTGGGTTTTACCTGGCAAGGTTTTAACGAGGCAGTGTCATACGCTTGTCAGTGTTTTATACACATAATTTCATGTTACACATGGTTATGCGCTCTTTTTCCCTTCGACCATTTTTTGTCCCACTAGGTTTTACTGGCAAGGTTTTTAACGAGGCAATTCCATACATTGTGGTATCCAAGGGAGAGTGTTGTAAAAGTTTGAAAGTGGAACCCACAAGTTGGAAGGAAATTTCCTTACACCTTCCATGAGCCTTCTTTCTCTGGTTGTTAGCCAAGGCTTTGCCTATAAACAAGGCTACCTTCTCATTTGTAATGGATATGGAGTAAGCTTTAATACAAGCAGATGAAGAGCATTTCTATTGCTACTTGTTTTCTCTATATTCTCTCCTCAATTCCCTTAGTTACATAACAGGCTTTACAATATGACTATTTTGTTGAAGATATACTAGGTACCTTCTCTACTTTAACAAACTAGCTAACTGAGTAATTAGCAAAGAAGGTTTGAGTGGTCCAAACGAAGTCATTTTCATCGATTTTTTCCCTTGGTTGTAAGAAAATGTTTTTGAAAGATTTGACACCTTTCTTTGTATTTTTCTAAAATCTAATTGGGTTTAGGTAATCAGATTGTTCAATAATCTTCTTTGTTTTTATCACAAATTTCTACAATTTATATGAAATTACTGACCTCGCTAGAGTCAACAAGATAGATTTCACGAATTGTAATGTCAACAATTCATTCCATGTTGAGTATAAGCATAAGTGATATGGCTTGCACTTACAACGAACTGGCATGTTTTACTCTACTAGCGCCTACAAAGAGAACCGTGAAAAAGGACAAAAATTTCTTGTTTGTATCCAAAGCAATCCATAAAACAAAGTTCTTCTACAACAGAAAGACTGGCATAAAAGTATTTAAGTTCTTCAACCATCGATGAAGTAACTTAATGTTGGTTATCATCTTTTTCAATTTACATTTGCTATATCAAATAACTCGATTAAGTATGTATCCTACATTTACATTTGCTACAGATATGATATGTTTTTAGATATGTACTCATTACCTACTGCATTCTCAATAAGTATCAATTCTTCAAACAAAATGAAAGACTTCCCTTGCTTGTTGAGCCTGAAGATCATAGATGAAGGGACAAAGCCACATGCAAGGGTGGTTTGGTGCTCCCAACCAACCAAACCATAGAGCATCCGAGGGTCCATGTAAATTCTCATAGCACCCAAATTCTTGTCTTTTGAAGCAGCATTTATAAAAAGATGAAAAAGAAAGAGACTATTAATTTATCACACAAGCTAACAAGTTTTTGTTGTAGGGCATACCATATGCAGTACTGTTAATTAACCAGAGGAGCATCCAACTCAATGAATTCATTTTTCAAGAACTTGGTGGTCCTTTTTGTTGTCTGTTAACGAGAGGAGCTAGCTAGGTAGGGAATCCTATTTCTACACAAGGATAGAGTTTGATCATTTTCAAGAGAAATCTCTTGCAGAAGGGGTTACATGAGCACAAAAACAAACCCATGTGATATGGGTACAAGCTAGTGGCCCTCATTGCTTCTCCTCTCAGTGCCCCTTCAGTACCAATCATTTCATGTACCTGATGATTTTCTGCATACCTTTCATCTATATATATACTATGATCGGTTCATCATGAGCAACTCAAGTCCTATCCTTCCCACGCATCAAGGCGCTCTCTGTTTTTTCCAAGTCCTTGCCAATCTTTTTCTTCTTGTTTTGTCCTCTTGAGAATACTAAATCATGGGTTTCCGGTTGCCTGGAATTGTTAAAGCCAAGAGAAGTCTCATTCGATCTCTATCTAGTTCAAGTCAGACAGCTGTTTCAAAGACCTTAGATATCCCAAAAGGCTATTTTGCAGTCTATGTTGGGGAGAGCCAAAAGAAGCGGTTTTTGATTCCAATATCATATTTGAATGAGCCTTTGTTCCTGGATTTGCTGAGTCAAGCTGAAGAAGAATTTGGATATGATCATCCCATGGGTGGTATCACAATCCCCTGCAGTGAAGACACCTTCCTTCATCTCACTTCCCGCTTAAGTGTATGAGTGAACACTAAAGAAAAGAAACTATGATCCAAATTCATTCATGTATAAGCATCCTCATTTCAGAACTCACTGAGTAATGATGAGGAAGAGGCTTTGCTTGATCATCCACTGAGTCGACTTGCATCTTGTGTTGAGAGGAAGCAATCTGTAAGCCTGAAGGGGCTTGTGATCTGAGCATAAAGTTATAAAGTTCATGAATCTGACAAACGAAGATACGATGGACGTTGAAAAACTTTAGTCCAAAATCATGATCGAAATTTTGAACTCATTAAGAGTACATTCAGAACTTAAAGCCGTGCATTGTAGTATAAAAGATCTTGGTCCACATTTGGGTTGGATGCTATGATCTTCTCGTATGTAAACTTTGTTACTCTCCAGGAAAATATATTGGAATGTAAATTTAAATCCTGATCCACTTTCTTGTCTTATTTTTCATTATACTTGTAGCTCTGTCATAAAATAAAATCATCAATGACAGCAGATTTTCTATAAAAAAAAAGTATAATGGTTTACTTGGTACTTCCTATATGGGACCATGAACTTGAAGTACGCCACTTTTTAACATTCCAGCCATCCAAAATTAGTGATATCCTCCTTTCAAAATAAAATATTATCAGTTCTATTGGGAATCTTTACCCTGAAAGAATAATGAGAGGGAAAGTCATCACGAGGGAATAGAACGAGGCACTGAGCCGAGCCACTAAGTTTCATTGGTTAAAAAATTGCACAATATATATGCAAGACTTTCCCTATAGTAGAGAGTGAAAGCCAAGTTTACATCGGATCACAAATAATACACAAGACTATTTTCCTGATTTACTCCATATTTATGTATGTCACAAAAGAATAGATGATGACTAGTCATACTAGCCCGATCGTGTCTATCATCGATAGGCTATGTGGAAAACCACCAACGAAAAGATGGAAGATAAAAGGGGTGTGGACAGAAAAAGAATCAGGAATGTGGAAACAATTGTATGGAAGCAATTGTGTTGGGGTTGGTAAGAGACATAGAAGCATTTGAAGGATCACATGACTCTGCCTTCCATCTCAATCTCAAGAACTTGGTAGCTATGAAGTTGGTATATTTGTTGGGGAACCGCACCTGAAAATTTATATGAAAAACCTCTTGTTGATTTGAGTGACTGAGTACATTTGAATACAGAACATCAGACACATATGTCCATAATTTCTTGACAGGAGCAGAATCAACAGATTAGCACTCCTTAAACCAGATTAATCATGTCATCTTTTTTTTCTTTTTTTATTTTATTTTTCTGCAAGGGTCCTTGAAATATCCTGCAGAACAAAGTTGGTGCCAGTTACTTTGTATGGTATCTGAATCCAAACAAAGGTAAAATGCAAGATTCTAATCAGTCACAAGTTAATGATAAATATTAATCCTATCTTCAGCTGTTGCCATAAGCAAAGGCAAGAAGAGATTATCAACCTAGCTTATTTTCTAGATTTCTCTAGTAGGCTTTTCGCCGAACTTGCCTAAAACAAAGATTGGCAATGGTTTTGCTAAACCAAGAGTTGTAATGGAAAATGGTTTTTTAAAAATTGAGTTTAGACCGAGTAGCTTAAGTTCAATTTATTAACTTCAGTTTTCTTGATCAAGTACTGTCAACTATTTAAATCAATACTGTTTTCTGGTTAAGTCCAGATTGGCCTAACAAAATGAAGTAAATACCTCCTTTGTTTGCTGAGACTGAAGATCAGAGATGAAAATACAAAGCCACATGATGGGGTGTCTTGCTGCTCCCAAGCAAGCTATTTAGCACCACACAACACAATTGTATCAGTGTTGGGTAGGACCACAACATATGCAGTGTTGTTGGTCTTTTGATGAAGTGAGAGGGCAATTCATTAGCAGACCTAATCAAGAAACTTTGTAGTAAACTAGTCCGATTATGTGGTCAGTTGAATTAGTGTGAACAAAGAGAAGTGCATGTCTGAAGCATAAATGCTACTTACCTAACAGACATAATTGTTTTGGATTGAATCACCTCTGGTGGTCCTTTTGTTGTCTGTTACCTAGAGGAGGTAAGGAAGAGTTCCGTGAGAAATCTTTTGGGGATGAATTGCGTTAGAAGGACGACAAACCCATGTGATTTCTCACAATCAAGTGTCCCTCATTGGAGCCCATCTCAGTGCCTCTTCACCAATCATTTCATGTAGTTGTTGATTTTCTGGATACCCTTGATCTATATATACACATGACCAAGTTCATCATGAGCAACTCAAGTCTTCACCTTCTCAAGCATCAAACCTTTCTCTGCTTTCCAAATCCAGGTCCTTTGAATTCCTTCTCTTCTTCTTTTGTCCTTTGAGAATTTATAAGACCATGGGTTTCCGGTTGCCTGCAATTGTTAATGCGAAGAGAAGTCTCATTCGATCTCTATCTAGTTCAAGCCAGACAGCAGATTCAAAGACCTTAGATATCCCAAAAGGCTACTTTGCAGTCTATGTTGGGGAGAGCCAGAAGAAGCGATTTGTGATTCCGATATCATATTTGAATGAGCCTTTATTCCTGGATTTGCTGAGTCAAGCTGAAGAAGAATTCGGATACGATCATCCCATGGGAGGTATCACAATCCCCTGCAGTGAAAACACCTTCCTTGATCTCACTTCCCGCTTAAGTGTGTGAGTGTACGTGAATCAGTCATCCAAGCCATCCGAACCATCCTCATTTCAGAGCTCACTGAGCCAAGATAAAAGAATTTGGATATGATCATATCCAAAGCATCCTCATATCAGAACTCACTGAGTTGGGATGAAGAAGAGGCTACCACTGATCATCCACGGAATCAACTCACATCTTGTGGTGAAAGCAAACCTTCTCAAATCCTGAAGGTGCTTCATGAGCAGAAACATAGAAATTTATGAAGCAGACAAGTGATGATATCATGAACTCCCTAGAAACATGGTCCAAATATCATTCCCCCCACCCAAAGGCAGTCAAATTCTGTCTTTTAAACATGTAGGCAAACTTCTTTGTTGTTCTCCGGTGCATGTGGGAGTAATACAATATATTTTAAATCCTCATCCTTTCTTGTCTTATGGTTTTGCATTATGGTATTATCTTCTTGTAGTTAATCCTCAAATGGCAGCAGATTTGCACAAGAATTTGACTAAAATGCTTACCATATAACTTTTTACATGGTTCCTCATACAGATTGGGACCTTGAATTATATTTGATATTCCAGTTTCTCAGAATTAAAATGATTAGGGGGTCCTTTCCCAATAAGATAGAGTCTTATAGGGGAAATATCGTACCCATTTCAGTGGCATTTAATGCTTGATTGATCCTAAGTTATCAAATTAAAGCAAATTTTGATGAAACACATTCTTGCAAATCAACTCCTGACACAAAAATTTGTTTCATGACAATATGCTAGCAACTAGCAAGTAGGCTGGTACATTGACAATAACTTAATTTTCTCTTGCCAAAGTCTATTTGAATAATTGCTAAGCTCTTGTTTCTATTTTTGTTTTTGGGTGGTGCCTAAAGATAGCATGATCTCATATCCCTTTTTTCTGAGGACAATATTCCAGCTTGCATAAACTGGTTTAGGTAGGGTCTAGGGCAGAAGGGCTTCTTATTTTAATGAATGCCAAAGAAAGAAAAAAGAAAGGTCTGCATGAGCTATTAACTGGATTTTTGAAAACTTATAGAAAAAAAAAATATCTGAGGTGAAAAAAAAAAACCACAAAATATTTTTTCTTTTTGACAAACCACAAAATATTTACAAACATACTGTCATAAGATATATTAGAATCAGCAAACGTTTCCTGTCCTAGCAAGCACTTTAGATTGGTTAAAACTGAAACATAATCCAACAAATATATAGTCTCAATCATTGCCAAATTCTTGATGATGTGGAAGACAGAACCATGTGATCCTTCATATGCATATGTTTCCCCATTCATCACCCCCCGACCATATAGCCTCTACACCACATACTGCAGATTTCATTTTTTTCCAATATAGCATTCATCTCCATATAAATGTCGATTGGACCGGAATTTATAGAGGCCCGATGAATGGCCCGTTGCGGTAAATGGGTTTTTGGAGCAGCAAATTAGAAGCCCAATAGCATTCATAGTCCAGAAAGGAAGATCATAATGAAGTTGCAGGCAGTGACTCCATTTTACTTTAGATGTCTCTCTACATCAATTTGTACTGGTGATTTCTTACATCTTGGCTAGATGTCTCTAATTTCATTTCCATTTTATTCAGTACAAAGAATTCAAGTCTTATTACTTGTAAGTCAAGAAAAGAACTTATACCAAACTTGTTAGATTTCTTGGTCCACAAGCAGTCTCAAATTTACTCATTATATATCTTTACAGTACTAGTGACACCCTAGCGCCATTCAGTGTAAGATCAACTGGATAGCTAAATCAAGTTCTCACATTGTCCACTTGAAAAATCTTCTCAGCAACCCCACAATGATAAGTCTTGACAAAACTGATCAAATTTCATTATTATTCTATGACCCATTGTGTATATTTTATAGGCTTATTTACATATATGCCCTCTGTGCTTTTAATCGAGTCTCAGATTACCACCCATACTTTCAAGTGTCTCAAAATACCACCCATGGTTGCTTTAAGTGTCGAACGTTACCCCATCCATCACATTTTCGAGAACTGCCGTTAGTGTATGTGGGCCCCACTTCATTTCAGTCTCTTAACATAACAAGGCTTTAGGGTTCGGAGGATTAATCAAAGGGGGAATTTGGGAGAGATTTGATTTGGGGATTTCTGATTTGGGAATAGGGTTCATTCCTTCATTCCACTTGGAAGGGCTCGAATCTTTCAATAGGGTTTGAATAGGGTTCATTGCATTGGGAAGGGCTCGAATCTCTGGAGTGGGTTGTGTTATTTGGGAAGAGGGTTGCGCGATTTTCTCTGTTGAGCCACTGTTTGGCGTTGGATTTAAGACTACAAAGTGCAAAGATGGTGGTGCTTAGAAAATCTGAAGGTTGTCAACCCATATGTAAGTAGACCCATTCTTCAGCCATTTTTCTTGTTGTTGCATGTGCATTGAACTGTTGCTCGAATTTTTATTTGTTTTTCTGTATACCTTTTCACTCTTTGCTAGTCTTTGTGTGGTCCCTGTGTGTTTCTTGGATGGGTGTCATGTGTGGTCCTTGTATTGTCTTTGTAACCTTTTTCGGTTTGTTAAGTGACTCTCATACCCCTTATGCAGATAAAGATGCTGACGAGGTTGTTACATTCAAGTTTTTACGTGGAGGTAAACTAGTTAAAAAGCGGTCAAGTTATAGTGAATGGTCTTATTTGGGGGGTGAAGTCAGTTGGTTTGATTATTGTGAGGCTGACTATATGTCCATGTTAGAGCTATTTGGAATGGCTAAAGATGTGGGATATGATGATGGTTATGCTGTGACTTTTTTTTGGTGAAGAGTTTGGAACTGGTAGATTGATTGAAATAGCATCAGATAGTACGCTTTTATGTTGTACGAGCACAGTACCTAAAAGCAATAGCAGGGTGATAGTTTTGTACTTGCAAGCAGTGAGAAAGACTTCAAGCCAAGTGGGGAATGATAGCAATGATCCAGACTCATGTCCATACTCATGTTCTGAGGATGATGATAGCAGTGATCCAGACTTTGAAGACAGTGACTATGCACAGAGTGATGAAGAGGTTGACTTATTGAAGAAGGATGATAAGTGGTTTGAAGGTTATGTGGATCATACTTGTACTGACAATGATCCAAATAGAGAGGAAAATGATGAGTCAGACAGTGGAGAAGAGTCACCTACACTTACCTGCCCAAGTAGCTCTTCAAGTGAATATGAAGCAGTAGGTGAACTAAGAAGGAAAAGGAATAGAATGCCAAAAGGTGAAGATTTCAGACCTAAAATTGATATGGCAAACCCAGGATTCAAAGTGGGTTTAAAGTTTGCAACTGCCAAGATGTTTAGAAAAGTTGTGAGGACATACTCCATTAATGTTGGAAGAGAGTTGATATTTATGAATAATGACCGTAACAAAATACGAGTAGTATGTGAAGAGGGGTGTCCTTTTCTTATCCATGCTTCAACTGTTAGTGGTAGCACTTACCTGCAGCCTGCAGGTAAAACCTATAATCCTACACATGTTTGTAGTAAGGGGAGTCAAAATATACATGCCACTGCTAGCTGGTTGGCTGAAAGATATGCTGGGTAGTTAAGGCTCAATCCAAATTGGACTGCTTCCTCTTTTGCAGAGCAAGTTCACCAAGACTATGGTTACAGACCATCTAGAGCAACAGTGTACAGAGCAAGAGCCATGGCATTTGACATTGTAGAGGGGTCTTACAGTAAACAATATGAACTATTGTGGGATTATTGTCATGAGTTAAGAACGAGAAATGTGGGAAGTACAGTTATCATTAAATTTGAAATGGAAGGTGATAGTCCACGGTTTCAGAGGATTTACATCTGTCTTGCAGCCTGCAAGAAGGGGTTTTTAGAGGGTTGTAGGCATGTGGTTTGCTTGGATGGGTGTCATGTGAAAGGGCCTCACCCTGGGCAAGTGCTTTCTTCAATGGGAGTTGATGCAAACAACAGAATGTTTCCACTTGCCTATGCATATGTAGAGATTGAGAGCAATTCAACATGGGTGTGGTTTTTAGAATTATTGAGTGATGATCTAAATATTACGAATAGCCATGGTTATGTATTTATGACTGACAAGCAAAAAGGTTTAATAGATGCTGTGGGTCATTTATTCCCTAATGCAGAGCACAGACATTGTTTGAAACATCTCTATAAAAACTTCTATTTGGAGCATAGAGGTCTTTCTTAGAAACATCAAATGGAAGCAATTGCTAGGGCCACAACTGTGCCATGGTTTGATGCAGAAATGAGAAAGATGTTGGAGTTGTCTAAACCTGCACATGATTGGCTTGCAGAGAAAGATCCTAGGCATTGGAGTAGGGCACATTTCAAGAGTGATTCCAAGTGTGACATGCTTATGAACAATCTATGTGAGGCATTCAACCGTAGCATAATGGATGCCAGAGACAAGCCTGTTTTGACTATGCTAGAAAGAATTAGGTTGTATATAATGTTGTTGATGGCTGGAAGAAGGGTTTTGTGTGAGAAATGGCATGGACAAGTTGGGCCAAGAATTAGAAAGATATTAGAGAAAAATAAAGGAAAAGCTCAATGGTGCATTCCTAAGGCTACTGGACAGAATAGGTTTGAAGTAATGCACCATAGTGGCCGCAACTTTGCTGTTGATTTGAATGCCCACTTTTGTTCATGCCATGCCTGGGATTTGAATGGAATACCATGTTTGCATGCTTGTGCTGCAATAAGTTGGTTTCATGGGAATCCAGAGGACTTTTGTGATGCAGTGTACAAGAAGGAGGCTTATTTGAGAGCCTATGAACCAATGATTATGCCTATGACTAGTGAAGATCAGTGGATGAAGACTAATTTACCTCCATTACTCCCTCCAAAATATCACAAGTAGCCTGGTAGGCCTAAGAAGACAAGGAAACAAGCTTTTGATGAGCCTAAACAACCTGCTAATCCATATAAGCTGCCTAGGTATGGCATTCCTTTAAAATGTGCCAATTGTGGTGGAGAAGGCCATAATCGAAGTGGTTGTAAGGTATGTCTGATTATCCAAAATTGCTTTACATTTAAATATATTTCATATGCTTCCTAACTTCGTGACTTTGCTTATTAGGAACCTAGAAATCCCAACATAAAGCCTACTAGGAAGAGGCAAGTTGACAAGGAAAAACTTCCAGTAAGTGCCACTTATTAAACTATGTATTCAGCATTCAGATTTTTATATCATGCCTACCTAATTATTGTTGGCTTGTTTTAGGTAAGAAGGATAGATGGTATGCAACTAAGGCAAAGGAAACAAGAAAGTGCTTCCCAAGGGCCTTCTCAATCTCAGGCAGCTGAAGCTTCTCAATCCCAACCATCTCAAGCAGCTCAAGCTTCTCAAAGTATGCAACCACCTCAAGTAGCTGAAGCTTCTCAATCTGCCAAACTATCTCGAGTACAACGTAGGAGGAGGATGAAACAACAACAGAGGAACCATTTTGTCAAAGATCCTTTTTTTCATCCTTAGATGTGATGATGTTCAACTTTTGAAATAGGATAAACTGTTCAAGGTTGTAATTGGGTTGTTGGTTTGGTATCCAATGAACAAGTTATGATAAGGTTTTTGAGTTGTAATTGGGTTGTTGGTTTGGTATCCAATGAACAAGTTTGGTATCTGTGATGGTTCGTTCTATTAGGGTTTGATGTCTGTCAAGGTTTCGAGATGTAACCATTTCATATGGCATGAACAATATATGGTTGTAGGCCTGTTTTTGTAACCTGTTTTTGGTATCCAATGAACAAGATATGGTGAAACCTATTGTAATTTGTGATGCATTTCAATCTGATTGGCTTCATATCAAATGAACAAGATACAAAAAAAAAACTCAGAAATCAAAACAAATTACAATGAACTTGTGCTTACTGATAAAACTCAAAACAAGATACATTGTTTTCCCCACCAAATTACATTACATTACACTCATTGGTACTGCTCTACTGGTCTCAAATTACATTGCTTACTGAACTACTTCTGGTGGTCCTAATTAGCCTAGGCTTTTCAATCACATTACACCCACCAAATTACAAAACATAGCCTTACTCTTAATTCCTCTTAATTCCTCATAATTCATCTTCATGGTAAACACCACCAACCAGGAAAGCAACATTGCAGCCCACAATATTCTTGACTTTGTTCAAATCTTTGCATTTTCCTCTTCCACCCTATCAATCTTCCTCAGTAAACCAGGTATCAAAGCCTTTGATAGCTCACACATTTCTGCATCAAACCACTGAAAAAACCTACATCCTCTTTGACCACTTCCCTATATCAACCCATAACAATAACTGAAAATTTGATCAATTTCATCAATGACTGAACATTTGATCAATATGAACTTTATCAATTTTTGATGCCCAAAACAATGACTGAAAATTTGATCTTGAACATTCTTACCTTTGACTTTGGGCAGACTAGAAATCTCCGCCCTGGGTTTGAAGTGGTCCACGAGGTCTGCATCCGTGCTAACTTCCCAAAATTACATCATTGGCCATGCCTTGCTTCCCCTGATTCCATGTCTTCTTCAATTCAGTCAGTATTCACACAGAGATTCGAGCCCTTCCCAGTGCAATGAACCCTATTCAAACCCTATTGAAAGATTCGAGCCCTTCCAAGAGAAATCCCCAAATCAAATCTCTCCCAAATTCCCCCTTTGATTAATCCTCCGAACCCTAAAGCCTTGTTATGTTAAGAGACTGAAACGAAGTGGGGCCCACATACACTAACGGCAGTTCTCGAAAATGTGACGGATGGGGTAACGTGCGACACTTCAAGCAACCATGTGTGGTATTTGGAGACACTTGAAAGTATGGGTGGTAATCTGAGACTCGATTAAAAGCACAGAGGGCATATATGTAAATAAGCCAAGTATTTTCCCTTTTCCTTTGCGATACATCTCCGCCTTTATTTTGATTTTTTAATCTTAAAAAATCTAAATTAGGTCCATAGAAACTCAAAAATTCTCAATCTAGCAATAATTGAAAATTTGAACACAATGAATGAGGAATTATTCACTAGTTCAGAAACTAGATTTCATATCTAACATACCTGTAATTATCATTTTAAGTTTCATGCAATTGAATTATTTAGTGGAGCAAAAACTGGTACTAATATCCCCAAAATCCAATTTTGGAAAACAAAAAACATAATAACTTCCTCGCCAACCTGTCACGGTTTTGGATTCTTTTTTTTTTTGTTCATAGGTGTCAGATGTAACCGGTTTCTCTTTATCTCTCTCATCGCGTTCATCACGTGACTGATAAAAGAAATGGTTTAATAGGTACATCACGACTGTATTTTACGACGAGTGGAAAGCATGCAAGAATGCCAACCCAATTGTCCTTATCCTTCCTCATGAAAATTGCCAAAACATGTGGTGAAACAACTACAGTGGCACATAGATTCCTCACCATATGGAAACCATGGGCACTATAGGTTGTTTTCTTGAACTTATGTATAATGTACCCTTGGCTTCCCTATAAATAAAGGTCTCTAAATCTTGAGAGCATAATACACTCTTAGAATTGGCTGACTTGAAATGGGAGATAGACCTCCTAGAGGCCAATGTAGATGGGTGGCTGGGAAGGATCCTCATAATTTCTCTACCTTTTCTTAATTGAAAACTAAGGAGGTGACATAATAGGGGCTCCCTCCCATGCCACGCGTTTATATTGTTTCTGGGTTTCTCTCCCTTTTCCTTTCTTGTCACCCGGTTGAAATTTCAATCTCTACCTGTTCCATAACTATATATGCTGGTATTTCTAATTTTTTCGATTCATTTGTTATAATCTATTTGTCAAGATATATTTCCCAATCACAAAGTATTTAATTACTAATAATGGCACTCAATTTTGCCCTCATGCACTCCGAATTGGATATTTCCACTGATAGGACAGTGTAGGACGTTAAAACTGAAGCCTTTTGGTAGTAACATTTTAGATCTACTAGGTGTACGAAACTAACCTAGCTTAGTCTTACCGATGTATATTACATGGTTCATGTATCCATTAAACTTGTAATCTACATTTTTTTTAAAACCCTCCCAACGGTTGAAGAGATAGAAAAAGGATCTAAAAGATGACAACCACCAATTTGGAATCTCATTTGTTCACTTTTTAATGCTTATACGAGGGGAGAAATATGTTGGAAAAACTATTTTTCATATCCATTAAGTCTTGTTGTTTTCTTTTTATGCAATTGAACTATTTAGTGTCGACTAATTATGTGTTAGGTGGATTGTCTCAGGCCTTTGGTATGCTCCCAAGAGGTCTTGGGTTCAAGCCCCTATGGTACCCGTGTGTGTGAGTTCCCATTTCCCCCTTCCTAATTTTGGCACAAATGAAAAGGTATTTAGTGTCTTGGGTTCAAGCCCCTATGCTACCCGTGTGTGTGAGTTCCCATTTCCCCCTTCCTAATTTTGGCACAAATGAAAAGGTATTTAGTGTTGTAAAAATGGTACTAATTTCCCCAAAAATGGTACTAATTTCCCCAAATTCCATTATCCAATTTTTAAAAACAAAAAACCCAAGACTACTTATAGGGCGTGCTTGATGAGGACCTCATCCACCAGGTGGTGAACCGGATGAACACCTCATTCACTCGGCTTGAACTCCAAGCAACAAAATCACTTTAATGCCCTGTTTAGTTACAAGTCCATACTATAGGGCTTGGCAATTATAATGCTTCGTGTAAGTTCTTATAAGCAGTTATATCTTTCAACTTTTTTTCCATGTGGGACACTAGCATCTGAATTTTAAGAGTCAGAGCTAGCTCTATATTCTTCCCATGCCTGTTGAAGTTGTACTCGCCATGTACATGCCCTTGATCAAGATAGATCGTGCTTTCCGCTCAGATACAAATACAAGATAAAACAGAAGACTCATCATAAATTAAATATTAGGTTGTGAGCTATATTAGTTCAGTCACAAAATCTGTTAAGAACTGTTAGCACATGAGAGCTACATAAAGCTAACTCCTTTCTATTGTAATCAGGAATCAGTTTCGTTTCTCTCTAGAACCCAAAAAGATTTTAGAAAAACACAAACAGTAGATTTCATGTTTGTAAAGACCGAGGATTTGAATTGTTTATGGGATCATCAGTGTGCATTAATTGTGAGTGTATATATAGATGAAAGGGTGTGTAGAGGAAAATATCTGAAATGTGGATAGAGTTTAATGGAGACAATTGGTTGGGGATTGGAAAGAGGCATAAGCATTTGAGTGATCACATGGTCTGTTTTCCATCTCAATCTCAAGAACTTGGTTGTTATTAAGTCTGTATGTTTGTTGGAGAACATGATGCCCAACAATTGTTTGGACACCTACAAACTTTTTATATGTGGATAGAAAAGACTTCTTTGAAGTACAAAACAGGCTTCAGACATATCTGTCCATAGATTAGCAATGTTTAGACCACATCAATCTTGTAATTATATATTACTTACGTATGTATGCATTACCTGCTAAGTGCCCAATAATCAATCTTTAGACCAAATTACTGGATGAAATAAGACGTAGGGAACGGTGTTTGTACATAGGGATACAGTTTGGTCATTTGCATGTGGAGATGATTTATGTGAGTAGGAAGACAACCCATGTTATGTTTTGATTTCTCACTAGCTAGTATCCTTCAATGGAGCCCATCTCTGCTCCTCGAGACCACTCATTTCATGTAGCAACCCATAATCTTTCATCTATATATACACAAGAGATCAGGTTCATAACCACCAACTCAAGTCTCTCTCCTTGCCAAGCATCAAAGTCTTCTCTGTTTCCCAAGTCCTCTGAATTCTTTTTCTTGTTCTAATTTTCCACTTGAGAATATAAAAACCATGGGATTCCGCTTGCCAGGAATTGTTAACTCCAAGAAGCATCTAAACAAGGCTGCTACTTCAAAGACCTTAGACATCCCAAAAGGCTATTTTGCAGTGTATGTTGGGGAGAGCCAGAAGAAGCGATTTGTGGTTCCAATATCCTACTTGAATGAGCCTTTGTTCTTGGATTTGCTGAGTCAAGCAGAAGAAGAATTTGGATATGATCATCCAATGGGTGGTATCACAATCCTCTGCAGTGATGAAACCTTCATTCATCTCACTTCCCGCTTAAGTGTATGAATGAAGGAAAATGAAGTGAATCTGGTTCATATCCAAATCAGCCTCAGTTTGATCAGAAGAACTCACCGTGTCAAGATGAAATAGAGGGTGTGATTGATCATATGCACATTTTTCTGTTGCTTATGAATCTGGGAAGCCTTCTTTGATGGTCAAACTGCTTGTGAGCTGAGCACGAAGATACAAAATTTGTGAAACAGTCGAATGATGATATCATGAACTCTCGAAGACTATTGAGCCCAAAATCGTAACTCCAATTTGAACTCGATGACAAGAAGATTTGTCTTTTAAGCCATGTACAGTTCTAAATGTTTTGTTCTCCAGGAAACATGAGAAAATATGATATATTTTGATTCCTCATACTTTATTGTCTCATTTTTTAGTTAAGTTATTATCTAATATTGTAGCTTGTTGCCTCATACAAAAACGGAATCTGGAAGTAGACCAAATTTGAACATCTCACAATCCCAAAGTTGAAGATGGCCTCCTTTCCCAATAAATTATCAGATACAGATACAGCCAAGTATTCTGATTTTCTGCCCAATGGAGTTGAAGATGGCTTGTATTAGAAGTAGTTGTATCCAGTGGTTGGACAAGAGGGTAAATATTGGGACTTTTGTAGACAAGATTACTTGGAAATTCCAAATATTGGAACTTTTATACTTGACACTGGTAGTTCATACTTGACAGGCAAAGATAGAATCCAATGGCAGCTGCAATAACAATCCCAATAGTTTCTCAGTCCCTGGTAGCCACATTTTATTGGTAGCCTACTTTCCCAATAAAATATCCTATACTGATACAGCCATACACTGATTATTTTTTCAATCATAAATGACATGTAAAAAAAAAGAACATGAAGCATTGACACATAAAAAACAGAACACGAAACCAACAGAGAAAAATACATAAAAACAAACAGCAGGAAAACCACAGCAGCTACCACAGACAAATCCTAGACCCCATAAGCACTTATATATGGAGAACAAATAAAAGTAGCTCGAGCAAATTTTACTGATCGACAAACGGACATGAGTAGACGATTTTCAAGCTAAGGCAGGCAGCTTCCCCGGAGTGGGCATGATCAGTCTTCCTCAATTTGTAGGTACAAAAGTGTCGAAAAGGTGATGTTCAAAAGAAAATCTAGTGATACTTCTGGAATCTGCGCACTAAGATGTAGTCTATTGGAGGGTATTCTAGTGCTTTTTCTAGATTTGCGTTCCATTTCGTTTCAGCTTCTTGAGGCGAGGACAGCATGATCTGATTTTTACAACATCTATATTTGTAGCATTCTTCCGAATATCTACTGACAACGATCTTAGATAGTTAAATGTGAATGGTGGTTGGAAGATTGCCATGAACTCATCGAGCTTGCTGTCATCAGGTATTTGTATTACCAATTTTCTGAGATTGGGTAGTGTGGTCAGATCCCTCACATCTGCTATCTCTGCTGGAAAGTTTTTTAAGGTCTGCAGGTCATTGAGATTAGCAAACCGTAACTTCTTGGTACGCTTACCATATTCCCGTGGAAGATACAAATGCCTCAATCTTTTCATCTTCCAAATCACATCTGGAATTAGTTCTGCCGAATTGTTTGGATCTATGTATAGGGCCAACAAGAATCTCCAGTTGCCTATAGATGATGAAAGCACACCTGTCCAAGCAGAATTTACAGTCAAAAGCCTTAAATGGATCAAATTCCCTATTCCTTTTGGTATTGCGAATCCTCGAATCTCTTCAAGATCTAGGACTCTAAGAAACTTGAACCTGCTGACTATGGATTCAATCAGCTCCTGACCTATTGCACTCTGTATGTTGTTGCCGAATCCCAATGCAGACCTAACTGGAGGACATTCTTCAGTTCCCAAAGAGATAAACCCGCTAAAATTTTTGAAATAAATGGAAATTCTGCGGATCCTACCTATTGAATTTGGTCTGTTAACCATTGGCGAAGAGAACAACTCCATTTTCCTGTTACTGTCACGAAGTTCTATGATTTGGAAGAAATCATTCTGCCCAGCCTTTGTCAAACATAGTTCTCGTATAAGATCATGCATGCGGCAACTTTTAATCCTTCCGGTTGAACTTCTTTTCTCCACTTGAACCAAATACCTTTCTGCCAACATTGTCAAGTACCGATATGCAACATCCTCTAATGTTTCCTCGTTCTCTCTTTCATTTGATGATTCAGATGGTATCATGCCTTCTGCAACCCACAGATTGATTAGTCTCCGTGTAGGCATTTCAAAATCCTCTGGGAATTGGCCTAAATGAAGGAAGCATGGTTTCAACTGATATGGCAAATCATCGTAACTTAGTGCTAACGCCTCCATAACTCCCAACTCAGTACTTCTTTGGTCGCCGTTGATTGTTTTCAAGTGTGATTTGATAGTTTTATGTACTGTCTCCCATTCATCAATGAAACGTTTTGTTGCCAAAACACCTCCAAGCACAATAATGGCCAGCGGCAGACCACGACAATGTGTTACCATTTCTTTCCCAAGTTTTTCCATGCGTTCCACTGTTATGAAAGGATTTTCAGAATTTTGTGCCCTTGTAGCTGGTGGGTGATCTACAATACAACAAAGATAAACTATAAGCACAAATATACGTATTAGGGATAATAATAGCACTCCTTGTTGTTATGAGTTGTATATTTGATTAGAAGATTTATTATTTAATTTGTATAGTATAGGGACTAAGGGGCTGTTTGATACACAGGCTTACCTTGGACTAAATTTAGTCCCATGTTTGTTTCATCTCATCCTAGTCTAAATGAGATTGCTATATATACAGAGACTAGGAAACTATTCTAGGAATGTAATTATGAGCCTATAATCTTTTTTTTTTTTGTTTTTTGTTTTTGTTTGAGGATCTTTCCTATTGATAGGGGCGATAATGTACTAAACTCACACACACTACACTGATGCTAGGACTTGAACCCAAGACCTTACATGGGTGGAGCATGCTCTAAACCACTACACCAGTAGGTCCTTTGCATGAGCCTATAATCTTGCATAATCAAATAGTTGACTTAGACTAATTAGGAATGTACAGCTCGCTGACAGTTCGGCGTTGTGCCTATGTCCTCTTGGTGATCCCCAAGAAATTCACTCATAAGAAAGAACCCCATTTGCTCTCTCTCAAACTCTACCTCTCTTTTCTCTCAGCCATGGCTCAAACCCAATTTGATGCCTTAGTTTTCTCACTTTATGAAAAGCTAGTGCTCAAATGCCTATTTATAGTTCATAGAATTTAAATACAAACCTAATAGGAACAGAAGTCTTAACCTAGCCCAAATAGGCTAGCAAAATACCCAAAACCCAGGTAAATAACCAAAACACGCCAAGAGACAAAAGATGTGGCAACACGTTGCTTTTGAGCCATGCAACTAGTTGCTTTGCACAGTAACTCGCGACTTGCTCTCGGGTTTGGACGACCAGTCGTTTCTGGAATTGGCAACCGATCGCTTCTTGCTCCTCCATCCTAATCCACACCGTTTTAAGCCGAGCCAACTTCAACACTATGATCTACTTAGTTTATCTCATGATGGAAGCAACTTATGGTTTGACACTAAAGTGGTTATGTGTTGAAATTGGAAAGGTTTTGGACCCAGCTGATAAATCCCATGAAGGTACACACAGTTGACAAGGCTAGTGTTGTTTCATCTTTGCTAGATTTCAATCCACAATTGTCAACTTCCATTTTTGTGTGATGCATTTGAATTTGAATGATTGTCATGCAAAAGTAGTGATCTTGACTAGAGAGTTTTCCAAAGGCTAGATTAGTGTCATGGTTGATTTAGTTTTGAGATGATGGATCATACATAAAATCTGTCAACTGTTCATTGAAAGTAGTATAAAAATAGAGTCCTGATCTCTTGGTCCCTAGTGACCAAGAAATCCGTGGTCTCCTACCCTTGAATTCAAATCCAATGGCCCACTTACTTTTGCACTCCTTTTAAGAAACTCTATTGGGTTATTGGATTTGAATCCAAGGGTGGGTGGCCATGGATTCCTTGATCACTAGGTGACCAAGAGATCATGACTCATAAAAATAATGTTTGCGAATTTCTGAAGTACAGATATGACCTCATTCACAATTTTCCTTTTATCCCACGCACAAGTGGAATGAGGAGCTTATTCCTTCGCTGATGACATTGCTTTTTCTTTCTTAGTGTTGTTATTATTATTGTTGTGCTGAGGCAATAAATAATGGGTGCTGTTAAACGAACCCTAAAATTAACTGAGTGCACCCTATGATATAAGTACACCATAATAATTAAATTAAAATATAAAATTAACTAAGTACACCCTATTTAATTACCAAAAATACCCCTAATACACCCTAATACACTCTATCACATAACTCTCTAATACTAAGTACACCCTATTTTACATTGTAGCTTCAGTAAAGTATTCATCTTGCAAAGCAGATAGAAATTCCTTTGTATTCATCTTGGTGGCCTCGTCTTACCTTGCCCAAGCCTGTCGCCGTCCTCGAGCGCCGCCACATCATCGGCGGCGCCGCCGTCACTGAGGAGATCATCCCCGACTTCAAGTTCACTTGCTGCAGCTACCTCTACGGCCTCTTCCGACCCTTCATGGCCACCGATGGGATTGCTGGACTCCTCTTGTAACCAAAAAATTGATGTAGTACAAATTTGTAAGCCACCTAAAATAAGCAGGGGAGAGATGTACTCTATCCTGAGAGACAATGCTCTTGTTTAAATCAAGTTTGAAAACCTTTGGCTCCAGTTATAATCGGATAGTCTGTTTTCTTTTATGGTTCAATTTGGAGTTCAATGCTGCCACAAATGTAGTCCATGGCTGTATCTAGAGTCTAGACGTATACACTAATTATTGTTAGACTAATAATAATACTATAATCAGGAAACCTAATATCGATCTACAAAGGCCGGCAGAGAAGATTGGACTGAGTTAACAGATAACTGAGGTATGAGGATGAGATGTGAAAGTTTTGAAAATTGAATAATAATATTCATTTCAGTTTGGACCATGGAGGTTTGAATAATGTTCGCATCAGTTTGATTATGTAGACAAATCAAATTGAAAATGTTGAGCCCTCTCTACTAAAAGAACATGCACATACTCTGCTTTTGCAGAAAGGTGTTGTGGGTGCTGCCGAAGAACTTCTAAACAGGGCAATTGCGGAAAAGCTTGACGTAGAGATCTTTTTGTCCTCCAACACCTTTCACATTGCAGACTTGGGTTCCTCAGTGGGGCCAAAAAAGAAGAAGAAGGAACTGGAATTGACGAGACATGGATTGAAGCTGTTGAAGTCCTTGGCTTCATCGTTCACACCATGTCTTGATGGGCGTTATCTGCTCTTGGGCCTCAACCAAGAACAAGATCACTTGGAAATTTCGAAAACAAGATGCAGATGCTTATCCAAGGTCAAATTTTTCCTTATTCAATCTGATGATCAATTTATGTTTAGCTTCATTCAAAAAGTTTGTAGAGCTCATAAATCAATCTATTGTTTCAATATTTAATATATCCTTTTTTGTCATTTTATATTAGGGTAAATTAGTAATTCAATAAATAGTTTGATAGTAGGGTGTACTCGGTTAATTTTAGGGTTCGTTTAACAGCACCCTAAATAATGTCCAATTTTATAATTTTAAATTTGTTATTATTTCTTGAAAATTTAATTTCTGTTTAGTTTATTAATCTACTACACTTTGATGAACTTTAACTTGATTGACCTTTCTTTTTTAACAGTTTAGGCACAATGGACTATTGGATTTTGGATGCTTGGTTTTGAACAGGACTAAAAGACCTGGTTTTGTTGGTTGCCATAGGACTTATACATTATTGTTACTTGAGGACAACTAAGAGTGGACTAAAAGACTTGGTTTTCTACAATTGTCCTATACTTCCTAAACCCCTTCACACTCAATCCAACAGTGGAATCAAGCCACTCAAATTCCAATAGCGGGCAACACTAAAGCATTATTAGATTGGTTGAAATGCTACAGATTAATTTGTGAAATGCAAAAAAATGTAACACTTTTTATATGCACATGAGATGAATACAATCTATTACTAAAATTTAAATGACAATCTAACAATTATTAAGCATGATGGAGCTAGGATGAGATGTTGGTGTTACCTCCATATGCTTGCACTCTTTGAAAAATTGCTACCTTATGGAACAGTTCCCAGCTATCTCCATCATTTAGACAGGATGGTTCATAGAGGAAACCTCTCGGATCTGCTCGATATGCTACGCTTTTGTTGCGCGATGTAATTAGCACTTTGGTTTCTGTGTCCTCGTGAGTTGGAAACCCAGCACTTAGCAATGACCACGCATTCGCATCCCAGATGTCATCAAGAACCACCAAGCTTCTCATCTTTTGAAGTAGCACAAAAAGTTCTTTAGCTACCTCATCATCTTTCATCTTTGCGATCTTCTCTCTCTCCTTTTCGCCAGGGGACGAAAGTTTAAACAGAATTTGCTCCCAAATGTCTCTTGTTTGATATTGTTGAGATACGCACACCCAAATGAAGTGAGAAAAATGATCCCTAACTTCATCATGATGGTAAACCTTCCTAGCCAGAGTGGTCTTGCCCAACCCTCCCATTCCACATATCGAAACCACTCGACTGCCGGAGTTTCCTGGTTTCACAAGCTCAGTCGCTAATGTCTTGGCAGCTTCCACCAAACCAACAACATTATGGTTGATGGAGTGAGAGAAACTGCGGCGTAAGTTGGACACAACCCTGTCAGAATAGCTCGGCCCCTCTTCTTCCTTCAATCTCCTTATGCCATATGTTTCTAGGTTCACCCTCAGTTGAGAGATGCGGCCCTTGATCTCCTCAATCTTTGACCCAACGTTGTGCAGCATTTTTACTTTTCTGCCGTATTTAAAAAATCTGTAAGACATACAGATCTTGTTCCTCCTACGGTTGCGTTCGGATTCTATTTTGTGGGCAAATTTGTCGATGACATCTTCCGCGTCATAAGCAGCATCTCTGATTTGTGCAACGAACTCTCGTACAGCTGCTTCTTTTTCTTGTCTTGAATCTGCATCTCTTAGGAAGCTGCGCATAATCTGTAGCTCTTGCTGCAACAGCCTAACTTGGTTGGCGACCTGGATCAAGAAGTTGGCTTCTTCTGTGAGCAAATCACCGAGCCTTTGCAAAAGAAAAGAGACGACGTTCTCAGCCATTTCACTATTTGCTCAAAGCAATACCACTCGATGCTTTGTTCTCTCTTTAGCTCAACTACCTACTAAAAATGTTGGAGTTTGGGTGTTAGTTTAAGTGTGAAGGGATTGATGGATAATTGGTGTTGCTGTTGGTGTTTAGAACAAAGATTTTTTTTTTTACCAGAGAACAAAGGTCTTTATGATCATGAGCAATGTTATTCACAATCGCTCAAAAGCGATTCTCACTATATGCGTTCTCAATGTATTTCTCCTTTTTTTTTAAGGAGATAAGGAAATAAAGAGGAAGAAGAAAAAGAAAGAGAAAGAAAGAGATGGAGACAAACAGAGATAGAAGAAGAAAGAGAGATGGAGACTGAGAAGAAGAAGAAGAATAAGAATGAGGGAGAGAGAAGAAAGAGCAAAAAGAACAAATAAAAAAAAGAAAGGAGAATACATTAGGAAAGCGTGTACACGTGTCTAGCAAGTATAGTGAGAATCGCTTTTGAGGGATTGTGAATAGCATTGCTCTTATAGGAAGCATAGGAAGCTGTTGCTTGTGGTTTGTGGTTTCTTTGATTATAATTATACCCTAGTGTTGTAAAATCATGTGGAGCCCAAAACAGAGAGTTCACAAATGAGAGACAAGTGAAAAGAAAGATGAAGACGCCAATGGGTTCCACCACAGTAGTGGTGGATTCCTCCTGGGCCCATGGCACTCAGGTTTGAAACTCCAAAGGGTTTATTTCCTCTAATGTAAATAAATAAAATAAAATATTTAAAAAAAAGATAAGGGCTTTCGATGCATGCATTATTCACGGGTGTGCAATCTCCTGGCAGATGGAGGTATAAAGCAACATTTACATACACCTCCAATGGGATGGATGCATGTAAATATGAGGGTATAAATTTGCATACTTCTATATAAACTAGCCTCCCTGCACGCACGCGCAAGGCTTTTTTTCCTTCACGTGCACTACGCGCGACTTACAATTTTTCAGTTTTTTTAGTTTGCAATTGTATTTTTGTAGATGGGCATTTTATCACCCTTATTTTTCTAGACGTGTGTTTTAAGTCTTAACGATTTATTTTTTTCTTTTAAGCAACAAACCCAACAGCAGGTGCCAATATCATCACCCAAGAAGCCCAGAGATGTCAAGACCACCCCTGCAACGAATTATAAATTGGACTATATCAGTAAAAGGTTATGCAATCCCATCAGAAGGGAACTTGAAATAAGTATATGTAATGACACACTGTCGCATCCCCACAGAAAAATGAGCTGTCCAGTGTAAGCATAGTCCATGGAAGTAACCTCACTGTCAAAAAATATTTTATGAATGAGGCAGCACCAACTTATAATTTGATGGCTCAAAGTCCTCTAATACGGTTCATATGCGCAACCAAAATTTAAAAAGCATTAGACAAAGGAGTGATCTGCAACCAAGATTGAAGGGATGAAATCTGCAAACAAAACAGAAACAGAGTAACCCAAACAAAATAAAAATTAATTCTAAGTAGTCAAAATTATGTAAACCATTTTCATGTTTTCAGGTTTCTGTTCAGATATTATAGAAACTACTGAAAATTACTATTGTCTCTACTTTATATAAACAAATTTTGAAAACATGCCCAAACAAACAGTCTTAAATTGTCATATAAAAAAATACACAATATTTTCCGTGAGCCAATTGTATGAATCTCAATCTCAATTGCATACCAAACTGACCTAATTAATTGCATACCACACTGAGGACGATTGATGGCTCAAATTATAAGTTGGTGCTACCTCAATGCTAACTTTTGGCAGCCTCGTAAGTTTTGAAAACAGAAATGAAATCCTCAAGTATATGTATACACAGCTACCAAGATAATACTTTAAAGAAAAACAATTGAGTAGCCAAACTGAGAAATAAGGCAACTAAAATCAATATGAATCTGAACTAAAAAGTAGGCTAGAAAGCTAACATGGTTAAGCAAATCCTCTCTGTCTCTCAGTGTTCCTCCTGGAGATGCTCGTGGGGAACAAAGAAAGTGAAGCCAGCAATGAAAGATTCAGCAGAGATAGGAAGGAACCCAATTGAATGGGAAAGAGGAAACCCAAACAACAGTAAAAGAGGGAGAAAGGCCCTTGATAATTTGGTGGGAAGGAAGTGGGGTGCAAATTGAAAGGAACTGCTCCTGAAACACAAACACGATTATATACACAACAATTATATAAAAGAATAATAAAAAAAGTATTGGATAATCACTAACTTATCAAGAGATTTCCCTTGAGTTATCTATTCAGAAATTTGAAAATTTGTATTATCTATTCACTTGCAAGGAAATAAATTATTCTTCAAACTTTGTGGCACAAAACTGAAGGCCAAGAAAAATAATAAGAATCCCACAAATGGGTTAACGTTTTTAATCAAGATGGTCCAAGAAAACGTACTCGAAGAAGACGATACCAATCGATGGAAGATGATGATTTTGCAGCCATGCCTATGAGAGTAGGTAATGGAGTGTGTGGAAATGGAGCAAATCTCTATGACCAACTGGGATTTGAAATCAGAGTCATGTCCCATTTTTTCTCACTGACAAAACAGAGAAAAAAATACAAATTCCACAAACAAAGATAACAATTTCCAATTCTTGACCAAAAGAATCAATGTGTATGGAACTGTATGATCACTCTTGTAATTCATACATGGCATGGCATTGGCAATTGGCAATTGGGAGCACATGGCAAAATTAAGCATCAGAGAGATCATAGAGAGAGAGAGAGAGAAGAGAGAGAGACTTACAGGAAGAGAGCCTATTTCAGGGAGGTTGTTGGTGGGAGGAGTTTCATCAAGAACAGGAGCGAAGTTACCAGCAAGATAATGGTGAGGCTGAGAAGGATCATACATCAACTTCACAATCAGATTCTCTATCAAGTCCATGACTTTTGAAGCAAATCCCTTGTTGGGCCTATGACAGGGAGGTTGTTGGTGGGAGGAGTTTCATCAAGAACAGGAGCGAAGTTACTAGCAAGATAGTGGTGAGGCTGAGAAGGATCATACATCAACTTCACAATTAGATTCTCTATCAAGTCCACGACTTTTGAAGCAAATCCCTTGTTGGGCCTATGAAAGGGAGGTTGTTGGTGGGAGGAGTTTCATCTAGAACAGGAGCGAAGTTACCAGCAAGATAGTGGTGAGGCTGAGAAGGATCATACATCAACTTCACAATCAGATTCTCTATCAAGTCCATGACTTTTGAAGCAAATCCCTTGTTGGGCCTATGACAGGGAGGTTGTTGGTGGGAGGAGTTTCATCTAGAACAGGAGCGAAGTTACCAGCAAGACAGTGGTGAGGCTAAGAAGGATCATACATCAACTTCACAATCAGATTCTCCATCAAGTCCACGACTTTTGAAGCAAATCCCTTGTTGGGTTTTGGGTAGGGCACCACTATGCCACTGCTCTTGATCTGCTGCTTCTTCTCATCTTCAACCTCCGCCATTGTTGTTGCGTTTCAGAAGCAAATGAGTCAAGACCAAACTGCTGGTGGTGCCTGGCAGTGTGTGTGGTGGAAAATGTATAAAGTGGTGGGTAATGCCACTGCCACGTTTAATGTTTTGTTGTGGAACTCAGAGACTCCATGAGACTGAGAGGCTGAGAAGTGAGAACGAACCAGGAATCTTAAGCAACAGTATAATATTGAAAATAGAATTAAAAATCAAAATCAAATCAAGAGTGAATAGAATTAAAAATCCAAACAAACAGAATTTTGACAAAGTAAAAGAATTACCTGTCTCGAATAACCATGAGACCCCTTCTCAATCTCGACCAAGTCCACTCTCTGCGCTCCCTCAGAAGACTCAACCTTGAAACTCAACGGCGCTACTGGAATATCAATCATCATCCGAAGGTTCCGTCTTGCATCCACTTATCACATGCCTCTGAAACCGATGTTGAAATATAAGTGTCTTAGCTGATATAAGTCTGTATTTAGTTTTTAAATTACAGTTTTGATGTGAGCCCTTGGATTACAGTCCAAGTGGACAGCTGAGATGTGTTCTTAGAATAGAGAATGAATGGTTAGATTGGATGATGTCAGTTTGAGAAATATCTTATTCCAGCTGGTATTAGTGCACAGTGTGTGCGTGATGAAATAAGAGAATTCGATCCTTGCTTCTTCTTGATGCTCTCTCTCTCTCTCTCTCTCTCTCTTACTCTGAAAAACCAACTCTGAAATTCTTTGGCTCCATTCTTGTTTATAGCCTAAATGCAAGTATAGATTCAGATAACAGTCTGAATTCTAACATGGCCTCAGAGCCAGGTTCGGTTGTTTAGCTGGGCGATTGAATCTGTGAAGAACTGCGATTTGAAGAACTCACTCTCTGGAAAGTTTTGTGTCTAAAATGGCAGGTTCTGGAGGTGGTGAGCTGAGAGCACCGATCTTTGGTGGAGAGAACTATGAATTCTGGAGCATAAGAATGAAGACCATTTTCAAATCTCATGGGCTTTGGGAATTGGTTGAGAAGGGAATCGAATGCTCAGATTCGAAGGGAGCTGACGGATCTGAAGCAAAGAAGAAGGAGAAGGAAGAATCAAGCGGTGCTGGGAAGATGACGGTCTCGAGCTGCTCATGAAGGACGCCAAAGCTCGGGTCCGATTCAAGGAGTCGTATGCGAAGAAATTTTCTCTCGGATCTCTCATGAAGAAACCTCTAAGGGTGCTTGGGATGTCTTGATGAAGGAATTCCATGGTGATAAACAGGTTAGAAGTGTTAAATTGCAAGGTTTACGAAGAGAATTTGAATATATGAGAATGAGGGATGATGAGTCATTTTCTGCTTATATTACCAAATTGTTTGATCTGATAAATCAAATGAGGAGCTATGGAGAGGACTTAGCTAGAGCACGAATTGTTCAGAAATTGCTAATCAGTTTGCCATCAGCCTATGATGCAATCTGTTCTGTTATTGAGCATTCAAAGGATTTGGATGAAATTGAGGTTCAAGAAGTGGTAGCTTCTTTGAAGAGTTTTGAATTAAGACTAGATAGGCATTCTGGAGATAAGACTGAGAAAGCCTTTGCTAGCCTTAGTGTGAATTCCAAAACTGAAAAATACAGTGGAGGTCAAGGTAGTTCTAAGGATCAAAAGAATTGGAAAACAAAAGGCAAAAAGTGGGATAATAAACCACTGATGGAGCTAGAAACCCCTGCAAACATTGTGGCAAGCTGCATTTTGGTGAATGTCGGTTTAAGGGCAAACCGAAGTGCTACAATTGTGATAAACCTGGCCACATTGCCAAGGATTGCTACAGCAAGAAATCACCTCAACAGCTCAATTATGCTGCTCAGACCGAATCCACACCAACCATGTTTTATGTTAGTAATCAAAGTACTACTAATGTAAAAGGATGTGATGATGTATGGTATTTGGATAGTGGATGCAGCAATCATATGGTAGCGAGAGAAGATGTGTTAGTTGATGTTGATAGAATCAGAATCGCAAAAGTGGCAATGGGCACGGGACAATTGGTTGATGTTGTTGGAAAAGGAAATCTGGTTGTTGACACTAAGATGGGAAGAAGGTATGTCAAAGAGGTACTGTTAGTTGCTGGTCTCAAGGAAAACTTGCTCAGTGTTGGCCAAATGATGGAGCATGGATATGTTCTGGTTTTTGGTGCAAATAAGGCTAAGATTTATGATGATAGTTCCTTATCAAATCTGGTTGCAAGTGTGCAAATGAGAGGCAACAGAAGCTTTCCTTTGAAACTTCACTCAACTCTGCAGGTTGCACTGAGAGCAACTGTAGAGTCATCCTTAGTATGGCATAGGAGAATGGGGCATTTGAACTTCACCAATTTGAAGCTGCTGCAAGATCAAGGAATGGTACTTGGACTGCCGAAGATTGAGCTTGTAAATGAAGTATGTGAGGGATGTGCGTTTGGAAAGCATTGCAGAAATTCTTTTCCAAAGGAAACAACAAGCAGAGCCAAAATGCCACTGGAGCTGGTACACACAGATGTCTGTGGACCTATGCAGAATGTTACCAAGGCTGGAAACAGGTATTTTCTTACCTTCATAGACGACTGCACTCGTATGTGTTGGATATATTTCTTGAGGTACAAATCTGAAGTTCTTTATGTCTTTAAGAAATTTAAAGCCACTGTTGAGCTGCAAAGTGGGTACAAATTGAAGAAAATAAGAAGTGATCGAGGGGGAGAATATACTTCTAATGAGTTCAATAAATTCTGTGAAGATATGGGATTGGAAAGGCAGCTGACTGTGGCATATTCTCCACAGCAAAACGGAGTGGCAGAACGGAAAAACAGAACAATTATGGAGATGGCTAAATGTATGATGGCTGAGGCAGTAAACACTGCTGTGTATATTCAAAACCGATGTCCAACCAAGGCCTTAGACAAGAAAACTCCATTTGAGGCTTATAGTGGCAGAAAGCCGGGAGTTAGACACTTAAAAGTGTTTGGATCTTTGTGCTATGCACATGTTCCAAATCAACAAAGGCAGAAGCTCGATGTGGCTAGCACAAGGTGTATATTTCTGGGGTATGGCAGCTGTGAAAAGGGCTATAGATTATACAATCTTACATCTGGAAAACTGATTGTTTCCAGGGATGTGATATTCAACGAGGCTGCTGTTTGGGATTGGAATGCACAGAAAGAGAGTGATATCTCTATATCTCTTAATGAGTCTCTGACCGAGAGAGAAGAGGTATCTAGTGACTCTAACTTGAGTCAAGAAGAAATTTCAGAAGAAGGGCAGGTTAACTCTGATTCAGGAGCACCGGATGTTGACCACACACCTTTGAAATACAAAAGTATTGCCGAGGTGTATGCAAGGTGTAATCTGTGTATTATCGAGCCTGAGACGTTTGAGGAGGCTGTGAAGGATGAAGCATGGCAAAAGGCAATGAAAACCGAGATAGAAATGATAGAAAAAAACAAGACTTGGGAGTTGGTTGATAGACCGACTGATAAACCAATAATCGGTGTCAAATGGATTTACAAAACCAAGCTGAACTTAGATGGCACAGTTCAGAAAAACAAGGCTCGGCTAGTGGCTAAGGGCTACTCTCAAAAGCCAGGGATTGACTTCAATGAAACGTTTGCACCGGTTGCTAGGTTGGATACTATTCGAACGTTGGTGGCCTTGGCTGCACAAAAGGGGTGGAAATTGTTTCAGTTAGATGTGAAGTCGGCATTTTTGAATGGAGTGTTGCATGAAGAGGTTTATGTGGATCAGCCTCCTGGTTTTATGGTTAAGAACAAGGAGGACAGAGTATATAGACTTAAGAAGGCTTTATATGGACTCAAGCAAGCTCCAAGAGCTTGGTATGAGGAAATCAATTCCTACTTCACCAGTAAGGTGTTTCGAGAGAAGTCCTAGTGAGGCAACCCTATATGTTAAATCTGCAGAAAGTGGTATTATCATTGTTTCATTATATGTAGATGATATCATCTACACTTTGGAAGCTCAAAAGATTTGATGATGGAGTTCAAAACTGAAATGATGAGGCAATATGAAATGACTGATCTCGGTTTGCTTCACCATTTCTTGGGGTTAGGAGTGATCCAAACCGAGTCTTATATTTTCTTGCACCAGAAGAAATATGCTAAGTCATTGCTAGATAAGTTTGGTTTCAAGGACTATAAAGCAGTGGCTACTCCCCTTGCGATAAATGAAAAGCTATCCAAGGAAGATGGAAGTGAACAAGCGATGAAGGAGTCTACAGTGATTGTTGGCAGCCTCTTGTACTTGATCGCAACAAGGCCTGACATTATGTTTGCAGCAAGTCTCTTGGCAAGATTTATGCATGGACCTACTAGAAAACATATGGGAACTGCTAAAAGGGTACTAAGGTATATTCAAGGCAGTTCTGACTATGGTATTGCTTATGAGAAGGGAAAAGAAGCTAGACTCATTGGCTCTGTGTGATGGATCGGTCGTGCGGTGAGGATGACATGAGGAGCACCTCTGGATATGCATTTAACCTTGGATCAGGTGTGTTTTCTTGGGCTTCAGTCAAGCAAAGTAGTGTAGCTCTGTCTACTGCTGAGGCAGAATACGTTAGTGCAGCAGAGGCTACTGCACAAGCAATCTGGCTGCGTTTTGTTCTTTCAGATTTTGGTGAAGAACAAGTAAGTGTTACTACAATCCTAAGTGACAATACCTCTGCTATTGCCATAACCAAGAACCCTGTGCATCATCATAAGACAAGGAACATAAATAGGAGATTCCATTTCATCCGGGATGCACTGCAAAATGGAGAGATTGATTTGCTGTACTGCAAAACTGAGGAGCAGACTGCAGACATATTTACTAAAGCTCTAGCAAGAGATCGGTTTGAATACCTAAGAAGAAAGCTTGGAGTAATTTCAGCTAAACACTTAGAAGGGAGTGTTGAAATATAAGTGTCTTAGCTGATATAAGTCTGTATTTAGTTTTTAAATTACAGTTTTGATGTGAGCCCTTGGATTACAGTCCAAGTGGACATCTGAGATGTGTTCTTAGAATAGAGAATGAATGGTTAGATTGGATGATGTTAGTTTGAGAAATATCTTATTCCAGCTGGTATTAGTGCACAGTGTGTGCGTGATGAAATAAGAGAATTCGATCCTTGCTTCTTCCTGATGCTCTCTCTCTCTCTCTCTCTTACTCTGAAAAACCAACTCTGAAATTCTTTGGCTCCATTCTTGTTTATAGCCTAAATGCAA
This sequence comes from Prunus padus, assembly GCA_024362665.1. NCBI lineage: Eukaryota > Viridiplantae > Streptophyta > Magnoliopsida > Rosales > Rosaceae > Prunus > Prunus padus. Next base: position 11,367,332 of record JANFAM010000006.1, on the reverse strand, counting down.
GTATAGATTCAGATAACAGTCTGAATTCTAACAACCGAGACTCTAAAGGCGCTGTCGAAGGCTAGCCATGGAGGACTCTAGGGGAAGAACGTGAAGAAGGAGAAGATACAGATGATGATCTGAAAAAGATGGAAGGAATTTCAACTGTATTTCTCTTTGCTTATCCATTTTCCCCTTCCTGTTGTCATGAGTTCATCATACAACATCAGAAACCAAAAGACCAAAAAAGAGAGGAGGAAAGCAGCACCGATGAAAAAGTTTTTTGCAACTGAAATGAATTGATGCCTTGATCGAGGGATGATATTGGGGTGAAAACTGAAAGGAACTGCTCCTTTCACTTCCTTTCACACGATTTGGCCGAATTTTGTGGGTTTGTATCTTCTATTCTTCTTATTTTACTTCGTTTTTACGAAAATACCCATCCGAAGTCTAAAACTAAATTTCTCATCAGCTATTGGCTTTTTTTTGTTTTAGGGATGTTTCTGTCCAAATTTTTTTGGTAAAACCTGTTACCCCAACCATTTTTGCATGGCTTTATAATAGTAGAGATTAGTTTTTGTGTTGTGTTAACTTTTTTTGTGTTTTTATTTTTTAGTGTGATGTTAATTTTTTTCCAAACAAATCGATATAATTTTATTAACATTTCGAGAATATATGATTTTATCCAATGTTTTCAAAGGCGGGGCGTAGAGGAGAGGCATTTTTAGTCGCGATATGCGAGGTGTAAGCCTTGAAGCAATGAGGCGTAAGCCTTTTGAACATTAATTTATTTTAATAACAAAAATTTATAAATAATACAATACAACTAAATTGTACTATTAATTCGTATTGAACCATAATAATCTATCAAATATAAGTACTAATTGTCATTCAAGCATAATAATTAATCCCCAAACAAAATATTTATTCAACATCAAAAGAAAAACTCAACTCATTCATCCCACTCTTTATCATGAATATCATTCAAACTAACTGCTAAAATATGAATATGGGTTTGAATATTTTGGGTTAAGTTTATTCTTCTCCATAAGGAGGTATATATAGGAATTTACATGTGGGCTTTACAAGGAAATAGAAACAGTAATCAATTAGGATAGTATCTCCTAATTATACAATGATTTGTCAACTATATAAAATAAGGAAAGTAAATCCCTTAATTAATCAAGGAAATAAATCTCCTTGATTAATTAGGAGACTCACTTTAACACTAACATCACTAGCATATTGATCAACTGTATCAATATGAAAAGGAAAGCCCCCACTATCAAATGTTGAAGGATCTTTATCCATCTTCATTCATAAGCATCGTTCTTAAAGAATTGCTTTTGACTTTCTTCTTACTTGAGCTTTCACCATCTTTTCTCTTTTTAGAAGCTAATGAGGCAAGAAGAACATCGTCATCAAGAATAGGCTCATCATCAATAATAGGACCTTGAGTTCTAGAATGGACAATAGGCTCTTGAGTCCTAACATGAATATTCCCTCTCTCGAGTCCTAGCATGAATATTCCTACGCTCTTGAGTCCTATCATAGGACCTTGAGTTCGAATTACAGTTTTGAGAGAAATAGAATGGCTGACTTGCAGCCTAAGGATGGAGAGAATTCTCAAACTGATGGAGAATATTGGGTAAGGGTATAATATTAGGGTTATAGTATATATAGGTCCAAGTTAAGATATTTATACTTTAAAAAAAAAAAAAAAAAAAAAAAAAAGGGGAAGCAAGGGCGTTAAAGGCTGTTCAGTGAAGAAAAAAGGCATTTAACAAATAAACAAAAAAGCAAAGTTAAAACGTGCGTTTAACTTAAAAGCATTGTTCTAAGAAACAAAAACACTTAAACGATGTCGTTTCATTAAAGAAAACCTAAAAAAAAAAAAATTGACGCGACTTCATCTTCTTCATTGCAGCAGTGGCGCCATCTTCTTCATCTTCTTCATCTTAGATACAACAAAGGCGCCGTTCCGCCTCACCACGCCACGCCCCGCCTCGCCACGTCTTGCCGTGCCTCACTACGCTAAACGTGCAGCAAGCTAATTAAAGTTCAAATATTTGCATTAATCAATAACATTTTCTAGTATTTTAAATGTTTCACTATACTCTATCTTTTACTTTACATATATAGATAAATCGTTGGTTTTGTTCAAAAATAAAGCTTGTCATCTGATACCATCATGAATAATATGAACCATCATATTTTATAGCCATTAAAGTTGAAATTCAAAATCAATAAAATATGGGTCATCAAGTTTAAAGGGAGGCAGTTATTGACTGTTGGAGTAAAAATATTAGCCATTGCAGCTGTGTAGTGCGCTGACATGTGGACCCCGCTCTGCTGGCTTTATCCGGCGAGTAATGCTACAGGCGAAAAAAAAGTGGCGAGACATTCTGCTTTTCTCACACTTTTCCGCCCCCACCATGTGTTCTCTCTCATCATTTTCAAGAAGTGTAAGAGCTACGAAGGTTTCCTTATAAACTCCTTATCAATTCGCAATAAGGGGAGTAGCTCAACTCCTTATAAATTCGGGTTTGGTCTCTTAATTTTTTAATGTGGGACAAATATTCTCAACACACTCTTGCACGTGTCGCGAACCTTCAAGCCTAACACGTGGACAACAAATATTGAGTGACATGGGAGCACGTGTGGCCGTTGGGCTCAACACGTGAAACCTTGCTCTGATACCATGAAAGAAGTTGATGTTCCACCTCAAAACCAATTGAAAAAGGAGGAAGTAGCTCAACTCCTTATAAACCCAGACTTAATCCCTTAACTTTTCAACGTGAGACAAATACTCTTAATACGAGAGAAGTTTGGTTGGACTGTACCTCCAAAATTGAACTTGTATTCCACTTGGGCTGTACAATATGACTATTTTGTTGGAGATATATTAGGTAACTTCTCTACTTTAACAAACTAGCTAGCTGAGTAAGCCAAGAAGGTTTGAGTGGTCCAAACGAAGTCATTTTCTCCAATTCAATCTTGGATTTTTTCCATTGTTCGTAAGAAAATGTTTTTGAAAGATTTGACAACTTTCTTTGTTAGGTAAAGTTTTATGTATCTACTGTGTTTTTCTAAAATCTAATTGGATTTTAGGTAATTATGTTGTTCAATAATCTTCTTCGTTTTTATCTCAAATTTCTATAATTGCAAAAGGAGAATATTCCTTTTCAAAGTCTATTTGAATAATTGCAGAGCTCTTGTTTCTATTTCGTTTTTGGGTGGTGCCTTAAGATGGCATGATCTCATATCCCTTTTCTCTGAGGACAATATTCCAGCTAGCATAAACTGGTGTAGGTAAGGTCTAGGCCAGCAGGGGTTCTTATTTTAATGAATGCCAAAGAAAGAAAGAAGAAAGGTCTGCATGAGCTATTGACTGGATTTTTGAAAACTCAAAGAAAAACAAATTATCTGAGGGGAAAAAAAACACAAAATATTTTTTATTTTTGACAAACCACAAAATTGACAAACATACTGTCATAAGATATATTAGAGTCGGGAAACGTTTCCTGTCCTAGCAAGCACTTCAGATTGGTTAAAACTGAAACACAATCCAACAAATATATAGTCTCAATCATTGCCAAATTCTTGATGATGTGGAAGACAGAACCATGTGATCCTTCATATGCATATGTTTCCCCCATTCATCCCCACCATATAGCCTCTACACCACATACTGCAGATTTCGTGGTTTTTCCAATCTAGCATTCGTCTCCATATAAATGTCGATTGGACCGGAATTTATAGAGGCCCGATGAATGGCCCGTTGCGGTAAATGGGTTTTTGGAGCAACAAATTAGAAGCCCAATAGCATTCATAGTCCAGAAAGGAAGATCATAATGAAGTTGCAGGCAATGACTCCATTTTACTTTAGATGCCTCTCTACATCAATTTGTACTGGTGATTTCTTACATCTTCGCTAGATGTCTCTAATTTCATTTCCATTTTATTCAGTACAAAGAATTCAAGTCTTATTACTTGTAAGTCAAGAAAAGAACTTATACCAAACTTGTTAGTTTTCTTGGTCCACAAGCAGTCTCAAATTTACTCATTATATATCTTTACAGTACTAGTGACACCCTAGCGCCATTCAGTGTAAGATCAACTGGATAGCTAAATCAAGTTCTCACATTGTCCACTAGAAAAATCTTCTCAGCAACCCCACAACGATAAGTATTGACAAAAATGATCAAATTTCATTATTATTCTATGAACCATTGTGTATATTTTATATTATCACTTTTCCTCTGCGATACATCTCCGCCTTTATTTTGATTTTTTAATCTTAAAAAATCTAAATTAGGTCCATAGAAACTCAAAAATTCTCAATCTAGCAATAATTTAAATTTGAACACAATGAACGAGGAATTATTCACTAGTTTAGAAACTAGATTTCATATCTAACATACCTGTAACTTTCATGCAATTGAATTATTTAGTGGAGCAAAAATCCAAAATCCAAAATCCAATTTTGGAAAACAAAAAACATAACTTCCTCACCAACCTGCCATGGTTTTGGATTCTTTTTTTCTGTTCATAGGTGTCAGATGTAACCGGTTTCTCTTTATCTCTCTCATCGCATTCATCACGTGAACTAATAAAACAAATGGTTTAATAGTTACATCACGACTGTATTTTATGACCCATGGAAAGCATGCAAGAATGCCAACCCAACTGTCCTTATCCTTCGTCATGAAAATTGCCAAAGCATGTGGTGAAACACTACAATGGCACACAGATTCCTCACCATATGGAAACCATGGGCACTATAGGTTGTTTTCTTGAACTTATGTACCCTTGGCTTCCCTATAAATAAGGGTCTCTAAATCTTGAGAGCATAATACACTCTTAGAATTGGCTGACTTGAAATGGGAGATAGGCCTCCCAGAGGCAAATGGAGATGGGTGGCTGGGAAGGATCCTCCAGCATTTCTATTGTTTCTGGGTTTCTCTCCCTTTTCCTTTCTTACCTGCCGGTTGAAATTTCAATCTCTCTTCCTGTTCCACAACTATATATGCAGGTATTTCTAATTTTTTCCATTCATTTGTTATAATCTATTTGTCAAGATATATTTCCTAATCACAAAGTATTTAACTACTAATAATGACACTCAATTTTACCCTCATGCACTCCGAATTGGATATTTCCAGTGATAGGATGTGGAAACCAATTCCTTTAATAATTTCCTAGGTCAAATGATCTCCTTCCATTTGGGGATTATTTGATTTAGGGATTTATTAGATTAATTAGGGATTAATTGACCTAATTGGGAATTGATTTGATTGATTGGAGATTTATGTCATTCAATTAGGGATTACCAAATCAAATCCCTAATTGACTCTATCTCACCAAATAGGGGGAAGAATAATTTCCTTCCATGTGGGGAATTATTCTTCCTGAAACCCTAGCTCCCGAGACCCCTATAAATAGGAGGCTACACCAAGGCATGAGGTAAGCCATTCGAAGCTCTCAAAATACTGCAGAGATTACTTCTTGCCGCCTCCTCCCTCTCTCTCTTTTACACAAGGCTCCGGCCTCCCGGTTCTCTCCCCGCGAGAGCTCCTTACCCTTTTGTTAGCTATTGTTTTCCTACAAACACTCGACCTAACTTAGGCATCGGAGGGCCTTTGACCAACACCCCCCGGGTGTGGTCTTTTACTCCGTTTGGTTTTGTAGGGAGAAAGAGAAGCGAAGAGGAAGACGGAATCCATCGACGAATATTCTTTGTGGACGAAAATCACTCCCACATAGGACATAGTGTAGGAAGTTAAAACTGAAGCCTTTTGGTAGTAACATTTTAGATCTACTAGATGTACTAAACTGACCTAGCTTATTCTTACCGATGTATATTACATATGGTTCATGTATCCATTAAACTTGTAATCTACAATTTTTTTTTAAAACCTGCCCAACGGTTGAAGAGATAGAAAAAGGATCTAAAAGACGACAACAACCAATTTGGAATCTCATTTGTTTACTTTTTAATGTGCCTATACGAGCGAAAAAATATATTGGAAAAACTATTGTTCATATCCATTAAGTCTTGTTGTTTTCTTTTTATGCAATTGAACTATTTAGTGTCAACTAAATGCGTGTGTATGAGTTCCCACTTCCCCCTTCATAAACACAAGTGGATTGTCCCAGACCTTCGGTGTGCTCCCAAGAGGTCTTGGGTTCAAACCCCCATGGTACCCGTGTGTATGAGTTCCCACTTCCCCCTTCATAAACACAACTTCCTAGAGTGGCATAAAGAATCCTGACTACATGGAAACCATGGGCACCTAGGTTATTCTGGTACTATCCCTTCTTAGTCACAAGCCCACAATATAGGGCTCGGCAACCTTATATATAAGCAGTGATATCTTTCAACTTTTTTTCCATGTGGGACTCTAGCATCTGAAGTTTAAGAGTCAGAGCTAGCTCTATATTCTTCCCATGCCTGTTGAAGTTGTACGCGCCATGTACATGCCCTTGATCAAGATAGATCGTGCTTTGCGCTCAGATAAAAATACAAGATAAAATAGAAGACTCATCATAAATTAAATATTAGGTTGTGAGCTGTATTAGTTCAGTCACAAAATCTGTTAAGAACTGTTAGCACATGAGAGCTACATAAAGCTAACTCCTTTCTATTGTAATCAGGAATCAGTTTCGTTTCTCCCTAAAACCCAAAAAGATTTCAGAAAAACACAAACAGTAGATTTCATGTTTGTAAAGAATGAGGATTTGAATTGTTTATGGGATCATCAGTGTGCATTAATTGTGTGTGTATATATAGATGAAAGGGTGTGTAGAGGAAAATATCTGAAATGTGGATAGAGTTTAATGGAGACAATTGGTTGGGGATTGGAAAGAGGCATAAGCATTTGAGTGATCACATGGTCTGTTTTCCATCTCAATCTCAAGAACTTGGTTGTTATTAAGTCTGTATGTTTGTTGGAGAACATGATGCCCAACAATTGTTTGGACATCTACAAACTTTTTATATGTAGATAGAAAAGACTTCTTTGAAGTACAAAACAGGCTTCAGACATATCTGTCCATAGATTAGCAAGTTTAGACCACATCAATCTTGTAATTATATATTACTTACGTATGTATGCATTACCTGCTAAGTGCCCAATAATCAATCTTTAGACCAAATTACTGGATGAAATAAGACGTAGGGAACGGTGTTTGTACATAGGGATACAGTTTGGTCATTTGCATGTGGAGATGATTTATGTGAGTAGGAAGACAACCCATGTTATGTTTTGATTTCTCACTAGCTAGTATCCTTCAATGGAGCCCATCTCTGCTCCTCGAGACCACTCATTTCATGTAGCAGGCCATACTCTTTCATCTATATATACACAAGAGATCAGGTTCATAACCACCAACTCAAGTCTCTCTCCTTGCCAAGCATCAAAGTCTTCTCTGTTTCCCAAGTCCTCTGAATTCTTTTTCTTGTTCTAATTTTCCACTTGAGAATATAAAAACCATGGGATTCCGCTTGCCAGGAATTGTTAACTCCAAGAAGGGTCTCAACAAGGCTGCTACTTCAAAGACCTTAGACATCCCAAAAGGCTATTTTGCAGTGTATGTTGGGGAGAGCCAGAAGAAGCGATTTGAGGTTCCAATATCCTACTTGAATGAGCCTTTGTTCTTGGATTTACTGAGTCAAGCAGAAGAAGAATTTGGATATGATCATCCAATGGGTGGTATCACAATCCCCTGCAGTGATGAAACCTTCATTCATCTCACTTCCCGCTTAAGTGTATGAATGAAGGCAAATGAAGTGAATCTGGTTCATATCCAAATCAGCCTCAGTTCAATCAGAAGAACTCGCCATGTCAAGATGAAGTAGAGGCTGTGATTGATCATATGCACATTTTTCTGTTGCTTATGAATCTGGGAAGCCTTCTTTGATGGTCAAACTGCTTGTGAGCTGAGCACGAAGATACAAAATTTGTGAAGCAGTCGATTGACGATAGCATGAACTCTCGAAGACTATTGAGCCCAAAATCATAACTCCAATTTTGAACTCGATGACAAGAAGATTTGTCTTTTAAGCCATGTACAATTCTAAATGTTTTGTTCTCCAGGAAACATGAGAAAATATAATATATTTTGATTCCTCATACTTTATTGTCTCATTTTTTGGTAAGTTATTATCTAATATTGTTGCTTGTTGCCTCATACAAAAACGGAATCTGGAAGTAGATCAAATTTGAACATCTCACAATCCCAAAGTTGAAGATGGCCGGCCTCCTTTCCCAATAAATTATCAGATAAAGATACAGCCAAATATTCTGATTTTTGCCCAATGAAGTTGAAGATGGCTTGTATTAGAAGTAGTTGTATCCAGTGGTTGGACAATATGGTAAATATTGGGACTTTTGTAGACAAGATTGCTTGGAAATTCCAAATATTGGAACTTTTATACTAAATGTCTGACCTGTATAAAAGTTATCCTTCTAAATTCAATACAAAATGAGAACATTAAACATGGAAAAGATCAATTAGAGGAAAAAAAAAGTACAAATATGTTTCAGTCCCTAGTGGTATCTTAATTTTGTCAGTTTATTTAATCACATATTTTGGCTTGATAGAATTCAATGGCAGCTGCAATGACAATCCCAATAGTTTCTCGGTCCTAATCGATATCAGTAGATTAAGAAGAATAGTTGTTCCAGAGGAATCCCATTTCTCTTTTCCTAATCCATTGGATTCTGCAGGAAGGCATAGATCATGAAGTCTTCAACTTCAACATCAACAAGAAGAGTTAGTACCATCACTACTCAGATGGCACCTGGTACTTGCTAAATACTTTGGTGAAAAACACAAAAAGAACCCACAAATACTTTGGCATAGGATAAAAGATTCCATAATAAATTTTGAAGTAAGCCATTATACTGTTCTTGTGAAAATCTGCTGCTATTTGGTGGTTAATTATATCAGAGAGGCAGAAGAAGATAGTAAACATATATAGTGCAAAATATAAGATAAGAATGGATGAGGATCTAAATTGTCTTATATATTCCCATATTCTCTTCCCCTCAAGAGAAACAAACAACAATGTTTACATGGGGTTCAAAGAGCAAACTTGACACTCTTTTAGTTCAAAATTGGGTCCATGTTTTCGGGGCCAATGGTCATAGAGAGTTCATGACATTGTCATTCGACTGCTTCAAAAATTTTGTATCTTTCTGCTCAGCTCAAGCAGCTTGCGATTACCAAAGATGTTGGTTGAGTACCGAAGGCTTCCCAGACTCACAAGCAACACAAGATGTGAGTGTGATCAATTATAGCCTCTTCTTTGCCTTGACTTAGTAAGTTGTGGTCGAAATGAGGAAAGATTCGGATGCAGAAGGCTTCCCACATTAACTTCCTTAGCGTTCACTCATACACATAAACGGGAAGTGAGATCAAGGAAGGTGTCTTCACTGCAGGGGATAGTAATTCCACCCATTGGATGATCGTATCCAAATTCTTCCTCCACTTGATTCAGCAAATCCAGGAATAAAGGCTCATTCAAATATGTACAAATCGCTTCTTCTGGCTCTCCCCAACATACACTGCAAAATAGCCCTTTGGGAGGGTCTTTGAAGCAGCTGCCTGGTTTGGACTTCTCTTCGTGTTAACAGTTCCTGGCAACCGGAAGCCCATGGTTTTAAAATTCTCAAGTTGAATCAGAACAAGAAAAAGAATTCAAAGGACTTGGGAAACAAAGAAAGCTTTGATGGTTGGCAAGTAAGAGACTTTGAGTTGTTGATGAACCTGATCATGAGTGTATATATAGATGAAAGCACTATCTGCTACATGAAATGAGTGGTGAAGACAATGGGATTGTGAGAAATCAAGAGATCACATGGGTTGTCTTTCTAGTCACATAAATCATCTCCCCACAGATTTCACATGCAAATGACCGAACTGTATCCCCACGTCGAAACATCATTCCCTACATCCTTCAGATAACAGACAGAATCAGAAGAGAAATATCAACCTAGTAATTTGTTATGAAAGATAAGCCTACTTTAAAAAATAAATAAATTAGAAGCATGCTTTAGGTATCCAAACTTCTCTGTGTTCACAAACTGAATTGAAGAAAGTGCACTAATTAATCATTTTGTGTATCAGGCACTCTAACCACTGCATGGATACTTGTTTTTAGGACATGTTCTTCTTGACTTCATGCTCAATGAAGGGAAAGACCTACACATCACTCACAAGAACTGGTGGGCCTGGATATGAAAATTGGAAGTGTATAACTTGTTTGGGAGCACCAAACCACCCTAGCATGTGGCTTTGTTGTTTCAAAACAGTCCCCCAGTCACCAAACCACCCTAGCATGACCATCAATGTCCCCTGTCTCCAGTTGTAAATAAAAAGCTTGAAACTGATCGATGACCGAATATATAAATCAGTTGGTTTTGCAACTAATAAAAATTGTGACAACAAAGATAAGTTCCTCAAGCAGGCCCCTACTGGAAAGGAGTAGGAAGGCAAACCCATGTGATCTCTTGAATTCTCACCAGCCAGATTGTCCCTCATTGGTGCCCACCTCAGTGTCTCCTTACCACTCATTTCATGTAGTTCATGATTTTCCTCAGGTCCTTTCATCCATATATAAACACATGACCGGTCCATGAGCAACACAAGTCTCTCCTTGCAAAGCATCAAAGCCTTCTCTGTTTCCCAACTCCATTGAATTCTTTTTCTTGTTTTGATTCCTCTTGAGAGTTTAAACACCATGGGGTTCCGGTTGCCAGGAATTGTTAACGCCAAGAGAAGTCTACGTCACATAGCTGCCTCAAAAACCTTAGATATCCCAAAAAGCTGTTTCTCAGTGTATGTTGGGGAGAGCCAGAAGAAGCGCTTTGTGATTCCGATATCATACTTGAATGAGCCTTTATTCTTGGATTTGCTGAATCAAGCAGAGGAAGAATTTGGATATGATCATCCAATGGGTGGAATCACCATCCCCTGCAGTGAAGACTCCTTCCTTGATCTCACTTCCTGTTTACGTGTATGAATAAACACTAGTGAAGTTAATCTGGGAAGCCTTCTGTATCCGAAGTATTCCTCATTATCTTGACTCCAATTTTGATCTAAAAGAGGACATTTTGTTGTGTTTATACCTCATGTACAGTTCTTAATTTGCTATTCTGGACATATGGGAAGATATGAATATAGTTTAATTCCTCATCCACTTTCTTGTCTTATTATCTAATTGTAGCTCTGTTTTATAATCATCAAATGGCAGTGAAGATTTTCTCAAGATCAATAAAGTATAATGGCATACTTTGCCTCATGTTAACATTACAGTCTTCCAAAGTTTATAAAAATCAAATAGTTTCTTTGTATTGGTCTTAGAGAGTTCATGATATCTATCGTCTTTCGACTGCTTCACAAATTTTGTATCTTTGTGCTCAGCTCATGCAGCTTGACGGTTGCAGACGTTGTCCCAGATTCACAATAACAGAAGAAGCGAGTATGATCCATCATAGCCTCGTCATAATCCTGACATTCCAAAAGGAGGATGCTTTTGATATGACGTTGGTATTAGATGACTATTGTCCTCAGGACTACTCTATCTTGTGTTTACGTTTATCCCATGTGGGATTCCTCTTGGTTATCTGATTACATTGTATTTGTGGAAACCAAATTATTCCTTTAGCGCTCGTTTATTCTGCGAGAATTTGTCTTGGCTTTATCTTAGGGATTGTCTTGGCTTGTCTTGGCTTAGTCTAAGTTGGATAGTACTTATCATGCGTTTGGTGTATGCCTGGACTAGGACTAGAATTTTTATTTTTTCAAAAATATCTATATATATGTATATATGTATAATACATATATTATGTACGTGTATATATGTATAATACATATATTATGTACGTGTATATATGTATTTTATAATATGTATATTATAAATAATATAAACATATATATATATATATATGTGTATATAGGTGTATATATGTATATTATAATATATACATGGGTATAATACATATGTATATATATGTATATATGTATTATATATATGTATAATATATATATATATGTATTATATGTATTATATATATGTATAATATATATGTATATATATGTATATATGTATTATATATATGTATAATAAATATGTATATATGTATATATATGTATAATACATATGTATAATATATATGTATATATGTATTATAATATATAATATTTATTACATATATACACGTATACTATTATTATAATATTAATATGTATGTGTATATGGGTATATTATAATAATAATAATATACATGTATATATGTATATGTATATTATATATATTATAATATATATTATACATGTATAATATATATGTGTATGTATACATATGTATTATAATATATAATATATGTTACATATATACACGTATACTATTATTATAATATTAATATGTATATGTGTATATGGGTATATTATAATAATAATAATAATAATAATAATAATAATAATAATATACATGTATATATGTATATGTATATATTATATATTATACATGTATAATGTATATGTGTATGTATATATACGTATATATATATGTTATAATATATAATATATGTTACATATATACATGTATACTATTATTATAATATTAATATGTATATGTGTATATGGGTATATTATAATAATAATATACATGTATATACGTATATGTATATTATATATATTATATATGTATAATAGTAATATATGTTATTATTATTACAATATAATATATTCATCTTATACATGAGTGAGCATGGGACTAGTTAAGCCTCCTTTTTCACATGGGTTTAGTTAAGATTCATTGCTAATTCAAATTTAAAGGTACAGCCTTTCTCATCTCTTCTTAAGCTCAAGCCAGCAAGAAGCTTTTGAAGTAATCAAACAATATTTGTGCAACCCACCAGTTCCGATGCCCCCAAGAAAGGGCATTCCACTGAAGTTATACATATTTGCGGCCGAGAACTCTATCGGAAGTTTGTTGGCCCAAGATAGCGAAGAAGGGAAAGAGCAAGCAGTTTTTTACCTCAGTAGAATTTTGCAGGAAGTAGAAACCAGATATTCAGCAATAGAGAAGCTTTGCTTGGCTCTCTACTTCACTGCTGTGAAGCTTAGGCATTACATGTTGCCATTCACAATACACATCATTGCCAAGACCGACCTAATCAAATACATGTTATCCAGGCCTGTGTTGAGAGGAAGGGTTGGTAAATGGATTTTAGCTTTGTCTGAATTCAGCTTCAGGTATGTTCCCCAAAAAGCGGTGAAAGGTCAGGCCATTGCAGACTTCCTGGCAACTCATCCTTGTGTTGAAATAGAGGATTTGAGTACAATAGAGATTGCCAACTTGGGATTTTCACCTATTGACTACTCCCTCGTGACTAAGTTCAAACAGACCTTTTCCAAACTACAGAATCAAGAAGGACGCATCCTTATCCCTGTCAAAACAGTCCAGCTCAAGCCTTGGAAACTCTTCTTTGATGGCTCTAAGTCCGAATCATCGGCAGGAGCATGAGTAGTATTGGAAGACCCTTTCGGAGCTAAATTTGCCTACTCCTTCCAACTAGATTTCGAAAGCACAAATAATAGGGCAGAATATGAAGCGCTAATCATCGGACTAGAAATGTTGCTGGAACTCGGAGTTAAAAGCCTAGAAGTTTTTGGAGATTCTCTGCTAGTAATCAAACAACTGACAGATGAATACAAATGCAGAGACCCAAATATGGCAGCCTACTATGTAGTGGCCAGGAATCTGAGTTCTGCCTTCAAAGAGATCACAGTTAAATACATCCCAAGAGAGAAGAATCTGGCTGCCAACGAAATGGCACAGATAGCTTCCGATATCCAAATTCAAGAAAATCAATCTAAAAGGACCATCAAGGTCCAGAAGAAGTTCCTACCTTCAATCTTAAGTAGAGGAATGGACTTGGAGATCAATGCCAATGAAATAAAGATTGGAGATTGGAGGAAACCATTAGTTGACTACCTGGCAAAACCATCCCTATGGGTGAAGAGAAAAGTAAAACAACAAGCCATTCACTTCGTGATAATAAACAACGAGTTGTTTCGAAGATCAACCGAAGGAGTCTTACTAAGGTGCCTTGGGTTGGAGGAATCCATGAGAGTAATGGGAGAAATCCATGAAGGATCATGTGGTGCTCACCAATCTAGCAGAAAAATGTGTTGGCTCATCAAAAGGTATGGTTATTTTTGGCCTACTATGGAAAAAGACTGTTATGATTATGCCAAAGGATGCGAAGATTGTCAGAAGAATGGCCCAATGCAGCATACTCTAGCAGCACCTTTGAATCCAGTAATAAAGACATGGCCTTTCAGAGGCTGGGCTATGGATTTTGTGGGAAAAATTGCTCCCAGCTCCAGCAATGAACATACTTTCATAATTGTGGCAACCGACTATTTTACCAAATGGGTGGAAGCCAAAGCCGTGAAAACTATTTCCTCTAATGTTGTGGTTACCTTTATCAAACAACAAATTGTGCATAGATTCGGAATCCCAGAAACAATTACCACTGATAGGGGTACTTCTTTTATTTCAAGAGAAATTCAAGATTTTGCTGAGGATTACAACATCAGATTTGTTCAGTCCAGCCCTTATTTCCCAAGAGCCAATGGGCAAGCCGAATCTACCAACAAAGTGTTGATCAATATCATCAAGAAAATGGCAGACGATAATCCCAGAGATTGGTATGAACGACTATCCAAAGCTCTTTGGGCAGATCGCACCTCCATAAAAACAGCAATCGGAACCACTCCTTTTGCATTAGTATATGGACATGATGCCATTTTGCCAGTATAAATCAACGTGCAAACTTTAAGACTACAAAGACAACCAGATATGAACGATCTGGCCTACGCTGAAGCAATGATGCAAGAGTTAGACCAACTCAGCTCAATTCGGGCTAAAGCTTTGAACCATTTGACAGTCGGAAAGCAAGCGGTAGCTCGGGCCTACAATAGAAGAGTTCGAAAGAAAGCTTTTGAAGAAGGAGAGCTAGTCTGGCGAGCAATATTGCCTCCTGGAACCCACACAGCAGGTCTAGGCAAATGGAGCCCTACCTGGGAAGGTCCTTTTGTAATTCACAAGGTTCTAGGTAAAGGTGCATATTCACTCAGAGACAGAGACGGAACAGTTCATCAACGCCCAATCAATGGTCAATGGCTAAAAAAGTTTTTGCCTTCCTTTTGGGAAACGGCAGATCTTGACCTCAGTAGAAGTTAAATGTAAGTTTTGATAATTTCTCTTCATAATGGGCATCTATACACTATGAAAAGAAAGATTATTATGCCCTTTGCTTTGTAAAAATTACCCAAGACAACGTGATCATTTGCAATACAGTCGTTCCTTAACCAAAACCAAAAGTTGAGAAATTTTTAAATACAAACATTAAACTTGTCCCTTAAAATAGCACAGTTTGCCAATATTTTAAATAAGTATTACATAACTACGTTAAGCAGAATATCCAGGCGAGAGGCATACTGTTGAACATTCACATGAAGTTGCTCCTTCCTATGCAACCTCAGGCTCCCATTCCATGCAGCCAAACCCGTAGATATATTTTCCTGGTTTAACTCTTCATGCATTTTTCTCAAAGCCACGAGCTCGCCAGAGACCTCCTCCTTTAATCCCGATTGCTCTAACGTCAGTTGACGAAATCTGTTCTTTGCTTGTTCAAGGCGTCATTCCACTTGCTTCGAAGACAGTTCATCATCAGCAATTTTCTATCTTTCCTTTATCAGAAACCGCTTCTCCTCAGCAATCCTGGCTTTCAAAGCCCAAATCTGGGAAGCATCTGGAATCTCTTTAATATTTCGCTTGAACTTGTCGACAAGAGCACCAAGATCTGCCCTAGCTCCTTCAAGCGATTGCGCAAAGTTTGGATAGGCTTGACAAAGAGATTCCAGAGCCCGACGCACTTCAGTACTCTCTTCATCATCAACTTTTTGTTATGAAGAAAACAACAGCCAACCTTCTATTATGGCCCTAGCTTCATCTTTATCCATCAGAGGTCTAACTTCCGGCTAGGTTTCTTCAGCAACTTCGGGCTAGGGGCAATTGGAGTTACTTCAAGCTCGAGTTCAACTTCGTCAACTGCAAGCTGGGGGGGCAACTGGGTTTTCCTCCACAATACTCTCAGGCGCTGTTCCCATTCCAACAGTTTTTTCCCTCTCAAGACGAGACGACTGTTCTGACAAAGGCACCGAACTCCCAAAGGCTACACAGGAAGCGGAAACGTTTCATCTTATTAGTTTTGCAATCGTAGTTTAGTTTTCTTTACAAAAAAAAAAAAAAAAAACAACCAAGGCCATTGGACGATCAGCATGTTTAGTTTTCTGAAACGACATATTACATATGTCTGAAATAACCAACCAAGGTCATTTCGTACCTGAACAAAAAGAACGTCTTCTGAGGCACTCACAGTAGAGCCCTTAGCCCGTTTCACTTCTCCAGGGCCGGTAGGATTTTCTTCATCATCAGAATCCACAATCAGGATTCTTTTCCTTGTTTCTTTAACTACATAAAAGGATTAAAGGAGCATTTTAAGAAGTCACACAAAGAATAAAAGAACCATTAAGAAATTAACTTCTTGAAAACTGCTTTACTTGAAGATAAAAAAAGAAGGAATAGTACTATCAGACTTACCATCAACAGGAGGACTACTGGCAGCAGAGGTTGTTTTCTCTGACTTCTTCCTCTGATCAACAGTAGGACTCTTCGGGCCAGCTGTCTCTCTTCTTTCTCCTCAAGTTACCACTCTTTCTGAAGCCGGCTTGGAAACTGAAGAAAGAACCTTGTTGCTACTAGCCACTGCAAAACAGAGCTCTTCAGGCACAATACAAAGTCATAAAGTTCAAATAAAACCTGAAGGTTTTTTCTTACCAATCAAAGGGAGTCTGTTGTCTTCAGCCAGTTGAGCAAGGAGGTTCTTCCTCTTATCTTCTCCCAGGTCTTGGCAAAAGGGGTAGTCTCAGAAAACTCTCTCATAGGCAACCTTCATATCACCAATTTGAGCCTGATACTGATTCCACCAAGATTGGAAGGCATCTGTACAGCAGCAATTAGGCTGATAGGGTTTTATCTCCAAGACTTGAGCACTTTGTTCATAGGCAACCCTTATCTTAATTAGCTCATCTTTATCCAATTTAGGAAACCGGTAAGATGACCCTCCATTCGCCAGAGAGAAGTTTAGTTCCGGAATTACCTGGGGGCATCTAAGTTGCTTGCTAAAGAACTGAGTGTTATAGGCTTCTACACCATACTGATAATTTCTGGTGTCCATCTTCCCACCATAAAGAAGGTCCCGAGACTGAAGGCAAGAGAAGATCGCCATATTATCAGACGCCATTGGACGATCAGCATGTTTAGGACCTTGATTTATCAGCCACTGAGAAGCATGTCGGACTTTCCGATCCATGAAAAAGCAAAAGCACTCCTCAGTTGTCTTGCCAGAAATTGGGCCCGAGACCAATTTCTGCAATGGAACTTTCTCTGCAGCCACTTGCAAGTCTCCTCCTCTTAATTCAGGGAAAGTCCACTGAAGCCAAATTTGCACCATCCATAAAGGTCCCTTTACATTCAGATTGAGGGGATCAACAGTTGCATCCCTCATACCTCTGTAGATAGAGGCTAGGACCAATGGGCCAGTGGCAACATCGTTAAAAGTCGCCAATGCCTCAGCCAGTTGAAGCCATTCCATCGTAATACAATTGGAGGCACTAGGAAACACGAACCGATTCAGCCAATACAACAGAAACATTATGTGCTCTCCATTTGGGTAATCGACCTCCTTATGCATAAAAGCCTCCAAAAAAGCTCCGAAGGCACGGTTTGAACCAATTATCTCGGTGAGGGCCTCTACCCTTCTCTTTCTTTCCGTTTCAGTGACATAAACCTGAAAATCACCCAGACAGTCGGCACTCCTACCATAGGGGCAAAAATCGAAAATCACAGCCAGGTCTAGAAGAGAAATTGACATTAGGCCCACTCCGAAATCGAAAGTGTTGGAAGCACTGTTCCAGAACATTAGGGCCGAACTCAAAAGAGGAGGATCTACTTGAATCGGGAAGATAGAGCTTTTTATGGCATAGTAGATACCATTGTTGGACCATTTTTTCTTCTGAGTAGTCTCCATGCTGGTCACCCAGTTTGACCAGCGAAGATCTACGCTCGCCACATCCACTTTTGGAAAAAAAATCGCAGCAACATTTTGCTCCAGCTTCTCCAATCAATTTCTTTTGAAGAGCAGACAGGTATCAGAGCCCTAGTTGAAGCACGCTCATAGTTATACAATTGGTCGGGTTTATTCTCCAAATACCTGGGACCCAGCACGCAAGCGTTGTTCAAAAAGCAAATGGTCTCTTTACAAAGTGAGAATTCCTTTCGACCACCAGCAAAGCGCTCCACCAGACCATCATACACAGTAGCAAAATAATTGACTCCACTGCCTGAAGTAAAGGGAGGGTTGTTTGTATCAGCCTTAGCAGATGAAGATGAAGACGCAGCAGTGAAATCTTTCTTCAAAACGGAATCCTTCTTGGGGGCCATGGTTTTTCAAAATTACTCAAGAACTCTCTAAGGATTTCTGCCAAGGAAGTTAGGTTATTTTGCCAAAGGTTCTGATATTCGAAATGATTTGATAGTTAGTTTCTTTTCTTTTCTTTTCTTTTAAAAGCTTTTTCTAAAGGTCGCGAATCTAAAAGGATTTTGAGCTTGGCGCTTCTTTTCAGATAACTTCCTTTTGGTATCCCAAAATTGCCCGCACGTGTCTTAGGCACGACATTTTATACAATTAAAAAGAGAAAAGGGCAAAAGAAGGATACGACTCGCGTTCTATTCAGAAATAAATTTTATTTACTTTTTAAAAAAAACCTTCGTTTTTTCTAAACAGTTTAAACTTTCATATACACATATATTCTGTTTCTTTTTTCTTTTTTATTTTTCTTTAAAACTAACTACTCAACTGGTTGGTTTAAAGACAATTTCTCTAAAAAAGAACTTGTTCCACAAAATATGACTAAACCTTTCTACAAGACAGGGCAGAATTGTTTCATATCAAATCATAAATTCCAACAAAGTGGAAATAAGTTCTGATATAGTGTCCAGTTCTACATTAAGGGTCTTGTGAGTCGAAGCTGTCTTGGTTCTGGCTATTCGGACTTCAAAAGCCTGCGAAGTCAAATCTTGAATAGTCTGTTCACGATAGGCAATTCGGGCGCGATCATATTCCATTTGCTTCTCTAACTTTGCTTTAAGTATCAGATCTGAAGCCATCGAGGCCCTCAACTCTTGCTTCTCCGTTTCCATCTCCTCTAGTTTGTCCAGCTTTGAATCTGTTTCACCCTCAAGCTCCCGAAGTAAAAGGGCCTTTCTATCTTTAAAAAGAAAGGTTTTTTTTTCATAAAGGCCCAGAAGTCACGAAGCCCATCCCCTTTTCTGAAAATATCTCAAACCAAGACCCACCACGTCAGAAGTGGCTGAAGTTAGGTAGGTATAACTCACGAAAAATCAGGGTCGAGTTTCTTCACCATTAAGAGCGAAATGACTGGCGTCTCTAAGTAGAAAGCACACCAGCCGTCTGACGACCAGAAAAGAAGCAAAAGCCGTCAATCTTCCACTCTTTCAGACTGAAGAAGCTCACAGATCCATCCCCCTCAGAGCCTGCCTTCATCCAAAAATATCCTAATTATTATATTCAGGGACCAGCTCACGAGGATAAAGTTTTTAGACATACACCCAAGTTTCTTTCCCATACCGCCTTTGCTGGAATTATTTGCCTATAAATATGGAAGCTCCACAGCAGCGCTCAAGGACTCTCTCTCCAAAATCAGACTCAACGTCTATAACTCGAAAAACCTTCAAGCCATCAAAACAACCTGCTCTCTCCAGATAACCAGTTGACAACTCCTGCGTTTATCTTTTAATGCTCTACCATCCTCTTGGTATGATCTTTGTTTAAAATATTCAGGTTAGCCACCTTGTAAAATTAGCTCAAACTTGTAACAGATTGGATAGAGAAATCTCCAATCACTTTGTTATCAAGTTTCTTTACCACTGTAATTTGCCTTGTTTCAAAGCTAATAGAGAAATCTTTAGTTTTACTTTCTTTATTTATCTACCATACCTAGATTGGATAGAGAAATCTCCTTTCCCATGGGCTTTGTTCTTAATGCAGTTTAAGTTACTTGCGTGCATTATTTCGACTGTTTATCTTGAATTTTATATTTCCTGCGCTTTAAATTCAAGTCTTTAACTTAAAAGATAGGGTAATCAGCGGAAAACCACCCTGAACTATCACGCTTGTTGAAATGTCCACCCTGAATTTTTTTCTCAGCCAATTTAGCCATCGTATTTTGTTTTATCGCCAATTTACCCCCCATCGTCAGTTTTTATCCAATTTTATCTAAATCTCCGTTTAAAAAGTCACATCAAGCACATGAATTCCACATTTTATTATTTTTAAAATTTTAAATTGATAAAAATATGAATAATATATTAAAACCTAAAAAATTAAAAATTAAAAAAACTCTCTCTCTCTCTCAGGCAACCCCGAGGAAAGCGATCAGATATCCGATCAAATTCATGGGTGTCACCTATGTTGCACCGATACGGATACGAATGCGGCGATACGATACGACTCACACGCCGATCGGCAAATCTCCAAAAATTAGGATACGGTACGTAATCGATACGGCAATTAAAATAATATATTTTAAAAATAATATAAATAGAAAAATTGACATATACCCAACAACCCATTATTCCCCAACAGGTCAGCCATACACCATACACCCAGCAGCCCAACCCTATACCCAACAACCCATATACTCAACAGCTCAATACCATACACCCAGCAGCCCAACCCTATACCCAACAACCCATATACTCAACAGCTCAGCCATATACCCAACAACCCAAATATACCCCCGTTCTTCTTTAAAACTCAAGAAGAAGAAAATCTGTTCCAGACCGAAAAAAAGAGAGGAAGAAGAAGAAAATCTTGAGGAGCGACGGTGATTGAATCGGAGATGGGGCCGACGGCGATTGATGGTGGTGAGTTCTTCCTTCCTCTTCCTCTGCTTCTTCTTTCTTCTTCCTTCTTCTTCCTCCTCCTCTGCTTCTTCCTTCTTCTTCCTTCTTCCTTCTTCCTTCTTCTTACTCCTCCTTCTTCCTTCTTCCTTCTTCTTTCTTCTTCCTTCTTCCTTCTTCTTTCTTCTTTCTTCTTCCTTCTTCCTTCTTCTTCCTTCTTCTTTCTTCTTCTTCCTTGGTGCCGTATCGGTGCCGTATCCATGGTGTATCGGAGCCGTATCATCAAGTCAACATCCCAGAAAAGTCTACGATACGCCACCTGGCGTATCGGATACATATCGGTGCCCGATCGCCGTATCGAAGCCGTATCGCCGTATCGGATACTCGCATACCCCTAAAAACTGCCGTATCCGTGCAACAGCGGGTGTCACCATATCCTTAATCACGGACCACGAAAACGCAATCAAAAGCCAATCTTTGACAACCCCAGCAACATTCATAGTCAAAGCAGAGGTCTTTCCCACCAACAGAAACACGGCAAGATTCAGAGCAAACGCACACACTGAATTCGTCTGGAAAATGACGAAATCAAAATGAAAACTGGAGGTCTGCCTCAACACTGGCAACTCAACAATAACCCAGGGCACGCACAAGAACACAAAGCAACATGGCGCAACATGGTAAAATGAAGTAATGGGGTTCAAACTAATACCCTTAGCATTAAGCAGAATCTGAATAAGAACCAACCTCGTGGCATCAAAAGCCACAGCTAAAAGCTGCAACGTCACTCCCCAAGAATTGAATTTGGCTTCTCCATAAGCGGCGATGGCGACACCAACAGAGATCGAAACCATGTTGAGCCCTAGGGACATGTGGGGCCTCACTGCTGAAAGCTTAATTAATGGACCCAGGACTTTCAAAGAAGAGAGAGGAGGGACAGAGAGGGGTTGGGATGAGAGACCAGGGTGAACTTATACTTGGTTTTAAAAATAAATTAAAATTTTTTTTTAACCCGAGAGGAAACACATAGCCAAAGAGGAAGAGACACAACGGATTTTGAGGAGGGCAAGCAGGCGAAAGAGAAAATTATGCAACACTATAATTATTAATTGAAGGTCGGAGGAAGTTGGTGGTGATGACCCCTGTGTTTCTACTATCTTGGCATAAAGAGATGAATCTAAAAAAGAGAAACTGGTCCAATGGTGTTGGAGGAATGAGATATTGAAATACACCCGCGAGTACCCGTGTTGGAGGAATGGGATTTGGGTTTGTAATTTAGGCCGTGGTCATCAGATCTTGGTGATTTGGGTTTGTAATTCAGAATCTCCATCCGGGTTCGAGAATAGAGAGAATAAGAGAGAGGTTAAAAATCCAATTTTTAATTCAACAGTGAATTATGTGCCTGACATGTGACTTTTTAAATAGAGATTTGGATGGAAATTGCTAAAAACTAACGGTGGGGGGTAAATTGGCGATAAAATTTAGTACGAGTGCTAAATTGGCTAAAAAATTAATTTAGGGTGTAGATTTCAACTAGCGCGATAGTACAGGGGGGTATTCGACGGTTTACCCTAAAAGATATATCGTTGTTTACTGTTGGACAGGCCCGAATAAAAGGGTTTTTAGGTCCGAAGCTAGGGCTTCCTTAAAGCCCGAATCTTCATATTTAGGTCCGAAATGATCAAAATCATGGGCCCGAATCAGGGTTTTTCAAACCCACTCAAGGGATCATTAACCTCAAACTCTGTTTTTCCGCTTGGCTAGGTACCACTCGCATCCTCCAAGCCACAAACGCACGATTGAAAGAATATTGAAGTCCTCTTCATTGAGGCATAGAAAAGAACTCATTCGAGCCAGTACCCCACTCGAAGTACAATGGTTTGATTAAGAAGTCCAGAGAAGGAGCGCAAACTCATCAGATCACTCTCTACAACTCATACACCAGGTCTACTGGGCTAGTCTCATTCCCAGTAGTGGCACGCCTGCATTCACAATTCCAGTCAGGTTCGGAGGAGGTTTCCCGCCGACATTTCAACCTGATTCAACTTTCAATTTTGTCCAAAAAAGATTGTAACTTGTCCCCTCTGCTCCAATCGACACACCAGCTAGGAGAGGATCCAAGGAGACTAGACGGGGCGTCTTGTTGCCGAGACTCGGCTCTCGAGGCACGAGGAGGATAGCCCGACCCAGGGCACCCTTTTCTGCACCAACAATATCAAGCCGCTTTTTTTCTTTCTATTTTCGAACTCTTGAACTCTCCTCTCTTGACACCCTCCCTTACCCACTTAGGTTAACCCTATGTTACGGTAAAGAAACTAATGGGAGGTGTGGTTAATTTCTAACTTCTGCATACAGCATGGGGAGCCTAGGTGAAAAAGGAGCTTATGCCACAAATTTTTTTTTTTGGTCTGATCTTATGCCACAGTTGAAGACGTACACGTGCGGAATTGTAGTTTCAATGGTACCAAAAATGGGTGCTAGAGTTAAGACATAGGAGGTAAGGCCATCTCCAGTTATAGGGCTAAATGTAGTCCAGGACTAAAAATTTAGCCCTCTAAAATATTAATTTTTTAAAGAATAGTGCAAGGCTAAAATTTTCCATCTCCAGCCATGTAGGGCTATATTTTAGGGTCATTCATATTTTATTATTTCGAGAAGCATGGGACCCATAAAAAAGTGGATGGATTTGATTGTGCAATATGAAAAGCACATATACGGGGCCCACAAAAAATTTGGCCTAGGCCAAAACTAGGCTAAATGTGGCCCGGTTGGAGGGCTAAAGGGCCAAATGTGGCCCTCCAAATTTGGCCAAAATTTTGTTTAGCCCACGGCTGGAGATGGGTTTTGCATTATTTTAGGGCTATATTTAAGATATAGCCCATGGCTGGAGATGGCCTAACGGCCGCGGCTAGATACGTTAAAACTTTTTGTTGTTTTTCTTTTAATTTTATTTGGTGAAATAGTAACATTGATGTTGACACTAGCCATCTTAACCAAATAGAGTTACCTCTCATGAATCTTGAGTCCAAAATTTATGTGTTCCAATACCCATCTAAGGCTTATAACCTCAATAAATACAAATTAAAAGCAAATAATTCATTTTTGTTAAAATTACCTCTCATTTTGTAATTTTCAGGGCGGTTCTGGGTATGCTAGAAAGAAATCATTTGAGAAAATTAAATTGATAGCAGCTAAAAACCTATTATCATCGACCAACATTACTGTAATGGCAAACATGACTGTAAAAAATCTGTGAATTTTCACAATTTTTAATTAATATTAACAAAGATTTACACAATGAAATAGAGCTAGTACGTTAATTCAATGAGCTTAATCGAGCTTTGTACGTTAATTCAATGAGCAATGGGCATTGTAATTGGCTTTTGTGATATTTCTGATATAAAAAGAGAAATTTATCTTTCGACCAAAAAAAGAAGAAGAGAAATTTATCAGTACTACAGTTTAGAAACTTTACTTGGAATTCGAATTTCAAAATCTGGGTTCTCTTCAATTCTTAATTTTGATGTTGGGTTTAATCAGAAGTTTTTATTTCTTTTTGGGTGAATGTTTAGTAATCTGATTGGTTTGAATTGGGTTATAGAGTGACTTATTGAAAATGTTTTTCTGAAGTTGGTTAGATTGGGCAGTAATTTTCATTACTAAGTGACTTCAACTCCTAAGTCACTTGTGTGTAAATCAGCTGCCCCTGGTGATTACTTACATCACTTGGTTGCAAGAAGATCATAACAAATTGAAAGATGAACAATAGAACTGTAAGAATTTCAGTTAAACGAAAATAATCCTTTCGATTTGCCTTGCAGAGCAACTAAGTACATGGGGTTGACAATGGCTAGTCATGTCATCTTTCAAATTCAAAATAAATCACTATCATTGTGGACAAATTTAATAATGTCAGTGATGATTTATCCACCAATATGTGGACGATCAGTCCAAGCCCCTCCTTCAGTTCTGCCTGAGTTCGTAGCAATTCCTGGAAGATGCTTTGGTTGAAAACTTGGATCCAAAGGTTTTTTCGATCTAGACAAGTAACGCCAATACAGCTGCAGCCACTGGTGTCAAGAATGTTGTCCATAAATGAGAGTTAGCCTCTGCTCACACACCAAAGCGAGAGGTGAGATCTAGGAAGGCTTCTTCACTGCAGGGGATTGTAATACCACCCATTGGATGATCGTATCCAAACTCTTCTTCCGCTTGACTTAACAAATCTTGGAAAGAGGACTGGTTCAAGTATGATAGTGGAATCACAAACCGCTTCTTCTGACTCTCCCCAACATAGACTGCAAAATAGCCTTTAGGGACATCTAAGGACTTTGACAGTACTTGTTTTTTCTTAGCATGTATGGTACCAGGCAACCGGAAACCCATAGTTTTCAAGATTTCTATATGAGAACACAAAGAAGGAAGATTTCAAATGAATTGGGAAACTGAAAAGGCTTTGATAAAATATGTTTGGGAATAGAAGAGTTGTGTTGCTTTGTTTCTGAATCTGATCATATGTATATATAGATGAAGTGGTAGGGTGAAGACTATCTGTTATATAAAATGATTGGTGAAAAATCACTGGAATGGACCCAAGTGAGAGACATTAGCTCATGGAATTTCACATGGACTTGTCTTCCAACTAATCAAGAACAACTCACGAGTCAATGTCCATTCTAAACAAACATCATGTCCCACACAAGAGAAATTAAACACTCATAGAAATTACGTTCGATCCAATTAAGTACATCAACTTGCTAGACAAACACTCGCGCAGAGGATTCTGTGCTGGATGCACATGTCTTGCATTTTGCATTTTTGATATCTGTAGAGTATGGTAGCTTGCTAAACAGTGATGATTTAGCCTCTATCCATAAGTAGCTCGGATCGTCATCATGGTTTGAGAGACATATACTCACTTGAAGGGTTACCTGCGTTTAGTCTTCCAAATCATCATGTTGAATTTGGTAGTGATGGACCTGCTTAGCCAAAAACAAAAGCTAAATTTACTTCAATAAACCAATCTGGAAATCAGATCCAAGTTTGCCTAGTTGTGAATAGGAAAAGTCTCTAATTTAACTCCGCTGCATCAGCATGTGCTAACACCTCTTAATACAGGGAGAAATTAGTGCCCATATATATCCAACTTTATACCTGATTAGTCTTTTGATAAGAAGCTAGCCTTGCCTAATTTACCGAATTACCAAACTTCAGACAACAAAGCTACTAAGGAATCACTCATTTATTGCTATTTTTTCCTCTATTTTGTTTCACTAAACTCTGCTACTTGTCCCCTAGCTCTAGCTGAAGAAGTGGCATTGGGATAAGGTGGCAAACTGGTAGCTGGATATCGTAAGTTCAATTTTTATCGTTGGAGACCGCTGTTCACAAACTACTTTGCCAAAGACAAACGATCACAAGGTGACTAATCCCATTGATAGTTGGTCTAATTAACTTGATTTAGTGGATGCCAAAATTTTAATATTTGATTTTTACGAGAGCGGAACGTTAACATGTTCTAACCATTGATTAGTGCTTTTTATTGAGAAATTTGAAACTTGGAGACTTAATCTGCTGCCTATGGTGATTATTTACGTTCCATGGTTGCCAGAAGAAAGTAATAAAATGAAAAATATGAATGAAAGAAAGAACTGTAAGCACTTCATATTAATGTCAAGTATTTTGATCTCAATTTTCCTGGCAGGACAATTAGATACATGGGGTTGACATTAAAGAATCTTGCCATCTTTCAAATTCAAAGTAGAGCAATATGATTCTTGAAAGTCAGTGCCGCTGGCTGGCTTTTTTTTTCCTCAGCTCACAAGCAGTTTGAAGTTCTAACCCGTGAATTACTGAAGGCCTCTTTTACTTGGATGGAAGAGGATCCCTTCCAATGAAGGATATCATCATATCATTCACTTGATTCTCAATCCAAGACCTTCCTTGAATTCAGCCAGTTTTAGCATCTCCTGAAGGATGCGTTGGCAGCGAATTTCGATCCAAAATTCATCTGTGAGAGAATTAATTGGCCCTTGTACAGCTGCAGCCAAAGGAGTCAGCATTGTGTCTATGGAGAATTTGAGCCTGGGCTCATACACCAAAGCTTGAGGTGAGATCAAGGAAAGTGTTTTCACTGCAGGGGATTGTGATAGGACCCATTGGATGATCATATCCGAATTCATCTTCAGCTCGAGTTAACAAATCTTGAAATGACTGTTGGTTCAAGTATGAAACTGGAATCACAAACCGCTTCTTTTCATCCTCACCAACATAGACTGCAAAATAGCCTTTAGGAACATCCAAGGACTTTGAAGGTACTTTGTTTTTCTTAGCAAGTACAATGCCAGGCAACCGGAAGCCCATTGTTTTGAAATTTCTAAATAACAAGACCAAAAAGGAAGATTTTAAATGAAGTGAGAAAGCTCTGATAAGATACTTTTAGGAATAGAAACACTTCTGTTGCTTTGCTCTTGAGCATATGTGTGTTTATATAGATGAAATGGTGTGGGTAAGACCATCTGTTACATAAAATGATTGGTGAAGATCACCACGATGGACCCCAGTGAGAGACATTAGCTCATGGAATATCACATGGACATGTCTTCCAACTCGTGAAGAAATAATCATGAGGCAATACCAACAAACATCTTGCCCCACCTCACTTGAATAGACCAGTTCTTAAGTTTTACCTATGACACTGGAAAATATCACAACCACATATAAGCTGTCAGCTTGTGTGATAATTGTTGATGCTTCACAATCTATATCTGCTGGGATTTGGAGCCATGAATTTAAAGGTTATGATAGCTAAACTGGGAGCAAGTTAACCACCCTCCATGTGATGTTGTTCTATGAAAGATCCAATTGCGACGAGTGATCCTTGGTTACAAATTACGTACCATTTTCTTCAATCAATCTATAAATAGTACTGATAATTTAGCTATGAAATAGTTGATCTGCAATTTAATTAGTATTGGGGTCCACTTGGTCTCAACCGTGTCTGTGATCTAATAGAAACTTATCTTCTAAGTAGGATTTATTTTATGTAAGTTTTAGTCACTTCTGTTGGTCTCTCTAGCTTTTAAGAGAGGTAGGACATGATGTTTTCTCATTGATATGGACAATGACTCATGAGCTTTTCTTGGCTAACTGGAAGAAAAGTCTATGTGCTGTTCCATGATCTAAAGTTTCTCATTTGGGTCCATCCTTGTTTCTCATCACCAATCATTTTGTGCAACAGATTCTCTTCAACACACAACTTCATCTATATATATATGTACATATGATCAGATTTTTTTCAGTAACTTCATTTCATATATTTTCACATTGATATAAAACAAGGATTGCTTTGATATTTCTCAATAAAACCAAGAAGAATTAAAAAAAAATTGCAAAACAGAGAGCTTTTATGAGCTTGGGAAATGAGAAGACTTGTTTTGCTTTGCATGGTTTTGTTGAGAAATATCAAGAACGTGGGTTTTTGGTTGCCTGGTGTTATTGTAGATGTTAAGAATAGTCCTTTTCAGACTGTATCAACTGCAAACCAAGTACACCTTCAAAAGGCCTCCAGAAAGGCTATTTTGCAGTCCAATTAAGTTGACAAGAGCCAAATGAAACAGTTTGTGATTCCCGTTTCAGAATTGAACCACCCTTCATTCCAAGACTTTTTAAGTCGAACTGAAGAAGAATTTGGATACGATCTGTCAACGCACATGCACTCATCAAGGGAGAAGAATCAGGATCTGATTCTTCTCACACCTAACCATTGACCTGCAAATATTTGTATTTACTATCATTTAAGGCTATTACCATTTATATCTCCATTGTACAAATATAAATATTGTAACCTTTCCCACATATGAAATATGAGATTCAAAACTTCTACATGGTATCAGCCTAAAATCGATCCCTTTCTCTCTTTCCCTATTACGGTAATCTTTCCCTTTTTCCTCCTACCCGACCCCTCATGGCCTCTCAATCTTCTTCAACCTCCAGGGCTGGAACCAGTCCCAACAGCAACATCAGTCCCGCAACTGGCAGCCATTACAACAACCTAATTCCGCACCTCAATGGCCTACCTTCTCGCCGTGGCAACCTGGGCCTCATCCACATCCCCCATCCTCTTGGTCCAACAACAGCAGTCAACGCTCATTAGCTCCCGGCATCCTCGGCCCACCATGGTGCCCCACCTGCAACACTGCTCAACATTCTCATGCCACCTGTCCTCACAAATTTCGTGGACCTGAGTCTTTCCCTTCCTTTGCTGGCGCTCAATTCCTCCAACCCACTGACAACACTTGGAACCTTGACACCGGTGCCACTCATCATATGACCGGTACTGCCACTCATCTTCAGAATCCACAATCTTACATGGGTAATGATTCCATCTACTTGGGTAATGGTGACTCTTTAAACATTTCATCCACTGGTACAATTCCTATTTCTTTAGGATCTTCGTGTCATTCTCTTCATAATGTTTATCATGTTCCTTCTTTACGCACTAACCTCCTTTCTGTTGCTCGCTTTACTCGTGACAATGCTGTCTCATTTGTGTTTACTCCTGATTTCTTCCAAATTTATGACTTACATACTGGTAATCTTCTTTTTCAGGGCCCATGTAAGGATGGCCTCTACCCTCTTTCACTTCCCTCCGTTCCTTTCTCCGGCAAGTGTGCCCTTACTTCCATTCATTCCTCCGCTTGGCATCGTCGTCTTGGTCACCCGTCCTCCGCTGTTTTGTCTCGTCTTTCATCGTCCTTAGGTTTTAAATTTAATAAGGATTTTTGTAAGCCTTGTGCTCTTGGAAAATCTACTCAATTAGCTTTTCACATCAATGAAAATCATGCTACTGTTCCCTTCTATATTATTCACTCTGATGTTTGGATGTCCCCTGTTGTCTCTAAAACAGGTTTTAGGTACTACGTCCTCTTTACTGATGAATATTCCCGATACACTTGGATATACCCCATGCGCCGTAAAAATGAAGTCTTTGAGCATTTTAAGTCTTTTGTTTCTCTCATCCGTAATATCTTTAACTCTGCCATCAAATTTCTTCAAAGTGACAATGGTACAGAATATGTCAACACCTCCTTTACTCAATTTCGTCAACATTTGGGAATTCAACAACGGTTCTCTTGCCCTCACACTCCCCAACAAAATGGTCTTGCCGAACGCAAGCACCGCCATATTGCCACCATCATTCGTACCCTACTCACCACCGCCCATGCCCCACACTACCTTTGGGTTGAAGCCGCTCTTACGGCAGTTCACCTTATAAATCTCCTGCCCACACCCACCCTTCAATGGCAAACTCCATACACCAAACTATATACTTGTCCCCTTGTTTACTCCCATCGTCGGATTTTTGGGTGTTCTTGTTTCCCGTACCTTGGTGCATACACAGAAAATAAACTTGTCAACCGCACAACTGAGTGTGTGTTTCTTGGTTATAGTCCAAATCACAAAGGCTATCGCTGCCTGGATCCCTCTACTGGCCGTGTATACACCTCACGCCATGTTGTTTTTAATGAAAATAGTTTTCCATTTGCAAGTTTGCAGGTACCTTCATCTCCTTGTTACACAGAACTGGACTTCAATCCTGTGTGCCCAACCCCCACGGGTTCCCCTTCTAGGCCCGTGCCTCCATCACACCCTTCCAGTCCAGCACTTCCTGACTCCTCTGACCTTGCGACAACAACACCGTCAACACCACCAGCCGGAATGACAGTACCAACACCGGCTCCCTTTCCTGCACCTCTGTCCCTACCTGGTTCCGGCACCTCCATCCTTTCACAACCTTCCGGCACCTCCATCCTTCCACAAGCTTCCGGCACCTCTACCTTTCCACAAGCTTTCGGCACCTCTACCCTTCCACAAGCTTCCGGCACCTCTACCCTTCCACAAGCTTTCGGCACTCCTCTTTTACAGTCAGTCCACCCCTTGCTCAACACATACTCCAGAAGACATCGCATTCCAACGGCGCTGGCACAGCTAATCCCTCTTCCCCTTGCCACTCTGGACCTTGCTCCCCCACAACCTACAGAACCAGCGCTGCCACCACCTGTTCATCCCATGCGGACTCGTCTCCGTGACGGCATCATGCAGCCCAAGCAACACACAGATGGCACTATACGATACCCCATTCCCAGTGCTCTTTTAACTGTGCTTGAAAATGCTGAACCAACTTGTTTTTCTCAGGCTACCAAACATCCTGAATGGCGTGCTGCAATGTCGGAAGAAATCAATGCTTTACTACGGAATAAAACTTGGTCACTTGTTCCCCCATCTTCCAATCACACTCCTGTCGGCTGCAAATGGGTCTTTCGCATCAAGCGTAATTCTGATGGCACTATCGAACGCTATAAAGCACGCCTAGTTGCTAAGGGCTACCACCAACGTCCAGGTATTGACTACTCGGAGACTTTCAGCCCAGTTGTCAAACCACCCACCATCCGCACAGTACTCAGTCTTGCTACTTCCCGTGGCTGGTCCTTGCGCCACCTTGATGTCAAGAACGCCTTTCTTCATGGGTTTCTTAACGAGGACGTGTACATGATTCAGCCCCCTGGCTTTGTGGATCCTGCTCACCCTCATCATGTGTGCAAGCTCCATAAATCCCTTTATGGCCTCAAACAAGCTCCACGTGCATGGTTCACCCGCATTAGCACTTTCTTACTCTATGTGGGCTTTCACCGAAGTTTGGCCTACTCCTCACTCTTCATTTTGTTGCATGCTTCTCATACCATGTTCCTTCTCCTATATGTTGATGATATAGTCATTACTGGCAGTGATTCCTCTCTCTTACAAACCTTTATTGCTCTTTTGGGTCACAATTTTGACATTAAGGACCTTGGTCCTCTTAGCTACTTCTTGGGTTTACAGGTTCATTCTCAGGATGGTGCTCTTCATCTTAATCAACTTCAATATGCCCATGATTTGCTCCAAAAGAGTGATCTCCTCCATGCACAACCTGCTCCTACTCCCCTTGCGGCCAAACCACTACTTACAGCAACTGAGGGTACCTTGCTTTCCTCTCCCACTGAATATCGTGAACTTGTTGGGAGTCTCCAGTATCTCACCCTCACCCGCCCGGACATCTCCTTCGCGGTCAACACTGTTGCCCAATTTATGAGCTCTCCTCGCTCTACTCACATGGTTGCTGTCAAACGGATCATTCGCTATGTCAAAGGCACACTTGATTTTGGTCTCACTTTCCAGCCACAACCTGCCTCTTCTCGCCTTATGGTCTACTCGGATGCGGATTGGGCAGGTTACCCTGACTCGCGCCATTCTACAACTGGCTACCTTATCTACTTGGGCTCCAACCTTATCTCCTGGTGCTCCAAGAAGCAACCCACTGTTTCACGCTCAAGTGCAGAATCTGAGTACCACGCTCTTGCTCATGCTTGCGCCGAATCCTCGTGGCTCTGTTCACTGTTACTTGAGTTAGGTGTCAAATTGCACTTTCCTGTTCTCATGCATTGTGACAACCTTAGCACCACTTATATGGCTGCAAACCCGGTTTTTCATGCTCGAACGCGACACATCGAACTCGACTATCACTTTGTTCGTGAGAAGGTTGCTCTTGGTAGTCATCAAGTATGCTTCATTCCCTCTATTGACCAACCGGCTGATCTCCTTACTAAGCCTCTTTAAACAAACTTGTTCGTCCTAGGCCGCTCAGTTTGCGGGGGTGTCAACGCACATGCACTCATCAAGGGAGAAGAATCAAGATCTGATTCTTCTCACACCTAACCATTGACCTGCTGTGCAAATATTTGTATTTACTATCATTTAAGGCTATTACAATTTATATCTCCATTGTACAAATATAAATATTGTAACCTTTCCCACATATGAAATATCAGATTCAAAACTTCTACACGATCATCCAATGGTGGCATCACAATCCCCTGCAGCGAAGGCACCTTTGACGTCTCGTATATATGTATATGTATATTTAAGCTTGTATATTAAATATATATAAGCTATATAATTGGAGAGTTTTCTACACATTAGATAGAGCATATTGTTTTTTTAAGTTGGCTCACCTCTTGCAATAGAGGTTTTGCTTTCGACAATACTATCTTCACTTCCTAAAATCATATATATATTTGAGACCTTCTGACTGGGGTAGTGTACCTATACATTACATTAGCATAATTAAACGGTTTGATTCATGTATTTAGAGAGGATGCTGTGCTATGTGTGTGCATGTTCTGCATTAAATACTATAGGCTATAGCTAGATGGCTATATAGCTTCTGTTTCTCCATGCAAGACTCTGTGGTCATCAGCAGCTCGAATCCTTGTCAGGAATTTGGCCGTCATGGACGTGGTTAGCTAAAAACGAAATCAAGCTTACTACAATTGAACCACTATGGCATTCTGGATTTGCCTAGTTGTGGACGGAAAAGTCTCCAATTTTATTAAGCTGCTTTAGCATACTAACCTCTTAATACAGAGAGAAGTTTGTGACCATATGTATCTCTTATCCATTTCTTTCTTTCTTCTAATAAAATTTCCTCGATCCTATGGTCGAGGTTGATTACCAAGATATATATATATATACATCTTGGCAAGACCAAATCAAAATAAATTATGCAGACCAGATTAGTCTCTGCATATGAAGCCTGGCCTAATTTAGTTTACTGAAACTCCAGGAAATGGCATGAAGTTCAGGTTTTATAATTGTTTTCATAGATAAATAAAAAGAGAAATTCTGCTCCAGTACTAAATGAAATTTCCCAAGACATACATATGTAACGCAGGTTGAGCATTATTTGCAAAGTACATGGTCAAATAGAAACAATCAGACGGTGAATAATCCAATGTATGGATGTTTTGAACTTGATTTAGTTATGCCACATTGATATTTTCATGGGAAATTAAGCATGGATTAGTGCTATATTACTGGTTATTAGAGACTTGGTCGGTGACATATATTCCATTATTTACTTGTGCGCAAATCTGCCTATTGGGATTACTTAAATTACTTAATTAGTAAGCTAATGATAAAATCAAGAATGAATGAGAGAACTGTAAGCAATTCTGTTAAGAGGAAAATATTGTAATCTCAAGTTTCCTTGCAGGACAACAGAGTACATGGGGTTGACAATAAATGTCTTGCCATCTTTCAAATTCAAAGTAATAGTTCATTCATTATATTCTTCAAAAAATAAGTGTCAGGGAATTTATGTCCACTAGGCTGGCAATTTTCTCCTCAGCTCACAAGTGTGGTTTGAAGTTCTAATCGGTGATTGCTAAAGGCCACTCCCATCAAAGGATATCATCATGTCACTGGAAGATACACCTTTCAAGTTAGCTGGGTAGACAAGTGCTCCTTTGTACAACTGCAACCTCCGGTGTCAAAATTGTGTATATATATATATATATATGGAGGCTCGCTTCTGCTCATACACTGAAGCCGGAGGTGAGATCAAGGAAGGCTTCTTCACTGCATGGGATTGTAATACCACCCATTGGATGATCATACCCAAATTCTTCTTCTGCTAGACTTAACAAATCTTGGAAAGTGGACTGGTTCAAGTATGATACTGGGATCACAAACCGCTTCTTCTTGCTCTCCCCAACATAGACCGCAAAATAGCCTTTAGGGACATCTAAGGACTTTGAAGGTGTTTGTTTTTTCTTAGCATGTACAATACTAGGCAACCGGAAACCCATGGTTTTGAAATTTCTTGATATAAATACCAACAAGGAAGGTTTCAAACAGAGAAAGCTTTGATATGCTTGGTAATGAGATGGCTGGTGTTGCTGTGCTATGAAGCTGATTATATATGTGTATATATAGATGAAGTGGTATGGTGAAGACCAGCTGTTACATAAAATGATTGGTGATGAAGATGGACCCGAAGTGAGAGACATTAGCTCATGGAGTATCACATGGATATGTCTTCCAACTAATGAAGAGAGACTCATGAGTTAATTTCTACAATGGAGGAACATCATGTCCCATCTAATTAAAATCTGAAATATTGGGGTACGTACCCGGTGCAAAAATCACAAAATGCAAGCTGCCAGCTTACGTGATAGTCACAATCTATTCCAGCAGTGATTTGGAGCCATGAACTTAAAAGGTTATGATAGCTGAATTCGGAGCAGATAAACACCCACCATGTGGTTTTGTTCTATGAAAGATCAAATTGCAGCAAGCAGTCCCTGGTTTATAAAGTAGGTATACGTACCATTTTCTTCAGTCAATTCAGAAATTGGCACTATCTCTCATATTCACTTTACGTATTGGTTAGGAAAATTAAATGCTATGAGAGAGTTGATCCACAAGTTAGTATTGGATCCACTTGGTCTCAAGCATGTCTTTGATCTGCTAAAGGCTTACACTTTACATATACATATATTTCTATTAGTCTTTTAATTACTTCAGTTGGTCTCTGCAGATATTAAGAGAGGTAGGACATGATGCTTCTTTATTTTGGGCATTTGCTTGTGAGTTTTTTCTTGATTTATTGGAAGACAAGTCCATGTGATACTCCATGAGCTAATGTTTCTCACTTGGGTCCATTCCTGCGTCTCATCACCAATCATTTTAGGTAACAGATTGTTTTCAGCATACTACTTCATCTATATATACACATATGATCAGATTGAGGAACAAAGCAAAACGAGTCTTTCATTGATCACACACATTCAAAGATTTCTCTGTTTTGCAATTTATTTGAAATCTTCATTTTCGTTCACTTGTCATTGAGAAATTTCAAAACCATGGGTTTCCAGTTGCCTGGTATTCTACATGTTAAGAAAAATCTTCTTCAGTCTGTACCAACTGCAAACCAAGTAAATTCAAAGGCCTTAGATGTCCCTAAAGGCTATTTTGCAGTCTATGTTGGGGAGAGCCAGAAGAAGAGGTTTGTCATTCCAGTGTCGTACTTGAACCACCCTTCTTTCCAAGATTTGTTAAGTCAAGCTGAAGAAGAATTTGGATACGATCATCCAATGGGCGGTATCACGATCCCCTACAACGAGGACACTTTTCTTGATCTCACCTCCCAGTTTGGTCTATGAGTGGAGGCTGACATATAAACACAATTTTGACACCATTGGCTGCATATGTACTTGAGCTACTTAAGGAGCAATTTTGGGATCTTACTTTGAAAGCTTCCTTCAGGAGAGTCAGGATTGAAGAGACTTGTTATCTCTAGAGGAAGAAAGGGCTTGGGTTTATCATGCATTACTAATGATATCTCACATCCCTTGATTGAAGACACCTTTGCTAATTTATGGGCTAGAACTTCCAAATCGCTTGTGAGCTGAGGAGAAATTGGCCAGCCCTGTGGATATAAACTTGCGAACCGTTGGCCAAGTACATTGTTGCTTTGAATAGAAATTGATAGATAGCAATCTTGTTTAGTGTGAAGCCATGTACTAATTAGTTGTTCTACAAAAACTCAAACACTTTATAAGATGATCTTTACTATTCTGATTCATAATTAATTTCATTTTTTATCTTATGGTAGCAAAGTAATGCAAGCAATAGGTATCAGAGTTAACATATGTGAGTACATATAATACTAATCCATGCTTCGCCATAATAACATCAATTAAACCAAGCTTCTTTGTACTTAATAAGTTGGTTGACCTCTTGCAGTGGATGACTTGCTTGAAACTTTCTAATTTAAACTATTCAATAATTATAATTTTGTTACTCTACAAAATTTTGCATAATTATCAAGTTTTATGCATGTCTTTAATTACAAAGGTTCTGTCTGAATAGATGTTTCCTCTTAACCAATTGAAAAGAAAACCTCTCTGGAGTTAAAAGTAGATTACATTACATGTCTAAGCAAGTGTTGAAGATCTGCAGGTAAAGAGGATGCATATACATCGTACATCAACCTTCTAGACAATCACTTGTGAAGAGGATGCTGTGCTATACTTGCATGTTCTCCTAAGGCTTCTTGGTATCTCTTGAACATTGTAGCTAGATGGTGTTGTGGCCTCTGCCTTTCCATGCATGAATTTGTGGTCTCTAGCCATCAGCAGCTCGTTCAAATCATAATCACGGTTTGGGAGACATAAGCATTTGAAGGATCAGATGGTTCTGTCTTTGCTGAAAGCAAAAACTAATTTTACTACAGTTGAAGTACTCTGGCAATCAGAATGTGCCTAGTTGTGGATAGGAAAAGTCTGTAATTTAATTCAGCTGCATCAGCATGATGAGCACATATCTTGATACAAACATTTCTTATTCTTATACCTTGACAAGTACACATCAATGGCAGTTTCGTAGACTTGATCAGTCTCTTCACATGAGGCCTGGGCTGTTTTACCGAATTACCAAACATATAGCCTTTCTTTTTTTTTCTTTTTTTTGTTGTTACAGGGAGGATTTTATTGCCTTTCCATACTTTTATTTGACCTTGCCCATTAGCTCTAGCTCAAGTGGCAATGGGATAGGTTGGCAAAGTGCTTCCTAGATCTTAGGTTCAAAGACAAATGATTACAAGGTGGATAGTTCAATTTATGGTTGGTCGAATGAACTTGATTTAGTGGAAGCCAAAATCAGATATTTGACTTTTATGAGAGTGGAACAACAATAGTATGTTCATTGGAAATTAAGCATGGATTATAGAGCTATTCATCGCGAATTCAATGCTCGTTGCTGCTAGAAACAACTTCTGTCAAATATCCCTTTAGTCATTTTGTGTAAATCTGCTTCCCTATGCTGATTAATTAAACATTACATGGTAGCCAGTAGATATCAATTAAATGAAAAATGATCATCACGTACACAACTGTAAATTGTTCAATCAAAAGGAAAATAGCTAATCTCAGTTTTTCTTGCCAGCTTTCAAATTCCAAGTAAAGCAATAACATCTTGAACAAGGGTGTCGGTTAATTTTAACTGCTAGGCCGGCCATTTTCTCCTCGGCTCTCACAAGCGGTTTGAAATTATGAACTGTGAATTATCAAAGTTGTCTTCAATTCATCCACAGTTAGCATCTCCTCATGAAGGATGTCTTGGCTGCAAATTCAGATCCAAAAATTTGTCCTTGTAGACACTGGTGTCAAAATTGTCCATGTATGGTGAACTTTAGCATGTTGTGCTCATACACCAAAGCGCGAGATGAGATGAAGGAAGGTGTCTTCACTGCAGGGGATTGTGATACCACCCATTGGATGATCATACCCAAATTCATCTTCAGCTTGACTTAACAAATTTTGGAATGAAGGTTGGTTCAAGAATGAAACCGGAATCACAAACCGCTTCTTCTGGCTCTCCCCAACATACACTGCAAAGTAGCCTTTAGGAACATCCAAGCCCTTTGAAGATACTTGAATTTTCTTAGTGTGTACAATACCAGGCAACCGGAAACCCATGGTTTTAAAACTTCTAAATAAGAATGCAAATTAACAATGAGGAAGAGAGAAATTAAGCTTGCTTTGGGAATTTGGAATTAAAAGACTTGTGGTGGTTTGCTCCTGAATATGATCAAGTATATATATATATATACAGATAAAGTGCTGTAAGCCAGTAACCTAAATGATTGGTGATGAAGCACCGGTGGAAGTAACTGAGAGAAAACTTCACATGGACTTGTCCCCAAGTCGTCAAGAAAACTTCATATGCTCATGTCTCCAATTCATCAAGAAAACTTCACGAGGCACTTACCAAAATCAAGAAACAATGTCCTACATTTCTTGATTGACTGGCCAGATCAGCAGACGTTATCAAAACTAAAACAATAAATCCTATTTATTTAAGAGCTAGGCCTACAAGTTTTTCATGATGTTGAAATTTCAACAGATTTGCTAGTAGAGAACGCGATGACTTGTTTCCTAGGGTAGGATACAGGTGAACAAAATTGTAAAAGGGTTTTCAACAAAATCTATAGAATTTTGATGAGTAGTATTTGACTGGGGCTTCGGAAGAGAGTACAAGCGTTCAAAAGTTCACATGGCTGTCTTCCAACTCATATCTAGCTGACCTTGGTAGTGATTGAGACTATAGATCTGTGCAACTGTATGTATCGACAGATATATCAATTCTTTGGTGTAAATAACTCAAGGTATTTTGTCAGTGAATGCCTAATAATATTTCACCTCAAATCTGGTTGTTGAAGTGGAAGACAGCACCTTGTGATCTCTCATGAGTCAGTGTCCCTTTTATAGCCCCATCATTATTAAAATTGTCTTTGTTCGTACCAAAAATAGCACAGGCCTTGATCCGCAGTTTTGAAGGACTAATTGAATAGGACGAAAGGCCCAAAGCATCAAAAGGCTCATCCTACATTCGCAAAAACCCAAGAGAAAGGATCAGAGGAAGTATGGTCTACAGCAAGTGGAGGAGCGTAGTAAGTAGAGGCGTTTCACACCACCATTAATGTGATTGCCACCGCATTTAATGCGGTATGGCCACTATTCCCATCAGAGGAGGCATCAACTCAGCACGCTAGGAGACCATCCTCAGGATTTTTTGGCTCTAATCAACTTGATCGTCTCACTACACAGCCGAAAATCTTCACTTTGAAGATTTCTTAATTATGTCCAAGTCACATCAGCAGAGGTAGGTTTCACACAAGTGGTAGTCAAGACTGCGTTTTCCAAAAGGCTCTCCAGGCATCGCCAGTTGAAGGACTAGTCTATCTATATATATATTGATCCCCAGTGGCAACGCGAGACACAAAAACTTCAGCTAGAAAGCAAGACTCAACGTCCCAAAACCAAGACTCAACGTCTTAGACTCAATCTCTTGCAAAGTGTCTCTCTGCATACAAGGCCAAGACTTGACTCAACTCCCTTCGCTTTCTTTGAGTTCCCAGTTGACAACTCCTTGTTGGAACTCTCTTCTTTTCCCAAACACATAGCTCTGTCCAATTCCCAGTTGACAACTCCTGATTGGAATAACATTGCCATTGTTTGTAACCTATTTGCTCTGCCAGCAACGCTTGGTATGATTTGATAGTTGGTTTCGATTTCCAGCTCCCTTATTTCGAAGCAAGTTTCCCCACCTGCGATACGGGCTAGTTTTTGGTCGCAAGTGCTACTAGTTTGTTGGTATCGGACAACACGACGTTGTCGCAGACAGATCATTGTCTCCTGTCCGATACTGCAGACCTTCTATCCGATTGTATCATCTTCAACTTTTTTTGTTTGCTGATTTATAGTATTCAAATCAGTTTCTGTTTAATCATACTTGTATTCAATCATTAATGAAAATATATTGTCTATCGGACTGATTTCAGTACAAAAGATCTACTATTGAATGTTCAGTCCGATCAACGGACTAGGACACTGTTTTTTCCTGTGATTTGCTTGATCTTACTTGAGATATCGAAAGTCCTCTTAGTTGAGGCAGAAAAAGAACCTATCTAAAGCCAGATTCCCCTCTTTGGAGCACAATGGCCTTGGTTAGAAGAAAGAATAAATGAGCGCAGTCACATTCATCAAACCTTCCTCTTTCTACTAGAAGAGTGTCACTAGTAGTGGCACGCCTTTCGCATTTCCTCGAGGAATAGTCTCTGAATCCACATCGGGTTCCTTGAGGCACAAGCAAATTAAACACAATGCCGCTAAGTTGCCAAAGTACAGCCTACTCAGCGGCTAGGGGCATCACAAGGTGTTCAGAAGCATTTCCAGACGAACATATTTCTGGCACGCCCAATGGGACCTACAATTTTGTATGGTCAACAAAACTCGCAGGAAGCGCTATCTAAGAAGCGGTGCATCTCCACCAATGAATCCTCCCAACCAAGCTGTTATTACTACTGAGGAAGTCGAGATCGAAGATGTGCCAACATCGCCTAGACGAACATCAGTGGAGCAGTTACTGCTCCAGATGTTAGAAAAAATGGATAATCAAGCTAAAGCTTTTCAAAGCTGGCAAGAATCTTATGCTCAGACAATGGCTTCGCCAAATCAGGAGGAATTCAGCCCTCCAAGGCCAAACCATGCCTCTCAACCTATTGAGATACAACCAGGAGGGTCAACTGGTACCATAGCCGTACTACCGGCCATGGCTATTTAGATCTGAGTTCATCTCCCGTTGGTATTCCAAATACGGGGCCGATACTCGGCCTGGATACAGAAGCTTCACTACCTCCAAATAATGGTAAGGACAAGCAAAAAGTGTCCGAACTAGTAACACAGGGGGCAGTACAGGCGAAATATCAAGCACCAAAACATGCAGCTGCTTTTCCTCCCTTAGGAACCATGAGAAATGGTCAAAGGGGCAGAGGAAGAGGAAGTTGGAGGCAGACAGGACAAGCCAGTAGGGGTGTCAACTATACCAACAATGCCAATAATGGAACTAATGAAAATTATGGCAGAACCAGAGAAGTAAGAACTGGTACCACTACTGAGCTACATGAAGAGTCCGATGAAGAAGTGGAAGAAAGGATTCCAAATCTTGATCAAGATAACAACATACCTCCAAACGACAATGACCAGCAAATGGTCATGTTGAACGAGATGGCAGAGCTCAGGCAAATGGTCTTAAACGGATAGAATGGTGTCCGAAGACCAACGAGGCCAGTATATCAAAAGCCGTATCCGGCTCACATTGATGAGATACCATTCCCGAGAGGGTTTAAGGTACCCTCTTTTACTTTATTTAATGGAGAGGATTTATATGCATCTGCTTTAGAGCACGTGGGGCGATTCTCCGCCCACTGCGTATCTATTGAATCAAATCCTAACCTTAAATTAAGACTATTTGGAAGCTCTCTATCAGGACAAGCTTTTACTTGGTATTCCAATCTGACTCCAAACTCTATTGGGACTTGGGATCAAATGGAATCAAGTTTTTATGATCAGTATTATAGACCAGAACTTGAGGTTACTATCAGTGACCTAACTGATCTTAAACAGTATGAACAGGAATCTGTTCATGATTTTATTGCCAGATTCAAAAAAGTGAGAATGAAGTGTAAGATTCCCATGGAGGAGAAGCATTTCACCAGAATGGCACAGAATGCACTAAAGATACCCTGAGAATGAAGTTCGATGATGTAGAATTCATCGATGTTCAGGAAGTAGCTCAGAAGGTGGGAAAATATGAATTGCTACTCAAGGAGGACATCCAGAGGAAAAGTTCATCCAGGCCACTGTACGGCTCCAAACCAGCCTATTTCAAAAATCAGAGGAAATCTTTGAAGGAGATACAGGAGAGGTAGAGGAGTGCATGACCATGGAAGTGGCAGTAGCAGAACTGTTGCCCCAGAAGAGTCCGATCATATGTAAAACAGTGGTGAGACCATCCAAAGAGCAGAGAAATGCTCCACCACCGACTGGAGGCTTTGTGCCATACAAGCAGAATCATAAGTCATACTCTTTTGACTTATCTATCGCAGATGGTATTTTTGATGAGTTGGTTGAACGAAGAGCACTCAAGCTTGGACCAAAGCAGAAAATTCCGAGACCAGAATAGTTAAAAGGAAAATCATATTGCAAGTACCATGATTCTTTCTCTCACTCCATAAAAATTGAGTTCAATTCAGGGATCTAGTGCAGGATATGATCATCCTAGGGGATATCAAAATGGAGAAAGCCCCATTGGATGCAGTGGAGAAAGATCCTTTTCCAAACATGCAAGTTAATATGGTGAATATCAAATGGCCTAACCAGGCCAAGAGCAAGCTCACCATAGACCTAGAAGAAGGATGAGGCAAAAAAGTATCGTTAAAACAAGAAGAAAGACCCAAGGCTTCGATAATAGCTGGGGTAGTCTTATGTAGCAAATGCAAGCGTCAATGCGATCTTGAGATACTTGCAATAGGTGCCAAGATAGACAAGAAAATAATTAGCAGAGAGGCCAAAATGGTGGCCGAGATTGTTAAACCAGCATCTACCTGTTTCGGACCCAACAGTCCGAAAGAAGAAAACAGGAGTGCAAAGAGTGCTTTTGACAGGCTCAAAGGGTTCAAGAAGCCTCTCAACCCAATTACATACCACCAGGGAAAATCGAAAACAGACGGCCAATGAGGGAATCCAAGTTGTACATAGGTTGCTTCTAGCTCAAGTAATGCCTCTGACTCTATTAGGCCAAAGATCAAGAGTTTCAAAGAACCATTTGGAACGGTGATGCATGAAGGCAGGTGGTTTGACGTGCAAAAGGACAGGAAACCTGAGAGGGAAATCACAAGAACTCAACTCCGAAAGGCACAAAGGCACTTTGGGGTTGCAAAAAGAAAGGCAGAACAAGCCGAATCCTGTCCGATAGTAGCGGAGACTATCCAAAAGGGGAGTTACCAGCTTGAGAAAGGGAGAGGTGAAGCTGAAAAAGAAGTTGTCCCTGCTAAAATGATCAATGAGTCCTGTCCGAAGCAAGAACAAATTCTGTCCGAAGAACCAATCGGACAACAGAATCCCAAGGAAACAGAAGAAGAAGACGATTTTATAATCAATTCAAC
The DNA here is from genome assembly GCA_024362665.1 of Prunus padus. Classification (NCBI taxonomy): domain Eukaryota; kingdom Viridiplantae; phylum Streptophyta; class Magnoliopsida; order Rosales; family Rosaceae; genus Prunus; species Prunus padus. The sequence continues at coordinate 11,323,899 of JANFAM010000006.1, read as the reverse complement.
GGACAGTGATGAAAGTTGGTTAGAGAATTACGACTTGGAAACTGGAATCCTAAGGGAGGCATTGGGATTGTGTCCTGAAGAAGAAGAAAAAGAAGAAGATCCAGAAGAGGATCCAGAACTTCCAGTTTCACATTCTGTCAATATGATTTGCGTCTTACCAGTCAGTTACATGGCAAAGGACAATCAAATGCATTCACTAGAAGGAGACTATCTGGTGGAAGAAACTATGATGGCATCCATCGGACTGAACAACCTCACAGATCAAGGAGAGGCATAGAGAAGTCAGGAAGAGCAGGTGACAGAGCCGAGAAGCCAAGAGCAGCCTCTGACTTCATTTGGGAGGCCAACCAGAAAAATGGCCGACCACTTGAGGCCAATGTTCATAAAAGCCCACCTGGAAGGAGTACCCTTCACCAATTTTATGATAGATGAAGGAGCTGCTATAAATATCCTCCCGGCAAAACATTTACACAGGTTAGGAAAAACCAAAGAGGAACTGATCCCCACGAAGATGACTGTCTCTGATTTCGCAGGAGGAGTTAACCAGACTTATGGAATACTACCTGTGAAGATCGCTGTCGGCAGCAAGACCATAAGCATATCCTGCTTTGTGGTAGATACGACCTCTACATATCATGTGCTGCTGGGAAGGGATTACTTGCACTAGAGTATGTCTATTACATCTACCACGCACCAACAGTTGTTGCAGTGGAATGAAGATAGAAATGACTATGTGTTGATTGAAGCAGACCCTCAGCCATTTGTGAACTCTGCAAACGCATTAGAGGCCGTATACTACGAACCAGAAACCATACCCTTCTGGGTAGACAATCAACTATTAGAAAGCCATGACACAATGACCGGACAGATTTTTGTCAACAAAAGAGGGGTATATGAAGTGATGGTCGCGGACTTAGTCCTAGGCCAGATTGGTTTGCCAACAGTACAAGTAGCATCAAATGCTAGGTCTCAAGCCATTACAATCCAGGATCTAATCAGAAGATTGCGAGTTTACTGGCAGGAAAAGAAGCGAATGAAGGAAGACGAAGCCATTAACATCGCAGAATTCATAATGGAAGATGAAAAAGCTCACAACTCCGAAGATGGCGAGATTATCGACATGGCACCATCTCCTTTCGACAACTCAGTGCCTGAGGTGCAAGACCCCTTGGAGAAAGTAAACCTGGGCACAAAGGAAGATCCAAGGCCAACATTTGTAAGTGGCCTCTTGGGACCTTCCCTAAAAAAAGAGATCATAGCTGTGCTCCATGAGTTCAAAGATTGTTTCGCCCGGCATTATCATGAAATGTCTGGTTTAGACAGAAATCTTGTGGAACACAGATTACCAATCAAGGAAGGTTACAAACCCGTTAAGCAAACTCAGAGGAGGATCTCCGTTGAAACTGAGTTGAAGGTTAAAGAAGAAATCATGAGATTGAAAGAGGCAGGGTTTATTAGAACAGCCAAGTATACTGAATGGCTGTCTAATATCGTCCATGTGTTAAAAAAGATTACAGGAGCAGTCAGCATTTGTGTGGATTACAGAAATCTGAATGAAGCAACCCCAAAAGATGAATATCCTATGGCAATGGCAGACATGTTGATTGATGGGGCCTCACAGAACCAATTACTGTCTTTCATGGATGGCAATGCAGGCTACAATCAGATAGTGATTGCTGAAGAGGATATCCATAAGACAGCCTTTCGTTGTCCAAGGGCAGCTGGAGCCTATGAGTATGTGGTGATGCCCTTCGGACTGAAAAATGCAGGGGCTACCTACCAGAGAGCCATGAACTCGATCTTTCATGATATGATCGGACACACCATTGAGGTATATATTGATGATGTGGTAGTGAAGTCTAAGGATAAGCCAAGTCATGTGGCTAACCTCAGAGATGCAATCATCAGAATGAGGAAATTCAAATTGAAGATGAATCCCAAAAAATGTGCATTTGGGGTGCAAGCTGGAAACTTTTTAGGTTTCTTAGTTCACCAAAGGGGCATTGAAGTCGATAAGAACAAAGCAAGAGCCATCATTGATGCTCCTGCTCCAGGAAATAAGAAACAACTTCAGAGCCTGTTGGGAAAGATCAACTTCTTGAGGAGATTCATAGCCAATTCTGCTGGCAAAGTGCATGCTTTTTCTACCTTATTGAAAATCAAAGAAGAAAAGGATTTTGTATGGCGGGAACCTCAACAGAAGGCATTCGAAGAGATCAAAACATATCTGGCTAACCCTCCGGTGATCATGCCACCAAAGAAGGGAAGGCCATTGAAACTTTATATTTCAGCATCGGACACATCCATTGGGAGCTTACTGGCTCAAGAAAACGATGAGGGAAAGGAGCATGCCATATATTATCTGAGCAGAATCCTCCAGGAAGTAGAAACAAGATATTCACCTGTTGAAAGAGTATGCCTAGCTTTGTATTTCTCTGCAGTCAAATTAAGGCATTACATGTTGCCTTTCACGGTTTATATCATTGCAAATACGGATCTAATCAAATACATGCTATCCAGGCCTGTGTTGAGAGGCCGGTTGGGAAAATGGATATTGGCTCTGTCCGAATTTAATTTTCAATATATCCCACAGAGAGCTATGAACGGCCAGGCAGTGGCTGATTTCTTAGCGGCTCACCCCGGTACATAAATGGAGAACATAGAGTCTCTGGAAGTGGGGAACGTGGAACTTACTAAATATGGCATCCATTACTTACCAGTGCACATGGTGAGAATCGTGCCTTGGAAACTGTTCTTCGATGGCTCCAAAACAGACAACTTTGCAGGAGCTGGCATCGTGATTAAAGATCCCAAGGGGGCAGTATTCTTGTATGCTTTCCAGTTAGACTTCGAAGCACTAATAATAGAGCAGAATATGAAGCTCTCATCATCAGACTGGAAATGCTATTGGAATTAAGAGTGCAACACTTAGAGATCTACGGAGACTCGCAACTGGTGATCAAGCAGCTGACCAATGAATACAAATGTAGAGATCCAAACATGGCTGCCTACTATGTGGCTACCATAAACCTATGTTCACAATTTGCAGAGGTTAGTGCTGAATATATACCAAGGGAAGAGAATTTGGCAACCAACAACATGGCCCAAATCGCTTCTGGTTTCCAAGATCAAGTATCTTCTAGAATCATCCCAATTCGGAGAAGAACCCTGCCTTCTATCCTCACAAGAGGGATGGATATGGAGGTGAATGTTTTAGAACCAGAAAATGATGCTGACTGGAGGACACCTCTCTGCAACTATCTGGCTGAACCATCGAACCAAGCAGATCGGAAAGTACGAGCCCAGGCCCTAAATTATGTCTTGATTAATGAAGAATTGTTAAGAAAGACTGGCGATGGATTGTTGTTGAGGTGTATCGGACTAGAAGAATAAATGAGAGTAATGGCAGAAGTGCACGAAGGAACTTGTGGAGCTCACCAGTCAGGAAGGAAAATGAAATGGTTGCTGAGAAGATATGGCTATTTTTTGCCAACTATGGAAAAGGATTGTGTGAATTACAGCAAAGGCTGTGAAGAGTGCCAAAGGCATGGTCCTATTCAGCATGTCCCGGCAGTCCCTTTGAATCCGATTGTCAAACCATGGCCTTTTAGGGGTTGAGCAATGGACCTTCATTGGAAAAATCAAACCAGAATCTAGCGAGAAACATACTTTCATATTGGTTGCCACAGATTACTTTACCAAGTGGGTGGAAGCCAAGGCATTGAAAGAGATTACATCATATGAAGTGGTCAAGTTCATTGAAGACCAGATAATATATAGGTTCGGCATTCCAGAGACAATCACCACTGATAGAGGTACTTCTTTCATATCTAGAGAAGTCATGAGGCTGGAAGAGCAGCATGGAATCAAGTTCGTACAATCAAGCCCTTACTTCCCTCAGGCCAACGGACAGGCAGAAGCAACCAACAAAGTACTCATCAACATCATCAAGAGAATGACATATAGCAATCCTAGGAATTGGCATGAGAAGTTGTCCGAAGCACTTTGGGCATACAGAACTTCAAGGAGGAATGCTACTGGAATTACACCATTTGCCTTTGTTAACTCGCAAGTGCACGAGGCGTTGGATAGTATAGCTTGTGTAAGTACGAGGTCGATCCCACGAGGATTGATGATAGATTGATTCAATTTGATTCCCTGCACAAAATAGAAAACCAAAAGAGAATAAATAAAACAAGAAAGAAAGAAAAGAAATTAACTCAAGCAAATTAGTTACCAAGTTCAATTTATATTCTTAGATTGATTCTAGCTAAAGTATGATTAAGCCTTGGTGTTTGGTCCTAACCTTGTATTCCTAATTCCCTAATTAGATCCTTCTTGTCGAACCTAAATTAAGCATTAGAAATCCATTAAGCAAAGAAGAATGTTTTAAACAACCAAGCATGTATCTAATCAATGTTGACGAATGTCCATACATACTCTTCCTATTCATAGTTCAATTTGAATTAATGCATGGTGTCTACTCTTAATTCAAACCAAGATAGCTAACATACAAGTTTTAATGGTGATCACTCATTCAAACAAGCATATTAACTTATAAGCATAATGAATAAGAACAAGAACTATAATTGAAACTTGGAAGCTAATTAAACTTGAAAACTAAAGAAAAGAAATTACATTACAATGGAAAATAAATTACAACTAAAAAGCAAAATGGTTTTGTTACAACAATTGAGAACTAAAAGAAAACTAAGAGAATTTGAGGGAGAGAAGGGAGAGGAGCTCTAGAGAGATGTTTGAGAGCTCCCCCTTGGGGTGTGTTTGAAGGTTAGCCAAGCCTCCTATTTATAGGAGAAGGAAAGCATCAAACTCACATGCCAATATTCTTCTTTTGACAACAAGTTGCATAGCCACCTCAAGTTCACATGAGCATCCATCTCCTTTCATCATTTGGCTAGTTCCCACTTGATGCTTTTGCTTTCTTTATTTCTTACACAACCTACTTCAATTATGACAAATAAACATGCTTCTTCCCCACTATCAACAATAGCACATGCATAGCTAATCATAACCAAGAACTATCAACAATAGCACATGCATAGCTAATCATGACCAAGCAATTTGCAGTCAGCTTGTGGGCTCAATTTGGGCTTGTTCCTTCACTCTAACAAATCTGGAAAAATATGGATCTTGAAGCTCTTTGTCTTATTTTTCTAAGCATATGCAGCCCAACTCAAGGAAAAATCGGGAAGGCCTTCAAAAGTCATTTTTGGCCCAGTAACGCAGATGCTGCCGAATTTGACCTTAAGTTGCCCAAACTTGCATAACTTCATCTAGAAGACTCGGAATCATGAACCGTAAAATTCTTCAGAAACTAGACTTCCGTATCTTTCCAATGACGTGTGGTTCATTATCTGGTTCTTCCTGAGCAAGTACAGTCCAATCCGTGAAGTTGACTGATCTGCATACACCGTTTTGAGCTAACTTGTCTCCAAAATGCATTTAGTGAGTCATAAGCTTATTACACTGAAACAAACACAAAATAAATTAAAAGCACAAGTTTAACTCAAAAACATAACCAAATCATAAGTTAGAAGGGTACAAAATGATATGTAATTATGCACCGATCAGCCTTAACATACGGACAAGATGTTGTTCTCCCTGTAGAAATCAATGTGAAGTCCCTAAGAATAGCTCAGCAACATGATCTGCATTCTGACGAATATGTAGAGGCAATGGCTCAAGAAATTGAGAACATAGATCATGTCCGAGCCGAGGCTTTGAACCATTTATTGGTTGGGAAGAAGACAATGGCAAGGGCTTACAACAAGAGAGTCAGAGGCAAGTCTTTTGAAGAAGGAGAAATCGTTTGGAAAGTTATACTGCCCCTAGGTTCCCACATGCCAGGTTTTGGCAAGTGGAGTCCGACTTGGGAAGGACCTTACATGATATACAAGATTCTGGGCAAGGGGGCATATGTGCTCAAAGACAGAGATGGGCAAACTCATCAGAACCCTATCAATGGCAAATGGCTCAAAAGGTTCTATCCTACCCTTTGGGATGCTAAGGGAATCGATCTCACTCCCCAAGAGTAGAAGGCCAGATCCTGGCCAAACGACATGGCACCGGACAAGGTTATGTCTGACACCATGAGTGGTCTCACTTCGGACAGATTGTGTCCGATGTAACAATTTCAGTTCAAATGAGAAATGAATGTTTAGATTTCAAAGCAGTCTTTATTTCATCTTGTCTTGTTGTCTTCAAAGTTATGAATGATCATTCGAAGTTGAGATTTCAAGTATATTGATAATTTTTGGCCAAAACATGGCCAGAAAATTGCAATCATGTGGGCATTCAGAAATCTTGAAATGAGAGGCAAGTTTAAGAAATCAAAAATCATAAATCATAAACCTTGCGCCAAATTCAAGTGGCAAAAGACATAGAGCGTTCATAAACTTGTCTTTCATATATGAATAAAGTTAAAAGAAAAATTATTCTGAAAAAAATCTAAGGCCTAGAGTATATCTCTAAGTATGGCTACACAGCCTTCATGCTGATCTGCAGCCAGCTTGCGCAGGAAGGAGGGACGGTGGACAGCAGCTCTGAAAACTGGAAGTTGTTTCTTCAAGGTTCGGACAGTGGTGTCTGCAGCTTTGGCCTTCTCCAAGTTCTCATTGATCTTCAACAAGGCTTCATCTCTCCTGGCTTTGGCTAGTTCTAGCTCTTGCTCCAGCCTTGAAACATCCATCTGGGCAAACTCAAAGTCTTCAGCACACTTCTTACCAGCAAACACTGCTTCTGATCTGACTTGGATGCATTGGTCATATCTCAGGAGTGATGATTCGGCGTTTGGAGCAAGATCAACGCTGGTGTGGTATTAATCCAGAAGATCTATGAGTTCTTTAACATGGTTGGAATCCAGAGTGAGATATTCTTGCCAGGCTGGGAAGGCTTTTGACAGCACCACTATAGCTTCATAGATAGTCTGCATCTCCACGTAGCTCTGGGCAATGTTGAAAGGTTTAGCGGCCCAGTCTATGAGAGTCTGCTTTGCTTCAACCGCTTCAGCTGAGGCACCATCTGTTTCTGGAGAATCTTCCAGGTTCAAGAGCTGCTGCAGGCTTTTCTTGGCTGCAGATCCAGGACTATCGGCTCTTCCTTCATCATGTTCTTCTCCCTCTTCACCATCATCTGGTACCTTAAAGACAATGTCTTCATCTCCAGTCTGATGGGAACTGATGGGGGCAACATGTGTGATGGAAGCCGTCTGCACCAAGATTGACAGATCACAGTTAAAAACCTACAGACAAGATACCAGGCTAAATTGCAAGATACAAGATTAGAGATTACCTGGCTTGGAGTCTTGAAAGTTGGTTCATCATCAGCCACAAAAGGGCTCAGACTTCACTCCAGTATCCATCGGACTGCTGGCCTTACCTTCCATTTCGGCCACCTCTTCTTCAGCAAATGGAGCGCTGGCTACTCTCACCATCTCAATTATAGGATCAAAGGCAGCAGAGGAAGGCGTATTTGTTGAGGCATGACCTCCAAATCCTGACCCCATCATTTCCATCTCCAGGGTGGAGAATTGAGGCTGCACAAAGAGCAAGAAGGTTAATTTCAGAAGGCCAAAACCAAGAGAAAAAGCCATACAGTTTATACTCACTGGATGACTGAAGGTAGCAGGAGTAATGTGAACCAGCAGCTCGGCACTTTTCTCTCCAACCTTACTCACCACCTCATGATGAATATGCACTGGAGTTTGGAGGTGAGCAGCAGGATCGGAGAGGCCCTTTTTTGGCTGAGCAGCAGTTTTGTCTTCTTTATGCCCAGCTAAGGCAGTCTCAGCTTGTGCCTGCATAACCACGATGCATGAGAGACCAGAAAATGGTTTCGCTGAAATAAAGTGCTGATGTTAGCATGATTGAGAAATGTCACCTCAGATAAGGGGACAGTTTGTGTCCTTGGTCCTGTAGCTGCTGATGAAGGAGGAGTTAGAGGCTGAGTCTATGCAACCTGTGAAGGAAACAACCCTGTCAAATCAAATGAAGGACCAATCATTGGTTTGCATTCCTGAGTGGACATATAAGATAATACCTGAGGAGTTATCGGGCTCTTTGGAGCAGGGAAAGTTGGTTCAGCAGCTTTCTCTTTTGATACACCCTTTTTCAGTTGTCGGATCAAAGAAGCAAGAAGAAAAGTTAAGATCAAGTTAGACATTGAAATAAATACCAAATTAGTACTCTTACTCACAACAGAGGAAGGAGGGGGTGCTACTGAGGCCTGTTTGAGCTTGGAGGAGTAAGTTCGCACAGGTTTGGGCTACAAGCAAAATAAGCAAAATGTGATTACTTCTGCAGAACCTATACATAAACTAGAACTGAAAGGCCAAGAAATGGCCTTACCTGGGTAGTGACTGAAACAGTTGCAGACGAATCCATGTTAAGAGCAGGAGTGTCCAGAATCTCCTCCCCCATGCTCTCTCTCTCCTTCATCTCCAGATTAGTGAACTGCAAGATATTTTGCAGTCAGCAAGAAACTCAAATCGAAAAGATTAAAAAAGATAGAGACAAAAGAGAATACTTACTGTCTGGAGCACTTCGGACAAGCCTGACCCTGGTTTTGAAGCCAGCTTGTGAATCTGAGGATCAGAGAGAAGAGAGACCCTTGCTGCAGAAATTGAAGAAGGGGACATCTTACGCTTTTGGGGACTGGCCACGTTCTTGGAGGCCACATCCTGAACTTCCTTTGTTCTCTGTTCTTTCTCTTTGGCAGCAGCAGGAGGAGGAGGAGTCTCCTTCACTTCAGAGGTTTTCTGCCTATGGGCAGTCAGTTTAACTGCAGAAAACCAATACGATCAATTAGTTAGATAAATCCTGGGAATAACAAACAATGTCAAAACAGAATGATAACACTCATCTCTTTTGGAATGGAAGGCTTGTGCTACCTCTGATGGAGTTTAGTGAGTTGATGAAGTAGGCCGAGTCCCTTGGCTGACTCTAACCTCAGCAGGAGTGACCTTCTCCTCAGAACCCTCAAACTCTACAGGTCTCACTGACCTCTTTCTCTTCTTAATGATCAGGGGGATTCTTCTTCCTCGTCATTTCCTCCTTCTGCAAAGAGAAAACAGCTGTTATTCATAATCCTGCATTTCGGACATGAAATGTCTAAGCAGAGTTATAGAGTCAGTTATCTTACCACCCCAATGAGTCATGACTACTTGAGGAGCCACTTATGGCCCTGGAGTTGTTGCCCTTTCTGTAAGAAAGAGAGACAATCATTAGCCAACAAATCATATATAAAGAAGTTAATAAACAGGGTAGTGATACTCACCAACTCTGGAGTGTTGATTGTTGCACTCTATGCTCGCAATAATGGAGTCCATGTCACTTGCAGGTTCTCCTGTGGCAAAGTCACAGCCCTTGAAGAGATCCCTATAAGCATTGAGAATCGGCTGTATGAAGTTCTGAGCAGAGACATCATTCCACCAGACAAAGAAGTTGTCCGAGCATTGACAACTTGGGGCATATCCCATTATTTCCATCTCTGGCACCAGCCTCATCATCTTCCCAGAGGTCTTGGCTATGTCCACCAGGTTCATCTTAGGAGGTCTGAAAGAGCTTTCCAGGTTCAGGCCAGTGTACAGGTACTCTGGTATGGCCTGCTGGCATCCCCATTGCATACTACAGAAGTGTGGATTGTAGGCCTCCACTCCATAAACATATTGGTGGCTCTTACTGCCACCATATGGTAAGTCCCTGGGGAGCAAGTAGTTATGCAGAGCTTCTGCTAGATGCAACCACTCAACTCGGACACAATTGGAGACGCTGGGGAAGATGAATCTGTTTATCCAATACAGCACGAACATCATGTGTTCTTGCTCAACGTCCCTACTGTATTTGGTCCTGAAGTGCTCTATAAACTTGGAGAAGGCTGAATGATCGGTTATCTCTTTAGTTGTTGTAGCACACTCCTTCTTCAGCTTCTCCCCTTTGCTTGGGCGCCGCTGGTAATCCCCAATACAGTCTGGCACTCTTCTGTGGGGCCTAAAGCCAAAAATGGCTGCCATATCCAACAAAGTTGGCGTCATTGGTCCAACCCCAAAGTCAAATGTGTTGGAGGCGCTGTTCCAGAACATCAGAGCTGAGGCCAGCAGGGAGGATTCCGCCTTCAGATCCTTCAGACTAAACATAATAGCATCAAATATGCCATTGGCCTTCCAGTACGAACCATAGTGGGGTTCCATATCCACCACCCAATCACGCCAGACACTACTGTTCCTAATTGGTTCACTATGAGGTAACAAGCTCTTGATATTGGTGTCCCAGTTATCCCAACAAGGGGTATACGAACCTTTGAAGAGAATGTTGGCCCTAAACCTAGTAGTTTCGACAAGGGCAAGGGCAGATGGTCTGGTGATAACATACTTGGGCCCGAGCACCATACTCCTGTCCAAAAGGGTTATGAGATTCCAGCAGATTACCTCTCCCTGCCTACCATCCGCCAGCTTCTTCAGATGATTCCGATTATGTGTTCGCTCAAAGAGAACTCCATCCCCAGACATAAATGGGGCTGTTTGTACTGGGAAATATATGAGTTCTTTTGAAAGTGGATAAGAAAAGATCAAGGCTCGCAAGAATGAAAGTCTGGGAAATATTTGGGTTCTGTAAAAATTTTAGGTTTTCAAAACAAAATTTATACTAAGTACAGAACAGCGGGGAAGGAGAAGGGTCATTGAGCGTTTTTTTTGAAATGATTTAATATTCGGAAGAGTGGCACGTACATTTAATAGATGGAAATTTATCACACAAGTAACTGCCAACACGTGGCTAGTTATTAGTTGTCGCTTCTCAAGACGTGACGGTTTAGTTTTAAAACAGTTTTTGACAAACTGATTAAAACTAGGGGCAAATATTCGTACCAAAAATAGCACAGGCCTTGATCCGCAGTTTTGAAGGACTAATTGAATAGGACGAAAGGCCCAAAGCATCAAAAGTTTCATCCTACATTCGCAAAAGCCCAAGAGAAAGGATCAACCAGGCCCAACAACGCTCCAGCCGCAATTATGGACCAAAAGACCATAGTCAATGAAGCGCTTCGAAGACACTGGCGCATCGGACACAAGTGTCCGATGCTTTTTGTCTCTTTCCGGATACAAATGCCACGTCTCATTTCGGACAGAAATTGATCAAAGGCAAGTATTTTTGTGGAAATCCTTCGCAGAGATTTTGTTTTCAGAGATTGGTTCCAACCTCACCACGATTTGGTTTAATCACTGAAAAATCCAAGCATGACCCACCAAATCAGAGGAAGTATGGTCTACAGCAAGTGGAGGAGCGTAGTAAGTAGAGGCGTTTCACACCACCATTAATGTGATTGCCACCGCATTTAATGCGGTATGGCCACTATTCCCATCAGATAAGGCTTTAAACCATCAACTCAGCATGCTGGGAGACCATCCTCAGGATTTTCTGGCTCTAATCAACTTGATCGTCTCACTACACAGCCGAAAATCTTCACTTTGAAGATTTCTTAATTATGTCCAAGTCACATCAGCAGAGGTAGGTTTCACACAAGTGGTAGTCAAGGCTGCGTTTTCCAAAAGGCTCTCCAGGCATCGCCAGTTGAAGGACTAGTCTATCTATATATATACTGATCCCCAGTGGCAGCGCGAGACACAAAAACTTCAGCCAAAAGGCCAGACTCAACGTCTCAAAACCAAGACTCAACGTCTTAGACTCAATCTCTTGCAAAGTGTCTCTTTGCAGACAAGGCCAAGACTTGACTCAACTCCCTTCGCTTTCTTTGAGTTCCTAGTTGACAACTCCTTGTTGGAACTCTCTTCTTTTCCCAAACACATAGCTCTGTCCAATTCCCAGTTGGCAACTCCTGATTGGAATAACATTGCCATTGTTTGTAACCTATTTGCTCTGCCAACAACGCTTGGTATGATTTGATAGTTGGTTTCGATTTCCAGCTCCCTTATTTTGAAGCAAGTTTCCCTACCTACGATACGGGCTAGTTTCTGGTCGCAAGTGCTACTAGTTTGTTGGTATCGGACAACACAACGTTGTCGCAGACAGATCATTGTCTCCTGTCCGATACTGCAGACCTTCTGTCCGATTGTATCATCTTCATCTTTTCTTGTTTACTGATTTATTGTATTCAAATCAGTTTCTGTTTAATCAGACTTGTATTCAATCATTAATGAAAATATCTTGTCTATCGGACTGATTTCAGTACAAAAGATCTACCATTGAATGTTCAGTCCGATCAACGGACTAGGACACTGTTTTTTCCTGCGATTTGCTTGATCTTACTTGAGATATCGAAAGTCCTCTTAGTTGAGGTAGAAAAAGAACCTATCTAAAGCCAGATTCCCCTCTTTGGAGCACAATGGCCTTGGTTAGAAGAAAGAATAAATGAGCACAGTCACATTCATCAAACCTTCCTCTTTCTACTAGAAGAGTATCACTAGTAGTGGCACGCCTTTCGCATTTCCTCGAGGAATAGTCTCCGAATCCACATCGGGTTCCTTGAGGCACAAGCAAATCAAACACAAAGCCGCTAAGTTGCCAAAGTACAGCCTGCTCAGCGGCTAGGGGCATCACAAGGTGTTCAGAAGCATTTCCAAACGAACAGTCTTCATCATATATATGTAGGGATTGGGTGAGTAAATATGATATATGTAGTATTACTCTGTTCCCATATAGATTGTCTAATTTGATTCATTCTTTTTTACAATTGGAAAGATATAAAATATTTTACCCTTAATAGGAGTGTACGAATAACATGCTCAAATCGATGGATTTTACGTGGAGTTAAGCACAAATTAGTACTATTCATACTATAAATTCAAAAGGTCGTTACTACTAGAGATGCTAGTTAGGCATTTCACTAGTCACTGGTGTGCAAATCTGCTGCCTACGGTGATTACTTACATTCACTACTACAAAAATCGAAACAGACGTCGGTAAAATGACGACGGACAAAATAAATACCGTCGTTAAATTTTAAACGACGACGGTAATATAAAAACCGACGTGGATCAGAAACTAAAACACCTAAAAATTGGAAATTCATTTGGGCATTTTTAAAACACGACGCATAAAACTTTAAAAGCGTCGTCTTATTAAACATGCCATTCCGATCAGAAAAAAGACAACAAATAAACAACGACGGTATGTATAAATATACCGACGTAGTAATTATAGACGACGTTTTACATATAATACCGCCGTTTTGAACATCCAATGAACACGACGGTAATTGTATTATTAGAGACGTATCAAGTACTATTTAATACGACCGTAATTTTATAATTACCGACATGTAAAGGTAATTAACCACGTCTGTTTTTTATTATTTTACGCCGTATTATACATTGGATTACGACAGTACTTATAAATAAAAGTTGGTGGTAAACAGTTACCACGTCGTCATAATATAATATAACGTCGTGGTTTTTATAATACGACAGTTCTATAAATTATATCGTCGTTGTAAATAATTTTAACGTCGTTTATATTAATTATACCGTCGTTGTTATTTAAAACAAGCGCGACAACAAAAGTCGAAATAAACGTTAGTATAATGACGACGGAAATCATAAATACCGTCGTTGTAAGTTTCAAATTTGAAACTTTCGAACTGAAACGTCTCGCTTTATCTGCGAATTGGAGACTGAAACGGCGGCTTTTAGGTTTCCAAGTCGAAATAAAGGCCCTTTTCGGTTTCCAAGTCTTAATTAAGTCACTTTTAGTTTTCCAATTCTAAATATTTCCTTTAAATTGTAGTTTTTATTCCAAACATTCAGTCTGAATTCTCACATCTCTGAATGGTTTCAGTCATGCAAGATGTCTCTCTTTGGAACTCAGTTGTGTTTTTGCACCAAACCAATCTAAGAACTTCGGTTTGGTGCAAAACAACAACTGAGTTCCCCAGAAAGATTAAAAATTTTGTTTCTTGTTTAACACAAATTAATTTCTATTTCTCTGTTTTTTTTTGTATTTAAGACGTCGGTTTTGTAACTAACTGACGTAGTATAGGTTTATAACGCCCTATTATTTATAAACCGTCGTGTATATTTTAATTTATACACGGTTTAATTTTACTTTCCATCGTTTATATCCAAGTTAGAGGAAATCCAAATAAGTTTATAAATGTATCTCTAACTAAAACTTGCTTCTTCTTTTTTAATCTTGGTTTTGCAGTGCAAGAAGGCAACACTAGCTCATACACACACAAGAACAAATTGAAGAAATTCGGATCGAATTATAGTTTAATGAAACAAATTATTTTGTATGTATAGGAATGAAGATTGGTAAATATTTTGTATGGATATATAGGAATGAAGATTGGTAAATATTTTGTATGTAATTATTATTGATCTTCAAGTTTTATGAAACAAATTATTCTTGAGTATATTTATTGTTCACAAAGCATTATATATGGTTGTTTTTAGCAAGAAAAAAATCGTTGCACGTAACCATTGGAAGCAAGAAAAACAATATAAAAATGTAAAATTACTAAATCTTTGGATATAATAAACGACAGTTCTTTCAAATAAACCGTCGTCTTTACATTAATAGACGACAATTCTATCACAAAACCGACTTCTTTACCTATAATACACGACATTTCTTTCAAAAAAATTGTCGTCTTTATATATAATAGACGACATGTTTTCATAAAAACTGACGTTTTTAAATATAATAGACGACTGTTATTAACATACGTAACAAGTGCTATTTAATACGACCGTAATTTTATAATTACCGACATGTAAAGGTAATTAACCACGTCTGTTTTTTATTATTTTACGCCGTATTAGATGTTAGACTACGACAGTTCTTATAAATAAAAGGTGGTGGTAAATCATTACTACGGCGTTATAATATAATATAACGACGGGGTTGTTCAGATAATACGACAGTTCTATTCATTATATCGCCGTTGTAAATCATTTTACGTCGTTTATATTAATTATACCGTCGTTGTTGTTTAAAACAAGCGCGACAACAAAAGTCCAAATAAACGTCAGTACAACGACGACGGTAAACATAAATACCGTCGTTGTAGGTTTCAATTTCGAAACTTTCGAACTGAATCGGCACGCTTTATCTGCCAAATTGGGAACTGAAACGGTGGCTTTTAGGTTTCCAAGTCGAAATAAAGGCCCTTTTCGGTTTCCAAGTCTTAATAAAGTCACTTTTAGTTTTCCAATTCTAAATAGTTCGTTTAAATTGCTGTTTTTATTCCAAACGTTCTGTATATCTCAATTCTCACCTCTCATGCAAGAATGTCTTTCTTGCGAACTCAATTTTTGTTGTACACCCAACCCATCTAAGAACTTCGGTTGGGTGTAAAACAAGAACTGAGTTCTCAAGTAGGATTGTATATTTAGTTTCTTGTTAGCACAAATTTCTATTTCTCCGAAGTTTTTTTATTTAAGACGTCGGTTTTGTAAATAATCGACGTAGTATATGTTTATAACGTCCGTATTATTTAAAAACCGTCGTGTATATTTTAATTTATACGTCGTTTTTATTTTACTTTCCGTCGTCTTTAAAAACGCGGTCTTTTGAAAAATTTGACCGCCAATTGTAATTTTTCGAATTTTCCCTAAACCCTATATATATAACATTTCGCTATCTTTCTTCAACTCATATTCTAACCTTAAAGTTTTCTTTCTCCATCAGGTTGCTCCAAGTCAGAGGTACATTTCATTCCGGCTGCTCATATTCTAATCTTTCATTCCGGTTTTCAGTTTCTCAAATTATTTGAAGTTTATTTGCTCCAAGTCGAGGAAATCCAAATAAGTTATGCTTCCCACTTACGGCTTTTGTTTCTTGTTTCTTTTTTTTAATCTGTTAAATGTATCTCTAACTAAAACTTGCTTCCTTTTTTTAATCCTGTTTTGCGGTGCAAGAAGGCAACGGTAACTCATACACACAAGAACAAATTGATGAAATTTGGATCGTTGTAGAGATATATAGTTTAATATTATGGATATGATATTTTGTATAGATATATAGGAATGAAGATTGATATTTTGTAATTATTATTGAATATTCAAGTTTTATGAAACAAATTATTCTTCTAGATTCATAGGAAGATGGATTATTTGGAGCTGAATTTATTGTTCACAAAGCATTATGGTTGTTTTTTAGCTAAAATCGTTGTAGAGAACAATTGGAAGCAAGGAAAAAAAGGTAAAATGTAAAAATAAAACATCTTTGGATATAATAAACCTCAGTTCTTTCAAAAACCATCGTCTTTACATCAATAGACGACTATTCTATCACAAAATCGTCTTCTTTACATATAATAGACGACATTTTTTTCATAACAATCGTCGTATTTACATATAATAGACGACTGTTATTTCATAATAGACGACATATTTCACAATAATAGACGACTGTTATTTCATAACAACCGTCGTATTTACATATAATAGACGACTGTTATTTCATAATAGACGACATTTCTTAAAAAACATCGTCTTTACTTATAATAGACGTCATTTTTTTTATAAAAACACGTCGTCTTTAAATTAATAGACGTCGGTTTTTAGTAAAAGCGTCGTTTTTATATATAATATAGACGACGGTATTTTACCGTCGTGGTTTTATGCGTAAAAGATGTCGGTCGATTCCTCAACAGTTGAGAAAGTAAATTTACGATGGTAAATTACCGTCGTCTATTGCGATTTTTGTAGTAGTGATTACTTGGCTGCCAGAAATTAATAAGCAAGTCAAAATGTACAGGACAAAAGGATTTATGCCCTCTGCGGTGGCCAGTTTGATTCTTGGCTCACATGAGGTGTGATGTTCTAGCCTTGAATTGGCATCACCTGAAGGATGCTTTGGTTGCAAATTGGGCTAAACAAAACTTCTCCGTGCAGACAAGTACTGCAGTATACAGCTGCATCAACTGGTGTTAAAT
The DNA here is from genome assembly GCA_024362665.1 of Prunus padus. Classification (NCBI taxonomy): domain Eukaryota; kingdom Viridiplantae; phylum Streptophyta; class Magnoliopsida; order Rosales; family Rosaceae; genus Prunus; species Prunus padus. The sequence continues at coordinate 11,306,988 of JANFAM010000006.1, read as the reverse complement.
ATTGTGTATATGTATGATTAGTAATAGTATCTGCTCATACACCAAGGCGAGAGATGATCATGAGATTGAGGAAGGTGTCTTCACTGCAAGGGATTGTGATACAACCCACTGGATGTTCATACGCAAATTCATATTCCCCTGGAATTAACAACTCCTGGAAAGAAGATTGGTTCAAGTAGGATAGTGGAATCATAAAACGCTTCTTTTGATTCTCCCCAACATAGACTGCAAAGCCTTTAGGGACATCCAAAGACTTTGAAACAAATTGATTTTTCTTAGCATGTGCAATACCAAGCAACTGGACCGGAAACCCTGGTTTCGAAATTTCTCAATAACAAACCAAAGGAATTGAGAAACAAAGAAAGGTTTGATAAGATATGCTTGGGAATAAAAAAATTGTGTTGCTTTTGCACCTGAATCTGATCATATGTGTGTGTGTGTATATATATATATATATAGATAAAGCAGTAAGCTGAAAGCCGTCTGTTACCTAGACATTTGCTCTTGCAAAATTACATGGACTTGAAACTCAGGAGTCATTGACCAAACCCAAGAGACACAATGTCCTACCTCTCTTGATTAGCTGCCCACACCAGATGAAGATATTAAAACAAAAATATACAATAAATCCGATTTTGAAAAAGCGCTTGGCCCTGTAAGATCGGGGACATGCTTGAGACAACTATTTTTGTCATGGTGACATTTCAACCAAATTTCCATAAAACGTGAAGACTTTGTTTGTTTGGATAAAATATGTATGAACTAAATTATAGAAGGGTCTGCCAAGCAATTTGAGGTACAAATCTGTACAAGTTGGAGTGCGTTGCCTGCAGGCAATTAAATGAGGACCGGCAAGCGACGCAAGCATTTGAGAGTTCACATGGCTCTGTCTTTAGATACATTGTCTATTCGGCCTTGGTTGTGATAGGGACTATATATCTGGTGAACTACATTATGCCTAGCAATCTCTCACCTAAAACCTTGATGTAAAGTTGGAAGACAGCACCATGTGATCCCTCATGAGGCAGTGTCTCTTCTGTACCCCATCATTGTCAAGATGGTCTTCACCATAAATTTCTTTCCACAGAGGATATCATACATATAACTCTTCAACTATATATATCCCATATGACTGAGTTCATTTCCATCCATTTAACTGTCTTCACATTCTAAAGTAAACTGCTTCAGTTCTTTGTTTTTGCAAGTGCTTTGAGAACTCTTCCTCTTGTTTTCAAAATCTTCTACCCTACATTTCTCTGGAAAATAGAACCATGGGTTTCCGTCGTCCTAGTAAGCAGCTTCTTCAGCGGTCCTTTTCAAATACAAAGCGAAGAGCTTCACCAAATTTATCAGATGTCCCTAAAGGTTATTTAGCAGTTTATGTTGGGGACGGCGAATGGCAGCGGCTCGTCATTCCTATATCATACCTCAACCAACCTTTATTCCAAGAGTTACTAAGTGAGGCTGAAGACGAATTCGGATTTGATCATCCGATGGGTGGTCTAACAATTCCCTGCAGACAAGATGACTTCATGGATCTCCTTTCTCGCTTGAATTCATTGTGAGAGTGGATAATGGACAACAATTTCACAAATTGGTTGTCACAGTTTTGTAAAGCCAACAATTTCAACATTGTGTATACAAGAAATTCTTTTTTTTTCCCTTGGGGAGTGAAAGATGTATTTGTCCTGAGAGATTTTAATGGAGCTTATAGCAAATTTTCATGAAATAATAGTTTTTTACAATTGAAATAGATCCCCTCATCTTCTAACTCGAAGGTGTGAGAGTGACAATCGAGAGCAATTACATGAATTGCTAATTAGTACAATTTTGTGATGCAGATAATTTAAATATTATTACAATTTTGTGATGCAACTATAATTACTACTTTAGATATAATGTTGATGTCTTTAATTGTACTTTGAAGTTTATCGAATAAAATTTGTCTTTGATAAATAAATATTAAAAAAATTCATAATGCCCTTGATGTGTCCCAAATGTTGTCTTCGATATTTCATCTGGATGCATTTTTTATTTGATCATATCCTGAACACAGGTCCAAAATTTGGTAGAATATTTTGTATCATGGAGGTGTCTACATGATGTAACATGCTTCAATAGAGCTGTAAAAAATTAAGGCGACATTTGTCAAAAATGTTTTAGTTACAAATATCGACTCCACCGAATTATCATAGCATATTGGTACTGCATAAGACTTCAACATATTAACAGCAAAAAATTTCATATTTGTATCAAGAAGCTATGATTCTCTAATTAAAAGTTGCTGTATTCTTCATTTACATAAGGGGATAATATTTCTCCCTCCCAGAGCCAAAAAAATGTACAAAATGTAGTTGTCCGCTTTACAAAATTGTATCAATCACATTGTTCATGTAATTGCTCTCCATCGCCCCTCACAATGAATTCAAGTGAGAAATGAGATCAAGGAAGGCATCTTGTCTGCAGGGAATTGTTAGACCACCCATTGGATGATCAAATCCGAATTCTTCTTCAGCCTCACTTAGCAACTCTTGAAATGCAGGCTGGTTGAGGAATGATATAGGAACGACGAATCGCTGTTTTTCACTCTCCCCAACATAAACTGCAAAATAACCTTTTGGGACATCCGCTAGATTAGTTGAAGCTCCTCTGTTTGTAGTTGAAAAAGATCGCAGAAGAAGCTTCTTCGCAGGAATTACAGCGGGCAGACGGAAACCCATTGTTGAGAATCTCGAGCAGAAAGACTAGTAATTAATCAAGTCTGTAAAATCTTCAAGATCACAAAGAAGTTGCAAAACAAGGAAAGCTATGTATTTGATAATTTGTAGTAGACTTAATTTGGTGGTCATATGGTATATATAGATGAAAGGTCATGAAGGATAGTCTCTGTGGAAGGAAATATATGGTGAAGACAAATACAATCTGGATGGGGCATAGAAGGGAACAAGGGTTTATGAGGGATCACATGGCTTTGTCTTCCAAATATCATCAAGCATTTAGGCAAACTATGCGATTCAACAGATAAACTTTTCCATCATCTCTTTTCATTTTAAGTGGGGAGCAACTGTTAGGCAAGATATGTGATTCAACAGATAGGAAGTTCCAAGAAGTTGGTGTGAACTTTCTCACACATCCTTTTTCTCAATTTTATACTTCATCCACAAATCAGTATTGGGTCCACATAGTATGTTGAATTAGTCACCTGCAGAAGAAAATGCATGTCTTCCAAAAGTATTTAATCGTTTTAATTTTAATCTGTTGGCCTCATGGTTTGTAAAGACAAGTCCATGTGATTTTCCATGATATAAGAAGCAAAATTGACAAGTCAAACCTAAACAAAGAACACAATGTCCTAGCAACTGCCCAGAGCCATAGAGCAAGCACCGACGCTTACAATTCAGATGCTAGGAATCCCACATGGAAAAAAAATCAAATGATATGAATACTTATAAGGGCTAACTCGAAACATTATAATCGCCGAGACTTGTAGCGTGGTTTTGTAACTAAGCAGGGCATTAAGGTGATTGGGTATGATGGAGTCCAAGCCTAGTGGACGAGGTGGTCGTCATCTTTTCACCACTTGTGGTGAGGTCCATTAAGCACGCCCTAAGCCCTGAGGATAGATGGGCACCATGGCCTTGGGTTCCAAGGACACCTCACCTACATTGTGGGTGTTGTACAAGCTCACCCAACATGGGTGCGTGGCAGTCATATTGAGAATTGTCCCAAATTGGGATGCGACTGGGGAATGAAAGCAATTGGGCGGACCCCGAAGATGAAGATACCTCGCCTAGCGTGCTGCTTGGCTTGACCCCTCATCCCACAATCACTTTTTCACCCTTCCCTTTTAAACCAGAGAACATGAAGAAAAACAATTCATTTAAACTCCTACATTTCATATTCAAAATGCTTCTCTTTGTGTGTTTATTGAATTAATCTTTCCACTACTCGAAAACTGCAAAAATGCAAGACATTTGGTATCTCTACTATGTGTGCTACTGCAAAATCGGATTGCGTTTTACGTAATTCACTTTTTAATGATTTTTTTTTTCTTCCACAGATTTCTTCGACAAAAAACAAAGAAGGCGAATTTTATTTTTTTTTGGTGGTCAAATAAAGGAAGGCGGATTTACTAATGTAGCTAGGGTCAATATGATGAGTCTTAGGAATTGTAACATGAATGACTCATTTTATGTGAAGTATATGGACAATTAAATCGACATGGCAAATTTTACTTCACCAGTGCCTTAAAAAAGCACCACGAGAAAGGACAAAAAAAACTTCTTGTTTGTGTCAACAGAAAGTGGAAAATTTGACTTTTAAAAATGTGTTTTTTTCTAATATAAATTCTTCTTTCGAGTATGGAGTGCCTATGTACCAATGGGATGTTAGTTAGATTGGCCTAGACTTTTAGTGTACTTCCAAGTGGTCCTAAATTCAAGCCCCCATGATTCCCGTGTGTTTAGGATTTTAGGATACCTCTAAATGCGGGGTTCAATAATTGCATCGTAGACTGGATAAGTTGGGATTAGGAAATCATATACTATTCATTGTTTTGTAAAACCATGTGAATTTTCAAATTCTTGTGTCGCTTTTTAGTCACCATTCAATTTATCCAATCAACAGTTTTCTAGCAAACCCCTTATATCAATAATTTGCATTATAGTTTTAATTAATTCTGCTGGTCTGCGGCTCTGGGCAGTTGATAGAAAGGTAGGACATTGTGTTTCTTTGTTTGGGTCATTGACTTGTCAATTTTGCTTCATTACTAGTAAGACAAGACCATGTGATTTTCCATGAGCAAATGTCTCTCACTTGGGTCCATCCTAAGTGCTTCATCACCAATCATTTTTTAGTAACAGATATAGCTTCTGGGTTCACATTTTATCTATATATAATCAGATTCAGGACCAAAGAAACACATCTCCTGTATTCCCAAACATATCCTATCAAAGCTTTCTCTGTTTCTAGTTCATTTTAAATTTTCCTTCTTGGTGTTCTCATTGTGAAGTTTCCAAAACTATGGGTTTCCGGTTGCCTGGTATTGTTCATGCTAAGAAAAACCAAGTACCTTCAAAGGCCTTCGGTGTTCCTAAAGGCTACTTTGCAGTTTATGTTGGGGAGAACAAGAAGCGGTTTGTGATTCCGGTAGCTTTCTTGAACCAACCTTCATTCCAAGATTTGTTAAGTCAAGCTGAAGATGAATTTGGATATGATCATCCAATGGGTGCCATCACAATCCCCTGCAGTGAAGACACCTTTCTTCACCACACTTCTTGCTTCGGTGTGTGAGCAGAAGCCATTAACATATACACTTAAGAGGCACAATTTTGACACCAGTTGCTGCAGCTGCATCTGAGGCACTTGTGTACGCAAATTTGGATCCAAATGTTTAACGAAAGCATCTTTCAGCAGATGTTAAGTCATGGGGACAACTTCATGCTGCTTGTGAGCTGAGAATAACATGGCCAGCCCTGCAGATATAACCCCACTAACAATATCTGCTGAGATTTTAATTAGAATTTGAATCAAGATTGTTCATTGCAATCCAATGTACTTACTTGTTATGGCAACATACATTGAGAATATGATACTTTTTCTTCACCTGTTCAATTCTTGCTCGAGCATGTTTTGTTGTTCCAATTACACAAAGATATAACATAACAGCTATTGAATACTAACTTTGGTTAATATTCGTAATACCAAGGTTTCGTTTTTTTTTTCATCCATTATATTTTTTAACAAATTAGGGACCTCAGTTGTATGTCAGTCTAAGGATAATATAAAACTAACTTTAGTTTTGAGTCATAATTGGCCCCCAAGAATAATATATACACAATGGAAGAGTACATGCATTTATACTCACAAAGGAAAAAAAAGATTAATTTCTCGCTTGATTTACAAAATTGTAACCATTAATTGATGTTAAGTCCTTCTATATGCAGAATATGGCAATGAAATTTGGTGAATATAATAAGAAAGTGAGAATGAAGAAGATAAAAAGGACAGTAGCATTCTCAACTATCTTGGAAGAAAAACTATTTACATGGGGTTGACAATAGACAATCTTGATATCTATAAAATTCATAGTTTCCCTGAACTGATGACTGCTCGGCCGGACATTTTGATCCTCAGCTCTCAAGCAGTTTGATGTTCCAGCCAGTGAATTGTGAATGGTTGTTCCCATCACATCCTTTGTGATATCATTCTTTGAATGATCAACCCAAGACCGTCCTCCAATTCAGACAGACTTCGCATCTCTTCAATGATGCAAAAATTTATCCTTGTAGGCCAGTGGCCCTGGTGCAGATGCAGCCAATGGTGTCAAAATTGTGAATGTTAGCCTCTATTCATGTACCAAAGCGAGAGGTGAGATCGAGGAAGGAATCTTCGCTGCACACGATTGTGATAGCACCCATTGGATGATTGTATCCAAATTCTTCTTCAGCTCGACTTAACAGATCTTGGAATGAAGGTTGGTTCAAGTATGACAGCGGAATTACAAACCGCTTCTTCTGGCTCTCCCCAACATACACTGCAAAATAGCCTTTAGGAACATCCCAGGCCTTTGGTGCTTGGTTTTTCTTAGAATGTACAACACCAGGCAACCGGAAACCCATGGTTTAAAAATTTCTCAACAAGAAAACCAACAATGGAGATTTCAATTGACTTGTGAAACTAGAAAAACTTGTCTTGCTTTACTCCTGAATCTGATCACAAATGTGTACATATAGATAAAGGTGTGTGATGAAAGCCATCTGTTATCTCAAATGATTGGTGATAAGGAACCAAGATGGACCCAATAGCTCATGGAAAATCACATGGACTTGTCTATATAAATAAGCCTATAAAATTAGAGACATAATGAAGACAGGCATTTCCTTCTGCAGGTGACCCCGTACTAATTTGTGGATGAAATACAACTTCATACTTCATTTTTATCAGTTTTCCAAACCACTTGCTACCTTTCCTACATCACTTCTTGAAATTATGTGTCCAAATTGAGAAAACGATGTGCGGGAAAGTTCAAATGGCTCTGTCATCAAATTCATCACCATGTCCAAATTGGAACTTCCTATCTGTTCAATCTCATCTTGCCTAACAGTTGCTAACCACTTAAATTGAAGAGAGACAATGAGAGGAGAAACAGTTTATTTTCTTCCACACATAGTTTGCCTAAATGTTTGATGATATTTAGAAGACAGCACCATGTGATCCCTCACAAACCCTTGTTCCCTTCTATACCCCATCAAGATTGTATTTGTCTTCACAATATATTTCCTTCCACAGAGCTCCTCCATGACCTTTCCACTATATATACCATATCATTGGGTTTGTGGCCACCAACTTTTGTCTACTACAAATTATCAAGTACTATAACTTTACTTGTTTTCCATCTTCTTTGAGATCTTCTTCAAGATTTTACAAACTTGATCAATTACAAGTCTTTCCCCTCGAGATTTACATTACAACAATGGGTTTCCGTCTGCCAGTGGTAATTCCTGCGAAGAAGCTTCTTCGGCTGTCTTTTTCAAATACAAACAGAGGAGCTTCATGCAGTCTAGCAGATGTCCCAAAAGGTTATTTTGCAGTTTATGTTGGGGAAAGTGAAAAGCAGCAATTCGTGGTTCCTATACCATTCCTCAACAAGCAGCGATTAGAGTATGATACAAAAGCAATATATATGCATAATTAAATAATTATTCCGAATGCACAACACATGAATTGTACAATATCTATTTACCAAATTTATATTACTATCTAAGACAACTTACTTTGCCAATTAACGAAAACTAGGGAAAAAAAATTCATTTTTATAAAAAATACAAAACGATGAAAGGTTCCTAAAGGTTACTTCGCAGTTTATGTTGGGGAGAACAACAAGAAGAGGTTTGTGATTCCAGAATCTTATTTGAACCAACCTTCATTCCAAGATTTGTTAAGTCAAGCCGAAGATGAATTTGGATATGATCATCCCATGGGTGCTATCACAATTCCCTGCGGTGAAGATGCCTTCCTTCATCTCACCTATCGCCTCGTAGTGTGAGCAGAAGCAACTAACATACATTCATAGGCACAGTTTTGACACCATGTGCTGCTGCTGCACCAGAGGCACTTAATTGTCTACCCAAATTTTTAACCAAAGCATCTTTCAGCATATGTTAAGTCATGAAGACAAATTCAAACTGCTTGTGAGCTGAGGATAACATGGCCAGCCATGCAGATATAACCCCACTAACACCATCTGCCAAGATTTTAATTCGAATTCGAACTATATCAGGGACTGTTCATTGCAATCCAATGTACTTATTTGTTCTGGAAACATAATTGAGAATGTGATACTTCTTTCTTCACCTGTTCAATTCTTGTTTAATATTCTTGCATCAGACAGATGTGCATAATTCCCCCTGACATCAATGTGTGCATGTTCTGTTGTTCCAATTTCACAGAGATACCAACAAAACAATTGAAAACTAAAGAATACCCAAGAATAACATACACATTATTATTCTATTCATCTTAAGAAAGAATCGCTATAAATGAAACAGTACATGAATTTACACTCGCTAAGGAAAGAAAAAAAAAGTGTTTGGGCCCATAAATGAACACAACCAAAATCGCAGGCCCATAGACAGATGGAGCAGCTTGGGCTTGTTTTCAAAGCGAAGAAGTGGCCCATATAGACTAAAAGGATAAATCAGGCGGTTTTTAAGCTTAATGACCACTAATGGTGATTAAGAATAAACAAAATAGGGACAAACTAAGAATGGGCCCAAAGAAACCAGACGAATGATCAGGCCCAAAACTGATCGGCTACTTGGGCCGTGCTCACCAAAAGAAGGAAGAGGCCCATAACCCAGTACCGCCTCTGGGTATTAAAGAAGAGTTTCACAAGTACCAAAAATCAGAACATGTGAACTTGAGAACTGACTTCTCAAGAATACACAAAGAAAAAGAAGGATCGAAGATAATTGAACAGATTAAAAGTCTTCTTCTACAAGCAAAAAGTCTTATTAGCCGAAATCTCCAGAACCCAAGTTCCAAAGAAGCCAGAGAAACATCCTTTAGAAGAAAACTCAGAAGGAACAGATTGAAATACTCAAAACCAACGCCATCTGGCTTCAATGAAGCAGTGAGATATTTTAAAACACAAGTTACAAAGGAATAGTAAGAAGATATTACAAAATTAGAAATTTGATATTACCTACTTCTTATCAGAGGCCAATCATCTCCTTTTTAAAATCGAAACTCATTCCAAAAAAAATAAAATATATATTAATAGATATTTTCAAAGAATCCTATAAATACAAAAGGAGGTGGATTAAGAGAAGGGACTCAACAAATCAATAAAAAAAACAACTCTCAGTCAAATCAACTGAAATCAAAGATCACTCGATCTCACAGCCTCTCAAGTTTACAAAGCTTTCAAAAGCAATCCAGTTTCAAAGAAAACAGGCAGAACTCAAGTTATTCATTATATGAAAACCTCAACAAATTGCTCAAGGATCCTGCAAATCTTCAGAATCCTTCAAAAACCTCTCCTTGAGATAACTCCACCCAGAAAAGAAGTTCTTTCAAGAGGAAAGTCAGGCAGAACACAACTTTCTGCAGTTACAAATCTGGTACCACAGCCAAAACAGATTATCACAGGAGCAGGAACAGTTCAGGAAGCACTAGGATCAAAGGTACCACCTCAGTATTACCAATTCAGGCCAATCCATATGAAAACAGTTCTCCCGGGGTAGCTAGAACAGACGCAGATTCTCAATTCTGCCCGCCAATCCAGCCTCTCCACAGCTCAAAATGATGAAAGCTCTGCCAATCACCTACATTGGTATCGATTTCCAACTAATCTTTATTAGTTAAAGGTGTTGTTACACGATTTCCATGACAAGAAGACTCGATTCAGGCAGTTCTGCCTAAAATTTGTTACTTTTTGTAAAACTCCTTTCGCTAGGAATTACCAACTTTGTACTGAGAAAAATTGTGAAGTCCTCACCTGTCTGAGACATAGAAAAGAACTTACTTGGGAGATATTCCTTATCCAAATTCACAATTGCTTGTTCTAATAAGATGACTTGGGGCGCAAGTTATTCTATTTTCTCAAATCTGTTAGGCTTTCTAATGTTGCTAACAGTGGCATGCTCGCACATACATCAAAGAAAGTTGATTTGCTAACCACTAAATGGTTTTCAATTAAATGGGGAACTTTACCCTGCCACCACAGATACTAAAACCCAAGGGGTGAACAATTTAGCATGCCCGGTGGGACTTTTCGGTTACACTCATATCTAGAAGCATCTTTTCTAGTATATGAATATTGGTAGTTCTAGCAGCAACCCTCAGTTTGCTATGGAGAATGGTCAGCACCCCTTTCATCAAGAAGAAGTTGATTCAGGGGAAAGTGATGCCAGGCAATCTACTCATGGCAGTACTAGGAGCAGAGGTTCACAGGCCAGCACCAGAAGGCTCAACTAGATCTAGGAGGCTATACTTCGACAAGAGATAGCGGCCCAAAGAAGCCAGGACACTCTAAGCAATATGACTGCCATGATGCAATGGCAAGTCAAAAGGCAGTTCTGGCAGGATCGAGAAGCAGCCGTAGCCAGAAACTCAAATCCAGATCCTGTGGTCCAATGGCTAGACCTCCCTTATGGACCTCCACCAGGACTAGCATGGCCATATGAGGAGGACCCTATTATTGCCCAGATGTTTGGAGAACCTAAACCAGCAGTAGGCCATGCTAGACAGAGAAGAGCAGCTCCTATCATCCATGAGCAAGAGGCCCCTGCTCCCCAAGCAGGCTTGGTAGTTGCTCAGATCCCGCAGAACCAACTGGAGGCTCCACTTGTCCCACAACTAAAGGTTCCACCAGAAACCCCAGTTGTCCATCCACCTGAACAGCCAATTATACCACCATATCGACCTTGAAGAATGGATCCCAATCCATTTCCCCCACCAGCAAGAGCCAGAAGAGGCAGAGGAGGAGCCAACCACTTAGCCAATAGAACAGGAGGAAACTGGAGAAACCATCCAGACTTTGAAGAAGAAGAAGAAGAAATCATGCTCAGACCACCCAGAATTGAGCTCGGGGCTGGACAAAACCAGCCAGAACAGGTTCAAAACTTACCCCCAGTTAATGCTTTGAATGACTTGAGGGCACTACAGAGACTGGTCAGAGAAATGATGGATCTTGAGGCCAGGAGAGGAGAAAGGCCAACTTACAGAAAACCTTATCCAGCTTATATTGATCAAATACCTTTACCACCTGGGTTCAAGGTACCAAATTTTACTTTGTTCAATGAAGATGACACACAAGCATCATCGGTTGAGCACATAGGCAGGTTTTCAGTCCAGTGTATATTCATAGAAAATAATCCCTTGTTAAAACTCAGACTTTTTGGGAATTCTTTGTCTGGGCAAGCTTTTACTTGGTATACCAGCCTATCACCCAACTCCATTCGAACATGGGAACAGATGGAGAATGCCTTCCATGATTATTATTTCAGAATTCAGCCAGAAGTCACCATTAGTGACCTCGTAGCTCTCAAACAAAGTGAGGATGAACCTGCTCAAGATTTCATTACCAGGTTCAGGAGACTTAAAATGAAGTGCAGAATCCCCATGGAAAAAAGGCATCTCATTCAGATGGCTCAAACATCTCTCAAGATATCTTTGAGGAAAAGGTTTGATGGGATGATTTTTAGAGACCTGGTAGAACTCGTTGACAAGGCCTCCAAATATGAAGAATTGTTGAAAGAAGAATAGCAAAAAAGAAATTCCTCCAGGGGTACATACTACAAAACTCCATCTTCCTCCGTCCATATGATTGAGATGGAATCAAGAAATGACCAGGAAGAGACAGAAGATCCGGAAGTAGCAATAGCAGAAATGGGCAAGCTAAAACATCATGTTAGCTTCAAAACTCTGATCAAACCACCAAAAGATCAGAAGCCACCACCTTTCACGAGATGATTTATTCCCAACAAACCTGCTCAGACAAGGTCTATTCCTTTGATCTGACAAAAGTAGACGCCTTATTTGTTTGATGAAATGATCCTGCAAAAGGCAATAGAAATGCCTCACAAGATGCCTAAGGCTGAAGAATTCAAGGGAAGGCAATATTGCAAGTGGCACAACTCTTGGAATCACTCTACCAACAGCTGTGTCGTCTTCAGAGATGTTATACAAGAAGGAATAGTAGCAGGTAAGCTCAAACTAGCTGAAAAGCTTCCCACAGTCATCACCGATCCTTTTCCTCAGCCTCAAGTCAACATGGTCAACTTGAATTGGCCAGAAAGGGGAAAAGCCAAAATCTCTGCAGAACCATATTCCAGTTCTGGCAGAAAAGATGTCAAGGAAGGATACCACAGACCAAAGGCCACCATATCAGCCGGTGTCGTTCTATGCAGCAGGTGAAATAACCTTGAATCAACACAATCGACCCACACCTAGTGTCTTTGACAGAATTAGAGCACCACCCTTACAAGCTAAAGTCTCAGTTCTATCTAGGGATACAAATAGGCACAAGAGTTACCACAGAGCTACCCAGTACATCAAGAAAGTGACAGAATAGCCAAGGAAGGAACTGCCAATAAAAATCTCAGGAGAAGACAAGCTATCGGCAACTATAATTGATGACAGATGGTATTCTGTTGGCAAAAGTGGCAGGCCAACCCTTAAACTAACCAGGACTCAGAAAAGAAGAATCCAGAGACAAACTAGTTTCGTTCAGAACAAGAATAGCCCAGAGGTGACTGCTCAAACAGAACAACTTGTGGACCAAGAAACGCAAGCACTTCCATAACCAACCTTTCCAGGGGAATGTTCTTCACAGCAAGTTACCCCTTCAGAACCTCAGTTAGAGCTCTCACAACCACAATCTGGAGACCCTAAGTTACAAGGAAAAGATAACTGAATTGAAGACTTTAGGGGAGACTGGACTGAAGATTACGAAGAAGAACAAGTGGACTATGAAGGAGAATTGGATGAAGAAACCCAGAACTTTAGCACAGAACTGGAGGATTTATTACATGATGATCTTGATTTCAACATGGTGTTCATCTTGCCAGAAGAGTTCAGAGCTATAGAAGGACATGAAGGTATTCTGGAAGGGGATGTAATATCCCAAGAAAGTTTCGAATGCAGATTTACTGAAGAAGGGACATTGCCTGAAAAGCAAGACAAGGCTGTAAGTACAGGCAGAATTACCAGGAAAATAGCAACTGATCAGTTATACTTCTCCAAACCTACCATGGGGATGGCCAATCACCTCAGGCCTTTGTTCATTACTGCAAAATTGGGAGGTGTTCCTATTCCCAAGGTGATGGTAGATGGAAGAGCAGCAATCAACCTTCTTCCTCATAGGCTGATGACTAAGCTGAACATAACAGAGAAGGACCTAATTCCAACACGACTTACAGTCACCAATTTCGCTGGGGGCATCACCAAGACTTATCGTATACTTGATGTGGATATCATGGTGGGAACTGAACAACTTAAGATTGCTTTCTTTGTGGTAGATACTACTTCTACCATTTATAATGCACTACTTGGCAAAGATTGGATCCATCAAAGTTTGTGTGTTCCTTCTACTCTGCATCAACAGTTAGCACTATGGCATGAAGAAGGATTTATGGAGATAGTAGAGGCCGATCCACTGCCATTTCTGCCATCTGCCTTGTGCTTTGAGGCCAGATATTATCATGATGACCTCGGCCCTTACACTTTCTTTGGAGTCAATCAGAACGGCCGCCCACAAGGTGTCACAGCCCAAAGGCTCATAGAAAAAGGCCTATCTAGTTCTTTGGAAGATTGGAACAGACCTTTTATCCTGAACCTCCACACTCCAGATGTTTAGCTCAAATCAACAAGAAAAGGATCGAGCTGCAACAATCTGATCCATTACAAATAGATTGTTGACATATTGGGCATAAAAGAGACTTTCCATGCAGAATCCAGCCATTAACATGGCAGAATTCTTGCATGAGGATTCAGTAGAATTAGAAGACAATGTACAGGAGGAGGAATTAAAGTTTGCACCAGCAACCCTGGATGACTCCTTACCAGAAGTCTAGGACCCCTTAAAAGAAATAAATCTAGGAACAGAAGATGATCCTAGACCTACTTTTATCAGCACACTACTAGAAGAACCAATGAGGAGTGAAATTATTGCACTTCTGCATGATTTCAAAGACTGTTTTGCATGGCATTATCATGAAATGCCTGGACTAGATAGAAGACTAGTAGAACATAAATTACCAATAAAAGAAGGATATTTACCAGTAAAACAGGCCAGAAGAAGGATATCAGTGGAGACATAATTGAAAGTCAAAGAAGAAATTGAGAGGCTGGCCAAAGCAGGATTTATTAGACCAACCATTTACACTGATTGGCTATCTAATATTGTATCAATTCTCAAGAGAATTACAGGGACAGTCAGAATCTGTGTGGATTACAGGAACCTGAACGAAGCAACTCCTAAAGATGAGTATCCTATGCCAATGGAAGATATGTTGGTAGATGGAATAGCTCATAAACAGATTTTGTCATTCATGGATGGCAATGCAGGCTACAACCAAATCATGATGGCAGAAGAAGATATCCAAAAAACTGCTTTTATATGTCCTGGGCATGTAGGTGCCTTTGAATCTGTTGTAATGCCTTTTGGCCTGAGAAATGCAGAGGCAACCTATGAAAGAGCAATGAATTCTGTGTTCCATGATATGATAGGCCATTCCCTGGAAGTGTACATGGATGATGTTGTAATCAAATCTGCAGAAAAGATCAATCATGTAACTGATCTAAAGAAAGCTTTTCAAAGAATGAGACAACATCAGTTAAAAATGAACCCCAAAAAATGTGTATTTGGGGTTCAAGCAGGAAATTTCCTAGGCTTCCTAGTACATCAAAGAGGTATAGAGGTGGTTAAAAACAAAGCTAAATCTATCATAGAAGCCTTACCACTAAGGAACAAGAAGGAACTGTAGAGTCTTTTAGGGAAAATTAACTTTCTCATAAGATTCATATCTAATTCCACCGGAAAAATCCAGCCTTTTTCATCATTATTGAAATTAAAACAGAAATAGGTTTTCAAATGGGAAGAATCCCATCAAAAGGCCTTTGAAGAAATCAAGCACTATCTTTCAAATCCACCAGTTCTGTCCCCACCACAAAGAGGCAGACCACTTAAATTATACATCTCTGCATCAGAAGTGTCTATTGGAAGCCTTCTTGTGCAGGATAACAGGGAAGGGAAAGAACATGCAATCTATTATTTGAGTAGAACTCTCACGGAAGTAGAAAGGAGGTATTCTGCAATCGAGAAATTATGTCTGGCTTTATACTTCTCTGTTATAAAACTCAGACATTATATGCTACCTTTCACCATCTACATCATTGCTAAGACAGACTTGATCAAATACATGCTGACAAAACCAATGCTAAGAGGCAGAATTGGTAAATGGACACTGCCTTTATCAGAATTAGCTTTCCATTATGTCCCTCAGAAGGCTATTAAGGGTCAAGCAGTGGCAGACTTCCTAGCAGATCATCCAGAGAAGAAATTGAAAATATGGATTCTATGGATATAGCCAATGTAGATTTACTGACTAAAGTCCATACTTATTTCAATAACCCTATATATTCAATTCATCTCACTCCATGGAAGCTGTATTTTGATGGATCCAAAACAGACCTCACTTCTGGAGCAGGGATTGTCTTGGAAGATCCAATGGGAATTAAGCATAGCTATTCATTTCAGCTAGATTTCCAATGCACCAACAACATAGCAGAATATGAGGCTTTGATCATTGGCCTAGAAATGTTGGTAGAACTGGGAGTTCAGTCTGTGTAAATTCTGGGAGATTCTATGCTTGTTCTAAAACAGATTGCAGGAGAATACAAATGCCTAAACCCTTCGTCAGCCGTTTATCTAGTGGCAACCAGAAATGTTTTGGTAGAATTCAGGGAAGTTACTTGGGAACATATTCCAAGGGAAGAAAATCTTGCAGCCAATGAGATGGCCAGCCTTACCATCAGAAAAGAGGACCAAAATTATAGCCCTGAATTATCTAATATGGAATTATGATCTAGTCAAAAAGAGCAAAGATGAATTACTCCTAAGATGTTTAGGAAAGAAAGAATACATGAAGGTCATGGGAGAAGTCCATGAAGGAATATATGGAGCACATCAAGGTGGAAGGAAAATGTGTTGGCTCATCAGAAGGTATGGTTACTTCTGGCCTACCATGATGAAAGATTGCATAGATTATTCCAAGGGATGTGAGGCTTGCCAAAGGCATGGGCCAATCCAACAGGTTCCTTCAATTCCCATGAATCCAGTTGTTAAACCATGGCCATTTAGAGGATGGGCGACGGACCTAATTGGTAAAATTTATCCAGCTAGCAGCAAACAACACTGTTTCATTATTGTTGCTACTGATTACTTTACTAAGTGGGTTGAGGCCAAGCCAGTCAAATCTACAACTTCTCAAGAGATTATCAATTTCATTGAAGAACAGATCATACATAGATTTGGCATACCAGAATCAATCACAACTGGCAGAGGAACTTCTTTCGTATCCAAAGAAATGCTGGATATGGCAAAGAATTTCAAGATCAAATTACTTCAATCTACTCCCTACTATGCCCAAGCAAATGGACAAGCAAAGTCGAGCAACAAAGTCATGATCAACATTATCAGGAAAATGCTTGAAGAAAATCCAAGGCAATGGCATGAAAAGTTATCAGAAACTTTGTGGGCTTACAGAACCTCTAAGAGAGATGCAATAGGCATGACTCCATATGCTCTTACATATGGTCATGATGCTATTCTGCCTATGGAAGTTACAATCCAGTCCATTAGAATTGCCCAACAACATAACTTATCAAGAGAAGAGTATTCACAGGCAATGTTGTTGGAATTAGAAGGACTGGATTCAAGCAGAATAATGGTGGAATGGATGAGAGGGAAAGGAAAAATCGAAAAATTCAAAGGATATGAATTTTTTTTCAAGTGGGGACGAAAATACCCCAAACGTTGGGAATGGATAAGAGAGATGGGAAGGAAAATCGAAAAATTCAAAGGACCGAAAAACGGGAAGGATAAATGGGAAGGAAAATCAAAAAATTCGAAGGAAACGAAAAAATCTTTCAAAAGGATGGAAAAAAACCCAAATATTGGGAATGAATAAAAAGAGGGACGAAAATTGAAAAAATCGAAGGAATTCAAACTGACGGAAAAAAAAAACCCCCCAAAATGTTGGGAATAAATAAAAGAGGGGAAGGAAAATTGAAAAATTAGAAGAACCGAAAACGGGGAGGATAAAAAAAATTGTTTTAATGCTTTCTTGTCTCAAAAAATGAATTCTACGAAATTTTAGACATTGGAAACTGTTTATACTAATACTTACTCAAGAAAAGAAAATAAATAAATAAAAGAAATTTTAAAAAAAAAATCGTGTTTTGATTCTTGTAGAGCGCAATTCATTCCCTTGACCTATTCCTAGGGGCTAGAGCGAGTTTGGGGTAAATAATAATAAGTCTTTCATTACCATAGTTTATCCAAAGTCCGTCGTGTATAAGCCTTTCATCAACATGCATGAATAAATATATGGAATATCATTAGCGTAGGTACCGAAAGAAATTGTGGCTTCAAACTAAAACATTTGATTCTTTTTTTGTGCAGATCCAATCGAAGATCGTCAAATATATACCTCCACTTGTATTATATATACCCAACTCCACGACTTCACACAAGTGACAAAGTCGTTCAACGTCATCGATTTTGATACTGCCTTACGTCACTATTTGTTTGACCAAAAGCGATCATGTGTGCACTGGTGGAACCACGCGGTGGGCTGCCATGGGATGTAGCCCAGTGAAGGTTTGGAGGAAAAATTAGAAATAAACTTATATAGTACAGTATTTTAATATAAAAATAAATAAAAATACACAATTTCGTACCTTACTAAAACCAATAGGCATAGTTAGAGGTCTTGTGGGTTTGTACTTAGTGTCAAAAATTGTCGCAACACCAATATGCATAATAAGGGTAAAGTCCTTAACTCTAACTCTCCCATTTTAATCTTTTTCATTAATTTGTCTCCAAAAAAGAGAAGAATTTTTCTAAATGAAATTAACCCTTTCATGAATAATGACTATAATTTCATTTGTTTTTTCTTAGGTTTACAACTAGCGTGATTTAAATGATTCAATGTATACTTTATTTCTAGAAAAACTATAGAAATTGTAAATAAATAAAAATTTATTATTAGATTTTAAGCTAATAACTTTAGCTAGCCCACTCGCTGAAAAATTCATAGTTCCACTCTTGTGTGATATGCATGGTTGGTATGAGGACTCCATCAATGTCGGAACCAGGATTCCACATTAGATGGGGCCCTTCATAAAACTTGTCTTCTCTTCATAATTATCATGAATTTCATATTTTAAATTGGTTGAATACTAATTTCATCATTTACACTATTAAAGACTTGAAAATTAAAGAGTTCATAAAGCACAATATTATGTTACCCAATTCATACAGAACAAAATGAGGAAAACAAAAAATTCACAAACTTTTAAACAAAAGAGGAAGAGAAAGAAAGTTTAATTTGAGGGAGAGGAGTAGAAGAGAGATCAAGAAATTTTATGGTTTAGGGTAAAAATGAAGTATAGGATATTAACTGTGCAGTTTTGCATGCACTTTTTATTTTATGATTTCTATGTGCCTGCATATATAAGATATAAGAAACGATGGATTTATAGAAGAAATGGTAATTTTACGTATAGATCTCATAAGCTAAATGGTGTGATCCACCAAGTACTAGTTCAAGCAGATCATGGAGTTTGAGGTAATCAAGGGAGAAACCATGCAACCATCCTCTCCAACTCCTCATTATCTTAAAAATTTCAAGATTAATTTAGAGTATGCTAAAGATATTTTGGGGGTAAATAAAAGGAAAAAGAGGTTTAGAGATGAGGAGCAGGATGAATTTATTGAAACCCAATGAAATCTGGCACAAGATTGGAAAATAAGTTAAATGGAAAGTCAACATATATTATAAGGGGTTTTGTGAAAATTATGGCGTGTCAGGAATTTGTGAAAACACGAAAAATCTTAGAGGGTACAAGTGTAAATAACTCCTAAAATATTTGGGAAATCTATGAATGATTCATTCCACCCTATAAGGGTGGTAAGGATACATCTTGGGTTAAAGTGGTTAGCAAAAATATATAATGTTACATATGTGTGTAGAGTCTTTAACGAAAGTTCTAAAGTATTGATTATTACATTTTCCTCAATAAAAGAAACCAAAAAACTAAAATAAAAATACTCCTGTTTTGGTTCTTCAACCTAGACTGTAATGCATATCCACGTTAGCATTGAGAAGGGAAGTCCATACCCAAGGAACCCAAAAGCATTTTAACATGTTCCCGTGTGTGTAAGTCAAAAACAAGTACCAATTTGCCACTAATTATGATTATTTTCTCCAATTAAGATTCCCACTAATCATAATCTTATCCAAAGTCGTATACGTTGGAAGTCTTGTTAATTATGTTTCTCGTTTTTTGAAAATAGAACATGCTTTAATAGTAAATATATGACATATCATTAGCCTACTTGCCGAAAGAAATTGTGGCTTCCTCAAACTAAAACAATTTATTCTTTTTCTATGCAGATCCGATCAAAAGATCGTGAAATATATTCGCACTTGTATATACAAAGTCGTGCAACGTCATCGACTCCTTTCTACCCTACGTCACTATTTTTTTTTCCAATCAATATCCATCATCCATGCCACTGTTGATACAATCGTATTTGTTGTTAGGAACAATCAGTAAATGACTTACATGCTTAGGATCGATATTTTAGGGTAATGATTTTCCCACTCCTCTTTTATCCACTTACACTCCCTTTTTTAATAATTTGTATGTTCTCACTCCCATGATATCTTATAGTAAAATGTTAATAGGGAGTGTAAGTGGATAAAATGGGAGTGGAAAAATCATTACCCATATTTTAACGCAATGAACAATATTTATATAAAGCAACAAATAGTAAATGAATGAAATAATACAGTAAAACAAGAGAACACAAACTTTATTTTCAAATAGAGGCTTGCATATGATTACATCTGGAATTTTCGATCCAGAGCCCCATGAAGGATGATGGCGTACCATGGGCCTGCAAGCCAGAATCTTGGTTTAACCTTAAACCCAGACACCATTGCCCAAGGTCACCTGAAGAAAACTCCATGGCCGTTCTTCGTCCCAGCGGACAAGCTTGTCCTAGCAGTCAAGCTCGTCCCAATGGACAAGCTCGCCCTAGTAGACATATTCGGCCTAATGGACAGGCTCATCCCAATAGACATACTCAGGTCAACTGGTGAGCTCAGCCTAGCATCCAGGCTCGTCCCAAGATTGGTTCCCAGGTTATCAAGCCTTGGCTGAATCAACCACTGTAGAGTCTTCCATCAATAGACCCAACCACGATCCAAATTACAATCTGTCTTCCAACTGAGAGATAACGCCTTCACATGGCTTCACATGGCCACCATCTTAGGAGATGAAAAAGGGACGACACACTGAGTAAAACATGGAGTGAGATTTTCTAGAAAAGCGGCGCACCAAGGAAAATATGGAACGTGATTTCTGGAAAAGGTGAAGACTTTCCAAAAGAGGGAAAGACTTTCCACTCCAAGACAAGCACATGTGTTGGAATATGTCAGTGGAGCTACAGGAAACCATCATTAGTGATAAAACGACAAAGGCTGTTCTTCCTAACATCTGTCCAAAGTCCTTGACATCCTCTAACTACATTAGGACGAGGGATCAAAACTCGACCTCGGCCATGAACAGTACTCGGCCGAGGATAAGCCTTTGACGTGTCCATTATCTCCAGATTGTCAGCCACTTGAAATAAACAAATCCAGAGCTAGTTGTCCAAGGGACTTGCCACCAAGAGAGAAAAGCATATGCAGCCCCTTAGATCATGCCTTCACTAGCACAAGCTTCATCTTCTCACTATAAATACAAGACTCTCAGCAACGTTCAAGGGGTCCCCGACCAAAACAAGCCTCCCACGGAGCAACTTATCTTTTTCTAGTCATATATTTTCAATATCTTTAAATGCTTTCCTAGGAGTAGTGGTAAAGTTAAGTTCTTCCATCCATCAATATATCATATGACCCTTGATTTTCAAGGCGCCAAAGCACCATCCCGGTTACTTTTCCATCCAACCCATATATCATACAGCCTTCGCAATCTAGCGAATCGTTTTGAGCGAAGTCAGATCCAACATGCACACTCGATTAATCCATCCATCCATCCACATCATCTTCGAATGCATGGTAGACCGTGCTGGCAAGCCCGCGCACACCCCATCCAACACAAAGTAGGACAACCTGTGTTGGTGCATACCCCTCGGCCCTAGCACCAGGTCGTAAGATTTGCATAGCCAACAACGTATTGGCAATGTACTAAAGACATAATTTTGTCCCTTCTCAATGCTTGAAGTTCAATGAACGTCTATTTCCCAAGATTCAACTATCTATAAAATCAAGGATCCAGCATTGAATCCTTAATCTGTGGCTAACTTAGATGTGCTTTTCTGCAAAAAGGAATGCAAAAAATATGAAGTTTTATTGTAAGTTGAAAATAAGTTGATTTATATGACTCTTGAATATTGGCTATATATAATATTGTTTGCACCCCTTCAAACACAACATTTAGAAGGTGCCCCTTCAAACACAACATTTAGAAGACACCCTTTCAAACACAGCAGTTAGAAACCTATTCTAATCTAGATTCAAACTGAAAGGATATGTCTTATCTTTTTAATTTGAATTCTAAACTGCATAAAACAAAAAATAATTAAATTATGTTTTCAGGCCCAACTCTCAAACAAAATCAGCTAGAGCACTTTCTATTAGAGAATCTGCTTGAGCACTTTCTGTCAGAGACAACCAGCTGGAGTGCTTTATGTCAAAAACAACCCACTCGAGCGCTTTTTGTCAGAGAAAACCCGCTCAAGCGCGTTTTGCTAGAGATTTTTGCAAAGCCGTGAACTTTTATTGTAGGACAAAAACACCTCATTTGCTTTCAAACTCCAACATTTGTTTGGGAAACATATGTTTAGTTTATAAGACAATCTGCAACTATGAGGGGGCTAAACAATTTTTTCCTCCAACGTTGTGCACTCAAATTTTGGATTCACAGTTTTATTAAATTGTTGAAGAATGGTTCACTCCTTTTTTTGGATTAATTTTTCTTGTGTTTATTTTTCTTTGTACCTTCGTGATTTAATTTTCTGATCATTTTAACCTAAATCCTAAATTCAATTTGGTATATTATTTAAAAAATAGATGTGTTTTTATAAAGTTTCAAATGAGTTTTGGGGTTGGATGTAATTTCAATAAAAATAAAAATATTATTTTTGAGTGTTGGATTTAAATTTGGGCCTTGGATTTTTTTTTTTCCGTTGAAATCACTAAATTGTTAAGTTTACTATTTTCCTTCATTTTCAGATTTTATTTAATTAAATTATTGTTTCCTTGCACTAGAGAAATTATTGAAGTTCTTTATTCAATAAAGTTATAGAGAAAAATTTATTTACAACGGGGATATCATTTTTTGTTGTCTTCAATCAATAATGTTATTCCACGTGGAAGTATTATCACGCGTGTTATAGTGCTATTAGTTGAGGATAACAAAATAGTGTTATCCCATTTTCATGAAAGTCTCTCTTAACCACATAGGTGGAGGTGAAAAAATTCAACCAACAGATTTATACCCCACTAGTGACCAAAAATTAATAACTGATAAAGATGAGGTGGGCGATTTTGTTACTTGTGCTAGCGGAGTCCTGCACTTCTGAATATACATGTCCACGATTGAAGCCAACAATTTCTTTCGGAACGTATGTCATTAATTCATGTCCAACTTTCAAAACGAGAAATATGGATATTAAAACTTCTAAACTTTTTGTTAGTCAAAAACTTGGATAAGACTTTGGATAAACTATGGTTAGTGGAAAGTTTTTATTGCAGAAAAAACATTATAATTAGTGGCGTATTGCCCACTTGTGCGTGTGAGAAAAGCGTAAATTTCAAATTTTGTTAACTTTTGTTAAAGACTCTTGAATGTTTTCACATGCAATTTTTTCAAAGACTTTCTTTTTTCAAATGATAACTTTATTAAATAAACTATAACAATATAATCAAAGAAATCAACATAATATATAAAATACAAATCCCAAAACGACAACAAGATCCTGCTAAAATATGAATGTGGTTTGAATAATTTAGGTTAATTTTATTCTTCTCCATAAGGAGATATATAGGAGTTCACATGGGTGGTTTTACAAAGAAATAGATATAGTAATCAATTAGGATAGTATCTCCTAATTATACAATGATTTGTTAACTATATAAAATAAGGAAAGTCAATCCCTTAATTAATCAAGGAAATAAATCTCCTTGATTAATTAAGAGACTCACTTTAACACTCCTCCTTAAGTTGGTGCATATATGTCACCAATGCCCAACTTGGTAAGTGAGTCATAAAATACTCTTCCACAAACAGCTTTTGTTAAGATATCTGCCAGTTGATCTTCTGATTTTACGAACGGTAGGCGGATGATCTTTTTCTCAATTTTTTCCTTGATGAAATGTCTATCCACTTCAACATGTTTGGTTCGATCATGTTGAATTGGATTATGAGCAATATCAATAGCTGACTTGTTGTCACAATGCAACTCCATCGGCATTTCAGATTTGAAGCCCAATTCTGTCAAGGGTTTTCTGATCCACAATAATTCACAAACTCCTTGAGCCATTCCTTTATACTCTGCTTCTGCACTAGACCGAGAAACCACATTTTGTTTTTAACTCTGCCAAGTGACTAGGTTACCTCCCACGAATGTAAAGTAACCAGAAGTAGAGCGTCTATCTGTAATGGACCCAGCCCAATCAGCATCTGTAGATCCAACAACTTCAAGATCTCTATTTTTGAGAACATTAATCCTTTCCCAGGGGCTAACTTTAAGTATCTTAAGATCTGATCAACTGCATTCCTATGAGAAGTATTAGGTGAATGCATAAACTGACTAACCACATCACAGCATATGCAATATCTGGTCTTGTGTGTGCCAGGTATATCAGCCTTCCAACAAGGCGTTGATACTGTTCCTTATTGGTTGGTTCTTGGTCTATATCTTCACACAACTTGTGGTTCATCTTAATGGGTGTGTCAGCCGGCTTACACCCAAGCATTCCTGTTTCAGTGAGTAGATCCATTACATACTTCCTTTGAGATAGAAATATACCAGTTGTTGACCTTGCTACTTCAATTCCAAGAAAGTACTTCAAATCACCTAAGTCCTTCATCTCAAATTCCTGAGACAAATACTTTTGCAGCTTTAGTTGCTCTTCGGTGTCGTTTCCAGTTACGACTATATCATCTATATAAACAATCAGTGCAGTAAGTCTTCTTCCATCTCGCTTCACGAACAAGGTGTGATCTGAATTACTCTGTGTATATCCAAAATTCTTCATAGATTTAGTAAATCTGCCAAACCATGCTCTTGGAGATTGCTTTAATTCATACAATGATTTTCTAAGCTTACAAACGTGATTCTTCTTGTCAGGAGCTGAATTACATCCTGGGGGTAAGTCCATATATACTTATTCTTCCAATCTCCATGTAAGAATGCATTTTTGACATCAAACTGATGTAATGGCCAATCAAGATTTGCTGCTAGAGATAATAGGACTCTAATAGTGTTAATCTTGGCTACTGGGGCAAAGGTCTCCTGGTAGTCTATCCCATATTTCTGTGTGTACCATTTCGCCACCAATCTAGCTTTTTATCTTTCAATGAATCTATCTGCTTTGAGCTTCATAGTATAAATCCATCTGCATCCTACTGTCTTCTTTCCATGAGGTAAGGGCGCGAGTTCCCATGTGACATTCTTTTGGAGGGCTCGCATCTCTTCATTCATGGCTTCTTTCCACTTTGGGTCTTCTAGTGCTTCAGTAAAACTGTTGGGGACAGGTATGTCAGCCAATTGCTTTACAAGGTGTACACGTGCCTCTGATAATCTGCTGAGAGATATGTAATTGTTGATGGGGTATTTCCCCTTGGCTTTAAGACCTGCTTCATATTGTACTCGAGGTTTGCCACGGTTCTTCCTTTCTATAAACTGATATGTAGACTCTGTGCCTTCTGAAATCAAATCATCATGGGATATTTCATTAGTGTTATCAGTTTCAGGGAAAAATGTTACCTGAATGACTTCCTCATCAGGTGATTGGTGTGGTACTGGAGCTGAAGTGGGCAAAATCTCATGAAACGATTCAATTTCCTCCTCCTGATTTTGACAGCGTGGAGACAACAGAACATTTTCTTCTGGCGACCGGTCGTAGGATTCTGGTGACCGGTCATTTTGAAGCATGTTCTCCAGGTTCGAAGAACTAAGGGGGGCGACCGGTCACAATAAATTGGTGACCGGTCGTTTTGAAGCAGAGTTGTTTCCTGGGGAAAAAAAATTAAGAATTTGGGGAGTATTTGATTCTTGATTCTCCTTCTGTCCTGCTAAAAAATATACGTCGTGTTCCCGGAACACAACATCCATGGAGGTATAGACCTTCTGACTAGGAGGATGATAACACTGGTATCCTTTTTGATGAGGTGCATAACCAATGAAAACATACTATTCAGCTCGAGGGTCCAATTTGCTTCGTTGGTGATCATGTAAGTGGACAAATACAACACAACCGAAAATCCGGGGTTCTAGGTTTGGGGTTTGAGGTGTTTGGATATGGTGGTGAAGTGTTTGAAGTGGTGTTTGAAAATTTAGAATACTGGAGAGAATCCGATTGATGATGTATGCAGCAGAGACGACGACTTCTCCCCAAAAAGATCGAGGCATATTGGCACCAAAGAGAGAGGCACGAACAACTTCCAATAAATGTCTGTTCTTCCTTTCAGCAACTCCATTTTGTTGGGGAGTGTAGGGGCATGAGCGTTGATGTATGATGCCATGATCTTGTAAGAACTTGTTAAGATCATCGTTGAGAAATTATCCGCCATTGTCGGAGCGGAGAACTTGGATTCGGGCCTGAAACTGTGTTTCCACCATTTTATGGAATTGTTGAAACCTTAAACTGACTTCCCCTTTACTTTTGAGAAGGGAAACCAAAGTCATGCGTGTGCAATCATCTATAAACGTGACGAAACATCGAGCTCCTGCCGGAGTGGTAACTTTAGCAGGTCCACAAACATCAGAATGAATAAGAGAAAACGGAACCAAATTCTTATTTGAACTTAATAGGAACGGGACACGATGGCTCTTAGCCAATTCACACGTATCACAGTGGAAGCTGGAAACATCACTACTGGAAAATAATAATGGAAACGACTTCTTAAGATAACCGAACGAGGCATGGCCAAGACATTTATGCCATAACCAAACTTTGTCTCTCTCCCCCTCAGAACGAGTTCCACTTGTTGTGAAAGCTTGACCATCCTTGGGCTCACTATCCGGTGCCCAGTCCAAGTAGTAGAGTTTGCCCCGCTGAGTACCACAACCAATCGTCTTTCCCGTGAGGATGTCCTGAAAAACACAATGATTCGGCCAAAAAGTTACAATAGATTTCAAAGCCGTAGTAATTTGGGCAACAGACAAGAGATTATGGTGTAAAGACGGAACAATCAGAACAGAATCCAATTTGAGGGAGTCAGAGAGAGAGAGTGAGCCCTCCCCAATCACGGGGGAAGGGGTACCATTAGAATTAGACACCACCGATTGAGGAGACGATGTATGAGTGGAGATTTGGCTAAGATCAAAGGTCATATGATCAGTGGCTCCGGTGTCAATGATCCATGTGTGCCTTTTTGAGGACGTATGAAAAACAGAACCTTTGGTGGTGACGATGGAAGCACGAATCCGGGTGGCAAGGTCAGCATGATTGACTGCATGCGTCTGTGAGTCTGTAAGGAGGGAGAGAATCGTATGGGCTCCTGACATCGCAACGGAAGTAAGATGTGATTTGAGAATTTAAGGAATTTGAAGAATTTGAGGACTTTGATGTATGAATTTGATGGAGTATGTGTATAAGATTTGAGGGTATGTGTTTAGGGATTTTGATAAGAGGTTTTGAGGAATTTAAATTTGAGGGATTTGGATTTGAGGAATTTAAATATGAGGAATTTGATTTAGGGCTTGGGGATTTGAATATGAGGAATTTGATATGAGAAATTTGAGACAACCGAGGATCGATTGCTCTAATACCATGCTAAAATATGAATGTGGTTTGAATACTTTAGGTTAATTTTATTCTTCTCCATAAGGAGGTATATATAGGAGTTTACATTAGTGGTTTTACTATCTGAAAATGAGTTCAATTGCAATGTTAAAAAACCAAGATTTTTTTTTTTTTTATAGTTAGAATAGAATATCAAAATAATAAATATTTTGATATAAAAATCGTCTCCTTTTATGTAGTAGTCTAAAGAAAACACCAAACGATTGTATAAAATTAATGTAAGAATACCAATGCCACTTAAGTAATTGTGAAAACTAATGTTATGGAAAAAGTTCCATATATGCTTGTAAAAGTTTTAACTTTGATTGGTGTTAGTTTTCTTAATAACTTAGTTGGTTGAATTTTTTCCACTTTCATTGATGTGTGCAAAGGTTTGAAATCTCATCCCCCAATTATTTGTACTAAACAAAGACATATTTTACATATGTGAATTATGTTAGTTCGTCAGGTCAGTGAGTCCATTCCTTATAATTAAGTTCGAATCTCCCTCACCATACAATAAATTAATTCATAGTAAATTATATCTTGTATGAAAAAAAAAAAAAATTGGACACACTTTTGATTTTCTTAAAGATTAAAACTACGTCGGCAATAACGGAAACGATGACATCGGTGGTGTATTCATAGAGGTTATTAATATTTAATATATATAAGCAGTGCTATCTTAGTTTTTTTTGGACAAAGCAGTGCTATCTTAGTTCGCATATATCATAAGGCTTCTTGACTTGTGCGGTGCAGCGTCTGCATGTACATTCTCGATCGGATATGCACACATATACACAAACAAAAATTGTTAAAGTTGAAGCCAACAGTACAATAATACACTTCAATTTCTTTCCATTTGCACGTTAATCTGACATCACATTCAGTATAAATATAATATAATATTTTAAGTTCAATTTCCAGAGCAGGTGACAAATGATTATATTAAACTTGAGAACCCTTAATTATTAATTAAAGACTTCAAGGGCGACTTTTGATCAACTATGCCTAGTGCGCCAGACTTGCCAGTGGGTAAAATGTGATTATGATTCACATCGGCACTTGCTAAAGATTAATTAGTATAGATCAAGGTCTTAAATATTGAAGGTTTCAGAAATATCGATGGAAATATCGAGAAAATATCGATATCGATAAAAATTGGATAAAAACCACGGAAATTGTGATAAATATATGAAAATTTTTAATGAAATTTTATAAAAAGTTTATTTAGTCAATCATCTATTATTTTGACACAAAAGATTGGAAGGAAATGCATTGCATAGTAGGTTTTAGTGATTTAAGTTGATTATATTGCGAGCTGACAAATGCTGTGACTTAGAAAATTTAGAGTAATTAATGAAAGAAAATTCAAAACCCTCTAGTAATTTATTTATCATTTTTACTACAATATTTTATACTTTATAAATTGTATGGTAAAATACATGAGTAACCTTATTTCACATTATTCACTGAACATGGTACACATTCTTATATTTATTATTTATAAAAAAAATTGAAAAATAATTAAAGATGTAAACCAACTTGATTTGTCATGAAAATTAGGCACTTTACCATGCTAAAAAAATAATAGTAAAGATTGAAAATTAACTAAGAACATAAATAAAGTTATCCAATGAAGAATTAAATAGGAAATAAACAAAATAAAATATAGAGATTTAAGTAATTAAGTAATTAAGTAACTGATCAACAAAATAAAACAATAAGTAATTATGTTAATTTTTATTTTGAGAAACAAACAGCTCACACAACGTATATAAATACTAGTTTCATACATAAAAATCACAAAGTGATCAATAGTATGGTGGTAAAGTGGAAAGAGAAGAACCAAGAGGGCAGGGGTTCGAACCCCCTGGGGAGCTGGCGCGCTTATGGCTTTTGGATCCTTTTTTTTTTAATCGACCTTTGACCAAGGGATTATCTCCCCATCTCTCATTTCACTCTGTCTTGAGCCCAAAGCCAAACGACTCTCTTCATCCATTCGCTCGTCAGAACCTACATGGGTTGGCTTGCATATGTCTAGTCATTACTCTCAAACCACAAAATCTCTCTCATCTCCATTACTTCTCCTTTATTCAACGCTGCATTTCATCTCAAGACCACATTTGCCTCAAAAGCCACAGCTCTCCCTCCTTTATTTGCCATATGCATCCACGAGCTCGCATCACCAGCGCCGCCAGCTTACCAAATTCGGTGTGCTAGAGCAGATCCGTCCGCGCTCAAACTACAGATCTGGTATCTAGTACTGACCTTTCGATTTGCTTATTTATTTCGGTCCAACAGATCTGATACCTGATATCCAATATATGTATTTCCCTGGTGTATTATCACCATTTTAAGAGAGAAATTGAAGGGAAATATCCTCAGCGATTTTTTTGAAAAATTACGAAAAAAAACTTGTACTCTCGTGATAATTTCGGTGCCCCAATTTCAACGAAATTTCGCCGATATTTCGGCGAAAATTTCAATTTTTTGTTCCTTGGTATAGATTAGTCAGACTTCCCACTAGTTATCACACCTAAAAAAAGAGAGTATTTTTGCTCACCACTTTAATCCAAAGTGTACCATCACCACCATCTTTAACACTTGACACGTGTTCATAGACATAATTATGGTTCCATAAATACAAAGCAAAAGTTAACAATGGTTATGTTTATGGATACGTGTCAAGTATTAAGGATGGTGGTGAAGATACACCTTTGATTAAGGTGGTGAGTAAAAATGCTCCAAAAAAAAACACCCATTTGACAACAACTGAAAATCGTTGCCTGAAAGTATAGGTAACGAAAATTGGTCGTTGCAACAAAATTTCCAAGTTGCTGCTCAAACACAAATGCAATGTAGAAAATAGTCGTTGTCGTCTGTCATAGTAAACGACTGTAAGGTTGTTGCTTTTCCTCTTCCCCAACAACTTAGTTGTCCTTGTGTATCATATAAGGGAAGGAGTTGAATGGAAGCTTATTTGAGGGATCCCTCAATGGAAGCTCTGTGTGTATATATATATCTCCCTCCCTCTCTCTCTCTCTCTCTCTCTCTCTCTCTCTCTCTCTCTCTCTCTCTCTCTCTCTCTCTCTCTAACCCATATGTGAAATGTAAAATGAGAGAGTTGGTGAGTCTAGATCAGCCCTAACCTTTTTGGTAAAATTGGGCAGGTCAAAAGGACACTTGGCAGCCAATGATTGGACTTATAATAAGCAAAATCACGTGCCTTTTTTAAAAATATCATGCTGGAAATTCTTGGCCTATAGTTGTGCATGTCAGGGGCACATATTGGGCACATCATGGGCATGTCTTGGGCACCGCATGCCAAGGCAAGGCAAGCCATACCATCCCAAGGCAAGGCAAGCCATACCATCCCAAGGCAAGGCAATGCGATGCCAAGTCAAGGTGATGCAATGCAATGCAAAGAAGGCCACGCCATGCGAAGGCCCGGAAGACACAATGTCAAGGTTTCAAGGCAAGTTACGCCATGCCAAGGCAAGACAAGGCAAGGCAAGCAACGCAATGCCGAGGTAAACCAAAGATACTACTACGTAAAAAGACCAAGTCATCTAGACAAAGTGTTTTGATGCAGATGATGATTTTCCTATGCCCATTACAAATGAATGGACAAATTACCTTAATTTTATAGCCTCATAAGCTCTTCAATGTACTTCAAATTTGTAGCAAACACCCAAGGCCTAGTTTCTAAAGATGACCTAAGCGGAGTTACATGAAAGTGTACATTTGGCAAGGAAGGCCAATTCTAAGAATCCTAAACCTAACAGATAGTATTTTATTGAGAAGATTAAAAAAAAAAAAAAAAAAAACAAGTACAAAGCAACTAACATGCCGAATATGGATACAACTTCTCCATTGACTTAACACAATTGATCTGGAGAGAATACGCACAACCCAAAAAATGATTAATATCCCCAAATCAGCAACCGAAAGCACATGTACTCAAACATGCAATAAAGATTTGCCGCATAATGGCAAAAACGGCAAATCCATATCGAATGTCAAAAGCCCAAAGCAAATAAAATATTCTAAACAAAAAACAAACTACATCAAACTTCTAAAGAGTTCATGGGAATTATTAGACTAAAAAACTAAGAAACACGACCACCGCTCCACATCTTCTTGGGCAACCTGAAGATAACCCGATGCAACCCTACATTATCCCCGCCTCATAACTCCAAATCTATATCAAAGGCTGACAATTGAAGCCAAATCCTTGCATATGTGTGCCAAAAGATGACAACGTTTCAAAACGACTGTTTCTACATCACAAAACAAAACAAAAGAACAAAAAACAAAGAATACGGAGGAAAAAAGAAGGCAAGGAGAGAAAAGGGAGGAGATGAAAGGGGACGTAGTACGAAGGGCGCGACGCTAGATATTTTTCTTTAGGATTTTCTTAGGGAGAAGTGATTAGGTATGACCAGTGACGAAGCCACCATAGGATCAATGGGGTAGCCATGGAAATATGATTGGACGTCCTTGTTTGCTGGTGGTGAGACCCCATGAGGTGCACATAAGTTGTTCGATAAAAGTCCCAAAGGAGAAGCCATGAAGGCCTTGAGTGCAACAACGCATAGGCGAGACTCTTTATTTTTATTTTTATATATTTAAATCGCCTGAAAAACAACGTTGTTCTTTAGGCTCTGCAAGCTTTAAAAAAAAAAAAAAAAGATCACCCACCCCACCCCTCTTTAGTCTTTACCCGAATCCACACCCCCCAAACCCTTAATTCCCAAATTATTTCACACTCCCACTCCCTCTCAAACCCTAGGCCCCAACCCCAACCACCCTTAATTCCCAATGCCATGGATGGTCAAATTCTTAGATGAGAACCCAAAAGTCCTTCAGACTCTTCTAATAAGGGTTAAAGCCTGAAAGTTTTTTGTTCTGTATTTTCTCTTTTTAATTCTTGTGGTTTTGAAACGTTTGTAGAATGGTAATCTTGTATATGTTAGACAACCATTATATGTGGTTTCAAATTCAAATTTATTGCAGACTTTGCTAGAAAAATTTCATCCAAGTTGTTTAGTTTTTGATTAGTTGAAAGTGCTATCGTTTAATTTTTCAATGTTATTTTCTTCTAAACAAAAAATTTCGGAACTTTTACACTATGACCCCATGAACTAAGAATCCTGGATCTGCCACTGCATATAGCTGACGTCACTTCAATGTTCACATCCTTTGTACACATTGAATTTCTTGATCACATGCGTTATTATGTTTTTTTTATTATTAGAGAAAAAAAAACCACATGATTCAGTGACCATGAAGATGCAAGTGCACATTTAACTAAAAAAGAAGAAGATGCAAGTGTACATTAAAATAATCAACTTGATCATAACAGAAAATAAGCAAAAAAATAATAAATTAACCCACCCCACATTGACTTATGAGTCTATAAAAGATGACGTACTTGGAGAGTTTTTGGTACCAACCTCGTCAGTTTTGATGTTAGCTTTCGTTTCCAGTAGATTGCTGCAATAGGAACGATTGCTTCCCTTTTCCTTGCTACGCAGATTTAATTTCTGTGACTTCTTGCTTTGTAGTTAGTGCAAGCAGTTGGAGCTTTACTGTCACTCTCTCTTCCACCAAGGTACGATTGCTTCCCTTTTCCTTGCTAAGCAGGAGGAACGATTTACCATTGCTTCTTTATTTTTCTATTTTACGAAATATATTTTCTCACCGTCTTTTGTGGTTGAAGTCTATGCTCTCATTGTTAATCGTTATTTGTTTGAAAATTTTCTTTCAATCTTTCTCTTTTGTGTTATCTCATTATTAGGAGTGTTAGCTGGATTGGATTATTATTCAAAATTGGATCCTATTATTGAATTCTTTTTTCAGATTCTATACTCCAATCCAGAACAATTTAGATCAGTATAACTTTAAATAAGTTCAGGTTTGAACAATGTTAAACTAGAGACTGCTAAGAAAAATATTATTACATGCATCGAATATGTCATTAACTCCTTTGTCATGTTGACAATACAAGATAATTATTTAGAAAATTAGGGTTGTGGATCATAACTATTTATATGATATCTCATGGGGTTTCGATGAATTAATGCTCATTGCTTATGTGCCTGAATATTCTGAGAACCGTGGTGCATATTGGCATACCAGTGTGGTAAGACTAATTTCTCTAACTTTCAATTTGCAAAGAACTATTATGCCTGTGGTCTGTGAAAGCAGTTAAAATCATTTTTCTATTGGTTAATTTGATTCCATTCCATGCCATTACAAAATTTTCAGGCTTTTGAGTCTATAATAATTAGAGGGGAATCACCATGGAGAATGGCGGCACACATTATACTGCGGTGGATTTAAAGGAATTAGAGGAAACCATGAGTGAGAAGCTTCGCAGTCACATTTCACCCTCGTCTAACAAATGCTGCATCTTCAGAGTTCCCGAGTTGCTCCGGAGACATAATCGAGGAGCATTTGGACCTGACATTATCTCAATTGGACCCTTTCATTCACAAGATGAAAAACTTCAACCCATGGAGAACGTGAAACAATGGTACCTCCATAACCTTCTCTTACGCATGGAAATAGATTTGGAAACATTGATCCAACGCCTTGTTAAGTTTTTAGAGCATAAAAAAGAAGAAACCATTAGTAATTTTGAGAGGCGTGCCCGTGATTTTTATGCAGAACCAATTCATCTTAAGGAGAATCAATTCATAGAAATGATGATACTTGATGGTTGCTTCCTAATAGAACTATTCCGGAACTCTTTCCATGAGAAAGGGAGGAAAAATAATGATCCCATATTCAACATTGATTGCATGTTCCAATACGTATGCCATGATCTCTTGCTACTAGAGAATCAGTTACCTTGGTTTGTTCTCAGTTGTTTATATAGCCTTACCCAGAACCCAGATGGTGAAGATATCTCCCTCAGTGTTCTCATGCTTACCGTCTTCACCCAACTTTCACCCCTGAGGCATAATTGCATGTCATATAAACTCCATCTTCTTGAAGGTAGTGATGATGATGAGGAGGATGTTGATGAAAAAATTCTGCACATACTTGATCTAATAAGAACTTCAATAGTTTTCCCATTCAAAGTATTTGTACCACCGAATAGAAAAATCTACAAAAAATGCTTTCATAGGATAGCGGAAAAACTACGCAAATGTCTATTTGCATCAGAGGAAAAATCTGAAGGAGACTCAGAAATTCCTTCGGCAACTGCTCTCTCAAAGGCGGGCATTCAGTTTGAAAAGTGCCACCCTGATAGTGATAGCATAATGAAAATTGAATTTGAAGATGGGGTTCTCAAAATTCCACAACTGGAGGTGGGAGAGTTGACTGAATCATTGTTCAGGAATCTCATTGCCTTTGAGCAATGCTACCATGGACATTCACATCACATAACGTCCTATGCCATTTTGATGGATAAACTCCTCGCTTCTAGCAAGGATATGGAATTTCTTTGTGAGAAAGATATAATTGCTAACTGGCTGAGCACTGAAGATGGTTCCAAGTTCTTCAACAAGCTCTACAATGACACCTTGGTCAAGGAGTTCTACTATCGTCCACTGTGCATTGAAGTAAATCGATATTACAAGAATAAATGGAACGAGTGGCTAGAAACCTTCAAGCGTGAACATTTATCAAACCCATGGAAAGTTACTGCTTTGCTTGCAGCATTTATCCTTCTGGTTCTTACCCTATTGCAGACTGCATATACCCTTCAGCAATACTACTTTCCACCTCAATGACGTACGGTTGTATTTAGTTTACTTTGGGTGACATGCACTAAGTTTACAATATTTATCTTCGGAATAAAGGAGGCTAAGGAAGTAAATTCTAACTCTAGCCTTGAATTAATGTATGAGAAAATTTTATTTACCAACAAAGTCTCCTTATGCACAATGCATTTTGATGTGTTTTGAGAAGTAATCTATCCTTGTTTGTAATTGATGTGTTTCCGAGAAGTAATTATCTATCCTTGTTTGTAGTTTCGTGAACTGCAATCCACAAAAACCACATTTCTTACTTGATATGGGCACTACATGTTGAACAAAAACAATTCACAAATAATAATAATAATAATAATAATCGCCTGGGTTGTGTTTGTCTAAGCCCACGTCCAGCAACCCTTAGATGATAAGTAAATCCAATTATCCAATAGGCTTTTCAAATTTCAAAGCCAAAGGATAAAACAATTCAAAAGTGGGTTGATCTCACGTGCAAGTCTCCTCATTTCCTTGAAGCTCGGTAATCCAGATACAAGAAAGGAGTTAAAAAAAGAAAAGGGAGTTTGACCAACCAATCTCAAGAGAGGTTGGCGGTTCCAAATTTTGTGGGGCTCAGCTAATCTTCAAGGGAAAAAGAATTGAAAAGGAGAAGCCACAAGGCTTGGGGAAGAGTGGAGCACAACCATGCTGAAGAAAAAATGACAGAAGCAATCAAAGATGCATTTTGCATATCTGCAATAAAGCTCCTCTCTTGAAGTCCTCCATGCTTAGTATAAACCCCACAAATCAAACTAATGGATGACAATCCATATTGGATGGCAACCCGCAAATCAATAATGCTCTGCAGAGCAAACCTCAACGCTCTGCCGAGAACCTGGATGATAAATCTATTTTGGGAGGAAAACCCACCATTGGATGATAAATCCATCATGAGTGGAAAACCCACAAAATATTGGGAAGAAACCCCATAAATTTCCATTGGATAATAAATTCATTTTGGGTGGAAAACCCACAAAACATTGGGAGGAAAACCCATAAATTTCCGTTAGATAATAAATCCATTTTGGGTGGAAAGAACCCATAAATCAAATATTGGGATGAAACATGCACGGGTGAAATATCCTTACAAATATATATGCACAAGTTGCAGAACAAAAAATGGCTTACCAAGGGTCCTGCAATTACCAAAAAAAGGGTGGTGGTCGTATGTCCTAAAATGAAACCCAAGTTGGCTTATATGTACAAATTGTGGCAGCCATGATATGCTGTGCAGACAAAAAAAGTGAAGTACAGCGGTGCAAAAAGAAAAAAAGTGCCGCAAGGCCAAAGTACCATTTCAGCACTATTCTCTAATTTCACTCACAAAAAACATCAATTTGCTGGCATTGAAAAGAATAAATAAAGGCTGGGGTGTTTAGCCCACCGTCAAAAACAGCCAAACTAATGATCTTCATCATAATCCAGCATGCACAATTTTCGTGAGCATCACATGCTTTGGCCTTGGACTTCACCGCCAGTAAACAAGAAGAGATCACACTTTCTTTTCTTGGGCATGGAAGGTATCAGCCAAAAAAAGTAAAGCAGCTCACGAATGTCAAAAGCTCCAAGACATGAGACATGCTGACTCGTTGATGATAAAGAAGTCAACAAATTGGTTTTCACCAACAAAGAAGTCAACGAACTCAGTGACAATGATGAAGCTTCATCAGCAACAAAAAGCAAAACAAAATAGATAACAAAAAAAAGAAGGCAAGCAGATGCATCAATTGTCAGAGAATGCAAGCACACCTCTACGTCTCTTATGTCTACAAAGTGCCAGCAAGAAGATGAGACTTCTCAACTTTGGAGGCCAACACAAGTCACCAAGACAAATAGCCAAACAAAGACCAAAGGGCACGAGTGAATCAGTAAAGCCAAAATTCATATGCTGTCCTTTGATAATTGGCGTGAAGGCTTGATACAACTCTGTCTTTTCATTGCAGCTCGTGATCAAACCAAAGGACAGCATATGATTGCCGTGCAATATATGGGCGGCCAAATAAAAATGGAGAAAGCTGCTGATAATTCCATCAGGTGCTGCATGCAAGTGAATTAACGCAAACATCATAGCAATATAAAAGAGATAATAAAGCAAGAAGCTGATCCCTTGCCGTGACTGATTTGCCCATGAAGAGTTCATGATCCACTCGATGTTGTCCAAGAATGATGAGAGAAAAGGTTATGAGCCTGCAAATTAAAGATAGCTATGCAGGAATTCCCAAGGTGGCAACCAAATGGCCCTGGTCCGGTTCCACACTCAAATCAACACATGACTGAGGGTACGCAGTAAGCCCAAACCCACAAAAGGAATTACTCATGCGGCCTTGCTCTCTTAAATTCCACTATTGGGTCATCCTCCGATAGCAAGCTCACTCTCAAAAGATACCAAAGGGGAGCATCAATGTGGATGAACGGGTTTGTCAATTACAAGAGCCCATTAATCTCAAATCCTCCAAATTATGCATGAATACATATGAATGTCTTAATATGCATGTGTTAATGATCAAATTAAATTAGTAGGTTCATCAAAATTGTCCATTAGTTTTCTTTGACATTGAAAAGGAAAAAATGTACAAAAACTGTTCCAAATTTTCTCATGGGTTATCTACCCATGCAAATTTCAATAAGATTAAATTCCTCTCAAATCTCTCAAACAAAATTCTCAATTAGTGAGTCATTTACTCATTAATTTCCAAATCAATTTCGAACTACGTCGGTTTGATCCCATCAAGGGTACGTAGGTAGTCTAGCATCTCAATAGATGCAACTGCAACCAAATTCAAATTACTGGTTACATCAACCAAATTCCCATCAAACCACTCTCCACATAAATCAATTCTGAAACGTTGGTTTGATCCCTTTGACAGGGTATGTAGGCAATCTAGGCTCAATCTAGATGCAACTGCTATCAAATACAATCCACACAGAATCTTTGGTTTCTTAACCAAATTCGCCCCAAAACACAATTCAAAATCGAATCCCTGGTTTATTTAGCTAAATTCACTCAAACACTTTTCAATTAAATTCATTCAAATCCCCCCTTTTGCAATGAGTCATTTATTCATTGTGATTCCTAGAACTATGAGTGGCTTGCATGAGGTTCAACTTAGGAGCAGCCGCAAAATCAAACACACATGTTCTGTTTCTTTATGATGGAATCAAAGGGTGTTCTCATGAAGCAAGGGATTGTAATTAAGAGACACCAGTAGTGGTGAAATTATGTTGGGAGGTTCACATTTTTCTTCAACACTACATACAACAATATATTATTCAAATTAATTTTATTCAAAGGCATTCGTTACAAGTCATACAAGAAATGGGATACAAAAGAGGTGTTTAGAGCATCTCCTACAACCTCTTCAAAACCTTTGTAATGCTAAAATAGGTGAGACATGAGCCAAATTTTGTCCAACAGGCTTGTCAAACTCAGTCACCAAAGGAGCAACTGACAGGACCCGACCCGAATCCACCATGGGACCCGTGTCGGATCCTGTAGTTTAACCGACATTAGCCAAATGCCGGGCCCACAACTAAAGAAATGAGACTTCCTACCAAAAATTCGGCAGAGTCTCCCCTGTAAACAGGACAAACCCAAAACAAATTCAACCTGGAAAGTACAACAGAATTAATACACACCAACAGCCAGTTTGCATTTAAGTTTAAACATAGGCCTCAGGCCTTAAATTTAACTCTAGTGGGCGATAACAGAGCAATTCTACAAGTAGAGAAAGTTTAAAC
The DNA here is from genome assembly GCA_024362665.1 of Prunus padus. Classification (NCBI taxonomy): domain Eukaryota; kingdom Viridiplantae; phylum Streptophyta; class Magnoliopsida; order Rosales; family Rosaceae; genus Prunus; species Prunus padus. Next base: position 11,268,173 of record JANFAM010000006.1, on the reverse strand, counting down.
AACAGAGTTCAAAGTTTACAGATAAGGGGCATAAAGCCCTACAATTCAAATGATGCTCGGAAAGTGGAGCAACACGGTCGGTCGTGCTGTAGCACCAACTACTGCCTGAAGGGGGGTGAAAAACAAAAGATTGTGAGTGGACGAAAACAAAGTTAGTTAATAGTGAAAACAACATAATATAACCCCACCAATTAAGAAGACGAATCCAAACCGAAACCACAAGCACTACTAAAAATATAAATAATATAAGGGTAAAAGTGAAACTATTGAAACTTTAATAATAACCAAAATCCACAATTCACCGTTAATAACAAAAACAACCTGGGACTACTAAACCATCCCCAACCCACTCTCAGAATGCGTGCCCGTTGGCACGACGGGCGAGGAAGTATCCTCACCCCCGAACTAGAACGTATATGTATAAGTATAATATATGTATATATTATATATATATATAGGTACATAAATAGATAATATAAAAGACACATCTCATAATATCACCACCAAGTTTGTACGGGGGAAACAATCCAACACGGGGATTGTTTGACTAGCCCACATGGAAGAGTCCTCAATTGACCATGTGGCTAGGGAATTGAGCCGTCCAAAGTGACTAAGCTCATCAGCACGTACAGCAGAATCCTGATCGGTGCATAATTACATATCATTTTGTACCCTTCTAACTTATAATTTGGTTATGTTTTTGAGTTAAACTTGTGCTTTTAATTTATTTTGTGTTTGTTTCAGTGTAATAAGCTTAAAACTCAATAAATGCATTTTGGAGACATGTTAGCTCAAACGGTGTCTGCAGATCAGTCAACTTCACGGATTGGACTGTACTTGCTCAAGAAGAACCAGACAATGAGCCATACATCATTGGAAAGATACAGAAGTCTATTTTCTGGAGCATTTTACGGTTCATGATTCCGAGTCCTCTAGAGGAAGTTATGCAAGTTTTGGCAGCTTAAGGTCAAAATCGGCAGGATCTGCGTTACTGGGCCAAAAATGACTTTTGAAGGCCTTCCCGAATTTTCCTTGAGTTGGGCTGCATATGCTTGGAAACATAAGACAAAGAGCTTCAAGATCCATATTTTTGCAGATTTGTTAGAGTGAAGGAACAAGCCCAAATCGAGCCCACAAGCTGACTGCAATGCATTGTCATGCATGAGCTAATCATTTTAGTGGTGAATTGAGTGGTGTAAGTTGGTGAAGTGAGTGTGATTAATAAATTCAATTGTATAATCAGATTTATACTTCCCCTAGGCCTATAAATAGTGAGTTCTCCAAACATGTAAACACACCCGAAGGGGGGGAGCTCTCAAACATCTCTCTAGAGCTCCTCTCCCTTCTCTCCCTCAAATTCTCTTAGTTTTCTTTTTAGTTCTCAATTGTTGTAACAAAACCATTTTGCTTTTTAGTTGTAATTTATTTTTCATTGTAATGTAATTTCTTTTCTTTAGTTTTCAAGTTTAATTAGTTTCCAAGTTTCAATTATAGTTCTTGTTCTTATTCATTATGCTTATAAGTTAATATGCTTGTTTGAATGAATAATCACCATTAAAACTTGTATGTTAGCTATCTTGGTTTGAATTAAGAGTAGACACCATGCATTAATTCAAATTGAACTATGAATAGGAAGAGTATGTATGGACATTCGACAACATGGATTAGATACATGCTTGGTTGTTTAAAACATTCTTCTATGCTTAATGGATTTCTAATGCTTAATTTAGGTTCGACAAGAAGGATCTAATTAGGGAATTAGGAATACAAGGTTAGGACCAAACACCATGGCTTAATCATATTTTAGCTAGAATCAATCCGTGAATCTAAATTGAACTTGGTAACTAATTTGCTTGAGTTAATTTCTTTTCTTTCTTTCTTGTTTTATTTATTTTCTTTTCATTTCTATTTTGTGCAGGGAATCAAATTGAATCAATCTATCATCAATCCTCGTGGGATCGACCTCGTACTTACACAAGCTATACTATCCAATGGCCCGTGCACTTGCGAGTTAACAAATCCTCAATACTCGTACGCCTGTGACCAGTCCTACATGCGCAGACTACCCAGTCAAGGGTCTACAGCGACACCCCGTCAAGGGTGCCCCGGGTATCCGACATATCCAAGTATCCAAACCATTAAGTAACCAATATCCAAAGTTCCATACTCGGGGGAGGTACATAGGGTAGTGCATATAGCACTTCAAAACAACATAACCAACACTTCTCACTTTTCCACATTATCACCCAAGTACCCCACATAAAATCCGATAAGCATATAATGTATTCAAATCAACCAAACATAATTCAAGATACTCACAATATGTCAAATACCCAAATATATCAATATGGTTGCAAAATATATAATCATAGGCATAGTATCATAAATTATCCATATGACGTAAATAAATGATTAAATCATCAAGCACGGTTTACTTTCCAAAATAATGCATAAATTTTGAAAGCAATGTCCACTCACAAGTAATCCCACGCTGCTTGACCATGAGTGGGTCCCGCCTGCGAAGTATGAGTAGCCGGAGTACCTAATCCGAACAATACGAGACTTGATTAATGAATAATCGAATTAAACTTGGAATTAAAGTAAACCCCTCAAATTCCCATGATTTAAGTGTAAGTTTGGTGTTTGGAAGTTCTAACGTCAATTTATGATTCAAAGAAAAGAAACCACCTTGGAAAAAACGTAAGGTCAACCGAGTGGTCAACCCGGGCCCACGACCTCCAATCTTGGATTTGAAAGCTTCTAAAGGTTTGTTACGTTTTAGTGAACACGTTCTGAAAGTTCAGTCTCAACTGAACGGTCGGATCGCTTACGATCGTACGATCGGACGGTTACGGTCAACCTAACCCTAGGGTTTGAAGTTTCGGAGTAACCGGGTCTCCAATTCTTGAACCGTCAATTCCCAAACGATCTAGGAAATACGAGGAACGACATACATGAGATCGAACTCGATCCAACGGTTCAAACACATCGAACCCAAACAATGCGCACTAGGCGTAATTGGGTTCGACCGTCAAACGACATCCAAATTGAATTCCGACCACATGTATACATTCATAACAATACGGGGAGTGATATGGACCGCCGAACCGCCACCACAACCCAGCCCACGCGCCGCCACATGCGCCACCGTGGGTTGGGTGTGTAGAGGAAATTCCGGCCGACACCCAAACTCACCACCAACCGGCATCGCCCACATGGTTCGAACCACCAACCAGAGGGGAGTTCAGAACCGGTGAAAACCGGCAGAGAACCGGCCTGGATCTGGCCGGAATCCACGTTCGATAACTGGCCAAATCTGAGTTTGGGATCGAGCCATCAAACGGCCAAATCGATCCCAACCAAGCTTGCAGAGGGTTTAAGGAGGTGGAGGAGGTTCGTTTTTGTACCTTGAACGCCGTCGATCGCTGCCGGAAACACCAGAACACGAACCCAGTTTCAGGCGAGATTTGCAGACGAAACCACCGGCCAAACTCGCGACGAACGGCGGGAAAAGGGGTGGGTTCTGACCGGGACGATGAGCTGCGTCGTTTGCGACCGGTATCGGGTCAGGCCGTGACCGGACGACGAAGTTCCGTCGAAGAGAGAGAGAGCTGTCTGGAGAGAAGAGAGAGAAATCGTGAGGGAGGAGAGAGAAACACGCTGATTGGTCCACTTGGGGTATTTTATCCCTTTTTTTATTGAAAAGACGAAAATGCCCTTGGAGTTCCACGACTCATATGCGAACGTGCCGTCCGTCATCGGACTCGTTTCGACGAGCCGGACGCAACGGCGCAATCCGTTTCGCCAAATTCTCGTCCGAAAATTAAGTTACATTTTTCCTCCATTAATTAGATTAAAATTTTATTTTCCAATTTTGTTAATTTATTTTTCAAAATTTATTATTAAATTCTCTAATTCATTTTATTCAATTAGTTTGGTTATTTTTATTAACATTTCAGGTCATGGTCGTTACAGCAACTCTGTTCTCTCTCTACAGAACAAACAATCTCTTCTTTGAATGTAGATTCCTTAACCAAAAGGCTCCAAGTAGAAGCGCTCTACCTCACCACACAAAATGCACTAGAGAAGGAGAGAAGACAACCTAGAAGACTTAGATGCTAGACGTCCTCCAGGTTGGTCCGAATTTTTGGCTAAGGAAGATGATAGGGAGAGTGTCTCACCTATGCATCAAACACCACCACCTATACATCAAACACCACCATGGAATACCAAAAACCCTAACTAGGGTTTGAGTCATCTCTTGCATTTATAGAAAAAAGTACATAGAGAGGCAGAGAGAGAGAGAGAGAGAGAGAGATCTCTCTCATGGCCGGCCATGGGTAAATGGGTGGGCATACTTGGGTCTTGTGGATTTTTTGTTGTCATACAACACTTGTCCATGGGCCCAATAGGCTTTTGGGTATTTTGTATTTTCTTTTAAATCACATTTAAAACCCAATTCATTTACTTATGTCAAAGGTAATTCCATAATCAACTTTTAATTATGAATTACGATTCAACTCTTAAATAACTATTATGGTCTTACTTATTTGACTTTGTCAAACTATTTGACTCAGTCAATTGCTCTTGTCAAACATGTTCACTTTGATTTAACCATTTACTTGGACCTTTGACTTTTGACTCCTAGTTTCTTTTCTCTTCATTTGTATATCTAATCTGATTTCTCGATGTGCTATCCATAGGTTCCTTTTAGCAAGGTAGTGGGTAGGCTCAACTTCTCTGAGTTGACTTGTGAATTAAATCTAATTTTTTCTTTCAGAACTTCCACAAATCATGGTTGCCGCCTAGCAGCATGTCATGGTTGTCCAAGCTAAATAGGGTGTAGGGAAGAAACTATTCAAATTGGAATGATTGTGCAATTGAATCCTTCTCTTATACAATACTCCTTATTCACATTATTAGATAAAGGAATCTAAAGTTAAATACCTTAATGTGAATTATTCCTTTATATGATTATCTTGATAAGATTTGAAGACCTCTTCTTTCAAATCTTATCTTCTACTTTGCGTAAAGATTTGATCAATTATGTTTTTGGAGTATTCACTCTCTTTACTGAGAGTAGAGATCCCTTGTCATACATTCATTTGTCTCCATGACTTCATTGAGAGTCTTGATGATCGCACTTAAGTCATGTCTTCTTAAATACAACGTATAGTGATCTCAAAGACAAACAACATAGCCATTAGACATCTATGATGTCTCACGTCTAAGGATTAGTTTGCACCATGGCAATCTATGAGTTCTAGTTTGAGATTTGAGTAAAACTTCCATTCTAGAACTCATGTATTTGACTGCGTTCAGTGTACTTGTTCTCCTGCAACCACCTACATACATATCTTGGTGTTGCCACACTCAATGACTTGAGACCTCGTCATTCTCTATATAGAGAAGATACTATGTGTACTGGTCTTAGCAGAATATCAATGCCAAATTGGCATTCCTATGACCAGGAACGTATTTTGGATTAGGGATCATGATAAGTCTCGATGTATGCAATCTCATTACATAGTTCTCATGTCCACATATGTATTCCTAGGAGTATAGTTGTTTTTCATTTCATAAGATCACATACAATCATGAAGTAAAACAACTGGTCTTGCCCATAAATAACTTAATAAGTCATGACAAAAGATGTTCTTAACATTAACTATTACATAATAGTTGGCTTTAAGGGCATATCTATAACAATCTCTCACTTGCACTTTAAAGCCAATCTTTCATGTATCCAATACCCATCTTCTCCATGTGTCGATCTAGCTGAGGCTGACTAATAGGTTTTGTCAGTGGATCTGCTACGTTGTCTTCTGAAGCAACCTTGAGAAGGTTGATTTCACCATCTGTGACATATCCCCTGATTATATGAAAATGCCTCTGAATGTGTTTGGATCTTTGATGAGACCTTGATTCCTTGGCTTGTCCTATGGCCCCATTGTTGTAACAGTATAAAATAACAGGCGACTAAATGCTTGGAACTACTCCAAGTTTAGTAATGAATTGAATCATCTAAATAGCTTCCTTTGCAGCTTCTAATGCAGCTATGTACTCTGCTTCAGTTGTGGAGTCCGCAGTAGTGCTCTACTTGCAACATCTCCAACTAATTGCCCCTCCGTTCAACATGAACACATACCTAGAAATGGATTTCCGATTATCAACATCAAATTCAAAATCTAAGTCTGTGTATCCTTCCACTAACAACTCTAGGCTTCCTCCATTGGCTAGGAACATATCCTTGGTGCTTCTGAGGTACTTTAACACAATCTTCACAGCAATCCAGTGTTCTAATCTTGGGTTTGATTGATATCTGTTTGTGATGCTCACAGCATAGCTAATATCAAGCCTCGTGCACAGCATGACATATAGTAGACTCCTAATTGCAAAGGCATATGGGTTGTTGCTCTTCTGCTTAATCTGCTTTGGGATTTTAGGGCTCATACTCTTGATAGGTGGATACCATGTCTAACTGGTAAATAACCCTTCTTGGATTGTTCCATGCGCAATCTTCCGAGAAACTTATCTACAGATAGGGATTGAGATAATCCAATTAGCTTTCTCGATTTATCCCTATTGTAACATCCCGAACCAAAAAATGATAAATAAATAAATAATGAAATTAAAAATTTATTGTTGAGTAAGGTTAAAATGGTCAATTTTAATTGGGAAAAGAATTTGAGGAATTGAGCTGCCCTGTTGTGTTGAGCTCATCGATACGAGTCTGTAGACAGGCAGCACGCTCAATTCCGAGTTAAAACAATCGAGAAAAAGATTTAAAAATCTTAAAGGACAATTTTGACCGAAGTGGAATTAAAGTTGAATTTTCGTTCGGGAAGAGTTTTGGAAAATATCTCCGTACCATTACATAGGGCGCGAGCACACGAGTTCATAGAAGCGTGGTGGGCTCAAAACGGACTTAAAACGAGAGAGTTTTGGCCTACGGAAGTTTGAGGGAAAATTTGGAAACCAAAAATCAGATTTTTAAAAAAAGGATCAGCCCTTCTCTCTCTCACCTCACTTCTCTCTCCACGAACAGACCCCCATCCCCCTTTGTTTCTCAGCTCCAAACAGCCACCACTTCTGACCAATTTTTCGAGGCCGTCCGGCCTCGAACGGCGGTGCAATCTTCACGAGTTTTATTCTCCTCTCTCTCCTCTGCAAAACCCATCCAATACCCAGCCTTGAAATCTCCAGGATTTTCCTAATTTTGGATTCAAAATTGACCCCAAAATATGTCCATTTTCGCCGGAATTTGCAGAAAATTTTCCGGCCACCACCAGCCGTAATATCACATCCAAAACACTACCCTACCTCTCCTCTACATTTCCCCTCAAAGACCCAACCCCAAACCTCGCCGAATTTCACGAATCAACAACAGGAAATACTTAGTTTTTCCGATGAGAAAAGCTTGAATTCTGGCCACCTCCTGATCGAATTGATCGTCGAGTCAAGGAATAAACTTACTCCCCTTGATGTGCTTGATCTTTTGGCATAGTTCTTGACCGGCGGTTTGAAGATCTTTCGATCGTCGAAATTTACTCTACACTGGGAACAACACTGGCCGGACACTCGTACTTGTGATACGAGTACATGCAATACACTTAAGGCAACCTGGGGATGGGGGAAACTGACCAATCACATGTGTAGAAAATCGGGCAAGTGACTGGGAAAATATCCTGGCCGGACACCTATAGAGCAAGCTCAATGCAGGTATAGGCAATTACAAATCACTAGCTGAACACCCATAGAGTAATCTCTATGTGGGTACATGCAATTCACAATTCACTGGCCAGACACCTGTGTGATCAGCACAGGTACAGGCAATATACAAATATATACTGGTCGGACACCTACAGAGTAGTCTCTACGTAGGTACATGCAATCCTAGTCATGTGCACAGACTTAACCGAAGGCATCCATAATTTCAGAAGGCAACCATAATTTTCGAAGGCAACTCATTACACTTTTTCCGAAGGCAACCACTTTATCTTTCCGAAGGCAACTCATAAATTCCCACTTTATCTTTTCAACATATAATCAAAGGACTCCCTTTCCAAACTCTTTCCCAAAACTCAACTCAATCTTTCTCAAATAATACCAATTCTTTCACAAACAAACAAAGTTCCAAGTAGGCAATATAATTAATTACATAAGCAAAACCTTCACTTTAAACCGAGATAAATCTCGAAATCTCACTAACTTAAATCAAACCATTTATAATTCTTTCAAAAACGATCTCAACTAAATCCGAATATTTAACCATAAATAAATCACTTCCAAACATTAAAGAAACCATGAATTCCACAAAACAATGCAATTGATAAAACAAATACCAAAATTCTGAGGATATATATATATATATCCAATATAAAATCAACCCAACTAAAATCGAACGCTTGAAAAGTAAACCTCATAAATAACTTATTCATAAAACCACCATAAATAATTCAATTTGTAAAGCAAATCCATAAAGCCATCAACCATAAACAATTAATTCATAAAACATTTCATATAAGCATCCATTCATAAAAACCAGTATAAAACAAATGTCCACTCACACATGGTCCAACGCGCACTTGACCTTCCGCGGTTTTGTCTGAAGTGTCACGTTGCACCAAAGAACCTATTTGAGAGAATTCACGGATTAATTGAATAATCGAACTCGATATTGAACTTCAAAACAACATCCTAGTTCCCGGGACTCAAAGGTATTGAACTTTCTTTAAGAAAGGTCCTAAGGTCTAACACAAGAGACGAGACGGTCTCAAAAGATCTCGGGTCAACTATCCGATCGAACTATTCCATATTGGTGAACCAGGCCCGCGGGGCCCACGACCTCCAATTTCCAAACCGAAAGTTCCTATAGGTCCAACACAATCTAAATAACAAGTCCCGAGAGTTTGGTCTCGATCGAGCGGTCGGAGTACTCTCGGTTGCACAATCGGACGATTATTAATTTCCTAACCCTACAATCATTGATTCGGAGTACCCGGGACCCTGATCATCGATCTGCGAATTCCTACACAATCCTAGAGGTATAGGGAACCACATATTTGAAAACGGAACCGATCCGACGGTCCCCGATTAACACCTAATATGTAAAATTTCATTTGATAACCAAACGATATCCAAATCCTAATCCGAGCATACCGCCGTGCTCGGGACGACGTGGGGATTATTTTGGAACATAATAGAGCCACCACAATGGGCCCCACGCGCCGCTACACGCGTCGGCAGCGTGTGGGTGTGTAGAGTAAATTCCAGCGATTGGAAAATCTCCAATTCGCCGGTCAAGACCTATGCCAAAAGATCAAGCACATCAAGGGGAGTAAGTTTATACCTTGCCTCGACGATCAATTCAATTGGGAAGTGGCCGGAATCAAAGGTTTTCTCGCTGGAAAACCTATAAACCTCACTGCTTCACGACTTCGATTTGCACAATCCGGAGAGGTTTGAGGTTGAGTCTTCGAGGGGAATTATAGAGGAGAGGTAGGGGAAACTTTTGGGTGTGGTATGGTGGCTTGGGGTGGCCGGAGTTGGCTAGAATAACAAAGAGAACCGGCGACTATTTTTTGCCGAAACAAAGCCCTCTTTTTCCTAAAATTTCAGCTGCAAACTCTCCAAATCAATGGTGCAAACTTATATGGATGGAAAGAGGAGGAAGAGGTGGTCGGTACCAAGATCTCCACCGGCCGTGGGCGAAATCAACGGGAAACAGTCCAGAAAAACAGAGGGGTCAGGGCTGTTTCGTCGTGAGAGAGAGAAGGTTGAGGAGAGAGAAAGGGGTCTGATCCCTTTTTAAAAAATCTGATTTTTGGTTTCCAATTTTGCCCTCAAACTTCCGTAGACCAAAACTCTCTCATTTTAAGTCTTTTTTGAGCCCATCACGCGTCTATGAACTCGTGAGCTCTCGCCCTACGTAACGATATGAAGAAATTTTCCAAAACTATTCCCGAATGAAAAGTCAACTTTAATTCCACTTAAGTCAAAATTGTCCTTTAAGATTTTTAAATCTTTTCTCGATCGTTTTAACTCGAAATTGAGTGTGCCGCCTATGTACGGACTCAGGATGACGAGCTCTACTCAACAGCGCCGCTCAATTCCCAAACTCTTTTCCCAACTTAAATTGACTATTTTACCCTTACTTAACCGATAAATTTTTAATTCCATTATTTATTTATTAATTATTATTTTTGGTTCGGGATGTTACACTTCAGATTTAATGATATTTCCCATATACCCTTTGGTGGGTGATAGCAGGATATATGCACTATGCAGACGGTTGTAGGTATGGCTTTCAGGTAAAAGGTTTGGCTATACATGTGTTTGGATGTACAATGATAAAATGATTGAACAATTAGGTACATAATTTCAGGACATGAAATTCAGTTTATAGCTTGTTGAAATTAAGTAAAGAATGCTTCTAGAATTTTATTGTTGGTTTTTTACCTTTAACATTTCTATATTGTCTTAATTTTGATTTATGGTAGAAAGAAGTACGTGTGGCTTGATCCCTCAGTAAGGGTACGTAGGCAACCTAGGCTAACCTAGTTGCATCTGCAAGTTTAGGATTTGTTTGTTATGTTCAGTTATGTCAATAGGATTTTGCTGAATTATTTATGTTGGTAAAGCGGGGCCTAAAGCCATTGAAACTTTTGCTAATTGGTGTGTGGTTTATACCTTGTGCTTGCTAAACGCTTGGGAAGTAAATTGTTTTTGCTATGCAGGTAGATTTTTGGGTTTAGAGCCTTTTTCAAGGGAGGCTCTGCCGATTTTCCGGTAGAAGTTAAACCCTAAAGTTGTTTTGGGAATTAGGGCAAGAAGGGTATTTTAGTAATTTGAGCCGACACATGCCTAGTGGAATTCGGGAGAGGGTTCGTCATGGATTCCAAGGGGCAATTCGAGGCGGGTCATTTCAGTACGTGTTCTCCTGCAAACACCTACATACATATCTTGGTGGCCCCCCACTCAGTAACTTGAGACCTCGTCATTCTCCATATAGAGAAGATATTGCGTGTACTAGTCTTAGCGGAATATCAATGCCCAATTGACACTCCTATGACCATGAACATATTTAGGATTAGGGATCATGATAAGTCTCGATGTATGCAATCTCATTACATAGTTCTCATGTCCACATATGTATTCCTAGGACTATAGTTGTTTTGCATTTCATAAGATGAGATATAATCATGAGGGGACGATCGGTGGGATGGGGAATGGAGAGGGTAGAAGGGACAGCTACAGGGAGGTGGGGTTTGGGGTTTTTTTTCCCCACCTTTTATTAAATTTATAATTATATAATTTAATGATATTATATATATATATATTTTTTGGATTATGTAATTATCTCTTAAACTCTTGAAACAACATTATTTTATTTTATCTTTTGTGCTTGGTGTTTGTGCTTTTTTTTTCTTATTTGATTTATGAAATAATTTGTTAAAAGTAATTCTCAAAAACACATCTTACTACCATACACGTTTCCACCTTTTTTATTTTCTATAACTGTTTTCAAATTAAACTATCAGACGCATTCTCGGATCTTGAAAATGCAAATTTGTTTTCTCGTTTTCATTTTCTGAAAACATTCTACAAAAACATTACCAGACGGGCCCTTAATTTTACTTTGAAAAAACAAAACCGACACTTAATTCATGTTTACCTATATGTGAGTGAGGGTTGTGCCGCCTTCTTTGTGTGTGATTGGTCGGTCATGCTCGACGATCGGTCGGTTTGATGCATAGGTGCGATTTTGAAGCACCTCTTCAGTCATTAGATGTGCCTCTTGATGCCTAAGTATTTGAATTACGTATATGAACGTTACAAACACTTCATATACATGATTTATACGTAAAGACACATTCTTTCATGAAGAAAAATGTCCTCATTCAAGTGGTACATCTATCTTGATAAAGAGAAGCATGTTTTCTGAATTAGAAGTTATTCCAATTCAAAAAATACAAACTCCTCTATAAATAGAGGACGATTCTTTACCAAAAAAAGAAGATATACATTCAATCCATTTACAATCCTAATCTTCCTCCATCTACATATATTTTCACGAAACTAAAACATCTAGAGGCAACGTTAACCTCTAGACATTCTTGAGCATCCTTGTATTTTCTTATGTGTCTTTGGGGTGTGACTTTGGGTGTGCAAAACACTGACAACCACATAGCTATAGGCTAAGGCTTTATTTTATTCACAAGGATTATTTGCTTAACCCCTTTGCACACAAATTGTGGGGGCAAATAAAGTCTGAAAGATAACGTATTTATACGTGCCTTGAAGCAATCTTTCATGCTCTCATTATCATTCCATCTTAAACACTTCCATTAAGCCATAACCCACATACTTTATATCAACACAAAATATCCAACAAGGAAGGAGTCCCAAAAAATTAGGAAGAAAAAACCATTAAAAACTGAAAAGGAAACTGAAAAATTCACATCATCAGCTCAAGTGCCAGTGGTAGAAAATGTGAATTTTGAGTTGAAACTTTTACACAAGAAACCTAACATCTTGACAAACATGCGCCTAAAATTTCATGCAATTCTAAGCACTTTAAGGCACTATGCTCATCACGACTAGTTGAATAATGCTAAATAATATGCCTTACCACGTATGAATGCATGCATTGTCTCTAAGTGCCCGTTTGGCATTGCTTATTTGGAGCAAAAATCACTTATTTTGAAAGTTTTCTTCCACCTGCCTCTTTGGTAAACGAAAAATAAATCTGATTTTAAAGATAATTGCTGCCGCTCACAGTGATTTGAGGAAGCAGCCCTTGGGGTGATTTTATTTCTGATTGTATGGAAAGCGGGTGAGGAACCGGTGCAACTTTAATGAACTTTTCATAAATGCCCAAGATGTCCTCGTTGGCTTTTACAAATTACCTCAATTGTCCTCTTCTTCTTCGCATGACTCATGTACTGCTTCTCCTAATGTTTTTCTTTTTGCTCATAATATTCATGATTGATATGCGTATTTCTTGTTCTAAGCAAGACCCGGATCCTTCTTTTTCTTTTTGCTCTGATTATTCAAGATTTCTATACCTCCTTCCTCTTCTTCTTCCTCACAAAACCCCTCTTCACGATTTTTTTTAGCTTTGATTATTCATGAGAAAGTTAAATCCTTCTTCTTAGGACCCAATCTATGGTTAGGACCGATCTAGAAGGGTGGGGTTGATAACAATTTACTTGCTATTGTGGCTGTGGGTGCACCAGACGAGCCCTTTAAATCCATATGATATTTGGAAATTAAATGCATCATCAATCTTTCATAAAAAAAAAACATCATCAATCTCTCTTAAACTCGTTTAATTTCAAATTACTCATGTCATGTTATGTTGCTACTTTGATTGAGGTTCATTAAATTGCAAAGGTTGTATAATGAAGGACACAATTTGGGAGAAGGGAACCCTCTGCAAACAAAATGAATTATCTGAAGTCTCTTTGTTTTTTGTTTTTTATTACTTGGATCCCCAGTACTGCTTGCGTAAAAAATATATATATTTTTCAACATTATGTTTTTTAGTCATTATACACAACCCACAACACTTTTGCATAAAATTTTACCAAACACTCAGAAAGTACTAACATCATTTTTAGTATTTAATTTACCAAACGCCAAACTGCTTTTATTCACAGCTGATTTATGTTACAGCAAATTTGAAATCGAGAATTTTCACAGTACAGCAATGCCAAGCTGGCTCTAAGTCAAACTAACCTTTCTTAAACATGAGTTGAGACAACCTTGTGTCTTAGAGCTTCAACACGTTTATTCCTTTTCATCACTTCCAATTAAAGCTTCATCACTTGTACCTTACTCGATCTATTCTAAAGGTTATGTAACATGATTTTAGACTAGAAACATGCCAACACATAAATCTTACACTAACATTTGAATTTTTGCCCGTGATGAAACAGAGGGCTCCCATACAAAATTGTTAGGAACAAAATTGGGAAAAGCTATATATATATATATATATATATATATATATATATATATATATATATATATATATATATATAAAACTTGAATATTTCATTCTTATTAATCCCCTTAAATGAGTCAACAATAATCTTAAATACATGAAAAAGGAATGATTCTCCAATGAAATGATCAAAGCGCACACTTGTGCGTTTATTGGAAAGCAACTGGCTGTAATTAATAAACGAGATATGATATTTTGGTTTTCTCCTAGATTTTTTTGTTTGTAACGAAGGGAAAGTCCTTCATTGATCCGTTTGATTTCCGAATCGAGGGGAGTGCATTTTCGCTTTTCACAATGCCTACTGAGTTCACTACCAAGACGATAGGCTTCTTTTGAAGTTCCACCCATTCTTGATTTTCTGGATGCTTTCCAGTGCAAGTGTTTTATAGTCCACTATGTACCACGGCATCGTACGCATCAACTTCTTGTACTTGCTTTCTGAGTCATCAGTCAACATCTCCACAATGGGGATCCATACTATCTTATACTTCTTTCTATTTATTGCCTCATGATGGACTGGAATAAGAAAGGAAATATCATCCTCACCAATGTCCAAGGTCGAAAATAATAAGAACAGAGTCTTCCCGTTCAGGACCTCAGGACGGGCCGTAATTATCTGTTTGAACTTTGAATACAAAAGCACAATTGATATATAGAATTATTATGTGATGAAAGTAAGCATATCGTCAAAAGAAATGAAACGAGAAAATCAATCTTTATTCAAGGATATGACGATCTATTTTTCTGAAAGTAATATGCTGCGGAAACAAACCTGGTGGCTCTTAGAAGCAGAACCATCAATGAGCTGAACTTCCTTATAAGCTTCCTGGAAAATCATTGTTGAAAAAGCTGTGAAAGAATCAGCAAACAGCTCGAGCAAGCTTCTCTTTTCACGCTTAGGTGGCTCTACAGTATAAAATTAGAAAAGTTCATCAGCAATGTTGCATGGATTACAAGTACAACATATATATATATATATATATATATATATATATATATATATATATATATATATATATATATACAGTTCTTCCTTAAATCATCCACAAAGAGACAGACCTTTTTCGTTTAGGCAGACTCTAAGGTTGTTTAGGATGCAGTCCATTTTTGAGAGAAGGGGAAGAGATCGTATGACATCTCCCTGAAAAATAAAATTACACGGGTTATTCTTAATAAACCATATAATACTTTTAGGTTTAAGCCTCGTATACTGTGTGCATTTAATGTTTTCATAAGCAAATTTAATTTTGAAATAAAATCATCTCTTATGCATTTCTAACCATTGGATGCTCCTAGATCAAAAGACTCAAAAATAGACGGTTTGGATTAGGGAAATACAATACGAAGTGGGCCCTATAAGGATGTTCCTCAAATAAGCTTATTTGAGATATATATATATATACACACACAGAGCTTCAGTTGAGAGATCCCTAAAATAATATATACACATCGAGGTTCAGTTGAAGAATCCCTCAAATAAGTTTATTTGATGGACACCCTTGTAGGGCCCACCACACATTGTTTTTCAATGATATGAACCGTCTAATTTTTATATATTCCCTCAAAGATCATATATGCAAAAAATTACTTGAATCCAAAACCATATGACCACTCAATTAGATTATTGTTATTTTAGTTTTTTCTTGAAGCATCATGTTCATCTATTTTGTTGCTAGCAATTAGATGCCTTAATGATTTTCAATTTTTCTGATTTTTTTGCAAGGATGATTTATGAATGAAGACTTGAAAAATGAACTCATTTGAGGAATTCCTCGACAGAAGCTCTCTCTATATTCACTACAACATTTAAGTATTTGCGCGACAACATTTTGCGCGACAAACAAATATTCGTCGCGCAAGAAACCTTTGCGCGACGAAAACAAAGTTTCGTCGCACAAAGAAAATAGGATAACAATTTTGTATTCGTAATCTTGCGCGACGAAAAAAGAATTGGTCGCGCAAAGATAGCAAGGAAAAACGCGGGAACTCTAATTTGCCGGCAAATTCCTACGCGACGATATTGTTCGTCGCGCAAAATAACTTTGCGCGACCATTAAATTTCACGTCGCGCAATGGTAGCAAGAATTTGGCGGGTATTTTAATTTACCGCCAAATTCTTGCGCGACGAAAATTTTCGTCGCGCAAAGGATGAGCCTGTAATCGACTTGGGCGCCAAAGTTTGCGCGACGAAAATTTTATCGTCGCGTAAAGTTTTATGTCGACGGTTTCTTGCGCATCGAAAATGTTTTTTTGCGCGACAAAAACGAGGTTTTTTGCTACGAAACATGGCGGGACGAAAATTTGCGCGACGAATTTATTTTCGTCGCGTAATCAATGCGCGACTAACATTGACTTTGCGCGACGAATATGGTTCGTCGCGCAAAATCGATAGTCTATATTACCCAGATGTTGCCATTGGCAGAGGCAAAACTGAAAAACCTCTCAGTTTTGCCTCTCTGTTGTTTTTTCTGTTGGAAATTTGTTACGTTCATTGGTAAGTATTTATTGTCGTGAGTGTAATTGTATTAATGTAAATTCATATTAACGCCATTAAGTTCGTTGTTTATAGGGATATTAACATTTGGTGGATAACGATCTAGAAGGTATTTTCTTCGTTTTATATTTTGAATTGTTTTATTTAATTATATTATATTTTGTTTATATTGTTATGTGAAATTATATTTATATTATGGTGTTAAACATTGTAGAACATTGTGTTGTGATGTACGAAGTTAATTGAAATTAACTTCGTACTTTTGTTTTTATTTTGAGTAACACTTAGTTTCCCGTTCGAGATTAGTTGGATTTCGTGCATGGATGCGTAAAGCATGACTGCGGTCCAATTAATTCTTGAATTGTCCCAATATTTGGACAGTTTGGGAATGCATAGTTATGTCACGTAATGTACAGCTACAGGATTAGGTTTCGACTGTGGAGATTTCGGTGTTATCTCTGTACGTTCTTCGGGTGGTACGTAGTTATTTATACCTACGGTACACCTCAAGAACTGTATCGAGATGCTGCCGAAATTCATCCACGTCGAAATCTAATCTCATGTAGCCGTACATTACGTGACATGACTATGCATTCCCGAATGGGATAGGGCCCTTTCCGGAGGCATAAGGTGACATGAAGATTTTGTATGACGTTGTTGTGATTGTGGTTCCAGGAATTATGAGTAGGAGGTGGATACAGAACCCGAATAGATGCGCAGACGAATACTTGGATGGAATCGAGGATTTTATTGACTTTACACGTATACACAACCCGGGCGCAACTAGAATCCGATGTCCTTGTAGGAGGTGTAACAACACGTTCTGGGAGACAATTGAAAATGTTCGATTCCATTTAGTAAGGAATGGAGTGATTGAGACATACAATACTTGGAACCATCATGGGGAACAATTTGACTCGGGTGCTTCGTCTTCAAACGCCACAAGAGCGGAAAATGTTGAACCTATTGTGGATCCTAATGACCAAGTCATGGATATTATACATGATGCTTTTCCATTTGCCTTGACCAGCAACAATCAAGAAGGGGAAGATGATGTGCCTACACCAATGGACAGTGCAGAGTTCAACAAAGATGAAAAACTGTTACAAAATGCCAACCAAGAGTTATACCCGGGGTGCGAGAGCTTTTCAGTTCTGACGGCCATTGTGGAGCTAATGCACGGAAAAATAAAGTATCGTATGTCGAACTTGTGTTTCGATTACTTTTTGGGGGTTTTCAAGAGAATGCTTCCGAAAGACAATTGTTTGCCGAAAGACCACAGACAGGCGTAGAAGGTGTTGAGTGGTCTTGGATTGGGGTATGAAAAAATCCACGCTTGCAAAAACAATTGCATGTTATTCTACAAAGAGTATGAAACATTGGATACATGCCCTATATGCAATGAGTCGAGGTTCAAACAGACATCGCAGAATAAAATGACTAAGATTCCACAAAAAGTCATGCGTTATCTGCCCCTGAAACCAAGGTTGCAGCGATTGTATATGTCGACGCATACTGCCACAGACATGAGATGGCATAAGGAAAAACGGGTAGACGACGATGTGATGCGGCATCCTGCAGATGGGGAGGCATGGAAAGAGTTCGATCGAACGTTCCCCGAGTTCGCTGTTGAACCCCGAAATGTTAGATTAGGACTTGCCACTGACGGATTCAATCCGTACGGGGTTCTAAACCAACACCACAGCACTTGGCCGATTTTTGTATTCCCATATAACTTGCCGCCTTGGAAATGCATGAAGAAAGAGTACATGATGATGACTATTTTGATAACTGAGGATCCTGGGAGGTCAATTGATGTGTACTTAAGGCCGTTGGTTGATGAGCTCAAAGATTTATGGGCAAACGGTGTGCGCACGTACGATAAATCCACTGGGAAGATGTTCACTTTGCGGGCAGCAGTTATGTGGACTGTGAATGATTTTCCCGCATATGCAATGGTTTCTGGGTGGAGCACAAAGGGTTATATGGCATGCCCTGTATGCAAGGAAGATGTCACTTCTGGTTGGCACGCGGGGAAAGTTTGTTACCTTGGTCATCGAAGATGGTTGCCATGGGACCATGAGTGGCGGGAAAAGGATAGAGAGTTCGACGGGAACAAAGAGCTTCGCGCAAGACCTAGAGAATGGTCCGGTGATCAGATCTTGGAACAGCTTAACCGTTTGGATTTTGGTCCGTTCGGGAAAACGGTTACTCGGATTAGACCTTCTACACATCTGAATTTGACGCACAAGTCTATGTTCTATGAGCTCCCATATTGGTCGAAACAAAAATTGAGGCACAATCTGGACGTTATGCATGTGGAGAAAAATGTTTTCGATACATTGATTGGCACGATTCTAGATATCGAGGGCAAGACAAAGGACACAATCAAAGCTCGTCTTGATTTGGAAAGAATGGGCATACGAAGGGGTTTATGGATGAATAGATACAGTGATAAAGCTAGAAGGGATCTTGCATTTTTCTCCCTGAAACCGAATGACAAAAAAGAGTTTCTAAAGTTTGTATCGTCTGTAAAGTTTCCTGACGGGTATGCTTCTAATATCGCACGTTGCGTGAATGTTGACGGGGGTAAATTTACTGGACTAAAAAGCCATGACTGCCATGTGTTTATGCAACGCCTACTTCCTGTGGGTATTCGACACCTTTTGCCGGAAGATGTTGTGAAGCCCATCATGTTGTTGTCTAGATTCTTTTCCCAACTGACGGCAAAGACGTTGCGAAAGACAGACATTCATCAGTTGCGCGATGACATTGTCCAAGTCCTATGCAAGTTTGAGATGATATTCCCTCCAGCTTTCTTCACGAGTATGATCCACGTGATGGTTCACTTGCCACAAGAGGCGTTGCTTGCTGGTCCTGTAAACTATCGTTGGATGTATCCAATAGAAAGGTATATCATGCACATTGGTTTGTTTTCCTTGCTCATTATTATCTCATGCATGCTAATTTGTAATTTTTATTTGGGCAGGCTTCTCGGCGAGTTGAAGAAAAGTGTACGCAATAGGGCGAAGCCCGAAGGATCAATTATAGAGGCTTGGGTTCAGTATGAGGCCCTTACTTTCTGTGGAATGTATTTAAAAGATCTGGAGACGGCTTTCAATCGTCCTCAGCGCAATAATGACGGAGGTATGAGAAAGGAGAAACTCTCTGCTTTTGCCCAAAGTGCACGACCCTTTGGAGATCCTGGATCAGAGAGTCGTTTTGGAATTGACATGGAGGTAGCACATTGGTTCGTACATGAACAATTGTGATGAGATAATCGCATACTTAGATGAGCATGAAGAGATGATGAAGCGAGAACATCCATCGCATTTGTATGCCAAGAAACACCGAGAATTGTTTCCAAAATGGTTTTTCGAATATGTAAGTTATAAGTGTTTTGTACGCAAACATATATATTGTAGTATTTAATTTTTTGAAACTAACATGTGAATTATTTTGTGTAATATTAGGTGAATAAATTGAAAGCATCGAATTCCCCCACTTATAGTGAAGAGTTATATAATTTGGCATTCGGCCCGATTCACGCTGAATTGTTCTCTGGTTGCCATGTTAACGGCGTCAAGTTTTTGGGGCTGCACGAGATGACAAGTTGTGTACGCAAAACAGCGGTGTCCATGTCCTGTGGAGGCGAAAGTACAGACATTGAGTTCTATGGAAAACTAACAACTGTCGTGCAATTGCTTTATAAAGATCGATACCAAGTTATTATGTTTAAGTGTCGATGGTTTGATACAAACCCAAATAGGCAGGAAGTGTTAAAATCGACCATGGCTTACTATCGGTGAATATAAACCGAACTTGGTATGATGACGACCCTTACATTTTGTCAAACATGGCAAAACAGATTGTGTATCTAGATGATCCTAAAGCCGGGTCGGTTGGAAAGTTGTTCGAAGATGGATCGAGGAACGTGTATGATATACCAGAACATTACCCAACCGACGACGACGTTGACAACGTTGTCGACCAACGTTTAGAATCTACCATGGAAAATGATGCGGAAACACTTCGAGATACAAACGTTATACAAGAACCGCTTTCAGATACAAGGAGTGTCTTCAATCGAAATACCGATTCAATCAATTACAATTGACCTTGGTGATCTTCCGCGATACGAAGTTGCGGTGGGGCATAACGACGATGACGGATCGAGAGGAGGATTGGGAGACCGAAAATGATGATAGCGATGATAACGAAAGTTATTATAGTTCAGATGATGAATAAATGCTACTTGCAATGTAAAACAAACTAAATGCAATTTTTTTTTCATTTTGGAGCTTTCTAGTCTATGTGCCTTAAAATTACTTACAAGATTTTTAATATATGGTCTATGTAGCTTGAAAATTCATAAAACTAGTAGCAATAATATCTACATAGGTATACGTATATACGTGCATAGATGTATTTTATAATATATACATGGGTATAATACATATACATAATTATAATATATGTATATTATACATTCAAATACACAAAATGGGTATATTAGATATATTCGAATATGTATATATACGTATATATGTATTATAATATGTTATATTTATTACATATGTACACGTATACTAGTATTATAATATTTTATATTTATTACATATATACGTGTATATATGTAATTTATAATATATACATGGGTATAGTACATATACACATATATATATATATTATACATGTATACATGTATATGTGTATATATGTGTGTATATGTATATTATAATACATACATGGGTATACTATATATACACATATATCTATATATATATGTATATATGTATTATAATATATCATATTTATTACATATATACACGTATACTATTATTATAATATTAATATGTATATGTGTATATGGGTATATTAAAATAATAATAATATACACGTATATATGTATATGTATATTATATATGTGTATAGATATGCACGACTACAGCAATCCCATCTAAGACTAGGATTAGATGAAACAAACATGGTATTAAGGGACTACTGTGGTCCCAGGCCCCCACTCCATTTTTTCCAATTTTATATATATACTATACATTAGATTAGGTTTTGGATATTTATTCTAAAATAAACAATGTATACTGTAGACAAATTTAAAATATGAAATTCATGTTTCTAAAAATAAATAAAAAATTCATTACAATTATGATTCTAACAAATGTATATATTCCTTGCTCATTATATTAAATGATATTACGAAGTAGGCCAAAACGAGTAGTTAGTGTCAAATTAACTTATTAAGCGATTAATCCATTCAAATTATTTTTTAAAATGTTGTGGAGGGCCACCTTTAATGTGACATCCTGGCTTCGGCACTGCTTTAGGGTTTAGGTTGGTTTAGGTTAGGGGATTGCGCGACGAATGAAACATATTTCGTCGCGCAAAGTAAATATTATGGTTTGCGCGACTACGGAACCTTATATCGTCGCGCAAACACGTATAAGGATTGCGCGACTTCAGAGGCTTCTTTCGTCGCGCAAACATGTTTCACTATTTCGGCGTTTAGGGTTTGGGTTTGCTCATTTTGCGCGACGCCTATTTTCTTCGTCGCGCATTCGTAAATTGCATGGTTTGCGCGACAAATAATTTTATTTTCGTCGCGCAAAGAGACAAATGTTAGGGTTTAGGGTTTTTTCAACTTTTTTTGCGCGACAAATAATATTATTTCGTCGCGCAAAAGAAGTGACATTTTACGCTCTCTAGTTTTAGGTTTTTTATCGGGTTTGCGCGACCATAGTTATTCGTCGCGCAAAGGTACTGAATTAGGGAATTAGGGTTTTTTTAGGGTTTTGCGCGACGATTTTGTGGTTTATTCGTCGCGCAATCATGTGAAATTTTTGCGCTCCAAATCAGAAAGTAGAGGCGCATTTGTTCATTTAAAACACTTTGCGCGACGGTTTTTGGTACTCTGTTCGTCGCGCAAAGTGTTTCAAACGCTTATGCTGACGAAGGTTTTGTTCACATACGTCGCGCCAAAATTAAGTGCGACGACATATAGTTCGTCGCGCAAAGTCCGACAATTATTAACCAGGAAAACGCGAACTTCTTCTTCTCCGCGCCTCCACTTTCTTCTCTCCGCCTCTGCTCTCGCAGTCCTCTCTGTGAAACGCCACGCAGGCTCTCTCAGTCCCTCTCGGCTCTCTCAGACCCTCTCAGCCTCATAAACCTCTCACGCTCTCACGGTGTCAAGCTCTCAGCCTCTTACCCCTCTTTCAGATCCGGTAATTGGTTTTTTCTTCTCTCATAATTTATGTTTATTTGTAGGTATAAATTATGTTTATAGTTTTTAGTTTAATTGATACGTTTATTTGTAGTTTAATTATGTTTATTTGTAGGTATAAATTATTTATCAGTTTATATATATATAGGTTTTCTGAATTTTCAGTTAATTTATACGTTAGGGTTTATAGTAAATTTTCAGTTAATTTATAGGACTATATATATAGGGTTTATCAATTTTCAGTTTTTTGTTTTAGTTAGGATTTATTTATATATATATATAGTATTTATCAGATTTTAGTTGTTTTTTAGGTTAGGATTTATATATATATATATTTATCAATTTTCATTTAAATTTTGAAGTTAAGATGTATATATATATATATATATTTAAATTTTCAGTTAAATTTTAAGTTAGGATTTATATATATATGTATAAATTTTTCAGTTCATGTTGAATGTAGGATGTATATATATTAGTTTCCGTTCCACATTGAAGTTGAATTTCTAAGGCCGGAGCTTAGGAAATTTTTGTGTGTGGCTTGAAATTGTTGTGTGTCATTGTTGAGTATATTTGTGTTTTTTGGCAGGGGTAAAAATTTGGGTAAAATTACAATTTTAGGGAGACTCACTAAATTTCGAAGAAGTCCCGGCCCTATTTTCACATAGCTTTTAAATTGTTATATAATTTTGTATTTTAGTTATATTTTTAGTATTTTAGTTTTAATTTTGTATATATATATTGTGTGCAGATGTCAAAACTTATTAGTCGTTGTAGGGCGGTGACGACGAGAGGGTTCGCCTCTCCCGCCTCAACCGTCACCTGCCAGTGCTCCAAAGACACTGGACATCTTGTCCTCTGTTCCCGAGGTCACTCCTGCGCCGGCATCTTCAGCGTCATCGTGGCGCAGCCTTTTAGCGCCAGCGGCGCCATCGCCCCCACACCACGACCGACACCACCTCCACAAATGCATCGATGCGTCGGGGTCCCAACAAGGTAAAGATTTCCTTCATCTTCAATTGTTTTTTACCAAGTTTTAGTAGGATTTGTTTGTTAACGTTAATTTTATTTTTCTATTTAGTCACGAAGAAGACCCGGGACCTTGTCGCCATTGAAGACGGCGAAGGTCACCCGGTGACCAACAATCGTATTAACATTAGATATGACGACCGGCATAGGGCGGCACCAACCGCGGACCAGCATAGCTCGTTGGCCCACGACATTGGTCACGTTGTTCGGACTCATTGCCCGATGCAATGGAAGTCTTGGAAGGCAATGCCCGACGAGATAAAGAATGAGGTGCGCGGACGCTTGTCGGTATGTATCCTACTTTTTAATTATTTTTCCTTCAAACTTTATCTATTTATATGAATTAATGTATTTTATTAATTTATTGCAGATTTAACTACAATCTAGAGGACCTCGACGACGAGTCGTTGACATACGTCAATGCACTTTGCCGAGAGGTACAAGCAATGGAAGAGCGACCGCACCACCATTTTCGTGGATTTGATGATCCGCTGGTCGCTCTTCAAGAGGGCTGCCCGAAGGAGCTTGAGGGCCGGGAGGATAGCCGGGCATGGCTCTGCCATCATTTTCGTGGAGGCCAATTATTTGGTATTTTTTTTTTAAATAATATGTTTTAATTTATTAAATGTTATTAATGTTTATTTAATTTTTGATTTCATTTATATTTCAACTAATATGGTTATTTTTGTATAATGTAAGAAGGCGAAAGCAAATAAGAGCAACAGGGACAAGAAGACTCTTCTCCATCATTCGGTTCCAGGCCCTTCTCATATAGGATGGAGGCGCGACGGCTGGTAAAATAATAAATTCGTGTTTATATTAAAATTTTAATATGTCATTAATATTTATTTGTTTTTATCGTGCTAACATTTTTCTTCTCTTGTTCAATTCAGAGGGGTCCAAATTCCCGGAGATCGACGTCTTTAGCGACGTTTATGTTAGACCGGGGAATGAGTTGGCCGAGTCCCTTCATGTAAGTATGTTTTTTAATTTTCATTTTTATCTTACGCATTTATTTTTCATGGTTATTATATGATGATTTTCATTAATATATTATGTTATGTTAAACAAAGCGACGATGGTGGAGAAGAGCCAACTGTTTCTTCAGAGTCCGCCTCCCAGCTTCCTCCCGAGACTCCACTCGAGTCTGTGGATCCTCCACAGGATGCGGGATTTCACATCCTGACGGACACCTTGGATCAGACTCTCGGGAGGAGGCCAGGGACATATTGTCGAGGGATGGGGAATGCCCGTCGGCGGGAACCTAGGGCCCCTTCGTCATCGCAGTCAAACAATCGGGTCAACGCTTTGACAGCAGAGGTGGCCGATCTTAAGACTCGACTCGCCTCGTATGATGCGAAGATGTCACAGATTCTAAATGCGCTCGCACATTCCGGCATTAGTCTCTCGAGTTTTGGTCCCCGTCGACCTCCGAGCCCTCCAACCCGAGCATGGCCACACATCCGACCGTACGACCTCCTTTACGACCTCTCGCCCGTCGACAATGCCGAGACCTTTCAACCGCCTTTGCAGGATGACAACATAGATTATGACGCATTGTTTTCGTAGTTTTTTTTATTTTTAATTACATTTTCAAACTTTCTTTTGTAATATACATTTATATTAATTTATAAATATGTTTTTTAATTACAATTTCATTTTATTATCCAAAAAAAAAATTGAATTTATTTTGTTAACAAAAAAAAAACGTAAATAAAATTTAATAAAAAATATATTAATTTTTGCGCGACGAAATATTTCGTCTCGCAAACTGTACGCGACTAATAATTTTCCGTCGCGCAAAACTATGTGCGACCAATACATTGTCGTCGCGCAAAGTTTTTTGCGGCGAATGATCAGTCTCGTCCGTAAAATTTTGTGCGACGAAGGACTCTTGTCGCTCTGTCTTTGCGCGACCAATACCATCTCGTCGCGCAAGGTTTCGTGAGGCGAAGATCTGTCTCGACCGTAAAGTTTTGTGCGACGAAAACATATTTGTCGCGCTAAATTTAGCGACGAATAATAATTTTCGTCGCGCAAAGCCATTCTTTACGATCTTTGCGCGACGGAATGTGCGCGACGAATAATCTGTCGCGCTAATGATTTGGCGACGGAAAAGTATTTTGCGCGACTAAACCTCATTCGTCGCGCAACTAGTCAAACGTAGTAGTGATTATGATGATTACTTATTTGTTTACCGGAAATAATATTGTATTAATGGTAACTTTTGCAATCATTTTAATGCAGAATGGGTAAATGCTATAATACACACACACATCTATGTCTTATGAATTAATAATAATGGACAAACTTACTCATCAGTACTAAGACGGGTGATTTCAATCGTGCAAACTACCATAGTGGTGATTAACCAATAGACATTCACAGGGATATCTTTCATTCCACTCGCCAATGATTCGTCATCTGGTTTTTCGGAAGAAAGTTCCAGCAACTTGACGATATAATCAAGCACTTGCAACATGGCCTTGATCAGATTGTTAAGCTCCATTACTCTGCCCTTGCGTTTCAGCGAGTTTGAGGGTTCGACAGGGTCCGGCACTTCATTGAGGATTTCCACAAACTTGGAAACTTGTTCAGATTGCTCATGATACTTCACAGCGAAAGCCGCCAGACTCACCACTGCCTTCGATTCCCATGAATCAATTGATAGCTTTCTGAGTATTTCTAGCGTACTTGATTGAAGGGCTGTTTCATCACCTAGACCCTTACATGGTATCTGAAATATATATATATATATATATATAATAAAACGTTTCGACTATAATTAAGCAATAAATAATAAATAAAAATAGACATTGAGTATTATCATGGAATGTACGTAATTAATGTAGTGACCTCGATCTCGCTTGAAATAGACCTAAGAAGATCTACCCCTGCTGAATCGAGCTCGCCTCTGGGGGTTTTAACTTCCTCGCCCTGCAACACGAGTTATCATCAGTTGGAATTTGTGTTTTAATGAATTAATTAATGAACTGATAAAAACTTTTTTTTGCGGTAAGATTATTGATTAAAAATCCTGACATTAACGATGTAACTAGGTGTTGCTTGAGAAACGATTAGGGCCATTAAAATGTATGGTGGATTTAGGAATTTTCTTTTCGAGAATTGACTTGTAAATTGTTATACAAAAAAGAAAAGACCCATAAAAATTAAACGATAATATAATCATAAATAATTTATGAAACAAATAACATTGCAAACTAATCCATTAATAGTTTTCAAATTCTGAAACTAGGATAAAATTGACAGAAACTGTATGGCTAGAAAGAAATAAAGGGATCCACATGATAATGATGGGGATTTGTCATTGTTAAAGCTTTACACGGTGATCGTTAATAACTTTCTTTTAAACAATTGTTCCATAACTTTATGGTTCGAGTAAGAACTATACTAATTGTATTAGGAATGAAAACCACAAAACACAGAAACACACATACCTAATCAAATTACCAAAATTAAAATTCAGTCTAACACTTAAGTCTAATGTAAGAAGGCACATTTCTTATCATTAAACTCTAACAGCCCTAGCTTTGCGAAATTTTTTGTAAACATAAAATGTATGTTTCTCGAAAAAAACAGCAAGTGGCATGAATGGAACTGGATGCATGGTAGGTAAGCCTAAATTGATTTCCTTGTTAACAAAATTTAATTTTGGTGAAAGTCTATAATGAGACATGTAATGAAGTATTACGGTGCTCATAAAAGCATCTCCAATAACTTCTTCAACAGCTTTGGAATACTAAAGTAAGTGAGTCACATTACCAAAACTCCCTCCAACAGACATGTCAAACTCAGTTATCAAAGTTGCAACTCCTTTCTCTCTCTTCAAGACTAACGAGTTGACATTGGCTCTTTAAAATATTTAATTTTGTTTTGGGAAGAACAAAACCTACACTTTTTCTTTTCAAATAATAAATACATAGACTTTCTAAGTACATTTCAAATTTTGCCGTAAGAGTAATTGATAAAAAATAAACAGAGGGAGAGGAAAAAGAACTACATGAAAATGCACCCAACAAGATTGAACTCAAGAGACAAGAATCAAGCCCAACTGAGTAAACCATACCTGCACAATGTTATCAATGTGCTGGGCTGAACCCTTAATGATCCTTTCAACAGTCGTGAACAACGAACGAACATCAAGGATGGACGTCGTATCGTCCACAGGAACATGGGTTGCAGAAATGAGCTCCAATATTTGCTCTTGGGACCTGGTAAACACCCTCCCTTCACCCTCCATGTGTGGCAGGATAATGGCTGAGAAAAACTTAAATTTGGGTTAAATTTTGGCAGAACAGAGAATTAGGAACAAGACTTATCTAAGTTGCCTTGAGTTCAATGCGTGCCGAGGGCCCTATTTATATTACATTATAATTTTGTTCACCTTGAACCAATGGAAAATAGCATGTAATTTAACTACGTAATAGGCGGGTCCACCTCAGTATTGTATTTGCCAATTTGCTATAAAATACAGCATTTGGATTGGCAGGTTGTCCGGCCCGTTTCCCATGGATCGAAACTTCATTTAAGCACGTTCCTTTTTGAAGTAATTAATTGCAAATTGCTAAAGAACCTACCCATATGTAACCTTTGACTCAAACTGCCCTTCTCTATCTATCAAAGGAGTCGGATTAGTCGAGGATCGATTGTTCTTTGTTAAGCAAAACTTCCATGAATTCTGTGAAGTCGATCCATATTTTTTGTCGACATGGCATCAAACAACAATTCAATTAAGAAACATAAAAGAAAGTCTTAATTCAACAAAATTCAAAAAAAACGTTACATATAAAGTTTGGTATTGTTTGGTATGAAAAATTCATGGTAAATGCCTTTTTTATATAAATTTATACAAGAGATATTCTACTTTAATATAGTCTAAACTATGGGAAGGGGGATTTGAACTCGGGTGCAAAGTAGGGAGCTCATCCACTCTAACCAACTTGGTTTGTTTAGGCTTGCAACTTTTATGCCGAAATTTCTTTGGCCTTATGTTATGTGACTATTAGTGGAGATACACCTTGTGCACTTGATGTTACCAGTGTGTTTCTATGTATATGGATATTTTTTTTCTTTTTCAAAATTAGGAAGGGGGAGGGGGGAAACTCATAAACACGGGTATCATGGGGGCTTGAACTCAGGATCACTTGGGAGCACACCAAAGGCCTGAGTCAATCCAGCTAACATCTCATTGGTGTTTATGTGTATCTGGATAAACTGTGTGTACGCATTTACTGTGCTTCTATCTTTCTATTAACCCATTGTGGGTATTTGTTCTTGTCCTTGTAGCTTATGGTATTTGTGTCTAATTTATGAATAAAATTATCATAAGTAAGATCATGAGTTAATATTTAAAATAAATTATGGAATCTTTTAAATTATTATAATCTACAAGGAGGGGAATTCGAGGCACATTATCTTTACCGATTGGTCTAACCCAAATTTGCAGCGTGAGTAACATTTTCAAGTTTATTTCAATCCCGAAAGGAAAGGAGGCAAAAGGTGAGTGCAGGTTCTGATCGAGGGGGTTCCCCTTGCATCCTGTCGGAAATTCACAACAAAGCAGCGTGAAAGAAGAGAGAAGGAGAAATTGACCGAAGTAGATATGGGTTTTAGAGAAATAATTTTTTAGATGGATTCTCTCCAGATCGTTTCAGCCTAAGGGCTGGCTCAGGTCACTGGAGAAATTTAACCATGTTCGTCATACTGTAAATTGGGATGGCTCCCTTTGTACTTTTTTCAGTTGTTTTTATAAAATTCTTTGGTCGTTGAAGTGTCAGCTCTTCCCTAGCTTTTCAGGACTTTTCACTTAAGTTGAAATTTTTATTATGATAAATTCTGGTAGAAAAACTAATTAGCTTCCTTAAAGAGACCGCTTAGTTTCATATTCCATGTTACAGCTAAAGTCAATGGATTTAGAGCATCCATAATGGGTTTCCTAAACCACCTCCTTAGACAAATTTTCAGGAGGAATTGAAAAAATACAACTCCAACCATACTCCCTATCTACCTCCTAAAATAGGGAAACCTCTAGGAGCTCCTATATTTGAGGAGAGAGAAATGACTAATAGTGGCTCCCTATAATTTAATGTTGCTTTGTTTTATGCATATCTTAAACTTTTAATTAATGTTAACAATTTTTTTTTATATAGAGATTGATCAATTATATTGAATTAAAAAAATATTTATAGTATTTATGACTCCCTAAACTAAAGAGTATGATTGGAGTTTAAATTTTATAAAGAGCTCATAAGATAGCTTTTGTGTGTTTTGAACTAAATATAATGGTATACAAATATCATAAATTAATGGAGCTGATTTTTCAGGTCTTATCTAATTCAATTAAGTTGAGTCAATTTTTTTTTATATAGAAAGTTGAGTCAATTTAAAGTAACCACTTGGGATTAATAATTATTATTCGCCGCAGTTAATTTAAACATTCATGATCCAAGTTGTGCGCACCATTAGTCTTTTTAAAAGAGTATCGTTAGCGTACATGTCGAACAAAATTAAAGCCAACTGTGGGCGGGCTGCATATGATCGGATCCAATTAGAAATACGTAGAAGTGACGACCTTCGCCGTCATCGTTTTAGATATTGCTGACATCTCATTGTTCTACGTCATCACTGACGCATGCGATAATAAGGTCCGAAATATAAAATTGTTTTTTTAAAAAAATTTCAATTTTTAGAAAACAAAATTAACGCATGTGAAACGGGGAACATGTTTAAGGCACATGACTTTAAAAACAGTAGCTTTCTCCTCAGTGGCGGAGCCATGAGTTTATGTGGTGGAGAGAGGCAGCATATAAACCAAAAAAGACGTTAAAAAATTCCAAATTTTCAACCTTAACAATATTTGGAAAAATAAATGGTAGCAAAACAATTGTTATTTCAAAATAACACTCGTCGTTATTTCATATCTCGAAAACCATCTATGATTGAGTTAATATTAAACTTTTCTGCAATTTCCCTTTTGATGTACATAATCAAAGAGTATGTGAGAAATTCGTCTTTCATCTTGTTACGAAGCCTAGTTTTTACTATACCCATAGCAGAAAATGATCGCTCTACAGTTGCAATAGAAACATAAAGAGTAAGCACAAGCACAACCACTCTATAAACAAGTGGATATGTCGTTGATCTTCTAGTCGTTACTATCCATTGAGATAGATCAGAAATGGTTGACAAGTTTTTGACCTTTGGAAGTCGAACGATGTCACTCTCAAAATGTTGAAGTCGTCTTCTCAAACCTATCTTCTCATGATCTTCAAAATCTTGCGAGTAGAACTTATCCACCAATTGACATATATCATCAATTCTAAAAGACTTATTCACTTCACGAGGATCCAAAGTCGACCCCAGAATAAGCAGCTCTGTTGTTTGATCACTAAATCAGCTATTTAATTCTTGGAGTTGAGAATCTATTGCAGCATAAAAATATCTATCAAGTAATAATGCTTAATCGTAAAATCATCTTGGTGATGGCGAGCTCGACCTCTTCTTGCAACATAACGAGCATTCATATCTAGGATATCTATGTTTCATGCTTCACAAAAAGAATTCACCTTGGTAAGCAAAGAATCCCATCCATCATCTCTTAATTCTTGGATGAGTGCTTTAGTGAAAGAAACAAGATTCATGGCATTTATGATGTCTTGAGATTGATATTGCAAAGCTTGACAAAGATCATTATTAGTGATCTCCGTAAGTTATTTCATAAGATGTAAGATAAAGACAAATTCATATGAAGTCATTGCCTTATAACCTGCATCAGCATCTCCTCGTTGAGAATAAGTAGTTCCATTATCAATTATATTAATTATAACTATGCATGTTGCACTAAACATATTGACCAATCTAGTAATTCATTTCAAATGAGAAACCCAACGAGTATCACCAGCACTTTGTAAGGTTCCAATTTGGTTCATTCTTTTCCCAGTCTCGAGCTCATCAATTGCAATCATGTGCTCAATTTCAGCAACTTGAGCATTTTTCAGTTCATCATTACGCTTGCATGAAGCACAACAATATTGACAATAGAAGTTGTAGGGGTCTTTTTCGTTCCGGCAACTACTGATGGGCCTGGGCTGATGGGCCAGGATGAGGTACAAGTTGGATACAATATCCACAATACAAAAACATCTGCGCCACTCCTCTCTATACCACACACAAATCACTAAACCAAGTCATAACTTAGGTGGCAATTGTTGCTTGCTCATTTCCCTCGTAAGAAAAGTTTTTCAAATGCAACGAAGTATAGTTGTATGTGTGAGTCCCAAAAGGGTTCCAATACCTATTCTTTATCATCATTATTTGCTTTTCAAGTAGCCAATATTGCCTACTCTCTTGGAGGAGGTCATGCAAATGAAGGTGACTTGTTGCTTATTTATTTGCCTCGTGAAAAAAAAGTTAATCACTCCAATAAATTAGGCAATGCAATTTACACCGACTATTCTTATATTATTTACTTGTATCTTTTACATTATCATATTTATAGTTCAACCACCTAGTGAAAAGTAAATGCAAAATATGACTGCTACTAACTCTCACACTAGTATAAGATAAAATTGAAGACTTACATATCATATATACACTCACATATACAGAATTGTGCTTTAAGGCATGATTGGATTGGATATATAATTGGCTTCACTTTGCAGAAAATAGTAGTTGCATCTATTTCCATCGGAGAAATGCTAGCAACCTTCTCTCTAACCTTCTCTTTTTGACCTTCTCCATTATCTTTATGACATGTGTCAATTTCTATACTAAAAACAATGTCATTAATACATTAGACATTGTTTTTAGTGTAGAAATTGACACATGTCATAAAGATAATGGAGAAGGTCCAAAAAAGAAAGTTGGAGAGAAGGTTGCTAGCACTCCCCTTTCCATCAATATGTGCACTGACTTCAAATGTACATGCAGTGTCAGCTGTATAAACTGACTTGACTCTGCCTCTGCCATTGATCATTAATATGATGACTCTAACTTCAAACTCACATCACATGCAGTTCTTCGTTCTCCACCTATCTTTCCGAATTTTCTGAATGATTTATCTTAGTTGGCAAGAATCTTTGCTTGATTCTAGTGAGAGAATTATCCTAGATCAAGAAATTAAAGTTATAAATAAGAGCATATAAGATGGACAGTGTGTGTTTCAACCCATTTTGATGTTAATATTGATTTTGAGTTGAATGTTAAAATTTTAATATGATATTAGAGTTTGATGATTTACGCGTCAATACGCGCTTTGATATAGCTTAACATATCTTGTCATTCTACATTTTTTTTGTTTTAAATTCATGACACAGATGTGTTAAGAGTATTTTCTCACACTAAAAAACCTTATTACATAAGAATACCAATAGGTTTTTTTTATCAAACTTTCAGATTCCCAAGCCACTTATTGAGCCAATCACTTCAAGAACATGCCCAATTAAAAAACATTGGAGAAATGAGAATAGGGTGGTTCCATCTCCATCTCTGGAAAACAGTGGCCTGACTATGTATTTTTAGTATTATATTGTGTGACCCCATTCCAAGTTGGCTATGTGAGTCTCTGACAGTGTGAGGGTGCCAGAGTTCAACAAATTTCCAAGGTACAATTAAGTTGGACATCACCCATCAATCAATATGGAGAAGAAATTATGTGCTACGTACTCTCTCCTCTATATAAATAAGCACACACAATTCACAAATCATAAACCAAGCCTCAAGAAAAACAAGGGTTAATTGTTTTATTAGTCCCTGAACTTAGACCCGATTTGCATTTGAGTACCTCAATTTCCAAAATGGTTCCCGTGGTCCTTTAACTTTAGTTTCGTTTGGACAACTAGTCCCACCATTACTTCTGTCAATTTTTTCTGTTAAATGCAGGGGTAAAATGATATTTTTATATTAAAACCAAAAAAATGAATAAAAAATTATATCTTTAAAATAACAATAAAAGAAAATCACATAAAAAACCAACAAAAAAAAAAGAAAATTCAAGTTTGGGGGGAGTAGAAATCGGGATAGAGGGGGAGAGAGAGAGAGTTTAATTTTAATTTTATAGTTTTTAAAAATTTTTATTCATATTTTAATCAATTTTGATACAAAAATACCATTTTGCCCCTGCATTTAACAGAAAAGTTAACAAAATTGACGGCATGACCATTTGTCTAAACAAAAGTTAAGTTAAGGGACCACGGGAACCATTTTGGAAATTGAGGT
Organism: Prunus padus; assembly: GCA_024362665.1. Taxonomy (NCBI): domain Eukaryota; kingdom Viridiplantae; phylum Streptophyta; class Magnoliopsida; order Rosales; family Rosaceae; genus Prunus; species Prunus padus. The sequence continues at coordinate 11,234,162 of JANFAM010000006.1, read as the reverse complement.
ACTCAAATGCAAATTGGGTGTAAGTTCAGGGACTAATAAAACGATTAACCCAGAAAAACAATCAGTTTCTGAAAATTGTGTTCAACTTTCATCAATTTTTCTCCATCTTCTCAAGCTTCATTTGATTAAGTTAAAATGGCCATTCGTGTAGCAGACATAGTTCTTCATCATGCTAAGCAAATTGTCCGGAGACATAAAAGGTCTGATCGATTCTTACATCAAGCATCAACAACAACATTGGATGTTCCAAAAGGCTGCTTTGCGATTTATGTTGGAGAGGAAGAAGAGAAGACGAAGCGGTTTGTGATTCCAGTTTCCTACTTGAACCGTCCTTCATTTCAAGACTAGTTGAGTAAGGCTGCAGAAGAGTTTGGTTTTGATCATCATCAAGGTGGTCTTAGAATTCCTTGCAATGAAAGGCATTTTATTGACCTCTTACATACATAGATCCTGAGGCTAGATAGTTAATGGTTATGTAAATGATTGCAGAATTCCATATAGATACATATTTTTGGTCTTGTCGCTTGAATAGATATCTTTAATGCTACATGTACAATGGTTAACCGTTACGAAATTCTGACTTGATGGTATGCTCTAATTTTATAGCATATATTATGTTTTAACTAGACAATATTTACAGTCGTGTCGCCACTTGGCAGGGAAGTCTGCCCAAGTTCCTTCTCATTTACCTTATTAAGAATGGAAAATGTTATGCTTATCACATTTTTATACCACATTGTGTATCACCTCTCTAATAGAGGTGGAGCCCACCTATTCAATGGGTTTGAAGCAAAATGAGATTGAAGATGTAGTTTTTAATTTTGGGTCTCTTCACTTAATTCAACAGCAAAACTGATGCTAGCTCTACGCAGTAGTTAAGTCCTGCCAAACTGGGAGAGAGTAATTGGTTTAGACGAAATAAATTTGAAAATCAAATTAATAATTAGAGATCCTTTGGGAGGGTTTTTACAATGAAAAAAGTGTTTTTGAAATAACCAATACGGATTTTTTTAAATTTTTTTTTGTTGAGAAAATGTGTTTTTAGATCTTATGTAAAGAAACACCTTGAATATTTCTTAAACAAAAAGGCGTTTCACCAGAAACGCTTCCAAGGGAACATCCTGAAAGCACTTGAAGTCTTCATAAAATGCTTTATGTATTTTACAAAACCGCTGCCTGCAGAAGCACTCTAAAAAAAACCTACACACTAAAAACCACGAGGTTGAGCATTATTTGAGAATCTAGTAAAGAGGTAATAGAAGTAATTTAAGCATTCGTATTAGAAGTAAACATTCGTATGTCACACCGTATAGATCTGTCTCCAAAAACCCCATTACCTTTTTTCTTTTTTTGTTGAACGTTACAGAAACGTACAGAGGCTACTTCTTGAATTATGAAAAGGAACACAAATACAGAATAAAAAGATTTCATTTCTCTTCCATTTCATTTTTTTTCAATTGTACATATGGCTAACTGAAAATGGAGCTTGTACCAGTAAAATGACCAGGCATTTATGTATAAAAATTGGGTAACCAATGGTGGGAAAAAGTACAAGCAGGCACAGATGGAATTTCCAGCATCATCCATGGTCTAAGACACTGGAGAGCACATAATGCTAACTGGTAACCTGCTGCAATGCAGGCCAAGCAATTTCATCATCTGTGTGGCCCTGAATGAGAAAATCAGCACAATTCTTCCTGCACCCATGGTTATATGGGTTCCTGAACCGCCCATCTGGACCACGAAGATACCCATAATGAATAGCATTCGCCAATTCATTGGTGGTGATATTTCGAGCTATCTGATTCACAGATGTGAAAACTACGTTATCTATATATACTTACTAACTTGGAGTTTAAAAGATGATAATTGTAAAAACATCTGTATAAATTCACGTCTTATGAAGGGATCAAAAATCAAAACATACCAAAGTTGAGGAACAAGAAAGTAAGGAAAATTTACTTTAAACCTAAAAAAGATGTAGAGCCATATTTTGCATCATCCAATTGATTCATTAATCCATGTCAGCCATTTTCGTTTCTCTAGTTAGCATTCGCTTACATGATGCTAAAAGGGACACAACTCAAGAACATGTACGGTACCTTCACTTTCCTACAAATTACCTAATACGTAAGCTTGTAATTAAGGCAGTCCAATTCTGCTCCTCTAAACTTACTTGTCCGTTGGTAACCGCTTCCACATTCTTTTCCCATTATTTAGACAGGTTCCTTAATGGCTACTTTATGCCGCCAATAAACAAACAAAAAAAATACCCAATTAAGACGGAAAAAGAGGTAAAAAAACAAAAAGAAATATTTTCTTCCAAATTATAGACCATACGAACTGAAAAGATCCTTGACTGCAACAGCATACCAGTTAATCCATTTAGAGAGGAAAAGGAGTGTATGTTTCCCATCCAAGAAGATGTAATTGGAAAATAAGTGTATACTTCCCATATCAGAAGATGCAATTTTCAATTTTTTCCAAGGACCTCATATTGTCTTTCGCTATATTAAGTTAATATATAGGTAGTGAGGATTCCATCAATTACCTGAGTTGCCTGTGCCGCTGTCAGAGTTGTAGCAGCAATCAAAATAATAACGTCCAAAAACAGAAAAGCAACAACACTAGGATGTTGAACTACCACATGATGAATCCATGTTTCTTCTGTTCTCCATGCTGGCATTGAACTCAAAATCCCTGCATCATGAAAAGACAGCTGTCATCTAGTCACAAATAAAATAAGCATTTTATCGCAAAGCTTATAATGTCTGCTACCCGCATACTTTGAACTGTAACGGCAGCAGAAACGATCGACGTCAAAGTTCCCATGCAGATAAAAATAAAAAAATCTCGCTTGTTTCTCTGCAAGAAGCATAATGGCGAGGTAGTGAAGCTAATGGGACCTCAAGAATCCATAACAAAGTTACATTGACTTGAACTAAGATAAGAAGTTAGCCCTACTTACCTTGCCAACACAATTAGATATCCATGGACAATGATGGTCAAACTGTTCTACACATCGGTTACATGTGGGGCAGTGTTTTGAGCGAACAGGCCTAATTATCTGAAGTAAAAGAATGTGCGAAAATATGATATTAATCAAACATGCAATAATTATATGTACCAGAAAGAAGTATCCAAAAATATTATTACGTTTAGTATCATCTTTGAAAACAATTAGGACATTAAAGTTAACCTTGCAAGTGGGACAAAGTTGAGACCAATTTCCCATCCATACAGAGTTGTTGTTCAAATCAATATTCAACAAACCATCCTGAAAAATGTCAGTACACTATTAGAAAGTGGAGTTACACTAGTAAGAATCAACAAAACCCCATCTAGAGCTGTGTTTCGAAACACTACAGAGAACAATCTCTTTATCATATTGAATATGCAGGTTCCGAAATTTCGTGCATGTAGTGTCTCGGCTATTTTTAATTGCATTATATGGTTCCTTCAATGCCCTATTGCATTAAAGTTATGCCTGAACTATATAATGCCGACTAACTTGTCTTACGTAATTCCAAAATAACACATCCTTTTGTTCTTAATAAATAAGAATCGAGCTTTGAGTTCGGGGAAGAAGATGAAAGTCTTATGTAATTGCAGAATGATGGCTGTGTGGTAGGAAAGAAATAGAAGGATCTTTGAAATTTTCATGGGAAGGATGTGGAGTTTTATGAGTTCGATTTAGGCGCAGTGGCGCATTCGCTCTGGCTATATACGACCTCTATTGGTTTCGTTTGTTCCCAGTGTTATTATAGACATTTCTACATTTATGCAGATTGGTGGGCTGCTGTCACTATAGATGCTCTTTTTCTTAGGTACGATAACTGTAATTTGATGGTCTCTTTTCCGGTTGACAGTATTGGTTTAAAATTTTTGCATATTCAAATTGTTTGTATTTTTTCAATTCAATAGAAGCATTGTTCCTCGATCAGCAAAGCTTTATCAAATTCGTTGGGTTAATTATGTTTGTTACTCAAATGAGACCTAACCCCACATTTGGTTTAGCAATGGAAAAGAAGGAAAGAACATAACATAAGTAAATTCCCTTGATTTCCACCTTTTGGTTAGTAATGAAGATGAGAAAGATAGGGGAGGGAAATTTGAAGAAAAGGTTCTCTACAAAATATGTGAAATTTGAAGAAAAGGTTGACCGTACTAACAAAAGCTACCAACATTTTATTTTCTTCTGGTTATTTTACCTTTCTATTGTTGAAAGTGATGTTGAGCGAAAACACTCCAAGACCTTGTCGTTGATGGACTATGCGACGGCACACACACAAACAAACCCCTTGAGAATAAAACACACACCAAACCACAAAGTAAACACACCCACAAGAACACAAAGATTTATAGAGGTTCGGCCTCCTGCCTACGTCCTCTTGGTGATCCACCCGAGAAATTCACTAGTATGTAAGAACAACTTTGGTTACAATCAAGAACCCCCTTAGCTCTCACAAGAACCCTAGATCTCTTTTCTCTCACCCTTGGAAATACTCAAGAATTCACCCTTGAATTTTGTCTTGTGTTTCTCCCTTGAAAATTCACTCTTGAATTTTCCTCTCTATTTGTGCTTGTCTTGTGCTTATTAAAAAACTAGTCCTAAAGTGCCTATTTATAAGTATAGGGCTTTAGTACAATCATACAAGGAATAGGAAACCTAAAAGATCCCAAAACAATTAGAATATCCAATCCAAATCTGACAAGGATTCCTAAACAATGAGAAAACCTAGTCCAAATCTGATAAGGATTACATCCTTCTATGGTGAGCCAATCTTCAACAAACTCCACCTTGGCGAACCATCCATCACCCATGAACAATTGTTGACCCCTAGAACCTCTTCGACCTCTTGGAAATCGTTCTAGTAACTCCCAAGAGCTCCACCATGGCAAGAAACCTCTTGCCTCAACGCACCTTAGGTGAGAAGGTGCTCCACCCAATCTTAGACTTGGGCCATCCGGACCTCTTGTGTAGAAGAGAGATCCCCCATGCCAAACTCCTCGCTCCTCGCCTTCTTGGAACCTTGAATTCTTGACATGCCTTGATACACAAACCGCATACCTACCCTTGTTCTATAAATCCCCACATAGCAGCCAACCTTGCTCTTGGATTTATGAACAGACTCCTTCTTTCTCATCCAAGCACCCATCCAACCTTCCCGCTTCATGCTCCCCAAAGCACTTCGAAACGTAGTTGAATCTTCTTTGTCCATCCATCCAAAACCTAGGGACGATTTGATGGATTCCTTAAACTCGGACCTTGCTTGTGATGAAGGCTCCACCTCAAGTAAAACCCCTTTGTGAGTTTGTTGTTGATACCCATCTTCTTCAACCCTTGTGTCAAGCTCCACCTGCTTTGGAGTCCCTTTCATGACCACCTTGGTAAGAAGCATCTTTTCGGTTGCCACCGACCCAACAACATTCTTCCCATCATCCCTTGTCTTGACTTCACTCTTGTGGACCTTGTCCTCCACTTCTACACCTTTGAAATCAAGCACCCTTGATGATGAACTATTAGTCATACAACTTTGACTAACCTTCCTTGCTCAACTAGCCTTGAGCGAACTTGTAGCTTTATTCCGTTGCACCAGCTCCTTGACAGTAAGATCCCTTGCCCGCTTTTCTTTAGTACAAAGCACTTCCTTGGTAGAATTTTCTGCTCCACCTGCAATTGTACCCCCCAAAAGCTGATAAACGTTGTTAGGTTGAATCTCCCCCCTCATAATCACCACCAGACCTTGTGTGACTAAGAGCTTCCCTTCTTTGGCCTCGTATGAATACCCTTCTCTATCTAGAGCGCCAAGGGAAATAAGATTCCTTCTTAGTTTCGGTACATGCCTCACCTCACTAAGGCACCTAACAACACCATCTTGCATCTTGATCTTCACTGTTCCCACGCCCAAAACATCACAACTTGTTTTGTCTTCCAACAGAATCTTACTACCCTTCCTTTCCTTATATGTATCAAATACGCTTCTATTTGAACACACATGATAAGAACAACCGGAATCTAGAATCCAAACTGAAGTAGAACTCTCACCCGAAGAACTTGCCACGACATCCCTGTTACACTCCTCTTCCGTAATCATCAAAAGTTCGTCATCGGTGTCACACCTAGTTGACACGTTTACTACACCTGAACTTTCGGCATTCTTCATCTTGTTCCGTTTCTCCTTCCATACCGGACAATTCCGCTTCCAATGGTCCTTAGACCCACACTCGAAGAACCCTGCATTGTCCTCGGATCTAGGATTCCCACCATTGCTTGACTTGCCTTCGCGCTTGTTTGAATGGGCCAGCCCTCTAGTCCTCGCCACGAGACCTTCACTTTGAGAGCCTTCTTCCGAACGTTAAAGCATCCTGTCATGCGTTAAGATGTCTTGCACGATCTCTTCATACTTCAAAGTTCCCTTCCCGAACATAAGCGTCGTGCGGAAGTGCTTATAAGACGGAGGTAGGGATGTCAACAATATCACAGCCTTATCTTCCGACTTATAAACCTCATCCATCCTCTGCAAGTCTGCAATACAACTGTTAAATGCGCTAACATGCTCCATCATATTTGCGCCCTCCTCCATCTTTAAAGAGTGGAGCTCCTCCTTCAAGAAAAGCTTGTTAGACAACGATTTTGCCGCAAACATCTCTTCTAGCTTTTCCCATGTCTGCTTCGCGGTGTCTTCCATCGCATTACACAACACCTCATCAGTTAGATGTTGTTCGATGGATCCTCTAGCAAGCTCATCTAGGTCCTCCCAATCCGCATCTGTCATGGTTGCTGGCTTCTTCTCCTTGCCTGCCAAGACTTTGCTGAGACCTTGCTGCTTAAGGACATGCTTCATCCTCCTTTGCCAAAGCATGAAGTTCTCCTTGCCGGTAAATGGCTTTAACTCGACCTTTGTGCTATACACTTGTGGTGTCTTCTTGTCGCCCGCCATCGTCAACACTTGCAAATACTCTTAAAACTATAAGAACCCACCGCAAACCGCGGCTCTAATACCACTTGTTGAGCGAAAACACTCCAAGACCTTGTCGTTGATGGACTATGCGACGGCACACACACAAACAAACCCCTTGAGAATAAAACACACACCAAACCACAAAGTAAACACACCCACTAGAACACAAAGATTTATAGAGGTTCGGCCTCCTGCCTACATCCTCTTGGTGATCCACCCGAGAAATTCACTAGTATGTAAGAATTGGTTACAATCAAGAACCCCCTTAGCTCTCACAAGAACCCTATATCTCTTTTCTCTCACCCTTGGAAATACTCAAGAATTCACCCTTGAATTTTGTCTTGTGTTTCTCCCTTGAAAATTCACTCTTGAATTTTCCTCTCTATTTGTGCTTGTCTTGTGCTTATTAAAAACCTAGTCCTAAAGTGCCTATTTATAAGTATAGGGCTTTAGTACAATCATACAAGGAATAGGAAACCTAAAGGATCCCAAAACAATTAGAAGATCCAATCCAAATCTGACAAGGATTCCTAAACAATGAGAAAACCTAGTCCAAATCTGATAAGGATTCCATCCTTCCATCTATGGTGAGCCAATCTTCAACAAGTGAACCAAGCATAGAGTGAAATAATTTTGTCATCACATCATATTCAAACTATCGACCTAATCTAAGTTCCAATCAAGTTTCATACCTACCACCTTTTGTTTTATGGACATTGATGGCTTCAACAAAAAAGATATTATGGTTTTTCTGCTACACAACCTTTTTCCTTATTGAATTCTGCTACATAACCTTACTTCGGGAAGTTCTTTCATTGAGAACTACTTATAATGAACTTTCTTTCCTACTTGACAGTAGAAATGGTAATAGACTAAACAGAAAAATTGCACACCTCTGTGTCTGTATGACTGCTGAATTCCCCTGCTCTTTTGATGTAACCTGGATCTTTACTGCAACCAAATGTGGTAGATAATTGTTTAATGATATCAGAATAAAAGATAGAACAGAAGAATTGTGGTAGATATACAAGGACATGTATCATTAAAGCATAACTTTGCCAGGCTGGTAATCTCACTTGGAAATGTATTAAAGATATTAGGTTCCTCCAAAATAGGATCGGGGTGGGTTATCTGGTGGCTGGGAAAGAACAACCCAAGTGCTAAATGACTACCAAATTCTCCAAACCATATGTTCAAGTATCAATGCGAGCTCAAATTTTCTTACTGGCTCAATGACAAAATAACTATTTCGGAAAAGATAAAAACAAAATTTCAATTGGCATTTAATTATGGCTTCTAGAAAAAGGATTACCTACTGCACCTGTAGAACATAATCAGTGAACCCACAGCTAACGAAATAGCAGCCCATCCCCAAAGGCCAACAGCAGCAGTAACCTTTGTCAGATTAGGAGCTAACATGAGTAAGTATGAAGTCAGTAATGAATGACTGGCGAGGGAACACAAATCTATCTGCAATCTAAAGGAAAACTGGAACATCATAGCTTTAACTACCTGCGAGGACCGAGTTCATAAAGAGAATTGTTTGAAAGATTATTGTACACAACAATATAGGAGCGAAACCAATATCTGCCATCTTCCCGCTGCAAAATTTGTCTCTCCAACGGTTACTGTGAGCCCGCTGCTGGTTAGCCTGCACAAAATACAAAAATAGTCCTTTTCATAAGAAATTCAGTAACAATGGCCACAGGAGAATTACCCAGGAGCATTACCGAAGTACAGAAAAAGCATAAATCATGGGGCCACCTTTTTTTATATAATTATTATAGGGGACAAACTTTCATTGGAGAAATAGAAAGTGTATAGAGCTTTGAACAAGAAACCCAACAAGCTAAAACGGAATAGGCCCTCTACTTGAACCAAAAATATCAACAGAACTGGCAATACCCAATACTGTTAACCATAAAGGAAAACGAACTGCATTCCAATCTGAAATAAATAAAATAAAATAAATTGCAAAAAGGTATTGTCCCTAAATCCAAGGAAACTAAATCCCAGAATCGAACCCTGTCCACAAATGGTCAAACTCTTCCCTTATCACATCCTCAAATGTTCTTTTGTTCTTCTGCAATATTTGTGACCATGTATAGAATGTATTTTTTAAAAAAAATTTCTCTAATTTAAATCAGAAATGAAGTCTTTCTTTACATTACAAGCCTACTATCTTCAGCACCAAGTGGCCACATAATTGTGCAAGATTGAATGTACATATCAACAGAACACCATAGACGCACTTCTCCACTCCATCTACCTTGCTCTAATTTTTATAGGTAATAAATGTTCTTGATTTTTCAGTTTTTATGGACTAAACTGAAAATCCCGAAAGTATCACCATTATCGTATATTACCAACTATCCCCTCTACCCTTAATCTCCAGTTCTACTAAATTGAAAGCCCTTTTCTTTCTTTTTTTGTGTGTGTGAGAGGGGCAACAAGGTCTGTAAACAGGAGTTCAAAAATTCAGAAAACTAAACTAATTATGGCCTGAGGCCTACAAACACCAATCATATCCTCAAAAAGGAAAGACCTAAAACTAGGAGGAGGCGCTTGGAAAAGACTTAGACCCAATTCAGCCTTAGAGCCCAAGTCAGCCATCCAGTCAACCACCATATTCCTTTCCCGATAAGTGTGATTATTCTGCAGTCCCAAACTTCATTCATTATCTCTTGGCAACCCAAAATAATTGAACCAAGAGGCTGAAGGTTATTCACATCATGACAGATGAGATGAACAGCCACAGCAGAATCTGCCTCCAAAATTACTTTGCTTAAACCCCACATCCTAGGCCAACTTTAGAGTCTTAGACCACAATATATACCCCATAGCTCAGCATCCAAGACTTGACCATTCCCCAGATGTGCTACAAACCCAGCAACCCACTCACTACACCCCCTGCTGCAATGCTTCATTGAGATCCCTTCCTACAGAAATCAGTATTGATTTTAATGAATCCACTGGAAGGGGGTTGCCAAGCCATATTTAAATTAGTCTACTTCACCTGAAACCCTTAAGGCCACGTTTGGTGCCTAGGATTGGATTGGAAAGAATCCTAGTGTTAGGTCTTTCCTTTTTGAGGATATGAATTGGTGCACCCTTTTTTAGATTCTTAGTGTTAGGAAACTAAGATTCTTTCCTAGTCCTTTTAGGAGAAGAATTGGTGCACCCTTTTTTCCTAATTCAATTTAGATTAGAAATCCTACAAGTCTATTTGGAATTGTAAAGAAGTCTATTTTCTTATCCCACTTAGAATAGGAATTATAATCTGTAAAGGATATGTAATTAGCACCCTTTATTTCAACACAACATACCTTGAATCTAGTGAGTTATCCAATCCTATCCAATCCTAGGGACCACACATGACCGATGATAATTATAAAGTACTTTGTATCATTCCTATTAAATTAATTGTTATCAACTCTTTAAAAATTAAAATACAATTTTCCCATTCAAAGATAAAATGTTAACTCGATTGAAATAATGTTTTGCATTTCTATTGCACAGGAAAAACCTACACATCACTAGAAATTTATGTATAAGGATACATATGACTCTGCAATTGTTCCAGAAACAAGCCTATAATATGAATGGAAATTCAACCCTTGGGAAGGCATGTGCGTATGTTATGGAAAGACCATGAGAACCATTAACCAATTTGTTTATCTTGTGTATGTACCATACATTATACTGAAAAATCCGAACAAAGAAAAGAAAATGTGAATGACAACAATGGAAAAGTCAATGAGAACCCACAAGTTTTTATTATATGCAACAATTGCAAAATATGATGTCCTGTATCAAAACCTCTTCCCAAAACACAACCCCATACTAGCAGAACCTTATATTCACATATCTAATTTTCAAGTCCTGTTTAGATTTGATTGTGAGAAATCTACCAGGAGTGCTAGATATATAAAGTTACGTACAAGGAAAAGAGCGACACGCTGATGACCTTTATCAGATGCAATCTGAACAGGAGTAAAACCAGCATTGTCTTTCACCGTTAATTCCTGCTTAGTACCGGCATAAACAAGAACAGTGCAAGCCTCTACATTTCCTCTTAAAGCAGCCCAGTGCAAAGGGGTACAACCTAATAGTATAGGATCCTCAAATCATCAGACCACAAAGAAGACCACCAAAATAACCCCAAAAACAAAAGGACAATTAAAAGAAAACAAAAGACTAAATAAGCAACCAACTAGTTACGAGGAGTCATTGAGAAGTTGCAATTTCATCTTTAACATAAAGCATGATTGGAATTGATGATTCTCTTGAGGATTGGCAGACAGATTTATTAACCATTGAAAAAGAATTCAGTATAAGGAGTATAGAAACATGGGCTGAAACTCTTTTCAATTAAAATAGAAAAAACCACAAAGTGAAGGAATGATGTGAGCATTTGTCACTAGTGAGTGCATGCAGGCATACAGCGTTTTTTCCTCCTGTTAATTTTTTGCTGGCATTTTATTTTACGACAATTTGCTAAGGCTTTGGATTGTATAAGATTTATCTTCAAAAATTGCAGTGATGGTGCTACCCCTTTTATGTTTCTGGTTTTATTATTTTAGTCCGTTCTTTAATTTATTAAGGCTTTGGATTGAATAATAATTATTTACTTGTGCTGATCTTGTTTTCATGTGTTAAATTGGCCAATTGGCCTTAGAATCTTTGATGAGGACATCTTTGTCAAACCCATTAGGGTTTACAAAAGAAAGAGATGGAAGAGGAAGTCATTTAATTTGGTCTTTAAATCTGGCAATTTTTTATTCCTGTGATTTGTTTCTAACTTGTTCTCTAAGTTTTCCAGATTTTAGTAAGATTTTTAAGTTTTCCAGATTTTAGTAGCATTTATAAGTTTCCTATTTTATTTAGGTTAGAATTTCTGTTTTAGCAAGGGATTTTTTTATCCTATTGTCTCTTGGTTTTAGTTAGCTATAAATAACCCTCTCGTGTAATTCATTATGGGTGGAGTTGTTGAGATATAAAGTAAAGATTATTTTCCAGAGATTGGAGACTACTTGGTGTGAAGCCAAACCCCTGGAGTGATTCCAGACCTATCCCTTTTGTTCTATTTTCTGTTTTCCATTGTTTTCGCTTCCGCTAAACTACCCAAATACTCCATTCACCCATATCCTACATCAATCTTCTTTAAAGGGTTATAAAACTATAAATTGGGCTCAGAATTCTTAACCATTGCATATCGGGCCAACATTTAAAATAATAAATGTAATTTGGCTCAGACTTAAAAAAAGAAAAGCACAAATTACAGCAATTAGGAACCATCCAAATTCCAATCCAAACCAAAACCATATGAGTTGGGTCAAGTTGGTAAAATACTATTGAGAGGTAACCTAGCATTTTTTTGGTACCTGCCACAAAACGTGCATTAGCACTCTCTTTTACATAGGCAGTTTGACACATTACATAAACAGCTAAGGTATAAATTTAATTGTACTATTAAACTAACAAGCACACAATGAAAATGCACATTTAGTATACCTTCTTTATCTTGTCTCCCTTGGCTTGCATCTCTAAACATAAGTAACCTAACTGTATCTGCAAATCCCTTATATGCAGCCCTGGTTGAAAGTATCATAATGATTAATTTTCCTGTAGAGAATCTCACAACAAATAATTTCATGTTTCCAGATATGTTAGATTGCTGCACAGAACATCATAATTTGATCAATGACTTCAATTTTGCTAATCATATGTGACAATTTTGTCACTTTTAGGCTCAGCCGATGATCAAAGTAGACCAATCAACATAATTGGAAAAGATAATCCAGACCAAAGCCCCACTAGTGTCTATCACAGTGTACATACAAAAAGGAACAGAAAAATTAGCTATTCCCCTTTTCAGTATAAACAATAAAGAACTAGTTCAATCATTTATACACTCCTTACCACATATGCAGAAAACTACTTGAGAATGAACAAATTTAATTCATGAGACTGCAGGCTGATACTGGACAAATTGAATGATTAAAAGCATGGTTTCAATGTCACAGAATATCTATGTACACGTAAACCATGTCAATATGCCACAGTTAATAGCCTTTTAGCATACCAATGAAGAGGACTCCTCCCCTCATTATCAGGTGCATCAAAATCAGCATGATACTTTGCAACAATGTGATTCAAGAAAGATGTTTGCCCATATTGAGCAGCAACGTGAGCTGCCTGCAGAAATTCAAACAAGTTATGAAAAAAGAGAACTATCGGCACAATACATATCCATTGCATGCATGATAATATAATAGTGTCTTTATAAAATAAATCATACTAAATAAAGTAATCATCGATAAGGCAATAATAAGTTCCTACATTTTTTGTTACTAACATAGCTATGAATGTGTATGTCTGTGTATGCATATAACGGAAAATGCTCTTGCTAGGCATTCTGGCAACATAAGATGCTTATTGTTGCCGAACTGTTAATCTGGACCATTGATCATCTTGGTTCTGGCCTGACTGTTTGGTCCAGATTCATCGGTAACATAAACTTCTTTTTCTTTTCCACATTATCTAGCAAGTAAACATTTCTAGGATGTCTGGCAACACAGTGCCGGTCAACCTGCAGTGCAAAAGATTGGTTATCCACAATGCTGTTAACAAGAAATTTCTTAGATATGTATATACTTCATAGCAACTTGTGTTGAAGACTGGACTTCATTTTCAGTCGTTTGATCTCATTAATGGCCAATACTTAATTTAAGCGAAACTAATGACAAAGACTTATGACCCATGAATAGCCTGCTTCCTTCCTCACCTACGTAAACCATCCAACCTCTCTACTCTCAATTCTTCATCTCCATCCAAATACAATGGTGGAATCAAGGTTCTAAAGGTTCATATTGTTTAGTGCTTACAAAATGATCTCAATCTCAATCAACTGAAAGTTAAAAGTCCTCTAAAAGAAAATAACATCAATAAACATAAACCCAAACACATGAACTGAATAAATTAAAAACATTAATAACACATGCATTTGCCACAAACACGTGTAGAAGAGTAGGACAAAACTATTGGGAACTACTTTTAAGGAAATGGGTCCCAAGTCAGAAGAGTAAAGACCAGGACATAGGGAACCAAAATAGATATCACAGGATGAGCATCGTTCAGGGAATTTCCTTTTCAGCCTCATCCTAAATTCTCTCCTCTGCTCTTCAACCATCAAGCTTCTTCAATTTATTTTGCAAAAATCAAAAGCGGTGGCTGGTGATATGGCAATTTAGAACTCCAAGAAGTCACAGAGGACCCTAATTTGGAGATTCTTCTGAGGTAGAGAGAGATGCATCATTTCAGATGAACAGAAGATATGGTTGTGGAGCATTTGGTGCAAATAATTGTTGGGTAGTCACAGTTTATTTGGGCGGAAGTCAAGAAGTAAGAACTGAGATTGGAGAGGTGGTGTAGTGTTGAGAAGTGAGGAAGAAGCAGGTTTATATCCACGGAATGTGGGTCTCTCTCATTATTTTTACAACAACAAAAAAATCAGAATCCTTGCATAATCAAATACCAGGTTTATCTTATTCGAAATGGCCAATATTCAACCAAAAGGGAATTATGAAAAATAGAAAGAAAATGCATTTAAAAAGAGAAAGTTACCCGGTACCCATTTACATCAGCAGCCTCAACCCTAGCTCCATTCTGCAAGAGCACATCCGCCGCCGCAATTGCACCCTGCACGGCTGCCCAGTGCAACGCTGTCTGTTGTATATTCTCAGTCGCATTGACATCGCCACCATGCTTTGACAACATCAATAAAACAATATGTTCATCCAAGTCAAACACAATGCAGCGCAATCCAATACCAAACGTACAACAAACAAGCTCAGCCAGCTCTTATACCAAACACAATCCCAGAATTTACCAACCCCCCCCACACACACACACACACAAATTCAACATTTTCACACAAACCCACTGCATAACTCAATCTTTCCTAACAAACCCACCACAGAATTCAACTTCTTTTACAAACCCAACACAGAATTCAACAAGCAAATTCACAGAAATAGAAACGGCATAAATACCTCAATTATGTACTGAGCTATATCGGGGAAGTTATTAAGAGCAGCCCAATGGAGGGCGTAGTAGCCATGGACGTCAGGGTTGGAGAGAGAGGCACCGTCTTGTTCGACAAACTTTCTCAGTTTCTGAAAATCGCCATAAGCAGAAGCGGAGAAGACGTCGACCACCGGCACCTCGGTAGGGTTTTTCTGGGTTTTGGAGTCCGATGACACCACCTCTATCTCTGAAGAAGCCATTTCTTGAGAGCTAATCTGTAATGGGGGACCGAGAATTTGAGATTATACAGTTTCCAAGTGAATGTTTATTGCTTAATTTGGTGTTTGCGAATTGAGCTTTCTCTGCCTCTCTAGAAATGGTGTTCTAAAATTAACTGTGTATTTTGATGTTACGTGTGTATTTGGAAATGGTGAAATTGATGGTGATGGTTCCGTTGCATTATGCATCAGCATGAATCATGGCGTATATATCAAAGATAATTTAAAAAAGGCTTTTATTAGGGTTTTATTACTTTACCAATATTGGAAGAAGTAGACGTGGATTAGGTTAGGCCATTTGGCCCGGCCAATAAGCCCGCTTTTTTTACCCAAGTTCGAATTCTGCTATAGGTAAATTAGATTAATATGGAGTAATTAACATGACCACTTAAAAATATATATGTATAACTCAAAAATATAGTATTTTTGTTCACTATTTTAATCCAAGATGCACCCTTATTATCTTTCTCAATATTTGACATGTATCCTCCATCGACATAACCATGGTACATAAATACAAAGCTAAAAAAAAAGTAAAAAGCAATCTTGTTAAGCTGAATTTTTTTTTTTAAGGAAAAGGTGATATATAACTTTTGTAGAACAGTTCTAATAGCCATGTGCTTGTGGTATTTCTTTTGAATTTTGTTCATAACCCTTTTTTTTCACGGATGTTACGATAATTTGCAACAAATGTCTCCCTTCTCCCCCAAAATTCTTACTCCTCTCTTGAATCCAAAAATTCCCTAACCCAAGTAGTGGTGGCTACAAATGTTGTTTTAATTAATACTGGGAAGTTATATTTTCATTAGAAAACCAAACCAAGCCGGTTCAGTCCGATTCAGTTGGTGTTGACAGTTCATCTGTTTTTATGCCCACCCTTTCATTTCAGTTCATCCGTTTTTATGCCCACCTCTTTTATATTTTGTGCATTCTGCACCAAGGTAAACGTAAGTTGCATACAATAAAGCTTGCTCTGTTGTGTGGTACTCCCAGGACGAAAGCCAGCAAAACACAAAATGACCAACAATAAGAAATATGAAGAGGAAAATGAATAAAGGGCTGTTGTTTGCGTTCTTTAACACACTACTTGCTACAGAAACTGAAACTGGCAGTACCAATCAGGCGGAGAGCATCTTGTGTAGGGCTGGCCAATGCGGCAACCGCACTCAAGAATTTCTCCATCAGCCAGCTCTGTAGGATACTTTTGCCAACAATTAAGATTTACAGCTAGAGGCATGTCAACATGGCTTCTATCACATGTTAAGAGAAAAGGAACATGTAAGTACAAACCTCTGAAAAACTAGATAATGTTTGGTGTGTCCAAAAGAGAAATATACTACAAATTTCCATTATATTCACATTTCTTTAACACTCAAATGAATGATCATGGCAGATGTTCTTAAAACTGAGCTAAAACTAAAGCTCGACAAC
This sequence comes from Prunus padus, assembly GCA_024362665.1. Taxonomy (NCBI): domain Eukaryota; kingdom Viridiplantae; phylum Streptophyta; class Magnoliopsida; order Rosales; family Rosaceae; genus Prunus; species Prunus padus. Next base: position 11,217,460 of record JANFAM010000006.1, on the reverse strand, counting down.
TTGTGTCTATAGGTGCAGCAATAACTTGCCTCAGTAGCTGTGCAGGAGGCAACCTAAGTATTGCTGCCTCTGACAGAAGATGTTAAGTAGATTTATCAGGGTTATCACTTTCCTGTTCAGATTTAGAATCTTCCTTTTTCTCCATAACCTGCTGGATTCCTTCTTGGTACCCATGTATAAAACTTTGAAGAGCATCTTTATATGCAGAAGCTCTTGTCATGTAGACACGCTGTAGAGCAGGCTTTAATGTCTCCATTCCTCCTCTGGCAGCCACAGCTATCAGTTTTTATTTCCAGACAAAAACAGTAAACATAATCAGATTTCAAACCCATTGAACTGTAAAACTCAAAGATTTCAAACACGGTCAAAGGAGAAAACCCTATTGCGAGAACAACCCAAAAATAAAAAATAAAAAAGTTGTTTTTATCACAATGGATTTGTTTGCACCATCATAACCCGAATTTATAAACGGAAGTTTAGAGACACAGGCAATAGACAGTATACAGTAAATCCAGATACAAAACCAGCCAGAAAGAACTGCATAACACATGTATTTGCTTTTATATCTTCCATCCTTACGATATTTGTTGCTCAAACTGGTTTACTTCATCATCCTTGCATTATCTCAAAAAGATGAACCACTTTCAATCATGATGAAGCAGGTATAAGTATAATGTTTCGAAGTTGTTTGGATATACAAACCACTTTTAAAAGTAACTTTCTAACCTACTGAGTTCAAGTACTTAATTGACACTAAATGTGACTCAAATCAACAAACCAAAAGCAAAGATCTCTTATGCACCAATAGTCATCTTCATAGTCATGTGTATGCATACACCATGTAAAACAACTAGGCTTTTGATTAAATTATAATTATGACATTGATTGATATGGTAGCATAATGTTGACATTACTTACCAAGATCCTCTAATGTTGAGGGTTCTTTCTCTTTAGGCGGGCCCTGTGGTCTACCAGGTTTATCTTCACTCTCTTCATCCTTAAAATCATTAGGTCGCAGTTCAGGACCAATATCCCGAACCCAGCTGGCAGCATACAGCCTAGAAGCCTCCTTCAACACCTGACAGCCAATACAAGAAGGTATAAATTACCATCCTACATGTCAATACCACACATTATAAGTTTTAACATATTCCAAGCATTGAAACAAGTTCATATCCAAATGAAAACAAAACAAAAACTCTATCTAAACCTAAAAGAAGAATAAAAGAAACAATAGCCAAATATTTCACCAGCTCAGATGGTCAAAAACAAAATATAAACTTTGACACACAGCACCTTGAATGTCAAAGCATTCTAAAGCCTAAAAATTGGACCCAACCCACATTTTTAAATAAACGCTTTTGTTCAATAGCACTTTTATCAGTACTGCTTTTGCCAGAAGCAATCCAGAGCACGCGGGGACTAGTTTCTTTTACTTCATAAAGTATATGAACAATCAAATCAAGCTTTACTTATTATTACTTCAAAATAATCATGAATTAGATAAATAAATCAATTGGGTATGAATTTAATCAACTGCAAAGCCCACAACTTGTGTAATGAGAACCAAAGAAGGGCGTACCAAGAACCGCTCATTCCATGTGAGCTTGCGGCGCTTCTTGATATGAGGAGGGTCTGGCAGCGAAGATGGAAATGCAATCTCTTTCAGATCATAGCGAACGTAATCGTACAGCTTCCTACAGACCACCCTCACCTTCATTTCTATGACGCCGCTAACTTCTCACTTTGTACCCAATCTTCTAGCCTTCCAGTGACTTCCGTATAGAGAGAGGCTTAAAGAAGAATTTCGAAGAAGAAGAAATAAGTTAAAGAGCTGATGGAGTGGAGCGGCTGGAAATTGGGTGAAGATGAAGAGGTGTCCATGGGTCCATTGGTAGGTGGGCTGGACTAGCCCAACCCAAACAGTGCTGGGTTCATCAAAAAATAAAGATAGCAAAAGCCTCAAACAAAGCATTTCTCAAAATCAATACGCAAAGCACAACATGATAAATTTTTCGTTTTTTTTGCACAAGCTATATTCGCGGAGTGGGAATTCAAACACAAGACTTCGGGTGTAAGAGTAATGGCTCCTAATCACTTGAGCTATACTTTCATGTAATTTTTTTTTAAGATTTGGACCTTGAGAGAGAGATGTGTGGTGGGTAACTGAGAAATCAAGAGATTGTGATATTGTATGGGAAATACAGAGAGACAAAGAAATAAAAATTAATAATAATAATAACCCACTTACGTCTTAGCCAGCTAGATGTCATTAATTTTTGGGAGATTCACTATTATATCCAATATAGGAGCCCAAATTATTATTATTTTTTTAAATAAAAAAAAAACCTACATGAAATGGGCTTTAGAAACACACATAAAGCTCATTTACAATATAACAAAGAGGCTTCAAACTTCCTATAAATTACAAAACTGCTATCAATTTCTTAAAACAAGCCCAACCTCAAAACCTCATAAAACAAAAACTCAAAACACTCAATATGGCATGAAAATAATTTTAAAATCAAAATTAAATTCAATAGGGTCAGCTGTCATTTTTTGGGTTTTTTTTTGTTTGTTTATAGAAATGAAATGGTGTATGGTTTATCTATATCACTAGTACTAAGAATGGCTATATAACTAAATATCTCTTAATTTTTCAATAAGATTATAAAACTACCACATATATAGTATTACCAATCCACTCATAGTACAACATGTGTATGTTTATTAATATTATATCCTATAAAGTATAGACTCATCGTCTACCAATATTTATACAATCATACATAAAACATTTGCCCAATAGTGCCATTAACTGATGTCGTGTCTAAGGTGGGAATTTTTTTTAAAAAAAAAGAGTAGAAACTAAAAGTATCTTTGGTAGAGTTAGCTACTATGATCCTTAGCCATTTTGGCTAGAATGAGGGCAAAATGCAGCTCCAGCATACTTACTATATGACTCTCCATTTTGGAGAACTTCAAATTTGAGTTTGGTGGCTTTCTACGTAGTGAGGAGGAGAGAGATATTGATAGTTCTCCATTTCTTCATCTTCTCTCTCCCTAGGCCCACAACCCTCTCTCACCTCTTACTTTTAATTTTAGTTACTCAAATATTTAAATTTTAAGAGATAATAAAATATTAGAGATTAGCCAAAATAGAGAACATTGCTCGATGAAATATTTTTTAAAGTAGTTTACTATAATAGTTTTTTAGCCATTTTAGCTAAAAATTAGTTAAAATTTTAGAGACTTTACTGGAGATGCTCTAAGGGCATATGTACCATCAATTATTACAGGGAAGAACTCATGTTATGACTAACCTGGGCTATCACCCTGAGTTTTTTCTATCCTTTTTCTTTCTTTCTTATAGTTACTATATAGGTTTTATGGATTAGCCCATCCCAAAATCTCACAAAACATAATCAACTACACCTCATTTTGAAATCCTAAGTCCGTTCCTAGATTAATAAAAATTAGAATTTTGAAAATAGAAATTTTAGATTAAGTTATAATTTGGGCTATTATGGTAATAAAATAGTAGTGAAATTTTTTAGGTCAAATTGTACTGGTCAAACCTTTGGCCATAGGGCTATTCTAAGTTGGCCCTTGTGAAAGAAATATCAATCCTCCAGTTGTGCTAGAGCCAGCTACCAATTTCAGTCAAATCAAAATTAAAATTTTCATCTAAGCACCATCTTTTTTTTTTTTTTTGTAAAGGTTGGAAGGGTGGGGGAAAACTCACACACTAGACACTATTATGGGGATTTGAACTTAGCACTACTTGGGAGCACACCAAAGGTCTAGCCCGATCCAAGTAACACCCCATCGTCATCCAAATCCCATCTAAAAGTGCATGTAAATCTCACATGCACGGTAAAAATCTATAAGTCTTTTTTTTTTTGCCAAGTAAAAATCTATATTAGGGAGCTAATTTTCCTACTCTCATTTTCTCCACTTATACTCCCTTTTGCTTTTTAATATTTTTTAATCATTCTTTTTCTTTTTTGTTCTTTCTCTTTGCTATTCTACCCTTGCCATACATTAATTTCTTTTTACTTTCACTTTTATATTATTTCTTAGGCTTAAATGTCAAAATGGTCCCTATGTTTTATAACGTTGGTCAATTTAATCCATGTGTTTTCAATTTGGCTAATTTGATCCATGTGTTTAAGACCGTTAGTCAATTTGGTCAGTTCCAATAAAGTTACGGCTAAATGAACATGATAATCTTTTTTAATTTTATTTTGAAAACTTATAAAGCTTTTTGAAGTTAATAAAAAGTTGAATTAATTTTAAAATACATTAAAAGTTCAATTAAACTAAAATATATCATTAGAAAAAGGAAAAAAAACTTGAAAAGAAAAAGGAAAGAAGGGCATAGTCTAGTCGGGAAGGGGAGGAGCTGCTCAGTGGGTGGAGAAGTGGGAAGGACCATTGCGGAGTGGTAAAGCTGCAGTGGCTTTTATTATATATAGGCTTATTTACACATATGCCCCCTGTGCTTCCAAACGAGTCTCAGATTACCACCTGTATTTTCAAGTGTCTCAATATACCACCCATGGTGTAATTAAGTGTCTCACGTTATCGATTCCGTCACATTTATGTTAAATACAAGGGCAAAATAGTATTTTTGTATTTTTTATATAAAAACTCTATTTCTCTCTCTCTTCTCTCTCTCCCTCTCCTTCCCCTCTGTGACCCAGCCCCCATGACCACCACCTCCAACTCTCAAGAACCCACAACCCAAAACCCTAGCCCCCATGAACCTAGACCCACAAACGCACCCACCCACCCCTTCTCCTTTTCTCCCTCACCCCGACCAGCCACCACCATATGAACCACAAAGAGAAGGGGAGGGCATTGAGCTGATAAGAGAGAGAAAGGGGAAAGAGAGGGAGAGGAGAGGGAGAGAGAGAGAAGAGAGAGAGAGGAGAGAGGGAAACAGAGTTTTTTTTTTAAAAATAATACAAAAATACTATTTTGCCCTTGTATTTAACAGAAATGTGACGGTTTCGGTAACGTGAGACACTTAATTAAACCATGGGTGGTATATTGAGACACTTGAAAGTACAAGTGGTAATTTAAGACTCGTTTGAAAGCACAGGGGGTATATGTATAAATAAGCCTTATATATATTTAGAGGTGTGTGGATTGGAGTTGGGGAGGTAAGTGTGGATTGGAGAATTGGGGCCTTTGGGTGTTGGTGGGGAAAGTGGCTAGGGGTAGAGATTGACAGGGTTGTTGGGTTGTTCCCAATTCTACAATTGCTGTGCAGCTCCTCCCCTCCCCCAACTACACCATTCTTTTCTTTTTCCTAATGTTTAATTCAACATTTTATTAACTTCATAAAGCATTATAGGTTTTCTAATATATATATATATATATATATATATATATATATCATGTTCATTTAATGGCATAAAGAAAAAGAAATAATATAAAAATATAAAGAAAATGAAAATGGAGTGCAAGTTGAAAAATTAAGTATAAAAATTAAGTAAAAATAAATTAATGTAGAATAAGGATAGAATAGGAAAGAAAAAGAACAAAAAGAAAAAAATTAATTAAAAAATATTAAAAAGCAAAGGGGAGTGTAAGTCAAGAAGAGGGGAATGAAAAAAAGGGGAGTGAGAAAATCTGCTCCCTAAATTTATAGAGATTTTCTATTTAAACCCCACACTTCTCTTAGTTCACCCAAATACTTAAATCATTAATATGTAAGTTTTATTATTGTGTAAAAAGACAAAAAAAGTCATCCAACTTAATACTTAACCCTAATACATCTATACACACCCCACCATTCTTCATATTAAGTTTTAGAAAAGTTGGTAAACATTAATCTTCATTATCACTGTCATCATCCTCTGTATCACTGTCACTTTCGCCCATTTTTCTCTTGTCCATCATGGCAAAAACAACAAACTCAGATGTGAATACCAATAAAATTATATTTTAATACAGGAGAGAGACAGCTTTGATAGCAAAAAATTTCTGAACAGAAATGTAGTATTGCTGAAACAAAGTTCTGCCAACAGTAGAGATGATTCCAAAATTTAGGCTACTCTAAACCTACTGAGACCATTTTTACTATAGCAATGTTCTTAAATAGCAAATGAATTAAAAGTTGGAAAACAACAAAATAAATACTAATTATAAGAGACAAATAAATATCTCTGTACATTTTTTGTTACATCTTAAAAGAGATGAATAAATTAGTAGGCATTTAAGTAAAAATATCTCATTTTTATTGTAGCAATCGTTATATACTTTAGCAATTTTCTATGATTTAATTACATGATAAAAACATCTTGTGAAAACAACAAAATCTCATGTATACTACAAATATTGTTTAATGATTTAAGTATTGGGGTGAACAAAGAAAATTATGGGGTTTAAATAGAAAATCTCTTTTATCTCTTATTTTTTCAGCTTGGGGTGTATTTAAGGGTAGTTTGGGAAGATAGTGGGGTTTTCTTAGAAATTGTGAAAATTTAAATTAAAAGTTGGGGTGAACTTAGAACATGGGGTGAACTAAGAGAAGTGTGGGGTTTATATAGAAAATCTCAATTTATATAAGTTAACCTCATAAATGTGCATCCTGCCTATATATACACCATCCTTCATAAAAGGAAATCCAATTAAGATGGTATCCAACTAGAATTATGTCATATTGTTCACCCCTTTTTGCTGTGAGTACCTGTGATGGCAGGGTAAAGTTCTCCATTAATTCAAAGACCATGATTTGGTCAATAAATCAACTTTCTTTGTGTGTCGAGCGTGCCACTGTTAGCAAGTTATATACTCCTAACAGATTTGAAAATAAAATAACTTGCGCCCTAAGTTATCTAATAAAAACCAAGCAATTGTGCATTTAGGTGAGGAATATCTCTCAAGTAAGTTCTTTGCTATGCCTCAGACAGGTGAGGACTTCATAATTCTCACAGTTACAACTTGGTAAATTCTAGCAAAAATATCCTTACATAAAGATGACAAAATTCAAGCAGAACTGCCTGATTTGAGCCTTCTTGTGTTGGAGTTCGTGTAGCAACACCTTCAACTAACAGATGTTAGCTGGAAATCGATACCAACGCTGGTGATTGGCAGAGCTTTTCATCAATTTGAGTCGTAAGGAAGATGAGCTGGCAGGCAGAACTGAGAGTCTACGTGTTCTGGCTGTTCTGGATGGACTATCTTCACCTGGGTCGGTCTGGACTGAGATGATCACCCTAGTTCTCTTCAAGATTGATAACTTCTGGGCTCGATCTGCTTCGAAGTTAGTTGTTCTGACTGCTAAACCAAATCTGTAACGGTAGAAACCTGAGTTCTGACTGAATTTCTTTTGGGAGAAGGCCTGCTTCGAGCTGGATCACTTCAAAGATGACTTTTTGGAGTGCTTTGGAGGTTACAAAGATTATGAAAATTTGTTGAGGTTTTCATATAATGAAATGACCTGAGTTCTGCCTGTTTGGACCTTGTAAGATGGTGCATAATTTGTATTTTTGGCTTCTCACCGAAGTTTGACTTGTTTTGAGTTGTTTTTTGATCGAAAGATCTTTGGATTTGTATTTAGTTTTGACTGAGAGTTTGGTTTTTTTGATTGATTGGATGATTGTCCTTTTTGTGATGGTTTTATTTCCTTTTATAGAAACATTTTAGTCTAAAATATTCACAAAATATCTCTAGGATATTTTTAACTAAAAGGAAATAATTGGCCTAAGATAGGGAGTAGTTGATATCAACCTTTTGACTGCGAAGGAGGCTTTTCGTAACTTGTTCTCTTAGAAAAAAACATCTTTTCAACTTTTGTGCAGAGGAAAAGTAAGAATGTGTCCCAGCCGTCAGCCTTCTTTTTTGAAACTTGGTCTTAGAGGCTTTTGACTTTGATGAGACCTTTGCTTTTTGGAGAGGAAACTTCTGTCTATGCACAAAAAATATCCTTGAGTATGCTCGTTGTTCTTTAGTTCTGTATGACCAAGTTTCAAAATCTCTGCTCTTTTCGGAACTTGGTTCATTTTTTATTCATTCTCCTGAAATGGTCTTGGACTCGGGTTTTGGGCTTCTCCTTGATCCTTCTTGTATGGCCCAATATAAGCTTCTTGGTTTAAAATACGAATGGTCAGGCCCAAATCTTTAAAAGAAAACTACTTTGATTTTTTAATTGCCATTTAGTGGCAATTAATTTATCCTTGATGCTTCTACTTTTTTAAGTACGTGGTTATTTTCCATTTTTTGGTAAATAACTTATGTATTTAATCCTTGTAATTCCACTTGGGCTTAGCGTACCAATTTCGGGCCCAAACACATATATCAATATATATATATATATATATATATATATCACTCTCTTATCCGGATGCATTAACGTGCGGGCGTACGGATGCATGTGTAAATAGGCAGGAAAGCAAGGCGGGGTAGTACAGAATACACTGCGTCCGCACGATAATAACATTCGGATATCCGCATAAGAGAATTTCTGTGTATATATATATATATATATATATATATATATATATATATATATATATATATATATATATATATATATATATATATATATGGCGGGTGCAAATAAATAGTCCAAAGCAATTTGCCAAGTTTAGAAGATGGCCATAGCAAGAGAGTTGTTGCTTTTCTTTATTGTCACCTTCGTCTTATGCACAGGTTTGTTTAATACATACAAGCTTAGCAAGGCAACACTCTCCCATCTATTGGGCTGTAGGGGAAGCAATTTTAGCCTCTATTTCTATTATTTATCCATTTTTTTCTGTTTATGTTTTTATTTAAATTTTTTTTTATGAAAATTTTTATTTATTTTTTAGCTTGTTAAAAAACATCATTTTTCTCACTTGTTTATTTTCCCTTCTGTAAAATGTAGAGCTAAAATAAAAACTTTGCTTTCATTTTATGGTACAGTGTTTATAAAATATACTTTTATTTTTCATATACGATATTTTTTTTAATTTAAGAAAACATAATATACATATATTTTTCAATTACGCTTAACTATTTGAGGTACATGCTGTAAGACTCGTGTCTTGGGGAATCAAGAACGGTGAGCAATACACATCGTTCGGGGAGGGAATGGTGAAGTGCCTTATATGTGTGGGCACTTCTCTATCTAGCACTAGGCCTTTTGGGAGCTCACTGGCTTCGGGTTCTCTGGGAACTCCGAAGTTAAGCGAGTTTGCGCTAGAGCAATCCCATGATGAGTGACCCATTGGGAAGATATTGCTCGTGAGTTCCCATAAACAAAACCGTGAGGACGGAGGCCCAAAGCGGACAATATCGTGCTAGGGGAGTCGGGTCATGATATAATGGTATCAGAGCCAAACCCCGACTGGAAATGTGCCAGCGAGGACGCTGGGCCCCAAAGGGGGCTGAATTGTAAGACTCGTGTCTTAGGGAATCAAGAACGGTGAGCAATCTCACATCGCTCGATGAGCAATCAACATGAATAGCTATATTTTAGAATGTGAAAATTTGAGTTTAGCCCCAACATGATTGGAGATGGCGTAAAAGGAAGTTGAATCGGATCGGATCCCGGTTATTCTCCTATGACGTGTTTACTAACCTGTAATTGGAATGAGAATAAAGAATCCGATTCCGATTACGGATTATACCTGTGTTTACTAAAATTGGGAGGATCAAAAGTGCGTGGGGCCCACACAAAAAATGGAATTCAATTCTAAGATTTGGGTAATTTGGATTCCCAACATAGAGAAGGTATTTGGATTCCGAGTTTAGGGAGCAATCAGAATGATAATTTTTTTCCCCTTTATGCCATCACTTACTTTCATTATTTCCAAGATTATCCTTAATCCTAGAAATAAAAACAAAATCATTTTAAGTAGAATTTTGATTAACTAATAGAAATACTTACATTTATATATACTTTAAAAAAAACTTAATAGAAATACTTAACTTTATAAAAAAAATAAACAAAATCATTTTAGTGTGTTTATGAAATAAAAAAGCAATTTAATTTTTTCTTACTATTATATACTATATCAAATTTTATTAAAAATAATAATATAAAATATTTGATTTGGGACAAGGGCATTTTAGTAATCATACTGCTTTATATTCCGATTCTGCAGAATTAGTAAACAGATTTATGGAATTCTATTCCGATTCCAGACAATTTTAGTAAACAACTTCAACAGGAATCTGATTCTGATTCCGCCTCATTTCAATTCCTCTTCAATACAATTCCTCTTCAATTCAATTCCTCTCAATTTGATTACAGATTAGTAAACACGCCATAAATGCCCACTATTTCTCCTTCAAGTTTTCTCCCTGCCTTCTTTTCCAATAGTTTTTTACGAAGGAAAAAAATAAGGGTAGATCAAGTCCGGTTTTGTGCCTTTGCTTTTCTTGATAAATCAAACTCACTATAAAAAAAAAGGTCAGTAGTGATCAATTTCCTTGTGACCACTTGAATACTAGTCACAAATACAGTAATTTTAATGAACAATAATACTATATGGTCAATAAATTAATTAAGACCCATTTTTCAATTTTTAATGACTAAATTTTTTGACCAGTATTTAAATTAATCACTAAAAATAACTTAAATTATAAAATTAGTGACCAACACATATGCCAAGCTAACTTTACTTATGTTATTTAATAAATCAGTGACCAATTAACTTTTTTTAAACTTGATTTTTTGTTTTCAAAACACTGTACCGCATCAAAAAGAAAAAAAAAACAGAGTGAAACGAGCGAGCGTCCTCTTAGTCTCTATGTTTCGATTCTAAGTTTTCTCCCAATATCATGTGAGCTTTCTATTTCTCTTTGGTTCAAATTTAGGTTTTCTCCCAATATCATCTGAGCTTGATTTTAGGTTCAATTTTGATTTCTCTTTGAATTTCGATTTTGAGGTGTGATTCCAAAAAGCTTGATGCCCTAACTTCCTAATTGGTGTTGCAGATGTTTCGATATTGAGAAACGACCTTGAGGCTAGGGAGATCCTATTCTCAAAGTACCAAACTTTGATGTGCATAAATGTTGTTTTTTGTGCTCTGTGATAAAGGGTAACTGCCAGTGAGACACATGCTTATATAACTTTTTGTGCTGATTATTTAAGGATGATTGCTTATATAACTTTTTCTGCTTCAGTGCTCTTGTTCCACTTCATCAGTGAGACATGCTTATAGCTTTGTGATTTCAGGCACATTTGGCACCAAGCAGTGAAACAACATTTGATTTTCGGAAGTACATAAGCAGATCACTTGAAGAGGATTTCAAAGTTGTTGTGGAGATCAGGTTGGTGTTCTGTAGTGTCCAAAGTCATTAGGTTCTTTGTTTAACTCTGTCTTACAAACTTAACTTTATACTTCATGGATGAAGCCCAATTATATGGTTCTGTGCAGTGCTATTCTTGCTTTCCAACACATATGGTAAGTGAGATATTCTATCAGGTTTAATCTGTTTATAGTGTTATCGTAAAATCCTACATTTTTATAACTGATTCTGAAAATTGTCATGAAAAATTTGGGAATTTACTGACAAATAAGTGAGATATTATTGGCTACCATTTATCCCTTTAATTGTAAGGTCAAATACAAAATTCATCATCCAAGTATCATGCATTCCCTTTTTAATATGGCCATTGCAGTTGCAGTCCACATAAATTTAAGGTTTGTGACCAAAACAAAAAACCTTATAGGGATTAAAAATCTTGTAGATATTCCTGTTGGTGGGAACAAAACTGCAAGTGATTATATCAATGATGAGGCAGAGGATTCAGGAGAGAGGGGATGTGGTGAAGGGTGCCCCTCTTGTTCAACCCGGCGTCACCTCTTCTGGTTTGGAAGCCCTCGCTTAATGCTCTTTCTCATCCACTTTGTTCTGTTTCAGGTACGTCAAAATATGCATCTAAAATTCATATTTATAGCTTCAATTCACAGATATTATACTCTTTCTCAACCACTTTGTTCTGTTTCTGCTTATATACTATCTACCATGTGTCTCATAATGCTTTCATCATATTGTTTTTTCGGTTTCCATGCCTTGTATATGAATGCTTGCTAACTGGATGCATATGGACCTTGCTAGGTTTCCATGCAGTGTAAAAAGATTGACGCAGTAGTATTCCTCGGCTTTATCAAGGTTAGCTTATAACTGTCTCCTTACTGCAATTGTTTTTTTGTTGGTGTTTTTTCATTCTTCTGCGACTTCACATTTGCTTTTGAATTCCACTTGTCTCTTATGTTACAATGTTCACCTGTTTTGTTAAATTTCAAAAGCTGTTTTTGTTTTCTTTCACTGATGTTGTGCTTGAGTTTATGATAGTTTATGTAAACAGCAGCATTTAAGGATGATCTTTTTGAAGAGTCAGGCTGCCCAAAAATTTATATCAAGGAAGTGTATTCTGCTACAAACAATCAAAGCCAATCAAATTTCATTGGAGAAGGAACTGCTGGTGAGCATTTAAATAAAACATAGAGCAAAATGGATCTCATTTTCTTCTCGAGAAAGCATATATCAAAAGCATTCTGCAGCACCAGTTTACTTATTATATTATCTGATGATTGGTTGGGTTTTTGATTTTCTGGTTTTTATATTTTGCTCTCAATATAACAGGGAAGGTGTATAAAGGCATACTGTCAAATAATCAGCATGTAGCAATTAAGTACATTATCAATGATGGAAATGTGGAGACATTTACCAGAGAAGTTACAAGCTTATCACACATCAAACATCCCAACCTTGTTACTTTGCTTGGTTATTGCGTAAACGAAGATGAGTGTTTCCTTGTCAACGAGCTTTGTCCCAATGGAAACCTCTCAGAATGGCTTTTTGGTATGTATATATATTCCCCTGCCTTAACATGAAGTTTGTCTGCTTTTCCAGTAGTCTATATTGCTTAGTGTTCCAAGTTGAGTTCACTTTAAGGCTACTTAAAATTTACACTCCTAATGGTGATTTAGTTATACTTCAGCTTAGTTATACAGTCCTAATGGCTCTGTATTCATTATGTGCTTTGTTTCAGATATTTACTTTTGGCCTTCTGGTTTGATGCAGGGCTTGTTAATATGCTTGGTAGAGCTGTGCTTAAAAATGTTCAGCAGGTAAGCTACATCTAGTTGAATTTCAAATACTCAAGAAAAATATTTTGTTTCAAGTTCGCTCTCTAAACCATTTGAATGTTGAATTTGATTGTTTATGAACTTTGTCGATTATAGGGAGCAGAAACAATATGCTACGTGGCATTGCATCCACACGTGAAAGGGGTAACAGATGAATATTTTTCAGACAGTAACCTATCCAAGCCAAGGCCACAAGGTCAAGACGGGGAGTTGGCGAAGACGCTGGGATTTCAGCATGGATTTGGTTAAATGATTTCTGGAAACTCATCGCTTAATACTGTAATTGCTATATAGACACAATGCACATTGGATATTCCCTTCAAACGACAGAGATTGGTTTGTCGTTCGACATCTTGTATTAAGTTCCACAAATTTCATCTTCCAATCAAAAATTTCATTGTACCTGTATTCTGGTTTGTTCGTTTAACCATAACTCCTAACTCCTATTAATTGTGATTTCATATTATAATTCAATAAAGAACATGGATAGGTAAACCTAATTAGTTACCAATCTTTTGAAATACATTATTGACCGAGCAAGTAGGTCGCTAATATGGGCACGTGACCCTGTTTTAGTGACCAAAATGAGTGTTTTGGTGACCAAATTGTAGCCCTTTAGGCCATCTCCAGCCATGAGCTATATCCTAAATATAGCCCTAAAATAATGCAAAACCTATCTCCAGCTATGGGCTTAACAAAATTTTGGTCACATTTGGAGGGCCACATTTGGCATTTTAGCCCTCAAATCGGGCCACATTTAGCTTAGTTTTGGCCTTGACCAAATTTTTTGTGGGCCCCATACATTTGATTTTCATATTGCACATTGAAATCAATCCTCTTTTTTTGTGGGCCCCATGCTTCTCAAAATAATAAAATATGAAGAATCCTAAAATATAGCCATGCATGGCTGGAGATGGAAAATTTTAGGCATGCACTATTCTTTAAAAAATTAATATTTTGGAGAACTAAATTTTTAGTCCTGGACTGCATTTAGCCCTATGACTGGAGATGGCCTTAGTGACCAAAGTTGCGGTCACTATTCGCACTTTTATTAGTGACCATACTAGCATAATCACTAATTTGTTGTGTTGTAGTGACCAATATTTGAGAATGGTCAATAAATAGAATTTGTGACGAACTTTCAGTGACCACCCAGTGACCACTAATATTTTGACATTAATTGCATTCAGTGACTAAAAAGGGTAGTTTCTGTGACCAAGTGGGTGGCCACTAATTAATACCTGTTTTTCTTGTAGTGTCTCTCTGTCTAGGTATCATCCATCGAAAGAGGTGAGGCTGTTCAAACACTATTTATAAAAATTCTTTCATAGAGGAAGATGTCGAAAATAAAATATGGTGGTTTTAACTAAAATTCAGGGAAAAAAAATTAGAGGAAAAAGAATTCGGTTTAATTTGACAAAAAAATGAAATAAAATAATTCAGTTGGACTATTTCTGATTTACCAGATGAGAGAAAACAATGATGGTATGGAAGAAGAGGAGATGGCTCTTGACAGGAGAGAGAAAATTCAGAAAAGGAAGTGCTCTCCGGAAGAGAAGAGGGTAAAAGTGGAAAAAGAAAATAAGAAATTGACGTATTCAATATTTCTTCAAACTTTCAAAGGACACGTGGATGGCGATAGAGAGCGCCTCTCATCGCAGTCGGTGGAATCATGCATTCTGCTACTTTTCAAGTCACAACCAATGAGCTCGTCTTCACCAATGACTGAGTGAAAGTTCCATGGTAGATTTACAGTTGGAGCTTCAAATTTGCCTTCTCCATCTTGGGCTGACTTTTAACTCCATAGAACTTTATTCAATCTTAGACTTTTCAAAGGCATGTACTTTTTATACAATTAGAAATCCAGCCTTCCCTATATTATGTTTGCAAGGCTTTTTCAATCTCTATATGTAGGGTAATCACTTGGAAGCTGCCTTCTTTGCAGCACATTGGCCTTTTATTTAAGCTCAAAGTTATAAATTGACA
Source organism: Prunus padus (assembly GCA_024362665.1). Classification (NCBI taxonomy): domain Eukaryota; kingdom Viridiplantae; phylum Streptophyta; class Magnoliopsida; order Rosales; family Rosaceae; genus Prunus; species Prunus padus. The sequence goes on along the minus strand of JANFAM010000006.1, from coordinate 11,202,377 downwards.
AGAAAGCAAGTTTTGAGTAGCTTAATGAAACCTTATTCACTAGGATGACAAGGAAAGTGATGAAAAAAGTAGAACAGAGACAAACGAAACGAAATGATACAACAACAATTATATATATATATATATATATATATATTTATAGTATTGAATTTATGAAAGAGGATGGATGAGGTGGAGCTGAGACTTCAACAGTTCCTTCAAGCATTAGTGTGACTTTCTTCATGGTGGGTCTGAGTGATGGATCCTCCTGAATGCACCATATTGCAATCATCACATACTTCTCCATTTTGTTGATGTCGTTGATTTCCTCATCATCATTCTGGAAGAGCCGGTGCAGCTTCTTTTGCTTATAGCAATCATATGCCCAATCAGCTAGTATCATTTCATCTTCATTGTCTGCCACTTCTTGAAAATGCTTCCTGCAGAAAATAGTCTCTAACAACAAAATGCCATAGCTGTAAACATCAACCTTGACTGTGATAGGTAAGCTTCTGAACCATTCAGGGGCCACATACCCTCTGGTTCCCCTGATAGCAGTCATGCTTCGAGTCTGGTCCAATCTCAAAAGCTTCGCTAATCCAAAGTCAGAAATTCTTGCTGTGAAATTGTCATCAAGAAGAATGTTTTGAGGCTTGATGTCACAATGAACAATTTGGCTGCTGCACTCCTCATGCAAATACAAAAGCCCTCTTGCAATTCCCAAGGCAATTTGCCATCTCTGGTACCAGTTTGGCATTGATTCTCCAAAGAGAAAGCTTGCTAGAGAACCGTTGCTCATAAACTCATATACAAGAATTCGGTGCTCCCCCTCGTTACAAAATCCAAGTAGCTGGACTAAATTTCGGTGATTTGTTCTGCCGATAGCACTCACTTCAGCTTTGAATTCCAAATCATTTTCTCCAACCTTAGCGTCTAAACTTTTGACAGCAACACACCTTCCATTATCAGACGCTAAAACTCCTTTAAAAACTGTTGCAGAAGCACCGCGTCCTAGTTCTTCCTTGAATTCGTTCGTAGCTTTTTTTATCTCCTCATAAGTGAAATCCTTCAAATTCATGCCTGGCATGACTGGATGAGGTTGAATGACCTTTGCTTTTCTAGAATAGACGCGAGAAACAACCAAATAGGTTATTAATGGTAAGAGGATGTTCAGGACCCCCGAGCTACTCAGGAACACTGATCCAACAAGTATCAGAGTTGAATTATCTTTCTTTTTTGTGTTTACACCTCCACCTGGCCTAAAAGTAGAGTTGTCTTTCCCAAATTTGATTAGAGCTTTTGCATTAACACTAGGGCCAATCATCCCATTCGAAAAAGGGTGTCTCTTCTTGTAACAACTTCCGGCGATGTTGACAATTGCAACAGCACAAAAACAATCATCTAGGCAATTCTGTCTGCACCAATCCTCAGATACCCCCATAAAATGCTCATAATCTCCAAGAGGAAAATTTGTGTTTTGCATGTCTTGAAAATCAAAAAGATGCTCTGGTGAGACCTGGTCACAACTTTGTGGAACAAATTTTTGTTTACATCCTTTGCGCTCATCATTTGGATCAATAAAAGTGTACCCATTAGGGCACTGGCAAGTTGGTCCTTCATCCCCAAGACTACATAAGCTGTTGAATCCACATGCACCACCGCCCTTATCTTCCACAATTGACAAGCAGATATTCAGAGGTATGGAAGTTGGAGTAGACCAAGCCATGGGCCGACTTTCGGCACTTGAACTAGCACTTTTAGGATAAACATAGTGCCTAAAAACTCCATCATACTCTAAAGTAGCTCTCTGGTAGAAATTTTGTATTGAAACTGCTTTTGGTGATATGTCATAGAGTATGCTTCCATTCCTGGATGTAAGGTAAATACGGCCAGACTGGTTGAAGATGACCTGAAATCCAATATCTGTAGTGCTGGGTGACCAATAAGCAGAATTGGCAGAGTTTTGTGGGAAATTTGTAGTGTAAAGCGAGAGATTTCCATCAGAATTTAGTGTAAACAGGAATCTTCCACTTGTGTAATTTGTAGCCGTGAGGCGAGCAAAGAGTGTGGTGTTTTGGTTTAGAGTCTGTGTGGGCAGGATAGTATCAGTTGGTTGATCAAAACTCTCCCACAAAGTTCTTGAACTTGGGTTGGCCAGCACAAAATTCCCCGTGTCAAGCATGGCGGCATAGGCCACTTCTGTGCCAGCACTCCATACCTGTCCGCCTTCCGAGTTGCTAAGCACAAGCCTTCCATCACTGGTAAGTTCAACTTTGGATCCTTCTTGCACTAGATCATTCCGATTGGCTGACCAGACTATGGTTCTATCTGGTATGTTGTTGAACCAGATGGCTAGCAGGAAGCCATCTTTTCCGATCTGTCGGAAACCAAAAGCAAAGTCACTAGATGGCGATGTCCAGGACAAGTTATTATCATTTCGTGCAGTGAGGGATGAACCTAAAGATATGTTTCTGGATGTTTGAGCAAGGGAGGTACATGGAAGCAGCATAATAAGGAAGAAGCAAGAAAGACATAGCGATGCAGAAGCCATCATAAGATTACTTAATTACTTCCCTGCTATAAAATTTATCAAACTGGACTGAGATCTTAAATAAAAAATACTAGATGAATGTTATCTTGACTTTAAAAAAATATTATTCAAGTCACAACCACACAATTTCCAACGGAGAAATGCTAGTAACATTCTCTCTCACCTTTTTTTGTGGATATTTTCTGTTTTCTTCATGACATGTATTAATTTCTACATTAAAAACAATGTCATTAATACATTAGATATTGTTTTTAGTGTATAAATTGACACATATCGTGAAAAAAATGGAAAAAGTCCAAAAAAGAAAGTTAGAGAGAAGGTTGCTAGCACTCTCTGTATAGAAGAATGCTATTCATAGTCGCTTTGAGCGACTGTGACCAAAATCACCCACTTTCTTCAATTACACTGTTACAAAACCAAGAAATTTTCAAACATAATACAATTCTTTCTTTTCCTGTTTTACCCTTCTTATAGTTACAAGTCCTGTTTTACCCTTCTATAGTCGTCCAACGTTTTCCCAAACATGTCCACATTCCACCCTCACTAACTGACACACACATACAATAAGACCAGCCAATCCGAGCTTACCACTTGTTCTGTGGTTTGAAAAGCCCAAGCACAAAAAACAAAACAAAAATTAATAAACAAATAAAGAATAAAACCCCAAATTAAGCACACTATCGCTTTGACACTCCTTTCAGTCATCAGCTATCACTCTCTCTTTCTCTCGCATCAAAAGCCATGGCCACCGCGAGAGTGCTAACCGTCGCCAATACTTCCTGCTTGCTCTCCAAGACGACGTCGTTCCTTGCCAAGAAGGGGCCGTACAGCACCAGCCTCTGCTTTACCAGAAGAAGAGCAGCGTCGTCGTTGTCGTCGTCGTCCCGGAGGCCCTTCGCTTGCACAGCTATCTACAACCCCGAGGTTCAGATCAAGGAGGAAGGCCAGCCTGAAACCCTAGACTACCGAGTCTTCTTCGTCGACCGTGCTGGCCAAAAGGTTAATTTGTTTTGGTTTTTCCATTTTCGGTTGAATGCTTATGTCCTGCTGTTTGTTTGGATTCCGAGAAAATGGAGGAAATGAAAAATGTGGAAGCTCCCCATAAATGGGGCTGTAATACCATTTTTATGCATTACTGAGGAATTTGGATTTATATATTCAAATGAGATATTTGAATTGATTTTGATTTTGATTTTAGATGGCATAGATAATTTGCTTCGTTGAGGTCTCGCTCTTTCTAATTTGAATATGATATTCAATTTTCAGTTTTTCAGATTATGTTCTTTTTCTTTGGGGTGGGGAAATGAAGGCAATGAAAAGAAATGAGACATCCATTAACCATGCTAGACCCTTAGAGGACTGATATAATGCACCTGTTTGTGATTGTAGGAATATGGTTTTGTGTTTTCTTATTTTGGGATCAACTTCTGACTGTCTCTCAGTAATTCTTAGTCCGAACTTGTATTTAAAAGAGTGAATATGTATGTGCCATTGTAAAATGAATTTAAAATTTTGGCTGTTCAGACATGGTTGGGTTTCTACACGCTTATAAGTTGGCTTTTATCTCAACCTGCTAAAACAACGTGTTGGTTTATTTGTAGGTTTCACCTTGGCATGATATACCTTTGCAAGTGGGTAATGGTGTATTCAACTTTGTGGTTGAAATACCCAAAGAATCGAGTGCAAAGATGGAGATTGCTACTGATGAGCCAAACACTCCGATAAAGCAGGATACAAAGAAAGGAAAACTTCGTTACTATCCGTAAGATTTAGTTTTTTCTTATATTATAATGTTTGTCCTTGTCTTGGTGCTTGAATATGTTACTGTTGTATGAAGTTTAATTTTTGGCTCTGGCTGCATCATGAATTAGAAGATAAGCCACTGTTGGTGCAAATTATCTTTTGTTTTTTAATTTCTTAGATGCACAGTTTTATTTATTTATTTGGCCTGATAAATGCACACATTAGAAGTTTAGTTGTTTTTGGTGCTCCATTGTTTATTTTTTAAGGGAAGGGACAAAAATCTATATCAAGCTTAGATGCAGCCCCATTTTGCATTTGGAGAGGTATACAAGTGGAGGGCGCACTCCAAACGTATAAGTGTATCCCAACCCTACAACCTGCAAACCAAGAAAAAGATGGGGAATGAGGACTGAATCCAGAACCTCTTTCAAAAGTTTAAGGATTTAGGAAATGGCCAACAATATATATCAAGCTTAAACTTTCTTCCTACTGTAACGCCATGATGTTACAGAAATACCATAGTAGTAACTCTCATCCCAATAATCTTACTTTATTTCTTCCTATTCAAACGTCGTTACATTACACACATACTATAGTAGTTACTCATTAGCCCACTTCCAAGTTCCAATTAATCCACTCTCATTCAACAAATCTTTCTTGGTTCATACTGCAACCCCATCACATTACATATGCAAACCCTGCTTGAGAATCACATATGCGAAATGTTGACTGTGCCCCACTTGCATTAAACAATTTCAATAATAAAATTTCAAACTAAGATTTTTGTAATAATTACACATTACCCCTCTTCCAACTTACTCCTTTCATCTTACATATCTAACGCCCACAAATTTGATCAATTACTCCTCACTTTGTAAGCAGACATACATTTATGTTGGCATAAAGCATTCTTTCTCTCGTTCTAGTGCAACCACCATCACATTGTGCAGATATTGTGTGTGTGTGTGTGTGATATATTTTTTTAAATTTAATTAAATTCTTTAAAGTTATCTTTTGTTAGTAACTTTATAATCCTTCTCAGCTACAACATAAATTGGAATTATGGATTGCTTCCACAAACATGGGAAGACCCATCCCTTGCTAACAGTGAAGTTGAAGGAGCATTTGGGGATAATGATCCAGGTATGTTTACTTATCAGTTTCTGTCAATTTTTGTCTTAGCTGAGTGTCATGTAAAGAAGGAAATTTAAAACCTTTATTTTTGCTACAAATTGTAGTTGATGTTGTTGAGATAGGCGAAAGTCGGAGAAAGGTTGGCGAGGTTCTCAAAGTAAAGCCCTTGGCTGCTTTAGCTATGATTGATGAAGGGGAACTTGACTGGAAAATTGTTGCAATTTCATTGGATGATCCCAAAGCTTCTCTCGTCAACGACATTGATGATGTTGAGAAACATTTTCCGGTATATACTGCTTGTTAACCAAGCACTTAACAGATTTCCCAATTACGCACTCACCAAGCATAGAAACCTTAATTAATGGGTATTTATTGTTTATGTGTTTTGAAGTTTTAAATTCATATGATTTACTGTACAAGAAATGGATATAAGTCTACCCTCTCTTTTGAGCAGAGTGGATAACTTTGGTGGGTGTTACTGTTTAGTCACAATTTTTCTACCTTCATAAACTAGATAAACTAACTAGTATGTTTTGGTAGGACTTAGTGTGTGGCATTGTGAGAAACAACATTTATGCTAAAATGAAAGAAATGGTGATACATGTTCTTCAGACAAAAAAAGAGGATAAATATTCTTGTAGAAGCAAAAGTTTAAGTCTTTGTCGTGCATAAGATCACGTTTACCCCAATCAGATCTTACTTTATGCATAATGAATCCGTTAGCCACATTTGCATTTGTACGTGGACTTTAATAAATTGCTCTGAAATGAATAATTATGGTAAAAAGTGCCAAAGCCTGTGGGGGCTTAATGCTATGGTTTACTTCAGGGGACTCTCACTGCAATAAGGGACTGGTTTAGAGACTACAAGATCCCTGATGGAAAGCCTGCAAACAAGTTTGGTCTTGGCAACAAAGCAGCAAACAAGGTAATTTTACAGTTACCTTCCAAATGCTATCCTTGAATTTGTTTTGAATACTCTATTGGTTTTGTTCTATTTTCTAATTGTATCTAGGCTTCCAAGTTGCTATTATCAAGAGGTTTTTAAATACTCTTTTTATTTCTTTTTATTTTGCATTGTTGGTTCCTTTAATGATTCAGTCTCCAGTTGGCAATGATCTTATGCTCTCGTAGCATAGTCCTCCTTGCCAAATGCAAGAGTTGCAAGGAGGCATGACAAGATTTGAGTTCAAAACTAGTTAAGAGGAAAGGGTTAAGATAATCGAAGGACTACTCCTGTTTTATAGTCAGTTTCTTTGTTCCAATATATATAGTGATGGGCTTAGAAAATGCTTTTGTCTGACTACAATTTAAGTTTTGGATTGTAAAATCTTCAATAATTGCACATGTAAAAGCGTAATTCATGTAAAATGTTGACTCCAAAACCAGGCAGTGGGATTGGGTGTGGCAGAGGTACTCTCATTGCACTTTATTTATTTGTTTTTGATAGATTTGACTTGTTTGCTGGAGTCAATATTGAGGAATAGGGCATGCTTCAAACAGAATTCCACCTGATGTCCCACAGCATTAAGGCAGTTGAAACATGATTGTAAATCCAACGGGCTTTGCTGGACAGTTATTGGAAGTCTCTCCGCATACATCAATGTGAAATTAGTGTAGTAGTCATGGCAGGTAGGACACCATACCTGGCATCTTAAATAGATCTTTGAAAGAAGTAGTTCTACAAGATCTGTCTCAATCCTTTGTCTGGGTTTGACCTTCTGATGCAGAAGCATCTACAAGGCTTTCCAAGACTATGTGGCCCGCTAGCCAACTTGGCTTGGGTTCTAGTTAGTTTAGGGTTTTAGTTGTTTCCGTGTCTTTTATTGTCTTGTTTGAATTTTATGTTTTATTTAGTTTGAATTTTATGTTTTATTTAGTTTGAAAAATGATGGTTATACTCCCTAGTCCTTTTAAGCAATCATCTGACTGTCATGTGAGTGTTTAAGTATTTTGGAGGGCCATGATTAAGTAGTTATTTAGTATGGAAGCGGTAGGATGCTAGGGCTGCTGTAACCTAGAGGTCGTTGATGAGGAAACCAAGCCCAACACCAGAGATGGCTGAGGTGTGGCATATGATTGAAGATTTGGGAAGAGTGATACAAGCTCTTCAACGATAAGAACCTGTAGAAACCTGTACATTTATTCCAGAAGGCAATTGCGACTCCTTGGACACATCGAAGGTGGTTTTAAGGATAAAGGTTTTGAGAATTAATTTTTTAGATAATAATACTTCTGAATTATTGAAACTTTTAAGTTTGTAGATTGTCAAGAGTTTGGGTGATCTTCTAACTCATGAGAAAATTGATGTCAAGAATTATGGGTTTCAAGATTGATAATTGATATTGAATGTAATGGCTTAAAATTGAGCAGATATTACATGTATCTCTTTGTTTGGAAGGGAAGTATTCAGTTTTGAGCCCAAAAGTGCAAATGAGTTTAGTAAACAACATGAGAGATAATACTTGGACAATCTTGATCAAAGCAATTAAGATTGAAGTTTGCTATCTTGGATGGAAAGTTACAAGCAGGAGATAACATACGTGATCCTTACTGAAGTTCTGGAGGCTTTCTCATCGCAGTCAAGTTTTTCCCAAACTTGTTTTGTTTGAATTTTATTTTTTATTTAGTTTTGCAGATGATAGTTATGCTCCTACTCTTTTATAAGTAGTCATTTGATGGCCATGTGAGTAATCTGGAGGGTTAGAATTACTTAGTTATTTAAGTAATCAAGGGCTAGGATGTGAGGGCTGCTAGTCCTAGTATATATACCTACTCTTTTAAGAGGTTTTGTAAGTAGTTTTATGCAGCATTATCAGAAATTTCTGGTTATAGAGTTCTTTCTTGGGTCATTTTTCCCTACAACTCAATTATCGGTGTTCCAACTTCGTTCTATTGCTTGTTATCTCTTATTGCTGGAAATTCTTTTATAGTGTGGTTCGGTACTGTTGCAGCCACTAAACAGTAGCATAAGGCTTATTGCCCACATTGCCTTCTTCATTTACTTTCCTTTAGTAAGCATAAAATAAATATAATGCCTAACATTAGATTATCGTGTGTGCGTGTGTGTGATTGTTGTGCTTTATATCTAATTTTAGAAACAATTCTTATCATGAACAGGATTATGCTCTTAAGGTCATAACCGAAACCAATGAATCATGGGCTAAGCTCGTCAAGAGATCAATTCCTGCTGGAGATCTGTCACTTGCATAGGTGCATTGCTAAAAGTGGAACACTGGGCATTTATTATTTTGTACTTTTGGTGATTAATTAGAGATTTTTCCTTTTGACAAACCAGTCGTGTTATTAAATGAATGTTACATCAATACCATTTTTTTCGCCATCGAGCTGGAATAACCCCCACTAGTCTTCTGTAGTATTTTGTAGCATATGAGTAGAATAACAACTCGGTTTCCATACTGGACAGTTGAATATATTTCATTAGCTGGTAGCTATGCTTCTGCTGCATGTATGGGGTGGGGTTTCACCAAAAAGTACATTTTGAATCAGGTTCTAATGTCCATTTGGATTTGAACTTGGAAGCATTCCTTTTCTGTTACTATTGTGATGCTCGGAGAATGCTCAACTGCTTGAATTTTCGGCTTCGACTTTTGTCACGATTCTTGTGTTGTGCTCCATCATAATTCTTTTCCAATGCCAAAGAAGCTTCAACAATGCACTTTTCCTGGCCATTATGGTCATGATCTGCTCTTGCTTTTGCAGACAATTGTTCTTACCTGAAACCGTGTCGTTTTGAGTGGTGACACTTTGTTGTGAATTTATTGCAAGAGCACAATCCGCACAAGTAATATAGAAGTAAGTAGAGTGACGTTCCCACGAAGACTGTGATTTCCTATTAACTACCAATTATGATTAATTCTTAAGTTTATCTGAACAATTGATTAAAGAAATTGATTAATTTAACTAAACTAAAACAATTTATAAGAGACTAACAATTTAATTAACGGTGGAAAATCAAGTTGATGAGACACTAGGGCATTTGATTTCACCATAACCAATTCCACTTAATTCTTATAGCTAATTACCCTAATTACTATCCATGTTGACAGTTGGTTTCTCCTGATTTATTTCAATATCCCCTCTTGGGCTCAACCAAAAGTATTCTTAATTAACAACTCATTCTCTCGAGCAACATATTTAGAAAATCAAGAACCCATTAAGTTCTATGAGAACTTGCAAGAAAACTGCATGAGTCATGTTTGTTACGACCCGACTCTCCTAGCACGATATTGTCCGCTTTGGGCCTCGTCCTCACGGTTTTGTTTCTGGGAACTCACGAGCAACTTCCCAGTGGGTCATCCATCCTGGGATTGCTCTAGCCCAAACTCGCTTAACTTCGGAGTTCCAAGGAATCCGAAGCCAGTGAGCTCCCAAAAGACCTCGTGCTATGAAGAGAAGTGCCCACACATATAAGGCACTTCACCTTTCCCTCTCCGAGGGATGTGGGATTGCTCACCATTCTTGCTTCCCCAAACTCACGGGTCTTACAATGTTAGTCCCTCTTGGGCACTCATTCAAGTCATGGTATTTGTTATAAGAAGCAAACACCAAATATCTCCTCTCGGTCTTCGTTTGGATCATCAATTAAATATTGGCCATATATTTAAAGCATTAAGAACAGTAACAAATACTCAACACGGATTAATAATCAAAAATTAATATAATTATAAAAATTAAGTATTCATGGTTAGGCTACATCGTAGCCCTAGAGAAATTAGTTCATGACAAAAGAAAATATGTACGAGAGAATTGTTGTCATAAAACTGATTTGGGAGATGGACTTGATCTTCGGAATCTCCACAGGAACACCTTCGAAAGCTCCTCAAGCACGGCAGCAGCAACTCTTGGCTCTCTCTTTGATATATTTGTGGGTGTAGTGAAATATGGTGAAAAGTGGTGGAATAATATGGTGGAAGGATGGAAGGGATGATCCTCCTAGAGAGAGCTTATGCTGACCTTATATAGTGTAAAACAACTAAACCCTACTCTAAAAAGGTCTGGAAAAACTCTCCTAAAGTAAAACAAAATCCCAAACAATTAAGGAAACAAACTAGGAAAGAATCCTTAGTTGACTTGGAAACACGTCAGCCATCTTGCACACACGTTTTGGAGTCATTCCACTTCCTAGAAAATTCCGGAAAAATATGAGAAACGTAGCTTTATCTCTAAGCTTTCCAAGCATTTATCGTACGCCACTAGGAAAAATCGGAAAGGTCTTCAACTCTTCAATCTTCCACAGTAGTGCAGTTCTGATGGGATTTCAACTTAGGCTGTGTTGACTTGCAGGTCTGGAGCAATTGGCTTGATAGAAAATTATGAAAATTTGATACAATGATCTTCAATGTCTTAGCTTTCTTCTCCAATTGGGCTTGCGCTAAAATTCATTCGAAAAGTCGATTTTCCGCAGAAATATTTCCAAAAGCGCAGAATAGCTGAAAATAAGGAAAGTAAAGTAATAATGCATTTTTTAATTAACTTTCCCTACAAAAACCAAATATAAGAGGTGTAAAAATATAGGAATTAATGCACTTATCACACTTTGACACCGAAAATAGGTCTTGCAGGTGGTGATGGTAGACTGGATTTGCTGGGGTGAGACTGCATGAGCATTGCTGCGGTATGTGCCATAGATGAAGCAGCTAGAAATTAACAAAAGGATAGGTAGGTCTGCCCTTGAAATTGACATTAGTCCTCATGTATATGATAAACAATTAGACATCGATTAAGTGAGAAATACTAAAACCAGCAAATATAACACCCTGGGATGCACATGATTGGCCTTAAAAGAGTAAAATTCCTTAGAAGCAAACAATGCTTACCGAAGCTACCCACATTGCACTCTTTTGCTTATTTTTCTTACTAAAATCTTTTTTCTTGTTGACCATAAAAATTAAAAAAAAAAATTTCTTGGGTTTTTTTTTGTCTTAATTAAAGAGATTGTTTGGTCAAACGGAAAAACTTTTATTAGATAGAATTTAAACTTGGAATATATGCCTTCAAATTCCATATTTTTTCTCATTTGGAATTTTCAAATTTCTTTATTTTGTTATCCGAACAAGGGAATTGGTGTATGTCTACAATTTCTGACATTTGTCCAAATTCCAAATTTATTTCCTCCATCGATAGATAGGTTTACATCACTAGCAAGAAAATCAAATAGCCAAAAAGGTACAAGTGCTTCAAACGAGCCTATACATTATTCATTTGATATGGAAACTAAGCTTAAAAAGCTCTCTACGTTCTGCGCATAAGAACAGTGAACACAACCTGAATATATATAGTACAAACAATCAACAAACAAAACTATATTGGTAGACCTAGGCCTATGTTTTCTCCCAACTCAAGATTGTTGCATCTTTTGACTGAAACTACAGTATTCACACAATCAACGGCTTGCACTACATTGCTTCCATCCACTGTAGTGGTGAGCAGTGGTCTTAAGGGGAAGATACTTAACATTACCGGTCCCGAGATTGTAGGAGACGATACGTCCATCTGTGGCAACCATAAGAACCTCGTGGCTGCTCCAAAACAAAGTTACATTCGGATAGATGTCCGGTGGGAGCTCATTAGAGGAGAAGCATTTTGTCCAAGAGGATGCGTGAGCGTCAAGCAGCAAGCCATCCGTCACCCATATTTCAAAAATGGCACCACAAACCTTGAAGAGTGCGATGGATTCTTCATTCCACACTGCAAGCTGTTTGCGCTGAAAGGGGATTGTGTTGTAACCATCCGGAGGCTTCACACTACGAAATTAATACCTCGTCACCCTAATCAAACCATATAACCATATACCTAAGGAATTCGCCCGCACATCTGTGTCGTTCGTCTTTGAATTCCTTGCGTTGCTCAACTCTGTTCCAGAAAAGAATTCCCTTGAAGCATGTTTGGAAATGTTCGGGCCAAAATCTAGTAGTTTCCGTTTCCAAAGAGTCATTCTTGATCCCTCTCTAAGAACCATTAGTGTTCAATATGCTATATTTAGAAACAATAAAAATCCGGTTTGGTATTGTTGATAAGGAAATAAGGAATTTTCTTTTAATGCGGCAAACAAATCTGATGTGCAGGTTGACAAATACAAAATTTCTTTCTTGTGATTGCAAACAATCTGCAACAGCGGGAGACAAAAACAAGATGAATAAGATTAAAAGAATACATCTCAACAAAAACTACTTAAAAATTAGAAGACTTTGCAAGGGGCTTGTAACTCAATTGGTTAAGAGCATTTATCCCTAGGTTCGATTACGCCCTTCCCCAATATCGCTTGTAGGAAAAAAATTTGAATTTCATTCAGAATGGCAGTACAGAGAAGTTAATAATTACCTTGCAAGACTTTGCCAATAATATCCTCTTCTATCTCTTGTTTGCTCACGACCATGGTTAACTATTTTCAAATGATATAGTAATGTATTATTGTGGAGAGGCAATTTAAGAATTAAAATTGATCTCCTTCCATGTTCATGCTCTCGTTTGGTGCTTAAAATTAAATTGGATTGGATGACTCATCAGGTTTAAGGCATGTAGAGGGAAGAAATAAAGAAATTTTGTCCAAACTGAAGGTAAAAGACTGATTAATCATTTAAGAAACTTATCCCATTCGATCCACCTAACTGATAAGATATCGACACCTTATAACTTATCATTTCTAATCCCAAAATAAAAAATCATTCACATCTACCTTCATTTCTTCCTTCTCTTCTATGTATTTGTTTTCTGTTCACGGTATGAATCAAGACACTTAAGGCTAAGGACATATGAAGATGCGTGAGACATACGAAGAGTGAATTTTACCTTCGCTACTTTTAGCTATATTTAGGCAAAGCACAGAATGGTATAAATACTTTGTAAAATTCGTCGTATCACGTGAAAAATGCTCAAATTATAAATTTTCATTTTGTAAAACCCTTGAAAAAAAGTTCAATGAGGAAAACAAATATAAGCGCATCCGTTGGAAAATAAAAATGTAAATAAATAATTTAACAAAGTTGCACTTTGGACCATATTTACAGGAATTAAAAGAACCTACTAGGCTACTAGACAAGACCTGAATATGTGACAGGTTGCAATCAAGGCTAAAATAAGTCTGATGGTTCAGCAGCAGAGTCAGTTGTTTCTGTCTTCTTCCCTTTAAGCAATGGTGTTGTGTTTGACCTTTCGGTTGTGGTGATCTGATGCTCACTTTCTTCATTAAATCTATCCACGCTGTGCAGAAAGATTCCTGTAGGGTATACAAACAAGGATTACAAAAACTCAAGGACTGATCTCAGTTTTGGTCCCTCTAATGTAATTATCAACCCAATTAAATTTCAGATAAGTTGATCGTAGTACAGAGGGTGTACGTAGTGTATGCAAAGAACCCTCTTGGGGAAAGGGAAGAAAGAAAGCACAAAATTTATTATAGCCTTTTTCCGGAGACCTGCAAATGGTGACTTTAGTTATCGGGAATTCGTCAAACATCCTTGCCCTTAATAAAATTGTCTCACAAATCATCAGTTGGAATGGTTCCATAATAAAGTAACGGAATAACTAACTGTAACTACCTATAAACCATATTGCTGCTGCTGGAATGAGAATAGATGTTAAAATAAGAGCAGTCGCCCTCCAATTGTTAATGGAATCCTGCGCAGTCAAAACCAAACCAAAGCCAAAAGGAAAAAGAACGTACTTAATTAGAATGTGCAACTCATGATAAAGTTCATAGTACAGATGAAAGGAAACAGATCGGTCCATGCTATATAGGAAGGCAAACCTGGAGAACTCCAACAAGAGGTGCAGAAGGTACATCCCCAAAAAGGTGAATTGAAACAGTAGAAATAGCCATAGATAGTGGCCTCATACTAGGTTTAACACAATGGAGATTAATGTAATTTACAGGGCCCTGCAAAGGAAAACATGGAAGTCCTAGTACAGTGAATAATCCACCTCTGGCAATAAATGTCTTCCACGCTAACAGTTTAATACAGTAACTATCTAGTTCTTAAGCCATAAAAGTTATTTCAGATTTCGACAGTAAGTGAAAATGAAAGGCAAGCATAAGTAAATTGAACAAAACCAACCAAATAATAGGAAAAAATTTCTTTCAGAAGGAGTGTACCTGAGTTGCAAAGACAAGTAGTTCCCCAATTGCAAAAAGCGCTAGGAAAGCATACATGTTCTTGAAGCAAAAGGCACCGAAGCAAAATGCTCCCCCAATTAATGTTACCACTGAAAGAAGCTGCAACAAAGTCCACGTATAGTATTTAAACAAGGAAAAGAAACAAAAAGGAAAAAAATGACTGGGATAATGAATACAAAAGCCATTCATATAGAAGCAATAACAATAAGATTGCAAGAGTCAAGACACCTTTACAGAGTTTCCTCAAATTTGTATCAGAGAAAAACCTTAGTTCTTTGATTAATTTTAAGGACATACTCCCCAAATCCCTGGGGAAAGCTTGCACTGCAACTCCATTTTCATCTTCTATTTCTCATAGAAGTGTTGCAAGAGTCAAGACACCTTTACAGAGTTTCCTCAAATTTGTATCAGAGAAAAACCTTAGTTCTTTGATTAATTTTAAGGACATACTCCCCAAATCCCTGGGGAAAGCTTGCACTGCAACTCCATTTTCATCTTCTATTTCTCATAGAAGTGCATAATATGAAGAAAAGCGTCAGTAGTCAATATACACCATAAAAATATTTCAAGGATGAAGTCATTTTTGCGTACCCTAGTTTAGCTTGTATATTGGTGAGGTATCTTATAGTTTTGCAGTGTTATTCATATTCCATATCCATATTCTTCTCTTCGTTTTTATTAGAAGTATCCGTATCTATAACCTTCTGATGTCTCATAAACACAATCACAAAAGGGTTATTTTTTTCTGATGGTTAAAACATTGGATGTTGCATTTCAAAGCAACTGTGATTATCTTTCCTAATCCCCAAAGTTTTAATCCCGCAAATGGGTCAGAGCATTTCATATATCTCTTTGTTTCTGTGCAATATTAAGGAATACCACTGAGGCTGGAAACCCAGGATATGACATTGAATTTTGGCGGACTTCGCCACTACACTGTTCATATGGAGATCTTTGCCATCCCTCTTTCCTCAGAACTACCTCAGGTGTCTATTCCTCTAGTTTTCCTTCTACTCAATTTGCATCTCTTTATCTTTTGGTGGAATTTGATCTTCCGTGTGTATATATATGCACGCATAATTTGACATTTAAAAACTGATAAACTTGGTTCATTTACCACTATTCTCAGAAACTAAGCCACTAGGATGTGGATCAACAATTAAGGCACTCGCACGCACTCACATGTGGGCCTAACATGTGGAATTCAAATTAAGGATCCGAGCTCAGGATCTCCTACTTTTTTAGGTTGGAATTATAAGGATTCGAACTCATGGTCTCCTACTTTGATAACTTGATAACTTTTTGCTGGTTCACCACTACTCAGTCAGGATGTGAACATTTACTATAAGAAAAACAAAATAACCAAATGCCAGAATGAAAAAGATCTGCTAAAAGAACATAAACAAACAAAAGCCAAAGACCAACTAGCAGTTTGAAAAGGCAAAGGACTAGCTCAGTCTCCCATGCACAAAAGCCAAGAGAAAGAAAATAATGCATTCGGTAAATGTTAAACAACAGTATCAAGAAATATATTCTAGATCCTTATAAACACAGAACATGTACCTTGAAAGCATTAGATATAGTGCTAGTGATATAATCCAGAACAAAACCTCCCGCTAGTGTGCCCAATATTCCGCACACAATTGTAATACCTCCAAATATCAAATCTGCATCATTCTGCCAAAAGACAATGAATTTAAGGCAGGGTTACCAAGTTTTATCTAGGTCCTATACCCCAACCACTATCAATTATGATTATTGAAAGAATAAGACAGAAAGGAAAACCTTATATTGAATGATACAAATCTATAAAGTCAAGTTAAATGCTTACCATATGATATATATTATAACCAGCCTTAGGCCCCCAATATGAGTATGCACCTATGACAAAGTTGTATGCTATGTAACCTAGGAATGAAAATTTCACAGTTAAGAGAATTAGCATATAGATCAGGACAAAAGCAAAATGATACTTCAATTATTACACCCCTGATACTCTCAAAATAAAAGTCACTGACTGAGTTCTCCACAAATTAGCTATGTAAATTTTTTTTAAATTTATTTATCAAGAAACAACCATGAACCAAAGAAATTCACATATAAAAGATGGTAGGTAAAGCAGGTGGGGAAAAAGAAAGATAAGTACCTAGAACATTAACCACATAAACCTTGTCAACCAAAAGCACCTTCATATCTTTCATAAACCTTGAAATTTGATTCATTATTTCTGTCCCAACTTTTAGCCTGCCATAAAATAAGATCTTAGGTATCAAATACATATTTATGTTTATGATAACTGCTATAACTTATGAGAATAAGACCATGTAACAATAACATGGGAAGTTATCAGAACCAATAGTTTGGCCGGTCAAAAGTGTCACAGTCATACAAGTGGAACCCACACAAACTTCATCATAGGAAACCAATAGTTTGTTCTGTTATCCTTACAATGTCTAATGCAACCCCTTACAGTTGAAAACACATGCATCAAAGATTCATTTCGATCATGTTCTCAAGTCTATGCATCTATAATCGTTTAATTTGGCACTTATAGTTGAGAGTATTAATATGATATAGAATGCCTATACTATTTAAAGAAGAAGCTGAATGTACCCACAAGGATATATTACGAGGAAACAAACAGTGCCCAACATAAAATCCCCACCAAATAATACACCAGCTTCATTGGTTGGTCAGGCTTACAGCTAATCTTCCAACTCCCATATATGACTCACTGAAATTCCACCACATTCAGCTTGATACCTAAATGTTCAGTCTATATGACAATTTATTAATCCATCCTAATCCTTTCCAAACTTGTTTGTTCCTTGTATAATTTAGCTATTGTCAAACTCTGCATCGAAAACCTTAATCCCCAACAAACTGGGGTAGGCTGTTTAATGACTTTGCGATAACCTAGAAATATTTTTAAAGCGGAAACAGAGACCAATTAGCTCTATAAAGGAAATAGTGGTCTTTCATTTGTATACACACACAATCTGGTATTGTAAGCACAGAATTAAATACAAAGAGGTACAAAGAGGTCTACAACTGTTGATAAATTCTCTGAAAATTTACATTTGGTTAATATTCAAGGTGAATGCTCTGTGCTGCTGACAATTAAGGTAATCAAATCTGAAAGCCGTTTATTGGTAAGCTCCATATAGTTTCTTCTAACAAAATAAACACCTAAACATATATGATGCTAACAGTAATTGTACTAACCCACAAATGTCTCTCTCCCATCAATCAAATTGGTACTAGTCGAAGAAAATTTAATCCATAATAATTTTTGCATTGAATCCAAAGAAATGAATCAAAGATCCCTACGAGGTCCAGTGGCAGTATATACAAGCACAAATGTAAACAATATATATTAGCTTAAGGATGAGTAACTCACTTGGAAGATTTGTGTATTGTAGAATTTCTGAGATCTTCCTTAATGGAAAAGGACCCATCTTTACCATCAAAAATACCTGAACCCGTGCAGAGTTTTTTTTTTCAACAAAATAAAGAAATTAGCAATGTCAAAGGAAAAAAATAACTATCAAGAGAAATATTATGAGCAGAAAGGAAATTTTCTCTATCCTGATAAAGGAAAAAAAAGTTGCATCAAATATTATCAATGGTTACCGGTTGCAAAAGATGGACAAAGACTAAGGAAAAGGTGATAAATTCACATAATTGAACTTCTAAAACACATATTTTCCACCTTTTACAACATATGAGTTTATGCTTGTAATATGTTATATGCCTAAGAGCATATCCACTAACATGACGCATAGTATAATTCCTTTGTAATGCATAAGATGATGGTCAGAGTTTAGTCAGCATTATGAGCTTCAAGCTACTCCACGGAAACTTAATTGCGAAGCAATCTTCTTACAGGATAGGCATTCAGAGATTTGTCATGAAAGTTTCCCTCTTTTTTATTAAAAAAGAAAAGAAAAGAAAGAAAGAAATTTAAATTCTGAAAACAATAAAATTACAAAGGGACCGGACAAGATGTCCACATCAAGGAAAGCACAAACCCAGACCTATCCTAATACAAATTTTTATGTGAACTCAATTAACTTATCCCAAAATTATAATTTGAGAAAAGTTTTCATGCAAAATTAATAAAACTCCTACGAAATACAGTTATGCACTATAAAATGACAGTAAAATAGCAAAGTTATTCATTGATGAATGCTTCACATCAACAGAGCTAATTGGAGATGTTCCAATTAATAAAAATCTATTGTGCAGCTAGTTAGAGACGTCACATGGATTTTTTTAAAATGCCTACTATCTACAGATACAGCTTTCCTCAATATCATATGTATCAGCACCTTGAACTTCTGAGACAGCAGTCTCCACTGCTGTTAGTGCTTTTGTTGATTCAGGATGAAAAAAACCTGAAATCAGAAACTGCTTAGTAATGACCATCAGAACTTGCTGAACGACAATGAATCAAAGCATAAAAGACTAAAAGTACACCTTTCAGCTGCAAAGGCTTCATAACAAATCCTAGAATAGCAAAAGGAAGCATCAGGATTGCCTCTCCCCAAAATGCATAACGCCAATTGGAATGACTTCCAACCTATGTATTAAAAATGAGAGATAATCATAAATTTATCAACACGGGACCAACTGAGGAACACCAAACCAAAAGCAAATATGCACTTTTTATGCAGATTTCTATTGTCTAGCAATTATATGTTGACCAAGAGACCATATTTTCCAAATGAAACTGACCCATGTAGCAATTAAGTATAACTTACCAACCCACCATAAACATAGCCAAGTGCATATCCGCTTGGTATGCACATATAGAATATAGCAAGCCACGCAGTTTTCTGAGATAAAAGACAGGACATAAGTCAGTTAACAGCAGATCTAAAAATAATAAATAATATTAAACAAAGAAACAAAAAAAAAAAGAAGCAATGATGTGGATACTACTTCAGAAAGAATATTTGGTGGGGTTGAGTAAAGAAAACCTACTACTGAGAACATATCCAAAAGCTAGCGACAGTTTAGAAAAATCCTAAACTCCTACCAAATGAAGCCAAGATGCACTGCAACTCTAACATACTTCTGATAGTAAACCATATATGCTCTGTGGCAACTCATAACACATGCCAAAGCAAGACTTACTACAACCATAGAATGGATATGATGAAGCTAAATAATATAACATTAATGCTGCACTTCTCAAATCAAACAAATTCAAAATGTTAGGTATACTATGAAACAAAAGAAATCACACCTGAGCAGCTGGGGCATTATCATCAATGAATGGACCAGCAAGACTAATAAATGAAGCCTCACCAACACCGACTAACCTGTAGACAACAGAAAATGCATTAAACAAACAAAACAAACAAACATGATCAAACAGTAGCCCACGTTACTGGATTACTCAACAATGTAATATCAAAGAGAGAGAAATTGTGCCAGGGGGTGCATCAATAAAACAAGATGGATTAAGTTACTTACATGCGGCAGCAAGTAATGGACCAGAAGTTAAATGAAAAACCACAACCAATTGTAGCAAAGGTCCAAACTGATAATCCAACTCCAATGAGCCTAAACGGACTTACACTGCAAAATTTAATAACTACATAGATGAGAAATCGCAGAGAAAAAGGCTTAAAACAAGCTGTAATCACCTTAGCTCGCACCAAAGGGTTAACATTTCTCTACAACTAAAGTTCCCCGTAAAATTCTTCTAAAAATAACTCTGCAAATAATTTCTTACACGTTCATGATCATCAACAAGCCATTGTTATTCGGCATTTTGTCTGCACTTCATTAACTTCAAATTCAACTGCATTCAGTATCAATCTTTCACCAATTTTATTCTAGAGATACAAAATCATATTTGTCAAATTTGAGTTAATATTCTAATATGTATCGCATTCTCTTGTCCATACACCTAGCAAGAATTTTGTTTAGACAGTTATTAACCAAAAACAGTTAACCATGAATAACTTGATGAACAAGAGTATGGTTCTTGTTAAATTCTAATTTGAGCTTGGTAGAGCCTGTTGATCATTTGCTGATTCATGTTCAGTGGCTTCAGAATTTTGGAAAATCGTTTTCTTTCTGTTTGGTGTCTCATTGTTAGTGCTGTCTTTGGGTAGTATGGTGTGTTTTTAGAAGATGGATCTTTAATGTTTGTAAGGTAGCTGCACTGTGTCTCTGTTAGCAAGGAAGTGCCTCATTTTGAAGACAAATTGTTACGGCACTCCAGGAAAAATTATTGAAGTCAATAGATATTCATCCTTGGATATAAAAATTTCATTAAGCCTGAGTGTTAAGTTAAATTTTGTTTTGGTCCTTTGATTCGGTACATTATTTGGAATACGCATAGGTACATTAAGATTCTAAATGTACCTACGAATATTAATATACATAGAATTTGTACCTAAGTATAGTCATAATAGTGTACCTAATCAATGGACAAAAATCAGAATCCAACCTAACACCCAGGTTCAATGAAAACAAGATCTTATCTAAGGACGTCAATCTAATTTCTATAAATTATTATAGGCTTTATTTGAGTGGAGTAGGAAGGATTCTGATGCAGGAGCATCTATTAGACTTTCCTAATTTAACTGGGCATCAGCCAATAAGGCTAAGTTTTAGTTATATTAAATTAATAGGTAATTTTATTACTTGTTTTCCTATTCTTACTAGGATTTGGTTTAATTTCCTATGTCAATTAGGTTTTCTATATTCTAGTATAAATAGGCTATTAAGAGACTGTTGTATTTAGTTTTTGTTAATGAATATAATTTCAGACGTTAGTCTATAGAGTTTCTGTTGGGATTTTGCCCTAGAACTCAATTATCTTCATTCCAACTTCAATTCTACAGCTTTATCCCTCTATGTTTGGGTCGCTGGACAGCAGCTTATAGCCGCTGCCCTGCATCATATTCCTATTTTTATCTTCCTGTAGATTTGATCTTCACTAATACACTCTGGCATTTTATTTATCTTTTGTACATTGGTTGTGCCCCTTAGTCACTTTGCCAGAAAATAAAAAAATATATACAAATGCTTTTTTTTTTTTGAAAAGAGACTGTTGTATTGAGAAACAAGAGGATAAGATATCCTCGAAATACAACGAAAAAAGAACTGCACTCATAGAGGCAGGGGAAAGACCAAAGACAGCTACTCTATAACATACATCACAGGGTTTGGTATCAGGACAAATACAAGTGGCACTTAAGTATTCTTATCTAATGACTGCTTTCAAATTCCTTCTAATAGTAGAGTAATGATAGTCATTAAAAAACCTAGACACAGAAGCCCACAGTGAGCCCCAGAATTTAACTCTCTCCCATAACTCTTCGATGGACGCACCGCTGTAACTCTGAAAGATTCTTCGATTACGCTCCAACCATACAGTCCATAGAATAGCGTGAATAAGGCAATACCAGAGGGTTTGGGCTCTTTTCCTGCTTCCCGGCACAACCCATTTGAGGCTAAGTAGATCTTTACAATCTCTAGGTATCACCCAGGTGACTCCAAATTCGTTTAAAAGATTCCACCATAGTTTTAGTGAAATCTGACAGTGAACGAAGAGATGGTCTATACTCTCGGTACTCTTCTTGCACATAATACACCAGTATGGGGATAGACACATCAACGGTTGCCTTCTTTGGATAGACACATCAATGGGGATAGACACAAATGCTTTTTGATAAATCTATACTACTAATCACCAAAAACAAAAAATGATTCTGTTCAAATGTATTGATATCTCAGCTTGAAAGTTATGCACCTGGCTCAAAAAGGTGATAATAGATGATTGTTACCTCTTTGCTAATGATGCAAATATAGGAGAAGCCACAAGAAGTCCAACCAAAAAAGCCGATGAGAGAAGTCCATCTTCAAAGTTGCTCAAGTTAAAATCCCCCCTACATACAAGAGGAAATTAAGGATATAAATGCTGTCCAGAATTAATTATATGACAAGTAAAACATTTATTAGAAAAGAGGGAAAAGAAATACAATTATTATAGGCATGAAGTATACAAGAAGGGAAGAAAAGCCCAGCAGAAGCTTAAAAAGAACAAAAACAAAGGCATGGAGTCTAAAAGCACAATAAATACAAATCTTCAAATGTATATCCATGTAAAATCTTATGCCCAAAGAAATAGTGAGATGTTTAAGCCAAAGATTAAAGGAATTTAGCCATCTCAAATACTACATGTTCCAAGCATCATGTAATAAACAGAACAGAAATTGGTTTAAAATGGATAAACACGGGCAAATGACATGCAACTGCCTCGACCTCAAAGCCTTAACACCGCCTCAGTTGGTGGATATTTTTCACACACCATAGTAAGTACATTAATCAAAGAAAATTTTAAGCAACTTCTCAACTAAGGAGCTCTTAGAAATAGATAAAACCTCTATATCAATAACAACATAACAACATGGAGACAACATTTGTTTCTTTCCAAAACCTCGATAACATTTGTATAACATAGCACCTACAACATTAGACAACATGACAACTCAGCACATTCAAGTAAATGGAATCAAACAATGCAAGAAGAAAACCCAATATGAAAAGCAAGAGAATCAAGGAAACCTCCAAATAATTCTTACTGTATCCCGGTACCAGATGTGCACACGCCACTTTCTGTACAAGTTCCGAGGCTCCCATTGACACCATTGCTTGCTATTGTTCCTCGGTCCACATAATTTAACAAGTTAATCACGCAAAAGATAGCGAGTAACCTGCAATCACAGCATAAGAACATTTATTACACACCGAAACAAAAACCAAGATACTAATGGCTCTAAAGTGGCTCACTAGTCTTGCATACCTTTAAATGATACTTGACTCAACCCCAGCTCAAAGTTCAATGAACTGGATTATAATTATATTTAACTCCATATCATTCCTTTACATGATTCTCACCAACCCCTTTTCATGTCCAAAACAGTTTGCTAATTTAGCATCCAAACAGTTTTCACTCTTTTCCCTTTCCTTCCATACAACTCACCAATCAAACAATAGTGCCCACAAAGGAAAACAAAAAAAACCCAATTTCCCGTTCGGTTGTGGAGAGAGTAGAGAGAAAAACTAAGAAATCAAAGTTTAAAACCAAAATTTCTGAGCCCACTAAGCCAGCAAATCTTTTCTACAACGCCCTAGTCGTGTACAAATTCTCGTTCCTTTTCCAGACCCAAGTAACAAAACCAACCAAAAACAAAAGTCAAACCTTTATCTTGATTTTCCATATTTTCTCAGCAACCAAGCAGACCCAAGAACCAAGAAACAAACTGGAACAAAAAAAAAGTTACCTCTTGGGCGTGAACCACGAAGGAGCCGGAGCTGCGGTTGAAGCAATAACCATGGCTGGCTCCGCTGAAGGCTTAACTTCTTCAGAAGTCTTTGCTTCTTTTTTGAGGGCATGTCCAGCGCTAGGGGCCCAGGCAGGCAGGAGGCAGCCCGAGCCCAGGCAAGTGGCTCCAGCGCAGCAGCCCGAGCCCAGGCAAGGCGCGGGTCCCACCAGCCTTGGCGAGCCCACGGGCAAATCCTGCCAGCCCACCAGCCCGAGGGCTATTTGACGTTAGCCCTTGAGTTCCGCACGCTGATGTCAACCCCAACGGCTAGACGCCACGCGGTGCAAGCTGGAGCCTCCGATCGTTTTTTTTTTTTCAATCCAATGGCTGGGGAGTTTTTTGGTATAAAAAATTGCAAAAAATATTTTAAAATTCTAAAAAAAATCTGGAAATTATTCTTATAAATACCTACCATACTTATTCACTTTCCACACCAAATCTTCATACAAATTCATCTCATTTTAATATTTTTCACTTTCCACACCAAATATTTTTCTCTTTAGGAATTTTTAAAAAATACCAAAAAATTCTGATTTTTTTTTTATATAAATACCTACCAATATTATTCACTTTTCACAACAAATCTTTATACAAATTCTTCTCCTTCAAATATTTTCCACTTTCCACACAAAATATTTCTCCTTCACAAAATTCCATTTGTGTCAAAAAAATAAATGGCCTCTTCCAGTGAAGCCGGAGGCACATGGACAACCGTTGAAGATATTTTGTTGTGTGAGTGTTGGGTCAAAGTTGTTCATTGCCCGATCACAGGCAATGAGATGAAATTCTCTCATACATGGAGAAAAATTCATGGAGAATTTTGTGAAAGATCGAGTTCGACTCAGACGGAAATGGGCTTGGCTAGTAGGTGGAAAATTTTGAATAAAGAGTTAGGGAAATGGAGAGATGCGTTGGCAAAAGCAAGGGAATTGATTCGAAGCGGTGAAAATGTTGGTGATGAGGTAACAAATTTCTAATTTCCGTTTTATTCATTTTAATGTTTTTTTTTCAACAATGCCCGCAATCGGTTCCTGTGGTGCGTTCCGTGGAGGAAATAATGGCACGATTACATCCTCCGAAGGAAAATACTCCGCAACGTGGAGATCCGGTGGAACCGCCTCCGCTAATGATTGAGCTGTCTTCGTACTCGATTGTGTTAGACTATGAGGACTGAGAGTATTTAAATTGTATGATGAGTGAGTAGGTATTTTCAATTGTATGGATGAGTGAGATGTGAATTTTTTAATAAATTTGGACACATGGCAACCGAAAATCTTATCCGAAATTTTATATGATAATTTTTAAATGAATAGTGACACGTGGCAACCAAAATCTTATCCGAAAATCGTATCCAAATTAATTGTTTAAGTAAAAAAAAAAATAGGAAAATAAATTCAAGTGAATAGTAATTGCCTTATCTTGCCCTACCTTACCTTTTTGGGGTGGAACTACAAATGCAATAGTGTCTGCCCTTACCCTTGCCCTTTTGGGGTGGAGTTGCTCTGAGCCATTCGAAGAAGGGTTATCTGCCCAAAAACTCTGAACTATCACGTTTGTTAAAATGTCCACCTTGAATTTTTTTCTCTGCCAATTTAGCCATCGTATTTTTTTTAATCGCTAATTTAGCCCCCACCGTTAGTTTTTTACGAATTCCATCCAAATATCTGTTAAAAAGTCACATCAAGCACATGGATCCCACATTTTATTGTTTATTAAATTTTAAATTGATAAAAATATGAATAAAATATTAAAACCCAAAAAATTATAAGTTCAAAAAACTCCCTCTCTCTCCCTTTGCGTTCTTCCTCTCCCCCTTCGATTTCTCCTCCCCCTCACCCCATCATCCTCTGTAAAATTCCCTCTCTCTCTCTCTCTCTCTCTCTCTCTCTCTCTCACAATAACCATATATATCCACACACAACGTCGGTCAGCTCAACAACATTTTACACAGCTTCCAAAATCCCCAAGCCACCAAAGCCACCACCAAAAATGACTTCAGAGTCAAGCAACAGCAACAGCAGCCCATCAAAACCTTGAGGAAATTTATGTCTCCAAGTAATATTACAAAGCCCTCTGTCCAACCTTTCCCAGAGAGTTTCACCATGAACATTCTTTTTGCACCAAGTAAACTCTGCTCCAGAAAAACCAAGATCCACTAAATGATGACGACCAATCCAGTCAGCAAACCTACTATTGCAATAAACAGCTCTGCCTCCCTTCTTTTCGGAGTAATCAACAATTTCATTGAAATCCCCAGTAACAAGCCAAGGAAGATTATTAGTAGAAGAAACTCCATCTAAATAGTTCCAGAGGGATCTTCTTATTCCAGGACAAGGGTGAGCGCACACAACAGTAAGGATCCAAGAAGAAGTACCTTGTATAATCATTGCAGTAATTGACTGGCTAGAACACGCCACAATATTGAGCTGAATATTGCCACAATTCCATAACAGCCAAATGCCACCCGAAAACCCATTTGCATCCACAATATGATGATTAGTAAAGCCCAGGCTATTAACAACACGCATGGCTTTATCACCACTTATTCTTGGTTCAAGAACAGCCAACTCCTCAACATGATTTAATTGGATAATATTCTTAAGTATTCTAGGGAGGGATTTGTCCCCAGCGCCTCTTGCATTCCAGACCAATATCATTATTGGATAAGGCATTAAAGAACCCTAGGATAAAGATCCTGAATTAAAAGGCAGAGCTCAAAGCCTCTACCAAGGCAGAGGCAGAACCTACAACTCCAGATTTAACATCTATCATGGCTTTTTTAAGCCTAGCAGAATCTACAATAACAGCAGAAGGATGGCTATTTCCCTCATTTCCAATTGAGACACCCATGTCTAGACTTCCACCAGAGTTATTCACAAAGCTATCTTCACAAATCATTGAATCAGTATTTTGATCAATATTAGGGGGGTCATGCCCTGCGATATCAGGCTTGCTGACATGGTCACCCTCAATCCCCTTCTCCTTCAAATACTTGTTCAGATTGAAATCCAGTCTGATATTGTTGATAAGGAAACAAGGAATTTTCTTTTAATGCAGCAAACAAATCTGCCGTGCACGCTATGGGTGGTTCAGGTTGACAAATAAAATCTTTATTTGTTGTGAACTTGTGATTGCAAACAATCTGCAACAGTCAACACAATAATACCACTAACCCTTCTAATCCCCGAAATGAAAAATCATTCACCTACGTTCATTTCCTCCTTTCTCTTCTATGCATCTGTTTTCTTTTCACACATAAATCAAGACTTCATGCGTGAGAGACTCATACATGAAGAATGAATTTTACTTTCACTACTTTTTGCTATATTTAGGCAAAGCACACAATGGTATAAATACTTTGTAAAATACATGTCGTTGCACGAGAAAATGCTCAAACTATTAATTTGCATTTTGTACAACCCTTGAACAAAAGTTCAAAGAGGAAAACAAATACAAACACATCCATTGGGAAATAAAAAAGTAAATAAATCATTTTTAAAAAGTTGCACTTTAGACCATATTTACAGGAATTAACAGAACCTACTAGGCTACTAGAATATGTGACAGGTTGCAATCAAAGCTAAGGGGAAAATGCCAAGTCTTAGGGTTCAGCGGCAGATTCAGTTGTTTCTGTCTTCTTCCCTTTAAGCAATGGTGTTGTGTTTGACCTTTCAGTTGTCGTGATCTGATTCTCACTTTCTTCTTTAAATCTATCCACGCTGTGCACAAAGATTCCTGTAGGGTATACAAACAAGGATTACAAAAACTCAAGGACTGATCTCAGTTTTGGTCCCTCTCTAATGTGCCAATGTTATTGAAGAGCACGTAATTATGAACTCAATTAAATTTCAGATAAGTTTATCATAGTAATGTATGCAAAGAACCCTCTTGGGGAAAGGAAAGAAAGAAAGCACAAAATTTACTATAGCCATTTTCCAGAAACCCGAAAATGTTGACTTAGTTATTGGGAATTCGTCGAACATCCTTGCCCTTAATAAAATTCTATTGTCTCACAGATCATCAGTTGGAATGGTTCCATAATAAAGTAACAGAACAACTAACTGTAACTTACCTATAAACCATATTCCTGCTGCTGGAATGAAAATAGATGTTAAAATAAGAGCAGTCGCCCTCCAGTTGTTAATGGAATCCTGTGCAGTCAAAACCAAACCAAAGCCAAACGGAAAAAGAACGTACTCAATTAGAATGTGCAACTCATGATTAATAGGTTCATAGTACAGATGAAAGGAAACTGATCGGTCCATGCTATATAGGAAGGCAAACCTGGAGAACTCCAACCAGAGGTGCGGAAGGTACATCCCCAAAAAGGTGAATTGAAACAGTAGAAATAGCCATAGATAGTGGCCTCATACTAGGTTTAACACAATGGAGACAAATGTAATTTACAGGACCCTGCATAGGTAAATTGAATATTCCAGTTCAGTGAATATTCCAGTTCTGGCAATAAATGTCTTATTACAGTGGATATTCCAGTTATGGCAATAAACGTCTTCCGCACTAACAGTTTAATACGGTAACCATCTAGTTCTTAAGCCAAATAATAGGAAAAAATTTCTTTCAATAGGAATGTACCTGAGTTGCAAAGACAAGTAGTTCCCCAACTGCAAAAAGAGCTAAGAAAGCATACATGTTCTTGAAGCAAAAGGCACTGAAGCAAAATACTCCCCCAATTAACGTTACTGCTGAAAGAAGCTGAAACAAAGTCCAAGTATAGTATTTAAACGTGCAATGAGGGAAAGAAACAAAAAGGAAAAAAAATGACGGGGATAATGAATACATAAGTTCATACACAAGCAATAACAATAAGACTGCAAGAAACCTTTACAGAGTTTTCTCAAATTTGTATCAGAGAAAAACCTTGGTTCTTTGATTAATTTTAAGGACATACCCCCCAAATCCACAGGGAAAGCTTGCACTGCAACTCCATTTTCATCTTCTATTCCTCATATAAGTATATGAAGAAAGGCGTCAGCAGTCAATATACGCCATAAAAATACTTTAGGATGAGGTCATTTTTGCGTATCCTAGTTTAGCTTTGGTGAAGTATCCTTATTGCTTTGCAATGTTATTCATATTCCACATCCACATTCTTCTCTTCATTTTTATTAGAAGAAGTAACCGTATCTATAACCTTCTGACGTCTCATAAAAACAAAATCACAGAAGGGTTATTTTTTCTGATGGTTAAAACATGGGATGTTGCATTTCAAAGCAACTGTGATTATCTTTCCTAATCGCCAAAGTTTTTAATCCCGTAGAGCATTTCATACATCTCTTTGTTTCTGTGCAATATTAAGGAATACCACCGAGGCTGGATACCCAGGAGACATTAAATTTTGGCAGACTACGCCACTACACTCCCTCTTTCCTCAGAACTACCTCAGGTGTCTATTCCTCTAGTTTGCCTTCTACTCAATAGGCATCTCTTTATCTTTTGGTGGAATTTGATCCTCCGTGTGTATATGCATGCATGATTTGACATTTAAAAACTTAAAAACTTTGTTGATTTACCACTATTCTCAGAAATTATGCCAGTAGAATATGCATCAACAATTAAGATACTCATATGCACCCTCACATGTGGGCCTAACATGTGGAATTCAACTTAAATTAAGAAGTTCGCCTTATAAGGATCCGATCTCAGGATCTCCTACTTTTAGGTTGGAATTATAAGGATTCGAACTCGGGGTCTCCTACTTTGATTAGTTGATAACTTTTTGCTGGTTTATCACTACTCTCAAAAACTAAAGCAGTCAGGATGTGAACAGTTACTATAAGAAAACAAAATAACCAAATGCCAAAATGAAAAAGATCATCTAAAAGAACATAAACAAACAAAAGCCAAAGTGTCAGCTTGTAAAGGCAATGGACTAGCTCAGTTTTTCATGCACAAAAGCCAAGAGAAAGAAATAATGCATTCGGTAAATGTTAAGCAACAGTATCAAGAAAGATATTCTAGATCTCTATAAACACAGAACACCTACCTTGAAAGCATTAGAGATAGTGCTATTGATATAATCCAGAACAAAACCTCCTGCTAGTGTGCCCAATATTCCGCACACAATTGTAATACCTCCAAATATCAAATCTGCATCACTCTGCCAAAATACCATGAATTTAAAGCAGGGTTACCAAGTTTATCTAGGTCCTATACCCCAACCACCATCAATCATGATCATTGAAAGAATAAGAAAGAAAGGAAAACCTTATATTGAATGATACAAATCTATAAAGTCAAGTTCAATGCTTACCATATGATATATATTATAACCAGCCTTAGGCCCCCAATATGAGTATGCACCTATGACAAAGTTGTATGCTATATAACCTAGAATGAAAATTTCACAGTTTCAGAGAATTAGCATATCGATCATAAACCAAAGAAATTCAGTCTTTATTTTATTTTATCAAGAAACAACCATGACCCAAAGAAATTCACATACAAAAGATGGTAGGTAAAGCAGGTGGAGAAAAAGAAAGATAAGTACCTAGAACATTAACAACATAAACCTTGTCAACCAAAAGCACCGTCATATCTTTCATAAACCTTGAAATTTGATTCATGATTTTTGTCCCAACTTTTAGCCTGCCATAAAATAAGATCTTAGGTATCAGATACATATTTATGTTTATCATAACTGCTATAACTTACGAGCATAAGAGCATGTGAAAATAACATGGGAAGTTATCAGAACCAATAGTTTGGCCGGTCAAATGTATCACCGTCATGCAAGTGGAACCCACACAAACTTCATCACAGAAAACCAATAGTCTGTTCTGTTATGCAACCCCTTACAGTTGAAAACACATGCATCTAAAAATTTACATTTGGTTAATATTCAAGGTGAATGCTCTGTGATGACAATTAAGGTAATCAAATCTGAAAGCCGCTTATTGGTAAGCTCCATATAGTTTCTGCTAATAAAACAAACACCTAAACATATATGATGCTAATAATAATTGCACTAATCCACATCTCTCTCCCATCAATCAAATTGGTACTAGACAAAGATAATTTAATCCATAATAATTATCGCATTGAATCCAGAGAAATTAATCAAAGATCCCTACGAGGTCCAGTGGAAGAATATACAAGCACAAATCTAAAAAATATATACATATATATGAGCTTAAGGATGAGTGACTCACTTGGAAGATTTCTGTATGGTAGAATTTCTGACATCTTCCTTAATGGAAAAGGAACCATCTTTACCATTCAAATTACCTGAACCTGTGCAGAGTTAAAAAAAAAAAAAAAAAAATTAGCAATGTCAAAGGAAAAATATAACTATCAAGGCAAATATTATGAACAGAAAGGAAATTTTCTCTATCCTGATAAAGGAAAAAAAGTGACATCAAATAATATCAATGGTTACCGGTCACAAAAGAGGGACAAAGACTAGGGAAAAGGTGATAATTCACATAATTGAACTTTTAAAACACATATTTTCCAGCAATGAGTTCATGCTTGTATTATGTTATATGCCTAAGAGCATATCCACTAACTTGACCAATAGTAATAATTCCTTTGTAATCCATAACATGATGGTCAGAGTTTAGTCAGCATCATGAGCTTCAAGCTGCTACCAGGAAACTTAATTGCAAAGCAATCTTCTTACAGGATAGGCATTTAGAGATTTGTCATGAAAGTTTCCCTCTTTTTTTTAAATAAAAAAAAGAAAAGAAACAAATTTAAATCCTGAAAATAATAAAAGTACATAGGGAGCGGACAAGATGGCCACACCAAGGAAAGCACAAACCCAGTTAAACAGAGAAACAATTGTACTCTTAAGGTAAGGCATAATCAAAACAACACAGAGCCTAATTAATAGCAGCTTTCCAATGTAACCAAATTGTCATGAAAGTTTATTAGACAGACCTATCCTAATACAAATTTTATGTGAACTCAATTAGCTTTTATCCCAAAAGTATAATTTGAGAAAAGGCCTCATGCAAAATTAATAAAACTCCTAAAAAATACAGTTTGGCACTATAAAATGACAGTAAAATAGCAAAGTTACTCATTGATGAATGCTTGATATCGACAGAGCTAATTGGAGATGTTCCAATTTATTAAAATCTATTGTGCAGCTAGTTAGAGACTTTTAAAAAAGGCCTACTATCTACAGATAAAGCTTTCCTCAATATCATATGTATCAGCACCTTGAACTTCTGAGACAGCCGTCTCCACTGCTGTTAGTGCTTTTGTTGACTCAGGATGAAAAAAACCTGAAATCAGAAATCACTTAGTAATGATCGTCAAAACTTGCTGAACGACAATGAATCAATGCATAAAAGACTAAAAGTATACCTTTCAGCTGCAAAGGCTTCATAACAAATCCTAGAATAGCAAATGGAAGCATCAGGATTGCCTCCCCCCAAAAAGCATAACGCCAATTGGAATGACTTCCAACCTATTTATTAAAAATTGAGAGATAATCATAAATTAATCAACATGGGACCAAGTGAGGAACACCAAACCAAAAGCAAATATGCACTTTTTATGTAGATTTCTATTGTCTAGCAATTATATGTTGACCAAGAGACCAAATTTTCCAAATAAAACTGACCCATGTAGCAAATAAGTATAACTTACCAACCCACCATAAACATAGCCAAGTGCATATCCACTTGGTATGCACATATAAAATATAGCAAGCCACGCAGTTTTCTGAGATAAAAGACAGGGCAAAGTCAGTTGATAGCAGATCTAAAAATAATAAATAAAATTAAACAAATAAAAAAAAAGCAATGAGGTGGATACAACTTCAGGACAAATATTTGGTGGGGTTGAGTAAAGAAAACCTACTACTGAGAACATATCCAAAAGCAAGTGACAGTTCAGAAAACGCCTAAACTCCTACCAAATGAAGCCAAGATGGCACCGCAACTCTAATATACTTCTGATAGTAAACCATATATGCTCTGTGGCAACGCATAACACATGCCAAAGCAAGACTTACCAAAACCATAGAATGGGTATAATGAAACTAAATAATATAATATTAATACCTCACTAATCTCAAATCAAACAAATTCAAAATGTTAGGTATACTGTGAAACAAAAGAAATCATACCTGAGCAGCTGGGGCATTATCATCAATGAATGGAGCTGCAAGACTAATAAATGAAGCCTCACCAACACCAACTAACCTGTAGACAACAGAAAATGCATTAAAACAAGCAAAACAAACCAACATGATCAAATATTAGCCCACATTACTGGATTACTAAAAAATGTAATATCAAAGAAAGAGAAAGAAATTGTGCCAGGGCTTATAGATATATCAATAAAACAAGAAGGATTAAATTACTTACATGCGGCAGAAAGTAATGGACCAGAAGTCGAATGAAAAACCACAACCAATTGTAGCAAAGGTCCAAACTGATAATCCAACTCCAATGAGCCTAAACGGACTTACGCTGCAAAATTTAATAACTACTACATAGATGAGAAATCGCAGAGAAAAAGGCTTAAAACAAGCAGTAATCACCTTAGCTCGCATCAAAGGATTAAAACAATTTAGTAGTAATAGTTAAGGTTATAGCACTTGGGATATTTGCAATTTTTCTATCAAGGTTCTCTATAATCACCTTAGAGAAACTTTAACATTTCTCTACAACCAAAGTTCCCTGTAAAATTCTTCCAAAAATAACTCTGCAAATAATTTCTTGCACGTTCATGATCATCAAGGAACCATTGGTATTCAGCATTTTATCTGCACTTGCATTAACTTCAAATTCAACTGTATTCAGTATTAATCTTTCACCAATTTTATTCTAGAGATACAAAATCTTATTTATCAAATTTGAGTTAATATTCTAATATGTATTGCATTCTCTTGTCCATACATCTAGCTGCACTGTGTCTCTATTAGCGAGGAAGTGCCCCATTTTGAAGACAAATTGTTATGGAGCTCCAGGAAAAAATATTGGGGCAAATAGATATTCATCCTTGGATAAAAAAAATAAAATTTATTAAACCTGAGTGTTATATTGAATTTTTGTTGTGGTCCTTTGATTCGGTACATTATTTGGAATATGTGTACGTACATTAATATTCCAAATGTACCTATGAATATTAATATACATAGAATTTGTACCTAAGTACATTCATAATAATGTACCTAATCAATGGACCAAGATCAGAATCCAACCTAATACCCAGGTTCAATGAAAAAAATATCTTATCTAAGGATTCTATAAATTATTATCGGCTTTATTTGAGTGGAGTAGGAAGGATTCCTATTTTTATCTTCCTGTAGATTTTATCTTCACTAATACACTCTGGCATTTTATTATATCTTTTGATAAATCTATACTACTAATCACCAAAAACAAAAAAATGATTATGTTCAAATGTATTGAAATCTCAGCTTCAAAGTTATGCCCCTGGCTAAAAAATGCTATTCCATGGTAGCCTAACGCGATAATAGGTGATTGTTACCTCTTTGCTAATGATGCAAATATAGGAGAAGCCAAAAGAAGTCCAACCATAAAAGCTGATGAGAGAACTCCATCTTCAAAGTTGCTCAAGTTAAAATCCCCCCTACATACAAAAGGAAATTAAGGATATAAATGCTGTCAAGGATATATGGCAAGTAAAACATTTATTAGAAAAGAGGGAAAAGAAATACAATTATTATAGGCATGAAGTATACAAGAAGCAGAAGCCCAGCAGAAGCTTAAAAAGAACAAAAACAAAGGCATAGAGTCTAAAAGCACAATAAAAGGTTGTACAAATCTTCAAATGTATATATCAACATAAAATCTTATGCCCAAAGAAATGGTGAGATGTTTAAGCCAAAGATTAAAGGAATATAGCCATCTCAAAGACTACATGTTCCAAGTATCATGTAATAAACAGAACACAAATGGTTAAAAATGGATAAAACATGGGCAAATGACATGCAATTGCCTCGACCTCAAAGCCTTAACACCGCCGCAGTCGGTAGATATTCTTCACACACCATAGTAAGCATTAAGCAGAGAAAATTTTAAGCAACTTCTCAACTAAGGAGCGCTTAGAAATAGATAAAATCCCTATAACAATAACAACATAACAAGACAACATTTGTTTCTTTTCAAAAACCTTGATCACATTTCTATACCATAGCAGTTACAACATTAGACAACATGCAACTCAGCACATTCAAGTAAATGGAATCAACCAATGCATGAAGACAATCCAATACGAAAAGCAAGAGAATCAAGGAAACCTCCAAATAATTCTTACTGTATCCCGGTACCGGATGTGCATACGCCACTTTCTGTACAAGTTCCGAGGCTCCCATTGACACCATTGCTTGCTATTGCTCCTCGGTCCACATAATTTAACAAGTTAATCACGCAAAAGATAGCAAGTAACCTGCAATCACAGCATAAGAACATTTATTAGACACCGAAACGAAAACCAAGATACTAATGGCTCTAAAGTGGCTCACTAGTCTTGCATACCTTCAAATGATACTTGACTCAACCCCAGCTCAAAGTTCAATGAACTGGATTATAATTATATTCAACTCCGTATCATTTCTCACCACCCTCTTTCATGTTCAAAACAGTTTGCTAATTTAGCATCCAAACAGTTTTCACTCTTTTCCCTTTCCTTCCATACAACTCACCAATCAAACAATAGTGCCCACAAAGGAAAACAAAAAAACCCAATTTCCCGTTCGGTTGCGGAGAAAGTAGAGAGAAAAACTAAGAAATCAAGTTTAAAATCAAAATTTCTGAGCCCAACTATGCCAGCAAATCTTTTCAACAACGCCCTAGTCTTATACAAATTCTCGTTCCTTTTCCAGACCCAAGTAACAAAACCAACCAAAAACAAAAAACAAAAGTCAAACCTTTATCTTGATTTCCATATTTTCTCAGCAACCAAGCAGACCCAAGAACCAAAAAACAAACTGGAACAAAAAAAAAGGTACCTCTTGGGCGTGAACCACGAAGGAGCCGGAGCTGCGGTTGAAGCAATGACCATGGCTGGCTCCGCCGAAGGCTTAACTTCTTCAGAAGTCTTTGCTTCTTTTTGAGCCATTAGAAGAAGTAATGGTAAATATAATATAATATAATACTATTACTTCAGTGAAAAAATATCTTTTGGTGAAAAAGTAATGTAAAATATTTATATTTCTGAGTTGGGTTTTGAATGGTGGTTGAGGGCAAGTGTCTTCTTGACCTCTTCTTCCTCCCTCTGCTAATAAAATTTGGAGGCTTCCTTTGTTGCCATCAGCCTCTTACTTTTATGGAAAGTGAAACAAGAAATTTGCTTTCCACCATCCTTTTTCACTTTTGGAGTTTGAGTTTGAGAAGGATTGATCCTAGTTTCAAAGATCATGGTACCAATTATCATGTTGGGAAAAATTTTAGAAGAATTAAAAAAAAAAAAAAAAAAGGTGTCCTATATAGTTTGGAATGATGCGTTTAAGATTCTCTTTTAGTTACCATTACCTCTTTATCCAGCTATTAATATGTTGACGCATTGTGTAAATAATTAATTAATTAATTAATTATAGAAATCAGTTGGTAGGGGTTTTTATTAGTTTTAGACTTCGAGATATTCCAATTCCACCCGATCCTTTAACCAAAATTTTCGGTTCAGATTAAATCAAACTTTACAATAAAGAAATTAATTTAGAACCCTTAAATTTATCGGTCCGTGTCGGATGTCAAATACTAACATTAAAATCAAATTTTTTCAACAAAAAAAAACAATATAATCAAAATTTAATGTATTTTTTATGAAAAAGCAAAACAGTTGGGTTTTAACATTTCGGTTGGAGCGAGTCTCAACTACTTTTTTTACATGTTAAAAATGTCATTTGATACTTACTTTAAAAGAAATTAACATACCTTGAAGGGTAATTCTGCAATACACATTACTGGTCTGCATGACCAATAATCCAAAAGTGATCCAAAGGTTGAAATTGCATATGAAAAATGAAGGGTTTGAGATGCGATCTGGGATGACTTGTTCATCCATTGGTTAGTGAACACGTGAGTCACATGTGACTCTGTAAATGAAGAAGAGAACCAGACGCACGCCGGAGGTCGAAGACGACGCTCGCTCCAATCGTAAGCGGCTCCAAATATTGTATGCTTGCCCGGATCCAATCCTAAGCGGGTCGAATTGTTCTCTCTCCTTGGCACCAACTCTTACGTCTACTTGCCCAAATCCAATCATAAGCGCCTCCAATTCTTGTATCTGCTTGGCCAAAACGCAGCTGCAGAAAGCTAATGCTCACCGAATTGAGGCGGTGCACGAGAAAAGCCAATACGGCCGGCGACTCTGCGTAAGTGATGTCCTAAACTCTTATCTCTGCTTTCCCAAAACGCATCTGCAGAAGGTAATGATTACCGAATTGATGATGGGTCCAGCCTCCATTATCTAATGGTTCTTGAATTGATGGCGGCGTAAGGAAGTGCAAGGAGGAGGCGTTGAAAGTTTGGAAACATCAAGTAAGAGTTCAAACAACCCTCTTTTTCTGGTTTAGGAGTTTAATGTATTTTGGCAATGAAAAGGGAGAAGGAGGTATTCAAATGCAACTCTTATTCATTGTTTTTTCGCCATTTTTGTGGTTAATTTATTTGCGTTAAATTAATTTTAAATTTTTAAATCTATTATATCTTATGATTTAGGTGTTAGAGTGTAACAATGACCGATTTGCTGGATTTGTTTAGATTGGGTTTGCTCTGGAGAAGCTTTATGATGATGGTGTGGTGAAGCGTGAGGACTTATGGATCACTTCAAAACTCAGGTTTGTTTTCAGTATAACTCTCTTGATTCTTTTACGTATGTATTGGAAATTTGAAAAGGTTGAACTTGAAATTACCCTTATGCGCCTTTGTGCAGGTGCAATAATCATGAATTAGAAGATGTGCCAAAAGCAGTAGATAGTGGTAATCTTTTGATTCTTCAAGACTTGCAACTCGAGTATCTCAATCTCAATCTCAATCTAGTACGTAAATTAAACCATACTCAATTACTGTTTGTTTGTTAATATGTAGAGACACAGATTAACGGTAATCTTTTGTTGCTACGAATTTAGGCCGCACATTCAACTAAGAATTAAACCGATCAATTGTTCATTTTGACAACTTAA
The DNA here is from genome assembly GCA_024362665.1 of Prunus padus. Lineage (NCBI taxonomy): Eukaryota > Viridiplantae > Streptophyta > Magnoliopsida > Rosales > Rosaceae > Prunus > Prunus padus. The sequence continues at coordinate 11,164,360 of JANFAM010000006.1, read as the reverse complement.
CATGTCAAACTTTGATGAGAAAATAACAGAATGAATTCACTTTTTAAGCAAAACTGTAATGATATGTCAAAAACAAAATAATGAAGTCACATTTTCATATTTATGCTTTAGTTTAGATAATGTGAATTTGTACTATGGACTTTTTTTAGATGTGGTGATAAGAAACAGCAACCTTGCAAATAAGTGTTACTAGCTTTATGAAGTTAGAGAAAGCATTGTATATTTGGTGGTGAATATTTGTAACTGTTGTATAGATCCACTGGCCTATGAAGATGCAATTGCATGTTGTTGGTTATGAAACACTTATCCAGAGGGACAATTATTGACGTGACTATGTGCAATTGCATGTTGAGATTATTCATTTGCCTGTGTTGAAGAGAGTATGTTAGCACATAGATTATAATGTAATTTGACTTTGAATTTATGTTTGTCAGGCATGGAGGAGTCTGCTAAGATGGATGGTGGCGTACATACATCAAAGGGTGGTTGTAGTGATTCAGGCTATCTAGGTGGTTGTGAAAGGTCGAGTAACGGGGCACCGACAACAGAGAGTGGGCGTATGACGGCTGAACATCCTGTTATCGAAAGTAGTGATTATAATGGTGTTGACATTAATGTACCGAGGCAGAAGATGTTATGGGTAAAGAGTTTAAAACGATAGAATTAGCTGAAGAATATTATATGAGTTATGCAAAGGGCATTGGATTTAGCGTCGAAAGGACAAATTGATTCGTAACACGAAAGGGAAAGTAAGTAGGAGGCGGTGGTGTTGTTCTAAAGAAGGTTTGAGAAGTGAGAAGTTTATAGACTTACCGGGTAGGATTCGGCTACCCAAGCCAATTACAAGAGAGAATTGTCCGGCCCAATTTTTGGTGGGTTATGATTCGAAACGTGATACTTACGTCGTCTATAATTTTGAACCACATCACAATCATGAACTAGTTACTCCACTTGAATCGCCATATCTCCGATGTAACCGTGTTGTTCGAAATTCAGATATAGCACAAGCAGTGGGAATGCGAAGAGCGTTAGTGAGAACATGTCATACATATGAGTATATGGTCGACCAATGTGGTGGGTATTTAAATGTTGGGTTTCAAATTAAGGATCTGTACAATAAGTTGGATGCATCACGTAGGAAATCTTGCTTGACGGTGACACGAGCGGCACTCTCTTACTTGAAAGCGAAAGGAGCAAGCGATCCTGAATTCTTTTGTAAGTTTAGTGTTGATGAGGAAAATAGGCTTGCTAATTTGTTTTGGAGGGACTCCACTTCACTTTTGGATTACATTGCCTACGGCGACGTCCTCATATTTGACAAAGACGTACAAAACAAATATGTATGACAAGCCCCTAGTGTTGTTTGTTGGTTCGAATAACCACCGTTCTCTGTAATGTTTGGTTGCGCATTATTGCTTGACGAGACATTTGAAACTTACAAGTGGTTATTGGAAACATTCGTTGCATCCATGAAAGATAAGAAGCCGATATCAATATTGACGGATGGTGATGAGGCGATGCGTAAAGCCATTGATCATGTGTTTCCCATGTCTAACCATCGGTTGTGCTCATGGCATGTGTCAAGGAATGCACAGAATAACTTGAAGGATGATGAACTTCTAAGGGATTTTCAGGCATGTATTTGGGAACCTTTTGCGTTGGACGAGTTTGAGAAGAAATGGGAGGTTTTGAGAGCAAGAGCCAATGCTCCAAATCAAAAACAATGGTTGGAAATGATGTATGCAAAAAGAGACTCATGGGCCGAATCTTGTCTTAGAGGAAAGTTTTTCGGTGGTATGTGCACCACTCAACGCGTGGAGTCTATGAACAGATATGTGAAGGATTACTTGAGGAAAGGCGTGAAGTTATTTGAATGCATTGCAGCAATTGATAGGGCTATGTTACGTCTTAGGAATACGACGGCGAAGGACGGTTTCAACGCAAAGTACTCAACACCAGTCCTTAAAACCGCATTGACAAAACTCGAGCAACAAGCTTCTCTGATTTACACACATAGGTGCTTTGTATTGGTACGTCATGAGATTGAATCGTGTTCAACACTCACCCATGATAAGATGTATAATTTTGGAGGTCGTGTCTACATATTGTCAAAATATGGTGAACCGGATAATAATTGGACTTGTGTCTACCACGGTGGGGAAAATATGCGGATAGAGTGTGGATGCCGGAAATATGAAAGTGAAGGGATCCCGTGTTGCCACCTATTTTATGTAATGAAGTGCGAGCACCTTACGGAAATTCCTGCATCACTCATAATGAAGAGATGGACAAAGAGTGCCCAAGCGATACTTGTAGCACATTTTTCGGCAAAGGCGAAGACACGTGCAAGGAAGTTGTAGAAATGACGAGGTATGGAAGTTTAAGTGGTATGTCAAACAAAGTTTGTTTTTATGCATCGAAGAGTGCAGAAGGTTATGCCATGTTGATGAATGAGTTGACTAGATTGGAGGGATTATGTGAAGGCATACGACAAAAGGAAAAAGAGACAAGTCTTAAATTGGGTAGTGATGGGCGATGCCCTCCAAATATTGTCAAAGATCCGAAGATTGTTAGGACAAAAGGCACTCAAGCAAGTGTGGGTGGAACTCGCAAGCGTCGGCAATGTCATTTGTGTCGCGGATATGGACATACAAAACGTAATTGCTCTCAAAGAAACTTGCATCCAACTACAAATGCAGCTGTGAATATGCCTTCAGGTAGTCAAAGCTATCAGTATAGTAACCACAATGGGCCATCCCCGGACATTAGCTACAGTTATGCTAGTGAAACGGTTTCTCAATGCAGAGGCAACTATGTGGTTGATTTGTCTGGTTCTGATAGTTTTTCTACTGGAAATCCATCCAGTTCTATCCCCAACAGTGAGGATGGGTTCTCATTCGACAATGGGGAACCTAATACCTTATCTACTGCTTCAACCGAAAACAATTGTACATTTGGTACTTGGTTTACAAGTAACAATTAACATGAAATGTAGATTTACTGATGTCCAAGATGCTTTCATGCATGTTTTTATAACGTGTATTTGATTATATTTTTGTGTTATGTATGTATTGTTCATAATTGGTTTTATGACTTCTAAGGGGTGCTTCGATGGAAGTTTTACGTATGAGGCGGTCATCAAAATACTTAGCAATTACATAAAAATACATACTATTACACAAATGTTTTGTACTGCGAATTACATTCCTAAATATCCCGAATTTCATAAACCATTGTTTTGTTCATCCTAATTTTTAGTCATACCCATTGTGGGTCATAATGAAGTGGTTTGTTGTTTATATTTGTCTTTGCACTATAGCTTAATTCGTTTGGTTAAACCGTATACATTCATTAGGTTTGCATTTACCCTTAAAGGCATTTTGCACACAGGTAGTCACTGTTTGCTTTTCAAAAATGCAATTGCATCACGGTAATGCAATGTTAGATACACTGTGCGCAAACGCTAAGGGGTCACAAATGCATAATTGCAGGCTGGGATTCTTTTTTTTTTTTTTTTTTTTTTTGAATCACAGGCCGCAATTATCTGAAATACATATCCTCAGAACGGGTGAAGGGCAATAATCCGACATTTTAGAAACGGTCAGGACCAATTATTCACAAATAATAAGAACTAGAAATTATGATGTACTGCGTATAACATTCCAAAACTATCCGCAATTTCGTAATTCACAATTTGGTTGACTCTAAGTTGTAATCATACCCATGGCATCATAATGAACTTGTGAGTTGGTTTTCTTTGTCTTAATGCTACACATTGAATAGATTCGCGTTTACGCTATGATGAGTTTGGCCACAGGCAGTCAGCGTTTGCATTGCAACCATGCAATTGCATGACGGTGATGCAATGCAACAGTCACTGTGCGCAAATGAAAATATGCAAATTTGCTCGTCGTTTCATCTTTTCAGGGATAATTACACCTTCTTTATCATAATGAACGGGTTAGGGCCAATGTACAGACAATAGCTAGTCTAATACAAAATGTCTACCAGTGCGAATTACGTTCCTAAATATCCACAATTTGTTAACCCCTAAGTTGGTTAACCCAAATGTACTTTATCATATCCATAATTTATTTGGTTCTCTTTCTCTTTGGGGTACTTGAGTGAACACTTGTATTACCTTTACGTTTTAGCTCTGTGGACTGTGGTTCTGCATCCTCATTACCCTTAGTCGCTTCCTCGTCCTCATCCTCATCCCCAACCTCAGCCTCTTCGATCCAAGCTTCCTCTTCATCTTCCTCTTCATCTTCCTCTTCATCTTCGTCTTCATCTTCCTCTGCATCTTCAAGTTCATCTTCCTGTTCTTCCTCTGCTTCTTGGTCTGCTTCTTCCTCTTCCTCTTTCGATCCTTCCTCTGCTTCTTCCTCTCCTTCATCTCCTTCTTCTTCTGCCTCTTCTTCTTCCTCTGTGTCTTCGTCTTGTTCTTCCTCTCCTTCCTCTCCTTCCTCTCCTTCTTCTTCTGCCTCTTCTTCTTCCTCTGTGTCTTCGTCTTGTTCTTCCTCTCCTTCTTCCTCTTCGTCTTCATCTTCTTCCTCGTCTTCATCCTCTTCTTCTCCCTCTTCCTCATCCTCGTCATGCTGTTGTTGTACCACAATTTTTGACTTTCCTTTTCCAATACTGTCATGTCTCACTTTTGAGCGAACCTCCTACACATAGGGAAACATTGACATATATAAATAAGCAATTGCATTGAATTTTCTTGTGCACACGACTGATCATGGTTTGCATTGCGGAATTGATGATATTATAAACTGTATGGGGGCAATGGAGGTAACAAACTTACATGTAATGCATCATCATCTGAAGGTACATCTTCACCAATCTCTTCACTTGCAATGGTTGGCGCCTTGGTTTTCTTCAATATCTCCTAAGACAATAAAACATCGTGTGCATTCATTGGTGGTCTCTTCTTACAATATAACATCGGTTACATTCATTATTTAGTTAAAATCAGTATGAAATGATTCTTAATAGACTCACAATCTCTTCTCGTAGGCGCTTGATCTCTATGCTTGCTTCCAAGGAAGTTGAAAATAGTAGGGCATTCAACCCAAAGATTCACCTCCAAAATCTCGGTTGCGGCTTCAGTGATCACCTACATAAATTGACATGCATTTCCAACAATTACCACTTGAAGGCATGAATTACGAACAAAGTATGAAATGGAAACTACTTACATGCGTTACACCTTCGTAACGGCACATCGCCGCTATCTTGTCCACGTGGTATCCGCACTAGTTTACTTTCATTTTTGCCACTGACTTGGTATGCGAACCGACCATGCACGAGGAGAGATGTTTCCAACCATTATATTTGCACCTTGCGGAGTTCTATGTTCTCCTTCCTGTGGATTCGAGGTATCATGTTAGGTTTTACATATCTAAATTAAATTTAATGCAGGATGTGTAAGTACATAACAACTGCTCGATTTATAACCTACCCCGTCACGTAAGTCTTCATAGTGCCGATACCTTATGTACTCATCTCTGTACTTGGCATAGTCGGATGACTTTAAAAGCCATTCGAAGTCGGGTACCCATTAAGTGCTTCTTCAACTTCGGACTCTTCGGTTAGCTTATAATCTGAAAGCATTGACCTCGGTGGAATTTTGGGGACTCGAGGTTGTGTGCTGCCTATGCTTTGCATTGCCACTCGCTCTCCCAAATACCACGCAGACCAGCTTGGCCCTCTAGTAGAATTCGTCTACGTGTGCGGGCATGGTTTTTTTTACTTCTTCCGACAAAGACAGATTCATCGGTCCCCATGGGTTCCAATTCACGCAATATAAGGTGGATAGGTTTTGCGTATCGAGACAAATTTTTCTTATTCTTCAATACTGCTTTTTTAATACAAAAATCTTACACGATCAATTGATAAATGTCGCATCATGGTTCTAAATTGTACCAACCGATGGGGCAAGTCTCGCTTGGATTTGGCTCCCAACCACCTCAAAGCTCGTGGCCACGTGTTTACGGTCCCAGTGGGCCTTGCTAAAGCAAAAGGCTTTAGGTACTCGCAGGCCCATACCTAAACAAACCAAGTATAAAAATTACACTCTGAAACCAAAGAGTCGGCAAAACTTTGGGGACTTGGTGTTCGATTATACTAACCTCCCATGCCCTCCAATAGCCGCCCATGCTTGAGGACATACCCCTGGAACAAGAGTCCATTGATCTATACAAGCACGACAATGCCGCACCACCCCAATTGAAATTACCAATATCAGAGATTTTTTCCAGACTCGGAGCGTAGTGCATACTCACGTATTGGCTTTTATCATTTAGGAAGGAGGAGCCAATCAAGCAAAGTATAAATGCCCTTGCAATTTGGTCGGCTTCCTTGTCATCTTTGGGCATCTTCTTCCAATATGGGGTAGAAAGGCTTTCATACGGCACCCTACGTTCGCCCGCCAAGAGGGTCCGCAATTGGTTTCCCAAATAATTGAACCAACTTTTTCTTATTTTTGTAAATCTCCGTGTCGTACTTTAGTCGCTTCCCACCCACACGCAATCCTGTTATAGCTGCAAAGTCCGTGGGGGTCATCGTCAACTCCCCAACTTCATCGAAATGGAAGGTGTGGGTACTATCCCACCATCTCTCAGCTAAGGCCACAAGTAAAGGCCTATCCCTTTTCTTTCCATGGCCCAAAATTGACACAAAGGGCAAAAACCCAGCTTCTTCGACCTTCGCTTTCACAGACGCGTGCATTGTTGTGTTATACCATGTAGCACACTTGTCATGGTTTCCATGACCTCTTATTTTTTTTAAAGTCAGCTGCATAAAACAGAAACGGCAATGTGTATTAGATTGTGAACCACTTCACTACAATCCCGTCGAACCAAACAAATGCATATTACAAATTAAACCACCAATACCTTGAAGGAGATATGTTCCTCCAAATCCACGTGAAGCACCGGTGAATAAGGATTTCGGTTCCTCGGGATGAACACACGTACACCAAACACCCCAGTACCCATAGGACCGGAAAATCGTTTTGCTCGCGTTCGTTTTGTCGAGCTTGAGGTCGCCAATGAAGACTTATTTTGCTTAGCTTTTTCACGTAAGGACCTTCGCGGTGGGGAACCTTTATCACATGAATCAACATGAATGGACTGCTTATTCGGGATCATTGTCGCTTGTCAGAAAAGGTGCAACCTTCATACAGTAACAGTGCATTGGTTACACAACCAAAATCAAACAAGAAATTACTGTATCCTTGAACCACATGCTACATTTCATGAAATGTCTTCCTAGTTTATGAATGTAAATAGGAACGTACATGAATGATACTAAAGTGAATAACCCAGATTTAGTTTTATTTAGTTTTATAAAACAAGGTCCAGTCCCTATACACAAAACAAATCGATGGTGGTAAAATGCAGTTCAAAGTACAGGAACATTTAACAAACTGTCGTGAAAATTTGAAGTATGTGTTTAGTTCACCACATCAAACTATAATTTTGGGCCTAAACTCTTTACCCTTCAAATTCCATATCCCAATATTCAGTGACGAGAAACTGAAAACTATATCGTAATTGAAATGTAACAGAGAAAAACTGAGCAACACCAGATTTACAAATTAATCCAGTAGGTTCTCCTAACATGGCAAATGCACCTGAATACAAAACCCAAGTAAAAAACATACACTTCGATTATGAGAAAAGAAAAGTGTGCAAAAGTATGACAATCTATTGAGTATGCGAATGGTCATTACATTTTCCCCCATCTACCCATACAAAAGATCCTTGACATTTTCAAACAAGAATACGAAACTGATGAACCCTCAAAATCAGAAATATCGGACAAGCTATTGAGTATGGGAATGACCATTACTTTTTCCCCCATCTACCCATAGAAAAGAATTACACTCTGAAACAAGAAGACGAAACTGATGAACCCTAAACCCTCATAGCAATGAAATTCATAGAAACCCAATACACTTAACCTTTTGCCTAATGTAACTCCTGCAATGCACAAGTAGAAACATAACCCAAATTTCGGATGGAAGTTCTTACCTTTGACGTGCAGGTTGCCAGCCGATGGAGAAGTGGTGAGCCGTGAGATTGGCAGTCGAGAGAGAGAGAAACAGAGAGAGAGAGAGAGAGAGAGATAGAGACACAGAGAGAGAGAGCGAGAGGGGCGCTTGTGCCCAAGGAGGAAGATCCTTGCAATTTCGCTATGGAGATCCCGTGAGACCGTTGTTGGTGCTCAATACACAGGGACAGCGCGCGAGAGTGAGGGTGAAGCAGTTCCAAATTTCTGATTTTTGAAATCAGTATATACGATAAATGAATTGGGCTTTTGGGTTCAAAAATAATTGGGTTTGGGCTATAGCCTTCAATTTTAATTGCGTGTGGGCTCTAGGGTTATATAATTGAATTGGGTTTGGGCTCTAGGGTTATAATTGAATTGGGTTTGGGCTGTAGGGTTGAAATTGTATTTGGTTTAGGGTTAGGGTTAAAAGGGTTTAGGGTTTAGGGTTAGGGTTAAAAGGGTTTAGGGTTGATTGTTTAGGGAAGTATTTTTTTTAATTTTCAAATGTTTATGTAATTACATTTTGAATTGAGTACATACATATTTCTTATAAATTTGGTTCCATATTATATAAATTACTTTTTAAAATGAGACTTATACGAATGTGTGTTGTCCAAAGTTCAGGGTGGCCAAGTCCAAATTTCATAAAACAACAGCTTACACAACTCATTAAAGGTACAAACATACATTTGAATACTTGCATACACGAACGTTGTCGTAAATGCAAAATGACCTTAGTCTAATACTATCAACGTTGACATATGAACACTTTAATCCCTGAACTTGTAGTTCTCATCATCCGAGTCATCCGTGGACTGCCATTTTTCAACTTCCTCCCAATGCGTAATAAGTTTGTCAGTGTAGCAATCCCTGCACCAGTCCGGCTTTTGAGGGGTGCACTTGCAAACAAGGGGAGATGGTGGCTTTGGAGGCGAGGGAGTTGGAGACCGGTTAACTTGAACATTCTCTGAATAGACAGAAATAAGATCCTTGCATACTCCACATGGACGTAATTCCTCCGAAACATGCTTGCATAAGTTGGTGGTAATATGAACTTTGGAATCATTTGGATCCCAACCATTCCCTCCCTTTGGGGTTTTTAATAACGTTAGGTTGGTTTGAAGAGGAAGCCATGCATTTGTAATGGACAGAGGAGTGAATGCCTAACATGGCAAATTCCTCCTTTTATAGCAGAATTTTGGGGTTGTTGATCCTTGGTTTTTGACCAACCTTACGAAGGTTACCAAACAAACGGGATAAATGTTCACGCGAAGGCAGGTTCTACGTTCGTTGAGTAAAGTAAAACGTTCCCCGGAATAAGTAACCCAACCAACGAACTTTTTCACACAAACGCCCATTTGTTCAGACAAATGTAGATGTTACGTTCGTTTAATAAAGTAAATCGTTCCCTTGAAAAAGTAACCCAACAAACCTTACTTTTTCCAACCAACGATTATTTGTTCAGACGAAAGCAGGTGCTGCGTTCAATTAATAAAGTAACACGTTCCCTTGAAAAAGTGACCCAACAAACCTTACTTTTTCACACTAACGCCTATGTCTTCAGACGAACGGCGATGTTACGTTCATTCAAAAAAGTAACCCGTTCCCTTGAAACAGTAACCCACCAACCTACTTTTTCCAACCAACGCCTGTTTATTCACACGAACGAATAAATTGCGTTCGTTTAATAAAGTAACCTGTTCCCTAGAAAAAGTGACTCAACTAACCTTACTTTTTCACACAAACGCCAATTTGTTCAGACCACCGCAGATGTAGTGTTCGTTTCATAAAGTAACCCGTTCCCTTGAAAAAGTACCCCAACAACCTAACTTTTTCCAACCAACGCCTACTTTTTTAGACGAACACAGGTATTGGGTTCATTTAATAAAGTTACCTGTTCCCTTGAAAAAGTTACCCAACTAACCTTACCTTTTTCCAACCAACGCCTATTTGTTCATACGAATGCACGTATTGCGTTCGCTTAATAAAGTAAAACGTTTCCTTGAAAAAGTGACCCAACAACCCTTACTTTTTCAAACTAACGCCTATGCCTTCAGACGAAGGCAGGTGTTACGTTCGTTGAATAAAGTAACCCGTTCCCTTGAAAAAGTAACCCAACAACCTAACTTTTTCCAGCGAACACCTATTTATTCAGACAAACGTATATACTGAGTTCGTTTAATAAAGTCACCCGTTCCCTTGAAAAAGTGGCCCAACCATCATTACTTTTTCAAACGAACAACTAGTTGTTCAGACAAACGAAGACGTTGCGTTTGTTTAATAAAGTAACACGTTCCTTTGAAAAAGTAACCCAACCAACCTACTTTTTCCAACCAACGCGTATTTGTTCAGACAAATGCTGGTGTTATGTTCGCGTAATAAAGTAAGACGTTCCCTTGAAAAAGTACCCAACCAACCTTACTTTTTCCAACCAACACCTATTTGTTCATACGAATGCAGGTGTTACGTTGGCTGAATAAAGTAACACGTTCCCTTGACAAAGTGCCCAACAAACCTTACTTTTTCAAACTAACGCCAATTTGTACAGACAAAGATAGATGTTGCGTTCGTTTAATAAAGTAATCTGTTCCCTTGAAAAAGTTTCCCAACAACCTTACTTTTTCCAACGAACAGCTATTTATTCGCACGAACGAATATGTCGTGTTGGTTGAATAAAGTAACACGTTCCCTTGAAAAAGTGACCCAACCAATCTGACTTTTTCAAACAAACACCGTATGTGTTCACCCGAGCAGTTCAGTCGCATTCGTACAGTAAAGTTACACGTTGCCTGCAAAAATTTACCTAACCAACTTACTTTTTCAACAAAAGAATCCAACCAACTTTCCATTTTAACCAAGTATAAAATGGGTCAATTGTTAAACTTTGCTTGAACATGTAAAAGTGGAAATATATCATAGGGTATCACCTGCCTCTTATAGACAAGTGCGCGAGAGAAAATACAAACTGTTCGAAATATGTCACATTCTATTGTTGGTAGCTCAAGATGGTCCTCCACTCCGAAGAACAAGAGGGTGGGCGATGATGATGATGATGATGCTGATGGTGATGATAATCTTTCGAATTATGTCCGTAAACAAGTGAAACGAGCCCATGATGTGATTAAGCCTCTCCCCCAGCCTTGTAACAACATCATTCGTGAAGGAGATTCGATGACGAAGTACCACATTTACAATGGCGGGATTGAGATCGGCTTTGAGATGTTTAGGAAATATGCTCAGCTTGTTGATGCTCCGTCAACTAAGTGGGACAATATCATGGTGTATGAAGCAATATCAATATTGGAGAAGCGAGGTCCATGAACCACCCGAACCTTACTAATGTCCAATGTGTTGTTGGTAATTGTGTTTTTCAGATGTTATCATTTCGGATTTAATTTCAGATGTTAACATTTCACCAAAATTTCGGAGCTTATAAGTTATTCTAGTTTGCAATCGGTATGTTAATGTTTTAGGGTTTAGTTTTGTAATTTGAAACCCCTAAATATGGTTAGGGTCCTTTATTAAGAATGACCTAGGAACTCCTCTTTCATAAATGATGTATGGGCCTTCGACATCGTATAATTTGTTGCTATTGCGGTAGCATAAAACCACATGTGCGAAAACAATGGAATTGAATCACATAACGTGCAACTGCCCGTGATATAATGCAATTGTACATCATATAGTGCAAAAACACCGCCACTTTGTGTGCAAATACGGATATGAACGTGCAATTGCACAACGTTAACTCTAGACCCTTTATGCATGCGATTCACGGTAATTCCTAAAATGAAATTGCTGTTCGTTGTTTGGCCCGTTCAAAGGGGTTAAATGTTTTGACTTCATGCTCAAAAGAAGCGATTGTAACCAAATAATGGACTTCAATTACATCTAACTCAAACTCGAATGCCCAGCGACCTATTATCAAACTATCTACTTTCTTTGGGAGCGTGTCGTTGGCTTCCTTGCGATGGGATGATGAGGGATCAAGGGACCATGTTCGACCAACTTGTTCAGTTCTTCATCAACAACTCTTCGAGCGGACTCAGTTACTTCATTTAGACGCAAGTTTTTGGGGTTCTTGACCAACGAAAGCGCAACCCGAACCCGCCTGCATTGCGTGTTGGAACTGCAAATATAAAAGAACCCGTGAAACAAAGGATACGGAAAAATGTGACATGGAACACCTAAATATGAAACGTTATATATGCCGACTCACTTTGTTACGACCGTGTGATGTGCATTCTATGTCTTGTAACCAATTCAACACGAAGACACCACAATCCCATCCATTTGGTTGTTTTCCGGCCTTGTCACTGCGAACAATATTGAATTTTGCAAACTCCCATCCCTTGTCAAAATCGGTGACAATCTCATCAATGTAAACGTGGTCAAGAGCTTTCATCTACAAAACAATCAATTTAAATAAATTCTTAGTGGGGATGTTACGATAATAAAATTACAAACCAAAATTAGGTAAATAAAACTTACAATTCTTTCCACTTCTATGTAACGAGATGCATTGTGTCTACCACCCGGAGGCTATCCCATATTTCAACCTTTTGTTCCCCAACTAGCACAACTACCAAATACCAATGGCTCCCGACTCGATCCAATACAGGGATGAAAATCTACAACCACAATAACTTACTTACAAAGACATGGGTCTAAATAACCTAGATAAACATGTTTTCAAACACAACTTAAATTGATACCTTTTCGCAATTCTTGAGGCCTACGGTGAACCGCTTGGTGTTTTCCCTTCTCGCTTCACACCCAAACGGTCCAACTTATCATCAGTTGTACCATTAACTTGATCCTACATAGAGATATAGTTAAACATTACATTCATTTTGGAGATAACAACCTATGACACTTCTAAAAATATAAACACATACCGCTAGATATGTCGGGAAGTACCATCTCCTTGATCCCTTTTCTTGTAGATAATGCACTTGCGCATTCATGACTCCGTCATTAATCCACATTTCGGGCCTCAAACACATAAACTCACCTCGGGTCACATGATGGCCGTTTTGAATTTCAATTAAAACTTCGTCACTACACCGAAGAAGAGCAAGCAATTGTTAGAATTAAATTGACATAGTCAACAACATAGACGAAATATGGTCAATTTCTTATTTCAAGACTTGTAAGTAGTTACCTTGAAGTGTCCTTGGACCTAAAAATATAACTAAATAACTCCAAATCAGCATCTTTTACGTCGCCGGTTTCAATTTGAATGGGCCAATTTTCATCTTGTTGCCCAACTTCTGCACCACCTTTCCTTTTCCATGTGACGGGTCAACCCATGGCTCTTTACAATGATGCCCTGGTCGCCTTTCGGACGACGCCGTGTTTTTATTCCACTTGGATCACCATGGGGCGACTTTGTCACCTTCCTCTCTTCCAGGCCAATTTTCAATCTGTATGGAAAAGGATTTTAAATATTACATATAACAAATATGAATATTTAACTATCCAAATAAATGGTTACTAAATAAATGAAAACGATAACAATACACTAAATTTGTTGTCGATATTCAAACTCCTAATGCCTCATCATACCTCGGGGTCAATGCAACTTTGTCCATCCAAGATTGGTGTTGACGGATTGTTCACATCAATCGCACCATTCTCATTCAATTTGGTAAATTCTTCATCTTTGTTGGTCACAACATTCTCACTCACCTTCATCTCGTTATTTGCAATCGCCCGCCCTCCTTAGTCTCTTTTTTCACCGCCCGTCCTCCTTTGTTTCATTTACATGTCCATGTCCCTAAGTAGATGTTGTCTTGCATCTTTCATGAAGGAGGTCACTTCACTCATTACCTTCTCGGTGAGATCCGACATCGAGCACTGGACTGGGCCTCGTATTATTGGCCCCAAAGTGATAGCAAGTCCTTCAACCGAGCGCTTCACCTCGCCCGTATTATTGGCGCCAATCGATAACAACATCTTCAACAATTCGTTCAATGTTTACTCCGGACACTTCATCCGTTCTCATCGCGCCTTGACACAACGCGAATCGTAGTACTATCAAACCCACCTTGCTTCCTCACCCATTTAATCAATTTCCACGCCAAGTTATTGTCCCAGGACACAATGGGATCCACAGATTTATCAACGTATACTCCACCGTGGACAATTGAATCGAAATAGAATAGCTGGAGAAATAGCGGTGACCCATTTACATATGCAACTTCCTTCGCTTTGAACGACCTAACACCATCACGTAAGAAGTTGAATGCATGGTCAGCCCAATTCTTGCTCTCTATCTTCCCTGGGATCATCAAGAAATTTAAATATTTCCCGTCACCGATAGTGAAGATGAGGGGCAAAGTACAAAGGCCCAAAGTGCAAACATTACAAATCCAACTTTAAAATCCTCATCTGCTTTTTCGCACTTTTCCAATTGGTCAACTAACGCACTTACTAATACTCTTTTACCATTTCCACCGAACCTCTTCACTAACTCTTTCACCTTTTCATCCGAACATCCGAGTTCAATAGACTCACCGGTGTTCTTCAGACCCATAACACGCCCAAAGTCAAAAGCACTTATTCCAAACACATTCCCGTTCCCGTGCAATTCTATGGAAGAAGTTTCCGGATTGAACCGTTCAATCAAAAACTTGCATAGTTGGCGGTGTAATCGAGTGCAGGATAAAGATGACAAATTCCCGAACCCAATAGCATTCACTGTTAAGCGCTTCTCATCCGACATCTTTTGCACCGTACGATGGAATCGGTCCGGGCTGCATCTAGTAATAAAACCCATGTCGTTCGCTGCCTGATTTACTTGCCCACTCTGACCTTCGACAGCGGAACCATATGTGGCCTTCTCTTCGGAGTTCAATTCCCTCCACTTCATAACAATCTCTTCTTGTACCTGCAAAATTATATTTTCATTAATCAGCTTTTTTAATTAAAAAATTAATACTCTGACCCAATGCATTGCAATCTCTCACCTTACTATCCGACTTTGCACTACCCAGTTGACCCATTTCATGTCGTTGCTTTTTGCTGTCAATCATTTATTTTTAATCAGAAAACCATCACAATATTAAGCAACCACATTTCCAATTTTCAGATACAGGTACGTGTAACTTACATGAAGTTGAAAAATGCATCTCGCCCAACTCTTGCTGGTTCTATCCTCTCGGCCTTGCGCTTTCCTTTAGCTTTAGCCTTTTTTTTAGCTTCCATAACCTACACAAATCAAGTACACAACACAATCATGCAACTGTCTCTAGCTACGAGAATCTGAATACTAATCCAAACCCCAACATACCTTAAACACCCTAACAAGTCACACACACCAACACAATCAAACCCACAAAATGACCTTGGTTATTTACAAAAATACATTGACCTACATTTGCACACAGTCCATTAGTAATTGCATATAAGGATATGCAATTGCACATAGCGATATGCAATTGCTCATAACGATATGCAATTGCACGACCCTATTTAAACGTGCATGAAACCTCCATTATAACATTGCACCAAAAATGTGCACAACCCACCCATTCATTTCTCTCTTCACCCGGGATTCTCAATCCTTTCAAAGCAAATTCCAACCCAAAGCTTAACAAATCCTAACACTACACATTCGAACACTTTACACTCCATAACAAAATATTCAAAACCAGTCAAACCTACCTACCTACCACGGAATCACCTCACTTGCATAATTTTAAAACACAAATATGTACTGTAATTGCATTAAGTTATTTGTATTTCCAGACATGCGATTACTAATTGCATATACACATGACACTACTTCAAATTGCATGACATTACAACCATGAATGCGAGATACCCACTTCACCTCACGACACTTTCACTATGAGAAACACAGGCACTCATCTCATGAATGTGAGAAACCCACTTCCCCTCTTGCCCCAAGTCATGACCACAGAATTTCAATGACCTAAAACCTAAAAGATAGTGGTCACTTACCTTCACAAGGAGCTAATACCAAATGCTTTCACAAGGGCTCGATTGCAGATGAGAGGAGTGCCAACAACCCACCAGCGACTGAAACAACTCAATTCCAATTCCTATTATCAACCCCAAATGCTAACCCCAAAAATTTTCCCAAAATTCCACACCCTTTTGACAATGATGACAAACAAGAGAGAGCGGTTGCAGTGAGGAGTAAGAAAGTTTCTACAAAAGAGGAGTTGAAGAAGAAGACTTTGAAGAAGACGAAGAAGAAATCAGTTTGAAGTTTAAATGAAGCACATGAGTTTGAAGAAGAAGTCGTCGACTGAATGGCTGCGCGTGCAAGCCTTGACCTGTTAACCTTAGCAGGCGGTTTCCCATGTTTTAAAAAAAATGCACGTGCCTGTCATGTGAGTGGCTGTACCGGTACAGCCGACGTACCACAGAAGGACCCTACCTTGAAACTTACGATAATAAAAAGTTGTGCTTCAATTCTTATTCTCTCTCATTTCTTCTCTCTCTCCACCAATCCCCAAAGAATAAAAAAAAATATTTATTGCACTTTATTCAATGTTAGTATATCTCTCCACTTTAGATGTGATGTATTCTTCTTCTTCCTTGCAAATTATTTTCTCATCGTGTTTATAATGAGCTCCCTAAATCACTTTATTTATAAAATTTAGGAAGAAATTGAAAAAACACAACTCCAACCAAATTCTCTATCCACCTCTTAGTGGCTCCCTATAATTCAATTCTTTTCCTTTCTACAACTCAAAAAAAAAAAAAAAAAAAAAACCCTCTTTTCGTTTCTTAGCCAAAAGGAAAACTCTTCCATCTCAACATTTTCTCTCCTACAAACTATCATGTCTCTCCATGATTGGATGAAAAAACAAACAAACTTGAAACCAAAGTTGTTCTGTCTCATTATCTATCAATAAATAAATCAATCAAAAATCGTAATCTAGTATACATGGCTCTAATATATGAGTTAAGTGGAGTCGTTATTTTGCTAATAAAAATTCAATATTAGTTCATTTGCAAATTCTCTTCTCTTTTACTTGGACTATTCTTTATGATTGTTTAACACTACAAGAAAAAATATTAATAGCCACTGACATTAGCGGCACATGATGTCGTGGCTAAAGACATTATTAGTATCTAATTGTAGTACAATGGGCACGAATAATTGTCACAACTAGGTATTAGCCACTGATACTGCATTTAGCCTTGTGCCGGGCTGCCAAGTTTTTTTCACTTCTCTTGGAGGTTGTATATATTTGCACTTGTTAGGTGAATAAATCTCAAGACCAATGGCCTTTGATCTTTTTCTAGTTATGTTAATTTTTTGTTTTCTGTTTATCACTTCATGATATGGCGTAAAATTACGAACAATTAATTTGGTCATTGAAAGTTATGTTGTTATTTAACACAACAAAAGTTATCACGTGTCAGTGGGGTATAGCTCAGTTGGTTGAGCTCTTCCACCTTCACCAATATGGGCAGAGGTTCGAAACTCCCAAACATTCAATGAATATTTGTGTAAACCCCCTCTCTCTCCCCAAACGCTTGTCTTTGCACTCTAGTAACCCACAAATATCCAAAACTAGCTTGTTAATGGTCTCCTTCATGTTGGATGGTCAATTTCCCAAAGTAAGCTCTCTAAAATCGAACATCAAAAGTCCTTCAATTACAGTCATTTCTAATGCCTTAAGCATCTTTTTAACTTCATATTTTTCTAATGCCTTAAGCCCTTCACTTAACAAAACCTTAGAATACCTTAATTGTCATTTGAATGCCTTATTTTTTTTTAAAAAAAAATTATGAGAGATAATCTAAACTACTCTAAATTAATATAAAACTATTGAAAATTCAGTCCGCAAAGCAGAATTTTTTTTACTAGTAACAGATTGAAGTAATATGATACGAATGCAAAAGCAGCCTTTATGCAAGGTGTTGGCCAGGCCTGTCTTCCATATCTAAAATCCTTTTGCCATTCATTCATCCTCATCTGTGCGCACTACAAGGCAGATATATCTCTATTCAAAACACCAAATTGGGTACTTCTATTTGCTAATTCTACTTGAATACACAAGAATATAGCTTCATCACAAGCACAAAGCAAGTAGTTCGTAAACATGCAACGATTTATTCCTGCTGAAATTAAACACCAGAAGGAAATAGAAATCCTGGGATCACTTCAACCATCTAAATAAAGAATATAACAGGAAAAACAAAAACAAAAAAATCAACAAATATCGGAAATGAATACTTTGACAAGGATGATCAATACCCTGTTGATGCTGATGCATTGCTTAATGAGAAGATGTTTGCACAGAAGAGCTGTCAGATGTGCTTGCTTCTCCGGACTGGCTGACCTGAGATGATCCAATGTACTTATGCGGGACATGGGATATTTTAAACCAATCCTCACCACTTCCTTGTCTACATCTTTCCTCAAGCTCTGGACATTCTTGAATAGAGAGGTGCTGGAGTTTAGTCAGATGCTTGAGACCTGTTGGCAGTTGTTCTAAATTAGGACAATCAGATATCGTCAAAGATCTAAGAGAATCAAGATCTTCAAACCATTCTGGCAAAGCTGTTAGATCAGGGCAGCTACTAATTTCCATGCAGTTCAAGGTCCTGACATTTTGCAACCCTTCAGGCAGAGAATCAAACCAAGGACAGCTCAAAATAGTCAAACTTCGAAGTGAAGAGAGCTGTTGCACACCCTCTGGAAAAGAACCAAGACTGGGACAGTACATAATGGTCAAGTGTTCAAGCAACGTGAGATGTTCAAAACTACAAGAAAGAGATGTAAGACTACTGCAGTTTTCAATGGACAAAGTTCGAAGGGAACTCAAACCACCAATTCCACCATCTGGCATGGATATTAGACTGTGACAGTCACTAATCTCCAGTGACTCCAGAGCTTTCATGTTCTGTAAACTTGGCAGAGTGTACAGCTCTTCACACCAACCAATGGTCAACGATTTCAGAGAAGAAAGGTTTCCTATCTCTGCAGGCAGTGAAAGAAGTTTGGGGCAAGACAAGATCTTCAGAGAAGACAGACGAGCTGATGCAAGAAGCCCTTCTGGGAGAAATACTAGCTCTGGAATTGTTTCTATAACAAGCACAGAAAGCAAACTTAAATTTGCTATGGAAACCAATGTTAGATTACAATCCCGCAGCTCCAGATGTCGAAGGGACTGAGACAACGGTATATGTACTAACTTGGGACATCTTTTAACAATTAGTTTCGTCAACTGAGGGAATGCATTTTCGTTATTTCCAGTTGACCACTCTTCCAAGTTTGGAAAATCACTGAGTGATAGTTCTTTGAGTGATGAAAGCTGTGCGTTTATATGGCGACCATAGAAATTTCTACCAATGCGCTTGACACGATTCATTCCATGCAGAGAAAGAGCCTGAAGTAGCTCCAGATCCCCAAGGGCAGGAAGATGTTCTAAATTGTTACTGTTGGTAAAATCAAGTGAAATCAGATTTTTTGGGAAAGCCCAACCGGCAAATCTGATTCCTGGATACCCATTTATAACAAGTGTTTTCAGATCAGGGTGTGGTTCCAGGCCATCAAGAATTTCTTCCGCCCTCTGTACCTCTCTTTCATCAAGATTTATAACAGGTTCATATTGTTTTTTGGTGAATGATTTGTCCACAATTCCAAAACCTCCCCAATATAATCCCAATGACTCAAGATTTTTCTTTATCATCAAACCAGCTGCACGTGCTTCTTCTTCATTTCTTACATTCTCCAAGTGTGTAATGTTCAACTTTCCATAAAGATTTAAATATTTTAGCATACCAATATCAGGGTTCTTATATAATTTGCTAACAACAAATAATGGCAACGTCTGAAGTTGATATAACCCTTCTATCCCAGCAGGCATCTTAGACAAACTTGCACATCCAGTTATATTAAGATGTCTAAGGCTTGTCATCTTTCCAACAAACGGCAAATATTCAAGTTTATCACAACCAAATAGTACTAAAGTCTGCAAAGAACATAGATTGCATGTGCTTTCAGGTAACTTGGTGATAGGTGTGTAAGAAAGGTCAAGATACCTTAAACATATCAAGCCACCCAACGATTCCGGCAAAGCAGAAAGATCGCAGTTGTTCAGATCTAGCACACGTAAGTATACAAAACTTGAAAATATTTGATTATTCTTCTCTAACGAGCCGGATTCTCCAATCAATAAGAGACTTCGTAAATGATCTGCTTCATACAGAGCTGCTGGAATTGTAACTTCCCTGTATTTGTAAACAACAGAGGAGTGACGAATTTGTGGTGGAGCTGGACTATTTGTTGGAAGATTCTGTTCAAGTATCACATATTCTTTTGCGGCAACATATCGTGCAAGATCATGAATGATATCATCCATTTTGTATCGAATTGTTCTGCCACCATGGCATTGCTCTACTTCTTGAAAAAAAGACATCCACAGCAGGTCAGTCAAGTACTCATTACCAATGTCTTCTGGTCGCTTGCTTCCTTGTTGTACAATTAAGCCTTCTGCCATCCATAGATAAATTAACTTCTGCTTCTCAAATTCATAATTTCTGGGAAATATTGAGCAGAATGCAAAGCATTGTCTAAGATGTGATGGCAGGTGAAGATAACTCAGCATTAGAGCTGGCAAAACTCTATGTTGGCATACATCTAATCTCCAAAATTCACTATTTTGCATAAAAAACCACTGTTGTTCCTCTCTTTTAAAGCGCATCAAACTTCCCAAACTTTTTACCGCTAGTGGTACACCTCCACATTTTTTGACAATCTGCTTCGCAATCAGCGAAAGGTTTGTATACTTCTCCTCTTCTCCTCGCCTAAAAGCCCGTTGCTTGAACAAAACCCAGCAATCATCCTCAGCTAAACCCTTCAAATAATATGGAGAATTTGGGGAGTCCATCATGAATGCAACCTTTTTACTGCGGGTAGTGAGAATGATTTTGCATCCATCAACACCCCCCCTAAACAAAGGCTTCAGTTCATCCCAATCTTCATGCTCTTCAGTCCAAACATCATCTAACACAATGAGATATCTTTTGTTATGTAGCAAATGCCAAAGCCGAGACTGAAGTAGGTCAATCTCCAAGAACTTGCATTCCTCCTTCGTTGCAGACTCGATAACTGTCTTCATGATCTTTTTGACATTGAAATCAGAAGAAACAAAGATCCACATTCTAGCATCAAAGTGTTGAATCACCCTCTCGTCATTATATGCTAATTGAGCAAGAGTTGTCTTACCAATTCCTCCAATACCAACTATTGGAATACAAGCTGCGTATCCCAATTCCGGGTAATCTTGAGAAGATAGTAACAGTTTGACTAAATTCTCTTTGTCATCCTCTCTTCCATATATCTCTGACTTGATCACAAATGAGCTAGTCTCCCTTATGGTGGATTGACGATTTACGATGGTAGGCCGTCTAAACTTAAAGAGTCCATCTTTTACAGTCTTCTCCAACACATGGAGCATCTTTCTAATCTTTTCAGCATCTGTACCTCTTCTAATTTGGGAAGGAAAATCACCATATACATGTTCTATACTCATTAAAGTTTCTCTAGAGGTATAGAAGTCAAGAAGGTCCTCAGCATCACAAGCTGCATTCTTTAGTTTTGACAACCAAAGTCTGACAGCTTTGTTGGTCAGTTGTTGCTCTTCTGCATCTTCAAGAGTAGCTTGAACCAGCAGCAAGGCTTCATGTAGACTTTGGAGGTTGTCCTTGAAATCCCAGATATCAGCAAACTTTTGCAGGACTGGAGATGCTAGTCTGTCAAAGATCACTTGCAAAGCAGGGGATAAAACTAGGTCAGCCATTTCAATAAACAAGGCTCAGATGAGATGAGAAAGGCTGGAAATGAAAGTGGAAATGCAAATTCACTTGAAAGAAAATTGTTGCAAAGCACCAACCAGAAAGATAGAATTCCTTCTCTCTCACCTTTAAGCCATTTTGTCCTTTTCTTCCCCAATACCTTGTTGTTTCCAAAGATGTTGTAAAATCTAAGGTAGGTGCTATAGAAACCTAAATTTGTCTTCTTTTTGCATGAGTTGTTAAAATTATAATCTGAACATGATCCCAAAATGACTGAATAAGCCAACTACAAACAAGAAGAACAAGAGAGCATACATATTTCATATAAATTGAAGAAAACTACAAGACATTCATGGTTTGTCCAATAATAGATTGTAGGTTACTAGGCAAATAAGATCAACCAATACCCATTTTTTCTCAACTTCTTTTGGTTACAATTTCTTCATATATTTGAAAAGAACAAGGAGCCAGCGGTCTAATACCAAGACTTTTAGGAGTTGAGCTCGCAGGATTTATTTTGTTGTTCCAATTCATGCATTTCGAGCACGAAAACCTCAATATTCTCAGATTAATGCAACTAGTTTTAGCGATGATTTTGGCATTGCCAACGAGGTTTTTGTGGACTATTGCATAAGTTTTGACACAGAGCAATTCTGCATTTCCTTAAATTTATCTAATGAAACACAGAATAAATAATTAAAGGAAACAGTTTGCACACCAGATACTTTGTATGAGTAATTTTTTTTTTCAGAAAAAAAAAATGGACATTGGATGCTTACATCAAGATTGAGGTGTTTGTAAAAATTGTAATTAACTTACATAAAGCATTGTGTATAAACTTTTCCCCTTATTATTTATATAAGTCTACTGTCAACAACGCACATGCACTCATCAAGGGAGAAGAATCAGGATCTGATTCTTCTCACACCTAACCATTGACCTGCTGTGCAAATATTTGTATTTACTATCATTTAAGGCTATTACCATTTATATCTCCATTGTACAAATATAAATATTGTAACCTTTCCCACATATGAAATATTAGATTCAAAACTTCTACATGGTATCAGCCTAAAATCGACCCCTCATGGCCTCTCAATCTTCTTCAACCTCCCTTCCTAGTCCAAACTCTTCATCCTTCATCAAGCTCACAGACACAAATTACCTTCTATGGCTCCGTCAAATTAAACCCTTTCTTATTGGCCATGGCCTATGGAAATATGTTGATGGCTCCTCCCCTCAACCCTCTCCTTTTCTTCCTCTACCACCATCCTCCACTCGACCAAGCAAAGAAAGACAACCAAATCCTGCGTATGCAACTTTGGTTCCAACAAGACCAACTCATTGTCACTATCTAACCAGACCCTCTCTCGAGTCAAGATTATCTCTCACCATTGGCTGTGACTCTTCCAAAAATATTTGGGATTGCCTACAACGCCACTTCTCTCAAACCTCGGTGGCCAGTGAATCCATCCTTCGATTTCAACTCATGGACCTGCAGAAAGGCACCCAAACCGTGGATGAATACCTCCGTCATGCCAAATCCATTGCAGATTCCCTGGCTGCTATTAATGAACCGGACTCCAATAAGGACCTCGTCACTGGTGTTCTTCGTGGCTTGGGTCCCGATTACAAAATGCTTGTCACCGCTCTCTTAAATTTTCCTCCTCTTCCTGATTTTGCTGATTTGCGTGCCCGTTTGCTTTCATATGAAGCACAGAACCCTCGCACCGACCTTGTCCAATCCGGTCACTCCTCAGCTCTCTTGGCCGTCCAGCCTCCCACCTATTACTCACATCGTGGGGGCTCTATCAACCACGGTAGTTCTTGTGGACGTGGTGGTGGTCGTGGCAACCGTGGGTCGTCACGGCCGTGGTGGAACCAGTCCCAACGGCAACATCAGTCCCGCGAATCGGCAGCCATTACAACAACCTAATTCCGCACCTCAATGGCCTACCTTCTCGCCGTGGCAACCTGGGCCTCATCCACATCCCCCATCCTCTTGGTCCAACAACAGCAGTCAACGCTCATTAGCTCCCGACATCCTCGGCCCACCATGGTGCCCCACCCGCAACATTGCTCAACATTCTCATGCCACTGTCCTCACAAATTTCGTGGACTCGAGTTTTTCCCTTCCTTTCTGGCGCTCAATTCCTCCAACCCACCGACAACACTTGGAACCTTGACACCGGTGCCACTCATCATATGACCAGATCGCCACTCATCTTCAGAATCCACAATCTTACATGGGTAATGATTCCATCTACTTGGGTAATGGTGACTCTTTAAACATTTCATCCATTGGTACAATTCCTTTTTCTTTAGGATCTTCCTGTCATTCTCTTCATAATGTTTATCATGTTCCTTCTTTACGAACTAACCTCCTTTCTGTTGCTCGCTTTATTCTTGACAATGCTGTCTCATTCGTGTTTACTCCTGATTTCTTCCAAATTTATGACTTACATACTGGTAATCTTCTTTTTCAGAGCCCATGTAAGGATGGCCTCTACCCTCTTTCACTTCCCTCCGTTCCTTTCTCCGGCAAGTGTGCCCTTACTTCCATTCATTCCTCTGCTTGGCATCGTCGTCTTGGTCACCCGTCCTCCGCTGTTTTGTCTCGTCTTTCATCGTCCTTAGGTTTTAAATTCAATAAGGATTTTTGTAAGCCTTGTGCTCTTGGAAAATCTACTCAATTAGCTTTTCACATCAATGAAAATCATGCTACTGTTCCCTTCTATATTATTCACTCTGATGTTTGGATGTCCCCTGTTGTCTCTAAAACTGGTTTTAGGTACTACGTCCTCTTTACTGATGAATATTCCCGATACACTTGGATATACCCCATGCGCCGTAAAAATGAAGTCTTTGAGCATTTTAAGTCTTTTGTTTCTCTCATCCGTAATATCTTTAACTCGCCATCAAATTTCTTCAAAGTGACAATGGTACGTAATATGTCAACACCTCCTTTACTCAATTTTGTCAACATTTGGGAATTCAACAACGGTTCTCTTGCCCTCACACTCCCCAACAAAATGGTCTTGCCGAACGCAAGCACCGCCATATTGCCACCATCATTCGTACCCTACTCACCACTGCCCATGCCCCACACTACCTTTGGGTTGAAGCCGCTCTTACGGCAGTTCACCTTATAAATCTCCTGCCCACACCCACCCTTCAATGGCAAACTCCATACACCAAACTATATACTCGTCCCCTGTTTACTCCCATCTTCGGAATTTTTGGGTGTTCTTGTTTCCGTACCTTGGTGCATACACAGAAAATAAACTTGTCAACCGCACAACCGAGTGTGTGTTTCTTGGTTATAGTCCAAATCACAAAGGCTATCGCTGCCTGGATCCCTCTACTGGCCGTGTATACACCTCACGCCATGTTGTTTTTAATGAAAATAGTTTTCCCTTTGCAAGTTTGCAGGTACCTTCATCTCCTTGTTACACAGAACTGGACTTCAATCCTGTGTGCCCAACCCCCATGGGTTCCCCTTCTAGGCCCGTGCCTCCATCACACCCTTCCAGTCCAGCACTTCCTGACTCCTCTGACCTTGCGACAACAACACCGTCAACACCACCAGCCGGAATGATAGTACCAACAGCGGCTCCCTTTCCTGCACCTCTGTCACTACCTGGTTTCGGCACCTCCATCCTTTCACAACCTTCCGGCACCTCCATCCTTCCACAAGCTTCCGGCACCTCTACCTTTCCACAAGCTTCCGGCACCTCTACCCTTCCACAAGCTTCCGGCACCTCTATCCTTCCACAAGCTTCCGGCACCTCTACCCTTCCACAAGCTTCCGGCACTCCTCCTTTACAGTCAGTCCAGCCCTTGCTCAACACATACTCCAGAAGACATCGCATTCCAATGGCGCCGGCACAGCTAATCCCTGCTCCCCTTGCCACTCCGGACCTTGCTCCCCCACAACCTACCAAACATCCTGAATGGCGTGCTGCAATGTCGGAAGAAATCAATGCTTTACTACGGAATAAAACTTGGTCACTTGTTCCCCCATCTTCCAATCACACTCCTGTCGGCTGCAAATGGGTCTTTCGCATCAAGCGTAATTCTGATGGCACTATCGAACGCTATAAAGCACGCCTAGTTGCTAAGGGCTACCACCAACGTCTAGGTATTGACTACTCGGAGACTTTCAGCCCAGTTGTCAAACCACCCACCATCCGCACAGTACTCAGTCTTGCTACTTCCCGTGGCTGGTCCTTGCGCCACCTTGATGTCAAGAACGCCTTTCTTCATGGGTTTCTTAACGAGGACATGTACATGATTCAGCCCCCTGGCTTTGTGGATCCTGCTCACCCTCATCATGTGTGCAAGCTCCATAAATCCCTTTATGGCCTCAAACAAGCTCCACGTGCATGGTTCACCCGCATTAGCACTTTCTTGCTCTCTGTGGGCTTTCACCGAAGTTTGGCCGACTCCTCACTCTTCATTTTGCGGCATGCTTCTCATACCATGTTCCTTCTCCTATATGTTGATGATATAGTCATTACTGGCAGTGATTCCTCTCTCTTACAAACCTTTATTGCTCTTTTGGGTCACAATTTTGACATTAAGGACCTTGGTCCTCTTAGCTACTTCTTGGGTTTACAGGTTCATTCTCAGGATGGTGCTCTTCATCTTAATCAACTTCAATATGCCCATGATTTGCTCCAAAAGAGTGATCTTCTCCATGCACAACCTGCTCCTACTCCCCTTGCGGCCAAACCACTACTTACAGCAACTGAGGGTGCCTTGCTTGCCTCTCCCACTGAATATCGTGAACTTGTTGGGAGTCTCCAGTATCTCACCCTCACCCGCCCGGACATCTCCTTCGCGGTCAACACTGTTGCCCAATTTATGAGCTCTCCTCGCTCTACTCACATGGTTGCTGTCAAACGGATCCTTCGCTATGTCAAAGGCACACTTGATTTTGGTCTCACTTTCCAGCCGCAATCTGCCTCTTCTCGCCTTATGGTCTACTCGGATGCGGATTGGGCAGGTTGCCCTGACTCGCGCCGTTCTACAACTGGCTACCTTATCTACTTGGGCTCACCTTATCTCCTGGTGCTCCAAGAAGCAACCCACTGTTTCACGCTCAAGTGCAGAATCTGAGTACCGCGCTCTTGCTCATGCTTGCGCCGAATCCTCGTGGCTCTGTTCACTGTTACTTGAGTTAGGTGTCAAATTGCACTTTCCTGTTCTCATGCATTGTGACAACCTTAGCACCACTTATATGGCTGCAAACCCGATTTTTCATGCTCGAACGCGACACATCGAACTCGACTATCACTTTGTTCGTGAGAAGGTTGCTCTTGGTAGTCATCAAGTATGCTTCATTCCCTCTATTAACCAACCTGCTGATCTCCTTACTAAGCCTCTTCACAAACCGCGTCATCATCTCCTCTGTAACAAACTTGTTCGTCCTAGGCCGCTCAGTTTGCGGGGGGGTGTCAACGCACATGCACTCATCAAGGGAGAAGAATCGGGATCTGATTCTTCTCACACCTAACCATTGACTGCTTTGTGCAAATATTTGTATTTACTATCATTTAAGGCTATTACCATTTATATCTCCATTGTACAAATATAAATATTGTAACCTTTCCCACATATGAAATATTAGATTCAAAACTTCTACATCTACAGCTGATGTAACATGTTGTATAACTATATTCTTTAGTTTGGCATTTGTTTGGCAAAAAAAAAAACACCCACAATGGTACCAACTAGCTTAGCAGTGTTTCTTTCTATGACAGTATTCTTTTAACTCGTGGCTTAGCTTGTAAAGTTGCCATTACCTCATCCTTTTTATTTGCATAACCCTATCAGCTTGTAGTTTACTGGTTTGGAGATTTTTATTTACTTTCTCTCTTCGTTTTTCTGATATATATATATATATATATATTTATTTATTTATTTATTTTTGGTAGAACTGGAAATTTTTCAAAATTTGCATTTCATAAGTGCACGTTAAAACACAGATTCTTCAGTTTCATGATCTGGTGCATTTTTATCTGTCATTTTGCTACAGCTAAAATCTACAATTATATTTTTAGATTCTTTAAACCTCTGTAAAACTTTGTTTACATGGAATTATGCCTCATTGATCTATCTGATCACCCCTTGTTTCCTATGCAGTCATATTGGTAAGCACCAAAGCTCATGCTCTTCACCATGATAAATTTCTTTCTTGAACTCAATAATTTGGCAGTGTTTGGGCTAAGCCTCCAAATATGACTAAACTCAATAATTTCTTTCTTGAACTCAGTAATATAAGCACGCACCAATTTCTTGTTAACACTGCCGTTGGCATCACGTTAGCAACTATATCAAGCAATAATCTAGAAGAACATGACTTAAACTTAATTAAAACTAAGGTAAATAGAAAAAAATTTAAAATTCAGAAAGCAGACAATTGGACTAGAAATATTAATGAAAAAACACACAGATTTTATCAATATGATATAAGTACAAAACCGGAGGATCTCAAAACTGCCAGTGTGCACGCATAGGAATATAGAAATCCCAAATTGCAATTTACAGCAAAATTGGAAATATTGAAACTTTGTGGACACTCCATCCATCTAAAAAACAATATAAACAAAGAAAAAGGGCCACACCGCACAAAACACCAGGACGGATGATGATTATTATAAGTTATAACAATAACACTCTTGAGGATGAAGATGAAATAAAAGTTTCGTACTGAACGGATGTTCCAAACTACCTTGTTTGCACCTTTCCTCAAGCTCAGGGCATTCTTGAATAGAGAGGTGCTGGAGTTCAGTGAGAGACTTCAGACCTGATGGCAATACTCTTGAATTACGACAATCAGATATGGTCAGAGATCTGAGCGAAGCAAGATTCTCCAACCAATCTGGCAAAGCATCTAGATTGGGGCAGCTACTAATTTCCAAGCAGTGCAGCGTCCGGCTATTTTGTAAACCACTTGGGAGAGAATCAAACATAGGACAGTTCGAGATAATGAAGCTTCGAAGTGAGGAGAGTTGTTGCACGCCCTCTGGAAAAGAACCAAGGTTTGGACAATACATAAACGTCAAGTGCTCAAGGAATGTAAGATGCTCAAAACTGGATGACAAAGAAGCCAGATGGCTACAATTCTCAATGGACAAAGAAGCCAGATGGCAACAATTCTTGGGGATCATAAATTGAGCTTCCAAAGATCACTCTCTTAGCAGGAGAGAAACTTGTGCATGATATCCTCGCTTGTGTTTACCCGGTATCTCCAAGGCCTCCAACTGCTCTTGCATGTCTATAGAGTGAACAGCTAGCATCACTGATAGCTGTTTGTTCTCCTCCTGCAACACGGTGTTTGTCTATGGGCTGCTAACAATAGGCCCATTAGTGAAGGATCCTAACATTTCTCGCCCATTAAAAGGAGGTATGTCCTTAGGTTAGGGGTGGGCACGGTCTGGTTCGGTTCGGTTTTCACTTCACACCAGAATTGAAATTGGCACTATTTCACTAGTCCAGTTTTAACGATTTTTTTAAAAAACCGACCGGTTCGGTTTTAAACCGATTTTTTATTTTTTTATTTAAAAAAATATATATTTAAAAAAAATACAAATGATAATAAATAAGTTATTTTTTGGGTTTGAAAATTAACAAATGATCCGATTCATACAATAGGAAATGTTTTGAAGTTGAACTTGGAAAAATATTAATTATAACATTAAAAATATAGCATTGGATTTAAAAAATCTGTAATTAAAAAAAAACCACAACCAGTCCGGTCTGGTGCGATGTGGTGTGAAATCATAACTAGAACCGGTTGGAACCGGTTCTGTCCGATTCTGGTCCGATTTGTTGACTTTTTTGGTCAACCCTTTTTTTCCCCTTTCTTTCTCCCGGTCTGAATGTCCACCCCTACTTAGGCCTCTTAGCACAGTTAAATGCAACCAAACTCACTCGATACATAATAATGCATAGGTTGGAAAAAAAAATTGTCCTTGAACATGAGCCATCTGCTCCCAAAAGAGAACCACCATGTGCAATGACCAAAAAGAACTAGCACAGCATGTTCACTTAACAAGAATGGAAGAAGTTGGGGTCACTCTCTCGCGTTCAAGGAGAGCCAAACGAAAACATTAGGGTAAGGATTTTTCTCACATCTTGTTTGAATAGATTAAAAAATGGTGTGGGAGCTACTAAAGAGAGGCATGGTATAGAAATATGGGTGGAAGACTAGGAGCTAGTGTAAAAAATTGAAACAAAGGGAAATCTATTTTTTGAACCTTCTATTGGGGGAGGCAAGATAATAAAAGACATGGGACTAATTAGTTTAATAATTTTTTAATATGTGAAAGTTATGGAAGAAACGACGCGCATGGTGTAAAGTAAGCTTTCTGAATGTAGCAGTTCACATGAAATTACCCAATTTTCAATGTAGCACTTCACATAGTGGTTATTTATATAATTGTATTGAAATTAAGCTTTATGAATTTTAGCTTTCAAGGAGGAGATGATCGAAGAACAAATTTAACGGTTTAATAAAATTGAAACTATATTTATAAATACGAATAAATTGCTATTTTGCTCACTTGAATTACATTATAATTGTCAATTTTCTCCCTGAATTATTTACTTTTTTTTATAAATAAAAATTTAAATTATATGAAAATGGCCAATTTAAGACTTGATGTTAATTTTTTGAATGTGCATCCAATTTCCGTCAATATTAAACTTTGTCCCAAAAAAAAAAACTAGAGAGATGAAACGCTAGCGTTTTCCTCGACTCTTTAAACATAACAACTGTACCATTTTCTCCGCCGCGCCTCTGCAACTTCTTTGCTCTGCCGCGCCACTGCAACTTCGCGCACGCTTTTGGAATTTCGCTTACGGCTCTGCAACTTTGCTCACGCCTTTGACAACATCCTCTAAATAGGTATGCGCCTGAGGCGTTTTACGATTGCCTCACCTCGACTCGCGTTCGAAGGCACGCCTTTCAAAACCTTGCCATTTTCTCCTATTTCTGTATTGGGTTTGTGCCTGTAACTTCAGAATCCAACGGCATTTCCGGAGACGAAATCTGATTCAGCCAGCACCAAACACCTGTAAGTGATTGTTTATATAACATGCTATTTTGCTAAATTCCTCATTTCAAGTTCGATTGATGTATGTATTTTCTTTTTGAAAGGTTTCTGTTAGTCATGGTGCGCAAGCGTAAGTTAGGGGCATCTGTAAGTTGTGGAGCTGAAGATGCTAATTGTGCTGAAAATGCAATAGACAGATTTAGCAATCTATCAGAAGAAGTTGCTCATCGGATTCTTTCCTTCCTCTCTTTCAAAGATCTCACTCGAGTGGGCGCCGTGTCGAAAAGATGCAGGCAATTTCATCTATCAGTTCCGGTCGTGAGTTTTGATTATTCAAGTTGCAAACCACGTGGTGTAACCAACCAGAAGATAGTGAAGTTGATGAGCTCTTTGGATAGGTACTTGTGTTATCGTGGTGATCATAGGATGCAGATCTTCAGCATTAATTGGAGCTGCTTTGGATCTGAACCCGCGAGCAAGTTTTCTGATGATCATTTTCGGGTGATCACCTGGATTGTTAATGCGGTAAGGTGCAATGTTGAAGTGCTTGATCTCCGTTTGGCATGTGATTTTCTTGCGCTTCCATCTTGCGTTTTTCTTTCTGAGTCTTTGCGGTCTCTATCAGTGCATTTGACTTGGAGGATTCTTGAAGCCCCGTCTGTATCCTTTTCCAGTAATCTCTGTTACTTAAAACTGGAAAAAGTTACAATAGTGGATGAGAGGTTTTTCAAATGGATCTCACGTTCCTGCAAATTCATGAAGGAATTACAGCTTATTTGGATTTGGATTCGAGGAATCCAAAAAATCTCTATTGAAAATTCGTCTTTAGAATCCCTTCTTGTTTGGATCAATGTTCCTAACCTTATTCATCTGAACATCTCTGGTCAGAAACTTGAAAGTATTGATATAAGCTTGAAGGATTCCTATGCACCAACAAGCAGCGTAGAGGTGAATATTTTTGCTCCAAATCTGAAATATTTGAAATGGGAAGGCATTTTGAACAATAGTCTGAATCTGGGGAAATTAACGGGTTTGGAAAAAGTAGAGATTTTTTTGGCGTCTCGGAGAAATAAATTTGATAAAGTATTTGAGTTTCTTCATAGTGTACGCTGGGCGCAGGTTCTTATCATAAACGAGGAGACCATGAAGGTAAAATTGACACTATCCTCAACACCTTTATATTTTGTAGGAATTTGAAATCGTTTGAAAGGTTGACATTAGCTGTTGGAGTAATGCGATTTCTTATTTATGCTTCATGCCTTCTTTCTACTTATGAATCTTTCTTGATAAATTTGCAGGCATTCAAGGAAGGTTCCATGTCAGCATCATTGGATAATATTTGTAAATTGGGTATTCATTGTAGTAGCTTGAAAGATGACCTTGCCCCAGCAATGGTCTCTCTTGTTAGAGGAATGACTAATTTGAATAGTCTATACATAAAGACTAGCCTTGACGGAGGGGACGCCAAATCTGTAGTAAGTGTAAGTCAATGTTGCCTACTGACCTCCCTCTCACACACATTTTCTTATAGTAATTTCTAGATTCAGTTGCTCATAAATTCTTGTCAAAAAATAAACTAATCTGGTTGTCTTTTTCAATAAATATATATGCCTTGATTTCCAGTCTGGCTTTGGTATGGGATACTGGAAATTGCAAAACCTTGCTTTTGTTCGTCAGCTAAAGGAGGTAACCATAGAGCCTTCCACTGGGTCAAATGAAATCGAATTTGAATGGTATATCCTGGAGCATTCTCAAAATTTGAAGAAAATGTTCATTTTTCTTCATCATGGAGCTGAGCAATCAAAAGCAGGAGGAATGGTAAGCCGTAGCAAGATGATTTCTACTGCCACAATTGTCATTCGGGGTTCAGGGATGGTAAGATGTAAAAGGAAGAAAGTTTGTTTATAGAAAACTTTATGTATGTCCTTATTGTGGGTGTTACTAGATCCATTTTGGAAGTCGAGCATTTGTAATGCCAGAATTCTCTCAAGTCAGAAAGCTAGCAAAGAAAAGCTGCTCTGGTTTTGTTTATAGAAGAGGTTATAGATAATGTAAGAACTTTGGCATGGGATTGTTTGGCATTTCTATTTGATTACACTGAACTCTTTTGTTTAGTATATTTGTGTTTTACACTATCGTTCTTGCAGCAGAATCATGGAGCCAGTGACTGAAAAAACAGAGAAGGAGCAATACAACTTCCTTCTTACACTTTTTGAGCAGGAAAACCACGAGGACCTTCATCAGTGACTACTAGGAAAACCCAAGCACCTTCATGCTATAAAATAAACATATAAAATTATTGAAAACTTCCAAGTGGGGTTTTCGTTTCTAGCGCTGATACAATTACATTACTTTTTTTTTTTTTTCAAAAATCTTTAAGTTTTATTACGAGTTACTAGTATCAGATTTCGTATGGTTTCGGAGACTATGACTTATATAATTTACGGTCGATTAATGTTTAAATTGTTGTTTTAGAGCTAGTTTAGCTCTGGGGTTTTGGTCTCTGCCCTAAATCCTAAGCTATGAGTGAGGATCGTAAAAAAGAACAAGTGACACAGCTATGTAATAGTCTAGGGCTAAACAAATAGAAAATAAAGCCTAGGGTGTGGAAATAAGTACAGAAATGCTGAGGGCAACTAAAGTATTAGAATGCATCTGGTGTATTTACTTAATCCCCTATGATTTTCACCTTACTTTTCTTTTCCTATCTTTTTCTCATTCATTCAAACTTATTGAAACAAAATTCAGCAGTTAAGTTGGTTTTCTTTAGGCAATATTTCTTCAGCAAGAAAAGAACATTGAGTTCTTGCTTGTTTCCCTATTGTCAAAAACATTGGTTTACGAATACCCAAACATTGGTTTATCTGTTTTTAATAAACCATTGTCAACATTAATATTGGACGACATTGATTGTAGGTATTGAAGAACATGATTGATATATGCAAGAAGAGCGTTTCTGTCAAATGAAAAGTATTGAAACTCCCCAAGTATTTGACTAGGGAACCCCCAAGCACCTTCATCTGTGAGTAGGATTTAGTTCCTACTCTTGACGATGAGGGCAAGGTGTTCGAAGAATTACCTGAAAGAGGCTGAGGCAGGCCAACTGGGCGAGCAAAGAGAGCTGTTGTACGGCCTTCAGTTGATGTCAAGTGATGGCTGTCGAGCAAAGAGAGCTGTTGTATGGGCAATCAAATGGCAACTATCAAGCAAAAATCTACAATACAACAATGCAATATGACTAAAACTTTTTCTAAATTTAAAATAAAACAAAAATAAACAGAATCAAAATTAAGAGAGACAAGTAAACCCTTATTTTTAATCAAAAAGGAGAATTTCATTCAACTAGGAAAACGTATAGGAGGGCAAAAACAATGGCCTCATTAAAACCTTTGCCAAAAAAAATCCCCATAAGGAGGAAAATCTAGACAAGGAAAAAGAGTACCAAAACACCTCCAAAAAAATACAGAAAAAACACCCTACCCCACATCCCTATCTTTCTCTAGAAGAGAGTCCAACCAAGGTGGTACTGTCCAAATGAAACTAGAGCCTTCCTTCAAGCCAAATTGAGTAAGAGCATGCGCCACACCGTTGCCCTTTCGAGGTTGATACAAAACATCCGTCACATACATGTTGACCACCAACCGTCTAATATCTTCCACTACATTGCCAATGTTGCTCCACCAATCCATTCTACCATTAAGCATTGAAACAGCTTCTTGGGAGGCAGTTGCAAGTATAAAACGATTCAAACCCAAGAAGCCTGTCATCAATAAACCTTCCCATATGGCCACTATCTCCATCCCCTAAACATCCAACCCCTGCGGCCCTGCAGCAGCAAAACCACAAAAGAAAATTCCTTTCATCAACTTACAGAGACAAGTAACACTTTTGAACTAATTATACAAGGTTTCTTTTTATGGTTTTCTAATATTGAAAGAGTCATATATCTACAATGTTCTCATTTCAAAACAAAAGTATCAATCAACAACATCTATACGGAGTGTTGCTTTTTATTCTCAGACAAAAACACAGGAATTTAATTAATATGATATCCATACAATACAAAATCAGAGGATTCTCAAAACAGCCTTGTACATAGAAATACATAAATCCCCTATAAAGAGAAAATAAAGAAGCACACCACAACACCAAGAGGAATGACTTACCATAATGATAATAGCTTGTTGATGACAATGAAATAGAAGTTTCTTACTGAGAAGATGCTTGGACAAAAGAGCTTCCCGATGTGCTCGCTTCGCCAGACCGCGTTACCTGAGGCGGTCCAATGTACTTATGCGGGACATGGGATATTTTCGACCAATCCTCACCTCTACCTTGTCTGCATCTTTCCTCAAGCTCAGGACATTCTTGAATAGAGAGGTGCTGGAGTTTAGTGAGAAGATTGAAACCCGGTGGCAATAGTTTTATATTAGGACAATCATACAAGGTCAAAGATCTAAGACAATCAAGATCCTTAAACCATTCTGGCAAATAGGTTAAATTGGGGCAGCTTCTAATTTCCAAGCAGTGCAGGGTCTTGACATTTTGCAACCCTTCTGGCAGAGAATCAAACCAAGGACAGCTAAGAACCATCAAACTTCGAAGGGAGGAGAGGTGTTGCACACCTGCTGGAAAAGAACCAAGATTTGGACAGTCCATGATGGTCAAGTCCTCAAGCAATGTGAGCTGTTCCAAACTCGACGACAGAGAAGTCAGGTCACTGCAGTTTTCAATGGACAAAGTTCGAAGCGAAGCCAAACCTGCAATTCCACCATCTGGCAGGGATGTTAGATTGCCACAGCCACTAATCTCCAGTAACTCCAGAGCTTTGAGGTTCTGTAAACTTTGTGGTAGAGAGGACAGCTCTTCACACCAACGAATGGTCAATGATTTCAGAGAACTAAGGTTTTGCATCTCCAAAGGCATTGAATGAAGCTTGGGGCAGGACACAATCTTCAAGGAAGACAGACTAGCTGATGCAAAGAGCCCTTCCGGGAGAGACACTAGGTCTGGAATTTTGTCAAGAATAAGAACAGATAGCAAACTTAAATCTGCTATGGGCACCATCGTAGGATTACAATCCCGCAGCTGCAAATGTTGAAGGGACTCATGTAACGGTATATGTGCTAACTTGGGGCAACTCTTTACAGTTAATTTCTTCAATCTACGGAATGCATTTCCATCATTTGCACTTGACCACTCTTCCAAGTTTGCAAAATCACTTATTGATAGTTCTTGGAGTGATGGAAACCATATGTCTGTACCGTCACCATAGAACTCTGTACCAATTTTCTTCACCCCATCCATTCCATGCAGAGAAAGTGTCTTAAGCAGTGGAAGATTCCCAAGGGCTGGAAGATATTCACAACTTCTACAGTTGGTGAAATCAGCGGCGACAAGATTTGGGAGAGGCCAATCCGGAAATTTGGTTCCTGGGTACCCATTTATAACTAGATTTTTCAGATTTTCATGTGGTTGCAGGCATTCAATAAGTTTTTCAGCTTGCAGCGCTATATGTGATCCTGAGACGCCTACTTCAGCTGGGGCATCAGGTGGTTTGGCGAATGAATCTTTAAATCCTGGAATAAAACCCCAGTATAATCCCAATGACTCAAGATTTTCCTTCATGAACAATTGTCCTTTGTGTGCTGGTGTAGCATCTTCAATATTCTCCAAGCGAGTAATATTCAACTCCCCATAAAGATTTAAACCACGCAGCAGACGGAGAATCCAAGAATTCCATGTACTCCTCACATACCGGTTACTCCTGTTCGGCAACTTCCCCGCAACAAAAAGTGGCAATGTCTGAAGTTGATATAAGCGTTCCATACCATAAGGCATATTAGTCAAACTTACACATCCACTTAAGTTAAGATGTCTTAGGCTGGTCAAGTGTCCCAAAAAAGGCAAAGAATCTAGATTATGGCAACCAATTAGGTTTAGGGTCTGCAAAGAAAACAGATACTGTACGCTTTCAGGTAACTGGGTGATAGGTGTGTAAGACAAGTCCAGATACCTCAAACATATCAAGTCACGCAAGGAATTCGGCAGATCAAAAAGATCACAGTTGCTGAGATCTAGCACTCGCAAGTATTCAAAACTTGAATAAATTTGATCTCCATTCTGTAACGAGCCAGAATCTCCGATCAATAAGAGAGTTCGCAAATGTTCTGCTTCATATAGAGTTTCTGGAATTGTAATTCTTGCACCATATCTATAAACAACAGATGCGTGGCGAATCTCTGCTGGTGACCAATTTTGTGGCCGACCCTGTTCAATTACCACATATTCTTTTCCTGCAACATATCGTGCAAGATCATGAATGATATCATTCATCTTGTATCCAATTATTTCTCCACCGTCATGTAGCCGTACTTCTTGCAAGAAAGATATCCACAACAATTCGGAAAAGTATTCATCATCGTCTGTGCTTCCCTCATCTGGAATGAAGCCTTCTGCCATCCAGAGATGAATTAACTTGCGCTTCTTGAACTCATAATTTTTGGGAAATAATGAGCAGAATGCAAAGCATCGTTTGACATGTGATGGTAGATGATGATAACTCAATATCAGGGCAGGTAAAACTTTATTTTTGCTTTCATCTAATTCCCACAGTTCACAATCTCGCATAAATAACCACTGTTTTTTTTCTCTTTTCAAGCGCATTGAACTTCCCAAACTTTTTGCCGCTAATGGCAAACCTCCACATTTTTTGACAATCTGCTTCCCAATCCGGAAAAGAGTTGGATACTTCTCTTCTTCTCCGCGTCCAAATGCCCGGTGCTTGAACAAAGACCAGCAATCATCATCCTTCAAACCATTTAAATAAAATGGTGAATTTGGGAACTCCATCATGAATGGAATTTTTTGACTGCGGGTAGTGACAATGATTTTGCATCCATTAAGACCCCCTCTAAACAAAGGTCTTAGTTTGTCCCAATCATCTTGGTCTTCCGTCCAAACATCATCTAACACAATCAGGAATCTTTTCTTCTGTAGCAATTTCGAAAGCCGAGACTGAAGTAGTTCAATCTCCGACCACTTGCATTCATCCTCTGTTGCACACTCAATGGCTGCCTTCATAATCTTCTTGACATTGAAATCCTCAGAAACAAAAATCCATATTCTAGAGTTGAAGTATTGGACTACCCTCTCATCGTTATATGCCAACTGAGTAAGAGTGGTCTTGCCAATTCCTCCAATACCAATTATTGGAATACAAGTTGCATATCCATCCTGGGAAGTTTCCGAAGATAGTAACAGTTTGACTAACTTCTCTTTCTCATCATCTCTTCCATATATCTTTGAGTCGACGACGCAAGAGTCAGTCTCCCTTTGGATAGATCGTCGATCGTCGATCTCCCTTTGAGTCGACGACAAAAAATTAAATGTTGAGAGTCCCTCATTTATCGTCTTTTCTAATCTGTGGATTGTCTTTTTAATTTTTTCAGCATCAGAGCCTTTTTTAATCAGTGGAAAAAAACTCACATATTTGATGCTTTGGGGAGCGCTAAACAAACTCACATATTTGTCCAGAAGGTCCTCAGCATCAGAAGCAGCGTTCTTGAGGTTTGACAACCAAAGCCTAACATATTTGTTGGTTAATTG
Source organism: Prunus padus (assembly GCA_024362665.1). Classification (NCBI taxonomy): domain Eukaryota; kingdom Viridiplantae; phylum Streptophyta; class Magnoliopsida; order Rosales; family Rosaceae; genus Prunus; species Prunus padus. The sequence goes on along the minus strand of JANFAM010000006.1, from coordinate 11,125,847 downwards.
TTGCTCCTCTGCTTCTTGAAGAATAGCTTGAGTCCTCATCAAGGCATCTCGTAGGCTGTGGACGTTGTCCTCGACACCGCAGATATCAGCAAGCTTTTCTAGGGCTGGGGATGCCAATCTGTCAAAGATCACTTGCAAAGCAGGGGATAAAACTATGCTTGCTGCTGCTTCCATTTCTAGCAGCAACAAACAGCGAAACAAAACAAGGCTGAGATGATGAGTATAGTTGGACCTGGATATGGAAATGGAATGGAACTCAAGAGAATTACAATTTGGATGATGAGAATAGTTAGCTTTAGAGGGACTTTCAAAAGCCAGCAAATATGTGGTTCACACTCAAAGTCAAGGCCTTTCATCCAAGTACGTACTTTTCTTGTTTGCTTCATGGTGGAGAATTGGAGATACAGATATTTGTTTCTCTCTTTTCATCTTTTTCTCTTTGCTCATTCTTTCCACCCATCTACATTTTTTTTCTTTTGCTAATACTTTAATACATCCTTATTTTCATCAAGGAGGCTTAATTATCCTCATACTCCTTGAATTATCCTATGTCTTACTTTTCGTAAAAAATATAAAATTCCTATGTCTTACTTTGCCCTTTAAAAGTTAATTTGACTCACGTTTCCCCTAAACTTATTTGAATGTTTTAAAAACCCTTTTCAATCAACAGTCAACTAAATCAACTCCTTCATTACCACAGCTCACATGGCGCATGTATATCTGTATGGGACGGATTTGCTGTCCTCATTTTTCATGTCCTTTCGTGTCTCTTATATAATTTTTGACACGTTTTGTATAATTTTTCATTGTACGATTGTTGGTTGGAATGAAAGTTTCTTACTCTTTGATAAATAAATAAAAACTTGAATAAATTTTTTTTAAAAAAAATTTAATATTGAAATGAAAAAACTGTTTTCTTGTATTGTTTTGGTGGATATCTTGTTTTAGCCCAATATTGGACGTATTGAAGAACATGATTTATATATGCAAGAGTGTTTGTCAGATGACAAGTATTGTCTAGGAAACCCCCAAGCACCTTATCTTTTTGAAGAAATTTAGTTCCAACTCTTTTGTCTCACTAGCATCTAGTTCCTACTCTTTTGTCCTTTTTTTTTCCTTTTCTCAAGTATTGGGTCCCCTCTTTCATTCATTTATAAAAAAGGGGACCCAAAATCTGTCGTGTTGGTTGATTACATTATGACCCAAGGAACTTAAGAGCCTATTCCAAAACTGAAAATTTTCAAATTTTGTATGTTTCTATTTTGTACAAAGCGGTATTTTAGGGGAGTACAAAATTGAATACACACATTGGGTATATCGATGAAGGCTCTTAACTATTTGAGAGACAAACGTGTATTGCAAAAATTGTGTTTACATGGAATTATTCCTCATTGAGTTATATGCTGCTACCCTCTCTCCTACGTAGTTACATTGGTAAGCACCTGTTTGGGCCCAAAATCTATAGCCCAAAGAAAAACCACAGAGATCTAAATACACAGGTTATTTACCAAAAGATAATCATGTGTTTAGAAGAAGAGGGGCCATTAAGATAAAAATTAAACCACCGATAAATGGCAAAAATTTAGAAATTGGGCCGGGCCGCCCCCAAAAGAGAAAAAAAACCTATCAGGACAAAACAAAGGCCCAAGGCCCAAGAGACAAGATTCAGAGTGAAGCAGGACAAGGTTGATTACCCAAGTTCCAAAAAACTGACTTTGGAGACTGACTTTGGAAACTGACTTTGGAAACCAACTTTCGATTCACAGGGATATTTTTTAGACAGAGAGCCTCCTCCTTAAGCAAGCAAGAGTCTCATCAAGACCAGAAGGTTCTTCAGAAAACAAGTTTCAAAAAATAGGTGACGGCTAAAAGAATATTTATCTATACGAAAGAGGAAAAGATGTTTCTTAGAGAACAAGTTCCGAGGGGAAAAAGGTCCCATTTTCGCAGATCAAGTTGATAGCAACTACCTCTTATCTGAGGTCAATTATTTCCTTTTTTAAAACTAGAATATCTTGGGATATTTTAGAATTCGTTAAACATCTCTATAAAAGGAAATAAAAAGGATAAAATCAGGCATCATCATCAAATCAACAAAAACGAACTCTCAGTCAAAACTGAATGAAAGATCTCTTGATCCCACAGACTCAAAACAAAGAGAACTGTTGCAAGAACCGGATACACAAAATCTGTATTACTTTACAAAACCAAAATAGGCAGAACTCAGTTCATATCATCATATGAAAACCTCAACAAAATTTTCAAAAGCTTTTATAGCTCCAAACCATCCCAGGGAACCATCCTCAGGGTAATCCAGCCCAAGACTAGAGCTATCTTCTGAGAAAGTCAGCCAGAACTCAGATTCCTGCCACCCAGAGCAGCCAGAATAGCCAGAACAGGTGAAGGCAAAGCAGAGTCAACTCGAAAGCTATCAAGACTTCGGAAAAAGCAGGATAATTACTTCATTACAGATCAATCCAGGTGAAGGGAGCCCATCGAACATCCGGCAGTAGGAGCAGTGCGGACTCTCAATTACGCCTCTGAGACTTAGCTTCCCCATGGCTCAAAGCGATGAAAAGCTCGCCAATCCCGGCATTGGTATCGATTCCCGACTAACTCCCGTTAGTTGAAGTTATTGTTACACGAACCATCGAAGATCAAGCGATTCTGCACTGAAATTTGTTGTCTTTATGTAAGAATATTTTGCCGTAATTTCCCAATTTGTTAAACTGTGAAAATTATGAAGTCCTCACTGTCCGAGGCATAGAAAAGAACTTACTTGGGAGATTTTCCTCACCCAAATGCACAATTGCTTGATTTTTATCAAATGACTTGGGCAAGTTATTTCATTTTCAAGTCTGTTAGAAGTTCGTTAACTTGCTAACAATGGCACGCTCAACACACCAAAGAAAGTTAACTTGATAGACCACTAATGGTTTGTTCAAGCTAATGGGGAACTTTGCCCTGCTATTACAGGTACTAAACAAAAAAAGGGGTGAACAGCACCACAGCTCATTCTTAATTCACCATTGAGAGCCTGAATTCAGACATTTGGAACTTAAGAAAGAAAACCACACCACACGTTTGATGGGATAAGGCTCAAGGAACCCATTCGGGTGTAGGATTTTAACTCAAAAGGTCTCGATTCATGTAAATAGTGTACCACGTACTTACTTTTAAATTGTAGTGGGGTCATGGTCAGTCTCACGTTCAGTGCCAAGGCTTGTATTAAGCCACACGCAATGACAAAGAAGTCAGATAACTCACTGCAGCTCTCGATTGAGAAAGTTCAGAGGGAACTTCCGCCATCCGAAGTGGAGATTGGAAGAGTTAAAGAGGAACAAAAATTTGGATTTGAACTCCTTTTCCCTTTACAGCTCATGCTGGGCAGAGAAGTTTCAGGCCTCTGAACCTAATCATCCTACTGTGACTCCAATATGAGGTCTTGTAATTTGTAAAGTCTGTATTCACCCTCAAATCCCACGGCCATTATGGGTTGATCATTGGAATTTAGATTTATGAGATTGCGAGCATGCCACTGTTAATAGTAAAAGCTCTAACAAAATGAAATTGTAACTATTTAATTGTGCACCATGAACTGACTAATGATCAAGCAAAATGAGGACTTCAATATTTCCCTAGTACAAAAGGTTGAAACCAAAACAAGCCAGAGTTTTTTTTTCATTTTAAAAAAGAGCAAAAATAACCAACAGCAAAGAAAGATGAGTGTTTGTCTGAAGATTTCTCAATGCAGACAATTTGAACAACCAGCTTCACGTCAATTGGAAATCATACCAACAAAACTGGAAAAAAGTTACAATATTGGATGAGAGGTTTTTCAGAAAGAAAAGAACATTGAGTTCTTGCTTGTTTCCCTATTGTCAAAAACATTGAATTTTGGTTTATATGAAGCTAAACAACAATGACTTGAATTACGAGGAAGGAGAAAAAAATTTGTGTCAGATTTCGTATGGTTTCGGAGACTATGACTTATATAATTTACGGTTGATTAATATTTAAAATCGTTGTTTTAGAGCTAGTTTAGCTCTGGGGTTTTGGTCTCTGCCCTAAATCCTAAGCTATGAGTGAGGATCGTGAAAAAGAACAAGTGACACAGCTATGTGATAGTAAGAAGAGCATGATAGATATATGCTAGTTTAGCTCTGGGGTTTTAGAGCAAGATTGATATATTGGACGACATTGATTGTAGGTATTGAAGAACATGATTGATATATGCAAGAAGAGTGTTTCTGTCAAAGGAAAAGTATTGAAACTCCCCAAGTATTTTTTCACAAAGGAAAGACCAAATTATTCGATGCTCATGGAGTGAAAAAAAGAATGTAATGTAACGCACATGAATAATTCCTATAATCCTATTGCTAAGATACATTGGACAGATATATTTACTTGTTGCGTTTGAAATTCTTGCCAGAGCATTGCCACAAAGATTTCCAATTTTAATTTTAATTTTGTGCTTTGGTATTCTCAGGTCCGGCTTAAATTCTATGGGCCATCAACATTGACTTTAAATTATATGTCCAAATTTTATGTAACTACTTATATTTAGGCATTATATTGTGAGATTGAGAATCCTTCTAATTATGTATAATTACTTATATGTAGGTTTTAATTTGTGTAAACAATTACTAGTCAAGCTTCTCCAATATTATGTGCCTCAGGTATTTATGTCATACGTACAGGGACACAAATTCTCTAATGTGTGGATAAATGGTGCAGGATCGCGGGATGTGAGTGACCGACTGACCAATCGTGCAACTACTCACATCCCACCTTCATCTGTGAGTAGGATTTAGTTCCTACTCTTTTTGAAAAAATTTATCTGATTCTTCCCCATTTTCTCACTAGCATCTAGTTCCTACTCTTTTGTCCCATTCCTCTTTCATTAAGTTGTTAAAAAGGGGACCCAAAATCTGTCCTTGTTCTTGGCTAGAGCCTTAGAGGACCCCATGTTTGACTAAGAAAGCAAACAAGAACAGTCATTAACAAAAGCACAAAATAAGCAGTTGATGTCAACAGATTAAAACACTGGTAGCACTTAATCTTGACGATGAGGGCAAGGTGTTCGACGAATTACCCGAAAGAGGCTGAGGCAGGCCAACTGTGGGCGAGCAAAGAGAGCTGTTGTACGGCCTTCAGTTGATGTCAACTGATGGCTGTCGAGCAAAGAGAGCTGTTGTATGGGCAATCAAATGGCCACTATCAAGCAAAAATCTACAATACAACAATGCAATATGACTAAAACTTTAATTAAATAAAAAATAAACAGAATCAAAATTAAGAGAGACAAGTAAACCCTTTTTTTTTTAATCAAAAAGGAGAATTTCATTCAACTAGGAAAACGTATAGGAGGGCAAAAACAATGGCCTCGTTAAAACCTTTGTCATAAAAAAATCCCTACAATGAGGAAAATCTGGAAAAGGAAAAAGAGTACCACAATGCCTCCACAAAAAATACAGAAAAAACACCCTACCCCCACATCCCTATCTTTCCCTAGAAGAGAGTCCAACCAAGGTGGTGCAGTCCAAACGAAACTGGAGCCTTCCTTCAAGCCAAATTGAGTAAGAGCATGCGCCACACCGTTGCCTTTTGAGGCTGATAAACATCCGTCACATATATGTCGACCACCAACTGTCTAATATCTTCCATCACATTGCCAATGTTGCTCCACCATTCCATTCTGCCATTAAGCATTGAAACAGCTTCTTGGGAGGCAGTTGCCATTATAAAATGATTAAAACCCAAAAAGCCTATCATCAATAAACCTTCCCATATGGCTACTATCTCCCTCCCCAAAACATCCAACCCCTGCGGCCCTGCAGCAGCAAAACCACAAAAGAAAATTCCTTTCATCAACTTACAGAGACAAGTAACACATTTGAACTAATTATACAAGGTTGCTTTTTTAATATTGAAAGAGTCATATATCTACAATGTTCTCATTTCGAAACAAAAGTATCAATCAGCAACATCAATACGAAGTGTTGCTTTTTATTCTCAGACGAAAACACAGGAATTTAATTAATATGATATCCATAAAATACAAAATCAGAGGATTCTCAAAACAGCCTTGTACATAGAAATACATAAATCCCCTATAAAGAGAAAATAAAAAAGCACACCACAACACCAAGAGGAATGACTTACCATAATGATAATAGCTTGTTGATGACAATGAAATAGAAGTTTCTTACTGAGAAGATACTTGGACAGAAGAGCTTCCCAATGTGCTCACTTCATCAGACCACCTTACCTGAGGCGATCCAATGTACTTATGTGGGACATGGGCTATTTTCGACCAATCCTCACCGTTACCTTGTCTGCATCTTTCCTCAAGGTCAGGACATTCTTGAATAGAGAGGTGCTGGAGTTTCGTGAGAAGCTTGAAACCCAGTGGCAGTAGTGTCAAATTTGGACAATCATATTTGGTCAAAGATCTAAGAGAAGCAAGATCCTCAAACCATTCTGGCAAAGCTGTTAGATTGTGGCAGCTACTAATTTCCAAGCAGTGCAGGGTCTTGACATTTTGCAACCCTTCTGGCAGAGAATCAAACCAAGAACAGTTCAGAACCATCAAACTTCGAAGGGAGGAGAGGTGTTGCACACCTGCTGGAAAAGAACCAAGATTTTGACAGTCCATGATGGTCAAGTCCTCAAGCAATGTGAGCTGTTCTAAACTCGACAACAGAGAAGTCAGGTCACTGCAGTTTTCAATGGACAAAGTTCGAAGCGAACCCAAACCTGCAATTCCACCATCTGGCAGGGATGTTAGACTGCCACAGCCACTAATCTCCAGTGACTCCAGAGCTTTCAGGTTTTGTAAACTTTGTGGTAGAAAGGACAGCTTTTCACACCAACGAATGGTCAATGATTTCAGAGAACTAAGGTTTTGCATCTCCAAAGGCATTGAATGAAGCTTGGGGCAGGACACAATCTTCAAGGAAGACAGACTAGCTGATGCAAAGAGCCCTTCCGGGAGAGACACTAGGTCTGGAATTTTTTGTAGAATAAGCACAGATAGCAAACTTAAATCTGCTATGGATATCATCGTTGGATTACAGTCCCGCAGCTCCAAATGTTGAAGGGACTGAGGTAACGGTATATGTGCTAACTTTGGACAACTTTTTACGGTTAATTTCTTCAGTATAGAGAACGCTTTTTCATCAGTTGCACTAGACCACTCTTCCAAGTTTGCAAAATTACTTATGGATAGTTCTTCTAGTGATGGAAACCATATGTCAGTACCGTCACCATAGAACTCTGTACCAATGCTCTTAACACCATGCATTCCATGCAGAGAAAGCGTCTTAAGTAGCGGAAGATTCCCAAGAGCTGGAAGATGTTCACAACTTCTACAGTTGGTGAAATCAGCGGCAATAAGACTTGGGAGAGCCCAATTAGGAAATTTGATTCCTGGGTACCCATTTATAATTAGATTTTTCAGATTTTCATGTGGTTGCAGGCCTTCAATAAGTTTTTCAGCTTGCCGCACTATATGTGATCCTGAGACACCTACTTCAGGTGGGGCTTTAGGTGGTTTGGCGAATGAATCTTTAAATCCCGGAATAAAACCCCAGTATAATCCCAATGACTCAAGATTTTCCATCATGAACAATTGTAGTTCGTGTGCTGGTGTAGCATCTTCAATATTCTCCAAGCGAGAAATATTCAACTCCCCATAAAGATTTAAACCACGCAGCAGACTGAGATTCCCGGAATTCCATGTACTACTCACATACCGTTTACTCACATACGGTTTACTCCCCTTCGACAACTTCCCCGCGACAAAAAGTGGCAATATCTGAAGTCGAAATAACCTTTCTGTACCAGAAGGCATATTAGTCAAACTTACACATCCACTTAAGTTAAGATGTCTTAGCCTGGTCAAGTGTCCCAAAAAAGGCAAAGATTCAAGATCATGGCAACCATTTAGGTTTAGGGTCTGCAAAGAAAGCAGATACTGTACGCTTTCAGGTAACTGGGTGATACGCGTGTAAGACAAGTCAAAATACCTCAAACATATCAAGTCACCCAAGGAATTCGGCAGATCAACAAGATCACAGTTGTTGAGATCTAGCACTCGCAAGTATTCAAAACTTGAATAAATTTTATCTCCGTTCTGTAACGAGCCAGAATCTCCGATCAATAAGAGAGTTCGCAAATGTTCTGCTTCATATAGAGTTTTTGGAATTGTAATTCTTGCACCATATCTATAAACAACAGATGCGTGGCGAATCTCTGCTGGTGACCAATTTTGTGGCCGACCCTGTTCAAGTACCACATATTCTTTTCCTGCAACATATCGTGCAAGATCATGAATGATATCATTCATCTTGTATCCAATTATTTCTCCACCGTCATGTAGCCGTACTTCTTGCAAGAAAGATATCCACAACAATTCGGAAAAGTATTCCTCACCAATGTCTTCGGGCCGCTTGCTTGCTTCTTCTGGAATGAAGCCTTCTGCCATCCATAGATGAATCAACTTCTGCTTCTTGAACTCATAATTTTTGGGAAATAATGAGAAGAATGCAAAGCATTGTCTAAGATGTGGTGGTAGACTCAACATCAGGGCAGGGAAAACTTTATGTTGGCTTTCATCTAATTCCCAGAGTTCACAATCTCGCATAAATTATATTATATATATACTAAAGCTGATCAAAAAATTCACTGTTCTTAGCACTGTTCCTAAGTACAGTCCCTTCCTTTCTATTGTTTTGCAAAGCCATTTTCCCACCTGCACAGCGAAATACCCCTTTTGCCCTTCCCTAATTGTTTTCTTCCTTTCCCAGATTGCCCTCTTCTCCTTCGAATCTTACGATGCGCCTATTCCTTTTGGAGAGACGCATCGTTCGTCTCTAACCAGCGATGTTGGCCAGGTTGGGGGGCAAGGATGGAAGAGCATGGTTCGTTCTTCGATGTTCATCTGGTGGCTTCGATATTTCTTTGGAGCCGTCTGCCTTTTTTACTTCTTCAGATGAAACCCAGTCTTTCTCTCTATTCAGCCTTCGTCTTTTCTCTTTTATCAGCCACTAAACCCTCTATTTAGCCTTCGTTTTTTTCTCTTTTATCAGCCACCAAATCCTTATCTTCACCTTCGATCGCTTTTTTCAGACCATCATTCATCTTCATCTTCGATCGTTCTTTCCAGCCCATCATCTTCGGCTTCCATCGTCGAACGAACTCGGCGCCTTCTCCTTCTGCTATTCGAAAATCACGGGGCGGTTAGTAATCTTATCTTAACCTCCATTGAATTTAGTTTCGATTCATTCTCTTTTTCCTTTTTTGTTATTTGGGTTTCTGCCAATTTATGAATGAATAATCATCTTATCTGGGTTTATCGATTATGCTGTTTCATAATCAAAAAATGAGCTTTGTGTTGTGGTTTTTTGTATGTATGTGGTTAATTTGTGAATTTTTGATTTCTTGATCTATTTGAATTATTTCACGTTGCAGTCGTGTTGGTTTGTCATTTTGTCTGGTTCAGAATCAATTGTTTATGCTCACTTAGATATGTACTGAAGTTCATTTGTTATTTGTTTGATTCAATTGTTCCAAGAAATAAAATTATGGAAGTTTGTTGCGATATCTGGAGGCCATGGTTGAAGTACAGTAAATGAAATTGAGTCAGTTAGCAAACGTCCATGCATATCTAACATCTCATAAACAATTGTGTCTATAGAAATTGTTTGAGACAAACCCAAACCACAACCAGTAGAATTACAGAGGTCAGAATGAAACAAATTACCTAAATCAAGTTTTGCTTGGTCTCTTTATAAAACATGGGAACATGTTCTTGCTCTCCATGAGAAGACAGAAGAATTTAGATTCTTCTGTGTTTTTATATGTGATATTTTTCAAATCTGAAAAAGCAAGTTTTCAGATTGATATAAAAGATAATAATTTTCACTGCCATTTGGTTTAGTTACTCAAGATATCAGCTCCAGCTTCCTCAACTTAGATTGCTGGTATTTGTTGGGCTGTTCCAGCTACGCTTCATTCTTCTTCTTATCAACAAAAATTCCCAAATTTCGGTGTCGCTGATGATCTTCATGCATCATCAGTTTTAAAGGTGTTATGCAGAAAGGATTCTGTAAGAATATCTTTGACCTTTTATTCTCCAGTGGGTGGTGTGAACTAATAAATTAGATTCTTTGATTTGATTTGTATAGCTCCTAATACAATGTAAAATTTTCAATCTGTGAGGTATGCTTGCTACCATTTGTGAAATTTGTACTTTCAGGAGTTTAATTTATGCTTTATTTTAGTAAATGTAGGGTTGGGGTGAGCGGTTAGGGTTTGCCCAACATAGAATCCATTTGCAGTGTTGGACGGTCCACCAAAAAGGCAACAGGAAGCGTGGCTATATTGGGGAGAAAGGTATGTCTTATATAGATGTTTGATTTTGACTGTAATCAATCTTAACATGCTTTATATATGAAAGAAAAATATTGGCATGTTATATGTAGATGCTTGGAAACTAAAGAAAAAATACTACTGCGTTGAAATCATACCCATGTTTTTGTTCAAATATGAGTCAAGCTGTTGTTGTCTATTGGGTTGCCTATAAGCATGTTGATGTTCCTTTATGCGCTTTTTCATTTGTGTAGTTTATGTATCTCCATGATTTTTGCCGATTCAATCAAATTTGTGATTAATATACAGGAATTGGTTTTAAAAGTGTGTTTCTCATCACTGCACATCCTTATGTGTTCAGTAATGGTTATCAAATAAGGTTTAGTAGGTAATATATCTCTGTCTGCTCCTGTTATTCAATTTCACTCTCAATTTGTCATAAGCCTTCCATTTTTGTTTTGGTTTCAATCTTATAGCCAATTATTTTCATATGGTCAAACCCTGTTTAGTTTTTATTTTAGGGTTTTTGGTATGAAAGTGGGGGAGAAAATAAAAAGTAAAACTAATTACTGATCGTTTCTTTGAGTATATAGTCAATTCGTTGGTAGATATTCCAACTTCAGTTCAGGCAGCACCAGCACCCAAAGAAGGTACGTATGGTTACCCTGCATATCTTAAATTCAATCGATGTCTTACAATTGGGTGGTATGGTTTGGGTTTTTAATAAAGGAATCCATGTGATTTTCAGAAAAGCAGAAGTGTAACATCAAAATGTATAATTGTTCTTATTCACATGCTCTTTCTGCTGGTTAGCTCAAACGCTGGAAATGGAGAAAATTTTGACTCTTTCTTACAACTCCCACAATCCGGGTCAACTTAACTGACCCAAATCCAAGAGGGTTCTCTTTGTTGGTGATTTTGGTGCCAAAGGAGATCGCATCACCGATGACTCTAAGGTAACAAATTTCAGTTATCTTAATCTTTCTTTGGTTGTGTTTATTGGTGTCTACCTGTTGGTATATGGTTTAAATATGTGATTTTAGATTAGTCCGAATCCATCTCGAGGTGGTGTTTTCAAACCGGGTTTTTGGTTTTTAGATAATGGGATTGCTTTGTTTTGATTGCTTCACTCGCAATATGATAGTAGTTTTTATGTTTATTTTAGTATGTAATATCTCGAACTTGGCTTGCTCTATTTGGTAGTAGGCCATTGGAATTATCTTGGGCTAATTTGTGCTCAGGAACACTAAAAGTATATTACTTTACACACAGATACATTGAATAGGAAATGGAAGGAAAAGTAAAAGTGTTTTTCTTTTTCTTTTTTCTATTTGTGTGTTTAAGCAAAACAAATTATTGAACTGTTGGATTTGGTGAGATTTTCTCTATTGCTCTCGGCCATGATTGGTTTTATCTGAATTTGCATTCGTTCGAGTGATAGCGTTTATTGGCATGGAAATTAAAAGTGAACCCAAATTCTAAATCATGTTGTGAATTCACATGCAAATGGCTGTGTTTGTGTTTTTGGAGAGTGGCATGTGATTAGGGTGTTTGTTATTTGTTGATACTTGCTATCTTGAGTGGAGCAAAACAATTAGGTTTCAATTCTGCTAAACATACTCTTTTACTTATTTTTTTGAATTCATAGGTCTATTTGATTGTAAATCATAATTCAGTGTGGCATTGGATATATCAGGGCATTACGGTGTTGTTGGAGCTCAACCAACAATGGAAATCGTGGTAAAAGAAAATAAGGTGACGATAATGGATCATGAAGAAAGATGTTTGACTAAGGAGGTTGTAGAGGATCCAATGGCTATTCCAAGAAGAATCTCAGAGACTTGGAGTCCCCAACTTATTGATGACCTTCCGGATGCATTTTGTGGTAAGAGAAGTGAGCTTATGATTTATAGGTTTTTATGATAATACCTTGCTAAGTATCATAGTTGTGGTTAAGAGATTTTCTGCTAGATTGTATGCTACTGGAATTTCCAAATTCGTTTGTCAGATTCACCATGCTCAACCTAATATGATTGTCTACATGTATATGGAAAGCATAAAGCATTAAATTGTTGTATTGTCTGACATTAGATGCATAGGAGAAAGTACCTTGGTTGTCAATTTGGACTGGCTAAATAGTTTTTGATAACAAGAGCCTTTGAATTACTTCACAATTTCAACTCTAATGTTATTAATGCAAGCATAACCACTCTATTGTGTGTGTCTAGAGAAGCGTTGGCAGTTGGCACTGACGCTACAGAGTGAAGTTACTCTGTGATATTAGATATATCTCTACCAATATATGTACATATTTTTGTCAAAACTCTCTTACTGCCTTCAATGGCGCTGTGCTATTTCTTAGTAATTTTAAATTTTGAATCCAATTGTTTCTTGCTCTCTGAAAGAATCTTACTAATTGCTGGCTTTCAGTTGATGAAAGCCAGCATTAACTAGATGCTGGACTGTTACACTTCTTGATTTCTCATCTTTATCTAGAATCTACTACTAGGATCCATTTGGTTGGTTATATTTTGCATGCTGTAATTGGTGTTTCCTTTGTTATTCTAACAATAGTAGTTTCTCTTTATAGTTCCTAGAACCACACTTAATGAGAAACTGTTTATTAATAGGTGGCTCGGTCGATTACTTTTCATATGATGCAGTTCGGTACGTGGAAAGAAGACTCATTCTCAAAGGCCCCCAAGGATGACAGAATTCTTCCAGACATGCATTTAGGGCTGTATGATGATGTAATAGTATTTGATCACATGGAGAAGGTACTCTTCCGATGACAAAAATCTTCTTATACGAAGTTTGAAATGCATACATTTTCCTTATCTTTTTGCCATGCATGCATTCTCTTCAAATATGACCGTAGACAGGTTTCATACATTCTGTTCTTAACAAGAAGGAAAGCAATTGATTCCTATCTATTCTTCGCATGCTCTCTTACATACTTCCCAAGATTTTGGCTCATTAAGAGCCACATAAAAAAGGAGGCCTATGCCAAAATTTTCATTGCCAATTACCTATGAATGGTTTTCTCAAAATTTGAGTGGTAATCTAATTATTACTATGACTCGGTTGTGGGTTGTTGAGGTTCTTATGAGCTTTAGTAACTTTCTTCACTTTAGAGAGTTTATGCGATTCATTGGGTGAGGCTAGATCGATACTCCTCAGTTGAGAAAGCTCATACAGATGGAGTAAGATGTTTGGAGAAATTAGTGGCTAGAGTACATGACATTGACGTGTGAGTAACTGTTGTACGTATTTTATCTATGAGTACATTTTCCTTTTGTAGTTTCATTTATGCCATATTGATCCGATTTCCAATTGTTAGCCACAAACATCAAAAAGGAAAAATCCCCTTCTACGACCCAATAGCATATAGATAAACAGTTGTACAAGCTATTTTGAACAATGCACAGCTCAAAACTTCTCATATTTTGATGTTTTTATAGCTGTTTGATCTATTAAAATATTCACAATATTTTAAGATATGAAACAGCATATAAAACATGTTATTAGTTTATCTTTTGTAACTAAAACTTAGAAAATTAACTGCAAAGGCACTATTTACAATTTCATGTATATATAAATAGAATGATGTTTCCTGCCTATTTTCATCGTTTTATACACATTTCACACAATTTTAAAACCCGCAGCATCGCGCGGGCACCTTTTGCTAGTATATACTAAAGCTGATCAAAAGTCACTGTGCTTAGGAACAGTACCACTGTTCCTAAGCTGTTCACTTTTGTCTTTTTCCACTGAAATTACGGTTTTGTCCTTCTCTAAAACCTCTTCTCTTCTCCCCCTTCTGGACGGTTCGACTGAGACCCCCAGACCTCTTCTCTTGCCCCTCCTTTTCCCCTTCATCCCAGCCCTCTCTTTTTCTTTCCCCGTCTCTTTTCCCTCTGCTGGAAATGGAGTCTCAGCGCACCACCCAGCTAGAACTCCTCTCTTATCTCAAAACCCAAGTCGTCCCCGCCATCATTCCCACCATTGATCTCTCTCTCAAGGTCCAGAACCCCAACGCCCTTTAACCCCAGAACCCCAGAACCCCAACGCCCAAACCCAAAATCCCAATTTCCGAAAGCCCTTTAACCCCAACACGCCCAAACCCACAAACCGAATTTCCGACAGTCCGTCTCGAACCAGTTGGTTGGGCTGGTTGGGGGCAGCCATGGAAGTTCAGAGTTCACTGTTCTGCATGCGTGGGGGGCCGTTGATTTTCGTTTGGGGAGGCGCGCTGCAAATCTGGCCGCCCTTTTGGTCTTTATCTAATCGATTTTCCTCTCAGATGTTGCGTTCGTGTGTTGCCGTTCCAGCTGCGCTTCATCCTTCTTCTCATCGAACGGGTTTAGCTCAAAGGATTTCTGGGTTTCGTAAAAAAAGGTTGGTTTTAACGTTCTTTTGGTTTTCTAGGTTGGTTTATTCATTTGTCATGTCGAAAATTGAGAAGTAAATCAGAAATTGAGTTTGGTTTGTTGTTACAGGGAGGAAGATCTAAGGAAAAAGAACTGGAGTAATCAATATGAGAACCCCCAGTCTGCTCATCAATCTGGTAATTGATGTCTGTGTGGCTGATATTCTGTTTGCGTGTGGTTATACACTCCTGCTTTTTTTTATTTTTTTATGACTCCAGATCAGAATTATAATTCTAATAGATGTTATAGACAAGATCAGAATTATGATTCGTTAACCAAAAAATTATTAAGCATGCAAGATCTCTCTGTCTCTCTCTATTTGAGCATGTGGATAATGAACCCTAGGGAGCTTAATATATGTTTGTATCTAAAAGGAAATATGATTAGGAGCCGATATTCTGAACTAATCGACCAGTCTCTCAGCTGGAAGGTAAAGATGGTTGGTTCAATATAAGATCATTCAAACAAAAAATCTGATTTAACACTGCATAAAATATGTTGAAACCTACTTACCCTCCGTTTGTTTTGCTAAGAAAATGCAAGAAAAAAATAGAAAATTTCATCTTTTTAAACATTTTACTGTTGTTTTGTGGGTAGGAGTTCAATAATTATGCTTATAAGAGCGTTTGAGGTCACCCACTTAATAGCATTAGTACTTTTTATTGAAATCACTTGGGTTTCTGTGGAAACTCAAGGACATAAAGGCAAAAGTTTGAGTCTTTGTTCTATAATTATGTTGGATTGAAAATTTGGTGCCTTTGTTCTTTCTTGCATGTGCTTGGAATTACAATGAAAATTTCCTTTCATTGTTTTTTGGTTGTTGAAGGGTTTGAGCATGAGGAAAAAGGTGATTTTGCAACCTCACTAAAGCATTTAAGGTAAGAACCATATCCTCGAATTGCTCTTTTGGACCAAAATTAAGCCTTTTTGTGTGATGGTTTATCATATGATTGGGTTCTATGTTTGAGCTTATGGATTGGTTCATGGTGGATTTGAATTGGCACACAGAGTTGCTTGGGTGAAGCTGATGACTGTGTGCATTGCAGGACCCCAACAAAATGGTGCAATTACATCTATTCGTGGACTTTGAAATAGAAACAAGGTTTGCATCTTTTAATCACCTCCACTGTATTTCAATTTCTTTCCTTTTTATTAATTTTGATTGTATTTCTCCCCTGTGATGCGATTGAACAGGCTTTTGAATTAGTAATGGCAGCTGACTGTTTGTGCTTGAATAAAGGCTTGCCATTGCCCTTGTTACTGTTGTGGGACAGAGCCAGTGTATATGTACAGAAGTTGCGGTATACAATGTTCTCTCTCCCTCTATTTAATTTCAGTTTTTACTTTTAATAGAATTTCGTCAAATATTTTGGTTCTGGATTTTTGTGTTGAAGAAATTTACAATAAAGGTATTTTATGACGTTTTGTGTTTGTAAATATCTTTTGTAGAAAAACACAGAATGTTGACTGACTTTGAAGGTGCTACAAGAAAAAACGAAGTAGGGTTCCGCATTTGGACTAGCAAAGAGGTTTGTCAATCGTTTTCTCATCCTCAATTTTTTTTTTCAATAAGTTGATTACATCTCAGCCTTAAATTCACTGTTTTTTTTATTTCTGTTTAATTTAATGAGACAATTTCTCTTACAGAATTCTAAATTATGCATTTTTTTCCATGTTAGGGTACTGGGATGCTAGGGGTTCTTTTTATTCTCTTTTCCAGTGCATATTATAACTTAGATGGGTATGCTTCAAGAAGGTTGGTTTTATTCTTGAAGAATACCCATTTGGTTTTAGACAGTTTATTTAGTTAAATATATGGCTACTGGTGAAATGGATTAGCCAAATATTGCATATGTGATATGCATACAAATTCTTAGTATTGATGTAAACAGTCAGTTTAAGTGGAGGATTGTTGTATGAAATTTGGTAAACAAATATCTAGAAATTATCTTCACAGTTTCTTAGGTTCCATTTAATTTGGTATTTGTTTTTGTGTGATGTATTTCTCTTAGGGCATGTCAAATGGTAAAGCTGCAATTAACAGTGTCTTTTTGTGTTGCAGTTCCACCAGTACCAGGTTGTTGGGAGGAAGCTCCCTACGGCATCTGATGAGCACCCCAAGATTTACTGAATGAAGCTCTGGGCCACCAATGAGGTTCGTGCCAACTCCAAGTTCTGGTATAATCCTTAGCCTTAGCTCGGCTTTTGTGATCCCAAATATTCATTGGTGAATTTTCGGTTAAACTTAATATTGTTGATTGATTTGTTTGGATTAAGTATTTCCTGAAGAAGCTAAAGAAGGTCAAGAAGAGCAATGGCCAAGTGCTTGCCATTAATGAGGTTTGTTCTCTCAGCCATTTATACTTTATTTTTTCTAATTAATAAATTTGTACCCATTTTGATTATTTGTCAGTGTCTAATGTAGTCAATGTTGTTTGTGGTGGGGAAGTGGTTCCTCCTCAACTCTCCTCCTGGCAAAATCCAATTTGTTGCGAAAGGTCTCCCCACCTTTGACCCCAAAGCGTCACTCTTTGATCAAATTTATTTCGCTTTTTTCTAATTTTGTTTTGATCATTGGAATTGTATTTTGTATTTGATGTTTGGCTTTGGTGGCAGATGTGAAGGAGGCTGCGTCAGAGGCACCCCCTCGAAATGACCGGTCGAATTGGAGACGTATGTTTTCTTTTCTTTTTTTCTGTTTTTTTTTCCCTTCAAAATTGAAGCCTCCGCTTTGCTGAATAAAGGCTCCTCTTGGCTTTAGTGTTTCGTTTCGATGAATTTTGGGCTCTCACATGTGTCTGTGAAATTGCAAACCTTTCTTTTGTATTGGGGTTCCAATTTTCCAAAATCAGTTCTGCCTAAGGTGATAAGTTTTTCCTCTCTTTTTTAATTTTTACTCTGATGTCTGTGTCCAAAACAATTTTTTTTTCATAGTACGTTTTGTGCAATGTACAGATATATTATAGGAATGAATATGTCTTTTCAACAAACAGCAAGAGTTACATATTCTGCAAGTACTTTACTCCACCAGTTTTAGAATGAATTTTTATTTTATTTTATAACATATATCCTTTTAAACTCAACATTTAATTTTGAATTTTCCAATGAAAAGGACACAATTTTTGGTACAGTTTTCTTCCGATAATTGGAGTAGGCAAGTAGCAAAGGATAAACTATCAAAATTGAAGGTAGGTTACGGGAACCCAAATTATTGTAAAATTTGATTTGCAAAGATTTAAAAGTATGTTAGATTGACAATGAAAAAGTGAAAGATCAATTACAGAGAAACGGGTGGCGCAAGTGGTCTTGATTGTTGCATGTCTTCCTTATGTGTGCGTATTCTGTCTGCAATTCTCTATTTCATGATTGATTTGATTATTAGTTTTTATCCTCTGGGTTTGTTGGGATGTTAATAAAGTTTTGTGCTTTTGCAAAATATTGGTTCATCCTTTCAATTTATATGATATGAATGTGTCCTGTAGTATGCGTATTTTAGATTTCTTATTTGACGATTTATGAGCTGAAATGGGATGTGCCACAATTTGGTACATACATGCTGCTACTAAGCTGTGGTTTGATTTGATATTTGTGGAAGTTTTGCAACACATTTATAGATTCGTACATACTGACCTTTAAGAATGAAAATTTCCTTTTATGGCAACGCATAACAAATACCAGTGTAGCTTGCAGGGCTTGGATTGTGCATCAAGTATTGAAGAGCTTGGATTGTGCAGCAAGTACTGAAGTTGTGCCACTGGAACACCAAGGAGTTTGTAAGTGAAAGAAGCTGCCATCTAAGGGCTAATCTTCTACCAGTGGTGATTCAGATTTTTGTTTTTTGTATGCTCAATGATTCTTTGGCACTTCTTACTTTGGCATTTAATTAACTACCATACATTTGGTTTGTGGTGATATTTGCCTGATTCTGTTTATTTGCTTTCTTGGGAAACAGAGGAAGAAGGAAAAGTAAAAATGGTATCTAACGTTCAAAAACTTTTATGCTCTTATTCTCTGTTTTAGAAACACTTGCTTTGGTCTCCAACAAAAGCAATCAATTCCTTAATTGTTGCTAGGGTCACCCTAAATTGTGTAATGATCTTTTGTTTTTAATATTTGCTTTTTTATTATTTTTTTGCTTTTATGTTCATGTGTTTTTATGCTAATTTTGTGTAATATTTACTGATTTGGTGATGTCATGTTAGAGATGTTCAAAGTTTGAACACTACCTTCATTATCTGAATTCTAATTCTGAATTTTAATTCTTCTCTCTTTCTAAGAACACTACGTACCTCTATTATCTGGAATTGATTAAGATTCTTTTTTGCGTCTGTATTTTGGCTAACTTTTTCTTTGGGAGTATTATGAAAACCTATCAACATATCCACACCTTCTTCTACACCCTATTTCTCAGCACATTCCTCTCAAAAACTTAAGTGCTTTATGCTCCACCGTAGCCTTTGGTAGTTTTCTCTGCTTTCACTTGGTTCCATTTTAAGTTTTAACTTTTTTTTAAAAATCTTTATTGTAAAGTTGTTACTTTAAATCCTTAATTTTAGGATTAGTTATGGTTTATTTTTATACCTTATAATGAATTGAGATGTGGACAATGAATGTGTTTCTTCCTTCATAGTTGTGCTTAAAATGATATTTCTCTTGATATCTTTTCTTTGGTATATAGGTGACATGAAGCAGAAACAGGGAAGCAAATCTCATATGAAATGGGTATTTTATGTTGGAGGTTAGGTTTATTTTATGATTTTTTATGTTAGATTTCATACTGAATCAATTTGAAAGGTTCCCCTGAAGACTATATGAATTTCTTTTAAGTTTTTATGGTTATGAGTTATAACATATTAAATTTATTCTTTCTTATCAGTTCCTTCAACTTTATTTTGCTAATTTAGTGAGAGTAGTTGTCAAAGATGGCATCAAAGCTTAGCAAATCTATGCTTGATGGGGTTGGTATTACGATTTGATCAGTGATAGGACTTTTGGTTAAATCCCAAGCAGGGAATGCATTCTTTGCCATAGTTCCCGGACAGGTCCTCTTGGCTTCCCTTGATGCTATCAGTAAGTTGATTAGGGTTCTATAACCTATAGGTGTCTATAGGTTGATATATTAAAGCTAATGAACTAATGAACCAAAAGCTGATGCATAAAAGCATGCTCAAGGACCAATGTTGCTTTTCATATTTGATTTTCAAGTCTATTGGTGTGTCAAAATAGCTAGGTTTAATGTATGCTAGGAATGTCTCATTGATCAAGTGTCAATAAAATCTTTGTTTTTGTTCTCAATTATTGTTTACACCATGCTTGAACCCGAAGTATAAGATGTGATGATAATTGAAATGCCTAGAGACCAATCCTGCTTCTGATATTTTATTTTCAATTGATCTGCTTAGGAAAAAGACATTTTATTTTCAACTGATATTTTATCTTAAACGTTCTGTCTAATTTCTCAAAGGTTTTTTGTCCCAATTCTACACTCTGCTAGAAGTGCAGCCTGTGACCATGAAAACCATTGTAACAATCGACAAATTGTTAAATTCCCCTTTTGATTTTTCTGATATTATGAAATTGCTTCCATCCTTTTTGAAGGCTAAATGATTTTGTTATGATATTTGCGTATGCTTTTGGAAGAGAGACTTTTGTCGACTGCAATCTCCTGATTTCCAGATTTTGCCAAACCTTTAGTAAAACTTAATGATTGCAGTTAATTATATCTCTTATTTAATGTGTTTCATCCACTTTGTTATGTTTCTATTTTGAAAGATGCTTATCCTATATTTTTGTTGTTGTGGATTTTCAGTTTTTGCAAGATGTTAACCGTGTATGAGAAAGTCAAGAAGAGGCTGTGAGTTGAAGGAGGTTCTTTGCAGGCTAGACAAGGTTGAAAATGGTTTTTTTAAATCTTTTTCCTGTTTTCGTTCGAAACTTTTTATCCACTTATTCTCCCTGAATTTTATGTTCAAAGTAGTTAAATTTTCGTCCAAAATAGTTTCTTTGTATTTCTTGATTTGAATGAAAGTTTGGTATTTCATCCTTCTCTTCGGGTTTCTTTCATTCATACTGTCTTCATATTTTCCTTTTCGTAGTTTTCGTAGTAAAGTCTTATATCACAATTCCTGCATATATCATATAAAACATGTTATTAGTCTTTATTTTGTAACTTAAACTTGCTACATATTTTCACAACTTTGTAGACATTTTAGATGGTTTTAAAACCCGCAGCATCGCGCGGGCACCTTTGCTAGTAACCACTGTTTTTCTTCTCTTTTCAAGCGCATTGAGCTTCCCAAACTTTTTGTAGCTAACGGCACTCCTCCAACTTTTTGATAATCTCCTTCCCAATCCGTGTAAGATTTGGACACTTCTCTTCTTCTCCGCATCCAAATGCCCTGTCCTTGAACAAAGACCAGCAATCATTATCCTTCAAACCATTTAAATAAAATGGTGAATTTGGGAAGTCCATCATGAATGGAATTTTTTGACTGCGGGTGGTGACAATGATTTTGCATCCATCAAGACCCCCTCTAAACAAAGGTCTTAGTTTGTCCCAATCATCCTGGTCTTCTGTCCAAACATCATCTAACACAATCATGCATCTTTTCTTTTGTAGCAATTTCGAAAGCCGAGACTGAAGTTGTTCAATCTCCGACAACTTGCATTCATCCTCTGTTGCACACTCAATGGCTGCCTTCATAATCTTCTTGACATTGAAATCCTCATAAACAAATATCCATATTCTAGCGTCGAAGTGTTTGACTACCTTCTCATCGTTATATGCCAACTGAGTAAGAGTGGTCTTGCCAATTCCTCCAATACCAATTATTGGAATACAAGTTGCATATCCATCCTGGGAAGTTTCCGAAGATAGTAACAGTTTGACTAACTTCTCTTTCTCATCATCTCTTCCATATATCTTTGAGTCATCGACGCAAGAGTCGATCTCCTTTGGATAGATCGTCGATCTCCTATGCTAGGCTCTCTAAAATTAAATGTCGAGAGCCCCTCATTTATCGTCTTTTCTATTCTGTGGATTGTCTTTTTAATTTTTTCAGCATCAGAGCCTTTTGTATCACGTAAAGGTTTAGTTAAAAACTCAAGAAACCTGATGGTTTTGGATGCTTGGGACAAACTCACATATTTGTCCAGAAGGTCCTCAGCATCAGAAGCAGCATTCTTGAGGTTTGACAACCAAAGCCTAACATATTTGTTGGTTAATTGTTGATCCTCTGCAGCTTGAAGAATAGCTTGAACCCTTATTAACGAATCTTGTAGGTCATTGCGGTTGTCCTCGACACCCCAGATATCAACAAGTGCTTCAAAGGTCGGGAGGCCAATCTGTCAAAGATCACTTGCAAAGCAGGGGATAAAACTATGCTTGTTGCTTCCATTTCTAGCCGCGACAAGGTTGGGATGGTGGCAAAAATGGTGAGAATAGTTGGATCTGGAAATGGAATGGATCTGAACAAGTGGAGAATTTCAATTTGATCGATGTTCAAAAGCAAGAACATATGTGATTCACACTCAAAGTCAAGGTATGTCATCTATCCTAATCACTATTCTCATGGCCCCTCGTTGAAAAACTTGCATCCAGTTACATCACTTCTATCCTC
Organism: Prunus padus; assembly: GCA_024362665.1. NCBI lineage: Eukaryota > Viridiplantae > Streptophyta > Magnoliopsida > Rosales > Rosaceae > Prunus > Prunus padus. The sequence continues at coordinate 11,103,424 of JANFAM010000006.1, read as the reverse complement.
TTTTTCAGTGGAAATTTCCCCACTACCCTTCACCAAAGAAAGGAAGACATTTTTCCACCTTCATCCACTACAAGAAAAACAGTTATTAGTGGCCAGCCACTTGGTCACAAAAAATACCATTTTTGGTCACTAAATGCAATTAGTGTCCAAATACTGGTGTCACTAGAAGCTCGTCACAAATTCTATTTAGTGACCATTCTGAGCTATTGATCACGGCGACACCAAAAATTAGTGACTATCTCTGCGTAGTCACTAATACAATGCTATTAGTGACCACAACTTTGGTCACTAAAGGGCTTACAATTTGGTCACCAAAACATGCATTCGTGTCACTAAAACTGGTCACGAGGCCACATTAGTGACCTAATTGCTTGGTCACTAATGTATTTCAAAAATTGGTAACTAATTACGTTTACCTCTCCATGTTCTTTATTTATTATATTACAATATGAAATCACAATTAATTTCTATTAGACAGTGCCATAGATAAAATTTATATCATTAAATTCAAAAGCAATCCATATATCTAACATTCTTCCAACAAATTCACAAGATGTCTCAAAAACAAAAGTATTCTAGGGCCAAACAAATAGAAAATAAAGTCTAGGGTCCTGGAATTAAAGTATTCTAATGCATCCAGGTGTAAGACTCGTGTCTTGAGCTTGGAAAGCAGAGAACGGTGAGCAATCCCACATCGCTCGGGAGGGAAAGGTGATGTGCCTTATATGTGTGGGCACGTCTCTAACTAACACGAGGCCTTTTGGGAGCTCACTAGCTTGAGTTGTGGGAACTCCAAAGTTAAGCGAGTTGTGGTTTAAAGCAATCCTGTGATGGGTGACCCATCGGGAAGTTGCTCGTGAGTTCTCGTAAACAAAACCGTAAGGGTCCCTACCAAAGCGGACAATATTGTGCTATGGTGGAGCGATCCCGGGATGTGACAATTTGGTATCAGAGCCACTCTGCCGTGTGGTGCGAGTGTGCCGACGAGGACGTTGGGCCCCAAGGGGGGTGGATTGTAAGACCCGTGTCTTGAGCTTGGAAAGCAGAGAACGGTGAGCAATCCCACATCGCTCGGAGGGAAAGGTGATGTGCCTTATATGTGTGGGCACGTCTCTAAATAACACGATACCTTTTGGGAGCTCACCTGGCCGGATTCTTAGGAACTCCGGGTTAAGCGAGTGGGCGCTGAGCAATCCCAGGATGGGTGACCCATCGGGAAGATATTGCTCGTGAGTTCCCAGTGACAAAACCGTGAGGGCGGAGGCCCAAAGCGGACAATATCGTGTTAGGGAGTCGAGTCGTGACATAATGGTATCGTGAGCTTGACTGATCGGAAATGTGCCAGCGAGGATCTGGGCCCCAAGGGGGTGGATTGTAAGACCCGTGTCTTGAGCTTGGAAAGCAGAGAACGGTGAGCAATCCCACATCACTCGGGGAGGGAAAGGTGATGTGCCTTATATGTGTGGGCACGTCTCTAACTAACACGAGGCCTTTTGGGAGCTCATCGCCGGAGTTGTGGGAACTCCGAAGTTAAGCGAGTTGTGGTTTAGAGCAATCCCAGGATGGGTGACCTCTGGGAAGTTGCTCGTGAGTTCCCGTAAACAAACCGTAAGGGTCCAGGCCCAAAGCGGACAATATCGTGCTACGGCGAGCGATTCAGGATGTGACATCCGGCGTATTTACTTAATGCTCGTATGTTTTTCACCTTACTTTTCTTGAGCTCAATCATCTCTTTTTCTTTTCCTATCTTTTTCTCGTTCAATTGAAACAAAACTCAACAGTTGAATTTTTGTTTAGTTTATAGTTGTGTTTTTATCTGTTTCAAAAAGTAGAGATTTAGTACAGGAGATATATAAGAATCTCTCCCTTTAAGCAATATTTCTTCAGTAAAAAAATGTTGAGTTCTTGCTTGTTTTCATTTTGTCAAAAAACATTGAATTCTGGTTTATATAAAGCTAAACAACAATGACTTGAATTACGAGGGAGGAGAGATACTCTAAAGTCATTCGTGCCAAATTCAGAGTACCAAACTCAAATGATCCACATCATCTGTTTCTAATAAATAAAATTTTCATCATAAACCACATATAATATTTGTATTTAATAATTATGTATCAGACGTTAATTTTGTGTTCGTTATTGAAAATTTTGTAAAAAATACGAGTATTAAATATACAAAATACATATGTACATGTTTAATATGAATATTGCATGTTTACTTTTTACAAAATTAAGAAAAACAGAGTATAGGTGCACGGCTATACTATTTCTTTTAAAAAATTAGGAAAAAGCAGTATAGTAGGACGGCTATACTATTTCTTTTAAAAATTATTAAAAACAGAGTATGGCCGCAAGGCTATACTATTTATTTTCAAAAATTAGGAAAAACATAGTATAGCTGAACGGAAATACTATTTAATAATAAAAAATAAGAAAAAGGACCCTCCCAGTTGCATTATTTATTCTTTAAAGATATTAATTTGGTATAGCAACAAGCCTACATGAATAAATATTTTATTCACAAAATTTGGGTAAATGTCAACTTAAAAGTTCGCCACTATATAATATTTGTATTCAACAACATATGTATAAGACGTTAATTTCGTGTGTATTATTAAAAATTTTGTAAAAACATGTGTATTAAATATATAAAAAAATATACGTACATGTTCAATATGAACATGGCGTGTTTACTTTTCAAAAAATTCGGAAAAATTAAAGTATACCCGGACGGCTATACTATTTCTCTTAAAAAATTAGGGAAAAAATAGTATAGCCGCGCGGCTATACTATTTCTTTTAAAAAAGTTATCAAAAAGGCTATACTATTTCTTTTAAAAAATTATAAAAACAGAGTATCGCCGCACGGCTATACCATTTCTTTTCAAAAATTAGGAAAAAATAGTATGGCCGGACGTCTATACTATTTCTATTCAAAAATTAGGACAAAACAGGTATAGCCGCACGGCTATACTATTTCTTTAAAAATTAAAAATAGTATAGCCGCACGGCTATACTATTTAATAAAAAGAAAAGAAAAATAGGACCCTCCTAGTTGCATTATTTATTCATTATAGATATTAATTTGGTATAGCAACGTGGCTATACGAATACATATTTTATTCGCCAAAATTTGAGAAATTATACCTTAAAAGTTCGCCACTATATAATTATTGTATTCAATAATAAATGTATAAGACAATAATTTTGTGTGTATTATTAAAAAATTTGTAAAAATATGAGCATTAAATATAAAAAATACAATATGAATATTGCAAGTTTACTTTTTAAAATGAGGAAAAAATGGAGTATAGCCTCACGGCTATAGTATTTCTTTTAAAAAATTTGGAAAATACATAGTACGGCTATACTATTTCTTTTAAAAATTTGGAAAAACCATAGTATAGCCGAACGGCTATAATATTTCTTTTAAAAAATAGGAAAAATCGAATTATAGAAGCACGGTTATACTGTTTCTTTTCAAAAATTAGGGAAAAAACATAGTATAGCCGGACGGCTATACCATTTCATTTTAAAAACTAGGAAAAAATAGTATAGCCGAACGGCTATAATATTTCTTTTATAAAACAGAGTATGGCCGCACGGCTATATTATTTCTTTTCAAAAATTAGGAAAAAAATGCTATAGCCGCACGGCTATACTATTTAATAAAAAAATAAGAAAAAAGAACCCTCCTAGTTGCATTAGTTATTCGTCAATATGAATATTGCGTGTTTACTTTTTAAAAAATTCAGAAAAAATAGAGTATAGCCGTATTTCTCCTACAAAATCTTTTTAAAAAATTATCAAAAAACATCGAATGGCCGCACGGCTATACTATTTCTTTTCAAAAATTAGGAAAAAACATAGTATAGCCGCACGACTATACTATTTCTTTTTAAAAATTAGAAAAAACAGCGTATAGCCGCACGGCTATACCCTTCCTTTTCAAAAATTAGGAAAAAGCAGTATAGCCGAGCGGCTATACTATTTCTTTTAAAAATTAGGAAAAACAGCAGTATAGCAGCACGGCTATACTAATTCTCGCTATAAAATTAGTAAAAGTGGCGTATAGCCGTGCGGCTATACTATTTCTCTTTAAAAATTGATAAAAACATAGTATAGCCGCTCGGCTATACTATTTCTTTTCAAAATTTAGGAAAAAACATAGTATAGTTAGACGGCTATACTATTTCTTTTCAAAATTTAGCAAAAATATAGTACAATTTGATCGCTATACTATTTCTCTGAAAAAATTAGCCGAAAATATAGTATAGCCGCACGGCCGTAGCATTTATTTTCAAAAATTTGGAAAAAACATAGTATAGCCGCACGGCTATACTATTTATTTTAAAAAGTAGTAACAAAATAGTATAGGCGTACTGCATCGTTTAACAAATAAAAATAAGAAAAAGACCCTCCTAGTTGCATTATTTTGTCTTTATAGATATTAATTTGGTATAGCAGTAGCTATACGAATACATATTTTATTCACAAAATTTGGGCAAATTACAACTTAAAAGTTCGGCCACTATATAATATTTGTTTTCAATAATATATGTATAAAATGTTAATTTTGTGATTATTATTAAAAATATGTGTATTAAATACAAAAAAAATACGACGTACAAATTCAATATGAATATTGCGTGTTTAGTTTTTCAAAAATTAGGAAAAAAAAATAGTATAGCCGCACGGCTATACCATTTCTTTTCAAAAATTAGGAAAAAACAGAGTATAGCCGAACGGCTATACTATTTCTTTTAAAAATTAGGAAAAAAACAAAGTATAGCCGATCGGCCTGTTAAAAAAATTAGAAAAAGTGGTGTATAGCCGCATGGCTATACTATTTCTCTTCAAAATTGGGAAAAACATAGTATAGCCGCACGGCTATACTATTTCTTTTCAAAAATTCTTAAAAACATAGTATAGCTGGACGGCTATACTATTTCTCTGAAAAAATTAGCCAAAAAAAGAGTATAGCCGCACAGCCATAGCGTTTCTTTTCAAAAATTTGGAAAAAACCATAGTATAGCCGCGCGGCTATACTATTTCTTTTAAAAATAAGTAAAAAAGTATAGCCAAATTAGTAAAAAAAAAGTATAGCCGTACGGCTATACTATTTAATACATAAAAAATAAGAAAAAAGGACCCTCCTAGTTGCATTATTTTGTCTTTATAGATATTAATTTGGTATAGCAAAGCGGCTATACGAATACATATTTTATTCACAAAATTTGGGCAAATTACAACTTAAAATTTCGGCCACTATATAATATTTGTTTTAAATAATATATGTATAAGATGTTAATTTTGTGTATATTATTAAAAATTTGTTAAAAATATGTGTATTAAATATATAAAAATACATACGTACATATTCAATATGAATATTGCGTGTTTAGTTTTTAAAAAGTTAGGAAAAATAGAGTATAGCCGCACGGCTATACTATTTCTTTTACAAAAATTAGGAAAAACAGAGCATAGCTGCACGGCTATACTATTTCTTTTTAAAAATTAGGAAAAAACATAGTATAGCCGCCCGGCTATACCATTTCTTTTAAAAAATTATAAAAACAGAGTATGACCGCTCGGCTATACTATTTCTTTTGAAAAATTATAAAAACATAGTATAGCCGTTCGGCTATACTATTTCTTTTAAAAATCTATAAAAACAGAGTATGGCCGCACGGCTATACTATTTCTATTCAAAAACTTCTCAGCTAAATTTGGGGAGCTTTTTCATGCGATCTTTCGTAAAATTTAGATAGTTTTTGGGTGATTTTGATTTTTGGGTTTTTGTCAAATTTAGTACTAGATTCCTAATCAACGATTCAAGTTAGTCAATTCCATTATTTGAATTATCTTTGTAGGGAAATTTTCAGGTTGCTCAAGGAGCAAAAAATAACCATGCAGAGGCTATTTCCTTCTTTCTTTTGGTTCCCGGAATTTTGTTGGATAAATTTAGCTGGGTTTTGTTAGTTGGTAATTTAGGTTTCTGTCTAAATTTGATAAGAGGGTTTCTTTTGACTGGTAGATAGAATTTTAGTCTGAGGATTGTGAGCAAGCCATTGTGGTTTCTATTTTCTCTAGTTTCTTTCTTTTATGTATCTTTGTATTTGTGCTTTCAATTTCAATCCTTTTGTTTAAATGGGCACTTGTAGCAGTGGTGAATGTGACCTATGTTTGGTTGTCAGCTTGTATGTTAATGTTATGAAACATCAAAGGGAATTAACGTCTGTTCCTGTTTGGACCTTCATCTTCAACAGCTTGAGGTACTTTGCCTTCTCCGTCCGTAGATTATGAATATTTTGAAGAGTATTCTTTCATTTTCGGATTTCCTGATTTGAAATAAACCAGAGCCAAACCCACCCAAAAGAGAACCTTTTTGTATTTCTGTTGATACAAAAAGGATGATAATCGGCAAAATTTATCCTGTATTTCTGTTGATAGTGTGAAGTGTTTACATCATTAACTGTTTTGTATTGTGTGCTAATGACATGGACAGGCACAGTAAAAGATGCATTGTTGTGCCCTTCAAAGAACTAACAGTGATATCCAGAAAAATTCAGACACTCGAAGATATTCCTTATCAAAGAAAGAGCAAAAGAGTTTCAGAACATCTTTAGATGTAATATACATATATGTCTATTTTGCAAAATAATTTGATATACTTCACTTTTCTGCTATGACTTGAATTTAATTATCTGACTAGTTTTCTCTGGATTACTACCATTTTCTTCAGGATCGTGAAGTGCCTTATGTCACACGGAGGAACTCTGATCCTAAGTAATAATGTCGTTTCAATTGTCATTGCCTAATTGATTGTTTCTCACAGCTATATTGTGAAACTAATCCAATAGATTTAGTTCACATGTTTTATGTCTTCTGATTAATTGTTAAGTACGTATGTATAAACCTCTCAATCATCATAACTCAATTACACTATAGAGCTTGTTGGCTATGCATAAGATAATAATGCATATGTCCCTATCTTTCTGCTGTAATTACTGAGATTTTGCATTAGCACTTCCTTCCAGATAGGATTTTCTTTAATCTGCGTAATGAGATTTTGCATGCATGATGAGAGTGCTAGTGTACTAGACTAGTTACCATTAAAGTAGAGTATAGGCCAGTGTTTTGGTATGGCAAAGTAGAATCATCTGATCTATTATTGTTCATTGACAAGCTGAGTCCGATTGATGGGAGCGTCAGGGGAATGATTGTTTATTCATCACTTATTTTAACTTCTCAGGTGTCCTATCCTTACCGTGCTTTTCCTTGAACCCGACGGACATTGGAGAACTGTGGCACTGCCGCCGCTATGTCCTCCTGACAATATAAATCACTTGGTATCTGGTACTCTGGTCAACATGGATACTCTGCATCTGGTTTACCCACCACCAATTAATCCATTCAAGGTTAATCGACAAAAGGTGCAGAAAGGGCCTCCTCTTGATTTCATTTATTCTGTCAAGTCATTTACAGGTAGAAAGTTCACTGGTTCAGCCGTGCGCAACCAGTCTCGAAATAAGACTTTGGCAAAGAAAGCTACTAAATGGAATGAACTTTCCAGGAAATCTTTCCATAATGCCTGCAGTGATTCCTCAAGTAAAATCCCAAATGGTTCTAACTCTATTAATTCTTCAACTATGAGCATTGGTAATAAAAACATAAACAACATTGCAAAAAGAAGTTCCAGAAAGAAGAGTAGAAAGAAGGGAAAACAAAGCACGAAGGTGACTAATGAACCGGAAGTGTTGTCTGAGGAATATGCCAATGGAAGTTCAGCTTCTGAAACCTGTGGTAACAATGATGGGGATGGACCAATGTCGTCTTCAACTGCACCAGAAATTTCATTGCCAGATAGTGGGGCCAAGAATTCTGAAACACCGAACACATGCACCTCCTCCAGTGATGAGGTTGGTATTCCTTCCGTGGGCAATTTTGAAAATCAGCTTCTACTTAAAGACTCTGGACTTCCCATCTTTGATGAGGTGGAGGGTATTCATACACAGGTGAGCTGTTACAATGATATGTATACCAAAGGTTACTCTGATATGCATGACTCCTTTGTTTTGGATTCAATTTCAATTGGTTCAAACAGTGGTGATAGTACTAATGCTGGTTATGATGAAAAACACGCTGAGAAGGAAATTTTCAAGATAGATATTTCTGAACCTCCAGGTTTGAGTTCCGTGAAGGGATGTTTTTCTTTTCAAAGCTCATTAAATGATGTTGTAGACAATTATGATCACACTGAGGAAGCAAGGCATGGTATTCAGGGTTGTAGCAGTAGTGACATGCAATTGGTTGTGCCTAACAAGGGAAGTAAACAAAACAAAGTAGCACCACGAACTGCAAATGTCTCTAAATTTGGAAGTAATGGAAATCTGCATATTCGTACAGGAAAGGAAAACAGTCACTCTGTCTGGGAAAAGGTCCAGAGGAATGATTCCAGTGACTGCACTGGTGAGTTGAAAAAAGCAAGTTCTGTTTACTCATTGCTTGATCTCCCTTTGAGAGAGGCCCCTTTGCTTAAAGGAACCTCTAATGTTGATGATGTAAATGCCTTTTCGAAGAGTGAGGATAAAAAACAGCAAAAAGATAAGGTCTCTAAGAAATTGAAAAGAAAAACTGGACCATCTTTGAAACAAGAATACAACTGTTATTCCAGAAAGGGGTCGCAGCCAGCATGGCTGGCTTAGATGGTTGTGCGAAGGCCAGGATGGATCAGAATGATATATTGGATGTCTCGTCTCAGGTGAGGGACAAGAAATCCTTAAGTCTTGTTTCAAGATCTTGTTCTCTGCCTAGCTGTCCAAGGGGTGGATATCAAAGCAGCAAAGAAGAATGCATGACCTCTGAATCAGTTCACAGCATGCAACTCTGTCAAAATGAAATGGATCATTTTGAAAGTGTCTGTGTAGGAAACGAGAATAGCTTAGTGCAAAGAAAATGGGATTCCTTGAGTGAATCAAATCTGCGTCAGGTGCAGTCTCCAGTCTACCTTCCTCATTTACTTTGTAATGCAACAAGTAAAGAAGTACAGAAAGAAGTGTCTCTGGCGGAAAGCAGCAGGCAAAACCCCAGTGGTTCTGGATCTCTTACACACAAGTGGATGCCGATTGGGTCGAAGAATCCTGGGCTGACAAACTCTATTAGATCTGGCAGTTCATCTCTTGAACATTCTGATGAGGCTGCTTCAAAGAGATGGGCTCTTAAAGACACTGCTAAAGGGAATGTGGCGTCCAATACTCAAAATCTAGTTTCTAAAGTTGCAGTAGGGTGCACAGGTCAGAATTCTGAAGACGTAACTTGTTCTGCTGATGCAATTGATGGAAGGCTTCCAAAATCAAGCACAATTGAAGATCTGGCCAATAACAAGTTTGATGCAGCGAACTGCACCAATGATTCTGCAGAATCTAAAAATCTCAATGCATTTGAAGCAGATTCAAACAGAATACTAGAAGCAGTGAATAATGCTTGTAAGGCACAATTGGCATCCGAAGCTGTTCAAATGGCCACTGGCCGTCCAATTGCTGAATTTGAACGACTTCTTTATTATTCCTCCCCTGTTATCCATCAATTGCGCAATTCTTTAAGTTGTCATACTTGCTGCTCAAGGAACCAGGTGGACCAGGTTGGCGGTGTGTCATTGTGCAGACATGAGACACCTCACATCACTTTAGGATGCCTATGGCAGTGGTATGAGAAATATGGTAGTTATGGGCTGGAAATCAGGGCAGAGGAATTTGGAAATTCGAAGAGGTTGGGTGCTGATCGTTTTGCATTTCGTGCTTATTTTGTCCCCTATTTGTCAGGAATTCAGCTTTTCAGGAACGGTAGAAGTACTGATTCTGTAGATATTAACAATAGGCTTCATAGTTCTCAGGAGTTGAGCACATGTGGGATGAGTAAGACACCCAAAAAATCCTCTAGCATTGGTAGTCTTCCAATATTTTCAGTACTTTTTCCTCAGCCTGATCACAAGGAAGATGCAGTAACCCCACCACTTGTAAATCAATTGTGTATTTCAGAACAATCTTCAGCTTCTGCCAAAGAAGATGTATCTGTTCAATTAGCTGACACAACAGGGTCCAGTGATTTAGAGCTACTATTTGAATATTTTGAATCAGAACAACCTCAGGAGAGACGACCTTTATATGACAAGTAAGTATCCTTTTATGCTTTTTACTTTATGTATTTTCAGATGATCTTATCCTGTTTCCCTCCGTTTCAGGATAAAGAAGCTTGTTAGAGGTGATGGAGTGTCACATTCCAAAGTATATGGAGATCCAACTAAACTAGACTCTATAAATCTAAATGATCTGCATCCCAGATCCTGGTTAGTAATCAAACTGGCTTCAGACTCTTTAAAATGTGAATTAATGTGTTTTGCAGACATTAATACAATTGACACTGAGTGGATTCTAAATAGTAGGTAACTTTCAAGAGTCATCTGGTTTTCAGGTACTCAGTGGCATGGTATCCCATTTACAGGATACCTGATGGTAACTTCCGTTCGGCATTTCTAACTTACCATTCACTTGGTCATTTGGTCCATAGACATGCCAAATTTGAGTCTCGTAATGTGGGCTCTTCTATAGTATCTCCAGTTGTGGGTCTTCAAAGTTACAATGCTCAGGTAGTATCTCCAGTTTGGCATTGTAGTTAATGCATAATGTAAGATCTGTGAAGCTTTTTAATCAATATATACTGTCTGTCACTTGAACAGGATGAATGCTGGTTCCAGATAAGGCCCTCAACGCGGAGGCAGACAACAATAACACCAGGCTTAAACCCTTGTGGAGTACTAGAAGATCGTTTGAGGACACTTGAGGAGACAGCATCTCTTATGGCAAGAGCTGTTGTGAACAAAGGAAGTATGACATCTGTAAACAGGCATCCGGACTATGAATTCTTTCTCTGCAGGCGACGCTGGTGACTTCTCAGAATTGTAATTAAATCATTTTAACAACTCATCGAGTAGTTTTTAATTCCACATTAAGCTTTGCTACATTCAGATAGCATCCAACCTCGGATGAGAGAGAGGAGTGACCAACCTCCCCGCTTCCACCCCCTTTTTCTTTGCATCTTTACCTATGCATGGAAGTGGTTCCATATGCATATAGCTTCTCTGTTTCTCTCTCTCTCTCTCTCTGTTTCTTTTTGTTTTGTTTGGTTACACAAATGTATATATAATGCTTTTCCTTGTATTTGTTTCGAAAATTGGAGTATACAATATATGTAGACCGAGACTGTTGGAAGGCTAAAATCAAGCCAAAGTTGATTCAATTAAATTTTAAGAATATATAGCTTTCATTTTACTGCAGAGTGCTTGTTTCTTTTGATCCAAGTAATAAAGTTTTAAGAGGACCATCAGTTTGATTGAAGGATTATTGAACCTTTAACTAATGAAGGACTCATGACGAAGTTAACCAGCTAGCTTAGCTATAGCTACAACTGCATCTTTTGATTCAAGTCAAGTAAGAGGCATCGAGCACATAACAATACTATATCAATATCTATTAATACTCAAAACATGCCATGCCACTGATGAAGGGCTAGGATTACAAGATTGCATAAGCAACCATCTTATTTAATTAATAACATTAGCTAGATTCAGATTATAATTTGTGTAGAGCTTAGGGAAAATTCATATTGGCCACCTTTAATCCACGCATTCCTTGGCCTTTTGTTTATGAATAATCTGACTATTAATTGTTGTTGTACCAGAACTGTTTCTGAAGATACTCAACCTCCTTGTCGTCGATCTGGAATGCCTTGGCTAGAACATCAGGGTTGATAGGAGGGTTTGACCCGAACACTGCATTGGCTATGGTGATAACTCCTGGGTTCTGGCTGCTCAGACCAGCAACGGCTAAAGCGTTGACGTGTCCCACGTTGAGCTGGAAGTGAATGAGACCAACTGGGAACACAAACACATCTCCCTTGTTCAACACCTTGGTGAACAGCCGATTCTTCTCCCCATTAATATTGGATGTGACGAAGCCAACATAGAGTGTGCCTTCCAAGACTATGAGAAATTCTGTGCCGCGTGGGTGGGTGTGAGGAGGGTTGAGGCCGTTTGGTGCAAAGTCTATGCGAGCCAGGGATATGCCAAGAGTGTTGAGTCCTGCTATTTGCTCCACATTCGCCGGCGTCACGAATGAACCAACTGGATTTGATGTGTTCCCAGGAATTCTGAGCCCAGAGAAGAAGAAATCATCTGCTGTCGCAAGCTTCGGGTCCTTGCAAAATTTCCCATTCACAAACACTGCTTGTATTGTATAGATAAAGTTATACAAACACAAACAAAACAATAGTTAACCAATCTTTAAATTTCACTAAAACCCTATATATGCATATATACTACTAAGGGATTGTACAAACATATAAATAACTGAAAAACAATATATTTTACTACAAATTAATTAATGCAAATATGAAAATAATGTAGTGCATGTATACATACCAGCAGATTCGGTGTTATTAATTGCTACGCAGAAGTCCTGCAGAGGACTGGGGTCTGAGGCAGAGACAAGGAAGGTGGCCAATGCCAATGTGGCAACAATAGATAGCGGGAAATGAACACCTTTCATCATCGTTCGTACTTGTACTTAACTAGGTTGCCCCTCTCCTCTATATCTCTCTTTCAATCTTAGAATATATATTTTGTGTAGAAGAAGAGTTGCTTTGAAAATCCTGCATGGGACACTTGCTATTTATAGATTACAGAAACTCATGAACTGGTCTTGGATTTTCCCTGTCGATCGAAGCAGGTATAGACTTTAGATTATATGTTGAAGCAGGTAAAGACTTGGTTCATTACCATGCGTACGTGTATATGTATTTATGTAATATATTATGGATGAGTCTCTCTCTCTTTAGATTTTCAGGAAATGAATTGTATTGAAACTTTTTATTGGTAGGTGTACTTTTCAGTAACTAAATCGATCTCAATTAATTAAAGGTAGCTGGAAAAGAAAAACTAATTATGAATTAAGGCCGATCAACCATTGACGGTGACTCGGTGACTCGGTGACTCGGTGAGGTGACCAAGCCAATTTTGTGATATTTGAATTAATTAGAAGCTACCTGTGATAGAATTTTCAGGAGCCTAATTTGACTCAGTCCCACTTTGATAGTTTCAATTTCAATATCTTGCTTGAAAATAAAAAATATTCCTATTTTTATGAGCCATAATTCAACAGCCCGTAATTATAACCAATTGAAATATTCCAAGAGAACAGATAATATATTTCATCATTCTCCCGTTCCACCTGCACCATAGAAAGTAGGGGCCAAGACTTTTGTATTCCTAGCTTTTTTTTCCTAATTAAACATTTGTTTGCAGCTAATCTTCTAATTAAGTCAGAGGTCGTCTGGTGGTGGTAATTTATATGGTTAAAATTTTATAAGAACCAATGAGAAAATAACAAGTGGCTGATTTTGAATTTTTCAATCCAAATTGGTTCTATAAGGACTTACGTATATTTTGTCATGTTAAAATGGGTTTTTGAATAAATATTTCTTGATAAATTAGGTTAAATGCAACCAACTTTGGCCCAAATCTAGATGGGTTTAGGCCCGAATAAGTGTCCAATGCAGCCCAATCCAAAAATCACCATATGCTGAAAATAGGAGTGATATGTGGAATTAATATGTTAAGTTGGCTAGCTAGCATGAAGGAAAATAAAATTCGTTTCCAATAATTTAATGAAGAATGAAAAAAAAAAAGAGTTAATATCTGTTAGAATTTGGATAGAGAAAAGCATTGATTAGTAGTAATGAATTCCATTTCAGTTTCAAGTTTCAATATAGTGAGTCATAATTATGTCATGAATGAATGATTTGCGAATCATTTATTAATAATTGAAAAAATTAATTTAGCATAGGCTTAAGAAAACAAATAATCAAGTGTTTGAGTTGGAATTTGATATCATAGTTTGGCGATTGGCATGAAGAAAGGTTGATCTGATTCTGATGAATCAGTGAATGAGTGAGGAGGAGCTAGCTCCTTCAATTCAAGCTTGCTCTGTTTTAGTGCCTTCCGCTTCGCTCAAGGGCCGGCCCTCATTCTTCAAAGCCATTAGATAGCCATGGAGTTTGAGGTCAGTCAGCTCCTACTAGGATACTATTGTTTTTGTCATATTTTTAGGTTCACAGACCAGACCACAGACCAAAACAAAGAAAAGAAAAGTACAAAACCATCAAGCTAGAATAAGAAGCATAAGTAGAAGATGCCTTTTTCAGGGACCAAATGAGCACATCATCTTCGGTTGTGGACATCGACTCATCATACTAATATCACTCCAAAACATAGCATATACAATAGTATATGAATAACATATCACTACAAGAAGATCAAGAAGAATCGAAGATTCCTCCAACAACTCAGCAAAAAAAGAGAGAAAAAACCACAAACAATTCTAGGAATCTATTTTCTACATGTCCAAAGCATAGATATCAATCAAAAGTTCAAAATGATCAACAAGTTTGAGTCCAAGAAGGAGCATAGAGATTTTTGTAGTTGATATTTTCGTGCGTTAATGGTATGAAAAGAGTTGATTATTATTACGGTTGCGTATACTTGTATGATAGAGACTGAGTGAGTGAGTGAGACCACCAAGACTATAACCCAACCAAAAAAAAAAGATATTGACCTAAGAATATATACATGCCAAAATAAGGTACAACCTATGTTATTTATTCACAAAATGAATCATACTAGTAGTAGTTGAGGGCATCTTCTGCTTATCCTTAACTAAAATTTAAAAATTAAAACGAATCTGCTGGGCATTTTATTAACTGAAAATTTTAAAAATACTGATAATCTTCACATTTATAATTCCACTAAGCTTTAATATATATCTGTGGCTATCAACAGATTAATAAAACATTGATGTTGCTTATCCTTGATGATGAGGGCAAGGTGTTCTACAAATTACCTCAAAGAGGACGAGGCCGAGGCTGCGCAGCAATAAAAACTGATGTTGACAAGTGATGGTTGTCAAGTTACAGCCATCAAATGGCAATGCTATTGTTGAGGTGAGTGAATTATGGCTTGAGCTTGCAGCAGTCAAAGTAAATTGTTCTATTCTTCTTGGTAGGTGCTCTCGTTTCTACTGTACATGTTCCTCTTTGTGTGGCACAAGGAACTGAGGGGCCTTTTCCAAAAGAGAGAAGCCCAGATCCAGATATATAGAAAATTTTCTAAATTTGTATCTGTTTTTTTTGTACAAAGCGATATTTTAGGAGAGTAGAAAATATAATACAAGACCTCGGGTGTACGGATAAAATTAATGATCCTACATACTTGAGCTACAAGAATTCATATCAGTAAAAATTATGTCCCTAAATAAATTCAATAATTAACCTTGGGTTAATTATAGTTTAGTACCCTGTGGTTGTACTCTTAAGGCATGTTAGTCCATGTGTTTTCAATTTTAACAATAACGACCCTGATCTTGTAAATTTTTTACAATCCGGTTCCACCGTTAGGCTTTCCGTCATTTCTTCCGTTACTTGCCTACGTGGCACTGTGTGGGTTCCACATTTTATTTTTAAAAAATTAAATTAATTAAAATATGAATAAAATATTTTTTTATAAAAAAACTCTCTCTCTCTCCCCTCTCCTTCTCCCTCTCTCCCGACCTGTTCTCCTCGCTACCCATAACCAGCCCCGATTTCTTCCCCTCCCCACCAATTTCTTCTCCCACCCGTAACCCCCTCACCCCCGTGATTTTTCTCCCCCCACCCAGCCACATTTTACTAGTAGTACCCTTCACCGTGCGCCACCCGTCTAAACCCACCACGCCGTAGTTTTGCCCCTCGTCTCCGCCGCTACTTCCGCAGCACGACTGCGCGTCGTCCATGAGCGCGGCGTCGTCATTTAGGTGTTCTTCCTTGACCGGATGATGAGCCAGGACGTGCTCGAGGTTGGTGCAGAGAGCATTAGCGGTGGCCTCGTTGGTCTGAGCCAGGTCGAGCCATATTTGGTTCTCTATGCACAGAGACTTGACCTTCTCTTCCAGAGCCCAATTCAGTTTCCCGATTTTCTCAATCTCTTCCTCTTTGGCTCTGAGCCTCTTCGCCATCCCAACCTCTATGGCATCCATTATTCTCCTCGCTTGCCTCTTCCTCTTCTCCTCCACCTCCAATCTCACCTTCTCCATCTACAAAATCCCAAAACAAGAAAAATCCAAATCAATAAAATGAAAATTGAAAATACCCATCAACACCAAATCGCATAAGTTTCTTTGCTCTGTATTTGGTACGAACTGAAGGAGAATATTGAAATGAGTTGAAAGCCTCAAAATGAATGGAGGCGTGTGTATTGATTATTATATATTGTTTACAAGAGGTATAATGATGATAAAGGTTTACAGCACAATGATGTCTACCTATATAGTAATGTAAAGCACAATGAGTGTTTACAACACAATGATTCTATCGATATAATAATGTACAGCACTATCCAATAGTTTAATACAGCACATCATGATGATGGAGGAGTGGGATGCGAATTATATTTATCACACCCCCGCAAACTGAACGGTGGGGGGCGAACCGGAAGCTTGGACACGAGGGAAGAAAAACGAGCAGTAGACAAGCCTTTTGTAAACACATCGGCAAGCTGATCAGCAGTGCAAATGTATCTGACATCAATCTCTTTGCGAATCACCTTTTCACGAATATAATGATAGTCGACTTCAACATGCCGGGTGCGAGTGTGATAAACAGGATTTGCTGCAAGGGAAATGGCACTGAGATTGTCACACCAAAGCTTGGGACAAGTGAGAGAGAGAGGTGAAAATCTTTGAATAAGGAGCGAACCCAGGAAAGATGAGCTGCCGTGTAGGCTAGTTGACGATATTCGGCTTCCGTACTAGAACGAGACACACCCCGTTGCTTTTTCGAACTCCAAGTAATAAGATTGGGACCCAAGTAAATACAATGACCACCGGTGGAGATTCGATCATCGGGGTCACCGGCATAATCCGCATCACAAAAAGCAGTAAGAGTGAGGGAGCCAGGTGTGTAAAACAAACCATGCGAGAAGGTGAATTTCAAATAGCGGAGAATCCGTTTGACTGCCGTCCAATGAGTAGAGGTTGGACAATGCAAGTATTGGCACACTTGATTGACGGCAAAGGCCAAATCAGGTCGGGTGAGAGTTAAGTATTGAAGAGCACCGACAACACTTCTATATTGAGTAGGATCTTTCAAAGGCTCACCATCATGGAGATCGAGACGACGACCATGGGCCACCGGAGTAGAGATAGGTTTGGCGTCCAACATGTGAGTACGTTGCAACAAATCATGAGCATATTTAGACTGGAAAGAAATAAGCCATCCTTGGTCCGATAGGCCACAATGCCAAGGAAGTAGTGAAGAAGGCCCAAATCCTTCATAGAAAAGAGTCGCCCAAGCGTGGTAATTAATGTGGTAATGAAAGTTGGATCATTGCGGTGACCAAAATGTCATCCACGTAAATGAGTAAGTAAACAATAATTGATCCGTAATGATAGGTGAATAAAGAAGAGTCAGCAGTGGAAGCTTCAAATCCCAATTCCTCCAAATAAGAGGAAAAGCATGAGAACCAAGCCCTGGGTGCTTGTTTAAGCCCATATAAAGAACGTTGCAACTTACATACATGGTGAGGAAATTCCATATCAACAAAGCCCTTGGGTTGCTGCATATACACATCTTCATAAAGAGAGCCATGTAGAAATGCATTTTGGACGTCAAGTTGGCGAACGGGCCATTCAAAACTAACGGCAAGAGCAAGAATCAATCGAATAGTGGAGTGCTTGACAATCGGACTGAATGTTTCACCATAGTCAAGTCCTTCCTGTTGATGAAACCCATTGGCAACCAACCGCGCCTTGTATCGCTCAATAGACCCATCAGACTTCCTCTTAATTCGAAATACCCATTTATTAGGAAGAATGTTCATATTTGGTTTAGGAGGGACAAGGATCCATGTACCAGCCTGCTGCAAGGCATTGATTTCTGCTCCCATGGCTTGCCGCCACTCAACATGCTGATTTGCCTGTGTAAAAGAGCTTGGCTCGACAATGCTAACATTAGAATGAGCAGAAAGAGCATATTTAGGATTAGGCTTACTAACACCCATTTTACCTCTTGTGACCATAGGATGAGCAGATGTGGTTGGTGGAGTATCTATGGGAAAGATAGGTTGAGAGGGAGGGGGGGATGGATGTGTTAGTTGGAGGAAAGGTGAGAACAGGACGATGAGGGTCACGACGGTAAACCTGTAAGGGAGACAAAGGCAAGGGAGGATGTGTAGGGGGGAGATGGGCTAGGAATGGGAGATTGTTCAGGTAAATGAGAGGGATGAAGAGGAGGAGAAGGTAAAGGGTGAGATGGGCAAGGGAGATCAGTAAAAAGTAAAGGTAGTGAAGGTGGAGTGGATGCTTCCATAGCCCGAGTCACAGTGATCTCTTTAAAAGGGAAAGAACTTTCATCAAAGGTAACGTGACGGGACAGATACACACGACGAGTAGAGATATCTAAGCAACGATAACCTTTATGATTTAATGAATATCCTAAAAAGACACATTGAGTGGATCGAAAATTTAACTTATGTTGGTTGTAAGGACGTAAATAAGGATAGCATGCACAACCAAAAACACGAAGGGAATCATAAACAGGAGCACGTTGAAATAACTTTTTGTAAGGAGAAGAAAAATGCAAAACCTTAGTGGGAAGTCTATTAATTAAATAGAGAGCGGTGTAAATGGCTTCAACCCAATATTGAGATGGCATGGAAGCATGAGCAAGGAGAGTTAAAGCTATATCTACTAAATGACGATGTTTGCGTTCGGCAAGGCCATTTTGTTCAGGATGATGGGGACAAGAAATTCGATGTTCGATTCCTTTAGTAGCCAAAAATTCTTTAAGTTTATGATTAGTGTATTCGCCCCCACCATCTGTTTGAAAAGATTTGATAGGAGAAGAGAATTGAGTGAGAATATAAGTATAAAATTTAATAAAAACATCACAGACTTCATGTTTATGTTTTAAAGGAAACAACCAAGAATACCGAGAAAAATCATCCACAAAAGCACGTAATACTTAAATCCTTGAACAGATAAAATAGAGGAAGACCATACATCAGAATGAATAAGCTGAAATGGAAAAGTAGTAACAGATTTGGACAAATGAAAGGGAAGTTTGGTAGCTTTTCCCAAGGGACAAGACGAACAGAAATCCAAAACACGAGAACCTAAAGATGGTAAACTAGGAAATAAATGATGCAAAATAGGAGGAGATGGATGACCCAACCGAGCATGCCAAACAGGAGCATCAATTTTGACAACATGAAAAGCAAAAGGACGTTGAGAGGAGGAATGCGACAGATAAACAGGATAGAGACCACTGCTACTCGAGCCTTGGAAAAGCGTCTTCCCCGTTTTGAGATCCTTCACACAAAAAAAATTGGGAAATATGAGAAAGTAACAATTATTATCTTTACTAAATTGATGAGCGGATAAAATATTGGTGGAGGCATTAGGAGAATACAGAATATTATTCATGGTAAACGAGTGAGAAGAGTGAGTGAAAATAGATGAGCCAATTTTTTTAATTTGCAAACCTGTACCGGAAACAACACCACCAACGGTATCACCATGATAGTCACGGGATAGATTAAGATTACCAAGATCAGAGGTAATATGAGCATTAGCGCCTGTATCCAACAACCATGCGCGAGGATCAGAGGACGAAGAGGCTGGGGCAGCCATAGCCGAGAGTGTCTGAGTAGGTAGACGTGGAGCAAAAGACGAAGAGGTGTGGGCAGCCATAGCCGAAAGTGTCTGAGTAGGTAGACGTCCTTCAAATGACAGGTTCATGCGATTGTAACAGTCGATGGCAGAATGGCCAGGGCGGGTACAAATTTGACATACAATACGGCCTGTAGAAGACCGTCCAGCAACATGAGGAGATGAGGGAGGACGCTGCCCAAGAATGGGTGTAGAGCGATTTGAAAACCTGCTACCATAACCAACAACAGTTGGAGGAGAAAAGGAACCACGACCATTGCGACCAACAGATGTGAATCCATGACTGACACCAAAACCAGTAGAAGGAGCGCGACCACGAGAACCACCACGACCGGAAGAACTGCTGCCACGACCAGCGTACAAGGCTTGAGGAGTGGCATCAGAAACAACAACGCCTTGAGCATGAAGACGATGTTCCGCGCTCAACAAGAGAGCTTCAAGATCATGATACGAAATGGGAGATTCGCGAGCTTGGGCAGAGCTCACGGTGGTTTCATATAAAGGTCCAACATTATTCATGATGATAGAAACCAAGTCACTATCAGGAACGGAATGCCCGGCAAGAGCAAGATTATCAACAATGCCATTTAATTTGTCCAGAAAGTCAGAGATAGAAAGATCACCACGAGAGGTGCGCAATAGCTCACTACGCAACTGAAGAGTGCGATTGTGAGATGGGGAAGCATATCGGTTTGCAAGCGATAGCCAAGTGGCACGAGCAGAAGTGGAACGAACAACCGTACCCAAGACGGTCGGTGTGAAAGAACCGTTGATCCAATCGAGCACCATTTGATCAGTTTGAATCCATTCTTCATAAGCGAGAATTGACAACTTCAGAAACTTTGCCTTTGTCATCGTAATTTGGAGAAAAGCAGAAGGACACTCACTAGTGCCATCAACAAACTTCATGAGGCCACGACTTTTAAGGATGGGAATAATTTGAGCTAACCATAAGGGATAATTGTTGCGATCAAGCTTGATGAACAGAAGATTAGAGACAGATGTGTGGATATGGTTACCGGAAAGAGAAGAAGAAGGAGGAGCAGACGCAATAGCAGAGCAGAGGAGGATGCCATGATAGCAAATTGCAATGAAAAGATGGGCAGATGATTAACGCGTGAGTCCTGGGGCACCGAAATCCGGGGAAAAAAAAATTGACAGACGTGAGTCTAGGACTCGATACCATGAAGGAGAATATTGAAATGAGTTGAAAGCCTCAAAATGAATGGAGGCGTGTGTATTGATTATTATATATTGTTTACAAGAGGTATAATGATGATAAAGGTTTACAAAGACAATGATGTCTACCTATATAGTAATTTAAAGCACAATGAGTGTTTACAACACAATGATTCTATCGATATAATAGTGTACAGCACTATCCAATAGTTTAATACAGCACATCATGATGATGGAGGAGTGGGATGCGAATTATATTTATCACGAACACGTCGGCGCTGTACAGATTTGTGTTTCCTTGTATTGGGCTCATCATTTCCCTGTAAAAATCGCACCAACCCCATCAATTTAATGCACCAAAACACGAATCTCAGCAAACCCATATGCCCATATCCAGAGGTAAGGATGGAGAAGACGAGTACATACCTGTTGGTTATGAGTGGGAAGGGAAGAGATTGAGATGCCGAGCTTCAACAGCCATGGATTGAATGATGATGAGCAAAAGGAAGGAAGGAAAGCAGAGCAGCTGGGTGCGCGGGGGGCGGCGGGGAAAGGGTTCGGGGTTTTGGGTGGGAGAAGAAATTGGTGGGGAGGGGAAGAAATCGGGGCTGGTTCTGGGTGGGCGAGGAGAACAAGTCGGAGAGAGAGAGAGAGAGAGAGGGGGTTCGGGAAGGGTTCGGGGTTCTGGGTGGGAGAAGAAATTGGTGGGGAGGGGAAGAAATCGGGGCTGGTTACGGGTGGGCGAGGAGAACAAGTCGGGAGAGAGAGAGAGAGCGTTTTTTTTTTAGTTTTTTATAAATATTTTATTCATATTTTAATTAAATTTTTTTAATAAAATGTGGGACCCACACAATACCACATAGGCAAATAACGGAAGAAATGACGGATAGCCTAACGGTGGAACTAGATTGTAAAAAATTTATAAGATCAGGGTCGTTATTGTTAAAATTGAAAATACAGGGACTAACATGCCTTAAGGATATAACCATATGATACTAAACTGTAATTAACCCATTAACCTTTATCGGCAAAAATTTGTTCCTTGAATTGACAACTACCAACTGAGTTCTTCAAATAATTTTACAACCAATTCTAGAATGTACAAGATAAATCTTTCATCATCAAGTTATTATTTTATGACAAAAAGTCACTTTTGGTCCTTGTGGTTTATCACTTTTACCACTAAGGTTCTTGTGGTTTCAATTTGAACATTTTCGTCCCTGTGGTTTCAATTTCAAGCAATTTAAGGACAACTCTTAATTTCTGTCAAATTTTTTTAACTTCTTTTACTTGTGAAGGGGCAATTCGGTCAAATTATGAAAAAAATTCATTCCTTTTAAAAATAACAAATACAAAATGAAAAAATTAATAATAAATAACAAAAATTCATTCCTTTTTAATTCTCATGCCCTCCCCTCTCTCTCCCGTGCCCTCCCCTCCCACCATAACCACCATCTAACAAGCCATTGCCCAATATCACCCACCCAGCAACCAACCCTTACCACCCTTCCACCACAAAACTTCTCAAGACACCCCACCTATCTCTCTGTCTCTTTGTCTCAAGTCCAGCCCAAAAAAATTCGGTGCAAGCAAAAGACCACATTGCTCATAATTTATTACAATATGGCCAATAGATCTGCAAAAAAAATAAAATAAAAAAAAATCCCTCCAACCTAGCCCACCCACCAAGAGTCCCTCATTTATTGTCTTTTTAATTTTTTCAGCAACATAGCGTTTTGTAATTTGAAAACCAATATCACTCAAACATGTAGAAAAAAACCCCCCCTCGGTTTTCAACCCAGATGATGGTTTCGTGAGCGATAAAAAAGTCCAGAAGGTCCTCAGCATCAGAAGCAGCATTCTTGAGGTTTGACAACCAAAGCCTAACATATTTGTGTTGTGCGGAAACACTCCAAGACCTTGTCATTGATAGACTATGCGACGGCACACACACAAACCCCTTGAGAATAAAACACCCACCAAATCACAAAGTAAACACACCCATAAGAACACAAAGATTTATAAAGGTTCGGCCTCCTACCTACGTCCTCTTGGTGATCCACCCGAGAAATTCACTAGTATGTAAGAACAACTTTGGTTACAATCAAGAACCCCCTTAGCTCTCACAAGAAACCTAGATCTCTTTTCTCTCACCCTTGGAAATACTCAAGAATTCACCCTTGAATTCTGTCTTGTGTTTCTTCCTTGAAAATTCATTCTTGAATTTTCCTCTCTATTTTGTGCTTATGAAAAAACCTAGTTCTAAAGTGCCTATAAGTATAGGACTTTAGTACAATCATACAAGGATTAGGAAACCTAAAAGGATCCCAAAACAAAGAGAAAACTCAATCCAAATCTGACAAGGATTCCAAAATAAGGAAAAAACCTAGTCCAAATCTGACAAGGATTTCATCCTTCCTTCTATGGTGAGCCAATCTTCAACAATCTCCACCTTGGCGAACTATCCATTACCCATGAACAATTGTTGACCCATAGAACCTCTTCAACCTCTTGGAAAACGTTCTAGTAATTCCCAAGAGCTTCACCATGGCAAGAAACTTCTTGCCTCAACGCACCTTAGGTGAGAAGGTGCTCCACCCAATCTTAGACTTGGGCCATCCGGACCTCTTGTGTAGAAGAGACATCCCCCATGCCGAACTCCTCGCTCCTCGCCTTCTTGGAACCTTGAATTCTTGACATGCCTTGATACGCAAACCGCATACCAACCCTTGTTCTATAAATCCCCACGTAGCAACCAACTTTGTTCTTGGATTTATGAACAAACTCATTCTTTCTCATCCAAGCACCCATCCAATCTTCCCACTTCATGCTTCCTAAAGCACTCCAAAACATAGTTGAATCTTCTTTGTCCATCCATCCAAAACCTGGGGACGGTTTGATGGATTCCTTAAGCTCGGACCTTACTTGTGATGAATGCTCCACCTCAAGTAGAACCTCTTTGTGAGTTTGTTGTTGATGCCCCGCTTCTTCAACCCTTGTGTCAAGCTCCACCCGCCTTGGAGTCCTTTCCATGACCACCTTAGTAAGAAGCATATTTTCGGTTGCCACCGACCCAACAACATTCTCCCCATCATCCCTTGTCTTGACTTCACCTTTGTGGACCTTGTCTGCCACTTCTGCACCTTTGAAATCAAGTACCCTTGATGATGAACTATTAGTCATACAACTTTGACTAACCTTCCTTGCCTAACTAGCCTTAAGAGAACTTGTAGCTTTATTCCATTGCACCGGCTCCTTGACAATAACATACCATGCCCGCTTGTCTTTAGTACGAAGCACCTCCTTGGTAGAATTTTCTGCTCCACCTACACTTGTACCCCCCCAAAAGCTGATAAACATTGTTAGGTTGAATCTCCCCCCTCATAATCACCACCGAACCTTGTGTGACTAAGAGCTTCCCTTCTTTGGCCTTATATGAATACCCTTCTCTATCTAGAGCGCCAAGGGAAATAAGATTCCTTCTTAGTTTTGGTACATGCCTCACCCCACTAAGGCACCTAACAACACCATCTTGCATCTTGTTCTTCACTGTTCCCAGGCCCAAAACATCACAACTTATTTTGTCTCCCAACAAAATCTTGCTACCCTTCCTTTCCTCATATGTATCAAATATACTCCTATTTGAACACACATGATAAGAACAACCGGAATCTAGAATCCAAACTAAAGTAGAACTCGCACCCGAAGAACTTGCCACGACATCCCCGTTACGCTCCTCTTCCGTAACCGTCAAAAGTTTGTCTTCGGTGTCGCAATCAGTTGACATGTTTGCTGCTCCTGAACTTTCGGCATTCTTCATCTTGTTCCGCTTCTCTTTCCATACCGGACAATTCCGCTTCCAATGGTCCTTAGACCCACACTCGAAGCACCCTTCATTGTCCTCGGATCTTGAATTCCCACCATTGCTCGACTTGCCTTCTCGCTTGGTTGAATGACCCCGCCCTCTTGTCCTTGCCACAAGACCTTCACTTTGAGAGCCTTCTTCGGAACATTGAACCATCTGATCATGCGTCAGGATGTCTTGCACGATCTCTTCATACTTCAAGGTACCCTTCTCAAACATAAGCGTTGTAAGGAAGTGCTTATAAGACGGAGGTAGGGATGTTAACAACATCACATCCTTGTCTTCCGACTTATAAACCTCATTCATCCTTTGCAAGTCTGCAATACACCTGTTAAATGCGCTAACGTGCTCCATCATGTTAGCGCCCTCTTCCATCTTTAGAGAGTGAAGCTCCTCATTCAAGAAAAGTTTGTTGGACAACGATTTTGCCACAAACATCTCTTCAAGCTTTTCCCATGTCTGCTTCGCGGTGTTTTTCATCGCATTACACAACACCTTATCAGTTAGATGTTGTTCGATGGATCCTCTAGCAAGCTCATCTAGGTCCTCTCATTCCACATTCGTTATGGTTTCCGGCTTTTTCTCCTTGCCTGCCAAGACTTTACTGAGACCTTGTTGCTTAAGGACATGTTTCATCCTCCTTTGCCAAAGCATGAAATTCTCATTGCCCATGAACGGCTTCAACTCGACCTTCGTGCTATACACTTGTGGTGTCTTCTTGTCACCCACCATCGTAAACTGTAACGCCCCTGACCTAAAATTTAAGGAAAATAAATTAAATAAATTGAATTAATTAAATAAGGAATTAAATATGAATTAAATAAGAATTATTGGAATTTAATATGTAAGGGGCAATAAGGTCATTTCAATTTTTGGACGAGAATTTGGCGAAACGAGTTGCGCCATTGCGTCCGGCTCGTCGAAACGAGTTCGTGGATATGCGGAACGCCCAATTCCGAGTTGTAACGAACGCGTAACGGTTTAAAGAAAAAAAAAAAAAAAAAAAGAAGAGGAAAACGAATTTGTGATTTTTACAGTAAAAATCGATTTTTCTGATCTTCTTATTCTTCTCCCTCATTTTCTCCTCCCTCACTTTGAATTGTGATTTCTCCTCCGTCCCTTGTCCGATTTGGGTGTTTCCAGTCCCAAAAGTTTTGTCTCTTCATCCTCTACCTAACCTACTCAATTTCCCAGCTCGAAAGCCCACTGATTTTAAACTGGAACAACTGAAAGTCCGGCGGTTTTCGAAGTTTCCGACGAGTTTTCCGGCTACTCCGGCCACCATTTCCGTCGAGTGAGGTATGAAACTTCATCTACTCTTCCTGCTCTATCCTTTTTTATAGGTATTGTTGATCGATTTTGAGCCTAAGTGATCGGATCTATAACCTAAGTTTTGTCCGGTTTTGAGGTTGAATTTCCGGCCACTTGCCGACGTCTATGGACGTTCTCATAGTTGAATAAGTTGTTCCACTCATCGAGTAGTATAGGCTGGTGGAAGGGCAGCTCTTGGTTTGGAGTTTGCCCGACGACGGGTTATCGCTTTGGGCACCCGATACGCTGCCAGTGTGGGTGGCTGTGTGGGACCCACTTTTAATTGTCAAACTTTCTGCTACAATTATCCTTACGTCATCACGAGCGCGTAGGCGTGCTCGGATTCCAATTCGGACGTCGTTTGACTATCGAACGGATTTACGCCTATTGCGCGTTATCCGGGTTCGATATGTTCGGACAGTCGGATCAATCCCAATTCTTAGTATGTTGTCCCCCGTATTCCTAGGATCGCGTAGGAATTGACGAATCGTGATTCGGAGTCCCGGATACTTCGGATCAATGACTTAAAGCTTGAATTAAATCTTAACCGTCCGATCGTGAGCGATCCGACCGTTTGATCGAGACCAAACTTTGAGGACACGTTGTTTAGGCCGTGTTGAACCTGTAGGGACTTTCGGATCTAAGTTTGGAGGTCATGGGACCTACGGGCCCGGTTTGACCTAGTCGGGTTAGTTTGACCAAGTTTGACCGGGGTTGACCGAGCGTCTCCCGAGGTCGTCTTGCCACGTAGTTGACTTTGTTCGACTTCTAGGAATGTCCGGAACCTTTTGGAGGTAGTGGGCCCAACGGGCTGTGTTGACCAAAACGGGGTGTTTAACCGTCGGTTGACCGTGAGTCTTCCGGGGCGGTCCCACTGGTTAGAAGAAGTAGTTTGACCTTGAAATCCTTCGTATGACGTTTGTGCACATTAAGTCGGGTTTTGGTAGGATTTGAGTTTAAGGTTCTCGTTTCGGTTCGATTACTAATCCAATCCTCGTATCTATCGCTTTAGGTACGTTGACTCTGCTACGCGGCAGGCGGGATCCTTTTTGGGTTATGCAGCGTAGGACTAACGGTGAGTGGACATTGTTTTCAACGATATTTTAAAGAATGAATTGAAGTGCATATGATATGGTTTTCTTTCGATTATTTGGATTCAAATATTGTTTAAACCTTGGAATTGGATTTTAATGGTATTTCTTGAATATAATTTATATTTGGGTTTATGCATATTTTGGGTCCTGGACTATATGCGGGACATGATGATTACATTTTCATATTTGGTTATTTTGGGATCTTTGATTTAATATGAATTTATTGGATTATGTTTAGTAACCAAGTTTTGTGGTGATTTGAGTATTGGGTGACGTGTTTGGGGTTTTATTATTATTTTGGGTATCGGATTATGGATTTCTTGGGTTATGTGACATTGGGGTTTTATATGGTTTTCAAATGATAAATTTAAAGGATATTGGGGAATTGTGAGACTTGTGAATACTTTGGGTTCGGTTAATATACTTTAAGATTAGTTACTTATACCTTAAATATGTTTGATAAGTTGAGGTTCACGGCTTACCGTATTTCGGATCTTACGAAATTGGGTTATTGAATCTTGGGATTCTATATGGTTCTAATTATGAAATTTTCTATTTACTTTAATATTTGAAATCTAAGAACATTACGGGTTATATCTCGTACTTTGGAAATATATATATATATATATATATATATATATATATATATATATTCTATACTTTGTGAAATCATATTGTATACCTTTAAGAATCTATATTCTATACTCTTAGTGAAATTATAGTATATATCTTTTAGGAAAATTATATTATGTACTTTTGAGAACTTATGTTTTATTACCTTAGGAAATTATATTCCATATCTTTGGGAATCTATACTATATATTTTTGGGAAATTATGTTTATTCTATCGGAGTTTATATTTATAATTGGAATTAAACATTTGGGCGGGTAATTTGATAAATGTTGGGTTTCGATCTTATATTTGGGTTATTTGACTTTGGAATTTTCATATTATTTTAATTATGGATTCGTCGGGTAATTTTTAATATTTTGGAATTTATAAACATAAGGGGTTCTCAATATATATATATATATATACTTTCATAACTAATAGTGATTTGTGAACTAAATATCTTGGGGGTTGGATTTTACGTTTGAGAAGTATTATCTACTTTTCGATTATGGGACTTTACTTTTATTTAAATTTTGGGACTTGTGTTTTACGGGTTAATTGGGTCACTTTTGATACTTGGAGTTATGTCTGTACGAGGGTTATATTATTGTCGTATGCTGGAATTATTTTACATTATCAATTTATCGGGTTATGTGTTGGTATTTGGGTTTTGGTGGCTATTGTGAGTTTTGGTGTATATATATATATTCGGGTCTTTGACATATTGCAAGTATCTTGAGTTATATAATATTTTCGAGAATGAATATATGTATGTATGTTTGGTTATGTGTGGGGTATGTGGGTGTGGTTATTGTGGAAAGTGAGAAGTTGTTGGTTATGTCAGTTGAAGTGCTATAAGCACTACCCTATGTACCTCCCCCCGGTTATGGAACTTTGGAAAGTGGATACTTGTTGAATTGGATACTTGGATATGTTGGATACCCGGTGCACCCTTGAGTGGGTGTGACTGTAGACCCTTAGCGGGGTAGTCTGCGCGCGTAGGACTGGTCACAGGCGTACTAGTATTGAGGATTCTGCTGTACGTGCTGATAAGCTTAGTCCCAGTTGGACGGCTCGTTCCCTGGCCACATGGTTGTTGAGGACTCCTCTATGTGGTGCAGTCAAACTATCCCCTGTTGGGATTGTTTCCCCGGTACAATATTGGTGTGAGAGTCTTACTATATGTATTTATTATTATTATTATTATTATTATTATTATTATTATTATTATTATTATTAAAGTTCTTTCTTATTTTCTTCGGTGAGGATACTTCCTCGCCTGCAGTGCCTACGGGCATGCGATTGGTTGAGTGTGGGAAAGAAAGGGTTAAAGTCTATTAAAGTGTTACTATTATATTACCTTGTGGTGGCTTTGGGTTGCTTGGTTTTATCTTGGTTGTTGGAAGTTTAATGCCGTTTTGACTTTGGGAATTTCTTTGATTTTCATACTTACGATTTTCAAGTGGTTTCTGTTTATAATTATTGCGGAACAGTTTTGGGAGGTTATGCCTCGGGGAAAGGAAACGAAAAAGGTTTGAAAGTTAATTATTCTTTTATTCTATTGAAATAGTGGTTTGGAAATCAACTACGTATACAAAGGATTTTGATTTACATGTTTTGTATCGTTTTTATATTTAAAAGGTGGGGTTAGCATGTTTGTTTTAAGTATTGAAACTTTGTTTTCGTCCACTCACAATTTTTCTGTTTTGCGCCCCCAGGCTGTAGTGCCACGAACCGAATTTTCAAGCCGAGCTTTCCTTCTCACGAGCTTCGACCGACGGGTAGGACTTCTATGTCCATTTCTCTTGAGGTTGAATTATTGTTTAAATTCAATTGCCTTTAGTTATGCTCTGTTATCGCCCATTAGGGTTGGAATTAAAGGCCGGAGGCCTATTTCGTATTCGTGGTTGTTTGCTAGCGCTTGAGTTGTAAACTGTTGTTGGTTTGGCAGGGTTGGAGATTTGGGTAAGTTAGTTTTTCAGGGGAGACTCTGCCGAAATTTCGGCAGAAGTCTCGGCCCTTTTCCTTTTGACTCAGGAGTAGGAAGTGTAATTCTTTAGTAAGTGGGCCCGATATCTGTCAGATGTCGGAAAACCACAGGGCTCGGCACGGATTCCGAGAGGAATTTGGGTCGGGTCCTGTCATAAACACTTGCAAATACTCTTAAAACTTTTAAGAGCCCATCGCTAACTGCGGCTCTGATACCACTTGTTGTGCGAAAACACTCCAAGACCTTGTCGTTGATGAACTATGCAACGGCACACACACAAACCCCTTGAGAATAAAACACACACCAAATCACAAAGTAAACACACCCACAAGAACACAAAGATTTATAGAGGTTCGGCCTCCTGCCTACGTCCTCTTGGTGATCCACCTGAGAAATTCACTAGTATGTAAGAACAACTTTGGTTACAATCAAGAACCCCCTTAGCTCTCATAAGAAACCTAGATCTCTTTTCTCTCACCCTTGGAAATACTCAAGAATTCACCTTTGAATTCTGTCTTGTGTTTCTCCCTTGAAAATTTACTCTTGAATTTTATTCTCTATTTTGTGCTTATGAAAAAACCTAGTTCTAAAGTGCCTATTTATAAGTATAGGACTTTAGTACAATCATACAAGGATTAGGAAACCTAAAAGAATCCCAAAACAAAGAGAAAACTCAATCCAAATCTGACAAGGATTCCAAAATAAGGAAAAAACCTAGTCCAAATCTGACAAGGATTCCATCCTTCCTTCTATGGTGAGCCAATCTTCAACAATTTGTTGGTTAATTATTGATCCTCTGCAGCTTGAAAAATAGCTTGAACAATTATTAACGAATCTTGTAGGCTGTTGCGGTTGTCCTTGACACCCCAGATATCAGCAAGGGTTTCTAAGGCTGGGGAGGCCAATCTGTCAAAGATCACTTGCAAAGCAGGGGATAAAACTATGCTTGCTGCTTCCATTTCTAGCAGCGACAAGGCTGAGATGGTGGCAAAAATGGTGAGAATAGTTGGATCTTGAAATGGAATGGATCTGAACAAGTGGAGAATTTCAATTTGATTGATGTTCAAAAGCAAGAACATATGTGATTCACACTCAAAGTCAAGGTCTATCATATATCCTAATCACTATTCTCATGGCCCCTCTTTGAAAAACTTGCATCCAATTAGATCACTTCTATATCATCTTTTTCAGCAGAAATTTCCCCACTACCCTTCACCAAAGAAAGGAAGACATTTTTCCACCTTCATCATTGATTACGACGTATTATTTTTGTCAACATACCATCAAATCTGAAGCATTAACCTAGAAATGAAGATAAAGAAATATAGAGCTTACTCTCATTATTTTGTCCATTTCACAACACATTATCAACTCGAACGTCGCTTTGATATATTTTATTTACTTCTGAATTTTCTCAACTAAGGGTTATGTGGTTATTTTTCTATCTCCTCACAAGATGATAACCGTTGAAAATGATCCACCATCTATGGTAGGTTGAATATCAAGATCTTACATCTCTAGTTTTCTAATCCAAATTAGTATTAGCACGGCCCCTCTTTGAAAACTTTCCACCCAACTATGCATTGACAAGCACAAAGGTCCAAATACAGGGCCACTAGAAGGAGCAATAGAACTTATTTTTTTACACATTTTGAGTAGGAAAACCACAAACACTTTCACCAGTGACTACTACGAAAAACCAAGGCACCTTCATGTTTAAAAAATATATATTACTGAAAACTTCTAAGCGCGAGTTTTTTTTTCTAGCCCTGAAACAATTATAGTAATGCTTATAATTTGTTTTTTCAAAGTTCTTAAAGTTTATTTGCGCCAAATCATCTGTTTCTAATAAATAAAATTTTCATCATACCCCACATACGTTGGTATTCTATTCATGTTGTCAAGTAAGATGTAGTTTGGGACATAAAATTGCTACACAATTTTGTGGTCCTTAGAAAGCATTATTGTTGGTGCATTAGTGGAGGTGAAGATAGATATATGTTCATTTCTAGTTTCCCTGTCTGAGTACCTGCTGGTCTGTACCGTCAGCTGCAAGGAAAGAAGTGTGTCACTAGGAAAACCATCACGCTAGAAGAAGAACAGCAGCAAAATGGGTGGGATTTTGGGCTGGGATAATCTAAAACGAAAAACTTACAAACAAACAAAATCTGCAGGGTGGCATGTATTGACAAAACCATCAAGCTAGAATAAGAAGCATAAGCAGAAGCAACAACATTAAGCTTATCCTTGACTACAATTTAAAAATTAAAAAGAATCTTCTGGGCATTTTATTAACTGAAAATTTAAAAATACTGATAATCTTCACATTTATAATTCCACTAAGCTTTAATATATATCTGTGGCTATCAACAGATTAATAAAACATTGATATTGCTTATCCTTGATGATGAGGGCAAGGTGTTCTACCAATTACCTCAAAGAGGACGAGGCCGAGGCTGCGCAGCAATAAAACCTGATGTTGACAAGTGTCGATGGTTGTCAAATTACAGCCATATGGGCAATCAAATGGCTATGCTATTGTTGAGGTGAGTGAATTATGGCTTGAGCTTGCAGCAATCAAAGTAAATTGTTCTATTCTTCTTGGTAGGTGCTCTCGTTTCCACTGTACATATTCCTCTTTGTGTGGCCCAAGGAACTGAGGGGCCTTTTCCAAAAGAGAGAAGCCCAGGTCCAGAAATATAGAAAATTTTCTAAATTTGTATCTTTTTTTTTTGTACAAAGCAATATTTTAGGAGAGTAGAAAATATAATACAAGACCTCGGATGTACGGATAAAATTAATGATCCTACATACTTGAGCTACAAGAATTCATATCAGTAAAAATTATGTCCCTAAATAAATTCAATAATTAACCTTTATCGGCAAAAATCTATTCCCTGAATTGACAACTACCAACTGGGTTCTTCAAATAATTTTACAACCAATTCTAGAATGTAGAAGATAAATCTTTCAAGTTATTATTTTATTGGTTATCAAAATGCCGCCAAACTAGGGATATGTGTGTGGCAAAGCAGCTTGCATTAAAAATTTATGGGGGTATAGGTTGTCCTACTGAAAATTCCATCTTTGTTGCCTTCTTTCTTTGTTTTCTTCTGGTTAAAATCAATCAAATGTGTTTTGATTTTAAATGAGCTGCAGGTTTTTGCAAAATGGATGGTATTCAGGGGAATGACCAAATTATATTATGATTGTATGGTGGTGTTCATATGTGAATGACCACGTAAATATATATATATATTGATATGATGGATGTATTTGACATAGAAAAACAATATTTAATGTGGAGAGTGCATTTTATTGTTTTCAACGTGTGTTGATGTTGTGATTGGAAGGATAGATGTGAGAATGCACTGATTCCTTCAATTGGAAGATAACCTTCAAGTGGTTGACCGTGGCAAGTAATTAGGGAATTTTAGCCCTAGGGTGCGAGGCCCCAAACCAGTTAGAGCTCTAGTTGTTGCCATTACAATGTTCATGAGGGTAACACATAGTTACTTGACGGCTTTGGCGCAAATTTGAGAACATGCATCGTACCATTTCAGATGGTGTAGGTGTTTGTGAGTTGGGAGAGTCTTATGTATTCTCACTTATGTTGTCCAAGAGTGACATTTATGGGTTGTGTTTCTAACGGATTTGAAATAGGTTTTGGGTCAGCTGATGACCGAACAGTTCTTATAAAATAAAAGAATTGTGATTTGACGTGGGAAAACTACTTTTAAAATAAAAGAGTTTTGGTGTAGTCATAGGTGGTGACTTAAACAGTTCTTAAAAATAAAAGAATTGTGATTGGGGTGAGTTGATTGATTATGAGTACCTTGATTATACAAGGATTGTGTGATGCTAATGAAAGTGCATGTGATTGTACATAATGTGTAAAATGACATATTTATACTACTGGTATGCGAGCTTTAGAAAGCTTAACGGGTTTGTTGGTGATGAACCCGATACACTATTCAACGGTGTAGGGGGCTAATCCTGCAGGTAATAGGAACGCATGACTAAGGTCAAGAGCAGAAAGCAAGATGTGTACTTGAAGTGTACAAAGTTTGTTTTGAGATTATTGTTGAGATTAGACTTATGCTGTGTGAGATAAACTCTGAGGAACAGATATGTAATAGGTTGAAGTTTCAATTTATTATGTAACTGTTGGAATGTAATATTTGACTCAGAAAATTAAGTCAGTATTGACATTGTGGTTCGGAACAGTGGTGTTGTATTTAGAAAAAAATTTCCACGTACAATTGTTGAAGGTTCCGAGCTTCACGTGCCCGGATTGTTGGTTGTTTGTAATAACTTAGCATGTTATTTGTGGTGGAAAAATCCAGGGTCTGACACTCCAACTACTCTTGCATGTCTTTAGAGTAAACAGCTAGCATCGTTGATAGCTGTTTGTTCTACTCCTGCAACACGGTGTCTATGTCTATGGGCTGCTAACAATAAGCCCATTAGTGACGGCACTACTACAAAAATCGAAATAGACGACGGTAATCCACTGTCGTGTATCCGGTTTTTCAACTGTTGTGAAATCGACCGACATCTTTTGACGCATAAATCAATGACGGTAAATTCCTGTTGTCTATTATATGTAAAGAAGACGGTTTTTCTTAAAGAACTGTCGTCTCTTAGATGTAGAGATGACGCTTTTACTCAAAACCGTTGTCTATTAATTGTAAAACGACGGTTTTTTAAGAACTGTTGTCTATTACTTGTAAAGACGATGGTTTTTTGAAAGAACCGTCGTCTATTATTTGTAAAGACGACAGTTTGTCTAATAGAACCGTCGTTTATTATATCCAAAGACGTTGGATTTGTTAAAAAATCGACGTCTATTACTTGTAAAGACGACTGTTTTTTTAAATACTGTCATCTATTAACTCTAAGACGATGGTTATTAATTGTAACACTGACGTAGTAATTTTACATTTTAGCTTTTTTTTTTCTTGTGTCCAATGGTATCAGAAATATATAGTCAAATATTCTATTACCCACGCCATACATATATATATACTCAAAAGTTGTTTCTTTCATAACTAGAATATCAAGAGTACAATAGAACAAAATAAAATCTAAAAAATGAAAGTACTCTAGGACTGCTAGCTGCAAGCCTAATTACAATAATACACCAAAATTCCTATACCTAATCATCTTTTAAATCAAGTTCTCCACATTTTTCCGCAGGCACAATAAGACACAAGCTTGACACTCTCCAGTTTGAACCTGCTTCTCCCTTGGATGCAATTACTCTCTTCCCTTTGTACACTTGTAACTGCCTCATATGGTGTGTCACCGAAATATGAACAAAAGAAGGAAGAAAAACTTTCTCTAGTTAGGTTCTCCAGCCACAAGGAAGTTATTTTTTTCTCTTCATACAAGGAGCATGGAAAGGTACCTGTTAAAAGGGAACCTTCATCAAAGGAAATCACCTCATCATCAACGCAATCATCTGCAATCTTTCACCAAAGTCAACCTTGATTTCTGCCTTCCTATCATAGCTGATCTGGATTGATTCTCTACATCAATCCTTTTGTATTTACCTTGTTTAGACAATTTGGATTGATTCTCTACATCAATCCTTTTGTATTTACCTTATTTAGACATTATCAATGTGTATATAATAGTCAGCTCGTGTATCAGTAATGATATCAATGAAACATACCATTCATTCTTAATATCTTTATGGTATCACAGCCCTAAGGCTCCAACGAGCATCCTCTTATCCTTTTTTTTTACCCAGTCATCCATACTCATGGCTCCTGAATCCTCTGATATACCCGCCCCAAACGTCACTGACACCAACTCCAACACCCTCTCCTCCCTAATCACCATCAACGCTGCCGCACAACTTCCAGTCAAGCTCACACCCACAAATTACCCATCTTGGCGTGCCCAGTTTAATGCCCTCCTTATTGGCTATGACCTCATGGGCTATGTGGATGGTTGTTCTACATGCCCACCAACCACTCCAGCCGTGCCTCGCGCCCTTTGGATTCGTCAGGACCAGCTGCTCCTCCATGCTATTCTTGCATCCGTTTCACCGCAAGTAATATCCCTTATTGCCTCTGCTAAGACCTCCAAGGAGGCGTGGGACAAGCTGCTCCATCTCTTTGCTAGCAAAGCACGTGCTCGTGTCCTTGGTCTCAAGGAACGTCTTACTCTCATGCGTCGTGAGAATAAGCCTGTCTCTCAGTATTTGCAAGACGTCAAGGTTATCGCCGATGAACTTGCCATCATCGATGTCCCTCTTTCTGATGATGATCTTCTCCTCTACATTCTCAATGGTGTTGGCTCTGAATTTAAGGAGATTGCTGCTGTCGTTCGTTCCCGTGACACCTCTATTTCATTCGAAAATCTTCATGATAAGTTGGTTGAACATGAAGCTGCCCTTATGCGTGCTGACGCCACTGTTGCCCCACATGTCATCACTGCCAATGTTGCTCAAAGCTCCCAACGAACCCCCACCAACCGTGGTTCTCGCTCCAACAACTACAATAACAATCGTAGCTCTTCTGGCTCCCGCAACAATTATCGTGGTTCCTTTGAATCCACCTCGCCTTCCACCACTGACAACGGTCGTCGTTCAAACAACACCATTGGCACTGGTTATCGTGGCTATTGTCAATGGTGTGGTACACAAGGTCATAGTGCCAAACGCTGTCCCCAGCTTCAATCCGGCTCCCACAGTCAGCCAGTTTTTTCAATTCTACCTCCCATGGCCGCCACAATGCCTCTCCCACATGGTTGCTTGATTCCAGTGCTTCTCACCATGTTACCTCCAACGTCACCAATCTCTCCGGTGTCTCCACATATGATGGCCCTGATGAAATAATTATTGGTAATGGTTCAAGTTTGGGTATAACTCATGTCGGTTCATTCTCTCTCACTATCCCCTCCTCCAAATCTTTTACCTTATCTAATGTTCTTTGTGATCCTTCCATCAAGCAAGATATTATTTCTATTTCCAAATTTAACAAGCAAAATAATACGTCTATTGAACTTTTTCCTGATTTCTTTCATGTCAAGGATCTGAGCACGGGGGCGGTACTTCTTCAAGGCCCGAATAAGGACGATATGTACGAGTGGTCCTCCCAATCCCTCCGTCAACCTCAGGCCATGGTGGGTGTGGTGGTCTCCCCAAATTTGTGGCACCGGCGTCTTGGTCACCCAAATTCTAAAACTCTTCAACAAATTCTTCGTTCCTCTTCCATACATGTGTCCTCCAAATTGTCCGAGTCTCTTTGTCATTCATGTCAATGTAATAAGAGCCATAGGCTCCCATTTGGTACTTCTTCCCTTACAAGCAATGGTCCATTAGAGCTTCTTTATAGTGATGTTTGGGGCCCTGCCCCGTATTCTTCTATTGATGGCTTTTCCTACTATCTTATTTTTGTTGATCATTTTACCAAGTACATATGGCTCTACCCTCTCAAAAAGAAATCGGATGTGTTTTCCACCTTCACCACCTTTAAAGCCCTTGTTGAAAATTATTTCAAAACTAAAATCATCACCTTATTCACTGATGGTGGAGGGGAATTTGTCAAACTCAAAAACTTTCTCTCTTCCACTGGCATCTCTCATCTCATCACCCCACCACATACTCCACAACACAATGGTGTTGCCGAACGACGGCATCGTCACGTTGTCGAAACCGGTCTCACCCTCCTTCATCAAGCTTCCTTACCTTTGTCCTATTGGTCATATGCCTTTCAAACTGCTGTCTACCTCATAAATCGAATGCCCACTCCTATCCTTAACAATGTCTCATCATACACACAACTCTTTCATCAACAACCTAGTTACTCACGTCTTCGTACCTTTGGATGTCTGTGTTTTCCATGGCTACGACCTTACAACTCCAACAAGTTACTTCCTCGTTCCCGCCCATGTCTTTTTCTTGGTTACTCCTCTAATCAAAGTGCCTACAAATGTCTTGATCTCTCATCCAATAAACTTTTTATCTCTCATCATGTCCAATTTGATGAGTCCACTTTCCCTCTTGCTAGTGCCAATAATTCCGCATCTTCTGTCCTCCCTCATAATTCCACCTATTGGTTTGCTCTTGCTCCTCCTGTTACTCACATTCCCTTTCAAGCATCCACCATGCCACCACCATTGGCTGCCACCTCCTCGCCGACTACACCACCCACATCGTCCTCCGCTGCCTCTTCCGCCTTGGAGCAGCTCTGCCCCCTTGCGCACATACCACCCACGACTCCTACTGACTCTCCACTTCCGCCACAACACCCACCCCCTCTAACCCACCTTATACTACTCATACCCCTCAACAAACCGTGAACCAAACCCATTTCCCTTCCAATTCGATCCCCAATGAACTCGTAACCCAACCTCCCCAGCCATCCCCTATTCGTACCTACACCAGAAACCCAAACAGACTCGTTCTTACCTTCCCATCCCTTGACCCATCGCCTCCCCCACCACCTTCAATCGCACCACCCATGGTTCCCGATCACCAAATGGTGACGCGTGCCAAAGCCGGTATTCGCAAGCCCAATCCTCGTTATGCTCTAGTCGCTACCAAACACCCCATACCTTCCTCCGTTGAGCCGACATGTGTTTCTTAGGCCATTAAAGACCCTCTTTGGCGAGCTGCCATGCCAGCTGAGTTTAATGCTCTCATTAGCAATGGAACTTGGGAGCTTGTTCCATCTGACCCTACTCACATTCTTATTGGTTGTAAATGGGTGTTTCGTATCAAACGGCACCCCGATGGCACTATTGATAGGTACAAGGCCCGTTTGGTCGCCAAGGGCTTTCATCAACGCCCTGGTATCGATTTCTCAGATACTTTTAGTCCGGTGGTCAAGCCCACCACCATTCGTGTTGTGTTGCATCTTGCCGTGTCTAATGGATGGCCTATTCGTCAGTTGGACGTCAACAATGCCTTTCTTCATGGCACACTCAGTGACACTGTTTATATGTCACAACCCCCAGGTTTTGTTGATGCCAACCTACCATCTCATGTTTGTAAACTCCGGAAGGCTCTTTATGGCCTTAAGCAAGCACCCCGGGCATGGTACAAGGAATTGAGCTCATTCTTGCTCTCTAATGGCTTCCGCAATGCTACCTCTGATGCCTCTCTATTTATTTCTACCTTTGGCAGTCATGTCATTTATTTCTTGGTTTATGTTGATGATCTTATTGTTACTGGCAACAATTCTTCTACTGTAATGCAGTTCATTGCCACATTGGCTCGCCGGTTCTCTGTCAAAGACTTGGGGTCACTTCATTACTTCCTTGGTGTTGAGGTTGTTCCCACCACGACTGGCCTTTTTCTCTCCCAACACCATTACATTCGTGATCTCCTGCTCAAAGCAAAAATGGACGGTGCTAAGGAGGTCAACACTCCATTATCTCCCTCTGACAGTTTTGTGCTCAATGATGGCTCTCCACCTACTGATGCTTCTCGATTTCGTCAACTCATTGGTGGTCTTCAGTATCTCAACCTCACACGCCCTGACATCTCCTTTGCAGTTAATAAACTCTCTCAGTTCATGCATCAGCCTTCGGAGTCTCACTGGCAAGCCCTCAAGCGTCTCCTTCATTACTTGAAAGGCACCTTATACTTTGGTCTTCATCTTTCTCGCCGCTCCTCTCACCGTCTCTATGCTTTCTCTGATGCAGATTGGGCCGGCAATCGTGATGACCGTAAATCCACTACTGCCTATGTTGTTTATCTTGGTGGAAACCTCATCTCTTGGAGCTCTCGCAAGCAACGCTGTGTAGCCCGCTCTTCCACCGAAGCAGAATATCGGGCCATTGCTACCACCACTGCAGAAATTGCATGGATTCAATCCTTGTTACGTGAACTTGGCATTTCCCTTCCTGCACCACCGCTCATATATATATATATAAATAAGAATTTAAACTATATGAAAATGGCCAATTTAGAACTTGATGGCAATTTTTTGAATGTCCATCCAATTTCCGTCAATATTAAGAGTAAATTTGTAATTTTAAAGAAAATAAAAATTATATCTTATCAAATAACTAAATAATAGTAAAAAGATTTTTTTAAAACAAAATTAAAGAACCCCACCTCAACATCGATGCCGTGAATCCAACTCCGGCGACGCACCACCCCTCTCTACTCCAATTTTTTTTTTCTCTTGAAACTATCAAACACCTCAACTAGTTTTTTTTTATCATGTAGAGGAGTCACAAAATTTTTTTAAATCTTTTTTTTCTCATTTTTCTGACACATTTATGGCGAGTTTTAAATGAGTCATTTTTATATATTTTAAATCCTTACTTATCGAAAAAATATGGGAAATAGCCTTCAATGCCACCGGTTTTTTAGTTTTAAGTGGAAATACCAAGCCTCCCCATAAATTTTTCAAATACCACCTATAAATATATATTTATTGTCCACTTATAGCCCAAATATCACTTTTTCTCACTTTCTCTTTTCTCTCTCAGCTCCCTCTTCGCTCTCTCGCTCAACTCTTTCTCACAGTTCTCTCTTCCTCTCTCTTCCTCCTCACAGAACAACAACTTCCTCTAATGCCTCTACTTTCTCTACAAACCCACAACACATCTGCAAGCACACACCAACCACTCTATCTCTTTCTGGGTCTCTTTCCTCACTCTCTTTTTCTCTCCCACACACCCACACTTGCCCATCTTCCATAACTCGGACCAAAAGGCTGAACAACTTCGTTTTCCTATTCTCCTCTACTGCTCAAGAACAAGCTCTTGAGGAAAGCTCAAGATCGAGGCAGAGCTCAAGAGTTCTCTAACACAAGATTAAGCGCCCAAAATGTGCCTTGGACTTGTACCCTAGAAGACATTCGCACTGCTCGATAAGTACGGCACCGTCGTTGACGTTGAGGTGTTCATTTTCCATTTTTCTTTACTTTGAGTCCGTCTCTTTGTTATTGGGTGTTAATAATTTGTGATTTTATTTAATGGATTTTGATTTTTTTTTTGTTAGTTTTTTGGTGTGGTGGGTAAGCTTGCCATGTATAACAAGACCAGAAACAAGGGTTTGCCATTTGTAACAATGGGTTCACTAGAGGAGGCTCTTGCGGCTCTCAATAATCTCGAATCGTCTGTGAGTATTTTGGGTTCTGTTATCTTCTGTGAATGTTTTTATTGTTGTAAGATGAGTTTTATGCTCTGTTTGGTCAATGAGAAAGACTATTAATTTGTAAAGCAACTCAAATTTGGGAATTTTACAATATGAGACCTGAAGTAATTGAGTACCTCTTCTGAAGTGAGACGTAATATTCTGCTTATACACATGACTGTTTTGTGTTTGCATTGTTAGTGTTGAAAGTTTATTGCTTTCTAAAACTGTAAGGAGAAATTTGTTTCGTGTATGTTTGTTGCATTTGCAGTGTGTATGAGCTTTGAAGCTGAATTTATTGGAGAAACTCGCTAGTATCCTGTGGACTATAACCTGTGTCCCACAGTTGGCCTTTAAGTTTCAAGTGCGTGACTTTAAACTATCTTCTTATGGGGTTAGAACATGACTACTTATTTAAGGGCATAATTGTTATCATATTCCTTGAGGTTGTGATCTATTGTTTCGTATCACCCTTTATAAAGGAAAAAAGTCATTCAATCAATCACCGACAAAACATAAATGGCAATGGCTTAGAGGCTTCTAATGTATCTGGAAACACCCAGTTAACTCATTATCATCATCATGCCAAAACATCTATGTGCTATCATTCTTTCTCATGGCAGCATGCTTTAGCACCATAGGCTTTCATTCACTCGCTTTCTTATTTTCCTTCTTCCACCTCTACCATTGGTTTGTGATCTTCATACTTTTGTTAGGCATACCTTAAATTTTGTTCAACAAGCAGAGCTACTTTAGCATAAGGGTTGGAGTTGTGGAAGCTTAATGGAACAAGGGATTGAGGGCATAAGGGTTGGAGTTGTGGAGGCTTGATGGAACAAGGGATTGAGCTGGAACTATAGTATACTGTACTTCTATCATGCAAATTTTAATTTTTAGTTGTTTAGGAGGCTGTGAAGGTGCCCTGTCAAATGACAATATGAACTTGTTAGGTGGCACTAGCAAC
Organism: Prunus padus; assembly: GCA_024362665.1. Classification (NCBI taxonomy): domain Eukaryota; kingdom Viridiplantae; phylum Streptophyta; class Magnoliopsida; order Rosales; family Rosaceae; genus Prunus; species Prunus padus. The sequence continues at coordinate 11,061,491 of JANFAM010000006.1, read as the reverse complement.
CGTTTGGGCTTGGAAGTGGAAGAAAATTTATAATTGGTTGGGGGAAATTCGTGTAAAATTCGTGATTGTTATGAGTAATCACCACATTTCACTGATTTTTTTATTTATTATTATTTAGCTTTGATAGAAGAAAAAATGAGTTTGAAGAGATTTTGATATCAAACAAAAATCTATATAACATAATTTTCTTCTTTCTTTGTGTGCACGTGCTGAACATGAGAAATGATTAAGTACCATATGCAGCCTGCTTGTCTAGATTTTGTGTTTCTTTTTACATGTTTAGTGAAGTTATACATTATATATAACTATATCTCGATACAAATTTTGGTTTGTTGTAGGAAATTAATGTAAACAACATTGTAAGCTTTGCCAAGAAGATGTGACATATCTCAATCATGTTTCGAGATGGGTTGTGCAATAGTGTTGGTTGAAATTGAGATGTAATTTATTCATTGAAATTTGAAAGCAGATTGTTTTCCGATGGTGAAAGCTTTAAATTTTGCATTTGCTGCAATTTTGTCTTGACAATTTCTTTTTCTTTTCTTTTTCTTTTTCTTTTCGGATTGCACAAGGAAAAGAAAAGCCGCACCCAACTCTTTTCCCTATCAATAACAAATCTGAGGTTAACAGTTACACAATGTGTTTTAGTTGGTTTGTGCAGGCACTGATGTGCAAGTCATACACTGGCATTGGAGACCATTTTGTGCATAATGTAATGAGTGTAGCCAAGCAGTTGTTTGAGCTGACTTCTGAAGTCAAATGCAAAGCTTTTATTATGAAAATGCTAAGAAAACTTGCAGCATATTGTACATATCATTGACTATGCTTGTTATTATTAGATCCCAAGAATTAGTAAGGATATCCAAGACATTGTGTATTCTTCTTGTGGAGCCTTATGCCTTTAATATTTGTGTAATATACTCGATATTGTTTTTTAGGTCATTATTATAACGAGATGAAATTTTCAGACATGGGGGTATTGATTTTTTATGTACTATTTATTATCTGTAGCAACTAAATATTGTAATAGTTCAACAATTAGAACATTGTATAATCTGGAAAACATAGTACAAAGACATCCATAAGGTACTTGTTTATTGTAGTTTTATTGCTTTCATATTGCTTGTTTATTGCACTTTATTGCTTATTTATTGCGTATTTATTGCTTTTGTATTGCATATATGTTGCCACTTCTTAATCTACGTTACATTACAATGAAGTGAAGCCTTGATTTTGGGTTGGTTGTCTTAATTATTATAATTTGTTGTAGGGGAAGCAACTATGAATTTGATTTATAAAAAGGACGTGACGTCCTTAATGGAATCACATTCTTGATGTGACGTCCTCAATGGAATCGCATTCTTACACTCCTATATCGTCATAATTAACCACTCTTACACTGTCATCGTGTATGTTTCAAAACCGTTGTATACGTGACCGCCATCCCTTGCTCAACATCCCAAAGTTTTCAAGTAAATTGAACAAAAATTTCATTTAATGGTTACAAAATAATTACATGGTCTCCTATACAGTAGTATTAAATATATGTTTTTGATGAACATATATTGCCTTTGTATTGCGCTTGTATTGCCATAGTTTTGCTCTTGTATTACCATTGTATTGCTCATTTATTAGGATCGTAGTGCCCTGTATCGCCTATTTTCATGTATGTGTTGGAATAAAATTATAGGGGCAGTATGGAGTTTTTGTGTTGCCACTGTATAGCTATATATTGCCTTGGTATTGCCATCGCAGCGCTCCAGTATCACCTTTTTTTCCAATTCTTTGTTGGAATGAAATTATAGTGGGAATGTGGAGTTTTTGTGTTGCCATTATATTGCTGCCCTATTGCGTTTGTATTGCCATCGTATTGCTATTGTAGTGTGGTGGTATTGCCTGTTATTGCACTTATATTTGTTTCTTATCACCTGTTTTTTCAAGTCTGTCTTGTGAATGGACTTATAAGGTTACTTTGTAAAGGAAAACGCTTGTTTGTATAAGGTTATTTTGTAAAGGAAAATGCTAGATCATTATTCATTATCATATAAATAAGGTACAACAAGCACCATATATGTATCTCTTCAATATGATTGATACACTTGCCAATGATCCTCGTACAACATCTTGTATAAGAATTGAAGAAATATTATTACATAACATTCTATATTACTATTAGCTACTATATTTTCACATCAGAAAAATACTAAATAAAAAAAATAAAAAAATCACTTGGTGCACTTACTACAAGACCACTTAGAAGTTTAGAACTCAGTGGCTTGCAAAATCAAGAAAATTAGAGGATATACATTCAGATACGAGCTCCCAAAATGACAAGGTTAAATCACTAAAAGGGTTCTCTTTTAAGGAGAAGAAAATGAAAAGCTGTACACACCAATCCTATAGAAGATTTAGCTTGTAACCACTTCAATAATTTTTTGTACAATGATTTCTTGATGTCTAGCGTGATCCCGGAAGGCTTACAAGGCAAAACATGGTTTGACCTGTAGAAAACAAAAAACAAATGAAGGAATTTTTATAAATCAAATGTTTAGACCAGAGAGAGAGAGAGATCATGCATAAAAAATATCATATATTTATCATACCAAAGTGTGCTTCCAAGAAGAACTTGATGTCAGCTTCTTTCTGTCCATTCATATGCTGGTTCTGCTGCAGTAAGAAGAATTTGATCACAATGTTAACTTGAATATTGTGGCTCATGCATCTACCATTCATTCACAATCTGCAGGAAACCAAAGTGCACAAATTAGACCTAAACATTTGGCATGAAGTGGAGCAGGGCAAGGTCACTAAACCCTTCTTTGCCTTTTCAATGTCATGTAGCTTAAAACATGCATTTCGATAATTAATGCCTAGTGTAATTCAAGGAACTGAGACCAGTTGAAAATTAAAGGGAATTGTACTATAGTACTATTAGCTACTATATTTTTTTTTCACATAAAAACAATACTAAAATTAAAATTAAAAAAAAATCATTGCTATTATCATTGGCCTTGAGGATCTTGCCATCTGTTGGTACTAAGCAATGAAAGGCATAATTTATCTATCAAGTAATCAGTACAATTAAGAATCATACAAGACATTAGCTATACATGCAACACCATATAGAAAAGATGAAAATTTTGCCCATCTGTTGGTATGCTGTCTTATTTAATTGGCCAATTTTTATGAGACAAATATTGAAACCAAGTGTTCATTTGTAATTTCCCTCTGATATGTCCCCTAGTGAAATCAAGAGCAAATCCTCAAGACAAATCAAAGATTCAAAAATATATGATACCAACCTCAAGATCGCAATCTTCGGGTATGAGTTCTTTATCTCAATTCGGCAATTATCAACCCCTATACCTTCCAAAACTGAAAGCAAATGCTCACTTGAAATGCTGCCATGTTTTCTCTATACTGGTATAATTTCCAGGCAAAAAGAGAGAAGCCATAAGAATAACCCATAACAGTAAAATCAAACCCCTTTGACAATTCTACAACATGAGACATTGAAGTGAATGACTCAGTCTAAGCAACAGGTTCTTGGGCCTAAAGGAACAAAAATGTTGGCTCCAAGCCACTCTTTCTGTACTCAATGACATTATAAACTAGAATTGTTAACATGTGAAAGAACATGTTTGGTAGAGAAACCACCATGAGTTGTTAAGATGTGAAAGACAATAGAAAATCCAAGGAAAACAGAATTCTTTAAACAAGTAGTCAACCAAAAGTCATATATCAATATACACTTATTAAAAGGAAGCAAAAATGCAAATCACATGAAACAGATCATACCCCAGGCATAGTTTTTTAATAGCATCCACATGACTTTCCTATATGCTTGGAACCATAGAGATCACCATTTATGCCAGAACATTCTCTAGAAGACAAGGTGCACCAACGCTTAAGAAGCAAATTTTACACAAAAATTAAAAACCTAGTTACAAAATTTAAAAATAAATAAATTGGAGAGGTGGGTATTACCTTCGAGGTCCTAAGGCTCGCTTTTGTAGATGTTGAACTCGGAAATCGCGTTGAATTTGAAGGGTTTTCGACGGACCTTGCACTTGAGGTAGTAAATGACGAGTTCTTCGTGCATTGGGTGGAACACGAAGCACGGAGCCAAAACTTGTTCGATGTTGCAGCTAGTGGTGGTCGCGGTTACCGAGAGAATGGTGGTGGTCGCAGAGCGCCGAGAGAGTGGTGGTGGTGAGACGATGGAGAGAGAGCGTCTTGAGAGAGGAAGAGAGATTGTGAGAAAGAGTTGAGAGAGAGAGAGAGAGAGAGAGAGAGAGAGAGAGAGAGAGAGAGAGAGAGAGAGAGAGAGAGAGAGAGAGAGCAAAGAGAGTGCTGAGAGAGAAAAGAAAAAGTGAGAAAAAGTGTGAAGTTGGCAATAAGTGTACAATAAGTATGTATTTATAGGTGATATTTGTAAAAAATGTGAGGAAAGTTGGTATTTCCAGAGAAAATTAGAAAAGCAGTGGCATTTTTGGCTATTTCCCAAAAAATAATTCAAAGGAAAAATTGACATTTTATCATGCTGGCGTCATTAAATTGAAAGTTTAATGAGTGAAGTAATGGAGGAAATGACACCGTGTGGCTTTATTTTCTTAAACTTAAAAACTTTGTCCCAAAAAACGCTAGAGAGATGAAACGCTAGCGTTTTGCTCGACTCTTTAAACATAACAACTGTACCATACGCATACGTCATCGGTTCGCCAGAAACATTTAGCAGCGTCTTCTTCTTTGCTCTGCCGCGCCTCTGCAACTTCGCGCACGCTTTTGGAATTTCGCTTACACCTCTGCAACTTTGCGCACGACAACATCCTCTAAACAGATGTGCGCCTGAGGCGTTTTATGATTGCCTCAACTCGACTCGCGTTCGAAGGCATGCCTTTCAAAACCTTGCCATTGTCTCCTATTTCTGTATTGGGTTTGTGCCTGTAACTTCAGAAGCCAACGGAATTGCCGAAGAAGAAATCTGATTCAGCCACCACCACCTGTAAGTGATTGTTTACATAACATGCGATTTTGCTAAATCCCTCATTTCAAGTTCGATTGATGTATGTATTTTCTTTTTGAAAGGTTTCTGTTAGTCATGGTGTGCAAGCGTAAGTTAGGGGCATCTGCAAGTTGTGGAGCTCAAGATGCTAATTGTGCTGAAAATGCAATAGATAGATTTAGCAATCTTCCAGACGAAGTTGCTCATCGGATTCTTTCCTTCCTCTCTTTCAAAGATCTCACTCGAGTGGGCGCCGTGTCGAAAAGATGCACGCAATTTCATCTATCAGTTCCGGTCGTGAGTTTTGATTATTCAAGTTGCAAACCACGTGGAGTAACCAACCAGAAGATAGTGAAGTTGATGAGCTCTTTGGATAGGTACTTGTGTTATCGTGGTGATCATAGCATGCAGATCTTCAGCATTAATTGGAGCTGCTTTGGATCTGAACCAGAGAGCAAGTTTTCTGATGATCATGTTCGGGAGATCACCTGGATTGTTAATGCGGTAAGGTGCAATGTTGAAGTGCTTGATCTCCGTTTGGCTTGGAGGATTCTTGAAGCCCCGTCTGTATCCTTTTCCAGTAATCTCTGTTACTTAAAACTGGAAAAAGTTACAATAGTGGATGAGTGGTTTTTCAAATGGGTCTCACGTTCCTGCAAATTCATGAAGGAATTACAGCTTATTTGGATTTGGATTCAAGGAATACAAAAAATCTCTATTGAAAGTTCGTCTTTAGAATCCCTTCTTGTTTGGATCATTGTTCCTAACCTTATTCATCTGAACATCTCTGGTCAGAAACTTGAAGGTATTGATATAAGCTTGAAGGATTCCTATGCACCAACAAGCAGCATAGAGGTGAATATTTTTGCTCCAAATCTGAAATATTTGAAATAGGAAGGCATTTTGAACAATAGTCTGAATCTGGGGAAATGAACGGGTTTGGAAAAAGTAGAGATTTTTTTTGGCGTCTCGGAGAAATAAATTTGATAAAGTATTTGAGTTTCTTCATAGTGTACGCTGGGCGAAGGTTCTTATCATAAACGAGGAGACCATGAAGGTAAAATTGACACTATCCTCAACACCTTTATATTTTGTAGGAATTTGAAATCGTTTGAAAGGTTGACTTAGCTGTTGGAGTAATGCGATTTCTTATTTATTCTTCATGCCTTCTTTCTACTTATGAATCTTTCTTGATAAATTTGCAGGCATTCAAGGAAGGTTCCATGTCAGCACCATTGGATAATATTCGTAAATTGGGTATTCATTGTAGTAGCTTGAAAGATGACCTTGTCCCAGCAATGGTCTCTCTTGTTAGAGGAATGACCAATTTGAATAGTCTATACATAAAGACAAGCCTTGACGGAGGGGACGCCAAATCTGTAGTAAGTGTAAGTCAATGTTGCCTACTGATCTCCCTCTCACACACATTTTCTTATAGTAATTTCTAGATTCAGTTACTTATAAATTATTGTCAAAAAATAAACTAATCTGGTTGTCTTTTTCAATAAATATATATGCCTTGATTTCCAGTCTGGCTTTGGTATGGGATACTGGAAATTGCAAAACCTTGCTTTTGTTCGTCAGCTAAAGGAGGTAACCATAGAGCCTTCCACTGGGTCTAATGAAATCGAATTTGCACGGTACATCCTGGAGCATTCTCAAAATTTGAAGAAAATGTTCATTTTTCTTCATCATGGAGCTGAGCAATCAAAAGTAGCAGGAGGAATGGTAAGCTGTAGCAAGATGATTTCTACTGCCACAATTGTCATTCGGGGTTCAGGGATGGTAAGATGTAAAAGGAAGAAAGTTTGTTTATAGAAAACTTTATGTATGTCCTTATTGTGGGTGTTACTAGATCCATTTTGGAAGTCAAGAGCATTTGTAATGCCACAATTCTCTCAAGTCAGAAAGCTAGCAAAGAAATGCTGCTCTGGTTTTGTTTATAGAAGAGGTTATAGATAATGTAAGAACTTTGGCATGGGATTGTTTGGCATTTCTATTTGATTACACTGAACTCTTTTGTTTAGTATATTTGTGTTTTACACTATCGTTCTTGCAGCAGAATCATGGAGCCAGTGACTGAAAAAAGAGAGAAGGAGCAATACAACTTCCTTCTTACACTTTTTGAGCAGGAAAACCACAAGGACCTTCATCAGTGACTACTAGGAAAACCCAAGCACCTTCATGCTTTAAAAAAAAAGAATTCTTGAGAACTTCTAAGTGGGGTTTTCGTTTCTAGCCCTGATACAATTACATTACTTTTTTTTTTTTCAAAAATCTTTAAGTTTTATTACGAGTTACTAGTGTCAGATTTCGTATGGTTTCGGAGACTATGACTTATATAATTTACGGTCGATTAATGTTTAAAATTGTTGTTTTAGAGCTAGTTTAGCTCTGGGGTTTTGGTCTCTGCCCTAAATCCTAAGCTATGAGTGAGGATCGTAAAAAAAGAACAAGTGACACAGCTATGTAATAGTCTAGGGCTAAACAAATAGAAAATAAAGCCTAGGGTGTGGAAATAAGTACAGAAATGCTGAGGGCAACTAAAGTATTAGAATGCATCTGGTGTATTTACTTAATCCCCTATGATTTTCACCTTACTTTTCTTTTCCTATCTTTTTCTCATTCATTCAAACTTATTGAAACAAAATTCAGCAGTTAAGTTGGTTTTCTTTAGGCAATATTTCTTCAGCAAGAAAAGAACATTGAGTTCTTGCTTGTTTCCCTATTGTCAAAAACATTGGTTTACGAATACCCAAACATTGGTTTATCTGTTTTTAATAAACCATTGTCAACATTAATATTGGACGACATTGATTGTAGGTATTGAAGAACATGATTGATATATGCAAGAAGAGCGTTTCTGTCAAATAAAAAGTATTGAAACTCCCCAAGTATTTGACTAGGAAACCCCCAAGCACCTTCATCTGTGAGTAGGATTTAGTTCCTACTCTTGACGATGAGGGCAAGGTGTTCAACGAATTACCTGAAAGAGGCTGAGGCAGGCCAACTGGGCGAGCAAAGAGAGCTGTTGTACGGCCTTCAGTTGATGTCAAGTGAAGGCTGTCAAGCAAGGAGAGCTGTTGTATGGGCAATCAAATGGCAACTATCAAGCAAAAATCTAGAATACAACAATGCATTATGACTAAAACTTTTTCTAAATTTAAAATAAAACAAAAATAAACAGAATCAAAATTAAGAGAGACAAGTAAACCCTTATTTTGAATCAAAAAGGAGAATTTCATTCAACTAGGAAAACACATAAGAGGGCAAAAATAATGGCCTCGTTAAAACCTTTGCCATTAAAATCCCCACAAGGAGGAAAATCTGGACAAGGAAAAAGAGTACCACAACACCTCCACAAAAAATACAAAAAAAACACCCTACCCCCACATCCCTATCTTTCCGTAGAAGAGAGTCCAACCAAGGTGGTGCTGTCCAAAAGAAACTGGAGCCTTCCTTCAAGCAAAATTGAGTAAGAGCATGTGCCACACCGTTGCCCTTTCGAGGTTGATACAAAACATTCGTCACATACATGTCGACCACCAACCGTCTAATATCTTCCACCACATTGCCAATGTTGCTCCACCAATCCATTCTGCCATTAAGCATTGAAACAGCATATTGTGAGGCAGTTGCAAGTATAAAACGATTAAAACCCAAGAACCCTGTCATCAATAAACCTTCCCATATGGCCACTATCTCCATTCCCTAAACATCCAACCCCTGCGGCCCTGCAAGAGCAAAACCACAAAAGAAAATTCCTTTCATCAACTTACAGAGACAAGTAACACTTTTGAACTAATTATACAAGGTTTCTTTTTTATGGTTTTCTAATATTGAAAGAGTCATATATCTACAATGTTCTCATTTCAAAGCAAAAGTATCAATCAACAACATCTATACGGAGTGTTGCTTTTTATTCTCAGACAAAAACACAGGAATTTAATTAATATGATATCCATACAATACAAAATCAGAGGATTCTCAAAACAGCCTTGAACATAGAAATACATAAATCCCCTATAAAGAGAAAATAAAGAAGCACACCACAACACCAAGAGGAATGACTTGCCATAATGATAATAGCTTGTTGATGACAATGAAATAGAAGTTTCTTACTGAGAAGATACTTGGACAGAAGAGCTCCCGATGTGCTTGCTTCACCAGACCGCCTTACCAGAGGCGATCCAATGTACTTATGCGGGACATGGGCTATTTTCGACCAATCCTCACCGCTACCGTGTCTACATCTTTCCTCAAGCTCAGGACATTCTTGAATAGAGAGGTGCTGGAGTTTAGTGAGAAGCTTGAAACTCGATGGCAACAATTTTAAATTAGGACAATCATATATGGTCAAAGATCTAAGAGAATCAAGATCCTCAAACCATTCTGGCAAAGCTGTTAGATTGAGGCAGCTACTAATTTCCAAGCAGTGCAGGGTCTTTACATTTTCCAATCCTTCTGGCAGAGAATCAAAACAAGGACAGCTCAGAACAATCAAACTTCGAAGGGAGGAGAGGTGTTGCACACCGGCTGGAAAGGAACCAAGCTTTGGACAGTACATGATGGTCAAGTGCTCAAGCAATGTGAGCTGTTCCAAACTCGACGACAGAGAAGTTAGTTCACTGCAGTTTTCAATGGACAAAGTTCGAAGCGAAGCCAAACCTGCAATTCCACAATTTGACAGGGATGTTAGACTGTGACAGTCGCTAATCTCCAGTGACTCCAGAGCTTTAAGGTTCTGCAAACTTTGTGGCAGAGAGGACAGCTCTCCACACCAACGAATGGTCAATGATTTCAGAGAACTAAGGTTTTGCATATGCAAAGGCATTGAATGCAGCTTGGGGCAAGACAAAATCTTCAGGGAAGACAGACTAGCTGATGCAAAGAGCCCTTCCGGGGGAGACACTAGGTCTGGAATTTTGTCAAGAATAAGAACAGATAGCAAACTTAAATCTGCTATGGGCACCATCGTAGGATTACAACCCCGCACCTCCAAATGTTGAAGGGACTGAGGTAACGGTATATGTGCTAACTTGGGGCAACTCTTTACAGTTAATTTCTTCAATCTACGGAATGCATTTCCATCATTTGCACTTGACCACTCTTTCAAGTTTGCAAAATCACTTATTGATAGTTCTTCGAGTGATGGAAACCATATGTCTGTACTGTCACCATAGAACTCTCTACCAATTTTCTTCACCCCATCCATTCCATGCAGAGAAAGTGTCTTAAGTAGCGGAAGATTCCCAAGGGCTGGAAGATATTCACAACTTCTACAGTTAGTGAAATCAGCGGCGACAAGATTTGGGAGAGCCCAATCAGGAAATTTGGTTCCTGGGTACCCATTTATAACTAGATTTTTAAGATTTTCATGTGGTTGCAGGCCTTCAATAAGTTTTTCAGCTTGCAGTGCTGTATGTGATCCTGAGACACCTACTTCAGCTGGGGCATTCGGTGGTTTGGCGAACGAATCTTTAAATCCTGGAATAAAACCCCAGTATAATCCCGATGACTCAAGATTTTTCTTCTTATTCAAAGGTCTACTATATGTAATATTCGCCCAACGAGTAATATTCGCCAAGCTAGTAATATTCGCCAAGCGAGTAATATTCAACTCCCCATGAAGATTTAAATGGAACAGCAGAGGGAGACCATCCCATGATGCGACAAAAAGTGGCAATGTCTGAAGTTGACGTAAGCTTTTAATACTAGAAGCCATATATGTCAAACTTACACATCCACTTAAGTTAAGATGTCTTAGGCTGGTCAAGCTTCCCAAAATTGGCAAAGATGCAAGATTATGACAACAAATTAGGTTTAAGGTCTGCAAAGAAAAGAGACACTGTATGCTTTTAGGTAAGTTGGAGATGTGCGTGTAAGACAAGTCAAGATACCTCAAACATTTCAAGCCACCCAAGGACTTTGGCAGATCAACAAGATCACAGTTGTTGAGATCTAGCACACGCAAGTATTGAAATTGTGAATAAATTTTATCTCCATTCTCTAACCTGCCGGAATCTCCAATCAATAAGAGAGTTCGCAAATGTTTTGCTTCATATAGAGTTTCTGGAATTGTAATTGCACCATATCTATAAACAACAGATGCGTGGCGAATCTTTGCTGGTGACCAATTTTGTGGCCGACCCTGTTCAAGTACCACATATTCTTTTCCTGCAACATATCGTGCAAGATCATGAATGATATCATTCATCTTGTATCCAATTGTTTCTCCATCTTCATGTAGCCGTACTTCTTGCAAGAAAGATATCCACAACAATTCGGAAAAGTATTCGTCACCAATGTCTTCAGGTCGCTTGCTTCCCTCTTCTGGAATGAAGCCTTCTGCCATCCATAAATGAATTAACTTGTGCTTCCTGAACTCATAATTTTTAGGAAATAATGAGCAGAATGCAAAGCATTGTCTAAGATGTGATGGTAAACTCAACATCAGGGCAGGGAAAAGTTTATGTTGGCTTTCATCTAATTCCCAAAGTTCACAATCTCGCATAAATAGCCACTGTCTTTCTTCTCTTTTCGGGCGCATTGAGCTTCCCAAACTTTTCGCAGCTAATGGCATACCTCCAAATTTTTGATAATCTCCTTTCCAATCCGTGTAAGATTTGGATACTTTACTTCTTCTTCTTCTCGTCCAAATGCCCCGTGCTTAAACAAAGACCAGCAATCATCATCCGTCAAACCGTTCAAAACAAACTGTGGTGAATGAGGGAAGTTTATCACTAACGGAATTTTTTGACTGCGGGTAGTGACGATTATTTTGCATCCATTAAGACCCGCTGTAAACAAAGGTCTTAGTTTGTCCCAATCATCCTGGTCTTCCGTCCAAACATCATCCAACACGATCAGATATCTTTTCTTCTGCAGCAATTTCGAAAGCCGAGACTGAAGCAATTCAATCTCCGACGACTTGCATTCATCCTCTGTTGCACGCTCAATGGCTGCCTTCATAATCTTCTTGACATTGAAATCCTCAGAAACAAAAATCCACATTCTAGAGTCGAAGTGTTGGGAGACCCTCTCATCGTGATATGCCAATTGAGCAAGAGTGGTCTTGCCAATTCCTCCAATACCAGTTATTGGAATACAAGTTGCGTATCCATCCTGGGATGTTTCAGAAGATAGTAACAGTTTGACTAACTGCTCTTTCTCATCATCTCTTCCATATATCTTTGAGTAGTCGACGCAAGAGACAGACTCCCTCCTGTCTGGTCGTCGATCTCCATATATCTTTGGCTCGCTAAAATTAAATGTCCAGAGTCCCTCATTTATCGTCTTTTCTAATCTGTGGAGTGCCTTTTTAATTTTTTCAGCATCAGAGCCTTTCGTAATTGGAATATCTGTAGTAAAATAACTCACTCGGTTTTTACAGTGGATGACGGTTTTGCGAGGGATAAAAAGTCCAGATGGTCCTCAGCATCAGAAGCAGCATTCTTGAGGTTTGACAACCAAAGTCTCACATATTTGTTGGTTATTTGTTGCTCCTCTGCTTCTTGAAGAATAGCTTGAGTCCTCATCAAGGCATCTCGTAGGCTGCGGAAGTTGTCCTCGACACCCCAGATATCAGCAAGCTTTTCTAGGGCTGGGGATGCCAATCTGTCAAAGACCACTTGCAAAGCAGGGGATAAAACTATGCTTGCTGCTGCTTCCATTTCTAGCAGCAACAACAGCAAAACAAAACAAGGCTGAGATGATGAGAATAGTTGGATCTGAATATGGAAATGGAATGGATCTGAAGAGAATTACAATTTGGATGAGGAGAATAGTTAGCTTTAGAGGGACTTTCAAAAGCCAGCAAATATGTGTTCACACCCAAAGTCAAGGTCTTTCAAAAGCCACACGCAATAACAAAGAAGTCAGATAACTCACTGCAGCTCTCAATTGAGAAGGTTCAGAGGGAAAACTTCCACCATCCGAAGTGGAGATTATTGGAAGAGTTAAAGAGGAACAAAAATTTGGATTTGAACAACTTTTCTCTTTATAGCTCATGCTGGGCAGAGAAGTTTCAGGCCTCTGAACCTAATTATCCTACTGTGACTCCAATATGAGGTCTTGTAATTTGTAAAGTCTGTGTTCACCCTCAAATCCCACGGCCATTATGGATTGATCATTGGAATTTAGATTTATGAGATTGCGAGCGTGCCACTGTTAATAGTAAGAGCTCTAACAAAATGAAATTGTAACTATTTAATTGTGCACCATGAACTAACTAATAATCAAGCAAAATGAGGACTTCCATATTTCCCTAGTACAAAAAGTTGAAACCAAAACAAGCCAGAGTTTTTTTTCATTTTAAAAAAGAGCAAAAATAACCAACAGCAAATAAAGATGAGTGTTTCATTTTAAAAAAGTTACAATATTGGATGAGATATTGTACCATTCCTACTCTTTTGTCCCATTCCTCTTTCATTAACTTGTTAAAAAGGGTACCCAAAATCTGTCCTTGTTCTTGACTAGAGCCTTAGAGGGCCCCATGTCTGACTAAGAAAGCAAACAAGAACAGTCACTACCAAAAGCACAAAATAAGAAGTTGATGTCAACAGATTAAAACACTGGAAGCACTTAATCTTGACGATGAGGGCAAGGTGTTCGACGAATTACCTGAAAGAGGCTGAGGTAGGCCAACTGGGCGAGTAAAGAGAGCTGTTGTACGGCCTTCAGTTGATGTCAAGTGATGGCTGTCGAGCAAAGAGAGCTGTTGTATGGGCAATCAAATGGCTACTATCAAGCAAAAATCTACAATACAACAATGCAATATGACTAAAACTTTATTTAAATAAAAAATAAAACAAAAATAAACAGAATCAAAATTAAGAGAGACAAGTAAACCCTTATTTTGAATCAAAAAGGAGAATTTCATTCAACTAGGAAAACGTATAGGAGGGCAAAAACAATGGCCTCGTTAAAACCTTTGCCATAAAAAATCCCTACAAGGAGGAAAATCTGGACAAGGAAAAAGAGTACCACAACACCGCCACAAAAAATATGGAAAAAACACCCTACCCCACATCCCTATCTTTCCCTAGAAGAGAGTCCAACCTGTTGAAATTTGGTATAAAGCTTTCTGGTTTTTGATTTGAATTATAACAAAACAAACAAAACCTTTTCTATTTGTTAGCAACGTATGCAGAGGAGTGAAAACTCAGAGAGAATGAGAATGTTCAGTATATTTCTCTGTATAGAAATTGAGCCAAAAAACATGCCTATATGCATGACACAAACTGCCAAAATAAAGGATCCTAAATTTTAGGATACAAGGACTCATCTCCAGCCATTCATGGTCATTGGAGGCTACGATTCTTACACCTAGGCTAGGACAGCTAAGAATTACAGCTGTAGAGTTTCCCAAAATAGAAAGGAAACTAGCCGTTGGACTAACGGCTATTACTAAAAATAGAAGGTTCTTCAATTCTTCATTCTTCTCTTCATCAATCTGCAGGATTGTCATCTGCAGCTTGATTCAAGCCTAGTATGCAAGCTTAATTCTCAACAGCCTCTCCTAAGCTGCTTACTGGCTTAACTCCAAGCTTCATCCTCAAGTAATTGAATCGATCTTTAGGCAAAGCTTTTGTAAAAATATATGCAAGTTGTTCTTCACTTCTGCAGAATGTCATGTCAATCACTCCTTCTTGTAAAGCTTCCCTTATGAAATGATACCTTCGGTTTATGTGTCTTGTTCTCTGATGAAAAACTGGATTTTTGACCATCGATATTGCTGACATGTTGTCACAAAACAATGGTGTTGCCTCAGATTGCATTTCACCAAAATCATCCAACACAAACCTTAGCCAGATAGATTGAGCTGTTGCCTCAGCTGCTGAGACGTATTCAGCTTCTACAGTTGACAATGCAACTGTGTTTTGCTTGACTGAGGCCCATGAAAAAACACCACTACCAAAACTGAATGCATATCCAGATGTGCTTCTACTGTCATCTTCACTACCAGCCCAATCTGAGTCACAAAATCCAATCAAAACAGCTTCCTTGTCCCTTGTAAATTCAATGCCATAGCTGAGAGTACCTTGAATATATCTGAGAACTCTTTTAGAAATTCACATGTGCTTCTTTGTAGGGCTATGCATGAATCTTGATAACAGACTGGTTGCAAACATTATATCAAGCATGGTTGCAATTAAAAATAACAAGCTGCCAACAATTTTTCTAAACAAACCTTCATCAGCCAACTGACTTCCATCAACTTTCTTCAGTTTCTCACCAGTGGGTAGAGGGATTGTCACTGACTTACAATCTTCAAGGCCAAACTTTGCAAGTAAGGACTTTGCATACTTGCTTTGATGAATAAATACCCCTTTATCAGTTTGTAGAACTCCCATTCCGAAGAAATGGTGCAAGAGTCCTAAATCAGTCATTTCATACTTTTGCATCATGTCCCTTTTAAACTCACTAAGCAATGCATTACTGCTTCCAATATAAACTATATCATCAACATATATAGAGACGATAATCAGTTTTCCTTCTTCATCAGTTCTGGTATATAAAGTGGCCTCACTGGTGCTTCTTTTAAAATTGCAGCTAGTGAGATAAGTATCAATCTCACTGTACCAGGCTCTGGGAGCCTGCTTCAAACCATAGAGGGCCTTCTTTAACTTATAGACCTTATGACTTGCATTCTCCACTTCAAAACCCTCTGGTTGCTCAATGTAAACCTTCTCCTCAAGTACTCCATTTAAGAAGGCTGACTTAACATCTAATTGGAACAACTTCCAACCCTTTTGTGCTGCAAGTGCAATCAAAGTTCTAATTGTGTCTAACCTTGCCACTGGGGCAAAGGTTTCATTATAATCAATACTAGGTTTCTGAGCATACCCTTTAGCCACAAGCCTAGCCTTGTGTTTTTGGACTGTTCCATCCAAATTCAGCTTGGTTTTGAACACCCATTTGACTCCTATGACTGGTTTATCTGCAGGCCTTTCTACCAGCTCCCAAGTTCCATTCTTTTCAATAGTTTCAAACTTAGCATCCATTGCTTCCTTCCATGCTTTATCTTCAATAGCTTCATGATAGGTTTCAGGTTCAATAATGGTCATGTGACATCTTGCATAGATGTCCTCCAAACTTTTCAGCTTTCTTGGTGTATTGCTTGGAGTTGAACTCGAACTAGTACTCTTGGAATTGCTTCCAAAGTCATGTTCATCATCTCTGATTAGTTGAGTGAGATTTGGAGAGTCAATGAAGTGAGTTTCATGAGGGGTTTCATCTGTTTCGGCTATCTCATAATTTTCATTTCCAAAAATGAGAGGCACAGAGACAGTTTCAATTTGCTTGCTTTCCCAATTCCAGGATTTGTTCTCATAAAAAACAACACTTCTTGAGAGTATGATCTTCTCAGTTTGAAGATTATAGATCCTGTAACCCTTGTCACAGCTGCCATAGCCCATAAAGACCCCCTTGCTTGCTTTGTCATCAAACTTCTGTCTAAGATTTGATGGAATGTGACTGTAACAAATACTTCCAAACACTCTCAGGTGTTTTACACCTGGTTTTCTTCCTGTGAAGGCTTCAAATGGTGTTTTGTCTGTAACTGAAGTGGTATAGCACCTATTTTGCAGATACACAACAATACCAACTGCTTCAGCGCAGAACTTGACAGGAATTTTCTTCTCAGTCATCATTGATCTTGCCATTTCACAAATGGTTCTATTTCTTCTCTCAGCAACCCCATTTTGCTAAGGTGAGTAGGCTATAGTCAGTTGCCTCTCCATGCCAAGATCACTGCAATACTCAAGGAATTCATGTGAAGTGCATTCTCCACCTCTGTCACTTCTTAGTTTCTTCAAATTGAATCCACTTTGAAGCTCAACAAATGCTTTGAATTTTTTGAACACACTTATCACACTTGACTTGTTTATGAGAAAATATACCCAACACATCCTTGAATAGTCATCAATGAATGTGATGAAGTATTTATTCCCTCCAATGGGCTCATTTTGCATTGGACCACATACATCTGTGTGTATCAACTCAAGTGGATTGTTTGCCCTCCAAGGTTTCTCATTCTCAAATGGTTCTTTGTGGCTTTTACCATACACAAAACCTTCACATACTCCTTTCTTTTCTGAGAAATCAGGTAAACCTAACACCATTTGTGTTTGCTGCATTTTCTTCATGCTTGCAAAGTTCAAATGCCCCAATCTTCTATGCCAAACCCATGGATCTTCTTGTACTGCTACTTTCCTTGCCACTGAGCAGATAGATTCCATAGATAATGGAAAACATCTATTTCCAGCCATTCCAACTTTGGCAACAACATTATCAAGGCTGCTGTCATCACATATTAATGCATAGTTTCCTCCAAATAGAATGTAGTACCCATGCTCCATCATTTGGCCTATACTCAGTAGATTTTCATCTAATCCAGGAACTAACAGCACTTCATTTATGTATCTTCTCCCTTTTCGTGTCTCAACTACAAATGTCCCTTTTCCTGTGGCTTGAACAAGATCACCAGTGCCCATTTTTACTTTGCAGGTCACTGACTTATCAAGATTGATCAATAAGGACTCTTAAGAGGTCATGTGGTTGCGGCAAGCACTGTCAACAAACCACATGATCGGTGCATAATTACATATCATTTTGTACCCTTCTAACTTATGATTTGGTTATATTTTTGAGTTAAACTTGTGCTTTTAATCTATTTTGTGTTTGTTTCAGTGTAATAAGCTTATGACTCATTAAATGCATTTTGGAGACAAGTTAGCTCAAAACGGTGTCTGCAGATCAGTCAACTTCACGGATTGGACTGTACTTTCTCAGGAAGAACCAGATAATGAAACATACATCATTGGAAAGATACGGAAGACTAGTTTCTGAAGAATTTTACGGTTCATGATTCCGAGTCTTCTAGAGAAAGTTATACAAGTTTTGGCAGCTTAAGGTCAAAATCGGCAGCATCTGCGTTACTGGGCCAAAAAATCACATTTGAAGGTCTTTCCGATTTTTTCTTGAGCTGGGCTGCATATGCTTGGAAAGATAATTCAAAGAACTTCAAGATCCATATTTTTCCATATTTTTTAGAATGGAGGAACAAGCCCAAAACGAGCCCAAAAGCAGACTGCAATTGCTTGGTCATGATTAGCCATGCATGTGCTATTGTTGATAGTTATTGGTCATGATTAGCTATGCATGTGCTATTGTTAATAGTGGGGAAGAAGCATGTTTATTTGTCATAATTGAAGTGGGTTGTGTAAAGAAATAAAGAAAGCAAAAGCATCAAGTGGGAACTAGCCAAATGATGAAAGGAGATGGATGCCCATGTGAACTTGAGGTGGCTATGATCATTCTTACAACTTGTTGTCAAAAGAAGGAATTAAATAAACCAAGAAGAATATTGGCATGTGAGCTTGATGCTTTCCTTCTCCTATAAATAGGAGGCTTGGCTAACCTTCAAACACACCCCAAGGGGGGGAGCTCTCAAACATCTCTCTAGAGCTCCTCTCCCTTCTCTCCCTCAAATTCTCTTAGTTTTCCTTTTTAGTTCTCAATTGTTGTGACAAAATCCTTTTGCTAAATTTTCCTTTAAGTTTTTCTTAGTTGTAATTTATTTTTCATTGTAATGTAAATTCTTTTCTTAAGTTTTCAAGTTTAATTAGTTTTCAAGTTTCAATTACAGTTCTTATTCTTATTCATTATGCTTATAAGTTAATATGCTTGTTTGAATGATTGATCACCATTAAAACTTGTATGTTAGCTATCTTGGTTTGAATTAAGAGTAGACATCATGCCTTAATTCGAATTGAACTATGAATATGAAGAGTATGTATGGACATTCGACAACAGGGATTAGATACATGCTTGGTTGTGTAAAACATTCTTCTATGCTTAATGGATTTCTAATGCTTGGTTTAGATTCGACAGCAAGGATCTAATTAGGGAATTAGGAATACAAGGTTAGGACCAGACAACATGGCTTAATCATACTTTAGCTAGAATCAATCTGTGAATCTAAATTGAACTTGGTAACTAATTTGCTTGAGTTAATTTCTTTTCTTTCTTTCTTGTTTTATTTATTTTCTTTTCATTTATGTTTTGTGCAGGGAATCAAATTGAATCAATCTATCATCAATCCTCATGGGATCGACCTCGTACTTACACATGCTATACCATCCAATGGCCCGTGCACTTGCGAGTTAACACCACACAGACTTTGCTTGATGCAATTGAACTTGCATGACAAGCATAGAACATTGTTCCTATGGTTACCTCTTCCTCCTTTGTACAGTTTGCAACTTGTTTACCATTGTCACAGTCCTTAGTTAAGTGACCAAATCGACTGCACTTACCACACTTGGGTTTTCCTTTATATCTGCATATACCAAAATGGTATTTCTGGCACACTTGGCACTGTGGTTTCACACCACCTTGACTGCTACTCCCTTGCTTGTTTTGTGAATTGAAATTGTTGTTCCAATTCCCCCCTGAGCCATTGTTCCAATTTAAGCCATTATTGTTGTTAAAGTTTCCACCTTGAGACCAATTTGAACCCTTTTTGTTTTGTCCTTGCCATTTTTGATTTGGCCTCCCCTGAGAACTTTTAGCTCCAGAAGCTTGATTATTTCCAACTCTGAGACTGCTAAAAGCTTTCTCAGTTCCTGCCAATTTATCCCTTTCATCATGCAAATCCTCTCTCTTATCATAGACTTTGATAGATGCAAGAATTTCTTCAACTCTAATAGTGTCTAGGTCTCTGGTTTCTTCAATAATTGACACTATGGACTTGTACCTCCTACTTAGACTCATCAACAACTTTTGGACAATCCTTTTCTCTGTTACATCTTCTCCTAGAGATTTCAAGTTGTTTACTATTTCAAAAAACCGAGCCAAGTAGTCATCTAGAGATTCAACATCATTCATCCTTAAATATTCAAAATCAGCTCTAATGGCTTGTAATTTCACAGCTCTTACCTTTTTATCCCCTCTGAACTCTCTTCTCAGAATTTCCCAAGCTCCTTTTGCAGTCTTCTCATTTCTGATGCGAGGAAAGAGCTCATTTGTTAGTGCTCCTTGAATAAGACTCAAAGCCTTGGCATTTTTGATCTTATCTTCTCTGGAGATAGTAGGTGCTTCCACTGGGATTTGCTCAGTCTCACTTTCTTCACCTCCAGAGCCTGCTTCCTCCTCAAGAATCGGCTGTGGTTGTACTCCATTCTCCACTGCATCCTATAGATCATATGCTATGAGAATAGTCTCCATTTTGACTGCCCAAAAATCATAGTTTGCACCATTAAACTGTGGAGTTCGTAAATCTCCACCTGCAAAACCTGATCCCACCATTTTTATGCGAGTCTTAGTGAAACAAACAATAAAAGAGCAACCTTTATCCCTTTTAGAGATTTCAGGAAAAACCCCATTTCTCACAGTTCACGCCCCTCTCTGAAATCAGACCAGGAGCTCTGATACCATGTTGAAATTTGGTATAAAGCTTTCTGGTTTTTGATTTGAATTTTAACAAAACAAACAAAACCTTTTCTATTTGTTAGCAACGTATGCAGAGGAGAGAAAACTCAGAGAGAATGAGAATGTTCAGTATATTTCTCTGTATAGAAACTGAGCCAAAAAACATGCCTATATGCATGACACAAACTGCCAAAATAAAGGATCCTAAATTTTAGGATACAAGGACTCATCTCCAGCCATTCATGGTCATTGGAGGCTACGATTCTTACACCTACGCTAGAATTAGTTATCTCAATACAGACTAGGACAGCTAAGAATTACACCTGTAGAGTTTCCCAAAATAGAAAGGAAACTAGCCGTTGGACTAACGGCTATTACTAAAAATAGAAGGTTCTTCAATTCTTCATTCTTCTCTTCATCAATCTGCAGGATTGTCATCTGCAGCTTGATTCAAGCCTAGTATGCAAGCTTAATTCTCAACACAACCAAGGTGGTGCCGTCCAAACGAAACTGGAGCCTTCCTTCAAGCCAAATTGAGTAAGAGCATGTGCCGCACCGTTGCCCTTTCGAGGTTGATACAAAACATCCGTCACATACATGTCGACCACCAACCGTGTAATATCTTCCACCACATTGCCAAGGTCTATCATCTATCCTAATCACTATTCTCATGGCCCCTCTTTGAAAAACTTGCATCCAATTACATCACTTCTATCATCTTTTTCAGCAGAAATTTCCCCACTACCCTTCACCAAAGAAAGGAAGACATTTTTCCACCTTCATATCATTGATTACGACGTATTATTTTTGTCAACATACCATCAAATCTGAAGCATTAACCTAGAAAATAAAGATAAAGAAATATAGAGCTTACTCTCATTATTTTGTCTATTTCACAACACATTATCAACACGAACGTCGCTTTGATATATTTTATTTACTTCTGAATTTTCTCAACTAAGGGTTATGTGGTTATTTTTCTATCTCCTCACAAGATGATAACCGTTGAAGCTGATCCACCATCTATGGTAGGTTGAATATATCTTACATCTCTAGTTTTCTAATCCAAATTAGTATTAGCACGGCCCCTCTTTGAAAACTTTCCACCCAACTATGCATTGACAAGCACAAAGGTCCAAATACAGGGCCACAAGAAGGAGCAATAGAATTCTTTTTTACACATTTTGAGTAGGAAAACCACAAACACTTTCACCAGTGACTACTACGAAAAACCAAGGCACCTTCATGTTTAAAAATATATATTACTGAAAACTTCTAGGGACTTTGGTTTTTAGCCAAAGAAAGGGAAAATTGTAAGCAGGAGTTTTTTTTTTTCTAGCCCTGAAACAATTATAGTCATGCTTATAAATTTTTTTTCAAAGTTCTTAAAGTTTATTATGAGTTCTTGGGGCTTAGTAGTGTAGGATTTCGAATGGCTTCAGAGTCTAGGACTTATAATTTATAGTTGATTAAAGTTTAAAATTGTCATTTTAGAGCTTCCTATTTAGATTTTAGCTCTGGGGTTTTTGGTCTCCGCCCTAAATCCTAGGCGTGTTTGCTTAATGCTCGTATGTTTTTCACCTTACTTTTCTTGGGCTCAATCATCTCCTTTTCTTTTCCTATTTTTTTTCTCATTCATTCAAACTTATTGAAACAAAACTCAACAGTAGAATTTTTGTTGAGTTTATAGTTGTGTTTTTTATCTGTTTCAAAAAGTAGAGATTTAGTACAGGAGATATATAAGAATCTCTGCCTTTAAGCAATATTTCTTCAGTAAGAAAAGAAAGTTGAGTTCTTGCTTGTTTTCTTTTTGTCAAAAAACATTGAATTCTGGTTTATATAAAGCTAAACAACAAATGACTTCAATTATGAGGGAGGAGAGAAAATTTTGTGTTTGGTTCACGAATAAAGTCATTTGCGCCAAATTCAGAGTACCAAACTCAAATGATCCACACCATCTGTTTCTAATAAATAAAATTTTCATCATACACCACATATGTTGGTATTCTATTCATGTTGTCAAGTAAGATATAGTTTGGGACATAAAATTGCTACACAATTTTGTGGTCCTTAGAAAGCATTATTGTTGGTGCATTAGTGGAGGTGAAGATAGATATATGTTCATTTCTAGTTTCCCCTGTCTGAGTACCTGCTGGTCAGTACCGTCAGCTGCAAGGAAAGAAGTGTGTCGCTAGGAAAACCATCACGCTAGAAGAAGAACAGCAGCAAAATGGGTGGGATTTTGGGCTGGGATAATCTAAAACGAAAAACTTACAAACAAACAAAACCTGCTGGGTGGCATGTATTGACAAAACCATCAAGCTAGAATAAGAAGCATAAGCAGAAGCAACAACATTAAGCTTATCCTTGACTAAAATTTAAAAATTAAAAAGAATCTGCTGGGCATTTTATTAACTGAAAATTTAAAAATACTGATAATCTTCACATTTATAATTCCACTAAGCTTTAATATATATCTGTGGCTATCAACAGATTAATAAAACATTGATATTGCTTATCCTTGATGATGAAGGCAAGGTGTTCTACGAATTACCTCAAAGAGGACGAGGCCGAGGCTGCGCAGAAATAAAACCTGATGTTGACAAGTGTCGATGGTTGTCAAGTTACAGCCATATGGGCAATCAAATGGCTATGCTAATGTTGAGGTGAGTGAATTATGGCTTGAGCTTGCAGCAATCAAAGTAAATTGTTGTATTCTTCTTGGTAGGTGCTCTCGTTTCCACTGTACATGTTCCTCTTTGTGTGGCCCAAGGAACTGAGGGGCCTTTTCCAAAAGAGAGAAGCCCAGGTCCAGAAATATAGAAAATTTTCTAAATTTGTATCTTTTTTTGTTTTTTTGTTTGTACAAAGCAATAATTTAGGAGAGTAGAAAATATAATACAAGACCTTGGACGTACGGATAAAATTAATGATCCTACATACTTGAGCTACAAGAAATTCATATCAATAAAAATTATGTCCCTAAATAAATTCAATAATTAACCTTTATCGGCAAAAATCTGTTCCCTGAATTGACAACTACCAACTGGGTTCTTCAAATAATTTTACAACCAATTCTAGAATGTAGAAGATAAATCTTTCATCATCAAGTTATTATTTTATTGGTTATCAAAATGCCGCCAAACTAGGGATATGTGTGTGGCAAAGCAGCTTGTATTAAAAATTTATGGGGGTATAGGTTGTCCTATTGAAAATTCCATCTTTGTTGCCTTCTTTCTTTGTTTTCTTCTAGTTAAAATCAATCAAATGTGTTTTGATTTTAAATGAGTTGCAGGTTTTGCAAAATGGATGGTATTCAGGGGAATGACCATATTATCTTATGATTGTATGGTGGTGTTCATAAGTGAATGACCACGTAAATATATATATATATATATATATATATATATATTGATATGATGGATGTATTTGAGATAGAAAAACAATATTTAATGTGGAGAGTGCATTTTATTGTTTTCAACGAGTGTTGATGTTGTGATTGGAAGGATAGATGTGAGAATGCACTGATTCCTTCAATTGGAAGATAACCTTCAAGTGGTTGACCGTGACAAGTAATTAGGGAGTTGTAGCCCTAGGGTGCGAGGCCCCAAACCAGTTAGAGCTCTAGTTGTCGCCATTACAATGTTCATGAGGGTAACACATAGTTACTTGACGGCTTTGGCGCAAATTTGTGAACATGCATCGTACCATTTCGGATGGTGTAGGTGTTTGTGAGTTGGGAGAGTTTTACGTATTCTCACTTATGTTGTCCAAGAGTGACGTTTCTAATGGATTTGAAACAGGTTTTGGGTCAGCTGATGACCGAACAGTTCTTATAAAATAAAAGAATTGTGATTTGACGTGGGAAAACTACTTTTAAAATAAAAGAGTTTTGGTGTAGTCATAGGTGATGACTTAAACAGTTCTTAAAAATAAAAGAATTGTGATTGAGGTGTGTTGATTGATTATGGGTACCTTGATTATACAAGGATTGTGTGATGCTAATGAAAGTGCATGTGATTGTATATAATGTGTAAAATGACATATTTATACTACTGGTATACGAGCTTTAGAAAGCTTACCGGGTTTGTTGGTGATGAACCTGATACACTATTCAACGGTGTAGGGGGCTAATCCTGCAGGTAATAGGAACGCATGACTAAGGTCAAGAGCAGAAAGCAAGATGTGTACTTGAAGTGTACAAAGTTTGTTTTGAGATTATTGTTGAGATTAGACTTATGCTGTGTGAGATAAACTATGAGGAACAGATATGTAATAGGTTGAAGTTTCAATTTATTATGTAACTGTTGGAATGTAATATTTGACTCAGAAAATTAAGTCAGTATTGACATGTGGTTCGGAACAGTGGTGTTGTATTTAGAAAAAAATTTCCACGTACAATTGTTGAAGGTTCCGAGCTTCACGTGCCCGGATTGTTGGTTGTTTGTAATAACTTAGCATGTTATTTGTGGTGGAAAAATCCAGGGTCTAACACTCCAACTGCTCTTGCATGTCTTTAGAGTAAACAGCTAGCATTGTTGATAGCTGTTTGTTCTCCTCCTGCAACACGGTGTCTATGTCTATGGGCTGCTAACAATAAGCCCATTAGTGACGGCACTACTACAAAAATCGAAATAGATGACTGTAATCCACCGTCGTGTATCCGGTTTTTCAACCGTCGTAAAATCGACCGACATCTTTTGACGTATAAAACCATGACGGTAAATTCACGTTGTCTATTATATGTAAAGAAGACGGTTTTTCTTAAAGAAATGTCGTCTCTTAGATGTAGAGACGACGCTTTTACTCAAAACCGTCGTCTATTAATTGTAAAAGCAGCGGTTTTTAAGAACTGTTGTCTATTACTTGTAAAGACGACGATTTTTTGAAAGAACCGTCGTCTATTATTTGTAAAGACGGCAGTTTGTCTAATAGAACCGTCATTTATTATATCCAAAGACGTTGGATTTGTTAAAAAACCGTAGTCTATTACTTGTAAAGACGACTGTTTTTTTAAATACTGTCATCTATTAACTCTAAGACGACGGTTATTAATTGTAACACTGACGTAGTAATTTTACATTTTAGCTTTTTTTTTTCTTGTTTCCAATGGTATCAGAAATATATACTCAAATATTCTATTACCCACGCCATACATATATATATACTCAAAAGTTGTTTCTTTCATAAATAGAATATCAAGAGTACAATAGAACAAAATAAAATCTAAACAATGAAAGTACTCTAGGACCGCTAGATGCAAGCCTAATTACAATAATACACCAAAATTCCTATACCTAATCATCTTTTAAATCAAGTTCTCCACATTTTTCCGTAGGCACAATAAGACACAAGCTTGTACACTCTCCAGTTTGAACCTGCTTCTCCCTTGGATGCAATTACTCTCTTCCCTTTGTACACTTATAACTGCCTCATATGGTGTGTCACCGAAATCTGAACAAAAGAAGGAAGAAAAACTTTCTCTAGTTAGGTTATTTTTTTCTCTTCATACAAGGAGCATGGAAAGGTACCTGTAACAGATCTAATCCAATATACCACTGAACATTTCGTAACCAGCAAAAATCAGTTTCTCATCAACTGACCTCAACCTCAATAATAGGAGCAGTATAATCATCAATAGAGCAATAGGTTACGATTTAGTAGTGAGTCAGCAGTATAACCACCAATAGAGCAATAAGTTATAATTTAAATACTTACAGTTTCCCCAAACTAAGAGACCCGTGAGCAAGGAACGACTTAACATCATAACTACAAAGTGATATAAGAGATTAGGACTCCACAGAGAGTGGAGAAACGAGCGGTGGAACAGGAGAGAGCATCTAATTGGCAAAACGTCACATTCAAATTAAAGTGTTGAGAAAATATTATCTTTCCATTACAATTACTATCAGGGTAGCTATGTTTGCACTAGGCAATGAGAACATACAATTCAAAGAGGCACAAATTTTAGGAAGTCTTTCATGGTCACTAACAAGTTGAAATAAAAAGATTTAGGAAATACTCGTGCACTGAAACTATACACTACAAAAAAAATGTCTTTTTACGACACAAATTTAATGACGCATCAAAAATGCACGTCATTAAATGTGATAAACTATGACGTGTTTTTAAAATGCGTCATTGAAGTGATTTTATAACACCATTATCACGACATTTGTTTGATGCGTCATTAAAATTATTTTCAATGACGCGGGATGTGTGTCATTGATTTGAGTACATTTTGACGACGCCTATCATATGTCGTTAACATTGGGAATTTAACGACGTCTTCAACACGTCATGAATTACTTATACAACGACGCAGGAAGTGCGTCATAGATGTACCGTATACGACGACGCAGGACCTGGGTCATAGATTTTTCTAAAATTAACGACGTCTTTTACATGTCATGAAATACTTATACAACGACGCAGGACATGCGTCATAGATGAAAAAAAATTAACGACGTCATCAACACGTCATGAAATATTTATAGGACGACGCATAATGTACGTCATAGATGTTTTCCTATGGCGCCTTTTTTTCACAAAAATTCTAATTTCGTGCATATTCACTCTGGAACTCTCGCGCTCTCACCCAAACAAAAATTGCACCTTGTCTCTCAGCCCCAAATCGAAACAACATTCCCTTCCTCCTCCAGGACCCAAACCCTAAAACTCTCACTCACACACTCTCTCTCTCTCTCTCTCTCTCTCTCTCTCTCTCTCTCTCTCTCTCTCTCTTCCTCCTTCAACGAAAGGTCTGACCTAAGAGCGTTGTAGGCGGAGTCTTTGTGTCTGCAAGTTCTTTTGCTCCCTCTTGCTCTCCCCA
The DNA here is from genome assembly GCA_024362665.1 of Prunus padus. Classification (NCBI taxonomy): domain Eukaryota; kingdom Viridiplantae; phylum Streptophyta; class Magnoliopsida; order Rosales; family Rosaceae; genus Prunus; species Prunus padus. The sequence goes on along the minus strand of JANFAM010000006.1, from coordinate 11,034,219 downwards.
TCTCTCTTTCCTTCTCTCTATTTTTGTTGGTCGAATCCATCTCTCAATTCAAGGGCGCAATTTCTACTTTCAAGCTCACCACCACCGCAAGACATGTTATTTATGCTGCCTTTGATAGGCAAGGACGTGGTAAACAAGCTGGTGAGTGAATCTAGTCCTTTCACTTTATGTTTTTAAGTTCTTCCATCCCCTTATTTATATGTTCCTTATCATGTACATCTTTCCGATCACTTCGATCGGAAAGAATGTCGATGATGTTGAAGGATTGCCAAAATGGAAGGATTGTCATTTTGTCAAAAGGAGCAGATGAAGCAATTCTCCCTTATGCATGCGCTGGTAATAGATTTTCTTTTTCTTTCTTTTTAGTAGTATGTAATTTGAGAATTCTACTTAGTGTTACTCATCACTTTTCAAAAATTTTGTCTATGGAAAAATGTTAAATGTATTAGTAGGGATGCCCTTCCAAACTAGGTTCCCAGATTTGATGATAAGTCATTCACATGTTGATTCTTATAAGCGGCCTTGCACAGCGGACTTCATATGGATCATATATTATCCTACTAGGTTCCAAGATTTGAAGATAACCGACAAGTCAGTCACATGTTGATTCTTATAAGCTGGTGTTGCCCTCTGCAAGACTTTATATGGATTATATGTTTTCATAGTGTGAGGGTGTTTAGGGTGTCGTTTGAATATGTATTGTCAACTATAGTGATTAGAATAGTCTAGTATTGTGGTGGAGTAAGCTGGGAAAGGTAATATTTTCGGAGGATTGTTGGGTGGAGGAAGTTACTCTTTAGATGTTGTTTCCCATGTTGCATTCTCTTTCTAGAAAACATCATCTGAGTATTTAAATGGGGATGCTATTTATTTTCCTTATAAAATTGGGATTTAGGCTTTAGGAGGAGTCTTAATTATTTGGAGGTGAAAGAGCACCTTCCTTTGGAAGGGAGCTCCTTCAATAGCAAATGTTAGGAGTTGGAAGTTAGATTGGTGAGGGAGGTTCCCTTGCAAATCTTATAACAGCTTCTCATGCATCAGAGCAGTTCTATCTCACTTGCCACCTTATACTCACATTTGGAAGTCAAAGGTTCCCCTGAAAGTTAAAGTTTTAGCTTGGTAGGAGGCTTGTGAGAGGGTTAACACCTGTATCGGATACGTAAGAGAAGTCCTTACAATATTTTTGTCCTTACTGGTACATCTTTCGTAAAGAGGATGAGAAGAGTGTGGATCAAGTGTTTCTCCACTTCCCGTATCCTTAAATTTGTGGTGGAAGTTATTTAAGGAAATTAAAGAGTCTTTGGGTCATTCCAAAGGGGTGCTTCAGGGCTTTGGGGAAGGGCGAGGATTGGATGTTTGCAATCTTTGGGTAATTTGGATGGACTGTAATAGGAGATTTTTGTGGATTCCAAAGGGTTAGGTGCGGAAGATCTTTCGGCTATAGTATTTTGATCGGCATTGTTGGCATCGGTTTATGCGAGACTTTAGGGGAATCTTTATTTGTCTATTCTGTTGGATTTGTTAGGCGTGGTCGCGTGATAATCTCATGTGATTTGTTTAATTGTGGTTCAGTTTGTTCTTTGATGAGGTGAAATGTGTTGTCGACTTAGGTTTTTTGCTCTAATTATTTTTTATCTATGGTTTTCTCATCCATGTTTATGAACATAGCTTTTTCCTTTACTACATATCGTATCTTTTCCAAAAAGAAAAAAAGAAAAAAAGAAAAGAGCAGGACATGTGACATCCCTGACATAAAATTAAACGAAAATGAATTAATTAATTTAGTTAATTAATTTGGTTAATTAAAATGAATTTAAAAGGAATTTAAATGAATAAAATAATAAAATTAGAATTTAATAAGAATTTAATAATTAAAGGGGCATTTTGGTCAACGGTATTTTCGGGACGGAATTTGGCGAAGCGAGTTGCGCCATTGCGTCAAGACGTCAACGAGTGCGGTGACGGTGGCACGTTGCGATACGAGCCGGATTGAAAGGAGGACAAAATGGTCATTTTGAAATTTGATAAAACCCAAGGGCCAATCAGATTTCAAGTTCTCCTTCTCTCTCCTCTCTCTCCCGACGAAACTCTCTCTCTCTCTCTCTCGTCAGAATCGCGCCAGAAACGGCGCCGGTGCGTGCGGCCATTTCCGGCCACGGCTTGGGACGCCACCACCCACGTTCGAAAGCCCTTGTCTTCCTCGTCAAAACCCACCTGAGATCACCGGCCAATTCGACGTCGTTTGCCGGCGGTGATCTCTGCAATTTCGGCAACTCCTCCCTCGACGCTGGCGACAGCTCTGGTGGTTTCAAGCCACGGCACCACTTGGATTAGGTACACCTCCTCCCCCTCTCTCTTTCCCTTGTGGTCCGCGACAAAAACGGACGGTGTAGCCACCATTCCGATCACCTGGAAATTCGGCCAAAACCATAGTGGTTTGGCCGTGATTTTTCCCGATCACCGCCGGTTCTTGGGCTGTTCACCACGGTTCCAAGCCCTCCAGGTCGTGAGGATTCGATTGCTATATAGATTGTACCCCAATTCCATAATTTTTCGGTGGCCAGGAAATCGCTCTGAACACCCACCATCTAGGCGGTGCGTGTGGCGGCGCGTGGCACTGTAGCAATTGGGCATTTCCATTCCAATGCAATCCTCGTGTCTTTGTGAGCGTGTACGTATGTTTGGATTCTGATTCGGACGTCGTTTGACGATCGAACCAACGTACGCCTATCGCGCGTTTCGTGGGTTCGATGTGTTCGGACCGTTGGATCGAATCCGAATTCACGTATGTTGTTCCTCGTATTTCTAGGAGTCTATAGGATTTGACGGATCGTGATTCGGAGTCCCGGATACTCTGGATCGATGACTTGAAGTTAGAATTAAACCGTAATCGTCCGATCGTGTGATCGTGAGCGATCCGACCGTTTGATCGAGACCAAACTTTCAGGACGTGTTCTCTAAGCCGTAGTGAACCTATAGGAACTTTCAGATCTAAGTTTGGAGGTCATGGGACCCACGGGCCCGGTTTGACCTATTCGGGTATAGTTTGACTAAGTTTGACCGGGGTTGACCGAGGCTTTCCCGAGGTCGCCTTGCCACGTAGTTGACTTTGTTGGACTTCTAGGAATGTCCGGATCCTTTTTGGAGGTCGTGGGCTCCGCGAGCCCGGGTTGACCGAAATGGGGTGTTTGACCGCTGGTTGACCGTGAGCCTTCCGGGGCGGTCCCATTGGTTAAAAGAGGTAGTTTGACCTTAGAATTCTTCGTACGACGTAATTGTACACTTGAGTCGGGTTTAGTTTGGGTTGACTTTTAAGGTTATCGCTTCGGTTCGGGTTATTAATTAATCCTCGTATTCTTGAACTAGGTTCTCAGGCTCCTCGTGATCCTCAGGCGGGACCCACTTGGGGTTGGGCAGCGTGGGACCAAAGGTGAGTGGACTTTGTTTTTTAAACGAGCATGATTTGAATGAATTGCATGAAATCTATATAAGTGAGATTTAAATATTGTTTTAAATCATGATTTGACCATTGATGGGTTTATTGGATTATAATTGGTATTTGAGTTTTATACTTGATTTGGGTTGCCGTTTGTTTGTGGGGCCCTATTGGCTATACTTTGAGTATATATATACAAATATATTTAAGTATTGATTTTGGGACGAGTCAAGCGTCCGTTAGTATTTACGTACGGATTTGGGTATGGTGGGAATTTGATGGATTTTCCTTGGGTTTTATATTTAATGATTGAGTTTATGGTTTTGTTGGATTTCGGACTTTAATATTTTATCGTTATGAATGTCATGGGTTATACTTTAAGCCGTGGAATTTATACTTTATATATTTTTGAGAAACTTATACCTATACTTTGAAATGAGTATTTGGGCGTAATATTTGGACGTTAGTATAGTCCTACTGATTACGTATTCGGTTTTGATGTTTAAACCTTATGAAATATAATTACTTATATTTCGATTATATATATATATATATATATATGTATATATATACATATAGATCAACTTGGAAGGAATATGTCGGGTTAATGGGAATGACGAGAATATAGGTCGGATAAATGGGAATTGATCATATGTATATTTATATATATATATATGTATGTATCTACTTTGAATATAAATATATATATATATTTATATATATCTACTTTGAATATATAGATATATATATATATATATATCTACTTTGATATGGAGTTTTGGGATATATATATATATATATATATATATATATATATATATGTATATGGGATTGGACTATCGGTTCTGATTTAATGAGTCACTATTTATATTGTTTTAACTATGAATTTAAGGGATGTCGGTGATACGTGTGAATTTGAATGCTTCGCTTTAGTTTTGGTATTTTGATGGATAGTTGTGTTTTATATATATGTGTGTGTGTGTGTGTGTGTAATTTGAATAATACGTTTGAGGATTGGACTTTATATTTTTGAAGGGATAGTACCTATACTATGTTTTGGAGTATATGATTTTCTTGAGGTTTGACTTGACGTTTTCTTGACTTGGGTTTTGAATACGGTTTGAATATGGTTTTTCAATGATTATGACATTTTAATTGTTTATGGATTGATGTGCCGTCATTTGACGCTTGGTACTATTTTAACTATAGAATTGTATGTTTGGGACGGTGATGTCCTTGTCTTGAGTATATATGATGTTATTGGATTGTGGGACGTATGTATGTCCTGGTGTGTGTTATGTTGGGGTTCGGGTACTTGTGATTAAATTATTTATATTGTTTATCGTGTAGCGATTGATTTGAGTGCAGTTAGCACCTTATTATGTACCTCCCCTGTTTGTGACACGGTCACTTGATATGGTTCTTATGGATACGATGCGATCCGGTACATACCTTAACGGGTGTAGCGTAGACCCTTGATTTGGGTAGTGAGTGCAGCGCGCGAGGCTTGTTACGGACGTGCGGGTATTGATTGTCTCTACCTTGCGTGCGGCGAGCTTAGTCCCATTAGGGCGGCTTAACCCTGGGCACAAGGCCATTATGATGTTGGTGAGTGACGATTAAATCCTAGGCACAGTCACATCATGAATGTTGTCCGGTGTCGATCAAATGATCCCTGTTGGATTGTTTCCCGGTACACGTGTTTCGGTGTTTAGGTCTATGTTACTATATGTAGGTCTTATTATCTTCCTATTCGTATTTCTTTTAGTGAGGATCTTTCCTTGCTTGTTGTGCTTGCGAGCAAGTGGTTGTCACGAGTGGGAAAGAATGGGAAAGCGATTACTATGATATAATATTGGTGTTATTATATTGCAACTATTGGGAGTTGAATGACTATGTATATAAATGATTTCATATGCATGGTTTGCATTGTTTTTGAAACGGTGGGGTTAGTACTTTAATTTAAGTATGAAAAACCTTGTTTTTGTCCACTCACACTCTTTCTGTTTTGCGCCCCCAGGCCGTAGTCGTTGCGTCTGATCGGTCCGGCTGGGTGACTCTCTTCTCGAGCTTTCGACCTGATGTAGGACACTTATCCTTGTCTACAAACAGTTATTCTGTCACTTTACTTGAAGTACTCTAGATATACTCTGTATTGCTCTTTAGGGTTGAATTTGATGGCCGTAGGCCTGAGTTGTATTATTGTTAGCATGCTGACTGTTGGTGTATACATTTTCTGTTGTATATATTCAGGTTGAACACTTGAGACATTTTAGGCGTTGAATGACGCATATTGCCATACAGATTTTTGGATGCTGACTTGAGACAGACAGAATACTGCCATACAGTTGCTCTTTTATGCAATTTCATTTCCCCAGGTAGTTGAAATTATCTCTCTTGGAGCACTTTATTGTATATTTGAGTTTGTACTTGTTCCACTTTAATTGTATGTACTTTTTGTGAAAAACCATTCAACGAATGAGTAAGGCTGTTTATAGATGATTTAAAGTAGGAAGGGAGGTGTATAACTATCTTTTTATGAGGCTTTGTGTATGACTTATATTTTAATGCCTCGTTTTCTTGAGAAGCTAGGCTAGGCAAATTGGTTAATTCCAATAAAAGCTTTAAGAATTGAATTCCAACCAATTAAATTCAGACAATATAATTTTTCAAATTGAGCAAAGCACCAATATTGGTGCAATTCAACAACCCCCACCATTTATCTAGAAGAAAAAAACAAGAATTGGATAACAATCACAACAACATTATTCGCAAAGTTGGTGGCACAAACAAGACAAATAAAGAACCCTAAGAACGAATGCATACATTATTTCTTCTTAGTGTCAAGCTCATTTATAATCATTTCACCACATTTGGTCTTTTTATATAAATTAACCAAAAGATAATTTCCTCATGGTGCAAAATTTTCTGGTCCATGTGTGAAGTAGATGCAAATGAAGTATGTGGTTTTTGTACTTCTACATATTCTTTGCACCATTAATCTTTGCTTCTTCATCCTCACTCTCTGGTGGAATGAGCCAAAAGGTCAGCTTTTGTTAATTGATGGCAAAACTGAAGATGAAGTTCGTAGAAGTTTAGAGAGAGTTTTACTTACAATGAGGATAACAACTTGAGAACCTAAGGCACATCTTTTTGATGGCTTATATTATATATAATGCATATATAAGGGAAGTAGCAGATATTCTATGAGAAAATCTAAATCCTGATTTCGTAACTAGTTTAGCCATGCTAGAATTTTGGTGATTATTCTGTTCTGCTACAATTCCAGGCATTTTAGGCGTTGAATGACGCATATCGACGTCGTGGAAGGGTTCTGTCTTGTAGTGCAATGTGGATGTTTTATTTGTTTCTCTATGCTTGTTAGGTATGAAAATTTTATAACTTTAGTGTTAATCACAGAGCTGTTATACTCTAATGTAACAAATATGTGAAAATCTCATGTTCTTGGTTTGACCAAGTTTGCTTACACGAGGGAACTGTATTAGCCATTTGTAGTTGCGGCTGTAGTAAGACCTTAGATATCATTCTTGACTTGGATAATTTTCATGCATGTCTGCTCAAAATTTCTAGACATTCACTCATTTTCTGTTTTGTTTTAAAGCGGTGTATTAATTGGTGGTTGTAATTATTTTAGTACCATCTACACCCTCTTTTGGACATGAAGCATCACATCCTCTCAAACTATCATCAAGCTCATCTTTTTGGATGTCTATTTTGTTTTGGACGGTGCAAATATTAGAACTTCTCATACTTCGTAGAAGACTTTGTAGAATTAGTCATAAAGACAATTTTTAAACTTGTCATGATGTACTAGAATCATGTTGAGTAATATTAATGTAAAGTATGTTAGCCTTTATGTGAAAGCTTTGCTTCGTATATTAATTTCTTTTTGTAGAATTAAAATGATGGGTTATATATATATATATATTAGAATTATTATTATTATTTTTAAAATTTCAATGACGTCTAATATGTGTCGTCAAAAATATTTCAATGACGTCTCAAAAACGTCGTTAAGTTCAACGATGAATATTTTATTTATTTAATAAAATTTCAACGACGTCAAATATGTGTCATGAAAAATATTTCAATGACGTCTTATAGACGTCGTTAAATTCAATGACGTCCATTCTGCGTCATAGAAAGCCTGAATAGACGGTGTCAAAAGAAACGTCATAATATTCATGACGCGGACTTGACGTCATTAAAAATACATCTATGACATATCATACGCGTCATGGAAAAATAAGGCAGCCAGCGCAAACGCGTCATTGAAAGCACATTCTATGGCGTATATCGACGCCATGGTTTTAAAAATGTTTCCATGACCCCCTTCTATGACATAGGTTACGACGTCTGACCGCGTCATTAAACGTCTTCCATGACGCATATCAGACGTCGTGGAAGGGTTTCTGTCTTGTAGTGATACTTTAATCTTCATTATATCTTCTATGTTTTAGGCACTATTTTTCTATTTTGGCTATAATAAATGAGCTCACCATACAATAATCAGATTTAACAAGTTTGCAAAAGCCTTACAAGCTTGCATATTACTACAGCCAAGACATAAAAGCAACAAGAGGTTTGAGAAGCACCTTTAGGTACTTCGTAACTTCCGAGTGCCTTATTCGAAGGCGAATTCCTGTTGCTCGAGAGATATTTTTGGATACGTTTGGCAACTCTTGCGCTCTATTCTGCAACCAACTTTGCACCTAAGACAATTGCAATATAGTAGGGCTCTAAAAATGATTAATCAAGGACACCTTATGGTAACAATAGTAAAAACAATATCATAGTATTATACTGCAATAAAAGTAAAGGAAGAGAGAGAGAATGAAATGTGCAACCTCAGTCCATTTCACAATCGATTTCCCAGACGACCGTGAGTATTTGCATAAGCATAAGAAGCCAAAGCAAAACTTAGAGTAGGGACATGGCCTACCCATCGATTGCTTCATATCCTCCTTACCCAAAGTGAATTAGTGATTAAAGATGGCTAAACCCAATATCATCCCATAAATTTGTGTTTCGACTATCCCAAATTTCCACTCACAAACATTATCTAGTTAAAAATTGACTCAAACAAAAAGAAATATAAGATTTCAAAATACATAAACAAGCATTAATCTGCCAAAGGTACCAAGTTTTGAACAGGACTGTGACGGTGGTCTTTGAAGCTCTCTTGGCATATTCGGGTTAATCGCGATCGAGCCGAGATTGAGGTGAGGAGAGAGGCTCGGTGGTACCAAAAGAACTGCTTGAGGAAGGAGGGAAGAATGCACGCAAGCGTCCATGTCAGGAAAGTGACGGTCGGGAGAGAGGGATCGCGAGTGACCGGAACCATGAGGGAGACTTCCTCGATGGAAGAGTTCTCGTAACCACAAAACTCCTCCGGCGGCGGTGGTCGTGAAGCAGAGCCATCGGTCTTGTTCTTTGTGAACTGTGAAGAAGTTAGTAGTTAGAAAAATTGAGGGAAAATTAGTCGGAGATAGATAAATGGATGCAAAAAGAAAAATTAAAGGTGTTACAAAGGGGATGAAGAAGCGGGTGGAGAGCTCACCGGACCAAGTCGCCGAGGTTGATGAGCGAGTTGAATGCTTGAGATGGAGATCTTCGTTGAAGAGCGTGGAGATCAAGATCTTCACCTTCCAACCAGCTTTGATTCTCGGATCTAGAACCTCCCTCTCCATCTTGTTAATCTGCGAAGACCTTAATCTCTCAACCACTTCATTGATATCGATTTTCTAATGATTTTGTAGGAAAGCGAGGGCTCAAGATAGGTGAGATGGAATGTTTCAAAGAGTTTCATGAGGGTGTTTCGAGAGAGTCGAGGAGGATTTCAAGGAGGGGTTTCAAGGACGGAGAGATAAGGTTTTCGAGAGACGGGGAAAATCTGAAAATTTTAGGTTGAGCGCGAATTCACTTAAGCGCCCCTTTTTAGCGTGTTTTAAAGACGACGCTTGTTAGTGACAAGCGTCGTCTTTTAAAAATCAAGTGGCCTTTCTTTTTGTTTAGCATGTTGTTGGGTTCATTTTTACACATGATTTATCATGTTATTCACCCAATATTTTGAGTTAGTTCTTGACTTTTTATAGCATTTTACTTACTTTTTGTGTTTTCTTAGACTTTACCTTGGTTAGATTGAAAATGAGCTAAAAATGCATTATTGGTTATAATTTCTGTTTTTGTTCATTTTCGTAGGTCAACTTCTTGGCCATGGATTATTACCTTCCAATGCTCAGATGCGGTGAAGATCTTCATGAAACTTGTTCCAATGGATGTTGACTACAACATATCCGAATTTGAGCTCTAGTGAGCAAGTATAGCCCTGCCACCCAATCCAGCATTTGATCCTAGCTCGGGACATCGGTTTTTGCGAGTTTCACCTCCTCTTGTGTCATCTTATTTCTACTTGTTACCGTACCTTTTGGGTAACAATAAATTACCTTATTGGAGTGAGAGTTGCTGAGACAAGTTGGCCCCCTTTAATGAATGTTAAAAGCAAATCCCATCATGACAACAAGGAAAGTGGAGCATGTGCAAAAGGCTTTTGGCAAAAGGTGGAGGGAATATTGAAAAGGAGTTGGAAAAGTAACGGGAAGGAGCTGAAAGAGAGGAAGGGGGTGAGACATCAATCATGACACATTGCATGATTCCACTGAAAAAGAGGAAAAAAAGTCTGATTTGGAGAGCCAAGAGAGAAGGAGAGAATGAGGCTACGGAGGAGAAGAAGACTTCCACCATTGAAGACCTTGAGCTTCCATCACTCTCACAAAATCTGTAAACTCTTTCTAATTGTATTTGAAGTTGTGTTTATTATGAACATGAGGAGCTAAACTCCATAGCTAGGGCTTAGGTTGAAGCCCTAAACATGATTACTCTATTGTTTTGATGCTTGAGTGTATGAATTTCTAGATGTTGTTGATGAATTCCTATTCACTAAAATAATCTATCCTTGATGTATGTTTTTCTTTGATTGATCACCTTTGAAAGCATGCTTCTTGAGATTGTTGGGATTGTATGCACCCTCATGTTTTCCCAAGCAACAAATGGATGAAGTAAGAATCATCCATGTGAATTGGTTTCTTGAATGCCTAATGTAAACATCATACTATTAGGGTTCTTGTGATGTTCATATTCTCTTTGAACTTAATGGGTTTTTCTTGTGATTCAATCGAAGTACTAAGCACACCTAGATTGATTATAAGGAAGGCACGAGTATTGTAGCACTAGCCCCGCACTCTACTTATTTTAGAGAGAATCAATGCGTCTTGAGCCACTAAACCCGGTCTTGATTGCGAACATCGTCTTCAACACATTTAGAGTTCATTACTTGAGTATCCATGAGCATAAGTAGGATTGTTTAGGGTGGATTCTGAAAACCCTAGTGTTTGTCACATTCCAAGTCACATTTTAAGTCACATCTTGTTAAACACTCTTGTTGAACTTGTCAATTTAGCATTATGTTACATTTAAGCATTAGAATTAGTTCACAAAAATCACCCCCCCCATTGTGTGTGTTTGTGTTTGAAAACGTGAGTTTTATTTGGATTGAATTCTGTTTCAATTCTGTTGTTGTTTTGGACATTTGGTCCGCGTTGAGTTCTTCCTTTTTCTGTGCTGAATCCAACCATATAAAGAACGTGAAATTTGGATGAACGGTTGGAAAGTTATAGGCTAAAAACTGGATAGAGGTCGAAGCTGAAAACAGAGCACACAATCTGCTTTAAAACGACCGGTCGTCACTGTTCATGCGACCGGTCGCGCACTGTTCAGGACACTATTTGCGCACTATTCACGGCACTGTTCACAAGTGATAAACAGGCGATAAAAGGGTGATAGAAAGTGCTGTTTGTATTTAGTTTTGGTTTTCTTGTTTTGTTTCAATTCCTTTGGTTTTCCTTATTCATTCTTAGCTTCCAATTTGCATTTTTACTTGTGTGTTGTGTTGATTAAGTGTTGTTCACGTACTCAAACTAAAACTTTTAGTAGCCGACAGTTCCTCGTGGGATCGACCCCGTACTTACATAATCTATACTCCAATAGATTCGTGCACTTGCAGGTATTTTTAATTGGATGTTTAGCACATTATTTTTGTGCCAATTAAGAACACAACACATGTTTTAAAAGACGACGCTTGTTAGTGACAAGCGTCATCTTTTAAAAATCAACCCAACGCTAGTAGTAGGGCTGGGCACTTGAAGCCGAAATACCGAAACCGAACCCTAACCGTATCGTACCATACCATATCAATTTTGGTCAGGTTAATTTCGGTACCATACCGTACTGTATCGTCAACATATGGTACGGTATTGGTACCAAGATTTTGGTACCGTTATATATCGTACCGTACCGTATACCCAAATTTTTTACCGGCTATACTTATTAAATATATACTGAGAGAGTAATTTTAAAACAAATCAAAAAGCCATTTGTAGAAATTGGCGAGCCTCACTGACTCATCCATATACCATTTAAATTACACAACTTTTAATAACTTTCACTCAAAATTTCCTTCTCAAGTACCCAATTTTCTCACCAACCAAACACAGCAATAGTTAGTGGTGAGTCTAGTGACAAACCCTTAATCACCGACCCAAACATGCCCATCTGCAACAGTTGCAAGGGCAAGACCTTCATCTGCGACGACATTACCAACAACCTCGCTGCTCCACTGCAGACGGCTCCAAGAGTACAACAATTTGGTGGACCAAGATGCGGCGGCATCAACGGCCCCACCGACACCTTCATCTCTGTCGGCACCACCGCACCAGCAACGTTCTGACTACAAAGAGACCTAAATCTACGATGCAAGAAAGATCATCGACGACGTGTCGCTTAGGCTGGGATTTTCGCCCTCCGAATCGACGACGTCAAGAGAATGGTCGCGACAATCACCGAAGGTGAGTACGGCCAAGATAATTGGTTCAATGTTTTTTAACAAGTCCTTGCCGATCCCCGAGGTTTCTTCAGTGAGTACGGCCAAGGTATATATTTAATAAGTATAGCGGTATGGAACCGAATTGGTTTCATACCGAACCAAACGATTCGGTATGGTACGGTATCAATTTTGAAAAACACCTAAACCGCACCGTTTCATACCGTTTTAAACTTCGGTACAGATCGGTATCAGCCCAATACCATGCCGTACCGTACCGTGCCCAGTCCTAGCTATTAGTGTATAAGATGATATATCATGACGGTTTTAAAAATAGCGTCGTCTTTTAAAATATAACGACGGTTTTAACATACACCGTTGTCTATTTCGTGTCGTGGTTTAACTATTTTGTAGTAGTGCGGATCCTAACATTTCTCGCCCCCTTAAAAGGAGGTATGTCCTCAGGCCTCTTAGCACAGTTAAATGCAACCAAACTCACTCGATACATGATAGGTTGGAAAAAAAATTATCCTTGAACATGAGCCATCTGCTCCCAAAAGAGAACCACCATGTGCAATGACCAAAAAGAACTAGCACATCGTATTTACTTAACAGGAATGAAAGAAGCTGGGGTCGCTCTCTTGCGTTCAAGGAGAGCCAAACGAAAACAATAGGGTAAGGATTTTTCTCACATCTTGTTTGAATAGATTAAAAAATGGTGTGGGAGCTACTAAAGAGAGGCATGGTTTAGAAATATGGGTGGAAGACTGGGAGCTAGTGTCAAAAATTGAAACAAAGGGAAATCTATTTTTTGAACCTTCTATTGGGGGAGGCAAGATAATAAAAGACATGGGACTAATTAGTTTAATAATTTTTTAATGTGTGAAGTTATGGAAGAAACGACACGCATGGTGTAAAATCAGCTTTCTGAATGTAGCAATTCACATGAAAATGGGTAATTTTCAGTGTAGCACTTCACATAGTGGTTATTTACTATAATTGTATTGAAATTAAGCTTTATGAATTTTAGCTTTCAAGGAGGAGATGATCGAAGAACAAATTTAACGAGTTAAGCCGACGAAAATTAGGCATTGTTATTAGAACAAAATGCGATGATTAAATTAATAAAATTGAAACTTGTTATAAATCCGTAGGTTATGGATGCACACCATAATAGCCACATTATCATGTCATAATACCCATCATTATATACTTGTAACCTACCCATCATTATATATTTGTAACCTACTAATTATGGGTGGTAAATGATTTAAGACTCTCTACCCCGATAAATAGTAGCACCAAATATGAATGACATACAAGTTGAATTGAGCAAATTATACTATCTCTCCCTTCCTCTTATTTCTCCCTACAACAAATTCCTTAGTCTTACAACACGTTATCAGCACGAAAGCTTTTGGTAATGTTCTTCTCTTATTTCTTTCCTTTATCTACAAAACTCGATGACGGCTATATTTTAAAATCATGTTTTGACATGATTTAAATTGCCGAGAGTATCACCTAAATTAAAATATGTATGCTTGCCCTCCAACGAATGCATGAACATATAGTTTTTTGTTGTTATTGTTATATGACCACTGTTAATTGTAAACTTGTTTGCATGCATGCTGTAGCTAATTAAAACACGAGTAGTATGCAATTTTTTTTAATTATTTTTTCTTTCTTTTCCCCTTCGAAGTTTTTATTTTATTTTATTTAAACACAATATGTTATGATGATTTTTTTTTATTAACAAGAGATCAGGGCCTGAAGTTCCTCGATCCTCATCATAGATATGGACCTGAAGTTCCTTAATCGAATCAGAACCTAAGATTCTATGATTCAAAATAATTGAGGGCCTGAAGTTCCTCAATTCCAATTATCTAAACATCCCAAACCAGAAGTTTTGGTAATTGTATTTATTTTCACTATATCAACAATTTTTCTTGAGCTTTAACACTTCCATTTTCTTTTATATAGAAAATGTCGAACTTGGCAAAGCTCGATTTTGTTGCACTCGACATCTCTGGAAAGAATTACCTTTCATGGATCAATGATGCTGAGGTTCATCTTGAGGCTATGAACCTAGGGGAAACTATTAAGGAAGGCAATGAGGCATCCTCTGTGGATCGAGCGAAAGCCATGATTTTCTCTCGACGCCACATCCATGAAGGAATGAAGTGTGAATATCTTACGGCCAAGGATCCGTTGGCCCTTTGGGGAAATCTCAAGGAAAGATATGACCATCGAGGACAATTATTCTTCCCAAGGCTCGCCATGATTGGATGCACTTGCGTTTACAAGACTTCAAATCAGTGGTTGACTACAACTCTGCTTTGTTTAGAATTAGCTCCAAGTTACGACTTTGTGGAGAGAATATAACTGATGCAGACTTATTGGAGAAAACTTTCACCACATTTCATGCCTCTAATGTGGTTTTGCAACAACGATATCGAGAGCGAGGTTTTCAAAAGTATTCGGACCTCATATCTTGTCTCCTCCTAGCTGAACAAAATAATGAGCTTCGATGCAAAACCATCAGTCCCGGCCCAATCGGATCTGCACCACTCCTGAAGTGAATGCTGCCTTGACACCCTCTCATGAGGCATATGCTACCTTATCACATGGCGACCGTCGTCGAGGACGTGGTCGTGGTAGGGGTACTCGTAATGGTCAAGACCAAAATAGTCATAGCCACCGCTTGGGTCCAAGAAATACCCAAGCATCCCATAACCACCAGAAGTGGAACAAACAAGACAAGGGAAATGGCTCCCAACCTTCAACTGACAGGATGATTGAGGAAGCATGTCATAGGTGTGGTACAAATGGGCATTGGGCACGTCTATGCCGCACGCCAAAACATTTGGTTGATCTTTACCAAGCCTCGATCAAGGGTAAAGGAAAAAAGGTTGAGACAAATTGGATGGATGCTGATTCAACAGAGTTAGAACCATTGGATGTAACTCACCTTGATGTTTCAGACTTCTTCGTTGACACTGATGGCAAATCATTTGATCCTATGATTAGTGGTGGGGTGCTCCCCAATTAATTTTGTTGTAATTTTTTTCTTTTCCCATTTTATGTTTGAGCTAAGTTTGCTTCCTGTTTTTTTTCCTTTTGACATGTTAGTTTGGATCTTTCCATTGAATAAATTTGAATAAAAGACTTTATTTGCAATTTATTCTCCTTCTTTATTCAAAATCATTACGTATTTGTTATAATCTTTATTAAATTGGTTTTACTTACTATTCAAAACCTACACGTTATACACATTTATAACATATACAAATTGATCTGACATTGTTATAAGTATCAAAATCATGCAATTATTTAATGTCATTGTGGTAATATAATTCATATCATGGCATATGCGGGTATAGTGCTATAATAAAGGAAAGAAAAGGAAAAGGAAAGTTTGTCTAAATTATATTACTGTACGTTTTCAAAAAGTAAGCCTTTAAAGTCCAACAACGTTTTAAACAATATTAACATTATCACCAAGTGTTTCTGCATGTTTTGAAAAAAAAAAAACACTAAAGTTCTAAACTTAATAACGTCTGTTTCAATTCAACATTTAAAACTTTTATTTAATTTCAATTTATTCTCCTCCTTAATAATTTATTCACAACTTATGATAAAGTTAGTATTGCAACAAAATCTGAAACAAATCTTGGTCTAAATGTTTGGTCTGCACTATTCAAACTTTAAACAAATCCTTTCAAAAATTATTTTACTACCTTGGTAACGTTTGGCGATTTAAACAAAATACAAAATCCCATTAAAGTTAATATTCAAAAGCCAATAATAATAATAATAAAGTTATGCATAAATGGTGGCGTTCACTTTATGAGTTCCTGTTAGTAATTTTTTTTGTGTTTTTGAAAATTATAAGTGTAATATAAAGAGTGATATGCACCACAATATAGGATGCATTTTCTTCATCAAATTTATAGGATGTCCATTTATATTACCATTTCATTTACTACCATGTTACATATTTATCATTGTGGTTTTTTAATATATATATATTTTTTTTCATAATTGAAAGGCATGGAAAACAATCATGGATGCTCTCGTTTTGGGAGAAATGGCGAAGATATTTGTCTTGCGGATAGTGCAACGCACACAATTCTAAGAGATAAAAAATATTTCGACAATTTACATTTATCAAAGGCAAAGGTAACTACCATACTAGGTTATGCAAACCTAATTGACGGCTCTGGAAGAGCTCAAATTTTGTTACCCAATGGGACTCAATTATCCATTGAAAATGCTTTGTACTCTTCGAGATCGAGAAGAAATTTACTAAGTTTTAAAGACATTCGAATGAATAGATACCATATTGAAACTAGAGATGACCACAATGTGGAGTATCTTTGCATTACCACCAATATCAACAGCCAAAGGCGTATATTGGAAACACTTCCTGATTTCTCTTATGGGTTGTATTATACAACCATCAAAGCGGTTGAAGTCCATGCTGTCATGAACCAGAAGTTCATTGACCCAACGACTTTCATGCTTTGGCATGATCGTCTTGGGCATCCTAGATCCACAATGATGTGTAGGATCATTTCAAATTCAAATGGACATTCTTTAAAGCCTTACCATAGTGCTTTGTCCATCGACCAGTCTTGCAAAGCTTGCTCCCAAGGGAAATTGATCATCAGACCATCTCAGTCAAAACTTGATTTCGAATGTCCATCTTTCTTACAGAGAATTCAAGGGGATATTTGTGGGCCAATTCACCCATCTTGTGGACCGTTCCGTTATTTTATGGTTTTAATTGATGCATCCACAAGATGGTCACACGTTTGCCTATTGTCATCTCGTAATGTCGCTTTTGCTAGGCTCCTTGCTCAGATAATTAAATTACGAGCACAATTCCTTGATTATCCAATAAAGTCGATTCGACTTGATAATGCTGGCGAGTTTGCCTCCCAAACTTTTGATGCCTACTGCATGTCACTTGGGATTGATGTTGAGCACCCAGTTCCCCACGTCCATACTCAAAATGGATTAGCAGAAGCTTTTATTAAGCGTCTCCAACTTATTGCTCGCACTTTGTTATTGAAAACGAAGTTGCCAATTTCTGCTTGGGGACATGAAATTTTACATGGAGCATCTTTAGTTCGTTTGAGGCCCGTTGCCCACCATCAATTCTCCCCTTTACAACTCGCCTTCGGGAGACAACCCAATATATCACATTTAAGGGTTTTTGGTTATGCAGTTTATGTGCCAATTGCACCCCCACAACGCACTAAAATGGGTCCTCAATGTCGATTAGGAATTTACATTGGTTTTGATTTGCCAACTATCATTCGATATCTCGAACCTATGACAGGAGATACTTTTACAGCACGCTTTGCCGAATGTCAGTATGATGAAACAATCTTCCAGCCGTTAGGGGGAGAAAAGATCGTTCCTGAAGAACGGCGTGAATTGGGATGGAACATATCCACTTTGTCTCATTTTGACCCTCATACAACTCAATGTGAAAATGAAGTACGAAGGATTGTCAACCTTCAGCAAATTGCTAATCAAATGCCAGATGCATTCACTGATATAGGAAAAGTGACAAAATCACATATACCATCGGCTAATACACCAGCAAGGATTGATATCCCAATTGAATTAACCAACGTTGCAGCAAATGAATCATCTACTACACGCCTAAAGAGAGGTAGACCCATTGGTTCGAAGGACTCAGCTCATAGAAAGAGAAAATCGGAAGATGTTCCAATCCTAATGAAAAAGTTCGTGAAGATATTATTGGGAAAGAGATTCACCTTGAACCTACAATTCATCTAGAGGATGAAAGTGTCATTGAAAAGACACAAGCCACTGAAGAGGCAAAGATACCTAATACAGAAATTTCTGTAAACTTCACATGCAATGATGAATTGTGGGATCGTAGTGAAATGGTTGTCGATGATATTTTTTCTTTCGCAGTAGCTACTGAAATTGTAAAAGGTCATGAAGATATTGAACCACGATCTGTTGATGAATGCAAACAGAGGCCTAATTGGCTAAAGTGGAAAGATGCAATCCAAGACGAGTTAAATGCCTTGGGAAAACGTGGTGTATTCGGACCTATGGTTCGAACACCACAAGGTGTGAAACCTGTGGGGTATAAATGGGTGTTCACAAGAAAGCGTAATGAGAAAAATGAGATTGCAAGGTATAAGGCACGACTCGTTGCGCAAGGTTTTTCTCAAAGGCCAGGGATTGATTATGAAGAAACATATTCTCCTGTTATGGATGCAATCACGTTCCATTATTTAATAAGTCTTGCAGTTTCGGAAAAACTTGACATGCATCTTATGGACGTTGTTACTGCATACTTGTATGGGGAGTTAGATGCTAATATTTATATGAAAGTCCCAAAAGGACTCAAGTTGGTAGAAGCAAACACTAATTCACGGAACATGTACTCAATTAAGTTGAGACGTTCACTTTATTGGTTGAAACAATCCGGGCGAATGTGGTATAACCGTCTTAGTGAATATTTGATTAAGGAGGGCTACATAAATGATCCCATATGCCCTGTGTTTTTATAAAGAAATCAAATTCTGGATTTGCAATCGTAGCGATGTATGTCGGCGACATGAACATAATTGGAACTCTGAAGAGCTCATTAAAGCTGCTGAATATTTAAAGTGTGAGTTTGAGATGAAAGACCTTGGAAGAACTAAATATTGTCTCGGCTTGCAGATCGAGCATCATTCCAACGGCATTCTTGTCCATCAATCAGCTTATACTGAAAAAATTTTGAAGCGATTTTATATGGATAATGCCCACCCGTTGAGCACTCCAATGGTTGTTCGTCCATTGGACATAAATAAAGATCCATTCCGTCCTAAAGAGGATGATGAGATGATACTTGGTCCAGAAGTACCATATCTCAGTGCGATAGGTGCTCTATTATATTTAGCCCAATGTACTAGGGCAGATATTGCATTTTCAGTAAATTTGTTAGCCAGATATAGCTCGGCTCCAACACGTAGACACTGGAATGGTATAAAGCATATCTTGCGCTACCTTCGCGGAACGACTGATATGGGCCTCTTTTATTCGAACGAACCTTCCAGCAGTCCAAATCTTATTGGATACGCAGATTCTGGGTATCTCTCTGATCCACATAAGGGTCGCTCCCAAACTGGTTATGTGTTTACTTGTGGAAATACAGCGATCTCATGGCGATCTACCAAACAAACTTTAGTTGCTACCTCTTCTAATCATGCAGAAATTCTTGCACTCCATGAGGCCAGTAGGGAATGTGTTTGGTTAAGATCCCTAGTTCACCATATTCGGAAAACATGTGATCTTTCTTCAACAACAAAAGCTCTGACAATCATGTATGAAGACAATGCTGCTTGTATAGCTCAAATGAAAGAAGGGTTTATTAAGGGTGATAGAACCAAACATATATCACCAAAGTTCTTCCACACACATGAACTTCAGAAGAGTCAAGAGATTGAAGTCAAACAAATTCGTTCCCAAGATAACCCGGCAGACCTCTTTACCAAAGCTCTCCCGATGTCTATATTTCAGAAGTTGGTGTATGGTATCGGGATGCGACGACTTTACAAGCAATCAAATTGTTGAAGATCAGGGGGAGATATCAATCAAGAAAGCTTTTCAGTTTTACTACATCGGACGTATGTGCAATTTACTCTTTTTCCTTTCGACCGGGTTGTACTCTTTTTCCTTTGCTAAGGTTTTGTCCCACTGGGTTTTCCTAGTAAAGGTTTTAATGAGGCAACTACACCGTTGTTTAGTGGACATCCAAGGGGGAGTGTTATAAATCCGTAGGTTATGGATGCACACCATAATAGCCACAATTATCATGTCATAATACCCATCATTATATACTTGTAACCTATCCATCATTATATATTTGTAACCTACTAATTATGGGTGGTAAATGATTTAAGACTCTCTACCCCTATAAATAGTGGCACCAAATATGAATGACATACAAGTTGAATTGAGCAAATTATACTGTCTCTCCCTTCCTCTTATTTCTTCCTACAACAAATTCCTTAGTTTTACAACAAAACTGTATTTATAAATACGGATAAATTGCTATTTTGCTCACCTGAATTATACTATAATTGTCAATTTTCTCCCTGGATTATTTATATATATATAAATAAGAATTTAAACTATATGGAAATGACCAATTTAGAACTTGATGTCAATTTTTTGAATGTCCATCCAATTTCCGACAATATTAAGAGTAAATTTGTAATTTTAAAGAAAATAAAAATTATATCTTATCAAATTACTAAATAATAGTAAAAAGATTTTTTTAAAACAAAATTAAAGAACCCCACCTCAACATCGACGCCGTGAATCCTACTCCGGCGACGCACCACCCTCTCTACTCCAATTTTTTTTTTCTCTTGAAACTATCAAACACCTCAACTAGTTTTTTTTATCATGTAGAGGAGTCACAAAAATTTTTTTAATCTTTTTTTTCTCATTTTTCTGACACATTTATGGCGAGTTTTAAATGAGTCATTTTTATATATTTTAAATCCTTACTTATCGAAAAAATAATTCAAAGGAAAAATTGACATTTTATCATGCTGGCGTCATTAAATTGAAAGTTTAATGCGTGAAGTAATGGAGGAAATGACACCGTGTGGCTTTATTTTCTTAAACTTAAAAACTTTGTCCCAAAAAACGCTAGAGAGATGAAACGCTAGCGTTTTGCTCGACTCTTTAAACATAACAACCGTACCATACGTCATCCGTTTGCCAGAAACATTTTAGCAGCGTCTTCTTCTTTGCTCTGCCGCGCCTCTGCAACTTCGCGCACGCTTTTGGAATTTCGCTTACACCTCTGCAACTTTGCGCACGACAACATCCTCTGAACAGATGTGCGCCTGAGGCGTTTTATGATTGCCTCAACTCGACTCGCGTTCGAAGGCATGCCTTTCAAAACCTTGCCATTGTCTCCTATTTCTGTATTGGGTTTGTGCATGTAACTTCAGAAGCCAACGGAATTGCCGAAGAAGAAATCTGATTCAGCCACCACCACCTGTAAGTGATTGTTTACATAACATGCGATTTTGCTAAATCCCTCATTTCGAGTTCGATTGATGTATGTATTTTCTTTTTGAAAGGTTTCTGTTAGTCATGGTGCGCAAGCGTAAGTTAGGGGCATCTGTAAGTTGTGGAGCTGAAGATGCTAATTGTGCTGAAAATGCAATAGACAGATTTAGCAATCTTCCAGAAGAAGTTGCTCATCGGATTCTTTCCTTCCTCTCTTTCAAAGATCTCACTCGAGTAGGCGCCGTGTCGAAAAGATGCAGGCAATTTCATCTATCAGTTCCGGTCGTGAGTTTTGATTATTCAAGTTGCAAACCACGTGGTGTAACCTGTTGAGAGTATTTGTCGCGTTGAAATGTTAAGGGGCCAAGCGCAGGTTTATAAGGAGTTGAAATTTCTCATTCGCAATTGGTTTTGGGGTGGAGCATCAACTTTCTTCGTAGTATCGAGCGAAACGGCGTGTTGGGCCACATGGCGTCTTTCGCGTCGCGATATGTGTTGTCGCGTGTTAGGGCAGAAAGTTCGCGCGCGCGTGCGAGCGTGTTGAGTATTTGTCGCGTTGAAATGTTAAGGAAGGCGCAGGTTTATAAGGAGTTGAAATTCCACCATCGCAAATTGGTTTTAGGGTGGAACCTCAACTTTCTTCATAACCAACCAGAAGATAGTGAAATTGATGAGCTCTTTGGATAGGTACTTGTGTTATCGTGGTGATCATAGGATGCAGATCTTCAGCATTAATTGGAGCTGCTTTGGATCTGAACCCGCGAGCAAGTTTTCTGATGATCATTTTCGGGTGATCACCTGGATTGTTAATGCGGTAAGGTGCAATGTTGAAGTGCTTGATATCCATTTGGCATGTGATTTTCTTGCGCTTCCATCTTGCGTTTTTCTTTCTGAGTCTTTGCGGTCTCTATCAGTGCATTTGACTTGGAGGATTCTTGAAGCCCCGTCTGTATCCATGAAGGAATTACAGTAATCTCTGTTACTTAAAACTGGAAAAAGTTACAATAGTGGATGAGTGGTTTTTCAAATGGATCTCACGTTCCTGCAAATTCATGAAGGAATTACAGCTTATTTGGATTTGGATTCGAGGAATACAAAAAATCTCTATTGAAAGTTCGTCTTTAGAATCCCTTCTTGTTTGGATCAATGATCCTAACCTTATTCATCTGAACATCTCTGGTCAGAAACTTGAAAGTATTGATATATGCTTGAAGGATTCCTATGCACCAACAAGCAGCATAGAGGTGAATATTTTTGCTCCAAATCTGAAATATTTTAAATGGGAAGGCATTTTGAACAATAGTCTGAATCTGGGGAAATTAACGGGTTTGGAAAAAGTAGAGATTTTTTTGGCGTCTTGGAGAAATAAATTTGATAAAGTATTTGAGTTTCTTCATAGTGTACGCTGGGCGCAGGTTCTTATCATAAACGAGGAGACCATGAAGGTAAAATTGACACTATCCTCAACACCTTTATATTTTGTAGGAATTTGAAATTGTTTGAAAGGTTGACATTAGCTGTTGGAGTAATGCGATTTGTTATTTATGCTTCATGCCTTCTTTCTACTTATGAATCTTTCTTGATATATTTGCAGGCATTCAAGGAAGGTTCCATGTCAGCATCATTGGATAATATTCGTAAATTGGGTATTCATTGTAGTAGCTTGAAAGATGACCTTGCCCCAGCAATGGTCTCTCTTGTTAGAGGAATGACTAATTTGAATAGTCTATACATAAAGACTAGCCTGACGGAGGGGACGCCAAATCTGTAGTAAGTGTAAGTCAATGTTGCCTACTGACCTCCCTCTCACACACATTTTCTTATAGTAATTTCTAGATTCAGTTACTTATAAATTCTTGTCAAAAAATAAACTAATCTGGTTGTCTTTTTCAATAAATATATATGCCTTGATTTCCAGTCTGGCTTTGGTATGGGATACTGGAAATTGCAAAACCTTGCTTTTGTTCGTCAGCTAAAGGAGGTAACCATAGAGCCTTCCACTGGGTCTAATGAAATCGAATTTGAATGGTACATCCTGGAGCATTCTCAAAATTTGAAGAAAATGTTCATTTTTCTTCATCATGGAGCTGAGCAATCAAAAGTAGCAGGAGTAATGGTAAGCCGTAGCAAGATGATTTCTACTGCCACAATTGTCATTCGGGGTTCAGGGATGGTAAGATGTAAAAGGAAGAAAGTTTGTTTATAGAAAACTTTATGTATGTCCTTATTGTGGGTGTTACTAGATCCATTTTGGAAGTCAAGAGCATTTGTAATTCCACAATTCTCTCAAGTCAGAAAGCTAGCAAAGAAATGCTGCTCTGGTTTTGTTTATAGAAGAGGTTATAGATAATGTAAGAACTTTGGCATGGGATTGTTTGGCATTTCTGTTAGATTACATTGAACTCTTTTGTTTAGTATATTTTGTGTTTTACACTTTATGGTGTTCAACTTCAGTTCACCATTTAAGCTGCACAAGTGTACATAAAATTGAGTTGTAATTAGACCCCTTTTCCTTGGCCAATCGTAAATTGAGAACACCAACCCTCTGTTTGTACCATATTTGGAAAATGGGTCGAAGGTGGTGGATTACGAGTTACTAGGGCTTACTAGTGTTGGATTTCGTATGGTTTCGGAGACTATGACTTATATAATTTAGGGTTGATTAATGCTTAAAATCGTTGTTTTAGAGCTAGTTTAGCTCTGGGGTTTTGGTTTCTGCCCTAAATCCTAAGCTATGAGTGAGGATCGTGAAAAAGAACAAGTGCCACAGCTATGTAAGAGTCTAGGGCTAAACAAATAGAAAATAAAGCCTAGGGTCTGGAAATAAGTACAGAAATATTAAGGGCAACTAAAGTATTTGAATGCATCTGGTGTATTTTTACTTATCCCCTATGCTTTTCACCTTACTTTTCTTTTCCTATCTTTTTCTCATTCATTCAAACTTATTGAAACAAAATTCAGCAGTTAAGTTGGTTTTCTTTAAGCAATATTTCTTCAGCAGGAAAAGAACATTGAGTTCTTGCTTGTTTCCCTATTGTCAAAAACATTGAATTTTGGTTTATACAAGTTCTTGCTTGTTTCCCTATTGTCAAAAATATTTCTTCAACAATCACTTGAATTACGAGGAAGGAGAGAAAATTTTGTGTTTGGTTCACGAATGAAGTCATTCGCACCAAAATTCAGAGTACCAAACTCAAATGATCCACATAATCTGTTTTTAATAAACAAAATTGTCAACATTAATAGTGGACGACATTGATTGTAGGTATTGAAGAACATGATTGATATATGCAAGAAGAGCGTTTCTGTCAAATGAAAAGTATTGAAACTCCCCAAGTGTTTGACTAGGAAACCCCCAAGCACCTTCATCTGTGAATAGGATTTAGTTCCTACTCTTAACGATGAGGGCAAGGTGTTCGACGAATTACCTGAAAGAGGCTGAGGCAGGCCAACTGGGCGAGCAAAGAGAGCTGTTGTATGGGCAATCAAATGGAAACTATCAAGCAAAAATCTACAATACAACAATGCAATATGACTAAAACTTTATTTAAATAAAAAATAAACAGAATCAAAATTAAGAGAGACAAGTAAACCCTATTTTTTTTAATCAAAAAGGAGAATTTCATTCAACTAGGAAAACGTATAGGAGGGCAAAAACAATGGCCTCGTTAAAACCTTTGCCATAAAAAAGCCCCACAAGGAGGAAAATCTGGACAAGGAAAAAGAGTACCACAACACCTCCACAAAAAATACAGAAAAAACACCCTACCCCACATCCCTATCTTTCCCTAGAAGAGAGTCCAACCAAGGTGGTGCTGTCCAAACGACACTCAGCCTTCCTTCAAGCCAAATTGAGTAAGAGCATGTGCCACACCGTTGCCCTTTCGAGGTTGATACAAAACATCCGTCACGTACATGTCGACCACCAACCGTCTAATATCTTCCACCACATTGCCAATGTTGCTCCACCAATCCATTCTGCCATTAAGCCTTGAAACAGCTTCTTGGGAGGCAGTTGCAAGTGTAAAACGATTAAAACCCAAAAAGCCTATCATCAATAAACCTTCCCGTATGGCCACTATCTCCCTCCCCAAAACATCCAACCCCTGCTGCCCTGCAGCAGCAAAACCACAAAATAAAATTCCTTTCATCAACTTACAGCGACAAGTAACACTTTTAAACTAATTATGCAAGGTTGCGTTTTTATGCTTTTTTAATATTGAAAGAGTCATATATCTACAAGGTTCTCATTTCGAAACAAAAGTATCAATCAACAACATCTATACGGATTGTTGCTTTTTTATTCTCTGACGAAAAGCACAGGAATTTAATTCATATGATATCCATACAATACCAAATCAGAGGATTCTCAAAACAGCCTTGTACATAGAAATACATAAATCCCCTATAAAGAGAAAATAAAAAAGGACACCACAACACCAAGAGGAATGACTTACCATAATGATAATAGCTTGTTGATGACAATGAAATAGAAGTTTCTTAATGAGAAGATGCTTGGACAGAAGAGCTTCCCGATGTGCTAGCTTCGCCAGACCGCTTTACCTGCGGCGGTCCAATGTACTTATGTGGGACATGGGCTATTTTCGACCAATCCTCACCGCTACCTTGTCTGCATCTTTCCTCAAGCTCAGGACATTCTTGAATAGAGAGGGTCTGGAGTTTAGTGAGAAGATTGAAACCCGGTGGCAATAGTTTTATATTAGGACAATCATATATAATCAAAGATCTAAGACAATCAAGATCCTTAAACCATTCTGGCAAATAGGTTAGATTGCGGCAGCTTCTAATTTCCAAGCAGTGCAGGGTCTTGACATTTTGCAACCCTTCTGGCAGAGAATCAAACCAAGTACAGCTCAGAACCATCAAACTTCGAAGGGAGGAGAGGTGTTGCACACCTGCTGGAAAAGAACCAAGATTTGGACAGTCCATGATGGTCAGGTGCTCAAGCAATGTGAGCTGTTCCAAACTCGAAGACAGAGAAGTCAGGTTACTGCAGTTTTCAATGGACAAAGTTCAAGCGAACCCAAACCTCCAATTCCACAATCTGGCAGGGATATTAGACTGTTACAATTACTAATCTCCAGTGACTCCAGAGCTTTGAGGTTCTGTAAACTTTGTGGCAGAGAGGACAGCTCGTCACACCAACGAATGGTCAATGATTTCAGAGAACTAAGGTTTTGCATCTCCAAAGGCATTGAATGAAGCTTGGGGCAAGACAAAATCTTCAAGGAAGACAGACTAGCTGATGCAAAGAGCCCTTCTGGGAGATACACTAGGTCTGGAATTTTGTCAAGAATAAGAACAGATAGCAAACTTAAATCTGCTACGGGCACCATCGTAGGATTACAATTCCGCAGCTCCAAATGTTGAAGGGACTGAGGTAACGGTATATGTGCTAACTTGGGGCAACTCTTTACAGTTAATTTCTTCAATCTAGGGAATGTATTTCCAACATTTGCACTTGACCACTCTTCCAAGTTTGCAAAATCACTTATTGATAGTTCTTCGAGTGATGGAAACCATATGTCAGTACCGTCACCATAGAACTCTGTACCAATGCTCTTCACGCCATGCATTCCTTGCAGAGAAAGCGTCTTAAGTAGCGGAAGATTCCCAAGGGCTTGAAGATGTTCACAACTTCTACAGTTGGTGAAATCAGCAGCGACAAGATTTGGGAGGGCCCAATTAGGAAATTTGATTCCTGGGTACCCATTTATGACTAGCTTTTTCAGATTTTTGTGTGGTTGCAGACCTTCAATAACTTCTTCAGATGCTTGTGCTATACGTGATCCTGAGACACGTACTTCAGGTTGGGCATTAGGTAGTTTTGGGAATGAATCTCTAAATTGTGGAATAAGACCCCAGTATAATCCCAATGACTCAAGATTTTCCTTCATGGACAATCGTGCTGATCTAACATATTTAATATTCTCCAAGTGAGTAATATTCAATTCCCCATAAAGATTTAAATAACTCAGCATATGGAGGTGGTTGTTATTTAAATCACTACAGTGGAAGGTATATTCCCCCATGTGCACCGTAGAAGGTGCCCCACGGAGTGCTGGCAACTTCAGCCCGACAAAAAGTGGCAGAGTCTGAAGTTGGTGTAACCTTTCAATACCAGAAGGCATACTACCAGTCAAACTTACACATCCACTTAAATTAAGATGTCTTAGGCTGGTCATGCGTCCCAAAAAAGGCAAACGACCAAGATTATGACAACCAATTAGGTTTAAGGTCTGCAAAGCAAAGAGATACTCTATGCTGCTAGGTAACAGAGAGATACGCGTGTAAGACAAGTCAAAATACCTCAAACATTTCAAGCCACCCAAGGATCCTGGCAGATTAAGAAGATCACAGTTGTTGAGATCTAGCACACGCAAGTATTCAAAACTTGAAGGAATTTGATGAAGCACTGTGATATCTAACATGCCAGAATCTCCGATCAATAAAAGAGTTCGCAAATGTTTTGCTTCATGTAGAGTTTTTGGAATTGTAATTCTTGCACCATATCGATAAACAACAGATGCATGGCGAATCTCTGCTGGTGACCAATTTTGTGGCCGACCCTGTTCAAGTACCACATATTCTTTGCCTGCAACATATCGTGCAAGTTCTTGAATGATATCATTCATCTTGTACCCAATTATTTCTCCACCGTCATTTAGCCGTACTTCTTGCAAGAAAGATATCCACAACAATTCGGAAAAGTATTCCTCACCAATGTCTTCAGGCCGCTTGCTTCCCTCTTTTGGAATGAAGCCTTCTGCCATCCATAGATGAATCAACTTCTGCTTCTTGAACTCATAATTTTTGGGAAATAATGAGCAGAATGCAAAGCATTGTTTGACATGCCATGGTAGATGATGATAACTGAACATCAGGGCAGGTAAAAATTTATGTTCGCTTTCTTCTAATTCCCAAAGTTCGCAATCTCGCATAAATGACCACTGGTTTTCTTCTCTTTTCAAACGCATTGAACTTCCCAAACTTTTTGCCACTAATGGCACACCTCCACATTTTTTGACAATCTGCTTTCCAATCCGGGAAAGAGTTGGATACTTCTCTTCTTCTCCGCGCCCAAATGCCCGGTGCTTGAACAAAGACCAGCAATCATCATCCTTCAAACCATTTAAATAAAATGGTGAATTTGGGAACTCCATCATGAATGGAATTTTTTTGACTGCGGGTAGTGACAATGATTTTGCATCCATCAAGACCCCCACTAAACAAAGGTCTTAGTTTGTCCCAATCATCCTGGTCTTCAGTCCAAATATCATCTAACACAATCAGATATCTTTTCTTCTGCAGCAATTGCGAAAGCCAAGACTGAAGTAGTTCAATCTCCGACAAGTTGCATTCAACTCCTGTTGCACGCTCAATGGCTGCCTTCGTAATCTTCTTGACATTGAATTCCTCAGAAACAAAAATCCAGATTCTAGAGTCGAAGTGTTGGAG
This sequence comes from Prunus padus, assembly GCA_024362665.1. NCBI lineage: Eukaryota > Viridiplantae > Streptophyta > Magnoliopsida > Rosales > Rosaceae > Prunus > Prunus padus. The sequence continues at coordinate 11,005,342 of JANFAM010000006.1, read as the reverse complement.
TACCCTCTCGTCGTTATATGCCAACTGAGTAAGAGTGGTCTTGCCAATTCCTCCAATACCAATTATTGGAATACAAGTTGCATATCCATCCTCGGAAGTTTCGGATGATAGTAACAGTTTGACTAACTTCTCTTTGTCATCATCTCTTCCAAATATTTTTGAGTCAACGACACGAGAGCCAGTCTCCCTTATGGTAGATCGTCGATCTACTATACTAGGCTCTCTAAAATTAAATTCCAAGAGCCCCTCATGTACCGTCATTTCTAGCATGTTGAGTGTCTCTCTAATTCTTTCAGCATCAGACGCACTCGTTTCTTGAGCGATAAACGAGTCCAGAAGGTCCTCAGCATCAGAAGCAGCATTCTTGAGATTTGACAACCAAAGCCTGACAGATTTGTTGGTTAATTGTTGCTCCTCTGCATCTTGAAGAATAGCTTGAACCCTCATTAAGGCACGTTGTAGCCTGTTGCGGTTGTCTTTGACACCCCAGATATCAGAAAGCTTTTGTAGGACTGGGGATGCCAATCTGTCAAAGATCACTTGCAAAGCAGGGGATAAAACTATGCTTGCTGCTTCCATTTCTAGCAGCAACAACAGCAAAACAAAACAAGGCTGAGATGATGAGAATAGTTGGATCTGGACCTGGAAATGGAATGGATCTGAAGAGAATTACAATTTAGAGGGCTAGACTCAAAGTCAAGGTCTTACATCCACCGACCCCGACCTACATTGGTACGTGTACGACATTGATTGTCGGTGATAATATATTTTTAAGGATCAATGTTTTAAAAGACGAGGCGTAGAGGTGAGGTATTTTTAGTCCGCTATGCAAGGCGTAAGCCTTGAAACATTGAGGCATATAAGCCTTTCGAATATTAATTTATTTTAATAAAAAAATTATAAATAATAAAATACAGATAAATTGTACTACTAATTCTTATTGAGCCAGAATATTCTATCAAAAATATAAGTACTAAATGTCATTCAAGCATAATAATCAATCTCAAAATATAAAATACTTATTCAACATCAAAACAATAACTCAATTCAGGCATCCCACTCCCCATCATGAAACATAAAATGCTATGATTTTCGGTATTTATGTATGGACTTGAGTGTTATTTTTAGTGGGTTTTATGGATATTGTGTTGTTTGGAAAAAAAAATTAACATATATATATATATAAGGAAAGAGACGCTTCAACTTATAGAGAGAATTAAAATTGATGGAGATTATCGCATTAAGAATATACATTTACGTCCATTAATGTATTTATTTAGAAGAATAAAAAGAGGGAAGTATTGTTTGGTTCAGTGGGGGCTTAAAAGGCACGATGTTTGTTTAAAAAATCAAAACCAAAACGTGCGTTTAAGCCTCAATTAAAAAAACACTTAGCTAGATGAAACGACGTAGTTTGATTAAAACAAACCCTAACAAAAAAAAAATTCAAGCCAGGTCGTCTTCTTCCTCTCGCTTGGCTTGCAAACAGCAGCGCTTCTTTGAGCCTCGCCACGCATGCCATACCACGCCTCACCACGCTGAGCGTGCAACAAGCTAAACAGCTGTACATCTAAGGCGATTTCGCTCCAACGTGCGCTCAGACGCACGCTTAGGCATGCCTTTGAAAACATTGGTAAGGACGCCCACACCTCATCTTCTTTAAACCTTTGTAAAATTGTGTTTTCATGGAATTATTCCTCATTGAGTTATATAAATGCTGCTACCCTCTCTCCTATACGTAGTCAGATTGGTAAGCACCATAGCCCATTCTTAATTCACCCTTGAGAGCTTTCGTTCTTGAATTCAGAAATTTGGAACTTATAAATTCCCTATAAATTATAAGAAAGAAAAACACACCACAAGTTTGATGAGAAAAACTCGTGTGAAAACGGAGGATAGTATTGTTTTGCTATTTCCGGCCAATCACAGTATGGCAAGTGAAAAAAATTATCACCCATGGCATATCATGATTGGCCGAAAATAGCAAAATAATGTTATTCTAATTTCTACTTGCATGGATAGTCAGTCTCAATCAATTCTCAATTGAATGAATCTCAAGATCTTTCATCTTTAGTTTTATAATCCAAATTATCGCAAGTTTTTGGCGACCGGTCGTTTTCAGGCAGAGTCGTTTTCGACCGGTCGTGCACAGGTCGCTTTGAAGCAGATTGCAAGTTTTGAATCTGCCTAAAAGCGACCGGTCGCAAGTTTCTGGTGACCGGTCGCACGCCTCGAGCTGTGTTGAAATTTCAACGCGTTTTCTGCATTCTTTTCTAAAGTTAATTGGTCCCTACCTAACTCCAATTAACTCCAAAGGCTTTTTGTGAACCCTAGGAAGTGTGGCAGCTGCTGCTGGGAAAGTCTTTAACACTTATTTAAAGTAGATTGGTGGCAAACCACTCCATAACTCTCCCTAAAACATGGATCTATTTAGGGAGGATGGTCTGCTACATGTGGGAAGCTTTCTCTGTCCTTTTAAGAAGGCAAAGTAGCTGAGAGCTTGGGGTAAGTTGAGTAGTCAGAAGAAGTGGGAAGCCAAGGGGGAGAAAGAGAGTGCATTTGTATCAAGTGTGTTGAGCAAAAGGGTGTGAGAGAAACAGATTGTAAGGCTGAGTTCTAAGGGGGTTTCCATTGAAACCAAAGCTGTAACTCTTTCTTCATTAGTGATATTTCTCAAGGGGAACACCAAAGAGGACGTAGGCAATTGTTGAACCTCTATAAACACTTGTGTCATTTGTTCTTGGTTATTTTCTCTGTGTGTGTGTGTGACAAGTTCATCCTTGTGCTTGTTCAAAGTCCATCAACAACAAGATCTTATAAGGAGAAGTGCATTCAATTGTACAACAAGTCTTGTGTGATTAATTACAAGGGTCCAAATACAGGGCCACTAGAAGGAGCAAAATTTCAACTTCCTTACACTTTTTAGACTAGGAAACCCCCAAGCACCTTCATCAGCAAGCACTAGGGTAATTAAAGTATTGGAAGTGCATTCACGTAATTCCCCTATGTTTTTCACCGTACTTTTCTTTTCCTAGTGCATCTAGTGCATTTACTTAATTCCCCTATGTTCAATCTCCCCCTTTTCTTTTCCTATGTTTTTTTTTTCTCATTTATTTATACTTTCTCAACATTTAAATTTTGTTAAGTTTCTTTTGAGTTTCTAGTTGTGTGTTTGATATGTTAAATTGGTTTACTTTGGTTATTTTTTTCTTTTCAAAAAGTAGAGATATAGTAAAGGAGATATATAAGAATCTCTCCCTTTCAGATTAATATTTCTTCAGTAAGAAAAGAACATTGAGTTCTGGTTCGGTTTTTTTTTTGTCAAAAACATTGAATTTCCGTTTACTTGAAGCTAAACTGCAACGGCTTGATGAATTACGAGGAAGGAGAGAATGAAAGCGGAAAAAGGAAGAAAAGAAAAGAAAAAGTGATCCATAGTATCTCCAAGGGAGTATACAAATGAAATAGGCAAAATTGATCCGATCTGACTTAGAATGAAGTATAATTTAATTTTTCTATGCTTTATATTAAAATTTTATGTGTAAATGAGTAATTTTAGTTTTATATGCACTAAGAATACACTTAAAACTTTTTTTTTATATAAATATTAAAATTTGATATAAAAAGTTGATAAATACAATTAAAGAACGAGGATACTAATGAAATTTTTATTTTTTGTATATCTCAAAATAAATCCTATAATAATCCGATCCGATCCGGATCCGAATCCAATGCATAATGGGTATGGATTGATAGGTGCAATCCAATAGTCCGAATACAATCCAAATCTGATAATCTGATTGTAAATGGATTTGGATTATATGGGAAAGAGGCATCTACATAGAGAGTGTAAACAGACATTTGGTGGTGAGGAGATATGCACATAGCCCTTAGTTTTTATGATTACCCGTCTCTCTCTTTTTGTTTTTTCGTTTTGTTTTTTTGTTTCAAGCTTTCTTTGTTCGTCTATATATCAAACTGTTTCAATCAAAAGAAGGGCAAGAAAATTATGTGGGGTACCAGAAAGATGGTTCTTAAATCTTGACATTTGAGGCAGACGTGGGGTGAAGCAAAAGCATAACAAAGGTGAGCTCCAACTAGACCTGTAAACGGGTCGGATTCGGATCGAATATACCTCAATCCAAATGCTTTCTCACAATTTACATGCTACGCTTTTATACATATTTAATTCATTAATTCGTATAGCACTAATAAATTGACAAATAATCATGTTATATACTTATATTACTGTACATGTATCTGTCTGTACATTTAATATTATCAATGTAATCTATCCGTGCGGAGCCACACTGGGACCGGTGTGGTCAGAATGTCTTTGTCCTTTTACTTTTATTTATTTTTATATTACTCTATTTACTTAAGTTTACAATGTAAATAAGGAAGTATTCCCTATTTGGATTCAAATAAAAATACTAGAAAATCAAATTCCTACCAAATCAAAATATGAAAAATCGGTTTTAGTGCAAAATACGATTTAGGCTAGAAATGATGGCTCATTAAGTCAATATATACTTCATACTAAAATCTCATAAAATCAAGTTTTCTTATTTGATGTATAAGGAATAAAAGCCGCCAAAAATTATCTTGAGAAAATGATTATTTCGAAAAACCATTTTTCATACTTAGTCAATATTTTTACATAAAACATTTTTTCACGTATGATATGAATGCATGAAGGGACCTAGGGTTTTTTTTTAGTTGTGAAATTTTGATTTTTTCTTTCTATTCGGTTTAATGGGGGAAAAAGCTTTAAAGATATTTGCTAAATCGCTACTCTTTGTCTATCTCTTGCAATTTTTCTTGCTCAAAATGTATTTGTCTATCCCTTTGTCGAGTACAATTATGATTGCAACCAATAAGCAATATAATTCTTGAGATATGTTAGTGTCAATCCCAACGAGGAGATTCAGGAGATATTTTATGCGGGTATTTTCATATTATGTGCACATTTGTCATTCCACTCTGTTATCCTTCACTCTAAAGAGCACAAATCCAAAGTGCATATCCTTTTCTTTAATGAAAAAGAAGATACATTCAGGACCAAGGTTGTAGCCATATGGATAGCCTACCAAGAAATGCAATTCTATGGAACTTAAAACAATCTTATATCCTATTGCAGACAGAAAAGTCGACAGAGAAATTTACATTTATACTAATTGCAATTAGTTGTTAAAGTGGGTAACATATATGACATATGCCTCTCTCTCTCTCTCTCTCTCTCTCTCTCTCTCTCTCTGAGGGAAACAACAAAATTAATTATGCATGCATTGGCCATACTATACCTTCAATATCCAAGTGAGGTAGAGGAACTTGTTTTGAATGATGGGAAACATCACAAATATCCCAAACAAACTTTCCACTAAAATTCCTCAAATTAGTGCACAACATCCCACATTTCCACTATCATATGCTTGCTAACCATGCCTAAGATCAGACTAATTAATCAAATGATATATATATATCTTCTCAATTGACTGGATGTTAGGGAAGGAATAGATTGGCCAAATTATTGAAGGCAAAGGTAGGGATGATTTGCTTAAGTTAAGGGCTGCCCTAACACCACTTTTTCTAGGGTTCTTCTACTATGCGCTGATGTATCGATACATCAGTTTTTAGGGACATAAATGTCATTTCCATTATTAAGTAAAACAAAATGAAAAAACTGGAGTAGAAGGTATCCGGTTCTCTCACGCATGCATGCAATTGCACATGTAGTCATGCAATTGCACATTTGGTGCTGTGTGTGCGAGAGAGAGAGAGAGAAAGAGAGGCGGATAGAGTGGGTCGGGGCTAGGGTGGATGGGATGTGACATCCCTGACCTAAAAATAAAGGAAAATAAATAAATTAATTGAGTTAAATAAATAAAGAATTAAAAAGGAATTAAAATGAATTAAAATAATAAAATTGGAATTTAATAAGAATTTAATAATTAAAGGGGCATTTTGGGTCAACGACATTTTCGGGACGGAATTTGGCGAAACGGGTTGCGCCATTGCGTCCGGCACGTCGAAACGAGTTCGTTGACGGGCGGCGCGTCTCGATACGAGCTTCGGATCGAAATGAGGACATTTTGGTCATTTCAGAATTTGTTAAAACCCTAGATATACACGTGGACCAATCAGAATTGAGGATTTCTTTCTCTCTCCTCGCTCATACTCTCTCTCTCTCTCTCTCCTCGAAATTGCGCCGGTTACTGTTCATCGTTGCAACTCACTCGTTCGACCACTAGCCACGGCACCGGTCGCAAACGAACCGCCTCCTCCTCCCGGTCACATCCCACCCCAGTTCACCGGCCAATTAGACGGCGATCGTCGACTGGAAGCTCTGCAAAATCCGGCGAAAACTCCATTAACGGTTGCGACTGCTCCGGTCACTCCAAACGACACCGCCACTTGGAAAAGGTTCGCCCATTCCTCCTCTTCCTTTCCCCCACCATGCGCGACAAAAATGGGCGGCGTAGCCGCCGTTCCGATCAACTCAGATCCGGCCAAAACCCTAGGTGGTTTGGCCGTGATCTGGAGGTGTTTCCGGCCGGTTCAGTGTTCCGTTGCAATCCTCGTGTCGTCACGAGCGCGTACGTGTGTGTTGATTCTTATTCAGACGTCGTTTGACTGTCAAACCAACGTACGCCTATTATACGTTGCTTGGGTTCGATGGGTTCAGACCGTTGGATCGAATCCGAATTCACGTATGTTATTCCTCGTATTTCTAGGAGTCTATAGGATTTGACAGATCGTGATTCGGAGTCCTGGATACTCCGGATCAATGACTTAAAGTTAGAATTAAATCATAATCGTCCGATCGTGAGCGATCCGACCGTCCGATCATTACCAAACTTTCAGGACGTGTTCTCTAAGTCGTAGTGAACCTATGGGAACTTTCGGATGTACGTTTGGAGGTCATGGGACCTACGGGCCCGGTTTGACCTATTCGGGTCAGTTTGACCAAGTTTGACCGAGGCTTTCCCGAGGTCGCCTTGCCACGTAGTTGACTTTGTTGGACTTCTAGGAATGTCCGGATTCTTTTGGAGGTCATGGGCTCCGCGAGCCCCGGTTGACCAAAAAGGGGTGTTTGACAGCCGGTTGACCGTGAGTCTTCCGGGGCGGTCCCACTGGTTAAAAGAAGTAGTTTGACCTTAGAATTCTTCGTATGACGTATTGGTACACTTGAGTCGGGATTAGTTAGGGTTGACTTTTAAGGTTCTTCAGTTCGGGTTATTAATTAATCCTCGTATTCTTGAATTAGGTTCTCAGGCTCCTAGTGATCCTCAAGTGGGACCCTTTCAGGGTTGGGCAACGTGGGACCAACGGTGAGTGGACTTTGTTTTCAAAAGAACATGATTTGATTGATTGAATGACATGCACATAAATGAGATTTAAATATTGTTTTAAATCATGATTTGACCGTTGATGGGTTTATCATGGTTGAATTGATATTTGAGTTTTATACTTGATTTGGGTTGCCGATTTGTTTGTGGGGCCCTGATGGCTATATTTTATTGATATAATTATCTTTAAGTATTGATTTTGGGACGAGTCAAGCGTCCGGTAGTATTTATGTACGCATTTGCGTACGGTGGGAATTTGATGGATTTTCCTTGGGTTTTGTATTTAATATTTGAGTTTATGGTTTTGTTGGGTTTCGGACTTTAATATTTTATTGTTACGAATGTCGTGGGTTATACTTTATATCTGTTTGAGAAACTTATACCTATACTTTGAAATGAGTATTTGGGCGGTAAGATTTGGACGTTAGTATAGTCCAGTTGATTATGTGTTCGGTTTTGATGTTTAAACCTTATGAATTATATTAATTATACTTTGATTATATATATATATATATGTATATATACATATAGATCAACTTGGAAGGAATATGTCGGGTTAATGGGAATAACGAGAATATATGTCGGATTAATGGGATTTGATCATATGTATGTTTTTATATATATATATATACCTACTTTGAATATATATATCTACTTTGAATATATATATATATATATATATGTATCTACTTTGAACATATATCTACTTTGAATATAATTATGTATATCTACTTTGATATGGAGTTTTGGGATATATATATGTATATGGGATTGGACTATCGGTTATATTTTAATGAATCACTATGTATATTGGTTTAACTATGAATTTAGGGATGTCGGTGATACATGGGAATTTTGAATGCTTCGGCTTGAGTTTTGGTATTTTAATGGATCGTTGTGTTATATATATATATATATGTATATGTATATGTATATTTTGATTCAACGTTTCGGGGTTTGGACCTTATATTTTTGAAGGGATAGTACCTATACTATGTTTTGGAGTATATGTTTTACTTGAGGTTTGACTTGACGTTTTCTTGACTTGAGTTTTGAATACGATTTGAATATGGTTTTTCAATGATTATGAAATTTTAATTGTTTATGGATTGATATGCCGTCATTTGACGCTTGGTACTATTTTAACTATAGGATTGTATGTTTGGGACGGTGATGTCCTTATATTGGGTAAATATGATGTTATTGGATTGTGGGACGTATATATGTCCTGGTGTGTGATATGTTGGGGTTCGGGTACATGTGATTTAATTATATATATTGTTTATCGTGTAGCGATTGATTTGAGTGCAGTTGGCACCTTGTTATGTACCTCCCCCTGTTTGTGACACAGTCACTTGATATGGTTCGTATGGATACGGTTTGATCCGGTACATACCTTAACGGGTGTAGTTGTAGGGCTTGTTACGGACGTGCGGGTATTGATTGTCTCTACCCTGGGCACGAGGCCATTATGATGTTGATTGGGTGTCCAGTTAAATCCTAGGCACAGGTCACATCATGAATGCTGTCCCGGTGTCTAGTCAAATGATCCCCTATTGGATTTTTTTCCCCGGTACACGTGTTTCGGTGTTGAGGTCTATGTTACTATATGTAAGTCTTATTATCTTCCTATTCGTATTTCTTTTAGTGGGGATCTTTTCTTGCTTGTCGTGCTTGCGAGCACGTGGTTGTCCGAGTGGGAAAGAATGGGAAACAGTACTATGATATAATATTGGTGTAATTATATTGCAACTATTGGGATTTGAATGACTACGTATATAAATGATTTCATATGCATGGTTTGCATTGTTTTGAAACGGTGGGGTTAGTACGTTGTTTTAAACTACTAAAACCTTATTTTTGTCCATTCACACTCTTTCTGTTTTGCACCCCCTAGGCCGTAGCCGTAGCGTCTGATCAGTCCGGCTGGGTGACTCTCTTCTCGATCTTTCGACTTGATGTAGGACACTTGTCCTTGTCTAGAAACGGTTATTCTGTCACTTTACTTCTGAGTACTCTAGTTATGCTCTGTATTGCCCTTTAAGGTTGAATTTGATGACCTTAGACCTGGGATGTTTTATTATTAGCATGCTGACTGTTGGTGTATACATATTCTGTTGTATATATTCAGGTTGAACTTTTGGGATTGTTATTATTCTAGGGGAGACTCTGCCCGTTTTTCGGCAGAAGTTTTGACCCCTTTATTTATTTATTTATTTCGGGAAGATGGATTCTTTTAGTATGTGGGCCCGGCATCGCGATGATGTCGGTTGTCAGCAGGATTCGGCACGGGTTCCGGGGCGGAATTCGGGTCGGGTCCTGTCATGGGAGGGGATCTGTAGTAGGGACTGATGTTGGAGAGTTGGGTCAAAAATGGATGGGGAAGAGAGAAAGATCAAAGGGGGAGTGGGATGCGGAAGGAAGGGAAGGAAAGGAGGGAGAGGGGGAGGGAGAGTTGCATGTTTTTTTTTCTTTATTTATTATTTGTTACTTTTAAAATTTTAAAATTCTAATTTTTGTAAGGTGTAAATTTTAAAATTTTTTTAAAAAGTTTTAAATCTACGTTGTAAACCTTTTTTTCAAACCAAAGTTTGGGCTTAATGATTTTTTTTTTTTCCATGTTTTATCTTGTTCTATTCTTTAATTATTTTTTTTATAAAGATTCTTTTTAATATTTCTTAGTCTATTAAAGAATATTTTTTGTCAAACTAAAACAATATGCATAAGATTTCACTTTATGGTTTTTAAAAAAAGTCTTTCATCTTAGTTATTTTCAAGAAGAAAAAATGAAAAGATGATTATTTTATGAAATTTTTATTACGAAAAATATATTAATGATGATGAAGCAAACCACAAAAGAATTAATAGAAGAAATCAAAGTTAATTCATTTTATTTTGAGTATTAAAAAAGTCATTTTTAAATACTAATCTAGTAAATTTGATTTTAGGGTTAGCCTTGTGCGAAATTTAATTGTGATTTTTTTCCATGTTTTATCTTGTTCTATTCTTTAATTATTTTTTTTTTATAAGGATTGTTTTATTCTTTTTAATATTTCTTAGTCTATTAAAGAATATTTTTGTCAAGCTAATACAATATGCATAAGATTTCACTTTATGGTCCAACAAAAAAAGATTTCACTTTATGGTTTTAAAAAAGTCTTTCATCTTAGTTATTTTCAAGAAGAAAAAAAGATGATTATTTTATGAAATTTTTTATTATGAAAAATATATTAATGATGATGAAGCAAATCACAAAAGAATTAATAGAACAAATCAAAGTTAATTCACTTTATTTTGAGTATTAAAAATGTCATTTTTAATACTCATCTAGTAAATTTGATTTCAGTCTTGAGATTTTAAGTGCCATGTGCAAAAAATGTTACCTTCCATTACTTAATGCCATACTAAAATCATCATCAATCATCATGCAAATTACAAATCAAATTTATAAGTTTTAACGTTTCAATTTGAGAAAGTTAAATACCAAAATGTTCGATATAAAAACTATATTTTTTTATAGTACTTGTTAACTATAAGAAGACTTGTACATAGTATAGTACAATTATCAAATATATATACGAAGTATATGAAGTATAATTACCACTTAAATGACGTTCCTTATCAAAGAATATTGAGAGCTTCCATTGAGGTTATTTGAGAGACAATCTTGTAGGGCCCACTCCGCATTGTATTTCACTAATTCAAACCGTGTATTTTGTAGATATTCATTCAAAGATTATCTCTACAAAAAAATAACTTGAATCCGATATCATTTAACCACTCAATTAAATTATTGAAAATTTAGTACTTTCTTCCCCGCACCGCTTTCATTGATTTTGTAGGACACAATTGGATGTCTAAACAGTTTCCGATTTGTCTAATTTTTGCAATGATGATCTATGAATGAAGACCTAAAAATTAGCTAGTTTGGATATTTGAAAGAAAATTCATAGGATACCCTAAATGGCGTCCCGAAATAAAATTATTTAAGTGATCCCTCAATGATAGAAGGACTGATCAAATATATATGAACGATATACATTACTTGTTATCTTTCAACGTGATAATGAAACAAGTCATGTAGTATATATATAAATTTAAATTTAAATACATACTTGAATTTGATTGCGATTTCAATTTAAATATTTGATTTTGAGTGGCCTTTATGAATTTATGAATTAGGATTTTTATTTTTGGTGTTGAGATCTTTGAAATTGAAACAAAAATGTCAATTGTTTGATGCATAAGGCACAAAAGTGTGCACATATAGTTTTACCACGCTTACGCCTACGATTGTACAAGATTTCTTATACAAGTCTAATTAAAAATCCTAAACTATAAACCATAAAATTGTGGAGTTATATTACTTTTAAAAATGCAATTACAAGTAATTATATACATGGGGTTAACTAATCTTGTATGAATGTTTCAATTACCACTTGAATGACATTCCTTATCAAAGGAATGAGTGAAATATGCTTTAAAATGGTAAATTACAACATGAACTCATAAAAAGTTGCGTTTGGGAGGGAAAATATGCGCTTTTACCATTTAAATGCACTTTTTACTCCACGAACGCAAATGTTGCGTTTGGGAGGTAAAGCATGTGTGCAAATGGTAAATTACAACTTTAACGCACAATTTACTATCTAAACTACACCTGCGTTCAGGTAGTAAAGACCCTCGTTCATGAGTAAAGACACCAAAAAATGCGTTTTTACAATTTAAACGCACATTTTACTCCCCGAACACAAATGTTACTTTTGGAAGGTAAAATATGAGTTTAAACGGTAAAGTACAACTTGAACGCACAATTTACCATCTAAACGACACTTCTGCGTTCAGGGAGTAAAGACCATCGTTCATGAGTAAAGGCGCCCAAAATTTGCTTTTACAATATCAACGCACTTTTTACTCCCTGAACGCAAATGTTGCGTTTGGGAGGTAAAAAGTGCATTCAAATAGTAAATTACAACTTGAATGCACAACTTACTATCTAAATGAGACTTCTGTGTTCGGGGAGTAAAGACCCTTGTTCGTGAGTAAAGACGCCCAAAATTTTGCTTCTACAATTTAAACGCACTTTTTACTCCCCAAACGCAAATGTTGCGTTTGGGAGGTAAAACATGTGTTTAAATGGTAAATTACGAGTTCAACGCACAATTTACCATCTAAACGAGACTTCTGCGTTCAGGGAGTAAAAACCCTCGTTCGTGAGTAAAGGCACCCAAAATTTCGCTTTTACAATTTAAACACACTTTTTACTCCCCGAACGCAAATGTTGCATTTGAGTTGCGTTTGGGAGGTAAAATATGCGTTTAAATGGTAAAATGACATTTTTGACATTTCCTATGACATTTACTCACAAACGTGGGTCATTACTCCCTTAATGCATGAGTATCGTTTAGATGGTAATTAAGGCGTTCATGTGGTAATTTACCATTTAAACATACATTTTACTCCCCGAACGCAAATGTTTGCGTTTGGGAGGTAAAACATGCCTTCAAATGGTAAATTACAACTTGAACGCACAATTTACCATCTAAACGACACTTCTGTGAGTAAAGGCGCCCAAAATTTCGCTTTTACAATTTAAACGCACTTTTTACTCCTCAAACGCAAATGTTGCGTTTTGGAGATAAAACATGCGTTTAGATGGTAAAATGACATTTTTGACATTTCCTATGACCTTTACTCACAAACGTAGGTCTTTACTCCCTCAACGCACGAGTATCGTTTAGATGGTAATTAAGGCGTTCATGTGGTAATTTACCATTTAAACGTACATTTTACTCCGCGAATGTAAATTTTGCTTTTGGGCGGTAAAATATGTGTTAAAATAGTAAAATTACAACTTCAACGCATAATTTACCATTTAAACGACACTTCTGCTTTGAGGGAGTAAAGACCCACGTTCATGAGTAAAGGGCATGAAATGCACTTTTACAATTTAAACGTATATTTTACTTAGTAAACACAAATGTTGCGTTTGGGAGGTAAAATATGTGTTAAAATAGTAAAATTACAGTATTAACGCATAATTTACCATTTAAACGACACTTCTGCATTCATGGAGTAAAGACCCTCGTTCATGAGTAAAATGCCTGAAAAGCACTTTTACAATTTAAACGTATATTTTACTCTATAAACGTAAATGTTACGTTTGGGAGGTAAAATATACGTTAAAATAGTAAACTTACAATATGAACACATAATTTACGATTTAAACGAAACTGCGTTGAGAGAGTAAAGACTGCGTTCATGAGTAAATTTGCTGAAATGCACTTTTACAATTTAAACGTATCTTTTACTTCGCAAACGCAAATGTTGCGTTTGGGAGGTAAAATATGCATTAAAATAGTAAAATTACAACATGAACTCATAATTTACCATTTAAACGACACTTTTGCGTTCATTAATTTTCCAATCTAATCCCAACACATTAGAGGTTTAAATCCAATATGATCCAATCTAATTGATATTGGATTGGATTTTTTTTTTTGTCAAGATATTGGATTGGATTGAATTATCGGTTTTCATAATGGAATAAAAATAGTCATGAAATATGAAACATATATCATCTAGTTTAATATAATCCAATCCAATCTCACTATTTTTGTGGTTACTTGCCCATTAAAAGTGGACATTACCCTATGAACGAACTTCCCTCATTGCTTGAGTAAAGCATGTAGTTCATTTCATCATGAATAATTGCAATGCTAAACCCTAAATCTTGGACTAAGGAGTCATATTGTATTCAACCATGCAATTACACGCGTTTGCATATAGGGGTTGACTATTGCATAACCTCGTGTTATTGCCGTTTGTACCAATACAAATCAAAATGTAAGTTAATTCTCAGTAATAAAGAGTTTTTACCTCCTTTATTTTCAATCCTTCTGTGGGTGTCTGCAACACAACCAAACATAAAACAATAAATATTATTGAGAAAATATTCCAAGAGTGTAATTAAAAGAGAGCAAGAATGAATATTATATAACATCTTGAACTACTATCTCAGAAAAATGACCAAACAAAAATAGTATGCATAGCCAATTTGATTATATGTTTGTGGCTGTGTGCACTGTAAAAATGAATAAAATCAGTTCAGAAGCAAATCTTTTAAACAAAAAAAAGTTATGTCAATAAAAATGAATGATTGATCATCTTAAGAGGAAATTGCATGATCTCATTTTTATAAGACAATGACAGTGACCGACCTGCATTCCACCGGAACCCGACTCTGACTGTGGTTAACCGACATCATCGCGATGCCGGCCCACATACTAAAAGAATTCCTCTTCCCGAGACAAGCAGTAAAGGGGTCAAGACTTCTACCGAAAAGCAGAGTCTCCCAGGAAAAACAAACAAACCCAAAGTTCCAACCTGCTCAAAAGCAAGAGAATAAGTACAACCAACCGCCAAAGATGCAATAAATACATAACAGCCTCCGCCAACAAGTTCGACCCTAATGGGCAATAGCAGAGCAACTAAGAGTATGCAAGTTTAACAGCAGAAAATTTAAGTTAAGATAAGGGACACGAGGTCCTGATGAAGTCGACGCCGAGAAGAGAAGCGCTCGGCGGACGATTCTCAAGCACGACTAAGGCTGGGGCGCAAAGCAGAAAAAGTGTGAGTGGACAAAACAAAGTTTAGTAGTTCAAAACAACGTACTAACCCCACCTTTGTAAAAACCATGTAGACCATGCATTTAAAATCCGTTGTATACATAATTGATTTAAAAACCAATAACTCAAAATAATCAAAGAATAAAACCATTCCAAACCTTTTTCTTTTCTGAGGCATAACCTCTCAAAACTGAACCACTTAGACATAAATATAATTAAAAACCGAAAGAGCTTGAAAATCATAAGCATGAGAAAATAATAAAGTTTCCAAATAACAAAACAATGTAAAATGCCCAAAGACCAAGATAAATTCAAGAGATACAAAACCACCACAAAGTAATATAAAAACCCTTTAAAGGACTTTAACCCTTTCTTTCCCACACTTAAATAATCGCATGCCCGTAGGCACTGCAAGCAAGGAAGTATCCTCACCGAAAGAAAATACGAATACGAAAGTACTAACACACGCGTATAGATACAAAGATAACCTCGACACCAAATACAAGTACCAGGAAACAATCCAACAGGGGATTGTTTAGCTGGACACCGGGACAACATTCACGATGGTCTCATGCCCAGGATAACTGGACATCGGACAGACATCGCAATGGCCTCGTGCCCAGGGTCAAGCCGTCCAACTGGGACTAAGCTCCCGCCCGCATGGCGAGTCCTCAATAACCATGCGTCCGAAACTAGTCATACGCTGCAGACTACCCAATCAAGGGTCTACAGACTACACCGTTAAGGTATGCACCGGATCGAACCATACTCCATATCAGTCACCATATCAAGAACAGGGGAGGTACATAACACAGTGCCAACTGCACTCCAAACAACACCATACGATAATCCATATATACGTATTTAACCACAATGTACCCAAACCCCAAAATATCACACACCAGAACATATATACGTATAACAAATCCAATAACACCATACATACTCAAATAAGGACATCACCGTCCCAAACATACAATTCTATAGTCAAAATAGACCCAAGCGTCAAACGACGATGTAATAATCCAAAACCATTAAAATGTCATAATCACGGAAAATGCATAAACGAACCATAATCAAAACCGAAGTCAAGAAAGCGTCAAGTCAAAACATAGTAGGTACTACTCTTTAAAAATATAAAGTCAAACCCAAACGTATTATTCAAAATATACACATATATATATAAGTATATATATATATATACAAAACATAATTATCCTTTAAAATACAATAGTTCAAACTCAAGCATTCGAAATTCCCACGTATAATTGACATCCAGAAAATCATACTTTAAAACAATATAAGTAGTGATTCCTTAAAATATAATTGAAAATACAATCCCGTATACATATATGTTCCAAAACTCCATATCAAAGTAAATATACATATATTCAAAGTAAATATATATTTATATATTCAAAGTGGATATACATACTTATTTTCAAAGTAGATATATATATATGCAATAAATATTCAAAGTAGATATATATATGTAATATATATTCAAAGTAGATATGTATAATTATTTTCGAGGTAGAGAAATATATATAATATACATTCAAAGTAGATATATATATATACATATATATATATATATATACATATGATCAATTCCCGATAATCCGACATATATTCTCGATAGCCTCATTAATCCGACATGTATTCTCGATAGCCTCAATAATCCGACATGATCCTTCCAAGTTGATCTATATGTATATATATACATATATATAATCAAAGTATTAGCAAGAACATAATTAATAAGGTTTAAATATCAAAACCAAATACGTAATCAACCGGACTATACTAGTGTCCAAATCTTACTACCCAAATACTTAATTCAAAGTAGGTATATTTATATAGTCAAAGTAGATATATAAGTTTCCCAAAAATATAAAGTATAAATTCCAAAGGCTTAAAGTATAACTCACGACAATCGTAATAATAAAATAATAAGGTCCAAAACCCAACAAAACCATAAACTCAAATATTAAATAATTCATAAGGAAAATCCTTCAAATTCCACCGCACTCAAATCCGTACATAAATACTACACGGACGCTTGACTCGTCCCAAAATCAATACTCAAAGATAAGCATAATAGTGAAATATAGCCAACAGGGTCCCACAACAAACCGGCAACCCAAATCAAATATAAAACTCAAACACCAAATCCAATCATAATAAATCCAACAAAGACCAAATCAAGATTTAAAATAATATTTAAATATCATTTATGCATCACATTCAATTCTTTAAAATCATGCTCGTTTGAAAACAAAGTCCACTCACTGTTGGTCCCACGCTCGACCCAGATAGGGTCCCGCTGATGATCACGAGAAGCTTGAGAACCTAATCAAGAAACGAGGATTAAGATTAACAACCGGACCGGGCGATAACCTCAAAAGTCAACCTTAACCAAAACCAACTCAAGTGTACCAACACGTCGTACGAGGAATTCTAAGGTCAACGACGTTCGTTAGGAGACGAGACGACCTCGGGAGACGCTCGGTCAACCCCGGTCAAACTTGGTCAAACTTACCCGAATAGGTCAAACCGGGCCCGTGGGTCCCATGACCTCCAAACTTAGATCCGAAAGTTCCTACAGGTTCACTACGGTTTAAAGAACACGTCCTGCAAGTTTGGTCACGATCGGACGGTCGGATTGCTCACGATCGCACGATCGGACGATTACGGTTTAACTCAAACTTCAAGTCATTGACCCGAAGCATCCGGGCCTCCGAATCACGATCCGTCAAATCCTACACGATCCTAAAAATACGGGGAACAACATACTAAGAAAAGGAACCAATCCAACGGTCCGAACACATCGAACCCGGATAACGCGCAATAGGCGTAAATCCGATTCGATCGTCATCCGAACTCCAAATTGAAATCCGAGCACGCCTACGCACTCGTGATGACGTAAGGATAATTTAGGAATGAAGATTGACAATTTACTAGTGGGCCCCGCGCAGCCACCCACACTGGCAGCGCATTTGGGTGCCCAAAGCGATAAACTCGACGTCGGAAAAACTCTAAACCAAGGGCTATCCTTCCACCAGCCTATACTACTCGATGAGTGGAACAACTTATTCAACTACGAGAACTTGCATAGACGTCGGCAAGTGGCGGAAATTGAATCTCAAAACCGGCCAAACTTTGGCACACAGATTCGACCATCTACGCTACGAATTGAAGAAAACCAACCATGCAGATAGCTAGGGCTCGAAGAGTAGATGAATTTACATACCTTACTCGTCGAATTCCGTCGCCGGAGGAGGGAGAACGAACGCTCGTAAGTTTTACGTAAAATCGGCCGGTTTTTCGCGTTTTCCGGTGGCTACAAGTGGCTGCTCCGGCTGGGTAGCGGTGGGATGGAAAGAGGGAGACGACACGGTCGTTTTGGGACTGGTCCCGCCGGATTTGGTGGCCGGACGTGCCGGTGGCGAGGCAAAAACCGGCGCTCTGTTTTTTTGGGGGAGGGGCTGCGCACGGGAGAGAACCAGGGAGAGAGAAGGGGAGAAAGAGAAGGGAGCGGGAGAAGAAATGAGGTCCGGGCACTGTAGCGGTACTGTAGCCGCTACAGTAATTTTTAAAATTCGTTTTTTTTTTTTTTTTTTTTTTTTTTTTTTTTTTTTAAACTTCTCTTCTAATCGCTTCCGATCGTTACAACTCGAAATTCGGTGTCCGCATATCCACGAACTCGTTTCGACGAAATGACGCAACGGCGAAATCCATTTCTCCAAATTCCTTACGGAAATTTTAAAGTTCCTAAAATACCCTTAATCCCATGGCAAAGCGTAATTTCGCCAAAATTATTTATTTGACTAAACAATTGGGATTAAATAGTGAAATTGGGTCAGGGATGTTACAACCTACCCACCTTATAAGAATTTCGTCCTCGAAATTCCACGACTACTTCAGTACACCAACTTCGTACCCTTAAACTTCAGAACCAAGGTGACATCCCCAAACCAACCACACCTACTCCTTTACAACAACCAACTTCTCAAGTTAACAAGTTTAATTCTCTTTTAACTTATGTGCACAACCACCGCAAGTTCGTGCACAACCACCAAGTGCTCTAAACAAGTGTGACTCCGGAATCTAAAGGAACTCGTACAAAACAACAAGGAGAGAGGAATCATACCATAGACGACATCGGGTGTGGCCTGTGCCTCCTGCTGAGTCATAGAAAACACCCGAGACCGAGTCGTCGAACGCCCTGGTGACCCCTCGATTTCTTCCGCCACTTCCACGAAAGGTGGATTGAACTCCACTATTGGTGAAGTACCGACCCACGAGAAGATGAGGCATCACTTGGACTTTGCCCCCAATTACGACTACCTTGCTCCACTGGGCCACAAACCCTTGCCTCGCTAGGCCACAAATTCTTGCATTGCTACACCGCTCCGAAAGAGATTAGGACAAATCCTCTTGGTATGGCCAACTTGCCCACAATAGTAACAGCTTATCTCCGGTTCCCAAACCAGAACCACTACCCTACTCACGAAAAGGGCAATCCCTCTTGAAGTGTCCAACCCGACCACACTTGTGACAACCTCGAGTCACGCCGACGTGAAGGACCACAAGTCGCATCGGCAACCGATTGTTGGCTGACTGCTCCAATTTGACCCAGGTCCACACCAACCACTTCACAGGCTCGAACTATAACCACCGACCAACCACTACCAGCAGAACCAGAACTTGATCCACCCTCTTTGATGGACCCCGACTAGCTCCACCAAAGTCAGTCGCACCTCTACGACGTCTTCTGTACTAACACCAAGACCGGCACCAACACAAAAACTCTATGACACCCGTCACACTGAGCCAAATCTCTCAAAGTTGGATAGACGATTGCGGTGACCACGGCTTGAATATCAAGCCGCAATCCCTTCAGGAATCTTCGACACTTCCCAACCTCGGTAGTAACCAACTCCGGGGCAAACCTTGACAATTCAACAAACTTATGCTCATACTCCAAAGACCGACATGTCACCCCGACATAGCCCCAAGAATTCATCCTTCATCGTGTCACGATAGGAATTATGGTAGAAGCGCTCCACGAGAAGACATCTTTGAAACTCTTCCCAAGTAATGGTAGCAGGATCGACATACCCTCCACGAACAATCTTCCACCGGTGGTATGCGTTCCCCTTCAACAAGAATGCGACAAGACGAACTCTATCTTCACCTGGGCATCTCGGGACATCAAACACCCGCTCAACATCTCGCAAGCCAAGCCTCAAAGCAATCGTTGAATCGGCTTCACCATAAAAGTCCCGAGCTCCCAACTCCTTAACTCTTACGATGTCGCACCCTCAAAGTTACGCCTTCCACGTAGGGTGAAGACATCGACCACGCGAATCGGTCAAACACTTGACGAAAGTCTGGTTCATTCTCACCATCATGCTCGTCGTGGTGGTGGTGAAGAAGGTGGAGGTGGAGCAAAACCCCTATCTCCACGGAAATGCGTTCTTAGCCTACCGCGCCTCGGAGGCATGATCACTTGAAGAAGGAGAACAAGGAAACCATTATCGGTTAGAGTGCACAATGAAAGCGAAGTCCACAAGAAATTGAACCTAATGCTCGATACCAAGTTGACAGACCCGACCAGATTCCACCCCTGAACCCGACTCCGACTGTGGTTAACCGACATCATCGCGATGCCGGGCCCACATACTAAAAGAATTCCTCTTCCCGAGACAAACAGACAAAGGGGTCAAGACTTCTACCGAAAAGCAGGCGAGTCTCCCAGGAAAAACAAACAAACCCAAAGTTCCAACCTGTTCAAAAACAGTAGAATAAGTACAACCAACCGCCAGCATGCAATAAATACATAACAGGCCTCTGGCCAACAAGTTCGACCCTAATGGGCAATAGCAGAGCAACTAAGAGTATGCAAGTTTAACGACAGAAAATTTAAGTTAAGATAAGGGACACGAGGTCCTGATGAAGTCGACGCTCGAGAAGAGAAGCGCTCGGCCGGACGATTCTGAAGCACGACTAAGGCACAGGGCGCAAAAGCAGAAAAGTGTGAGTGGACAAAACAAAGTTTAGTAGTTCAAAACAACGTACTAACCCCACCTTTGTAAAAACCATGTAGACCATGCATTTAAAATCCGTTGTATACATAATTGATTTAAAAACCAATAACTCAAAATAATCAAAGAATAAAACCATTCCAAACCTTTTTCTTTTCCTGAGGCATAACCTCTCAAAACTGAACCACTTAGACATAAATATAATTAAAAACCGAAAGAGCTTGAAAATCATAAGCATGAGAAAATAATAAAGTTTCCAAATAACAAAACAATGTAAAATGCCCAAAGACCAAGATAAATTCAAGAGATACAAAACCACCACAAAGTAATATAAAAACCCTTTAAAGGACTTTAACCCTTTCTTTCCCACACTTAAATAACTGCATGCCCGTAGGCACTGCAAGCAAGGAAGTATCCTCACCGAAAGAAAATACGAATACGAAAGTACTAACACACGCGTATAGATACAGTATAACCTCGACACCAAATACAAGTACCAGGGAAACAATCCAACAGGGGATTGTTTAACTGGACACCGGGACAACATTCACGATGGTCTCATGCCCAGGATAACTGGACATCGGACAGCATCGCAATGGCCTCGTGCCCAGGGTCAAGCCGTCCAACTGGGACTAAGCTCCCCGGCCCGCATGGCAGAGTCCTCAATAACCATGCGTCCGAAACTAGTCATACGCGCAGACTACCCAATCAAGGGTCTACAGCTACACCCCGTTAAGGTATGCACCGGATCGAACCATACTCCATATCAGTCACCATATCAAGAACAGGGGGGAGGTACATAACACAGTGCCAACTGCACTCCAAACAACACCATACGATAATCCATATATACGTATTTAACCACAATGTACCCAAACCCCAAAATATCACACACCAGAACATATATACGTATAACAAATCCAATAACACCATACATACTCAAATAAGGACATCACCGTCCCAAACATACAATTCTATAGTCAAAATAGACCCAAGCGTCAAACGACGATGTAATAATCCAAAAACCATTAAAATGTCATAATCACGGAAAATGCATAAACGAACCATAATCAAAACCGAAGTCAAGAAAGCGTCAAGTCAAAACATAGTAGGTACTACTCTTTAAAAATATAAAGTCAAACCCCGAAACGTATTATTCAAAATATACACATATATATATAAGTATATATATATATATACAAAACATAATTATCCTTTAAAATACAATAGTTCAAACTCAAGCATTCGAAATTCCCACGTATAATTGACATCCCTGAAAATCATACTTTAAAACAATATAAGTAGTGATTCCTTAAAATATAATTGAAAATACAATCCCGTATACATATATGTTCCAAAACTCCATATCAAAGTAAATATACATATATTCAAAGTAAATATATATTTATATATTCAAAGTGGATATACATACTTATTTTCAAAGTAGATATATATATATGCAATAAATATTCAAAGTAGATATATATATGTAATATATATTCAAAGTAGATATGTATAATTATTTTCGAGGTAGAGAAATATATATAATATACATTCAAAGTAGATATATATATATACATATATATATATATATATACATATGATCAATTCCCGATAATCCGACATATATTCTCGATAGCCTCATTAATCCGACATGTATTCTCGATAGCCTCAATAATCCGACATGATCCTTCCAAGTTGATCTATATGTATATATATACATATATATAATCAAAGTATTAGCAAGAACATAATTAATAAGGTTTAAATATCAAAACCAAATACGTAATCAACCGGACTATACTAGTGTCCAAATCTTACTACCCAAATACTTAATTCAAAGTAGGTATATTTATATAGTCAAAGTAGATATATAAGTTTCCCAAAAATATAAAGTATAAATTCCAAAGGCTTAAAGTATAACTCACGACAATCGTAATAATAAAATAATAAGGTCCAAAACCCAACAAAACCATAAACTCAAATATTAAATAATTCATAAGGAAAATCCTTCAAATTCCACCGCACTCAAATCCGTACATAAATACTACGGACGCTGACTCGTCCCAAAATCAATACTCAAAGATAAGCATAATAGTGAAATATAGCCAACAGGGTCCCACAACAAACCGGCAACCCAAATCAAATATAAAACTCAAACACCAAATCCAATCATAATAAATCCAACAAAGACCAAATCAAGATTTAAAATAATATTTAAATATCATTTATGCATCACATTCAATTCTTTAAAATCACGCCGTTTGAAAACAAAGTCCACTCACCGTTGGCCCCACGCTCGACCCGGAGATAGGGTCCCGCCGATGATCACGAGAAGCTTGAGAACCTAATCAAGAAACGAGGATTAAGATTAACAACCGGACCAAGCGATAACCTCAAAAGTCAACCTTAACCAAAACCAACTCAAGTGTACCAACACGTCGTGCGAGGAATTCTAAGGTCAACGACGTTCGTTAGGAGACGAGACGACCTCGGGAGACGCTCGGTCAACCCGGTCAAACTTGGTCAAACTTACCGAATAGGTCAAACCGGGCCCGTGGGTCCCATGACCTCCAAACTTAGATCCGAAAGTTCCTACAGGTTCACTACGGTTTAAAGAACACGTCCTGCAAGTTTGGTCACGATCGGACGGTCGGATTGCTCACGATCGCACGATCGGACGATTACGATTTAACTCAAACTTCAAGTCATTGACCAAGCATCCGGGCTCCGAATCACGATCCGTCAAATCCTACACGATCCTAAAAATACGAACAACATACTAAGAAAAGGAACCAATCCAACGGTCCGAACACATCGAACCCGGATAACGCGCGATAAGCGTAAATCAGATTCATTGTCATCCGAACTCCAAGGTGAAATCCGAAAGACGCCTCGCACTCGTGATGACGTAAGGATAATTTAGGAATGAAGATTGACAATTTACTAGTGGGCCCGCGCAGCCACCCACACTGGCAGCGCATTTGGGTGCCCAAAGCGATAAACTCGACGTCGGAAAAACTCTAAACCAAGGGCTATCCTTCCACCAGCCTATACTACTCGATGAGTGGAACAACTTATTCAACTACGAGAACTTGCATAGACGTCGGCAAGTGGCCGGAAATTGAATCTCAAAACCGGCCAAACTTTGGCACACAGATTCGACCATCTACGCTACGAATTGAAGAAAACCAACCATGCAGATAGCTAGGGCTCGAAGAGTAGATGAATTTACATACCTTACTCGTCGAATTCCGTCGCCGGAGGAGGGAGAACGAACGCTCGTAAGTTTTACGTAAAATCGGCCGGTTTTTCGCGTTTTCCGGTGGCTACAAGTGGCTGCTCCGGCTGGGTAGCGGTGGGATGGAAAGAGGGAGACGACACGGTCGTTTTGGGACTGGTCCCGCCGGATTTGGTGGCCGGACGTGCCGGTGGCGAGGCAAAAACCGGCGCTCTGTTTTTTTGGGGGAGGGGGCTGCGCACGGGAGAGAACCAGGGAGAGAGAAGGGGAGAAAGAGAAGGGAGCGGGAGAAGAAATGAGGTCCGGGCACTGTAGCGGTACTGTAGCCGCTACAGTAATTTTTAAAATTCGTTTTTTTTTTTTTTTTTTTTTTTTTTTTTTTTTTTTAAACTTCTCTTCTAATCGCTTTCCGACTGCTACAACTCGAAATTGTCTGCATATCCACGAACTCGTTTCGACGAGGGACGCAACGGCGAAATCCATTTCTCCAAATTCCTTACGGAAATTTTAAAGTTCCTAAAATACCCTTAATCCTGGCAAAGCGTAATTTCGCCAAAATTATTTATTTGACTAAACAATTGGGATTAAATAGTGAAATGGGTCAGGGATGTTACACACAGTGGGTGTGAGATTGCATAGCTAGTCATGCAATTGCATGATTGATCCTGCAATTGCATGATTGATCATCCAATTGTATGATCTAATATTTATGCCCACAGTGCGTAGGAGATTGCATAGCTAGTCATGCAATTGCATGATCTAATATTTATGGGCACAGTGGGTGTGAGATTGCATAGGTAGTCATGCAATTGCATGATCTGATATTTATGCGCACAGTGGGTTTGTGATTGCATAACTAGTCATGCAATTGCATGATAAAATATTTCTGCGCAAATGGTAAAGATGAGTAGCACAATGAGGGAGAGAGCATACGCAAATGTTCAAGGAATTGAGCGAAAACCCATGACGGCAGGAATTAGAAGGTCTGAAACTCTGATGGGTAGACGATGGAATCAGAGAGAAAAGTTAAGGGGGGATTTTCTCGGGAAAGTGGATCTAAATCCAAAAAAGAGAGTCTCCTCCTAGCTTTGTCCTTACTAAGATCCTACGCAAAGCCTATGGAAATTAGTGAGATCTGAGAGACAGACAGAGTGAGAGATCTTTGCTAATCAGTGAAGATCTCTAGAAGGTGGAGTATGAACGGTTCACATGTTAAAATGGTGGAGAGACGGCTCGAAGAGAGAAGGCTTGGCTGCCGGTGATGATGGGGTTGCCATTGGTTAGGCGGGTGGTTGGTACCTAAGGAAGAGAAGCCATGGTTTTTGGTGTGGGTTTCTGGGACTGAGCTTGCCTCCAGGTTGAAGACGAAAGCTCATCTCTGCTTTGGTATGCAGCTTTAACGTGTGGGAGGCAAAGAAACCCACTACAGCAGGTTATCCAGTTTTTTTAGGTGATTTCAGTGGTTTTCTTCACAAATTATTTTGAGCCATTAGATCAAAAAATTTAAATCCAATGGTTGAAAGCTCTGATGTATTGATACATCAGAGCATGGTAGAATTTTCGCTTTTTCTATATAAAAGAAATTAAAAGAAAGATGGGTATTTAAAATATCACTGTGCAAGCTTCTCTTTATTCTCCACCAAATGAGTATACACTATTTTTCATATGTATTGTGAGTTCGAATTTTTGATTCTTTATCATTTGTAAGAGGCCTCCACACACATGAAATATGGCTTCGCCACTGCTGTCCGGTTCAGTTTGGGTAGAGAGTTCGAAACGGAATGGTATGGAACTGAACAAGATGATAAGTTCAATTTTGTTGATGAGACCTGTGAAGGAGAAATACACGGGGTGTTGAAGATGATGAGGCACCATCTATGGTAGCCTGGTAATGTCAAGATCTTTCATCTCTAGTTTCTATACGTTGACAAGCACAAAGGTCAGGGCCACTAGAAGGAGAAATACAACTTCCTTTTTACACTTTTTGAGCAGGAAACCAAGCACCTAGACTACTAGGAAAAACCCAAGCACCTTCATCAGTGACTACTAGGAAAAACCCAAGCACCTTCATCACAAAGGTCAGGGCCACTAGAAGGAGCAATACAACTTCCTTCTTACACTTTTTGAGCAGGAAACCAAGCACCTTCATCAGTGACTACTAGGAAAAACCCAAGCACCTTCATCATTGACTACTAGGAAAAACCCAAGCACCTTCATCACAAAGGTCAGGGCCACTAGAAGGAGCAATACAACTTCCTTCTTACACTTTTTGAGCAGTTAACCAAGCACCTTCATCATTGACTACTAGGAAAAACCCAAGCACCTTCATCATTGACTACTAGGAAAAACCCAAGCACCTTCATCACAAAGGTCAGGGCCACTAGAAGGAGCAATACAACTTCCTTCTTACACTTTTTGAGCAGCAAACTAATCACCTTCGTCAGTGATTACTAGGAAAAACCCAAGCACCTTCATCAGTGACTACTAGGAAAACCCACCTTTATGTTTTTTTTAAAAAGAATTATTGGAAACTTCTAACTGGGGTTTTTGTTTCTAGCCCTGATACAATTACAGTAATGCTTTTACTTTATTTTTCAGAAATCTTTAAGATTTATTCCGAGTTACTAGGGCTTTACTTGTGTCAGATTTCATTATGGTTTCGGAGACTGTGACTTGTTGGAAAATTGATATTAATTATTATTAATTTTCTTATTTGAATGGAAATTAGTAAGAGTCTATTGGACCATCGTGTCCTTTGCTGATTTCTGAAAAGGTATCAATGCATCCGTTTATCCAAGGGGTGCATTGGTTGGCTTTTCAGATTGGGACACACCCCTTTGGAAAGGGCTCTTTAGAATCTATAAATACAGTAGTCTTCTTGTAGTAAAAAAAAAAAGGAATTTCTTTCAGTCTTTGTATACCACTTCTATACGGAGTCATCGTATAGTCACTTATAGTCTATGAGAGAGTTTCCTGCATAATCTTGTTCAAAGGGTCCTCTTGTGAATTGTAGTGCTTTTTTCACAAGGATAGGAGTCGTATTTTCTAATCCATATCATGTGATTTTATCTGTGTATGCTTTTGTTTTTTAACATGATATTGCATAATTATTTCTAAATTAATGTCTGATTAAATGTAACAATTAGACCAAATTTTTCCTACATGACTTATATAATTTACGGTTGATTAATGTTTATATGAAGCTAAACAGCCACGACTTCAATAACGAGGAAGGAGAGAAAATGAAAGACGGACTGAAAAAGTGAACCAGCTACCTTTTGTGTTTGGTTCACATATAAGGTTAGATGTTCCAAATTCATGAGTAACAAACCCAAATTATATAAGTGATATTGGGGAGGGAGGGTTTGAACACTAAAGAGTGCAGTGCCAAGAGTAAATGCTATTAACCACTAACTCCTTGCTTCTCTTTTCTAATTATTGGGTACCCTCTTACCAAGGGGATCCAAAATGTGTCTTTGTTGTTGACTGGTAGTTGATGTAGTAGTAGTTTCCCCTGTCTCAATATCAATTGGTCCATTGCAAGGAAAGACGACACCATGTTGACTAGGAAAACCCAGGCCCTGTATTGACAAAACCGTGAATAAAAAAAAATTTGTGGGATGGGCCAAACCATCAAAGCTAGAAGAAGCACATGCAACAGCAAAATCGGTGGGATTTTGGGCTAGGATAATTTAAAGCCGAAACTTATAAATCTGCTGGATATTTTATTAAGTGTTAACTTTAACATTTATAATTTTACGGCCCCAATGATAACCAATTCGTTTCTTATTTTTGGTTTTCACTTTTTGGTTAGAATAAGTTCTTAAATATAGAGGGTTTCGGAAATATCGGTGGTTTAAAAACATGGAAATAGTGGGAAAATATCGATATCGGGAAAATATCGATATCGATAAAAATTGGATAAAAACTACGGAAATTGTGATAAATACATGGAAATTTTTAATGAAACTTTAGAAGAAGTTTATTTAGTCAATCATCTATTATTTTGACACAAAAAATTGGAAGAAAATGCATTGCATAGTGGTTTGAGTGATTTAAGTTGATTACATTGAGAGCTGACAAACTCCGTGACTTGGAAAATCGGGAGTAATTAATGAAAGAGGATTAAACACCCCTAGTAATTTATTTATCATTTTTTAGTACAATATTTTACACTTTATAAATTGCATAGTAAGATACATGAGTAACCTTATTTCACTGGACATGGTACACGTTCTTATATTTATTATTTATAAAAAATTAAAAAAATTAAAGATTTAAACCAACTTGATTTGTCATGAAAATTACGCATTTTACCATGCTTAAAAAATAATAATGAAGATTGAAAATTAACTAAGAATATAAATAAATTTATCCAATGAAGAATTGAATAGGAAATAAAGAAAATGATTATAGAGATTTAAGTAATTAAGCAACAATTTGAAGGGGAATTTAGTAATGTAAGTACTTATAATGAATAATAAAATAATCAATAAAATTAAATGGATTAAATAGGAAAGAAAGAAATTATATTAAGTAATTAAGTAACTGATCAAAAATATAAAACAATAAGTAATTATGTTAATTTCTATTTTGAGAAACATTTCAACAGCTTATAAATACGAGATTCCATAGGTAAAAATCACAAAGTAATGACTAGCATGGTTGTTAAGTGGCTACAACTCTTAGAAGGGGGTGGGTGTCACGACCCGACTCCCCTACCACGATATTGTCCGTTTTGGGCCTCCGCCTCACGGTTTTGTCATTTGGGAACTCACGAGCAATATATTCCCAGTAGGTCACCCATCCTGGGATTGCTCCGCCCACTCGCTTAACTTCGGAGTTCCTAAGAATCCGAAGCTGAGCTCCCAAAAGGCCTCGTGTTAGTTAGAGACATGTCCACACATATAAGGCACATCACCCTTCCTTCCCCGAGCGATGTGGGATTGCTCACCGTTCTCTGCTTTCCAAGCCCAAGACACGGGTCTTACAATCCACCCCCTTGGGGCCCGACTTCCTCGCTAGCACATTTTCGGTCGGGTCAAGCTCGATACCATTATGTCACGACCCGACTCATAACACGATATTGTCCGCTTTGAGCCTCCGCCTCACGGTTTTGTCACTGGGAACTCACGAGCAATATCTTCCCAGAGGTCACCCATCCTCGGGATTGCTCCAGCGCCCACTCGCTTAACTCGGAGTTCCTAAGAATCCGGCCGGTGAGCTCCCAAAAGGCCTCGTGTTAGTTAGAGACATGCCCACACATATAAGGCACATCACCCTTCCCTCCCGAGCGATGTGGGATTGCTCACCGTTCTCTGCTTTCCAAGCCCAAGACACGGGTCTTACGGTGGGGTTCGAATCCCTGTGCGCGTGAGTTGAAGTGAATTCTTTCATTTTTGAAAGTTCATATCGTGATATTATCGATAATTTCGATAATATCGCAATATATTGACCATTTGCAGCTGCCACTTGAACGAAAATAACGTTACCAAAATTATCGATAAATTGACGATATATAGATGGAAACGTCCTAAAATATCGCTACCCCAAAAAACGATAATTTGGCCAAAATATCGGCGAAATTATCGATATTTTGTTCTATGGTTAGAAACAAAAAGTGAAACACATGGTAGAAAAGAATGATGAACAAGGGTCGAGGAAAGGGTGGTGGGAAAGATGTGGAAGAAATTTACATGGTTTGGTACACAAAATTGAAACCTACTTAAAATTGTCTTCAGCTCTTAGTTTTCATTTTGTATGTTATTCCATATACATTTCTTCCGTTATCTTTCCCGCCACCCTCTCTTTTCACCATTCCTCCCCTCATTTCTCCATGTATTTCCCCTTTTCTTCAACAAAAAATCAAAACTGAAAACTAAAAGAGGCGTGCAGTTTTTGAAACAATGACGATGAGGGCAAGCTGTTCTGCGAATTACCTGAAAGAGACTGAGGCTGAAGCTGAGGCAGGCCAACTAGGCAAGCAAAGCAAGCCGGTGTACGACCTTCAGTGGGTGTTGACAAGTGATGTTATGGGAAACCAAATGACAATGCAAAATTTAATTAAAATGATATCCATACAATACAAAATCAGAGGATTCTCAAAACAACCTTGTACATAGAATACAGAAATCCCCTATAAAGAGAATAAAAAAGCACACCACAACACTAGGAAGAATGACTTACCACAATGATATATAATAGCTTGTTAATGACAATGAAACAGAAGTTTCTTACTGAGAAGATGATGTAGTACAGCCCGTAGGTGTTAGATTAAGCACTTAAACAATAGAACAGAGAAGAACATAAGAGACCGAGGAGAAGAAATATAGATCAAAAGACGAGATAAAGGGCAGAAACAGTAGAACAAAGAAGAATATCGGACGTCGAGGAGAAGAAATATAGATCGAAGGGACGAAATCGAGAGTTCTAGGAAAATGTTTACTCAACGTTCAAATATGAATTTTAAAGAACTACATGGGGGTATTTATAGCAAACTAAAACCTAGACATAATATGATAAAAATCTCTTGCTTAAACAGAAATCCTAACCCAAATAAAATAGGAAACTTAAAACTAGAAATCTGGAAATCTGGAAAAGTAGAAATCCTACTAGAATTTGGAAAACTAGAGAATATAGGAAACTAATAAATTTAGGTCCTACGCGTCCTGCATCATTCTCCCCCTGCGAAAAGAACTCGACTCCGACGAGTAAACAACCACAAAATGTAAATTAATGGCGACAACGCCGACTGCGAGTATAAATAATAGGGGACGAGGGTCAGCAATCATCAATGTCTGGATCATAGACACCTTCGAGAGGCTCCACAATCTCACAAAGCTCACTAGCGGGAGTGTTGATAGTTAAAGTTTGTTGCGGACAACGAGAGGCAATATGTCCTTTGGCATGGCAATGGAAACATTCAATGCGAGCATTAGTAGAAACAACTGGTCCTTTGTTAGGTGGTGGTGCAGGAGTGTTAGATGGTCCTGAAAAGCTCGTATGCATACCCGTAGTGGGAAGAGTTTGGTTGGCGGTTTCAAGTTGACCACAATATCCTGAATGTTGTGGCGACAAATATGTCTCAGCTTCCAAGGCTTGGCAACAGGCGTCCTCCAACACATCCGGATGTGACGTACTTTCCTCATGTTTGAGATCACCCCTGAGGCCATGAATGAAACGAGAAACTGTAACTGCAAGCTCTTCCTGCACAACAGAATGCAATTTGTGCTCCACAAAGCAGGAATAATAGTCTTGAACTGCTAAAGTACCCTGGGAAAGAGTCCATAATGGATCTAACAATTGGTGAAGATAAAAAGATGGAAGGTATTGTTCCTGGAGTTTCAATTTCATCTCATCCCATAAAATCACAGGGGTTTGTCCGAGTTGTTGAAGATGGTGCACGATAGCCTTCCAGTATTGCTTTGCGGCTCCTACCAATTTGAGTTTGGCGAACTGGATTCGTTGTGCATCGGACATATCATACCATTCAAAATAATCTTCCATAGCCGATATCCAATCAACAAAGAGAATAGGATCCCCGAGACCATCAAAGTCGGGAGCAGTAGGCTTGGCATGACAAGCGATCTCAAAACCTAAGTTTCTGTGGACGATGTTCTGTTCGTGGGGTCAGGGCGGCGGGGGAGGGATAGTGGCATCCACCAGAGGAGAACCCATCGTATATGTTGGGTATAATGTGGTTTAGGCGTAGATCTCGCGGCATAAGTTTGTTCGGGCCGAACCATAGACGTCCCGGCAGAAGATGATGGAAGGCCCAGGTGGCCTTGGAACTTGGAATCCATAGACGGATTGGGAAGGATACCAGCCTATGGAGAAGGTATAGACGGACCGGATTGAACAGCGCATGTGGAGGATGGCTCAGGAGTCAATGTTGTGAGGTTGTTGATGATCAGCGTCATGGAAGCTTGTAACTTGGCAATATCTGTTGACATGGACGAAAATTCAGTCTTTTGATCAGCCATCAATTTGGCGACCTAATCTTCCAGCTTGGTGACATTCACAGAAATTTTCGCCGGGAATTCCTAATGTTGAGCAGCCAAATTAGTAACGGTGATGTTGGGAGCCATGGCGACAAATAAACGCAACGACGCAGAGGAACAACAGTGGAGCAACCTGGCTCTGATACCAATTGATGTAGTCTAGCCCGTAGATGTTAGATTAAGCACTTAAACAAATAGAACATAGAAGAATATAAGAGATCGAGGAGAAGAAATATAGATCGAAAGACGAGATAAAGGACAGAAATAGTAGAACAAAGAAGAGTCAGGTTACTGCAGTGGCTGCCTTCATAATCTTCTTGGATGGCTCCTATATACTATGTTGCACACTCAATGGCTGCCTTCATAATCTTCTTGACATTGAAATCCTCAGAAACAAAAATCCATATTCTAGAGTCGAAGTGTTGGACTACCCTCTAATCGTTATATGCCAACTGAGTAAGAGTGGTCTTGCCAATTCCTCCAATACCAATTATTGGAATACAAGTTGCATATCCATCCTCGGAAGTTTCCGAAGATGGTAACAGTTTGACTAACTTCTCTTTCTCATCATCTCTTCCATATATCTTTGAGTTGACGACACAAGAGCCCTTCTCCGTAGATCGTCAATCTACTATACTAAGGTCTGTAAAATTAAATTCCAAGAGCCCGTCATATACCGTCATTTCTAGCATGTGGAGTGTCATTCTAATTCTTTCAGCATGTGGAGTGCCTTCTGTAATTTGAAAACTGATGCTAGTGAAAGCTCTATAAGCACTCTTCACGTCTGACAGAAGGTCCTCAGCATCATAGCCTTTTATAGTTTCTTGAGCGATAAACGAGTCCAGAAGGTCCTCAGCATCAGAAGCAGCATTCTTGAGATTTGACAACCAAAGCCTGACAGATTTGTTGGTTTATTGTTGCCCCTCTGCATCTTGAAGAATAGCTTGAACCCTCATTAAGGCACGTTGTAGGCTGTGGCGGTTGTCCTTGACACCCCAGATATCAGAAAGCTTTTTATAGGGCTGGGGATGCCAATCTGTCAAAGATCACTTGCAAAGCAGGGATAAAACTATGCTTGCTGCTTCCATTTCTAGCAGCAACAAACAACAGAAAAACAAAACAAGCCTGAGACTGAGATGATGAGAATGGTTGGATTTGGAAATGGAATGGATCTGAACAAGTGGAAAACTTCTATTTGGTTGATGAGACCCTTGAAGATGAATCACCATCGACGGTAGCTTGAATGTATCTTTCATCTCTAGTTTCTTATCCAAATTATTATTAGCACCGCGCCTTTTTGAAAACTTACCACCCAACTATACGTTGACAAGCACAAAGGTTCAAATACAGGGTCACTAGAAGCTGCAAAATTGCAGTGACTACTAGCTAGGAAAAACCCAAGCACCTTTTCAATTTTCTTTTAAAGTGTTAAAGTTTTATTACAAGTTAATAGACTAGGACTTATAATTTACGGTTGATTAAGTACAGAAATGCTGAGGGTACTCAAGGAGACCCAAAATCTGTCTTCGTTATTGCCTAGTAGTTGATGCAGTAGTTTCCCGTCCCAGTGCCTAGTTATTGCCTAGTAATTGCTGAGGGTTCTTTCCCGCCACCCTCTCTTTTCACCATTCCTTCCCTCATTTCTCCATGTATTTCCCCTTTTCTTCAACAAAAATCAAAACTGAAAACTAAAAGAGGCGCGCAGTTTTTGAAACAATGACGATGAGGGCAAGGTGTTCTGCGAATTACCTGAAAGAGTCTGAGGCTGAGGCAGGTCAACTAGGCAAGCAAAGCGAGCAGGTGTACGGCCTTCAGTGGGTGCTCATAAGTGATGGTATGGGAAACCAAATGACAATGCTATTGCTGCTGTGCATTATGGCTCCATCTAGCTCCAATCAAAGTTGACGCTATTCTTGGTGGGTGTTCTTCACTGACGCTCTACATGTTCCTCTTTTGTCATTCAATAAAAAGAGAACTGTGTTATATTGGTTTATTACATTGTCTAAGGAACTGGAGGGGCTCTGATTTTTTTTTAAAAAAAAAAATGGTACTAGAGGGGCCTATTCCAAAACAGATAAGCCCATGTCCAGAAATAAGAGACACCTTGTGGACGGACTACGAATTTTATTTCAACAATCAGAATAATCTATTTATTAAGTATTCAGTCATATATTATTCTTGCAAAAATTTTGGCAATTTGAAAACCATTCAAACATTTAGTTGTGACCAACGAAATAGATGAACATAGTTCTTCAGGATTACACTACAATAATAACAATTTAATCAAGTGATTAAATGGTTTCGGATTCAAGTGATTTTTTGCGGAGATAATCTTTGGCGAATACCTGGAAAATAGACAGTTGATTGTTAAAATACCCGCTTCTGAAATTAAAGCTACGTTATATATAATTATTTGAGTCATTCCTCAAAAGAATGAGACTGTATACATTCAACGATATATACAAAGCTGTATTTTAAGGGAGTGGGAAATCGAATATAAAACTCAGGATGTAGGGAATCCACCAAAAAATGGGGAACAGTCTTGAATTTTTTGGATAATATGATAAAAATGACGACTACACTCAACCTAACTATTACAAGTATTCTTTAAAATATAGAATTACAAAGTTTTCTTGTGTCAACTTAATCAACACAACGAACAGCTGCTTAATTACGAATAAATAAACGAAACATAAAAGATTGCTTGGCTTGTCCAACACCAAACACATGGCTTGAGTGTATCTTTTCAACTACCCGCTTCTTAATAATTTTGCACTTAAACAAAGCCCCACCTTGCCATGCATCACTCAAGCTGGGACATTCTTGAACAGGGAGGTACTGGAGTTCAATGAGAAGCTTCAAACCTGGTGGCAATATATTAGGACAAGCATGATTTGTTCCTCAAGCCATTCTGGAAAAGTTGCAAAGATATATTGCACTGACTGTACAAGTAAACAAATCAAAAAAAGTTTTGTATCTAAGTCTGCCAATTTATTAAAGAAGAGAGGCCAAGGAGAAGATTTTGTGTCTTTGAGAACCCAAGTTTTTTTTTTTTCTTTCCACCGAAAATTTTCTAATCTAAATTTCAGTTCTTCATCTGGGTTTTATGCTTTACCCTTTAGTTTATTTTGGAAACAAATCATTTCTTGTTCTTAAGACTTAAAAATTGGGCAATGTGTTCATATATGGACAGAAAATAAAATGACATATAACCTTGCTTTTTAAACTAATTGTGTGTGGCTGCTTTGACGCGTTCTTAACTAATATTGAAAGGGCCATATAACTACCTGTTCTCATCCCGTTTCGAAACTCAGAAAACTATTCTTTGTTCACCTCTTCCCATCAAAACAAAAGTGTCCAGTAATAACGTTCAGAAAAAGTGTCCTCTACAGAGATTTTATTAACATGATATCAACAGAAAATCAGAGGATTCTCAAAGCAGCTTTGTATGCAAACAATATGAAGGAAAGGAAAAAAAGGCACACCACAAACAGCAGGAGAAATGAGTTACCATAATGATAATAGCTTGTTGATGACAATGAAACCGAAGTTGCTTATTGAGAAGCTGTTTGAACAGAAGAGCTGCCCGATGTGCTTGCTTCACCGGACTGGCTGACCTGAGGTGATCCAATGTACTTATGTGGGATATGTGCTATTTTCAACCAATCCTCACCACTTCCTTGTCTACATCTTTGCTCGAGCTCAGGACATTCTTGAATAGAGAGGTGTTGGAGTTTTGTGAGAAGCTTTTGACCTGGTGGCAGTACTTTTAAATTAGGACAATCAGATATGGTCAAAGATCGAAGCGAAGCAAGATTCCCAAACCATTCTGGCAAAGCTGTTAGATTAGGGCAGCTAATAATTTCCAAGTAGTGCAGCGTCGGGACATTTTGTAACCCATTTGGCAGAGCATCAAACCAAGGACAGCTCAAGATAGTCAAACTCCGAAGAGAGGAGAGGTGTTGCACACCCTCTGGGAAAGAACCAAGATTTGGACAATTTATAATGCTCAAGTGTTCAAGGAATGTGAGATGCTCCAAACTTGACGACGGAGAAATCAGATTACTGCAGCTCTCAATGAACAAAGTCCGAAGGGAACACAAACTTCCAATTCCACCATCTGGCATGGACATAATACTGTGACAACCACTAATCTCTAGTGAGTGCAGAGATTTGAGGTTTTGCAAAGTCTGTGGAAGAGAGGACAGCTGTTCACAACAATGAATGGTTAATGATTTCAGAGAAGTAAGGTTTCCCATCTCTGAAGACAGTAAATGAAGCTTGGGGCAACACAAGATCTCCAGAGAAGACAGATGAGCTGATGCAAAAAGCCCTTCTGGGAGACAGGATAGCTCTGGAATTTTTTCTATAACAAGCACAGAAAGGAGAGTTAAAATTGCTGTGGGCATTGATGTTGGATTACAATCCCGCAGCTCCAAATGTTGAAGTGATTGACATAAGGGTATATGTGCTAACTTGGGACAACTTTTGACAGTTAATTTCTTCAATCTAGGGAATGCATTTCCATCATTTGCACTTGACCACTCCTCTAAGTTCACAAAATCACTGATTGATAGTTCTTCAAGTGATGGAAACCGTATGTCTGTTCCATCACCATAGAACTCTGTACCAATGCATCTCACAGCATCCATTCGATGCAGAGAAAGAGTCTTAAGTAGCAGAAAATTTCCAAGGGCAGGAAGATGCTCACAATTTCTACAATAGGCCAAATTAAATGAAACTATATTAGGGAGAGCCCAATGAGGAAATTTGATTCCTGGATACCCATGTATAACTAGAATTTTCAGATTATTGTGTGGTTGCAGGCCTTCAAGAATTTCTTCGGGCACTCTAGCATCGGGTTCATGCTGTTTTGGACCTACGTTTGATCCTGAGATTTCTAATTTATGTTGGGCTTTATGTAGTTTCGTGAATGAATCGTCCAAACCTTCAAATCCCTGGTAAAGTCCCCAGTATAATCCCAACAACTCAAGATTTTCCTTCGTCTTCAATCCAGCATAATGTGCTATAGATACATTTCTAACTCTCCCCAACTGTATAATATTTAAGTTTCCATAAAGATTTAAATGTTGCAGAGCTCTGAGACTCCTATCCAAATTGATGTTAACGGCATTGAAGGAATGCATGATCTCCCA
Organism: Prunus padus; assembly: GCA_024362665.1. Classification (NCBI taxonomy): domain Eukaryota; kingdom Viridiplantae; phylum Streptophyta; class Magnoliopsida; order Rosales; family Rosaceae; genus Prunus; species Prunus padus. Next base: position 10,967,918 of record JANFAM010000006.1, on the reverse strand, counting down.
GCTAACAACAAATAATGGCAATGTCTGAAGTTGGCATAACCTTCCCATACCAGTAGACATCTCGTTCAAACTTTGGCAGCCAACCAAATTGAGATGTCTTAGGCTGGTCATGCATCCTAAGAAAGGCAACCTCCTAAGATTATGACAACCAAATAGGTTTAAAGTCTGCAGAGCCCAAAGATTGCTTGTGCTTTCAGATAACAGACGAATAGGTGTGTAAGAGAAGTCAAGATACCTCAAGCATATCATAATACCCAACGATTCTGGTAAATTGTAAACATTGCAGCTTCTCAGATCCAGCGAACGCAAGTAAACAAAATTCGAAAACATTTTTCCAATGGATCTTAATGAGCCGGATTCTCCAATCAATAGGAGAGTTCGTAAATGTTTTTCCTCATATAGAGCTTCTGGAATTGTAATTTCTCCATACGTATAAACCACAGAGGAGTGGCAAATTTGTGCTCGTCCATTTGGTGGGGCACCCTGTTCAAGTATCACATATTCCTTTCCTGCAACATATCGTGCAAGATCATGAATGACATCATTCATTTTGTATCCAGCTATACTTTTTGAAAGAAAGACATCCACAACAAATCAGCAAAGTAGTCTTCACCCTTGTCTTCTGGTCGCTTGCTTCCTCCGTGTAGAATTAATCCTTCTGCCATCCATAGATAAATTAACTTCTGCTTGTTGAATTCATAATTTTTCGGAAAGATTGAGCAGAATGCAAAGCACTGTTTAAGATGTGATGGGAGATGAATATAACTCAACATCAGGGCGGGTAAAACTTTATTTTGGCATGCATATAGTTTCCAGAGATCACTATTTTGCATAAACAACCACTGCTGCTCCTCTCTTTTAAAGCGCATTAAACTTCCCAAACTTTTTACTGCTAATGGCACACCTCCACATTTTTTAACTAAAAGACATCATACCTGCTCTCTTCCTCTCACCCCCTCTCATTCCTTTAGCAATCAAGTAGAGCAGATCGTCCTCAGCATCATAAGCTGCCTTCTTGAGCTTTGACAACCAAAGTCTGACAGCTCTGCTGGTGAATTGTTGATCTTCTGCATCTTCAAGAGTAGCTTGAGCCCGCTCCACGGCATGTTGTAGACCCTGGAAGTTGTCATCAAAACCAAAGAAATCAGCAGCCTTTTGTAGGACTGGGGATGCCAGTCTGTCAAAGATAACTTGCAAAGCAGGGGATAAAACTACGTTTGCTTCTTCCATTTCTTGCAGTGCAGCAACGAAATACCAATTCAGCCAAAACAAGGCTTAAAACAGTGAGATGACAATTGTTGGGGTTGGTCTGAAAGAGAAGTGGAAGTTCAATTTCGTTGATCAACCCATGAAGCCTAGACTTTAGAGAAGCCAGGAAAGTTGACTTCATGTCAACACTTTTCAGCTTTGGGTTTGTAAAACTAGTAATTTACATGAGATAATTACACAGATACCCTTGTGTTTAGCATTTTTATCAAAATGAACCCTACTTCATGATAAATCACAATGCCAATGCCAGAGCTTTGAACTTGATTTCATCTACTCTTTCGTTAGTTAATGGTCCATTAGATGCTAACGTCAACAAAATTAAAATTATTTCTAAAAATAATTCTTCTTAAACAATAACAATAACAATAATCATCATCATCAAGAACATATCCGAACATGCAAAATTGATAAGTTCTTTGAGCAAAAAAAATATTATTGATTTCTGAGAGATTGCCATGTTTTCATGATGCCACAATGAGGAGAAAACATCCATGGACAAGTAACAAAACATCACAGATGTTTAACAAAATTACCCAACTGAAAAATTAAGTGCCTTTTAAAGATAAAATTACTAATTGAAGCTGTGAAAACAGAAACGTGACTTTAAACCCACATTTTGGCACACATGCATTGAAGGAGCTTCCTACCCTGTTGAATAGAATCGATATTAAAACAGGATTGAAGTAAATTCATACAACTATGATAGACAGAGGATTTGGCTGCAACTATGAAATGGGTTTGATGTGATTGTTAGTGTGAGGACTCTGTAGCTGCCATGGCTTCCGGTGGTGGCAATTTCTGGTGGTGCAGAAAGTAATTTTTCTATATAAATTGCTTTTCTTTACATTAGTAATTATTAATTTTGCTCAGCAAAAAAAATGTTTTAACTTTTAATGGCTAACCATATGAAACATGTGTAACATAATGAAAATGGGGATGTGATGAACATGTAAAATTAGCCCATCAAAGAAAAATGAGACAGAGTTATATTGAAACTTCTGCACAAGACCCCATCAAAGAACCAACCTTGAAACTCAGGATACAATATACAATTAGAAAGAGGGAAACAAAAGGAAAAAGAAACAAAAACTTTCTTATATTTCTTGCATTGACAGAAAATATAAAAATAAAATAGAATAAAAATATACAAGCCTGTGGTATGATAACAAGAATTAGCACCCCCTGCTATTTTTCCTGAAACATATTTTAGCAGACTAGTTTTTGACACCTTCAAGGAATTGTGAGTTCACTGGAGTGAAAAATCAAGCTTTACACTATTTTCCCCCCCCTATACTACACTACACTTCATCTTTAGTTGTTACACAAGAGTTTGATCCGTCAACATCTTGTGATTTAATTGCAAAACCGTTCTCTGTTTCTAAGCCACTATGTGAAACTCCTTCCTCTTCTGTATGCTCAGACCATGGGAGCTCACTGTTTTCGGGATTTGCTTCATCCACATCCCCCTCAATTGTCAAGATATAAGAACTATCTTCCTTGGTTGCCCCCCATGATGCGCCTTCTAATGACGTGGATGGAACGGGTACCGCGTCATCAATCAAGTCGGCAACTCTCACCTTGTCAAGCAAACCCATTAGTTATATATATCATCCTTTCCTACTGCATGCAAACCCAGAATATATACATGGAACCAATTGTAAAAATAACGTAGAAATTCCAGTAGCTCCACTTGAAGATGCAAGAAGTTTACGTCTTCAAACTATCCTCCACCATGACTATACAAGAGATTTCAATGAGAACTAGGGGGAAAGGAATGCATGTTAGCAGAACCAAATGGACAGTTCATATGAGTTCAGAAATCGAATTCTAAATAGAAAAATCACTCGAAGAGAGTGTTGTGAATAATTTATGAATGATGTCTTGATAAAATCGGGCCTCAACGAAACTTAGCATAGCTTTCTCATAATGTTTAGGATCTCTTTGGTCTCAAAAATTAAGAAGATGATCATATCCATTTTAAATGCTTGTCATTCTTGAAAGATCGGTTTATCCACAAACATCTCAAAATGAAAAGCTAATAAAATTTTCAACCAGGGAAAGGAAAATGCATGGCATGGTACGGTGCTGTCAATCAGGTTTGGGTCTGAATCCAGAAGACCAATATGAACAATAAAATTAAACAAAGTAACTTCAGTGCAGGTAATTATATACTTGCACGTACCTGCATAGGCTTCAGACTACTAAATTCTCTATGATCAGTTTTGCTCACTCCTTCTTGAGCTTGCAGCTCCATGGAATCACGAAAGAGCTGACGGAGAAAGTTCACATCATCAGACATAACTCCAAGCCCTTTCAAAAGCTTAGAGCCCAGCTGTAAACTTGTCTGCATGAATTAAAATATTTAGTCAGGTACAAAGTTGCATCATAAAACGACTTGTCAAATTCAATAATTCAAACAAACGCAATCAATTAATCTGATACCTCTGCACTTTCCAGAATAGCATCTGTTGCACCTGCTTTCTTCAGATCTAAAAGGTGCTTGAGATCTAGAGCTCTGGCATAAATTGGGACCTGCAAATTTAGAATTTTCACCATAAAATTGACGTTCAAACCAAGAAGGACGAGTATAGAAAAGGATTTAAGATCTGAACAGAATAGAAAATGATCTGAGATCCAAAAATTAAAGTCAAGTATTAAGTGGAACGAATTTAGCCTTCACAGCACTTGAGCTGGTACTATGTATGGCAGGAATGGACTGGGACTCTCAGATTGAATTGGATGTCAATTCACATTTATTGGTTCTATAATTCCCTTCAATATAAGTGATATATTTTCTTATTCTGACCTCGAGTTCATTCTATGGTCAGACCGGGAAGCTGCTGCAAGATAAGGATGTGTTCTGTTTGTGGGTTTGGCACTGATTTTTTCTGTGTTTTTTTAGAGAGGGTTTAACGTTGATTTAGTTGTATCTGCTAAAGGTTTTGGTCTTGATTTGGTTAAATATGTTTTTCTTGTATTGTTTTGGTGGATATCTTGTTTTAGCCCAATATTGGACGACATTGATTGTACGTATTGAAGAACATGATTGATATATGCAAGAGTGTTTCTGTCAGATGACAGGTATTGACTAGGAAACCCCCAAGCACCTTCATCAGTGAAAAGGAAAAACCAAGCATCATCTTTTTGAAAAAATTTGTCTGATTCTTCCCCATTTTCTTAGTAGCATTTTTTAGTTCGTTCCTACTCTTTTGTCCTTTTTTTTTTCTCGGGAGCTGATTTTCTCACTCCTATTTTGTCCATTTACACTCTATTTGTTGGAAATTGTATGCTCTCACTCCTCTTTTGTCCACTTGTACTCCATTTTTTGTTATAATAAAAAGTTCTAAAAAACAAAAAAGAGTGTAAGCGGTCAAAAGGTGAGTGGAACCCAAAATCTGTCCTTGTTCTTGGCTAGAGCCTTAGAGGACCCCATGTTTGACTAGGAAAGCAAAGAACAATCACTACTTGGGGAAGCCACAAAAAAAGGCAGTTGATCCGCTGGTTTCTGCTGTCTCAGTACCATCAAGCTAGGAGAAGAAGCAGAGCAAAATAAAACAATTTTGCTGGACATTTTATTAACTGAAAATTTAAAAATTATTGTTACATTTGTAATTCCACTAAGCTTTTCAATAGATTAAAACACTGATGGTACTTAATCTTGACGATGAGGGCAAGGTGTACTAGGAATTACCTGAAAGAGGCTGAGGCAGGCCAACTGGGCAAGCAAATGGCAATGCTCTTTGGTTGCGGTGAATTATGGCTTGAGCTAGCAGCAACCAAAGTCAATGCTATTCTTCCTTGTTCAAGTTCGTCTTTGTCATTCAATAAAAAGAATTGTTGAGGTTGAACCTTTAAATTTGCCCGTTAACCTCTTGTTTAGAAAATTCAGCATTTGAACTACTTTTAAAAGTCAATTTCCGCCCTGCTGTTAGATTTCATCACATTCCATCAAAGGCTAAGGCCAAACAAGCAACAAACTAACCAGAGATAAATCTGGACCTAAACGAACCCACCTTAGATTTTCAAGCAACAAAGATCCAACGAATTGTTCCAAAACATATAAAACTCACATTCTGAAGCAGAAACTATTCAAAATTTGCATTTGACGAGGGCAGAAAGCACAAAGATTTTCAGTTTTATGACAGCTTTCTTTCATGAATTCAGTAATTTGAAAGTCCATGCCACATCTTTTGGTGACTCTGCTGGTGCATTGCAAATTTGCATTGGGAACTATCAAGCAAAAATCTACAACAATGCAATATGACCAAACATTATTTAAAACAAAAATAAACAGAATCAAAATTCAAAAAGACAAGTAACGTAGAAATTTTATTAATGTTGAAATCCATACAATACAAAGAGGATTTTCAAAACAGCCTTGTACATAGAAATACAGAAATCCACTCTAAAGATAAAAATAAAAAGCACACCACAACAGTGACAACACCAGGAGCAATGATCTACCATAATGATATATAATAGCTTGTTAATGACAAGGAAATAGAAGTGTCTTACTGAGAATATGCTTGGATAGAAGAGCTGCCAGACGTGCTTGCATCACTAGACTGCCTGACCTGAGGCGATCCAATGTACTTATGCGGGACATGGGCTATTTTCGACCAATCCTCACCGCTACTGCGTCTACACCTTTCCTCAAGCTCAGGACATTCTTGAATAGAGAGGTGCTGGAGTTTAGTAAGAAGCTTGAAACCCGGTGGCAACAGTTTTAAATTAGGACAATCATATATGGTCAAGGATCTAAGAGAATCAAGATCCTCAAACCATTCTGGCAAAGCTGTTAGATTGGGGCAGCTACTAATTTCCAAGCAGTGCAGGGTCTTTACATTTTCCAACCCTTCTGGCAGGGAATCGAACCAAGGACAGCTCAGAACCATCAAACTTCGAAGGGAGGAGAGGTGTTGCACACCGGCTGGAAAGGAACCAAGCTTTGGGCAGTACATGATGGTCAAGTGCTCAAGCAATGTGAGCAGTTCCAAACTCGACGACAGAGAAGTTAGTTTACTGCAGTTTTCAATGGACAAAGTTCGAAGCGAACCCAAACCTGCAATTCCACAATTTGGCAGGGATGTTAGACTGTGACAGTCACTAATCTCCATTGACTCCAGAGCTTTAAGGTTCTGCAAACTTTGTGGAAGAGAGGACAGCTCTCCACACCAACGAATGGTCAATGATTTCAGAGAACTAAGGTTTTGCATATGCAAAGGCATTGAATGAAGCTTGGGGCAAGACAAAATCTTCAAGGAAGACAGACTAGCTGATGCAAAGAGCCCTTCTGGGAGAGACACTAGGTCTGGAATTTTGTCAAGAATAAGCACAGATAGCAAACTTAAATCTGCCATGGGCATCATCCTAGGATTACAATCTCGCAGCTCCAAATGTTGAAGGGACTGAGGTAGCGGTATATGTGCTAACTTGGGGCAACTCTTTACAGTTAATTTCTTCAATCTAGGGAATGCTTTTCCATAATTTGCACTTGACCACTCTTCCAAGTTTGCAAAATCACTTATTGATAGTTCTTCGAGTGATGGAAACCATATGTCAATACCGTCACCATAGAACTCTGTACCAATTCTCTTAACGCCATGAATTCCATGCAAAGAAAGCGTCTTAAGTAGCGGAAGATTCCCAAGGGCTGGAAGATCTTTACAACTTCTACAGTTGGTGAAATCAGCGGCAATAAGATTCGGGAGAGCCCAATCAGGAAATTTGGTTCCTGGATATCCATTTATAATTAGCTTTTTCAGATTGTTGTGTGGTTGCAGGCTTTCAATAACTTGTTCAGGTTGCTGCGCTATATGTAATCTTGAGACACCTACTTCGGGTGGGGCATTAGGTGGTTTGGTGAATGAATCTTTAAATCCCAGAATAAAACCCCAGTATAATCCCAAGGACTCAAGATTTTTCTTCATACTCAGATTTGAGAAAGAAGGAACTTTAATATTCTCCAAGCCAGTAATATTCAATTCCCCATAAAGATTTAGATGTTGCAGCTGAATTTTCCTCGCCTTCTTCGGGACAACAAAAAGTGGCAATGTCTGAAGTTGAACTAACAATCCAATTGTAGAAGGCATGCCAGTTAAACGCACACATCCACTTAAGTTAAGATGTCTTAGGTTTAATCCCAAAGAAGGCAAAATCTCAAGATTATGGCAACCAAGTAGGTTTAAGGTCTGCAAAAAAAAGAGATACTTCATGCTTTCAGGTAACTGGGAGATAAGCGTGTAAGATAAGTCAAGATACCTCAAACACATGAAGCCACCCAAGGATTTAGGCACATCAACAGGATCACAGTTGTTGAGATCTAGCACACGCAAGTATTCAAAACTTGAACAAATTTTATCTATGTTTAAGAAGCCGGAATCTCCGATCAATAAGAGAGTTCGCAAATGTTTTGCTTCATATAAAGTTTCTGGAATTGTAATTGCACCATATGTATAAACAACAGATGCGTGGCGAATCTCTGCTGGTGACCAATTTTGTGGCCAACCCTGTTCAAGTACCACAAATTCTTTTCCTGCAACATATCGTGCAAGATCTTGAATGATATCATTCATCTTGTATCCAATTATTTCTCCACCGTCATGTAGCTGTACTTCTTGTAAGAAAGATATCCACAACAATTCGGAAAAATATTCCTCACCAATGTCTTCAGGTCGCTTGCTTCCCTCTTTTGGAATGAAGCCTTCTGCCATCCATAGATGAATTAACTTGTGCTTATTGAACTCATATTTTTTGGGAAATAGTGAACAGAACGCAAAGCATTGTCTAAGATGTGGTGGTAGACTCAACATCAGGGCAGGGAAAACTTTATGTTGGCTTTCATCTAATTCCCAGAGTTCACAATCTCGCATAAATAACCACTGTTTTTCTTCTCTTTTCAAGCGCATTGAGCTTCCCAAACTTTTTGCAGCTAACGGCACACCTCCAACTTTTTTGATAATCTCCTTTCCAATCCGTGTAAGATTTGGATACTTCTCTTCTTCTCCACGTCCAAATGCCCGGTGCTTGAACAAAGACCAGCAATCATCATCCTTCAAACCATTTAAATAAAATGGTGAATTTGGGAAGTCCATCATGAATGGAATTTTTTGACTGCGGGTGGTGACAATGATTTTGCATCCATCAAGACCCCCTCTAAACAAAGGTCTTAGTTTGTCCCAATCATCCTGGTCTTCCGTCCAAACATCATCTAACACAATGAGGCATCGTTTCTTCTGTAGCAATTTCGAAAGCCGAAACTGAAGTAGTTCAATCTCCGACAACTTGCATTCATCCTCTGTTGCACACTCAATAGCCGCCTTCATAATCTTCTTTACATTGAAATCCTCAGAAACAAAAATCCATATTCTAGAGTCGAAGTGTTTGACTACCCTCTCATCGTTATATGCCAACTGAGTAAGAGTGGTCTTGCCAATTCCTCCAATACCAATTATTGGAATACAAGTTGCATATCCATCCTGGGAAGTTTCCCAAGATAGTAACAGTTTGACTAACTTCTCCTTCTCATCATCTCTTCCATATATCTTTGAGTCGTCGATGCAAGAGTCAGTCTCCCTTTGGATAGATCGTCGATCTCCTATGCTAGGCTCTCTAAAATTAAATGTCGAGAGTCCCTCATTTATCGTCTTTTCTAATCTGTGGATTGTCTTTTTAATTTTTTCAGCAACAGAGCGTTTTGTAATTTGAAAACCAATATCACTGAAAGGTGTAGAAAAAAACCCCCCTCGGTTTTCAACCAAGATGATGGTTTCTTGCGCGATAAAAAAATCCAGAAGGTCCTCAGCATCAGAAGCAGCATTCTTGAGGTTTGACAACCAAAGCCTAACATATTTGTTGGTTAATTGTTGATCCTCTGCTGCTTGAAGAATAGCTTGAACCCTTATTAACGAATCTTGTAGGCTGTTGCGGTTGTCCTCGACACCCCAGATATCAGCAAGTGCTTCTAAGGCTGGGGAGGCCAATCTGTCAAAGATCACTTGCAAAGCAGGGGATAAAACTATGCTTGCTGCTTCCATTTCTAGCAGCGACAAGGCTGAGATGGTGGCAAAAATGGTGAGAATAGTTGGATCTGGAAATGGAATGGATCTGATTCTGAACAAGTGGAGAATTTCAATTTGATTGATGTTCAAAAGCAAGAACATATGTGATTCACACTCAAAGTCAAGGTCTATCATCTATCCTAATCACTATTCTCATGGCCCTCTTTGAAAAACTTGCATCCAATTACATCACTTCTATCCTCATTTTCAGCAGAAATTTCCCCACTACCCTTCAACAAAGAAAGGAAGACATTTTTCCACCTTCACCATTGAATACGACGTATTATTTTTGTCAACATACCATTAAATGCTATGTTTTGTAACCTCCCTATCTAAAGGGATGCATGTTGTAAGGTTGTGGTATCCCAATCAAATCTGAAGCATTACTCTCATTATTTTATCTATTCCACAACACATAATCAACGCGAACGTTGCTGAATTCCAACAAATACTAGGGCTGAATATGGTGAGTTGGGTGTATTATTAAAATTATATTTGTTTTACAATTCAATATATTTTTTTTGGTCATTTTATTAGGGTAAATTAATAATTCAATAAATAGTTTGATAGTGTGGTGTACTCAGTTAATTTTAAAGTTCATTTAGCAGCACTCATATTTTATTTACTTCTGAATTTTCTCAACTAAGGGTTATGTAGTTATTTTTCTATCTCCTCATAAGATGATAACCGTTGAAGATGATCCACCATCTATGGTAGGTTGAAAATCAAGATCTTACATCTCTGGTTTTCTAATCCAAATTAGTATTAGCACGGCTCCTTTTTGAAAACTTTCCACCCAACTATACATTGACAAGCACAAAGGTCCAAATACAGGGCCACTAGAAGGAGCAATACAACTTCTTTTTTACACATTTTGAGTAGGAAAACCACAAACACTTTCACCAGTGACTACTACGAAACACCAAGGCACCTTCATGTTTAAAAAAAATATATATTACTGAAACTTCTAAGCAGGGGTTTTTTTTTCTAGCCCTGAAACAATTATAGTAATGCTTATAATTTTTTTTTCAAAGTTCTTAAAGTTTATTATGAAAACTTGGGGCTTAATAGTGTAGGATTTCGAATGGCTTCAGAGTCTAGGACTTATAATTTATAGTTTATTAAAGTGTAAAATTGTCATTTTAGAGCTTCCGATTTAGATTTTAGCTCTGGGGTTTTGGTCTCCGCCCTAAATCCTAAGCAATGAGTGAGGTTCTTGAAAAAGAACGAGTGACACGGGTATGTAATAGGCTAGGGCCAAACAAATAGAAAATAAAGTCTAGGGTCTGGAATTAAAGTATTCTAATGCATCTGGCGTATTTGCTTAATGCTCGTATGTTTTTCACCTTACTTATAGGAATGTTTTAAAAACCCTTTTCTGTCAACAGTCAACTAAATCAACTCTTTCATTACCGTAGCTCACATGGCGCATGTATATCTGTATGGGACGGATCTGCCGTTCTCATTTTTCATGTCTCTTCGTGTCTCTTATATAATTTTTTGACACATGTCTATACACTTAACCCCCCACATAATATTGTTAACTTGAATATAAAAAAATTTTAAAAATTTAATATTGAAATGAAAAAACTGTTTTCTTGTATTGTTTTGGTGGATATCTTGTTTTAGCCCAATATTGGACGTATTGAAGAACATGATTTATATATGCAAGAGTGTTTCTGTCAGATGACAAGTATTGTCTAGGAAACACCCAATACAAAATCTGTTGCATTGGTTGATTACATTATGGCCCAAGGAACTTAAGAGCCTATTCCAAAACTGAAAATTTTCAAATTTTGTATGTTTCTATTTCGTACAAAGCGGTATTTTAGGGGAGTACAAAATTGAATACACACATTGGGCATATTGATGAAGGCTCTTAACTATTTGAGCAACAAACGTGTATTACAAAATTGTGTTTACATGGAATTATATGCTGCTACCCTCTCTCCACTACTACAAAAATCGCAATAGACGACGGTAATTTACCGTCGTAAATTTACTTTTTCAACCGTCGAGGAATCGACCGACATCTTTTACGCATAAAACCACGACGGTAAAATCCCGTCGTCTATTATATATAAAGACGACGCTTTTACTCAAAACCGTCGTCTATTAATCTAAAGACGACGGGTTTTATGAAATCAATGACGTCTATTATATGTAAAGACGACGGTTTGTAAGAACTGTCGTCTATTATGAAATAACAGTCGTCTATTATTATGAAATATGTCGTCTATTATGAAATAACAGTCGTCTATTATTGTGAAATATGTCGTCTATTATATGTAAAGACGACGGTTTTTATAAAAACAATGTCGTCTATTATATGTAAAGAAGACGGTTTTGTGATAGAATTGTCGTCTATTAATGTAAAGACGACGGTTTTTTTGAAAGAACTGTCGTTTATTATATCCAAAGATGTTTTAATTTTACATTTTACCTTTTTTTTCCTTGCTTCCAATGGTTCTCTACAACGATTTTAGCTAAAAAAACAACCATAATGCTTTGTGAACAATAAATTCAGCTCCAAATAATCCAATGGTTCTCTTCAAGAATAATTTGTTTCATAAAACTTGAAGATTCAATAATAATTACATAGTTTACCAATCTTCATTCCTATATATCTATACAAAATATCATATCCATAATATTAAACTATAATTAGAAAAAGAGGGGCTACATATGAAATTCGATCCGAATTTCATCAATTTGTTCTTGTGTGTATGAGTTACCGTTGCCTTCTCGCATCGCAAAACAGGATTAAAAAAGGAAGCAAGTTTTAGTTAGAGATACATTTAACGAGATTAAAAAAAGAAACAAGAAACAAAAGCCGAGAAGAGGAGCATAACTTATTTGGATTTCCTCGACTTGGAGCAAATTAACTTCAAATAATTTGAGAAACTGAAAACCGGAATGAAAGATTAGAATATGAGCAGCCGGAATGACTTGGAGCAACCTAATGGAGACAGAAAACTTTAAGGTCGAATATGAGTTGAAGAAAGATAGCGAAATGTTATATATATAGGGTTTAGGGAAAATTGAAAAATTACAATTCGCGGTCAAATTTTTCAAAAGACGCGTTTTTAAAGACGACGGAAAGTAAAATCAAAACGTCGTATAAATTAAAATATACACGACGGTTTTTAAATAATACGGACGTTATAAACATATACTACGTCGATTAGTTACAAAACCGACGTCTTAAATAAAAAAACTTGGAGAAATAGAAATTTGTGTTAAACAAGAAACTAAATATACAATCCTACTTGAGAACTCAGTTGTTGTTGTACACCCAACGAAGTTCTTAGATGGGTTGGGTGTAAAAACACAACTGAGTTCACAAGAAAGACATTCTTGCATGAGAGGTGAGAATTGAGATATACGAGCGTTTGGAATAAAAACTCCAATTTAAACGAATTATTTAGAATTGGAAAACTAAAAGTGACTTTATTAAGACTTGGAAACCGAAAAGGGCCTTTATTTCGACTTGGAAACCTAAAATCCGTCGTTTCAGTCCCCAATTTCGCAGATAAAGCGTGCCGATTCAGTTCGAAAGTTTCGAAATTGAAACCTACAACGACGGTATTTATGTTTACCGTCATCGTTTTACTGACGTTTATTTGGACTTTTGTTGTCACGCTTGTTTTAAACAACAACGACGGTATAATTAATATAAACGACGTGAAAATGATTTACAACGGCGATATAATTAATAGAACTGTCGTATTATCTGAAAAACCACGTCGTTATATTATATTATAACGACGTGGTACCGATTTACCACCACCTTTTATTTATAAGAACTGTCGTAGTCTAATGTCTAATACGGCGTAAAATAATAAAAGACAGACGTGGTTAATTAACTTTACATGTCGGTAATTATAAAATTACGGTCGTATTAAATAACACTTGATACGTATGTTAATAACAGTCGTTTATTATATTTAAAGACGTCAGTTTTTATGAAAAATGTCGTCTATTATATATAAACACGACAATTTTTATGAAAGAAATGTCGTCTATTATATATAAAAAAGACGGTTTTGTGATAGAATTGTCGTCTATTAATGTAAAGACGACGGTTTTTGAAAGAACTGTCGTTTATTATATCCAAAGATGTAGTAATTTTACATTTTATCTTTTTTTTTTTTTTGCTTCCAATGGTTCTTTACAACGATTTTTTTCTTGCTAAAAAAACAACCATAATGCTTTGTTAACAATAAATATACTCAAGAATAATTTGTTTCATAAAACTTGAAGATTCAATAATAATTACATACAAAATATTTACCAATCTTCATTCCTATATATCCATACAAAATATCATATCCATAATACTAAACTATAATTCGATCCGAATTTCATCAATTTGTTCTTGTGTGTATGAGTTATCGTTGCCTTCTTGCACTGCAAAACCAAGATAAAAAAGAAGCAAGTTATAGTTAGAGATACATTTATAAACCTTTTGCAACTATAACAGGATTTAATAAAAAGAAACAAGAAACAAAAGCCGAAGAGGAGAGCATAACTTATTTGGATTTCCTCCGACTTGGATATAAACGACGGAAAGTAAAATTAAACCGCCGTATAAATTATAATATAAACGACGGTTTTTAAATAATAGGACGTTATAAATATATACTACGTCGATTAGTTACAAAACCGACGTCTTAAATAAAAATAACTACAGAGAAATAGAAATTTGTGTTAAACAAGAAACTAAATATGCAATCTTTACGGGAACTCAGTTGTTGTTTTACACCAAACCGAAGTTCTTAGATTGGTTTGGTGTAAAAACACAACTGAGTTCCAAAGAGAGACATCTTGCATGACTGAAACCATTCAGAGATGTGAGAATTGAGACTGAACGTTTGGAATAAAAACTTCAATTTAAAGGAAATATTTAGAATTGGAAAACTAAAAGTGACTTTATTAAGACTTGGAAACCGAAAGGGCCTTTATTTCGACTTGGAAACCTAAAAGCCGCCGTTTCAGTGTCCAATTTGAGATAAAGCGTGGCGTTTCAGTTCGAAAGTTTCAATTTGAAACATACAATGACGGTATTTCTGTTTTCCGTCGTCGTTATCCGACGTTTATTTCGACTTTTGTTGTCGCGCTTGTTTTAAATAACAACGACGGTATAATTAATATAAACGACGTTAAAATGATTTACAACGGCGATATAATTTATAGAACTGTCGTATTATCTGAAAAACCACGACGTCATATTATATTATAACGACGTGGTAACTATTTACCACCACCTTTTATTTATAAGTACTGTCGTAATCTAATGTATAATACGGCGTAAAATAATAAAAGAGAGACGTGGTTAATTATCTTTACATGTCGGTAATTATTAAATTACGGTCGTATTAAATAGTACTTGATACGTCTCTAATAATACAATTACCGTCGTGTTCATTGGATGTTCAAAACGGCGGTATTATATGTAAAACGTCGTCTATAATTACTACGTCGGTATATTTACACATACCGTCGTTGTTTATTTGTTGTCTTTTTCTGATCGAAATGGCATGTTTAATAAGACGACGCTTTTAAAGTTTTATGCGTCGTGTTTTAAAAATGCCCAAATGAATTTCCAATTTTTAGGTGTTTTAGTTTCTGATCCACGTCGGTTTTTATATTACCGTCGTCGTTTAAAATTTAACGACGGTATTTATTTTGTCCGTCGTCGTTTTACTGACGTCTATTTCGATTTTTGTAGTAGTGCTCCTACGTAGTTACATTGGTAAGCACCACAGCTCATTCTTAATTCACCATTGAGAGCCTGAATTCAGACATTTGGAGCTTAAGAAAGAAAAACACACCACACGTTTGATGGGATAAGGCTCAAGGGACCCATTCGGGTGTAGGATTTTAACTCAAAAGGTCTCGATTCATGTAAATAGTGTACCACGTACTTACTTTGAAATTGTAGTGGGTTCATGGTCACTCTCACGTTCAGTGCCAAGGCTTGTATTAAGCCACACGCAATAACAAAGAAGTCAGATAACTCACTGCAACTCTCAATTGAGAAAGTTCAGAGGGAAAACTTCCACCATCCGAAGTGGAGATTATTGGAAGAGTTAAAGAGGAACAAAAATTTGGATTTGAACTCCTTTTCTCTTTATAGCTCATGCTGGGCAGAGAAGTTTCAGGCCTCTGAACCTAATCATCCTACTGTGACTCCAATATGAGGTCTTGTAATTTGTAAAGTCTGTGTTCACCCTCAAATCCCACGGCCATTATGGATTGATCATTGGAATTTAGATTTATGAGATTGCGAGCGTGCCACTATTAATAGTAAAAGCTCTAACAAAATGAAATTGTAACTATTTAATTGTGCACCATGAACTAACTAATAATCAAGCAAAATGAGGACTTCCATATTTCCCTAGTACAAAAAGTTGAAACCAAAACAAGCCAGAGTTTTTTTTCATTTTAAAAAAGAGCAAAAATAACCAACAGCAAATAAAGATGAGTGTTTCATTTTAAAAAAGTTACAATATTGGATGAGATATTGTACCATTCCTACTCTTTTGTCTCATTCCTCTTTCATTAACTTGTTAAAAAGGGTACCCAAAATCTGTCCTTGTTCTTGACTAGAGCCTTAGAGGGCCCCATGTCTGACTAAGAAAGCAAACAAGAAGAGTCACTACCAAAAGCACAAAATAAGCAGTTGATGTCAACAGATTAAAACACTGGAAGCACCTATCTTGACGATGAGGGCAAGGTGTTCGACGAATTACCTGAAAGAGGCTGAGGCGGGCCAACTGGGCGAGTAAAGAGAGCTGTTGTACGGCCTTCAGTTGATGTCAAGTGATGGCTGTCGAGCAAAGAGAGCTGTTGTATGGAATCAAATGGCAACTATCAAGCAAAAATCTACAATACAACAATGCAATATGACTAAAACTTTATTTAAATAAAAAATAAAACAAAAATAAACAGAATCAAAATTAAGAGAGACAAGTAAACCTTTGTTTTGAATAAAAAAGGAGAATTTCATTCAACTAGGAAAACGTATAGGAGGGCAAAAACAATGGCCTTGTTAAAACCTTTGCCATAAAAAATCCCCACAAGGAGAAAAATCTGAACAAGAAAAAAGAGTACCACAACACCGCCACAAAAAATACGGAAAAAACACCCTACCCCACATCCCTATCTTTCCCTAGAAGAGAGTCCAACCAAGGTGGTGCTGTCCAAACGAAACTGGAGCCTTCCTTCAAGCCAAATTGAGTAAGAGCATGCGTCGCACCGTTGCCCTTTCGAGGTTGATACAAAACATCCATCACATACATGTTGACCACCAACCGTGTAATATCTTCCACCACATTGCCAAGGTCTATCATCTATCCTAATCACTATTCTCATGGCCCCTCTTTGAAAAACTTGCATCCAATTACATCACTTCTATCATCTTTTTCAGCAGAAATTTCCCCACTACCCTTCACCAAAGAAAGGAAGACATTTTTCCACCTTCATCATTGATTACGACGTATTATTTTTGTCAACATACCATCAAATCTGAAGCATTAACCTAGAAATAAAGATAAAGAAATATAGAGCTTACTTAAAAACCAAGGCACCTTCATGTTTAAAAAAAATATATTACTGAAAACTTCTAGGGAGCTTTGGTTTTTAGCCAAAGAAAGGGAAAATTGTAAGCAGGAGTTTTTTATTTTTTTCTAGCCCTGAAACAATTTTTTTTTCAAAGTTCTTAAAGTTTATTATGAGTTCTTGGGGCTTAATAGTGTAGGATTTCGAATGGCTTCAGAGTCTAGGACTTATAATTTATAGTTGATTAAAGTTTAAAATTGTCATTTTAGAGCTTCCTATTTAGATTTTAGCTCTGGGGTTTTGGCCTCCGCCCTAAATCCTAGGCGTATTTGCTTAATGCTCGTATGTTTTTCACCTTACTTTTCTTGAGCTCAATCGTCTCCTTTTCTTTTCCTATTTTTTTTCTCATTCATTCAAACTTATTGAAACAAAACTCAACAGTAGAATTTTTGTTGAGTTTATAGTTGTGTTTTTGATCTGTTTCAAAAAGTAGAGATTTATTACAGGAGATATATAAGAATCTCTCCCCTTAAGCAATATTTCTTCAGTAAGAAAAGAAAGTTGAGTTCTTGCTTGTTTTCTTTTTGTCAAAAAACACCACATAAGTTGAACCAAACAACAAATTACTTGAATTATGAGGGAGGAGAGAAAATTTTGTGTTTGGTTCACGAATAAAGTCATTTGCGCCAAATTCATAGTACCAAACTCAAATGATCCACACCATCTGTTTCTAATAAATAAAATTTTCATCATACCCCACATACGTTGGTATTCTATTCATGTTGTCAAGTAAGATATAGTTTGGGACATAAAATTGCTACACAATTTTGTGGTCCTTAGAAAGCATTATTGTTGGTGCATTATGTAAACTTAATATTGGGTAAAATCATAAGACTCAATCCATGACCCAAGATCTTGAACTTCATGATTTTCACAATAGCATTAGGAGGAAATTCAATTAAACTTAAATTACATACATACCTTGAATGATTAGTCTTCTATCATATCAAGATCTTTGTCTTGAGCGATTCGTAGGGGAGCCGTCAGTGTGGAGGAAATAGATTTCTCTCTCTAGCCTTTTGCACGTTTAGAAAACCCTAAAACGTGTTTTCATCAGCGTACACATAAGATGGGCATGTGCACTATTATAGGCAGAGAGAGGACCCGTTTCCTAGTGAAGCCCATAATCAATTACCACCTATCACGGTAATAAAATAGGAAACAACTTCTCCTTATCTGACCAATATAATTATTCTGAATAATATTTATTAAACCAATTAAACAATTTGTTTACCACATAGCAGGTCACTTCATGTGGGCCACACAGAATATTTATAAAATATTCTTACATTCTCCCACTTGGCCCATATGATAAATTTACTTCATGGTTCAATAAATAAACATTACATGCGCGATACATTCAGAACAATCATCACTTTCATATGGTCGACATAAATACCGCATTTAAGCAATTGTCTAATGCAAGTCATGGCGGTCATACATCAATAAGCGATATAATCCCTTCTATGTACCACAACATTAGCAAATCACCTAAAACAGTCTGTAAGTGAGAAGTATCATAAAAGGTCCAATAATGTCTTTGTCAGAGACTATTCCTGTTATCATTCATCCAATCTCATTCATGTATACATATAAGGGAAAACAGGATATAATAGAAACATATTCAATTATTGAGCTCAGAGTGTCAAAATAAATAAACTGTCATTGTGCAAACCACAACATCATAAATACTATCATGGTTTATGACCAAGAACAGTCCTCTCAACATAACTATCAATGTCTTTGGCCAAAACCTTTTACTTGGTTTGCAAGCATAAGTTTTGCCCTTATAGACACTCTTTGTTTCTGAACCTCCTTAATGACAAGGTATTTAATTCCATTATATTTAGCACTCTTAGAACACTTGTCATTCCTGGAGAAAAGGACAATTGCGGTACCAACATAAATTCTTAGCGGCGTGGCGATAAAACATAAACACCAAGTCCTAAGATTAAAACCCGCAACTTCAATTCATCAACTATGGCCTCAAAGCAAACCATTATGCATAATGAATTCTCATTGTAGTGTTAATGTTCCAATTCACTCTTATGGGCATTACATAATGCTAAACTTGTCCCCTTTCTGAATTGGAGCAACATTAATGGATAAACATTATTCCATATCATGTCTCTTTGGAACACTTACAGTATATGCTTAATGAGACAAACTTAACAATTCATGTGATCCATTCTGGAATATTTCAATTCCAATCACAAAAATGGTCTCATCCATATATTTCATTAAAGTTTCTTAGAGAAAAGCTTAATGATTTCAACAATGAAATCCAAGACCAATACATAGCAAGCAAAATAGCATAAATATCCAAAATGAGAAATAAAGAGTTACTCCCACTGACCTTGAGATACATACAACAATTAATAGTGCTTTCATTAAAAACGAAGAATATTATGATATTATTAAACTTTACATACCATAATCGCTAAATTATTAATTTTATACAGTGAGTTCTTCAGTTTACAAAGCATGTGTTTCTTTTAATAAAAGAAAAGTCTTCAAGTTCATTCATACATACTTTTCTGTTAAACACTCATCCAAGATCTTATCTTTCACATCCATACAATGTAACCCTAATTCATAATGAGTTACAAATACCATTATATGATTCCGAGTGAGTCATTCTTAAAAACAAGTGAGAATGTCACTTTATAATATATGCCTTCTTTCTTAGTAAAATCGTTGGCCAATAGTGTGTCTTTATATCCATCTATATTGCCATTGGAGTTGTATGTAGTCACGAAAACACCCTTACACACAACTTGTCCTTTGCAGGCAAATTGACGAAATCACAAACTTCATTCCGGCAAATTGATTTCAACTCATCATTTATGGCATAAATCTATTTTGTAGAATCAATATATGTTTAACGACATGTGAAAATAAAATCAAAATCTTACTTAACACTCACAGTTAGATTCTTGTAGATATACCAAATAATCACTTAAAGTAGCAAATACCAATACGCTTAATGTCTTGATATCATCTTAATGCTATTCCTTGTGGTTTTCTACTACATTTTCACTGGTGAAGCAGTCATAATGTAGAGATTAGTTATTCATTAATTTGTTGTTCATTGTTGTTAAAACTGTTCACAACTGTAGGAACAACAATTTCATTATGAAGTATGCATGCAAAAATTGCACACTAATTGCTCATAAAACCATTTTTTTTTTTGGTTATCCACTCCCACTAATTTCACCATTTAAAATGAAACTGACGTTACTTATTTCAATAATCTCATACCCTGGTTAGGATAATAAATTCTATACCATTTGGACTTTTCTAGGTAACCAATAAAGTAACCAGAAAACATTCTGAAGGTCCAATTCCTTCTCATGTGAATAGAAAATTCTTACTTCCACTAAGCAACCCAAAACATAATGGTGCCTTAAACTGGATTCCTTTACTTTTCGCCATTCAAATAATTTCTTATTTGAAACAGCCTTAACAGGAACCTAATTAGCATAATTGTTATAGTAAGAACATTTATCCATAATGGTATAGGTAACGATAAATTACTTCACATACCCCTAACCAAAAGACATAGCATTATAAGGTGAACACATGTTTTATAAATAATTTCAATTAGCTATAAATTTGTTATGGCATCTTTCTTGGTGTATTTGAATTATTTTCCTTAATACAATCCACTTACACACCAATAAGAGATCAATAAAATATAGGTTCAGAAAAACCTCATTCCTTACTTGATCCCTGAGTTCTTTCTCTGAACACATTACCAGTCATTTATGCCATAAGAACATTAAATTTTAATTTGTCAAATAGTAGTCACTTCTTAATTAATCATGCGAAGTATCAAAAAAATTTAAAGAAAGTTTCATCATGCTTTAATTTCGTAAATCATTAATAGAATACCACAATTAACAAAATAGGCATTCTTTAAGAGACTGAAACAGTCATCACCAGACTTTAAAGGATAAAACATTATTGCCAAATTCCAACTAGATTTGAAACGGTAAGAACATAATATGCTTTCAATAAATCTAAATTATGGCATTAAATTGAATATATAATTCCAAAATGTGGAATCAAAGGAAAATTTGCATTGAACTATTAGAAACATGAATTTTAGCACATAATTTAATCCATCAAGCATCATAAGAAGATTCATCTAAAAATTGATTCGAAACACATAAAAGCGGAAGACTTACCTTTCTTTTCGAATCGTATTCTGTAAATGCTTCACCTTCTACATAGGTGAAATTGATTTTTCTTCTTCTTCATCTCAAGGACTTCAGTTTTGCCGCTAAATTAGTATGCTCGATAATGCACTCATTCATGCTTTGCATACCATCAAATTTCATGATGGTAAGGTCAGCCAATATTGTCAATTCTCAAGAATTCTTTAGCATTATTCACATTAATGGAGCATAGCCTTAATTTATATTGCTATGTCTAGTTATTCGCAAAAACATAAGGCTCAATCTGTTTGATCTTTCCCATGCTTTATGGAAAGCCTTTTAATCATCAATGCCTTAACATAATAGCAATGAGTTTCTCATTTTGAAGTGCCTGATCAAAACCCAGAACACTTTGGTGATATTGGACTTTTTCACAACAAAATGAGAAATTAAATCAATACTAGATCAAGCATGTGAATGAAGCGAACCTGAAAGTGACATTGCAACATAATTCGTAATATGCTCACAATACTAATGCTTTGAGTTACCAACACGTACAAACATAAATAAGACTTATATAGTCTAAACATCAATAAACGTATCATCATAACTCTCCTTTGGGATATATTATGACAGTACCAATAATTAACAATTATGATGCATCTATTTTACATTATTGGTAAACGTATATTCCGAAAAGAAATGCTTTGATATCTTTGGATATCCAAAACAAATCTAAATAAGACATATACAAGTTACCTCATTTATATCACCAATCATATGAATAACGAATCCACCTTTGGGTGACTCATATTATCTCTTGAATGATGAAAATCAATATACTCATGATGCTCGAACCTTGAAAACATTATAAGGTTCAACCTCATTTATATGCATCCTTAAAGCACAAGTAATTGAGTAATTATCATTTAATTTGATATTCATGGAACGTTCTAGCTTGGCCACTTTGGTGACTAACAAACCATTCATAATATGAATGTCAAATTAAATTAACAACTGTAATAGTTAATCGATTACTTAAGATTAACTGATACACTTTAATGGTTAATTGATCATTAGATTATTTAATTTGATATTCAAGGAACGTTCTAGCTTGGCCACTTTGGTGACTAACAAACTATTCATAATATGAATGTCAAATTAAATTAACAACTGTAATAGTTAATCAATTACATAAGATTAACTAATACACTTTAATGGTTAATCGATCATTAGATTAACTGATAAATATATGACCTCTTTAATACAGTAGTGGGCAATAGAACTTTAGATTGCCTCCCCTCATAAGACAAAGTACAGTGACAATGAAATACAATATGTTTACATTTTTTTTTAAAAATAACTTTAATTCACTGTACATGTCTACACCAGGTTCATTCCATGAGTTCATAAGTGGTTATACATTTAATACATCTTCCTATTACAAATTTCATTTTATATAACTGCAATTCTTAATTTGATGCAAATATTATGCAACTTCCCCAAAATTAGTATTGCATAAGAAATAGTACTCCATTCTATATGTACTAGTCGGATAGACAATTCATTCAGACCACTAACATATACACAGTACATACATATCAAAGAGCTCAAATATTAGAATCATTCAAATTACATACCAATATCACATGGGAATTCAACCATAAGTGTAAGCATAAGGGTCTCCCATACTATTCACATCCACCACAATCTGATATGTATATATGATTGTCAACATCTATATATGTAGTAATAACCTTGATGCAATTACTTGCCGACACACTACTACAAAATTGTTAAACCACGACACAAAATAGACGACGGTGAATCTTAAAACTGTCGTTGTATTTTAAAAGACGACGGTTTTAAAAAAATCGTCGTTATCTCTCATCTTATATGCTACTAGCATTGAGTTGGTTTTTAAAAGACGACCCTTGTTCACTAACTAGCGTCCTCTTTTAAAACACGCTAAAAAAAGATCGCTTGATTTTTAAAAACGACGCTTGTCACTAACAAGCGTCCTCTTTAAAACACGCTAAACAAAAAATGCCAATTATACATTCAAGGCCGACCTAAAATTTTCAGAGTCTCTGAAAACCTTATCTCTCCCTCTCCCTGCTTGAAACCCTCCTCAACTCTAACATCCTCATGAAAATCTCAGAAACACTCTCTCAGCACTCATCTCCTACAAACTCATCAGAAAATCGATATCAACCGATATCAACGAAGGAGCCGAGACATTGAGGTCTTCGCAGATCCACAAAATGGAGAGGGAGGTTCTGGATCTGAGAATCAAAGCTGGTTGGATTCGGTGAAGATCTAGATCTCCACGCTCTTCAACGAAATACGCCGAGACGATCTTCGCAGCCCCACGCACCGCCTCCGAAAGAGCATCTCAGCCAAAGAGCGCAAGGCCGGCCGCACGGCGGCAACAAGCGCCTAATCTCTGTACGGACCAACCAGATTCGAAAACTCGTCGGTCATCTCGGCTGCTCGTTCTTCCTCTCTAGGCTCTTCGACCTCGAGGTTCGCTCCGACTTCGACTCTAAAGACGGTGACGTCGTTGAGAGGGTCCGCGTTTTGCCTCGCATGGTATGGTCTGCTCTACACTCTGCTCAACTTCAGAAGATTTGATTTTGTTTTGTTTCGTTCCCAAAGCTTCTCATGTCTGCACTCTCAAGGTAGCCCTCTCTCTCTGTCACTCTTCTATGTTCAAGATTTTATCCTAAAATTCGTTTGATTGGAGACCAAGATTTTATCAAGGTATCATCTTCCTCTTTTCCTTTTTGTTTCAATTTTGTTCATGCTATTGTGATTTTGTTTTGCTGTTTTAATTTCCATATTTATTTGTGGTGTTGGATTTTTTATATTTGATTTCAGATTCGATTGGGTTAGTGAGGTATGAAAATAAAATAATAATGAAAGACAAAAAGCAGTGATCCTGAAACTGAAAGTTACCCCCTGCCCATGATCCATCAGCTTTCTTCAAGATCACTTCCATCATAGCCACTTGGTATATAGTGCTTGGTCTAGACTTATCTGTAAAGTGCTGTCTTTGATTTGGATTTGTATATGATTGTTGCTTCAATTTTTATTTTTGGAATTTTGACATGGAAGGCATGATGCCCAGCCTAAAGCGAATTGGCCTTGAATTCGTGAGCTTCTGTTTCTTTTATTCATTTGCTTTGTTGCATACATATATATTGCTGTTTTGGCAAACGGGTTGTTCTGTTTCATGTTGAGAGTTTGATTGGGATATAGAATTTCACTTGACAAGTGCCAAAATATGTAAGTCTAGATAGACTCAAAATTTCCCATTTGTGTAAAAGCCAAACTGTCATTTGTATTATTTTATTTCCAGTACAGAAACGACGTTGAGGAAAGTAGAGAAGTCATCTTTGCTGCTTGCTTATGAGGTTAATGTTGTAGGTCCTATTTTAGTAATCAAGGTATGCTCACTTGAATTTCATTTTCAAACTTGACTTGGTTCTTGAATAAAATACACATACTATTTTAGAACCAAAGTCCTTGTAAGTTCCCTCACATTAATCTTCATGGAAGTGCATATTAGAGTTGGCTAATTATTGTAATCTGTAATTTGTGCAAGCAGCATATGTGACCTCTCTTAAAGGATGGAGGCGGCTTGGGAACTGAATGGGATGTTGCAGTTGTAGCCAACTTAAGTGCCAAAGTGGGATCCATAGGTGATAATCGCCTTGGGGTTGGCATTCTTATCGAGCTTCAAAATCTGCACTTAATCAACGTATAATTTCTTCCTTGAGGTCTCTTAACATCAATTTTTTATTTATTTTGACCAAACATGTTTAAATCAGATTGAACTAATAGTAGTTTTACAGTAAACTTAAATAGTTATGCTTCAATTTTTTATTTTTGGAATTTTGACATGGAAGGCATGATGCTGTGGTTTGTAGGTTGTTGGGTACCTTAACAGCAAGCAGGCGGCACTGTTTAAAAGAATGATTTGGGAAGCAATGAACAAGGACTATGATAAGGTAATGCTTGTGGAAATCCATAAATTTTATCATGTGTGTTCACAAGGATTCGGTGCAATGCTAGGGGCTTTCTTAGTTTCTATTTGTTCCATGGTTTCTTTTTA
This sequence comes from Prunus padus, assembly GCA_024362665.1. Classification (NCBI taxonomy): domain Eukaryota; kingdom Viridiplantae; phylum Streptophyta; class Magnoliopsida; order Rosales; family Rosaceae; genus Prunus; species Prunus padus. The sequence continues at coordinate 10,942,689 of JANFAM010000006.1, read as the reverse complement.
GTTGTTGTCTATATTTTTGGCTTTTGAGTTATTAGATTGAAAATCATTGAGGTTATGTAGTTAACCCTAAACCAAAATCATCAGCCCTTGCATTATTTGCCTCTTCATTCTCCTTAGCTCTGTGATTGTACGGGACCTCTTAAGTCATTCTGAAAACCGACCTTTTTCTTGTATTGGAGTTTATGTTTGCTACATGTCATATTTGCATCGTGCTCTTAAGCATATGCTTGGAAGTCTCGTTCAGCTTATTTGCCATTTATTAGAGTTCTTGCCTAGTTCTGAGCTGTTATTGGAGTCACACGTTGCATAACTGTGCTGAAAGTTTTCACTTCAATCTTATTTGCATTTGACATATTTTTTTTGCTTTTGACTATCTGTGTATGTTTTACTACCAGCATTGAGTCTTAATAATTGATCCTTTTGTGCAACTATAAAACTGGCAGGGAAAGAGTAGAAAACGAGCCAGAATGGCCAAGAAAGCTGCTCCTGCAAAAAAGCCAGAAAAGTCTGTCAAAGTTTCTACTGTGATGGATACTAAGAATGTAAGTTAATAAACTGGTTTATGGGATTTTTGGTGCTTAAATTTTCCTGCAATGTTGATTGTGCTACTTATAATTTATTGAGTAGAGGTACGCAGATAATTATATATATATTGCTCTTGCTTTTCTTGAGTTTGAATCGTGGTTGCCCATTTTTCTCAAGTTGATGAATAGAAGGTAGATGCTCAAATTCCTCAATGATGATTTGAATTTAATCTACATATCAATGCTCTTGGAATTTCCTTTCATGGTTATTGTGAAAAGTTTTGTTCTTGGTTCATGACAATCAACCACATTTTCTATGTTTGAAAATAAAGGGTAAAAATTAATGAAAGACAAAAGCAGTGATCCTGAAACTGAAAGTTACCCCCAGTCCATGATCCATCAGCTTTCTTCAAGATCACTTCCATCATAGCCACTTGGTATATAGTGCTTGGTCTAGACTTATCTGTAAAGTGCTGTCTTTGATTTGGATTTGTATATGATTGTTGCTTCAATTTTTTATTTTTGGAATTTTGACATGGAAGGCATGATGCTTGTGGTTTGTAGGTTGTTGGGTACCTTAACAGCAAGCAGGCGGCACTGTTTAGTGGTTTGAAGCAGTTTCCTAGTGTGGGGAAAGTAGTGTTGGTTCAAGCTGTTGTTAGTGGTAAAAGTGGAAGAAATGCAGAGTAAAATTGGTGATGATGAAGGTATAACTATGTATACATATGGAGAACTTGACTTGAAGGATAATTAGGTATAAGAATTTTGGTGTATTATTGTAATTAGGCTTGCAGCTTGCAGCTAGCGGCCCTAGAGTACTTTCATTTTTTAGATTTTATTTTGTTATGTTGTACTCTTGATATTCTATTTATGAAAGAAACAATTTTTTAGTATATATTTGTATGGTGTGGGTAATAGAAGATTTGGACCTTAAAAAAAAGAAGCTAAAATGTAAAATACGTCATTTTTACAGATAATAAATGGCGATTTTTTGGAACAAAACAATCGTCTTTAGATTTAATAGATGTTGGTTTGTTTTTTTTTAAACCATCTTCTTTTGATATAATAGACGACGGTTCTTTTAAAAAATCGTTGTCTTTACATATAATAGACGACAGTTTTTTAGAAAAACTGTCGCCTTTACATATAATAGACGATGATTCTTTCAAAAAACTGTTGCCTTTACATATAATAGACGACGGTTTTTGTAAACAAACCGTCGCCTTTACATATAATAGACAACGGTTTTTGTAAACAAACCGTCGTCTTTATTCCTATAATTAACGATCTTACCTCTAAACAACAACGGTTTTTTTAACAAAAAAACGTCGTCTTTATTTGTAAACAATGACGGTTTGTAACAAAAACCGTCGTCTTTATATGACAACAACGACGGTTTTGAGTAAAAGCGTCGTCTTTACAAATAATAGACGACGGGGATTTACCGTCGTGGTTTTATGCATCAAAAGATGTCGGTCGATTTCACGACGGTTGAAAAATGGGATACACGACGGTAAATTACCGTCGTCTATTTCGATTTTTGTAGTAATGACAGTTCATATGAATTAATTGCATGGCAATGTGAAACAGATGCATACTCTGATACCTTTATTGGTCAAAAGAAAACTTGATATATTTAATTCTTATATTAAATCATCATTCTTTGTGCTGTCACTTACATAGGGAATTCAACCTACATATATGCATAGTTTCTTTACACTAATTCATCGAATCAGTAAACCAATCACCCATGACAGTATCAAAACGAAGATATATTATCATGAAATTCAAACTCAACTTTCGTATTGCCAAATAGTAACGTGACACGAATATGCATATTTGAATAAATCAAAACTAACTAAAATCATAATGGAAAATCATGAAAGTTCATAACTATGCTCTGATACCACATGTAAACTTAATATTGGGTAAAATCATAAGACCCAATCCATGACCCAAGATCTTGAACTTCATGATTTTCACAATAGCATTAGGAGGAAATTCAATTAAACTTAAATTACATACATACCTTGAATGATTAGTCTTCTATCATATCAAGATCTTTGTCTTGAGCGATTCGTAGGGGAGCCGTCAGTGTGGAGGAAATAGATTTCTCTCTCTAACCTTTTGCACGTTTAGAAAACCCTAAAACGTGTTTTCATCAGCGTACACATAAGATGGGCATGTGCACTATTATAGGCAAAGAGAGGACCCGTTTCCTAGTGAAGCCCATAATCAATTACCACCCATCACGGTAATAAAATAGGAAACAACTTCTCCTTATCTGACCAATATAATTATTCTGAATAATATTTATTAAACCAATTAAACAATTTGTTTACCACATAGGTCACTTCATGTGGGCCACACAGAATATTTATAAAATATTCTTACACATTAGTGGAGGTGAAGATAGATATATGTTCATTTCTAGTTTCCCCTGTCTGAGTACCTGCTGGTCAGTACCGTCAGCTGCAAGGAAAGAAGTGTGTCACTAGGAAAACCATCACGCTAGAAGAAGAACAGCAGCAAAATGGGTGGGATTTTGGGCTGGGATAATCTAAAACGAAAACTTACAAACAAACAAAATCTGCAGGGTGGCATGTATTGACAAAACCATCAAGCTAGAATAAGAAGCATAAGCAGAAGCAACAAACATTAAGCAGAAGTAAATTGTTCTATTCTTCTTGGTAGGTGCTCTCGTTTCCACTGTACATGTTCCTCTTTGTGTGGCCCAAGGAACTGAGGGGCCTTTTCCAAAAGAGAGAAGCCCAGGTCCAGAAATATAGAAAATTTTCTAAATTTGTATCTTTTTTTTTCTTTTTTTTTTTGTACAAAGCAATGTTTTAGGAGAGTAGAAAATATAATACAAGACCTTGGATGTACGGATAAAATTAATGATCCTACATACTTGAGCTACAAGAATTCATATCAATAAAAATTATGTCCCTAAATAAATTCAATAATTAACCTTTATCGGCAAAAATCTGTTCCCTGAATTGACAACTACCAACTGGGTTCTTCAAATAATTTTACAACCAATTCTAGAATGTAGAAGATAAATCTTTCATCATCAAGTTATTATTTTATTGGTTATCAAAATGCCGCCAAACTAGGGATATGTGTGTGGCAAAGCAGCTTGCATTAAAAATTTATGGGGGTATAGGTTGTCCTACTGAAAACTCCATCTTTGTTGCCTTCTTTCTTTGTTTTCTTCTAGTTAAAATCAATCAAATGTGTTTTGATTTTAAATGAGTTGCAGGTTTTTGGAAAATGGATGGTATTCAGGGGAATGACCATATTATGCTATGATTGTATGGTGGTGTTCATAAGTGAATGACCACGTAAATATATATATATATATATACAGAAATTCTCCTATGCGGATATCCGGACGTTATTATCGTGCGGACGCAGTGTATTTTGTACTACCCCGCCTTGTTTTCCTGCATATTTACAATGGCATCCGTACGTTCCGCACGTTAATACATCCGGATAAGAGAATAACTGTATATATATATATTGATATGATGGATGTATTTGAGATAGAAAAATAATATTTAATGTGGAGAGTGCATTTTATTGTTTTCAACGTGTGTTGATGTTGTGATTGGAAGGATAGATGTGAGAATGCACTGATTCCTTCAATTGGAAGATAACCTTCAAGTGGTTGACCGTGGCAAGTAATTAGGGAATTGTAGCCCTAGGGTGCGAGGCCCCAAACCAGTTAAAGCTCTAGTTGTCGCCATTACAATGTTCATGAGGGTAACACATAGTTACTTGACGGCTTTGGCGCAAATTTGTGAACATGCATCATACCATTTCGGATGGTGTAGGTGTTTGTGAGTTGGGAGAGTCTTACGTATTCTCACTTATGTTGTCCAAAAGTGACATTTATGGGTTGTGTTTCTAACGGATTTGAAACAGGTTTTGGGTCAGCTAATGACCGAACAGTTCTTATTAAATAAAAGAATTATGATTTGACGTGGGAAAACTACTTTTAAAATAAAAGAGTTTTGGTGTAGTCATAGGTGATGACTTAAACAGTTCTTAAAAATAAAAGAATTGTGATTGAGGTGAGTTGATTGATTATGAGTACCTTGATTATACAAGGATTGTGTGATGCTAATGAAAGTGCATGTGATTGTATATAATGTGTAAAATGACATATTGATACTACTGGTATACGAGCTTTAGAAAGCTTACCAGGCTTGTTGGTGATGAACCCGATACACTATTCAATGGTGTAAGGGGCTAATCCTACAGGTAATAGGAATGCATGACTAAGGTCAAGAGCAGAAAGCAAGATGTGTACTTGAAGTGTACAAAGTTTGTTTTGAGATTATTGTTGAGATTAGACTTATGCTGTGTGAGATAAACTATGAGGAACAGAAATCAAAATAAGCCCATTAGTGACGGCACTACTACAAAAATTGAAATAGACGACGGTAATCCACCGTCGTGTATCCGGTTTTTCAACCGTCGTAAAATCGACCGACATCTTTTGACGCATAAAACCATGACGGTAAATTCACGTTGTCTATTATATGTAAAGAAGACGGTTTTTCTTAAAGAAATGTCGTCTCTTAGATGTAGAGACGACGCTTTTACTCAAAACCGTCGTCTAGTAATTGTAAAAATGACTGTTTTTTAAGAACTGTTGTCTATTACTTGTAAAGACAACGATTTTTTGAAAGAACCGTCGTCTATTATTTGTAAAGACGACAGTTTGTCTAATAGAACCGTCGTTTATTATATTCAAAGACGTTGGATTTGTTAAAAAACCGTCGTCTATTACTTGTAAAGACGACTGTTTTTTTAAATACTGTCATCTATTAACTCTAAGAAGACGGTTATTAATTGTAACACTGACGTAGTAATTTTACATTTTAGCTTTTTTTTTTCTTGTTTCCAATGGTATCAGAAATATATACTCAAATATTCTATTACCCACGCCATACATATATATATACTCAAAAGTTGTTTCTTTCATAAATAGAATATTAAGAGTACAATAGAACAAAATAAAATCTAAACAATGAAAGTACTCTAGGGCCGCTAGCTGCAAGCCTAATTACAATAATACACCAAAATTCCTATACCTAATCATCTTTTAAATCAAGTTCTCCACATTTTTCCGCAGGCACAATAAGACACAAGCTTGTACACTCTCCAGTTTGAACCTGCTTCTCCCTTGGATGCAATTACTCTCTTCCCTTTGTATACTTATAATTGCCTCATATGGTGTGTCACCGAAATCTGAACAAAAGAAGGAAGAAAAACTTTCTCTAGTTAGGTTCTCCAGCCACAAGGAAGTTATTTTTTTCTCTTCATACAAGGAGCATGGAAAGGGAGCATAGAAAGGTACCTGTAATAGATCTAATATCCAATATACCACTGAACATTTCGTAACCAGCAAAAATCAGTTTCTCATCAACTGACCTCAACCTCAATAATAGGAGCAGTATAATCATCAATAGAGCAATAGGTTACGATTTAGTAGTGAGTCAGCTTTATAACCACCAATAGAGCATTAGGTTATAATTTAAATACTTACAGTTTCCCCAAACTAAGAGACCCGTGAGCAAGGAACGACTTAACATCAACCTACAAAGTGATATAAGAGATTCAGACTCCACAGAGAGTGGAGAAACGAATGGTGGAACAGAGAGAGCATCTAATTGGCAAAACGTCACATTCAATTAAAGTGTTGAGAAAATATTATCTTTCCATTACAATTACTATCAAGGTAGCTATGTTTGCACTAGGCAATGAGAACATACAATTCAAAGAGGCACAAATTTTAGGAAGTCTTTCATGGTCACTAACAAGTTGAATATCAAAAGATTTAGGAAATACTCGTGCACTGAAACTATACTTAAATCTTCATTATATCTTTTATGTTTTAGGCACTATTTTTCTATTTTGGCTATAATAAATGAGCTCACCATACAATAATCAGATTTAACCAGTTTGCAAAAGCCTTACAAGCTTGCATATTACTACAACCTAGACATAAAAGCAACAAGAGGTTTGAGAAGCACCTTTAGGTACTTCAGAACTTTCTGAGTGCCTTATTCGAAGGGCGAATTCCTTGTTGCTCAGAGATATTTTTGGATACGTTTGGCAACTCTTGCGCTCTATTCTGCAACCAACTTTGCACCTAAGACAATTGCAATAGAGTAGGGCTCTAAAAATGATTAATCAAGGACACCTTATGGTAACAATAGTAAAAACAATATCACAGTATTATACTGCAATAAAAGTAAAGGAAGAGAGAGAGAATGAAATGTGCAACCGCAGTCCATTTCACAATCGATTTCCCAGCACGACCGGCGGAGTGACTGCATAAGCATAAGAAGCCAAAGCAAGACTTAGAGTAGGGACATGGCCTACCCATCAGTGCTTCATATCCTCCTTACCCAAAGTGAATTAGTGATTAAAGATGGCTAAACCCAATATCATCCCATAGGCTGTGTTTCGACTATCCCAAATTTCCACTGACAAACATTATCTAGTTAAAAATGGACTCAAACAAAAAGGAATGTAAGATTTCAAAATACATAAACAAGCATTAATCCGCCAAAGGTACCAAGTTTTGAACAGACCTGTGACAGTAGTGCTGAAGCTCTCTTGGCATATTCAGGTTAATCGCGATCTGAGCCGAGATTGAGGTGAGGGAGAGAGGCTCCTGGCGGTACCAAAAGAACTGCTTGAGGAAGGAGGGTAGAATGCACGCAAGCGTCCATGTCAGGAAAGTGACGTCGGGAGAGAGGGATCATCAGTGACGGGAACCGTGAGGGCGACTTACTCGATGGAAAAGTTCTCGTCACCACAAAACTCCTCCGACGGCGGTGGTCGTGAAGCGGAGCCATCGGTCTTGTTGCTGTGAACTGTGAAGAAGTTAGTAGTTAGAAAAATTGAGGGAAAATTAGTCAGGAGATAGATAAATGGAAGCAAAAAAGAAAAATTAAAGGTGTTACTAAGGGGATGAAGAGCGAATTGGAGAGCTAACCGGACCAAGTCGCTGAGGTTGATGAGCGAGTTGAATGCTTGAGATGGAGATCTTCGTTGAAGAGCGTGGAGATCAAGATCTTCACCTTCCAACCAGCTTTGATTCTCAGATCCAGAACCTCCCTCTCCACCTTGTTAATATGCGAAGACCTCAATCTCTCAACCACTTCATTGATATCGATTTTCTGATGATTTTGTAGGGAAAGCAGGGCTCAAGATAGGTGTGATGGAGTGTTTCAAAGAGTTTCATGAGGGTGTTTCAGAGAGCTGAGGAGGGTTTCAAGGAGGGGGTTTCAAGGACGGAGAGATAAGGTTTTCAGAGACGGGGAAAATATGAAAATTTTAGGTCGAGCGCGAATTCACTTAAGCGCCCCTTTTTTAGCGTGTTTTAAAAGACGACACTTGTTAGTGACAAGCGTCGTCTTTTAAAAATCAAGTGGCCTTTTTTTTTTGTTTAGCATGTTTTAAAAGACGACGCTTGTTAGTGACAAGCGTCATCTTTTAAAAATCAACCCAACGCTAGTAGTAGGGCTAGGCACTTGAAGCCGAAATACCGAAACCGAACCCTAACCGTATCGTACCATACTGTATCAATTTTGGTCAGGTTAATTTCGGTACCATACCGTACCGTATCGTCAACATATGATACGGTATCGGTACCAAGATTTTGGTACCGTTATATACCGTACCGTATACCCAAATTTTTTACCGGCTATACTTATTAAATATATACTGAGAGAGTAATTTTAAAACAAATCAAAAAGCCATTTGTAGAAATTGGCGAGCCTCACCGACTCATCCATATACCATTTAAATTACACAACTTTTAATAACTTTCACTCAAAATTTTCCTTCTCAAGTACCCAATTTTCTCACCAACCAAACACAGCAATAGTTAGTGGTGAGTCTAGTGACAAACCCTTAATCACCGACCCAAACATGCCCATCTGCAACAGTTGCAAGGGCAAGACCTTCATCCGCGACGACATCACCAACAACCTCGCCTGCTCCACCTGTGGACGACTCCAATAGTACAACAATTTGGTGGACCAAGACGGCGGCATCAACGGCCCCACCGGCACCTTCGTCTCTGTCGGCACCACCGCACCGCAACGTTTATAGCTACAAAGAGACCTAAATCTACGAGGCAAGAAAGATCATCGACGACGTGTCGCTTAGGTTGGGATTTTCGCCCTCCGAATCTGACGACGTCAAGAGAATGGTCGCGACAATCACCGAAGGTAAGTACGGCCAAGATAATTGGTTCAATGTTTTCGTTGGTGCTTGCTCCTATGTTGGCATGAGAAGAGATAACAAGTCCTTGCCGATCTCCGAGGTTTCTTCGGTGAGTACGGCCAAGGTATATATTTAATAAGTATAGCTGGTATGGTACCGAATTGGTATCGTTTCATACCGAAACCAAACAGTTCCGGTATGGTACGGTATCAATTTTGAAAAACACCTAAACCGTACCGTTTCATACCGTTTTAAACTTCCGGTACCGGTATCAGCCCAATACCGGGCCGTACCATACCGTGCCCAGTCCTAGCTAGTAGTGTATAAGATGATATATTATATCATGACGGTTTTAAAAATAGCGTCGTATTTTAAAATATAACGACGGTTTTAACATACACCGTTGTCTATTTCGTGTCGTTGTTTAACTATTTTGTAGTAGTGCGGATCCTAACATTTCTCGCCCCCTTAAAAGGAGGTATGTCCTCAGGCCTCTTAGCACAGTTAAATGCAACCAAACTCACTCGATACATGATAATGCATAGGTTGGAAAAAAAAATTGTCCTTGAATATGAGCCATCTGCTCCCAAAAGAGAACCACCATGTGCAATGACCAAAAAGAACTAGCACATCGTGTTTACTTAACAGGAATGGAAGAAGCTGGGGTCGCTCTCTCGCGTTCAAGGAGAGCAAATAAAAACATTAGGGTAAGGATTTTTCTCACATCTTGTTTGAATAGATTAAAAAATGGTGTGGGAGCTACTAAAGAGAGGCATGGTTTAGAAATATGGGTGGAAGACTGGGAGCTAGTGTCAAAAATTGAAACAAAGGGAAATCTATTTTTTGAACCTTCTATTGGGGGAGGCAAGATAATAAAAGACATGGGACTAATTAGTTTAATAATTTTTTAATGTGTGAAGTTATGGAAGAAACGACACGCATGGTGTAAAATCAGCTTTCTGAATGTAGCAATTCACATGAAAATGGGTAATTTTCAATGTAGCACTTCACATAGTGGTTATTTACTATAATTGTATTGAAATTAAGCTTTATGAATTTTAGCTTTCAAGGAGGAGATGATCGAAGAACAAATTTAACGAGTTAAACCGACGAAAATTAGGCATTGTTATTAGAACAAAATGCGATGATTAAATTAATAAAATTGAAACTATATTTATAAATACGGATAAATTGCTATTTTGCTCACATGAATTATACTATATAATTGTCAATTTTCTCCCTGGATTATTTTTATATATATATAAATAAGAATTTAAACTATATGAAAATGGCCAATTTAGAACTTGATGTCAATTTTTGAATGTCCATCCAATTTCCGTCAATATTAAGAGTAAATTTGTAATTTTAAAGAAAATAAAAATTATATCTTATCAAATTACTAAATAATAGTAAAAAGATTTTTTAAAAACAAAATTAAAGAACCCCACCTCAACATCGATGCCGTGAATCCAACTCCGCAACGCACCACCCCTCTCTGCTCCAATTTTTTTTTTTCTCTTGAAACTATCAAACACCTCAACTAGTTTTTTTTTATCATGTAGAGGAGTCACAAAATTTTTTTTAATCTTTTTATTCTCATTTTTCTGACACATTTATGGCGAGTTTTAAATGAGTCATTTTTATATATTTTAAATCCTTACTTATCGAAAAAATAATTCAAAGGAAAAAAAAATTGACATTTTATCATGCTGGCGTCATTAAATTGAAAGTTTAATGCGTGAAGTAATGGAGGAAATGACACCGTGTGGCTTTATTTTCTTAAACTTAAAAACTTTGTCCCAAAAAACGCTAGAGAGATGAAACGCTAGCGTTTTGCTCGACTCTTTAAACATAACAACTGTACCATACGTCATCCGTTTGCCAGAAACATTTTAGCGGCGTCTTCTTCTTTGCTCTGCCGCGCCTCTGCAACTTCGCGCACGCTTTTGGAATTTCGCTTACGCCTCTGCAACTTCGCGCAAGCTTTTGGAATTTCGCTTACACCTCTGCAACTTTGCGCACGACAACATCCTCTAAACAGATGTGCGCCTGAGGCGTTTTATGATTGCCTCAACTCGACTCGCGTTCGAAGGCATGCCTTTCAAAACCTTGCCATTGTCTCCTATTTCTGTATTGGGTTTGTGCCTGTAACTTCAGAAGCCAACGTAATTGCCGAAGAAGAAATCTGATTCAGCCACCACCACCTGTAAGTGATTGTTTACATAACATGCGATTTTGCTAAATCCCTCATTTCAAGTTCGATTGATGTATGTATTTTCTTTTGAAAGGTTTCTGTTAGTCATGGTGTGCAAGCGTAAGTTAGGGGCATCTGCAAGTTGTGGAGCTCAAGATGCTAATTGTGCTGAAAATGCAATAGATAGATTTAGCAATCTTCCAGACGAAGTTGCTCATCGGATTCTTTCCTTCCTCTCTTTCAAAGATCTCACTCGAGTGGGCGCCGTCTCGAAAAGATGCAGGAAATTTCATCTATCAGTTCCGGTCGGTGAGTTTTGATTATTCAAGTTGCAAACCACGTGGTGTAACCAACCAGAAGATAGTGAAGTTGATGAGCTCTTTGGATAGGTACTTGTGTTATCGTGGTGATCATAGGATGCAGATCTTCAGCATTAATTGGAGCTGCTTTGGATCTGAACCCGCGAGCAAGTTTTCTGATGATCACTTTCGGGTGATCACCTGGATTGTTAATGCGGTAAGGTGCAATGTTGAAGTGCTTGATCTCCGTTTGGCATGTGATTTTCTTGCGCTTCCATCTTGCGTTTTTCTTTCTGAGTCTTTGCGGTCTCTATCAGTGCATTTGACTTGGAGGACTCTTGAAGCCCCGTCTGTATCCTTTTCCAGTAATCTCTGTGACTTAAAACTGGAAAAAGTTACAATAGTGGATGAGAGGTTTCTCAAATGGATCTCACGTTCCTGCAAATTCATGAAGGAATTACAGCTTATTTGGATTTGGATTCGAGGAATACAAAAAATCTCCATTGAAAGTTCGTCTTTAGAATCCCTTCTTGTTTGGATCAATGTTCCTAACCTTATTCATCTGAACATCTCTGGTCAGCGAAAGTATTGATATAAGCTTGAAGGATTCCTATGCACCAACAAGCAGCATAGAGGTGAATATTTTTGCTCCAAATCTGAAATATTTGAAATAGGAAGGCATTTTAAACAATAGTCTGAATCTGGGGAAATTAACGGGTTTGGAAGAAGTAGAGATTTTTTTTGGCGTCTCGGAGAAATAAATTTGATAAAGTATTTGAGTTTCTTCATAGTGTACGCTGGGCGAAGGTTCTTATCATAAACGAGGAGACCATGAAGGTAAAATTGACACTATCCTCAACACCTTTATATTTTGTAGGAATTTGAAATCGTTTGAAAGGTTGACTTAGCTGTTGGAGTAATGCGATTTCTTATTTATTCTTCATGCCTTCTTTCTACTTATGAATCTTTCTTGATAAATTTGCAGGCATTCAAGGAAGGTTCCATGTCAGCACCATTGGATAATATTCGTAAATTGGGTATTCATTGTAGTAGCTTGAAAGATGACCTTGTCCCAGCAATGGTCTCTCTTTTTAGAGGAATGACTAATTTGAATAGTCTATACATAAAGACAAGCCTTGACGGAGGGGACGCCAAATCTGTAGTAAGTGTAAGTCAATGTTGCCTACTGATCTCCCTCTCACACACATTTTCTTATAGTAATTGTAATTTCATGATGGTCAACTGCTACTGTCACACACATTGAAAATTGGATAATTTCATAATTTTTAGGAAATAATGAGCAGAATGCAAAGCATTGTCTAAGATGTGATGGTAAACTCAACATCAGGGCAGGGAAAAGTTTATGTTGGCTTTCATCTAATTCCCAAAGTTCACAATCTCGCATAAATAGCCACTGTCTTTCTTCTCTTTTCGGGCGCATTGAGCTTCCCAAACTTTTCGCAGCTAATGGCATACCTCCAAATTTTTTGATAATCTCCTTTCCAATCCGTGTAAGATTTGGATACTTTACTTCTTCTTCTTCTCGTCCAAATGCCCCGTGCTTAAACAAAGACCAGCAATCATCATCCGTCAAACCGTTCAAAACAAACTGTGGTGAATGAGGGAAGTTTATCACTAATGGAATTTTTTGACTGCGGGTAGTGACGATTATTTTGCATCCATTAAGACCCGCTGTAAACAAAGGTCTTAGTTTGTCCCAATCATCCTGGTCTTCCGTCCAAACATCATCCAACACGATCAGATATCTTTTCTTCTGCAGCAATTTCGAAAGCCGAGACTGAAGCAATTCAATCTCCGACGACTTGCATTCATCCTCTGTTGCACGCTCAATGGCTGCCTTCATAATCTTCTTGACATTGAAATCCTCAGAAACAAAAATCCACATTCTAGAGTCGAAGTGTTGGGAGACCCTCTCATCGTGATATGCCAATTGAGCAAGAGTGGTCTTGCCAATTCCTCCAATACCAGTTATTGGAATACAAGTTGCGTATCCATCCTGGGATGTTTCAGAAGATAGTAACAGTTTGACTAACTGCTCTTTCTCATCATCTCTTCCATATATCTTTGAGTAGTCGACGCAAGAGACAGACTCCCTCCTGTCTGGTCGTCGATCTCCATATATCTTTGGCTCGCTAAAATTAAATGTCCAGAGTCCCTCATTTATCGTCTTTTCTAATCTGTGGAGTGCCTTTTTAATTTTTTCAGCATCAGAGCCTTTTGTAATTGGAATATCTGTAGTAAAATAACTCACTCGGTTTTTACAGTGGATGACGGTTTTGCGAGGGATAAAAAAGTCCAGATGGTCCTCAGCATCAGAAGCAGCATTCTTGAGGTTTGACAACCAAAGTCTCACATATTTGTTGGTTATTTGTTGCTCCTCTGCTTCTTGAAGAATAGCTTGAGTCCTCATCAAGGCATCTCGTAGGCTGCGGAAGTTGTCCTCGACACCCCAGATATCAGCAAGCTTTTTAGGGCTGGGGATGCCAATCTGTCAAAGACCACTTGCAAAGCAGGGGATAAAACTATGCTTGCTGCTGCTTCCATTTCTAGCAGCAACAACAGCAAAACAAAACAAGGCTGAGATGATGAGAATAGTTGGATCTGAATATGGAAATGGAATGGATCTGAAGAGAATTACAATTTGGATGAGGAGAATAGTTAGCTTCAGAGGGACTTTCAAAAGCCAGCAAATATGTGTTCACACCCAAAGTCAAGGTCTTTCAAAAGCCACACGCAATATCAAAGAAGTCAGATAACTCACTGCAGCTCTCAATTGAGAAAGTTCAGAGGGAAAACTTCCACCATCCGAAGTGGAGATTATTGGAAGAGTTAAAGAGGAACAAAAATTTGGATTTGAACTCCTTTTCTCTTTATAGCTCATGCTGGGCAGAGAAGTTTCAGGCCTCTGAACCTAATCATCCTACTGTGACTCCAATATGAGGTCTTGTAATTTGTAAAGTCTGTGTTCACCCTCAAATCCCACGGCCATTATGGATTGATCATTGGAATTTAGATTTATGAGATTACGAGCGTGCCACTGTTAATAGTAAAAGCTCTAACAAAATGAAATTGTAACTATTTAATTGTGCACCATGAACTAACTAATAATCAAGCAAAATGAAGCCAAAGTTTTTTTTTCATTTTAAAAAACAAGCCAGAGTTTTTTTTCATTTTAAAAAAGAGCAAAAATAACCAACAGCAAATAAAGATGAGTGTTTCATTTTAAAAAAGTTACAATATTGGATGAGATATTGTACCATTCCTACTCTTTTGTCCCATTCCTCTTTCATTAACTTGTTAAAAAGGGTACCCAAAATCTGTCCTTGTTCTTGACTAGAGCCTTAGAGGGCCCCATGTCTGACTAAGAAAGCAAACAAGAAGAGTCACTACCAAAAGCACAAAATAAGCAGTTGATGTCAACAGATTAAAACACTGGATGCACTTAATCTTGACGATGAGGGCAAGGTGTTCGACGAATTACCTGAAAGAGGCTGAGGCAGGCCAACTGGGCGAGTAAAGAGAGCTGTTGTACGGCCTTCAGTTGATGTCAAGTGATGGCTGTCGAGCAAAGAGAGCTGTTGTATGGAATCAAATGGCAACTATCAAGCAAAAATCTACAATACAACAATGCAATATGACTAAAACTTTATTTAAATAAAAAATAAAACAAAAATAAACAGAATCAAAATTAAGAGAGACAAGTAAACCTTTATTTTGAATAAAAAAGGAGAATTTCATTCAACTAGGAAAACGTATAGGAGGGCAAAAACAATGGCATTGTTAAAACCTTTGCCATAAAAAATCCCCACAAGGAGAAAAATCTGGACAAGAAAAAAGAGTACCACAACACCGCCACAAAAAATACGGAAAAAACACCCTACCCCACATCCCTATTTTTCCCTAGAAGAGAGTCCAACCAAGGTGGTGCCGTCCAAACGAAACTGGAGCCTTCCTTCAAGCCAAATTGAGTAAGAGCATGCGTCGCACCGTTGCCCTTTCGAGGTTGATACAAAACATCCATCACATACATGTTGACCACCAACCGTGTAATATCTTCCACCACATTGCCAAGGTCTATCATCTATCCTAATCACTATTCTCATGGCCCCTCTTTGAAAAACTTGCATCCAATTACATCACTTCTATCATCTTTTTCAGCAGAAATTTCCCCACTACCCTTCACCAAAGAAAGGAAGACATTTTTCCACCTTCATCATTGATTACGACATATTATTTTTGTCAACATACCATCAAATCTGAAGCATTAACCTAGAAATAAAGATAAAGAAATATAGAGCTTACTCTCATTATATTGTCTATTTCACAACACATTATCAACACGAACGTCACTTTGATATATTTTATTTACTTCTGAATTTTCTCAACTAAGGGTTATGTGGTTATTTTTCTATCTCCTCACAAGATGATAACCGTTGAAGATGATCCACCATCTATGGTAGGTTGAATATCAAGATCTTACATCTCTAGTTTTCTAATCCAAATTAGTATTAGCACGGCCCCTCTGAAAAAACTTTACACCCAACTATGCATTGACAAGCACAAAGGTCCAAATACAGGGCCACAAGAAGGAGCAATAGAACTTCTTTTTTACACATTTTGAGTAGGAAAACCACAAACACTTTCACCAGTGACTACTACGAAAAACCAAGGCACCTTCATGTTTAAAAAAATATATTACTGAAAACTTCTAGGGAGCTTTGGTTTTTAGCCACAGAAAGGAAAATTGTAAGCAGGAGTTTTTTTTTTTCTAGCCACGAAACAATTTTTTTCAAATTTCTTAAAGTTTATTATGAGTTCTTGGGGCTTAATAGTGTAGGATTTCGAATGTCTTCAGAGTCTAGGGCTTATAATTTATAGTTGATTAAAGTTTAAAATTGTCATTTTAGAGCTTCCTATTTAGATTTTAGCTCTGGGGTTTTGGCCTCCGCCCTAAATCCTAGGCGTATTTGCTTAATGCTCGTATGTTTTTCACCTTACTTTTCTTGAGCTCAATCAATCATCTCCTTTTCTTTTCCTACTTTTTTTCTCATTCATTCAAACTTATTGAAACAAAACTCAACAGTAGAATTTTTGTTGAGTTTATAGTTGTGTTTTTGATCTGTTTCAAAAAGCTAAAAATTGGAAATTCATTTGGGTATTTTTAAAACCCGACGTATGAAACTTTAAAAGCGTCGTCTTATGAAACATGCCATTCCGAGCAGAAAACAGATAACAATAAACAACAACGGTATGTGTAAATATACCGACGTAGTAATTATAGAAGACGTTTTACATATAATACCGCCGTTTTGAACATCCAATAAACACGACGGTAATTGTATTATTAACAGACGTATCAAGTACTATTTAATACGACCGTAATTTGATAATTACCGACATGTAAAGTTAAATAACCACGGCTACAATACACACAGAACGCCGTCTAATTTTAAAAATATCCACATCTGTCTTTTATTATTTTACGCCGTATTACACGTTAGACTACGACAGTTTTTATAAATAAAAGGTGGTGGTAAATCGTTACCACGTCGTCATAATATAATATAGCGACGTGGTTGTGCAGATAATACGGCAGTTCTTCGTGTAATTTTGAACATATCCACGATGGTCTAAATTTAATTCAACGCCGTTTCACGTAATAACGCCGTTGTACATCTACTTTCACGTCGTTTCTATTAATTATACCGTCGTTGTTGTTTAAAAGAAACACGACAACAAAAGTCGAAATAAACGTCAGAGACGACGGAAAAAATAAATACCGTCGTTGTAGTTTTCAACTTCGAAACTTTCGAACTTAAACGGCACGCTTTGCCTGCGAAATTGGGGACTGAAACGGCGGCTTTTAGGTTTCCAAGTCGAAATAAAGGCCCTTTTCGGTTTCCAAGTCGTAATAAAGTCACTTTTAGTTTTCCAATTCGAAATAATTCGTTTAAATTGGAGTTTTTAGTCCATCCGTTCAGTATATCTCAATTCTCACCTCTACGAATGGTTTCTGTCATGCAAGAATGTTTTCTTGCGAACTCAGTTGTGTTTTTACACCCAACCCATCTAAGAACTTCGGTTGGGTGTAAAAACAACTGAGTTCCCAAGAAAGATTGTATATTTAGTTTCTTGTTTAACACAAAGTTCTATTTCTCTGTAGTTATTTTTTATTTAAGACGTCGGTTTATCTTGAGGGTCGTGAAAATATTTTACAATGACTTTGTTTGTAACTAATCGACGTAGTATATATTTATAACAACCCTATTATTTAAAAACCGTCGTGTATATTTTAATTTATACAACGTTTTAATTTTACTTTCCTTCGTCTTTAAAAACGCGGTCATTTGAAAAATTTGACCGCGAATTGTAATTTTTCGAATTTGCCCTAAACCCTATATATATAACATTTCGCTATCTTTCTTCAACTCATATTCTAACCTTAAAGTTTTCTGTCTCCATCCTCCGTCGTATCGAGTTGCTCTCCCTCCCAAATTATTCAAATTCTACTATTTTCTCTTGCTTGTCCTACTTTATTTAATGATTTTGCGTTAAACGTTCTAACCTAATCGACATACTTTTAGGTATGTATCCATTGTTCAAAAGGAAGGCCTTGAGATATCACAACCAGCACTAGATTATTCCAAGTCGAGGTACATGTCATTAAATTTCTTGTTATAGTTGTAAATGTTACCTCTTTCTAAAACTTGCTTCTTCTTTTTAATCCTGACTAAAACTTGCTTCTTTTTTTAATCCTGGTTTTGCAGTGCAAGAAGGCAACGCTAACTCATACACACAAGAACAAATTGATGAAATTCGGATCGAAAGGGCAGCATTTATGAGCAATCACATGTAGCCCCTCTTTTTCTAATTATAGTTTAATGCTATGGATATGATATTTTGTATGGATATATAGTAGGAATGAAGATTGGTAAACTATGTAATTACAATTGAATCTTCAAGTTTTATGAAACAAATGATTCTGAGTATATATATGTATGGTGTGGATTATTTGGAGCTGAATTTATTGTTCACAAAGCATTATGGTTGTTTTTTTAGCTGAAATCGTTGTATAGAACCATTGAAAGCAAGAAAAAAAAAGCTAAAATGTAAAATTACTACGTCTTTGGATATAATAAATGACAGTTCTTTCAAAAAACCGTCGTCTTTACATTAATAGACGACAATTCTTTCATAAAACCGTCGTCTTTTGTTAACTCGCAAGTGCACAGGCCATTGGATAGTATAGCTTGTGTAAGTACGAGGTCGATCCCACGAGGATTGATGATAGATTGATTGAATTTAATTCCCTGCACAAAACAGAAATCCAAAAGAAAATAAATAAAACAAGAAAGAAAGAAAAGAAATTAACTCAAGCAAATTAATTACTAAGTTCAATTCATATTCTTAGATTGATTCTAGCTAAAGTATGATTAAGCCATGGTGTCTGGTCCTAACCTTGTATTCCTAATTCCCTAATTAGATCCTTATTGTCGAACCTAAATTAAGCATTAGAAATCCATTAAGCAAAGAAGAATGTTTTAAACAACCAAGCATGTATCTAATCCTTGTTGTCGAATGTCCATACATACTCTTCCTATTCATAGTTCAATTTGAATTAATGCATGGTGTCTACTCTTAATTCAAACCAAGATAGCTAACATACAAGTTTTAATGGTGATCACTCATTCAAACAAGCATATTAACTTATAAGCATAATGAATAAGAACAAGAACTATAATTGAAACTTGGAAACTAATTAAACTTGAAAACTTAAGAAAAGAAATTACATTACAATGAAAAATAAATTACAACTAAGAAAAACTTAAAGGAAAATTTAGCAAAAGGATTTTGTTACAACAATTGAGAACTAAAAGGAAAACTAAGAGAATTTGAGGGAGAGAAGGGAGAGGAGCTCTAGAGAGATGTTTGAGAGCTCCCCCTTGGGGTGTGTTTACAAGTTTGGAGAACCTCACTATATATAGGCCTAGGGGAAGTAAAAATCTGAATTAAGTATTGCTTCTACCTACAAACTCACTTCACCAACTTACAACACTTAATTCACACAATTGCATTTGAAAACAATTCTTCTTGTCTTTAAGCTTAGTGTTGCAACTCCCACTTCATATTCTTTTACTTTATTTGGCTGCTGCAAAACTCCACTTCAATTATATGTATTGAATATGCTCCACCAAAATTTCCCACAATCAATAACATTTCATCATGCATATGTCATGCTTGACAATGCATTTCAGTCTTCTTTTGGGCTCGTTTTGGGCTTGTTTCTCAATTCTGAAAAATCTGGAAAAATATGGATCTTGAAGCTCTTTGAATTATCTTTCCAAGCATATGCAGCCCAGCTCAAGGCAAAATCGGAAAGACCTTCAAATGACATTTTTGGCCCAGTAATGCAGATCCTGCCGATTTTGACCTTAAGCTGCCAAAACTTGTATAACTTCCTCTAGAGGACTCGGAATCATGAACCGTAAAATGATCCAGAAAATAGACTTCCGTATCTTTCCAATGACGTATGGCTCATCATCTGGTTCTTCTTGAGCAAGTACAGT
Organism: Prunus padus; assembly: GCA_024362665.1. Lineage (NCBI taxonomy): Eukaryota > Viridiplantae > Streptophyta > Magnoliopsida > Rosales > Rosaceae > Prunus > Prunus padus. Next base: position 10,922,834 of record JANFAM010000006.1, on the reverse strand, counting down.
CCAATTCGTGAAGTTGACTGATCTGCAGACACCGTTTGAGCTAACATGTCTCCAAAATGCATTTATTGAGTTTTAAGCTTATTACACTGAAACAAACACAAAATAAATTAAAAGCACAAGTTTAACTCAAAAACATAACCAAATCATAAGTTAGAAGGGTACAAAATGATATGTAATTATGCACCGATCATCTTTACATCTAATAGACGACAGTTCTTTCAAAAAAACTGTCGTCTTTACATTAATAGACGACAATTCTTTCATAAAACCGTCATCTTTACATCTAATAGACGACAATTCTTTCATAAAAATTGTCGTCTTTATATATAATAGACGACAGTTTTCATAAAACCGTCGTCTTTACATATAATAGACGACTGTTATTTCATAATAGACTACAGTTCTTAAAAATCGTCGTCTTTACATATAACAGACGGACATTTCTTTAATAAAAACCGTCGTCTTTAAGCTAATAGACGACGGTTTTGAGTAAAAGTGTCTCAAAAGCGTCGTCTTTATAAATAATAGACGACGGGATTTTACCGTCGTGGTTTTATGCGTAAAAGATGTCGGTCGATTTCTCGACGGTTGAAAAACTAAATTTACGACGGTAAATTACCGTCGTCTATTGCGATTTTTGTAGTAGTGAAGTAGAGATTTATTACAGGAGATATATAAGAATCTCTCCCTTTAAGCAATATTTCTTCAGTAAGAAAAGAAAGTTGAGTTCTTGCTTGTTTTCTTTTTGTCAAACAACATTGAATTCTGGTTTATATAAAGCTAAACAACAAATGACTTGAACTATGAGGGAGGAGAGAAATTTTGTGTTTGGTTCACGAATGAAGTCATTTGCGCCAAATTCATAGTACCAAACTCAAATGATCCACACCATCTGTTTCTAATAAATAAAATTTTCATCATACACCACATATGTTGGTATTCTATTCGTGTTGTCAAGTAAGATATAGTTTGGGACATAAAATTGCTACACAATTTTGTGGTCCTTAGAAAGCATTATTGTTGGTGCATTAGTGGAGGTGAAGATAGATATATGTTCATTTCTAGTTTCCCCTGTCTGAGTACCTGCTGGTCAGTACCGTCAGCTGCAAGGAAAGAAGTGTGTCACTAGGAAAACCATCACGCTAGAAGAAGAACAGCAGCAAAATGGGTGGGATTTTGGGCTGGGATAATCTAAAACGAAAACTTACGAACAAACAAAATCTGCTGGGTGGCATTTATTGACAAAACCATCAAGCTAGAATAAGAAGCATAAGCAGAAGCAACAACATTAAGCTTATCCTTGACTACAATTTAAAAATTAAAAAGAATCTGCTGGGCATTTTATTAACTGAAAATTTAAAAATACTGATAATCTTCACATTTATATTTCCACTAAGCTTTAATATATATCTGTGGCTATCAACAGATTAATAAAACATTGATATTGCTTATCCTTGATGATGAGGGCAAGGTGTTCTACGAATTACCTCAAAGAGGACGAGGCCGAGGCTGTGAAGCAATAAAACCTGATGTTGACAAGTGATGGTTGTCAAGTTACAGCCATATGGGCAATCAAATGGCTATGCTATTGTTGAGGTGAGTGAATTATGGCTTGAGCTTGCAGCAATCAAAGTAAATTGTTCTATTCTTCTTGGTAGGTGCTCTCGTTTCCACTGTACATGTTCCTCTTTGTGTGGCCCAAGGAACTGAGGGTCCTTTTCCAAAAGAGAGAAGCCCAGGTCCAGAAATATAGAAAATTTTCTAAATTTGTATCTTCTTTTTTTTTTTTTTTTTTTTTTTTTTTTTTTTTTTGTACAAAGCAATATTTTAGGAGAGTAGAAAATATAATACAAGACCTTGGATGTACGGATAAAATTAATGATCCTACATACTTGAGCTACAAGAATTCATATCAATAAAAATTATGTCCCTAAATAAATTCAATAATTAACCTTTATCGGCAAAAATCTGTTCCCAGAATTGACAACTACCAACTGGTTCTTCAAATAATTTTACAACCAATTCTAGAATGTAGAAGATAAATCTTTCATCATCAAGTTATTATTTTATTGGTTATCAAAATGCAGCCAAACTAGGGATATGTGTGTGGCAAAGCAGCTTGCATTAAAAATTTATGGGGGTATAGGTTGTCCTACTGAAAATTCCATCTTTGTTGCCTTCTTTCTTTGTTTTCTTCTGGTTAAAATCAATCAACTGTGTTTTGATTTTAAATGAGTTGCAGGTTTTTGCAAAATGTATGGTATTCAGGGAATGACCATATTATCTTATGAGTGTATGGTGGTGTTCATAAGTGAATGACCACGTAAATATATATATATATATATATATATATATATATATATATATATATATATTGATATGATGGATGTGTTTGAGATAGAAAAACAATATTTAATGTGGAGAGTGCATTTTATTGTTTTCAACGAGTGTTGATGTTGTGATTGGAAGGATAGATGTGAGAATGCACTGATTCCTTCAATTGGAAGATAAACTTCAAGTGGTTGACCGTGACAATTAATTAGGGAGTTGTAGCCCTAGGGTGCGAGGCCCCAAACCAGTTAGAGCTCTAGTTGTCGCCATTACAATGTTCATGAGGGTAACACATAGTTACTTGACGGCTTTGGCGCAAATTTTTGAACATGCATCGTACCATTTCGGATGGTGTAGGTGTTTGTGAGTTGGGAGAGTATTACGTATTCTCACTTATGTTGTCCAAGAGTGACGTTTCTAACGGATTTGAAACAGGTTTTGGGTCAGCTGATGACCAAACAGTTCTTATAAAATAAAAGAATTGTGATTTGACATGGGAAAACAACTTTTAAAATAAAAGAGTTTTGGTTTAGTCATAGGTGGTGACTTAAACAGTTCTTAAAAATAAAAGAATTGTGATTGAGGTGAGTTGATTGATTATGAGTACCTTGATTATACAAGGATTGTGTGATGCTAATGAAAGTGCATGTGATTGTATATAATGTGTAAAATGACATATTTATACTACTGGTATACGAGCTTTAGAAAGCTTACCGGGTTTGTTGGTGATGAACCCGATACACTATTCAACGGTGTAGGGGGCTAATCCTGCAGGTAATAGGAACGCATGACTAAGGTCAAGAGCATAAAGCAAGACGTGTACTTGAAGTGTACAAAGTTTGTTTTGAGATTATTGTTGAGATTAGACTTATGCTGTGTGAGATAAACTATGAGGAACAGATATGTAATAGGTTGAAGTTTCAATTTATTATGTAACTGTTGGAATGTAATATTTGACTCAGAAAATTAAGTCAGTATTGACATGTGGTTCGGAACAGTGGTGTTGTATTTAGACAAAAATTTCCACGTACAAATGTTGAAGGTTACGAGCTTCACGTGCCCGGATTGTTGGTTGTTTGTAATAACTTAGCATGTTATTTGTGGTGGAAAAATCCAGGGTCTGACACTCCAACTGCTCTTGCATGTCTTTAGAGTAAACAGCTAGCATTGTTGATAGCTGTTTGTTCTCCTCCTGCAACACGGTGTCTATGTCTATAGGCTGCTAACAATAAGCCCATTAGTGACGGCACTACTACAAAAATCGAAATAGACGACTGTAATCCACCGTCGTGTATCCGATTTTTCAACCGTCGTAAAATCGACCCACATCTTTTGACGCATAAAACCATGATGGTAAATTCACGTTGTCTATTATATGTAAAGAAGACGGTTTTTCTTAAAGAAATGTCGTCTCTTAGATGTAGAGACGACGCTTTTACTCAAAACCGTCGTCTATTAATTGTAAAAACGACGGTTTTTTAAGAATTTTTGTCTATTACTTGTAAAGACGACGATTTTTTGAAAGAACCGTCGTCTATTATTTGTAAAGACGACAGTTTGTCTAATAGAACCGTCGTTTATTATATCCAAAGACGTTGGATTTGTTAAAAAACCGTAGTCTATTACTTGTAAAGACGACTGTTTTTTTAAATACTGTCATCTATTAACTCTAAGTTGACGGTTATTAATTGTAACACTGACGTAATAATTTGACATTTTAGTTTTTTTTTCTTGTTTCCAATGGTATCAGAAATATATACTCAAATATTTTATTACCCACGCCATACATATATATATACTCAAAAGTTGTTTCTTTCATAAATAGAATATCAAGAGTACAATAGAACAAAATAAAATCTAAAAAATGAAAGTACTCTAGGACCGCTAGCTGCAAGCCTAATTACAATAATACACCAAAATTCCTATACCTAATCATCTTTTAAACCAAGTTCTCCACACACTACTACAAAAATCGAGATAGACGACGGTAATTTACCGTCGTGTATTCTGTTTTTCAACCGACGTGGAATCGACCGACATCTTTTGATGCAAAAACCACGACGGTAAATCACCGCCGTATATTCATATAAAGACGTCACATTTGATAAAACAGGACGTTGTTATCAATTAAACACGACGGTTTATTTTAAACTCATGACGTTGTTAAAATATACAACGTCGTACACAAATAAAACCCGACGTCTATTCACTTAAAAATAAACAACCTGGATAACTTTAGACGTCACCTTTAGAAAATAAACGACGCGTTTTAAAAGGAACAATGTCATTATTTACAAAAATACAGACGTAAAAATAAGTAACCACGTCACAAATTATAAACTTCAAGACGTTGAAAAGTCATTTTACGTCGATAATTTAATCGTAGATCGACGTAGTTAATAATATTAGATGGCCATTTTATTTTTAAAACTGACGTCTATATTTGTATTACCACGTCATTAATAATTTCCAAAACAACGTGATTTTAACTATCCACGTCATGAATAAAACCATAACCGACGTTATTTCGCTTTTCTACGACGTATTTATTTCTAAAGAAGACGTTGTTAATACTTCAAATGTCCTATTTCATAGAAATTCAAACGTGGCTACTACTTTATACTTCGATTATGTAATTAATTCCGCCGTTATTATGCTTTTAGACGCCTGTTCTTAACGTCTTATACCGACGCGTGCAAAATAAATTTCAAGACTGAAAAGACGACATCTTTAATCAAAACCAACGTTGTTAAAGAAAAAACGTCAGTTTTTTATAAATATGACGTTGTTAGCATTTACAACGTCTTATTCGGAGAAAAGCGGACGTCTATTTAATGAAAAATTTAATTTTAAATATCCTCTTTGATAACCTTAGACGACCCTTTCAGAAAACCTACGTCGTTGAATGACGTCTAACTATACATTACCACGACTGTCCGTACATTACCGCCGTTGTTCTATGGTTTTCTACGTTCTTTGAATGAATTGACCGGTTATGATAGTTATTATTTAGACGTCGGTACATATATTATGGATGTAAACGTCGTTAAATATCATTGAGACGTTTTATTTTGCAATTTTTCAGATTACCGTCGTGTTTTGCATCTGAATCCAGTTTGTTTTATTACTGGAAGTTATGTTGCCGAAACCTGCATAATGAAAGTGAAAGAAATACATTACAATTTCTTGTAAAATTAATGTCATACACAGCCATTTAGGGCATAAATAATTTCATAAATCACAATAGCATCATTCAATCCATATATCTTCACACCCATCTCGAATATTTTCACTCCCAAACTCACGGGCTAGTTCATCAAATGTGTCAACATTTGGCATCCCTCTAGTAAATGGCTCACACTCAATTCTAACATCACCTAAGTCATCATCACCAATAACATCATTATATTCTCTATTAGGCATTGATAACACTACCGACCAACTATGATGCATTGGGTCGTCAACAAAAAACTTGTTTGACTTGAGAAGCCAAAACAAATTGGTCATTCCTATGTCCAATTTTACTCAGATCTACAAGGGTAAATCCGAGTTAAGTCGACTACAAGGCCAGAAGTGCTATCTATCCAATCACACCTAAAGACTGTGATTGTAAACTTTTGGTAGTCAAGATGCCAAATATCTTGAATGACACCATAAAAACCCATATTTGAGACAATAGGGTTTTTATCCTTGGCACTAGCAACTTGCATAGTATTTGCAAGTAAATAAACTCCACTATTTTGAACTGCTCGCACATCATCTTGTGCCTTGGTGTTAAATTTAACACCTTTAATAAGATAGCTCTTATATGATGGCACCGTCATGCTTGGACCACTTGCTAGCCACCTCAAATTTTCTGATACGCCATTATTTTCTTTCTCATTGATTTCCCATTGAACCTGCAAATTAATCATATGTTAATTCAATGCAACATAGATATGACAATAAATCAAACTCCAATGTTTTATTCAATAACATATACCTTAAAGCGTAACCATTGAATGAAAGTGCTGTTGTGCTTATCTTGTAGCCACTTTGTTCTCTTTTTATATTTTGGATAAGTGGTCTTGAGGTGGATCATATGTTCCCTACATGACACAGAAAATTCTAGTATTACTGTCCCTTGTATTTAAGAGAAACATAAGGAATGATTTAAAACATAATGATTAAAAGTCATACTCGATATATGGTTGGACTTCCTCTGTATTCTCCAACACATATAGATGTGCCTGGTTCAAAAGGTCCCAATCAACTAAAGTCACCGAGCAACTGATAGTGGCTTTGAAAGTCCCATCTTCCTGGTTTAATGGCACTCCAATTGTTCTAATATCGAGATAAATGCTCATGCAAAACTCCACAGCTTCTTCAGCTATATAGCACTCGGCAATGCAACCTTCAGGATGATTACGGTTATGAATATACCCTTTTAGCACTTTCATATATCTTTCGAACGGATACATCCATCTAAAATAAACAGGCCCACATAGACGAACTTCTCTGACAAGATGTACTACTAGATGAACCATGATATCGAAGAATGAAGGGGGAAAGTATTTCTCAAGCAAACATAAAGTAACTACTACATCTTCTTCCAACTTATCTAGAGAGGAAACATCCACGGTCTTTGCACATATAGAATTGAAGAAGAAGCACAATCGAGTTATTGCATACCTTGCGAGGCTTTTCCAAAAGCAGGCGAATTGCCACAGGAGCAATTGTTGCATCAAGGTATGACAATCATGTGATTTTAGGCCAAGAAGTCTTGAATCTTGTAAAGATACAAGATTTTTTATGTTTGAAGAATAACCTTCAGGGACCTTCATACCATAGAAAGAATTGCAAACCGTTCTCTTCTCTCGCTCTTGACAAATTCCAAGGCCCTGGAGGCAAGCGAGTACGTCTTTCTCCATACTCGGGTTGCAAATCAGTCTTGACCCCATGTTCAATAAATCTAAACGAGCAGCAATCCCACCTTTATTTTTTCCAGGGATCTCCAACAACGTACCAATGATACTATCGCAAATATTCTTCTCAATGTGCATCACATCGAGGGAATGCCTCACAGAATGTATTTCCAATACTCGAGATCAAAGAATTTTGACTTCTTCTTCCAACAAACTCTGTCACCGTCATTTTCACCTCCACCTCCCCCTTTTTTCGACCCCCATTTGAAATTAATACATTCAACCCTTTGTAGCACTTCTTCTCCGGTTAATGGCTTTGGAGGCATGTCATATTCAGGTTCCCCATTAAAAGCTGCACGCTGCCTCCGATATGGATGATTTGTTGATAGCCATTTTCTATGCCCGATGTAACAGATTTTGTGGCCATTTTTCAACTTTGTGACTAGGCGTATCATCGCCGCATATTGGACAAGCTTTATATCCTTTAACGACACAACCAGATAAGTTTCCATAGGCGGGAAAATCATTTATTGTCCACAGTGAGTGCAGCTTTGAGTGTAAAGTATTCTCCTATGTGTGCATCATACACTCCTCTAATCCCATCCCACAAAGATTTTAAATCATCAATCAAAGGCTCTACGTGAGACGTCTATATCATTTCCGGTTGTTTAGGACCGAAATCAATAAAGTCAACATGATGAACTTTCGTTTCATGCATAACCATGGTGGGAGATTATATGTAACTAAGATAATCGCCAAAGAATCGTATACGCTACTTAGAGAAGCGTGGGGATTGAATCCATCGGATGAGAGAGCCAGTCTCAAGTTTCTCGGCTCTTTACCAAACTCGGGCCATTTATCATCAACAAGTTTCCAAGACGGGAATCCGCCGGATGAGACATCATTGTCAATTGATTTTCTATCGGCATGCCAAGTCAAACTCTTAGATGTCTTACTTGATTGAAACATCCTTTTAAACCTTGGAATTGGTGGAAAATACCACACCACCTTTCTTTGGGACACCCTCTTTCAAAACTGAATCTTTGCCTTCCTTCCACCTTGAGATACCACAAGTAGGACAATTAGTTGAATCTTCATAATCCTTCCTATACAAGATGCAGTCATTGGGGCATGCATGGATTTTCTCATAACTCAGCCCCAATGCACACAAAGTCTTCTTTGCCTCATACATAGAGGAAGGTATTGTATTTTCTTACGGAAGCAAATCTCCTTGAAGTATCAACAATTACGTAAAGCAGACATCACTCATCCCATGTTTTGCTTTCAAATTGTATAACTTCACTAATGCCGACAACTTTGTGTACTTATTACAACCAGGGTACAAGGGTTGATCTCCATCCCCAATCACATTGGCAAACTCATAAGGATCGGATCCAACATCATCACCTAAATCATTATCATCCATATCTATTTCTTCGTAAACAAAACTATCCCTACTATGGTTATCATCTTCATCCACATTTCTACTAGCATTAGTAGTTGATCGCCAAGGTTCTCCGTGAAATGTCCAATTCTTATAGCTTTGGTCAACTCCATTAAAGTACAAGTGGTCCCTTATAATTCCAACCCTAAACAATCGAAAATTCCCACATTTAACACATGGACAATGAATATGTGTTGTAGTTAGAAGATTTCCTACAAAGCAAAATCCAAAAATGCTTCCACCCCTAACTCATATGCCTTCGATCTTCTATCCGCATGCATCCATGACTTATCCATCAACGACACTATAACCTATAATATATAATAAAGTAAAAGGACAAGCAATGAATATCACTCAAAGCATATTATGTACATTTTAAAAGCAAGTAATATGAGTTACAGGCATTTACGGTTTTTCCAAAAACGACGTATTTTATAAAGCAGATTTACGGTTTTTGTAAAAACAGTCGTCTTAGGATACTAAAAGAAAAAGGTGAACAAAGAAGATTATATAAATTTAAATAAGTATAGGATACAAAAGACGGTTTTTATATAAAACGACGTATTTTATAAAGCAGACGACGGTTTTTGTAATAACGATCGTCTTAGGCTACTATCAGAAAAAATGAACAAAGCAGATTATATACATTTAAATATAACAAGTATAAAATACAGACGACGGTATTTTAAATAAAACGACGTATTTTATACAAAAGACGGCGTTTTTAATAACGATCGTCTTAGGCTACTAAAAGAAAAGAGTGAACAATGCAGATTATATAAATTTAAATAACACGTATAAGATACAGACGACGGTATTTTACATAAAACGACGTATTTTATAAAACAGACGACGGTTTTTTTACATAAAACGACGTATTTTAAGATTACAGACGACGTTTTTTTACATAAAACAACGTATGCTAGAAAAAAAAATTAAATCTCCTTTGCCATTCCACATCCAAGAACAAATTGAGAACCAAATAAATATAACACGTATCTGAAATATTGATTAAGACCCATAGCAAATGAATTTTTATGAAAAGCATGCAAGTATTAAGATCCATCACGACAGAGAGTGATTAAGAAAACCTATCTGAAGAACCATTCCTATGAGGACGCATAGCAAATGAAGAACATCATTCAATGAATAAAAAAGCAAAGTCATATTACGTTTGTACTTAAGAACCCAGAACAGAATATCATTAAATGAATAAAAATTAGATTTGAAGAGATAAGGGTTCGAACTTACAGTAACCGCAGAGTGATAGGATAAGAATTAGAGCAGGAGAATTAGGGTTCGAACTTATTGCATTCGACAGAGGCTGGAGAGCACAACTAAAAATTAGAGTTGAAGCGAGAAAGCGAATTATTTAACACTTAGAGCGGAAAATGAAAATTTTAGGTCACGCGTGAATTTTCAGATTGCGCGCTTCTTTAAACATCGACGAAACAAAATAAAACCGTCGTTAAAGTTTTAATTTTAAACGACGCTTATTATTTTTGTACCGACGTTATTTAAATTTTCTACGCCGCTATATAATAAAGATGGACGTCTAATTGATAAAATAAATGTAATTTAAATCGACGGTAAATATATAAAATATGACGTTTTAAATACAATATAACGTCATTAAAATAAGAACACCGTCGTCAAAAATATTAAGTATCCAGGATTGGTGTTGCTTGGGATTCAAATTGTGTCGCTTGGGTGGAATTGAAAGAAAACAAAAGAGAAAACCGGCGTCGTTTTAATAAAACCTAAACTCTAACCCTAAACCCTAAACCCTAAACCCTAAACTCTAAACCCCGAACACCGAACCCTAATCCCTAAACCCTAAACCCTAAATTATTTTAAATTAAAAAATAATAAAATAATACAAAAGGTTAAGGGTGGTTTTGTCTAAACCCAAAAATAAAAAGAAAACCGTTTTCTTTTCAATAAAACCTAAACCCTAAACCCTAAACCCTAAACCCTAAATTATATAAATTTTAAAATATTATAAAAAATTATAAAGCATAAGAAAAATTAACCAAAAATTGCTACGGACTTCTTATTACAATGCCTTGTGTACTAGGATGATAAAAACATATTTTTAATATATTTGAATTTATCACAAGAATGGATCATACAAGCCCCATAAGAATATGTTATGAAACTATAAGTGTTGTAGTGATTTATCAATAAATTTTTTTGTCACGAATTAAATTTAAAATTTTTTACTCAAAAACCATTTTTTAAAGCATTAGAAGTAAGAAAATATATCAATGAGAGCATTATAATTTCTGTTTTTTTTTTTGGAATTTTTTACAATTTATTACAAATATTATAAAATAATTTCAATTAAAATCAAATAAAACCACGTCGTTATAAATTCATAACGGACGTTGTAATATAAGTAGACGTCGGTATAAAGTAAAATATAGACGTTGTATGTACCGACGTTTTAAATATACATTTTAACGTCATTATTTTTTTTATAGACGACGTATTAATAACTTTACACGTCGGTGTGAAGGAAAATATGGCCGTTGTACTTACCGACGTTTTAAGTACAACTTTATACAGCATTATTTTTCTATATATCGCCGTTTTAACATCTTTAGACGTCGGTAATATGTTTATTACCGACGCTTTAAGTGAAACTTTATACGGCATTATTTTTTAATATATCGCCGTTTTAATAGCTATAGACGTCGGGAATAAAATATCGCCGTTGTATTTACCAACGTTTTAAGTAAAACTTTATACGGCATTATTTTTCTATATATCGCCGTTTTAATATCTTTAGACGTCGTTATTGTTGAATATATCGACATTTTAATATTTGTCGACGGCAATTTAAATGAAAATAATAACCTTTTTTGAATATAACGCGAGTTATATTTGTATACATGTCATTTCGGATACGTCTGACGTGGTTTGGTTGTATACATTTCATTTTGGTTATGTACCGTCGTGTTTTTTTAAAAAATTCTTGTGATTTGATAATTTTTACAAAATTTTAATTCATACTAAAAGAAATTGTAAATTATAACCAAAATATTTACAAAAATTTTCAATTCTTGTGATTAATGTTTGTCTAATTCCCCTAATCCATATGAAGGCTTACAAATTCTGCCCATTCCTTCCTGATTTCATCAATGGCTTCTTGGGGGTATGGTGATTGATCTTGTCCTCAAAGATATCGCAAGCCATAAAAAATAAAAAAATAAAATGTTAAATAAATAAAATAAATAAATAAAATGTTAAATGTTAAAATATATAATTTTCCTTTTACCTTCTTCTCAAATTCCAGTGCAGGATCCTCGATGATGTCTTTCATAAAGCGCATTACATAGTAACCACACTCTACATTGCTTGGTTGCTTTGGAGTGCCTTTTAGAGTTTTCCAAATGGGTGATTTCCTGCCGTGCCTGCCTATGTGGGTATTATAGGTTACGATAGCACTGTTTCAAGGCAACAAAGTGTTATTGAAAATACAAAAACATAGTTGATAAAAATAAACACATGAACAAACAAAACCGTCGTGGTAATTATATACGAGGCGTCGGTTCTGAAAATAAAATGACGTTATTGACAATTAAGACGACGGTAACTTAGAACCGACGTGGTATGTTATAATTACGACGTAAAATAACAAATTTCAGATTTATCCTTAAGCTTAGAAGAAATACAGATAAAATCAATTGCAGAAAAAATTAGAGTACAGAGAGAGAGAGAGAGAGAGAGAGAGAGAGAGAGAGAGAGAGAGAGAGAGATAGTGGGATCACTTAAGTGAAGAAAGCTTGCTATACAAACACATATGAGTAAATCAACTTACGTGTTCACCATGTTTTTGCACTCTTCATCAATCATTCGGTTTGGCAGTGGATCCAGAAAATAAACAGTCTCTCTCTTTGCTCTCACAATGAACAAGACCCAATGAAAGCTACACACAAAAAAAAAAACATAAAGGTTAAACACTTTAATGTACAATGCATCATACAAAGAAAATCTTGGTAAGGTGACTAACCCTGGATTGTAAGGCATCAAGAAAATCTGTTCCCCATCCTGTCCTTTTAAGTCTAGTAGCTAACGCACGTGATCTTTGAGTTAATGAGCCAGAGTTAGCACTAACTTGAGCGGGGTCCACAAGGCCAACCATGTTCAACATATTTGAAGTTTTCAATTTTTCAAATAGGCACCTAAATATATGAAATGATCCAATGAGTTATTCCTTTTAAAGAAAGAAAAGTTTAAAATGAAAATTTGATAAGGACAATTACCTCATGTATACAAAGAATGACGGTGGCTCCAACTTCTTCCATTGCTGCAATTTGACTAATATCTTCGTGCAAGATGAAGGTTTCACGATCATTTCCAAACACTTCCTTCTCAATTGTAAAGGTCATAATCCTATCATGAACCCTCAATGTCGACTCAGATAAAAACAAAGGGCTTGTAGAGAAGAAGGCAAGTCTCCCACTTGTTGTTCCTTCTCGGGAACATCCATGACCTTGGCCTTCTGCTTTTAAAAATACACAAAGAAACATGTTCAAAAAATACATGAATACAAAAAACCGACGTGGTATTTATATACAGGCGTCGGTTCTTAAACTAATACGACGTTATATTGCATTTCGCATTTACGGTAAATTAAAACCGACGCGGGATATTATAATTACGACGCAAAATACTTTCCTTTTTCAAATTCACAGATTAACAAATTTCAGGTTTATCAACTTTCTTAGCGTAAATACAGAAAAAATCAATTCCGAGAGAAAATTAGAATCACAGAGAGAGAGAGAGAGAGAGATGGTGGGATAACCTATGTGAAGAAAGCTTGTGATACAAGTAAACTAAATAGGTCACCCTCTATACCGTCGTGGAATGTCTATCTCAACGACGGTTTTTTCAAAATTGTGACGTGGTGTGTTATTTAAAACGTCGGGAACTAATAACCGTCGTTGTATTACATTTATAACGACTCTAATGATAAATAACGACGTCTAAAAATTAAGAAACAGTGAATTTAAATCAAATTAACTTACCATTTTTTCTTCCCCAAATTGTTCTCGCATTGTTATTTTCTTCCTCAAAATTGATGGCTTTCACACCAATTGCCCCAGAGCAGCTTGCTTTGTCGGACATTGGATTTTTGGGACTTTGCTCTTGAGCTTGGATTTGAAATGGAGGAGTTGACTGTTTGATCATGGTGGCATCAAAATTTGGAAGCAGTTGGCGCACTTGATTCAGTATATTCTCCCTCTCAGCTGCTACCAATTGTTGTGTTCTAGCCTCAAATTTCAGTTGCTCTTCTTGCACAATAGTTACGAGACGTTCTTGAATTTATCTTCAAACTTTACCCTCCGTTGTCTAGGTAAATTGAAGTATTTCGAGTGGAAACCCCAGTCCTGCAGCTCTAACTCTCCCTGGATGCTCGGGACCCAAAGCCATAGTCAACACATCATTGCTTCCCGATACAGTGAGAGTGCCTTCAGAGACTTTTTGTTGCAATTCATCCTAACACAAAGACACATTAAAATCAACAAAAACAGGAAGTCAGATCCACATGCAAGTCTAATTAAAAATTAAATGCAGTCTATTACAAATTTAAAACACAAATTGTCTAACTTTAGAAGCTTACAATTATTTTTGCTTTTTCTGCAACTTTTGGATCGGGAAAGTTACCCTGTTTGTCTTCTCTGGCTTTCTTCCATAAGGTAGATCGATCGATTTCTACCCCGGGCATGGTTTCCTCCAAACTCTCCTCCAAACCAACATATCCTCGTCGAGACAACCGATGATTGTACTCGCATTTCTCCCTCCTCTCTTTTTGTTCAGTATGCACAGCCTCAAATTCTTTGGATAACCTTGAAGCTACAAAGGCATCCCACTGTGCTTTCAATATGAATGGATATATTTTAGGGGTTCATTTAACTTCTCCTTCTCATTGATGAATGGAAGGATATGCTGCCTAGTTAGTTTATTCTTGAAATCCTTCCATTTCTTTCCAGTGAGAAGATAAGACCATGTTCTTGCCCCCTTGCCTACAACAAAAGCCATGTCAATGGCTTCCCAAATCTGCTCTTTTACATCGTTGTCCACTTGTTTCCATTTAAGGTCAGAAAGTGGGACTGGAGCGTGCCAAGACACCAATGTAGGACTGCATCTCCTTATTTGCAAGGCCATATGGTTGACCCTTTTGTTGTACTCAATCACCGGCTTGATTTTCTGAAACTTTCTCTTCACAACACGAGGCATTGTGGTTATACCACGCCCGACTTTGGTTCTTCAACAAAAGTAGTCGTCTTTGTCTAAGCTTTATCGTGAGAAGATACAAACTTCATCTTCTTAGAGGATTTGGTTGTAGCTTGTGAAACTTCAAGATCTTTACCTTGATTCTTTTCCAAGCTAGCTTTCTTTTTGCTCAAGCTAGAAGCCTTACTTTGAGATTGAGAAACCATGTTTACAGATAAAAATCAAACCTGCAAGTGAAATTATTTCAGATTATAAACTACTAAACACGACGGTAATTTTAATAATACGACGTAGTATTCAACATCAAATGACGCTATCTAATAAGTAATGACGTAATTTAAATTTATCACGTCGGTAGTTATTTACCGAAGTGGATAATACATAAAACGTCGTAGTATTTAGTTTCACACGACGCTATATACTAACCACCGACGTTATTACTGTTTTATTACGTCGTTGTTAATTACAGACGTGGTTTAATTAATACAACGGCGTAAAGAATCAGTTACCATCGTCTTATTAACATGAACGTCCAAAAGCAGATAGTTATTTTTCTTTATATTATATCAAATTGGAAAAGATTAAATGAATTACAAAACTAACACTTATAATGATTTTCATCTATTGCTATTGAGAAAAAACATGGAAATGGCAATATTTCATAATTTTCAAACATAGAAAACGATGGTAGAATTTATTTTATTACGTCGTTATTTAAATACCGTCGTCATTATTTACTTCCGACGTCTCAAATAAGACGGCACCGTCGTCGTATTAACAAGATACAAAAACAGTGTATTGGTACGATACCCTTTCCTTCTTTGTACGTAAAGTGAAAAACGAAAATGATTTTCAAAAGAAAAAACATATAAACATTTCAAAAGATAAAACATATAATGAAAGTTTAAAAAAGTACGAAGCAATGGTTACCTTTTTCTTGCAACGAAAGTTTTCTCAGGTTTTCTCGTCTTTGAAGTGGTATGCTCTGGTCAGTGACGCAAGCGAAGTGTGGGAAGATGATTAGTTCCAGACAGGGACGAAGACGAAGAGTGGGGACTTGAGAAGGATAAACGAGAGGAGTGTGAAATTTTTTCTCGGGAATCGAAACAGTGCAACTTTAGAAGCAAAATATTTAAATAATGTCGAATTGTTATATAAGACGACGCTATTTATAACAAGTGACGTGGTATAGTTAAAATAAAACGACCTCATTTATAAGATACCGACGTAGATACCAATGGAAAAAATCTTTAAAAAATTAAAACGACGGTTCAGCAATAGGCACGGACGTATAAAAATTAATACGACGCTCATTTAAGGGAAACGACGTGGTTATCGCAACTCTATACGACGGTAGTATTACATTATTCGCCGTTGATTGTTTACAATTAAACGCGTCATGATTTATAATAGAACCGACGTGGTTAATAATAATAATTTCTAACGTGCGATACGCCTCGTTAATAATACATTACCGTCGTGTTTATTTTATTCTTAACACGTCGGTATTATATGTAAAACGGCGTCTATAAGTACTACGTCGGTATATTTACACATACCGACGTTGTTTATTTGTCTTCTGCTTTCTCACCTGATTGGCATGTTTCATAAGACGACGCTTTTAAAGTTTCATGCGTCGTGTTTTAAAAATACCCAAATGAATTTCCAATTTTTAGGTGTTTTAGTATCTAATCGACGTCGGTTTTTATATTACCGTCGTCGTTTAAAATTTAACGACGGTATTTATTTGGTCCGTCGTCGTTTTACCGACGTCTATTTCGATTTTTGTAGTAGTGACATTTTTCCGTAGGCACAGTAAGAAACAAGCTTGTACACTCTCCAGTTTGAACCTGCTTCTCCCTTGGATGCAATTACTCTCTTCCCTTTGTACACTTATAACTGCCTAATATGGTGTGTCACCGAAATCTGAACAAAAGAAGGAAGAAAAACTTTCTCTAGTTAGGTTATTTTTTTCTCTTCATACAAGGAGCATGGAAAGGTACCTGTAACAGATCTAATCCAATATACCACTGAACATTTCGTAACCAGCAAAAATCAGTTTCTCATCAACTGACCTCAACCTCAATAATAGGAGCAGTATAATCATTGATGTGGATTAATTGCAAGTGGACAATATCGCTCAAATTAATATAGTAATAAATAGAGTGTCGTTCCAACAGGGATCGAGTTAACCTATTAAATACTAGAATGATTTATTCCTAATTATAATTGAATTAAACGATGAGAGAATTATGGTGATTAAAATGTAATTAAGCAAGTAAATTAAAAATAAGTAAATAATATAATAGATGAAAACAAAGATGATAAAGTACTAGGGCACCGATTTCACCTAGCTAATCCCACCCAAATCCTTCTAGCTAGTTAATCCTAATTACCTAACATGTTGATAATCGTTTTCCCTTACCTCACCAATACTCTCTTCCGAGTTATATTAGTTGTGTTCCTCACAGTCAACCCACTCTATTCCTAGTTATGGATTTAGATAGCTAAGAACCCATTAAGATTTGTGGAAAACATTTTAAGATTACACAAACCATAACCTAATCTTCCGAGTCGGCTATGTAATTTATGGTACTTGTTACAAGAAGCTTTTTATTAAGCATCTCCTTCCGGTCTCAACCCAATTCTTCCAATCATGCAATTAGTGATCAATTAATTGAAAGCATTAAGAACAGTAACAAGCACTCAACATGTATAGATAAATAAAATTAACAATATCAAAGAATTTGAGTATTCATAGCTAGGCTACATCGTAGCCCTAGTAAAAGAAATTAGTTCATGAAGGACTTATTGAGAATCATGATGGTTGATGAAGACATGAGCGGCTTTGAATTCTCCAAGTTGATTGCCAAGGTCGCACAAGCTTTCTTCTTATTCTTCTTTGGGCTTTCGGTTATGAGTATGAGTATGTAGGAATTTGATGGCTTGAAAGTGTAGAGAGGGGTGTTGGTGGATCCTTTGATCAATGACCTAAACTCTCTATTTATAATACTCCTAGAAATCCTACCTATCTAAGGTAATTTTTACAATTATTATAAAAATAGGATTCCTACTAATTTAGGGTCTTCTTTATTTCTCCTTGTTTGACTTGGTAGACTTGAATCCATCTTGAAAAAGGAAATTTGATAACACTCCTTGTGATGAAAGGAATAACTTGGCTTCTTTCCAATTAATCTCCAATCTTCATCTTCTTGCCCTTTATAGCTCAATTTCTCATATTCTACAAATCCTACACAAGTCTCACAAAATATATTAAAACAACCAATTTAAATAAAGGATAACAATAATTAAATAGGTAAAAGGGTTCCAAAATATATATAAAATATTAGCTTATCAAATACCCCCAAACCTATCTTTTGCTAGTCCTCGAGCAAAACTGAAAATCACAAAGTATTAAAACAAACAAACTAAACTAAACCACTTTCGCAGGTAATCTCGATGGCACTTAGCATGTGCCACAAGCCTTTAAACCTCTAGGTGTCCCTAGTAGGAGGAGTTCTGTCTCCTGAGGGTTTACCAGTCACAATACCCACAAACGCTCCTTGCAAAACAAATTCGTTAAAGCAATACTTCCAACAAACTAATAATAACCAATGAATGCTAATCACAATTCAAAAACTAAAGTTATGCCACTACAAATAAATGCATCACAGTGTAAAGTGTAAAGCCAATACTTCAAGCATTCTAACTTAAAGATAACCACACTTGGCGTGTGTACAAATTCGCCTTGACTCTAGGCCTCACTGGATAACTCTCAATTTTCACACGTAACCTAAAGTTTCACTCTTACCCCGCATATGTGAATGAGGTTAGGTAGAGAAATCAAAGTATAAGACACATATGCATCCAAAATGAATAAAAGACAATTTCTGAAAATAGATCTCATGGAAAGGAAATCAAATACTAAGAACCATAAATGAAGTACATACCTCCACTTCCGAGCAAGAAGTCCCCAAAGATCCGTTAGGTCTTTACCATGGTTGTAATGTAGGGCTAGGTTATGGGTTATGAAAGAAAGGATAGAAAATACTAGAACTTGAGACATACCAAGGCATTTATCGTGTTATATGGCTTGGCTCTTCAAATTTACTTCATAAAGGCGTCCAGGTTTTTTTTGATATGCTTCACTTTTCTTTTCTTTTCTTTAAAAAAAAATATATATTTCTCCTCTTTTTTATTTTTTTATTTTTTTTCTTTAAATTTTAAGCACATATTTCCTCGGTACACGCCACCTCTTTTGTTGATGTAGAGCTCAACCTTCATCCTTGTCTTCACTTGCCATGGCATCTCCCAAGTTATAGGGTATGGCTAAAAATAGGGTGAAAAGGGTAAGGAAATATTGTGGGTGATGAAAGAAAAGGCTAAGTGTTTGGCTTCAAAGGGTTGATGGCACACACAATGGGTAGGACATGAGGCTTATTTAATGGTTAGAACATACATAGCCTAACATCATCTCTCAAGGTCCATCTAACTCAAAAGTGAAAGCATAAGAAGATTCCTACAAAAGACAGATTAGTTCTTAGTATTTAATTCAAAAAGCCTAATTGAGATCAATCTAAATAAGAAAGAAAGAAAATAGTGAAGAAGAATAATCCCAAATACTCTCTCAAGAAATGGCAATTCGGCTCAAGTATCTCACAATGGTAGTCTCCACTATTTCTCCACAATCATCCAAGTATAGCTACATTGTCCATCAAAATACTTGAAGCATGGCTATGTGAAGTGCTATAATTATGATGCATAAACTTTCATGGCAATGCTTTAGTTAAAGAAATATGATCAAACATTACATATACATTACTATTAGTAAGAGAAAGTAAAAGCTTTAGCAAATTTTTATTTTTATGTTTTTGTTTTTATTTTCTCAAAAGTTAAAGGAATTTTGTGATTTTCCAAATGAATATGCATGAATTTATGAGTCTCAATTGCTTAAGAATAAAGAAATCTCATAAAAAGGAAGAGGACACACCTGGAATAGCTCCTATAAATCTCTGATCACGAATGGAATGGATCGGAATTGATTTGGAATGAAATCAGAAAATTCTGGAAAATTTACCTTTAGTGACGAAAAATCTGATGAACACCGTCGCTGAAATGCTTTAGCAACGAAAAATCTGATGAACAGTCGTCGCTAAAACCCTTTTGTGACAAAAAATCTTCAAATTTCTGGGCAAATAGCAGCTGGGTTTTTTGGGTTTTAGGCCACTTTAGCTTCAAACCTTCCTAAAACATCATGTAAACCACTTGAGAGCCCCAAACCTGTTTCAAATCATCATAATAACCATTCTAAACATGTTGGTGGCTTGAATTTACCTGAAAAACATCAAAAAGGAAAGAGGCAAAAATTTTGATTTTGACCAAAATAAGAACATAATAACCTCTTTTGCTATTTTCTGGGTTTTAAAGTCATCTAATGATCAAAACAACTTCTATAACACATCTGTAACATGTTGCAAGCATCTTGGGGCTAGAAAAAATCGAGAAATGTTCTTTGAAACACAAAATCTTTTCTTTGGAACACAAAATCTGTTTTTTTTTTCTTTTCAAAATCTGTTTTTTTCTTTTCTCTCAAAACTCAAATAACAAAAATAATAACAAAATTCCACACCCCCAAACCTAAACTAAGCATTGTCCTCAATGTTTAAAGTAGATGCATGTAACGATTAGTAAGGGCATAGAAGGGGCGGAAAAAAAAAATAAAAAAGAAAGGAAAGGAACGAAGGTACCTAGTTGGGTTGCCTCCCAACAAGCGCTTGGTTTATAGTCATCGGCCCGACTTTTTGAAGATGATCACTCGGGGTCATGGAGCGCAAGGGTCTCCTTTTGATGATCAAAATTTGCTTCTAAGTATGGCTTCAAACGTTGTCCATTCACCTTGAAGATAGTGCCAAGGGCATCATGTTGAATTTGAATAGTACCATATGGAAATGTTTGCAAAACCGTGCAAGGTCCAGACCATCTAGACTTGAGTTTTCCGGGAAAGAGTCGAAGACGAGAGTTGTAGAGAAGAACTTTTGGCCCACGTAAAAATCTTTCCGAATAATATGCTTGTCATGCCATTTCTTAGTGCGTTCTTTATAAATCTTTGCATTCTCATATGCATCATTCGAACTCATCCATCTCATTCAATTGCAAGGTTCTCTTTTCACCGGCGGCTTGCATGTCGAAATTAAGTGTCTTGACAGCCCAATAAGCTTTATGCTCAAGTTCCACGGGTAAGTGACAAGCTTTTCCAAGAATAAGTTGAAAAGGGGACATACCTATGGGTGTTTTGTATGCCGTCCGATAAGCCCATAGTGCATCATCTAATTTCAAGCTCCAATCTTTTCTAGAGGCACTAACCGTCTTTTCTAAGATGTGTTTTAATTCCCTATTTGAAACCTCTACTTGCCCACTAGTTTGGGGATGGTAAGGAGTGGCAACCTTATGTGTAATACCATATTTAGCAAGAAGGGAATTAAAAGAATGGTTACAAAAATGCGTACCTCCGTCACTAATAATGGCACGAGGAGTACCAAAACGAGTGAATATGTTCTTTCTTAAGAATCCAACCACACTTTTGGCGTCATTCGTAGGCAAGGCCACGACTTCAACCCACTTAGAGACATAATCAACGGCTACCAAAATGTAGAGATTGTTGTAAGATGGTGGGAAAGGTCCCATGAAGTCAATTCCCCAAACGTCGAATACTTCAACCTCCAAAATGTTGGACAACGGCATTTGATCTCGGCTAGAAATATTCCGGTTCTTTGACAACGATCACAAGCTTTGACAAAAGTATGAGCATCCTTGAATAAAGTTGGCCAAAAGAATCCCGATTGGAGTACCTTAGCCGCGGTTTTGGTGGCTCCGAAGTGGCCTCCACATGCGAGTGAATGACAATGATGAAGAATATTAACCATCTCGGAATCATTCACGCATCTTCGGATAACTTGATCGGGGCAATGCTTCCATAAATAAGGATCATCCCAATAATAATGCTTTACTAGTGAGAAGAACCTTTTCTTTTGTTGAAAAGTCATGTCGGGTGGAAGGACATTACTAGCCAAATAGTTGACATAGTCGGCATACCAAGGGGCTACGGAAGATTGGATGGCAAAGAGTTGCTCGTCGGGAAACGTTTCGGCTATAGGTGTGGCAGCAGCTAGTTTGTCCTCGGCTCCATCTTGGATCAACCGAGATAAATGATCAGCCACGACATTTTCAGATCCTTTTTTGTCTTGTATTTCCAAATCAAACTCTTGTAATAACAATACCCATCTAATCAACCGTGGCTTTGCATCTTTCTTGGATAATAAATACTTCAAAGCGGAATGATCGGTGTAAACAATTACCTTAGAACCAATGAGATAGGAACGAAACTTGTCTAAGGCAAAGACAACGGCTAGTAGCTCTTTCTCGGTTGTGGCATAATTCAATTGTGCATCATTGAGAGTTCGGCTAGCGTAGGAAATCACATGAAGCAATTTATCTTTCCTTTGGCCCAAAACAGCCCCTAAGGCATAGTCACTAGCGTCGCACATAATTTCAAACGGTACTTCCCAATTTGGTGCGATAATGACTGGAGCGGATGTGAGTTTCTCCTTTAGAATCTTGAAAGCCTCCAAGCATTGATCATCAAAGTTGAATATAAAATCCTTGAGAAGTAGATTGCATAATGGCTTCGTAATCTTTGAAAAATCCTTAATGAAACGGCGATAGAACCCGGCATGACCAAGGAAGCTTCGGACTCCCTTCACAGAGGTAGGTGGCGGCAAATTGGCAATAGTATCGATCTTGGCTTTGTCAACCTCAATCCCTTTGGCTGAAATCTTGTGCCCAAGGACTATTCCTTCTCTTACCATAAAATGGCATTTTTCCCAATTCAGAACCAAATTAGTTTCTTCCCAGCGTTGTAGAACCAAAGCTAAATTTGAGAGACAAGAATCGAATGATGACCCAAAAACAGAGAAATCGTCCATGAATACTTCAATAAAGCGTTCCACCATATCAGAGAATATACTCATCATGCAACGTTGAAAAGTAGCAGGGGCGTTGCACAAACCGAATGGCATTCTTCTATATGAAAAGGTACCAAAGGGGCATGTGAAGGTCGTCTTTTCTTGGTCTTCGGGCGCTATTGGGATTTGATTGTATCCGGAATAGCCATCTAGAAAACAATAATAGGCATGGCCAGCCAACCTCTCCAACATTTGATCAATAAACGGCAAAGGGAAGTGATCCTTACGAGTCGCGGTGTTGAGTTTCCTATAATCAATGCACACAGGCCAACCGGTCACGGTCCTTGTAGGAATGAGCTCGTTGTTGTCGTTCTTTACTACCGTGATTCCTCCTTTTTTCGGTACTACTTGGACTGGGCTTACCCAATTACTATCCGAAATTGGATAAATAATTCCGGCATCCAAAAGCTTGAGAACTTCGGCACGAACAACTTCCTTCATATTTGGATTTAGCCTTCTTTGATTTTCTACCGTCGGCTTAAAATTTTCCTCCAATAAAATTCTATGCATGCATGTAGAAGGACTAATTCCTTTAATATCCGCAATAGTCCACCCAATAGCGGTTTTGTGCTTTTTTAGAACTTGTAGTAATTTTTCTTCCTCATCTTCAAGTAAATCAGAGTTAATAATGACGGGGAGAGTTTGAGATGTACCAAGATAGGCATACTTTAGATGCGAGGGTAGTGGCTTCAAGGTGAGGGTTGGTGCGACAACGGTGCTTGGGACGGGCTTGGTGGCGGCGGCACCAAGTGGCTCGAATTCTCGTTGGAAAGGTGGTTTGTACGAAGGTGTAGCTTCCAAAAAGTTCACCATTTCGAGCATGCGTGGCTCCTCATCTACAATCTCTATCTCGTGGACCAAACTTGCTTCTAATGGATCTTTTGGGTATTCCGCTTCGAATTGTCGTCGAACCACATGATCTATAGCCTCTAATTGGAAACAATACTCTGAATCAATGGGGTATTTGGTTGCATCAAAAACCTTGAATTCCACCTCTTGATCGGCTACTCGTAGGATCAAAGAACCTTTTTCTACGTCAATTAATGTTCTTCCGGTAATGAGGAACGGGCGGCCTAAAATAATTGGAATGTCGACATCTTCTTCCATATCCAAGACTATGAAGTCAGCTGGAAATATGAATTTATCCACCTTCACTAGTACATCTTCAAGAATTCCGTGAGGATATGTAAGTGATCTATCCGCCATCTGCAAAGAAATAGTAGTTTTCTTAATTTCTCCCAAACCAATTCTTTTAGCAATAGACAAAGGCATTAAATTTATACTAGAACCTAGATCACATAAAGCTCTTTGAAAAGAAATAGTGCCAATGGTGCAAGGAATAGAAAAACTCCCTGGATCCTTTCGCTTAGGTGGTAGTTGCCTTTGTATTGCTGCACTGCACTCCTCCGTCAACTTCACCGTCTCTGTATCTTCCAAACGCCTCTTTTTGCTTAAGATGTCATTGAGGAACTTTCCATAGTTTGGCATTTGGTCTAGTGCTTCACCAAATGGAAGGGTAATTTGCAATTTCTTGAAAATTTCAAGAAATTTGGAGAACTGCACATCCTTCGTATTTTTCTTCAGGCGTTGCGGAAAAGGAATCGGTGGAACGTAGGATTTTGGAGTGAGATTTGTGGATGGTGATTGCTCAGTTTCTGCTATATTTTCGGTGGAGCTACGGCGGTAGGTAGGCTATTTTCTTCAACTTTTTCCATCTCTCTCAACTGTTGGTGATGCTTTTCTACGTCCAAATCTACAGCAGTTTTGATGGGTTTCCCATTTCGAAGTGTAATTGCCTTCGCATGCTCTTGATTTTTCGGATTAACCTCGGGTTGGCTGGGTAAAACTCCTCTCTCACGTACCGTGAGTGCACTCGCTAATTGACCCATTTGAACTTCTAAATTTCTGATGGAGGCGGCTTGATTTTGTAGGGTTGTCTCCGTCTTACTCATGAATTGATTTGTATTTGTGGTGAGTTGTGCAATTATGTCTTCCAAGTTGTTTTTCTTCTCTTGTGGTTGAAAACCTGGTGGTTTTTGTACGTTCTGATTATTGCCCCATGAAAAATTAGGGTGCCTTTGCCATCCCGGATTATATGTGTTGGAGAATGGATCATTGCCAGGACGTCTATAGGTATTCACCATGTTGGCTTGTTCTTGCAAAAATTCTGGAAAATCAACTCCATGAGGACAAGATATGGTGGCGTGACCAGGAACAGCACAAATGGAGCAAATCTCTTGTGTTGATGCTCTCCCATTCATAGCAAGCAAGGTATCCAATTTACTTGTAATAGCGTCAACCTGCGCTTTAGAAGCAAAAGCATTAGAACTACCAATTTCATAAACTCCGGCACGCTTACTTCTTGTATCAGAATGCTGTGTTTCGATTGCTAGTGTATCAAACAAAGTTTGAGATTCAGTTGCCGTCTTGTTTTTAATAGATCCACCTGCATAGTTATTCACTGTAGCCTTACTTGAAACGGTTAGTGCCTTATAAAAAATACGCATGAGAACTAGAGTAGGCAAACCATGGTGAGGACATTGTATTAACAAATTATTGAACCTGTCCCAAGCTTCGTAAAATGACTCATCTCCTTGTTGATTGAATTGCATGATTTTATCCCTTAGTGCATCAGTTTTCTGAGTTGAAAAGAATTTCTCCAAAAACTTGTTCTGAATCTCCGTCCAACTAGTCAATAATCCAGGCCGCAAGGAGTTCAACCACGTCTTTGCTTTATCTTTCATTGTGTAGGGAAAGACTTTCATCCTCGAGATGTTCTTCGATGACTCCCCTGTCAAAGCCATGTTGGAAACCATGTTAAAAATATCTCTAATATGAGCTAAAGGATCTTCTTAACTTAATCCATGGAAAGAAGGCATCATATTAAAGTGGATATTTTTCAATTCATAATTCCTGGCAGCTGCGGAGAGAACGATGCTTGAAGGTGACGTCGGAATTGTTGGGATATCAAGGTATCCCATTGTTTCATTCGGTAGAATGGCCATCTCTTCTTCTTCTTGTTGATTCTTCTTTTCTCTGTCTTGTTTTTGTCTCCTACGAATTTCTCGAAGCTTTTTTCAATCTCGGGTTCCAATTCAACTAGTTGGCTAATTGAAGAGCGGGTACAGTCATTCACGTATGCTTAGAAACGAAGTTGTTGTACCTGCAAATAATGACAAAGGATTGTTTAAATAAGGAGAAGATAATATATTTGAATAAGGAAACAAAACCCAAACCCAATTAGAAAAAGAAACTTTAATTGTAAAAGGAAAAGAAAGTTGAATGAAAAAGAAAGTGGAATCCTGATTTGAAGTGGGAATTTCTGCTGAACCTTCCTTTTTGTACACGTTCTTGTTTCCTTTTTTTTTTTTAAAAAAAAAAATTTAAATATTAAATCGCTTTTGTTTCTTTGAATGGACAAAGGAATTGTATTGTTGGCCTGAAGCTTCAGACGTCCTTTGGCTTTGTTTTGTCTCTTTTTTTTTTTTTTTTTTTTTTTTTTTTTTTTTTTTGGGAACGAAATCAAATGGGACTGAAGAAATACCTGAAAAACAACAAAAAAAAACTTAACTAATTAAATATTCAAACTATAACTAGAAAATAAAGCAAACTAATATGAACAGACTAAGTCGATCCCCGGCAACGGCGCCAAAATTTGATGTGGATTAATTGCAAGTGGACAATATCGCTCAAATTAATATAGTAATAAGTAGAGTGTCGTTCCAACAGGGATCGAGTTAACCTATTAAATACTAGAATGATTTATTCCTAATTATAATTGAATTAAACGATGAGAGAATTATGGTGATTAAAATGTAATTAAGCAAGTAAATTAAAAATAAGTAAATAATATAATAGATGAAAACAAAGATGATAAAGTACTAGGGCACCGATTTCACCTAGCTAATCCCACCCAAATCCTTCTAGCTAGTTAATCCTAATTACCTAACATGTTGATAATCGTTTTCCCTTACCTCACCAATACTCTCTTCCGAGTTATATTAGTTGTGTTCCTCACAGTCAACCCACTCTATTCCTAGTTATGGATTTAGATAGCTAAGAACCCATTAAGATTTGTGGAAAACATTTTAAGATTACACAAACCATAACCTAATCTTCCGAGTCGGCTATGTAATTTATGGTACTTGTTACAAGAAGCTTTTTATTAAGCATCTCCTTCGGTCTCAACCCAATTCTTCCAATCATGCAATTAGTGATCAATTAATTGAAAGCATTAAGAACAGTAACAAGCACTCAACATGTATAGATAAATAAAATTAACAATATCAAAGAATTTGAGTATTCATAGCTAGGCTACATCGTAGCCCTAGTAAAAGAAATTAGTTCATGAAGGACTTATTGAGAATCATGATGGTTGATGAAGACATGAGCGGCACTGAATTCTCCAAGTTGATTGCCAAGGTCGCACAAGCTTTCTTCTTATTCTTCTTTGGGCTTTCGGTTATGAGTATGAGTATGTAGGAATTTGATGGCTTGAAAGTGTAGAGAGGGGTGTTGGTGGATCCTTTGATCAATGACCTAAACTCTCTATTTATAATACTCCTAGAAATCCTACCTATCTAAGGTAATTTTTACAATTATTATAAAAATAGGATTCCTACTAATTTAGGGTCTTCTTTATTTCTCCTTGTTTGACTTGGTAGACTTGAATCCATCTTGAAAAAGGAAATTTGATAACACTCCTTGCGATGAAAGGAATAACTTGGCTTCTTTCCAATTAATCTCCAATCTTCATCTCCCTTTATAGCTCAATTTCTCATATTCTACAAATCCTACACAAGTCTCACAAAATATATTAAAACAACCAATTTAAATAAAGGATAACAATAATTAAATAGGTAAAAGGGTTCCAAAATATATATAAAATATTAGCTTATCAATCATCAATAGAGCAATATGTTACGATTTAGTAGTGAGTCAGCAGTATAACCACCAATAGAGCAATAGGTTATAATTTAAATACTTACAGTTTCCCCAAACTAAGAGACCCGTGAGCAAGGAACGACTTAACATCATACCTACAAAGTGATATAAGAGATTCAGACTCCACAGAGAGTGGAGAAACGAACGGTGGAACAGAGAGAGCAACTAATTGGCAAAACGTCACATTCAAATTAAAGTGTTGAGAAAATATTATCTTTCCATTACAATTACTATCAGGGTAGCTATGTTTGCACTAGGCAATGAGAACATACAATTCAAAGAGGCACAAATTTTAGGAAGTCTTTCATGGTCACTAACAAGTTGAAATCAAAAGATTTAGGAAATACTCGTGCACTGAAACTATACACTACAAAAAAAATGTCTTTTTACGACACAAATTTAATGACGCATCAAAAATACACGTCATTAAATGTGATAAACTATGACGTGTTTTTAAAATGCGTCATTGAAGTGATTTTATAACACCATTATCACGATATTTGTTTGATTCGTCATTAAAATTATTTTCAATGACGCGGGATGTGTGTCATTGATTTGAGTACATTTTGACGACGCCTATTATATGTCGTTAACATTGTGAATTTAACGACGTCTTCTACACGTCATGAATTACTTATACAACGACGCAGGAAGTGCGTCATAGATGTACCGTATACGACAACGCAGGACCTGCGTCATAGATTTTTCTTAAATTAATGACGTCTTTTACATGTCATGAAATACTTATACAACGACGCAGGACATGCGTCATAGATGAAAAAAAAAAATTAACGACGTCATCAACACGTCATGAAATATTTATAGGATGACGCATAATGTACGTCATAGATGTTTTCCTATGGCGCCTTTTTTTCACAAAAATTCTAATTTCGTGCATATTCACTATGGAACTCTCGCGCTCTCACCCAAACAAAAGTTTCACCTTGTCTCTCAGCCCCAAATCGAAACAACATTCTCTTCCTCCTCCTGACCCAAACCCTAAAACTCTCACTCTCTCTCTCTCTCTCTCTCTCTCTCTCTCTCTTCCTCCTTCGACGAAAGGTCCGACCTAAGAGCGTTGTAGGCAGTCCGTGTGTCTGCAAGTTCTTTTGCTCCCTCTTGCTCTCCCCATCTCTCTTTCCTTCTCTCTATTTTTTGTTGGTCGAATCCATCTATCAATTCAAGGGGCGCAATTTCTACTTTCAAGCTCACCACCAACTGCAAGACATGTTATTTATGTTGCCTTTGATAGGCAAGGACGTGGTAAACAACTGGTGGGTGAATCTAGTCCTTTCACTTTATGTTTATAAGTTCTTCCATCCCCTTATTTTTATGTTCCTTATCATGTACATCTTTCCGATCACTTCTGATCGGAAAAGAATGTCAGTGATGGTGAAGGATTGCCAAAATGGAAGGATTGTCCTTTTGTCAAAAGGAGCAGATGAAGCAATTCTCCCTTATGCATGCGCTGGTAATAGATTTTCTTTTTCTTTCTTTTTAGTAGTATGTAATTTGAGAATTCTACTTAGTGTTACTCATCACTTTTCAAAAATTTTGTCTATGGAAAAATGTTAAATGTATTAGTAGGGATGCCCTTCCAAACTAGGTTCCCAGATTTGATGATAAGTCATTCACATGTTGATTCTTATAACTGGCCTTGCTCGGCAGACTTCATATGGATCATACATTATCCTACTAGGTTCCAAGATTTGAAGATAACCAACAAGTCAGTCACATGTTGATTCTTATAACTGGTGTTGCCCTCTGCAAGACTTTATATGGATTATATGTTTTCATAGTGTGAGGGTTTTTAGGGTGTCGTTTGAATATGTATTGTCAACTATAGTGATTAGAATAGTCTACTATTGTGGTGGGTAATTGGGAAAGGTAATATTTTCAGAGGATTGTTGGCTGGAGGAAGTTACTCTTTAGATGTTGTTTCCCATGTTGCATTCTCTTTCTAGAAAACATCACCTGAGTATTTAAATGGGATGCTATTTATTTTCCTTATAAAATTGGGATTTAGGCTTTAGGAGGAGTCTTAATTATTTGGAGGTGGAAGAGTCTGCTTCACTGGAAGGGGCTCCTTCAATAGCAAATGTTAGGAGTTGGAAGTTAGATTGGTGAGGGAGGTTCCCTTGCAAATCTTATAACAGCTTCTCATGCATCAGAGCAGTTCTATCTCACTTGCCAGCTTATACTCACATTTGGAAGTCAAAGGTTCCCCTGAAAGTTAAAGTTTTAGCTTGGTAGGAGGCTTGTGAGAGGGTTAACACCTGTATCGGATACAGAAGAGAAGTCCTACAATATTTTTTTCTCCTTACTGGTACATCTTTTGTAAAGAGGATGAGAAGAGTGTGGATCAAGTGTTTCTCCACTTCTCGTATCCTTAAATTTGTGGTGGAAGTTATTTAAGGAAATTAAAGAGTGCTGGGTCATTCCAAAGGGGTGTTTCAGGGCTTTGGGGAAGGGCAGGATTGGATGTTTGCAATCTTTGGGTAATTTGGATGGACTGTAATAGGAGATTTTTTGTGTATTCCAAAGGGTTAGGTCTGGAAGATCTTTCAGCTATAGTATTTTGAGCAACATTGTTGGCATCAGTTTATGCAGACTTTAGGGGGAATCTTTATTTGTCTATTCTGTTGGATTTGTTAGCTGTGGTCGCGTGATAATCTCATGTGATTTGTTTAATTGTGGTTCAGTTTGTTCTTTGATGAGGTGAAATGTGTTGTCAGCTTAGGTTTTTTTTGCTCTAATTATTTATTATCTATGGTTTTCTCATCCATGTTTATGTACATAGCTTTTTCCTTTACTACATATCGTCTCTTTTCCAAAAAAAGAAAAAGAAAAAAGAAAAAGAAAAGAGCAGGGACATGTCTTGCTTGGCGTGAACTAAAAGAAGAGGAATATCGAGAATGGTCTTTGATGTTTAAAGAGGCTAGCAACACATTGGTTGTTAGGGAGGTAAAGTGTACATCTGAATGTGTGTTTCTAATATGTGATTATTTATGTATGTATTGTTACATACATATTTTCCATTACATTTGTGATTGGGTATGTACATACACTGATACACAGACATGCCATACGTGCATCTATACATTTCCTTCTCTAATATAACTCTTTTTTTTTGCAGTGGAGACTAGCTGAGGTCTGTCAAAGATTAGAACATGACTTTGAAGTTCTTGGAGTTACTGCCATAGAGGATCGCCTACAGGTGAATGTTACGATAGAGCTTTGAAATATAATTCTTCTTACATGTAGATTTGCTCAAATTTTTAGTAATTGCTGATTGTGGAAAGATGATCTGCTTAGTGTTGAATATGTTTTCCTGGTAGTTTTTGGATTCTTGAACTGATCATTTTGTTGGTAGCAGGATGGTGTACCTGAGACAATTGAGACCCTGAGAAAAGCTGGTATAAATTTTTGGATGCTGACTTGAGACAAACAGAATACTGCCATACAGATTGCTCTTTCATGCAATTTCATTTCCCCAGGTAGTTGAAATTATCTCTCTTGGAGCACTTTATTGTATATTTGAGTTTGTACTTGTTCCACTTTAATTGTATGTACTTTTTGTGAAAAACCATTCAACGAATGAGTAAGGCTGTTTATAGATGATTTAAAGTAGGAAGGGAGGTGTATAACTATCTTTTTATGAGGCTTTGTGTATGACTTATATTTTAATGCCTCGTTTTCTTGAGAAGCTAGGCTAGGCAAATTGGTTAATTCCAATAAAAGCTTTAAGAATTGAATTCCAACCAATTAAATTCAGATAATATAATTTTTCAAATTGAGCAAAGCACCAATATTGGTGCAATTCAACAACCCCCCACCATTTATCTAGAAGAAGAAAAAACAAGAATTGGATAACAATCACAACAACATTATTCGCAAAGTTGGTGGCACAAACAAGACAAATAAAGAACCCTAAGGACGCATGCATACATTATTTCTTCTTAGTGTCAAGCTCATTTATAATCATTTCACCACATTTGGTCTTTTTATATAAATTAACCAAAAGATAATTTCCTCATGGTGCAAAATTTTCTGGTCCATGTGATGAAGTAGATGCAAATGAAGTATGTGGTTTTTTTGTACTTCTACATATTCTTTGCACCATTAATCTTTGCTTCTTCATCCTCACTCTCTGGCTGGACAGAGCCAAAAGGTCAGCTTTTGTTAATTGATGGCAAAACTGAAGATGAAGTTCGTAGAAGTTTAGAGAGAGTTTTACTTACAATGAGGATAACAACTTCAGAACCTAAGGTACAGCTTTTACTGATGGCTTATATTATATATAATGCATATATAAGGGAAGTAGCAGATATTCTATGAGAAAATCTAAATCCTGATTTCGTAACTAATTTAGCCATGCTAGAATTTTGGTGATTATTCTGTTCTGCTACAATTCCAGGCATTTTAGGCGTTGAATGATGCATATCAGACGTCGTGGAAGGGTTTCTGTCTTGTAGTGCAATGTGGATGTTTTATTTGTTTCTCTATGCTTGTTAGGTATGAAAATTTTATAACTTTATTGTTAATCACAGAGCTGTTATACTCTAATGTAACAAATCTGTGAAAATCTCATGTTCTTGGTTTGACCAAGTTTGCTTACATGGGGAACTGTATTAGCCATTTGTAGTTGCGGCTGTAGTAAGACCTTAGATATCATTACTGACTTGGATAATTTTCATGCATGTGTGCTCAAAATTTCTAAACATTCACTCATTTTCTGTTTTGTTTTAAAGCAGGTGTATTAATTGGTGGTTGTAATTATTTTAGTACCATCTACACCCTCTTTTGGACATGAAGAGCATCACATCCTCTCAAACTATCATCAAGCTCATCTTTTTGGATGTCTATTTTGTTTTGGACGGTGCAAATATTAGAACTTCTCATACTTCGTAGAAGACTTTGTAGAATTAGTCATAAAGACAATTTTTAAACTTGTCATGATGTACTAGAATCATGTTGAGTAATATTAATGTAAAGTATGTTAGCCTTTATGTGAAAGCTTTGCTTCTGTATATTAATTTCTTTTTGTAGAATTAAAATGATGGGTTATATATATATATATATATATGTATTAGAATTATTATTATTATTTTTTAAAATTTCAATGACGTCTAATATGTGTCGTCAAAAATATTTCAATGACGTCTCAAAAATGTCGTTAAGTTCAACGATGAATATTTTATTTATTTCATAAAATTTCAACGACGTCAAATATGTGTCATGAAAAATATTTCAATGACGTCTTATAGACGTCGTTAAATTCAATGACGTCCATTCTGCGTCATAGAAAGCCTGAATAGACGGTGTCAAAAGAAACGTCATAATATTCATGACGCGGACTTGACGTCATTAAAAATACATCTATGACATATCATACGCGTCATGGAAAAAATAAGACGACGCGCAAACTGCGTCATTGAAAGCACATTCTATGACGTATATCAGACGCCATGGTTTTAAAAATGTTTCCATGACCCCCTTCTATGACATAGGTTACGACGCCCCGATCGCGTCATTAAACGCCTTCCATGACGCATATCGACGTTGTGGAAGGGTTTTTGTCTTGTAGTGATACTTAAATCTTCATTATATCTTCTATGTTTTAGGCGCTATTTTTCTATTTTGGCTATAATAAATGAGCTCACCATACAATAATCAGATTTAACCAGTTTGCAAAAGCCTTACAAGCTTGCATATTACTACAGCCAAGACATAAAAACAACAAGAGGTTTGAGAAGCACCTTTAGGTACTTCAGAACTTCCGAGTGCCTTATTCGAAGGGCGAATTCCTGTCGCTCGTAGATATTTTTGGATACGTTTGGCAACTCTTGCGCTCTATTACGCAACCAACTTTACACCTAAGACAATTGCAATAGAGTAGGGCTCTAAAAATGATTAATCAAGGACACCTTATGGTAACAATAGTAAAAACAATATCATAGTATTATACTGCAATAAAAGTAAAGGAAGAGAGAGAGAATGAAATGTGCAACCTCAGTCCATTTCACAATCGATTTCCCAACACGACCGGCAAAGTGACTGCATAAGCATAAGAAGCCAAAGCAAGACTTAGAGTAGGGACATGGCCTACCCATCAGTGCTTCATATCCTACTTACCCAAAGTGAATTAGTGATTAAAGATGGCTAAACCCAATATCATCCAGTAGGCTGTGTTTCGACTATCCCAAATTTCCACTCACAAACATTATCTAGTTAAAAATTGACTCAAACAAAAAGAAATATAAGATTTCAAAATACATAAACAAGCATTAATCTGCCAAAGGTACCAAGTTTTGAACAGACCTGTGACAGTAGTGCTGAAGCTCTCTTGGCATATTCAGGTTAATCACGATCTGAGCCGAGATTGAGGTGAGGGAGAGAGGCTCCCGGCGGTACCAAAAGAACTGCTTGAGGAAGGAGGGTAGAATGCACGCAAGCGTCCATGTCAGGAAAGTGACGGTCGGGAGAGAGGGATCGCCAGTGACTGGAACCATGAGGGCGACTTCCTCGATGGAAGAGTTCTCGTCACCACAAAACTCCTTCGGCGGCGGTGGTCGTGAAGCAGAGCCATCGGTCTTGTTGCTGTGAACTGTGAAGAAGTTAGTAGTTAGAAAAATTGAGGGAAAATTAGTCAGGAGATAGATAAATGGAAGCAAAAAAGAAAAATTAAAGGTGTTACTAAGGGGATGAAGAGCGAATTGGAGAGCTCACCGGACCAAGTCGCTGAGGTTGATGAGCGAGTTGAATGCTTGAGATGGAGATCTTCGTTGAAGAGCGTGGAGATCAAGATCTTCACTTTCCAACCAGCTTTGATTCTCAGATCTAGAACCTCCCTCTCCATCTTGTTAATCTGCGAAAACCTTAATCTCTCAACCACTTCATTGATATCTATTTTCTGATGATTTTGTAGGGAAAGCAGGGCTCAAGATAGGTGAGATGGAGTGTTTCAGAGAGTTTCATGAGGGTGTTTCAGAGAGCTGAGGAGGGTTTCAAGGAGGGGGTTTCAAGGACGGAGAGATAAGGTTTTCAGAGACGGGGAAAATCTGAAAATTTTAGGTTGAGCGCGAATTCACTTAAGCGCCCCTTTTTTAGCGTGTTTTAAAAGACGACGCTTGTTAGTGACAAGCGTCGTCTTTTAAAAATCAAGTGGCCCTTTTTTTTGTTTAGCATGTTGTTGGGTTCATTTTTACACATGATTTATCATGTTATTCACCCAATATTTTGAGTTAGTTCTTGACTTTTTATAGCATTTTACTTACTTTTTGTGTTTTCTTAGACTTTACCTTGGTTAGATTGAAAATGAGCTAAAAATGCATTATTGGTTATAATTTCTGTTTTTGTTCATTTTCGTAGGTCAACTTCTTGGCCATGGATTATTACCTTCCAATGCTCGGATGCGGTGAAGATCTTCATGAAACTTGTTCCAATGGATGTTGACTACAACATATCCGAATTTGAGCTCCAGTGAGCAAGTATAGCCCTGCCACCTAATCCAGCATTTGATCCTAGCTCGGGACATCGGTTTTTGCGAGTTTCACCTCCTCTTGTGTCAACTTATTTCTACTTGTTACCATACCTTTTCGGTAACAATAAATTACCTTATTGGAGTGAGAGTTGCTGAGACAAGTTGGCCCCCTTTAATGAATGTTAAAAGCAAATCCCATCATGACAACAAGGAAAGTGGAGCATGTGCAAAAGGCTTTTGGCAAAAGGTGGAGGGAGTATTGAAAAGGAGTTGGAAAAGTAACGGGAATGAGCTGAAAGAGAGGAAGGGGGTGAGACATCAATCATGACACATTGCATGATTCCACTGAAAAAGAGGAAAAAAAGTCTGATTTGGAGAGCCAAGAGAGAAGGAGAGAAGGAGGCTACGGAGGAGAAGAAGACTTCCACCATTGAAGACCTTGAGCTTCCATCACTCTCACAAAATCTGTAAACTCTTTCTAATTGTATTTGAAGTTATGTTTATTATGAACATGAGGAGCTAAACTCCATAGCTAGGGCTTAGGTTGAAGCCCTAAACATGATTACTCTATTGTTTTGATGCTTGAGTGTATGAATTTCTAGATGTTGTTGATGAATTCCTATTCACTAAAATAATCTATCCTTGATGTATGTTTTTCTTTGATTGATCACCTTTGAAAGCATGCTTCTTGAGATTGTTGGGATTGTATGCACCCTCATGTTTTCCCAAGCAACAAATGGATGAAGTAAGAATCATCCATGTGAATTGGTTTCTTGAATGCCTAATGTAAACATCATACTATTAGGGTTCTTGTGATGTTCATATTCTCTTTGAACTTAATGGGTTTTTCTTGTAATTCAATCGAAGTACTAAGCACACCTAGATTGATTATAAGGAAGGCACGAGTATTGTAGCACTAGCCCCGCACTCTACTTATTTTAGAGAGAATCAATGCGTCTTGAGCCACTAAACTCGGTCTTGATTGCGAACATCGTCTTCAACACATTTAGAGTTCATTACTTAAGCATCCATGAGCATAAGTAGGATTGTTTAGGGTGGATTCTGAAAACCCTAGTGTTTGTCACATTCCAAGTCACATTTTAAGTCACATCTTGTTAAACACTCTTGTTGAACTTGTCAATTTAGCATTAGGTTACATTTAAGCATTAGAATTAGTTCACAAAAATCAAAACCCCCCTCCCCCCCCATTGTGTGTGTGTTTGTGTTTGAAAACGTGAGTTTTATTTGGATTGAATTCTGTTTCAATTCTGTTGTTGTTTTGGACATTTGGTCTGCGTTGAGTTCTTCCTTTTTCTATGCTGAATCCAACCATATAAAGAACGTGAAATTTGGATGAACGGTTGGAAAGTTATAGGCTAAAAACTGGACAGAGGTCGTAGCTGAAAACAGAGCACACAATCTGCTTCAAAACGACCGGTCAGCACTGTTCATGCGACCGGTCGCGCACTATTCATGACACTATTTGTGCACTGTTCACGGCACTGTTCACAAGTGATAAACAAGCGATAAAAGGGTGATAGAGAAGTGCTGTTTGTATTTAGTTTTGGTTTTCTTGTTTTGTTTCAATTCCTTTGGTTTTCCTTATTCATTCTTAGCTTCCAATTTGCATTTTTACTTGTGTGTTGTGTTGATTAAGTGTTGTTCACGTACTCAAACTAAAACTTTTAGTAGCCGACAGTTCCTCGTGGGATCGACCTCGTACTTACATAATCTATACTCCAATAGATTCGTGCACTTGTGGGTATTTTTAATTGGATGTTTAGCACATTATTTTTGTGCCAATTAAGAACACAACACATGTTTTAAAAGACGACGCTTGTTAGTGACAAGCGTCATCTTTTAAAAATCAACCCAACGCTAATAGTAGGTCTGGGCACTTGAAGCCGAAATACCGAAACCGAACCCTAACCGTATCGTACCATACCGGTACCATACCATATCAATTTTGGTCAGGTTAATTTCGGTACCATACCGTACTGTATCGTCAACATATGGTACAGTATCGTTACCAAGATTTTGGTACCGTTATATACCGTACCGTATACCCAAATTTTTTACCGGCTATACTTATTAAATATATACTGAGAGAGTAATTTTAAAACAAATCAAAAAGCCATTTGTAGAAATTGGCGAGCCTCACCGACTCATCCATATACCATTTAAATTACACAACTTTTAATAACTTTCACTCAAAATTTTCGTTCTCAAGTACCCAATTTTCTCACCAACCAAACACAACAATAGTTAGTGGTGAGTCTAGTGACAAACCCTTAATCACAGACCCAAACATGCCCATCTGCAACAGTTGCAAGGGCAAGACCTTCATCCGCGACGACATCACCAACAACCTCGCCTGCTCCACCTGCGGACGGCTCCAAGAGTACAACAATTTGGTGGACCAGTACGGCGGCATCAACGGCCCCACCGGCACCTTCGTCTCTGTCGGCACCACCGGCACCGGCAACGTTTACAGCTACAAAGAGACCTAAATCTACGAGGCAAGAAAGATCATCGACGACGTGTCGCTTAGGCTGGGATTTTCGCCCTCCGAATTTGACGTCAAGAGAATGGTCGCGACAATCACCGAAGGTGAGTACGGCCAAGATAATTGGTTCAATGTTTTCGTTGGTGCTTGCTCCTATGTTGGCATGAGAAGAGATAACAAGTCCTTGCCGATCTCCGAGGTTTCTTCGGTGAGTACGGCCAAGGTATATATTTAATAAGTATAGCCGGTATGGTACCGAATTGGTATCGTTTCATACCGGAACCAAACAGTTCCGGTATGGTATGGTATCAATTTTGAAAAACACCTAAACCGTACCATTTCATACCGTTTTAAACTTCCGGTACCGGTACTGGTATCAGCCCAATACCATGCCGTACCGTACCGTGCCCAGTCTTAGCTAGTAGTGTATAAGATGATATATCATGACGGTTTTAAAAATAGTGTCGTCTTTTAAAATATAACGACGGTTTTAACATACACCGTTGTCTATTTCGTGTCGTGGTTTAACTATTTTGTAGTAGTGCAGATCCTAACATTTCTCGCCCCCTTAAAAGGAGGTATGTCCTCAGGCCTCTTAGCACAGTTAAATGCAACCAAACTCACTCAATACATGATAATGCATAGGTTGGAAAAAAAAATTGTCCTTGAACATGAGCCATCTTCTCCCAAAAGAGAACCACCATGTGCAATGACCAAAAAGAACTAGCACATCGTGTTTACTTAACAAGAATGGAAGAAGCTGGGGTCGATCTCTCGCGTTCAAGGAGAGCCAAACGAAAACATTAGGGTAAGGATTTTTCTCACAGCTTGTTTGAATAGATTAAAAAATGGTGTGGGAGCTACTAAAGAGAGGCATGGTTTAGAAATATGGGTGGAAGACTAGGAGCTAGTGTCAAAAATTGAAACAAAGGGAAATCTATTTTTTGAACCTTCTATTGGGGGAGGCAAGATAATAAAAGACATGGGACTAATTAGTTTAATAATTTTTTAATGTGTGAAGTTATGGAAGAAACGACACGCATGGTGTAAAATCAGCTTTCTGAATGTAATAATTCACATGAAAATGGGTAATTTTCAGTGTAGCACTTCACATAGTGGTTATTTACTATAATTGTATTGAAATTAAGCTTTATGAATTTTAGCTTTCAAGGAGGAGATGATCGAAGAACAAATTTAACGAGTTAAACCGACGAAAATTAGGCATTGTTATTAGAACAAAATGCGATGATTAAATTAATAAAATTGAAACTATATTTATAAATACGGATAAATTGCTATTTTGCTCACATGAATTATACTATAATTGTCAATTTTCTCCCTGGATTATTTTTATATATATATAAATAAGAATTTAAACTATATGAAAATGGCCAATTTAGAACTTGATGTCAATTTTTTGAATGTCCATCCAATTTCCGTCAATATTAAGAGTAAATTTGTAATTTTAAAGAAAATAAAAATTATATCTTATCAAATTACTAAATAATAGTAAAAAGATTTTTTTTAAACAAAATTAAAGAACCCCACCTCAACATCGATGCCGTGAATCCAACTCCGGCTACGCACCACCCCTCTCTACTCCAATTTTTTTTTTCTCTTGAAACTATCAAACACCTCAACTAGTTTTTTTTTTATCATGTAGAGGAGTCACAAAATTTTTTTTAATCTTTTTTTTCTCATTTTTCTGACACATTTATGGCGAGTTTTAAATGAGTTATTTTTATATATTTTAAATCCTTACTTATCGAAAAAATAATTCAAAGGAAAAATTGACATTTTTTCATGCTGGCGTCATTAAATTGAAAGTTTAATGTGTGAAGTAATGGAGGAAATGACACCGTGTGGCTTTATTTTCTTAAACTTAAAAACTTTGTCCCAAAAAACGCTAGAGAGATGAAACGCTAGCGTTTTGCTCGACTCTTTAAACATAACAACTGTACCATACGTCATCGGTTTGCCAGAAACATTTTAGCAGCGTCTTCTTCTTTGCTCTGCCGCGCCTCTGCAACTTCGCGCAAGCTTTTGGAATTTCGCTTACACCTCTACAACTTTGCGCACGACAACATCCTCTAAACAGATGTGCGCCTGAGGCGTTTTATGATTGCCTCAACTCGACTCGCGTTCGAAGGCATGCCTTTCAAAACCTTGCCATTGTCTCCTATTTCTGTATTGGGTTTGTGCCTGTAACTTCAGAAGCCAACGGAATTGCCGAAGAAGAAATCTGATTCAGCCACCACCACCTGTAAGTGATTGTTTACATAACATGCGATTTTGCTAAATCCCTCATTTCGAGTTCGATTGATGTATGTATTTTCTTTTTGAAAGGTTTCTGTTAGTCATGGTGCGCAAGCGTAAGTTAGGGGCATCTGCAAGTTGTGGAGCTCAAGATGCTAATTGTGTTGAAAATGCAATAGATAGATTTAGCAATCTTCCAGACGAAGTTGCTCATCGGATTCTTTCCTTCCTCTCTTTCAAAGATCTCACTCGAGTGGGCGCCGTGCTTAAAAGATGCAGGCAATTTCATCTATCAGTTCCGGTCGGTGAGTTTTGATTATTCAACTAGCAAACCACGTGGAGTAACCAACCAGAAGATAGTGAAGTTGATGAGCTCTTTGGATAGGTACTTGTGTTATCGTGGTGATCATAGCATGCAGATCTTCAGCATTAATTGGAGCTGCTTTGGATCTGAACCAGCGAGCAAGTTTTCTGATGATCATTTTCGGGTGATCACATGGATTGTTAATGTGGTAAGGTGCAATGTTGATTGTTAGTATGAAAATTGTATTGCCATTTCCTAGACTCTAGCATAAGTTGGGAATTAGTGGGTGAATATGGTTTTTAATAGGATTAGATTTTATCTCTTGAGATTACTCTCCTAGTTGGACTCTATTTTGATATAAGTTAAAATATTATATTTTCCTATTATAACTTGCATGTTGCTCATCTCCTACTTGTTTGGTCTAATTAGTTTGTATTAGGAGATATTGGTTGGCGTCACTTAATGTCCATATTGAATTAAAACTAATAGTCATAATTGAATAGGATATGTGGTCATGTTTTGACGTCTTTGACTTGCACCCCATATTGGATTAAACAAGAGAATCAAATCTCATAAATGGTGAGATTATAATCACGTGGACTTCTCTTGTATATTGGAGAATGTGGCCTAAATGAAGTTAAGGTAATTGAATCAGTTTTGATATCTTAGGCTTTAAAAGCAATTCACTTGAAACAAAAGGCGTATAGGTCTTTATAAGGATAGGTGACCTCTTTGTTTGAAAAACGGCTTTCTAATATTTTGTTTGAGCATATAGAATTTCTAAGAGAAAGCTGCTGTGCATATTTGAGATAAATCATCAAGTGTTCTATGTTTACTTGGTGATTTATCAAACACTTTAATCATTCATATTGCATTCATTTGCATTGTTCGGTGACTCATATGGTTGAGGGCATCAAGACCGTGGTGGCGGTTTTCCTCCGGCGAGTTTGAATCGATCGTGACCAGTATTGGATTCAACATAAGGAGAGTTGGAAGAACTCCGGCGAGCTTGAAGCAATCGTGACCAGTATTGCGTTCAACATAAGGAGTGTCAAAGATCATCCCGTGACAAAAGTTAAGTTATGAAGAAGTCGGTAAACATTATCTAGAAGGTGTCTAGGATAAATGTGTGAGTACTTCTTGTAATCATCGTTCTATAGTGGATTTGAGTTGGACTGAGGAGTCCCTTGGATTTTCCCCAGAGGTGGGTTTTACCACGTAAAATAATTCTCTGCATGTTCCTTTATTTTACGTTCAGCACGTTTCAGAATTGATAAGCCATATCAATCCTGATACCAAAGTTTAATTTTTATTTATTGACATAATCTTAAATTGGCCTATTCATCCCCCACTAGGCATTTTTAGTCATCCTACAGGTATTTTCAGAAGTGCTTGACCTCCGTTTGGCATGTGATTTTCTTGCGCTTCCATCTTGCGTTTTTCTTTACGAGTCTTTGCGGTCTCTATCGGTGCATTTGACTTGAGGATTCTTGAAGCCCCAATCCTTTTCCAGTAATCTCTATTACTTAAAACTGGAAAAAGTTACAATAGTGGATGAGAGGTTTTTCAAATGGATCTCACGTTCCTGCAAATTCATGAAGGAATTACAGCTTATTTGGATTTGGATTTGAGGAATACAAAAAATCTCTATTGAAAGTTCGTCTTTAGAATCCCTTCTTTGTTGGATCAATGTTCCTAACCTTATTCATCTGAACATCTCTGGTCAGAAACTTGAAAGTATTGATATAAGCTTGAAGGATTCCTATGCACCAACAAGCAGCATAGAGGTGAATATTTTTGCTCCAAATCTAAAATATTTGAAATGGGAAGGCATTTTGTACAATAGTCTGAATCTGGGGAAATTAACGGTTTTGGAAAAAGTTGAGATTTTTTCAGCGTCTCGGAGAAATAAATTTGATAAAGTATTTGAGTTTCTTCGTAGTGTACGCTGGGCGAAGGTTCTTATCATAAATGAGGAGACCATGAAGGTAAAATTGACACTATCCTCAACACCTTTATATTTTGTAGGAATTTGAAATCGTTTGAAAGGTTGACATTAGCTGTTGGAATATATAGCAGCTAGTTAAACTTTATTACTGTTTTTTATCTTTTGGGGTGTAGCTTCATGCCTTCTTTCTATTTATGAATCTTTCTTGATAAATTTGCAGGCATTCAAGGAAGGTTCCATGTCAG
This sequence comes from Prunus padus, assembly GCA_024362665.1. NCBI lineage: Eukaryota > Viridiplantae > Streptophyta > Magnoliopsida > Rosales > Rosaceae > Prunus > Prunus padus. The sequence goes on along the minus strand of JANFAM010000006.1, from coordinate 10,880,205 downwards.
CACCATTGGATAATATTCGTAAATTGGGTATTCATTGTAGTAGCTTGAAAGATGACCTTGTCCCAGCAATGGTCTCTCTTGTTAGAGGAATGACTAATTTGAATAGTCTATACACAAAGACTAGCCTTGACGGAGGAGACGCCAAAGCTGTAGTAAGTGTAAGTCAATGTTGCCTACTGATCTCCTTCTCGCACACATTTTCTTATAGTAATTTCTAGATTCAGTTACTTATAAATTCTTGTCAAAAAATAAACTAATCTGGTTGTCTTTTTCAATAAATATATATGCCTTGATTTCCAGTCTGGCTTTGGTATGGGATACTGGAAATTGCAAAACCTTGCTTTTGTTCGTCAGCTAAAGGAGGTAACCATAGAGCCTTCCACTGGGTCTAATGAAATTGAATTTGCACGGTATATCCCGTAGCAAGATGATTTCTACTGCCACAATTGTCATTCGGGGTTCAGGGATGGTAAGATGTAAAAGGAAGAAAGTTCGTTTATAGACAACTTTATGTATGTCCCTATTGTGGGTGTTACTAGATCCATTTTGGAAGTCAAGAGCATTTGTAATGCCACAATTCTCGCAAGTCAGAAAGCTAGCAAAGAAAAGCTGCTCTGGTTTTGTTTATAGAAGAGGTTATAGATAATGTAAGAACTTTGGCATGGGATTGTTTGGCATTTCTATTAGATTACATTGAATTCTTTTGTTTAGTATATTTGTGTTTTACACTATCGTTCTTGCAGCAGAATCATGGAGCCAGTGACAAAAAAAAGAGAGAAGGAGCAATACAACTTCCTTCTTACACTTTTTGAGCAGGAAAACCACAAGGACCTTCATCAGTGACTACTAGGAAAACCCAAGCACCTTCATCAGTGACTACTAGGAAAACCCAAGCACCTTCATGTTTTTTTATTAAAAAAAAAAGAATTATTGAAAACTTGTAAGTGGGGCTTTCGTTTCTTAGCCCTGGTATGCTTTTTTTTGTCAGAAATCTTTAAGTTTTATTACGAGTTACTAGGGCTTACTAGTGTTGGATTTCGTATGGTTTCGGAGACTATGACTTACATAATTTAAGGTTGATTAATGTTTAAAATCGTCGTTTTAGAGCTAGTTTAGCTCTAGGGTTTTGGTCTCTGCCGTAAATCCTAAGCTATGAGTGAGGATCGTGAAAAAAGAACAAGTGACACATCTATGTAATAGTCTAGGGCTAAACAAAAAGAAAATAAAGCCTAGGGTCTGAAAATAAGTACATAAATGCTGAGGGCAACTAAAGTATTTGAATGCATCTGGTGTATAGGGTAGTGATTTCCCCACTCCCCTTTTATCCACTTACACTCCCTTTTTTAATAATTGTATAGTCTCACTCCCATTTTATCTTATAGTAAAATGCATTAAAAAGCAAAAAGAAGTGTAAGTGGATAAAAGGGGAGTGGGGTAATCACAACCCTTTACTTTAGTGCTGGTTGCGGTACGGTTATCGCAAATTTTTGGGCATACAGCAAACCGACCTCGAATTTGCGATTTGGTGTTTTTTGAAACCGCAACTGACCGCATTGCAGTTGGTTACCGTGAATTAACGGTTTAAACCACTACAAGAAAAATTGCCTTAGTTGACGGCTAAAACGTGTCACTTAACATGTTACTTGACTGCTCAAAAACCGTCAAGAGTGTGGGTATCAATAAAAGGTACCCCCTTTCTTGACACTTTTTAGCCGTCAAGTAAAATTTGTTCTTGACGGCTATTAGCCGTCAACTAACACTTTCTTGACACTTTTTAAACGTCAAGTTAAGCTTACTTGACACTTTTTAACCGTCAAGTAATATTTTTTCTTGACGGCTATTAGCCGTCAACTAACACTTTCTTGACGCGTTTTAGACGTCAAGTTAAGCTTACTTGACACGTTTTAACCGTCAAGTAACATTTGTTCTTAACGGCTATTAGCCGTCAACTAACACTTTCTTGACGCATTTTAAACGTCAAGTTAAGATTACTTGACGGATTTTAGCCGTCAAGAAATAAAAAGATAATATTAAAAAAAAAATGATAACCCAATAATAGAAAACAAATAGGAAATTGTACATCCACTATAACAATATAATTAGATAGAGTAATTATATATATAGAAAACACATTAAAAATTACACAGCAATAAAAAAAATTAAATGACCAAAGCTATCTAGTACATAGTATGTAGTAGATCACAAATTACATGGAACTAATTGTCACTTAGAAGCTTGGCACTTTACGAGCCTCTCCTCCAATGCTTTGATAACTTAAACACATTATACATCCATCAAGCTTAAGCACTTGTGAAAGTTACCATGACCAAGTTGATTTCCATCCATCAAGCTAAACATAGGATAACATTCCTGCTCTGTAAATTGGAATTAACTAGCTGCAAAAAAGGAAACAATCTCTTTCTATAAAGTACGCACCAAATGTAAAATGCTATCAAATTCAATTAGCACACATAGACCAACTTTTCAAACACGCATACCGTCTTTAAGTTTTACAGAGAGAGAGAGAGAGAAACCGCTCATTAAATTTACATCTACATATGGCCACAAATCCAATTTCATTTAATTAAGAAAAGAAATGATACAATATACTCAAGTCCATTTACGTTTGAGGGCATACATGAACTGACAATGTTTGATTTGCCCAAATCAAAGAGTTGAGTCATTTTCATTTGACGTTCCCTATCCTGAACCATACAACACTTGGCAAATGCTTAATATCTCTAGGCTTGAGCAGACTTATTCACAATTGAGAGGACTAAGATAGGTAAAATAATAATGAGAGGCATATCGTGCACATATCCATTGCCAAATTTAAGTAGTTGCTCCTTTTGACTAAAATTAACGCAGAGAAAATTTTGAACTCAATTACGCACAAAAGAAAAGACCGTATACTTCTACCTAGTTAGGTACACAAATTTAGTAAGAGGGTAGAATGGAAATCCTTTAAATATGCAGATTTATATTCTTCAGCAGAGCCTTAAAAGAAAATTTCAGCATCCATTCAACAAAGGAATCAAACAATAAACTAAATATGTAATGTATGCCCTTATGCAACCCTCAGTTATCTCTATAATGAACTTGATAAGAGAAAAATCTCAGTCTGCATTTTCGGAAATATGAAAAGAAACCGGGAGTAACTGGAATTTGGAAAAAGATAAGTTATAGAAAAGAATATACCTGGGAGGAATTGAACCTATTCCCACCATCATCAGGATCTCTGAGAATTGATTCTTCTGAAAACCAAAAGCTGCTTTCAGATAACAAGTAGTGATACATATTTTATTTTTAGGTATTATTACATGCATAAATAAACTCCAATTGATCATCTGAATTTTTATATTGATGCTCTTAAAAATCTGCAGTTCTGTGTCACTTATATAGCTTAGAGTCAGCACAAAGTATTATCAAATAGATAATACAAGAGGAGAGTCAGCACAAAGTATTATCAAATAGAAAAACCAGTTTTACTCAGTGGCTTCATGTCAATAGACAGAAATGCAAGAAGAGAAGACATGATTTTTGTGGAGTTTCTACTTCTCTAATATCACATTCTCAGAAAATTTCTTTTATGACAAACTATTGGCTTTCGAACTATACGTGGATACATCAAATCTTAAATGTACAATTTTTTTAAAAAAGAAAATCTTAAATGTACACTGAAACCAAAAAGTTAATTTTTAGCATCAACAACAATATGTTGCAATGAAACAATGAATAAAAGATACAACATAGATAATAGCTGCCCATAAATAATCTCTAATTGTAACACGTATACTAAATATATTTAAAGAACATTGATAATAGTTCCTTTATCCATATGATTGTCAGCATTTGCATTCCTTAAATTCTTGAATCCCACATCCCCTTTCATTCAAACTCTTGAGAAAACAACATACACTACTTAAGGGCAAAGAGATATACATATATATGTATATCATGATGAGTTTTGTGAACCTCCTAAATTTCCACTTAGAATAAAATGGAGGCAAAGTTATAATGATCAATGGGTTTTGCTTTCCTTGGAAACTACAGTGATATAATCATGTACCATTATACATGTTCTGTGTTCTGAGTAAAGCTTTAGGAGCCATTTGTCCTTGTATAAAAAAAGAAAAAAAAGAAGTCGCCTAACTTGCAAAAAGCATATCCCATATCATAAGGAAAATAATTTATGAATATCTAATAAAAAAAGAATACATAAAAAATGGTCAATGGTGGTTCACTGTTTGAAGACAAATGATTTTATTAAAGCAACCATTTTTGGGGAGGTAGGTAATTAGGGAAGCTAACTTCTAAAGGAAACTTTTACATGATGGGTGGTGAGTGGTGACAGTGATCAGTTGATGGAATTGACCCGATTGAATTTGTAGTTGGCCATGCTAAACTAATAGATTAAGATAGTGAACACAAACACGAAACGAGAAACTAAAACGATGAAGAAAGAAAGCTAAAAATCATTGACCTATAAATAAACTTTTAGTTCACCACCAATTTCAGATTGGGATTGAAAGACCAAATCAAACAATTTAAACACCTGAAATTCATAGACTGCTAAGTTGAGAATATAGGATACCTTCCAATGTATCTTAGAGACTTTGGTGATGAACCATCTTTTGGGTATTTGCACTTTTCCACATACCTGGAAATCAAAAGGGTCAGACATCTACAATGATGGTTTTAGAAATAAGAAATTAGTAATTGAGCTTCGCATACTTGGCCGTCAGACCATCCCAATTTTTGGCATTCCCACCATTCACTGAATAGATTTTTCCTTTCTTTGGAATCTGGGCAAAGAAGTAGATATAAACTGAAAGTTAGAGGCTCCAAAACAAAGGGAAAAGAATGCCAATCTCAAAGATAACATATGTCCCTTGGTACATTCTCAACAGAATACAGTAAAGATTATGCTGGTTGAGGAGTATAAAAAGAGGTATACCTGGATGTCTGGATGAGTTAGTATGAACTCCCCAAGAGATGGATCCAGGGTGAACCCATGAACTCAAGTTCCAGTGCTCAACACAAACGTAAAATCATTACATTCCTAAATAATTAAAGCACTGACTTGCAAATTTAGACTGCAGGCAATGAAAATCCTAGATCCTACAATCAAAAGAAAGATTCAAAAATAATGAGAACCAGGAAACCCATACTAGAATCGAAATACTCAATTAGGAAAACGATCCAACGACAGAAAAAAATTAAATCTGTATCAGATTCTTGTTTTCAAACTTGAACTTTTAAATCAAATGAACCAAAATACATAAAAGAAATCAAATCCATTCTGGTGTATTAATAGTCCAGATTTCAAAGAAAACGACCTCAAATTCTAAAAAGAGATGAAGAAACACACCTCAGTTTGCAGTTGACATTGGAAGAACTCGAGTCCAGTGATGCCGCTCAACCAGAGCAAGAAAGATTCTCCAACACCATATCCTTCATCTCTTCTCCTCTGTTTGCAGACGGGTCGATCACCCACACCACATTTCATGGGTTCCACAGCCGATCGTGAATCTAAGGTCGTCGATCGAAGCGGGTCTCGGGTCTTTATTCTGATTTTGCAGATGGTTGTGAAATGGTTATGGATACAGATGTTTATGGGGGTCCGACCGGTCGAGATGAAGCTAGCATTTGGTCGAGGGAACGAAAGTCAGACGGTTGTGCTCTCGTTGATGCTGATTTGTGGGTTTTGCAATCTACTTAGAGTGGCTGAAAACCCAAATATACCAACAGAAAAATTGGAAAGAACTCAGAGAGATCTTGAGCGAGAGAGTGAGAGTGGAAAGATGATTAAGCGAGAGCATAGAAGAATTGAGTGAGAGATTGAGAGCAGAGATATGAGTTGTGCGACAAAGTGATCTTGACAAAAAGAAAAGGAAGGGCGGCGCAAGACAGAGAGAGAGAAGGACGAAGGGAGAGAGAAGAGAGAAAAATGAACGGCATAGTACTTAGGGGTTTTCTTCTTTAATTGTCGGTTTTTTTTGGAAGGGTAAGTGACGGCTTCTAATAAATGTCAACAAAATGGTTTTTTACCTGACGTTTTTTAAAAAACGTCAAAGTTATCGGGCATTAGTTGACACTTTCCATAAAATGTCAGGAAAAACTGAAAATAGTTGACGTTTTCTAAAAAGTGTCAAAGCTTTGTAGAATAGTTGATGGTTTTTCAAGAAACGTCAACTATGAAGTGTCAACTAAAGCATATTTTCTTGTAGTGAACCGAGAATTGGGCCTAAATTAGACAGTTCATCTTCATTCATCCTTTTGAAAGTTCAAACATAATAGAAAAGTTACAAGTTGTCATAATAGAAAAGTTCAAGCATGCTTTTTAGTTCAAGCATTGTTCAAGCTTAATAAACTCAACCTTAATGAAAGTTAGGTTACAACCTAATAGAAAAATGCAATGCAAAATGAATTAAAGTTACAACCCAAAGGAAAAATCCAATTCAAAAGTAAATAAAGTTACAAACCAAAGGAAAATCCAATTCAAAATTAATTAAAGTTACAAACCAAAAGACCAATATTTGTCAAATTTATGGGTGCCAATACAAACCCAAAAGAAAACTCAAGTGTTGGTGGTGGTGAGTGGTTTTGAAGGACCCGGTTGCGATGTATGAGCACCAATGTTATCTACAAATAAAACAACACAAGTTTAGTAAATTTTATTATAAGAAGCATACATAACATGAACATAAATAACCTAATTACTTACAAGTTGTCATATGTTCCAATTCCTTGTAGAATTCAACCTCATCATCCATTGGTTCCTTGTAAAAGGAAAATTCTTCCGCCCTAAGCCAATCAGAAGTACACACTAATGCCTCTACCATTTTAGGATGCAAGGAGGTTCTAAAAGGATCCACAATCCTCTTGCCTAGGCTAAAAGCATTTTCACTAGCAACCGTAGAACTTGGAATTTCCAAGATATCCTTGGCAACTTGTGAAAGAATTGGATATCTTGTTTGGTTCCCTTTCCACCAATTCAAGAGATTGAATTGTTTGCTCAAAGGGCTCTCAAAAGGATCCGTCAAGTACTTATCCACTTCATTGGATATCTCAACGGATTGCTCATCCTTCCTTTTTTGCACAAGTTGTTGCATTAGTTGAAATGTGACATCAACCTCGTCACCAATTTGTGCAACAGCATCATCATCTTCATCCTCATCAATTTGGCTCGCAACACTCCCAACCCCTTTATACTCATTATACAATTCATTCAAACACCTTACAACCTCCTTAACAATCTCATCTTGCTTTCTAGCATCCGCCCCAAGATTGCCAAAGCTTATTTGGAGCATTTGAAGCTTCATTCGTGGGTCTAGCACATTGCCCAAAAATATAAGCTTATTCACAACCTCAAAGCTCCCCCAATATTTGTCAAATTTCAACTTCATTGAAGATGCTATCCGTTGCATAGTAGGATTTCTAGGATCCTTCATTTTCGCTTCTATTTGAACTTGTAACGCAACCAATTCTAGGAAAATTATTGGGGATGTACAAGTTTTGGTTGCACTAAACTTCAATGTAGCATCATAAAATTTTTTGAGAAAATGCACAAAAGCTAATGCCTTCTCCCAATCATCATCTTTTGGAGGTCCCACTCTCTTAACCATCACTTTCTTAACTTTTTCTTCCTCTAAAAAGTAAGCTTGAAACACCTCACAAGAATATGCCATCTTGTCAAAGACTTGCCTATACTTGAATGCACCTTCAAGCATTTTATAGGTTGCATTCCACCTTGTAGGCACATCCATTGGCACATTTGCCATCTTGTCCATCCTACATGCAATGGCATATTCTCTAAACTTATCCAACCTCGCCAGAGAAGAGTGAATAAACTTCACACAATTTCTTATACCCTCAATTGAGGCACTAAGCTCCTTCAACCCATCCTTAACAATTAAATTAAGAATGTGACAAGCACACCTTAAGTGCAAGTACTTCCCATGCAACATTAAGGTGTTCATTGCCTTTAGGCTTTGTGCCATGTACTCAACCGCCTCATCAGGCGGAAGCATTATCAACGGTAATTGTGAACACTTTGTGTATACCCCAATCCGTCAAATATGCATCTAAGGTTTTTCCTATGTCAATGCCCTTATGACTAGTGATCTTTGTGAAGCTAATTATTCTTTTGTGCAACTTCCAATCACTATCCATGAAGTGGATCGTCACAACCATGTAATTTATGTTTTGGATCGATATCCAAGTATCAGTTGTGATACTAACTCTTTGCTCACCAATCACACTTAATATCTTTGCCTTTTCAACCACAAATAACTCCCACACCCCCTCGGAAACCTTCTTCCTACTTGGTACCTTCAAACGAGGTTGCACCTCGGCCATCATTTCCTTAAAACCCGAGCCCTCAACGACTCTAAAAGGATGCTCATCCTTAATGATGAACTTCACAACCAATAACTCACTTTTTTATTTATTGAATGTGTGAGGGACCAATCCATTACCCATTGTATCCGTTGTCAAAGAAGGTTGATTGGCATCACCTTGTTGTTGATATAGAGGAGAGAGCTTGCATCTCCTCTCTAAGTGATTTTTAAACCCGTTGTCCCATTTTTTCTAGAGTCCGCCGGCATCTCCAGTTTGCAATAATTGCAAACCCCTATAATCTTCTCTACCCCATTACCATCCTTCTTTATTTGTTTTGTGCAATGTAACCACACAATCGATTTTGGGGCTTTCCACTTTTCTCCCTTGGGCTGCCCCTCATGGGTGGGATTTTGTGTTTGAGTTGGAGGTTGTGTTTCGGGTGTTTCGGTTTCTGTTTGGGTATTAGAGGAACTAGATGTGTTAGATTGGCTAGACTCCATCTATTTAAAACACAACACAACACAACAACATAAAGACATATGAATAAATTATTATTTAACTAAAAAACAGATTTAATAAACACCCTAAATAGATTTAATAAACACCCTAAATAGATTTAATAAACATCCTGGAAATGACATGCTTGTTATTTTAATATTGGTGCTAAGCTATGGTCAAATGCATTTGTTAAATGAGAGACTAATGCAGCATTAGTCTCTCATTTAACAAATGCATTTGACCATAGCTTAGAACTAATATTAAACAAAATGGTAAACTCTCGACAAGTAATGCATCATACCTAATATATAGGGTTATTGACTTCAATGGTCCCCCAACTAGTGCTCCAGTATCATTTTGGTCCACCAACTAAATTTTCGACTTTAATGGTCCATCAACTTTTTTTTTGGTATCAAAACGGTCCTACCGTCAAAATCTGTCAATTGTTCTATGAAATCCAGGGACAAAATTGTCTTTTTGGACTAAACCATCTAAAAACAGAAGAAAAAATAATAATAAACCATCTAAAAACAGAAAAAAATTTGAAAATTATAAACAATTAAAAAAACTTAAAAGAAACGAAAACAAAATTAAAAACCAAATATAAGCTATACCCAACAAAAACGCAGCCCCCTCCCCCATCCTCAACGCAGCCCCCGTCCCCTTCCCCTTTTTCTCCAAACCTACCCCTACCCCACCTCCAACATCTTAACTATCTATCCCTCTCTTCCACACCAAAACTCGCTCCTCCTTCCCTTCCCTCTCTCCGTTGCACACCCAAACCCACCCCGATCTCTCCTACCCCAACCATTCAGCCCCACCTCCGATCTCCCAAACTACCAAACTAATGAGCATAAATATAAACTAATACATAATTAAATAATTTCGAAATTTACCTCTGCCAAACCGAGCAACCAATCCCACCAAGCCTCTTTGCCTCTCAATTCAACTGAAAAATGAAATGTAGTCATTAGAAAACCTACAATTGAAACACATAATCGAAACCCTAAATTCCCAATTCCATTCAAAATCCAAAACCCAAATTTTGAAACCCCCAATTTCAGAAATTACCTGAGGCTATAACTAAGGATGGCGAGTTTGAATTGAAGCACCCGGATCGACAACTGAGATCGAGAGAGAGAGGGTTGATTTCGTTTGGGAGTCTGAGATAGAGAGAGAGAGAGAGAGAGAGAGAGAGAGAGGACTGAGAGTTGAGAGCTGAGAGATGGAGAGTGCTTGAGAGATTGATCGAGTTGAGAGCTGTGAGATCATGAGTTGAGAGATGGAGAGTGCTTGAGTTGAGAGATCGATTGAGAGTTCAGAAAGCAAGAGAGAACTGAGAGGGAAACAAAATGAGATCGCGAAAGAGAGAGAGTAAGATCTGATTAAATTCGGATCTAATTCGTAGCCGTTGGATTCATCTAACGCCTATGAGTTAATATAATTATATTTTTAATATTAAATAAAGTATAATCGCGGTTTACAGTAACTGCAAAATTCCGAAATTCAAACCCGCAACCGCAACCGCAAATTGCGGTCGATTTCTGAAACCGCAATTGCGGTCGGTTTTACCGTAATCTCGGTATTTTTCGATTACATATCGGTCGGTTTTTGCGGTTTTTCAGTTTAAAATGCCAGCCCTACTTTACTTAATCCCCTATGCTTTTCACCTTACTTTTCTTTTCCTATCTTTTTATCATTCATTCAAACTTATTGAAACAAAATTCAGCAGTTGAGTTGGTTTTCTTTAAGAGATTTCTTCAGCAAGAAAAGAACATTGAGTTCTTGCTTGTTTCCCTATTGTCAAAAACATTGAATTTTGGTTTATATGAAGCTAAACAACAATGACTTGAATTACGAGGAAGGAGAGAAAATTTTGTGTTTGGTTCACGAATAATGAAGTCATTCGCACCAAATTGTCAGAGTACCAAACTCGAATAAAGTCATTAATATTGGACGACATTGATTGTAGGTATTGAAGAACATGATTGATATATGCAAGAAGAGCGTTTCTGTCAAATGAGAAGTATTGAAACTTCCCAAGTATTTGACTAGGAAACCCCCAAGGACCTTCATCAGTGAGTAGGATTTAGTTCCTACTCTTGACGATGAGGGCAAGGTGTTCGACGAATTACCTGAAAGAGGCTGAGGCAGGCCAACTGGGCGAGCAAAGAGAGCTGTTGTACGGCCTTCAGTTGATGTCAAGTGATGGCTGTCGAGCAAAGAGAGCTGTTGTATGGGCAATCAAATGGCAACTATCAAGCAAAAATCTACAATACAACAATGCAATATGACTAAAACTTTATTTAAATAAAAAATAAACAGAATTAAAATTAAGGGAGACAAGTAAACCCTTATTTTAAAAAAAATCAAAAAGGAGAATTTCATTCAACTAGGAAAACGTATAGGAGGGCAAAAACAATGGCCTCGTTAAAACCTTTGCCAAAAAAAATCCCCATAAGGAGGAAAATCTAGACAACGAAAAAGCTCCAAAAAAAAATGCAGAAAAAACACCCTACCCCACATCCCTATCTTTCCCTAGAAGAGAGTCCAACCAAGGTGGTGCCGTCCAAACAAAACTAGAGCCTTCCTTCAAGCCAAATTGAGTAAGAGCATGCGCCACACCGTTGCCCTTTCGAGGTTGATACAAAACATCAGTCACATACATGTTGACTACCAACCGTCTAATATCTTCCACCGCATTGCCAATGTTGCTCCACCAATCCATTCTGCCATTAAGTCTTGAAACAGCTTCTTGGGAGGCTGTTGCAAGTGTAAAACGATTAAAACCCAGAAAGCCTATCATCAATAAACCATCCAACCCCTACGGCCCTGCAGCAGCCAAACCACAAAAGAAAATTCCTTTCATCAACTTACAGAGACAAGTAACACTTTTGAACTAATTATACAAGGTTGCTTTTTTATGCTTTTTTAATATTGAAAGAGTCATATATCTACAATGTTCTCATTTCGAAACAAAAGTATCAATCAGCAACATCTGTACGGAGTGTACAGGAATTTAATTAATATGACATCCATACAATACAAAATCAGAGGATTTTCAAAACAGCCTTGTACATAGAAAAACATAAATCCCCCATAAAGAGAAAATAAAAAAGCACACCACAACACCAAGAGGAATGACTTACCATAATGATAATAGCTTGTTGATGACAATGAAATAGAAGTTTCTTACTGAGAAGATGATTGGACAGAAGAGCTTCCCGATGTGCTCGCTTCGCCAGACTGCCTGACCTGAGCCAATCCAATGTACTTATGCGGGACATGGGCTATTTTCGACCAATCCTCACCGCTACCTTGTCTGCATCTTTCCTCAAGCTCAGGACATTCTTGAATAGAGAGGGTCTGGAGTTTAGTGAGAAGATTGAAACCCGGTGGCAATAGTTTTATATTAGGACAATCATATATGATCAAAGATCTTAGACAATCAAGATCCTTAAACCATTCTGGCAAAGCTGTTAGATTGTCGCAGCTACTAATTTCCAAGCAGTGCAGGGTCTTGACATTGTGCAACCCTTCTGGCAGAGAATCAAACCAAGTACAGCTCAGAACCATCAAACTTCGAAGGGAGTAGAGGTGTTGAACACCTGCTGGAAAAGAACCAAGATTTGGACAGTCCATGATGGTCAGGTGCTCAAGCAATGTGAGCTGTTCCAAACTGGACGACAGAGAAGTCAGCTCACTGCAGTTTTCGATGGACAAAGTTCGAAGCAAACCCAAACCTCCAATTCCACCATCTGGCAAGGATGTTAGACTGCCACAGCCACTAATCTCCAGTGACTCCAGAGCTTTGAGGTTCTGTAAACTTTGTGGTAGAGAGGACAGCTCTTTACACCAACGAATGGTTAATGATTTCAGAGAACTAAGGTTTTGCATCTCCAAAGGCAATGAATGAAGATTGGGGCAGGACACAATCTTCAAGGAAGACAGACTAGCTGATGCAAAGAGCCCTTCCGGGAGAGACACTAGGTCTGGAATTTTGTCAAGAATAAGAACAGATAGCAAACTTAAATCTGCTATGGGCACCATCGTAGGATTACAATCCCGCAGCTCCAAATGTTGAAGGGACTGAGGTAACGGTATATGCGCTAACTTGGGGCAATTCTTTACAGTTAATTTCTTCAATCTACGGAATGCATTTCCATCATTTGCACTTGACCAGTCTTCCATGTTTGCAAAATCACTTATTGAGAGTTCTTGGAGTGATGGAAACCATATGTCTGCACCGTCACCATAGAACTCTCTACCAATTTTCTTCACCCCATCCATTCCATGCAGAGAAAGTGTCTTAAGTAGCGGAAGATTCCCAAGGGCTGGAAGATATTCACTTCTTCTACAGTTGGTGAAATCAGCAGCGACCAGATTTGGGAGAGCCCAATCAGGAAATTTGGTTCCTGGGTACCCATTTATAACTAGATTTTTCAGATTTTCACGTGGTTGCAGGTATTCAATAAGTTTTTCAGCTTGCAGCGCTATAATAGATCCTGGGACACCTGCTTCAGCTGGGGCATTAGGTGGTTTGGCGAATGAATCTTTAAATCCCGGAATAAAACCCCAGTATAATCCCAATGACTCAAGATTTTTCATCTCCATGAACCATTGTTCTTTGTGTGCTGGTGTAGCATCTTCAATATTCTCCAAGCGAGTAATATTCAACTCCCCATGAAGATTTAAAAGACCCAGCAGAAGGGGGATCCCTCCGGATTTCCCTAGTTGATGATGCCCCTTCGACGCGACAAAAAGTGGCAATGTCTGAAGTCGAGGTAAGCGTTCAATACAAGGCATACACTCCAGACTTACGCATCCACTTAAGTTAAGATGTCGTAGGCTTATGGACAAGCTTCCCAAAATTGGCGAAGATTCAAGATTATGACAACAAATTAGGTTTAGGGTCTGCAAAGAAAAGAGGTACTGTATGCTTTCAGGTAACTTGGAGATACGCGTGTAAGACAAGTCAAGATACCTCAAACATTTCAATCCGCCCAAGCATTCTGGCAGATCAACAATATCACAGTTGTTGAGATCTAGCACACGCAAGTATTGAAAACTTGAATAAATTTTATCTCCGTTCTCTAACCTGCCGGAATCTCCGATCAATAAGAGAGTTCGCAAATGTTTTGCTTCATATAGAGTTTCTGGAATTGTAATTGCACCATATCTATAAACAACAGATGCGTGGCGAATCCCTGCTGGTGACCAATTTTGTGGCCGACCCTGTTCAAGTACCACATATTCTTTTCCTGCAACATATCGTGCAAGATCATGAATGATATCATTCATCTTGTATCCAATTGTTTCTCCACCTTCATGTAGCCGTACTTCTTGCAAGAAAGATATCCACAACAATTCGGAAAAGTATTCGTCACCAATGTCTTCAGGTCGCTTGCTTCCCTCTTTTGGAATGAAGCCTTCTGCCATCCATAGATGAATTAACTTGTGCTTCTTGAACTCATAATTTTTGGGAAATAATGAGCAGAATGCAAAGCATTGTCTAAGATGTGATGGTAAACTCAACATCAGGGCAGGGAAAAGTTTATGATGGCTTCCATCTAATTCCCAAAGTTCACAATCTCGCATAAATAACCACTGTCTTTCTTCTCTTTTCGGGCGCATTGAGCTTCCCAAACTTTTCGCAGCTAATGGCATACCTCCAACTTTTTGATAATCTCCTTTCCAATCCGTGTAAGATTTGGATACTTCACTTCTTCTTCTTCTCGTCCAAATGCCCCGTGCTTGAACAAAGACCAGCAATCATCATCCGTCAAACCGTTCAAAACAAACTGTGGTGAATGTGGAAAGTTTATCACTAATGGAATTTTTTGACTGCGGGTAGTGACGATTATTTTGCATCCATTAAGACCCGTTGTAAACAAAGGTCTTAGTTTGTCCCAATCATCCTGGTCTTCTGTCCAAACATCATCCAACACGATCAGATATCTTTTCTTCTGCAGCAATTTCGAAAGCCGAGACTGAAGCAGTTCGATCTCCGACGACTTGCATTCATCCTCTGTTGCACGCTCAATGGCAGCCTTCATAATCTTCTTGACATTGAAATCCTCAGAAACAAAAATCCACATTCTAGAGTCGAAGTGTTGGGAGACCCTCTCATCGTGATATGCCAATTGAGCAAGAGTGGTCTTGCCAATTCCTCCAATACCAGTTATTGGAATACAGGTTGCGTATCCATCCTGGGATGTTTCAGAAGATAGTAACAGTTTGACTAACTTCTCTTTCTCATCATCTCTTCCATATATCTTTGAGTAGTCGACGCAAGAGACAGACTCCCTCGTGCCATCAGGTCGTCGATCTCCATATATCTTTGGCTCGCTAAAATTAAATGTCGAGAGTCCCTCATTTATCATATTTTCTAATCTCTGGAGTGCCTTTTTAATTTTGTCAGCATCAGAAGCCTTTAGTAATTGGATGACGCTTTTGCGAGGGATAAAAAAGTCTAGAAGGTCCTCAGCATCAGAAGCAGCATTCTTGAGGTTTGACAACCAATGCCTAACATATTTGTTGGTTATTTGTTGCTCCTCTGCTTCTTGAAGAATAGCTTGAGTCCTCATCAAGGCATCTCGTAGGCTGTGGAAGTTGTCCTCGACACCGCGGATATCAGCAAGCTTTTCTAGGGCTGGGGATGCCAATCTGTCAAAGATCACTTGCAAAGCAGGGGATAAAACTATGCTTGCTGCTGCTTCCATTTCTAGCAGCAACAAACAGCGAAACAAAACAAGGCTGAGATGATGAGTATAGTTGGACCTGGATATGGAAATGGAATGGAACTAAAGAGAATTACAATTTGGATGATGAGAATAGTTAGCTTTAGAGGGACTTTCAAAAGCCAGCAAATATGTGGTTCACACCCAAAGTCAAGGTCTTTTCATCCAAGTACGTACTTTTCTTGTTTGCTTCATGGTGGAGAATTGGAGATATAGATATTTGTTTCTCTCTTTTCATCTTTTTCTCTTTGCTCATTCTTTCCACCCATCTACATTTTTTTTCTTTTGCTAATACTTTAATACATCCTTATTTTCATCAAGGAGGCTTAATTATCCTCATACTCCTTGTATTATCCTATGTCTTACTTTTAAAAAAAAATATAAAAATCCTATGTCTTACTTTGCCCTTTAAAAGTTAATTTGACTCACGTTTCCCCTAAACTTATTTGAATGTTTTAAAAACCCTCAACAGTCAACTAAATCAACTATTTCATTACCATAGCTCACATGGCGCATGTATATCTGTATGGGACGGATTTGCTGTCCTCATTTTTCATGTCCTTTCGTGTCTCTTATATAATTTTTTGACACGTTTCGTATAATTTTTCATTGTACAATTGTTGGTTGGAATGAAAGTTTCTTACTCTTTGATAATAAAAAACTTGAATAAATTTTTTTTAAAAAAATTTAATATTGAAATGAAAAAACTGTTTTCTTGTATTGTTTTGGTGGATATCTTGTTTTAGCCCAATATTGGACGTATTGAAGAACATGATTTATATATGCAAGAGTGTTTCTGTCAGATGATTTGTATTGTCTAGGAAACCCCCAAGCACCTTATCTTTTTGAAGAAATTTAGTTCCTACTCTTTTGTCTCACTAGCATCTAGTTCCTACTCTTTTGTCCTTTTTTTTTCTTTTCTCAAGTATTGGGTCCCCTCTTTCATTCATTTATAAAAAAGGAGATCCAAAATTTGTCGTGTTAGTTGATTACATTATGACCCAAGGAACTTAAGAGCCTATTCCAAAACTAAAAATTTTCAAATTTTGTATGTTTCTATTTTGTACAAAGCGGTATTTAAGTGGAGTACAAAATTGAATACACACATTGGGTATATCGATGAAGGCTCTTAACTATTTGAGCGACAAACGTGTATTGCAAAAATTGTGTTTACATGGAATTATTCCTCATTGAGTTATATGCTGCTACCCTCTCTCCTACGTAGTTACATTGGTAAGCAACACAGCTCATTCTTAATTCACCATTGAGAGCCTGAATTCAGACATTTGGAACTTAAGAAAGAAAAACACACCACACTTTTGATGGGATAAGGCTCAAGGGACCCATTCGGGTGTAGGATTTGAACTCAAAAGGTCTCGATTCATGTAAATAGTGTACCACGTACTTACTTTGAAATTGTAGTGGGGTCACGGTCACTCCCACGTTCAGTGCCAAGGCTTGTATTAAGCCACACGCAATAACAAAGAAGTCAGATAACTCACTGCAGCTCTCAATTGAGAAAGTTCAGAGGGAAAACTTCCACCATCCGAAGTGGAGATTATTGGAAGAGTTAAAGAGGAACAAAAATTTGGATTTGAACTCCTTTTCTCTTTATAGCTCATGCTGGGCAGAGAAGTTTCAGGCCTCTGAACCTAATCATCCTACTGTGACTCCAATATGAGGTCTTGTAATTTGTAAAGTCTGTGTTCACCCTCAAATCCCACGGCCATTATGGATTGATCATTGGAATTTAGATTTATGAGATTGCGAGCGTGCCACTGTTAATAGTAAAAGCTCTAACAAAATGAAATTGTAACTATTTAATTGTGCACCATGAACTAACTAATGATCAAGCAAAATGAGGACTTCAATATTTCCCTAGTACAAAAAGTTGAAACCAAAACAAGCCAGAGTTTTTTTTTCATTTTAAAAAAGAGCAAAAATAACCAACAGCAAAGAAAGATGAGTGTTTGTCTGAAGATTTCTCAATGCAGACAATTTGAACAACAAGCTTCACGTCAATTGGAAATCATACCAACAAAACTGGAAAAAAGTTAATATTGGATGAGAGGTTTTTCAGCAAGAAAAGAACATTGAGTTCTTGCTTGTTTCCCTATTGTCAAAAAAATTGAATTTTGATTTATATGAAGCTAAACAACAATGACTTGAATTACGAGGAAGGAGAGAAAATTTTGTGTCAGATTTCGTATGGTTTCGGAGACTATGACTTATATAATTTACGGTTGATTAATATTTAAAATCGTTGTTATAGAGCTAGTTTAGCTCCGGGGTTTTGGTCTCTGCCCTAAATCCTAAGCTATGAGTGAGGATCGTGAAAAAAGAACAAGTGACACAGCTATGTGATAGTCAAGAAGAGCATGATAGATATATGCTAGTTTAGCTCTGGGGTTTTAGAGCAAGATTGATATATTGGACGACATTGATTGTAGGTATTGAAGAACATGATTGATATACGCAAGAAGAGCGTTTCTGTCAAAGGAAAAGTTTTGAATCTCCCCAAGTATTTGACTAGGAAACCCCCAAGTATTTTTTCAAAAAGGAAAGACCAAATTATTCGATGCTCATGGAGTGAAAAAAGGAATGTAATGTACCGCACATGAATAATTCCTATAATCCTATTGCTAAGATACATTGGACAGATATATTTACTTGTTGCGTTTGAAATTCTTGCCAGAGCATTGCCACAAAGATTTCCAATTTTAATTTTAATTTTGTGCTTTGGAATTCTCAGGTCCGGCTTAAATTCTATGGGCCATCAACATTGACTTTAAATTATATATCCAAATTTTATGTAACTACTTATATTTAGGCATTATATTGTGAGATTGAGAATCCTTCTAATTATGTATAATTACTTATATGTAGGTTTTAATTTGCGTAAACAATTACTAGTCTTATATGTCTACCTTCTCTATTTTCCGTAAGTCAGGCTTCTCCAATATTATGTGCTTCAAGTATTTATGTCATACAGGGACACAAACTCTCTAAGTGTGGATAAATGGTGCAGGATCGCGGGATGTGAGTGACCGACTGACCAATCGTGCAACTACTCACATCCCACCTTCATCTGTGAGTAGGATTTAGTTCCTACTCTTTTTGAAAAATTTTATCTGATTCTTCCCCATTTTCTCACTAGCATTTAGTTCCTACTCTTTTGTCCCATTCCTCTTTCATTAAGTTGTTAAAAAGGGGACCCAAAATCTGTTCTTGTTCTTGGCTAGAGCCTTAGAGGACCCCATGTTTGACTAAGAAAGCAAACAAGAACAGTCACTACCAAAAGCACAAAATAAGCAGTTGATGTCAACAGATTAAAACACTGGTAGCACTTAATCTTGACGATGAGGGCAAGGTGTTCGACGAATTACCTGAAAGAGGCTGAGGCAGACCAACTGGGCGAGCAAAGAGAGCTGTTGTACGGCCTTCAGTTGATGTCAACTGATGGCTGTCGAGCAAAGAGAGCTGTTGTATGGGCAATCAAATGGCCACTATCAAGCAAAAATCTACAATACAACAATGCAATATGACTAAAACTTTATTTAAATAAAAAATAAACAGAATCAAAATTAAGAGAGACAAGTAAACCCTTTTTTTTTAATCAAAAAGGAGAATTTCATTCAACTAGGAAAACGTATAGGAGGGCAAAAACAATGGCCTCGTTAAAACCTTTGCCATAAAAAAAAATCCCCACAATGAGGAAAATCTGGAAAAGGAAAAAGAGTACCACAACGCCTCCAAAAAAAATACAGAAAAAACACCCTACCCCCACATCCCTATCTTTCCCTAGAAGAGAGTCCAACCAAAGTGGTGCAGTCCAAACGAAACTAGAGCCTTCCTTCAAGCCAAATTGAGTAAGAGCATGCGCCACACCGTTGCCTTTCGAGGCTGATACAAAACATCCGTCACATATATGTCGACCACCAACTGTCTAATATCTTCCACCACATTGCCAATGTTGCTCCACCAATCCATTCTGCCATTAAGCATTGAAACAGCTTCTTGGGAAGCAGTTGCAAGTATAAAACGATTAAAACCCAAAAAGCCTATCATCAATAAACCTTCCCATATGGCTATCTCCCTCCCCAAAACATCCAACCCCTGCGGCCCTGCAGCAGCAAAACCACAAAAGAAAATTCCTTTCATCAACTTACAGAGACAAGTAACACATTTGAACTAATTATACAAGGTTGCTTTTTTATGCTTTTTTAATATTGAAAGAGTCATATATCTACAATGTTCTCATTTCGAAACAAAAGTATCAATCAGCAACATCTATACGGTGTGTTGCTTTTTATTCTCAGACGAAAACACAGGAATTTAATTAATATGATATCCATAAAATACAAAATCAGAGGATTCTCAAAACAGCCTTGTACATAGAAATACATAAATCCCCTATAAAGAGAAAATAAAAAAGCACACCACAACACCAAAAGGAATGACTTACCATAATGATAATAGCTTGTTGATGACAATGAAATAGAAGTTTCTTACTGAGAAGATGCTTGGACAAAAGAGCTTCCCGGTGTGCTCACTTCGCCAGACCGCTTTACCTGAGGCGATCCAATGTACTTATGCAGGACATGGGATATTTTCGACCAATACTCACCTCTACCTTGTCTACATCTTTCCTCAAGCTCAGGACATTCTTGAATAGAGAGGTGCTGGAGTTTAGTGAGAAGATTGAAACCCGGTGGCAATAGTTTTATATTAGGACAATCATACAAGGTCAAAGATCTAAGAGAAGCAAGATCCTCAAACCATTCTGGCAAAGCTGTTAGATTGTGGCAGCTACTAATTTCCAAGCAGTGCAGGGTCTTGACATTTTGCAACCCTTCTGGCAGAGAATCAAACCAAGGACAGTTCAGAACCATCAAACTTCGAAGGGAGGAGAGGTGTTGCACACCTGCTGGAAAAGAACCAAGATTTTGACAGTCGATGATGGTCAAGTCCTCAAGCAATGTGAGCTGTTCTAAACTCGACAACAGAGAAGTCAAGTCACTGCAGTTTTCAATGGACAAAGTTCGAAGCGAAGCCAAACCTGCAATTCCACCATCTGGCAGGGATGTTAGACTGCCACAGCCACTAATCTCCAGTGACTCCAGAGCTTTCAGGTTTTGTAAACTTTGTGGTAGAAAGGACAGCTTTTCACACCAACGAATGGTCAATGATTTCAGAGAACTAAGGTTTTGCATCTCCAAAGGCATTGAATGAAGCTTGGGGCAGGACACAATCTTCAAGGAAGACAGACTAGCTGATGCAAAGAGCCCTTCCGGGAGAGACACTAGGTCTGGAATTTTTTGTAGAATAAGCACAGATAGCAAACTTAAATCTGCTATGGATATCATCGTTGGATTACAGTCCCACACCTCCAAATGTTGAAGGGACTGAGGTAACGGTATATGTGCTAACTTTGGACAACTGTTTACAGTTAATTTCTTCAGAATAGGGAATGCTTTTTCATCAGTTGCACTAGACCACTCTTCCAAGTTTGCAAAATCACTTATGGATAGTTCTTCTAGTGATGGAAACCATATGTCAGTACCGTCACCATAAAACTCTGTAGCAATGCTCTTAACACCATGCATTCCATGCAGAGAAAGCGTCTTAAGTAGCGGAAGATTCCCAAGAGCTGGAAGATGTTCACAACTTCTACAGTCGGTGAAATCAGCGGCAATAAGACTTGGGAGAGCCCAATTAGGAAATTTGATTCCTAGGTACCCATTTATAATTAGATTTTTCAGATTTTCATGTGGTTGCAGGGCTTCAATAAGTTTTTCAGCTTGCCGCACTACATGTGATCCTGAGACACCTACTTCAGGTGGGGCTTTAGGTGGTTTGGCGAATGAATCTTTAAATCCCGGAATAAAACCCCAGTATAATCCCAATGACTCAAGATTTTCCATCATGAACAATTGTAGTTCGTGTGCTGGTGTAGCATCTTCAATATTCTCCAAGCGAGAAATATTCAACTCCCCATAAAGATTTAAACCACGCAGCAGACTGAGATTCCCGGAATTCCATGTACTACTCAGATACCGTTTACTCACATACGGTTTACTCCCCTTCGGCAACTTCCCCGCGACAAAAAGTGGCAATATCTGAAGTCGAAATAACCTTTCTGTACCAGAAGGCATATTAGTCAAACTTACACATCCACTTAAGTTAAGATGTCTTAGCCTGGTCAAGTGTCCCAAAAAAGGCAAAGATTCAAGATCATGGCAACCAATTAGGTTTAGGGTCTGCAAAGAAAGCAGATACTGTACGCTTTCAGGTAACTGGGTGATACGCGTGTAAGACAAGTCAAAATACCTCAAACATATCAAGTCACCCAAGGAATTCGGCAGATCAACAAGATCACAGTTGTTGAGATCTAGCACTCGCAAGTATTCAAAACTTGAATAAATTTTATCTCCGTTCTGTAACGAGCCAGAATCTCCGATCAATAAGAGAGTTCGCAAATGTTCTGCTTCATATAGAGTTTTTGGAATTGTAATTCTTGCACCATATCTATAAACAACAGATGCGTGGCGAATCTCTGCTGGTGACCAATTTTGTGGCCGACCCTGTTCAAGTACCACATATTCTTTTCCTGCAACATATCGTGCAAGATCATGAATGATATCATTCATCTTGTATCCAATTATTTCTCCACCGTCATGTAGCCGTACTTCTTGCAAGAAAGATATCCACAACAATTCGGAAAAGTATTCCTCACCAATGTCTTCGGGCCGCTTGCTTCCTTCTTCTGGAATGAAGCCTTCTGCCATCCATAGATGAATCAACTTCTGCTTCTTGAACTCATAATTTTTGGGAAATAATGAGAAGAATGCAAAGCATTGTCTAAGATGTGGTGGTAGACTCAACATCAGGGCAGGGAAAACTTTATGTTGGCTTTCATCTAATTCCCAGAGTTCACAATCTCGCATAAATAACCACTGTTTTTCTTCTCTTTTCAAGCGCATTGAGCTTCCCAAACTTTTTGTAGCTAACGGCACTCCTCCAACTTTTTTGATAATCTCCTTCCCAATCCGTGTAAGATTTGGACACTTCTCTTCTTCTCCGCATCCAAATGCCCTGTCCTTGAACAAAGACCAGCAATCATTATCCTTCAAACCATTTAAATAAAATGGTGAATTTGGGAAGTCCATCATGAATGGAATTTTTGACTGCGGGTGGTGACAATGATTTTGCATCCATCAAGACCCCCTCTAAACAAAGGTCTTAGTTTGTCCCAATCATCCTGGTCTTCTGTCCAAACATCATCTAACACAATCATGCATCTTTTCTTTTGTAGCAATTTCGAAAGCCGAGACTGAAGTTGTTCAATCTCCGACAACTTGCATTCATCCTCTGTTGCACACTCAATGGCTGCCTTCATAATCTTCTTGACATTGAAATCCTCATAAACAAATATCCATATTCTAGTGTCGAAGTGTTTGACTACCTTCTCATCGTTATATGCCAACTGAGTAAGAGTGGTCTTGCCAATTCCTCCAATACCAATTATTGGAATACAAGTTGCATATCCATCCTGGGAAGTTTCCGAAGATAGTAACAGTTTGACTAACTTCTCTTTCTCATCATCTCTTCCATATATCTTTGAGTCATCGACGCAAGAGTCAGTCTCCCTTTGGATAGATCGTCGATCTCCTATGCTAGGCTCTCTAAAATTAAATGTCGAGAGCCCCTCATTTATCGTCTTTTCTATTCTGTGGATTGTCTTTTTAATTTTTTCAGCATCAGAGCCTTTTGTATCACAGAAAGGTTTAGTTAAAAACTCAAGAAACCTGATGGTTTTGGATGCTTGGGACAAACTCACATATTTGTCCAGAAGGTCCTCAACATCAGAAGCAGCATTCTTGAGGTTTGACAACCAAAGCCTAACATATTTGTTGGTTAATTGTTGATCCTCTGCAGCTTGAAGAATAGCTTGAACCCTTATTAACGAATCTTGTAGGCTGTTGCGGTTGTCCTCGACACCCCAGATATCAACAAGTGCTTCAAAGGCTGGGGAGGCCAATCTGTCAAAGATCACTTGCAAAGCAGGGGATAAAACTATGCTTGTTGCTTCCATTTCTAGCCGCGACAAGGCTGGGATGGTGGCAAAAATGGTGAGAATAGTTGGATCTGGAAATGGAATGGATCTGAACAAGTGGAGAATTTCAATTTGATCGATGTTCAAAAGCAAGAACATATGTGATTCACACTCAAAGTCAAGGTATGTCATCTATCCTAATCACTATTCTCATGGCCCCTCGTTGAAAAACTTGCATCCAGTTACATCACTTCTATCCTCTTTTTCAGTGGAAATTTCCCCACTACCCTTCACCAAAGAAAGGAAGACATTTTTCCACCTTCATCCACTACAAGAAAAACAGTTATTAGTGGCCAGCCACTTGGTCACAAAAAATACCATTTTTGGTCACTAAATGCAATTAGTGTCCAAATACTGGTGTCACTAGAAGCTCGTCACAAATTCTATTTAGTGACCATTCTGAACTATTGATCACGGCGACACCAAAAATTAGTGACTATCTCTGCGTAGTCACTAATACAAATGCTATTAGTGACCACAACTTTGGTCACTAAAGGGCTTACAATTTGGTCACCAAAACATGCATTCGTGTCACTAAAACTGGGTCACGAGGCCACATTAGTGACCTAATTGCTTGGTCACTAATGTATTTCAAAAATTGGTAACTAATTACGTTTACCTCTCCATGTTCTTTATTTATTATATTACAATATGAAATCACAATTAATTTCTATTAGACAGTGCCATAGATAAAATTTATATCATTAAATTCAAAAGCAATCCATATATCTAACATTCTTCCAACAAATTCACAAGATGTCTCAAAAACAAAAGTATTCTAGGGCCAAACAAATAGAAAATAAAGTCTAGGGTCTGGAATTAAAGTATTCTAATGCATCCGGTGTAAGACTCGTGTCTTGAGCTTGGAAAGCAGAGAACGGTGAGCAATCCCACATCGCTCGGGGAGGGAAAGGTGATGTGCCTTATATGTGTGGGCACGTCTCTAACTAACACGAGGCCTTTTGAGAGCTCACTAGCTTCGGAGTTGTGGGAACTCCGAAGTTAAGCGAGTTGTGGTTTAGAGCAATCCCAGGATGGGTGACCTACTGGGAAGTTGCTCGTGAGTTCTCAGAAACAAAACCGTAAGGGTCCCGGCCCAAAGCGGACAATATTGTGCTATGGTGGAGCGATCCCGGGATGTGACAATTTGGTATCAGAGCCACTCTGCTGTGTGGTGCGAGTGTGCCGACGAGGACGTTGGGCCCCAAGGGGGGTGGATTGTAAGATCCGTGTCTTGAGCTTGGAAAGCAGAGAACGGTGAGCAATCCCACATCGCTCGGGGAGGGAAAGGTGATGTGCCTTATATGTGTGGGCACGTCTCTAAATAACACGAGGCCTTTTGGGAGCTCACCTGGTTTGATTCTTAGGAACTCCGAAGTTAAGCGAGTGGGCGCTGGAGCAATCCCAGGATGGGTGACCTCTTGGGAAGATATTACTCGTGAGTTCCCAAAGGACAAAACCGTGAGGGCGGAGGCCCAAAGCGGACAATATCGTGTTAGGGAGTCGAGTCGTGACATAATGGTATCAGAGCCGGACTCCGATCGGAAATGTGCCAGGAGGACGCTGGGCCCCAAGGGGGGTGGATTGTAAGACCCGTGTCTTGAGCTTGGAAAGCAGAGAACGGTGAGCAATCCCACATCACTCGGGGAGGGAAAGGTGATGTGCCTTATATGTGTGGGCACGTCTCTAACTAACACGAGGCCTTTTGGGAGCTCACTGACTTCGGAGTTGTGGGAACTCCGAAGTTAAGCGAGTTGTGGTTTAAAGCAATCCCAGGATGGGTGACCTACTGGGAAGTTGCTCGTGAGTTCCCAGAAACAAAACCGTAAGGGTCCAGGCCCAAAGCGGACAATATCGTGCTACGGCGGAGTGATTCTGGGATGTGACATTTGGCGTATTTACTTAATGCTCGTATGTTTTTCACCTTACTTTTCTTGAGCTCAATCATCTCTTTTTCTTTTCCTATCTTTTTTCTCGTTCAATTGAAACAAAACTCAACAGTTGAATTTTTGTTTAGTTTATAGTTGTGTTTTTTATCTGTTTCAAAAAGTAGAGATTTAGTACAGGAGATATATAAGAATCTCTCCCTTTAAGCAATATTTCTTCAGTAAAAAAAAACGTTGAGTTCTTGCTTGTTTTCATTTTGTCAAAAAACATTGAATTCTTGTTTATATAAAGCTAAACAACAATGACTTGAATTACGAGGGAGGAGAGATACTCTAAAGTCATTCGTGCCAAATTCAGAGTACCAAACTCAAATGATCCACATCATCTGTTTCTAATAAATAAAATTTTCATCATAAACCACATATAATATTTGTATTTAATAATTATATATCAGACGTTAATTTTGTGTTTGTTATTGAAAATTTTGTAAAAAATACGAGTATTAAATATACAAAATACATGTGTACATGTTTAATATGAATATTGCATGTTTACTTTTTACAAAATTAAGAAAAACAGAGTATAGGTGCACGGCTATACTATTTCTTTTAAAAAAATTAGGAAAAAACAGAGTATAGCCGGACGGCTATACTATTTCTTTTAAAAAATTATTAAAAAACAGAGTATGGCCGCAAGGCTATACTATTTATTTTCAAAAATTAGGAAAAAACATAGTATAGCTGAACGGAAATACTATTTAATAATAAAAAAAATAAGAAAAAAGGACCCTCCCAGTTGCATTATTTATTCTTTAAAGATATTAATTTGGTATAGCAGCGCAGCTACATGAATAAATATTTTATTCGTCAAAATTTGGGTAAATGTCAACTTAAAAGTTCGGCCACTATATAATATTTGTATTCAACAACATATGTATAAGACGTTAATTTCGTGTGTATTATTAAAAATTTTGTAAAAACATGTGTATTAAATATATATAAAAAAATAAGTACGTACATGTTCAATATGAACATGGCGTGTTTATTTTTCAAAAAATTCGGAAAAATTAAAGTATACCCGGACGGCTATACTATTTCTCTTAAAAAATTAGGGAAAAAATAGTATAGCCGCGCGGCTATACTATTTCTTTTAAAAAAGTTATCAAAAAACATAGTATAGCCGCACGGCTATACTATTTCTTTTAAAAAATTATAAAAACAGAGTATCGCCGCACGGCTATACCATTTCTTTTCAAAAATTAGGAAAAAAAATAGTATGGCCGGACGTCTATACTATTTCTATTCAAAAATTAGGACAAAACAGGGTATAGCCGCACGGCTATACTATTTCTTTTTAAAAATTAAAAAAATAGTATAGCCGTGCGGCTATACTATTTAATAAAAAGAAAAGAAAAATAGGACCCTCCTAGTTGCATTATTTATTCATTATAGATATTAATTTGGTATAGCAACGTGGCTATACGAATACATATTTTATTCGCCAAAATTTGAGAAATTATACCTTAAAAGTTCGGCCACTATATAATTATTGTATTCAATAATAAATGTATAAGACATTAATTTTGTGTGTATTATTAAAAAATTTGTAAAAAATATGAGCATTAAATATAAAAAATACAATATGAATATTGCAAGTTTACTTTTTTAAAATGAGGAAAAAATGGAGTATAGCCTCACGGCTATAGTATTTCTTTTAAAAAATTTGGAAAATACATAGTACGGCTATACTATTTCTTTTAAAAAATACGAAAAATCGAAGTATAGAAGCACGGTTATACTGTTTATTTTCAAAAATTAGGGAAAAAACATAGTATAGCAAGACGGCTATACCATTTCATTTTAAAAACTAGGAAAAATAGTATAGCCGAACGGCTATAATATTTCTTTTATAAAACAGAGTATGGCCGCACGGCTATATTATTTCTTTTCAAAAATTAGGAAAAAATGCTATAGCCGCACGGCTATACTATTTATTTTCAAAAATTAGGAAAACAGAGTATAGCAAAGACGGCTATAATATTTCTTTTAAAAATAGTATAGCCGGACGGCTATACTATTTAATAAAAAAATAAGAAAAAAGAACCCTCCTAGTTGCATTAGTTATTCGTCAATATGAATATTGCGTGTTTACTTTTTAAAAATTCAGAAAAAATAGAGTATAGCCGAACGGCTATACTATTTCTCCTACAAAATCTTTTTAAAAAATTATCAAAAAACATCGAATGGCCGCACGGCTATACTATTTCTTTTCAAAAATTAGAAAAAAACATAGTATAGCCGGACGACTATACTATTTCTTTTTAAAAATTAGAAAAAAAAAACAGCGTATAGCCGCACGGCTATACCCTTCCTTTTCAAAAATTAGGAAAAAACAGAGTATAGCCGAGCGGCTATACTATTTCTTTTAAAAATTAGGAAAAAACAGAGTATAGCAGCACGGCTATACTATTTCTGTTATAAAATTAGTAAAAGTGGCGTATAGCCGTACGGCTATACTATTTCTCTTTAAAAAATTGATAAAAACATAGTATAGCCGCTCGGCTATACTATTTCTTTTCAAAATTTAGGAAAAAACATAGTATAGTTAGACGGCTATACTATTTCTTTTCAAAATTTAGCAAAAAATATAGTACAGCTGGACTGCTATACTATTTCTCTGAAAAAATTAGCCGAAAATATAGTATAGCCGCACGGCCGTAGCATTTATTTTCAAAAATTTGGAAAAAACATAGTATAGCCGCACGGCTATACTATTTATTTTTAAAAAGTAGTAAGAAAATAGTATAGGCGTACGGCTGTACTGTTTAACAAATAAAAAATAAGAAAAAAGACCCTCCTAGTTGCATTATTTTGTCTTTATAGATATTAATTTGGTATAGCAGCGCGGCTATACGAATACATATTTTATTCGTCAAAATTTGGGCAAATTACAACTTAAAAGTTCGGCCACTATATAATATTTGTTTTCAATAATATATGTATAAAATGTTAATTTTGTGATTATTATTAAAAATATGTGTATTAAATACAAAAAAAATACGATGTACAAATTCAATATGAATATTGCGTGTTTAGTTTTTCAAATATTAGGAAAAAAATAGTATAGCCGCACGGCTATACCATTTCTTTTCAAAAATTAGGAAAAACAGTATAGCCGAACGGCTATACTATTTCTTTTAAAAATTAGGAAAACAAAGTATAGCCGATCGGCCTGTTAAAAAAATTAGAAAAAGTGGTGTATAGCCGCATGGCTATACTATTTCTCTTCAAAATTGGGACAAACATAATATAGCTGACGGCTATACTATTTCTTTTCAAAAATTCTTAAAAAACATAGTATAGCTGGACGGCTATACTATTTCTCTGAAAAATAAGTAAAAAAAAGTATAGCCAAATTAGTAAAAAAAAAGTATAGCCGTACGGCTATACTATTTAATACATAAAAAATAAGAAAAAAGGACCCTCCTAGTTGCATTATTTTGTCTTTATAGATATTAATTTGGTATAGCAAAGCGGCTATACGAATACATATTTTATTCGTCAAAATTTGGGCAAATTACAACTTAAAATTTCGGCCACTATATAATATTTGTTTTAAATAATATATGTATAAGATGTTAATTTTGTGTATATTATTAAAAAATTTGTTAAAAATATGTGTATTAAATATATAAAAGAATACATACGTACATATTCAATATGAATATTGCGTGTTTAGTTTTTAAAAAGTTAGGAAAAAATAGAGTATAGCCGCACGGCTATACTATTTCTTTTACAAAAATTAGGAAAAAACAGAGCATAGCTGCACGGCTATACTATTTCTTTTTTAAAATTAGGAAAAAACATAGTATAGCCGCCCGGCTATGCCATTTCTTTTAAAAAATTATAAAAACAGAGTATGACCGCTCGGCTATACTATTTCTTTTGAAAAATTATAAAAACATACGGCTATACTATTTCTTTTAAAAAATTATAAAAACAGAGTATGGCCGCGCGGCTATACTATTTCTATTCAAAAACTTCTCAGCTAAATTTGGGGAGCTTTTTCTGCGATCTTTCGTAAAATTTAGATAGTTTTTGGGTGATTTTGATTTTTGGGTTTTTGTCAAATTTAGTACTAGATTCCTAATCAACGATTCAAGTTAGTCAATTCCATTATTTGAATTATCTTTGTAGGGAAATTTTCAGGTTGCTCAAGGAGCAAAAAATAACCATGCAGAGGCTATTTCCCTTCTTTCTTTTGGTTCCCGGAATTTTGTTGGATAAATTTAGCTGGGTTTTGTTAGTTGGTAATTTAGGTTTCTGTCTAAATTTGATAAGAGGGTTTCTTTTGACTGGTAGATAGAATTTTAGTCTGAGGATTGTGAGCAAGCCATTGTGGTTTCTATTTTCTCTAGTTTCTTTCTTTTATGTATCTTTGTATTTGTGCTTTCAATTTCAATCCTTTTGTTTAAATGGGCACTTGTAGCAGTGGTGAATGTGACCTATGTTTGGTTGTCAGCTTGTATGTTAATGTTATGAAACATCAAAGGGAATTAACGTCTGTTCCTGTTTGGACCTTCATCTTCAACAGCTTGAGGTACTTTGCCTTCTCCGTCCGTAGATTATGAATATTTTGAAGAGTATTCTTTCATTTTCGGATTTCCTGATTTGAAATAAACCAGAGCCAAACCCACCCAAAAGAGAACCTTTTTGTGTTTCTGTTGATACAAAAAGGATGATAATCGGCAAAATTTATCCTGTATTTCTGTTGATAGTGTGAAGTGTTTACATCATTAACTGTTTTGTATTGTGTGCTAATGACATGGACAGGCACAGTAAAAGATGCATTGTTGTGCCCTTCAAAGAACTAACAGTGATATCCAGAAAAATTCAGACACTCGAAGATATTCCTTATCAAAGAAAGAGCAAAAGAGTTTCAGAACATCTTTAGATGTAATATACATATATGTCTATTTTGCAAAATAATTTGATATACTTCACTTTTCTGCTATGACTTGAATTTAATTATCTAACTAGTTTTCTCTGGATTACTACCATTTTCTTCAGGATCGTGAAGTGCCTTATGTCACACAGAGGAACTCTGATCCTAAGTAATAATGTCGTTTCAATTGTCATTGCCTAATTGATTGTTTCTCACAGCTATATTGTGAAACTAATCCAATAGATTTAGTTCACATGTTTTATGTCTTCTGATTAATTGTTAAGTACGTATGTATAAACCTCTCAATCATCATAACTCAATTACACTATAGAGCTTGTTGGCTATGCATAAGATAATAATGCATATGTCCCTATCTTTCTGCTGTAATTACTGAGATTTTGCATTAGCACTTCCTTCCAGATAGGATTTTCTTTAATCTGCGTAATGAGATTTTGCATGCATGATGAGAGTGCTAGTGTACTAGACTAG
This sequence comes from Prunus padus, assembly GCA_024362665.1. NCBI lineage: Eukaryota > Viridiplantae > Streptophyta > Magnoliopsida > Rosales > Rosaceae > Prunus > Prunus padus. Next base: position 10,849,188 of record JANFAM010000006.1, on the reverse strand, counting down.
TTACCATTAAAGTAGAGTATAGGCCAGTGTTTTGGTATGGCAAAGTAGAATCATCTGATCTATTATTGTTCATTGACAAGCTGAGTCCGATTGATGGGAGCGTCAGGGGAATGATTGTTTATTCATCACTTATTTTAACTTCTCAGGTGTCCTATCCTTACCGTGCTTTTCCTTGAACCCGACGGACATTGGAGAACTGTGGCACTGCCGCCGCTATGTCCTCCTGACAATATAAATCACTTGGTATCTGGTACTCTGGTCAACATGGATACTCTGCATCTGGTTTACCCACCACCAATTAATCCATTCAAGGTTAATCGACAAAAGGTGCAGAAAGGGCCTCCTCTTGATTTCATTTATTCTGTCAAGTCATTTACAGGTAGAAAGTTCACTGGTTCAGCCGTGCGCCACCAGTCTCGAAATAAGACTTTGGCAAAGAAAGCTACTAAATGGAATGAACTTTCCAGGAAATCTTTCCATAATGCCTGCAGTGATTCCTCAAGTAAAATCCCAAATGGTTCTAACTCTATTAATTCTTCAACTATGAGCATTGGTAATAAAAACATAAACAGCATTGCAAAAAGAAGTTCCAGAAAGAAGAGTAGAAAGAAGGGAAAACAAAGCACGAAGGTGACTAATGAACCGGAAGTGTTGTCTGAGGAATATGCCAATGGAAGTTCAGCTTCTGAAACCTGTGGTAACAATGATGGGGATGGACCAATGTCGTCTTCAACTGCACCAGAAATTTCATTGCCAGATAGTGGGGCCAAGAATTCTGAAACACCGAACACATGCACCTCCTCCAGTGATGAGGTTGGTATTCCTTCCGTGGGCAATTTTGAAAATCAGCTTCTACTTAAAGACTCTGGACTTCCCATCTTTGATGAGGTGGAGGGTATTCATACACAGGTGAGCTGTTACAATGATATGTATACCAAAGGTTACTCTGATATGCATGACTCCTTTGTTTTGGATTCAATTTCAATTGGTTCAAACAGTGGTGATAGTACTAATGCTGGTCATGATGAAAAACACGCTGAGAAGGAAATTTTCAAGATAGATATTTCTGAACCTCCAGGTTTGAGTTCCGTGAAGGGATGTTTTTCTTTCAAAGCTCATTAAATGATGTTGTAGACAATTATGATCACACTGAGGAAGCAAGGCATGGTATTCAGGGTTGTAGCAGTAGTGACATGCAATTGGTTGTGCCTAACAAGAGAAGTAAACAAAACAAAGTAGCACCACGAACTGCAAATGTCTCTAAATTTGGAAGTAATGGAAATCTGCATATTCGTACAGGAAAGGAAAACAGTCACTCTGTCTGGCAAAAGGTCCAGAGGAATGATTCCAGTGACTGCACTGGTGAGTTGAAAAAAGCAAGTTCTGTTTACTCATGGCTTGATCTCCCTTTGAGAGAGGCCCCTTTGCTTAAAGGAACCTCTAATGTTGCTGATGTAAATGCCTTTTCGAAGAGTGAGGATAAAAAACAGCAAAAAGATAAGGTCTCTAAGAAATTGAAAAGAAAAACTGGACCATCTTTGAAACAAGAATACAACTGTTATTCCAGAAAGGTCGCATGCCAGCATGGCTGGCTTAGATGGTTGTGCGAAGGCCAGGATGGATCAGAATGATATATTGGATGTCTCGTCTCAGGTGAGGGACAAGAAATCCTTAAGTCTTGTTTCAAGATCTTGTTCTCTGCCTAGCTGTCCAAGGGGTGGATATCAAAGCAGCAAAGTAGAATGCATGACCTCTGAATCAGTTCACAGCATGCAACTCTGTCAAAATGAAATGGATCATTTTGAAAGTGTCTGTGTAGGAAACGAGAATAGCTCAGTGCAAAGAAAATGGGATTCCTTGAGTGAATCAAATCTGCGTCAGGTGCAGTCTCCAGTCTACCTTCCTCATTTACTTTGTAATGCAACAAGTAAAGAAGTACAGAAAGAAGTGTCTCTTGCGGAAAGCAGCAGGCAAAACCCCAGTGGTTCTGGATCTCTTACACACAAGTGGATGCCGATTGGGTCGAAGAATCCTGGGCTGACAAACTCTATTAGATCTGGCAGTTCATCTCTTGAACATTCTGATGAGGCTGCTTCAAAGAGATGGGCTCTTAAAGACACTGCTAAAGGGAATGTGGCGTCCAATACTCAAAATCTAGTTTCTAAAGTTGCAGTAGGGTGCACAGGTCAGAATTCTGAAGACGTAACTTGTTCTGCTGATGCAATTGATGGAAGGCTTCCAAAATCAAGCACAATTGAAGATCTGGCCAATAACAAGTTTGATGCAGCGAACTGCACCAATGATTCTGCAGTATCTAAAAATCTCAATGCATTTGAAGCAGATTCAAACAGAATACTAGAAGCAGTGAATAATGCTTGTAAGGCACAATTGGCATCCGAAGCTGTTCAAATGGCCACTGGCCGTCCAATTGCTGAATTTGAACGACTTCTTTATTATTCCTCCCCTGTTATCCATCAATCGCGCAATTCTTTAAGTTGTCATACTTGCTGCTCAAGGAACCAGGTGGACCAGGTTGGCGGTGTGTCATTGTGCAGACATGAGACACCTCACATCACTTTAGGATGCCTATGGCAGTGGTATGAGAAATATGGTAGTTATGGGCTGGAAATCAGGGCAGAGGAATTTGGAAATTCAAGAGGTTGGGTGCTGATCGTTTTGCATTTCGTGCTTATTTTGTCCCCTATTTGTCAGGAATTCAGCTTTTCAGGAACGGTAGAAGTACTAATTCTGTAGATATTAACAATAGGCTTCATAGTTCTCAGGAGTTGAGCACATGTGGGATGAGTAAGACACCCAAAAAATCCTCTAGCATTGGTAGTCTTCCAATATTTTCAGTACTTTTTCCTCAGCCTGATCACAAGGAAGATGCAGTAACCCCACCACTTGTAAATCAATTGTGTATTTCAGAACAATCTTCAGCTTCTGCCGAAGAAGATGTATCTGTTCAATTAGCTGACACAACAGGGTCCAGTGATTTAGAGCTACTATTTGAATATTTTGAATCAGAACAACCTCAGGAGAGACGACCTTTATATGACAAGTAAGTATCCTTTTATGCTTTTTACTTTATGTATTTTCAGATGATCTTATCCTGTTTCCCTCCGTTTCAGGATAAAGGAGCTTGTTAGAGGTGATGGAGTGTCACATTCCAAAGTATATGGAGATCCAACTAAACTAGACTCTATAAATCTAAATGATCTGCATCCCAGATCCTGGTTAGTAATCAAACTGGCTTCAGACTCTTTAAAATGTGAATTAATGTGTTTTGCAGACATTAATACAATTGACACTGAGTGGATTCTAAATAGTAGGTAACTTTCAAGTGTCATCTGGTTTTCAGGTACTCAGTGGCATGGTATCCCATTTACAGGATACCTGATGGTAACTTCCGTTCGGCATTTCTAACTTACCATTCACTTGGTCATTTGGTCCATAGACATGCCAAATTTGAGTCTCGTAATGTGGGCTCTTCTATAGTATCTCCAGTTGTGGGTCTTCAAAGTTACAATGCTCAGGTAGTATCTCCAGTTTGGCATTGTAGTTAATGCATAATGTAAGATCTGTGAAGCTTTTTAATCAATATATACTGTCTGTCACTTGAACAGGATGAATGCTGGTTCCAGATAAGGCCCTCAACGCGGAGGCAGACAACAATAACACCAGGCTTAAACCCTTGTGGAGTACTAGAAGATCGTTTGAGGACACTTGAGGAGACAGCATATCTTATGGCAAGAGCTGTTGTGAACAAAGGAAGTATGACATCTGTAAACAGGCATCCGGACTATGAATTCTTTCTCTGCAGGCGACGCTGGTGACTTCTCAGAATCGTAATTAAATCATTTTAACAACTCATCGAGTAGTTTTTAATTCCACATTAAGCTTTGCTACATTCAGATAGCATCCAACCTCGGATGAGAGAGAGGAGTGACCAACCTCCCTGCTTCCACCCCCTTTTTCTTTGCATCTTTACCTATGCATGGAAGTGGTTCCATATGCATATAGCTTCTCTGTTTCTCTCTCTCTCTCTCTCTCTCTCTCTCTCTCTCTCTCTCTCTCTCTCTCTCTCTCTGTTTCTTTTTGTTTTGTTTGGTTACACAAATGTATATATACTGCTTTTCCTTGTATTTGTTTCGAAAATTGGAGTATACAATATATGTAGACCGAGACTGTTGGAAGGCTAAAATCAAGCCAAAGTTGATTCAATTAAATTTTAAGAATATATAGCTTTCATTTTACTGCAGAGTGCTTGTTTCTTTTGATCCAAGTAATAAAGTTTTAAGAGGACCATCAGTTTGATTGAAGGATTGTTGAACCTTTAACTAATGAAGGACTCATGACGAAGTTAACCAGCTAGCTTAGCTATAGCTACAACTGCATCTTTTGATTCAAGTCAAGTAAGAGGCAACGAGCACATAACAATACTATATCAATATCTATTAATACTCAAAACATGCCATGCCACTGACGAAGGGCTAGGATTACAAGATTGCATAAGCAACCATCTTATTTAATTAATAACATTAGCTAGATTTAGATTATAATTTGTGTAGAGCTTAGGGAAAATTCATATTGGCCACCTTTAATCCACGCATTCCTTGGCCTTTTGTTTATGAATAATCTGACTATTAATTGTTGTTGTACCAGAACTGTTTCTGAAGATACTCAACCTCCTTGTCGTCGATCTGGAATGCCTTGGCTAGAACATCAGGGTTGATAGGAGGGTTTGACCCGAACACTGCATTGGCTATGGTGATAACTCCTGGGTTCTGGCTGCTCAGACCAGCAACGGCTAAAGCGTTGACGTGTCCCACGTTGAGCTGGAAGTGAATGAGACCAACTGGGAACACAAACACATCTCCCTTGTTCAACACCTTGGTGAACAGCCGATTCTTCTCCCCATTAATATTGGATGTGACGAAGCCAACATAGAGTGTGCCTTCCAAGACTATGAGAAATTCTGTGCCGCGTGGGTGGGTGTGAGGAGGGTTGAGGCCGTTTGGTGCAAAGTCTATGCGAGCCAGGGATATGCCAAGAGTGTTGAGTCCTGCTATTTGCTCCACATTCGCCGGCGTCACGAATGAACCAACTGGATTTGATGTGTTCCCAGGAATTCTGAGCCCAGAGAAGAAGAAATCATCTGCTGTCGCAAGCTTCGGGTCCTTGCAAAATTTCCCATTCACAAACACTGCTTGTATTGTATAGATAAATTTATACAAACACAAACAAAACAATAGTTAACCAACCTTTAAATTTCACTAAAACCCTATATATGCATATATACTACTAAGGGATTGTACAAACATATAAATAACTGAAAAACAATATATTTTACTACAAATTAATTAATACAAATATGAAAATAATGTAGTGCATGTATACATACCAGCAGATTCGGTGTTATTAATTGCTACGCAGAAGTCCTGCAGAGGACTGGGGTCTGAGGCAGAGACAAGGAAGGTGGCCAATGCCAATGTGGCAACAATAGATAGCGGGAAATGAACACCTTTCATCATCGTTCGTACTTGTACTTAATTAGGTTGCCCCTCTCCTCTATATCTCTCTTTCAATCTTAGAATATATATTTTGTGTAGAAGATTGAAGAAGAGTTGCTTTGAAAATCCTGCATGGGACACTTGCTATTTATAGATTACAGAAACTCATGAACTGGTCTTGGATTTTCCCTGTCGATCGAAGCAGGTATAGACTTTAGATTATATGTTGAAGCAGGTAAAGACTTGGTTCATTACCATGCGTACGTGTATATGTATTTATGTAATATATTATGGATGAGTCTCTCTCTCTTTAGATTTTCAGGAAATGAATTGTATTGAAACTTTTTATTGGTAGGTGTACTTTTCAGTAACTAAATCGATCTCAATTAATTAAAGGTAGCTGGAAAAGAAAAACTAATTATGAATTAAGGCCGATCAACCATTGACGGTGACTCGGTGACTCGGTGACTCGGTGAGGTGACCAAGCCAATTTTGTGATATTTGAATTAATTAGAAGCTACCTGTGATAGAATTTTCAGGAGCCTAATTTGACTCAGTCCCACTTTGATAGTTTCAATTTCAATATCTTGCTTGAAAATAAAAAATATTCCTATTTTTATGAGCCATAATTCAACAGCCCGTAATTATAACCAATTGAAATATTCCAAGAGAACAGATAATATATTTCATCATTCTCCCGTTCCACCTGCACCATAGAAAGTAGGGGCCAAGACTTTTGTATTCTAGCTTTTTTTTTCCTAATTAAACATTTGTTTGCAGCTAATCTTCTAATTAAGTCAGAGGTCGTCTGGTGGTGGTAATTTATATGGTTAAAATTTTATAAGAACCAATGAGAAAATAACAAGTGGCTGATTTTGAATTTTTCAATCCAAATTGGTTCTATAAGGACTTACGTATATTTTGTCATGTTAAAATGGGTTTTTGAATAAATATTTCTTGATAAATTAGGTTAAATGCAACCAACTTTGGCCCAAATCTAGACGGGTTTAGGCCCGAATAAGTGTCCAATGCAGCCCAATCCAAAAATCACCATATGCTGAAAATAGGAGTGATATGTGGAATTAATATGTTAAGTTGGCTAGCTAGCATGAAGGAAAATAAAATTCGTTTCCAATAATTTAATGAAGAATGAAAAAAAAGAGAGTTAATATCTGTTAGAATTTGGATAGAGAAAAGCATTGATTAGTAGTAATGAATTCCATTTCAGTTTCAAGTTTCAATATAGTGAGTCATAATTATGTCATGAATGAATGATTTGCGAATCATTTATTAATAATTGAAAAAATTAATTTAGCATAGGCTTAGAGCATCCACAATCATGCTCTCTATTTTTTAGTTAAAATTTAGCTAAAAACATGTAAAAGTTATTTTAGAAGCTCTTTATAAAATTTAAACTTCAATCATGCTCTCTAGTTTAGGGAGTCATAAATGCTATAACTATTTTTTAATTGGTGCATCTCTATTAAAAAATAATATAAAAAATAGTTAGCATTAATTAAAGGTTTGAAATACTCATTAAATAAAATAGCATTAAATTATAGGGAGCCACTAGGAGTCCTTTCTCTCTCCTCAGATTTAGGAGCTCCTAGAGGTCTCCCTATTTTAGGAGGTGGATAGGGAGCATGGTTGGAGTTGTATTTTTCCAATTCCTCTCTAAAATTTGTCTAAGGAGGTAGTTTAGGGAGCCCATTGTGGATGCTCTTAAGAAAACAAATAATCAAGTGTTTGAGTTGGAATTTGATATCATAGTTTGGCGATTGGCATGAAGAAAGGTTGATCTGATTCTGATGAATCAGTGAATGAGTGAGGAGGAGCTAGCTCCTTCAATTCAAGCTTGCTCTGTTTTAGTGCCTTCCGCTTCGCTCAAGGGCCGGCCCTCATTCTTCAAAGCCATTAGATAGCCATGGAGTTTGAGGTCAGTCAGCTCCTACTAGGATACTATTGTTTTTGTCATATTTTTAGGTTCACAGACCAGACCACAGACCAAAACAAAGAAAAGAAAAGTACAAAACCATCAAGCTAGAATAAGAAGCATAAGTAGAAGATGCCTTTTTCAGGGACCAAATGAGCACATCATCTTCGGTTGTGGTATATGTTGGGGACATCGACTCATCATACTAATATCACTCCAAAACATAGCATATACAATAGTATATGAATAACATATCACTACAAGAAGATCAAGAAGAATCGAAGATTCCTCCAACAACTCAGCAAAAAAAGAGAGAAAAAACCACAAACAATTCTAGGAATCTATTTTCTACATGTCCAAAGCATAGATATCAATCAAAAGTTCAAAATGATCAACAAGTTTGAGTCCAAGAAGGAGCATAGAGATTTTTGTAGTTGATATTTTCGTGCGTTAATGGTATGAAAAGAGTTGATTATTATTACGGTTGGTTGCGTATACTTGTATGATAGAGACTGAGTAAGTGAGTGAGACCACCAAGACTATAACCCAACCAAAAAAAGATATTGACCTAAGAATATATACATGCCAAAATAAGGTACAACCTATGTTATTTATTCACAAAATGAATCATACTAGTAGTAGTTGAGGGCATCTTCTGCTTATCCTTAACTAAAATTTAAAAATTAAAACGAATCTGCTGGGCATTTTATTAACTGAAAATTTTAAAAATACTGATAATCTTCACATTTATAATTCCACTAAGCTTTAATATATATCTGTGGCTATCAACAGATTAATAAAACATTGATGTTGCTTATCCTTGATGATGAGGGCAAGGTGTTCTACAAATTACCTCAAAGAGGACGAGGCCGAGGCTGCGCAGCAATAAAAACTGATGTTGACAAGTGATGGTTGTCAAGTTACAGCCATCAAATGGCAATGCTATTGTTGAGGTGAGTGAATTATGGCTTGAGCTTGCAGCAGTCAAAGTAAATTGTTCTATTCTTCTTGGTAGGTGCTCTCGTTTCTACTGTACATGTTCCTCTTTGTGTGGCACAAGGAACTGAGGGGCCTTTTCCAAAAGAGAGAAGCCCAGATCCAGAAATATAGAAAATTTTCTAAATTTGTATCTGTTTTTTTTGTACAAAGCAATATTTTAGGAGAGTAGAAAATATAATACAAGACCTCGGGTGTACGGATAAAATTAATGATCCTACATACTTGAGCTACAAGAATTCATATCAGTAAAAATTATGTCCCTAAATAAATTCAATAATTAATCTTGGGTTAATTACAGTTTAGTACCATGTGGTTGTACCCTTAAGGCATGTTAGTCCATGTGTTTTCAATTTTAACAATAACGACCCTGATCTTGTAAATTTTTTACAATTCGGTTCTACCGTTAGGCTTTCCGTCATTTCTTCCGTTACTTGCCTACGTGGCACTGTGTGGGTTCCACATTTTATTTTTAAAAAATTAAATTAATTAAAATATGAATAAAATATATATTTTTAAAACTATCTCTCTCTCTCCCCCTCTCCTTCTCCCTCTCTCCCGACCTGTTCTCCTCGCTACCCATAACTAGCCCCGATTTCTTCCCCTCCCCACCAATTTCTTCTCCCACCCGTAACCCCCTCACCCCCGTGATTTTTCTCCCCCCACCCACCAGATTTCTTCCCCCGGCCCGTTTCTTCTTCCCCTACCCCGGTTTCTTCTCCCCCACCCAGCCATATTTTACTAGTAGTACCCTTCACCGTGCGCCACCCGTCTAAACCCACCACACCGTAGTTTTGCCATTCGTCTCGCGGCTGCTTCGCGGCACATTGCCAGCGTCGTCCATGAGCGCGGCGTCGTCGTTTAGGTGTTCTTCCTTCCTTGACTTGATGATGAGCCAAGACCTGCTCGAGGTTGGTGCAGAGAGCATTGGAGGTGGCCTCGTTGGTCTGAGCCAGGTCGCGCCATATTTGGTTCTCTATGCACAGAGACTTGACCTTCTCTTCTAGAGCCCAATTCAGTTTCCCGATTTTCTCAATCTCTTCCTCTTTGGCTCTAAGCCTCTTCGCCATCCCAACCTCTATGGCATCCATTATTCTCCTCGCTTGCCTCTTCCTCTTCTCCTCCACCTCCAATCTCACCTTCTCCATCTACAAAATCCCAAAACAAGAAAAATCCAAATCAATAAAATGAAAATTGAAAATACCCATCAACACCAAATTGCATAAGTTTCTTTGCTCTGTATTTGGTACGAACATGTTGGCACTGTACAGATTTGTGTTTCCTTGTGTTGACACCATGCTGACCTCACCTCATTCTTAAGCAAATCTCACACCAACACATATGTGCTTGGCTCGGCCTCACCACCTTCGACAGATATGTGCTCGGCTCGGCCTCACACTGGTCTTACTTGGGGTTTCTTTCGACACCATGCTGACATAGGCAAAACCCCTAGATCAATGACAGCCAAGTAAAGCCTGATCAAATGACAACCAAGTAAAGCATGATCAAATGATAGCCAAGTAAAGCCTGATCATTCATAGCCAAGCAAAGACTGATAAAGGATAGCCACATATTCTCTACCACTACTTAGGCTATAAAAGTGAGCTCTCCAACTCCAAGCAAAGGAGGATCTGCCATTTCTCCAAGGCTCTCCCAAGCTCTCTCCTTTCTACTACAAAGGCTCTCAAGCCTCTTTCTTTCATGTATCATGTAAACCATTCTCAGATATAAATACAAAGCTATAAACTATGGTGGATGTAGCCCCGTTATGGGTGAACCACTCAAACACTTGTGTTATGTGTGTGATTATGTCTTAATCCGTTATGTACAAATTCACCCGTTAACACCTTGTATTGGGTTCATTATTTCCCTGTAAAAATCGCACCAACCCCATCAATTTAATGCACCAAAACACGAATCTCGGCAAACCCATATGCCCATATCCAGAGGTAAATATGTAGAAGGCAGTACATACCGTTGGTTATGAGCAACAAAGCGAGTAAATTTGGGTGGTGGGGGGAGGGAGAAAAATGCCGGGGTTGGGGGAAGGGTTCGGGGTTCTGGGTGAGAGAAGAAATTGGTGGGGAGGGGAAGAAATCGGGGCTGGTTCTGGGTGGGCGAGGAGAACAAGTCGGGAGAGAGAGAGAGAGCGTTTTTTTTAGTTTTTTATAAATATTTTATTCATATTTTAATTAATTTTTTTTAAATAAAATGTGGGACCCACACAGTGCCACGTAGGCAAGTAACGGAAGAAATGACGGAAAGCCTAACAGTGAAACCAGATTGTAAAAAATTTACAAGATCAGGGTCGTTATTGTTAAAATTGAAAATGCAGGGACTAACATGCCTTAAGGGTATAACCACATGGTACTAAACTGTAATTAACCCATTAACCTTTATCGGCAAAAATTTGTTCCTTGAATTGACAACTACCAACTGGGTTCTTCAAATAATTTTACAACCAATTCTAGAATGTACAAGATAAATCTTTCATCATCAAGTTATTATTTTATGGCAAAAAGTCACTTTTGGTCCTTGTGGTTTATCACTTTTACCACTAAGGTTCTTGTGGTTTCAATTTGAACATTTTCATCCCTGTGGTTTCAATTTCAAGCAATTTAAGGACAACTCTTAATTTCTGTCAAATTTTTTTAACTTCTTTTACTTGTGAAGGGGCAATTCGGTCAAATTATGAAAAAAATTCATTCCTTTTAAAAATAACAAATACAAAATGAAAAAATTAATAATAAATAACAAAAATTCATTCCTTTTTAATTCTCATGCCCTCCCCCTCTCTCTCCCGTGCCCTCCCCCTCCCACCATAACCACCATCTAACAAGTCATTGCCCAATATCACCCACCCAGCAACCAACCCTTACCACCCTTCCCAGTGGCGGAGCCAGGAATTTATGTGTTGGGGGGCCAACATATAACTATAACGATGAAAACTTCAATTTTCACTCATATAAACATATACAAATATATTCTCATAAAAAGTAAATAAACAAAGGAAAAAACAATGACTACGTAAATTTATCTAACCTGGAATTAAAAATTTTGAAGCAAAAGCTTGGAGAGCAAACAACTAAATTCAATTATTTTCTCTTGTTGTGTGCGGCTGCTTCAAAGTAAGTTCATATTGCTTTATATAGGAACAAAAAATAAAATCTCAATCCTTTTTTATTTGGGTAAAAGTCTACTTCCTATTTGATAAATGAGATTTTTTTAAACTTTATTTGATTGGCTGCTTTTATTTTTTTAATTAATATATTAATGGGCATTAGATTTCACTTTTAAGAAACCAAAGCTATTATTAAGTTGAAAAACTTAATTGCCAAACCTAGCGCGTGGGTCTAGAAGTTCAATCAAGTGGTGATTATTATATATACTTAATTTGGGAAGAGAAACACATTTTTCTTTATTGTGAGGGGGCCACAAGCCAAATTAATATATATATACTTTTTAAAACATGTAGGAATAAAGGACCAAATACCAAATATTGTAAAACTTTGGGGAGGGGGGGCAGGCCCCTTCAGCCTACATACAGTTCCGCCACTGACCCTTCCACCACAAAACTTCTCAAGACACCCCACCTATCTCTCTCGTCTCTCTGTCTCTCTGTCTCAAGTCCAGCCCAAAAAAATTCAATGCAAGCAAAAGACCACATTGCTCATAATTTATTACAATATGGCCAATAGATCTGCAAAAAAAAAAAAAAAAAAAAAAAAAATCCCTCCAACCCAACCCCACCCACCAAGAGTCCCTCATTTATTGTCTTTTCTAATCTGTGGATTGTCTTTTTAATTTTTTCAGCAACAAAGCGTTTTGTAATTTGAAAACCAATATCACTCAAACATGTAGAAAAAACCCCCTCGGTTTTCAACCCAGATGATGGTTTCGTGAGCGATAAAAAAGTCCAGAAGGTCCTCAGCATCAGAAGTAGCATTCTTGAGGTTTGACAATCAAAGCCTAACATATTTGTGTTGTGCAGAAACACTCCAAGACCTTGTCATTGATGGACTATGCGACGGCACACACAAACCCCTTGAGAATAAAACACACACCAAATCACAAAGTAAACACACCCATAAGAACACAAAGATTTATAGAGGTTCGGCCTCCTGCCTACGTCCTCTTGGTGATCCACTCGAGAAATTCACTAGTATGTAAGAACAACTTTGGTTACAATCAATAACCCCCTTAGCTCTCACAAAAAACCTAGATCTCTTTTCTCTCACCCTTGGAAATACTCAAGAATTCACCCTTGAATTCTGTCTTATGTTTCTCCCTTAAAAATTCATTCTTGAATTTTCCTCTCTATTTTGTGCTTATGAAAAAACCTAGTTCTAAAGTGCCTATAAGTATAGGACATTAGTACAATCATACAAGGATTAGGAAACCTAAAAGGATCCCAAAACAAAGAGAAAACCCAATCCAAATCTGACAAGGATTCCATCCTTCCTTCTATGGTGAGCCAATCTTCAACAATCTCCACCTTGGCAAACTATCCATCACCCATGAACAATTGTTGACCCCTAGAACCTCTTCAACCTCTTGGAAAACGTTCTAGTAATTCCCAAGAGCTCCACCATGGCAAGAAACTTCTTGCCTCAACGCACCTGAGGTGAGAAGGTGCTCCACCCAATCTTAGACTTGGGCCATCCGGACCTCTTGTGTAGAAGAGACGTCCCCCATGCCGAACTCCTCGCTCCTCGCCTTCTTGGAACCTTGAATTCTTGACATGCCTTGATACGCAAACCGCATACCAACCCTTGTTCTATAAATCCCCACGTAGCAACCAACTTTGTTCTTGGATTTATGAACAAATTCATTCTTTCTCATCCAAGCACCCATCCAATCTTCCCGCTTCATGCTCCCTAAAGCACTCCAAAACGTAGTTGAATCTTCTTTGTCCATCCATCCAAAATTTGGGGACGGTTTGATGGATTCCTTAAGCTCGGACCTTGCTTGTGATGAAGGCTCCACCTCAAGTAGAACCCCTCTGTGAGTTTGTTGTTGATGCCCCTCTTCTTCAACCCTTGTGTCAAGCTCCACCCGCCTTGGAGTCCTTTCTATGACCACCTTGGTAAGAAGCATATTTTCGGTTGCCACCGACCCAGCAACATTCTCCCCATTATCCCTTGTCTTGACTTCACCCTTGTGGACCTTGTCTGCCACTTCTGCACCTTTGAAATCAAGTACCCTTGATGATGAACTATTAGTCATACAACTTTAACTAACCTTCCTTGCCCAACTAGCCTTAAGAGAACTTGTAGCTTTATTCCATTGCACCGGCTCCTTGACAATAACATACCATGCCCGCTTTTCTTTAGTACGAAGCACCTCCTTGGTAGAATTTTCTGCTCCACCTACACTTGTACCCCCCAAAAGCTGATAAACATTGTTACGTTGAATCTCCCCCCTCATAATCACCACCGAACCTTGTGTGACTAAGAGCTTCCCTTCTTCGGCCTTGTATGAATACCCTTCTCTATCTAGAGCACCAAGGGAAATAAGATTCCTTCTTAGTTTTAGTACATGCCTCACCTCACTAAGGCACCTAACAACACCATCTTGCATCTTGATCTCCACTGTTCCCACGCCCAAAACATCACAACTTGTTTTGTCTCCCAACAAAATCTTGCTACCCTTCCTTTCCTCATATGTATCAAATATACTCCTATTTGAACACACATGATAAGAACAACCGGAATCTAGAATCCAAACTAAAGTAGAACTCTCACCCGAAGAACTTGCCACGACATCCCCGTTACGCTCCTCTTCCGTAACCGTCAAAAGTTTTCTTCGGTGTCGCAATCAGTTGACATGTTTGCTGCTCCTGAACTTTCGGCATTCTTCATCTTGTTCCGCTTTTCTTTCCATACTGGACAATTCCACTTCCAATGGTCCTTAGACCCATACTCGAAGCACCCTTCATTGTCCTCGGATCTTGAATTCCCACCATTGCTCGACTTGCCCTCTCGCTTGCTTGAATGACCCCGCCCTCTTGTCCTTGCCACAAGACCTTCACTTTGAGAGCCTTCTTCGGAACATTGAACCATCTGATCATGCGTCAGGATGTCTTGCACGATCTCTTCATACTTCAAGGTTCCCTTCTCGAACATAAGCGTCGTAAGGAAGTGCTTATAAGACGGAGGTAGGGATGATAACAGCATCACATCCTTGTCTTCCGACTTATAAACCTCATTCATCCTTTGCAAGTCTACAATACACCTGTTAAATGCGCTAACGTGCTCCATCATATTAGCGCCCTCTTCCATCTTTAGAAAGTGAAGCTCCTCCTTCAAGAAAAGTTTGTTCGACAATGATTTTGCCGCAAACATCTCTTCAAGCTTTTCCCATGTCTGCTTCGCGGTGTTTTCCATCGCATTACACAACACCTCATCAGTTAGATGTTGTTCGATGGATCCTCTAGCAAGCTCATCTAGGTCCTCTCATTCCACATTCGTTATGGTTTCCGGCTTCTTCTCCTTGCCTGCCAAGACTTTACTGAGACCTTGCTGCTTAAGGACATGTTTCATCCTTCTTTGCCAAAGCATGAAATTCTCATTGCCCATGAACGGCTTCAACTCGACCTTCGTGCTATACACTTGTGGTGTCTTCTTGTCGCCCACCATCATAAACACTTGCAAATACTCTTAAAACTTATAACCGCCACTCTGATACCACTTGTTGTGCTAAAACACTCCAAGACCTTGTCGTTGATGAACTATGCGACGGCACACACACAAACCCCTTGAGAATAAAACACACCAAATCACAAAGTAAACACACCCACAAGAACACAAAGATTTATAGAGGTTCGGCCTCCTGCTTACGTCCTCTTGGTGATCCACCCGAGAAATTCACTAGTATGTAAGAAAAACTTTGTTTACAATCAAGAACCCCCATAGCTCTCACAAGAAACCTATATCTCTTTTCTCTCACCCTTGGAAATACTCAAGAATTCACCTTTGAATTCTGTCTTGTGTTTGTGAATTTTCTTCTCTATTTTGTGCTTATGAAAAAACCTAGTTCTAAAGTGCCTATTTATAAGTACAGGACTTTAGTACAATCATACAAGGATTAGGAAACCTAAAAGAATCCCAAAACAAAGAGAAAACTCAATCCAAATCTGACAAGGATTCCAAAATAAGGAAAAAACCTAGTCTAAATCTGACAAGGATTCCATCCTTTCTTCTATGGTGAGCCAATCTTCAACAATTTGTTGGTTAATTATTGATCCTCTGCTGCTTGAAAAATAGCTTGAACCATTATTAAGGAATCTTGTAGGCTGTTGCGGTTGTCCTTGACACCCCAGATATCAGCAAGTGTTTCTAAGGCTGGGGAGGCCAATCTGTTAAAGATCACTTGCAAAGCAGGGGATAAAACTATGCTTGCTGCTTCCATTTCTAGCAGCGACAAGGCTGAGATGGTGGCAAAAATGGTGAGAATAGTTGGATCTGGAAATGGAATGGATCTGAACAAGTGGAGAATTTCAATTTGATTGATGTTCAAAAGCAAGAACATATGTGATTCACACTCAAAGTCAAGGTCTATCATCTATCCTAATCACTATTCTCATGGCCCCTCTTTGAAAAACTTGCATCCAATTACATCACTTCTATCATCTTTTTCAGCAGAAATTTCCCCACTACCCTTCACCAAAGAAAGGAAGACATTTTTCCACACCTTCATCATTGATTACGACGTATTATTTTTGTCAACATACCATCAAATCTGAAGCATTAACCTAGAAATGAAGATAAAGAAATATAGAGCTTACTCTCATTATTTTGTCCATTTCACAACACATTATCAACTCGAATGTCGCTTTGATATATTTTATTTACTTCTGAATTTTCTCAACTAAGGGTTATGTGGTTATTTTTCTATCTCCTCACAAGATGATAACCGTTGAAAATGATCCACCATCTATGGTAGGTTGAATATCAAGATCTTACATCTCTAGTTTTCTAATCCAAATTAGTATTAGCACGGCCCCTCTTTGAAAACTTTCCACCCAACTATGCATTGACAAGCACAAAGGTCCAAATACAGGGCCACTAGAAGGAGCAATAGAACTTACTAGCAAAAGGTGCCCGCGATGCTGCGGGTTTTAAAATTGTGTGAAATGTGTATAAAGCGAGGAAAATAGACAGGAAACATCGTTCTATTTATATATACATGAAATTGTAAATAGTGCCATAGCGGTTAATTTTCTCAAGTTTTAGTTACAAAAGATAAACTAATAACATGTTTTATATGCTATTTGATATCTTAAAATGTTGGGAATATTTTAATAGATCAAACAACTATAAAAACAACAAAATATGAGAAGTTTTGAGCTGTGCATCGTTCAAAATAGCTTGTACAACTGTTTATCTAAATGCTATTGGGTCGTGGAAGGGGATTTTTCCTTTTTCATGTCTGTGGCTAACAATTGGAAATTGGATCAATATGGTATAAATGAAACTACAAAAGGAAAATGTACTCATAGATACAATAAGTACAGCAGTTACTCACATGTCAATGTCGTGTACTCTAGCCACTAATTTCTCCAAACGTCTTACTCCATCTGTATAAGCTTTCTCAACAACCCCTCCAAATACATCATACCTTTCATAAACTAAAAGGAAAAAGTCAAAAATATTAATTATGTATCTAAGCATAGGTCATACATAAAACAACTTGTCATTGGTTCAAATTTGGTTTTATTTTAATCTCAATAGAAGAATCTGTACAGGCAATATGGTCTCCAGTTCATATTTAACAACAAAAACATGTTATGTTGCCGGACTGCCCGGAAAAAAAAATAATAATAATGCTTCTTTTAGCTCCTCTTAGTTGGTTGTGTTCCAAACCATCCTTACTAAAATTAGCAGGAGTTCTCTAGAGAAGGGATCCCAAAAAGAAATTAAGAACTTGATTAACATCCCTCAAATATAATTCCTTTACGACATTGGCAATATCACAATGCAGCCATAATCAAGTAATCAATCAAATTAATTAACAATGTTAGCAAAATTGTAAGATCGATGGGCATTGACAGAAGCATTGTTCTATATCAGATTTTTCAATTAACACAAATATTAGAGTCTCTAGAGAGCTTGAATCTAGCTTAGCACAAACAAGTTGAAAAATGGTGTTCTATAAAGTATCAAGTTGCCGGATCTCTCCTGTTCAAAGAAGGATCTTAATAAATTAGAACTCACAAACTAAGAAAGAATTTAGGATGGTTACATTCATATTTTCTTAGCATAGATATATTATACAGAAAGGAAAACTGGCCAAAGAGAACTATATAAAAAGATATTTATTTAATTAAAAATTTGGGTATATATATATATATATATATATATATATACCTATTATCCAAAGCAGTGTGTAACTTAACAATAGTTTCTTTCTCAATACTGAATAAGAAAAACAAATTCATATACTGAATATGTCATAGGAACATGATATTGCCAGCAGATACTACATGTCTTGTTTTTCTTACTGTTCTAGCGAGTTTACTTGTATGATTTAAATTTTTTCCAATATTGAAGTTCAGGGTGAAAACTCATCCGGAGCACAAAAGAATACATAAATAGTTAATTTTTAAGAGACAATGATACCTAATGAGTATTATACTCGATGAAGCAATAGCCCAATGTTTTTTGGGTTTCGGGATCAAGTGGCATCCAAAACCCATCGTCCTTGATAAGACCAATCTGACAGTTAATTTTACGAATGACATTTTCAAGCTTCTCGTACTTTTGTTTAGGAACCACCGCGAGGTTATCAACAACAATTATGTTGCCAAACCCTGAGTCCAGCTCCGAATAAATAAATAAATAAATTAATTAAAAATCGTCTAAAGCATGCTACAGAGACAACAAAGAGAAATTTGAATTTCATACAGCCAAATCTTACCATAAAATTTTTACTGTGTGATATATATAATATAATCCAAACAAATCAACCAACAATATGAAGTTTAACCGAAAATTCACCACTGAACATTTGAGATCACAAAAGCTGAGCTAAGGCTAAGTATTTTTGAAAGCCTGAAGGGGATGGGAAAAAAAATATCATTCCTAGACACGGGACTTCACTAATAGGTTTGTGCAAAATAATGCATAAGAATGATGCCTGCTAAATTCTCTCAAAATGATGCTCCATAGCTATCTCATCAAGCATAAACGCCTGTTGATGTCCGACATAAATATATATTAAAATTAAAAAATTCTTGCTATAAAGATGACTGCTTACCTCTGTCATCATCAGTTTTGAGTTTTAAAACAGGGTAATGCTTTAAATTATTGATAAACCTCAAAGTCCAATTAGCACACCCTAATACAACTAATATGTTTGATGCCAAATAAGTTATCAAAATGTTAATGTACATAAAGAAAGTGCAAAACACATATCGAAGAACTAATAGTGAAATCAGTTTTTTAGTGAAATATAGAATAACATCAATCTCAAATGTAAATGTAAGAATGAGCTGAAAATTATTTGGGAATCAATATAAATGGCTAACTTAGTGGAGTGTTGGATTCTCAGGGAGCCACTATGGAAGCTTAGCATATCAGAGCAAAATACTGTGCAGATTTTCCCTCTCTCTCTATCTCTCTCTTTCTCTCTCTAACTGACAGCAAAAACTAAAGCTGACCATAGCGTCATTTTTTTTTTATTAAGGTGTCTTA
Organism: Prunus padus; assembly: GCA_024362665.1. Lineage (NCBI taxonomy): Eukaryota > Viridiplantae > Streptophyta > Magnoliopsida > Rosales > Rosaceae > Prunus > Prunus padus. The sequence continues at coordinate 10,830,052 of JANFAM010000006.1, read as the reverse complement.
ATTATAACTTTTACAGTGCTGAACTGGTAATGCTTCACTTGCTTCACATTTTATAATCAGGAGAATAATAAAAAAATTTAAAAATGCAGGTTCCTTTTCCTTAACCCAATACATGATTGAAGGAATTTTCTTTTGCAAGATCAAAAATGTAGGAAACGATACTGACACACAGTGTATCTTTAATTATGACTCATCAGTTATATTTGAGTATCCTATTATCCCATTAAAAAAAAATTTGGGGCTTCTCCTATTATATTTTTGTACTGAAAAAATGTGGAAAATATTAACTAAGAATCTGCTAAATGGGGGCTTCTCTGAAAATCTTTTACAAAACCCAGATCAAAACACACACACACACACACACACTCTCTCTCTCTCTCTCTAGAACTCCATTAACATAAAAACATTGATCTCTCTCAAATTAAGAGCTCTGGCTATGGATGCTCATTTTTCTTCTGTATTTATGTATTTTTTTTGTTTTGGTAATTTATGATCACACCAAATAGAGAAAAGAAACATAGCACCAAATAGAAAGAAGACTAAATGCAATAAAAACCAAATTGAACAGTGCACCAAATAGAGAAAAGAAACAGAGCTCAAAAGAAAAACCCCCAAAAAATGAGAATCATAGCAGTTTTATTCTTCTAGCGTTGATACATGCTGGTCTATGGTGTTGGTTATGGGCATGGAAACCAACACCGTCCTAAGTCACGGCTAAGCAGATAAACAAAAACAGCTTGTAAGTCAAGCAAAAGGTATATACAACCACCAAGGTATATAACAAATTTCCCCATTTAACCCAAATAAGAGTGGACATGATATCCATACTACATGAACACAAACACTACATAATTTTGAAGATGAAACTCATAGTTTTCAACAAATAGGTACTGACTAAGGAGAAAAGAAATATACAAACATGAAAATGCAGAAATGATAAGCAAACAAACATTACAAAAAACAAAGAAATCAGTACCCAAAAAAATAGTAAGAGAATAAGGAATAGAGAGGCAATCATGAATTATACCTTTAAAGCGAAGAATGGTTAGACAATTTGGGCGAACGACCGCTTCTCGTATTTGGATTTCGCACCCAAGCTCTCCTGAAACAATCAAAATTTCATGGAAGCCTGAGATTAAATCAGGGGGAAAAACAGAAAAAAAAAGAGCAGAAAACACGTAGTAGTAGAGCCAAGTCGAATTTTGTGAAGGAATTTTGAGGGAACACAAAAGAAAAGAAAAAACGTCAATAAATCAAAATGAAGAAACATTAACCTGAAAGTTATCTTAGCTTCTTTGCTTCAGTGATTGCTTTTACGTCAGAGAGGTGAGAGACGATTGAATCTGTTGAGATAAAATTCCAAAGTTTCAATAAGACATGTAGATTTGAAAAACTTTTTAATTTTCATAAGTCATACCTGAAACAATTGGATGACTGCCTAACTGTGATTCATACTGAAAAAAAATAAACAAACAGTAATTAGAATGAAGTACAACAACCACATAATTACATAGCCTCAAAATACAACCAACCAACCAACTTGAAGCAAATAATTAAATTTCAGGATTCTAACAGTGTAACTACAAAAGAATTCTAACATTACACATCATGAAGCATGAAACTTAAATTGAATCCATACAACCAAAAACTAATATGAAGTGCACAGTGAAATCCAAGTAAGTACAAAGGAAAACATGATTAGACATTCATGAAACCCAAAACTGAAATCAGAGCGTTACCTAAGAAAAAAAAAAAGGAAGTGCAGGGTGTCTTGCAAGTCATGTTCATGCTTTAAAAAATCATAAACTAAAGTGAAACAATATGCGGATGCCAAAACAACAAATGCAATTTAGGTAAGCGAAAGCAGAGATGGAGAGAAGGAAATTTGTTAATTTGTTTTAGTTTGCTAACAATATCCAGAAGACACACAACTCAATTAATAAAATTTCAAATGGCAGTTTAACTATTTTGAGCTTAAATATTCAAGGAGAATAAGCCCGTAAAATAATAATGAAAAAAAAAACTCTTCAGGAGCATGCCACTGATTTGTGACATGAATATAAGAAAGAATCAACATCTTCATAAAGACAGTTAGAAATCCAAAATGGTTGAAACTCCAAAATGAAGATATAGTTCTTTTTCTTCAAAAATCCCAACTTCGGTGGTATAAAAAGAAATAATTTATTGCACCCTTAATCCTCATATCAGAACAATCATTTGGTAGGCATGATTAGAAAAAAGGGAAATGCCAAGCCAACAAAAATTGCAGACACAGTCGTAGGATCATGGATGAACACCTTTCCAAATGTATGTTACTCCTTTTTGGAACCTTGATCTCTTGAAGCTATTCCAATAACAGTAAGATCCTTAATGATTGCAAAACCTTGTCCCATTTTTTTAAAACCATGAATCTTACTCATTTTATGCAGTTTGACATTTAATGAGCTCAAACGGAATGTCTTGCTGTGAACTCCAAATAACTGAGCAATATAATTTGAATGCCTTCGTTGAAATAGATTCTTAAAAAAGGGAAATACCAAGCCAACAAAAATTGAACTTAAAATGCATGTTCTAAGTAGTTAGCAGGAAGACCCAAAAACAACCAAAGTAATGTGAACTTTCAACTCTAGCAAGTAAGATGGAGAAGATTGAAGGATTAAGGGCAGCAACAACTGCACATCTCATATAAAAAATTAGAAAATCAGAATAAATGAAAACCATTTGGTGAACAAAAACAAAGGAAAACCCCTACATCTATTAGTTGGAGAAACAAAGGAAAACTCCAGAAAACAGAATCAAAATACTTTATAAATTAACATAAAGAACTTTTTTTTTGGGCAGATACGATAAAGAACTTAAGTAGACCAAATACGTGATTTACACCAAGTCAACTGCAGCTAGCTGATAATTTCATTGGATCCAACAAAATTAATTCACAAATAAATAAAAAATCCCAAACCAAAATGAGAGAGAGAGAGAGATTCATACCATTCACAACAAACCCATCAAATCTAAATGCTTTCTTCATTGGTGCTCTGGAGAAACAGCATATATAATCAAAGAAATTCCATAAGGCTCCAAAAATTAGAGATAGTAAACAGATCAAACCTAAATGCTTTCAACATTGAACCAAAAAGAGGAAGACATGGTCTAATATATGAGAAATCCGAATATCACAACAAAACACATATTCAAAGAACAACAACATTGAGCAAGCAAATTGATGAAGTTACTTGATGGAATTACTTAACCGACTCTTAAGCTACATATTTTTGGGGAAAATCACAGCTAATCAGTAACAACAACATTGAGATTCAGAGTGATTAACTGGCATTTAGAAACCCTAATCCACTACTAAAATTAGCTAAACACAAAACAACAGACCATGAAATCAACAAAGGGATAATAGTCCGTACGTTACCTAAATGCTTTCTTTATGAAACTGTAAATCTCTAGTTCAAAACAAAATCAAATCCCAGTACATGCAATGTATAAACATATGTATAATTTAATTAGCCCAAGCAATAGATTCCTCAGATAAGATCCTCATATCAATAACTCATTTTTAATGAGAACACTTGCACCAACAACATTTTTTTCCCTGAGCACACCCCTGTACTCTTTTTTTCTTTCACCAATCAGTCTTCCTATAAATTTTCATCTTCTAACTCTCAACATGTTCCACTGTATACATAGATGATTATTTTGTTTTCTTTATTTAGTAAATCATTCATGAACAGTTACTGCATATGAAATCATCACCTTTGATTCTACATTGAGGCTTAAAATGGTGAAACCCTTACCAATATGATATATGGTAATGGGATCTTCCTTAATGCTATCCAAAATTTCCAATTTGTATGGTTCATTGAGAGCAGTTATTCTTCTCTGAGCTTCATCTCTTGAAACTTCCTCTCTTATAAGTGGTAAGTTTCTACCAATGATGCGATCCTACAGATGACGTAAAAAGGCTAATGAAAAGTTTGCAATGCTTCCATCGTTCCAAAAATTCGGAAAAATATATTAAGTGATACATAAATTCCGCTTACCATCTCCTTCTTGATTCTCTTCAACTCTTTGTCCGTCAAAGGCTCCATATCAAAATCATAGTAAAACCCATTTTCTATCCACGGACCAATTGTCACTTTTGCATCTGGGAAGAGCTTTTGAAAAGCCAGGGCCATCACGTGTGCACACTGCAGTGATGCAGATATAAGTATTTCATCCTCATGACAATGGAAAAGGCACCTTTGATAACAAATTTCAGGACATTCATTGAAAGAAACATAGTTAACACTATACATAAGACATAAAACCCAAGTATCTTCTCAACTTCCCAACTCCAGAAAAAAATTTCCCAGCTTATCTACTCTTGTACACCCATTTTTTTCAGTCCTAAACAATCAAATTACCCAAAAGTTTTGGTTTTTTTGGTCCCTCTTTCTCACTTCCTCATTTTTCTATAACAAAATAGATAGAACTATTCTAGTTGACAATTAATAACCTAGAATTGGAATTTGGAAGTGGTGGCACAAAAGCATCAACTTTAAAAAGCATTACTTCCCAAAAACCTAAAAGTTCAGAAATCTCAACCTGAAAGTACCTCCTAGTTCAGTATAACATTCACATTAGCATAGTAACCAAACAACTAAAACCAAAAGAGCAACCAAAAGAACAACATAAATCACCCAAAACCAAATTTAAAAAAATATGAAATAGAATGGGCCATCAAAAGAAAAAGAAAAAATATTCAATAAGCAAAGTACAAAACCGTGTGGCAAATTCTGAGAAGGCTCTCAGAGGACTCGTTGGTTGGAAGCATGACTTTCTCTAGCTTATCAGATTTCTCCTTCTGGGTCTCCTTCAATTTGTCGTCTTGGGTCAAAACCTGAGTCTCCGTAGCCACAGCCGCCGAAGAGGTGGAGAAAGCTGAGAGAGACAACGGAGGTGAAAAAGAAAACAAAAGCCAAGCCGCTTCTTAGAGAAGTCGAAGCCTCCAGATGGACATCGAACAACGAACCCAGCTCTTCCATCCTCGCTGGAGGCTCTCTCTCGACCACGATCTCTCACGGCTCTCTCTCTCTCGTACACTGGAGGCTCACTCTCTCTCGCAACTGATTGGGAATTACGGTTCCCACGTAGAGAAGAGAAGAGGTCTGGAGGGCAAAATGGATGTCTCAGTCGAACAGTCCAGAAGGTGAAAGAAGGGAAAGAGATTTTAGAGAAGGGCAAAACCATAATTTCACTGTTCAAGGGAAAAGACAAAGATGAACAGCTTAGGAACAGTGGTACTGTTCCTAAGCACAGTGACTTTTGATCAGCTTTAGTATATATATAATTTTTTTACACATTTTGAGTAGGAAAACCACAAACACTTTCACCAGTGACTACTACGAAAAACCAAGGCACCTTCATGTTTAAAAAATATATATTACTGAAAACTTCTAAGCGCGAGTTTTTTTTTCTAGCCCTGAAACAATTATAGTAATGCTTATAATTTGTTTTTTCAAAGTTCTTAAAGTTTATTTGCGCCAAATCATCTGTTTCTAATAAATAAAATTTTCATCATACCCCACATACGTTGGTATTCTATTCATGTTGTCAAGTAAGATGTAGTTTGGGACATAAAATTGCTACACAATTTTGTGGTCCTTAGAAAGCATTATTGTTGGTGCATTAGTGGAGGTGAAGATAGATATATGTTCATTTCTAGTTTCCCCTGTCTGAGTACCTGCTGGTCTGTACCGTCAGCTGCAAGGAAAGAAGTGTGTGACTAGGAAAACCATCACGCTAGAAGAAGAACAGCAGCAAAATGGGTGGGATTTTGGGCTGGGATAATCTAAAACGAAAAACTTACAAACAAACAAAATCTGCAGGGTGGCATGTATTGACAAAACCATCAAGCTAGAATAAGAAGCATAAGCAGAAGCAACAACATTAAGCTTATCCTTGACTAAAATTTAAAAATTAAAAAGAATCTGCTGGGCATTTTATTAACTGAAAATTTAAAAATACTGATAATCTTCGCATTTATAATTCAACTAAGCTTTAATATATATCTGTGGCTATCAACAGATTAATAAAACATTGATATTGCTTATCCTTGATGATGAAGGCAAGGTGTTATACGAATTACCTCAAAGAGGACGAGGCCGAGGCTGCGCAGGAATAAAACCTGATGTTGACTAGTGTCGATGGTTGTCAAGTTACAGCCATATGGGCAATCAAATGGCAATGCTATTGTTGAGGTGAGTGAATTATGGCTTGAGCTTGCAGCAATCAAAGTAAATTGTTCTATTCTTCTTGGTAGGTGCTCTCGTTTCCAATGTACATGTTCCTCTTTGTGTGGCCCAAGGAACTGAGGGGCCTTTTCCAAAAGAGAGAAGCCCAGGTCCAGAAATATAGAAAATTTTCTAAATTTGTATCTTTTTTTTTGTTTTTTTTGTACAAAGCAATATTTTAGGAGAGTAGAAAATATAATACAAGACCTTGGACGTACGGATAAAATTAATGATCCTACATACTTGAGCTACAACAATTCATATCAATAAAAATTATGTCCCTAAATAAATTCAATAATTAACCTTTATCGGCAAAAATCTGTTCCCAGAATTGACAACTACCAACTGGGTTCTTCAAATAATTTTACAACCAATTCTAGAATGTAGAAGATAAATCTTTCTTCATCAAGTTATTATTTTATTGGTTATCAAAATGCCGCCAAACTAGGGATATGTGTGTGGCAAAGCAGCTTGCATTAAAAATTTATGGGGGTATAGGTTGTCCTACTGAAAACTCCATCTTTGTTGCCTTCTTTCTTTGTTTTCTTCTAGTTAAAATCAATCAAATGTGTTTTGATTTTAAATGAGTTGCAGGTTTTTGGAAAATGGATGGTATTCAGGGGAATGACCATATTATGCTATGATTGTATAGTAGTGTTCATAAGTGAATGACCACGTAAATATATATATATATATATTGATATGATGGATGTATTTGAGATAGAAAAATAATATTTAATGTGGAGAGTGCATTTTATTGTTTTCAACGTGTGTTGATGTTGTGATTGGAAGGATAGATGTGAGAATGCACTGATTCCTTCAATTGGAAGATAACCTTCAAGTGGTTGACCGTGGCAAGTAATTAGGGAATTGTAGCCCTAGGGTGCGAGGCCCCAAACCAGTTAGAGCTCTAGTTGTCGCCATTACAATGTTCATGAGGGTAACACATAGTTACTTGACGGCTTTGGCGCAAATTTGTGAACATGCATCGTACCATTTCGGATGGTGTAGGTGTTTGTGAGTTGGGAGAGTCTTACGTATTCTCACTTATGTTGTCCAAAAGTGACATTTATGGGTTGTGTTTCTAACGGATTTGAAACAGGTTTTGGGTCAGCTGATGACCGAACAGTTCTTATAAAATAAAAGAATTATGATTTGACGTGGGAAAACTACTTTTAAAATAAAAGAGTTTTGGTGTAGTCATAGGTGGTGACTTAAACAGTTCTTAAAAATAAAAGAATTGTGATTGAGGTGAGTTGATTGATTATGAGTACCTTGATTATACAAGGATTGTGTGATGCTAATGAAAGTGCATGTGATTGTATATAATGTGTAAAATGACATATTGATACTACTGGTATACGAGCTTTAGAAAGCTTACCAGGTTTGTTGGTGATGAACCCAATACACTATTTAACGGTGTAAGGGGCTAATCCTACAGGTAATAGGAATGCATGACTAAGGTCAAGAGCAGAAAGCAAGATGTGTATTTGAAGTGTACAAAGTTTGTTTTGAGATTATTGTTGAGATTAGACTTATGCTGTGTGAGATAAACTATGAGGAACAGAAATCGAAATAAGCCCATTAGTGACGGCACTACTACACAAATCGAAATAGACGACGGTAATCCACCGTCGTGTATCCGGTTTTTCAACCGTCGTAAAATCGACCGACATCTTTTGACGCATAAAACCATGACGGTAAATTCACGTTGTCTATTATATGTAAAGAAGACGGTTTTTCTTAAAGAAATGTCGTCTCTTAGATGTAGAGACGACGCTTTTACTCAAAATCGTCGTCTATTAATTGTAAAAACGACGGTTTTTTAAGAACTGTTGTCTATTACTTGTAAAGACAACGATTTTTTGAAAGAACCGTCGTCTATTATTTGTAAAGACAACAGTTTGTCTAATAGAACCGTCGTTTATTATATTCAAAGACGTTGGATTTGTTAAAAAACCGTCGTCTATTACTTGTAAAGATGACTGTTTTTTAAATCATCATCTATTAACTCTAAGAAGACGGTTATTAATTGTAACACTGATGTAGTAATTTTACATTTTAGCTTTTTTTCTTGTTTCCAATGGTATCAGAAATATATACTCAAATATTCTATTACCCATGCCATACATATATATATACTCAAAAGTTGTTTCTTTCATAAATAGAATATTAAGAGTACAATAGAACAAAATAAAATCTAAACAATGAAAGTACTCTAGGACCGCTAGCTGCAAACCTAATTACAATAATACACCAAAATTCCTATACCTAATCATCTTTTAAATCCAGTTCTCCACATTTTTCCGCAGGCACAATAAGACACAAGCTTGTACACTCTCCAGTTTGAACCTGCTTCTCCCTTGGATGCAATTACTCTCTTCCCTTTGTATACTTATAACTGCCTCATATGGTGTGTCATCGAAATCTGAACAAAAGAAGGAAGAAAAACTTTCTCTAGTTAGGTTCTCCAGCCACAAGGAAGTTATTTTTTTCTCTTCATACAAGGAGCATGGAAAGGGAGCATAGAAAGGTACACTGTAATAGATCTAATATCCAATATACCACTGAACATTTCGTAACCAGCAAAAATCAGTTTCTCATCAACTGACCTCAACCTCAATAATAGGAGCGATATAATCATCAATAGAGCAATAGGTTACGATTTAGTAGTGAGTCGACTTTATAACCACCAATAGAGCATTAGGTTATAATTTAAATACTTACAGTTTCCCCAAACTAAGAGACCCGTGAGCAAGGAACGACTTAACATCATACCTACAAAGTGATATAAGAGATTCGGACTCCACAGAGTGGAGAAATGAACGGTGGAGCAGAGAGAGCATCTAATTGGCAAAACGTCACATTCAAATTAAAGTGTTGAGAAAATATTATCTTTCCATTACAATTACTATCAGGGTAGCTATGTTTGCACTAGGCAATGAGAACATACAATTCAAAGAGGCACAAATTTTAGGAAGTCTTTCATGGTCACTAACAAGTTGAATATCAAAAGATTTAGGAAATACTCGTGCACTGAAACTATACTTAAATCTTCATTATATCTTCTATGTTTTAGGCACTATTTTTCTATTTTGGCTATAATAAATGAGCTCACCATACAATAATCAGATTTAACCAGTTTGCAAAAGCCTTACAAGCTTGCATATTACTACAGCCTAGACATAAAAGCAACAAGAGGTTTGAGAAGCACCTTTAGGTACTTCAGAACTTCTGAGTGCCTTATTTGAAGGGCGAATTCCTTGTTGCTCAGAGATATTTTTGGATACGTTTGGCAACTCTTGCGCTCTATTCTGCAACCAACTTTGCACCTAAGACAATTGCAATAGAGTAGGGCTCTAAAAATGATTAATCAAGGACACCTTATGGTAACAATAGTAAAAACAATATCATAGTATTATACTGCAATAAAAGTAAAGGAAGAGAGAGAGAATGAAATGTGCAACCGCAGTCCATTTCACAATCGATTTCCCAGCACGACCGGCGGAGTGACTGCATAAGCATAAGAAGCCAAAGCAAGACTTAGAGTAGGGACATGGCCTACCCATCAGTGCTTCATATCCTCCTTACCCAAAGTGAATTAGTGATTAAAGATGGCTAAACCCAATATCATCCCATAGGCTGTGTTTCGACTATCCCAAATTTCCACTGACAAACATTATCTAGTTAAAAATGGACTCAAACAAAAAGGAATATAAGATTTCAAAATACATAAACAAGCATTAATCCGCCAAAGGTACCAAGTTTTGAACAGACCTGTGACAGTATTGCTGAAGCTCTCTTGGCATATTCAGGTTAATCGCGATCTGAGTCGAGATTGAGGTGAGGGAGAAAGGCTCCCGGCGGTACCAAAAGAACTGCTTGAGGAAGGAGGGTAGAATGCACGCAAGCGTCCATGTCAGGAAAGTGACGTCGGGAGAGAGGGATCGTCAGTGACCGGAACCGTGAGGGCGACTTCCTCGATGGAAGATTTCTCGTCACCACAAAACTCCTCCAGCGGCGGTGGTCGTGAAGCGGAGCCATCGATCTTGTTGCTGTGAACTGTGAAGAAGTTAGTAGTTAGAAAAATTGAGGGAAAATTAGTCAGGAGATAGATAAATGGAAGCAAAAAAGAAAAATTAAAGGTGTTACTAAGGGGATGAAGAGCGAATTGGAGAGCTAACCGGACCAAGTCGCTGAGGTTGATGAGTGAGTTGAACGCTTGAGATGGAGATCTTCGTTGAAGAGCGTGGAGATCAAGATCTTCATCTTCCAACCAGTTTTGATTCTCAGATCCAGAACCTCCCTCTCCATCTTGTTAATATGCGAAGACCTCAATCTCTCAACCACTTCATTGATATCGATTTTCTGATGATTTTGTAGGGAAAGCAGGGCTCAAGATAGGTGTGATGGAGTGTTTTAGAGAGTTTCATGAGGGTGTTTCAGAGAGCTGAGGAGGTTTTCAAGGAGGGGGTTTCAAGGACGGAGAGATAAGGTTTTCAGAGACGGGGAAAATATGAAAATTTTAGGTCGAGCGCGAATTCACTTAAGCGCCCCTTTTTGAGCGTGTTTTAAAAGATGACGCTTGTTAGTGACAAGCGTCGTCTTTTAAAAATCAAGTGGCCTTTTTTTTTTGTTTAGCATGTTTTAAATGACGACGCTTGTTAGTGAAAAGCGTCATCTTTTAAAAATCAACCCAACGCTAGTAGTAGGGCTAGGCACTTGAAGCCAAAATACCGAAACCGAACCCTAACCGTATCGTACCATACCGGTACCATACTGTATCAATTTTGGTCAGGTTAATTTCGGTACCATACCGTACCGTATCGTCAACATATGATATGGTATCGGTACTAAGATTTTGGTACCGTTATATACCGTACCGTATACCCAAAATTTTTACCGGCTATACTTATTAAATATATACTGAGAGAGTAATTTTAAAACAAATCAAAAAGCCATTTGTAGAAATTGGCGAGCCTCACCGACTCATCCATATACCATTTAAATTACACAACTTTTAATAACTTTCACTCAAAATTTTCCTTCTCAAGTACCCAATTTTCTCACCAACCAAACACAGCAATAGTTAGTGGTGAGTCTAGTGACAAACCCTTAATCACCGACCCAAACATGCCCATCTGCAACAGTTGCAAGGGCAAGACCTTCATCTGCGACGACATCACCAACAACCTCGCCTGCTCCACCTGCGGACGGCTCCAAGAGTACAACAATTTGGTGGACCAGTACGGCGGCATCAACGGCCCCACCGGCACCTTCGTCTCTGTCGGCACCACCGGCACCGGCAACGTTTACAGCTACAAAGAGACCTAAATCTACGAGGCAAGAAAGATCATCGACGACATGTCGCTTAGGCTGGGATTTTCGCCCTCCGAATCTAACGACGTCAAGAGAATGGTCGCGACAATCACCGAAGGTAAGTACGGCCAAGATAATTGGTTCAATGTTTTCGTTGGTGATTGCTCCTATGTTGGCATGAGAAGAGATAACAAGTCCTTGCCGATCTCCGAGGTTTCTTCGGTGAGTACAGCAAAGGTATATATTTAATAAGTATAGCTGGTATGGTACCGAATTGGTATCGTTTCATACTGAAACCAAATAGTTCCGGTATGATACGGTATCAATTTTGAAAAACACCTAAACCGTACCGTTTCATACCGTTTTAAACTTCCGGTACCGGTATCAGCCCAATACCGGGCCGTACCATACCGTGCCCAATCCTAGCTAGTAGTGTATAAGATGATATATCATGACGGTTTTAAAAATAGCGTCGTCTTTTAAAATATAACGACGGTTTTAACATACACCGTTGTCTATTTCGTGTCGTGGTTTAACTATTTTGTAGTAGTGCGGATCCTAACATTTCTCGCCCCCTTAAAAGGAGGTATGTCCTCAGGCCTTTTAGCACAGTTAAATGCAACCAAACTCACTCGATACATGATAATGCATAGGTTGGAAAAAAAATTGTCCTTGAACATGAGCCATCTGCTCCCAAAAGAGAACCACCATGTGCAATGACCAAAAAGAACTAGCACATCGTGTTTACTTAACAGGAATGGAAAAAGCTGGGGTCGCTCTCTCGCGTTCAAGGAGAGCAAATGAAAACATTAGGGTAAGGATTTTTCTCACATCTTGTTTGAATAGATTAAAAAATGGTGTGGGAGCTACTAAAGAGAGGCATGGTTTAGAAATATGGGTGGAAGATCGGGAGGTAGTGTCAAAAATTGAAACAAAGGGAAATCTATTTTTGAACCTTCTATTGGGGAGGCAAGATAATAAAAGACATGGGACTAATTAGTTTAATAATTTTTTAATGTGTGAAGTTATGGAAGAAACGACACGCATGGTGTAAAATCGACTTTACGAATGTAGCAATTCACATGAAAATGGGTAATTTTCAATGTAGCACTTCACATAGTGGTTATTTACTATAATTGTATTGAAATTAAGCTTTATGAATTTTAGCTTTCAAGGAGGAGATGATCGAAGAACAAATTTAACGAGTTAAACCGACGAAAATTAGGCATTGTTATTAGAACAAAATGCGATGATTAAATTAATAAAATTGAAACTATATTTATAAATACGGATAAATTGCTATTTTGCTCACCTGAATTATACTATAATTGTTAATTTTCTCCCTAAATTATTTATATATACATATATATAAATAAGAATTTAAACTATATGAAAATGGCCAATTTAGAACTTGATGTCAATTTTGGAATGTCCATCCAATTTCCGTCAATATTAAGAGTAAATTTGTAATTTTAAAGAAAATAAAAATTATATCTTATCAAATTACTAAATAATAGTAAAAAGATTTTTTAAAAACAAAATTAAAGAACCCCACCTCAACATCGATGCCGTGAATCCAACTCCGGCAACGCACCACCCCTCTCTGCTCCAATTTTTTTTTTCTCTTGAAACTATCAAACACCTCAACTAGTTTTTTTTTATCATGTAGAGGAGTCACAAAATTTTTTTTAATCTTTTTTTTCTCATTTTTCTGACACATTTATGGCGAGTTTTAAATGAGTCATTTTTATATATTTTAAATCCTTACTTATCGAAAAAATAATTCAAAGGAAAAATTGACATTTTATCATGCTGGCGTCATTAAATTGAAAGTTTAATGCGTGAAGTAATGGAGGAAATGACACCATGTGGCTTTATTATCTTAAACTTAAAAACTTTGTCCCAAAAAACGCTAGAGAGATGAAACGCTAGCGTTTTGCTCGACTCTTTAAACATAACAACCGTACCATACGTCATCCGTTTGCCAGAAACATTTTAGCAGCGTCTTCTTCTTTGCTCTGCCGCGCCTCTGCAACTTCGCGCACGCTTTTGGAATTTCGCTTACACCTCTGCAACTTTGCGCACGACAACATCCTCTGAACAGATGTGCGCCTGAGGCGTTTTATGATTGCCTCAACTCGACTCGCGTTCGAAGGCATGCCTTTCAAAACCTTGCCATTGTCTCCTATTTCTGTATTGGGTTTGTGCCTGTAACTTCAGAAGCCAACGGAATTGCCGAAGAAGAAATCTGATTCAGCCACCACCACCTGTAAGTGATTGTTTACATAACATGCGATTTTGCTAAATCCCTCATTTCAAGTTCGATTGATGTATGTATTTTCTTTTTGAAAGGTTTCTGTTAGTCATGGTGCGCAAGCGTAAGTTAGGGGCATCTGCAAGTTGTGGAGCTCAAGATGCTAATTGTGCTGAAAATGCAATAGATAGATTTAGCAATCTTCCAGACGAAGTTGCTCATCGGATTCTTTCCTTCCTCTCTTTCAAAGATCTCACTCGAGTGGGCGCCGTGTCGAAAAGATGCAGGCAATTTCATCTATCAGTTCCGGTCGGTGAGTTTTGATAATTCAACTTGCAAACCACGTGGAGTAACCAACCAGAAGATAGTGAAGTTGATGAGCTCTTTGGATAGGTACTTGTGTTATCGTGGTGATCATAGCATGCAGATCTTCAGCATTAATTGGAGCTGCTTTGGATCTGAACCAGCGAGCAAGTTTTCTGATGATCATTTTGGGGTGATCACATGGATTGTTAATGTGGTAAGGTGCAATGTTGATTGTTAGTGTGAAAATTGTATTGCCATTTCCTAGACTCTAGCATACGTTGGGAATTAGTGGGTGAATATAATTTTTAATAGGATTAGATTTTATCTCTTGAGATTACTCTCCTAGTTGGACTCTATTTTGATTTAAGTTAAAATATTATCTTTTCCTTTTATAACTTGCATGTTGCTCATCTCCTACTTGTTTGGTCTAATTAGTTTGTATTAGGAGACATTGGTTGGCTTCACTTAATGTCCATGTTGAATTAAAACTAATATTCATAATTGAATAGGATATGTGGTCATGTTTTGACGTCTTTGACTTGCACCCCATATTGGATTAAACAAGAGAATCAAATCTCATAAATGGTGAGATTATAATCACGTGGACTTCTCTTGTATATTGGAGAATGTGGCCTAAATGAAGTTAAGGTAATTGAATCAGTTTTGATATCTTAGGCTTTAAAAGCAATTCACTTGAAACAAAAGGCGTATACGTCCTTATAAGGATAGGTGACCTCTTTGTTTGAAAAACGGCTTTCTAATATTTTGTTTGAGCATATAGAATTTCTAAGAGAAAGCTGCTGTGCATATTTGAGATAAATCATCAAGTGTTCTATGTTTACTTGGTGATTTATCAAACACTTTAATCATTCATATTGCATTCATTTGCATTGTTCGGTGACTCATATGGTTGAGGGCATCAAGACCGTGGTGGCGGTTTTCCTTCGCGAGTTTGAATCGATCGTGACCAGATCGGATTCAACATAAGGAGAGTTGGAAGAACTCCGTGAGCTTGAAGCAATCGTGACCAGTATTATGCGTTCAACATAAGGAGTGTCAAAGATCATCCCATGACAGAAGTTGAGTTACGAAGAAGTTAGTAAACATTATCTAGAAGGTGTCTAGGATAAGTGTGTGAGTACTTCTTGTAATCATCATTCTATAGTGGATTTGAGTTGATGAGGAGTCCCTTGGATTTTCCCAGGAGGTGGGATTTTACCACGTAAAATAATTCTCTGCATGTTCCTTTATTTTACGTTTAGCACGTTTCAGAATTGATAAGCCATATCAATCCTGATACCAAAGTTTAATTTTTATTTATTGATCATAATCTTAAATTGGCCTATTCACCCCCCACTAGGCATTTTTAGTCATCCTACAAGTATTTTCAGAAGTGCTTGACCTCCGTTTGGCATGTGATTTTCTTGCGCTTCCATCTTGCGTTTTTCTTTCTGAGTCTTTGCGGTCTCTATCAGTGCATTTGACTTGAGGATTCTTGAAGCCCCAATCCTTTTCCAGTAATCTCTATTACTTAAAACTGGAAAAAGTGGATGAGAGGTTTTTCAAATGGATCTCACGTTCCTGCAAATTCATGAAGGAATTACAGCTTATTTGGATTTGGATTTGAGGAATACAAAAAATCTCTATTGAAAGTTCGTCTTTAGAATCCCTTCTTTGTTGGATCAATGTTCCTAACCTTATTCATCTGAACATCTCTGGTCAGAAACTTGAAAGTATTGATATAAGCTTGAAGGATTCCTATGCACCAACAAGCAGCACAGAGGTGAATATTTTTGCTCCAAATCTAAAATATTTGAAATGGGAAGGCATTTTGTACAATAGTCTGAATCTGGGGAAATTAACGGTTTTGGAAAAAGTTGAGATTTTTTCAGCGTCTCGGAGAAATAAATTTGATAAAGTATTTGAGTTTCTTCGTAGTGTACGCTGGGCGAAGGTTCTTATCATAAACGAGGAGACCATGAAGGTAAAATTGACACTATCCTCAACACCTTTATATTTTGTAGGAATTTGAAATCGTTTGAAAGGTTGACATTAGCTGTTGGAATATATAGCAGAGCTAGTTAAACTTTATTACTGTTTTTTATCTTTTGGGGTGTAGCTTCATGCCTTCTTTCTATTTATGAATCTTTCTTGATAAATTTGCAGGCATTCAAGGAAGGTTCCATGTCAGCACCATTGGATAATATTCGTAAATTGGGTATTCATTGTAGTAGCTTGAAAGATGACCTTGTCCCAGCAATGGTCTCTCTTGTTAGAGGAATGACTAATTTAAATAGTCTATACATAAAGACTAGCCTTGACGGAGGAGACGCCAAAGCTGTAGTAAGTGTAAGTCAATGTTGCCTACTGATCTCCCTCTCGCACACATTTTCTTATAGTAATTTCTAGATTCAGTTACTTATAAATTCTTGTCAAAAAATAAACTAATCTGGTTGTCTTTTTCAATAATATATATGCCTTGATTTCCAGTCTGGCTTTGGTATGGGATACTGGAAATTGCAAAACCTTGCTTTTGTTCGTCAGCTAAAGGAGGTAACCATAGAGCCTTCCACTGGGTCTAATGAAATTGAATTTGCACGGTATATCCCGTAGCAAGATAATTTCTACTGCCACAATTGTCATTCGGGGTTCAGGGATGGTAAGATGTAAAAGGAAGAAAGTTCGTTTATAGACAACTTTATGTATGTCCCTATTGTGGATGTTACTAGATCCATTTTGGAAGTCAAGAGCATTTGTAATGCCACAATTCTCGCAAGTCAGAAAGCTAGCAAAGAAAAGCTGCTCTGGTTTTGTTTATAGAAGAGGTTATAGATAATGTAAGAACTTTGGCATGGGATTGTTTGGCATTTCTATTAGATTACATTGAATTCTTTTGTTTAGTATATTTGTGTTTTACACTATCGTTCTTGCAGCAGAATCATGAAGCCAGTGACAAAAAAAAGAGAGAAGGAGCAATACAACTTCCTTCTTACACTTTTTGAGCAGGAAAACCACAAGGACCTTCATCAGTGACTACTAGGAAAACCCAAGCACCTTCATGTGTTTTTTATTAAAAAAAAAAAGAATTATTGAAAACTTGTAAGTGGGGCTTTCGTTTCTTAGCCCTGATATGCTTTTTTTTTGGTCAGAAATCTTTAAGTTTTATTACGAGTTACTAGGGCTTACTAGTGTTGGATTTCGTATGGTTTCGGAGACTATGACTTATATAATTTAAGGTTGATTAATGTTTAAAATCGTCGTTTTAGAGCTAGTTTAGCTCTAGGGTTTTGGTCTCTGCCCTAAATCCTAAGCTATGAGTGAGGATCGTGAAAAAAGAACAAGTGACACATCTATGTAATAGTCTAGGGCTAAACAAAAAGAAAATAAAGCCTAGGGTCTGAAAATAAGTACAGAAATGCTGAGGGCAACTAAAGTATTTGAATGCATCTGGTGTATAGGGTAGTGATTTCCCCACTCCCCTTTTATCCACTTACACTCCCTTTTTTAATAATTGTATAGTCTCACTCCCATTTTATCTTATAGTAAAATGCATTAAAAAGCAAAAAAAGTGTAAGTGGATAAAAGGGGAGTGGGGAAATCACAACCCTTTACTTTAGTGCTAGTTGCGGTGCGGTTATCGCAAATTTTTGGGCATACAACAAACCGACCTCGAATTTGCGATTTGGTGTTTTTTGAAACCGCAAACTGACCGCATTGCGGTTGGTTACCGTGAATTAACGGTTTAAACCGAGAATTGGGCCTAAATTAAGCAGTTCATCTTCATTCATCCTTTTGAAAGTTCAAACATAATAGAAAAGTTACAAGCTGTCATAATAGAAAAGTTCAAGCATTGTTCAAGCTTAATAAACTCAACCTTAATGAAAGTTAGGTTACAACCTAATAGAAAAATGCAATGCAAAATGAATTAAAGTTACAACCCAAAGGAAAAATCCAATTCAAAAGTAAATAAAGTTACAAACCAAAGGAAAAATCCAATTCAAAATTAATTAAAGTTACAAACCAAAAGACCAATATTTGTCAAATTTATGGGTGCCAATACAAACCCAAAAGAAAACTCAAGTGTTGGTGGTGGTGAGTGGTTTTGAAGGACCCGGTTGCGATGTATGAGCACTAATGTTATCTACAAATAAAACAACACAAGTTTAGTAAATTTTATTATAAGAAGCATACATAACATGAACATAAATAACCTAATTACTTACAAGTTGTCATATGTTCCAATTCCTTATAGAATTCAACCTCATCATCCGTTGGTTCCTTGTAAAAGGAAAATTCTTCCGCCCTAAGCCAATCAGAAGTACACACTAATGCCTCTACCATTTTAGGATGCAAGGAGGTTCTAAATGGATCCACAATCCTCTTGCCTAGGCTAAAAGCATTTTCACTAGCAACCGTAGAACTTGGAATTTCCAAGATATCCTTGGCAACTTGTGAAAGAATTGGATATCTTGTTTGGTTCCCTTTCCACCAATTCAAGAGATTGAATTGTTTGCTCAAAGGGCTCTCAAAAGGATCCGTCAAGTACTTATCCACTTCATTGGATATCTCAACGGATTGCTCATCCTTCCTTTTTTGCACAAGTTGTTGCATTAGTTGAAATGTGACATCAACGTCGTCACCAATTTGTGCAACAACATCATCATCCTCATCCTCATCAATTTGGCTAGCAACACTCCCAACCCCTTTATACTCATTATACAATTCATTCAAACACCTTACAACCTCCTTAACAATCTCATCTTGCTTTCTAGCATCCGCCCCAAGATTGCCAAAGCTTATTTGGAGCATTTGAAGCTTCATTCGTGGGTCTAGCACATTGCCCAAAAATATAAGCTTATTCACAACCTCAAAGCTCCCCCAATATTTGTCAAATTTCAACTTCATTGAAGATGCTACCCGTTGCATAGTAGGATTTCTAGGATCCTTCATTTTCGCTTCTATTTGAACTTGTAACGCAACCAATTCTAGGAAAATTATTGGGGATGTACAAGTTTTGGTTGCACTAAACTTCAATGTAGCATCATAAATTTTTTTGAGAAAATGCACAAAAGCTAATGCCTTCTCCCAATCATCATCTTTTGGAGGTCCCACTCTCTTAACCATCACTTTCTTAACTTTTTCTTCCTCTAAAAAGTAAGCTTGAAACACCTCACAAGAATATGCCATCTTGTCAAAGACTTGCCTATACTTGAATGCACCTTCAAGCATTTTATAGGTTGCATTCCACCTTGTAGGCACATCCATTGGCACATTTGCCATCTTGTCCATCCTACATGCAATGGCATATTCTCTAAACTTATCCAACCTCGCCGGAGAAGAGTGAATAAACTTCACACAATTTCATATACCCTCAATTGAGGCACTAAGCTCCTTCAACCCATCCTTAACAATTAAATTAAGAATGTGACAAGCACACCTTAAGTGCAAGTACTTCCCATCCAACATTAAGGTGTTCATTGCCTTTAGGCTTTGTGCCATGTACTCAACCGCCCCATCATTGGCGGAAGCATTATCAACGGTAATTGTGAACACTTTGTGTATACCCCAATCCGTCAAACATGCATCTAGGGTTTTTCCTATGTCAATGCCCTTATGACTAGTGATCTTTGTGAAGCTAATTATTCTTTTGTGCAACTTCCAATCACTATCCATGAAGTAGATCGTCACAACCATGTAATCTATGTTCTAGATCGATGTCCAAGTATCGGTTGTGATACTAACTCTTTGCTCACCAATCACACTTAATATCTCTGCCTTTTCAACCATGAATAACTCCCACACCCCCTCGGAAACCTTCTTCCTACTTGGTACCTTCAAACGAGGTTGCACCTCGGCCATCATTTCCTTAAAACCCGAGCCCTCAACGACTCTAAAAGGATGCTCATCCTTAATGATGAACTTCACAACCGATAACTCACTTTTTTTTATTGAATGTGTGAGGGACCAATCAATTACCCATTGTATCCATTGTCAAGGAAGGTTGATTGGCATCACCTTGTTGTTGATATAGAGGAGAGAGCTTGCATCTCCTCTCTAAGTGATTTTTTAAACCCGTTGTCCCATTTTTTCTAGGGTCCGCCAGCATCTCCAGTTTGCAATTGTAACAACCCTGACCCAAAATTAAAGGAAATTTAAATAAATTAATTGAGTTAAACAAATAAAGAATTAAAATGAATTAAAAAGGGATTAAAATAATGAAATTGGAATTAATTAAGAATTTAATAATTAAAAGGGCATTTTGGTCAACTTAATTTTCAGGACGGAATTTGGCAAAACGAGTTGCGCCATTGCGTCCGGCTCGTCAAAACGAGTTCGTGGAGATGTGGAACGTCCAATTCCGAGTTGTAACGAACGCGTAGCGATAATTAAAATAAATTTAAAATTAAAATATAAAAAAAGAAGAAAATTCGGATTTTACTGTAGCAGCTACAGTGCCACTACAGTAAATCGCTACAGTGCCACTACAGTAAATCGCTACAGTATCGACGTTTCTTCTTTTTCTCCGAATTTCTTTCATTTTCTTCCCTCTCTACTTTGAATTGCGATTTCTCCCTCATCCCAAGTCCGATTTGGGTGATTCCAGTCCCAAAAGTTTCGTCTCTTCATCCTCTATCTAACCCATCTAATTTCCTAGCTCGAAAGCCCACTGATTTTAAACTGGAACGACTGAAAGTCCGGGGGTTTTCGAAGTTTCCGACGAGTTTTCCGGCGACTCCGGCCACCATTTCCGTCGAGTGAGGTATGGAACTTCATCTACTCTTCATGCTCTATCTATTTCTATAGGTATTGTTGATCAATTTTGAGCCTAAGGGATCGGATCTATAACCTAAGTTTTGTGCGGTTTTGAGGTTGCATTTCCGGCCACTTGCCGACGTCTATGCAAGTTCCCGTAGTTGAATAAGTTGTTCCACTCATCGAGTAGAGTGTGTAGGTGGAAGGATGGCTCTTGGTTTGGAGTTTGTTCGGAAGCCAAATTTATCGCTTTAGACACCCACCGAATCTGCCAACACGTGTACCCACGCGTGACTCACTTTTCTCTTCATTCCTAAATTATCCTTACGTCGTCACGAGCGCGTAGGCGTGCTCGGATTCCAATTTGGAGTTCGGATGATAGTCGAACGGATTTACGCCTTTTGCGCGTTATCCGGGTTCGATGTGTTCGGACCGTTGGTTTGGTCCCAATTCGTAGTGTGTTGTTCCCCATATTTTTAGGAATGTGTAGGATTTGACGGATCGTGATTCGGAGCCCCGGATGCTTCAGATCAATGACTTCAAGTTTGAGTTAAATCGTAATCGTCCGATCGTGCGATCGTGAGCAATCCTACCGTCCGATCGTGACCAAACTTTCTGGACGTGTTCTCTAAGCTGTAGTGAGCCTGTAGGAACTTTCGGATCTAAGTTTGGAGGTCATGGGACCCACGGGCCAGGTTTGACCTATTCGGGTAAGTTTGACCAAGTTTGACCAGGGTTGACCGAGCGTCTCCCGAGGTCGTCTCGTCTCCTAACGAACGTCGTTGACCTTATAATTCCTCGTACGACGTTTTGGTACACTCGAGTTGAGTTTGGTTAAGGTTGACTTTTAAGGTTATCGCCGGTCCGGTTGTTAATCTTAATCCTCGTGTTCTTAAATTAGGTTCTCAAGCTCTTCGTGATCCTCGAGTGGAATCCTTTCTGGGTTGGGCAGCGAGGGACCAACGGTGAGTGTACTTTGTTTTCAAACAAGCATGATTTTAAAGATTTGAATGCGATGCATGTAAATGATATTTAAATATTGTTTTGAATCTTGATTTGATCTTTGGATGGATTTATTATGATTGATTTGGTGTTTGAGTTTTATATTTGATTTGGGTTGCGGTTTGTTTGTGAGGCCCTGTTGGCTATATTTTATTATTATGCTTATCTTTAAGTATTGATTTTGGGACGAGTCAAGCGTCCGGTAGTATTTATGTACGGTTTTGAGTACGGTGGAATTTGTTGGATTTTCCGTATGAATTATATTTAATATTTGAGTTTATGGTTTCGTTGGGTTTCGGACTTTATTATTTTATTATTATGATTGTCGTGGGTTATACTTTAAACCTTTGGAATTTATACTTTATATATTTTTGGGAAACTTATATATATACTTTGAATATATAAATATATTTACTTTGAATTGAGTATTTGGGCGGTAAGATTTGGACACTAGTATAGTCCGGTTGATTACGTATTTGGTTTTGATATTTAAACCTTATTAATTACGTTCATGCTAATACTTTGATTATATATATATATACATATATATATATATATATATATATATATACATATAGATCAACTTGGAAGGATCATGTCGGATTGTTGAGGCTATCGAGAATACATGTCGGATTAATGAGGCTATCGGGAATATATGTCGGATTATCGGGAATTGATCATATGTATATATATGTATATATATATATCTACTTTGAATGTATATTGTATATATTTCTCTACTTGAAAATAATTATACTTATCTACTTTGAATATATATAAATATATATATCTACTTTGAGTATATAGGTATATCTATTTTGATATGGAGTTTTGGAACATATATGTATACGGGTTTGGACTTTCGGTTATATTTTAAGGAATCACTATTTGTGTTGTTTTAAAGTATGAATTTAAGGGATGTCAGTTATACGTGGGAATTTCGAATGCTTGAGTTTGAAGTATTGCATTTTAAAGGATAATTATGTTATATATATATATATATGTATATTTTGAATAATACTTGCGGGTTTGGACTTTATATTTTCAAAGGGTAGTACCTACTATGTTTTGAAGCATATGTTTTACTTGGGGTTTTGATTATGGTTTGTTTATGCATTTTCCGTGATTATGAAATTTTAATGGTTTTTGGATTATTACACCGTCGTTGACGCTTGTGTCTATTTTAACTATAGAATTGTATGTTTGGGACGGTGATGTCCTTATTTGAGTATTTGGTGTTATTGGATTTGTTATACGTATATATGTTCTGGTGCGTGATATTTTGGGGTTTGGGTACATGTGGTTAAATATGTATATATATGGATTTTCGTGTGGTGTTTGTTTGAGTGCAGTGGCACTGTGTTATGTACCTCGCCCTGTTCTTGATATGGTGACTGTGATTTGGAGTATGGTTCGATCCGGTGCATACCTTAACGGGGTGTAGCCGTAGACCCTTGATTGGGTAGTCTGCGCGTATGACTGGTTTCGGACGCATGGTTATTGAGGACTCTGCCATGCGGGCCGGGGAGCTTTGTCCCAGTTGGACGGCTCGACCTTGGGCACGAGGCCATTGCGATGCCGTCTGATGTCCAGTTATCCTGGGCATGAGACCATCGTGAATGTTGTCCCAGTGTCCAGTTAAACAATCCCCTGTTGGATTGTTTCCCCCTGGTACTTGTATTTGGTGTTGAGGTTATATTATATCTATACGCGTGTGTTAGTACCTTCATATTCTTATTTTCTTTCGGTGAGGATACTTCCTCGCTTGCAGTGCCTACGGGCATGCAGTTATTTTGAGTGTGGGAAAGAAAGGGGTAAAGTCTTTTAAAGGGTTTTATATTATTACTTTGTGGTGGTTTTGGACTTCTTGGATTTATCTTGGTCTTTGGATTTTTTACGTTATTTTGTTATTTGGAAACTTTATTATATTCTTATGCTTACTATTTCCAAGTTGTTTTGGTTTTTAATTATATTTATGCCTAGGCGGTTTAGTTTTGGGAGGTTTTGCCTCGGGAAAAGAAAAAGGTTTGGTTTGGTTTTATTCTTTGATTATTTTGAGATATTGGTTTTTGAATCAATTATTGTATACAATGGATTTGAATTGCATGGTTTGCATGGTTTTGAAACGGTGGGGTTAGTACGTTGTTTTGAACTCTAAACTTTGTTTTTGTCCACTCACACTCTTTCTGTTTTGCGCCCCCCCAGGCCCTAGTCGTGCTCCGTAACTGTCCGGCCGAGCGCTTCTCTTCTCGAGCGTCGACTTGATTGTAGGACTTCGTGTCCCTTATCTTAACTTTAAATTTCCGCTGTTAAACTTGCATACTCTTAGTTGCTCTGTTATTGCCCGTTAGGGTCGAACTTGTTGGCCAGAGGCCTGTTATGTATTTATTGCATGCTGGCTGTTGGTTGTACTTATTCTACTGTTTTTGAACAGGTTGGAACTTTTGGGTTTTGGTTGTTTTTCTGGGGAGACTCTCACTACAAGAAAAACCCCTTTTCCTGACGGCTAAAAAGCGTCACGATAGCCATTAATTGACGGCTCGGAAAGCGTCACGGATGCCACTGTCAGGAAATGGGTACCCCCATTCTTGACGCTTATTATCCGTCAAGTAAAGGATTCTTTTGACAGCTTAAAAGCGTCACGTTTCTGTGAGAACCGTCAACTTATAGTTAACCTTGACGCTTTTCAACTGTCATCGTACCCTTTTGTTGACACTTATTAGCTCTTTTCTTGACGGATTTTAGCCGTCAAGAAACAAAATGATAATATTTTTTTTAAAAAAAAAGGAAATTGTACATCCACTATAATATAATTAGATAATCTAATTTAATATACAATAAATATTACACATTAAAAACAAATAATATTGAAAACACATTAAAAATATTTCTTTGCAACCAAAATATAATATAGCGATTATTCTTAAATTACATGTCCACTTAATATGAAGATTGTAAAAATAACTGAATACGCAAAAAATTTATATCTACAACTGAACATATTCAGCGTCAATGGATTCGAAGCCTCCTTGCTGAGCCTATGACCCTCATTGATTGCATTAATCTGTAAAACAAGAGCATATGCATCAAGGGGAGGGAGAGAGAGAGAGAGAATCAGGTCATGCTTTCCAATGAAAGTGGTTGGATGAGAATCGCATGAGTTCAGATTTGGTATCAGATGACCATAGTTAATTATTAGTGCATCAATCTTAAATATCAATTTTCATAAAAATCGTGCCACTTGTACCTAAATATGAAACTTATTCATCAAAATCAGAAAGCAGACCCATAATAATGGCAGAAAATAAAACATACCATTTGTCAAGATCAAGACCAACAATGAAATTAACAAACTTTTCCTGCACCAAACAAAAAGATAATGTCTCTACTAGAAACATGTTCCTCTCTTATAACAGAGACAACAAATTTCATTCCTCAACCCAATAAAAATACAAGTCATACAATAGTTTACTTATAAAGCAATGAGTAGTGAAAGAATTCGAACCTGAAGCTTATTAATAACTTTTTGTTGCTTTGTTTCTTGCCTTGCAGCAACATCATAGTTGCTTTTAGATCTGCTCAGTCTTTACCCATTCTCCTCTTGTTCGATCTCACTTTTCATCCAATTGTGCCACTAGACCTTATGGTTACCTGCTTCATGACTACAAACAAGGGGAAAGCTACTTGAACAAAATTGGTTTATTACTTGTAGTATACTAAAACAAATTAAAATCAAATATTAGGAAACCCATGATCAAATAATGTCTAACCTATTCACCATTTCGTTTGCTTCAAAACATGACTGCATGCAAGCAATAAGCGTTCATAGGAAACTTAATGGCTCCAAATTAATGTTAGGAGCTTCTTCAAAGTGCAAGAAAGGCCTTAATATCAATAATTACTTTATAAGAGTCAATTTCAAACTACTAAATTTTCTATGCACAACTAACTGGATCAACCTCATAAGAAGAGATTTTTTAAAGGAAAAAAATATTTTTAAAGGACGTAACACAAGCAAACAAGGATAAGCGTGCATCAAGGAGAAATGTAGACCACTAAATTAGCACAAATAATCTTTCAAATTCCACAAGACCCTACAATACCTGAAACAAGTCAGGGCTTTCACAAATTCCACAATTGTGCGCACAGCTTATTATTCTTCTTTTTTTTTATATAAATAAATTTTCAAAGCATTCTTAGGATCGAATCACACTCTGTTTTGATGTGATCCCAAATTATTTTGTATTCTAACAATCTCCTCCCATGTTTGGTGTACACTATCCTTCAGCAGTTGTGCAGGTCTAACACATCGCAGTTTCAATGTAATATAATAGGGGTAGACACGGTGCATTTTGGCCAGATTCTCATAAAAATTTGGAACCCAAACCAATACTATTCATTTGGTCCAGTTAGATCCATGTTATCTTCTTCATTTATTACAAAGTTTTGGATCTTACAAGAAGTAAACACAAGGATACAAAGCAAGTCAGTCAAATATTCAGAAACTCCTCCAATTTTTGGTAAGTATGAATGAGTAAAATTTTGGGTGGGAAACAGCACTGAAACAAACTATAAAGATACAACCAAATTTACCAATGAATTTCAAAACAGAATAATAGAAAGGAAACGCAAAAGGCTGAAAAGCAAAGCAAGATAATTGGAACCTGAAAAATAAACCAGAAAACACAAAAAAACGAACTGAACAAAATTTACATTGTAGCTTAACATTCCCAGATAAGAATTTTCAGATTCTCAAGTGTTAAAACCATAAAAGAACAACTCAAACCAGAAAACCAGAACTTTTACATCAGATTTAACAACCCAGAGTATCAAGATTCATAGAAATCAATAACAACATCAAATTGAGAAACACTCAAAAGAATCATATGCCTCAGCAAAACTAAAAGCAAGGAAACCAAGAGCAATCGAAACAAAACCCATTTGTGAGAAACCCACACAGATGCAGAAAAGTACAATCAATCTTAAAAAAATAGAACCTCAACGATGAAGAAAAGAAGAATCTTGGTATACCTGAATGAAGCAATAATGGAAAAAGATAAGCAGAAGTTGAGCAGAGACATTCTTGTGCTGGGAGTAAATCTGAGCCAACGTAGACCTCACAATGTCTCAGCTTCTGGACATGTCTGCGATGATAAGATTGTGAGGTCCAAGATGGCTCCTGCATTATTAATATATAACGCAAGGTTCAAAAATAATATAGACTACAACTGAGAGAAAAAATCACATGCAATGGAACATAGGATTCTCAAGACAATATAAGCAAAGTAACATAAAAACCCTGGGGGTTTCAGACCTCAATAACAGGAAAGCCAGCATATATAAACTAATTAAGAGATAAAACTGAACTAGATCTAATGCTTATTAACAAATTGTGAGAAAAATAAATACCTTGGTTCTTGTGAGGCATTAGGAATGACCCCAAATCCGTTCCAAGAACACATGATTTTTTCCTTTCCAGGAAGAACCTGGAAATCAAATTAACGAAAAAAATGAAACAAAAATCGTCAAAAATTAATTAAAATGAAAAATACCAGAAAAGAAAAAGATAAATATGACCCAACGCTATCCAAAATAGCGACAATATGAAGAGTTCCAAAGAACTAAAATATTTAACGAAAAATTGGTTTATGCAAGAACACCAATATGAAGAGTTCTTTGGCATTGTAGGGCAGTACTAATATTTACCTTGATTTAGGTGTATCCAACTATGAGTATGCTGGATTGTCGCCAACATTGGTTGTGATTATTCCTTATGCCGTTTTCTACTATGTGGACGAGACCCAGAAACCGACGACGACGACCCTGATGATGCCTGCGACATCGAAGACCAGCTCATCTTCTCCTTTGTCTCTATGATCTGTCGCCTGAGGTTAGATGGCAGATCTGATGTTCTAGGCGTTCCCCCTCTCGGCAGCTCTAGATCTGTTTTCAAGGACATCGTCGTCGTTGACTGTGACGATGACCGTCACCTCTTTGCCTCTGTCTCTCTGATTTCTTTTCTGTCGAAGAGGTTGTATGTCTTCTTGATGGTGGTGTCGACCTCACGGCGTCAGTTTGCGAGTGTCGATGAAGTCTGGGATGAGGGTTTGCTGAATCTGTTTTGCCGGATCTCTTGAAAGAACGAGTGAAAGAGGGTTTGTTAGATCAGTTTGGATTCTACAAGTGAAAGAAGAAATGAAAGGAGACACAACACTTAGATATTTTTGGACTGAAATAAAGAATGCCTGAGGCCCTTTCCTTGATTCTTAGAAGCGTCAGCTATAGGGTGAGTTCCTTGATGGTTTCTTAGAAGCGTCACGTACAAAGGGTATCAATTGACGTTTTTTAAAAAATGACAGGGAAGGGTGATATATAGTTGACGGATTTTTAAAAATGACAAGAAAGGGTGTATATAGTTGACATTTTAAAAAAACCGTCAAACGCTACTGAAATAGTTGACGGCTTTGCAAGGAAACGTCAATTATGTAGTGTCAATTAAAGCCAGTTTTCTTGTAGTGTCTGCCCGTTTTTCGGCAGAAGTCTTGACCCCTTTGTCTGTTTGTTTCGGGAAGAGGGATTCTTTTAGTATGTGGGCCCGACATGGGATGATGTCGGTTGTCAGCAGGATTCGGCACGGGTTCCGGGGTGGAATCTGGGTCGAGTCCTGTCAGCAATAATTGCAAACCCCTATAATCTTCTCTACCCCATTACCATCCTTCTTTATTTGTTTTGTGCAATGTAACCACACAATCGATTTTGGGGCTTTCCTCTTATCTCCCTTAGCCTGCCCCTCATGGGTGGGATTTTGTGTTTGAGTTGGAGGTTGTATTTCGGGTGTTTCGGTTTCTGTTTGGGTATTAGAGGCACTAGATGTGTTAGATTGGCTAGACTCCATCTATTTAAAACACAACACAACACAACAACATAAAGACATATGAATAAATTATTATTTAACTAAAATAGATTTAGTAAACACCCTAAATAGATTTAATAAACATCCTAGAAATGACATGTTTGTTATTTTAATATTGGTGCTAAGTTATGGTCAAATGCATTTGTTAAATGAGAGACTAATGCAGCATTAGTCTCTCATTTAACAAATGCATTTGACCATAGCTTAGAACTAATATTAAACAAAATGGTAAACTCTCGACAAGTAATGCATCATACCTAATATATAGGGTTATTGACTTCAATGGTCCCCAACTAGTGCTCAAGATCATTTTGGTCCACCAACTAAATTTTCGACTTTAATGGTCCATCAACTTTTTTGGTATCAAAACGGTCCTACCGTCAAAATCATCAATTGTTCTATGAAATCCAGGGACAAAATTGTCTTTTGGACTAAACCATCTAAAAGCAGAAGAAAAATAATAATAAACCATCTAAAAACAGAAAAAAATTTGAAAATTATAAACAATTAAAAACTTAAAAGAAACGAAAACAAAATTAAAAACCAAATATAAGCTATACCCAACAAAAACACAGCCCTCCCCATCCTCAACGCAGTCCCCGTCCCCTTCCCCTTTCGCTCCAAACCTACCCGCCGCCAACATCTTAACTATCTATCCCTCTCTTCCACAAAGAAACTCTCTCCTCCTTCCCTTCCCTCTCTCCGTTGCACACCCAAACCCACCCCGATCTCTCCTACCCCAACCATTCGGCCCCACCTCCGATCTCCCACACCAGCAAGGTCGTTGATTGGCCCACACCTTCGAGTTCTGAGCAAGCCCGCATGGTCAAGGCCGTCAATTCCAGTCGCGCCCCCAGCCCCCTTCCCCGAACCCTCTCTTTCTCTTCCTCCTCATCTCTCGCTCTCCCCATCTCTGCAAAAACAAACCAGATCTGAATTTGGGGTTGTTTTTGTTGCCCATGTATTTATCACTATAAATAGTATCAATCTCTTCTTTCGATGACCTTTGCATCTACTTTTGATACTTAAGTGCTGATATTTGTTCAAATGTGCTGGGTGTGGTATGGGATGGTGGTGGGTGTTTGAGACGCTAGGTTTGTGTGTGAGAGAGAGGGAAAGGACTGGGTTTTTGGGTTTTTTTTTAATATATATATTTTTTATATTTTTTTATATCTTTTGTTAAAAATTCACTCATTTAAAAAATAATAAATGGTTTTGTCCAAAAAAGACGGTTTTACCCCTGGATTTCATGGAACAATTGACGGATTTTGACGGTAGGACCGTTTTGATACCAAAAAAAAAGTTGATGGACCATTAAAGTCGAAAATTTAGTTGGTGGACCAAAATGATACTGGAGCACTAGTTGGGGGACTATTGAAATCAATAACCCTAATATATATTAGTTATTAATAATAATAGACTAATGCAACAATTCAATTCACAATTTGATTAACATAAATATAAACTTAATTCAAACTTAATTCAACTCAACTCAACTCAACTCAACTTAATTCAAAGTTAATTCAAAGTTAATTCAAACTTAACTCAACTCAACAATTCAATCAACAGTTTAGTTTAGCATAAATATAAAATAATACATAATTAAATGATTTAGTAATGTACCTCAAAAAGCCTATCTGCCAAACTGCCAAAGCAAGCCCAGGAAGCCTCTCCGCCTCTCAATTCAACTGAAAAATGATATGTAGTCATTAGAAAACATTAAATTGAAACACAGAATCGAAATCCTAAATTCCCAATTCCATTCAAAATCCGAAACCCTTAATAATCATAGACTAATGCAACAATTCAACTCAACAATTCAATTCACCTCTACCAAACTGCCAAACTACCAAACTAATGAGCATAAATATAAACTAATACATAATTAAATAATTTCAAAATTTACCTCTGCCAAACCGAGCAACCAATCCCACCAAGCCTCTTTGCCTCTCAATTCAACTGAAAAATGAAATGTAGTCATTAGAAAACCTACAATTGAAACACATAATCGAAACCCTAAATTCCCAATTCCATTCAAAATCCAAAACCCAAATTTTGAAACCCCCAATTTCAGAAATTACCTGAGGCTATAACTGAGGATGGCGAGGTTGAATTGAAGCACCCGGATCGACAACTGAGATCGAGAGAGAGAGGGTTGATTTCGTTTGGGAGTCTGAGATAGAGAGAGAGAGAGAGAGAGAGAGAGAGAGGACTGAGAGTTGAGAGCTGAGAGATGGAGAGTGCTTGAGAGATCAATCGAGTTGAGAGCTATGAGATCATGAGTTGAGAGATGGAGAGTGCTTGAGTTGAGAGATCGATCGAGTTGAGAGCTATGAGATCATGAGTTGAGAGATGGAGAGTGCTTGAGTTGAGAGATCGATCGAGAGTTCAGAGAGCGAGAGAGAACGAGAGGGAAACGAAATGAGATCGCGAAAGAGAGAGAGTAAGATCTGATTAAATTCGGATCTAATTCGTAGCCGTTGGATTCATCTAACGCCTATGAGTTAATATAATTATATTATAAAATTATATTTTTAATATTAAATAAAGTATAATCGCGGTTTGCGGTAACTGCAAAATTCCGAAATTCAAACCCGCAACCGCAACCGCAAATTGCGGTCGGTTTTACCGTAATCTCGGTATTTTTCGATTACATATCGATCGGTTTTTGCGGTTTTTCAGTTTAAAATGCCAGCCCTACTTTACTTAATCCCCTATGCTTTTCACCTTACTTTTCTTTTCCTATCTTTTTATCATTCATTCAAACTTATTGAAACAAAATTCAGCAGTTGAGTTGGTTTTCTTTAAGAGATTTCTTCAGCAAGAAAAGAACATTGAGTTCTTGCTTGTTTCCCTATTGTCAAAAACATTGAATTTTGGTTTATATGAAGCTAAACAACAGTGACTTGAATTACGAGGAAGGAGAGAAAATTTTGTGTTTGGTTCACGAATAATAAAGTCATTCGCACCAAATTGTCAGAGTACCAAACTCGAATAAAGTCATTAATATTGGACGACATTGATTGTAGGTATTGAAGAACATGATTGATATATGCAAGAAGAGCGTTTCTGTCAAATGAGAAGTATTGAAACTCCCCAAGTATTTGACTAGGAAACCCCCAAGGACCTTCATCAGTGAGTAGGATTTAGTTCCTACTCTTGACGATGAGGGCAAGGTGTTCGACGAATTACTTGAAAGAGGCTGAGGCAGGCCAACTGGGCGAGCAAAGAGAGCTGTTGTACGGCCTTCAGTTGATGTCAAGTGATGGCTGTCGAGCAAAGAGAGCTGTTGTATTGGCAATCAAATGGCAACTATCAAGCAAAAATCTACAATACAACAATGCAATATGACTAAAACTTTATTTAAATAAAAAATAAACAGAATTAAAATTAAGGGAGACAAGTAAACCCTTATTTTAAAAAAAATCAAAAAGGAGAATTTCATTCAACTAGGAAAACGTATAGGAGGGCAAAAACAATGGCCTCGTTAAAACCTTTGCCAAAAAAAATCCCCATAAGGAGGAAAATCTAGACAACGAAAAAGCTCCAAAAAAATACAGAAAAAACACCCTACCCCACATCCCTATCTTTCCCTAGAAGAGAGTCCAACCAAGGTGGTGCCGTCCAAACGAAACTAGAGCCTTCCTTCAAGCCAAATTGAGTAAGAGCATGCGCCACACCGTTGCCCTTTCGAGGTTGATACAAAACATCAGTCACATACATGCTGACTACCAGCTGTCTAATATCTTCCACCGCATTGCCAATGTTGCTCCACCAATCCATTCTGCCATTAAGTCTTGAAACAGCTTCTTGGGAGGCTGTTGCAAGTGTAAAACGATTAAAACCCAGAAAGCCTATCATCAATAAACCTTCCCGTATGGCCACTATCTCCCTCCCCAAAACATCCAACCCCTACGGCCCTGCAGCAGCCAAACCACAAAAGAAAATTCCTTTCATCAACTTACAGAGACAAGCAACACTTTTGAACTAATTATACAAGGTTGCTTTTTTATGCTTTTTTAATATTGAAAGAGTCATATATCTACAATGTTCTCATTTCGAAACAAAAGTATCAATCAGCAACATCTGTACGGAGTGTACAGGAATTTAATTAATATGACATCCATACAATACAAAATCAGAGGATTTTCAAAACAGCCTTGTACATAGAAAAACATAAATCCCCCATAAAGAGAAAATAAAAAAGCACACCACAACACCAAGAGGAATGACTTACCATAATGATAATAGCTTGTTGATGACAATGAAATAGAAGTTTCTTACTGAGAAGATGCTTGGACAGAAGAGCTTCCCGATGTGCTCGCTTCGCCAGACTGCCTGACCTGAGCCGATCCAATGTACTTATGCGGGACATGGGCTATTTTCGACCAATCCTCACCGCTACCTTGTCTGCATCTTTCCTCAAGCTCAGGACATTCTTGAATAGAGAGGGTCTGGAGTTTAGTGAGAAAATTGAAACCCGGTGGCAATAGTTTTATATTAGGACAATCATATATGATCAAAGATCTTAGACAATCAAGATCCTTAAACCATTCTGGCAAAGCTGTTAGATTGTCGCAGCTACTAATTTCCAAGCAGTGCAGGGTCTTGACATTTTGCAACCCTTCTGGCAGAGAATCAAACCAAGCACAGCTCAGAACCATCAAACTTCGAAGGGAGTAGAGGTGTTGAACACCTGCTGGAAAAGAACCAAGATTTGGACAGTCCATGATGGTCAGGTGCTCAAGCAATGTGAGCTGTTCCAAACTCGACGACAGAGAAGTCAGCTCACTGCAGTTTTCGATGGACAAAGTTCGAAGCGAACCCAAACCTCCAATTCCACCATCTGGCAAGGATGTTAGACTGCCACAGCCACTAATCTCCAGTGACTCCAGAGCTTTGAGGTTCTGTAAACTTTGTGGTAGAGAGGACAGCTCTTTACACCAACGAATGGTTAATGATTTCAGAGAACTAAGGTTTTGCATCTCCAAAGGCAATGAATGAAGATTGGGGCAGGACACAATCTTCAAGGAAGACAGACTAGCTGATGCAAAGAGCCCTTCCGGGAGAGACACTAGGTCTGGAATTTTGTCAAGAATAAGAACAGATAGCAAACTTAAATCTGCTATGGGCACCATCGTAGGATTACAATCCCACAGCTCCAAATGTTGAAGGGACTGAGGTAACGGTATATGCGCTAACTTGGGGCAATTCTTTACAGTTAATTTCTTCAATCTACGGAATGCATTTCCATCATTTGCACTTGACCAGTCTTCCATGTTTGCAAAATCACTTATTGATAGTTCTTGGAGTGATGGAAACCATATGTCTGCACCGTCACCATAGAACTCTCTACCAATTTTCTTCACCCCATCCATTCCATGCAGAGAAAGTGTCTTAAGTAGCGGAAGATTCCCAAGGGCTGGAAGATATTCACTTCTTCTACAGTTGGTGAAATCAGCAGCGACCAGATTTGGGAGAGCCCAATCAGGAAATTTGGTTCCTGGGTACCCATTTATAACTAGATTTTTCAGATTTTCATGTGGTTGCAGGTATTCAATAAGTTTTTCAGCTTGCAGCGCTATAATAGATCCTGGGACACCTGCTTCAGCTGGGGCATTAGGTGGTTTGGCGAATGAATCTTTAAATCCCGGAATAAAACCCCAGTATAATCCCAATGACTTAAGATTTTTCATCTCCATGAACCATTGTTCTTTGTGTGCTGGTGTAGCATCTTCAATATTCTCCAAGCGAGTAATATTCAACTCCCCATGAAGATTTAAAAGACCCAGCGGAAGGGGGATCCTCCGGATTTCCCTAGTTGATGATGCCCCTTTGACGCGACAAAAAGTGGCAATGTCTGAAGTCGAGGTAAGCGTTCAATACAAGGCATACACTCCAGACTTACGCATCCACTTAAGTTAAGATGTCGTAGGTTTATGGACAAGCTTCCCAAAATTGGCG
The DNA here is from genome assembly GCA_024362665.1 of Prunus padus. Classification (NCBI taxonomy): domain Eukaryota; kingdom Viridiplantae; phylum Streptophyta; class Magnoliopsida; order Rosales; family Rosaceae; genus Prunus; species Prunus padus. Next base: position 10,795,260 of record JANFAM010000006.1, on the reverse strand, counting down.
AAGATTCAAGATTATGACAACAAATTAGGTTTAGGGTCTGCAAAGAAAAGAGGTACTGTATGCTTTCAGGTAACTTGGAGATACGCGTGTATGACAAGTCAAGATACCTCAAACATTTCAAGCCGCCCAAGCATTCTGGCAGATCAACAATATCACAGTTGTTGAGATCTAGCACACGCAAGTATTGAAAACTTGAATAAATTTTATCTCCGTTCTCTAACCTGCCGGAATCTCCGATCAATAAGAGAGTTCGCAAATGTTTTGCTTCATATAGAGTTTCTGGAATTGTAATTGCACCATATCTATAAACAACAGATGCGTGGCGAATCCCTGCTGGTGACCAATTTTGTGGCCGACCCTGTTCAAGTACCACATATTCTTTTCCTGCAACATATCGTGCAAGATCATGAATGATATCATTCATCTTGTATCCAATTGTTTCTCCACCTTCATGTAGCCGTACTTCTTGCAAGAAAGATATCCACAACAATTCGGAAAAGTATTCGTCACCAATGTCTTCAGGTCGCTTGCTTCCCTCTTTTGGAATGAAGCCTTCTGCCATCCATAGATGAATTAACTTGTGCTTCTTGAACTCATAATTTTTGGGAAATAATGAGCAGAATGCAAAGCATTGTCTAAGATGTGATGGTAAACTCAACATCAGGGCAGGGAAAAGTTTATGATGGCTTCCATCTAATTCCCAAAGTTCACAATCTCGCATAAATAACCACTGTCTTTCTTCTCTTTTCGGGCGCATTGAGCTTCCCAAACTTTTCGCAGCTAATGGCATACCTCCAACTTTTTTGATAATCTCCTTTCCAATCCGTGTAAGATTTGGATACTTCACATCTTCTTCTTCTCGTCCAAATGCCCCGTGCTTGAACAAAGACCAGCAATCATCATCCGTCAAACCGTTCAAAACAAACTGTGGTGAATGTGGAAAGTTTATCACTAATGGAATTTTTTGACTGCGGGTAGTGACGATTATTTTGCATCCATTAAGACCCGTTGTAAACAAAGGTCTTAGTTTGTCCCAATCATCCTGGTCTTCTGTCCAAACATCATCCAACACGATCAGATATCTTTTCTTCTGCAGTAATTTCGAAAGCCGAGACTGAAGCAGTTCGATCTCCGACGACTTGCATTCATCCTCTGTTGCACGCTCAATGGCAGCCTTCATAATCTTCTTGACATTGAAATCCTCAGAAACAAAAATCCACATTCTAGAGTCGAAGTGTTGGGAGACCCTCTCATCGTGATATGCCAATTGAGCAAGAGTGGTCTTGCCAATTCCTCCAATACCAGTTATTGGAATACAGGTTGCGTATCCATCCTGGGATGTTTCAGAAGATAGTAACAGTTTGACTAACTTCTCTTTCTCATCATCTCTTCCATATATCTTTGAGTAGTCGACGCAAGAGACAGACTCCCTCGTGCCATCAGGTCGTTGATCTCCATATATCTTTGGCTCGCTAAAATTAAATGTCGAGAGTCCCTCATTTATCATCTTTTCTAATCTCTGGAGTGCCTTTTTAATTTTGTCAGCATCAGAAGCCTTTAGTAATTGGATGACGCTTTTGCGAGGGATAAAAAAGTCTAGAAGGTCCTCAGCATCAGAAGCAGCATTCTTGAGGTTTGACAACCAATGCCTAACATATTTGTTGGTTATTTGTTGCTCCTCTGCTTCTTGAAGAATAGCTTGAGTCCTCATCAAGGCATCTCGTAGGCTGTGGAAGTTGTCCTCGACACCGCGGATATCAGCAAGCTTTTCTAGGGCTGGGGATGCCAATCTGTCAAAGATCACTTGCAAAGCAGGGGATAAAACTATGCTTGCTGCTGCTTCCATTTCTAGCAGCAACAAACAGCTAAACAAAACAAGGCTGAGATGATGAGTATAGTTGGACCTGGATATGGAAATGGAATGGAACTGAAGATAATTACAATTTGGATGATGAGAATAGTTAGCTTTAGAGGGACTTTCAAAAGCCAGCAAATATGTGGTTCACACCCAAAGTCAAGGTCTTTCATCCAAGTACGTACTTTTCTTGTTTGCTTCATGGTGGAGAATTGGAGATACAGATATTTGTTTCTCTCTTTTCATCTTTTTCTCTTTGCTCATTCTTTCCACCCATCTACATTTTTTTTCTTTTGCTAATACTTTAATACATCCTTATTTTCATCAAGGAGGCTTAATTATCCTCATACTCCTTGAATTATCCTATGTCTTACTTTTCAAAAAAAATATAAAAATCCTATGTCTTACTTTGCCCTTTAAAAGTTAATTTGACTCACGTTTCCCCTAAACTTATTTGAATGTTTTAAAAACCCTCAACAGTCAACTAAATCAACTCTTTCATTACCATAGCTCACATGGCGCATGTATATCTGTATGGGACGGATTTGCTGTCCTCATTTTTCATGTCCCTTCGTGTCTCTTATATAATTTTTTGACATGTTTCGTATAATTTTTCATTGTACAATTGTTGGTTGGAATGAAAGTTTCTTACTCTTTGATAATAAAAAACTTGAATAAATTTTTTAAAAAAAAAATTTAATATTGAAATGAAAAAACTGTTTTCTTGTATTGTTTTGGTGGATATCTTGTTTTAGCCCAATATTGGACGTATTGAAGAACATGATTTATATATGCAAGAGTGTTTCTGTCAGATGACAAGTATTGTCTAGGAAACCCCCAAGCACCTTATCTTTTTGAAGAAATTTAGTTCCTACTCTTTTGTCTCACTAGCATCTAGTTCCTAC